>CM053142.1:138186795-140686795 GCA_028571685.1 Heterohyrax brucei | reverse complement strand
TTACAGAGTAAGGGTTGAGTCATGGATTAAAGACACGGCATAATCACAACACCTCATGTGTTGAAACAGAGTGAAATTTCTACAAAGTTCTTTCTTTAACCAAAGTGTTGTTATTTACTGATAGTGTCCCTAACCAATAACAGCATGAGTGACAGAACTGTTTTTAAAGCTGAACCTTGGAGATTATTGTCTTCACAGAGGACTAAATTGAAGTGCAGAGTGGTTAGATGATTTTTTCTGCGTGTCAAGGAAGCTTGTTCGCAAAGCTACAACTGTAATTTATGTCCTTTAACTCTTAGCTCAGCGTTTCTTCCACTTCATGACATATCCTTCAAAGCTGTGCAAATCAGCTAGGGTTCCGTGACTGCAAACAAGAGAAACTATTTCGGGAAACACAAACAAAAAGCAAAGGATTAACTGAAAGGATACAAAGGGCATGACACAAGTTAGAAAACAGATGAAAAATGATTCATGAAAGAGGCAGAACCAGGTGGTTCTAGAAGGTCTTTGTAGCAGGAACTGCTATCAGCCTTGCCTAGATTCTGCCACTGCTCTGCAGAAGCTCCCACAGTTCCCTTGAGCCATGAATAATTCCACTGAAGATTCACGGTCACGTGTTGTTGCTCTTGTTAGTAGCTATTAAGTTAGTTCCAACTCATGGCATCCCCACAAACAACAGAATGAAACGTTATCCAGTCTTCTGCTCTCTTTGCAATCACTGATATAATTGAGTCCATTGTAGTGGCCGTTGTGTACTTTGAGTGCCTTCTAACCTAGCAGGCTCATTTTTAGCACAGTATTTGACAATATTCTGTTGTGGGTTTATACAGACTAACTTTCAGAAGTAGAACACCAGGCCTTCCTTCTTAGTCTGTCTTAGTCTGGAAGCTCAAATGAAGCCTGTCCACCATGGGTGACCCTGGTAGTATTTGAAATACCAGTGGCATAGCTTCCAGCATCACAGCACCATACAAGCCACTGCAGTATAACAAACTTAGACACAGATAATGGATATACCTACCTCTGGTGGTATTTGAGTGATAAGAGAAAGGATCTGATACAAGAAGCCTCCAGGAATCATTTTAGAGTTTATAATGAAGGATCAAATACCTGTGTTTACTATGCCACTGAGACTGCACATAGTGGGGAGAATAAATCCCCCTAAAAGCAATTTGTAGTGCAGGCAGAAAGGTGTATTAGAGCTGAGTGGTCAACAACTGACAAATGTCCACTACATGCCAAAATACATGCCTGACACCATTTACCATGGAAGAAAAGGAAAATAAAACTTAGAAAGAAGACATCATCTATAAAATTTTGGTAGTTAAGCATGATATTTTTCTATTGCAGTGATAAATTATATATCTATTACAAGAGTAACAATAGTTAGGAATCGATTTATTGTCTGATACTGCCTTGAGTTGTTGTGTCACTTAAATCTCTTCAATTTCTGTGATTCCTAGTGACAACAGGGAAATATACTGGTAAATTTATTGCTTCTCTTATCCATTTCAACTACTTAAAAGAATGAGTTAATTTATAACACCACAAAGACTGTAACAATTTTGAAGATTTACTGACTAAATTAGGTAGTAGATGGAAGTCTAGACTTGAGTACGTCTACGTAGTTAACCATAAAACAAGCAGAACTGATGCCAGTAATCAGGATACTTGTTTAACTGATAAAAATGTGTTAAAATGTTACTATTATCCAATTGAATTCAGTAAATATATATTGAGTTCCTTCTTTTTTTGATAGGTACTAATACAACTTTGAATACAGTCTAATGATGTCCTCAAAGAAGTTTTATACATTTGTTGGGAAGGCAAAAAAAAAAGATGGAAATGTATTTCACCAATTTTCATGGATAAATCAGAAATTTCAAGGTTTTATTCACAGCTACTCCTGCCTCTTTAGATGTTAATGTTCACAGTCTCACCATGGTCACTTCCAAGAGTCCAGAGATTTTTAGAGGTGGTTGTCATAGCTGCTTGGCTGGTCATACCTGGGACACTGACTATCTACTGGGCAGAGTCTTGGAAATGCGAGTATCACATCTGCCAGATGATCAGTAAGTAATAAGCCAGCGGCTGACTGTTAGAATGAAGAGTCCCTTGCCCATTCCGTGTGGAGAGAAGCACAGTTAATACAATATTGTTGGCCTTTCTTCATGCCAAGAAGATACAGTCACTTACCTATCTGATAAAATTACAAAGAATATGCTGGACCCGATACTTTGTCTCCTGTTGTTTTCTTCTTGGGAGGAAACCTGCTTACCAGAATAGGTAGGGAGGACTGTCATGAGCCTCATAGGGCACCCCTCTTGAGTGAGGAAGAGCCTGTCCTTCATCCAACACCTCTGACAACGGCAGGACATGTTTACCTCATCTGGGAACATCTCCTAAACCAGCATTTATTATTTCTTTGCTCTATCACTCAGTTTGTTCAGAGCTCAGGCATATCCTACTGTCCTGCATCCCATCTATCTCTTCCACCCTCCATTCTCCACCTGTCACTCACAGTAAGAGAGCCCAGCAGTAAAGACAAGGATAGCTACAACGACACACACTCCACACTGGACTGGTCCATCTGTGACTAACTCAGCCTTCACATGGCATCAAGCAGGGCTTTTTCTAGGTGATGGTCACGTGTGGGCCAAACTTTGGAGACTAGTTCTGTGTATACCTGTGTGAGTCCTCCAGACACAGTCCCTCATCCTAAATCCCAACTATCTCTGTCTCCCATTAGGCTTAATTCCATTCATCTTCCCTTCATCCTCCACACTCCAGCCCAGAGAATCCTAGCTGATTTAGCTCTTATTTCACTAACAACAGCTCTATCCACTCTACTGGGGATCTTCCTTTTATCATGATACCCAGATTTTAGAACTCAAGGGTCAAGAATAAACTCCTTTTTCTTTCTCTCTGTATGTCTCCTCCATCACTTCTTCCTGGGCAAGGAATACAAAGTACTTAGCTGAGCTGGGTGAATAGGGTAACAGCAAAGGGGTAAGAAGAAATATAAGAAACCAAAACCTCATTCAAAAATACGACTTCCCCACACAAGAGACTAAGCCATTACAACATAAGGGCAAAAGCAAGAGCGGTAAACACAGAGTACTATGTGAACAAACAAACAAATAACCCAGTGGGAGGGACTGACAAAGGTTTGGGGGGTGAGGCATAAATGCTTGAAATTTTTACAATAGAACTTGAGTTCTTAGGAAGGTGCACATGTTGGGGTGTGTGTGTGATTTTTTTATTTCTTAGTTTTTATTTAGTTTTGATTTTGAAAACTTTAAATGTAAATACAGAAAAAGAGTACAATGAACCCCATCACCAGAAGCATCAAGTTATGTTAATTTTCAACTCATGACCAATCTTATTGCATTTACAACACACCAACAACCTCCCTTGCTCAAATTATTTTGAAGCAAATTACATACATTATTTGTAGACATGACAATATATATTTCTTTTTAAAGATAAAATCCCAAACCAAACCCACTGCTATCCAGTTGATTCTGACTCATAACAACCTTATAGACAGAGTAGAACTGTCTCATATAGTTTCTAAGGAGTGCCTGGTGGATTCAAACTGCTGACCTTTTAGTTAGCAGCCTTAGTTCTTAACCTCTATGCCACCAGGGTGTCCTTTTACAAATAAGGACTTTTAAAATATCCCAATATCATCATCACACATAAGGATTAACAATTCTTTAATGTCAAATAACCAGTCAGCATTCCAACTTTCCCACTCATTATTAGTTTTAATTACTTATAGTTGACTTGTTCAAATCAGATTCCAAAATAAGGAGGTTCGTAAATATGTTGTTAATATTTATTTTAAGTCTCCGTTTATTTATAGATTTCCTCCTCTTTTTTTCTTGCAATGTATTTATCAAAGAAACCAGATTGTTTGTCCTGAAGGTTTCTCATATTCTGGATTTTGCTGTCATGCCTTTTTATATATTCCTCTATTCTCTCTAGTCCCTGCAAACTGGCAGTTAGACCCAGAAGCTTGATCTGACATATCTTTGATTATTATTTTTTTCTTTTTTGAACAACAACAACAAAAATACTCTGTAACCTTAGAATGAGAGTCATGTGATTTTTCATTGCTCCTCTCTGATGGCTGCTCCACCATCCCTCTACACTGACTGGGATGTTCTTGGGTGGAATATTGATTGCCAATAATGAAAACAATTGTTTCAGTCCTTTATTGTATTAGACGTTTGCGTTTGTATTTTAAAAGTTTGTGACAAACAAC
This sequence comes from Heterohyrax brucei, assembly GCA_028571685.1. NCBI lineage: Eukaryota > Metazoa > Chordata > Mammalia > Hyracoidea > Procaviidae > Heterohyrax > Heterohyrax brucei. Next base: position 140,682,525 of record CM053142.1, on the reverse strand, counting down.
ACAAAAATAGTTTGTAGTCCTCTGATTATTTTGTTTGTTGGCATTTTCCACCACCATCTGTACTGAAACTTTCTGAGGTTAAAGTCAGCAGAGGGAGACAGAGGAGATCCTAACAGCTTATCCACTGCCTTGGTCATCTAATGCTGCTATCACAGAAATACCCCAATGTGAACGGCTTGAACAAAGAGAAGTCTATTCTCTCACAGTTCAGTAGGCTGCAAGTCCAAACTCAGGGCACCTGCTCCAGAGGAAGCCTTTCTTTCTCCATCAGCTCTGGAGGAAGATGCTTGTGCTGCCTCAGTCTTCTTTGATCTGACAGCTTCTCAGCACAGGAGCCTCAGGTTCAGAAGATCGGCTCTGCTCCCAGCACTGTCTTCTGGGTGCTGTGAGGTTCCCAACTCTCTGCTTGCTTCCCTTTCCTTTTATCTCTTGCAGGATAGAAGGATAAAAGGTGGTACAGGCCACACCACAGAGAAACTCCCTTTACATTGGATCAGGGAAGTAACTTCAGAAAGGGTGTTCCAGTCCCATCCTAATCCTCTTCAACAGAATCCGGTCTCATCCTACTAACCACAGGCAGAGGTTTGGATTTACAACATAGAAATAAATCACAGAACGGAGGACAACCATACAACACTGGGAATCATGGCCCAGCCAGATTGTTTCACATGTTTTAGGGGGATATAATTGACTCCATGACTCACCTTACTCTAGAATAAAGCTTTTTGATGTTCCTAAGTGATCAATAAACCACATTTATCAGTAGGATTGCAAGACCCCAAACTGATGCCTAACTTGAGTTTTGGTGACAGTGCCACTGGTGTTGTGCCGTGGAGAACTCCGTAATCTCCATTTCCTCTGTGCTCAGTATTCAAGCACATTCCTTTCATTTTATACTAAATAAGAATGAATAATTCATTCCATGTCTATCAATTCTCATTTTCTTTCTTATATCGACAAGCTTTTCCCCTCTGTAGTTGAAATTCTCCTTGTCATAAATCAGAAATCAATTGGATTCATTTACAGACAGTCCCATCAACAATAAAGGGGGAAAAACACTGTTAGATATGAAAAGCCAAGATGACACTCTAAAGTGAAATAAACAGCTGTATTCCTATCAGGACATCTGCAAAAAGTTTAGGTGCTGTAATCATTCTTTTCCTTTGTGCCACAACTGCTAAGACATCTGTTAAATTTTCAGTACTACTCACTTGACATTGCAGAATGAGAATTTATACAAAATGAAGAATTGCTCCTAAGACTAGCTCTTTTTTAAAAAAAGACTTTGGTTGGACTCACTCTTCATTTACAGTAAGCAGTAAAGAAAAGCAACATTTATTTAACATTTATTTCACAGGGACGAAACAAGTCCCACAAACAAAAAAAGGTTTATTTATTTCCTACATACGTCATTAAAGGTAAGAAATCAAATGAAACAATAAATTGAAAAAAATTTAATCACCCAAAGAATATTAGGAGGAATGTTGAGAAAGGGTGGGTTGGCAATTATGAAAACAACAGATTTGCCAGTCATAATTAAGAACACCATATGTCTCAATTCACAGCTTGGCATTGTATTAGAAAGCAGCCCTGAACTTTACAAAGAAAACTGGATCAATTTTCAAGTGCAGCCTTTAACACTTTGGATTACAATTCAAGCAAAATTTAACACTTTAAGGTCAGTCCTCTATCAAATGTTGTGACTGTCTCTGAATATGCTTAACAATTTAAAAATACAAATCATTACAATATTTTATTACAGAAGCCAAAACCAAGCCAAGTGCTGTCAAGTTGGATCCGAGAAAGTCACAGAAAATATCACCATGTGTTTATTTATATCCTGCCTTACTCACAAAGGATTTAAGACAGAAGACTCTAAAGATACATGAAGGTAATATAGTTTAGAAATATGTAAAGGGAAAATATGAGCCCAAGGGATACAAAGGGCCACATAATCCAGAGAGTATATCAGCACGAGATCAGAAGAACTATGTGGTGCCCAGCCACCACCAAAAACTGCCCTGACAGGTAATATGACATACAGACCCTGAGTAGAGGGAGAAAAATGGGTGTGCAAACTCAAACTCTATTAAAAAGACCAGATTTGATGGCCAACAGACTAGAGGGTCCCCAGAAGACGTGGCCCACAGACTCTGTTAGCTCAGAACTGAAACTGTTCCTGAAGCCAACTGTTTAGAAAAAGACTCTAAGATATAAAGCCACACTGGTGAACAGTGTGCTTCTTAACTTAAGTAGATATATGAGGCTAACTGGGCAGAGATGAGACAAGAGGACTGAGGGGGACAAGGGCTGGTTAAATGAACATGGGAGATACAGGGTGGAAAGGAGGCGTGTGCTGCCGCAGAGTGGGGAGAAGAGCTAGAGTTACATAACATTGTGTGTCTGTATGTGTGTAAGTTTTCACATGACAGATTGGCTTGGATTATAACTTTCCCTTAAAACACAACAATTTTTTTTTAGAAAAGGAAAACAACTGGGAGAGGGGAAACAATAAATATATTTTTAAAAAGCACACCTAAACTCTTGCCCAGAAGGGTAGTGTCCAAGCATGAAGCAATTGTTCTAAGCTCCAAGGCATCACTGAGTACAGCTGAGTGAGGCTGACTTCATGTGAACATTGGTACTGAGGGCTTTCATCTTGTGATAAAACTCCCAGCCTTTCCTTACCTCTTAGAGTTTAAAACTTTTATGTTAAAAATAAGTAAATTACTAAATGCAGAAAACAATCAGAATTTTACCTATTTTAGGTCATTGACTCCTCCACTGTTTCTTAGGAAATATATTTTCAAAGCCTATAGCTTGTAGTACCATAATATATTAGCATACTAAAGAGCCAGAGTACCAGAAAACCAAACCCATTGCCACAGAGTCCATTTTGAACCATAGGAAACCTTTAGGACAGAGTAGAACTGCCCCACAGGGTTTCTAGGGAGCACCTGGTAGATTTGGTTAGCAGCTATAGCTCTTAGACACTGTACCACCAGAGTTGCCAAAGATTATAGTAGGTGCTTTAAGGTCTTTGGAGCCTTTGAAGAGGTTTCAATAATAAGGGTGTGGTGGTGTTTAAGCTCTGCCAAGCCAGCCAAGTGCCGTGGAGTTTAAGCTCTAGGAAATGTTAAATAATGGGATTTCTCCTTTCTTTCCCTTAGACATTTCAGTAATTGTATTATTTTTTAGAACTTTTTGATGTGAATATATGCTACTGTTAAGTGAGATATTTTGCAAAGCAGAAATGTCAGGCAATTTAAAAAAGGAGCAGAATATTCATTATTGTTGTTTAATAACAATCCTATGAGAGGATTTTTTGTTTGTTTTGAGTAGAAAACTAACATTTGAAAAGGGTTATAGAATTTGCTTCAGCTCTTACCTCCAGAAAATTGAATAGCAAGGACCTGAATGTATCTGCCATTTTCCAGTTTCTCTGTCTCTTTCCCTCTCTTTCTGCTACACCATGTGGGTTAGAAGAAAGAGGAGCAGAGCAGAACACGAAAGCCATGGACACAAAGGGCTGAGAGCAAAATCAAGGAGACAGTAATTTCCCTAAAAACCCATGATACAAAGCCAGATGCCAGAAGGCAGGCATGTTTCTCTGAATTATGAAGAAAGAACATAAATATAATAAAACTCAATCCCATCTTTTTTGTTAGGTGAAAGGTAGCTCTGCTATCGGATAGCTGGGTAAACTTAGGGAATGCCCTTGTCATCACTGGGGCTTAGTTTTCTGCTCTGTAAGCTCAGCTACTGTGAGAACTCAATAAGATAATGCATGTTAAAGACTCAGCCAAAGGGCCTGGCATGCTGTACACTTCAAAACCGCTTACTATTGTTACTACAATGATTATTTTTCCTTCCCTGTCCTACTTCCACGTTCAGCTATGAGTGAAAATGTGTGGTGTTTGTGTACTGTTCTTGATGACTTCTTTCTAAGAGGTCAAAAGAGAAAAAAGAAGTACCTACAGACAATGGGGACTAACCTGTACCAGTAGAACAGTCTGCAATGTGACGGATCTTGGACCATCACCAAGTTCCACAGGACTTCACTCCATAGCTAATAAATAACACTCACACCACTCTTACATGCAGCATGACTCCCAACGTGCCGAAGCAGCCAGCCTTCCCTGGCTGGAAGGAGAGCTGTCATACAGGGGAGGCTAAATGCAAACCCAGAAGGTCACAAAGGAAGGGCCTCCTGCTCTCTAAGAAGGATGACATCAGAACCTTAGTTCCTGTACTTTACACTTAAAACACAAACACATGGAGTGTGTGTGTGCGTGTGTGTGTGTGTGTGTGTGTGTGTGTGTGTTTAATTGTATGGACTTAACCATGATTTTTGAAACATTGTTACACCTGAAACATTTCTTACTAAAAATGCCTAAGTTGGAACAGAAAACTTACAACAGTTATAAATAACCTCTGCTTAGAATTCTAGGAATTGATTCTTGAGCTTTAATACAGTTATATTAAAATGTCTAGACTAACAATGTCCACCAAGTCCAACTATTGGAAATGGGGGTAAATGATCAAAGGAAGGTGTATGGCTTCCTCTGTACCAGACTTTCACTGTACTCTAACCTGAGAGGAAACCCCAAAGTGAGAGAAAAATGAAAGCTAAATTAATTTTAGTCAAGAGATTTCTGAGAATAAGCTTAGACATTGAAAGGGTATATCCGGGGGCTTATGGGGAGACCTGCCAGTGCTGGAGGAGTAACAACTGGGTATGTACCTGTGTTCTGCTCCACCTCTGGATCACTGTCTGGTTTTCCATCTTACTTTCCCTCTCTTGGCTTCAGTCTGTGCATCTAGAACCTGAAACTCCACTTAGTGTGGACACAGCAATTTATAGCAATGCAAATAAGTATTTTAACCCCAGATATACAATTTCAGAGCTAGAGAGAGTTTGAGGAGGGTGAGCTGGTCCAGATTGGATCAGCAATCTCTTCATTGGGTGCCACCAGTACAATGAGGCGAAGATGTGGATGCTACCCTCAGGCTATGGGACAGTTGGAAAACTGTCTGGGAAGGAAAATAAGGTAAGGGGAAAGCAGAGAAAGAGCAAAGGAAAAGACCTACAACTGGAGAAGTAGCAGTTATGCTTCCTCATAATATCTGTAATTCAAAGTATGAGTTACCCCTGGCCTAGAATTGATGCCATTCCACACGTGACTATGCATTAGAGATATAAAAGCAACCAGTGGCTGGAGAGAATCTTCCTTTGTGGGTCTTACGTCCACAGTCATGCTTTGATAACAGGGAATAAACTCCTCCGAGATTCTCAACTTAGGTGAATGAGATATATGCTGTTCTCAGAGGCCATCATTATCTCCCTAATTAACCATTAAGAATTATTATTTGATTAATGTCAAGGGCCGTTACTCACAAACGCCACTATCAGCAAAGCTATATGCCTGTGTGATAACGAGCAGACACACGTCACCCCTGACATATTTTTTGGTTGTACTCTCCCTGATAATTTTTGCACCCTAAATAAATCTTCCTCAAAAATACCCTGTTATCCCCTGGCACGAGGATCAAGGAAAATGCCTTCTAAGAGGGGCTTTACAACCCCCTCAGCTTATGAAATTATATTGGGAAAATCTGACTAGGAACTTCTAGGGAAAAGAGCTCGGAGGAATGAACTTCAATACAGCATGCCTGAAAGCATTGAGGCCTGCCCAGCTCCACCAGCTTCCCCCAACTGAGTCTCCCCTCTCTCTTTTCCACATATGAAATACAAGTTTGCAGAAAAGCCCCTGAAAGGCTTCCCGAGGACAATTCTCCACACAGCCCTTAAAGCTATACAAGCATCTCATTCCCTACAGCAGAAAGATAGATAAACTTTCAAGTTCATTATAATTGGTATGACAAATGAATAATCACTAAAGAAACATCTTTCTTACAGTAGCTGGGTTGGGTTGGGGGACGGTAGACACTATCTGCACAGGAAGAGACAAAATAAAAACTTAGAGAAGCAAATAGAGACAGCTAAATAATGAAGCTTTGAGCAGTCTACCCTTCTGTGCCTTCAACCTTGAGGTATGAATAGAACCATTAAGCTCAAAGCATAACTTTGTTTTCACTGTTAACTTTGTTTTCACTGACATTTATCACCACGAACACCTGCCTCAGGCCATTATCCAAAAAGCCTTGACAATTATCTAGAAAAAGAAGACCATGAGGGGTCAGTTTCTAGTTAGCCAATAATGATGGGTTAGTTTCTTGTTAGTCAATAGTTTATATGATGGAAAAAATAGGGTGAAAATCACATCACCGCATCTATAAAAAATAAAGACAGACAGACCGTTGTTGGGCTGCCTTTCTCCAAAACTCTTTCTTGTCTCTCTCAATTCATTTCTGTGCTGACGCCTTTCCCTCCCTCTATGGGGCCCCCAAAAGTTGTTGGGGCTGGCTCCCAGCAGATTAACATCTTATAGTTTATAAGGCAATAAACCTTCATGACTAAGGGTCTGGAATCAAAGAGCTTGAAATTAAATCCTAACTCTTATTGGTTGTATCACATGGGAGCCAGGCTCATTCATTCAGTCAGCAAGCATTTATTTAACCATTATGTACCAGCTAGGAGTCTCTAGGTGGTGTAAACAGCTAATATGCTCAGCTGGTACCAAAGGTTTGGTGATAATAGTCTATTCAGAGACACCTCAAAAAGGCCTGGCAATCTACTTTTGAAAAATCAATCACCAAAAACCCTGTGGACTACAATTCTACTTTGACACACGTGGGTTGTCGTGAATCACAAGTGACTCAATAGCAAGTAGTTTAATGTGTCAGTCACTGGAGATATAGCAAGGAACAAAAATGAATAAAAAAACAACTATCTTACAGACTTTAAATTCTAGTAGGGGAGATATTAGACCATGACAGATGCTAAATGAGAAAAAAAGAGAAGAAAGAAGTACTGCAGGTATACCAAAACTGCGGTCAGTCTGATTCCAGCCTGTGACAACACTATGTGTTTCAGAGTAGAGCTGTTGGAACTGTGCTCCATAGGGCTTTTATGGCTATGCCTTTTGGAAGAGATCACCAGGCTTTCCACCAAGGTATCCTGGATGGACTTGAACCACCAGCCTTTCAGTTAATAGCCAAACACTTAACTGTTAGCACCATCTAGGATGACACTGTGGGTGTAGGGGCTGCAACTCTCAATAAAGTATCTAACAAACCCTTACTGAGAAGGTGATTTTTGAGAAAAGAGCAAGGAGGAGGGAGGTATTTGGATGACTAGGGGAACAGCATTCCAGGGAGAAAAAGCTGCCAGTGGTGGTGAAGTGGGGCCCACACAAGGACCCCATTGTAAAGGACAGAACGAGCCAGAAAGCAGAGAGGAGAAGACAGGGGCAGACAGGCAACCCAACCGACAGGGCCTTGCAGAGCATTGGATGCATTTTGGCTTTTATTCTGGGTAAGATGGGAAGTCACTCAAAACTTTTGAGCAAAGGAGTGACAAGAGTGGACTCAGATTTCAACAGGATCATTTTGCCTATTGTATCAAGAGTTGAAAGGTCCAGACTTGTATATAGAAGAAAAGACACTTTCACAGCTGCAAGGGAGAGGAGGGAGGGAGGGCGAGGGGGGAGGGTTTAGTTTAGATAGTTACTAGAAATCTAGTTGGGAGAAAGCAGTGATAGCACACATTAGGAACAAGAAGAACATTAAGTGGACTTCAGCATAACTTGAGTACTCCTTCCATCTTGACTCAATACTGCAAGGATAGAGTAGCTGGGGCGGGGGGCGGGGGACCATGCTCTTAGGCGAATTCTAGGCCAATTGGCACAACTAGCGTTTTGCTAAGAGAGCTCTCTGCACCCCACATTGGTGAGTGGCGTCTGGGGTCTTAAAAGCTGCCAAGCTGCCATCCGAGGACACAGCAAATGGTCCCAACTCAGCAGGAACGGATGCTCACCGAGGGCCAAAATGGCACGCGGTAAAGACAACCGAGAAGACAGAGAGACCCACAAGAGTGGGTGCCTACATCGACTTGGGACCAGAAGAACCGGATGGTGCCCGGCCACCACCAGTGATAGCCACGATGGAGCTCACAGAGAGGAGCCTCACTGGCAACACAAGAATAAAAAGAGGTGCATCATGAGATCTCCACTAAAAGACCTCAATTGATGGTCCAGTGGTTTTGGGGTTCCTCTGAGAGCATGGCCCCCGGCCCTGATGCTGCCCTTTCCCATAAATTATAACAAAGGTCCACTCTTTGGACAGGAATGGATTGGACTTGGCAATGCAGAGTGACCATATATTGGAAGCACTTTATGGTTCTATACATCTATAGGATATCATCTTGCCGACCTCTGGCTGGAGGAAGGGGAGTGGACGGAGAGGAGGGGAAAGGAGACTGTTGGGAGGATGAGACATGTATGGAGAAGAGAGGAATAGTGTGCAGTCCCCGGACAGGGAGAGCAGTGGAAGCTGCATATAGGGGGGCATGTAAATTTATATGTGAATGTACATTTTCACTCAGTTATGTTAAATAAAAATAAACAATAAAAAAATTTTTAAAAAATTAAAAAAAAAAGAGTTGAAAGGTCAGTGAAACAAAACAAGACTAAAGAGGCACACCGGCTCAGGGGCAAGAACCGAAAGGCAGGAAGAGACAAGAAACCTTGTAAAGGGGAACTCAAGATCAAAAAGGGGAGAACGTGGACATTTCATGAGGTTTTTTCCTCTCATCTATAAAATGCATCATGCTCTGGGTGGTCAGCGGGATACTGCATTGACTTAGAACGGTGGCTGGCATACAGCAACCGCTCAAATATTAACCGTTATATGGTTTATTTAAATCTCTCAATTAGCCTTATTTTATAGACACAGAAACTAAAGTTTAGAAAACTTGAATGACTTGTCCAGAGTCACAATATTTTGAAAGTTTTATAGGCTGGACATGAACATGAGTCTTTACTAAGCTTGTGTGCTATGCAGTGCACCATGGGCTTCTATTTTCAGGGGAATAACTAACTTAGCCTCATCCTAACCCAATGCACTGCTATTGAGTCAATTCTAACTCATAGCAATCATGTGTGATGGGTAGAACTGCCCCACAGAGTTTCTAAGGAGAAGGGGGTGGGTTTGAACTGCCAACCTTTTGGTTAGCAGCTATACCTTATAACTACCAGACTACCAGGGTTTCCAGCCTGATTCCAGCCACTAACGTTTGCTGTGACTCTGTTGATCAGATTAACCAGTTCTCCAGCAAGGTTCTTAGTGAATACTGGGGCACGGAGTAAGCAGGCTTGATGGCTAGAAAAAGGAAGGTAAGGGTTTCAGAGCACGGCATGACTCCTAGATACGGCAGGCCCACGCTTAGAAACTTAGACTAGAAAAGAGTGGAACACCCTAAAGGTAGGCAACTAGCAAGAAGAGGAAAAGTGTAAATATGCAGGAAAAGCAAACAAAGAGAAGTACACAAAGAGAAGATTAAATTCCAGAGGCCAATTTTACCTCTTTCAAAACCCTATTCAGGGCTAGCCCAGCATTCCTTTCACATCCCACAATTTTCTTGAATAACTTTGCTTTTGACCTTCTCTAAGTTTTTCACAATCTCTCAGACTGTGAGTAACACTGAGAAATTCTTACGGGGGCTGAAGAAACAGAGAATGAAGTATGCCTAAAATGAAGGCCAAATAAAGAACATAATCACTGTAATCAGGAGTTAATTAAGAATGCAGAGTGAGATAACCTCTGTATGAATTATTCATGGTGATTTTTTTTTTGGTAGTGGGAACAGGGGATATTTTTCCTTTCAAATACCTCTTTTTTCTAAGAAAAGATATTTTCTATTTTTTTATTTGTTCTTTAAAAAACAAGCTAGACTATCAAAAATGTTTTAACATAAATGAGTCATCTTGTGTAACGATATTTCACAAGACCACTATTTTTTCTGCCACACTGTTGTACCCACACCCATGAGAATGCATCCTCCTCTTTGTCAGAAAGCTTAAGACACGCTTACATTCATTAAGAGAAGCAATCCTGGCTTAATTAGTGTCCGCATTTATATGGCCTCTCTTGTAGAGGTAAGCCCTCAGAAATTAATAAAAATGTCTTCTAATTTATGCAAATCACCACAATCAGATTTGCCGTTTACTTTTCTGCTCATAAAGTTTCTAATTAGAAAACAAGAAGATCTCAGCCAAAGCCAGAACACACACAGATCCAAGCCAGACAAGGAGGTCCTCATTTCTAATAAAAACACATGGGGCTAGGGGGTTGTATACAGGGGCAGGACCTTTTATTAATTTGATAGCACATGAAGCTAACGAGACCATTTGTTATTTCATTTCTTCAGTGGTTGAATTGAATCTGAAGGAGTCAGGCGCCCGAGGGTTGTAAAAGCATCAGAAGATGGGCCAAAGAGCAAAGCTCGCATTGACGGGAGCAGCTTTGTTTTGGCTGGACCGAGAAAATTAAAACAGGAACATCCACAAAGGACCACGACACTCAAGGAAGTACAAAAATCGCTGTAACTGACATTTAATCATTTTGCCTTCATCCTTAATGGATTGCTAGATAATATCTTCCAAATATTTACCAATAAAGCAGAAGCCATGTTCTTAAAACTGATTCGCTTTGGTGAAAGTAATTAGAGGATTTGAGCTGGGAGTTCCTAACATCCAGGCCAGTTTTAATTTTGGTAACACAGGCAGTGGATCCCCAAAGACTCTGCCTCTTAGTCACATCTGCTCACCTAATTAACAACCCAAGAAGGGAATTACTTCAATTTGTTTTCTTTGGACTACATCAGCAATGTGTGCCACATTGACAACTGTGTGGTGTCAGGGACAGCCACTGTATCAATCTGTACCAATTATTTGGATAAGAATTTACAATTTCAATTAACATAATGCCTCTTCCATGGTATGTACAGTATAGTAATGTCTGTAAATCTGAACAGTATTTTTTATGGTACTTGTTTAAGAAGGTCTCGGAAAGGACATCTATGCTATAGGGGAAGCTCTATTTGAGTCAATTAGAATGAGGAGTTAAGTGGTGAAGAATGCCTTTTGTTCCTTAAACGAAATAATGCATATCATTTCATGTCTTATTCTTAAAGAATATCATGTATACAAGACTTATCCAAGAAAAAAATAGTATTAATTGGTATTAATTTGATGACCCATTCTGAGTTTGAAAAATACTTAAATTTAGCTAGTGTTTATATTTTGTGAACATCTAATGTTAACTTTTGGTCCTCTGATACTATCACATGCTCTATACTTAAAATGGTGAGATGAAAATTATCCCAATGGAGTTTGAATAACTTAAAGAATATAGCTGGAAGAATTTATGTCTCTGAATTTCAATGATAAAAACAAGGGAACTATTCTGATCAAGTCCAATTAATTTTCCCTAAGGCTATTCTACTGAACAACTCCCAGTGGTATCACTGACGTCACAGCTGTGACAACTGAAAGCCCCTGAGCTGTGCAGTGTGCAATCTGTACCCTCCTACCTGGTGGCTCTGCCTGCCCTAGTCTACTGCTGCCAGAATACGGACTTCATAAACAAATTCCTGAGCATCCCTCCACACTGTGCAAACCAAAACTTGAAAAAAAATAGTTATTTGTTCCAGACACTGAGTTATTTTTGCACTGAATTATCTCTTCCAAACTTCCCATCATGAATAAAAATAACGAGGGTAATCAGTTTATACACTTTTATTGAGTAAATACTGTATGCTAAGCTCTCCGTTATTTTAATTAACCTTCACAATAAGTCTATGCAATAAGTATTATCACCATCTCCAAGGAATGATTTGGTTAATAACTTAGAATATGGATTCAAATCCAGATGTATTTAATCCCAGTGCATGTGCTATTTCTCTTGCATAATTTTGCCATGCTGCTATTACGAGCCCAGGGTCTAATAAAAGTTTTTGGAAATTTTCCCAAAATGTGATGATAAATTGTAGTAAGGATGATCCTACAATGCAAACAGGAGTTTTAAAGCATTGTCTAGAGTTCACAGGAAAAATGGTGGTGGCAGTTAATATGGAAGTATATGGAAATATCCCAACGGAGATACTGCAAAGAGGACAGAATGAACTCAGTGCAAATGACCTAATGCCAAAGATTAGAGGGGTGACAGAGCTGTTCACATAGATTATGACTCAAGGATATGATAAAACACAGACAGAAAGCATGATCTGTTAAATGCATCTATAAGACAGGGGAAGTGGACAGAGACTGAGGAAGTTAACAGCAGAGTCCCAGAATCTTTAGAAAGGGTCCTTGATAAGTACATCAAAAACAGAGCGTGGCTAAAAGAAGAGATTTCAGAGATGGGAGAAACATTCTTGAGGAGTACTACCTGATTGAATTCACCCATCTGGATTAAGACCTACAACCAGAGACAGCTCCAGAAAGAGATTTTCTGTTTCTTAAGAGCTTCAGGTGCACTTGACTCAAGCCATGGTGTTTTCAGCTAGCTCGCAGGCATGCAAAATTCAGACAGTGAATAAAAAAGACTGAAGAAGAAGTGATGCCTTTGAATACATCGTGGACTGGCAGAAAAACAAACAAACTTCTTGGAAAAAGTAGAGACAGAATGCTCATGAGAAGGAGGATGAAGAAACTGTCTCACGCACTTTGGACATCTTACCAGGAATAACCATTCCTTGGAGGAGGACATCAGGCTTGGTAAAGTAGAGAGCAAAAGAAAAGAAAACCCTCAATGAGATCAACTGATACGGTGACTGCAACAAGGGCTCAAGCATAACAACGATTGTGAGGATGACACAGGACTGGGCCGTGTTTCATTCTGCTGCACACAGGGCCACTGTCAGTCAGAACCCACTCTACAGCCCCTAACAACAACAAACAAGAGCTTGGGACATAGCTCTAGATGGAGGAGAGGGAGGATTATACTGTTCCCCAAATCCATGTCCTTTTCCCCCAGCCTCACAGCTAGCTAGATTTGTTTTCCCCATCTTACTGGTGGTCTGGTATGGCTTATGTGGCTGAATTTCACAAGGGAGTGGAGTGAGGTGATGTGTACCACCGCCTCAATGGAACTGCCTTCTCCATGGTCTGCTTCCCCACTTACTGACTGAATGAAGAGGACACCAGCTATTAGGGACTGAATTATGTCCCCCTCAAAATATGTGTTATAAACCCTAACTTCTGTGCAACAGCTCATGCCTGTGGTTATAAAATTCTATTTGAGAATGCGCTGTCCTTGTTACGTTAATGAGATAGGGTTAGTACACAGTGAGTCTTAAATCAATCTCTTAAAGTACAGAAGATTAAACAAACGAGAGAGAGAAGCAGAGACAAGGGAAGATGTATGCCAAACCACATGAAGATCACCCAGAAGCAGAAGCTCTGAATAGACAGCAATCCTCCTCCAGAGCCAACAGAAGGAAAGCCTTCCTCTACAGCTGGCACCCTGAATGCAGACTTCTAGCCTTCCGAACTGTGAGAGAATGCATTTCTGCTTGTTAAAGCCATCCACTTGTGATATTCCTGTTACAGCAGCGCTAGATCACTAAGACTGCATCTGATGGAAGAAATCCGGGTCTCCAGATGAGCACATGGAGGCCAGCCAACTAAAAACATACATCGTACTGTGATACAAGTGAGAAATACACTTAGAATTAAGCCAGTGAGAATATGAAATTTACCTCTTACAACTGGTAGTGTTATCCTAACTAATATGGGCTACTGGAAAGTTCTTGGGATTAGGGATAGAAGATTGGGGCTACTGAGGAAAATATAATGAAAGTGGCTGGAAAATCATCTTGCACTTTCAAAATTGGCTAAGCCAATGGAAATAGAGGAAGCCTCTACTAAAATCGATTATCCTGCTTCTTATGCATCAAGCACTGTTTTGAGTGGTAGATATTCAACAGTGCACAAGACGGAGAAACGCCGGCTCTCTTGAGGCTTATATTCAAGAGGTTCAAGTAGGGAGTTTGGTTGCAGGTGGGATAACTATTCTGTGCTCCACACTGGCTAAATGGTCAGAAACCAGAAAGTGTCTCTGATTTGGAGGAGGAAAAAACAAACAAAAAAATCAAGATGGCTAACCATAGAAAACTTCCCTATATGCTTTATTTTGGGCAGCAGTAACAATTGCAACCTGAGGTCTCCATGGAATGACATGTTAATCTGACAGCAGTCCTTGAAGACATTTGCCATAACCGTCAATGGCTGTGCTGTTCTGTGCTACTATTTTAAAAAGAAAGAAGGATGGAAGGACGGATGAACAGGCAGACAAGCAGACAGAGGGACAGAGACAGAGGAAGAGAGAGAGGGGGAAGGGAGTGGAGGAGGGAGGGGAAGAGGGAAGAAGGGAGAGAGGAAAAGAAAGAGAGAGAGAAAGGAAGGAAGGAAGAGAGAAAGAGAAAGAGAGAAGAAAGAACTAGTTAAGTGAGTTAAGTGTTAGAAAGAATGCCCCGGGGTCCAAACCCATTTCTGTCTAGTCAATTCTGACTCATAGTTACCCTAAAGGACAAAGAAAACTTCCCCACAGGGTTTTCAAGGCTGTAAATCTTTGGAGAAGCAAACCACCACATCTTTACACTGCTGAGCCCTTGTGGGTTTGAACCACCGACCTTTTGGTTAGCAGCTGAGCAGTTTAGCCACTACACTGCAAGGAATCCGTATGTGCTGGGGTATGGGGGCAATTTACTCCCAGCCTTTATCAAGGCCACCCTACAATTTGTTTCTGTCATTATTCTTTCCTTTGGAGCATTATTTAAAAAATAGTTCAGAAGCCCTGACATTTGTGTGGACAGTCTTGAAATACCACAGTAACATTTTAAATTGCAAATACAGAAATAAGATATCTGAGTTGAAAAGACAAATATGCTAGCACCTCCCTCCCTCTGATCTGTCTGATGATATTGAACGCCAAGGTTGTAAAGTTCCCACAAACGGCTCTTAGGGTCAGTTGTCTGCAGAATTCCTCCTAGCATGAAAAATATTATGATGTAGGAATTCGTATGCTGACTTATGATCCTAAATTACTAGTGTGCCTGCTGTCATTTATTCAATTGTAAACAGAACATAGGGGTGTTTAGTTCAAGGTTCTGTATCTGTTGTTTCTCTGAACTCATAGACATACTGTTTGTATTAAAACATGAATCAACAGTTATTTCTTCTCCTGCCTAATTAAAACTACAGTGAATAATCAACTGTCTTCATCATCTGTGTCAGATTTAGCATTCATAATATGCCTGACATTATGAGGTGATGGGAAAAATTTCTTTCCCTAGTGTGTGTGTATGCCCTCTTAATTTCCTGAAAAATTACCAGGAACCTCACTCAGTGCCTGGTATACCTCCTGTTCTCATGGGTGCCGAGATGCAGTGATTTACGAGTCTGCTGGCAGGAAGTCCAGCCTGCTCACGAGCCAGTGTCTGCTCTTGCAGCCTGGGGAGCCTTGGCCTCAAGAAGCAAACTCAGCAGCCTAAGCCTTGTACCTAACATACCTTACCGCACAGCCTGGAAACTTGGCTTGCTGCCACTGGAGGCTGGAGCTCCCAAGTGAAGCATAATTTAGATGAAAGCATCCAGAGCTGGGCCACAAACCTTCTAGAACACTGAGAATGACAGCAGACATCTGAAATGCTTTTTCCATATCCTAAGGTTATAGCTGGCTGTGGTTTATACATTCATAAATGTGACTTTACTATCAGTCCTAAAGTCTGACCCAACACACAAAAGATATTAAAATTATTACCACAATGTTACTGTCATAAGTTTTCCTAGGACTAATCAAAGTCTGATGGAAACCCTGGTGGTATAGCTTTCAAGTGCTATGTGTGCTAACCCGAAGGTTAGAATTTCAAATCCAGAAGGAGCTCAGTGGAAACTCTATTGGGCAGTACTACATAGTGACCCTGCAGGTCACTATGAGTCAGAATCGACTCGATGGCAGTGGTTGGCTTTTAACCAAAGTCTGAGAAAGAAGTGAGTCAACCTTTATGAAGAAAGAGGCACTTTAGCTGTCCTACACTGGTACTCATTACAGTAGGATGGATTCATTCATGAATTTTGAAAGGCTGATTTCCCTAGGATGCTCTCACAGCATATATTTTCAAAGGAAGGATTATAAAAATATGAGGCTCTTTAAAGTGTCACGAATAACTACTCTGCAATACATTTTCTTTTTTTGTCCTTCCCCAATAAGATCAAAACTTGGAAACGTGTATCAGATTTTTCCAGTATTTATTATTATCCTTGCTGTTGTTGCTAGATGCTGTTGAACTGGTCCAGACACACAGCGACCCTGCACACAACAGAATGAAACTCCGCCTGGCATTGCGCCACATCATTTTGTTTTAAATCATGTTAACATATCAAAAAATTCACAGCAGTTGAATACAATTTCTATAGCAAATTATCTGATGATTCAGAAAGATATGTATCCACAGTACCATTAAACCTATGTTGAAAAAAGCACAGTGTCTATTGGCAGAGCCCTAATGGTGGACAGCAACACTTTTGGTTTATTCCTGTTTGGAAATGTGATTCAATTAATATGAAGCATTTTGAAGGAATAGACCTTGATTATAAATTATACCTATTCCAAAATGAATGCTCTCTACTGATTTGTTAACCACTACCATTATCCCAAAATGAGTTCTTAGAGAAGCTGAATAAAATTACGTGGGAAATCACTATTTTGCATAAGCTAGATAAATTATACCTACTTTTTGCATGTGTCCAAGTAAATTAAACCAAGAAAGCAGCAAGGAAAATAGTGAAACTTACCACTCTTCCAATATCTGATTTTGGCATCTATATTCAAATTTAAAGAAGATAATAAACAAGAAATCTTATTTTAAAAATTATACTGGATGTTCATGTAAGGGTTTTATTGGAGTTTCCTGTGTAATTTTCTAAACATTCTCTTCACTGTCTATGAACAAAATTTTCTAGCACGAGAAATATCTTTTTACTTAAACATTTTTGTTTTTCTAATTTTCTAATTAAGATAAAGTCTGAGTCCATTGTTTGCTAATTTTCAAGAATTGTTTTTAAATGTATTGAAGATGGTATTTACATTTTCATGAAGAAAATCAAAGATATTTCACATGATTGTCATTTTCTTTTATAAACAACTTCAAAGTTTCATACCATGTAATGGACTGTGTTAAGCATGTTATTCATGTGTTATGGTGTTTCATATTGAAAAAATTGTTCTGGAAACATACATATTGCAACACATTGTTATAAACATGTTCTCTGAAGCTCAAATGTAATCAAGATTCCATATAAAAATATCTAAATTTTTACTTGGTTATAGATTCATTTAATAATTAAAAATACACTTCAAAGAGAAAAAGCTCTCTATTGGGACAACAATTAGCTTTTAAGTGTAGCAGGGCTAGAGGGCACTTGTGGAGAAAATTAGATAAAATAGGTGAACTTGTTTTGTCAGTTTCAAAGGTTTTGTGCTGTTATCTCCAAGACACTTCCAACTAGTGGTGACCCCACGTGCAGAGCAGAAATGTTCCATAAGGTTTTTAGGGCTGTAACTGTCACAAGCAGATTGCCAGGCTTGTCTTCCAAGGTGCCTCTGAGTAGTGGGTTCAAATCACTAACCTTTTGGTTAGTAGTCAAGTGTTTAGGACTCTTGGAATGACCAAAAACGTAACGTAAGTAAAAATGCCTGTTTACTAGGGACCAAGCCAAAATCTACTGCTTTCGAGTTGATTCCAACCCACAGCGATCCTAAAGGCCACAGTACACTGCTCCTTCGAGTTCCCAAGAAGCATCTGGCAGATTTTATCTGTTGACCTTTTCGTTAGTAGATGTCCTAGTCACCGGGTACTGCTCTAACAGAAAATACCACGAGTGGAAGGTTTCATGAAGAGAAGCTTTTATTGTCACCGTCCAGTAAACCACAAATCTATTAACAAGATACAAGTCCATTCAGTAAGAGAATTTATCACAGTCCAGTAGGCTGAGTCCAAATCCAGTGAGAGCATTGCGGCACAGGAACCTCAGGTCCAAAGGACGTGCTCTGTTCTCGATGCTTCTTTCTTGGTGGTATAAGGTTCCCAACTTCCTCAGCTCACTTCTCTGCCTTATATTCCACAAGCTTGAATCCTGCCTCACTAACACAACTGCAAACCATTCTCCATCATCAATATCACCGAGGCAGGATTCACAACACATGGGAGGAAGGGCACCATATTAGAACTCCTAACTAAGTCAAATCAACACATACACTTTTGGGGGGACACAATTCAATCCATGCCAGTAGACATAGGACTTAACCACTATGCCACCAGGGTTTCCTTTACTATGAAGTAAGGAGCTATATTAACATAAATTACTGTTGTGATTATATTCTTCTCCCAAATTATTATATCCCCCTAAAAGTAGAATGTTGTGGTTACAGTTTTACAGTATTCATTGTTTGCTATGGCAGTCCACTTCAGCTTCCCGGTATTCAGTTTCTACCAAGCAGAAAGGTAAAGAACCATATGCTTTACTAGTTTACAAGCATGTTGTCACCCATGAAATGAAATCATGAAGGTAAGTATTTTTAAAAATTAAAACGTGATGGTTAAGATTGTGTGTCAAGTTGGCTAGGCCATGATTCTCAGTGTTTTGGCAAGTATATAATGATGTGATCACTTCCCTGTAGACATCTGATATGTCATCACTCCCATGATGGAATTGGTTATGAGTAGCCAATCAGTTGACATGTGACCTGCATCAAATATAAGCAGACATTCTGGCAAAGCTTGGAGTTTTTTTCTGTGCTGGATCCAGAAGCTGGCTCTCGTTTGTCTGATCTCTGGTTCTTGGAACTTGAGTTAGCAGTTTACCTCCTGCCTTGCCTGCTGATCTTGGGACACACCAATCTTTGCAGTCTGTGAACAAGAGCCCTGCTCTCTGACCTTCTGATCTTGGGTTTGCCAGCCCCTGTGGTGACGCAAATAAGAGATACTTCTATCCCAACCCAAAGGTTTTCTGGCCTTTACCACCTCATGAGCCATTTCTTTAACATAAATCCCTCTCTATAAACATGTATGTATATATGCTTTTCTGGCTTTGCTTCTCTAGAGAACCTAGCCTAAGATAAAATATAAGACAATAAGAAAAGAGGGCTGAGTTAGCCCCCTTTGCCTGAAACAAATTCAACTCATAGCCTGTTTAAATGACCCACCATCTAAGAATGGTCTTCACATTTTTAGTGTTATTAAAAATTGAAAGAAAAACATATGCTACAGAAATTGCTTGTAGCCTCCAAAGCCTGAAATATATACCATCTGGGCCCTGTGAGGAAAATGTTTGCAGCCCCTAAATCAGATACTGCAATTATAAGCCTGACCAAGAGCAATTTTGGAATCTGTTTTCTGTTTTCTTCAATTTAAACAAGGGTATTAAATATATATTTTATTTAGTAGATATGTGAAAACTTATTACTTCCCTAAGATATGATTTGCATTTAATAAGCTACACATGTTTAAAGTACACAGTTTGTGCTTATTTCGGTAGGACATATACTAAAATTAAAGTGCCTATTTTACTGAAATTTTTTGCCAATAAAGCTATCCTATCAAGATACTAAACATTCTGTCACTTGCAAAAGTTTCCTCATGCCCCTTTGACGTCCATCCCTATCTCCACCCCTGCCCCCAAAAAGTCACTGATCTGCTTCTGTGCTCATATGTTAGTTTTTGTTTTGTAGAACTTTATATCAGCAGAATTATAATATATACACTTTCTCACCTGGCTGATTTCCACCGGCATAATTAGCAGTGTGTATCTGTAGCTTGTTCCATTTAACTGCTGAATAGCATTCCACTGGAGAGATGTACTAAAAATTATTTATTTACTTTTTATGGCATTTAGTTTGGGTAGCTACATAGAAGTAAAATTTCAATTAACGTAGTCACTATATCCTTAACTTGAAACTGCCAAACCATTCCCCAATGTGCCTGTATTACTTTACACTCTGCGGTTGTTGCTGCTCCACATCCTTCTCAGTGTCTACTACTGTCCTTGTTCTTCTTCCCCACTGGAAATGTAACATGAAAAATTAAGCTATATAACTAACAGATGACTTTGAAATAACTTTTAAATAACCTCATTCCTCTACAGAGAGTATTATTTTCACCTAAATAGTAATCTATTTTAAACCAGGCTTTTTGTTTGATTGTTTCTAAGGTTTAGAATGATCAGCTATTTTTCCTTCATATTCAGGTAAAATCTTCTTCGAATTCTCCTAATCCAAAACCCCATTTTTCCCATCCAGATGTAAACCCCGTGACTATATCAAAATATTAAAAATAGTCTCGACTCAAGCAGAAAATTGTAACTGCAAGTGACAACCGTCCACATGAAACTCTAGGCTTCCAAACTTGCAGTTTGCCCTGAAGTGAATTCCAGGTCATCTGTAACTTTCTCCTATTGTTGATTAAGTCATAATCAAAAGTTGAGTATGGAAATAGTTGAGGATTTGGGGTGAGGACATGATTGATTTGGTTACTCTACCCCTAGTCTATTCTTAATTCTACTCAGTTCTTCATTTAATATCACAGGGAAATGGTTTTAAAATCAAATTATCATTTTGCTCCTTAAAAAATCTTCTAAGGCTACCCATATCCATTGCCATCAAATTGATTCTAACTCATAGTGATCCTATAGGACAGAGTAGAACTACCCCATAGGGTTTCCAAGGAGGGGCTGGTGGATTCAAACTGCTGACCTTTTGGTTAGCAGCCAAGTGCTTTAACCACTGTACCAGCAGGGATCTACTCCTAAGAGTATTCTTTAACTCCTTTTCTTCTTTTCTCCTTCCTTCAATATGCAATACGCTTCAAAACTGAACTAGCCTTTTTTCTTTTTTTTAAGAAAGTTTTCCTGATCTCTCTTCTGTCTATCCAAGGCAAGGATAATAACTATTCATTCTGTAGCATACTGAATTGCTAACATTTGTTCATTTAGCGTCTACACAGAGAATCTGCTGTTTGAAGACAAAATCTATCTGTGAATGATTTCTGTAGCCTCCATGCATATTGCTGTTGTTAGGTGCCTATTGATTTAGGCTCGTAGTTACTCCTTGTGACATAATAAAACCGCAACATTCACAGAAGCAGATAGACAAGTCTTTTTTCTGAAGAACCACAGGAGAGGGGGCATGTGTGTCAAAACACCAACCTGTTGATTAGAAGCCAAACACTGAACTATTTGTGCCACCAGGACTCCTTAAGTTTATCACCAAACTGAAGCAAATAATCAAACCCATTGTCACCAAATCACTTCCTACTCATAATGACCCTATAGGACAGAGTAGAATTGCCCTGCAGTGTTTTCAAAATATGTCCATTGGATTCAAACTGCAGACTTTAGGGTTATCACAGTGCCTCCTAAGTCAATGAGAAATAAATGTTTGCTGAACTGAAATCAATGAACTGATGTCATTAAATGGCCAGACAAGGCAGCTAAAAGGGCTTAGATGCTGGAAGAAAAGTTTCCCCAGACTCAGAATGGTGTGAGAGTATGAAGAATACCAAGTCACATGAAGAACTAATTTATTAGAAAATATGCCTAATTCAAGAGAGTTACTAGTTGAGGAGAGAACAAAAGGCTAATGGTTTTCAAATGGAATTATGGTGCCTACGAAATGGACTTTAAAGGTCTGATTACCGCAATGACTAAGAAAATTAAGAGAAAGAGTGTGCTTGAATTTCATTTTGGAATTAAGAGTAGAAGTAAATGGTAACAGAAAAAAAAGGCTGCTCAGAAATAAAACAAGGTACTTTTAAAAAGTTAATGGTTATACCTAGACAGTCAAAGTGAACTAACTGGATAACAAACAAGTGTACTTTTAATTAATCTAACTCTGTGAAGTTTGTCCTCCCAGGATTGGCACAAACTGAAGTCCATTCACCTTTGCTCTCTCATAAGCTAACCAAGTACACGTTTGGCTGATGAGAGACAAGGAGAGGCACGAGGGAGAAATAAAAAAGAGAAGAATAGGACCTCAGAGTCATGGTGTTTAATGGAGATGCCGTTGAGAGTTTGGATAGAACGTTAGCAGCGAGAATGAGGGGGCGTTCTCTGTCTGCTGGCATCCAGAGCACATTTCATCATGTCAACACCTCAGGCACATTAAGTGTCTGAAAATGCTAGCTTTACTAGTTCAAATGATTTGAGAACGGGGAAAAATAAGTGAATGCTGGGAAGAAATCCAAATAGCACATTTCATAAAAGGGTTATTTGCTTGCATCATAACCTTAGGTATTCCAGAAAAAGAAAATTAATCTAAGAAACAGCCTTTAAAAAAGACTTTAAAAGATCCGAATTGCACAAATGTGGGTAATGGGACAGGCTTTACACATTGACTGATGGTGAATGTTCAACATAAGAGTCATTCTGGGGAACATCCCATTTAATGGTAATAATTAACTAAAAGACTTCTCTTCTGATACAAGCCAGCACATGAAGGTAAAATATCAATGGACTAGGATATTCACAACTGGACCAAGAGCAACATCAGAACAAATAGAGAAAATAATTGAAGTTGTCAAAGATTTCATTTTACTTGGATCCACAATCAACACACTTGAAAGCAGCAGTCAAGAAGTCAAATGAAGCATTGCATAGGGAAAATCTGCTGCGAAGAGCTCGTGAATAGCATTCATAAACAAAGATGTCACTTTGAGGACTATGATGTTTATGACCCAAGCCATAGATTTTTGATTGCCTCACGTGTGTGCAAAAGCTAGACAATGAATAAGGATGATAAAAGAAGAAATGATGCATTTCAATTATGCTGTTGGTAAAGAATGTTGGGTGTCAGAAGATTACAGACCGTCAGAAGAAGGAATAAATCTCTCCTGGAAGAAGTACCGACACAACATTCCTTGGATGTGAGGATGATGATATTTCATCTTATGTAACTTGCACATGTTATCAGGAGAGATCAGTCCCTGGAGAAGGACATCACTCTTGGTAAAGTAGAAGACTGGCAAAGAATAAGAAGACCCTTGATGAGATGAACTGAGCAACAACACACTCAAACATCTGTGAGTGTGGCGTAGGACCTGGCAGCACTTCATTCTATCATACAGAGTCACTATGAATCAGAACTGACTTGACAGTACGTAACAACAGGATACTTCAGGTCTAGCATCTTATTCATCCAGTACGGCTCTAACAGAAACACAAGCCGATGGCTTTAACAAAGGAAACTTGATTTTTATGCAGTCCAGTAGGCTAGAAGCCTGAATTCTGGATGCTGGCTCCAAGGGCACACACTCTATCTGTGTTGGCTCTGGAGGAAGCTCCTTCCGTTTCATCAGTCTTTCTCTGGTCTAGCAGCATCTTGGTGCAGGAACCTCTGGTCCAAAAGACATGCTTTGCTCCTGGTGCTGAATTCTTGCTGGTATGAGGTCCCCAATTCTCTGCCTGCTTACTTTTTCTTTTTATCTCTTGTAGGATAAAAGGTGGTGCAAGCCACTCTCCAGGGACATTTTCTTAGTAAGGGTGTTACAGTCCGACCCTAATCCTCCTTAAAATAATCCAATCTTACATTATCAATAATCTCTGACCACAGGAAGCAATTAGAATTTACAGCATAGGGAAAAATCACAAAATCCTGGACAACCACTCAACAGCAGGAATCATGGCCCAGCCAAATTGACACACGCATTTTGGGAGGAAGAAAGGGGACACAATTCAATCCACGACATACAGTTTTAGTCCTAGTTCTGCTACTGTTGTAGAGCAGGCTACTGAGAGAAAAATAACTGTGAAACTTCTCAATGCCCATAATCCATCAACCCCTCCACGAGGCCCTGTCACAGTTAGTATCTCATTAAATAATAAAACAAAATATCTTGGAAGATATTTGCACCTCCATTTTACAAATGAGAAAATTGTTTTGAACAAGTTAATTGGTTTCTCAAAGTCACACTCTTAATGACAAAGCAATTTTTTCCTAGGATAAGCTTGCAAACTTGATGGTCAGACTTCATATGACGACAGCTCTGATGTACATTCCAGAAAAAACATTCCAAAATTGTTTTGAAGGGTAGACTAGGTGTTGGCATCAGTGCACAGATTCCCAAGGGAACACTTCAAGAGCGACCATAGTGATGTTCAGTGATGAGGTATGCAGCACTTTTTCCAGGGTGAACTCACAAACTTAATTGTTGGGCCTCCTGCATCATGCTACCTTTCTTAACTCCTAATTCACTCATTCAATCAACTGTTCATTAAACCTTATAGATCACCTACTATATTCCAGGCATTATGCCAAAGGCTAGAGATAACAAAGATAAATAATAAAGCGTAATTCTTATTCCAAGGGAGTTCACAGTCTAACAGGACACAAGACATGTGACTAAGTATAAATTATGTGTTACTGAGTCTTACCCATCCATACTGGAACAACATGCCCTGTTAAGGTATCTCCCAAGATCAGCAAGTATTTCTAAGGCTCCCACAAGTCCCTTGAATAAGCCTGAGTATTTCTGCAGAGTTGAAATAGTGATCTAGGTCTGTAATGACAAAAGATATTACTTGACTTCCATGGGTTTTGACTTGCCTAGTTTGTGTTGTTGTTTTGTTTATAGGTTAGTTATTTGCTAACTCAACCTGAAACTCTACATTATGATTTCTCTTGAAAAATGTACAAGATACTACCCCCACATTCCCACATGACAATACAACGCTGGAAATAACAGTACTTGTCCTTATGGACAGGGTATAACGGTCTGCAGTATACCAACATCTGCCCATCTTCTCTACTTTCTCTGACTAACCTACTTCATTCACTGAATTTACCTGCCTGGCTGTCAGTCATAATTTCCTCTCTTCCAGTTCTGGCCTTGTCAAGCGGGTACCACTATATTAAAAACCCAGAGTTCTTAGCGATTTCTTTGAATCCTACTGATTCTGTAGCAGGACCTTAGATTCTGTTGTAGAGAAAACATGTTAATCTTTGTGTAATGTTTTCTAGCAGGGGTACAAAACAGCTATGCTTTCTGCAGAAAACTTGTCTTTCTATGTTTTCCTTAATCTCACAGGAATCAGTCACAAATCCAGGGAGAGTTTATGTGGAGGTTTGTGTTACTGTTCAGTCAGGAAACCATATTGGTTATTTTATTTTACTGATTTTTTTATTGTATCGAGATGAATGTTCACAGAACAATATTTTCTCATTAAACAGTACACATATTGTTTTATGACACTGGTTAACAACCCAGCAGGTCAACACTCTACCTTCTCAGCTTTGGGTTCCCTATTACCAGCTCTCCTGTCCCCTCCCACCTTCTAGTCTGTGCCCTTGGGCTGGCATGCCCCCTAGTTTCATTTTGTTTCATGGGGCTTTCCAACCTTTGAAAGGTGAAGCTGAGAGTGACTTCGTTACTGAGCTGAAAGACTGTCCAGGGGCTGTACTCTCGGGCTTTCTCCAGTCTCCATCAGGCTAGCAATTCTCATTTTTCCTTGTTGAGGCAAAGTTTTGTTCCACATTTTTTCTAGCTTTGTCTGGGTCCCTCTGTTGTGATCCTTGTCCAAGCAGCCAGTGGTGGTAGCACCTGCTAGTTGTACTGGATTCATTCTGCTGGAGGCTATTGTAGATGTGGGCCATTAGTCCTTTGTACTAACAACTCCCTTGTTTCTTTAGTTTTCTTCATTCTTCCTTGCTACGGAAGGGGTAAGACCAGTGGAATATCCTAGATGGCTGCTCACAACCTCTTACTACCCCAGATGCTATTTACTAAAGTAGGATGTAGAACATTTTCTTTATAAATTACATCAGGTTAGTTGAGCTAGATGCTCCCTAAGATAACAATCCCCACATCAGCCCAGCAATTCAATCCCTCAGGGAGTGTGGATGTGTCCGTGGAGCTTCCATGACCTTGTCTTATACAAGTTGTGCTGGCTTCCCCAGGATTGTATACTGTCTTACCCTTCATCAAAGTCACCACTTACCTATTGTCTCTTTACTGTCTTTCCATCCCCATGCCTCCCCTCCCCGGTGACCATCCAAGATTGTTTTTTGGGGAGATAAACCTTTTCATGAATTTTTACATAGTGGTCTCATACAATAGTTGTCCTTTTGTGAATGCCCTGTTTCGCTCAGCATGATGCCCTCCATTTTATGAGATGCTTCACAGATTCATCATTATTCTTTACCGTCGCATAATACTCCATGGTGTACCTATACCACAGTTTGTTTATCTATTCATCTGTTGATGGGCATCCAGGTTGTTTCCAACTTCCCACTGTTGTGAACAGTGCTGCAATGAACATAAGAGTGTATATGCCTATTTCTGTGATGACTTAATTCTCTGGGATGCAGTCCTAGGAGTAGGATTGCTCGATCATACAGTGTTTGTATTTCTAACTTTCTAAGCAGGAGCCATGTTGTTTTCCAGAATGGTTGTGTCATCTTGCATTCCCATACGTGACTTCTCATCTCCTTGCAGCTTCTCCAGCATTTGTTATTTCTTGTTTCAGTGATTTATGCCAGTAATACCAGGGTGAAATGGTATCTTATTATGGTTTTTATTTTCATTTCTCTAACAGTCATCTCAAGCATTTACCATGCACATCTGACATTTGTCCACTCAAATGTCTTTTTTGGTGAAATGTCTTTTCATTTGCTTTGCCCATTTTGTAATTGGATTGTCTTTTTGTTGTAAATGTGTTGGATGCTCTTTCAGATTTTGAGATTAAGCTTTTGACTGACTTATAATAGGTACATTTTTTTCCCAGTCTGTAAAAAAACAAAAACCAAACCCATTGTTGTCAAGTAGATTCTGACCCATAGTGACCTTATAGGACAGAGGAAAACTGCTCCATAGTTTCCAAGGAGCACCTGGCACATTTGAACTGCTGACTTTTTGGTTAGCAGACACAGCAGTTAACCACTATACCACCATTGTTTTCTTCCCAACCTGTAGGCTCTCTTTTTCACTGTTTTGGCGAAGTGTTTTGATGAACATAAGCATTTGGTTTTCAGAAGATTCCAATCATCTAGCTTATCTTTTGGAGTTTGTATGTTGTTGATTATGGATTATATCCTGTTAATGTCATGTATTAGGGCTTCTGGCATCAATCCTATTTTTTCGTCTCTGAACTTTATAGTTTTGGGCTTTGTATTTAAGGATTTATTTTGAATTAGTTTTTGTATATGGTGTGAGGTATGGATACTGTTTCAATTTTTTTGTGGACAGACATCCAGTTTTGCCAGCACCATTTGTCAAAAAGACTGTCTTTTCCCCATATGGTGGACTATGGGCCTTTGTGGAAGATCAGGTGACCACAAGTGGATGGATTTACATTTACATTTTCAATTCTGTTCCACTGGTCAATGTATCTGTCATAGTACCACTTCCAGGTTGTTTCAACTACTATAGCTGTATAGTAGGTTCTGAGGTCAAGTAGTGTGAGTCGTCCTGTTTTATTCTTCTTCAGTAGTGTTTTACTTATCTAGGGCTTCTTCCCTTTCCGTACAAAGTTGTTAAGCTTTTCAATCTCATTAAAGAATGTTATTGGTATTTGGACAGGGATTGCATTGTATTTGTAAATCACATTGGGTAGAATTGTCATTTTCACAATGTTGAGTCTACTTATCCATGAGCATGGTATGTTTTCCATTTAATGTTGACCTCTTGTGGTTTCCTGCCATAGTGTTTTGTAGTTTTCTCTGTATAGGTCTTTTACATCCCTGGTTAGATTTATTCCTAAGTATTTTATTTTTAGGTGATGTCTTAGGTTGGGTTTTCAGGGAAGCAAAACTAGTAGTACATATATGTACAAGGAAAGATTTATATATAAGGAAACAGCTCACACAATTGCAGAGGCTGAACATCCCAAGTCCTGGCACAAGCCTCATGTGGCCACAGGAGCTGGTGAACCCAAGGTCAGTAGGTCAGAGACCACAGCTCTAGATCACTGGTTGTGTAGGTTGGCGGATCCCAAGCTGGTGGTGAGATGGAGTTGCAGAGGTGGGCAAACCCAGGATTGTCAGGTCAGGGAACAGGACTTTCAAGAGCCGGCTATAAGGGTTGATGAATCCAACAGCTGCTAGTTCAAGTCCAGGAACCAGACGCCAGAAGAGAGCAGGGGCTGCTGGCTACATGTCATCAGTATTTGTGTATCAGATATATTTGTTTACTTATGAGTCGGATCCAACTTGACGGCACTTGGCTTGGCTATGAAACATAAGATGTAAATGGGCTAATGCATTTTCAGTTGTACATGTGTTAGTTATGTCACATTAGACATGAGTTTGTAATTGTATTCCTTCAGAGACTATGGATGGCAAGGTAAAACATGTGCAGATGCCAAGTTGACAAGGGGTGGATTGTGGTGGTCAGAATTATGCCAACTTGGCTACTGTATGTTTGGCTGCTGTATCAGGTGGCAGGGCAGGGTGTGTGCATGGCTTTCCACCCCTCAGCTCTCATCTATCCACCTTCCACCACCTACTGTCAGTCTGCTCACGTAACCAGCAGCTCCTGCTCTCTTCTGGTGTCTGGTTCCTGGACTTGAACTAGCAGCTGTTGGATTCATCAACTCTTACAACCAGCGGTAGGTGGTGGAAGGCAGAGAGACAAGAGCTGAGGGGCAGGAAGCAGTGTTTGATGTGAGTTTACTGCTGTCTTCTTGTAGTGGTTTCGGTTGTTTTTGTAGTGCAGATATTTTCTTTGTTCTTTTTTCTCTTCTGTGCTGAATTCTTGTGGTCTGTAGAATTGGTTTTGTAGATTTTGTTTTTTATTGAAACTTTTTCTTTTCTATTTTGATGAGTAGGTTTATTAACTTTCTTTGTGGTTTCCTTGAAATTTACCCTTATCTTCTTGGGTTTGCTATTGGATTCCAGTCTATTGCTACTTAGTATCACCTTGCCTTCCTTCCACTCCATTAGAAACTTCATATCTAATTCTTCATCCTCTCTTTTATTATTCTGACATTATTGTTGTGTACACATTAACCTCTCTGGTTACCTTTTAGTTTGGAACAGTCCTTGAGA
The DNA here is from genome assembly GCA_028571685.1 of Heterohyrax brucei. NCBI lineage: Eukaryota > Metazoa > Chordata > Mammalia > Hyracoidea > Procaviidae > Heterohyrax > Heterohyrax brucei. Next base: position 140,653,527 of record CM053142.1, on the reverse strand, counting down.
GTGGATTTCCTAGGCTGGTACAATCTTACATCCCAGATTCAGGGCTGTGGTCTGATGTTTGTTCTCGGATCAAAGGACCTGCTTTAGTAATTCTTTTAAGTTTGTCTGGGTTTTTAAATATTCCTGTAATTTCTGTTTATCTGGAAATGTCCTAATTTCACCATTGTATTTGAACTAGAGTTTTGCAGGATGTATCACTCTTGGCTGGCTATTTTTTCTTTCAAGGTTTTATATGTACATCATTCCATTGTCTTCTTGCCTGGGTGGTTTCTGCCTAATAATCAGAGTTTAGTCTTATTGTTTCTCCTCTATACGTTACTTCTTGTTCTTCTCAACCTGCTCTCATAATTTTTTGTCTTTGTCTTTCATGAATACGATGATGATATGCCTTGGTGATTTTCCTTTAAGGTCTATGCTATGTGGGGTTTGTTGAATTTCTTGAAGGGTCACCTTTTCATCTTTCAAGATATTAGGGATTTTTTTCTGTCAGCAGTTCTTCAATGATCCTCTCTGTGTTTTCTATTTTCTACCCCTGTTCTGGAGCTCCAATCACTTGTAAATTTTGTTTTCTGTTTGTGTCCTACGTATCACTTGAATTACTCCTGCTTTGTAGCAATTAAGGCTTTGTCACAGGACACACTTGTTTTTCTTGACTACCATTCCCTCAGACTGAGTTTCTCCCAGAATGGTCCTCACTACATTCTACAAACACATTCCTGGAAGATCTGCCTACCTCACTGATTCATCAGATATGTCTGACTCCAGAGTAGGAACAACTCTATCTCAGGCTGTAGACTTTGCTATACGATTATATCATGAAATTAAAGTAACTAAGACATATGAGGCCCAACCATTAAGTGCACAAACCTAATTATTGTAAGTGCTATATACCTCATTGCTGAATATCACTACAGTCACCCTCAAAGTACTCCTCTTGGGGATCTATACACCGACACCAGTGCCTATTCCACGCTCTTCAAAGTATTTCTGGAACTTTCTCTGGAATGGCCATTGCTCATGGTTACATGTGCCAAGTTTGCATACCTACTTGTAAAGTTGTCTGTGAGGGAGTTTTTAGCCAGTAAACAAATAACTGTGTTGGAACACCCTCCCCACACACATGATCTGGCCCCCAGTGGCTTTTTTTTTTTTTTTTTATCCAGAGATAGAGAAAATATTGAAAGGAAGACATTCAGGGCATCAAGGGTAATATGATAACAGCTCTGATGGCCATTCCAGAAAGAAGTTCAAAAATTGCTTTGAAGGGTGGACTAGGTGCATTAGCTTCCCAAGGGGAGTACATCGAAATTGATCATAGTGATCTTCAGCAATGAGGGGTGTAGCACTTTTTCTAGGATGAGTTCAGAACTTAATGGTCAGACATCTGATGTGTATATATATAGCACGTAGGGTGAAGAATTCAAAGATGTGATATCTGACCAACATCTTGAAGGACAATTGGGAGTTTACCAAGAGAAAAATATGGTATAAATGAAACAGTACCAATAGCTTTGAAGGCCTGAAGGGGCACAGAATTCTTGGGGAGCCTAAGTATTCTGGCCTGGTTAGAGCACAGCGTAAATATGGAGAAATATGCACATGGGATGCTAGGAACTCTCCTCCACACTACCCCTCTCAACAGTCAGCATTTATGAGGATTCTGTTTTGAGAAAGCTCTTAAATTTGTTTCTTCCCAGCCAACCATTTCTTTTGTCGCTGTGTCAAGTACCATGTACAGTGTTATTACACAAGTAACACAAGACTTCTATGTTTGCCAACTGCTCCCTCCCACTGTAAACTTGCTATGCAAAAAGGAAAAAAAAAAACAGAAAAAGAATTGAGCCCTGGTGGTGCTAGCAGTTCAGCACTCACGTGCTCACCAAAAGGTTGGTAGTTCAAGTCTACCAGCTGCTTCTTGGAAACTTCAAGGGCTGTTCTATTCTGTCTTGTAAGGTCACTGTAAGGTTGTTGTGAGTTGGAATGCACTTGAAGGTGAGAGTTTTGATAAAAAATGAAATTATTACAATAAGTTTACAAAACAAACAGAAAAATAGGGTAGAATAGAGAGCAGCTGGCAAATAGATGTACATGACTTATGTTGTCCACATGAAAATACAGGCTCCCGTCAAAGCTCATCTGGTCAAAGCCAGCCCTTTTAATCCAGAGTCTTTGATTATAGCACATGCCCATTCCAATCACTCTTTTGCACTGCTGCTCAAGTCACCTTTTAGAAACACATTAACATGAAATCTCTCTGCCCAAAACCCTCTGCAAGCTCTTGTCCTCTGTGTAAAGCTTGAATTTCCAAGCATGGCCTACAAGATCCCTCATAATCTGACCCCCACTTGTCTTCTCAGTTTCATCTTCTACTTTCCCCTTTTACTCTATATCCCCCAAAGGACGCATCACTCTGTTCCTCCTTGTAGAAAAGGCTGTTTTTTCATAGATGTTTCCACATAGGAGCCCTCACGGTACGGTGGTTAAGAGCTCAGCTGCTAACCAAAAGGTCAGTCATTTGAATCCACCAGCTGCTGCTTGGAAACTCTGTGGGGCACTTCTACCCTGTCCTGTAAGGTTGCTATATGAGTTGGAATCAACTTGACAGCAACAGGTTGGATTTGGTCTTTGCAAATCCCTAAAATCATCTACCTTTTCCTCCCCTAGTCTACCTCTTGCTCTTCTTTTAATATCCATCTTAGATGTTACCACCTCCAAGAATCTTCCCTGACCCTCGCAAGTACCATGAGTCACCCCTCTCTGGGGCTTTTTCTGTAACTGTAGAGGCTTCTAATGATATCCTTACCTTGCATCTCATAACCATTTCCCTTAATTCTATCTTTACTGATACTTATGAGCTCTTTAAGGACAGAATAATACATATTTTTGTTTTTAATATCCCTGGAAACCCTGGTGGTATAGTGGTCAAGTGCTGCAACTGTTAATCAACAGGTCAGCAATTTGAATCCATCAGGTAGGCGCTCCTTCGAAACTCTATGGAGCAGTTTTCTTCTGTCCTATAGGGTTGTTATGAGTTAGAATCAACTCAGTGGCTATGGTCTTTTTGGTTTTATGCCTGACAAGTGTTGGTATTCAGTAAAGGCAGGAGGATTGCAAAGAATCTTATTCACCAAATTAACAATCAACTTTTATCCTACAGGCAAAGGGAAAAACCTCTTTCTCTCTGATCAAAGGAGATAGCGAACACAAAAGAACTTCCAATAAAAAGAGCGTTTTTTAGATTCCTTAATAATTTATTCAAAATTTCATTTGTTTAGAACAAATCTGTCACGTAGCTCTTTCCTGAAATTCTTCAATTCCCAATTCTTTGTCCCTCTGAGCAAAGCCATAACAATCTCACCGTCCCTTTCCACCATCTTTTTTCAAGGCCTCAAGTACTGCTTTTTTTCCTCCCTGTTTTCCTCAAAGCGAGGGCCTCAGTGTCAGTTTCAGGAGCCTCTTCAGTCAGCCCTGTACACAGTCAGCCCTGTACACAGTCAGCCCTGTACACAGTCAGCCCTGTACACAGTCAGCCAAGTACACAGACGGTGCACCTCAGTGAAGGGACAGGAAGGCAGATAGTACACCTATTGGCAAACCCACCGATAAGTGATGCCCTTGTTTGGTGCTTCATCCTTTCCACATTCCAGCTTTCCAGAACACTGTAGCCCCACAAGCCCCACATTGAAAAGGCACCACCAGCAGGAAATGCAAAGGGGAGAAAATTTTTTAAAATGGAAGCAAATATTTGAAAAGCTGTATAAAACATAATTTGCCTGTCAGGGTGCACTCAGGTTCATGGTCCAGGTAAAACATTTTTCTGGAGAAAAGGATATGTCTTCACTTTAGAAGAGACACTAGCATTTTCAACCTTTTAGTTCTAAGCAGATAAAGGAGAGCAGTCAGGTAAACAGTTGAGACAATGGGCTTCCCCTCCCTAGAAACTTCTCTAGGCCAAGAGAACTCTGGAGTTTCCGTTTTAGCTACATGTTAAAATATTTCTACTTAGTTTGTAGTGGTCCTACCTCCAGAAAACGCTTATAATAAAACATGCATATCACAGGACTTTTTTTACTCCATCTAGCTGTCTATTTATTTTGTGTCTGCTTCCCAGATATTTCCAGTCAACTTCAGATTATTTAAAAAGATTACAAAGTAATCCATGCATGTTATAACAAGTATAAAACAAACCTTATGTGTGCATTAAAAAGCTTTTTCATAATATATATGCATCCCAGCCCCTGAGGCAATTAGTGTTACCAGTTTGATGTGAATTCTTCAGCACCTACCATTACTGGGTGTGAAACTGGGAGGGACCACTTCAGGAGGCAATTTGATAATATCCACAAAATTTAAAATGTGCAAGTTCTTCGATCTAGCAATCCCACATTTCAGAATTTGTCTTAAGTCAAGCTTGAACACACAGAATATTCACTGTAGCACTGAATGTAGCAGTTCAAGTTTAGAAACAGTCTAGAAATCAAATAAAGGGAACTAGATTTAGATGTATTCCAAGTACAGTATATAGTTTAAAAATATAATGAAATAAATTGATAACAGACTGATTCTGAAGAATCTACCAAGACAAAAATTAAATGTTCAGAATAAGGAGTATGGCATGTTTCTGCATTTTTTAATTTTTAAAATGATACACACATTATAATTATTGGTAAAAAAAAAAAAAAAAAAACCACAAAACCTGTTGCCATCAAGTCAGTTCTGACTCATAGTGACCCCATAGAACAGAGTAGAACTGCTTCATGGGGTTTCCAAGAATACCTGGTGGATTCAAACTGCCATCCTTCTGGTTGGCAGCTGTAGTTCTTAATCACTTCACCACCAGGGTTTCCATGTGCTTGATGGACAGCCATAGAAACATCTCTTCACAGAGGTTGACCTGGAGATAGAGTCTCCAGCATTGGCGTGATCTAGAATTAGAGAGAGGCTTGCTTTTGTTGTATACCCCATAGTAGCAATTGTTTCTTTTAAAGCCAGTAATATTTTTATTTTAACAATTACTGAGTTATTTATTGGCAGAATACTAGAAGTCCAAAGGCAAAAAGGAACTTTGGTTTAACAACTGCATTGCTGCAGATGTTTCAGAGTGATTTGCTTTCCATTCTTTTCATACACTTTATTTTTCAGAGCAGTTCTAGATGTTCAGAAAGATGGCACAGAACATAGAGAGTACCCATGTGTTCCTTCTCCCCCTGAGCACCGTCTCTCCCACTGTTAACACTTTGTAGTAGTGCAGTTGATCAACATTGATACACGATTATTAAAATGCACAGTTTACATTAATTCACTGTGTTGTCTAGTTCTGTGGATTTTGACAAATGTATAATGTCATGTATCTGTCATCAATAGTTTCAACATTTAACTTTTACCACATGAAGATCATTGTTGTTTTCAATAAAAGGAAAACAGTGAAAAAATTTTTGCCAATCTGTTAGATGAAAATTGTACTCATAGTTTGGCCTTGAATTTCCCTGACTGTGGGTGAGGTTGGATCCTTCTTACATTTTATGATCAGTTGCATTCCTTATTCTATGACATGCCTATTCATAGTTTTTGTCCTTTAAAGAAAAATGTGATTAAGTAAAAGTTAACAACCCAAGTCAATTTGCCATATAAAACACAGAGCACCTGCCTGTATGCAACTCTATCTGCTCTTGTCACCCTGTGACAGCATACTCTTCCTTTTCACTTTTTACTTACAGTATCCACTCAACTGATACCTGTCCCCTCCTCTCCAATCTCTCCTTTCCCTTCTAAAAAGAGACCAAGTGGACAGCCTCATATATATTAAGACATAAGGCACACACACACCACCTGTATCACTCTTGTGTCCCTTAGTCCAGTCTAATCTTTGTTTGAAGTGTTGGCTTTAGTACCAGTTTCAGTTCTGGAGACTTTCCTCCTTTTTTAGAAAAAAAATGGGTTGTCTTTCTTACTTACCTCTAGTACTAATTTTCTAGTGCTTGTTTGGATATAAAAAGTATTAACTCTTCTCTGTCACGCATGTTGCAAATATTTTCTCCTAGTCTGTTATTTCTCTTTTTACATTGGTTATAGTGAACTTTGCCATTCAGAGAATTTTACCATCTTAATTTTTATATGGGTAAATCATTCTGTCTTCTTTGTCATGGTTTTCCTTCTTAAAAAATCTCCCTTCAACCGGAAGTTATAAAAATGTTATTTTTAATCTTTAGATCTTTAATCCATCTGGAATTTTTATAAATTATGCAATTCAACCTTTTCTTCCCAAGTATATAGAGCTAACACTGTTTTTTAAAAAGCCTTTTTCCACTCAGTCAATTAAAATGCCAACTATCATATTAACTCACATGTATGTTGGTTTGTCTTTGGTCCCTGAGATCTATTTTCTGCCCAGTCCTACACCCAAGAGAGCTGATTCCTAGGGTTTGTATCACTCAGACTCTATTGCTTCCTGATTTTCTACTGACTTCAGTCAATGTCAGACACTGACAAGAGGTCAGTGATCTCCTTTGACAGACATGGAACCAGGAGAATACAGGTTGTTTGTAATCTAATCTGACAAGCTTGCCTTTTAATTAGAATGTGTATTCTATTTATATTTATTAAAACTATTGATATTGTTAAGTTTAAATATCTCATTGTATCATTGGTCCCTTTTTTTTCTTTGTTCCTTTATTTCTCAATTATTTTCTTCGATTGGATTAATCAAAAATTTTTATTCTTTCATTTTTCTCTTTTATTTGTTTTTAAGTTACACTTTTTATCTTTCTTTTGTGATCATCCCACTAATAAATTTTTAAAGTTATTTTAAAATATACATTTCATGCAACAGAAACTTTTAACATGATTACACAAAAAATTTTTAAAGACCCAACAATACTAACCAGAAGAAAGCTAGTACATCTAGAATTCTAAAAATATTGCATGATGAAAAAGAAATAATTTACCTAAACAGAGAACGTTGCTGAACTTGTGGCTACCTAGCTACATAGCCTAAGATGCATATTAAAAATAATGACAATGGACAGACACTTCACTAAAGAGGAGATCCAGGAAGCCAAAAAACACATGCGGACATGTTCACGATCTTTAGTTATTGAAGAAATTCAAATCAAGTCAACAATGAGATACCATCTCACCCCAACAAGATTGGCCATGATCCAGAAAACACAAAACAACAAATGCTGGAGAGGCTGTGGAGAAAGTGGAACCCTCCTACACTGTTGGTGGGGTTGCTAAAAGGTCCAGCCTCTTTGGAAGGCAATCTGGCACTTCCTTAAAAAAATGGATATCGATATACCATTTGATCCAGTAATTCCACTACTTGGAATATATCCTACAGAATCAAGGCCTTTCACATCAACGGACACATGCACCAGAATGTTTACTGCAGCACAGTCCACGATAGCAAAAAGATGGAATCAACCCAGATGCCCAACAATAGAAGAATGGCTAGGTAAACTATGGTACATATACTCAATGGAGCACTACGCAATGGTAAAGAATAACGATGATTCCAGGAAACCTCTCCTAACCTGATTTCAACTGGAAGACATTATGTTGAGTGAAAGTAGTCAGCGACAAAGGGACAAATACTGTATGAGACCTCTATGATAAGACCTCCAAAACAGACTTGTGTATAGAAGAAGAGACTCTTTGACAGCTGCAAGGGAGGGAAGGGAGGGAGAGGGAGGGGGGAGGGTTTAGTTTAGGTAGTTACTAGAAATCTAGTTGGGAGAAAGCGGTGACAGCACACATTAGGAACAAGAACAACATTAAGTGGACTTCAGCATAACTTGAGTACTCCTTCCATCTTGACTCAATACTGCAAGGATAGAGTAGCTGGGGCAGGGGGCAGGGGACCATGCTCTTAGGCCAATTCCAGGCCAATTGGCACAACTAGCATTTTACTAAGAGAGCTCTCTGCACCCCACATTGGTGAGTGGCGTCTGGGGTCTTAAAAGCTGCCAAGCTGCCATCCGAGGACACAGCAAATGGTCTCAACTCAGCAGGAACGGATGCTCACTGAGGACCAAAATGACATGCGGTAAAGACAACCGAGAAGACAGAGAGACCCACAAGAGTGGGTGCCTACGTCGACTTGGGACCGGAAGAACCGGATGGTGCCCGGCCACCACCAGTGATAGCCACGATGGAGCTCACAGAGGGGAGTCTCACTGGCAACACAAGAATAAAAAGGGGTACATCATGAGATCTCCACTAAAAGACCTCAATTGATGGTCCAGCGGTTTGGGGGTTCCTCTGAGAGCATGGCCCCCGGCCCTAATGCTGCCCTTTCCCATAAATTATAACAAAGGTCCACTCTTTGGACAGGAATGGATTGGACTTGGCAATGCAGAGTGACCACATATTGGAAGCACTTTGTGGTTATAAACATCTACAGGATTTCATCTTGCTGACCTCTGGCTGGAGGAAGGGGAGTGGATGGAGAGGAGGGGAAAGGAGGTTGTTGGGAGGATGAGACATGTATGGAGCAAAGAGGAATAGTGTGCAGTCACCGGACAGGGAGAGCAGTGGAAGCTGCATATAGGTGGGCATGTAAATTTATACGTGAATGTACATTTTCACTCAGTTATGTTAAATAAAAAAAAAATGACAAACTGTAATCACAAATTTACAAATCCTAAATCAGAATGATGATTTTAGTATTCCACTCAGCAAATGATAAACGAATCAAAAATTAGAATATTAAGGATTTGAACAATATTGTAATGATGTTTGATCTAATGGAAATATGAGTCATAAGCATGACAAGTTATCCAACTCATGAAAACCTAACCATTTACACGTCACAAAGCAAATCTCAGCACTACCCCTCCAAAAAATCAGCATTATATTCACTCCACTGCCTAGTCACAATTCATTAAAAACAGAACATTTTAACAAAAAGCTTACTGCCACATAGACTAGTATTTGGAAATTTAAAATGCAATCCTATACAATTATTGAGTTAAAGAGTAAACAAAAGTGCACACTGAAATATATTTTTAAAATTGACAACATGAAAATATTACATATAAAATCCTATGGGATGCAACTAAGATGGTACTTAGAAGGACATCTACACTGTTAAAAAACATATATACATAGGAAAATTGATGAGTAAACTTTCAATAAAGTTAAAAAAATCAAAACAGTGTAGTCAATGAAAGCACAAGAAATGAAATAATATATTAATGATAGAAAACAATGAAACAACACAGGATTACCAGAACCAAAGGCTGGTAATTTTAAAAAAGGAAATGAAATAGAACCAAAAATTTCTAGTAAGATTGACCATAGATTACTTAATTATGTCCATTAGCTAAAACTCTTTAGATCTCAAAGGATCAAAAACGCAACATAAGCTGACTTGAATTAATATTGAATTTGTTGGCTGAGATTATAGAAAAGTCTCGAGACAAGCATAGCTCCAAAACAGCGTAATTAAGGCTTTAAACTACGAGATCTGATAGCTAAGCTTACGAACTTATTTGTTCTAAGTGCCACATACCTCACTGCGGAATATCACTACAGTCACCTTCAAAGTAGTCCCCTTCAGAAGCTATGCACTGACGCATGTGCCTAGTTCACCCTTCAATGCATTTTTGGAATTCTTTCTGGAATGACCATTGCATATAGTGGCAAGTTCACGAACTTAAGTGTATAGTTGTCTGTGAGGGAGCTTTTAGCCATAAACAAATAGCTGTATTGGAACACTCTCCATAGTCACCTGATCTGGCAACCAATGACTTTTTTCTTTACCTGAAGATAAAGGAAATATTGAAAGACAGATATTTTGGTGACATTCAGGACATCAAGGGTAATATGAGGACAGCTCTGATGGCCGTTACAGAGAAAGAGTTCCAAAATTGCTTTGAAGGGTGGACTAGACACTGGTGTCAGTGTAGCTTTCCAAGGAGTACTTCAAAGATGACTCTAGTGCCATTCAGTGATGAGGTATGTAGCCCTTTTCCTAGGACGAATTTGCAAACTTAACTGGCAGTCCTCATATGTCACCACGACCCAGTTTCACCCGTTTCTCTCAACTCCACTTGTTCCATGTTAGCTCCATTATCAAACAGACTGTTCTCTTATGCGGGCAACAGAACAAGAGTTTATATTCTCATAATTATAATCCAGGGCAAAGGGAAAAAATACCTTTTCCAGTATCTTAATAGATCTATCACTGCAATTTATTGGCTCTGACTGGCTCATGAATTCACCTCTAATCCAGGAAGTGTGACCCAAGTACTGTGATGCTTTCATTGGCTGAGCTTGAATCACACGTTTGCTGGAGCAGGAAACAGAGTGAACACAACGGGAAGCACACGAGCCAAATCAAAATACAGTTACAGGAACCATGTGATGAACAGCTAATCTAGGGAGAAAATAACAAATGTATATACTACGCTACAATATCTGTAAAATGTTTTAAATAGGAATCCAATCCTATCAGCTCATCCATATGAATTAATTACCAAATGTCCCTCCAAATGACAAAATGAATTTGAGTGGCACAGTGGTTAAGTGCTCAGCTGCTAAGCATAACGTCAGCAGTTCCTACTGCTGGTCACTCCTTGAAAACCAAATGCAGCAATTCTACTCTGTCACGTATGGTTGTTTTGAGTTGGAATTGACTCATCAGCAATGGGTTTTGAATGGAATGACTCAGTTTGATCCACCTGAAGGCCACTTCCCTGAGGTGACTGCTATTGTTAAATGTTGTTGAGGTTTGTTTTGACTCTTAGCAACCCCATCCACAACCGAATAAAACACCACCCGGTCCTGCGCCATGCCCACAAACATTGTTATGTTTGAGCCCATTGTTGCAGCCACTGTGTCAATCCATCTCATCGAGGATCTTCCTCTTTTTCACAGATCCTCTACATTACCAATCATGATGTCCTCCAGAGATTGATCCGTCCTGACAACATGTCAAAAGCTTGTAACACATATTCTCACCATTATTGCTGCTAAGGAGCACTCTGGTTGTAATTCTTCCGAGACAGATTGGTTCATTAAGCAGGATATTAAGAAGGATATTCATTCATTAAGAAGGATATTCAATATCCTTCTCAATACCGCAATTCAAGGTCATCAATTCGTCTTGTTTTCATTATTCATCATCCAGCTTTCACATGCAAAAGATGCAACTGAAAATACTGTGGCTTTGGGTCAGTCACATCATACTCTCCAAAGTGCCATATTTGCTTTTCAACATTTTAAAGAGGTCTTTTGTAGCAGATTTGCCTGATGCAAGGTGTCTTGATTTCTTGACTGCTGCTTCCACAGGTGTTTACTGTGGATCAAAGTAAAATGAAATCGATGACAACCTCAATCTTTTCTCCATTTATCGTGTTGTTGTTCTGTCGGTCCAGTTGTGAGGATTTCTGTTTCCTGGTGTTGACGTATAATCCAGACTGAAGGCTGTCATCTTTGATCTTCATCAGTAAATGTTTCAAGTCCTCTTCACTTTCAGCAAGCAACATTGTGTCATCTGCATAACGTGGGTTGTTATTGAATATTCCTCCAATCCTGGTGCCCTGTTTTCTTCATATGGTTCAGCTTCTCAAATTATTTGCTTGGCATACAGATTTAATAGGTATAGTGAAAGGATACAACTGTGATGCATACCTTTTCTGACTTTAAACCATGTAGTGTCCCCTTTTTTTGTACACGATCCATATACACAGATTTCTCATAAGCACTATTAACTGTTCTGGAATTCTCATTTCTGTAATGTTATCCATAATTTATTATGACTCACACAACTGAATGCCTTTGAATAGTCAATAAAACATAAGTAAACATTTTTCTGGCTTTTCTCTACTTTCAGCTAGGATGCATCCAACACCAGCAATGATATCCCTTGTCCACGTCCTCTTCTGAATCCAGCCTGAATTTCTGGCAGTTCTCCATCAGTATACTGCTGCAGCCACTTTTGAATGACCCTTTGCAAAATTTTACTTGATGTGATGTTAATGATACTATTTGATAGTTTTGACATTTGGTTGGATCAGCTTTTGGCAGAATAGGCATAGATATGGATCTCTTCCAGTCAGTTGGCCAGGTAGCTGTCCTCCAAATTTCTTGACATAGATGAAGGAGTACCTTCAGTGCTGCATCTGTTGGCTGAAACATCTCAAAAGATATTTCAATTTCTGAAGCCTCATTTTTAGTCAATGACTTCAAAAGACTTCTCCCTTCAGTATCATCAGTTCCTCATCATATGCTACCTCTTGAAATGGTTGAACATCGACCACTTCTTTCTGGTATGATGACTCTGTACTCCTTCCAACTTCTTTTGATTCTTTCTGTGTTGTTTAAACTTTCCCCATGGAATCCTTCACTATTGCCACATGAAGTTTGCATTTTTTCTTCAGTTCTTTTAGCTTGACAAACACAGAGCATGTTCTTCCCTTATGGTTTTCTATTTCCAGCTCTTTATACTTGTCATTACAATACTTTATGTTGTCTTCTCAAGCTTCCCTTTAGAATTCTTCTGTTCAGTTCTCTTACTTTATCGTTTCTTCTTTTGCTTTAGCTACTCAGTGTTCAAGACCAACTTTCAGAGTCTCTTCTGACATTCAATTTGGTCTTTTCTTTCATGTCTTTTTAATGACCTCTTGCTTTCTTCATGGCTGATGTTTTCAATGTCTTTCCACAACTCATCTGGTCTTCAATCATTAGTGTTCAATGCACCAAATCTGTTTTTGAGAGGGTCCATGAACTCAGGTGGAATATACTCAAGTTCATACTTCAACTCTTGTGGAGCTATTCTAATTTTCTTCAGTTTCAATTTGACCTTGCACATGAGGAATTGATGGTCAGTGCTACAGACGTACCTGGTCTTGTTCTCACTGAGGATACTGAGTTTTTCCATCATCTCTTCCATCTTCCATAGCCAAGCCAGCCAAGTGCCGTCGAGTTGGATCCAACACATCTTCCATAGAGGTACTCAATTTGATTCATATGTATTCCACCTGGCAAGTTGCATGTATATATTCACCACGGATGTTGGTGAAAAAAGCTATTTGCCATGAAGACATCATTGGTCTTACAAAACTCTGTCACCTGATCTCCAGCATCATTTCTATTACTGGGACCATATTTTGCAACTACTGATTCTTCATTTCCAACTTTTGCATTCCAATCACCAATAATTATCAATGCATCCTGACTGTGTTTTCAATCAATTTCAGACTGTAGAAGCGGAGAAAAATCTCCAATTTCTTCATTTTTGGCCTTAGTGACAGATATAGAAATTTGAAGAATAGTCTCAGTAACTGGTCTTCCTTGCAGACATATGGATATGATCCTGTTACTGACAGCCTTGTACTTTAGGATAGATCTCGAAATGGTCTTTATGATAATCAGTGCAAGGCCGTTCCTCCTCAAGTTTTCATTTCTGGCATAGTAGACCATATGACTTTCCAATCGAAAACAGCCAATACCAGTCCATTTCAGCTCACTAATGTCTAGGATATGCATGTTTATGCATTCCATTTCATTTTTGACAATTTCAACTTCTACTTGATTCATATTTTGTATATTCCAAATTCTGATTATTAATGGATGTTTGCAGCTGTTTCTTATCATTTTGAGTCATGCCACATCAGCAAATGAAGGCAGAAGTGACTAGATTCAGGCAAATTTGGTACTAATTTGTTTTTGGCAGAGTTAGCCAACATATTCAACAACTCTTCAAAGTCAATTTCTAAATCACTGTACTCCTTGGATAGGTCTTTGATAAACAAATGGAAACCTTGAGGGTGTAGTAGTTAAGGGCTACAGCTGCTAACCAAAAGGTCAGTAGTTTAAATCCACCAAATGCTCCCTTGAAACCGTGTAGCATGGTTCTACTCTGTCCTATAAGGTTGCTTTGAATTGGAATCAACTGGACAGGAGTGGGTTTGGTTTTGATCAACTATTATGATGCAAGAATACCATAGTACTCTGCACAAAGCTTGTTCATGGTCTTCTTTGACATATAGAGTACAGAGTATGTTTTAGGCATAAATTTAATTCTGTGGCAACAGCCAACAACAAAGACCCCTGGCCTCATGGAGTTGAAAGTAGTTGAGCACTAAGAATCAATTTTCAATTGCTACTTAGGAGAATGACAGTTGAAGTGTACAAGTTACTTTTATGCCCTTTTGAAAGTATTCTCTATTGCAGATTTCACAGGTCATTAATCTGGCCAAGTGAGGAGAACATTTTGTTCTTGCAAGAAAGTTCTATGGTCAGTGGGGAATGTGCCATTATCATTTAGACGAGGCTTTTGGTGGGGGAATAAGGGGTGCTGGAACATTCTGACCAGTGTGCAATCTAGACCCACCCCCTCCTAGATACAGTTGGTGGGCTTTTAAGGGTTGAGTGATTTGGAGGGAAAAAGCAGAGTACAAGGAAAGAAGGATCAGAAGGAAAAAAAGAAAGGAACAGAGACTTAGGAAGGAGGAGGAGGGAATTAAGTGACACAGGCTGAATTGTGCCTTCTTAGATATGAAAAATATTTGCCCATTGCTTTTTTTCAGTATTTCTTTAGAGTTCTGAGTAAGATGCCTCCTCTGAAATGATTCATTGAGTTTATTCCAGAGGTTCTTCAAAACCTTGAACAGAAACACCATTGACTAAAGAACCAGAAACTAATTTTATGCTATCCTGACTGAATTATGGCAGAGGATAACTGGCTCCCTATAAAATTTTATGTTATATTCATGCCATACCTCTTAGTGAAAACAGTTCAGTTTACATTTCATTTACATACTTGGCTAAAGAGAAAATGATATTTGATTGTAAGACAAAGAAAAGAAAATCAAAATGCAAATCCAAATGGCTGGAAACTATGCATTTTCAAATAAGGAGAATAATTATGTGTACTACATAAGCTAGTTTTCAAAGAATGCAAGCAATGATGGATGTCCTTAAAATATTTCAGCAGTAAACAAGAGAGCTCTTTGGAATAAAGACAGTAGCATATGTAATTTACATTTCTGGCTGAATAAAAATAATGTTTCAAAAAGCATTTTTAATAACAAAGTCAAAAGGGTTCATACCAATGTTGGGAGTATAGTTTGAACATTTTATTGAACAAAAGATTTTTAAGCACTGCTTAAAACATTTTTCAAAGCTAGAAGAAAGGATTCAGAAAGTTACTTGTGTTTGTTCCACCCAGTTAAACTGGCTCTTTATGTGCTAAGACTCTGTTGCATCTGGAACAGAAAACAGATTACAGCACCCTTTGAAGAAAATCTGCAAAGTAAATAGCCTTGCAAGCATTCTTCAAGGCTCTTCTCCATCTGCCCACTCATTGCCTCTCTGATCGTGTCTCTAATCATCTGCCCTCACCACTGCCCTCCAGCCGTGCTGGCCCCCAGGCTGCTTCCATAGTACCCTCGAGCGTCCTGTGACCTTGGGGCTTTGGCATTTACCCATCCTTTGGATGGGAACCTTCTCCTAGGCCTCAACGTGGCTCACACACCAACTCCCATCCTTCAGGTCTTTGTTCTCTGAAGATACACCTTATTTCAAATTATATACCTGCTTCCAACTTTATTTCTCTTCATAACACCTATTATGTAAGCGCCATGAAGGCAAGAATTTTGTGTTTTGTTCCTGGTATGTTATGCCTGGCACAGAGTTAAGGGTTCAGTGAGAATTTGTTGAGTAAGTGAAAGAATAAATGAGTGATTAATAAATGTTGGTATCTAAAGATTGGACTGTGGGCATAGTTAGCTCCTTAATAAGCAAAATTAGTTCCATTAAAAAAACACATTTTGAAGCCCTTACTGTTAGATTTTGGATTTTCCTAAAAGCAGAGCCCAAGACAAAGGAATGCTTGGAGGTAAGTTATTTGCAAAGTGATTCCTGGCATCAGGAGTACAATAAAGGGGAATGAAATTAACAGGAGAAAGTGAAATGGACAAGGGAGAAGTTACGATTTGAATTGTGTCCCTACTTTACCTGTAAATGTGACCTGTTTGGAAACTGTCCATTTTTCCTTTACTTATGTTAATGAGGCCATAGCAGAGCCAGGTATGTCCTAAACCTAATGCCTTCATGATGGTGTCATAAGAGGCGCTGGGGGAGGCTGCAAGGTAAAGAGACATCTGTAAGCAGCTAGGGGGTGCCGGTGAGCGCAAGGGCTACAGACAAAGAGGGACCCCCCCTCTCCCCGCCACAGCCAAAGTCCTGATTTGCCTTTAAGCTTCCAAACCTGAGAAAATGAACTCCTGTTCTTCAAAGCTGTCTACTTGTGGTGTTTGTGTTACGGCAGCACAAGAAACTAAAAAAGGAAGAAAGTCCATACGCCGATAAAGGGCAAGCAGTGCCCAGCAGGAACGGATGCTCACCGAGGGCCAAAATGGCATGCGGTAAAGACAACCGAGAAGACAGAGAGACCCACAAGAGTGGGTGCCTACATCGACCTGGGACCAGAAGAACCGGATGGTGCCCGGCCACCACCAGTGATAGCCATGACGGAGCTCACAGAGAGGAGCCTCACTGGCAACACAAGAATAAAAATAGGTGCATCATGAGATCTCCACTAAAAGACCTCAATTGATGGTCCGGTGGTTTTGGGGTTCCTCTGAGAGCATGGCCCCCGGCCCTGATGCTGCCCGTTCCCATAAATTATAACAAAGGTCCACTCTTTGGACAGGAATGGAATGGACTTGGCAGTGCAGAGTAACCATATGTTGGAAGCACTTTATGGTTCTATACATCTATAGGATATCATCCTGCTGACCTCTGGTTGGAGGAAGGAGAGTGGACGGAGAGGAGGGGAAAGGAGACTGTTGGGAGGATGAGACATGTATGGAGCAGAGAGGAATAGTGTGCAGTCACCGGACAGGGAGAGCAGTGGAAGCTGCATATAGGGGGGCATGTAAATTTACATGTGAATGTACATTTTTACTCAGTTATGTTAAATAAAAAAAAATAAAATAAAAAAAAGGGCAAGCAGTGCCCTCAAAGCATGCCAGGTTAGCAGATAAGCAGGGGAGATGGTACCTAAGAGTGGGGACAATCAACACTGCCAGGGCAGGTTTGCAGAAAATCCTTGGGTGAGGTCGGTGTTGACTAGTGTCATAAAACCAGGTAATGCAATGGAGATAGACAAATTCTTTTTGTCACTTCGTCTCTGGTTTGGTGGCTGCAGTACTTGCTCAGAAAGGCATACTAGCCAATGCTGGCTTCATGAGCATTTCATTTGTGCCTTTGCTCAGGGCCTACTTTAAAGCTGTTTTGTGGTCTTACAATTCTTGGTATCTTATGTTTTAGTTTGTGTTTCACGTAGACAAGTCTGATGGGAACGGAGAATGCCCAGTGGGTAACATGTATGCATGTGGTTGTGGATCCCACTGCAGCCCATCACACAAGAGCTCACATTCTCGGGCATAGCCAGTAGCAGGCATGCAGAGCAGACTCAGGACAGCCCAGTGTGCCACACATCAGACTGGAAGGTGGCACAGACTGGCTATAGCAACTAGCAGCAGCAGAAGTGGTAGCATCAGTTTTGAGGGCTGCAAAGAGAAAAAGTCATGTATGCGGTCACTACCAACACCAGCATTGAAAGGCGAGCATTGGAGCTCATCCTTGCCAGGTCTGCACAAATGTTATCTCCTTCTGGCTGGCACACTGGGACCTAATTGCCAGCATGCAGACAGTAAACTTTATAAGTAAACTATTACAAAGTACAAGTATGCACATGAACATAGCAATGAAGCATATCAACGATTTGAGAAAATTCTTCAGAGTTTAAAACATCTGGCTTTGAAAACTGCAAATCTCTGGTTTTAGAAAACTATAAAGAAATTATCTACAGACTAGCTTAGATACAGAACTTTTAAAATGGTCTATTTTACAGGAAAAAAACTATTTTCATACAAAGCTTCACATACATCAATTATTAAGAAAGTTAATTTTAAAATTAAGTTTTCTGTAATTGAAAAGAGTACATAAATGGGCTTTCTGACTTACACATGTATCATAAATCTTTCAGTTTCTTGGCCAACCTCCACAAATTACAGGAAATGCCAGAGGAAACATTAAAATGCCATTATATAAACTTAAAATTAAATTCAGACTTACCTAAAACGGATTTGTTCAAAGAGTTCAATCTTTTTGGAGAAATTGTTCCCCAAGAATCATCAATTCCTAATATACTAAAATTCACATACCAAAATGATTTCTCAAAAATGTATCCCAGTGTTGTCATAGCCTGTAAAATACTATTAACATCTCTAATAAGAGTTGCATCGGCAGAAAAATTCTTCTAAAAATTACAAATTATCAAAAATTATTTGCAATCTTGCATTTGCCTTCAGTTATGTAAACTGAAAATGAATTTTCTGAAAGCACATGTTTTGGTAGCCTAATCAATAAATTTACAGAATAGTGGGCCAGAAAAAAAAATCTTGTGATCAATCAAGATATTACATTAATAATTTTTTATCATATTATTTAAACTTGGCAGCAAAATATTTTTGTAGTTATTTAAACATGACAGAAAAATATTTTTTGCAATTTATAATTTTTTTATTGTTACTCATATGTCACAATCACCTTATTAAGTTTTATGAATAATTTTAAAGAAAAACTTTAAAATACTCTAAAATACAGTATTTATATTTTAGCACCTTTAATAGAACTTTCTTGGTTTTTTGAGCAAGGGGCCCACATTTTTCATTTCTTCACTAGGCTTTACCTATTCTGTAGCTGGCCCTGAAAACAGAAGCTTCACTATTTGAATCGAGAATATCAGTTTGAGTTAAGAGATCTTTTCACTGGGGAAAAATCAACAGTATGAGATCTTAAAAGAAACCAGTACCTGGTGGTGGTCCTTTCATTGTCATTAGGAAAAATGACTGACTGATAAGAGGAAAAAAAATCTTCCTTTGAATACAGATTATGCAAAGTCAAATTCTAGAAACCAAAAGGAAGAACAAAACAGGTACTGGAATTCAAGAAGGCACACAGAAAAATGTATCAGTCCCTATCCTTAACATTTTTGTTATATTGGCAAGACTAAGATTGAATCCATAAGGTATAAAAAAGGGAAAAAAAAATTAAAATAGCACACTAAAACCCATTGCTTTGTAATTGATTCCGGTTCACAATTCCAATTCACCCTGTCAGATGGACTAGAACTGCCCATAGGGGTCCCAAGGGTGTCATCTCTCTGGGGGAAGGCCTGCTGGTCCAGTTGACTGCTGTGTCTGTCTCCCTCCAGCTGGCTGGCGGTTTTGAACTGTCAACCTTTGAGCTAGCAACTAGGTGCTTAGCCACTGTGCCATCAGGGCTTCTTAAAACAGCACATCACAGAGCTCAATTAAATGTAAATCAAGTGACAAAATGCCTATTATGGATAAAAAGGACTCTAACAAGAGCATAGCCAATGTTTTGAACAAAAAAGGCACTCAAAATCTGAGACTCCGGTCTGTAAATACAAATAAAGAGGGAAAAGAGCTGGTAACTGTGGCTTGGCACAGGAGGCCAGATACAAAGTGCTATTTTTCCCAAGTATCAAAATCCTAGAAATGGCCACTAGCTTTGATTTCTTGTTACACTGACATGTACAAAGCATGGTCAGAGGCCAAATGAAGGTTCGTTCGGGTTCTTGGTCTGCCACTGCCTACTTGACACTAGCCAAATGTAGCCTTTATTCCTAACCTAGAAACTAGAGAAATTGTACATAAGCTGCCTCACTCACAGAATTTTTTGGAGAACATATGTGAAAGTGTTTTGAAAGAATACAAAGTAGTAGTTGGAATCTTAAATTACATATTCCAGCATTTAGAAGAAGTATTTCATGTCAAAAAGAATGGTTTCCCTGTGATTCAGGAACAGCTAATTTCAGTGGCATGTTCATTGGTGGTAAATTCTAGCTTCTAAAATATTCTTGGAAAAACCATCAGTCAAATATCAAGTGGCACAAACACCAGTAAATACTAAGTTATCTTTCTAGAATCTCTCCTAAACTGATCTCACCCATGAAAAACTGCCAACAACACAGAAGTAGCTGACCAAAGGAAAATTGCAATAATACACAAAATCTGGACTACAGTCCAAAATACTGAATAATTAAAAATAGCTCAATGATTTCATAACACTAAAACACAAGCACACAGAACCCCTGAAGTTATTAAAAATTGCAATAAGCATAATAAAAATATCCTGAGTTTTAAAATCAGATATGAGCTACCCCCAAGTTATTTCCAAGACTTTAGCAAAGTATCTTTCTGGCATATACACAGAACTGAGATATAATCACCGTGACCACTACACTACACTCCTAGGCTCTGGAGCTTGATCTGGAAAAACTCAGGTGGCTATCAGGAGGAGAATTAAATAATTCTTTATTTAATGAACTATCAATAAGAAAACACAGAATCTCTCTACTTGCTACAAATAGAGCAATAATGAACTAAAAATAATAAACTGGTGATCTCTAAGCAACTAACTCCTGGTCTGTAAGACAGCCAAAAATAAAAAGTGGTGTTTTGCACGAATGGAAGAGACTTAGAGGAAATACGTCTGACTTTACTAATTCGGCACTTGGCTTGGCTTGGCATTTACTTATTCAAAATAACCACACTTAGTGTCTTCTTCAAAACAAGGCTCATTTAATACAACTGCAGCCCAGTTGGAAACATTTTTAGGTTTGCTTCACACTTGTTTTTAAACCAAAACGTTATCCAGAATTAATCTGCAAACATTTTTCATTCTTGCAAAAAAATTAAATCTTTTTAAAGACTATTGTTTTTCCATCTTGGAAAACAAGATCAGTCAAAAGAAAGTGGCACTTGGTTCTCAAATCCCAGATAATCACAAAAAGCAATTTTTTAGGTCCTTAAACAACAACAAAAAAATTTAACCATCAAGTCCAACTCCTAGTGACCCTGTAGGAGAGGATAGAAGCGCCCCACGAGGTTTCCAAGGAGCGCCTGGTGAACTAGCAGTGCTGATTCCCCTCAGCAGCCCTAGCTCTTAACCACTAGGCCACTGGGGTTCCCTTTCAAGTATTTTAGCAATGGCAATTTCAATGTAATACTTGTGCAACTTCCCAAAATAACTTTTTTGAACAAACGGTCTCTGAGTAAGTTTCCAGTTTTGTTCGATGGTTGTAATTTATTGTAATGTGGCTGATTCCGTCACATTATGTTACAGTTAGACCTGGAGAGCTTGCATTTACATGCTCAGGTGTGCGTATCTGTAGGAGCTCTGGTGACACAGCCGTTAAGCACCCAGTACGTTGGTGGTTCAAACCCACCAGCTGCTCTATATGAGAAAGATGGGGTGGTCTGCTTCCATAGCAACTTACAGACTTGGAAACCATATGGAGCATTTCTGCCAGGTCCTGTAAGTCATGTACAACAATGGGGGTGGTTTTTTACTTTGCATATCTGTATCTGTGTGCGCATGTCAGTCACGTCATGCTTTGTTTTTAATATTATTTAGACTACTGCCACTTTACCTGGAGTGGATGGCAAACATTTGACTCTCTCTGCCTATTGCTTTGTTACAGTAGAAAGTTGGTATCCAGGAAAGTTGGAACCTTTGGGGAAGACACTACTTAGTTCCAAGGCTTATCTCATTGCTCTATTTTAGTTTTTTATGAAACTACTAATTCCTTATCTCCAGTTTTCCTGTTTATTTTATTGATTACTCTCTTTCTTACCCCACTGAACTCCAAGGCAATCTGAGTAAGGGTCTTGTAGTCCAAGATCTGGAACATTATCAGTGCGCATTTTGAATGAATGGGAGGGAGCCAATGCTCAGTGATTCAGCCATAATAAATAAAAAGACAGGTGACAGAGACCAGGAACCGTTAGCTGTCTTTGTCACTCAACCCCAACCACCTATGAACAATGATTTCTGCAATTTATACCCCCACCAATACCTTCATTTTTTGATAAATGTGCTCAGTCTTGAAGTACTACGTAAATCAAAGATTCTAGTTGTTTATCTTAAAATGTGTAGTTTTATTTATTCTTTAAAAAAAACATATAGGCAGACAGTAAGGCCTCAGATAAAAGGCACTATTGTTTGTATTTCAGTGTATCCATCTCTTACTTCCTTCTGCAGCCAAGGTTCAGGGCACCCACCCATGTCCAGCTATTCATAAGGGTTAATTCAGAAAACAAATAAACTAGGTCTGGCCCTCATCTTCACTCAAGTCTACAATGTAGCCTTTGGACTTTATTTCCAGGTGAGCTTATTCTTATTTTTTTGAAAGAGTGGAGAATGAATTAAAAGAGTTAGTTTGTTAAATGTAAACAGGTAAAATGTGATTTTTTTTTTTGTGTGTGTGTGTTGTTCTTTAGATGAAGGTTTACAGAACAAGCTAGTTTCTCATTAAACAGTTAGCATACATACTGCTTTATGACACTGGTTATCAATCCCACAACAGGTCAACATTCTCCCTTCTCAACTCTGAATTCCCTGTTACTACCTGCCTAGTCCCTGCCCTTGGGTTCACATGCACATTTAATCTCCTTACATTTTATGGGTCTGTCTAATCTTTGAATGCAGGGTCAACCTCAGGAACGAATTCATTACTGACCTAAAGGGTGCTCAAGGGCCATACTCTCAGGGTTTCTCCAGTCTGTACCACGTCAGCAAATCTGGTCTTTCTTTTTGAGGTAGAATTTTGTTCTACATTTTTCTCCAGCTCTTTCTGGGACCCTGCACTGTGATCCCCATCAGAACAGTCAATGCTGGTGGTTGGGCATCATCTATTTGTACTGAGTTTAGTCTGCTAGAGGCCACTGATGATGAGGTCCGTCAGTCCTTTGGACTGATCTTTGTTTGTTCTAGTGTTCTTTATTCTTTCTTGTTCCCAAAGGTGTAAGACCAGTAGAGTATCCTAGACAGCCACTCAGACTTTTAAGACCCAAATGCTACTCACTGAAGTAGAATGTACAACATTTCCTTTACAAACTATCTTATGCCAGTTGAGCTCGATGTTTCCCAAGACCATGGGCCCCACAGCCCTTAGTCCAGCAATTCTTTCCTTCAGGGAGTTTGGACTCGTCTGTGGAGCTTCCATGACCTTGCCTTGGACAAGCTGTGCTGGCTCTCTCAGTACTGTATACTGTCTTACCCCTCATAAATGTCACCACTTATCTATTGTCTATTTAGTGTTTTTTCCAGTCTCATCTGTGTCCTCCTTGGTAATCATCAAGGATTGTTTCTCTTTTTGCGTGTAAACCTTTTCATGAGTTTTTAGTTGTCTCATCCAGTATGTATTTGTCCTTTTGTGACACACTTATTTCACTCAGCATAATGCCCACCAGTGTCCTCCGTGTTATGGGATGAAATCCAGTTCTGTCAGTATCTATTTGTTAAAAAGACTTTTCCTTATTTGATGGACACTGGGATCTTGCCAAAGATCATGTGACCATAAGGGGATGGATTTACAGCTGAGTTCTGTTCCACTGGTCAATGTATCAAGTCAATTTTGATGCACCCAAACCGTACAGGACAGAGTAGAACTTTCCCCACAGGGTTTCAAAGGCTATAAATCTTTATGGAAGTAGACTGCCACATCTTTCTCCCTAAGAGTAGGTGGTAGGTTTGAACCACCAAGCTTCACATTAGCAGCTGAGTGTTTTAACCACTGTACCGTGAAGGCTCCTGTTAAAAAATCTCCAACAGGGTGTAATTCCAACTACATGCAGTTCCTACAAAGGCAAAATTATAGCAATGGTAAAAAGATCATTGGTTACCATGGACTCAAGAGGAATGGGAACAAATAAATAGTTGCAGCACAAGACATTTTAAGGGAAATCTATTCTGCATGATACTGTAACAGTGGATACATGACATTATGCACTTGTGAAAACCCATGGAATTGCACAACACAAATAGTGAAATCTAATGTAAATTATGAGCTTTAGTTAATAACAATGTATAAATATAAAAAAATGTATCAGCTCATCAATTGTAGCAAATATGCAAACTAATGCAAGATACTAACAATAGGAGAAACAGTGCAAGGCAGAAGTATGTGAAAAGTCTCTGTACTTTCTACAGTTTTTCTGTGCACCTAAAACTGTTAAAGTGCAATTTTAAAAAAGAAAGAGGCAAGGCTAAGATGGAGGTGTCAGACAATTCCTCTGAGCTCTCTAATGCAAGGAAAAAAAAAAAAAAAGAACGGATTATACAGAACATTCTACAAGTCCTGAACATCAAAGGAAAAACTGATAGATCAGACTGAGTAACAGGGAAGTACCCAGAACTGGCCAGACCTGACCTAGCAGGAATTGGCACTCCACAAGAGGATAAGTAGTGGCCAGTGTGGTGAGTGAAGTGGTGGTGTTCAGAGAGAATCTTGCTCAGACATATTTTAATCAAACTTACCAAATATAAAAATAAAGAGAATTTTAAAACTAGCTAGAGTTAAATAAAAAATAATCTACAAAATAGAGTCAGTTAGGGTAAGTTCACATTACTCAACAGAAACCATGCAGGCAAGAAGGCAATGCGATGACACATACAAAGCCTTGAAGGAAAACAAACTGCCATCCAAGAATTATACAGCCATCAAAATTATCTCTCAATTACGATGGCAAAATTAGGACATTTCCAGATAAGCAGAAATTTAGGAAATTTGCAAAAGCCAAACAAAAATTACAAGAAATACTAAAGTGAGTCCTTTGGTTAGAAAATCAGTAACATCAGATAATAACCCAAGACTAAAATGAAGGCTAGAACAAACATGATATGGAAATTACAAAACTAAACTTAAAGCCCAAACATTGAAAATCAGGACATAGATGTCAATATGTAAAAAATGACTATATTGTAACAAAAAAGAAAAACAAAGCTAGTCATAGATCTTTCATATGTAGAGGAAGTCAAGGCAATATAAAGAAATTAAAGATTGGTTTAAATTTAGCAAAATAGGGGTAAATATTAAGGTAGCCACAAAAAATTAACAACCCTACACATCAGAATAAAAAACAAGAAAAACATGAAGTCAGCAAATATGCAACCAACAACAATAAAAAATATGAAAACACATCAAAAAACCCCACTCAGTACAGAAAGTTAACTGGAACAAAGAAACTGTCAAAAATGTACAAAAGAGGCATGAAAACAGTGGCACCAAATTTATATCTATCAATAATTACACTGAATGTAAACAGATGAAAGGCACCAATAAAGAGACAGAGTGACAGAATAGATACGAAAACATGACCTACCTATATGCTTCCTACATGAGATGCATCTTAAAGACATAAACTAAAACTCAAGGGGTAGGGAAATAAAGTATAAAGCAAACAACATTCGAAAAAGAATGGGAGTGGCAATATTAATTTCTGATAAAATGAACTTTAAAAAAAATCTACCACAGCGGACAATAAAGGACATTATATAATGATTAAAGAGTTAATACATCAGGAAGACATAACCATATTAAATATTTACACACCCAATGGTAGATCTCCTGAGTACATCAAACAAAATCTAACAGCACTGAAAGAGCAATAGACAGTACCACAGTAATGGTAGGCAACTATGATACAGCACTTTCAGTGAAAGACAGAACATCCAGACAGCAGCTCGATAAAGACATTGAAGATCTAAATGCCACAAACAACCAGCTTGACCTCAGACATCTACAGAACACTCTACCCAACAGCAGCCAAGTATACTTTCTTTTCTAGTATACAGTCTCCAAAAGAGACTACATATTAGCCGAAAAAGCAAGTCTTAACAAAATCTAAATCACTGAAATACTGCAAAGTATCTTTTCAGACCATAAAGCCATAAAAGTCTAAATCAATAACAAGGGATAAAAAACAATAACAAAGGATAAAAATCAGACACATGGAAACTGAACAACACCTTGCTCAAACACTACTGGATTACAGAAGAAATCAAGGATGGAATAAAGACATTTACAGATATAAATAAGAATGAAAGTATATCCTATCAGAACCTTTGGGACACAGCAAAAGCAGTGCTCAGCAATTTAGAGAACAGAAAAATGAGACTAAAAGTTGGTCCTTTGAAAAGATCGACAAAATCAATATACCGTTGGCCAAGCTGGTGAAAAGAATACAGGAGAGGAAGTAAATTACTTAAATAAGAAATCAAATGGGCAATATCACAACAGATCCAACTGAAAATAAAAAAATCCTAACAGATTGCTATAAAACTGTACTCTTAACAAATTTGAAAACTTAGAGGAAATGGACAAATTGCTATAAACATGCTACCTATCAAACGAACACAGAGACAGAATAAGTAAACCTCTAAGAAGAGACTGAAAAGGTGATTAAACTCTCAAGAACAACAACATGAAGCCCTGGTCCAGATGCTTCACTGAGAACTCTATCGAACTTTCAGAGTTAATTGATAACTATTATTACTTATTTCTAAAGTTATTTTGGAGCGTGGAAAAGGAGGGAATACTCCCACACTCATTCTACGAAGCTGCTGTCCTGTATTAAATTGTGCCCCCCAAAATGTGGGTAGCAATTTTGACTGGGCCATGATTCCCAGTACTGTGTGATTTTCTTCACATTGTGATTCTCCTATGCTAAAAATCCTAATTGCTACCTGTGATTAACAGACTGGATTACGTTAAAGAGGATTAGGATGAGGCTGTAATATCCTTCCTAAAGTCACCTCCCTACTCCAATGTAGAGTTTTCCTGGAGTGTGGTTTGCACTATCTTTTATCCATTTGTAAGAGAAAAAAGGAAACAGAAGCAAGCAGAGAGTTTGTCAAGTTCAAACTATCAAGAAAGCATCAAGAGTAGAGAGTATACTTCAAACCCGAGGTTACTGCACCAAGATGCTCTCAGATCAAAGAAAGGCTCATACAACAGAAGGACCTTCCTTCACAGCCAACAGAGAGTGTGTTCCCTTGGAGCCAGCACTCAGTACTGGGACTTCCAGCCTACTGGACTGTGTAAGAATAAAGCTTTCTTTGTTAGAGTCATCTACTTGTGGTACTTCTGTTAGAGCAGTAGCAGATGACTAAGACACCAGCATAACCAAAGAAGAACTACGTAAGTGGAGAAATCTACCTTGCTCATGCATAGAAAACACTATGAAAATGTCTATTCTTCCCAAATCCATCTTTAGATACCATGCAATCCTGATCCAAATTTTTAATGAGATGGAGAGACAAATCACTAACTTCACATGGAAAGGGAAGAAGCCTGGAATAAAAGCATTACTGAAGAAGAATAACCGAGTCGGAAGCCTCACACTACCTGACTTTAGAACCTATTATGACACCAGGTCAACCAAAACAACAGACACATAGACCAATGGAACAGAAATGAGGATCTAAACATAAATATTAGCTGCTCATATGTGGATGATTTTGAAAAAAAAAGGACAACAAAACAGCAAGTCCACAAAACAATAAATGCTGGAGAGGCTGTGGAGGAAGTGGAACTCTCCTACACTGTTGGTGGGGTTGCAAAATGGTCCAGCCTCTTTGGAAAGCAATCTGGCACTTCCTTAAAAAATGGATATTGATGTACCGTTTGACCCAGTAATTCCACTACTTGGAATATATTCTACAGAATCAAGGCCATTCGCACCAACTGATACATGCACACAAATGTTTATCACAGCCCACTCCACAATAGCAAAAAGATGGAATCAACCCAGACGCCCAACAACAGAGGAATGGATAGGTAAACTATAGTATATATACTCAACAGAGCATTATGCAATGATAAAGAATAATATTAAGTGGACTTCAGCATAACTTGAATACTCCTTCCATATTAACCCAATATTGCAAGGATAGAGTAGCTAGGGCCGGGGGCCGGGGACCATGCTCTCAGGTGAAATCGAGGCCAATTGGCACAACTAGAGTTTTGCTAAGAGGGCTTTCTGCACCCCACATTGGTAAGTGGAGTCTGCAGTCTTAAAAGCTGCCAAGCTGCCATCCAAGGGCACAGCAAATGGTCTCAACTCAGCAGAAACGGATGACCACCGAGGACTAAAATAACATGGGGTAAAGACAACCCAGAAGATAGAGAGACCCACATGAGTGGGTGCCTACACTGACTTGGGACCAGAAGAACCAGATGGTGACTGGCCACCACCAGTGATAGCCGCGATGGAGCTCACTAAGTTGAGTCTCACTGGCAACACAAGAATGAAAAGGGGTGCACCCTGAAATCTCCACTAAAAGACTGCAACTGATGGTCCAGCAGCTTCAGGGTTCCTCTGGGAGCATGGCCCCTGGCCCTGATGCTGCCCTTGCCCACGGATCATATTGAAGGTCCACTCTTCGGACAGCAAGGGATTGGACTTGGTGATGCAGAGTGACCATATATTGGATGCACTTTATGGTTCTATATATCTGTAGGATATCATCCTGCTGACCTCTGGCTGCAGGCAGGAGAGTGGGTGGAGAGGAGGGGAAAGGAGACTGTTGGGAGGATGAGACATGTATGGAGCAGACAGGAACAGTATGCTGTCACCAGACAGGGAAGCTGCATAGACATGGGCATGTAAATTTATATGGGAATGTACATTTTCACTCAGTCACAATGAAAAAAAATAAAGAACAAAAATTCTACTCTGTGGAAAAAAAAAAAAACAGCAAGTCAATGAATTGAGGAAAAGACAGTCTCTTCAACAAATGATGGTGGCCTAACCAGACATACAACTGCAAAAGAAAAAAAAAAAAAGAAACAAAAATGTATTTCTCACCATACATAAAAAGTAACTTAAAATCGATCAAAGACCTAAATGTGAAATCTAAAATGATAAAGATCATACAAGAAAAATAGGAACAATGCTGAGAGACCTAATCAGTGGCATAAACAGAATACAAAACATCACTAACAATATACAAACACCAGAAGAGAAAATAGACAACTGGAAACTCCTAAAAAAATCAAACATTTATGCTCATCCAAAAACTTCATCAAAAGAGTAAAGAAGACTAGGGAGATAAAAATAAGTATAAGTCTGATCAGCATGTATTTTAGTCATCTAGTACTGTTGTACCAGAAATACCACAAGTGGATGGTTTAAAAAAATATTTTCTGACAGAAAAGTAGGCTGAAAGCCCAAATTCAGGGCATCACCTCCAGGCAAAGTCTTTCTTTGTTAAGCTTTTGAGGAAAGTCTTTGTCATCAGCCTTCCCCTGGACTGTGATCTTCTGAGGCACAACACCAATTCCAAAGGATGAACTCTGCTCCCTGCTCTGGCATCTTGGTGGTAAGGTCCCCCAGCTCTCAGTTTGCTTCCCTTTCCTTTATAGCCCAAGATACTAGCTCAAGGCATAAAAAAATCTTGCACTTGGACTCCTGCCCTACCAACCCAACTGCTGTCCATTCTGCCTCATTAGCATCAGAGAGTTGGGGTTTACAGCTTATAGGAACATCACACACTTGGAATCACAGCCCAGCCAAAATCCTACACACATTTTTGGGAGGACACAATTCAGTTCACGACAGCACCTAATCTCTAAAATCTGCAAGATACAGCAAAACCTCAACAACAGAAAGACAAATACAATTTAAAAATGGGCAAAGGATGTGAATAGGCACTTCACCAAAGAAGACATTCAGGTGAGTAACAGATACACGAGAAAATGCTCATTAGCAATTAGAGAAGCAAATTAAAACAACAAGGTCTGACAATTAAGTCCACAAAATTAATTGTTCTAAGTGCTACATACTTCACTGCTGAATATCACTAAGGCCACCTTCAAAGTATTCCCTATACATGATGCCGGCACCTAGTCCACCCTTCAAAGCAATCTTGCAACTTTTTGAAATGACCATTGCTGTTCCAGAAAGTTGCAAAAGGTGGCAAGGTGACAAGTTCACGAATTCAATTGTACAGTTGTCTGTGAGAGTTTTTAGCCAGTAAACAAATAATTTTTTTGGAGCACACTCTCTACTCACCTAAACTGGCACCCAGTGACTTCTTTCTTTATTCAAAGATAAAGGAAATACTGAAAGGAATACACTGGGATGACATTCAGGACATCAAGGGTAATACAACAACAGCCCAAGTAGCCATTCCAGAGAGAGAGTTTCAAAATTGTTTTGAAGAGTAGACTAGGCATTGGCATCAGTATGTAGCTTCCCAAGGAGAGTACTCTCAAGGTGACCTTAGTGATATTCAGCAATGAGGCAGGTAGCAGTTTTTCTATGATAAGTTCATGAACTTAATTGGCAGTCCTCGTATGTTTTAAATCCCTGCCTGCTGTCAAATTCTATCACGTTTTTTAAACGATTAGCTCCACTTTCTTTTAACCTTTGTACCCACTGCTATGTTTTGAAACAACCTAGGGGGGAAAAAAGTAACCATCACATGGAGACAGTTCCAACTCATTGCCACCACCTGTGTTACAGAGCAAAACTGTTCCATCAGGCTTTCTTGCCTGCAATCCTTATTGAAGCTGATTGTCAGTCCTTTTTTCCATGACACCACTGGATGAGTTCAAACTGCCATCCTCAAAGTTAGTCGACAAGCACGACTCATTTGCACCAGAAATAACAGAGGCTAAAATAAACTGGCCTTTTAAAATATCACTTTAATTAAGGAATTTAACAGTTTACTATCAACAAACTAAACTACCAGAGGTTTAAAGCTGAAATGGCAATCACAAATTTTTTACTGAGAAAAAAAATCTCATTTTGCAAGTCGGTGGCTCAGCACATTTTTGCAAAAGGAAAGATTATTGATGCTTCCAGCTCCTGACAGGAGTTGATTAACCGGTAAGCACAGTGTGATGTGCCAGCTTGCCTTGAGCGAGGTATGCATGGGCTTAATTGTTTTACTTGCTAATCTGTGGTAAGCAATTTCACATGACTGTCATCACGTCTTTGATGTGGTGTGGGACAGGTGAAACTGTGCACTCCAGATTTGTGGGAAGGTGCAATCAGACCTGTGCATACCTTGCTTATTGGGTGTAATCCAGCCCCTTGCAGTGACTCATCTTACCTTTTAAGAGGTTTTGGTAACTAGCGTGCCTCAGAACTTCAGAACTAATCATATGTAGCCAATCTGTGCCATGACATGTCATTCAAAGCTTCTAACTCAAAGGTCATGAAAGCTGAAAGAATATGAGAGAAATCATGAATTTGGTTTATACATGCTTTGCAAATAATGAGCCAACCAAGAAAAAGGAACGTCTATTTTGAGTTTGACTATGATTAGAATGAAGTAAAGATAAAAATATTTGTAAAATGGAATTCTAAAATTCTTGTCTCCTTATCAAAACCTCTTAAAAGGTAAGTAATTCTACTCAGCAAGGTGAGGTGACCCAGTGGCTGCAGCAACGGGCTCGAGCACTACAATGATTGCGAGGATGGATTCAAAGATATGAACTCAGTTTTCTTGGGTTCTCATCCCTTTGTTCATTCACAAATCTGATCCCTTCAGCACTGGTTATATCTGAAAAGGTAAGAATTATGTTCCCCCAGAATGTTTGTCAGTTTGCCTGGGCCACGATTCCCAGCATTGTGGGACTGCCCACGTTTGATGAGATTTTCCTATATGTTGTAATCCTGTCACTATGATTTAATAAGATGGATTAATGGCAGTTATATTGATGAGGTCTACAAGATCGGGTAGGGTATTAAGCCAATCTCTTTTGGGACATAAAAGAGAGAAATGAGCAGAGACACATGGGACCTAATACCACCAAGAAAGCAGTGCTGGGAGCACAGTATGTCTTTTGGATCTGAGTTTCTTGGGCTGAGTTGCTCCCAGATCAAGGGAAGACCAACACATCACAAGGATCTTCCTTTAATGCCAACAGAGACAGAAAGTCTTTCCCTGGAGTTGACACCCTGAATTTGAACTTGTGGACTAGTAGACTGGGAGAGAATAAGCTTGTCTGTTAAAGCCATCCACTGTTGGTATTTCTGTTACACCAGCACTAGACGACAAAGACAGTGTCATGGACTCAGCTGTGTTCCCAAAAAATGTGTGCGTCAGGACCATGATTTCCAGTATTGTGTGATGTTTCTCCATGTTGTAAACCCTGCCTCTACAATATTAATGAGGGAGGCTGGGCAGTAGTTGTATTGGTGGAGCAGGAGTCAATGTGTAAGGCTGTATCGTGCCTTGTGGCAATCTCTTGGGATATCAAAGAATCCAGCGGAGAAATTTGGGGACCTCACACCATTAAGACAGACAGCAGGGCCAAGAGCTGAGCACATCCTTTGTAAAGGACCAGGATCCTTACATCTCAGCAGCTTCAGTCCAGGGTGAAACTGACAATAAGGACCTTTTTCCAGAGCTAGCAGAGAAAGCCTTCCCCTGGAGCTGACACCTTGAATTTGGACTTTTAGTTTACTGGACTGTGACAAACAAAACTTCTTTTTTGAAAGCCATCCACCTGTATTTCTGTTAAAGCAGCGCTAGCTAAGATGGCCATTGTTAGTGCAATTCCATGAGCTCTTCCTCAAAAGACCCAGTGCCATCAAATCAGTTCTAACTTGTAGCAACCCTGTAGAACAGAGTAGAACTGCCCCAAAGGGTTTCCGAGGAGCAGCTGGTGAAGTCAAACTGCCAATCATTAGGTAGACAGTGCTGGCTCTTAACCACTGCACCACCATGGATTAGATTTAATTTCTGGTCAATATTGTTGTTAGATAAGTATTGGCTGCACGAAACACAATGAACACTACCATACCAGCAATCACAGAGATGCCACAGGATGAGGTAATGTTTTGTTCTGACATACATAAGGTCTAAAGCTTTGTTTAGCATTGTTTAGATCACTAAAGTATTATTCTGTCAATTACAGTGTACACCTGGTCATAAGATCAAAGTTACTAA
Source organism: Heterohyrax brucei (assembly GCA_028571685.1). Taxonomy (NCBI): domain Eukaryota; kingdom Metazoa; phylum Chordata; class Mammalia; order Hyracoidea; family Procaviidae; genus Heterohyrax; species Heterohyrax brucei. The sequence continues at coordinate 140,620,737 of CM053142.1, read as the reverse complement.
ACCAAAAATCTACCTTCACTGAGTTGATTCTGATTCATAGCAACTCTATAGGACAGAGTAGAACTGCCCCATAAGGTTTCCAAGGCTATCAGTCTTTAGGAAAGTGGACTGCCACGTCTTTCTTTCATGGCGTGACTTGTGGCTTGAACCACCAAACCACTGACTTTTGGGTTAGCAGCCAAGTGCTTTAACAACTGCTGTCGTCACAGCTCCTTAAGATCAAATTTATGTTTGAAAAAGGAAGTGTATTCCGTCATGGTCTAATGTAGTTCACATAAAATAATCTTTATCAGTGAGAGTCAGAAACAAATGCTCTTCACTCTAGAGTAACAAATGAATTAATAAGTTAGGATGGCTCCATCTGCTACCATTCTAATCAGTACTGTGTGCAAGGAGACTCACATGGGGACGCTTGTCCCTGGATCTCCACCAGCCACCCATGCTAGCTTAGGAGAACTTCATGGGTCTCCAACGTGGTCTCTGTGCATAAAACTGGATAAAACATACACTGGAGGGCTGAATCCCAAGCATAGTCACATTTTTATTTTCAATGACAGTGTTTAAAAAAAATTTTTTAAGCAGATGTTAAAAATATACAGAGACATTTTAAAAAGCAAAGTTTGACGCTGGCTTCATGTGAGTTAAAAGATCTGGCAACAATAAAAGCCCTTTATTTTATCTTCTTTCTCTCTTCTCCCTTTCATTCTCTTTGCAGACAGTGGTCCATTTCATTTATTTAGATTTCCTGCCTAACTCCTTTGGGATATGAGTTTTATAACATTTTTGTAAGAACTCAGATCGCCAAAGCAGTACTATCTTTGTTTGGGTTTCCTTTATTTACAGTACATTTTTAAAGGTTTTCCTGCTTTTGTACTTTTGTCTTAATGTCGGTATGATATGAACAACTCAATAGCAGCAGACTAGAGAGTTCCTTTAAACATGGGCTCGGTGACGTAAACACAGAAGTTACAAAAAGTGACAGCATTATAAAGTTGTGAATGGAAAAAACTATGTGTACAAATTGAAAAAAGTTAGAAAACATCACCAACAGACTCAAACACAAGTCATTAAAATGAATCTGAAGTTTCTAGCCTCAATCAACTAACTTTGGTAAATCCACAAAATAAACTGGTTAAAATATACATATACGCTCATGTCACTGGATGTGTTAACTTGTTACATACTATAAACTGGTTCAATGCTAGGCAGGTAACTACCAAAACTGGTGTCTCTGGCTGTAGATAAGCTGCTCTCAAATGTGAAATAACCTAGGAAGCGTAAAAAGTACAGATGCATAAAACCACTCTAAAAGCTATGGATTTAATTGACATGGAATGGGGGACATTCTGCAGTCCTAACTTGAACTTGGAGCCCTGGCAGGGTAGGAGTTAGAACTACTACTGCCAACCAGAAGGCTGGCAGTCCAAAGTCACCAGTCACTCCTTGGAAACAATATGGGACAGTTTTAGTCTGTTCCACAGGGTTGCTAGGGGTCAGACTGGACCAAACTCAGCTGTAGTAGGTTTCGGTGTTTTAGCTCGAACTTTGATAGCCACTTCCAGAAATGAGGCCCCATTTCTTCATTTGTAAAATGTGGACAATAATTCCTACTTTATAGGATTGTTCTAAAGATTAGGTAATGTACAGGAAGTCATAGCTGATTCTTCTTAAATGGTTTCTGTTTTATTATAAATCTGAGATTCAGTGATTAAACTTTTCTCAAATCAAAGCCAATATTTATACCTAATAGTAGTTGAGAGTGCTGCTGGTGGTGCAGTGGTTAACAGCTCAGCAGCTAACCAAAAGGTCAGAAGTTGGAATCCTCCAGCCATTCCTTCGAAAACGTGTGGTGCAGGTCTACTCAGCCCTCTAAGTTCACTACGAGTCAGAATCAACTCGTCAACAATGGGTTTTGGGAATGGTAATCACACTCCTCCTTTACATTACACAGCACTGCCAATTCAACATGATGTATTATTCTGTAAATATTTAATTAATTATTGTCTTACTGAATGGACAACATTTGAGAAAAAGGAAATTAAGCAGACCACATCATTTATCAGCAATAATAAAGACTACTTGCTTCTCATATACCTTAATGTAGAATAAATTGAGAAACTTAGCCCTAAAATTGTGATTCTGATTAGTCTTTTGAGGTCTCTCACTACTTTCAGCAATCAAATTTAAAGTAATCTAGAAAGACAATGGGTATTTATTTGGGAAAGGGATTGTGTGATAGCAATTTTTATTTTTAATGACAAAATGAGCCATACTCTAAATTAGTTTTTGTATTGCTGTTGTAACAAATTAACATAAATTTGGTGGCTTAAACAGCAAAAATTTAATAATTTACAGCTCTGTACCATAGAAGTCTGACATGGATTTCCACTGGATTAAGATCAATGTGTTGGCATATCTATGTCCTTCTAAAGGCTCTAGGGAGCAATACATTCCCTTACCTTCTGCAGCTTCTAGAATTTGTTTTCTTTGACTCTCAGCCTCCTTCTTCCATCCTCAAATCTATCAAGTTGGAACAAAATCCTTTCTCATGTTGCCAACAATCTGGTTTTCTCTTCTGCAGTGAGACCTCCCTCTGACTCTGGTTCCTCCTTGCCTCCTTCTTACACTTTCAAGGACTCTTGTGATTAGAGTGGGTCCACCTGGAAAACTCAGATTCCTCTCCCTATCTTCAGCTCAGCTGATTGGGGGAGCAGGTGAAAGAGGAGCAGGTGGAAGAGGTTTGCTAATCAGCTAATACAATCCTCCACATGTCTCAATTTCCTCATACCCTTAATCCATATAGAAACTCTGGCGGTGTAGTGGTTAAGTTCTGTGGCTACCAACCACGAGGTTAGCAGTTCGGATCTACTACACGTTTCTTGGAAACTCTATGGGGCAGTGCTACTGTGTCTACAGGGTCGCCATGTGTCAGAATCAACTTGATGGCAGTGAGCTTTGTATTTGGTTTCATTCATTTGTTAAAATCAGGAATAGCAAATCCCCAAAGCCACTGTAAGTTTAAGAGGAAAGTTCTATCACTACTGACATCTCAGAGATTCAGTTTGACAAAATATAATTGACACTTGACTAATTAGCTACTTTAATTCCCCTATAGTTATTCCTTCTATTAACATCTAAAAATATTAGTTCTTGATAAGATAGCTTTATCTTCTTTAATTTCCAAAACTATCAAGACACAGAGAAACAAGCTTGCCTATGTATGAGGTATGGACAGAACTAGTGCTAATTTTAGCAACCAAGGGTACAAATGGGTTCCAGACATCTCTGAGATCTCTATGCAAGTTGTTGGGAAGGGATAAACACATGAAATCGTATCAGGTTAGTCTTACCAAAAATGCCAAATGAGAATTTAGAGGAATTATAGGGTAAATAATTGCTAACACAATTCAACATTTTATCCTTTTATTCAACATTTAATAAGCACTTATGATACATCTGGAACCCTGGTGGCTCAATGGTTAAGAGTTTGGCTGCCAAGCAAATGTTGGCAATTTGAATACACCAGCCGCTCCGTGGAAACTTTATGGTACACTTTGACCCAGTCCTATAGAGCCCTTATGAGTCAGAATTGGCCCTATGGCAAGGTTTTTTTTGTTTTTGGTATGATACATCTGGTAAGAGCAACTACTATCTATCCATGTATTCTGTTGCATAAAGGTTCTTTAAAATGTTAAAAAGCAAAGATAGCACTTTGAGGACTAACATGTGCCTGACTCAAGCCATGGTGTTTTCAAAGGCCTCGTACGCATGTGAAAGCTGTACCACTAATAAGGAAGGCTGAAGGAGGCCTTTGAATTACGGTGTTAGGGAAGAACATTAAACATACCATGGGCTTCCAGAAGAATGAACAGATTTGTCCTGGAAGTACAGCCAGAGAGCTCCTTAGAAGGGAGGATGGCAAGATTATGTCTCTCATTACTATGGATATGTTGTCAGGGGGACCAGTTCCTAGAGAAGGACATCATGCTTGGTAAGGTAGAGAGTCAGTGAAAAAGATGAAGACCTTCAACCAGACGGATGGACACAGTAGCTGTAACAAGGGGCTTAACCATAATAACGACTGCGGGCATGGTGCAGGACTGGGCAGTGTTTTGTTCAGTTATACATATAGGCTCACTATGAGTCAGAACTGACTCGACACCACCTAATGACAACAGAAAAAGGAGGTCCTCTTTTGTTCTCTGGGCATTTGTTTTTGTTTGCTGAGTTCTAATTTAGTTTTGGTTTGGTCTTGCTGAAGAAGACAAATACTTTCCCTTGTATCAGGAACCTGTTTACCAGGGCTGTCCCGACATAAAAAGATGGTCCTGCCACAGAAGTGGATGCCTTCATCGACTTGGGACCGGAAGAACCGGATGGTGCCTGGCCACCACCAGTGATGGCCACGATGGAGCTCACTAGGTTGAGTCTCACTGGCAACACAAGAATAGAAAGTGGTGCATCCTGAGAGCTCCATTAAAAGACCTCAAGTGATAGTCCAGCAGTTTCAGGGTTCCCCTGAGAGCATGGCCCCTGGTGCTGATGCTGCCCTTGCCCATAAATTATAACAAAGGTCCACTCTTTGGACAGGAATGGATTGGACTTGGCGATGCAGAGTGACCATATATTTGATGCACTTTATGGTTCTATGCATCTATAGGATATCATCCTGCTGACCTCTGGCTGGAGGCAGGAGAGTGAGTGGAGAGGAGGGGAAAGGAGGCTGTTGGGAGGATGAGACATGTATGGAGCAGAGAGGAATAGTGTGCTGTCACCGGGCAGGGAGAGCAGTGGAAGCTGCATATAGGTGGGCATGTAAATTTACACGGGAATGTACATTTTCACTCAGTCATGTTAAATAAAAAAGAAAAAAAAAACATAAAAATAAAAAAGATGGTCCTGGCAAAACCACATTTTCTTGGAATCATAGCTTTTTCTCCCTGCTTCCAAAGGCAGTCTAAGGAACTCAGCCATTACCCATAATATTTGAACCCAACCAAAACCCACAGTCGCTGAGTTGATATCAACTCATAGCAACCCTACAGGACAGAGTAGAACTGCTCCATAGTTTCCAAGGAGCTCCCGGCAGATTTGAACTGCTGCCCTCTTGGTTAGCAAAAGCAGCACTTAAGCACTATGTCACCAGGATTTGAACAAGGAGAGAAAACAATGAAAAAATTTAGTTTTGTTTTTTCCTGGTTTTAGAATAGGCTCACTGCTTGTATACACGTATGAGCAGGGATTACAATGACTTGTTCACTCAAAAACCAGGTTTTAAGGATTTTTACTGGATACGTATATCTTTAATAAATTACAGTTTTAAATAATCTGGAAATATAACTAATATTCCCTGAATTTCTGTCTTAACTTTTGACACTGACAATGCTATTAAGTGTTTCAACTATTTTTCTCTAATAAAAATGATATGTGTGTACAAACTACCTAACAGTGACATGGTAAACGTTACTCTTTTTTAAAGCTTCTTAAATATGAACATCTTAGGCCTTCTAAGATCCAAGAAATATAAAGATGTAGTCATATAATTACTATCTCTCTCACACGGACTCGTTTTTCATATTTTATTGTGTTTTAAGTGAAAGTTTATAATCCAAGTCAATTTGTCATACAAAACTTACACACACTCTGCTATGTAACTCTAGCTGTTCTCCCAGCACTCACCATCTCTTTTGATGATAGAAAATAGTGGCAAGGAAAAGAGTCATAGTTATTAATGTCTGGTTTATTCCCCGTTTTCCAACTCTATTGTAAAAAGTAAGATTTTTACTTCACAGGCATTAAATACATGTATTTGAGAACTTGGTTAATTGGTCTTTTCATAACAACCACTGTAATTGATTGTTCTGGTTTCCTTTTTTATTTATTTATTTTTTACTTTATTTGTTCAGCCAACATTTATAAAGTACATAATATATTTTAAGTCGTGTGTATTAGACTGGAAGTCTGAGAAGAGTGAGACCAAAAACAAACAAACAAACAAAACATCTTGACCTTCAGAGAGCTCAGAGTCTAGCAAAGAAACAGACAATAATCAGTTGCAAAACAATGCATTTGTGAAGAATGCATTTAATCATTTGTCCGACAGATATTCCAGGTATCTGCCCATTGCTGTTGAATCCACTGTGACTCATGGATACTCCACAGGTTATGGAGTAGAACTGTTCACAGGCTTTCTTTGCTGTTACTCTTATAGAAGCAGATTGCTAAGCCTTTCTGCTACAGAGCCACTGGGTGGCTTAGAATCACCAAGTCTAGGTCATAGTCATGAGCAAACCATCTGAACCACCAAGGGACATTCAACACCACACTGCTAGTGGGAATACAGCAGCAAGAGAGCGGGAAACAAAAACAAAACCTCATTCTCTGTCCTCATTAAGTTTAGTGGCACACAGATGTTACAGATACAAGTTGGAGTCTGTATAATTTAGAATTCTTTCTGTTCCAAGTAGCTAAAGACTCAGCTCACACTGGCATAAACAAGAAAGAGTTCTTATTGGCTCATGTCATTGAAAAGTCCAGGGCTAGTTGAAGCATGGGTTAGTGTAAGGATTCAAAGAATGTCACCAGAACCTGGTGCTTCTTATTCTTAGTCTCCCTGACCTATTTGTGGGTTTCTTTCTCATATTCAAGTCAGGGATTTTTCAAGCCGAAACAATGTTTCTCTTCTTTCAATTAACTTCTGAACATAACTCTCAGTGGTCCAAAACAGGGCATATTAACATGCTCTAAACTAATCCAGGCCAAGAGAATATGTGCTCTGCATTGGCCAGGCCTAAGTCACATGCTCATCTGTAGAGTTGGGAGTGGAGAAAATTCCAGAAGAAACCCATAAATTCAGAGGGGGAGAGGAACTGTCCCCACTGGAAAGGTCAGCAGTTGAGAACCACCGACTAATTCTATCCTTAAATAGTACCTTTCAAAGATGGCCAAAGAAAATTCAGTTCACAACCCACAGGTGCACATATCGACTCTTTTTTTCCTATTTCTGTCTTAGTCAGTATCTCTCATATCTCACGGTTGTACCAGTGCCTCTGTATGATTCTCGAGGCCTTACCTTTCACATCTCTTTCTTTCTTCACTCATTTGTTGTGCCTCAACCCCCTTAGTCTGGATCTACTTTTCTCTCCCCATTAGTCTTTCCTCCCCCAGTGTGGATATTCTAGGCTTGTCTGTTTCTCCATTTTTTCCCCTACTAGTCACCTCAGTCTGCACAATAAGGTCCAGAAATTTCCTTAAAAGGTAGGGTAGGGAGCAATTAAACAGAAAAATGTTAAATAGACCAGTTGTCACAGAGTCTATTCCAACTCATGGCAATCCCTGTCTGTCACAGTAAAACTTTATTGAATTTGTAAAGGCTGGTTTTTAGAAGTAGATTGCCAAGTTTTTCTTCCAAGTTGCCTCTGTATGGATTTGAACTGTCATCCTTTCTGATGGGACTATTTTAATCTGAGGAGAAAAAAAAATTACTATGTCATTCTTCTGTCTCTGCTACCCAAATGCTCAAACCCCACAGTACATAATTTCAAAATGTAGTAAGTGAAGACTCTGGGCCAGGAGTAAGGGCACAGTCACTGTGCCTTTGAATTAAGATCTAAAAGATGGATCAGAATTAAGTAAATGAATGGGATAAGCTGGTGAGGAAGTGTTCTGGAAAGAAGACACATTGTTAGATAAAACCCGGAGCCTGGTGATGTGAAGACGCGTGTTCAGGTAGGGAGAGCTCAGCACAGAGCGAAGCCAAGGGGTTGGCGGGGTAGTCATTAAGCACAGGACTGTAGAACAGCAGGGGTAAACTACCAAAACAATAGGGCTTGGTCTGAAAGGTCTGAGGGGTGTCTCTGAGTCTCCGAGGGATAAGGGAAAGTCCTTTTAATTGTGTTCCTAGGTCTCAGTAAGCCTTGTAAGAAAGGGAACCTGACTATACAAATTTCCTTTGAACTCTCCAAACACCGCTCCATGCCTGGGCTGTTCTGCTACGGCAATCCGAGTTGTCTAAGTGCTTTGTGAAGGAAGAAAAGTGCCTTCAGAGCAGTGTCTCTTGGCTGAACTTGCTTGACATCTTTCTGCCTAAATCAGAAAAGAAATCACTGGCAAGGACATCTGTTGTCATGATTATGATTAGTTTGAGTTTCTAATCTTTCACTATGTAACTTTTTTAGAGAAAATGCAGAAGAGAAATTACAGTGGGCGATCACAGTTAACTTATTTGTTTACCTATGAACAGAGACAATAATTTATTCACATGATATGAACTTAATTCTATGATTTTTTTATTTGTTCCATCTGGTTTTTGTTTCCTTATTATCTTTTAGATTGACTATTTTTAAGACTCCATTTTATTTCCTTTGTTTGCTTATTAGTTGCAATTATTTGTTTTGTTTTTATTTCATAGTCACCTTAGGATTTAAGAAACCATGGTGGCAATAGTGCTTAAGAGCTGTAGCTATTAACCAAAATGTAAGCAGTTCGAATCTACCAGGTGCTCCTTGGAAACCGTATGGGGCAATTCTACTCTGCCCTATAGGGTTACTATGAGCCAGAATCTGCTCAACAGCAACCACTTTTGTTTTAGTTTTTTAGGAAAACCCTGGTGGTTTAGTGGTTAAGTGCTACTTCTGCTAACCAAAAGGTCAGTAGTTTGAATCCACCAGGCAGTCCTTGGAAACTCTATGGAGCAGTTTTACTCTGTCCTATAAGGTCACTACAAGTAAGAATCCACTTGATGAAGATGCGCTTAGTTTTGGCTTTGGTATCTTTAACCTAATACTATCTACCTTTGAGAAATAATATACCACTTCACATACATTAATAATACAAGCACTTTACAAGAAACAGCAAGCCAAATCCATTACTGTCGAGCCAATTCTGACTCATAAAAACCCTATAGGACAGAGTAGAACTGCCTCAGAGGGTTTCCAAGAAGTCCCTGTGGGATTCAAACTGCTGAACTTTTTGTTAGGAGCTGTAACTCATAACTACTATGCCACCAGGATTTCCAAACTTGATAACCACGTATTTGGAGGTTTATGAAGTACCTTGAAATAAAATATATAATAATAATAGCACAAAGACTGGAAGGTAGAAAATAAAAGTATACTACTGTAAAGTTCAATTTGTGCTATTATTATTACATATTTATTTCCAGGTATTTGATAAACCTCCAAATACACGGGTATTGTTTTCTTTTTCAACAGTCAATTATCTTTTAAACAGATGGCTAAAATACAAGGAAAAAAGTATTTTATATTTACCCAAGTGTTTTTGTGTTTTCAGTGTTCTTCATTCATTTATGAAGATTCAGATTTTCTTTTTGTATCATTTTCCTTCCACCTGAAAGTCTTCTGTTTATGATTTCTTGTACTGCCAGTCTGCTGGTGATTAATCCTTCCAGCTTTTGTGTATCTAAAGAAACCTTATTTCAGCTTCATATTTGAAATGTTTTTTCTCTGGGCTTGGAATTCTAGATTGACTGATTTTTTTTTTCTTTCAGTGCTTTAAAAATATTGCCCCACTATCTTGTGGTTTGTTAACAACGTGCATTATGCAGTTGACACAACCTTGCTTGATGAAAGTGAAGAGGACTTGAAGCACTTAACAAAGATCAAAGACTGCAAGCCTTCAGTATGGATTAGACCTCAACGTAAAGAAAACAGACATTCTCACAACAGGACCAGTAGACAACATCATGATAAATGTAGAAAAGACTGAAGCTGTCAGGGTTTCATTTTCCTTGAATCTGCAATCAGCATCCATGGAAACAGCAGTCAAGAAATCAAAAGAGCCATTGCATTGGGCAAATTTGCTGCAAAAGACATCCTTAAAGTGTTGAAAAGCAAAGATGTCACCATCAGAAAATAAAATGTTTCTGACCCAAACCTTTGTTTTTTCAGTGGCCTCATAGGCATGTGAAAGCTAGACAACAGAATAAGGAAGATTATAGAAGAACTGATGTCTTTGAATTGTGGTATCTCAAGAATATCGACTCTACTATTTTCTTAGTCATCTAGTGCTGCTATAAGAGAAATACCACAATAGACAGCTTTCAAAAGACAAAGTCTGTTCTGCCACAGTCCAGTAGGCTACAAGTCCAGATTCACGATATTAGCTCCAGGGAAGGTCTTTCTCTGGCTTTAGAGGAAGATCCTTGGTGTCAATCTGTCCCTGAAATGGGAGATTCTGGGGAGCAGGGACCCCAAGTCTTTTTCACAGAATGTACTCTGCTCCCAGCGCTGCTTCTTGGTGGTGTGATGTCTTCAGTCCTCTGCTTGGTTCCCTTTCCTTTATATCCCAAGAAATTACCTCCAGGTACAATACAATACTACAGATTGAATCCTGCCTCACCAACACAGCCGCCAACTATCTTCCCTCATTAACATCATAGAGGCAGGTTTTACAGCATATAGGAATATCACATGTTATTGGGAATCTTGGCCTAGCCAAATTGTTACAAACATTTCCAGAGGGACACAACTCAATCCATGACAACTATATACTGCCAAAAGAACAAACCAAGCTGTCTTGGAAGAAGTACAACCAGAATGTTCCTTAGAAGCAAGGATGGCAAGAAGACATCTCACATCCTTTGGGCATGTTATCAGGAGGGATCAGTCCCTATAGAAAGACATCATGCTTGGTAAAGCAGAGGGTCAGTGAAACAAGAGGAAGACCCTCAATGGGATGGATGGAGACAGTGGCTACAACAGTGGGCTCAAGCAGAGCAACCATTGTGAAGATAGCACAGGGCTAGGCAGTGTTTCATTCTGTTGTGCACAGGGTCATTAGGATTTGGAAGTGACTTGATGGCACCTAACACCAGCAACATCATCTTGTGCCTTACATTGTTGCTGATAAGAAGTCTACTGTTACTCCTATCTTCTTTCTCTATTTATAATTCGTTTTTTCCCTCTGACTCTTTTTAAGATTTTCCCATTGTCGTTAGTTCTAAACAATCTGATAATGATGTGCCTTGGCGTAGTTTTTATGTTTCTTGCATTTGAGGTTTACTGAATTTCTTGGATTTCTTGATTTATAGTTTTCCTCAAACTTGAAAAACTTTTCAGTTATTATTTCTTCAAATACTTTTTATGATGCCTCCCCATGTTTGTGAGACTCCAGTGATACATTATTAGGGAGCTTGAAGCTGTTGCACAGTTTACTAATGCTTTATTCATTTTCTCCCCCAGACTTCTATTTTCTTCTGTGTGGTTTTGGATAGTCTTTAAGTTGCTATATCTTTACATTATCTAATCTTTGACTCTAATCTGCCATTTATCATTGGATTTTTCATCTTAGATGTGTTTTTCATCTCTAAACATTCAATTTGTCTTTTTTGTATTTTCTGCCTCTACTTAACATGCTCAAGCATCTTTACTTTATCATATTAGCATATGAAATATAGTAGCTATTTTTATGTCCTTGCTCCTATTTGTTGATTTTTCTCCTCATGGTACACCTAATTTTCCTTACTTTCTGCATGCCTAGTAAATTTGCATTAGATACCAGTCATCGTGAGTTTTTCTATCAATATTCTTAAGCTTCGTTCTGGGATACAGCTAAGTTACTTGGAAAAAGTTTGATTCTTTCAAGGCTTTAAGATTTGTTAGTCAAGACCACAGTAACCTTCAAATGAGGGCTAACTTTGCCTGATGACAGATGCAGTGCTCTTTGAGTACTCTGCCCGGTAAATACTCTACCTTTGCCCTTTGAATTAGGTTTTTCTCTCTCTCTGGTGGGACCATAAACTACTGTCACTCCTGTATGAACTCTAGGGATTGTTCTCTCTGTTTCATTTGGATGTAGTCTTTCCTGGGCTCAGGGAGTTTCCTCACATTTATCTGCTAACCAGTACTCAGCTAAGATTTAAGAGAGACCTTCTGTAGCTCCGTGGAGTTTCTTTTTGTGGAGCTGTCTCTTATGGGTACTGTGCCCTGCAAACTCCAGCTGTCTTGCTTTACCCGAACTCACACTCTGTCTTCCTAACTCACAGAGGTGGCTGAGCTCTGCTTGGTTTCTCCTTCCCTGTATTTTGACCTGGAATCTCTCTCCAAGCAGCAAACAGGAAAAAAAACACAGAGTTCATCTCATTTGTTTTCATTTTACAGGAATCATTGTCCTGCTCTGCCTGATGATACCCAATGTTAGAAAGTCATTGTTTTATAGACTTTGTCAAATTTTTCATTTGTTTGTTTCAGGTAGGAGGGTTAAATCCGGTCTGTCTTACTCTATCTTGGGCAAAAGCAAAAGTCCTAAACTGTGTTAAATCAATAGTTCTCAAATTTTATCATGCATTAGAATCATCTGGCAAGCTTGTTAAAATACAGATTACTGGCATCTCCCCAAGGTTTCTAATTGAGTAGGTGCTAGGTAAGGTTTAATCATTTGCTTTTCTAACAAATTCCCTAGTGATGCTTAAGCCTTTGGTTTTAGGACTACACACTTTTAAAACTAGTGTTAAACTACTTAATTTAGGAGTATCTCAGCTGGTGCTTATCTATGAATCATCAACACAGTGTGAACTACACTGTTGGTTAAGACAAAATCTTTCAATCATAGACACAAAACCATTAAGTACTGACATATTACTATTTGGACCCACTGAGAGAACAATACACGCATAAAAAGGAAGCAAAAAGCTGTTAATGCCCTTTGATCTGATAAATCTGGAGGGTGATGTAGCTGAAAAGGCCCCAAAGAAATCACGTGGACCAATCTTCCCATAAAGATGTTCCTTAGAAAACTAGTGCTCTGTGAATAGTAAATACAGTGCTTTGTGAAAGAAGATTTCTACAGGAAAATTGATTTGGAAACTGTAATGTCAAAGAGTTTTGTGACCCTTCCAAGATTAAGAGAGAATATAAAGCGTTTGTAAATGAATGATTTCCTTTATAAGAATCTGCACAAAGCTGATTCCTATGAGGCAGAGGCTATAGTGCCTGAAATGCCCAGCTTCTCCATACTGCTGTACCATTCCATTGTCTCTGACACCGATTATGCTCCTCCTGAGTACTCTCCCTTGTCTCTGGGTTTGGCAATTTTGTTGCACCACTCACAGAACTCATAAACTGTACGTACTATCACGGGGTGTGTTAGGGAAGAAGCAGGTTATAACTAGGAGTCAGGATCAACTCAGAAGCAACAGGAACAACTCAGGGTACAGTTCTTTGATCAGGACAGCTTCTTCTTGGTTGCTGCCACTGGGCCCTGCTTGGGGCCTTGCTGCCACCCAGCCTTGCTCATGGCCTGTGTTAAAGTTCTTAGCTCCAAGGGTTGGCAATCCCCACCACAGCTGTCACGTACTCTTTCTCTCTTGCTGCTGCCCTGCTGTCTCTCTCTTCAGTGTTACAGTTCCTTCTTCTCTCTCTTTCTCTAGTGTGTCTCTGTCTCATATCTCTGTTAGGGAAGCTGGTTATAGAGCCAGCTCTTCATTAATTTCAAAGTTTTCATCCCACCCCCCACCAGTCCCACCCTTCCCACCAGCAAGACTGTGAACTAATCAGTCCCTCCAACTCTTCAATAAGTTTTGTTTGCACAATCCCATACCTTCAAGGGAAACCCTGGTGGCGTAGTAGTTAAGTGCTATGTCTGCTAACCAAAAGGTAGGCAGTTCAAATCCACCAGGTGGTCCTTAGAAACTCTGTGGGGCATTTCTACTCTATCTATTGGGTCACTACAAGTTAGAATTGACTTGATGGCACTGGGTATGTGTTGTTTTGATATACCTGCAAGGGTTCCGTGCACCTTATTTACATAGTGGGAATTATTACTTTGTGGGAACTATAAGACCACGCCTAGAAAGGCCATATCAAAGCTATTCATTGCACTACAACTCCTCAAACTTATTTGGCACAGAATCATTTTATTTTCTAAAACATTTGTCAGGAATGTGAGGAGTTCCAATGCTCCCCTTGGAAACCCTGGTAGTGTAGAGGTTAAGAGCTTGGCTGCTAACCAAAATGTGGAAGACATCACTTCACAGTGCTCAGTATCAGGAAAAACAGATCTTCCGGTAGCTGAAGTAGAAGGTCTAGACCCTTAGGTCTAGGTCTTAGTATAAGAGGTGCAGAGAAGCAGGGATGGGCAGCAGTGGGGATTCCTTTAGCACTGTCTCAGCTGGGGTTGGGCACTGGGCCTGGCTTCCCTGCCTTTCTTGGAAATTTTGTTGTCTGCAACTAAAGACCTTCATGACTACACGTGAATACCTTTTCATGTTTCAAAAAAACCAAAAACATGACTTTAATATACAATTGCTACAGGAGAGACTTGGAATTTTAGAGCTAGATGGTACAGATAGACTTAGGAATATTAAGCTTAAAGTTAAATAACTCACCTATGTTTCCGTAGAAGGACAGGGATAAAGGCAATGTCACAATCAGTCCTCCTCATTCTTTCTCTATATAAGGAATTTGTCCCATTCTTGTGCCTCAAGGAGGAGGTGGAACAAAACAGTTACCTGTCTGTGTCCCAAATTAGAATTTGGTACTACTGTATGTTAGCAACATATACCACGTTAATTTATCTTCTGACAAGTTTTAGCTCAAAGAGAATAGTCAAAATATGACGCGTCCCCTCCGGGCCACCCCCGTCCCCCACTTTAACACAGGCTCCTTCTCCATACCTGCTTTTCTGGTTGAAGCCCACCTGACCTTAGCAAGGTAGCACGCTAATCGTTACTCTTGACTTCAGTCAGCCACGGTGGGGAATATCTCCACAGACTGGAAAGGGTTAGTTAGGTTTGGTCTGGCCAAAGAGTTGCTCCAAAGAGTTAGCAATCTCTAGAAACCCTGGGGGCATGGTGATTAAAGAGTTACGTTTATTAACCAAAAAGTCAACAGCCTGGACCCACCAGGCAGTCCTTGGAAACTCTGTGTAGCATTTCTTCTCTGTCCTACAGGGTCACCATGAGTTGGCATAGAGTCGACAGTACCAGGACTTTTTGGTTTAGTGCTTTACAGCAAAGGTACTTGTTTGCTCCTCCAGCATGACAGAGCATGTCATTGTCAAAAAGCTCCATTCAACAGTGGGATGATTATGAGACTTGAAGCCAGACTAGATTTGAAATCTCAGCTTAGCCCTTTACTAGCTGTGTGGACTTGCTTTTCTCATCTGTAAACTAGACAGAGAATAACATAACAAGGTTATTATACAGACCAGAAAGCAATATTACAGTAATGTTTGACATGTAAGGGACATTCAGTAAATAGTACTGTTACTGAGTTATAACACATACTGACGGGTCAAAGAACAGCAAATGGTATATACACTGGCTCTTCCACATTCCAACTCGATGGCACTTGGCTGGCTTGGCTTCCGCATTTATAATTTTACAGCTGAATTTTGATAGGACAACAATATTGCTCTAGGGTAGCCCTTTGCATAGGACCCAGGCAGTCTTGAAGGGCCACATAAACATACATGTGCTTGAGCTCATGCCTGCCATTAACAGTTAAGCGGAGTCTGGCTCCTGCAGCACTCCTAGTCATTGACGAGAACACAGCGGACAAATAAATCAAAAGCCTGAGCCTTTCACCACATGACATTATTTAAGAATTAGGAATGGGAATTAGAGATTATTACCATATTTTTGGAAAACTGTAAGTCAATAATGTTTAAAGTAAAATCTAAGCCAGCTCTCCCTATAAAGACACAGCTATAAATGTATAGACACTATTTTTTTAAAAAAAAAAAACAGCATTAACCTTTTTTCTCTAGTTCAACACTTTTCTTATGAGGTGAGAGCTGCAGAAGCATGACAGGTTGTATTTTCTTTTACAATAAGGGGTTCGTTTTGCAAACTACTTTTAATCCCCTATGTGAGGATTGCACAAAAGTCCTGGCAAGCATATGTTATAAATAATTAAGTGCCTATCAATTAGAGCATTGTGGATTGTTTCCAAAATACAGTTCACTTTCCTTACCTCATTTCCCAGAGAAGCTTTTAAATAAAGTTTTAAGTGGAAAATTTTATGAGACTGTCTCTGGAGCTTTATTCAATGACCAAAATAGATGTCAAAATCTTTTTTACATAGGAAATGAAATATACATCTAAATGTTCATTTTAAAATGCCAAATGAGAGTACTTTTCTAGTGACTCTTTTTTTCTGAACAGTTTGGGAGGAGGACCCAAATTCTTTGGTAAGTCTTAGTGCAAATTCTTAAGTTTTTTTTCTTAATATTTAGCAAAGAAATATAATTTTATTTTTTTATGTAATCTTTAGCAAGATTTTAAAAATATATGCTATGTAAAAGAAAGTGAACAGATAAAATATTTTTCCTGAAAATATGTAATGTTTCTTATCACTAAGGAGATATAAAAAAACTTTAACACATTCTTTTGTGTCTTCTGTTCCTCCTATTACAGTCTTTTGGGGAGAAGGAAGAAATACACTTCCTTGTAGTTGTGACTTTGAGAATTTATTCCCATTTCTCATCAAAAACGTATCTTACACACAACTTAACATTTGTGTGAAACTTCAGAAGCAGAAATGTTCTCAGACAACTTTGTTCCACTGATGTGCACACAATCATGTATTTACTCAAGGGTGTGAAACAGCCATGAAGTCAGGTAGAGCAAGGACTGAGAAACAGTAAGTAGTCTGGCAACTAGGAACTCTCTGATGACCATACTAGTAGAGTCTCTGGGTCTTTTACAAGGTTGCAATCAAAGTGATGGCCAGGACTGCAGTCATTTCAAAAGCTCAACAGGGCTAGGGTATTAGCTTCCAAACTCACTCCTGTTTTTGTTGGCAGGAGGCCTCAGCAACTCTGGGCTGTTGGCCAGAGAACTTCATTCCTCCACATGTGGGCTCTACATAGACTGCTTGAGTATCCTCTTGACATGGCAGCTGGCTTCCCCCAAGCAAGATGTTATAGATGGAAAGAGAAAAAGGACAAGTGCAATGCTTTTTTCCACTTAGTCTCAGAATTACACAGTTTACACCATTTACTAGATCTCTGTGAGTCACAGACAACTCAATGGCAACTAACAACCTTTAGTAGAAGCAAGTCACTAAATCCAGCCACCCAAGGGGAGAATTAAGTTCTACCTATGCAAGAAAGGAGTATCAAGGAATTTGTGCATGTATTTTTTTAAAAATACTATAATCAGTCGATAGCACTTGGCTGGCTTGGCATAATCAGTTGGGAGTTCTAATTGTAAGTAACAGAAAATCCATCCCAAAATGGATTAAACATCAATAGGAATTTATTTGCTCCAACAGGGAAATTATCTGCCCGTAGGATAGACTTCATGAGTAGTTTAGTCAAGAGTTCTGGATCCAACTCTTGGATCTCTTCTCTGTATTGAATCATAGACATGCAGCTTCCTATTAACAAAAATGGTGCTGTTAACTCTAGGTCTCACATAGGTACACAGCTCCTTTCAGAACAGGAGAGCACACATCTGTTTCAGCCTGCTAGCAGAATTCTGAGATTCACTCTAAATGGATAGGCTTAGGTCACATACCACCCCTCGCCCATCCACGTCAGGCACTGGAGGGCTTGATGGATTTAGCCAACTAGGTCCCAGTGCTTCAACTCGAAGCTTGGCTGTGGAGTCAGCTTAACTACTTGGACCCTAAACAGAAACAAAATTCTCTTGGGGAAAGGGGAATGGATACTGGAGAGGTAACCACAAATGCAAGTCAGAGAAATTTCATCACCTTTTTAAAATAAGGGGTAGACAGTTTTGCTTTTTTTTAATAATCTATGGAGACACAGAAACTGAAGCACAAGAGGATGTAACTAAAGAACGTGGAAAGAATGTTTAGAAAGCACAGCTAGAGTGGCTATCTTTGTAAGGAGTTCAAGAACCACCTGTTCTTTTGAGATCTGGGACCGTAAGTACAAACGTGAGAGAAAATATGGATGTTTAGATGCAAAGTGGAGGAAGGCTGAGGAGATGCTGGCTGATGGTTGCAAATGCTGATGAAGGAGAAGGCAATATTATCCACTGAGAATGCTGGTGGGAAAAGTGAAACAAGGCATTGAAGGGGTTAAGAGAAAACAGATGGACTAGGCTGTCTCAGAGGGTCAAGTCACTGGATCTTTCATACAAGCAGAGCTAGGAAAACTCTGCTGGAATATGAATGCACAAGCAGATCTAGAAACACTAGTCCATTTTGATAGAAAATAAATCATAAATCACGCTGCAATAGAAGATAACAGCACTGAAGAGGAAAGAATACCTATTGTAGAGAGAAGGTTGGGAAATGAAGCAAGTTTTATACAGCAAGGCTTTATGGCAGGTTCCAAAAAAATATTACTGTGCCATATCAAGAATTAGACATTACTCTAACCACCCTTTCAAAATTGAAGTATAAGTAGTCGTCTTCCTTTTTTTTGTCAGAAAATGAATCATAGAGAATTAGGGTTGAGAATGAGTAATTTTGAATTCCCATTGCTGCTCCTAAATCTTGGCTAAGAAATAAAGTGGAAAAGCTGCTTCTTTTGCATTCTTAAGCATGTAGATGAACAGTGTGAGAATTTCTTTTTCCCTTTATAAAACATATGCTAAAAAATTTCTCTCTGCCACAGGCCTAGCTGGCTTCTAAAAAGGAATCCCTGTCCTGACGTAAAAGGTCTTCCAATAAGGATGTCCTATTTTTGATAGCTCATGGTGGTGATATTTTGGTGCTATAGCTGCCATATTTATCATGTTTTTTTTATTAGTCTTGACAAACAGCCATGAAAAGTTATACAATTCCACAACCAGTTGAAATTGTTAGTTTAGTATCTAAATGGGTGTTCCATTTGCCAAACATTCCATGCATTACATAAAATTTACAATGCTCATAATTGTCCCACCAAGAGAACAACTTGACGTTTAATCAAAAAAAAATTGAGATACCTAGGTCTATTGCCAATCAGACAACGCCTATGTGTTAACAAACAACACACTCCAATAAAAACATCACCACCACTGGTCAGTGTTTACAAGAATTCATCCCAACCAATTTCTCCTGAGCACAAGAACTAGGCCTTTTATGGACCACAATTTGGAGGATTTTGCACCCGGACTTGAAGCTTTACCCTTACAAAATCGTTTCAACTCAAGAAATGACGTTCAATGACCACAGATTGTGCCATATATTTGCTGTCACACTTGGAGCGACGAGAATCCAATGGAGCTTCAAGAACATCCGCTTCATCCCCAAAAGGTATTGTTTGGTGTGAACGTTGGTCTTTTGGATGGTGGAATCACTGGCCCTTATTTTTTCCAAGATGAATGAGGAGAAGCTATGACTGTCAGTGGTGAAAGATATTATGAGCTATGATAACTGATTATTTTTGGCTCATTTTGGAAGGTTCTGCAGCAGCCATTTACCCAAGTTCTTTTCCATACATAATGCCATGAGATGTGCTTCAAAATAATAAAACAATTTAAACTGTATCATTTACACAACTTGTTTTATTCAAGTTAAAAGATAGGACTCCCTTATTGGAAGACTCTTTACTATAAAGACACTTTGTGTTTATAATCACACTCATATAACTCACAGTTTTGTTAAGAAAAAGTGATATGATATAAAAATAATAAAAAAATTTGAAAAATTTGACCTTGGAGCACAAGGTCGTGAAGAAAGGCAATGTTGATTCACCAGCCCTACAATAATGACCTTGTGGAAATTGGAGTATGGGTTCCAGAGAAAGAAGTTGCTGTTATAATTATAGTGTACATTTAGTGGAAGAGAAAGAAACATCCTCTGGACACATTTAGCCTATAAATTTGCCTGTTACAAGGTTGAGGGGGTGAAACAGAATAGAACCAAGTAAAATTAAGAAGAGCTGATTTTTCCTCAGATTTTTTTTCACTAGCCTTTCCCCAGGCACACAAATTGCTCTCTATTAAAATTTTCTTAATTTTTTGGAGAGTACTTAAACCAGGGCTTTGAGCCATTTTCTGTTTCAACTCTCCGCTGAGAATTTGATTTCTACCCCAGATATACTGAATCCGAGTTTATATTTTAACAAGATTCCCGGATACTTCACATCTTTGAATTTATGAAAAACAGGTGAAATTATGCAGTGCAGATTAGTAATTAAGCAGAAGTAAGCATCTGCTTACTAGGTAATCCCTCTCTGTCCAAGCACTGTACACAACTTGAAGAATGTAACCAAAGAAACTAAATGATACATATAGAAATCGGTGATTTGGTGTAGGTTTTGCTGAGTATATTCTGAACAACAAATAAAATTGAAAAATAAGTCAAAAAGTACATACTAATTTATTCAAAACCAAAAGTTGTCCATTAAACTCACTGAAATGTACTGGGACAAATACCAGTAGGGAAAAACAAAGAACAAACAAACAAAAAAATAAAACCAAACCCATTGCCATCGAGTTGATTCCAACTCATAGTGACTCCATAGGACAGTGAAGAACTCCCCCATAGGGTTTCCAAGACTATAAATTTTAATGGAAGCAGGCTGCCCCCTCCTTATCGTGCAGAGTGGCTGATAGGTTTCAACTGCCACCCTTTCCACTAGCAGCTGAGAGCTTTAACCACTGTACCAGCAAGGATTCTTTCACTAATAGGGACCAGTAGGTAGCAGAAATACTTTTAGGTCAGCAGTAAGCACAACCTCAAATTAGAGGTCGTGACTATGAAACAAGTCCGACTTCCCCAGACTGCCATCAAGAACTCACAGATGGGGATGGAGGACAATGGCGTGCTGAAACTAGTACTTCAGTGAAGTGCACCAACAGAGTTGCTTATTTAGCAGAAATTGTACCCAACTCTAAGAAAGCAAAAATGAGTACTGTATTCAGCAGAGCTAAAGCAACTGTAGAATCTGGGGAACAGAGTTTTCATGTCAGCCCCAAGAGTCAGGCCGCTTACATTAGCAGATACCATGCTCGACGGCGCTTGGCTGGCTATATTTAGAAAATCTCGTAGCAGGCATGAATACTTCCAGACTACCGCCACAATATCAGGGGATGTCAATCACTGCTTTTTTTTTTCTGCACAGCACTCGGTGGATAGAGAATAAAGCTCTTATTATAATGAGTGTATTTTGGATAGGTCCCAGTATATGAAGTAAAATGGTAATATTACAAACCAGCTCTGCTCTTTGTCATGCAGCTATATACCAGAGCAGTGGTTCTCAACTCCTGCCCGTCCCAAAGGGACATTCGGCAATGTCTGGAGACATTTTAAGGAGCTCTGGTGGTGCAGCAGTTCAAGTCCTGGGCTGCAACCCAAAGGTCAGAAGTTCAACGTCACTCATTGGCTCTGGAGAGAGAGAGGTGGCAGTCTGCTTCTGTGCCAATTACAGCCTTGGAAACCTCTGTCTTAGCGGATCACTATGAGTCGGAATCCACTCGACAGTAACGGGTTTGGTTTTTGGAGGTATTTTTGGTTAGGGGTGCAGAATAGGTGTTACTGGCATCTAGTGGTTAGAGGCCAGGGATACTGCTAAACATCCTACAAAAACCAAAACTAAAAAAAAAAAAAAATCAAAAAACAAGCCCACTGCCATGGAGTCCTACAAAGCACAGCCCCAAATGTCAACAGAGCTGACGTTGAGAAATTCCACACCAGATACAATAGGAGTTAGTGACAGGAGTTAGCACATTTTGTGAAAAGAAGGTTAATTGTGGTCACTAACTTTTTTGACTTCTTCATCCCCAAATATCAATTCTCAAGTATCACAACTTCTGGCAGAGAAGTCATTAGTACGCTGAGAAAGCGGACCAGATAAGAGATGGGATGATCTTCCTTTTCACCTCGTAGATGATCCTGCAGCTAAGATATTGGGTCCCTTGGGTTCTCACTAGCATCCCTGGGCTTTTCTGACCCAAGGAATAGAACCCCTGAACCCTCTGGCGCCCTTTCCGCCGGGCATTGGATCTCCTTCTTCGCAGCGGCTCCCCTTCTGGTGGGAAAAGCAAAACCTTCGGAAATGAGGCGTTTTCATAACGTCATTTATTTAGACTGGATGAGAATTTTCGCTCTTCAAGAACAGGAAGGTAGCGGATTCCGGGAAGCTGGAAATCAGGCCAGAGAATATTTGTCCACTGGGGAAGTCACCCACTGAGTTTACTTACGAGGAGAAGGCGGGGGGCGGGAGGGGAGTGGGGGAGAGGGGCAGAAATTCCCAGCGTCGCAGGGTTTGACCTATTGGCTTTTTTTTTTTTTTTTTTTTAACTGCTGGAGCCTCCCCAACCTTGTATCTGGAGAAAGAATGGTCACCCGCGGTGGGAAGGGTCCGTCGCAGGGCGATGGAGTCTGTCTCCCAACTGGACTATCCGCAGCCCGACCTCACTAGGGATACGGAATCCCCCTTCCCAACCTTTCATCGCTCTGGAAACAGCCCGGTCTCATTTAGGGGGCGGGGGTTATGGAGGAGAGCTGGCGGGCGCCGTCCTGAGACGTGGGAAGATGCCAGGCGGGCAGGACACCGCAGGAAGGGGCGGGAATCCTGCCTTTTGTCTCTCGGGCCTTTGCCCTGCGCGGGGCCGCCACGGTCCCCCGGCAGAGATGCCCCGGCCCGCGGGAGCCGGTCCCGGAACCCGAGCGTCGCGCCGGGCGGGACTTGGTGCAGGCCACGCCCACGCGGAGGCTTTAAAAGACCAGGGCGGGCGCTCCGCCGCGGCCCCGCTTCTTGCTTACGCGTTGCTGTCTTCGCCGCCGTCTGCGCCCACCTCCCCGGCTCTAGGGTGGATTCGAGTGAGTAGCGGCGCGTTGTGTTACCTCGCGGCGTCTTTGACCTTGGGGAAGGGGCGTATCCACAGCCTCGGGCTGCTCTCCCGGGCCCCGGTGCTCCCTAGTATCCCCATCCCGGCCCTCCTTTGCGTCCCCAGGGTCCTCCTTACCCCTGCACCCCGATTCCGACCCACACCTGCCCTCAGCATTTCCCCGAGGCCGCCCTGGCCCTGTCCTGGGATCCTCGGCCCTCGGGGTCAGAGAAGTAATCCTGCTTGCAGTTTTCCTTTCTCAGTACCTGTTTCCCCGGAGGAAAGGCGGGCTTGGAGTTTCGTGTTGCTGCTAATCCGCCTGGGGTTCTCTGCTCGGGCGCTGGTTCTGTTTCCTTTGACGAGGGGAGGGGCTGCGGCTGGAGTCCGGCGCCCCTGGGTACCGTGCGCGCTCGGGGCGACCTTTCCCAGAGCTAGTTTGGTGCCCTGGGCTGGGATGGGGCGTCTGCAGTCCCAGGATCTCGGAATCCTTAACCCGCCGTGCTGTAGCGTTCAGGCATCCTCATTGTTTGGTAGTGTGCCCAAGCGCCGTACCTTAAATATTCAAAGAAAAGCAGTGAAACGTCAAGTTGATCTATCCTAGCCTTTTCTAGAACTTTCTACCGTTCAGATACGAACAAGGAAGCCAGAATGCTTGAATGTGAAATTCTGCAGCAAGTCCTGAAAAGTCACCTCGTGGGTTCAGAGATCCACGTAGGCAGCCCCTGGAGGCCAGATTGCCTTCTAAACCAAGATATTTGTTGAAAGGCTTTTTTTTTTTTTTTAAATGGCTACCCTAAATGTTTAACTTGTTTTATTTGCCATCTGTAAACCACGCACATTTTCACTTTATAAATGCTTCTTGATACAGAAAATCTCTGGCTTTATTTTGAGTAGTATTTTTTTAAAATTTGGGTGGTAAAAATGGTCTCTCTAGTTTGTGACTTTTCTAATTACCCTGTTTAAAGGCTCTGCCTGTAAAATGCCAAGAACTCAACTAGGACAACCACAAAGTTGGGTATAATTGGACTCAACTATTGAGGGTTGTGATGGGTGATAGATTTTAACAGGGAGAAACCTCCTAAAGTTTCAAAACTGAATACTAAAATGTATAACCAATTTCATGAAATCGTCAGTCTCAAACCACCGCCTCCTGGGTCATGGTTCTCTCACGTTGATTGCCACTGATACTTCTTAGGGTTCTTTCTACTCTGTGTTCTAGTAGCCGCTGCGCTTTCAGAGGGCAGATGTACATCCTGTGAGTCTTCGAGGATCAGTTCTTCTCTCAGTGAGGTTGAGGGGATTGGACCTGAGCTAATATTAGTTGAATGGATGGATAAAGTTGCAATTTTGAGAAGAAAAGAGTTAATTAGACTCAGACAATAAATATTTGCTAACAGATTTGATCAAAAAAAGTTTATCATAAATTTTTAATGGAATGCTGAAAATATATTCAACAGCTTGACTGAGTGCCAGCTACATTCAAGAACTCTGCTGAAAGTAATACTGATTGGAGCCCTGCCCTGATGAAAATGCAAAATCACTTACATTTGGGGAAAATTGTTTCATTCTAAAATAGCAAGATGTAGAGTGAAAGAGACAGCAGTGTTTGAAGTCTGGGTCCAGCCTCAGCCCAGCCACTAATGAGCTGTGGAGCGCTGGGTCTCACATACTTCTCTGTCTAGAAAGAGATGAATCAGATGAGCCCAGGGAGGGAGCTGCCTAAGAGAGAGGAAGCATGGCATGGCAGGACCCAAATTCATAGCCCAGCTCCGGCACCCGTTGGTTTAATGACCTTAGACAAATTACTTTGCCTTCTGGCCTCAGTTACATCATCTTGTCAAATGATTGTAATGGTTACAGGTTGCTGAAGGCCTGTTGATGCTTGTACAGAGCCCAGCCCAGCCAGGGAGAGGTTCTTTGTTACTAGAAAATGTTTTGCAGCCTTTGTTGAATGGGGTAGAGGGAGCTAGTACAGAGCTGACCTAGACATGGATTGTACCTACAGGGCCTGGCCTGGAAGTTAACTCTCTTCATGTTCACAGGTTTCCTTAGGGCTCAGGGTCATTTCTTGGGCTGTTATCTGCAAAGCATCTCTCAGGTTCTGTTCTGAGAATTGTCGTATGCTGATTCCAGACTTCAAGGGAGCCTCGATTTCCTAGGTGGGAATTCCTGTTGTAGTGTCATGGATGCCTTTGACAACCTGATAAAACCTCTGGATGCATTCTGTACCAAGTTCACTAGTCTCCAGAATTTCAAGAAATCCATGGAACTCTGGTTAAGAGCCATGGACTTAAGGCAGTGTTTCTTAAACTAGATTGTGGAGGGGTGGAGTAAACATTCTGATTTTAAAAATCATACTTTTTGTTTTAGGTCATAGAGGGAAGAATCAGTAGAAGTATATTGTGAATCATCTGCAAAAGACATCAGGTTCTTTGCACTGTGGTGTACCATCTCATCGTGCCAGTGTTACTACTGAGTGTCTTTGATGAGTGAAACAGAAGCCCTGGTGATGCAGTGATTCAGCACTAGGCTGCTAACTGAAAGGTTGATGGGAGCTGTGGCCATCTGCTTCCATGTAGGTTAGAGCCGTGAAAACCCTTTGGGACAATTCTGCTCTGTCGTTAGGGTTTCTATGAGTCAGAATCCACTGACGGCAGATTTGATCAAAAAGCTTTTGGTAAGTTTCTAATGGAGTCTTCAAAATGTATTCAACAGATATTGATTGAGCACCTGCTATATGCAAAGACTATGCTGAAAGTAATACTGATTGGGGTCCTGCCCTGATGAAAATGCAAAAAATCACATGGATTTTGGGGAAGTTGTTTTATTCTGAAATAGCAAGATGTGGTATAGAGTAGCAGGGACAGCAGCGAGTGAGTCAGTGAAGTCTGGGTCCAGCCTCAGCCCAGCCACTAATGAGCTGTGGAGGTCTAAGTTCACGTATTTCTTCTCTGTCTAGAAAGAGATGAATCAGGTGAGCCTGAAGATAGATGCAGTATAATGCATTAGGACTAAATGACTTCTCAGCTCACTATGGCAAAGAAGGTTTGTGTTGGTTTCACAGTACTTCCAAAAGAGAGATATGGAGAGAGAATTGAATCCTTATCCTTCATATGGTGTGCAGTAAAGGAAATAACCAACTTAAAAAGAACCTCTGCTATAACTACAGAGGTCAGTACTATGAATGTTTTGCTAGCAGTGGTTTAATTCCAGTGAAACATTACCAGTCAAATGAAATCAGTACAGTTGATTTGAATTTTATTAGTATTAACCTACAGGTTGAATTGGTAAATTTGTTTTGGTTTCAGAGTTATGAACCACTTCATATCTCTGTCTCAATTTTCCCTCTACAAAATAGTGACATCCCTATTCTAACTGTCACAAGGATTAAATTAGTTGATATAAGTAAACTACGTAAGTAAAGAATAAGCCTTATGTAAGTGTTTGACATTATTACTTATCACTTGGCAAGAAAGAAACACTGGTGATACAGTGGTTAAGCACTTAGCTACTAGCCAAGAGGTCAGAGGTTCAAACTCACCACCTCTTGGTGGGGAAAAGATGTGGTAGTCTGCTTCCATAAGATCACAGCCTTGAAAACCCTATGGGGCAGTTCTCTTCAGTCTTATAGTGCCACTTTGAGTCCAACTTGATAACAGGTTTGTTTTGTTTTATCACACAGCAGGCACATTCTAAGTGCTTTTCATACATAATCTCAGAATGCTCTTAAGCTACTTTTAAAATGAGGATACAGATCAAATAATTGGTTTAAGGTCATTCAGCAAATCAGACTTGGCATAAACGTATAGGTCTTATTTCATGTAAAATCATGCAAACATTAAATTATTTGAATAATCAGCTTTGTAGTTTGTACCAGTAGGGCCTTGGCTACTGAGGATGTTGGGCTCAGGATTACAGGATTTGTGGCATAGTTGCATTTTAATTATGTATGCAGTTTGGTAGGGACTATCCAAATCTCTGTCAAAGAGTCTGCTGTACTCCAAGTGGAATACATAAATGATAACAGGATATAGAATTAGGAGTCATAATGGTGAGACTGGGGTAAACACAGGAGAGTTTACTAGAATAGCAGTTAGAAGACAGGAGTAGCAGAGAGCCTTTTGATTGAATAAAGTAGAAAGCATTTATTTACTGCTCGTTGGATGGGTAAAAACTGAGTGGAAAGGAGGAAGTTCCTGTGCTTAATTTGGTAACTCAATGACAGAAAATTCTTAGATGATTTGAGTGGTTTCCACCTGTAGTGTTTTTTGTAGAAAATCTGATATGAGAATGGGGACACCTTATGGGGTTCTAGGGTCAAAGTGTGAGTGGGCTGTGCCTGGATTTGCTTCTTTAGAAGTTCATGACCTCGGCAGCTCATAAAACAGCTGGACGTTAGATAGCCATATTCAGGTCCAGTTGTGCTCCTGAAGGAAAAGGAAGCCAGTACTGGACAGTACTGGCTCTTTGCCAGGTACTTTACAAACATTATTTCATTAAATTCTCATAACCACTCAGTAATATAATTCTCATGCATCTCGAGTTACAGATGACAAGTTAACACTTAGAGGTTAAGAAACTTGGCAAAGATCATGAAGCTGATAGCTGGGTTTCAAACCTACGCTAGGGATGGATTACCCAGTAAGCAAAGTACACATAGGCTTAATTGTGCTTACTTACTAATCTGTAGTGCATGATTTCACCTGTTTTTTACTACATCAAAATTGTTTTCACTGCCATAAAAATGTGGAGAACACCAAGTGGAATTATGCACAACTAGTTAGTAAATACGCACAGTTAAGCCCATGTGTACCATGTTTACTGTAGACTGGCACATATATTGCTTACTGGTTAATCCGCTCTGGTTTTGTCTGCAATTCCAAATTCTCTGCTCTTATGCCAACAGTGTCTAAGATAAGGCATGTTTACTACAGTTTCCATGGGAGACATTAATCGATCACAATAATCTTTAGTGGAACCTAGGTGAAACTTTAGAATCCTTCTCAACATGGTTTCAGTAACCCACTATAAGTGGATCTGTAAATTGAAACGTTTTCAGTAGCTAATATAAGTAAACTGTATAGCCTTCCTCTGTGCCTGTGGCATTGATTATATTGTCTTGCCATTATTTATGTACATATTTCTGTGACTCACCTGAGAAATATATTTCCTTTTAACCCCAGCTCCTAACAGAGTATAGGATTTGGGTGACTAGGATCAGCATAACCCAATCCTCAAAATGTAGCAATTGATGGAGACCTCACACACCTACTGCTTCACATTGTTGCCAGCTGCCGCTGTGGCACTCTTATTTGACCTTAGCTACCCAGAGCTAGGTCAGAGCTCACAAGTCAAAAGGACATAGTCCTTAGACTTCCCAACAGGCAAATGTTAGCTTCAAGTTTGGAAAGTCTACACAACAAACACCTTTACTTTCTGACCTGCTGGCTTTTGCTACCCCACTGAGTTATGTAATTCACTGTAATGACTCACGGAATTCACAAAGAGCACACCATGCTTGGCACAGTGGCTTCAGCAATGGGCTCAGACATAACAATGGTTGTGAGGAAGGCTCAGAGTGCAGCAGTGTTTCGTTTTGTTGTACATCGGGTGTCTTTGCGTCAGAACTGACTTGATGGTACCTAACAAGAGGCAGTTGTGGGAACAGAACCAGAGGACATTGCGTGGTTTAAAGTTAGGAAAAGTGTGCATCCGCGTTGTGTTCTTTCACCATGCCTTTTCAGTCTGTATGCCAAGGAAATAATCTGAGATGCTGGACTGTATGAAGAATAACGAGGCATGGGGGTTAGAGGAGGACTCATGAACAGTCTGTGTGATATAGATCATGCAACCCTGCTTGCTGGAAGTAAAATGGATTTGAAATACTTACTGATGAAGATCGAAGACCACAGCTTTCAGTATAGCTTGCACCTCAACATCAAGAAAACAAAAATCCTCACAACTGGACCAGTAAGCAATGTCATGGTAAGTGGAGAAAGGATTGAGGTTTTCAAAGATTTCATTTTCCTGGGCCCATAGTCAGTGCCCATGGAAGCAGCATTGCATTGCGTTGCATTGCATTGGGAAAATCTGCTGCCAAGGACTTCTTTAAAGTATTGAAAAGTAAAGATGTCACCTTGAAGACTAAGGTGTGCCTGACCCAAGCCATGATATTTTCAGCTGCATCATATGCATATGAAAGCTGGACAGTGAACAAGGAAGGCAGAAGAAGAGTGGATGCCTTTTAATTGTGGTGTTGGAGAAGAATATTGAATGTACCGTGGACTGCCAAAAGAACAGACAGACCTCTTCTGGAAGAAGTACAACCAGAGTGCTCTTTAGAAGCAAAGATAGTGAGACTGTGTCTCACCTACTTTGGACGTGTTGTCAAGAGGGATCTGTCCCTGCAGAAGGATGTTATGTGTAGTAGAGTGAAGGGTCAGCAAAAAAAAAGGAAGACTTTCAACAAGATGGATTGACACAGTGGCTCCAGTGATGGGCTTAAGCATGAAAAATGACTGTGGGTATGACACATGACTGGGCGCTATTTTGTTCTGTTGTGCGTAGGGTCACTTTGAGTTGGAACCAACTTGGTAGCACCTAACAACAATACTTACAACTACAGATTACAATGTGCCGCTTCCATGTTCATGTCCCAAGGGACGTGCTACTCTCTTGAGGGCGGATACTCTAATCTAATAGGAAGTCTTTGGAGCCTCACTGTTCTGGACTTTTATTGGCCATTCCTGCACAACAGGCAAAATCATGTCCCTCAGACTAGTTGATATTAGCCTCCTTGCTGAGTCTTTGTTGGGGTGGCCAGCCCCTACTCACCAGCCTACATTCTCAGCTGTGGTCTGAAAGTCCCAGACCAAGGCACCCCAGTTACTCCAGAGCCAAGGACAAAGGTCACCTTACTTAGGGTAAAACCAGGTCCTTTAGCCCACCTGGTTTACAAAATGTTATTGAATTAATATGTTTATATGAGAACTTCTTGAAACAGTTGAACATGTACATTGTTTATAAGCTTGCCTTATTTTATAAGGGATAAAGAAATGAAGTCAAGAGTTAGAAGGATGAGGGAGAGAGGGAAGTCAGTTGCCTTGAGGGGGATGGGTTAGAGATATGAGTGAAGACACTGCTAAATGTTGATGGTAAACTCTACCATCTATTGAGTGCCTATTATATAATAGAATACTTGAAGATAGATACACCCTACGTTTTAGTGAAGTGAAATGGACTGGTATAAGCCATTTTGAATTGGACTGTCATAGGATCTGCTATGCTGGAAGTGATGAATTAAAAAAGAATAGCATCGTATTCATTGTCAAAAACATTTCAAAGTTTATCCTAAAGCACAGTGCTGTCAGTAGTAGGATAATATCCACATGCCCAAGGAAAACTAGTTAACGTGACAGTTTTTTGAATTTACAAACCTACTAATGTGAAAGATGAAGAAACTGAAGATTTTTACCAACTTCTGCAGTCTGAAATGAATCAAACATGCAATAAGATGCATTAATAATGACTGGTGATTGGAATGTGAAAGTTGGAAACAAAAAAGGATCAGCAGTTGGAAAATAAAGGCCTCGGTGATAGAAATAACAAGAATTGAATGACAGAATTTTGTAAGACCACTAACTTCTTCATTGGAAATACCTTTCTTCAACAACATAAGTGGTGACTATGCATGTGAACGGGAAACCCTCGTAGTGTAGTAGTTAGCTACAACTGCTGACCGAGAGGTTGACAGTTCAGATCTACCAGGCACTCCTTGGAAACTCATATGGAACGGTTCCACTCTGTCCTGTAGGGTCACTGTGAATCAGAATCAACTCAACAACAGTGGATTTGGTTTTTTGGTATACAGGTGGACCTTGCCAGATGGAATACATAGGAATCAAATCAACTGCATCTCTGGAAAGAGATGATGGAAAAGCTCAATATCATTCATCAGAACAAAGCCAGGGGCCAGCTGCAGGAGAGACCGTCAGTTGTTCATATGCAGGTTCAAGTTGAAGCTGAGGAAAATTCAAACAACACCACCGAACAAAAGTACAACTTGGAGTGTGTTCCACCAGAATTCAGGGACCATGTCAGTAATAAATTTGATACATTGAATACTGATGACTGAAGACTAGATGAGTTGTGGGATGACATCAAGGACATGATACATGGAGAAAACAAAAGTCTGTAAAAAGATGGGTAAGAAGAGACCAAAATGGATGTCAGAAGAAACTGTGAAACTTGTTCTTGAACTTAGAGTAGTGAAAGTGAATGGAGAAAAAGGAAAAAGTAAAAGAGGCGGACAGAAGATTTTGAAGGGCAAATGTACAAAGACCTGGAATTGTAAAACCAAAAGAGGAAAACATGCTTAGCATTTCTCAAACTGAAAGAACTGAAGAAAAAATTCAAGTCTCAAGTTTCAGTTTTGAAGGATTCTGTAGGCAAAATATTGAATGATGTGGGAAGTATCAAAAGAAGATAGAAGGAATACACAGAGTCACTGTACCAAAAAGAATTGGTCAATGTTTCATTTCAGGAGATAGCATATGATCAAGAACCAATGGTACTGAAGTAAGAAGTCCAATCTGCAGTGAAGGCATTGGTGAAACAAGGCTCTGGGAATTGATGGAACACCAATTGAAATGTCCCAACAAATGGATAAGGCGCTGGAGGTGCTCACTCCTCTAAGCCAAGAAATTTGGAAGACAGATACCTGGCCAACTGACTGGAAGAGATCCTTGTTAGTGCCCATTCCAAAAACAAGTGATCCAACCAAATGCTGAAATTATCAAATGATGTCACAGGCAAGTAAAATTCTGCTGAAGATAATTTAAAAAACAGTTGCAGAAGTACATCTGCAGGGAACTGCCAGAAATTCAAGTTGGATTGAGAAGAGGACATGGAATGAGGAATATCATTGCTGGTGTCAGATGGATCTTGGCTGAAGGCAGAGAATATCAGAAAGATGTTTACCTGTGTTTTACTGACTGTGCAAAAGCTTTCAACTACATGGACCATAAGAAATTATGAATAATACTGTGAAGAATGGGCATTCCCCAACACTTAATTGCTCTTGTGGAACCTGTGCATAGAACAAGAGGTATTCATTCAAATAGAAAAAGGAATACTGCATGGTTTAAAATCAGGAACAGTATGTGTCAGGGTTGTATACTTTTACCATATTTATTCAATCTATGCTGAGTAAGTAATCCAAGAAAAAGGACTATATGAAGATGCAGATGACACAAGCTTGCTTACTGAGAGTGAAGAGGACTTGAAATCCTTACTGATGAAGATCAGAGACTACAGCCTTCCATATGGATTACGTATCAACATAAAGAAAACAAAAATTCTTAGAACTGGGCCAGTAAACAACATCATGATAAAGGAGATTGAAGTTGTCACTTGGATCCACACTCAACACCCATGGAAGCAACAGTGAAGATATCAAATGATGTATTGCATTGGGCAAGTCTGCTGCAAAAGACCTCTTTCGGGTGTCCAAAAGCAAGGATTTCAATTTTGAGGACTAAGGTGCCCCTGACCAAGCCATAGATCCGACTCTACGGCACTTGGCTGGCTTTGGCGTATGCATGTGAAAACTAGCCAATGAATATGGAAGAATTGATGCTTTAGGTTATAGTGTTGGTGAAGAATATTTAATATACCATGAACTGCCAAAACAAACAAATTTGTCTTAGAAGATGTACAGCCAGAATGCTCCTTAAAAGGGAGGATACAAGACTTCATCTTATGTAGTTTGGATGTATTGTAATGTTAGAGAAGAACATCATGCTTGGTAAAATAGAGGGTCACTGAAAGAAGACCCTGAATGAGATGGATTGACACAGTGGCTGTAACCGTGGGCTTAAACATAACAATGGTTGTGGGGATTGTGCTGGACCAAGCAGTGTTTTGTTCTTTTGTATGTAGAGTCTCATAACTGACTTGACAGCACCTAACAGCAACACTATATAAGCATTGTTTAATTACCTTAACTCCATAAAGAGTGCCAGATTGAGGATTTGGCTTTGATTGAAAGAGCCAAATGGAAAACTTAACTGACCATTAAGACATGAAGAGTCTATCCTTGGATCAGTGATATTCACTTAGATGAAGAAAATAGACTAAACAAATAGTGTGAGTAGCAGAAGAAAAATAAATTTACAACTGGCCTTGAATGAAGGTTAATTTCCAATTAATTACAGCTCTCAACCCCTGTTCCTGTAATCAGGAACAATGCTTTAAAAAATGACTTCTTTGGATGTGGTTCAAGATGTAACTACTTTATAATAAATTCTCTCCTTTGGGAAATTTATATGTAACAAAGGTTCTAGTGTAACAACAAAGTCTTGTATGTGGTAGTAAATGTCAAAGCTTTTGGAAACATTTAAAATAATGGGTTTACAGACAGATTCACTGTAGATCTTCAACATCAGAGTGGATGACTCAAACTGTAAGAGGCAACATGCAGGCTTGAGGCTCATGAATTCAAGTCATTTGGTCTAAAATTAGATGATAAATAAAGCACGAGGAGTATGAGAATCGTCTGTGTGGTCGTTCTGTTACTGTCAGTTGGCCATCTAGGAGATGAGGTAACTTTACCCCAAGGCATCTCCGACTGTGACTGTAGTAATGTTCCTCCAGGGTTCAGTCTTACATTAGGTGGTATGTTAGACTAGGGAGAAGCAATAAAGAGAAATTGTACATAGGTGTGTTCATGTCAACCAAATATTTTAAGTGAATGTAGTGGACTTAGTGCTGGAACTCGTTCAGACACTGAAAACCAAAGCAAGAGTTGAAGAAACAGAATCAGCCCGTATTTGGCCCATTTTGTGAGATGTCTGTAAAGTGGGATTTTATTTCTCCTCTTGCTATTTTGTAAATTAATGCATAGGATTGGGGAAAGGCATGCAGCCCAGATTGCTCAGTGTGGATCCAGTTTGCAGTGATTGATGTCAGCTGTTATGGAGTAGTGCCGCCAAGGCTTATAGAAAAAAAAAAAATGAAGCCTTGATTTTTTTTATCATCTGCACAGCAATGCCAAGAGTGACAGAAACAGAAAAGCCTTATATTTCCCCTTGCCAAATCCAGGAGATGTCCAAAGGGATTCAGCCTGAAAGAAAGTGTAAATTTGAACATGTTTTAGGCAGCCAGTACCAGAAGTGGAACTGTTCTATTTGCTGTGTGTTTCAGTATCCCAGAAAATTTTCATACTTGTAGCTTAAAAAAAAAAAATCCATCCTGTCGAGTCAGTTCTGACTCACAGTGACCTTATGGAACTGCACCATGGGGTTTCCAAGAAGCACCTAGTGGGTTAGAAATGCTGACCTTTTTGCTCTCACCAGTTGCCATCACAGGGTACCCGACTTGGATCAGCCAAGTTTTCCTACCCTATTATTCTGCAGTTACATTCTTTAGGTGTTAGTCCTTATTTTTTTTTCCTGCTGGTGTACTGATAGCAGAATGGGTATTATGAGATTCCCCTCTCCACCCCCAAGCTAGTGGCTGTCTGCCATGGCATTTATTTACCTTGTTTTGTCTTCACAGTATCTTTGAGGTAGAGAGAACTCTTTTCTCCACCTTATGGATAAGAAAACGAAGCCAAAGGTTGTGTAACTATTACATTAGTCGAATTCCCCAGGTCTGTTTGAACCATCCAACTTACCTACCTTCCCTCCTTCCTTTATTATATATTTCAGACATATAAAATAGAAAATAATATAAGGATCTTCCACCAACCCCCATCCAGCTTAGAAAATAACATAACAAATCCAGCAGAAGCTTTCTGAGGAAGCTCTATTACACTGCCTGTATCACAGCGAAAGTTTCAAATTTTTTTTGAAAAGCACTTGGAAAGCACTTAAACTGGGTGGAATTTTAAAAAGGCTGATGACACAGAAATTTAATAGAGAATTGGAAGATGTCACAAACAAGTAGAACAGTACAGGCTTTGTCTTGATAAGCTTAGATCTAATTGGGGATTACATAAGCAGGTTGAAAACAGATTGTTTAAAACAATAGCAATATTTTGCTGTGTGCTCAGTATACTGGTAGATGGTGTGGGGAATAGACATGTCCTTATCCTTGAGGGGAAGAAACTTAGAGTTGATTGGATGTTGTAGAAGTCTGGTGTTTCCTGAAAAGATGGCACATCCACATTTGGCTGCTGTGGCATGTACAGTAAAAATTAGACTAGACTTAACAATGAGGAAATGTAAGATGTTTCCCCTGCGTGTTTTTAAAGAACAGGACTGCTGATTAATGGCATGGAAGAGAACAACAAAGTGATTAGTTTTTAATGTTATCGAGAGGCCTCTCCCCCAAACAAAGATGAAAGCCAAACCAGTTGTCGTCGAGTCAGTTCTGACTCATGGTGACCCCACTTGTGTCAGAGTAGATCTGTGTTCCATAGACCTTACAGAGGCTAATTTTTCTGAAGCAGATCTCCAGGCCTTTCTTATGCAGCTCCTCTGAGTGGACGTGAACTGCCAGTCTTTTGGTTCACAGCTCAGCATGTTAACTGTTTACCCTACTCAGGGACTCCAAAGACAACCCAGCCTGGCCCTAATCTTGATAAAATCTGGCTTCTTATTAGTGGTTGCTGCAAAGTAAGTATGTGTGAAGGTACAAGATACCAGGTTGGTAAACAGTTCACTTTCTAGTATGATGAGAAATGCCCGAACAATAACAAAAGTATTTTGAAAGGATATGAATGCTTGAGATTTAATTTTAAGAAATTAAGGTGTCATCCATAAAGCTGGATTTGGCCTTTGGTTTCAGTAGGCATCATGAGAGGTGTCTGTTGCATCCCAGAAAGTGGACTGACTTTGGAGGCACACAGAGTGCAGAGTCACTAATCGCTCTTCAAACTCAAGTCAGTTCAGGCTGCAGGAGCCAAGGCTGGGTGTCTTAGGTTTACAGTCGGGTTCAAGTTTCCTTCCAGATTTAAACAATGGAGCACCTGTCTCCAAGGAAGGCAGTACGGTTTATGAAACTACAAAAGGAAGGCTTGGAAGTAGATTCTGTTGTTGCTACATGCTGAGCTTATGTGGATGCCTTTTCAGTAGGCTGGTGATATTTATAGACCCTTGGATTTACTCTGCTCTTGTCTGGCTGCTGTGAGGAGAGTTACTCTTTAATGAGAATGAACTGTATCTAAGTACCCAACTGATCAAGTTAGAACAGACTGGGTGGGTAAGAAAAGTAGGCTTCTTCCAAGTCAAGATCAACGATTTGGTGATAACTAGTTGTATCAGTGAGGGGTGTATGTGTGTGATATCTGTTTCAGGGAACAGGAGCTCCAACTCCAAATGGCTTGAAATGGGAGTTTATTTGCTTACATAACTGAAGATGAGGTGAGTGAGGCACAGCTGAATTCAGGGGCTCAAAGACCTAGACTCCCCATCTCGGTTTTCCTTTATTTTGGCTTCATTCTTAGACATTCTTTTCTTGTAGTGGCTAGTTCTAAACCAAAGCCCTGGGTTCAACTGTCTTTGAACTGGATTGGGCCATGTGTCCATTCCTAAACCAATCACTGTGACAGGATGAGGGGAATACAGTGATCTGGTTGGCCATGACTGAGTCACATACCCAGCTTTGGAATTGATGATGGAGTCATTTGTCTAAACCAGTGCTTCTCCAACTAGTTGGAGTAAACCCACTGCCGTCGAGTCGATTCCTACTCAGAGAAACCCTGTAGGTCAGAGTAAAACTGTCCCATAGTTTCCAAGGAGCACCTGGTGGATTTGAACTGGCCAACTTTTGGTTAGCACATGTAGCACTTAACCACTGTGCCACCAGGGTTTCCATTTGTGGTACAGGACTATAATTTCTGTTTTAATTTCCAAGTACAGCCTTATCTTTTGAATCTCAGGATATTCTGTTGAACAAGATGAGTCCACTAGTCATGTTCTTGGTTGTTGCTTTGTAAAATTGTATAATATTCCCTAAATGCTTACTCTGAGTGGTAGGCCATTACCAGGAGACCATGTTTTTAATAATTACTTCTCTAAATCATGTGGACCAAGACAGGGGTGAGTGCTTCTCTGGAAGAAAATCTGGGAAAGGCATTGCTAGACAGTGGGCAAGAGGATGGATTCCAGCAAAATGTTCACCACAATTATTTACATGTTTCTTTTGGAAAGTCCTTCATGTTCAGGAAATTGTTGGATTATGGATTTTTTTTTCATAGTGCCAGATGGGCAGCAGGATGTGATTTCACCCCACATCCCCAGTTTTTATATTATGAATAGGATATTCTTCGATCTTTTCTGCTTGGTGGACCTTGTTGCCCCTTGTCTTTCCAGCCACGTTTGTTAGTAAGATGTCAACTTTCTAAACCTGCTCCTTCCTCCAGAGACAGGCAGCTCATCTGAGGCCACTCAACAGGCAATGGCTGAAAATAACCACACACAGCAGGAAAGCCTAAAAAGGATGGTGGGGAAAAACGAATTACTTCACTGTATTTTTAGATAAACCGCCCGGGGCAGAGCAGACAAAACAACATGCCTTCCTAGCGGGACACTTTTCTGTCTGGCTAAGGCACAAGAGTATGTTGAGTGTTCAGAACTAGGTATTTTAAACTGTGTCCAGGTAGATCAGCTTGTTGAGATTAGAAAATGTGGACTTTCTGCTACAGTCATATGATAGCTCAGGGTTTAAGCTTCGAGCTCCACCATCGACTGCATCGTTCAGAGGTTGTTCTGATTTGCTCAACAAACAGTTCATGGTGCTGGGAAAGGGATTTGGTAGCATGTTCTATATGGACTAACAGGCCTATCATAGAGGGATAACCACATGTTGCTGAATGAGTTGACTTGTGTGTGGGTGAGGGCCATCACGAAGGGGAAACCTTGGGATTAGTGACACACAGACTTTTAAATCATAGCCATCTGGACCAGCGTCTGTTGTGGTTACAGCAAGGCTCCATGCATTCAGTGTACTAGTCACAGACTCAACTATTTATGCTACAGTCTCCATGAGCTTGAGCAAACAAATGTGATCATCATTCCTGCAGGGCAATACAACATTGTTTTCTTCCTTGGAAAGTGTATCATAGCTTGTGTATATTACATGGGAAGAATGTGGTGCTGTTACAGGGAATTAAACATGTAAGGAAAACCTCTACCCAGGTGTAAGTTTTTAAAAATTTCATTGAAGATTGGGATCGGGGAGGTGTTTGCCCTTGTCTTTCCCTTGTCAACGCCAGTGGACTCCGGTGGCATAGTTCATTCTGTGCATGATGGCCTCTTGTTTTCTATGGAATGTAGGTCCTTTGTCTTGTTGAGGCAGGAGTTGGAGGGGGACAACAACTTGTGCATGACAGGCCAGTGCTTTCTAATGAAAGCTGTAATTTGGAAGAAGAGATGAGGTTATTTTCGAGGAACGCAAGCCTTGTGTAGCTGTGGTTATAGCAGTGCATAACAGAAAACCCACGGCTGTCCACTGGGTTTAATCAGCGCTCTCAGGAGCCTGTAATGCGCCTCGTACAGCGCCAGGACATCCTAAGGAACTAACAGTCCTTTACTCCTTCAGAATGCCTGTCTGGGGAGGCGGAAACAAGTGTGGGGCCTGTGGGCGGACCGTGTACCATGCAGAAGAGGTACAGTGTGACGGACGGAGCTTCCACCGCTGCTGCTTCCTGTGCAGTGAGTATCTCCCCGTGCTTGGCCTTTGAGAGAATTTGTGAGTAAAAGGCATCTGTTTATCTATTTAAGGAAAGAACTGGTTTTGCTAATAATAGTTATTTTAAAAGCACAGCGATTTTGATACGCCTTCTGAAGACAGTACAAATGCTCAGCCCAGCAGCATGAACAGTGGGCATTCCCACTCCCACTCAGAAGGCTGCTTCCCTTGTGGCCCTGTAGCTCTGACCTGCCTGTTGGCCTGGACTGGACTATATTTTTCGGCACATCTGCCTCCCCCTGCTGCAGTCTGAGTACCTACCATAGTTTATGGCACACTGGGAGGTCTCAGCCAGTGTCTGAGTGAAGGCTTGCTCCTCAGCTTCCCCACTTCTCTCTCGCTGCTTTCTACTCTGAAATCGGCTTTCTTGTTTCACACTACACTAAGGATTGACTGATTAAATTCCTAGATGCTTACATTCTGCCTTTTTTGGTATTGAGTGGTCTAAGTTATTTTGGTTCTTGATATTCTAAATTTGAGGCAGAGGAGTTTAGTGTATGAAAACCCCAGAGTCAAGTTAAGAGTTACTGTTGTTAACAGACAGAAAATCATCACAGGAAGTAGGACATAAAACAACCATGCTGATATGCTTTAAGGACAGCAAATATGCAACCAGGGTTTCCAAATAAATACCAGGTAGTGAGAAAAAAGAACAAGAGACAAGCCTGAAAATTAAAGAAAAAGAAAATCTCTAACAACAGCTAAATTTTCACGTTTAAACCAGTAGAAGTTTAAGAAAGCTTTTCATTAACCTTATTCTTTGAAATAAATGACAGTCTTTCCTTTAATAAAGGATTTATTACCTGGGGAGGTACCTTCTATACCTGCACATACTTGCCACATCTATAGTGTACAATGCAAATTACTGTAAGAAACCAAATACAAGTTCTGACAGTTAAGTCCGTGAACTTGATTGTTCTAAGTGCTGCATACCTCATTGTTGAATATCACTGTGGTCACCTTTGAAGTACTCCCCTTGGGAAGCTATGCACAAATGCCAGTGCCTAGTTCACCCTTCAGAGCAGTTTTGGAACTCTTTCTGGAGTGGCCATTGTGCACTGTGGCATGGTGGCAAGTTTGCCAACTTAATGCATAGTTGTCTGTGGGGGAGTTTTTAGCCAATAAACAACTTGTATTGGAACACCCTCTCTGCTTACCTAATCTGGCCCCCAATGACTTTTTTCTTTACCTAAAGAAAACATTGAAAGGAAGACATTTTGATGACATTCAGGACATCAAGGTTAATATGAGGACAGCTCTGATGGCCATTCCAGAAAGGGTTCCAAAATTGCTTTGAAGGGTGGGCTAGGCGCTGGCACTGGTGCTTAGATTCCTAAGGGGAGGACTTGGAAGGTGACTGTAGTGACTGATACTCAGCAGTGAGGTGTGTAATACTTCTTCTAGGGTGAGTTGGTGAACTTAATTGACAATCAATCCTCATATATTAAACATAACCTCAGTTACGTTAAGAAATGATCTTCAGAAAACTCTTCTAATTGGAATTGTCCTTTTCTCCCTAGGCCCCACATCACAGTATCTGGACATCTTTGTAGTATAACTGCCTCACAAAAAGTTATGGTCATAATGAATGAAAATTCAACAATAAGTGTTTTCTGTTTCTGACTTAATAATAGCCATCACTTCGTAGAAGATGTAGCGTAACCATTTATTCTCTTGGAAATTACTGACTTTTTTTTTTTTAGGAATCTATTGATCAGATTTGTCACCAAGAGATTTTGTGGTTGAAGAGGAAATGCAAAGAGCTTAGGAACTGTTCTCAATTTCACGTTGGTTAAGGCATGAAGTCAGTGTTCGCTAAATGTTGAGTTCTTTCCTGGTCATTTTTACTAAAACAAAACCAAAGCCATTACCATCTAATCACTTCAATTCCTAGCAGTCCTATAGGACAGAGCAGAACTGCCCCATAAGGTTTCCAAGACTGTCTTTACTGAAGCAGACAGCTGCCTCTTTCTCCCTGGAGTAGCTGGTAGGTCCAAACTGCCGGCCTTTGGGTTAGCAGCCAGTGCCTAACTACTGCAAAACACTGCTCATTTTACCACTCCTTCCTAGTAACTGTCTCTGCTGACTAGAGACTCTGAAGGAGCTAATTCAGAGTAGTTTGTAGAACTGCTACGAAAGTTTTACTGCAGAGAATGGGGAGAAGGATGAGCGGATGGAGCAGTAATGACGTAGCCAAATTTTCACATACCTGAACTAGCTTTAGTTAATAGATCTGTTTTTCACAGTGGTACTGATTTTATATTTATTCCGTCAGTAAAAAAACTGACTCTTTGTTTTTCAGCGATGTATGGTTTTAAGATAAATTTTTGTTTAAGCAAATAAAGAGGACTATGGTCTGAGATAACAGAAACATAGTAATGTAAGCCAGCTAGCTAGACCAGCCCTTCCTTTATAATCTCTCTATTTTAAATAAGGAGGAGGAGACAGACCTTTTCTACTATACTAATCTCTTTATTCCAGGATAGGAATTTCCAGTTACCCCTTATGCCACCAGTGAGCTCCTTCATATATATGGTTTTCTTCCCCCCCCACAGTTGAGGTTTTAGAAAGTGAAATAATGTCTGGATACAACATGACGACGGTTGGCAGTTTTATGAAGTGGGATATGTGGAAATGTCCTATGGCAAGAAATCCATCAAGAAAATAGTGTTCTCCTACGGGACAAAAGGGAAAACAAACACAGACTGCCAGCCACTGGATGATTTTCAGACACACTTATCACTGCTGGGGAAGCCGTGGGGAGATGAAAGAGTTATGCTTTTCCCCACTGTGGACTGGTGATGAAAACAAGAATTCCGGACATAAAACTGCTTTTGTTCTAGGGAAGGTGTTTTTTAGGGAGGAAGGGCTGCAGAGGCACCTCCCCAAGACACCCTCTGTTGTTCTTTGCTCTGTTGGTATTAAAAACTGAAGAGGTTAAGGGCATTGGAAGCAAGGTTTTGGTAGGTTTGGTCCTTTAGTTCATGTCATTAGAGCCATCTCTGTAACTTTTCTTTCTTGGAAAAGAAGGAAATCATGATCAGAAAGCTTGAGGCATCTGGATGTTCCAGCTCGGATGTTCCGACTTGAAACAAGTATGATAGCCACGGAGATGCGTGGATCATCATCAGGTGTAGCTGACCAGCCCAGGTGCTGCCCTGCAGCTTTTACAAAACCACAGGATAAACGAGGAAAGTGAGAGAACCTGTGTCTGTAACAGTCACACACCGCATGTCTCTGCCACCATCGATTTAAGAAAATCAGCATCTCTGAACTATTATTAAAGTCTAACTTTTTCCCTTCAGTGGTTTGCAGGAAAAATTTAGATAGCACAACAGTGGCAATTCATGATGAAGAGATCTACTGCAAATCCTGCTACGGAAAAAAGTACGGACCGAAAGGCTATGGCTACGGCCAGGGTGCTGGCACGCTCAATATGGACCATGGCGAGAGGCTGGGCATCAAGCCAGAGAGGTGAGTTAGGATAGTGTGTGACCTGGAGAAGTAAGTTAGAACAATTAATTTGCTTGATGAACAGCAGCATGAGAGTTTCCAAATTTTTAGCTTAAAATAAGAAAACAAAATGTGACTTGTATTTTCTGTTTAAATGAGTGACTAATCTTTAAACCCAAAATATAGATGGCTTTTGGACCTAATAAGAGTTCTCATTGACTTATCCAGTGATTTCTGGTTCTGGTTTTGTAGCATTCGAGGGTGTATCAAGGATTCATGATGATCTCAAAAGCAAGTGATTTAAATTTACTTCCATTTGAAGAAAAAAAAAAAACATTCAGCACCACATTTGGGAGAACAGATGTCATAAAATCAAATGACAGAGAATGTGATATCAGACTCATGAGATGTGTTTCCCACATGCAATTAACCAGTACATGAAAAAATTCTTTAGTTACCCCTTTAAGAATCTCACCTCAAGAAATTAATTTTCCCTGACTTAATTTTTTACTTGAAATTAGTTCCTGTTTTTTGATTCTTTATGAGACTAATGTTTAAAGGCTCAAAATAGAAACGTGTTAATCTTTTCTAAAAAATATACCTTTTATTTCATCTTCTGGCTGTTTTGACACCATTTGAAATTTCCTCTTAATTCTTATTTCTAATACATTTGTCTCCCTGCTTAAGCTTTGTGTTTTTTTACATCCATTTTGTATTGAAGAAGCCAGCAATGACGTTAGACCTCAGTAGAGACTCATAAGGCCTCACCTGGGACAGGATCTTAATACGTCCTTACAGTGGTCTGGGCCCCATGCTGTATTAACCTATTAAATAATATCGTCGTCCCAGCAACCTTAGAAGGCTGAGTTTTCCATCATACTTGTGATCACAGTGAGACAATGGAGTGGAGTAATTTGCCTAAGGTCACCATAGTTAGTTCCAGGCTAGGGTGCAGACTTCACCCCAAATCCAAGCTGGAGTCCCCGGGCAGTACAGATGGTTCCTGTGCTCAGCTGCTGACTGAAAGGCTAGAGGTTCTGGCCCACCTGTAGGTGCCTTGTAAGAAAGGCCTGGTGATCTGCTTCTTAAGGAGCATCCACTGAAAACCCTCTGGAGCAAGTTCTACTCCATCGCACATGGGGTAACCACGAGTCAGAACTGACTCCACAGCAACAGATACTTTTATCTCCAAGCTTAACAGTCTTAAAACACTGCTTTATCTCATGCCTGAATTCACAATAACTATGTATTTGTGTGTCGGACATTTTTGTGCATGATCTCTAGTCCTCCCAATAACTTAAGTATAGATAGCTAGATAAGGAAACTAAGGCTTAGAAGTAGCACGGCTAAGTAGCAACGCCAGAATTTGAACCTGTGTCCACCTAGCTCCAAAACCTGTGCTGTTTCCATGGGGTGGAGCTACAATAAGGCCTACCTCTCTGTTCTTTGGGCAGTTTTCCATGTACAGGTTTTGGGCCCTGGTGCCCTGTGTACAAGGGCCAGCTCATTTATGGTTGCATGTTTATGATCACTTTCAGTAACCTGGGTTATCTTTTGGTTAAAGTCCTTGGTTCTGCTTTCCTTTTTCAACTTATTAAAATCCATTATCTCTCAAGTTGTCTTTCAATCCCTTCAAAACACATATGCCTGTATACCTTCCCCTAAGCCAGACCAACTCATTCATGACCCTGAGGTAAGTGACCCTAGTTTTACAGTCATCAAAACCAGTGATCCTCTTCGTCAGTTCTTGCTTCTCTGCCTTGTCCAGAACAAGACCTGTGTTGGCCTGTGTGAACTTTTGCCCCAGCCTGTTACCCATCTTCACCAGCCATGTCCTACTCATCCTTGCCAACCAGTGTAGGGACTTCTCTATCTGGAAGCCTTTCACAATGATCCAGAACCCCATTCTCTGAACTCCTAGAGCACCTGGAGTAGTTATAA
The DNA here is from genome assembly GCA_028571685.1 of Heterohyrax brucei. NCBI lineage: Eukaryota > Metazoa > Chordata > Mammalia > Hyracoidea > Procaviidae > Heterohyrax > Heterohyrax brucei. The sequence goes on along the minus strand of CM053142.1, from coordinate 140,576,957 downwards.
CAGGGTAACTGAGTCATAGAGATTAAACATTTCTACAGAGGTCTCTGGAGAGACAGCACTTGAGTAGGCAGGATATTTTGGATTCAGACAGTTTTTTTTCAGTTCAGGCTCTCCAGTGCATAAGAATGATTCTGAGGACAGCACAGGACTGGGCAGTGTTTCATTCTGTTGTACAGGGGGTCACTATGAGCTGGAACTACCTGGATGGGACCGAACAACCACCACTGAATCTCCAGCAAGTTATTACCACTTGAGCCCCCATTTCATTTGTAATATGTGATAAAAATACACAGTGTTATTAAAAGGCAGGTGGAAGGTACTGTATGTGAAATTCTTGTTAACAGGTTTCTGCTTGGCAGATTTGAAAATTGTTCTTGGGAATATGGCTTCATATTTGCAAATGTTGGATCATTCTGAATAATCTCTTAAAAGGTACTTTAAAGAAAAAGTAATTCATCTCTAAGTTGTGGAGTTTTTAATAAATATGCCTATACTAACGACAGCTGAAGAAGGCCCTATCAAATGTGAATTTTTGAAAAGCTGTGTATTAAACAGTTGAGGTAGAACTAAGGATTAGGTACTGTGGGAACTGACAAAGGATTATAAAAGTAGGTAGAGTGGAGATGAAGACGTTCCAAAGTGTAAAGAGTTAGAATAAAGTTGTTTTATGAAAAAACAGATTTCTAAATTAATATTTTTAAATGTGTTTATAACTAGGAAAAAAGCTATTCAGTAGTTAGCTATCTCTTGCTGAGTACCACCTGTTGTTTATGTATCTTATCTACTCAACTAACTTATAAAATTTTAGAAGGACCTTCAAGTCTTCTCAGAGCACACCAAGGTATTCTGCACAGTGGGTGTACATCCTTACTTAATGGTAAAAATTCCTTAACAAAGAGAAATATGGTTTACCCTGTGACCGGTCAGTAGTCACAAAAATACCACTTTTACTTTTTACAGAGAAAAGTAAATATAAATAGATCACATGGTAATAGGCAAATTTTCTATTTTTCTCACAAAGAGAGTACTTACACTTTCCCCTGCTTAATATATTCTGGGAAATAATTTGTAAAACATGCTTAACTTCCTTAAATATAGAATACTTCAGTAAACTGATATATTTGGAGAAATTTTTAATTGCTTAACATTGCATTTTCAGTCTTCTGTGAGATAAAGGTAGATGTGAGTCCAGTGGTACAAGCGATATTCTGTCTGGGATAAAAAAATAAGTGCTACAGTAGGTTTTTATAAAGCATAGCATATTTGTATAGTGGAGAGGCTAGCATTTGGGATTAAATAAACTTTGATAACTGCAGATCTAGAGGGATATTGAAGTTTGAAGCCTGTCTCTCTGGTTGAAACAATAGTGAGACCATAACTAGGTCAAAGTGATAACTCTGCCTACTGCCATAGGACTGACTTCTCCGTTCTCCTTTCCCTGTTCTGGCCTGTGAGGGACTCCAACAATAAGACACTGTGACAGTTAAGTCCCAGAGTTCCTACCTTGTGGATTTATAGGGCCCTGTGGAAAATCCTGACTAAAATTCTTTTCCCCTCTCCAAAAGTGTTCAGCCTCACAGTCCTACAACAAATCCAAATACTTCTAAATTTGCTCAGAAATACGGAGGTGCTGAGAAGTGTTCCAGATGTGGGGATTCCGTGTATGCTGCTGAGAAGATAATTGGTGCTGGCAAGGTAAGGTGCTCTTTTGAATTAGTAACAGGGAATGGCTCCTCTCCATTCCCTTTCTCCTCCAACCCGCACAGGCGCTGTGTCTTATAAATAAATGCCTTGGATGAAACTTTTTTTCCCATCCATATCATTCATTTTTTTCTAGTGGTATTCTTTACTTGACAAACCACATTTATGTTTAAAAGAAATTCAAAATGTGTTCATAGGGGACACTATTAAAACTATTACCTAGAAAGACCAGAATGATACCAAATCTGGAATCTGCAGGTTATTCAGTACAGTGAAGAAAACAGTGAACCAGTCAGGAGGCCTGATGCTCATTAGCTATGTGACTCTTAGCTCCAATCTTTGCAGCCGTTAAAGGAGCTGAGCGGGTTTGCTGACACTGCTCTTAGGGAAGGAGCCTTTTCATGCAGCCCACACTGTCTGTGCATAAAGTTTCAACTCAACCCTTCTGCATGTGACCAAGGATGTAAATACTGGGGAAGGCCAGTATGGCCCTTCTGGTTGGGGCTGAACCATAGCAGTCAGGGCCTTATCTTGGGGTGACCTTCCAAAGCTACTTCTTGCCACAATACGTAAGTTACATTGCAGAGAACAGGCTGCTTCTGCATGCTAACACACTCGTTTCTTACAGCCCTGGCACAAAAACTGTTTCCGATGTGCTAAGTGTGGAAAGAGTCTTGAATCCACAACTTTGACTGAGAAGGAAGGTGAAATCTATTGCAAAGGTAAAAAGAATTTGTTACGTTGTCCATAGGAATATCCCACATTAGCTATTGGTGAATGAAATGTCACTAGCTTAAAGAGAGGGTTAAAAAAAAAGGCATTGTGCAAAGAGGGAAGAACAGGCATATTATTCTTGGCTATTTGAAAATAAAAAGCCACACATGCTTACAGGTGATATTTAGAAAATGTTGGCAATTTTACATGATATAATAAAGTTTTTGATCATTTAGAAGTTCCCCTCAAAACAAAAGCCCAAAGTTTGTTTTTTTCAACCTCATGTTTTAAGCAAATCATATATGAAAGTAATATAAAAATACATAATTTTTCTGGCCCAATTTTCATGTTTGCAACTCAGTGGGACCACGAGCCAGACACTTTGGAACCAGAGTACAGGAACTTGCCTTAGTAGCTCTAGGACACTTGATGACACATCTTACCTCTTAAATACATTGAACTCTCTTGAACGGCATAATGACCGGTTTGTTTTTCATTTGTCTTGGTTTGTTGTTGCATGATCTTAAACAGCACTGGCAAAGCTTAGTGGACTTGCCTTAATTCTCCCTTTTCTTTTGTAGGATGCTATGCAAAGAACTTTGGGCCCAAGGGGTTTGGCTATGGCCAAGGAGCAGGAGCCCTTGTTCATACGCAGTAGAGGTGTAAACCGCAGAACCAAGCATCACACAGAGAATCTCTTCATAATCCAGGCACAGATAATCTCTTCCAGCCTCTTAACACTAAACTACTGTGAAATGCTACCCGCATCTAAGTACTGTACATTACTCTATACTTGGACAGATGGGCTAACTTGTAGGAAGAGAGCACTGTATCCTTTTGCTTTATTCACCAGCATTTTAAAGAACCATTTCTTTTTTACATTTTAAATAAAACTTGAGCTTTCTTTAGGCACTCAGTGTCTTTCAGTTAGCCTTTGGGATGAACTGCTGTGGTTTTCAGTCATCAGGACGTCTTGGCTCCCTGCCTCCATTGTATATGTCGAAGAGTTAACCTCATTAGTCTGTTGACTCACTAGGTTAATGTTTGTATTACAGCTGTAGGAAGGCGTGTCAGCCTTTTTCAGGCTGGTAATAACTGTGTGTCAAGAGTGAGGCTTATTAGGCAGCAAGTGTCACTGTTTAAGCCCTAAGAGCTGGCAGTCTGCAGTGCAGCATCTCCTGCCCACCTGCCTCACTGTCGCCTGCAGCAGTCTCCCCAAGTATGGCTTGCAGACAGCATACATTAGGATCACCGAGGTGTATTAAAACCGCAGATTCCTAGGCTCCACTTCAACCCCAGAGAAGCAGAATCTCTAGGTATGGGGCCCAAGATCTTTTAACAAGTTTCTTGGAAATGTACACTGACCTTGGCTGGATATAGTTTTAAACAAAACACTTTAACAGATTCTTTTATCTTTATCTGTAGCTAAGGATCATTATAAATACATACATACAGACCAATATAGAATCTGAGGCTTAGTATGATTCTTCCGGCTCTCCAGTATGATCAGATGTTGTTGTTAGGTGCCATTCCAACTCACAGCGACCCTGCGTACAACAGCAGGACCTCCTGCCTGCCCCCGCACCACCGTCCCAGTTGTGTCGGAGCCCTGTTGCAGCTACAGTGTCAGTCTAGCTCAGAAAGGGTGTTGTTTTTCAGTGACCTTCTACTTTAGCAACCATGATGTCCTTCTCCAAGGACTGGTCCCCCTACTACCATACCCAAAGTATGTGAGAGAAAGTCTCCCCATCCTCACTTCTGCGGAGCATTCTAGCTGTACTTCCAAGACAGATCTGTCTGTTCTTCTAGCAGTTTGCAGTATATTCAGTGTTCTTCACCACTACCATAATTCACAGGCATCAATTTTTCTTTGGTCTTCTGTAGTCCTTGTCCAACTTTTGCATACATGTGAGGCGATCAGAAACACCCTGGCTTGCGTCAGGCACACCTTAGTCCTTAAAGTGGTATCTTGGCTTTGTAACACTTGAGATATTTTGCCTATTTGCCCAATGCAACATGTCATTTGATTTCTTAACTGCCATTCCCAAGCGCATTAATTGTGGAGCCAAGTAAAATAAGATTCTTGACAACTTCAGGGTTCTCTACATGTGACATAATGTTGCTTATTTATCCATTTGTGAGGATTTTTTCGGGGGTAACTAATCTGATGGTGATTTACTGGAAACTGGGGTGTTTTTTTCTTACAGTTCTGTTCTGCATGGAAAACCAGCAATACAGCATTGCCTGAGCACAGTCAGCTATCTCAGGTGGGAAAGGAGCATTATACTATAGAATGTTTTCATCATTGTCCCCAAAGAAGTTTCTAGTTCCATACCAAAGACTCACAGTGACTATACCTCTCCCCCCACCATAAGGGGTAGGAGAGGATAGGTTGTGAAGTTGATCTGTGATACGCTTTATCTGTGAGTGTACCTCAATCTCTTCCAAAACCTATGTTAACATGCTATATTGCTTATTTTGAAAAGTGAAAGGGGGCAGGGGTGTATGACATCAAAAATGAATTTAGTGGGGGGAAGTTGAGGATAAACTGGGTGAAACAGTTCATCCTTATTTACATTTACAGCCTTGAGGTACTTCTGGTTTATAAATCATATTAGTTCCATCATGAGAGAGAGGACTGTCTTCTAGTTAAGCAGTTTGGGAAACAGCTAACTGGCAAGAAAATACGTAAGTTGAGTTAAAGAGTCACCATTGTGTATGTGGTGGTTTTCAAACATGGCCAACAATTCTTTGAAAATCCCATGAAAAGATATCTCTGCTTTGAATCGAGTCACCCTAGTGACTCAGTTTTAATTAATGGAATGTGTTAGACAAGGGTAGGATAGAAGGACAGTACAGCTTTTCTTTGCCTCTTTCTTTCAAGGTGTTCACCCCCGGAACTCAGCCACTATGTTCTCAAGAAACTTAGACTACAAGGGAGGGGGAGTTACATGTAAATACTGTAGCTATAGTCTCAGATGAGGTCTCTTAACAGCTGGTGTCAGGCATCAAACATGTCAGCAGATGAACTTCCAAAGTACTCCAGTCTACCACCTTTTTGAACCATCCCAGTTGACATCAGGTGGAGCATGATGGTGAGCACTCCTGCTGAGCACTGACCAAACTGCAGGTACATGAAAAAGTCAGTTTCAAGCCAGTAAGTTCTAGGTGGCTTGATATGCAGCAGTAATATCCAGAATCATATATATAGTAAATTGTTCCTTACAGAGAGCCAACACTTCCTATACCTACCATGTTTCCCAAACTGTACTGGAGATGCTAGTAGATATTCTAGAGGAAGATGTCCTAAGTGTGGTTGCCAGGTACCTGAAATTTGAGATTTCTGTCTAGTAAAATGAACAGTTAATTCATAATTACACTCATTCTTGATTTAATTGGGACCCACTCTAAAACTTCAAGTGGTTCTAGGAATAGAAATGGGCATCTGACTTTGGCAAGGAGTCACTGTGATCATTTGGATGCAACCTTGGTCAGCAGAGTAGCCCCAAAGTAATCCAATGTGATGTTAATGTGCTGCATAGTCAATAAACACATTTTTAGTCTTAAAACTATACATTTTAATATTTTCAGCCCATTACAGTGATTCGGTATATTCATGGAGTGTTGACAGCTCTACACTGAGAAAAGTTATTTTGATCAAATACACTTGGGGAGTATTGCAGGGTGTGTGTGTATATATATATACAAGCATAATATATATATGCTTGTACCTTGAAGAGTCACAGTGTACAATTCCATGTTGAAGGCCTTGAAATCTTGTGGTTGAGAAATCTGCTTTCAACTGAAGAATGCCTTACCTGAATCAGTTGTCCATGGAACTGCAACCATCACAAAGAAAACTGTTTGGAAAATGTCAGTGTGAACCAGTGGTTCTCAAACTACTTGGTTTCAGGACCCCTTTATGTTCTTAAATTATTGAGTTATGAATTACTGAGGACCCAAAAGAGCTTTTGTTCGTTCTATCATTATTTCACACTATAAACTAAAAAGAAATTAAAAAATAAAATGCATTCAGACATTCACCTACAGCCAAGATAGAGCAAGAGGTAACACATTTACCTTCTCACTTGAAACAATGAAACAAACATAAAAACCATCAGGAAACAAAGGACCTTTACATGGAAAAAAACACCAGTGTTAGGATTACAATTTAGGGATTTCAGGAAGTACCCATGATACAGTGAAGCAAGAACTCAGCTGGAGCTATGAGCCACCCTCAGTTAAGCAGGAGCCTAGGAGACCAAGGTGACTAGAGTCAACAGTAATGCAGAGGAGAGCTACACAGAAAGGTGCACAGTACCCTCCACCCCCACTAAGGACTTTGGACCACACAGGTATCTGAAGTAACTATCCAAGGTCAGGGAAAGAACCACCTAAAAAGCTTTGAGGTTATGTGACTGGCAGAGTTCACAAAAGGGTCTTGCTTCAGTGATGGGGAATATTAACTCTAAACTGAGCATTGCTCTGGTCCTGCCTAAAAAATCTTACAGGAAGACCTGAAGGGATCAAAGAACCTAAGTAACAAAGCTTAAGAATTTTCAGAATACAAAAACATACAGTACCAAGCAATGTACACAGTACAGTTCAGTGTCTTACAGCCAATATAGAATTTGTCAGACATGCAAAGAAGCAGCAATATGAGCAAAAGTAATTCAGAACTAATTGAGATACTAAAAAGATCAGATAAAGGATTCTTGAAAGTTACTGTTTTACTCCACATGTTCAAAAAGTAGGGACATGGGAGACGTGAAATAGGATCCAAATAAAACATGGCAAATGAAAGCTACAACTTATGGGAGGAAAAATATATCATATGGTATTAATGGCAAACTGGACACAGCAAAAAAAATACTAGCGAACTTAAAAACACAGAACTATCCCAAATAAACAGAGAAAATGGAATTTAAAAAATAGCATCAGTGAGCTATGGGACAACCTCAAGTACATAATGAGTCCCTGGAAGGCACGGGAGAGGAAATATGAGGAAATAATGACTGAAAGTTTTCAAATGTGTTGAACACTGTCAACTTACCACAAGAAAACTACCCTGAGGCATATGACAAATAACAGAATGAGGGATAAAGAGAAAAATCTCAAAACAGCCACAGGAGAGTATGTAGTGGAAAAAATTGAAGACAGCAGATTTCTGCTGGAAAAGATGAAAGTAAGAAAACACTGGAAGAACTTGTTTAAAATACGTGGGGGTAGGGGGGGACCAGGGGAGCTGCAAAGTAGAATTTTGTAATGAGCTAAAATTCTTTCAAAACCAAAGGTAAAATGACAACTTTCAGATACCAAAAAATTGAAAGAATTCATCAAAAGCAGACTCCAGTACTTCCCCACCAAAGAGCAACAACGTAAGATGTGATGGGGGTGGGGTTAGTTTAATTGCAAATTCTCTCTGGCTTTTGTTTCTCCTTAGAGAAACTGAAAAGTATTTACCGCTAACACTCATTGGAAATCAAGGCCAAGCAGTTGGGTAGTGAACTGATGGTAGCCTCTACCATAAAGTGATACTTCTGGCAACAAAGCAATTTAAGTTTTCCACTTTGTCTTGTAATGTTAATTGAGGCCCATCTGAAAATAGCCTATAATATAGCTTCTGCACTAAGCATAACCAGTTAAATTGGTTGCCACCAAGCCAGTTTCAACTCAAAGTGACCCTGCTGCCCATAGGGTTTCCAAAGCAGTAATCTTTATAGAAGCTGACTGCACATCTTTCTCCCATGGAGGTGCTAGTGGGTTTGAACTGTTGACCTTGCGACCCTCCAGTTAATAATAGCCAAGCAACTAACCACTGCACCACCAGGGCTCGCTGCACAAAGTTTACAACTTCCTTTTCCCCCCAAAAGTCATATTCACTCTTTAGAAACAGCATCTACCCTTTTTGCCATGTATCTCATCCTACAGAACACTGGCAGGATTCAAATAAAATGAAGAAATACTATCTTTAAAATTCATGTATAAAACAGTCTATTATGGCATCTTTCTCTCTTACAGGAACTTGTAGCAGATTCTGTGGCACTTGCTGTCTGTCCTCTGAATATGGGATAATTGTGAACCATCTCTTTCAGAAACACACATGTAGAATATATTCTCAAAATGTAGCACCTTATTCTTGGAAATTTATAGAAAATAGCGAAAGTAAGCCTTTCTGATGTTTTGAATGGAAACAGTCCCTCTTTCTAAATACTGCAAATATTACTGTTTATTAAAAATACTTGTCACTATTTTAGTAAAACTGCCCTGAGCAAAACATTCATACTCCTGAATTAGTAAGAGTTTTTAAAGAGGTGGATCTGGTTTCCTTGAGTTTGTGACTCAGCTGACTTTAATCAAGGGGTATTTGGAATCTTTTATTTGGAATTACAAGATCTGTCTTTTTAAAAATTATCATCCTGCAAAAAGCTAAGATTTCTTGTCCTCATACATGCCACTTGTTTCCAACTGTCTCTACGCTGTTAGAACCAGACATCCGCATCACAGCTCTGATCTACCCATCTGTCTGAGGGATCTACACAATAGGACAAAGAAGGAAAGTACTTGAACAAGAACACCTGACTGCCATGGAGTCCACTCCTACTGGTGGCAGGCCCGTGTGTGTCAGAGCAGAACGGTGCTCCACAGGGTTTCCGAGAGTTCATTCTTCAGAAGCAGCTCATCAGGCCTTTCTTCTGAGGTGCTCTGTGCAGATTCCAACTGCCAACATTTTGGCTAGCAGCTGAGGGTACTAACCATTTGTACCACCCAGAAACTCCAGTAATTACATTTTCAGTTCCAGCTGGAATTCAACCTGACTCCTTGGGCTACAGTCTACTGTATTTTATATGTTTGTTTAAAAAAAGTGTTAACCTGAGCTCTAGCCAATAATTCTGGAGCATGACTTTCAATATCATAAAGCAGTTATGAATTCAGTAGTAGAAATATAAAAATATTTCTGTCTAATACCACTGGACCCTGAAACCATTAACAACCCTGCAAGCAAAAGAAGGATTCATTCATCATTTCTGCTTTTCTAATTCCCAAATCAAAAAGCTTTCTCTGTCATGTAGAACTTCTGAAGTAAACACAATGATACCTGGAAAGTTTATGTCACTATAATGCCTTTATAGACATTCTCAGATTTACTATCTGTAGATTCATTCAGTCCCTGAGGATTCTGAATTTCATGCAATCCCAAATTCTTTACTCCTTTTTTTTTTAAAAAAAAACACGCACGCGCACACGCGCACGCACACACACACACACACACACACACACACACACACTCACTCACTCACTCACCATCATTCCTTTTGGCTGATTTCTCCTGTCTCATGCAGCCTGACTTCTCACTGACCAGGCAATGCACACATGATCTCATACCACAAGCTCCACTTCCAATTTGTTTAATCAATCTTTTCAAGTGTATTGAGTGAAAATACAAGACAAGCACACATTTAAGAGTCAATATTTATTCTGATTAATACTTTACAAAATTTTGACAGATTTAATTTATGTAAGGAGAGCTAATTTATTAAACACTTTACAAGTTTTTCTTTCCACAGAATAACACGTTAAGTAGTAAAATAATACTTGGCACAGTTATAAATAAAATATAAAATAAAAATGTCCATAGCTTAAGATGTGATGATACTGTTTTACACTTACTAATATTTCAAATAAATTTATGGGAACACAAAAAAATATGAGGAATAAAAACCCCCAAGGAAGAAATTCATGTTCAGGGTTGAGATAAAACTGCTATTTGCTAAAATGACCCAATTAAGCTGACAGGAACTATCCCAAGTGGGTCACCTTCACATAGAACTTTAGAAGTGGGTTCAGTTGGTGCCACACCCTGGACCTACAGAGTAATTTAACAGACGGTACCCTGCTGCATAGCTGGCTCCTCACCATCTGACCATTTCTGAGTCACAGATTTCATTGATATTATGAGACAGTTATTACTACAGCATTCACATTGCTAGTATTTTCCATGTAATTATACATCTAGAGGGTTTTTTCTGTTTATTGGTAGACAGGTCATATGCACTGAAAAGATCGTACCACAAAAATATGGTAACAATTCTTACCCAAACTCTTGAGGAAACCATCATAGTCATTGACTGTTCATAAAAATGTATCTGACAAAAACTGCAACTGAGTTTTCATGTGAAGTGACTCAAAATACAAAAATTAAAACAAAATTCTAGCACTGTATAAATAACTTTGAATTTAAAAATTATCTAAAATGTCCCCCAATTAGTAGTTAAAACTAGCAGAGACATTTGTAAAGTTAACCAATTTTTTACACTCTATGACAAAAATGGCACAATGCTATTGCCACCCCACACCCATCTCTTCCCTTTTCAAAAATAAAGTATGTATGCCAATTTTCTAATATTAAAACACTTACACTAAGGGTAATCTTTTTAGATGTGTGACTTACAGTCAAAGAAACTCCTATATAAAAAAAATTGTCCTTGGAAATACTGAACATCAACTATATACATTTCAACTGCTCCTCTGACTAAGGCAAGGGGCGGGTTATACCACTAGATTGCTTTAATACCTGTAATCTGCATTTTGCAGGAAATACTAATTTTACCAAGCATCAAACATGCAGCAAACTTGCAGGGTATAATGCCTATTAACAGCAATATTGAACATCACTAGAAGCTCATTAGTTATCTCCCTTTTCTTTTTTGGTTGGATAAAATGAAATGAGCAGCTTTAAATATACTAACACAGACACAAAGAGAAAATTATTTGATAAATTACTTATATACAGATACACATTGTTTACACTGGTCTAGGATCTGTCATCACTCCGACCATCCTACTCATCCATCCTACCCTGCTCCCTCTCACAGGTTTCCCACAGGTTGCTCGAACCACAGTTTGCTACAGCACTTGAGAGGACTAAACCATGTCTCACTCTGTAAACAATATTTATGAAGCAAGTGACTAGAAGTTCACCATGAGAGTATGGAAATGCTGCAACAAAAATTCATCAGTGCATCACATTTAACAATAAAATCTTCCTGAATTTTCTTCAGACAGCTTTCATAAATTTCAAAACATTCAGTACTGGGAAAATTAAAAGAATCTTGGGGATTAAATAATACTTTCTGATAGGTCATTTTTGAAGAACCAGAATACACCATTAGTTTTTCTTTTACTCACATGTGCTATGTACAGAGATCATGCTCCATTTTTAGGTAAACTCCATAATTTTGCCTATAACTTATTCTGCACCTCAGAATTTTAAAAGATATCCATTTATCTCTATTACTGATAATTCTGCACTAACGTATTCGTTCTGCCTTCTTTAAAATACTACCTCAGCTCTTTTAAAAATTGGATTGTTTGCACATCAAATTAAATTGTAATTTATGCTCACTGGATAGTGTCTCCTAGTATACATTCTATGAAGTGTATCATGCACTTAGTAGGGCTTTTAAGTTTGAAGAAAATAACGTGACTTATTCTATTCATGCAAGTGCTTTATTATCAGACCATAAAACCTCAAAGCAAGGTTACTACAAATTATTTCACTGAACTAGAAATATATCAGCAAGGCAACAGCTGATAGAAGTAAATTACTGTTAGCACATTTTTTGTGAACATTATTTTCTTGTGCCTTTGAAGACTTACTACAGTAGATCCCTAATACAACCACATGATTTTTATCACAGTATTTACATGTACATTCTAAAATGTACACAATACTAGTCTGAATCAATTTAAGACAACTCTCCTGAAATTAGACCCACTACTATCAGTAGATTGCATCATAAACTTGAACCATATACCATAAACTTAGTTTTAGCTAGAACTGAACATTTCAAATCAGTATGCCAGGTCTATCCATGGAGTTAAATTCATTTCTTTTTTCATGAAAAGTGTTACAAGAACAAAATAAAAAAGTTGAGTAGATTGTGAATTTCCACATATGAACCATTAAAATCCTCTTTATGATCTCTCTTCTTCCCAGAAGTGGCAGTGTGTTCTGTCCACATGTACTTTTGTTAATAAGTGTTGCAGGGGAAAAAAAGACTATAAAATTCAGTGTTAGCCCTACACATAGCATGCTATTGTTCAAAGGATGTGGATTCGAGTGTGAGAGAGACACGGACAGACACAGTTTTCAGGCACCTTTCAGCAATATGCTTCGTATACGAAAGATGGTGCTACACAAGCTGGTACCCAGATCCTGATATTTGGTCATATTCTATTGTGTACTGCCTGGTCCAGTCCACGATAACAGGACGAAAGAGGCCACAGCATCGAAATTCAAAGAAGTCTATAATGTTTCTTACACATCCATGGCTGAAAATTAAACACAAAACAGAGTCAATTAGAACAATGATTTAATACCAAAGTTCAATATAATTTTAAATATTTTTTTCTAAACTTGGAAACTAGGTTATTTGCCAGAAAGATAGAACCAATTCCAACCTATCCATCTATCAGTCTATGTATGTATTCATGTTTCTCCACAGCTCCGGACAACACACTGATTTTATCTTGTTTGTTACTTTAATATGTAACAAAATTATATTTTAAAGTTATTCAAATTTGCATTTCTTTCATTCTTCTGTTATATTCAATTTTTGGTATTTTTTTCTCAATATGTAGCTCTTAGTAAGGAGAAAAAAACCTACCTCTAAAATTGAGAAAGTAAAAGAAAAAATAACTATAAGAGACTTAAGAGTAACAATAGAAAACAAAACAAAAAAGAAACATCAGGGATAAGCTCAGAGAATTTTAAGACTTCAGTAACACCTTTGGAAAAACAGTAAGTTTTAAAGCTTATATAGCAGTTAAACCTATGGGAGAATTCTCAAAACTACAGAACTGACTCTCATGTGTTTTGTTTCAAAAGTTTTGCTTTCTTTCTAGAAGCATGAAAGCATTAATAGCACTGCAAAAGTATGGGGATAAAACACGAGAGGCTTGCCACTATGGAGCTCACAAAGTTGAGTCTCACTGGCAACACAATAATAAATAAGGGTGCACCCGAAGATCTCCACTAAAGGACTGGAATTGATGGTCCACGGGCTTCAGGGTTCCCCTGGGACCATGGCCCCTGGCCCCTGGCCCTGATGCTGCCCCTGTCCGTAAATCATAGTGAAGGTCAACTCTTCGGACAGCAAAGGCTTGGATGTGGCGACACAGAGTGACCATATTTTGGGGCACTTTATGGTTCTATGCATCTATAGGATGTCATCCTGCTGACCTCTTACTGGAGGGAGGCGAGTGGGTGGAGAGGAGGGGATAGGACACTGTTGGGAGGATAGGACATGTATGGAGCAGAGAGGAAGAGTGTGCTGTCACTGGGCAGGGAGATCAGTGGGAGCTGCATATAGCTGAACATGCAAATTTATATGGGACTGTACATTTTCATTCAATCATAATAAGAAAATAAATTAAAAAGTTTAAAAAATGAGTGGCTTGCATTTAAAGCTCAAAGTTGTATATACAGCATATGTCATTAGGCCATTATTTTCAAGCATCAAACTGAAACCAAATAAATATATATATGTGTGTATACATATGTATATACACAGCTGTCCCTTGGTATCCCTGGGAGGCTGGTTTTAGGACCCCCACAGATCCCAAAATTTGCAGATGCTCATGTCCCTTAAATAAAATGGCTGAGTATCTGTATACAGTCTGTGCACATTCTCCTGTATACTTTAAACCATCTCTAGATTACTTATAATATCTAATATAATGTTAATACTATGTAAACAGCTGTTACACAGTACTGCATTGTTTAGGGAATAATGACAAAATGTGAGAGAGACTGAGGATCTGTGGAAAAGGCAGAGACCACGGCAGGGTATGCCTACACATCATTTCATTTGTGTAGCATCAGCACAGCGCTCAGCACATATCAAAGCTTTACTTCCTGGAATTTTTCTTTTCCCAAATATTTCAATCCACAGTTGGTTGAATCTGTGGATATGAAACCCACGGATACAAAGGGTCAGATAGATAGATTAGACAGATAGATAGATAGATGATAGACAGATAGATTGATTGATTTAATGTGAAGTGACCACTACTACTTCTGGAAGAAATCTTAGAATTAAGTAAGATTCATAGGCTACTTTAAATATTGTTAAATGAAAGAAATTTTGCCTGTTTCATAGCCTACTATCATACCTAAAGAAAATACTTTTTTTGATGTATTCACTAGACATTTACTGAGGTCCGTTAGTAAAAAATTTACATGGTTAGGGAAAATATTAAAGATAAAAATATATACATACTTGAATGGGCTTTCAATAGATGTTGTTGTGACTTTAAAGTGCTTGTATCTTCTAGCATTCATTCTTTCATTTGTAGTAATACCTAGACATGATATCTAATGGGTAAAAGAAAGTACACATTATTACTTTTCACCAAAAGATTAAAACAATAACCTACAGACTGTGAAAAAATTTTTGACTTTGACAAATCCAATCAGCATCTATCTCCATAACCTACAATATACTGCAAAACCCCAACAACAAAAAGACAAATGATCCAATTAAAAAATGGCCAAAGGACATGGCACTTCAACAAAGAAGTCATTCAGAGGGCTAACACATAAAGAGGAAATGCTCATGAGCATTAGCTATTACAGAAATGCAAATAAAAACTATAATGAGGTACTATCTTGCCCCAGCAAAGATGGCATTAGTCCAATAAACGCAAAATAATAAATGCTGGAGAAACTGTGAAGAGGCTGGAACATTTATGCACTGCTAGTGGAATTGTAAAATGGTACAACCACTTTAGAAATCAACATGAAAAAGCCAGAAGTAGAAATAACATATGACCCAGCAACCCCACTTCTTGGAATATATCCTAGAGAAATAATAACTACCACACAAATAGATACATGCACACCGATGTTCATCGCAGCACTGTTTACAACAGCAAAAAGATAGAATCAACCTAGGTGCCCATCTATGGAAGAATGGATAAACAAACTATGGCATATTCACACAATGGAATAGTATTCAGTGATAAAGAACAACAATGAATTTGGTAACCACAGTGGAATCTGGCAGGCATTATGCTGAGCGAAATTACATACAAAAGGACAAATATCGTATGACACCACTATGATAAGGATTCCAGAAAAGGTTTAAACACAGAAGAAAACAGTCTTTGATAGTTATAAGGATGAGGAGAGAGGAAGACGGGTATTCATTAATTAGACAGTAGGTAACGAATTAAGTTAGGTAAAGGCAGAGACAACACACAATAAATAAGTCAGCACAACTGGACTAACCCCAGAGCTAAGAAGTTTCCTAAATATAAGCCAACACTTCAAAGGACAAAGAAGCAGGGGCAAGGATCTGGGGATTATGGTTTCAGAGGACACCTAGGTCAACTGGCATAAGTTTTTTAAGAAAATGTTCTGGACTCCACTCTGGCAAGTGGCATCTGGGGTCTTAAAAGCTAGCAAGCAATCACCTAAGTAGCATCAATTTGCCCCAACCCACATGGAGCAGAGGAGAATGAAAGACATCAAAGACATAAGGAAAATACGAGCCCACGGGACAGAATGGGCACATAATCAAGAAACTACATCAGCATGAGACCACAAAATCTAGATGGTGCCTAGTGACCATCCATGACTGCCCTTACAGGGAATGCAACAGAGAGTCCTTGATGTAGGGGGAGAAAAATGGTGTGCAAAACTCTAACTCCATTTAAAAAGACCAGACTAGATAGTCTGACAGACTGGAGGGTCCTGGAAGACATGGACCCCAGACTCTCTGTTAGCCCAGAACTGAAACCACTCCTGAAGCCAACTCTTCAGACGAAGACTGGACTGGTCTATAAGACGTAAAATGATACTGGCAAAGAGTGTGCTTCTTGTCTTAGGTATATACATGGGGCTAACTTGGCAGCTCCTGTCCAGAAGTGAGATGAAAGGGCAGACGGGACAGGAGCTAACTGAATGTACACAGGAAATACAAGGTGGAAAGGAGGGGTGTGCTAGAGAGTGATGTGTGTCTAAGTCTTTGTATGACAAATTGGATTGTAAACTTTCACTTAAAGCACAATAAAATATGAAAAAAGGGAGTATTTTATGGGAGTTTTCAGTTAGCACGCTGAAAAATAACCCACTTGTACATACCTGGTACATCTGACACATGAGTAGCACAGCCACCCACATGAAATGAAAAACGCTGTTCAGAAACATCCAGAACATCCACGGAGAACATGTGGCAATCTGAGTAATGTACGTCCAGAATCCATCCTTGGTGTAAGTGGTCTCACAGTGGAGTCCCCAGTCTAAAGCCAGATGAGAAGTACTCACATGTACTCAGTCGTTCCAGTACTCAACGTTCACATCTGGACTAGACACCACTTAGAAAACAGGACTGAAGAGTCTATCTAGATTGACTTAATTTTTAACAGCAAATGCTTTCTATACTCTTAAAAACTGAATCATGTATTAATAAGAAATACATATTAAAAACAGAAATGGAGCAGTAACAAATCTAAAAATATACTGTATCTTATCAAGAGTTAATATTTAATTGGTAATGCATACATACAATACTGCAAAGAACATTTTTAATACCTGTGTTAACAGGTAAACGAGATTTTGTGTTTTTGAACTGGGCATGTATAACATAACAGGATCACCTCAGTGAGGTGAACTTTTTCTTTCCTATACTAAGTGTCCTGTTCTTTGAGAGCTGCTGGGCCAGAAATTAGGTCAAGATCTTTGACCCAACCTTCCTATTAACCTCTATTTGAAGAGGTAGCCTCTTTTTGTTCATAAGGCAATGAATGACAGAGATTATTCTTAATATGTGTGGGGCTAGAAGGATCCACTGAAGGTTTTATTTGTAAACCAGCATTTAATATAAGTTTATGCTGAGTGTCACCAAATTCTGAAGCACAGTTAACTGTCTTCGCTTAACCTCCTCCCAAACTGTTTTCTCATCATTTCCCCTAAATTACTAAACCTATATACAATTGAGTGAGAATGAAAATTTATTCTTAAAAGAGTAACTTCTAATACCTATTAATATTCTTAATAAGCAATAACAATACCTCACTTTTCAAAATATTTCAATTTCTGTGCAAACTTAACTTCAAATATATTTTCCCAACTGTTTGTTAAAAAAAAAAAAAGGAACTAACACAATCACATAGTATATAAACTACTAGAGAGAAAGCAAGCACATGATGTGAAAAATGTTGGTGTATTTTACCCAGAAGCTTTTCAAAGCCTATTAAACCAACACATTTTTCATTGGACAAATATTTTAAAAAATAGTTAGCCAATAATTGTTTACTTAGACTATGTTAAAAATAATTTGATTATATGAGAAAAAGTTCTACAGCTATTTTTCTCCTTATGCTTCAATATATGGTGCCCCAAACCATAATTTTTAGTTAAAAAACTTTGGTCATTACTGTAATTTGCTAATATGGTAAGTATAATCTGATTATACAAACATTTACGTTTCAATAAGGCAAAAAACTAATTGTACTCACAAGAAACACAACCATAAATCATCCAGCAGATCATAAAAAGCAAGAAGAATAGGTAGCCCATAAAGTATCTATGGTTGCCTGCACCTAAAGAACAACACAGAGCAATTTTTTTCAGCTAAGAAAAAACAACTGGTAATACACCTTTAGGGGGTATGCCATGAAAGGTGTGATATAACTGGGACAGTAATCACATATATTATTTTATAGAATGTTTTTCAAGAAAATAAATGTCTTAAAATAAGAATGCTTATAAATACACAAAGATGTGATGACTGCAGTGATGTTCACTCTGAAAAGAGTTCCAGTGAGCAAATCAATCTCAACTCTAAAGCTTTAAACCTATTCTTTGTTTTCTGCAGCATAAAGTGACCCTATTTTATCTTTACTTTTACAAGGCTTGTCTCCAACAGGGGCACACCACCCCTGTAATGTTTCCTTCCTGTCACCTCCTAACATTCCCAGGGTCATCTCTCAGATCACCACACCTATCTCATCAGACCATACCACTCTTGAAAACTGAGGTATGTAGCATTCTATATTTCATTCTTCTCTGCCTTTGTATATAACATCCTTTCAAATATTTTCATTGCCTTATTTCCTTCTGTTTCATTAAAATATAGTAATACAGCTTCTTAATGATTTCACTATTACCTAACAGAGAAAGTATTCAAGACTAGGCACCAGAAAACTGATAGATAAATAACATCAATCTTTTTTTAGATATTGATTTCATAACTCTTTCCTCTCTCTCTCAACTGATATGCTGTTTGGTCAACTAAAAAATAAATGAGCGTAGGGGATGAAGGGTGCAACAGAGTACAAGTATGAACTTCTATATAATTACATACTTCACTGGTTACCTAAAATAATGTAAGTACTTTAAATTAACAATACACTTAGAAATTTTTTTATTAACATAACTTACCTACACAGTTACCCACCCATGGGCAATGATGGTCAAATTTTGCTATGCAGCGGTTGCACACACCACAATGTTTGGACCTCACTGGTTTCCGTATCTGTTAACGGGCATGTAAAAGGATTATGAAATGCATAACCAAGAAAGGACAGTGGAACACTTATTTTCTTAAAATACAACTACGCAAAAAGAAACTACTTTTCTTTGAACAGAAGTATATCAAGATTTTCAAATAAATAAAACTAAACAAAAAGCACTCTTGTTTTGCTTCATGAAATTTCAAGTGGCAACAATAAAGACTAAAAGGACACAGCTACCCCCCCACCTTAATGCCTAAGAGTGGAATAAACTTAACAACAATAACTGAAAGATTAAAGATTAAGTTGCTGTTGCTATGAAGAGTATTTCCTTTCATTTACATTCCTCAAATTTCTGAAAAATAAAACATAGCACTACCCAGGCTTCTACATGAAAATTAAGTGTGATTAATGGTCATGATATCACTTATTCTTTAATAAAGTATAATTGTTCCCTAGTAAAAAGAAAGTATGATTAGAATAAGAATTTAAATTCAAAATTAAAATGTCTGTTCCTCAAATTAGCAAATATAACAAAAACAAGACAAAACCTGTAAATATACACATCTATTTCCTTTAAGTGCCTTCCTGAGAATTCAGATTGCATGACCATAGCCACAAACGTAGAAGTTTAAACAGCTGCATAAAACATAAAATGTATTATTGTGATCCTGACAAGCAAGAAAGAATTTGCGCTTATGGTGTTTTACCGTTCAAGTGTTTTAAAACACTTTTTACCCTACATTACTCTAAATCAGTCAAGTGACTAACAATTCACTGGTGGTATTCATAGGTCTGGTAGCCTCAATGCTGGATATATGACAAGAGTTATTAACCCATGCTGGAAACATTTGTAATAATCCTCACTGGTGTCTCAACAAAAGCACTGCCATTTCTCTATCAGTTTCCATGAGGTTATACACCTGGTACCCCAAAGTGGTGGTACCACGAGAAAAAAAAAAAGAGGACTGTACAGTTCTTACAAAAAATGATCTGTGGACCAAAGTGTGAGTTATTCTTAGCTACAGATAATGAGACTAAATCTGTTTAGGAGAAAGCAGCAAGAACATACATATGTCTAGTCTTACCTGCAATCGTCAGCCATATTTCCCATTTGGGCAATACAAGTCAGTGAAATCACAACTAAAAGACTGACCGGTTAGGGAGTGACTTGGATACAGGGTTCCTAAACATAGTCTCCTTGCTCTACTTACAGAGTAGTATTTTTAAGAAACCCTGATGCATATGTGTGTTTCTCAGGGTATGAAGCATCCCCATGTAATGATAGATACCTCCATCAATTTCATTTTATAATAGGATGCGCTCTTTACAGCATGGAATTATCTATCTAGAAGAACATGACTTATAATAACAATACATAATAAAATATTTTACTAGTGAAGACAGAAATAGTCTCTCCTTGCCACTGATTATTTAACAATTAAACTACTACTTGTACTGAGTGACTATATAGATAACTTGCTTGCATATGGCAAGAGGAACCCGGTTGCACAGTAGTTAAGAACTCAACTGTTAATCAAAAAGTCAGCAGTTGAAATCTACCAGTTGCTCCTTGGAACTGGTGTCCCACAAGGTTGCTATGAGTCAAAAATCCACTCAATGACAACGACAATAACAGTGGTTACATGGCTAAGACCACAGAACTAAGTATCTGACTATGTGGAACAGATTATTTCCATAGAAACAGCAGCTTATAAGAACATTCTAAGCATTAACCAAAAAAAAAAAAAAAAAAGCCAATCATGGGAATTACCCTTTGTAAAACATAATGACAGCTTGAAAATACAAAAGAATCTAGTCAACACCCTGAAGTTATTGCCATAAGTAATGAATTATATATTCTGAATATTCAAAACATAATTGTTTAATCAAAAAAAGTGAAACTTTTGTAAAGTTAGAGCTATGTTTCAAAACTCAATCTATAAACCCTAAACTAAATCAACTACTATTAATCTAATGTTCACATCAATGATGCTGCAGTACAGAATTTAATATAATGAATAATAAATGAGCACTGGTTTTCAGGCATGATTTGCGATGTTTCAATTTTCATGTACTAACATGTAGTTTAACCTTAGGACAGTCTATATATTTTTAATACTTAAAAAAACCAAACCACTGCTGTTGAGTCAAGTCCTACTGACGGCGACTCTAGAGGTCAGAGCAGAACTGCCCCATAGCATTTACAAGGAGCACCTTGCAGATATGAACTGCTGGCCTTTCAGTTAGCAGATACAGCACTTAGCTCACTATGCCACCAGGGTTTCCTTTTTATATACAGTTATTAAAAAAATTAAGCAGAAAATAATTAAAATATAAAACAATTTATCATTCTATACAAAACTGATGTTAAGTAAATACAACAGAGTCAAAATTACCATACCTAATTCCATAAAGAAATTTATTTAATAGATAAAAGAGAATGAAAATTAGTGTCAATGACTGGTGCCTCTGAATCAGAAGTGTGGGCAAGTTCTACCAATAAGGGGATAAGCCCATCGGAAAACAGCCATGTTGTGACCATCTTCTGTCTCATCCCATGGTCTAAAAAAAAAAAAACACTTTCTTGGATGAAAATAAGCTTCCCTAAAGAAACTGCTTGTGTTCCCCACACCCTACACCTTCTACATGATAGCCACTGCCTGGGGAAAGGGGAGGGAGAGGAAAATAGAAAAGAAAATACTACCAAACAGGTACTGCAGAATATACTCAGGTCCAGGCTTCCTGTCTCTGCAAGTTCAACTATTGTCTGTGAATTAAAAAAATAACAATATTTTGTTCATAACTGAACTTTTTAAAAATATAAGTGTGCACACCAACTATTGTGCCTTCAATACAAATCAATAAGCATGATGCTCATCTTTAATTTACCAATGTTTTCACCTCAAAAATAAGAAACAAAATCCTTTGTTCACTTACTTGGACTATTTTATTACAATTATTAATACAAGACTGTATTTCTTGGATATATGAAAAGTCAACCATAAAGTTACCTACCTTTAAAGTGGTTAAAAAGCAAAAATGTCACCTTGAGGACAAAAGGTATGCCTGACCCAATCCATAGTATTTTCAATTGCCTCAGAATACATATGGAAACTGGACAAGGAATAAGGAGGAGCAAAGAACTAATGCTTCTGAATTATGGTATTGGTGAAGAATACTAAATACACTATGGAATGTCAGAACAAACATCTACCTTGGGAGAAGTATGGTCAGAATGCTCCTTAGAAGCAAGGATAGTGAGACTTTATCTCACATACTTGGCATTTGGGATCAGACCATGGAAAAGCACATTGTGGATGGTAGAGCGTCAATGATAAAGAAGACCCTCAATGAGATGGACTGGCACAGTGGCTGTAGCAGTGGGCTCAAACATGGCAAAGGTGGTGAGAACAGCACAGAACAGGGGCAGTGTTTTGTTCTGTTGTACGCACGGCTACTCGTCAGTCAGAACCAGCACAACAGCACCTAACAACAACAGCAAACTACCTTAAGAAATGGTCTTCATAGGTACTGATGAAGACATGAACATAAACCTATGGACACTTAAGCAAGGAATCCTTGGACTTAGGAAACCTGGCAACTGTGTCTGAAGAATCCTGTAACTTAAGAGTAGCAATCTCTATGCAGCCTTTCAGAAAGGGGATTATCAGACTATTAGAACGTGTCAGGGTTTTACTCTACTCTGGACAGGAGGCAGGAGTAAATCATCAGGATTTGTTTTCAAAGTCAATAACACAGCTTTCAACATGAACTACTCAACTCTAGTTCAATTCTTTATTCCCGTGATATCTTTATGAATTTGATTTCCAAAGTACCTGGGTTACAGAAAAGGTATGGTATTTCAATACTATCACCCAATTCACTAGCCATCACATTTATACAGTTATTCAGTAAACATTTACTGAATACATATTATTGGGGGAGGAGGCTACCAAGATGGTTAAGATACAGTATTTCTCCTGAAAGCAATCATAGCCTCATATGCAAGAGAAACATGAAATTACAAAGTGTCAAGGAAATGGAAAGACAAACATCACAAGACTAAGGGTGAGCACCAAGAAAGATACAAATCATCTCTATTTAGGCTGAAAATCCTTTATATGCCATAGACAATTTCTTCCTTTGTATTCTAATAGCTGCTATATACTGATTTTTGGGACAGTCACAGACAGACTGTATCTTGCTACCTTTTTCTTTTGTTCTTCTGTAGCTTTAATAATTCCTGGATCTGATTTCCAAGATTTTCCAAAATTGTAGAAAAGTGCAACACTATTGGCAAGGAATGGAAGATGGATAAATAAAAAGTTGAGATGTACTTAGAGTTAAGGACTCTATAAAGCAATGACAAATGATTTACTACTATATATAACCATAATACATAAAATTTCCCCATAAACCTAACACTTTATCAATCAAAAACTATTTTTCATCAAAATAGAAATTTTCCATTATGTTCATAACTAAATGTGAAAAGTAAAAATGGGACTTCTTCATAAATTTAAATAACGTAGACTTTGATAACATTTTTTAAAAGTCAGGGAGTATGTTAACAAAAGGTCAATGAATACATTGTCAAGATGATCAATTTTGACAACAATAAATGACATTCTCATGTTCAAAGTCACCAATACATTTTATTTGTACAAATCTATATATATCACATAAATTATTATCAACTGCCACATATAGTTTCTAAAACATTTTAGGAAAAAAAGTTAATTCTCCTTTTTGTTCTTCTCTAGTCTATTATTTCCCAACTTTCACCATTATTGGACACCCTGGTGGCATAGTGGTTACAAGTTAAAAGGTTGCTAACTAAAAGCCGGCATTACATCTCCACCAAGTACTCCTTGGAAGTCCTATGGAGCACTTCTACTCTGTCTGTTAAGGTTGCTACAAGTTGGAAGTGACTTGATGGCAACGGGTTTGGTTTTTGTTTTAACCATCATTATTACACAAATATACCGGTTATGCTGTTCCAACAGCTAAAATTCTCTTTAAGAATAAAGCTGGGTAAATGTGGAAGCAGTACCTTTACTTACTGTAATAGCTTCATAAATTTGTTAACATGTAAGTAATTAAGTCGTGTTCACGTAGCTTAGATAAAATTTACAGGGGCCAACAGAGCAGCCCAATAAATGATGACTGGGATTGAAAATAATATTAAGAAATTAAATATCTGATGGACATAAGATTTTTTTGCTTGCTCTTTAAACGTGAAGACATTACTTTTAGTGCTAACAGCAATAGGTCAGACCAGCTAACTGAAATGGACACTGTACAAATGGCATGACTGCTTTTAGTAAAACTTCAAAACACCTTTTTCTCAAATGGAAAATTAAGTGATTACTAACACTAAGAAGTAGAGAGACAAAAAGAATTCGACAACCCAGAAATAACTTATTTTGGCATTCTGCATTTCTAACCACAACTGAGATCATAGTGTGTTTGTTAAGATCATTAAGTAACACTCATCACCAACAACAGGTCATTTAGGAGCCTTGACAGTGCAGTGATTAAGTGCTCTGCTGTGCGCAGAAAGGTGAGCAGTTTGCACCCAGCAGCTGCTGAGGGAGAAAGACATGGCAGTCGGCTTCCTACACATTTACAGCCTGGAAACCTTATGAGGCATTTCCATAGGGCTGCTATGAGATGGAATCAGCTCAACGGGCAATGGAATGCGTCATTTAAACTGGATGAAAACCCTATGAAGTCCTGCGGCTACCTTCATCTTAGCAGTGACAAAACCGAGACTGAGGCGAACTAGTCCAAGGTTACAAAGTGAGTTACAGGTGGAGGGAGTATTAAAACCCAGGCTCTTACATATAACCTATCCTATTCAACTTCTCCAAAGTGCTTCACACAAATTCCTACATCATTAAATATTATGAGAACAGTATCTCTGGGTTATCAACATTTTTTAAAGTTTGACACACACTTTTATACTACCAGATTATTTTCCATATACCAATTTATAACTCCACCAGCAATACACAGTGAAGAAAAAAATACTGCCAAATTTATATGCAAAAAAGTGTTCTGTTGCTTTTAGTTAGGATTGCATGCTTACACTATCCTCCAGTTGGAACCCCTGGTGGCGCAGTGGTCAAGTGCTGCTCCTGCTAACCAAAAGGTTGGCGGCTCAAATCCACCAGGTGCTCCTTGGAAACTCGATGGAGCAGTTCTGCCCTGCCCTGTAGGGTCGCTTTGAGTCAGAATCAACTCAACGGCAGTAGATTTGGCTTTCTGAATCCTCCAGTTAGATTAAACATATTTAAATTAAAAATCATCACTGATTTCATTTAAATGTTCATGGATTTTTTTTCTTTTTTTACATTTACATTTGTGGGCTGCAAACTGCAATTACAAATTGATTCCTTTTAAAGAAACACATCTAACTAGAATTCTGAGTAAGGAGAAAAGAAAGAAATTCATACACTTAACTTCTTAACCGTGTTGTTCTTGTTCCGTATCAAGTCAATGCACAGAGACCCTACAGTACACCACAGGACTGCCTCACTGGGTTTCCTGGGCTGTAATCTTTACAGGAACCTGTCACCATCTTGTCACCTGTGGAGCCAGTGGCTCTGAACCACCATCCTTTCAGTTAACAGCCAGGTGTTTAACCACTGTACCACCAAGTTTCCTGTTTCTTTACCTGAATATCCAACAAAACGAACAAAACACAGTAAATCACACAGATCGCTACCTGCAAAAACTAAACAAGGAAAGTGGACAAACTACAGGGGAAAAAAAAAACCAAACCTGTTGCCATCGAGTCGAGTCCGACTCAGCAACCCTACAGCACAGTGTAGAACTGCTCCGCTGAGTTTCCAAGTGCCTGGTGGATTGATGTGCCAGACTTTTGGTTAGCAGACACAGCACTTAACAACTCTACCACCAGGGTTTCCTCAACTGGTTCAACTGAGGGCAAATTTACACAGCATTAAAGGCCAAGAAGCTGTCAGCACGTCAGACATTTACAACTTGAGGACGTAATATAAATAAAAGGACAAGAAACAAAACTACTTATGGGTCCCAAATCCTAGACAACCACCGCTAAAATCAGATGTATTCCCTTTCAGGACTTTTCCTTTGTGCTTTTTCTGATTTTATATTTTGAATTTTTTGTTGATACCATGTGCTTTCAGTAATGGAATGGATGCAGAGTCATTGAGTGTGTTTAAATTTTTGGTTGCTAACAGATTTTGAGAAGTATTATGCAAAACTGTGTGATACGTATACTACTGCAGCCACTTTTAAACAATCTTTAGCAACATTTTACTTGCATTTGATATTAGTGGTATTGTTCAATAATTTCTGCATTCAGTTGGACATAAATATGGATCTCTTTCAGTCTGTTGGCCATATAGCTGTATTCCAGATTTCTTAGCATAGATGAGGAATACTGCATGACTTCCCCAACTTCTTCCTTCCATACTATTAGTTCTTATCACGTGTTACCTATTGAAATGGCTGAACGTTAACCTTCCTTCCATCCTCTTTTGATGCTTCCTGCATCGTTTAATCTTTTCCCTGTGGAATCCTTCACTATTGCAACTCAAGACTTGGATTTCTTCTTCAGCTATTTCAGTATGAGATATGGCGAGCATCTTCTTCCCCTTTGGTTATGTCTCTCCAGGTCTTTGCATGTCATTGTAATACTTTACTTTTTCTTGAGCCACCCTTGAAAATTTTCTGTTCCATTCTGTTATTTCATCATTTCCTACTTTTACTTTAGCTACTCAACGTTCAAGAGCAAGCTTCAGAGTCTCTTCTGACACCTACTTTGATCTTTTCTTTCTTTCTTGTCTTTTTATGACCTTTTGCTTTCTTCATGTATGATGTCCTTGATATCACTTCACAACTTGTCTGGTCTTCTTGAGACGGCCTCTAAACTAAAGTGGGATATACTCAAGGTTGTACTTTGGCTTTCACAGACTTTTTCTAATTATTTTCATTTTCAACTTGCATATGGCAACTGATATACTGTATTGCAGCCAGCACCTGGCCTTGTTTTGAGTCATGATGTTGAGCTGTCCAGAGATGTAGTTGATTTGATTCAAAGGTATTCCATCTGGTGAGGTCCATGTGTATAGTTTCTATTTATGCTGGTGAAAAAAGGTATTTGGAATGAAGTAGTAGTTGGTCCTGAAAAAAATTCTATCATGTGATCTCTGGCATCATTTCTATCACCAAGGCCATATCTTCCAACTAACTGTGCTCATGAGGAATCTGTATATGGATCACAAGGCAACAGGCAAAATATAACAAGGGAACACTGCATGGTTTAAAATCAGGAAAGGTGTGTGTCAGGGTTGTATCCTCTTACCGTGTCTTTTCACTCTGTATACAAAGCAAATAATTAAAAAAGCTGGACTGTATGATGAACAGGGCACTAGGATTAGAGACTCATTAAGAACCTATAGTATGCAGATGACACAACCCTGCTTGCTGAAAGTGAAGAAGACTGAACACTTAGTGATGCAGATCAAAGATCATAGCCTTCAGTATGGATTACACCTTATCAAGGAAACAGAAGTTCTTACAACTAGACCATAAGCAACATTATGATAAATGGAGAAAAGATTGAGATTGTCAAGGATTTCATTTTACTTGGATCCATAATTAACACCCACAGAAGCAACAGTCAAGGAGTCAAAAGATGCACCACACTGGGAAAATCTGCTACAAAAGATCTCTTTAAAGTGTTGAAAAGCAAAGATGTCATCCTGTGGATTAAGGTGCATCTGAGTTAAGCCATGGTATTTCCAACTGTCTCATATGCAAGTGAGAGCTGGACAATGAATACAAAAGACCAATGAAGAAGTGACACCTTTGAACTGTGATGTTGGGCAGAATACCATGAACTGGCAAAAGAATGAACAGACCTATCTTGGAAGAAGTACAAGCAAAATGCTCCTCAGAAGCAAAGATGGTGAAACTACATCTTACATACTTTGGACATGTCATTACGAGAGAGAACTCCCCGGAGAGGGACATCATGCTTGGCCAAGTCAGTGAAAAAGAGGAAGACCCTCAACTACATGGAGTGATACAGAAGCTGCAACAACGGGCTTGGGCACTGCAACAAACACAGGCATGGTGAAGGACCAGGCAGTCTTTTTTTTCTATTGTACATAGGGTTGCTATGAGCTGGAACCTTGGTGATTGCACCTACCAACAACATGATTTATGTTGGCCTGTCTGGCACAAAGGAAACCCTGGTGTCATTATGATTAAGTTCTACATCTGCTAACCAAGAGGTTGGCAGTTCAAATCCACCAAGGCTCCTTAAAAACTATGGAGCAGTTCTACTCTGTCCTATAGGGTCACTATGAGTCGGAAAAGACTCAGTGGCGCTGGGTTTAGTTTTGTTTTTTTGTCTGGCCCATCAGCCCTGGGTAGCAGGCTTTATTGAAGGCACCTTTCACTTGAGTACATGAGGCACCTATGGTTTTGCCTAATACTCCAGCTATTTTGCTTCAATGAATGCTTTTTTCACCTTTCACCATTACACAAATCCCCACTGGAGGGAAGCAAATACTTTCATCAAGGAAAGTACACTCCTGGAGAACTTTAAAGGTATAAAAACTAGGTAGGATACTACATATTCTAAGTCACAAAACACTTAAAACAATCACTCTGTATATAATTTTCTATTTTTTGCACTATTATCCTAAGACTTAATCTGTAACATCATCTTATAAATACTATTAATTGCTATTATTAGCCTATGCCAAATATAGTATAATAAAAATATTCCCCTACTGAGTGAATACTGAGATTTCCAACTTTTCTCTATTATAATACTGTAATATCCCTATAAATAAGTTGATTTGATTATATAAGATGATACGATCAAAGGGTATTTTTAAAGTTCTTTGTATAGGTAGCCATAGCCACTGCTGTCGAGTTGATTCTGACTCATAGTGACTCTATACATCAGGGTAGAACTGCCCCATACAGTTACCAAGAAGCACCTGGCAGATATGAATTGCTGACTATGCCACCAGGGTTTGCACAGTTGCCAAACTGCCTTCCAGAAAGGTTGCACTGACTTAAAATTATATTCACAGTAAGTGCTTATCCAGCACAAGATGAGAAGAGCAGGACAGGAGCTGGTTGAGTGGACATGGAAAATACAGGGTGGAAGAGAAGACTGTGCTGCCGTAAATGTGTGGGGAGAACAGCTAGAGTTACACAGCAGTGTGTTTAATTTTTTGTATGACAAACTGACTTGGACTATGAGCTTTCACTTACCACACTGAAATATTAAAGAGAAAAAAATTACATTCAGAGTATAAAATAAGAACATTTGAAGACACAGTGAATTAGGTCAGAAAGCTGAGCTGTAGAGCAAAATTCTCTCGATAATTATCTGCCTATGTGATCACCACATAGGCAGTTGGTGACCTGTGTTTTGCTATGATGGTGGAAGCTGTATCACTGTATTTGAAATACCAGCAGGATCACCCATGGTAGACAGAGCCTGCAAATTAAGAACAGTTAGTTTAGAAAAATCGCCAATGAAAATCATACAGTTCACAAACTGAACACTGATTACCAACTATCATGAAGATGGTGAAAGACCAGGCAACATTTTTTGTTACATGGGGTCACTGTGAACTGGACCTGACTCAACAGCAACTCAACATGTAATGTTATGCAAGACACAGAATTTCTCTGAACTCCAATTTCTGTATAAGAAAACAGTATTATGACTTTTTCCCGTTTTTAATCTCAAATAACTGCTCTGAGGAGAACCAAATAAATCTGACAAATGTAAGCCAAAAAACCAAGGCATAAATATAAGATATGGAGAGATAATTATTTTATCAATTGTAGAACAGAATACAAATTTGTTTATTAAAACCAATTGTTCATATCAATATAAAATTTATCACAAAAAAACTTTGTAAAATAACATATTTGGATATTTAATTATAAAAAAACAAAGTTTAAATAATTTATAAAATTTAATAAAGTAAATTTGGGTATTTAATTATAGAAAAACAAAGTTTATAATTTTTTTTAACTAGTCTAATAATCTATAATCCTTTCATGACACACAATTATGAGCTGCATGAGGAAAGTGGTAGAAGTAAATGAAGAGAGGCTGGGGTCAGTGGAGAGGCAGTCCCTGAGCTACAGCCACTTTATCTCTATACCTCAATCAATACTTGCTAACATGAACCTCAAGGCCCTTTTGGGTCTAACATTCTTTGTGCTTCCATTGTAATTTATTCTTTGCTCCTTTTTATACTCTTCCTATAGCATCTCTCCATGGCTTCAGAAGTTTAATACAGTCAGGCACTGCATAACATCCATTCAGATAACATCCATCCACATGTATGTACATGGTCCATAAGGTTACATGCTATTATTATTAGGTGCCATTGAGTCAGTCCCAACTCATGAAACACTGCCCACTCTTGCACCGTGTCCATAATCATTTTTATGCTTAAGCCCATTGTTGCGGCCACTGTGTCAATCCATCTCATCGAGGGTCTTCCTCTTATCACTGGCCTTCCCCTCTACCAAGCATGATGTCCTTCTTCAGGAAAGATCCTTCCTGAAAACACGTTCAAAGTATGTAAGATGCAGTCTTGTCATCTTTGCTGCCAAGGAGCACTCTGGTTGGACTCCTTCCAGAATAGATCTGTTTGCTCTTCTGGTGGTTCATGGTACATTCAGTATGCTTCTCTAACACCATAATTCAAAGGCATGAATTCCTCTTCTATCTTCTTTAATCACTGTCCAGCTTTCACATGCATATGAAGTGACTGAAAATACCATGGCTTAGATAAGAGATGCTTTAGCCTTCAAAATGACATCTTTACTTTTCAATACTTTAAAGAGAGTCCTTGAAGCAAATTTTCCCAACTGAATGTGTCTTTTGATTTGACTGCTGTTTTTATGGGTGTTGACTGTGGATCCAAGTAAAATGAAATCCTTGACAGGCTCAATCCTTTCTCCATTTATCACAAGGTTACTTACTGGTCCGGTTGTGAGGTCTTTTGTTTTCTTGATGCTGAGGTGCAATCCATATTGAAAGCCGTGGTCCTTGATCTTCATTATTAAGTATTTCAAATCTTTATTTCCAGCACGTAAGGTGGTACTGTCTGCATAACATGTTGTTACCCCTGATGCCTCATTCTTCTTTATATACTCTAGCTTTTTGGATTATTTGTTCAGTATAAAGATTGAAAAGGTATAGTAAAAAGTTACAACGCCGACGCACACCTTTCCTGACTTTAAACCATCCAATGTCCCCTTGCTCTGCTCACATGACTGCCTCTTGATCCATATACAGATTCCTTAAGAATGCAATTAAGTGTTCTGGAATTCCCATTTTACACAATGTTAGCCAAATTTGTTGTGAGCCACAGAGTTTACTGCCTTTGCATAGTCAATGAAACACAGGTAAACATCTTGCTGGCATTCTCTGCTTTCAGCCAAGATCCATCTGACATCAGCAATGATATCTCTGGTTCCACATCCTCTTCCAAATCCAGCCTGAATTTCTGGCAGTTTCTTGTCAATACACTGTTGCAGTTGCTTTTGAATGATCTTGAGCAAAATTTTACTTGCATGTAATATTAATGATATTGTTCAGTCATTTCTGCATTTGGTTGGATCACCTTTCTTTGGAATGGGCATAAATACAGATCTCTTCCAGTCAGTCACTGGAGACTATGATACAGAAGACATAACCAGACAAAGTAAGTGCAACAGCTTTCTGACAAGCCACACACGTAGATCATGTCTCCTGTATACATAGCGAGTGTGCTTTCAGGCATATAATGGTACAAAACAACACATATAGCCTACAACACATCTGTATTGATAGTTATAATAAATGTCTATTTTACTGGCTTGTGTATACACTGTACTTTCGGTCATTATTTTAATGTGAACTTTCCCCACTTACAAATAAAAAGTTTACCATATGTCTTGGGCTGGATTCTCTAGAGAAGCAAAACCAGTAAGGCATACAGAGAGAGAGAAAAAAAAAATTTGTATCAACAGAACCGCTCACATGATGTAGAAGTTAGAATGCTCCAAGTCGATGTACCAAGCTTCTCCTGATTCATGTAGCCAGAGGACTGGCAAACCCAAGATTGGCAGGTCCCAGAGAAGAGTTCCTGTTTACAGGCTCGAAGATTCATGAATCCCAAGATAGGAAGATAAGCTGCTAGCTAAAGTCCCAAGAACCAGAGGTTAGACAAACAGGAGGCAGCTGCAAGATCCAGAGGGTGAAAGCCAGAATGCCCATTTCTATCTGGATGCAGACCAAGCACCCAAGGAAATTCCCTTCCAAGTGACTGGGTATCACAGCAGATTCCATCATGGGGGTGATCACATAAAAACACTGAAAATCATGGCCCAATCAAGCTGACACACAGTCTTAATTATCCCACCATATAATAGTGTATGCTTTGACTTGTAGACAACAGCATTCAATCTCATCTGTTGTGTATGAGTGCTTGAGTATCATCTGTTTAATCTTCTTTTGAGCATTTTTTTTGAGCATTATCTGTTTAATATTCTTCGGGGAAGCACATCATGGCTCCCATATGCAACAAAACTAGCGCAAGTGAGGGCAGCAGCAAGAGGCAAAGTATCCATTTGGAAGTGAAACGAAAGATATCTCATGTAGCTTTGCTGAGTATACAATACACAGTTCACTGTCCAAGTCATATAAAGTCCTATTTCACAGAATGCACTGTAGATTTAAGTATTGTGACTGTACCAAAAAAGTTAACTCCAAGATCACTTAGGGCTTAGAGATAGTTCTTTCATAACATAAGAGTAGTTTAAGGTTTCTGTATAAAAAAATCAGAATTTAAAGTTATCTGTGCTTTGATTCCATATTCTACAGCACCATATATGCAACTTCAAATAGACAAATCTCAAAGCACATTTTAAAGTCTGTATGGATAAAATCTAGTTACATTTAAAAAGTCATACATAACTTTTCTCATATCAGGTATGTCCTATACACTTCTTCTCAAGAACTCTATGAAACACTAATAGAGTCACAGGTCAGTTAATATCCGCAATACATTCTGTAAAATAGGAGACTGTGTGATTTGGACACTGTGTGAAAACCATTTATACACTTAGTACAGTTAAAAGGATACCGTTTGTTTCACTTCCAAGTCCATACAGCTCCTTGGCCTCTTGCTGCTGCTCTAACTAGCACTGATTTTGCTTCACCTGGGAGTCATGACGCAGTTCTCAGTAACGTTTTTCAAAGAAAATCAAACAGAGATATCACTACAACACTCAAGAGATACACGAGATTGGATACTGCTGCCTAAGAGCAGAAACATACACTATTATACAGTAAGCTTTTTATTTGTTAAGTAGGGAACGAAACCAACAGTGCCATCAAGTCCATTCCAACTCACAGCAACACTGCAGGACAGAGCAGAACTGCCCACAGGGTTTCCAAGGAGGGCCTGGTGCATGTGAGTTGCTGAGCTTTTGGTGAACAGTGTGGCACTTAACCACTACACCTCCAGGGTTTCTTAAGTACGAAGATGTTCACATTAAAATAATGACAAGTTATGGTACAATACATACAGAAGCCAGTAATATATGCATTTATTATGACTATCTAAGGCATGTGTTATAGGTTACATATGTCGTACTCTACCATTATGTATCTTTTTGTCAGTGCAATTGTTTTGTATACAAGAGACAAGAGAAATACATGTTGCTTGCAGGAAGCTGCAGCCTTCTGTTCTCTACTCAGGATTTCTGAACTCTATTATAATTTAATGGAAACCCTGGTGGCATAGTGGGTTAACTGCTATGTCTGCTAACCAAAAAGTCAGCAGTTCAAATCCACCAGACACTCCTTGGAAACTCTATGGGGCAGTTCTACTCTGACCTCTACAGTCACTATGAGTTGGACCCAACCCAACAGCAGGTTTTTTTTTTTTTTTTAATTATAACTTAATGGGACCACAGATGTATAAGCAGCGAGATGCTGCCCAAATAGATGTTATGTGGTACATGACTACATTATCCTCCCTCGTTCGTAGACAAGACGAAAAAACCAAACTCACTGCTGCTGAGTCAATACTGACTCGTAGCGACACTAGACAGACTAGAACTGTCTCACAGAGCTTTCAAGGAGCACCTTATAGATCTGTACTGCCAACCTTTTGATTAGTAGCCATAGCATCTATACTGCCGGGTTTCCAAGTAAATACAAATCTCAGTACCCTCATACTATAATTTTTATTTGAAAAATTTATTTAATATCTTAAAAAATGACTTACACACCAACCTATTTAAGGGTACCTTTCCTTCAAAATCTACCTTTTATGGTCTAAAACTATCCACACAAGTAACACCTACATAGCTATTTTATGTTCTCTTCAAGCAAAGAAAATGGAAGAGAAATCCATCCCAGCTATACTATATAATATTCCCTGACATATAAAGTTTTCATTACTTGATAATTTACTAATTTTCCTGCTTTTCTCCATGTACACATATAACTCAGATTAGGAATACAGTAACAATGTAAAATTATTTTGAGATGTGAATCTGACCATTTTATCCTTGAACATAAAATCTAATGTCCAATTTAGGAAACAAAGTCAGGAAGTATGTCTGGATATGAAAGTCATTTCAGAGGTCAGTGCTTTTTTATGAAATTTAAAATAGATGAGGTAATGAAAACAAACATCTATCCTACACTAAATGTGACAATAAGACAACTCTAATACTTAATAAATCCTTGAAGAACAGTTTTTATGCCAAAGCATAAAATGAGGCCAGAATGAGCTGGTAAAAATTGCCACAGGGATGAATTTAATAGGTAATTCTTCTATACAAGTATATAAAGTACTACACTTTCTGAAAATAATTACATAAAACTGTAAAAACATGAGAGTTACACATGTAGCTACAATTTAAATCCTTTTTTATGTCTCAAAAATAAAATAAACATGTTTAGCTTTCCAATTAAACTACAAGGCAACTTAACAAAAGGAAAATATTATAAATATACAGATTGTGAACTGAAACCAGGTAGTAACTTAAATTGTTTAGAACAATTACAAGTCACTGAAAACCATATACTATGTAAAATAGCTTATGTAGTTTTCACAATGTTTTAATAAAAGAATTTCTAAGAGACACTCTTAAAATGTGCCTTTATTATAAAAAATTAATCTTACTCATTGAACTTTTTAATGTAAACATCAAAATTTAACATCAGCTTTTTTCTTTGATACACACATGCAAGAAAAAAAACCACTTATAATTCAAACTGTATTATTTTTAAGAAGGGTACTACATTGAAATAATTTATTTAAGTTAGCAAAAGCCTGAAGTTACAAACCTTTCAGGAAGCAAGAGATAAGAGCTATCTATAAGAGAAAACTATTACCTACCACAAGAAAATACAATGCTAAAAAAAAAAATTAACAGAATATAGGCTGGTACTAAAACATGAAAATCAATTTAAAGGAGAGGTTTTAGAACATGAGTTGTAGAGTCAGGCAATTATGTGTTTCAACTGCAACTTTAAAAGAGACCAGCTAGCTATATGGCCCTAAGAAAAAATAATAGCATAACCTCTCTAAGCCTAAGACTTTCATCTATTAAATAGAAAATGTAGATTAAATAAATACAAAGTACTTAAGAAAATCCCTTTTAAATACTCACTAAAGGGTAGCTATTATTTAGCAGTAGTTATTAAAAGCAGTTTTCAAAAGCAATCCACTAAGTTTTAAAATTTAAAAACAGCATTTACATGAGCTCAAATTTATTCTTCTAGAATACTGCTTTACTGTAGCATATCATGAACAGCTCCACTCCAGTGTTAAATACAAACTGCTCTAGGTGTGACCTTTCAACAAAAGGATATCGTGCCAAAACCAGAAGAACCACGTCACATACATCCAGAATTTGGTCGCCAAGTATATTCCAAGGGGCAGTGCACTGTGCATTGAGTGATCAAAAAAGGATCTGTAAGACACAAGTTTTACAAAGCTTTTTATATTTCACTGAAAAAGGAATATGTATTTATTTGAATGAAAACTACAAATTATGCATGTGTAAGGACTGATTTCACCAGAACCTAGACTGCTTACACACTGATGCTGTTTCCATAGTAATACGTAAAAAATAAGTTCACTGCTGAATGACTGCAAGATTCTGACACTCGTAATTCACTAGCAGTGATAAAATTATATTCTACGTACTTTCAAATTTCAGAATTTCAGTGACCTCCTCTAAACAGCAGTAGTGCATTTCATACACAGTAACCCTTTTACTCAGCACATTACTCACCAAAGGTATGCTACTGTTTTGTCAAATGAGAACAAAGCAATCCTACAGTTCTCTGCATTTCATCAAAAGAAAATAAAAACAAACCATGGCTGTTGAATCAATTCTGACTCAAAGCAACCCCAAAGAACAGAGCACAACTGCCCCACAGAGTTTCCAAGGAGTGCCTGGCAGATGTGAACTACTGACGTTTTGGTTACCAGATGTAGCACTCTTAACCATTACACCACCAGGGTTTCACAGCCCAGTACAGCCTTGGACACATCTTTTCAAATGGAACGAACTAGTCAATTTCATGGAATTGAACGTATGTGTTTACAATATTTAAAATCCAGGCAAAATATACATTAATAAATTTTATTAAACATAAGCAGTATCAACCATCTACACAGCCTACAAAGGTGACTTCCTGTATGTACCTCTCTGAGCTGCAAGCAATACTAAAATAAGATAAATTACATGGAAATGAGCCACTTCTAGGAATACATTACTGACTTACTGGTCATTCCTACCTCTCTATGAATTACTTTCAGATCTCTTTTTTTGAAATTCAAGGTAGAACAAGGAATGAAAAAATTAGGTAGAAAGTTCTGATCTTAGGGACCTGCCTGTGTGCTGGATGGGGCATCTTTTGGGCAACACGATGTAGGGGCAGAGGAAAGGGGAATGATTACAATGTTTAAAGAATAAAGAGAAAGAAGAGAATAAAAAAAAACTGAGCTGACTTCATGATTATACTTAGACTCTACTACTAAAATCAAACCTAATCCTTGCTCTACTGCTTACAACCAAAAAAAAATTCCTAAGAGCTAACGAAAGGTGAGTTCGAGTGCTACAATTACTGTACCTACAAACAAGAAGTACGTACGCTACATTTAGATTTCATCAAATCTAAGTTCATTTTTACTAAAATGTTTCAGATATTTCTAAAACTGTATTTTAGCCTTAAAAGTTACATGCTAAACTTTTGTTATGGAAAGCATCTTTAGAATCATTTCAATAATAATGTTTAAAAATCTCAAGGATTTTAGATATTAACTTGTCACAGAAATTTTTACATACTAAATTAAGATCAAACATGTTACATAAAGACAGTGTTCTACACATATAAAATATTAATTTTTATCTTAGGTTGTTAATCATATTTTTTCATGTGCAGTCAGAAATATAGCTAAAAATAATACACTTACTTTGAAAGAAATTGTACTGTAGCCCAAACGCCACCATACATTAGCCCTTTAATGAGCCAAGAATCAATATTTAGGTCTGCTATAAACCCAACCAGCCAAATAACTAGGAATGGAGTTCCTAGCATAACCTTCTGCCGAAATTCCTGTACAGAAACAAAGAATCAGAACGTTTTGTGTATTTCACGTACCTAGGATGTGAACCATTGTTAGCTTTGTGAAAACATGCAGTTACATATACTAGTTGCAAATATACCAGTTACATGCCAGGTACTATTCAACATGCTGGTCTCTGCCTCTGGAGACAGACATTAAACAGCTTACAAGTATTCTGTTGATACTGTGGAAAATGAAGATAGAAGTTCCAGGTGTGGGTTCTATAAGGTCGGCTATAGATGACAGTCACATTCCCTGCTAACACTCGGACTGGTTAGAAAACAGACCATTAAATGACAAATACCATCCCATTATAACAGGTGACTGAGAGAAACAAGAACTAGAAGGACTAACGGTAAATCTGAGGTTGCCTAGCCTTAAAAACATATTTTAAACGATGCATATGAACAGTATACAAAGCTCCATCTTAAAATGCGATAGAGAGTAAAACCGAACAATCTACAGGGTTCCCAAGTACACAGGATGGAGACAATGGGCTCTGAACACCTGTAACAGTAAGGTGTTCAAAATCCCAGGGATACCTTTATTTCATTTCTGCACTTGTCAGGTTGTCAGAAAACTGTAAATTCAGAGCAACACCAGCCCTTCATAAACTTGTAGCCTGTTATCAAGTCTCCCTTGAGTTAACTTAAATGATAAAACTGTATAAAATATTCTCTTATAGTCTAACAAAACTCAGAGTGGAAATACTATTTTCTTCATTGATCTGAATTATTTATCTTTCTGAAGGCTAAGATTATATTAATTTTTAGCATCTTTTCCACACTGTTAACTTCTAGTATAATACTTTTTCAAAGAAATGGCCATGTCCCTACCAATTCAGCCATTACAAATTATTTTCTGAACTAAATATATTACTTTAATTTAGATTAACAATTAAACATGTTGATTTCAGAGTTTATTTTATACTACAGTAAAATAGCTAATCCAATTTTTTTCATCTCGTATATATCAGCTTTATATCGAGATATTGAAGAATTATTTATAACTGGTAGAGACAGATCAACAATGGGTGAAGAAGGTAAGAGGACAGAAAGTAGGCACTATAGTTTGAAAAAGTATTTTCCAAATTGTCTTTAATTTGGCTTGTTTTTAGTCAGGGTACTTGTCTTTCCTCAGCATTGGTCACTTTTATTCTTTAAAGTTAAGATATAACTTATATACAGTAAAATTTATCCCTTCTAGTATGCAGTAAGGAGCCCTGGTAGTGACATGGTTAAGTGCTCAGGTACAAAGTGAAAGACTGGTGGAAGAAAGATGTGCTGTCTCCTTCCAGGAATCCTTTCTGTAAAGACTTCCAGATTTGGAAACGATAGGGCAGCTATAACGTGCTTTTGAATGATACTGAGTAAAATTTTACTTGTGATATTAATGATACTGTTTAATAATTTCTACATTTGGTTGGATCACCTTTCTTGGGAATAGGTGTATATATGGATCTCTTCCAGCTGGCTAGCCAGGTAGCTGTCTTCCAAATTTCTTGGCATAGATGAGTAAGCAATTCCAGAGCTGCATTTGTTTGTTGAAACATCTTAACTAATACTCCATCAACTCCTGGAGACTTGTTTTTCACCAATGCACTCAAAGCAGCTTCAATTTCTTCCTTGAGTACCACTGGTGCCTGATCATATGCTACCTCTTGAAATGGTTGAACACTAACTAGTTACTTCTGGTATAATGACTTTGTATTCCTTCCATCTTCTTTTGATGCATCTTAAGTTGTTTAATATTTTACCTGTAAAATACACTACTACTGCAACTCACGGCTTGAATTTTTTCTTCAGTTCTTTCAGCATGAGAAATGCAGTGTGTTCTTCCTTTTGGTTTTCTATCTCCAGCTGTTTGCACATGTCATTGTAACAGTTTGTCCTCCTGAGTCACCCTTTGAAATCTTATGTTTAGTTCTTTTACTTTATCATTTCTTCCTTTTGTTTAGATACTCAACGTTCAAGAACAAGTTTCAGTCTCTTTTGACATGCAATTTAGTCTTTTCTTTTTTTCCTAACTTTTTAATGACCTCTTGCTTTCTTCATGGATGACACCCTTGATGTCATTTCACAACTCATCTGGTCTTCAATCAGTAGTGTTCAACATCAAAATAAACAATTGGGGGGGAGGCCAAGATCAGGGACTAGATACACGTTTCCTCAATTCCCTCTGAGAACTAAGGCCTGGATTAATAATTGAATGGAGCACTGAGGGCATCCAGAAAGCCCTGGGATATGGCATACGGTTGTTAGATTGTACTACGCACCACTAAATGGGAATCTACCTCTCTTTAAAATGAGACAGTGCACCCTGAGCCCTGCTCCTGCTGACTCACTACCTGGACAGACTGCAGGTACTGATGCCATCTATGTTATCCGGGAGGCAGGTGAGAGGCATGAGCCAGCACATAAGCTAAACTCCAGTGCTAAAGTAAAAAGCATACAGTGCAGCAGAGAGACAGTGCATGGGACAGCCACCACATTTTGACAATCCAGTTGTTGACTGAAGGCACCCCTAACCCTCCACTCTCTCTACTGAGCTCCACCATAGGTTCCACTGTTTTGCAGCAGGAAGGGCAGCTCAGCTGGGACACCATCTTGGTCAGCTGGGAGGTGGAGTCACCAGAGGCCTCAGAAGGGGCTAATTCCCAAGCTCAGAAGCAGTGCCAGTCCAGAAAGCACTTTTCCAGCAGAAAGGCTGTGTTTAGCACAGTGTTACTTTATCAGTAGGGCCCAGCTGAGGATGGCAAAAAGGCCGTAACCCCTCCCTACTTTGAACTATGTCATAGTATCCGGGGACGGCCGAAGAGGTGCCTCTGTTGTCAGCCAGTAAGTGAGGTCTGCCACACCTGGTGGCCTGAATGATTTTGGCAGCTGTCAGACAGCTCCCAGCTTTTTGAAATAAGCCTGCCTAGAAAAATAACTGCTGGACACCCCAACAGCATCTCTTCTAGCCTTTACTGACCCATATAATAGAGTCAGTTGATGGCCCCTCATAAGTAGGGTGCCAACTCTACCAGCCAGGAGGTGGAGCCTGCTACCCCAGGGAACCCCCTGGAGCCAGTCACTAGACTATACAGAGGCAGCTGGTGACCAACTTCCTTCTCAGAACTATGCCTCAGTTCCTTTTGAGGCAATACCAGAGAAACTAAACTAGCCTCTAGACAGCCTGAAGGCAACAAGCCATTCCAAACCATTTAAAGAAACACTCCATCACAGCTCCAAAAAACTCTCAAAATAAACAATCAAAAAACTTCCCATATGAAGAAGCCTTTCTGAAACTAACAGAGGTTAACTATAAATAATTATAAAGAGAGCCCTCCCAGAGATTTGAAAAAAATGCAGCAGAGCAAATGAAACATTAAGCAAGCTATTTTAAGTGATGGAACATAACAATCTGACATCCAGCAGAACAATAACAAAATGACACAGACAATTCAATCCAAGGCCAAAAGAACAGAACTGAGGAGATGAAAGTCAGACTTCGTGACCTTGAGGACAGAGCAATCGACACCAGCATTTATGAGGAGAAATCAGAGAAAAGCAATAAGAAAAATGAAAAAGCATTAAGAAACACATGAGACTGTATTAACACGAACAATCTGCGATTAATTGGAGCTCCTGAACAGTGAGGAATAGCTGAAAACACCAAGAGTACTGTTCCTGAGTTGCCAACATAAAAGTTCCCCGAAATGATGAAATAAGAGAACACAGATACCCAAGCTGTGTATCAAACCCCACATAAACTAGACCCAAAAAGAAAGACACCAAGACATGATACACTGCAGCTGAAGAAAACATAAACAGCTCCTCTTAAAGACAGCAAGACTCAAAGCAAAGCTAACATTCAGAGAAAAACCCTGTAGGCTTTCATCCAGCATCCATGCAGAAACACTCTTGGCAAGGAGACAGTGGGATGACACATTCAAAGCTTGAAGGAGAAAAACTTCCAAACAAGAATTAT
Organism: Heterohyrax brucei; assembly: GCA_028571685.1. Lineage (NCBI taxonomy): Eukaryota > Metazoa > Chordata > Mammalia > Hyracoidea > Procaviidae > Heterohyrax > Heterohyrax brucei. The sequence goes on along the minus strand of CM053142.1, from coordinate 140,535,366 downwards.
ATATCCTGCAAAACTGTCTGTCAAATATGAAGATGAAATTAAGACATCTGCAGATAAAGAGAAGCTTAGGGACTTTGTAAAAACTACACCAAAACTACAAGAAATACTGAAAACAGCTCTCTGCTTAGAAAAACAAAACCACTAACTGTATATTTAAGGAGGCAATGAAGGACACAGCATCCAGAATCCTACTCAGTAGTTAGGGAAGTCACAAAACTCAATAAAAGCTTAATGTTAATTAAAAGGGAACCAGTGATATCCCGAACACTATAATACCAGCACACTAAAAAGAGAGACATACTACAGTCGTTACAGTCCTTTTAGATGGAGAGGAAATTAAAAGATACACAGAAGTTAAAATTGGGTTTAAACTCAGAGTACTAAGGGGGATTGTAAGGGTAGCCACACAGCACGATAACAACATAATATATCAAAACAAGAAATGTAATTGCAGGAGTTGCAACAAACACAAAACCAATACCGAAAAAGACGAAAAGTCAACCCATAAAGACGAATGACCCAGAACAGAATATTAAGAACAACATAGAAAATACCAACACAAAAATAGATACATCAAAATGATAGCACTAAACACATACACATCACTAATTACACTGAATGTAAATGGACTGAATGCTCCAATAAAGAGACAATGAGTGAAGTGCTGGCTCAAAAGACACAAACCATCTATATGTTGCTCACAAGAAACACATCTTAGGCTCAAAGACATGGACAAACTGAAAATTAAAAGATGGAATGATATGTACCAAGCTAACAACGTATATGGAAGAGCTGGTGTGGCAATACTAATCTCAGATAAAACGGATTTTAATGTAAAATTCATCACTGTGGACAAAGACAGTCACTGTTTATTGCTGAAAGGTTCAATACACAAGCAAGACTTAACAGTATTAAATTTTTATGCACCTAATATTAGAGCACTTAAATACATAGAAGAAACACTGACTATACTCAAAACTGAGATAGATCACTCCATAATAATAGTGGGAGATTTCAACACTCCACTTTCAGTAATGGACAGATCATCCATAAAAAAGCTCAGTAAGGACACAGAAGATCTTACTGTCACAATTAACCAACTAGACCTCATCAACATACACATAACATTTTATCCACCAACAGATAAATATACCTTCTTCCAATACATGGAACATTTTCCAGAACAGACCACGTTACGACATAAAGCAAGTTTCGAGAAAATCCAAACCACTGAATTACTGCAAAGCATCTTCTCAGACCATAAAGCCATGAAAGCTTAACTCAGTAGCAGAAAAAACATAGACAGAAATTGGAATACATGAAAACTGAACAACATCTTGCTCAAAAAGCCATGAGTTACAGATGAAATCAAGGACAAAATAAAGAAATTTAGGGACTTAAATGAGAATCAAAACATATCCTACCAGAACCATGGGATGCAGCAAAAGCAGTGTTCAGCGGTCAGTTTAGCTCTATAAATGCATACATCTGGAAGGAAGAAGGGACCCAAACCAAAGAATTAACCCTAAAGCTTGAACATGTAGAAAGAGAGCAACAAAGACCCCTCAGGCACCAGCAGAAAACAGATCATAAAGACTAGAGCAGAACTAAATGAATTAGAGAATAGAATAACAATTACAAAGAACTAACAAAACCAAAAGCTGGTTCTTTGAAAAGATCAACAAAATTGATAAACCAATGGCTAAACTTACAAAAGAAAAAAAGGGGAAAAAATAAATAACCCGAATGAGAAATGAGATGGCAGATGTCACAACAGACCCAACTGAAATCAAAAGCATCATAATAGATTACTATGAAAGACTATACTCCCACAGATTTGACAACCTAGAGGAAATGGACAGATTTCTAGATTTGCATCATCTACCAAAAGTATCACAAGAAGTGATACTTTTAACTTAATAAACTGATCTCAAAGAAAGAGACTGAAAAGTGCTAAAGAAAAAACAAGGCCTGGCCCAGACTGCTTCACCACAGAGTTCTACCAAACTTTTATAGAAGAGTTAACTCCAGTACTATTGAGACTATTTCACAACATAGAAAGGGATGGAACACTCTCAAATTCATTCTATGAAGCTAGCATATCCCTAATACCACAGCCAGCGAAAGATCTCACTCAAAAAGAAAATTACACACCAATATCACTTATAAACCTAGATGAATATATCTTCAACAAAATCTTTGTCAATAGAATTCAATAACACATCAAAAAAATGATTCATCATGACCACGTTGGACTCTACCAGGGCTGCAAGTCTGGTAAAACATCAGAAAAAACAATTAATGTGATCAACCATATAACACAAAGGAGAAGAATCACTTGATTTTGTCAACTGGCGGAAGGCGCGCATTCAACAAAGTCCAACACTCATTCATGAGAAAAACTCTCAGCAAAATAGGAACAGAAGGGAAATTCCTCAGCATTTTAAGGGTTATCTACCCAAAACCAACTGCCCACATCATCCCGAATGGAGACACACTGAAAGAATTCCCCTTGAGAATGAGAACTAAACAAGGATGCCGCTCTCACAACTTCTACTCAACATTGTACTAAAAGTTCTAGCCAGAGCATTTAGACAAGACAAGCAAATAAAGGTCATCCACATTGGCAAAGAAGAAGTAAAAATCTCCCTGTCTGCAGATGATATGATCCTATACACAGTGAATCCTAAAGAATCCATGAGTAAACTACTTAAACTAACAGAAGAGTTCAGCAAAGTATCAGGACATAGGATAAACATAAGTAAATTAGTAGGATTCCTTTATACTGACAAAGAGACCACCAAAGAAGAAATAACCAAATCAATACCATTTACTATAACCCCCAAGAAGATAAAATAAATCTAACTAGAGAAGTAAGAGACCTATACGGAGAGAATCACAAGACCTTACTGCAAGAAACCAAGAGAGACTTACATAAATGGAGAAATCTACACTGCTCATGGATAGAAAGACTTAACACTATGAAAATATCTATTATACCCAAAGCAATCTACATATAGAATGCAATCCCAATACAAATTCCAGTGACATTTTTTTTAATGAGATGGAGAAACAAATTACCAACTTTGTTTGGAAAGGGAAGAAACCCTAGATAAGTAATGGTACCACCTCTGTGGAAAGCAATTTGGCACTTCCTTAAAAAGCTGGAAATAGATACACCATTTGATCCAGTAATCCCACTGCTCAGAATATATCCTACACAATCAAGGGCAGTCACATGAACAGATACATGCACATGAATGTTTATTGCAGCACAGTCTCAACTCATCCAGAAAAGATGATCAGCAAGAACAACAAAGACATGAAGAAAAAACAACCCAGGAGACATCTGAATCGGTGATTATATCAACACACAACCAGAAGAACTAGATGGTATCTGGGCACCACCAAAGGCAGCCATGATGGGACACAAATGTTGAGTGCCAGTGGAAAAACAAGAAAAAGAGGAGTGCACCTCAAGAGCTCCACAAAAACAGCAACTGATGGTCTGATGGCCTGGGAGTTCCCCTGGGAGTTCCCCTGGGAGCATGGTCCCTAGACCTGTTGCTGTGCCTGCAACCAGAAAGCATCACTGAGGTCAACTCTTTAGAGAGGAATGGACTGGACTCGGGACACAATGTGACCTTACAGCGTGTGGAGTTCATGGTTCTAGGCATCTATAAGATGCTGTCCTACTGGTCTCTTACTAGAAGTGAGAGGAGAAATGAAAATTAGGACACAGGAGATTGTTAAGAGGATATGACATACATAGGATGAAAAGGAAGACTGTTCTGTCACTGGGCAAGGGAAACAGAAACAGCTGCAGATAGGTTGGCATTCAAATTTAATGTGAATTGTATGCTTTCACTTAATCACAATATAGACAGACAGACAGATAGATAGGCTTAAGTACACTGTTGTGGCCATGGTGTCAATCCACCTCGTTGAGGGTCTTCCTGTATTTTGTTGACTCTCCATCTACCAAGCATGATGTCCTTCTCCAGGGACTGATACTTCCTGACAACATGTCCAAAGTATGTAAGACACAGTCTTACCATCTTTGCTTCCAAGGAGCACTCTGGTTGGACTTCTTACGAAACAGGTCTGTTTGTTCTTCTGGCAGTCCATGGTACATTCAACATTCTTCTCCATCACCACAATTCAAAGGTTTCAAACCTTCTTCTGGCTTCTTTGTTCATGGTCCAGCTTTCGCATGCATATAATGTGATTGAAAATACCATGGCTTAGGTCAGGCACATTCTAGTCTTCAAACTGACATTCTTGCTTTTGAATACTTTAAAGAGGTCCTTTGCAGCAGATTTTCCCAATGCAACGCGTCTTTTGATTTCTTGACTGCCGCTTCCATAGGTGCTGACTGTGGACCCAAGTAAAATGAAATCCTTGACAATTTCAATTTCTTTTCCATTTACAACAATGTTGCTTACTGGTCCAGTTGTGAGGATTTTTACTTCTTGATTTTGAGGTGCAATCCATTCTGAAGGCTGTGGTCCTTGATCTTCATCAGTAAGTATCTCAAATCTTCTTCATTTCCAGCAAGTAAGGTGGTGGCATCTGCATAATGCAGGTTGTTAATGAGTCGTCCTCCAATATTGATGTCTCGTTCTTCTTTGTATAATCCAGCTTCTTGGATCGTTTGTTTGGCATATGGACTAAAACAATACGGTAAAAGGACACGACACTGACACACACCTATCCTAACTTTAAACCATGCAGTGTCCCCTTGTTCTGTTCACACAACTGCCTCTTGATTCCTTAAGAGCACAATTAAGTGCTCTGGAATTCCTCTTCTCCGCAACATTAGCCATAATTTAGTATGATCTACACAGTTGAATGCTTTTGTGTAGTCAATGAAACACTAATAAGTATCTTTCTGGTATTCTTTGCTTTCAGCCAAGATCCATGTGACATCAGCAATGATACCCCTGGTTCCAAGTCCTCTTCTGAATCCAGCTGGAATCGCTGGCAGTTCCTTGTCAATATATTGTAGTCCTTTTTGAACCATCTTGAGCAAATCTTACTTGCATGTTATATCAATGATACTGTTCAGTAATTTCCACATTTGGTTGGACTGCCTTTCTTTGGAATGGGCATAAATATGGATCTCTTCCAGTCAGCTGGCCAAGTAGCTGTCCTCCAAATTTTTTGGCATAGATGAGTGAGCACTTCCAGCACTGCATCTGTTTGTTGAAGTATCTCAACTGATACGCCATCAATTCCTGAAGCCTTGTTTTTTGTCAATGCCTTTAATGCAGCTTCCACTTCTTCCTTCAGTACTGTTGGTTCTTGATCATACGCTACCACTTCAAGTGGCTGAATATCAACCAGTTCTTTCTGGTATAATGACTCTGAGTATTTCTTCCATCTTCTTTTGATGCTCCCTGAGTTGTTTAATAGTTTCCCTGTAGAATCCTTCGCTATTGCAATTTCAGGCTTGAATTTTTTCTTCAGTTCTTTCAGGTTGAGAAATGCAGAACATGTTCTTCCCTTCTGGCTTTCCATTTCCAGTTCTTTGCACATGTCATATACTACTTTCTTTTGTCTTCTCGAGCTGCTCTTTGAAATCTTCTGATTAGGTCTTTTACTTCACCATTCCTTCCTTTTGCTTTAGCTGCTCGACATTCAAGAGCAAGTTTCAGTCTCTTCTAACATTCAATTTGTTTTTTTCTTTCTTTCCTGTCTTTTCAATGACCTCTTGTTCGCTTCATAGATGATGTCTTTGATGTCACTGCACATTTCGTCAGGTCTTTGGTCATTAGTGATCAACACATCAAATCTGTTCTTGAGATGGTCTTTAAACTCAGGAGACATATACTCAAGGTCATACTTTGGCTCTTGTGGACTTGTTCTAATTTTCTTCAGCTTCAATTTGAATTAGCATATGAGCAATTGATGATGTGTGCCACAGTCAGCACCTGGTCTTGATCTGACTGCTGATACGGAGCTTTTCCATTGTCTTTTTCCAGATATAGTTAACACTGAGCATTTTTAGGGCACTGAAACTATTCTGCATGAAACTCTAATGGTGGATACGTGACATTAAATGTTCATTAAAACAGCAGGACTGTGTAACACAAAGAGTGAATCCTAATGTAAGTTACGAACTTTAGTTAATAATTAATAATAATGTATCAATATTAGTCTATCAAATGTAACAAAGTACCACACAAATGCAGAATGTTAATAACAGGAGACACACTGCATGGGAGAGACGGCACATATGTGAACTCATTACATTCTGAACACTTTTAATCTAAATTAAAAGTGCTCTAAAAAAAAATCTATCTAGAAAGCTACAATGTTTCACAAAAGAATGGAAAGCATTACGTAAGTTATAGCTCAAGTTGTAAGTAGTTTAAAAAGGAATCTATTAGGACAAAAATTTTTCTACAACTTACTACCACATTAACAAATGCATGTAACAGGAAAAACCTTTATTTCTATCCATTAATTAAAAACAGTCAGCTGAATGAATGAAGTAATATTTCCACCAGTGGCCTAAAACAAAAAAAAAAAACCATGGTCATTGAGTCGATTCCGACTCACAGCAATGCTACAGAACAGAGTAGAACCGCTGCATGTTTTCCAAAAGTGCCTGGTAGGTTCTAACTGTCCACCTTTTGTCACCTTTAGTTTAGCAGCCACAGCACTTAGTCACTAAGCCACCAGGGTTTCATCAGTAGCCTGTGGAGTTTTCAACAATCTTACATAATCCTTGAATTATTAAACAACACAAATAAGGCATTAACCAAGTAGGGAACTAAGAACCCTGAGAAACTTTACCGCTGAACCCTGAAAAACTTTGCTGCCTACTTTCATTTTATTCTGGGTGAAACTTTTTAAAATTACATCAAGCGATGACAAAATTAAATGCTACTGAGAAAGTATGGCTATGAATCTTACTTTAAAGGATTATGTATGTAGTGTATAGGTTATACCTGTTTATTGATGTACTACTTGGTAAAAGACACACCAGTGATGGTGGCAAAGCATGACAAATGCAAACAGTGTCAGTGACTTGTAAATGAAAAACTGTTAATTCCACAAATGTCATTACATAAATTACATAGTTAACAAATTTTTTACATTACAAAAAAAGGCTACATATTCAAAATCATCAGTCATGGTTTTACCTTATCAGCTTTTAATTTCCTAAGGAAAGATGGATTGTCATATCCTTTTGCTTGCCTTGCCTCTTGTAAATGATTTATCATCCACACGTTTTTTCTCTGCTTTGCCAAATCAAGTGCTGATTCGCCCTGATGATAAAAGCAGATTTTTCACATTTAAAATATAACAAAAAGCAGATTATAGTTACTACATTTTAAAACACCTCTATAAAAATAAAGATGGCTACATTATTTCACTAATGTTACTATTTTTGACAGTGGACAAAGTATCGATTCCTCAAACAATCTAAATCATCATATATTACTTATACTTTGCATTCAAAAAACATTACAAAGTGTATTTACTAATCTTACTCTCTAGATTCTATTTTTGCTTGAATTTTGAATTATATCAGGAAGCAAATCAAAAAGTAGGTATTTTACTATTTGCTGGATCAGAGGATATCACCAAGTTTATCTTCATATTACACTCTTTATGGATTTCTTGAGTAATATTTATTGCTGTAAAGCATCCTGCTAGAATACTAAACTGCTAGAAATTTCCATTCAATTTCAGTGATAACAAGAGTCTTAAGAAGAGAATAGGGAAAACAAAGAAAAGCCAGCTTCTACTACTACCACTGCTGGATTAGCACTCTTCACCTATCTCAAATTCATTCACCCATCTAGAAATTTCTAAAGAGACAACACAGCAACAGAGCATAATGAAGTTCACGTTATTCAGTTTTCTTTAAGCCCAAGAAAAAGAATGCCAGGGAATTTAAGTGAATAGGATTAAAATATATTAAGAAACAAGAAATGTGTCTTTAACTTTGTATCTATGTTTCTTTTTGCCTTCACTGATTTAAATCTTATGTTTTCTTCTTCAAATGAGTCAGACACCTACATTTCTATTAATGTTCTCCATGATTTACTGGTATAGAGAGAAAAGTCAAATTTAATAGCTGTGACTAAATTGCAGGAATGCATATATAATTACTCAAAATTACTTAAAAAATAAAATATTAAAATTTTATTTCACTAAATTGGGTGAAAGAAATAAAAGAATAAGGAGTCTTCAAGAGCTTTATTATGAGGGATGGTTCCTTATAAAGGATGTAATGCAATTTATATTTTTTAAGGTTTTAAAAATAAAAACAAACAAAATAAAACATACCACCACCACCAACAGCAACAACTATAACAAAACAATGATAACAACAACAAATAGCCCAACCAACCCTTTAATAAAAGTATCAATGGTATTTAATAAGGGATGGTCTAACCTAGGTGAGTTGGACACAAAGAGGGATATTTACTATAAAATATCTCCTTGCCTACTCCAGAATTCCATAACCTAAATCATCAGAACCAGCTAATGAATCCAAACTATAAAGATTACCTGAATAAAAGCAATCCCTTTGGGTAACAACTCCCAGAGAATATCCTGCAGTTGCCTCGGTCCAGCTGAGCATCCCTTCCACTAGAGGGCCATGTGACACCTAAGGATTGCCTAGACAAAAAGATTGAGGGAGCTTTAGGAAATCTGTCAACTACTTCTCTAGTTATCTGACTATTTTGTATAGTTTTTATTCATCTGCCAAAATAAACAATTAACCTGAATAAATGTACTAAAACCAGGGTTCCAAACTGTCTATACACTCCATGTGTCAACCCAAATAATCAATAACAACAAGAACCTACATGGAGTAGGTATGACTATGTAACTGATCATAAGGGAAATTCATCAGGAACTGTGGTTGGATAAACATTACTGCTAGGGTAAAAGATCACTGAAGTTCTGCCTAAGAGTGGCTGAATTTCACTATCAAATCTAAGGAAAATTCCTCCTTGGAGACCACCTACTTCAGGCACTTAAGAGGTAATGAAAACTATTTTATGAAAATAGTTTCTCACCTCAAGAAATCATTTAAAAATCTACTTGAATATATTAATGACAGCTCATTTATTTTATATTCTGCACAAGTAAAATCTGTCCTTCGATGATAATATAAAGACTATAAATATGTGGGTAGCACTTTTAGAGATTTAACTGTGCCCCCAAATCTCAATTCACCAAGTTATTTTTTAAAATTCACAAATGAGAAGCTACCATTAAACAAAGTGATTCTTGCATAGGCCATAAATTTTAGTTTATTTTCTCCCTCCTTGATATTTAAAATCACTATTTTTTTCTGTTGTTGCTACTTAACAAACAAACAAAAAGATCTGGATTTACTCTATGTACCTATTATATAGGAAAATGAGTTTTATACTCTTTTATATCTGATGTACACCACCAGTCATCTTCCACAAGTAAGTGCCAATATATGCAACATTTCTGTAACCACTTCAGGGGTCTATCCACCTCAACCAAAGTCTACTTATTAGACCCCAGTTTAAGAACTTCTAGTCTAGGCTATATGGAAATTCCTGATTCTTTTCAGGAGTTACAGTGTGGTACACATTGCTAATGGACTTGGCTGTTAGGTGAAAGGCTGGAGGCCAGAGACTACCAGAGGCACCCTGACAGAAAGGCCTGGTAATCTTCTTCCCAAAAAAGCAGAAACTGAAAACCCCAAGGAGCACAGCTCTACTCTTAACACCCACGACAGCTATAGTGCCACCAAGAGCTGGACTCAAGGGGAACCAGTTTGTGTCCTTCTAAAAATCAAAGGCCATTTTAAAGTCACCTATTACTGAATGTCAACTGTCTTCAAGAAAAACTTCTCTCTTATTTTGATTAAATAGAATCTTTTTTCTTTTAATAAATCTAATTTCTTACTCGAATAATTTACAACAGTAAATCTCTGATTAATATCAAAAATTTTTAAGAAACTTCAGCTAAACTTAGAAAATTGTTATTTTAGAAGAAACTTACAGCCTTAAAAACACGGAGTAGTTCTACTCCACACACATGGTATCACCATGAGTTAGAATCAACTCCATGGCAACGAACACAAACAACAATAGTTATAGAACTACTACAACATAAAATATAACACATGGAGTTGCCATCAGACACAATCAGGGTTTTTTGTTTGTTTGTTTTTGCTTTTTCTTTCCTAAGATTTTAAAAGAAAAATGGAAAAATGTACAGGTATAAATGAGATTTGGCAAATTCCTGGACAAAGAATCTAGATTTTTTTTTTAAAAAATGAATTTTTCACTTTGAAAATGTGCAGTTATTTAAGTTTAGTTAATTAGCTTGGTATTCCTCATGGCTACAAAGCATCATTCCAAATTAAATATGACCAAAACAAAGCCATTTCTATCACCTCTTCACAAAAAGTATTTCTCCTTCTATTTTCACAACCTGAAAACATACCATAAGCCATTCTGTTACTAAAACCAAACACCTAAGTCATCAACAATGTTTTCTTTCACCTCCTATCTAACCAGGAAACCCTGGTGACACAGCACTATGGCTGCTAATTCAAAGTTCAGCGGTTTAAACCTCGCAGGTACTCCTTGGAAATCCTATAGGGCAGATCTCCTGCGTCCTATAGGGTCGTTATGAGTTGGAATCAACTCAACAGCAATGTTTGGCATCTAACCTACCTATTCATTTCTACTCTAAAATATCACCTCTAAGTCCATTCACTTCTACCATATTTACTCATACTATCTTACTGTCAGCTACAATGATCACTTGTCTGCTTTTGGATCTCCATTACTTTTTATTTTCAATGCATTTCAATGCTTTCCACACAGCAAAGCAATGTTTCAAAAATATTTAAAACAAAAAGCAGATCACTGTGCCAGCCTATATACATTCTTCCAATTACTTCCCACAAATAAGAATACAATGAAAGCTCCTTAATGGCATGCCATGACTTGGCACCTGTCTGTCTCAGTGACTTGACCCCCTTACAGTCACCGTTCATTATTTCTGTACCTCAAATGTGACATGCGTATCTGTGCCTAGGGTCTTGTGTTTGCAGGTTCCTCGAATGTAGAAAGAATTCCCCTCTGTATCTCTGCAAAACTGATTCCGTCTCATCATGCAAGTCTTAAAGCAAATGCCATCTTCTCAGACAGGCATTCCCAAATCAGTCACTTGATGTGGTCCTCCAGCTTCCGTCATTCTATCACATTTGTCTGTGGTTGTGTTTTAATTTACTGTCTACTTCCTCAATGACAATTCTGAGACAATAAAACCTTACTTTCATTGTGACTCCCTAGTACTAAAAAAAATCTGTTGCACGAATGAATGATTTCTAATAAAAGACTACTAGATGTGAATACATTAGGAACGCCAGATTGCAGTAGAATCTGAGTTATTTCTTCCTCTACATAAAAGAGGGCATTTTAAAACAAAAATCTGTTTCTTTTCTAGTATGAAAAAAGCCCTGATGGCACAGTAAAGTGCTCAACTACTACCTGAAAGGTTGGCAGTTCAAACTCATCAGCTGCTCCCCAGAAGCATTATGTGGTAGCCTGCTTCCATCAAGATTCACAGCCTTGGAAACCTTACTGGGCAATCATCTGTCCTACAGGTCACTGTTGAGTTGGAACTGACTTGACAGCAACAAGTTTCAGGATGGATGAAAAAACAATCCCCCCACTCCCAAAAATATAAATGTTCCCTAAGCAATTGAAGTAACTCCTTAGACTTTATTTGCTTTCAAAACAACATTAGAAAGTCATTCCAGAAACTACAGGGAGTTAAATTTTAAATATTTTTTGTTAACAGCCAACCATGAGCGTATATGTCAACCTGAAGAAGTAGACAGGTAAAATGACAACATTAATAAAAAGAATGTGACTAGAAAAAAACAAACATGAAATTAAATGAAACTGTATAGGCACAATAATAAGCTTGGTTATCTGACATTCTACAGACTCTGGTTGATACACAAAAGATGAACTGGACTAGTATTATGGAAGACAGATGAACTGGACTAGTTATCAAGGAAGCCACATTGTAGTCTATCTTATCTCTTACCTGAACTTACAAAATACTGATAATACAAAGTTCAAAACCATTAAGTCATTTTGAACATTTCTTCTCTTGCCCTTACCTTCCTGTTGACATTCATTATAGCTAATTTCTTCTACTACGACTAGTGGCATAGTGGTTAAGTGCCAAAGCTGCTGGCCAAAAGGCTGGTGGTTTGAGTTCACCAGGCGCTCCTTGGAAACTCTATGGGGAAGTTCTACCCTATACTATAATGTCACCGTGAGCAGGAATTGACTGGAAAGTAATGGGTTATGGGTTAAGACTAAAAGTTTCTATAGCAGTTAGTAGGGAATAAAAATCTTCATTATTTATTTGGAAAGATCTTACTTTAGACATCATACATCAAATACTTAAAAAGCAATTTTTTTTTAAATATCTAAGGTTTCATATGGATATAAAAAGATGTCTTTAAAAGCTCTAACTATCTATACTATTCATTTCAAATTCCAAAACTGTGTAGTCACCTTGTTCTAATTCTTTGGTTTTATTCTCATGTCATTTGGTTTTATTGTCATATACCGATTACATCTCGGCAGAAAATCGACTGAGACTATTTGCCATAGCAAAACTGGTTCTTTTTTTTTTTTTTCCTAACAACATTAAATTCCTGACATGTATTCCTACAGCATGATTACTTTAGGAATGGCTCTCTGGTAACAAAGAGGAGGAAAATAACACTCAAAAGTGATTCAGGTATTCATGACACAATCGTACTAATTTTTTCTTACAAGCATATTCCTCAGTTTTAGTTAAATTTTTCCTTTCTTATAGGCTCTTGGGATTATTCCAATTTGCTCATAACCATTTGGAAAGCAAGAATTTTTTTCTCCAACTTCTGAAGTGGCAGAAAGGTATACTAGCAGAGTCATGGAAACCAGTTTAAGGTCAAACTATGCAGGTTTTCATTCCATCAACAAATAGTTATTTAGTGCTCATAATATGTCAGGCACTATGGCATGCAACTTTCTTCTTTTTCTGTATTTATTGGCAAATACTCTGATTACTTTGAGTAGGGATAAGATGATGTAAATTTTTTTTTAAAAAAGAGAAAAAATATGGTTTTACTTTTTTCTTAAAGTTTCTAATATTAGGCATTTACTTTTAATTAAAAGTAAATATTTATAATTAGATTCATTTCTAAATTTAACTATAATTTTAAATAAATTACCTTCCACATAACTAGTCTAATCTATTTTAAGCTTTTCTCCCTAAAATAACAAAAAGAGAAAGAATATTCATTGAAACATAAACGATGCCCTGATCCAGCAGCTGACAACCTACTTTTTGATTGGCCATTTCAGATTAGCCTGATCCTCTTACATATTTAGTTAGTATATACCCCTAGAAATATAAGAAACATGGCTCAGAAAATACTATGGATCATGGTCAAGATTCAGAAACCCTGGTAGCATAGCTGTTAAGTGCTCAGTCTGCTAACAAAAAGGTCTGCAGTTTGAATCTGCTGAGGACTCCTTGGAAACTCTATGGAGCAGTCTACTCTGTTTCACAGGGTATCTATGAGTCAAGATTGACTCAATGCAGTAGGGGGTTTTTTGGTATAGTTAAGATTAAAGAATGTTTTTCAATGGGCACAAAATTATTTTACAAATACATAATTAAAAGATGGTGTTGAAAAGTTTGTTATTTCACAGAAAGACTGGCTACAACTGTTACTGACTGACATGGTATATTTTGAAGCTTTAAAAATGGCAATAGTGAACAAAAATTTGAGACTACCAATAGGATCTTCTTGTATGTACTCATAAAATGATGTCTACACAAATTTCTACATACTCAGAATGTAAATATTCATTGTGCTTTGTTTTTAGATATTTTTGTATACTTTACTTGGATTATTCCAGTGTTTAGTGGAGAGAAGTTCTCTTATAAAATCATAAAGGTGTTTATCAAATACAACAATCACGGCCTTTAAAAAAGTAAGGCACAAAAATGACTAAGTCAAAGAATTACTAAAATTTATTAGGCTAAAAACCATAAAGAATTCACTATTGAAAAGGTCAATAAAATCTGAAAACCACTTCAATACTGCAAGATAAAAGTACAAATCTAATCTTTTAAAATAAAGTCTTGCATGTGGGCAAATAGTTGAACGTAAATCAGAAGTTTCTTCCAACTCAAAGTTCATGCAACACCTATGTTTTACCAAAAAATTTGTATCTTAGTAACCACGTTTCTCATAATCAATGTCAGGTATTTTTACCTTAATATTCTGGGCATCCACATTAGCTCCAGCTTCCAGAAGAAGACTAATGACTGTGGTATTCCCTGCTAGCACTGCCCAATGCAAAGCAGTATTTTTGTGATACTTGTCACCAAGGTTAACTGAAACATTGAATGTTAAAAGCAATCTAGTTGGATCCACACTGAAAAGGAAAAAGAGAACAACAACAACAACAATCCTAATTTCAATTATAGAAATCATTACAGATACTAAACTGACCGTGGCTATATTCATATTTCATCTTAAGATACCTCTATTCTGACCTACTCAACATTACAACCAATAATGAGACAATACTCTAAGACAAAGTAATAAGTATGTACAACACCACAGAAAGTTATATAGTTGCAAGGCATAGTATACTTGGCACAGACCTTTTCTATTTTTGATTTGGGAATCAATGTCATTATCATAATTTCACACAAACAATGCATAACTTGTATGTTTGTTTGGCAACCACACACTTCCCTGAGAGGTATTTTTTGTAAGCACAGCTACACTGTTTGTAAGCACAGTTACACTTTTTTTTTTAATAAGTTGTTGTGAAAAATATTAACACTGCACATTTACAAAAATACCTTGCAGGAGGAGGGCACAGTTGACAAGTGTAGAAGGTGGATGTTATCTGCATAAAAATATGGTAATCTTTATACAACTAAATCTTAAATTTTTTCATTGAAATCTAGTTTGTTCTAAAAATTTGAGACAGCTTACTGATTAATATATAAAATTTTCAAAAATGCAAATCATGAAAAGATGAATTAATTTTTTAACAGATAAATTTTTCTTTCATTCTCAGAAACTGCTAAAAGGAGTAAGACTCAGGATACTAAGATTACCAAGGCACTGGGACACCAAAGCATCCCAAACAGTGATTTATGTTACATACTAAATATTTGTAATAAAATCTATAAATATTAATATAACATTAACTACTTTTCTCATTACTTGTTTTTCTACTTATAGGTGAAAATGATCTGGATAAGTAGTTTATAATGGTTACCTACCTATGCGTTCTATAAGCTGCCCACATTAAAGGTGTCATTCCATTCTGATCCATCATATCTACATCCTGATAAAACAGTGAGACAATAAAAATTTACTATAAGTTCCTATCAATTTTATTTCAAAAAACTTCCACGTCTCTAAGATTGCTACTTCTCACCTTTGTTTCAGAAATTCTCTAAATAAAGATGAGAATTTCTGTTTTCTCCCAGTCCCATCATATGTACCTTTCCCCTCCCCTCTTCCTCTCAAGAAATCTATTATAATTCTGGTAATATAAATATCTGATTTTACATTATTGTGAATATGGAAGAATATGATTCCCAGCCAAAACATGTAGTAAACCAAGACTACTTTTCCTCTTACCTAATCTTTTGCTTTCTAGAAATTTTTTCTCCCTCTTTGGCTCAGATTCTTTTAGCAAATTAGAACTACCACTTGTTTAATCCAAAACTCTTCCCTAGTTATGTAAATCTCTTTTTAAGACATTCTGATGTATCAAAGATTCTACCAATTCCATTTCCTGAAATTATCTCTCCTACCCCATTGCAATCTTGACTAACTACACAGCATGTCTGGAGCCCCAATCTAACTGACTACAAGAGTTCTTCCAAGATCAATATTGGGTTAAGTCTTCATACTTCCAGTGCCTATCAGAAAAGATCGAAAACCGTTAGTTAAATTACGAAGACTCTTAAAACACAGGCTTGAGAAAGACAGCTTTTCAAGTAAGACCAACATAGTTTTGAATTCCCAGAGCCACTTTACAAAAACTTTGAGACTGAAACAAACTTGATTCACTTCTCTGAGGCTCAGCTTCCTCATCTAAAAATGGAAATATTACCAATAGCCTCATGAAATTCTTGCATAATAAAACAAATGTGTGTAAAGCACCTAGTCCAAAATGAGCAGCTCCTGTCCTGGAAGTGACATCAGAAGGCAGAAGGGACAGGAGTTGGTTGAATGGACATAGGAAACAGAAGGTAGAGATGAGGAATGAGTTGTCATATTGTAGGGAGAAAAAACTAGGGTCATAATAATGTGTGTCTAAGTTTTTACATGAGACACTGACTTGAATTGTAAACTGTCACATAAAAGTAAAAATTAATAAAGTGCCTAGCCCATAGACATTTAATAAATATTTTCTTCTTCCTTCCTCTGTTCCAGGATTGTATTAAACCAGCAGTTCTAATTCAACTCATATTGTCTAATATCTCAATCAGTGGAGAGAAAAAGAGAGAATTACAGTAAGCACACTGTGAAACACTGCGTATCTCTGTAGCAGTTCTTTGTGAGACACTATTTTTATGGGAGCACACTGCAAATATGAACATTACTCAACTACACCATGAAAAAAAACCACCAAGAATCACTACGTTACAGAACTAGCTCACATATTCTTGAAATTATTGGTTTTGGGTCCTCACAATGAATGCTGAGTGGAAATCGAATGTTATGCCTTATCCTTTAAAAATCCATTTGGGGACATTTTCTATGACCTCACTCAGTATTTCCAATACACAGTTCGACATTTTCTAAATAATCAAGTGCTTTAAAAGACAATTTTTTCTTGTTTGTTATATGAGAGCTAAGTACCATGAATTAATTTTACTTCCTTTACTGTCCTGATTTCAAAAACACTCAGAACTAAATGTGATGCCTACTTAGAGCAAACACGTAAATTCATAAGTTCAAATTTCTTCTTCCTTACTCATAGTTGTGAGTTTTTTCATATCCTTTTAAAACAGTATTTTAAAAATTCAGTAAAAAAATATAAAAAATAGAAAATTACGTCATATAGCTACTATACTTAAACCCGAAAGTCAATTTTTTTCTGTCTTTTAAGCCAGGGTTTGAAACATGGTGCTGTTTTTCCAAGTTTAGCCTGGAGGTATGGGTATTCTCTACAAGGAAAAATTAACAAGCTCTGATCAAAAGTTTGTGAAAACTGCATGATCACTCAAACCCAAATCCACTTCTATCAAATTGATCCTGACTTACAGTGACACTACAGGACAAAGCAGAACTGCCCCATAGAATTTCCAGAGCTGTAATCTTTGTAGGAGCAGACTGCCACATGTTGCTCCTGAGGCAAGACTGATGACTTTGAACCATCAATGTTCAGTTAGCAGCCAGATGCTTAACTACTCTACCAGGAATCTTTCCATGATCACCAAGGCTCCGCAGGTTAGTATTTTCCCTTTTTCTCCTGAATGTCATCCAGAAGAACTGGTAGTGAGTACTGAACATATTTAATACTGTAACTAAAATAAAACAACTGTGAAAAACAGAAATTACACAACTGAGTAAAAATGTTATATGCCCTACCACACCCACTGCTACAGAGTGAATTACATCTTATAGTGACCCAACAGGGCAGAACAGAGCTGGCCTACAGTTTTCAAAGCTGTAACCTCTATGGAAGTAGACTGTCACATCTTTCAGCCACAGAGCAGCTGGTAGGTTTGAAACATCAATCCTTCAGTTAGTGGCAGAGGACTTAACCACTATAACATCAGGGCTCCACTGGTTATATGCCTTAACAATGTAAAACTGATACAACTAACAATGACTGCAAAGAAATAGGGAAAGAAAGCTGGAAAGGAAGTATGCTGAGTGTCCCGTCTGTAACAGCTATTAGCCAGGATATTACTTAAAGCTGAAAAACCAACTAATAGAAATGTAGTCCTACTTATCAGAATAAAGTTAACACTAAGACAAATAATACTATGGACTAAAGTCACATAGTGAAAGGTAGGCAACACCAGAAAACCAAACTCACTGCTGTTGAGTTGGCACCAAATCATAGTAACCCTATTGGACAGAATCAAACTATCCCAGTGAAAGTGAGGCCCTTGGCCAGCCTGACTCCATCTTACTACAAACAGTAGCAGAGTAGTTAAGACAACAGTAGTGAAGACAACCATGTTATAAACATTCAGTCCTGAGAGCCTCATGCCTCCCATCCATCAGAATTTACCTTGTACTGGTCATAAGTCACATGGCTATTCTATCCTCTCAGAAACACTGATTAATTGTTCTGCTTATATCCTTTCAGTTACTCGAAGACTACTGAAACGAATCACCCGGCAGTTTGATGATTATCAAGCTCCAACCTTTTGGAACCATGGAGACCCCCACAAAAAAATATTGTTGAAACACAGAATTACTTGCGTGGACCAGGAAAAATACCAACCAGTGGCTTCCCCCTTAACCAACCTATATAACCTCCAGGCTTAGCCTATACATGCAGCCAAGCTTTGGAGGAGCTGATTCCCCCTTGCCTCTTGGGTGTTGGCACTCAATAAATGTCCTCATTTAATCACCATACCTCCTGTCTCAGTATTGACTTTGTGGACAAGTGGCACAGATCCACGACTGCAGTTGCAACACTGGGTTTCCAAAGAGTAGCCAGTAGATTTGAATTGCCAACCTTCTGGTTACCAGCTGAGCTCGTAACCACTGTGCCATTAGAGCTCTGCAACTGGTAATTAAAACAAACTCAAAAACAAACCCACTCCTGTCAAGTCGATTCAGACTCATAGTGACCCTACAGGAGTTTACAGAGTAAACTCCTCCACAGAGTCTCCAAGCAGCAGCTGATAGACTCAAACTGCTGACCTTTTGGTTACCAGCTGAATTCTTAAACACCAGGACAGCAAGGACTTCAGCAGAGATCTAATTAAAATAGGAGAGGGGGCGGAGTCAAGTTGGCCGACTAAGCCCACGTCTCCTTCTATCCCTCTGGAAACCAAGACCTGAATTGACAATCAAACAGAGCCTTCTGAGCACTTAATCAGCCTCAGGACACGGCACAGAGCTGTTAATTGGGACTTTATACCACTCAGCGAAAAATCTCTTCTCTTTTGCTGACTCCAGCTCCTGGCTAGCCCCGGCTCTCACGACGGAAGGTAAACGCACCGTTTTGACTTTTTTTTTTTTCCTCTGTCTCGGCTGGCGGGCAGAGCTGGGCCTTGCCTGGCGGCTGGACTCAGACGCGCTGCTGGGGGGATAGGCCGGCGAAATTCCCATATTCTGAGAGCCAGGCTCCGGACTGTATTAATCTAGCCACTTTGAGCCTTTCGTTTTGTAGCTGCCTCAGCGGGGTTTGTGACGAGCTCCGCGGTCAGGGTGCGGGACGCCATGTTGGTACCAAGATTTTAGTGGGACCTCGTTCTTAGCCTGGGAGCCAGCGCCTGCAAACGGGACAGCGCTTCTCCGTCAGAAAAGTAGTGAGTTTGCATAGTGCTGCCTACATTGGGGGCCCTGCAACAGCAGCAGAGGAATCTCTGCCTCTGGGCATCTTTAGCCCCCCTGTCTGCTTCCTGTGTGGAAGACGCCATCTTGGGTACGGTGGCCCCAGCTGGACCTAATTCTTAGCTTGGGAGCCAGAGCCTGCCCACAAGACAGCGCTTTTCTATCATAAAACCAGTACTCGACGCAGTGTTGGATAAGGCTAGGCCCTGTCAGCAGAGGCCACCAGGGCACTAGCAGTGCTGTATTCTGAACTAGTTTGTTATCATCTGGGGTTGGATACACTGGTGCTTACTTTGTCAGATGGGAAGAGGGACCTCTACACCTGAAAACCTAACTGACTTGTGAACTGGTCAGATACCTTTTGCTTTACATTTGAAGACAGCCTAGAGAAACATTTGTAACCCATCCTCATAGTACCTCTTCCAGCCTCTATATACTCACATGGGACCCAAAAAGCAACAGACAATTGTGGCATACAAGCAATCACTCATGGCTTCAGAAGGCTCCCAAACAAAGCAACCAAGGAGTTTTCCAGATGAAGAAACTTTTATGAAAGCATCAGGAAGTGAATACAACTGATTATATACAGGGCCCTTCTAGACCTTATACAAAATGCAGCAGAACAAAATGAAAAATTAAGCAAGTTGTTCAATCTGATGGAACACCAGTACTCTGAAATCCAACAGATCAAGAAGAAAATCAAAGACATAGAAACTTCCATGCAAAGCCAAGAAAACAGAATGGAACAAATGGAAAAAAGAATTTCTGACTTGGAAGACAGAGCTACTGATGCCAGTGTCTATGAGCAGAAATCAGAAAAAAGAAACAAGAAAAATGAAGAAACATTGAGAAGTATGTGGGACTCTATTAAGAGGAACAACCTTCGATTAATTGGAGTCCCTGAACAAGGTGAGACATCTGAGAACACAGAGAGTATTGTTGCTGAGCTGCTGAAAGAAAACTTCCCAGAAATCATGAAGGAAGAGAATATAGACATCTCAGATGCATATCATACACCACCCACTATAGATGTCAAAAGAAAGACTCCCAGACATATTATAATCAAGCTTAACAAAATGAAACATAAGCAGCAACTCTTAAAGGCAGCAAGACTCAAGGCAAAGCTAACATTCAGAGGGAAACCCTGTAGGCTCTCGTCAGATTTCTCAGCAGAAACCATGCTGGCACGGAGACAGTGGCACGACACATTCAAAGTCTTGAAGGAGAAGAACTTCCAACCAAGAATTATATATCCTGCAAAACTGTCTTTCAAACACGAAAATGAAATTAAGACATTTCTAGATAAACAGAAACTCAGAGACTTTGTAAAGACCAAACCCAAACTACAAGAAATACTGAAAGAAGTTCTTGGCTTTGGCTTAAAAGAACGAAACCACTAACTTTATATTTTAGAACGACACACTACTCAATACTCATTTAGGGAAGGCTCCAAAGTAAATCACAGCTTTGATTTGGAAAGAAGCAATCCAGTGATCATCATGAAAACTATGGTGTCATCATAATAAAAGAGGGATGTACTACAGTTGTTATAGTCCTTCCAGATGGAGAGGAAGATGACCAGACTGGTAGTAATTAAAATTGGGTTTATAAATAGTTTATTAAGGGGGTTCATAGGGGCAGCTGTAAAGTACAACAAAGATGTATCATACCATTTCAAGAAATCTAACATACGAGTCTCAACAACTATAAAACCAGCTCTGAAAAAGGTGAAAAATCAACTCACAAAAAAGAGTGTCTCAGAACAGACTAATAAGAACAACAGAGAAAACATCAACATAAAAATAAACATATCACAATGGCAGCAGTGAACACATACCTATCAATAATTACATTGAATGTGAATGGACTGAATGCTCCAGTAAAGAGACACCGAGTGTCATCTTGGATCAAAAGACACGACCCATCCATATGTTGTCTACAAGAAACTCACTTGAGACCTAAAGACAGGAACAAACTGAAAATTAAAGGATGGAAAAATATATATCAAGCTAACAATGAACAAAGAAGAGCAGGGGTGGCAATTCTAATCTCAGACAAAATCAACTTTAATGTCAAATCCACCATCGTGGACAAAGATGGACACTATTTATTGCTGAAAGGTTCAGTACACAAGCAAGACTTAACTATATTAAACATTTATGCACCTAATGTCAGAGCATCTAAATATGTCGAAGAAACACTGACTATGCTCAAAAGACAGTTAGATGACTCCACAATAATAGTGGGAGACTTTAACACTCCACTCTCAATACTAGACACATCATCTAGGAAAAAACCTCGGTAAAGATACAGAAGATCTCATTGACACAACTAACCAACTAAACCTGACTGATATATACAGAACTTTCCACCTCTCAGCAGACAACTACACCTTCTTCTCCAGTGCACATGGAACATTCTCCAGAATTGACCACGTGATAGGCCATAACGCAATGCTCAACAAAATTCATACCACTGAATTATTGCAAAGCATCTTCTCAGATCATAAAGCCATCAAAGTAGAAATCAATAGCAGAAAAAACAGAGATAGAAAGTGGAACTCTTGGAAACTGAACAACATCTTGCTCAAAAAAACATGGGTTATAGAGGAAATCAGGGATCAATTAAAGAAATTCATGGATTCCAATGAGAACGAAAACACTTCCTACCACAACCTATGGGATACAGCAAAAGCAGTGCTCAGAGGTCTGTTTATCTCCATAAATGCACACATCGGGAAGGAAGAAAGAAACCAAATCAAGGAACTAACTCTACAGCTTAAACAAGTAGAAAGAGAACAAAAGAGGAACCCCTTGGGCACTGGAAGAAAGGAGATCATAAAGATTAGAGCAGAGCTAAATGAATTAGAGAATAGAAAAACAATTGAAAAAATTGAAAAGACCAAAAGCTGGGTTTTTGAAAAGATCAACAAAATTGATAAACCACTGGCTAAACTTACTAAAGAAAAGCAGGAAAGGAAACAAATAACCCAAATTAGAAATGAGAAGGGAGTTGTCACCACAGATGCAACAGAAATCAAAAACATCACAACAGAATACTACGAAAGACTGTAACAAATTTGAAAACCTAGGGGAAATGGACAAATTCCTTGACTCATACCACCTACCCAAATTATCACAACATGAAGCAGAACAACTTAATAAACCCATCACAAAGGAAGAGATTGAAAAGGTCATCAAAACACTGCCAACCCAAAAAAGTCCGGGCCCAGATGGCTTCACGGCAGAATTCATTATCCGACCTTAGAACATACTACACTGCCACAGTGGTCAAAACAGCCTGGTACTGGTACAAGAACAGACAGATTGATCAATGGAACAGAATTGAGACCCCAGAGATGACACCATCTGCCTATGAACAATTGATATTTGACAAAGGCCCTAAGACATTAAACTGGGGTAAAAACAGTATCTTCAACAAATGGTGCTGGCAAAATTGGTTATCCATCTGCAATAAACTGAATCAAGATCCATATCTTACACCTTATACAAAAACCAACTTCAACTGGATAAAAGACCTAAATATCAAACCTAAAACGATAAAGCTCATCCAAGAAAAGGTAGGAACAACAATGGAAGTTTTAATACACAATGAGGACAGACTCCAAAATCTGTCAAAGAAACCTCAATCAACAGAAGAGAAAGTAGATAAATGGGAACTATTAAGAATCAAACACTTTTGCTCATCCAAAGACTTTATTAATAGAATTAAAAGAACACCCACAGAGTGGGAAAAAATATTTGGCAACTCTATGTCAGATCGATGCCTGATCTCTATAATCTATAAGATACTACAAAATATCAATAAAAAGAAGATAAACCATCCAATTAAGCGATGGGCAAAGGAGATGGACAGATACTTCACTAAAGAGGAGATCCAGGCAGCCAAAAAACACATGCGGACATGTTCACGATCTTTAGTTATTAAAGAAATTCAAATCAAGACAACAATGAGATACCATCTCACCCCAACAAGATTGGCCATGATCCAGAAAATGCAAAACAACAAATGCTGGAGAGGCTGTGGAGAAAGTGGAACCCTCCTACACTGTTGGTGGGGTTGCAAAATGGTCCAGCCTCTTTGGAAGGCAATCTGGTGCTTCTTTAAAAAAATGGATATGGATATACCATTTGACCCAGTAATTCCACTACTTGCAATATACCCTACAGATTCAAGGCCTTTCACACCAACGGACACATGCACCAGAACGTTTATCGCGGCACAGTCCACAATAGCAAAAAGGTGGAATCAACCCAGATGCCCAACAATAGAAGAATGGATAGGTAAACTGTGGTACATATACTCAATGGAGCACTACGCAATGATAAAGAATAACGATGATTCCAGGAAACATCTCCTAACCTGGTTTCAACTGGAAGACATTATGTTGAGTGAGAGTAGTCAGCGACAAAAGGACAAATACTGTATGAGACCTCTACGATAAGATCTCAAAAACAGACTTGTGTATAGAAGAAAAGACTCTTTGACAGCTGCAAGGGAGGGTAAGGAGGGAGGGAAGGCGAGGGGGGAGGGTTTAGTTTAGGTAGTTACTAGAAATCTAGTTGGGAGAAAGCGGTGACAGCACACATTAGGAATAAGAACAACATTAAGTGGACTTCAGCATAAGTACTTGAGTACTTGAGTACTCCTTCCATCTTAACTGAATACTGCAAGGATAGAGTAGCTGGGGCGGGGGGCGGGGGACCATGCTCTTAGGCGAATTCCAGCCCAATTGGCACAACTAGCGTTTTGCTAAGAGAGCTCTCTGCACCCCACATTGGTGAGTGGCGTCTGGGGTCTTAAAAGCTGCCAAGCTGCCATACGAGGACACAGCAAATGGTCCCAACTCAGCAGGAACGGATGCTCACCGAGGGCCAAAATGGCATGCGGTAAAGACAACCGAGAAGACAGAGAGACCCACAAGAGTGGGTGCCTACATCGACCTGGGACCAGAAGAACCGGATGATGCCCGGCCACCACCACTGATAGCCATGACGGAGCTCACAGAGAGGAGCCTCACTGGCAACACAAGAATAAAAAGAGGTGCATCATGAGATCTCTACTAAAAGACCTCAACTGATGGTCCAGCAGTTTGGGGGTTCCTCTGAGAGCATGGCCCCCGGCCCTGATGCTGCCCGTTCCTATAAATTATAACAAAGGTCCACTCTTTGGACAGGAATGGAATGGACTTGGCAATGCAGAGTAACCATATATTGGAAGCACTTTATGGTTCTGTACATCTATATGATATCATCTTGCTGACCTCTGTCTGGAGGAAGGGGAGTGGACGGAGAGGAGGGGAAAGGAGACTGTTGGGAGGATGAGACATGTATGGAGCAGAGAGGAATAGTGTGCAGTCCCCGGACAGGGAGAGCAGTGGAAGCTGCATATAGGGGGCATGTAAATTTACACGTGAATGTACATTTTCATTCAGTTATGTTAAATAAAAATAAAAATATAAAAAAAAAATAGGAGAGAATGCTGTGTGACTATATGATGAAAGAATATTTCACACAGAAAAAATAGTGAGCACAAAGGTTCAGAGATAATAGTGTATCTGATTTGCTTAAGGACATGCAAGAAGACCACAGCGTTTAAAGCAGAGTGAAAGACCAGCAGATGACAGAAGAGGAGCTTGAGAGGTATTCATGGACTAGGCCACACAGTGCTCTGCAGCCAGAGAAGGCCTCTGGACCCCATTCAAAGTATAATACAGAACACAAGAGACAAGTGTTTTTAACAGTATATTTTTAAAAATCTGGAAAAATACACAAGGACTGCCAATTAAGTTCCGGAACGCATGCTAGTAAAAGTGCTACATACCTAATTGCTGAATATCACTACAGTCACCTTCAAAGTACTCCCCTTGGGAAGTTATGCACCAATGCCAGAGCCTAGTCTACCCTTCAAAGCAATTTTGGAACTCTTTTTCTGGAATCACCATCAGAGCTGCTGTTGTCCGACCCTTGATGTCCTCAATGTCATCAAAATGTCTTCCTTTCAATGTTTCCTTTCTCTTCAGGTAACCAGAGTCATTGGGGCCGAGATCAGGTGAGAAGGGAGGGTGTTCCAATACAGTTACTTGTTTACTGGCTAAAAACTCCCTCACAAACAAGTAAGTCTGAGAACTTGCTATCATGCCACCAAGCACAATGGCTATGCCCAAGAGATCTAAAACTGCTTTGAAGGGTGGACTAGGTACTGGCATCAGTGCATAGCTTTCCAAGGGGAGTACTTTGATGGTGAGCACAATGATATTCAGTGATAAGGTATGGAGCACTTAAAATAATTAAGTTCACAGACTTGCCTGTCAGACCTCGTATACTAAACTGTTACAGGAAGTTATTATTAGAAGTAGGCAGAGGTAGGATTTCATTTAAACCTTCTGAAAGATTTAAATATTTTATAATATTCATGTTAGTTCTGTAAGCAGAAAATTCACTCACATAAAACTATTATACACTAGACACTTGTCATCACTGTCATGATGTAATATTTATAGAAAAGGCACTGAGGCAGGTAGAAATCCCTGCTTTTTGAGAATTTCACAGCTGATATTATGCCGGAGTTAAGAAGACTACAGAAATCATCCAAACTTCAAAAACAATAAATTAGCAAAAAGACCACAAAAACTCAGAAGTATACTTTCCTCCTCAGTTAAAAACTGAAGGAAAAGTGACTGTGTATTAAAAATTTTTATCTGTAATACAGAAGATGACCACAAACACTGTCATATGTTACAGTACCATCTACTGCTTCATTTAATTTGACATTACAAAATACTACCAAACAATGACCAAAGTTCAGTCATTCCTTGTCACAGTTAAGCATTTTAAACATTTCTTACAATTATCCTTACCTAATTAAGTTATAGTCTAATGAAAGGGCTACCTTCAATATGCTTCTAACTTCATACATTCCTTCTCTTAAAACTCATATACTGAACAGACCATTCACCAAAACCTCCTCTAGGACTTTCTACTTTAAGAAACTGGAAAATGAACATCAAATTAAACTGAAGTAGAAAAAAAGGAAATAAAAGCAAAAATCAATGAAATTTAAAACACAGTTTTAACAAATTTTTTTTAAAAAGCCCTAACAAAACTGATACAATAAAAGCGTAAAACCAGAAATTAGAAATAGCAGGAATAAAAGAGACTATCCATATAGACCCTACAGATATAAAAATAACAAGGTAATTTTTTAAAAAATTATGCCAATAAATTCTACAATTTAAACTAATTCCTTGAAAAACATAAATCCATAGAAGTTGACAGAAGAAACAGAAAATATCAGTGCTGTGTTTTTATGCAAATACTGTATGTCTTCTATTTTGTTTGTGAACCTTGCCCTCTCTGTGAAGCATTTTTGTAAGTGCACTGCACTAATTTTTTAATAACAAGAAAAAAATTGGAATAGCATCACTAAGGAAAATACCTCATGAGGGGAGGGCATAGTTGGCAAACAAAGGTAGAAGGTATACATTATTTCTGTAAAAATACAGTATTGAGGAAATTAAATTATGATGACTATTCATACACAAAAAAGTGTGGCCCATATGACTTCAATGTTTACCTGTATCAAGTCTTTACCAAAGGCTTCTTACCCATTCCTTTACAAGTCCCTCTATATTGTAAATTAGTCCCTAATAAAATTTATATACTCTAGAAAAAAGAAGTGTCTATAAACTTTTTCCATACAGGCCAGGGATGAGAGTATCAGTGTACTGTAATCTCTTTTACTGTCTTCCTAGCTGCTAACGGACACAATACCTATTAGCTGACTCAAAGTAAAGTATGTGCCTCATGGGGGGTTGATTACCCGAAGAAGAAACACAGAAGTCTGTTAAACTATCTTAGAGGGGTGAAGAAGGAAGACCTGCCCATGACACCAGTAAAATCTAGAGTAATAACCAGGAGAGGGTCACCCATCTAAACAGAGACAATAATAGATATGCAGTGCCTGGAGGTCTTCCACTGTTACTGTCCCTCTTACTCTTTATCACTCCTTTCTCCCAGCATTCTCTATATATGCTATCTGGCTGTCCTGTTAACATTCAGAAAGGAACTCAGGCATTCTAATCCTAATACATGAAGTACGGCACGCTTGCTTGTGATCTTACAGTACCTTGGGATAGGAGCCTAATTTCAGGAAATCATGGCTAATGATGGTGCCTGCTGTTCTGGCCATTCCTGTCCTATCTATTCCATGAGTAATAAATACCTATTCACCACACCACTAGAACAATGTCTGGGAGATGCTCTGCTCCACGTGGTCTTCACTAAGAACTTGTGAACACAGCACACTTCAGCCAGAAAATAAATACCTTAGGTTTGGCGGGCCATGTGGCCTCTGCTGCAACTACTCAACTCTTCAGATGAAGCATAAAACCAGCAACAAATAATATATAAACAAACTGGCATGGCTGTGTTTCAATAAAACTTTATTTTTAAACACAAAGTGCAAGTTGGCCTTCAGGTTACAGTTCACTACCTCTAGTCTGGAAGAAACCATAGCAGGGCAAAGATAACTCCTGAAGTAGCTGGTCTCCAAAGATCACCCTAAATGAACTTCCCTCCTGGTATTCATATCCTTATGTTGTCCCTCTCCACACTGAATATGGCTTGGCCCTATTCTGCTTTAGCTGATAGACTGGGAACAGAGATGTTGCTATGGCAGTTCAGGCCCTAAGACTCACAGAGATAGAACAGCTTCTGCTTTTGTTCTTTTGAGAGCTCTGAGCTGCCACACAAAGTCTCCTAGAAACAACAGTGTAATACAGTATTGTGGAAGACAAATTCTGAGACTCAGGTGCTCCTTGAATACTCTGGGGGTCAGTTCTAGCCTGGCCCCTAGGGTCATCATGAGTCGGATCCGACTTGACAGCACTTGGCGTGGCTTGGCTATGGAGAGAAGAGAAAAGCCTAGTCATCTCACCATCCCAGCTGACACCAGCTGTCTAGCCACTTCTACCAAGGTATCAGATATTGCTCCCACAGATATTGGAGTCAATCAACTTTCAGGCCAGCTGAGTACTAATGACTGCAGTCCTCTAATATCATATGAAGAACCAGCCCCCAACTTAGCCCAATCAACCACAAAACCGTGAGATACAATAAATGGTTGGTGTTATGTTAACAGTACTAGTAAGAAACTTTCCCTTCAAGCAATTAGTTAGTCTATGCCCTTTCTCTTCCTAAGCTATAAAGCACTGAGAATTCCAGAACATTTAACAGAGTATATGACTAACTTGGACATAGGCCAAGACAAGGTTGTTTGAACAGAACAAGGAGATAGTAACACATGGTTCAAAGTCAGGAAAGGTGTGTACTGGGGCTGTATCTTTTCACATACTTATTCACTCTGGATACTGAACAAATAACCCAAGAAACTATACTATATGAAGAACAGGGCATAAGGACTGGAAAAACACTCTTTAAAAACCTTTGATGTGAAGATGGCACAACTTTGCTTGCTGAAAGTGAAGAGGGCTTAAAGCACTTATTGATGAAGATCAAAGACCACAATCTTCAGTGTAGATTACACCCCAACATAAAGAAAATCAGAATCCTTACAACTGGACCCAAAGGCAACATCATGATAAATGGACAAAACACTGAAGGTGTCAGGATTTCGTTTTACTTGAATCCACAATCAACACTCACCGAAGCAACAGGCAAGAAAGAAATCAATGCACTGCATTGAGCAAATTTGCTGCAAAAGATCTCTTTGAAGTACTAAAAAGCAAAGATGTCACTCTGAGGACTCAGGTGTGCCTGACTTAAGCCACAGTGTTTTCAATCTCCTCATCTGCATACAAAAGCTGGACAATGAATAAAGACCAAAGAAGAACTGATGCCTTTAAATTGCAGTTGTGGCAAAGAATGTTGAATGTAATACCACAGATTGCCAAAATTTGTCTTGGAAGAAGTACAACCAGAATCGTTCTTAGAAGCAAAGATGGCAACACTCTCTCTCACATACTTTGTAAATTTACACGTTATCAGAAAAGATCAGTCCTCGAAGGACATTAGGCTTGGTAAAGTAAAGTTCCAGCAAAAAAGTGGAAGTTCTTGAAGGAGATGAACTGACACAGCAGCTACAACAATGGGCTCAAGCACAACGATTGTGGGGCTGCCACAGGACCAGGCACGTGGTCACTACGAGTAAGAAGAGACTTGAAGGCACCTAACACCATTACTCAGAAATAAAAAGCCAAACTTAATTTATCATTCTCTGATTCATAATTATCTTTATTTTTATGCTAACTCCTTGGCCATTAAATGGTTCAACATCAAACTAACAATATATTTATTCCTTTTCATGACATTAAAAACTACTACTTAAATATCACCAGGCTGTTACACACTGCAACAACAATAATAAAAGAGATTTAAGTTATGAAGAACATCTATTTGAAATCCACACTAATTGTGACATTTTACCTGTCCTTTTGCAATGAGATAAGCAACAATTGAGGTATGTCCAAACTGAGCGGCCAGATGAATACAGCTACATCCTTCTCCATCAATTAATGAAGGATCTGCACCATATTTCATTAGTTGCACAACCATGGACAGATGGCCTTGTCTAAAACATAAAAGAGTGAACACTTAGATATATAAAGTTATTTAAAAGAGGACAATCTGGAAAGAGCTTTTATAATTATGATCATGACAGAAAGGATTACAGCAATATTTTAAAAACATATTTTAAAATAAATTTATGTCAAACACATTTGGGATTTTATGGCTCCCAAAAAGTCTTAACTGGAATAACATTTTTTTGTTATAATTTTATTAATTTACTTATTTGCAATAATAAAAAATTATTAATTGTAATTCAATACAATGTCAACAGTCCCATGAACAGGTCTAGGTTTTTAACTATAAATATAGTTAAGGCTGCAAAAATATTACATTTACAAATTTAAAGTTTAACTAAATCTTATAAACTAACTGGATTCATACCTGCATGGTTAATTCACTAGGGTCACTTTGGAAAACAAACTTTGCTTCTAATGCAGGTAACAGTGGACAGCAATGCATTAGCATACCAACGGCATTAGCTTACTGGCATAAATTCTCCCATTCATTTTAGCATTATCATTTAAACAAACAAAAAGTTTGTTTAATTGTAGACTAATAAAGGAACCAAAGGAAAAAAAATTCCAGAAGTAAATTTAAACCTTGTAGCCCAGTGCAATGGAGTTGAATTTAGGTCGCCTCCAAGTTGATCCACTATAGCACCTTTCGAAATATAGTATCTATAAGACAAAATTGAAAATAATTTAGACAATTTTCATTTTTGAAAAATCATGTGAAAAACACAAAATGTTTTCCAATTTAGAGCAAGGGCTACTTGTGCCTTTGAAGACACAATAATCCTTTCTAATATATTTAATATAATTTGATATCAAATAGAGTTTCCATTTGTTCTAGAAGTAAAATAAAAATAATTATTTTTAAGTTACAAATAAGAATAACAGTGCCAAATTAAGAATCATATTATAAAACAAAGGAAAAGGTATCCAAGTAAAAACAAAGATGTAGATAACAGGTGCATATAGGACCTTAGAGTAGTTGTAGAATTAAGCGATACACTAAATCTACCTCATGCAACATAGCTTTTTAAGCTTTACTTTTCTCAAGAGATAACTGAAAATCAAATCACACAGAATACATGCAAGAATTTTATAAACTGTAAAGAATGAAATGAAAGTTTCTTACTATGCCTTATTTGTTAAGTTATGCTCCTTTAAAAAAAAATTAACAACCTCAGTGATTACTATGTCAATGTCATAACATCTTGATATCCTCCGAAATTATAAGAATCTAGCTACTTCCTATAATGCCTTCTTTGGGCTTCACCGATGCAATAAGTCTTTGAATATAAAAATGATTCACAGCATTTGATGCCTTATTTTGATGTATATATGGTACTGACAACAAAGCATCTGTCAGTTTCTTGTACTATGGTGGACTGCGTGTTGTCGTGATACTGGAAGCTTTGCCACCACTATTTTCAAAAGCCAGCAGGGTCATTCTTGGGGGATAGGTTTCCAGACAAAGACAAACTAGGAGAAAGGACCTGGCAGTCTACTTCTGAAAACAATGGTCAGTGAAAACCTTATGGACAGCAGCAAAACATTACCTGATAAAATGCCAGAAGATAAGCCCATCAGGTTGGAAGTTACTCAAAAAATAAGTGGGAAGGGCTGCCTTCTCAAACAGTTGATCTTAATGACATGGAGAGAGTCAAGCTTTCGGGACTTTTGTCTGCTGCTTTGGTACAGCTCAAAATGAAAAGAAACAGTTGCAAACAACATACCACGGACTAGCAAAAAGAATGAACAAACTCATCTTGAAAATACAGCCAGAATGCTCCTTACAAGCAAGGAAGGCAGTACACTGTTTCCCATACTTTGAACACATTATCAGGAGGGATGAGTCGCTGGAGAAGGACATCATGCTTGGTAGAAGGTCAGTGAAAAAGAGAAAGAACCACAATGAGGTGGACGGACACTGGCCATACTAACGGCCGAAGCATGACAACGTGAGGATGGCGCAGCATCGGGCAGTGTTAAGTTCTGCTGTACACAGGGTCACTACGAGTCAGAACTGATTCAACAGCACCTTAACAACTAACTAATAACATACTAGTGACCTCCTAAACTGATCTGGATACCCTAGTGGTAGTGCGGTTAAGTGCTACTAATACAAGGTCAACAGTTCCAACTCACCAGATGCTCCTTGGAAACACCATCAAGCAGTTCTCCTCTGTCCTACAGGGTCACTATGAGTCAGAATCAACTCCACAGCTGCAGGTTTGGGGTTTTTTTGTTGTTGTTTAAACTGGTCTAGCTGATTATTCTTTTAGATCACTATTGCATTCACTCTTGTGCACAGCAGCCTTAAATATACACTAACATGCTTCATTCAGAAATCTTCTGCTTTATATTTGTTGAATCAGTACTTTGAAAGCATTATGCAATGAGGGCCTAACTTTATTACACAAAATGGCTCAAAGGTGCATAACAAACTATTTCCAGTATACAAAACAGCTATTGAGAACAAAGATTTAAATAATCCTGATTTGCTGCTTAAGGTAGACATTATATAATAGTGGCAACTATTTTTTGAGAATGGCTTGGCTGCAACCCTAAAATAACAGCTCAACCAAAGAATAGCTTTGACAGGATACGGTTTCTTTTTCTATTTTCAATTACAAATTTTTAAAAAAACTCTTTTCATTCTCTTCTCTATAGCCAATTTACCTGGTCCTGAGTGCCGTTTTTACTTCCTCTGGCAAATTTCAAATTTTTGCAAGGGCTATATCAATGAGTGATTTCCAAACTAAAGGTACAACTGTTTCTTCACAAGGACACAGAAATTTCTTTACTGTATGCTAAAAAATAATACCTTCTATCTCCCTTTCACTGTAAACTGTTAGAAAAACCCACTGCCATCCAATCAATTCTAACTCAGTGAAATTATAGGACAGAGCAGAACTGTTCCACAGTTTCTGGTGGCTTATGGATTTGGACGGCTGACGTTTCCGTTAGCAGCCAAATGTTTAACCAATGTACCACGAGGGCTCCTTAACTCTTGGAAAAACCATGTATTTTTATAATGTGTTATTCTTTCTAGTTTTGGAAACCTTGAACTTAATGACGTGGACGGAGTCAAGCTTTCAGGACCTTCATCTGCTAATGTGGTATGATTCAAAAACAAAAAACAGCTGAAAATATCCATTAATAACTGGAACATGGAAAGTATGAAGCACGAATCTAGGAAAATTGGAAGTCATCAAAAATGAAATGGAATGCATAAACGTCAACGTCCTAGGCACTGGTAGGCTGAAATGGACTGGTATTGGCCATTTTCAACCAGACAGTCACACAGTCTACTACTATGCTGGGAACAACAACCTGAAGAAGAATGACACTGCAGTCAACGTCAAAAAGAACATTTCAAGATGTATTCTGAAGTACAATGCTGTCAGTGATAGGATAATATCCACACAGCTATAAGAAAGAAGAGTTAACATGACTATCATTCAAATTTACACACCAACCACTAAGGGCGCAGATAAAGAAACTGGAGATCTTTACCAGCTTCTGGAGTCTGAAATTGATCAAATGTGCAAATCAAGATGCATTGATGATTACTGATGACTGGAGTGCAGAAGTTGGAAAACAAATTAAAGTAAGTCCACAAGAGCCAAGATACAAGTTTGAGAATATCTCAGCTGAATTCAGGGACCATCTCAAGAACAGATTTGATGCATTGAACACTAAGAAAACAACATCAAGGACTTCATACATGAAGAAAAAAAAAGGTCATTAAAAAGACAGGAAAGAAAGAAAAGACCAAAAGGTATGTTAGAGGAGACTCTGAAACTTCCTCTCTCACATCCAGTAGCTAAAGTAAAAGGAAGAAATGATGAAGTCAAAGAACTGAACAGAAGATTCCAAAGGCATGTTTGAGAAGACAAAGTAAAATATTACAACATGTGCGAAGACCAGAAGATAGAAAACCAAAAGGGAAGAACACACTTGGCATTTCTCAAGCTGAAAGAACTGAAGAAACAGTTTTAATAGGGAAGTTAAGTTACAACAGTGAAGGATCCTATGCAGAAAATATTAAACAACACAGGAAGTTATCAAGATAGAAGGAATACAGAGTCGTTGTACCACAAAGAACTGGCCAACATCCAACCATTTCAAGAAGCAGCACATGACCAGGAACCAACAGCACAGGAAGTCCTGGCAGCACTGAAGGCATTGGCAAAGTACAAGGCTCCAGGAACCAACAGAACACCAAGATGTTTCAACAAACAGATGTGACACTGCAAGTGCTTGGTACTCTACGCCAAGAAATTTGGATGACAGCTACCTGGCCAAACTGGAAGAGTTACACAGTTATGCCTATTCCCAAGAAAGGTGATTCAACCGAATGTGGAAATTATCAAACAAAATCATTAATATCATATGCACGTAAAATGTTGCTGAAGATCTTTCAAAACTAGCTGCAGTGAACTGTCAGAAATTGAGGCTGGACTCAGATATGGAACCAGGGATATCAACTGCTGATGTCAGATGGATCCTGGCTGAAAACAGAGAAAACCAGAAAGAAGTTTACCTGTGTTGTATCAATTACACAAAGGCATCCTACTGTGTGGATCATTTAAGAAATTATGGCTAACATCACCACAAATGTGAATTCCAGAACACTGAACTATGCTCATGAGGAACCTGTACATAGGTCAAGAAACAATTTTTTTGCATAGAACAAGTGGATACTGCACGGTGTAAAGTCAGGGAAGGTGTGTGTCTTTCAGTACACCTACTGAATCTGTAGGCCAAGCAAATAATCTAAGCAGCTGGACTGTATGTTCCTCAATTGCTTTGTCTGTGTGACTTGTTCTGTGTTTTGCCTGATCTCCTTCCAGATCTCTTTGAGTTCTGTACTTTAATCTTTTGCATTTTATCTCCAGTAATTTCATGAAGTTCTCTTCATCTGGAAGATGTCTTGATTCTCTGTTTTGGAAGCTTGCTGAAGAAGCCATTATGTTCTGTCTCTTTATGTGATTTGATATTGACTGCTGTTTCTGAGTCATCAATAAGTTATTGTACTTATTCATACTTGTTTCCTGTGTCCTAGTTTCTTGTTTTGTTTCCCTATGCCCAAACAGGCTACTTCTGTGAGCTAGTTATAGTCCAGTATAGTATTCGTGCTTTTGAAGCATTAATGTCCTGTCACCAGCTGTTAAGAGCTGCTAGTAGGTGTGTGAGCCCACGAGTCTGTTTACTTTTCTTGTGTGGATTCAGCTCAGGTGTCCGGGTAGTCAGTCACTGAGTGTGTGGTGCAGGCTCTCACCTCAGTCCTAGAAAGGCAGGGGTGACTGGTGTAGGCACAGGCATCTGGCTGCAGCAGGGGTGGGTCACATGCTGAGCAAGGCAAAGGCTGACATCCACCACTGAATGTCTGTGAGAAAAGTATGTCCTTCTTCCCTATAGCATGTAGGTGGGTAGGTTTTACAGCCCAGCCATGGGCACCAAATGTTGTTGGTGATAAGGACTGAGAAGGTACCACTTACTCTTGGATCCCTGTCACAGGTGACTAGATGGCATCTCTGAAGTCACCAGTCCTCAGTCCCCTGATGTGGGTAGGTAAGGTACCTGCGTAACAGGCAGAGCAGTGTCAAATATCCTCTGCCACTCTACCATATAGCTGATACAGCTGAGGTTAAACATCAGGTATATATTCTGTTGTACTGTGCTAACGAGGCCCTACACTGTTGCAAGGGGCCACAGAGGTCTTTTCAGGGGGGAAAGGGATTCAACGTCCACGAAGGCCTTAGGCCTGTGCCTAGGCAAAGGATCTTTCTGCCCTAAATCCCTGGCTCTGGTGGATTATTTTTTCCTGTTCTTTAATGTGTTCCCATTCAAAGGCCAAGAGAATGGCTCAAGGAGCATGAATGGTCCCTACTTTCAGCTCACAGTTTGCATCAGTCTCTGAAGCTGGCTCAGATTCCCTACACAGCAGGAAAGAGGCACATAAACGGGAGACAGGTCTTTCACAAAGGCATGTTTTCTGCTCCCCATGGTAGGTTAGACACAAATACTTACCTTTTCCAACTGCATGCTGTTTTTCACTGACTCTGGAGGTGGGACTCAAATCTCTACTTCATGGTCTCTCCCACTGTGGAAAATGTGCCCCTAATGCCACTGCTGGCCTCATCATGCTTACACCAGTAAAATCTGGCTTGCAGGATACCAGTTTCGTCTGGTTGAGAGACGGCAACTCCTCCCTACTTGTAAGCCATCTCTCTTTCTCCCTGTTGCTCAATCTGATTCCTCAGTTTTGCCTTAGGTCTTCAGGGCTCCTAGCTTGTCATATATAAATGATGTATTTTGGGGAGGGACATTGTGTTAAAAGGCATCATGAGAAGCATCTAACTATTTCACCACCTGGGCCTTGCCTCATCAAAGCTGGACTGTATGAAGAAGAATAACAGGGCTGGAGGAAGACACATTAACAGTCTGCATTATGCAGATGACAAACCATGCTTACTGAAAATGAAGGAGACTTGAAGCACTTACTGATAAAGGCAAAACAGCATAGCCTTCAGTACAGATTACATGTCATCATACAGAAAACCAAAGTCCTCACAACTGGATCAATAAGCAATACCATGATAAACAGAGAAAAGATGGAAGTTTTCATGAATTTCATTTTATTTGGATCCATAATCAACACCATGGAAGCAGCAGTCAAGAAATCAAAAGGCAAACTGAATTGGGCAAATCTGCTGCAAAGGACTTCTTAACAGTGCTGAAAAGCAAAGATGTCACCTTAAAAAGTAAGTTAAGCCTGACCCAAGCCATGGTATTTTCACTCACGTCAGATGCATGCAAAAGCTGAACAATGAATCAGGACAACAAAAGAACTAAAGGCTTTAAATGGTGCTGTTGGCGAAGAACAGTGAATATACCATGGGCTAACAAAAAAAAAAACAAACGTGTCTCGCAAGTACAATCAGAATGCTTCTTAGAAGCAAGGATGCTGAGACTACATCTCACATACTTTGGGATCAGTCCTTGGAGAAGGACATTATGCTTGGTAGAACAGAAGGTCAGCAAAAAAGGAAGATGACTCTCAATGCAACTGACAGTCACAGCAGCTCCAACAACTGGCTCCAGCATAGCAATGATTGTGAGCATGGTGCCAAGACTTGGCAGTTTTTCCATTCTGTAGTACACAGCTATAAATCAGAACCAACTCCATAGCAACTAACAACAATAACAATTTAAATACTGAATAATAATTTAACTAAAACCGTAACACAGGATGACCAAAGAGGTATTAGCAGTGAGGTGGTTTAAGGTGTCTAGTTATCCCAATATCCTGATACAATCCTAATATAATGAGTCAAGTCCAACTGACAGTGACCCTGTAAGAGCAGAACTGCCCCACAGGGTCTCCAAAGAGCAGCTGGTAGATTTGAACCACTGGCCTTTTGTAAGCAGTTGAGCTCTTAACCACTGTGCCATCAGGGCTCCAATCCCAATACAAAAGGTGAAAATGTTAGATGCCATCAAGTTGGTTCCAATTCATAGCAACCCTATACATCAGAGTAGAACTGCCCCATAGTTTCCAAGGAGCAGCTAGTGGATCTGAACTGCCAACCTCTTGGTTAGCAGTCATAGCACTAACCACTACGCAGCCAGGGATTCCAAAAGTTAAAATGTCAAGTTGATTTTTTTAAAAAAAGATGTAAGTTGGCAATATTTATTAAAATTAAAAATTCATATTTCTAACTTGCTCATTCTTAAGAAATTTATATATTTGAAGATGTACAAAATGATGTATGAAGAATATTATATACTAGTTCCAGTTTATGGCAATGGAAAAATCACAGTGATTTAAGTGTAGGGTTACACAGCCAATT
This sequence comes from Heterohyrax brucei, assembly GCA_028571685.1. Classification (NCBI taxonomy): domain Eukaryota; kingdom Metazoa; phylum Chordata; class Mammalia; order Hyracoidea; family Procaviidae; genus Heterohyrax; species Heterohyrax brucei. The sequence goes on along the minus strand of CM053142.1, from coordinate 140,497,295 downwards.
AATGTAATTGCTGTCAATAGGTTGTGTATCTATAAAAGTTTAACTGTCAAAAGTTTAACAGAAATGTTTACAACAACAATAACAAAAGAGTAGCTGCACTAGCTGCTTATGTACCACCAAATACCTCAAAAATTTAGCTTATGGGTTTGGAAGTGTAGAGTCATAGTTTCATGGGACATCCCAGTAAAGGGATCTAATAACATGTTCCTATTCTATCTTCTAGTTTATTGAATAGTGCCCGGAATCTTAGAAACTTTCACGGGGACTTGCAAAACACAAAAATCAGTCTCTATTTACCTGGAACAAAAAGGAAAAACGAGAGTCAGGACTGGAGGGAAAAATAACACATGTAGCGAACTGCCTCCTGGAACAACTGCCTTCACTGACATGAGGCCAGAAGAACTGCACAGTTCTGGCTACTGTTAACATTCTGATCAAGCACTCTACAGCAGGAAGAATCCTGAATAGGGGTGGTACATGTAGGACATTTAAAAAGTCAAATTCTTAGGGAATCCAGATTTTCTGTTGCCTCAGAGGCTGAATGGACCCTTGAAACTATTACCCCGAGATAATCTTTATACCTGAAATCTTAGAACAAAAATATTCCCTGAAGTCTTCTTAAAACCAAACATTAGTTTAGTTTAGCTAGTAGACAATGTCTTCATTGAGCACTGTGCTCTTTTAGGATCTACCTGGGATCAAGTTTACAACTGTAACTCAAAAGATTAGACAGGCAACTCAGGAGACAGTAAGTTTATGTTAACGGAGGATGAACAACTCAGAAAAGGACGGTGAGAATGGCTGCACAACTTAAAGAATACAACCAGTCACTGAACTGTACACACAGAAACTTCTGAATCGGTATATGCTCTGCCGTGCACATCCTCAATTAAAAAAAAGTAATGTAAAAAAAAAAAATTCAGTATTGTTTATAACAGCAAAACTCCAGAACCAATCTCAATGTCCATCAACAACAAAACCAGTGAATAAACAACGGTACTTCCACATAACTAAATATTACACAGCTATTTTAAAAGAATGGAACCGTTCTATTTGTACTAATATGGAAAACCCTATATGGTATACAAACTAGGTAAAAAAGCAAAGAGATGTTTGCTATCACCTGTGAAAATAAAATAAATTTCTAAATATATTTATTTAATAACATAATATACAGTGCCCCAGTCGCACAGTGTTTAAGAACTATAGCTATTAACCAAAAGACTGGCTGTTCAAATTCACCAAGTGCTCCTTGGAAACCCTATGGGAGAGTTCTATTCTGTCCTATAGGGTCACTATGAGTTGGAACTGACTCGATGGTAACAGGTTTTGGTTCTTATATAAAAACAAGAGTAAATACTGGAAGAAGCAATTAAAACAGTTACTTATGAGGTACAGGACCCAGGAGTAGGGATTAGAGATGCACTGCTGTTTCTCACAATAAGTCTTTAAATACTATTTGATTTTTCATGTCCTATTTTGATTCAAATAGTAGTGAATGAAAAAAAAACTGAAGCAATGGGAAGGCTAGATAATTTAAACCAATCTTTCCACAGAAGACAACTAAATTTAGTAAACTTTATTTTTAAAATTCCATAAAAAGGCAAAGGCTAAGATTTAGAATACTAACTTGGCCAGAATCAAGAGAAGGCTAAAACACACAGAAGTTCAAAAAAGTACTTGGGTACCATTTGCCCCAGAGACAATTTGCTGACACAGAAAAACTGCCCAAGAGGTGAGCCGAGAAGACAAAAGCAAAGTAAGGGCTGGGACACCCAACAGCTGCACTGTAAAGGTGAAAAAAAAAAAAAAAATCAGAAGTAAACCTGGCTCTCTAGCACGGTCTTCACCCACCTGAGTGATCTAGAAAACCTAAAGCTTTGAAATTACGATGGACCTAGCAGAAAAAGAGATCTTCTTAGTCCTAATATTATGCTACAAATAACTCTTCAACACTGTATCTACCACACACTCAAAGATAATCAGGCATACAAGAAGTCAAGATAACTGAAACACATTCACAGAAATTTCAGATGGTAAAACTCAGACACACGTTACAAATAACTATACTTACTCTACTATAGTCAAGTATGTACGATTAAAAATGTCAACAATTAATAATTTAAGTAATACAGATTTGTAATAAAAAATAAAAATTCTAGAAAAAAATTAAATTAGGAAGACTATGGATAGCTTTTACCGTAGATTACAAATAAATACAGAAGTGGAAGATAGGTTAGAAAAAGTCTGCAGAATGAAGCAGAAACAAAAAGATATAACACACAGAACAGAGTGTAAGCATATACACTGAAGACTATACAATGAAAAGATCTAACATACATTAGCAAAAAGAGAATAGGGCCGATGAAATATCTGAAGAATAGCTGTGATTTTTCCAGAACTGATGACAACATCAATCCACAGATTCAAGAATTCCTTGTGATCTCAGTCAGGATAAACAAAAAAAATCACACCTAGAAGCATGACTACAAAGCTACCGAAAGCCAGAAACAAAGACAAATCTTAAAAGCAATCAGGGAAAAAAAATCTTCAAAAGAATGATACTTAGACTGATTGCTGAAGAGTAACAGAAGTTAGAAAACATTACAGTATTTTCAAAGGGTGAAAAACAAACAAGCAACACCACCCAATCTAAATTTCTATACCATGTGAAAATCTCCTTCACAAACAGACAGGAAATAAAAACATTTCCTGATAAACAAAAACACAATGAGACAACACCCTGCTGGCAGAAGGAAACACAGAAGGTAGAGATACAAAACAAAAAAAAATGGAATACACCCTCTAGAAGATGATTCATGGAGTTCAATACTTTAGTTATTATTTGTTTAATCTTTTTATAGGACTCTAAGGGCAAGTTCTCTTACCTGTCATTAACATCGTATTTGTCTCTAGACTTTGTGTGCTGTACATAACTGCTCACCTATAAGGAGTCCACTTTAGATTTATGTCTTTATCTAAAGATCTTACGTTCGAAGTGTCACAGACTACTAAACAAGATTTACTAAGCAAAACTTCCTATTATGTTGAGTCTTGCTTATCTAATTATTTCTAATTAATACTACACAACCAAATTAACAATGAAAGATAAAATCACTTCATACTCACTAGACAGAGTATTCATCACTTAGGCTCACATGAACACTTAACTCAAATTACTATTATCTCTTCTAGGTCACGGGGTGACAAAAACGGTTTGCTCTTGGCTACTGACTGCAAGGCTGGTGGTTCGCACCCACTCAGTAGTGCTGCAGAAGAAAAGCCTGGCAACCTGTTTCCGTAAAGATGAGTCAGGAAAACCCTGTGGAACAGCTCTGCTCTGTAACAGTTGGGTTTACCAGGAATCAGAATCAATTTAGTTTTTTAGCTTTATTATCTTTTCAATCTTCACTTTCCCTTTCTCACTTTTAGCCGTGTAGAGCATGCTCAGAAAGTAAACTCCAAATCAAAGTGTCTGAGCTGAAAGCCTGACTTCAGTTCCAGCTGTGAGTCACTGAGCAGCATATTTAATCTCTTTGTGCTTCAGTTTCCCAATTAATAAAACTGCAGTAATTGTTATTTTTTACCCATGTTTCTTTCAGGAATTAAGAATAAATTAAATACAGATGGAAAAGCACTCAACACGGTACCTGGCACACAATAAGCATTCAACATTTGTTAAAGACAATTTTTTCCCACAAAAAAAAGTATACAGAATCTACATTTTACCAGTCATGACTTTCAGAAATTATTAACTTTATAGTAATTATTTTTAATGATTTTACAAAAACAGTTATTATTAATTACACAGAAACTGCAGAAAACACATACTTGACTAAGTCTATTCTGTTATTGATGGCAGCCCAGTGGAGAAGTGTAACGTTTTCTTTGTCGGGCTGCCGAACATCATACCCTGCTTCCACCAGTTCTCGGCAGCGTTCATATATTCCATACCTTGGAAAGAAAGAAAGAAAGCATGACATGGTTACTACCATCTAACAAGAATTTTAAAGATTATAATAACATTTCCAGAAGAAAACAATGATCTACTTTAACACCTAGAGATTATAATAGACTTCGCAACATAAAATGTACAATAGCAACACATCAGAAGCTTTTCTAATTTTACAGTTCTAAATTGACTGCAATTTACCTCAGAAGATGGAAAAGAATATGAAAACTAAAACTTGTACTGGATGCTTGCTCTTACTATCTATATCACCACATATCTCATCTCACAGAACACTCGAGACTGTTTACAAAAGTAAATACAATTGAGTTAAAAAATACTAAATAATAAAAATCAGGAACAAAAAATTATACATGATTAAAAAAAAAAAGTCCAAGAAAGGATGTTTTATAAGCCAAGAATTCTTCACTTGTAAATTTAGTTTGATGTTCCTGAAGGCCACACAAAATGATATACAGAGGTGGCAAGCAGGATAAAGGAAGATTCATACAATACAACTGAAGCCAGTGAGACTTAGGAGAACATCTTCTGGGATGATGCTAGGAAAGGTGTTCAAAAGCAAGTTATGGGAAAGCAACTGCACAGAGCTTCCTCCTCCCTTGATGCTTTTGGTCATTGTTCCAGGGCATTATGACTTTTTTTCTTAGTTTTTATGATGGACATTTTCAAGCATAAACAAAAACAGAGTAATACACTTGACACTAAGCATTGATCATTGAGCTTCAACAACTATCAGGCTGTGTTGTTAGTTGTTAAAAGATGCTCTTGAGTCAGTTCTGTACAACAGCACAAAAAGCTATTGAGACAAGGATTTTCTCCCAGAAAATAGACAGCCTGATCCTAGAGCTGGTGCCTTGCATTTGGACTTCTAGCCTGCTAAACTGTAAAACAAAATAAATTCTATTCATTCAAGCCACCTACTTACAGTATTTCTGTATCAGCACTAGATAACTAAGGTATAGGTCATAGGCTCCTTTGAGAATATAATTAAAGTCACAAACTCTCCTTGCAGAAAAATGTTCCTAAACACAAAATTTTGCATACAGTTTCAAGGCATTCAAGGAACTTCTGAAGCAAATGAAGATCCCAAGGCTCTGTTCCAACCAGATCATTAAGGTCGACTTTACTTAGGTGAAGCAGCTCTTCCTCAGTTGTAAGCGAGTGCCATTCAACCTGAGGGGCTTATCACCTGGCACTGTATCAGACACTGTTTGTTTCACTGAAATCCATAACAATTTCACAGGCCAATTTTTCTAAAAGTAGATTGCCAGATCCCTCTTGTCAGTCTGTCTTACTCTAACTGTAAGCCCCACTGAAATCTGACCACCATGGGTAACTCTGCTAGCATCTGAATCATCAGTGACATAGCTTCCAGCAGCACTGCAATCCACAAGCTACCACAACACAACAAACTGACAGAGTGGAAATAAAACTACATTGTATTTGTAATTTGGAATACTGGATGTACACTACATTTTTTATTTAATACCAAAATTATTTTCAGTTCTTCATAACCAATCTCAATATTCTTAGGGCATAATAACCAATTTGTAGAAATATCAGCAAGCACCAAAAGAAAATGTAGAAGTTTGTTAAATTAATTTATGGGAAAGAATCTATTAACTTTTTTGATATACTGGTATATTGATTTTTTTCCTATTAAGATTTATTCAGAAAAAAATTGGTTCCATATTTCATTTATAATAGCTACAGATCTCTAAGAAGAAGACACAAATATAACAAAAACCTTACTGTGTAGCCTTGACTATGTCCCATGTGCTATAATCATCAATATGAGTTTTCCGTCCAAGAGGCTCACCATATCCATGGTTATAATGGCTTTGGGGTTTGATTTCCTGTTAGAGAGAAAATTACAAAGATAACAATTAAGAAATGCAGAAAATATTTAAATATTTTATACTAGTGCTTTAAGCGCAGCTTGAAGAAGGCTCACTACTGAAATAAATTTGCCTTATGCTCAAGTTTGTATTCTTGAAAGAAAAAAGCTCTACCCTGTGTACGTACTCTCCAAATAGAAAAGTTACTAACTTCCAAACAGAAGTCAGTGAAAAACTAGATAGCCCCATAAAATCCTCTTACCTCTCCACTAAATGAACTCTTGTTCTATCACACCAATCTTTACATTATTCCAGCATAAGCTCTAGCATTAACATTCTACTTCAAAACCTTCACCACATACACTGTCTTACTAGTTACAGCCGCAGAAAGTCGGTTCCAGCTCTTGGTAAACCCTGTATGTATCAGAGGAGAACTACGAGAGTTTTCAATGGCTGACTTTTCAGAAGTAGATTAGGAAATCTTTTTCCTTAGATACCTCTGGGCAGAAAAGTACCTCCAACCTTTGGGTGACGAATGAAGCACACTAACTATGTGTACCATCCAAAGACTCCTTACACCACCCAAGGATTCTTAATTCCCAAATAAACTGTAAGGCCCTTGTTATGAATTATGTCCCTCGAAACAACCTGTACTAAAAGTCCTGGCTCCTGTACCTGTGAATGTAAAACTGTTCAGAAATAGGGTTTTTCTTTACTTATATTAACGAGGTTATACCAAAGAGAAGGGTAGGTCCTAGACCTAGTCACTTCTGAATAAGAACAGAACAGACAGAGACACACACAGGGGAAAGACACTTGTATTAAAAGAGACACACAAGGCAGATGCATCTGCAAGTCCCCAAACCCTCATGACAACCAGAAGTTACTAGATGCTGAAATAGGCAAAAAATGACTTTCAGAGCCACACCATGAATTGGGACTTCCAGCTTTCTGAACCGCAAGTCTGTTCTTTAGGGAAATCCACTTGTGGGACTTTTCGTTACAGCAGTGCTAGGTAATTACAGCAATCCTAAAGGAAATTACAGACATCATTCTTCTAAAATTTCTTATTCTCAGGTATTAGTTTTTCTTTTTTTAAAAAAAAATTTTTTATTATGACTGAGTGAAAATGTACAATCCCATATGAATTCGCATGCCCGCCTATGTGCCAGCTCCCACAGCTCTCCCTGCCTGGTGATAGCACACTCCTCCTCTGCATTCTGTACATGTCATGTCCTCCTAACAATTTCCTATCCCCTCCTCTCTACCCTCTCCCCCGCCTCCAGTAAGAGGTCAGCAGGATAACATCCTACAGATGCATAGAACCACAAAGTGCCCACACGATATGGTCACTCTGTTTCACCAAGTCCCACCCATTCCTGTCTGAAGAGCTGACCTCCACAGTGAGTTATGGACAGAGGCACGCTAGGGGCCATGCTCCCAGGGGAACCCAGAGGCCCCTGGACCATCAATTGCGGTCTTTTAGTGGAGATCTCAGGGTGAATAGGTATTAATCCTTCTTAAATTCCTGTGTGTGAAGAGCTAGTAGGTGAATAAGAGACAAGGAGGCAGCTCTGATGAACGTTATTAGCTGCAGACAAGTTGGCTCTTGATCCATGGTAACCTCATGCATGAAGAACAAAACATAGCAACCCCATGACTGGCAGCAGATTGGACAAACATAATTATAGCATTTTCCCTGGCTATTTTTGGAAGTAGATCTCCAGGCCTTTCTTCCTTGTCTGTGTTATTCTAGAAGCTCAGCTGAAACCTATTCAACATCACAGAAACACACAAGTGTCCACTGTGATGGGGGGGTGGTTGCCATACACAGGTTTACTGGCCAGGAATGAAAAGTAGGTCTTTCACATGGAAAGCAACCATTCTAACAATGGCCCACCACTGCTACCTGACCCCATAAAATGTGTACTCTCTTAAATAGTTCTGAAAATGCCTAAGTCTTTAAAGAAACTAACTTTCCACATACAAATTTAATTAAATTAATTTCATAGAAAATCATCATCCACTCAAAGTTTGGAAACGCTGGTGGTATAGTGGCCAAGTGCTGCTAATCAAAGGTTGGCAATTCAAATCCACCAGATGCCCCCTGAACACACTATGGGTAAGTTCTACTCTGTCATAGTGGGTCACTATGAGTAAGAACTGATCCAATGGCAACAGATTTTATTCAAAGTTTACATGCTATATACAGTTCTGCATTTAAATACAAAATTTGGTATACAGCTTCTCCAATACTACTTCCTTTACGTGAAACAGAAAAATTGACCAAACAATGTTCCGCTCTATTATCTACAATTGCTATGTTTCTGGCATTTTTCTATATAGACAAACATGAGTATAAACAAAAAAGTATAACAAGATATTTAAAAAAATAAAATCCACAGAACAATTGATGCTATTTTGCCTCTGATCACATTACCTATCAGTGATATTCAGTAATACAGACTTAAAAGGATATTTTATTAGAGGAAAAAGGCAATGATCTTTAGCGTAGGTACTCTATACACCCAAAATATATGGGAAATTCCAAACCAGATAAAAGCCTTCTAAATTTCTGGTTCAAATAAACTGGTTTGGAACTTCCCGCACACTCTGGGTGGCTACAGTACCTATGCTAAACATCCTATCAATCTAAAACTGGCAATCCTGGTGCCATAGTATTTAAGAGCTATAGCTGCTAACCAAAACGCTGGCAGTGCAAATCCACCAGGCACTCCTTGTAAACCCGATAGGTCAGTTCTACATGGCCACTGTAGGGCTGCTATAAGTCAGAAATGCTTGGACGGCAGTGCCCCTGCTTCAGTTTTTGATCAATCTATTTTCAACCACTAGGAAAATGTTTCAAAAACATAACTTCTGTTTAGTCATAAGCTTTTCAACAGATAAATGCTTACTTAGTACCTTAAGAAAATGCTAGCATTCGTATCAAAATGCCACAGTAATAATCGTAAACTCACAACAATAGAATTAAAAAAGAAAAACAGACATCAGTCTCTAGTGAGCCTCAAAAGACACTGTAGATAGTTTATAGTTTTAAATGACTGTTCTCAGATTCCACTAAAATCGACTCAGATCCACTAAAATTTGAATGTGGAAAGATAGAACACTTTATGTAAAACATCTGAATAATTAATTCTGCAAACCAATAAAGCCCTGGTGGCATAGATGTTAAGCGCTACATCTGCTAACCAAAGGGTTGGCAGTTCAAAAAATATGGAAGACTAAAACAAATATTCAATGCATAAACTTAAGTAAAGATAATGTAAGGTCCAAAAAAGCAGTAAGTTTACAAAACTACCTCGATTTTAACATCTGCTATGGCAAACTACTGTCCTTCTTACTAAGGACAAGGATACAGTTTTTCCATGCAAAAAACAAATATTCATAGAATAAAAACTATTATATGGCTTTCATGAGACTTTAATTGTCTTTTGGTTCCCTGAGACCTCACTTACTGCGTGTAGTGTTTCCATTACATTCTAGTTTCTCTACAGTCCACTCGGTCTCAAGGACACCATCAAATGTTACTGAAAATCAGACATTTTTCTGACTAGCTTAAACCTAAACTCATACCCCCTCTGCCATACCTGTAGGATCTTTGACTTGAGCATACCACTAACATGAATGTGGCACAGGATCTGGCAACCTTTCACTCTGTCATACATGGAGTCACTAGGAGTTTGAGCCAACTAGACAGCAATAATAAGATTCTTAGTTGTTTTTACTTCTTAGTGTTAAAAAAAATTAAAAACAAGTTGTTGTTGGATGCCAACAAGTCTGTTTTGACTCATAACAACCCTATACACAAGAGACAAAACACTGTAGGGTCCTGTGCCATTACCATATTGTTGTTATTCTTGGGCCCATTGTTGCAGCCACTGTGTCAATCCAGAACAGTGAACACCTTCCTCTTTTTTGCAGACCCTCTAGTTTACTAATAAGTAAACTAGATGGTGTCCTTCTCCAGGGACTAATCCCTCCTGACAAGGTCTTAAGTATGTGAGACATAGTATCACCATCTTGGCTTCTAAGAAGCATTATGGTTTTACTTCTTCCAAGACAGATTAATAGTTCTTTCACTAGTCCATGCTGTTGTTGATATTGTTATTACTGTCAGGTGCCATCAAGTCGGTTCCAACTCATAGTGACCATGCATAAGAGAATGAAGCACTGCCCGGTCCTGAGCCATGTCCACAGTTTGAGTCCATTGTTGCAGCCACTTTGTTAATCCATCTCAAACGTCTTCCTCTTTTTCACTGGCCATCTACTTTACCAAGCATGATGTTCTTCCCCAGGGTCCAATTCCTCAGAGAACAAATACAAAGCATGGCAGTCCACAACATGTATGCTCAATATTCTTCTAACACCACAATTCAAAGGGGTCAATTCTTCTTTTGTTTCCTTATTCATCAACCAATTTTCACATGCATATGATGCGATTGAAAACATTGTGTCTTGGGTGAGACACACCTTAGTCTTCAAAGTGACATCTTTACTTTTCAACACTATAAAGAGGTTGTTTGCAGCAGATTTTGCCAATGCAATATGTCTTTTGATTTGACTGCTGCTTCCATGGATGTTGATTGTGAAACCAAGTAGAATGAAATCCTTGACAACCACAGTATTTTCTCCCTTTATGACGATGTTGCTTACTGGTCTAGTCGTTGAGGACTTTTGTTTCCTTGATGTTGAGGTGTAAATCCATATTGAAGACTGTGTTCTTTGATCTTCACCAGTGATTCAAATTCTCTTCACTTTCAGCAAGCAGAGTTGTGTTATCTGCATAACACAGGTTGTTAACGAATCTGTATCCAAGCTTGATGCCTCATTCTTCTTCCTATAGTTCAGGCTCTCAGATCATTGGCTCAGCATACATATTGAAAAGGTATGGTATGAGGATATAACCCTGATGTACACCTTTCCGGACTTTAAACTGTGCAGTGTCCCCTTGTTCTATCTATCTGCAGGTACAGATTCCTCAGAAACACAATTAAGTCTTCTGGAATTCTTACTGTCAGAAATGTTATCCATAATTTGTTATGACCCACACAGTCAAATGCCTTTGTGTGGTCAATGAAACACAGGTAAACATCCTTCTGATATTCTCTACTTTCACCCAAGGTGCATCTGACATCAGCAATGATCTCCCTGGTTCCAGCTTGTATTTCTGGCAGTTCCCCTTGAATATACTATTGCAATTGCTTTTGAGTGATCTTTAGAAAAATTTTATTTGCATATTAGCAGTGATATTGTTCGATAATTTCCACATCCGGTTGGGTCACCTTTTCTGGGGATAGGCATAAATATGGATCTCTTTCAGGCAGTTGACCAGGGAGCTGTCCTCCAAATTTCTTGACATGGATGACTGAGCACTTCCACTGATGCATCCGTTTGTTGAAACAACTCAGTTGGTGTTCCGTCAATTCCTGGAGTCTTGTTTTTTCGCCAATGCCTTCAACACAGCTTCCACTTCTTTCTTTGGTACCACTGATTCCTGATCACACACTACCTCTTGAAATGGTTGAACACTGACCAGTCCTTTCTAGTACAATGACTCTGTAAACTCCTTCCATCTTTTCTTGGTGTTTCCTGAGTCATTTAGTATTTTCCCTGTAGAATCCTTCACTATTGCCACTCAAGGCTTTAATTTTTTCTTTAGTTCTTTCAGGTGGAGAATACAGGGTATGTTCTTCCCTTTCTGTTTTCTACCTCAGTTCTTTGTATATATCATTATAACACTACTTTGTCTTCTCAAGTTGCCTTTTGAAATCTTCTGTTCAGCTCTTTTGCATCATTTTTTACCTTTCACTTTAACCACTCAACATTCAAGTCTCAGAGCCTCTTCTGACATCTAATTTAGTCTTTTCTTTCTTGTCATTAAAAAATGATCTCTTGGTTTCTTCATAGATGTCTTGAACACCATTCCACAACTTGTCTGGTCATCAGTCATCGGTGTTCAATACATCAAGTCTGTTCCTGAGGTGGTCTCTAAATTCAGGTGGTATACACTCAAGGTTATACTTTGACTTTTGTGGACTGTCCTTATTTTCTTCATCTTCAACCTGAATTTGCATTAGAATAATTGATGGTCTAATCTGCAGTCAGCCCTTGGTCTTGTTCAGACCGCCGATATTCAGCTTTTCCAACACCTCTGTCATGGACTGAATTATGTCCCAAGAAATGTATATAGCAATTTGGCTAGACTATGATTCCCAGGACTGTGTGATTCTCCTCTATTTTGTGTTTGTAATTTTCCTATATGTTGTAAATCCTAATCTCTGACTGCATTATGTTAAAGAGGATTAAAGTGGCACTGTAACACCCTCTATCAAGTTACTTCCCTGATCCAATGTAAAGGGAGTTTCCCTGGAGTATGGCCTACATTAACTTCTATTTTACCAGAGATAAGAGGAAAGGAAACGCAGAGAGTTGGAGGACATCACAGCACCAAGAAAGCAGTGCTGGAAGCAGAGTATGTCTCTTGGACCTGAGGTTCACAGACCACAAGAAGACTGTTGAGAAGGCCGGCAGTGAAAGCCTTCTCCTGGAACTGACACCCTGAATTTGGACTTTTAGCCTCCTTTACTGTAAGGAAATAAACTTCTCTGTGTTAAAGCCATCCACTTGTGGCATTTCTGTTACACCAGTCTCTTTCCACGGATGTAGTCAATTTGATTCCTGTGTATTCCACCTGGTGAGGTCCACAGGTATAGTCATTTATGTTGATGAAAAAAGTTATCTGCAAGGAAACAGCCATTGATCTTGCAAAACAAGTCACTCCTACTAAAAAGTTTTCCCCCCAAAATTCCCACTTAAAAGCTTACCCCCAAAGGAGTTTGTAACTAACCAAATCTCCAACCTGTTTTATTACAAAAACATTTTTGTTTTGTGGAACTTCAATTAATTTTTCTTAATTTGAAACAAACTAGAAATTGGTAAATTACTTCTACTAGACTAGCACCCAGTCATTGTGGTAAATGATAGTACTCTCTATCAAGATAACTACTATTACTGGGTCTGGTGAAAACAACTGTAACTTAAACTTTAAAACATAAAACAAGAAAATTATGTGCTCATACATAACAAAAAATGTAATGTAAATAAATATATCATATAGTGTTAATTTTTAAAAGGTAAAACTGTGCTGTTACATATCAAATATATTTTGATATACAAATAAATAACCAAGCTCCTTAAAATGGTTTAGATGATTTTAATGAAAACCAAGAAGCAATTTAATTGCTATCACTTCCATGAAAAGTAACACTGATTTTAAAAAACAAATATGTAGACTGAAAACCCTGGCGGCTTAGAAGTTAAGAGCAATAGCCACCAGCCAAACAGTCAGCAGTTCAAATCCATCAGGCACTCCTTGGAAACCCTATTTGGTAGTTCTGCTCTGTCGTTTGGGGTTACTATGAGTTGGAATTAACTCAAAGGCAATGGGTTTGTTTTTTAAAACATGTAGATCACTGCAACTTTTAAGAATGCAGTAATTTCATCAGAAATAACTCTTTACATAGTGAAACATGTCATATTCAGAACTCAGGAAGTCTGCCTTCTGTTGACAGATCTCACAAGTATTCCACATTTAACAGGTTACAGTCTTGCAACTTTTCTACCAGTCTGTATTCATGGAAAATATTTGAGGTTTCCTTCTCTGATGGGAAATCCTGGTGGCACAGTGGTTAACAGCTACAGCTGCTAACCAAAAGGTCAGTAATTCAAACCAGGTGCCCCTCGGAAACCATACGGGACAGTTGTACTCTGTCCTGTAGGCAAAATCAACTCAATACCAAGAAGTTTGGTTTTTTGGTTTCTCTGACAGGTTTCCGCCTTCCGCAGGTTCCAGCTTTCTCAGGTTTTGCTGAAACAGAAAAAGCCCTTGACTGAGAGGCTACTGAACTGAAAGTCTGCTATCTAGGCAGTTAATTACTTTCAGGCTCAGGTCCTCATTTCTCAAGAGTGGAGGATGAATAAGACGAACAGAGTTCTTTTGAGGTACTTTTAGCAGACAGCATCAGATGAGAAGCAAAAAAGGTCAATGGTTTTAGGTACACTACTCTTTCATTTTCTTTAAACAAAGCATTTTATTCATCTGTTTTTATATACTGCAACTTAGGAGCTCTTCTATTTAAAAATTTGGCAGCTTATTTTTTTTTTTAAATTCAAAGCTACTGGATTAGAAAACCAAGAAGTCAAACAATGCCCTGCACTGGGCAAACCTGCTGCAAAGGATTTCTTTAAAGTGTTAAAAAGTAAAGACATCACTGTAAGGATTAAGGCACAGCTGGCCCAAGCCATGGTGTTTATAATGCGCATAAAAAAGCTGGACAACGAATAAAGGAGACTGCAGAAGTACTGAGACCTCTGAATTATGGTGTCAGCAAACCATGGACTATCAAATAAGCTAATAAATCTGTCCTGGAAGAAGTACAACCAGAATGCTCATTAAAAACAAGGATGGCAAGACTACATCCCACATATTTTGGACACGTTATTAGGAGGAACCAGTCCCTGGGGAACATCACGATGCCTGGCAGAGTGTCAACAAAAAAGAAGCAGCTCCTCAATGGATGGACTAACAGTAGCGGCTGCAACAGCAGGCTCAAGCGTAACAATGACTGTGCGAATAGCACCGGACCAGGCGGAGTTTTGTTCTGTTGTACATACACTGCTATGAGTCAGAACCAGCTCAACAGCACCTAACAGTAACAAAGACTGCTTCTAATGCTAAGTTACAATGATTTAACATTGTGGTTAAGGAATTACAGCCACTATATTCTTAGCTGACCAAACCAAACCACTGAGTCAATTCCAACTCACAGTGACTGTATAGAACACAGTAGTACTGCCCCATAATTTCCAGAGTGCCTGGCAAATCTGAACTGCTGAACTCTCAGTTAGCAGATGTAGCACTTAACCACTATGACACCAGGGTTTCCACTTAGCTGATAGCCAAAGGTTTTTTATAATCTTGGCTTCTGTAGCTGTTGAAGAAAGCTGGAAAGAGAGACGATATCTCTAAAATCTGATAGTCTTCTGAAGTAGACAGAAATATGAAGAGCTGGGAAAAAGTCAGCCAGCTGCTATTCAAAACTGCTAAGAGAAATCAGTAACATGGGACTCAAATTTATACACTAGGTAGAGGGCAAACATCAACTAACACGTCAAGAAGATAGATACCTACAATTCAGTGAGTTTCTGGCCTTGGGTTTATAATTCTGTAAAAATAACTGGCTTGGTCACAGTCTTATAAGGGAATGGTTAGTCCACTATGCAAATAAAGTGAATAAAACTACCCAATAGGGTTATGTGATTTTTTTCAGAATTGGCTGGTAACTATGCAAATTACATAATGTGGTCTATCACAAGGGGGTTGGTCAGTTCATGGTCCTGGTGGCAGGGTCACTCCTTGAAATTGACAAGTAGGCTTATTAACGGCTAGTCCCACAAAGGTTGAGGGGGGTCTCACTCTTATCAAGAACGAGACTGGAGCAAAGCATGACCTTTATATCCGAAGTCCCTGAGCTGAGAACCTCTTTCACACAGAAGAGGGAGAGCTACAACACTGGGGACTACTCATGACCAAGAAACGGCAGCAGCAGTACAAGCAGCAAGAACCACAGGACTGGGACACAGCTACAGTGTGCTTCCCAGCACACTGAGCAAGACAGAGTTGAGTACCTTTGGGCAGGACGTTTGTCAGCAAAGCAGGATGCCACCCAGCACTTGCCAGGGAGCTAAAGAGCCCTAACACTGGCCTGGGCAAGGCAAAGGCTGAGAGACAGTCCAGTGGGAGGCACGGCCAAGGTGAAGGTTGCCTACCCGTGGACACAGTCAGAAAGAAGTTGAAAGCGGTCTTGGTTGGAAGCTGTCCTGATTAGAAAACTGTATCCTATCTCTGAGTTGTATCCTGTTAGTTCCAAGTTGATCGTGATCCAGAGTAGTGTGGCCTGTTACCTCCTTATAAACCACAAAATTGAGTATGATCTGTGAATTGTGTGTGGCCAATGTAACAAATTATTGAAACTAGCGAAGAATTAGAGAGTGCATGGGAGGAATGGTTGTATCAGAAAAGGAGAAAAAGATGAAGAATGGAGCTGTTCCTGATTTCCACAATACAGGAATCGCTGCTCTTGATTCTCATCTCTCTAAGTTAGACAAGTTCAGATGTTAGATTACAATGCTATAAAACCAAAACCATAGCCATTCCCATCACATTGATTCCGACTCACAGTGACCCTATTAATACATGTTTATTCACACACACTAGGAGAATTATATAGCCAATGAACTATTTACCAAGTGTCTGTGTGCAAACAAGTTAACTTTAAAATTTAGATCTATTAAACCTTTAGTTTACATTAAGAGGAAAAAAAGGGAAAGAAACCAATTCAACAAAATTCTGGGGTACAAACACCAATATGTTACCTCCAAGACTCCTGCCGTCTGTTTTTGGTCAAAAGCCTACTATGCAAACAGAAGGTGTAAAACTATTCACTAAGATTAAATGGTTTTTTGAGGAACACAAATTAAGCGACTGTAGTCTACCAAAGGGATTGGCTAGTTCATGGTCCGTGGGAAGACAATGCCTTAAAACTGACAAAGAGTAGGCTTACACAGGAACCCTGACAGTTCAGTAGTTAAGAGCCTGGCTGCTAATCAAAAGGCTGGCAGTTCAAATGCACAAGCTACTTCTTAGAAACCGTAAGGGGCAGTTCTACCCTGCCCTATAGAATCTGTATGAGGTGGAACAGACTTAACAGCAACGGGTTGGGTTTTTTTTTCCGCTTACCTAAAGCCCTAGGAAGCCAGAAGGAAAGGCTTAACCTTGTGTGTAGGACTTGCACTGTGTATGTATCTGCTATGAGATATCATTTTCACAAGTCTGACTCTGAAACCAAAACCTGAATACTATTACATAATTTTGGGCTGCTCCAATCCAATTCCATTAAACTTATACAGTGGAATTAGATCACTACACAGCGTTGCTGATAAGAACATGTGTAAGATCAAAAGGTCTCGGTGATCACTCAGCAAACGAGGGAACTTCTTTAAAAAAAGGAGAACAAAAGAGCACACATATGGAGCTGTTTAAAGAAAAACTCAAGGCAATAAAAGTTTGCAAAACAAAGGTATTCTGTCACAAACCATACAAACTGGATGAAAGTTCTGGTGAAGAAGGAAAACCTGAAGTGGTAATAAACTCAACTGTAAGAATTCCACAAGGATCTTTTTTTTTTAATTGGTTACTTATAATGAAATAAAGAAGGCATAAGCATATTTTATATATATATATATATATATATATGTTAAAAAAAAAAAAAACACTGCCATGGAGTCAGGTCCAACCCATAGTGACCCTGGAGTACAAGCAAGATAATAATAGCAAGAAAAACTACCAAATCACAAATTAACTTTCTTCAAAAATGTAATTAATTAATAGTGACAGCAGATGGCACTACACTCAAGACAGACTTATTTACTAAACCACTTGATGCAACGCCTTTAAGAGAAGATTGGACAAAAATGACTTGGTTAAAATTAAAGATATACAATGGAAAGATTTTAAATCACTTTTTTTTCCCCAGGGAGCAATGAGTATCTCACATAACATATATTATTCTGCTGTCTCAATCCCCGGCTGGCAATATATGACTACCAGTTCTAATAAACAGCATCAAACTGGACACATGGGTTTCTGTATGCTGTAGGACCACCTGCAACCCAAACTATCAAATTAACTTTACTTACTTCTAATAAGAACTCTGGCATAATGACACTACAGAAAGTTTCAGACTAGAAAAATGCTCACCAAACTCTAGCTTCTTTAAACAACTGATTTTTGCTTAACTTCCTTAAAGCCTTAATCTATGCTCATACACACACAGATTTGTAATAGTACATATACATTTGACACGCTTTTCTCTTTCCACATTTTATAAACATTTATGTAAATAGTTATATGCATATTTTCCCCTTCATGCTGTTTTTTAAATAAGTTTTAGTTCTGAAAGTAATTTTAGATTCACAAATAATTGCAAAGATAGTAAGCAGAATTCCAAAACTCACTGCATGCCAACTCCATCTCCTCTATTAACAACAACTAATGTTCATACAGTATATCTGTCACAATTAATGAACCAACACTGATACATCACAGACACCTCAATAAAATCCATACTTTATTAGTATTTTCTTCATTTTTGCCTGATGTCCTTTTTATGTTTCAGGATCCCATAAAACCCGCTGCCATCAAGTCAATTAAGATTCACAGTGACCCTAATACGACTGAGGTGAACTGCCTCACAGAGTTTCCAAAGACTGCTTGGGGGACTCGAACTGCCAACCTTCTGGTTAGCAGCCACAGCACTTAACTACTGTGTCATCAGGGTTTCTACATAGGACATAAGTTACATCTAGTTATTATGTCTCCCTGGGCTCCTCTTGGCTTATGACAGTTTCTCAGACTTTTCCTGCTTTTGATGACTGACAGTTTTAAGAACTGATCAGGTATTTCTTTGAATTTCTATCAACTGAAATTTATCTGATTTTTTTTTCTCATGATTAGACTAAAGTTTTGTAGACAAAGCACTTTATTTTTAACCTTATTTTGCAAATCGCTTTCAACACTGCTATACATTCTGTATTTACCAAAATGTGTGTTTATATTTTTCTGCAGTACTTAATCATCATGTTCATGTATTTTAGTCTTTCCTTTGTTTGTATCCTTATGCCATTAAGATAATTACTGTCTTTGTTGGTGCTGTATGCTACTGAGTTCACTCAGACCTATAGGATAGAGCCGAACTACCCTGTAAGTTTGCTAGGCTAGAATCTTTCAGCAGATTGCCATTTTTTTTTCTCCCACACAGTGACTGGCAGTTTTTGAACCACTTGCTTTTCAGTTAGCAGCTGAGTGCTAAACCATTGTTGCTAGCAGGGCTCCTAGTACTCACTGTAACCGCTGGAGAATATTTAATTTACCTATATACTGAAATGTAGTATATAACAGAGCTACTCCCTGGAAATTTATTGTCTTCTTATATTCCCTAATGAAACCCGGATGTTATTCCCTGAGAATTCCTCCTCTATTAATCTTCCCACAACAACACACAGCTAACTGTCTTCACCATTTGACTATAAACTGACAGGGCAGGCACCCTATCTCAATAACACGGGTAACCTGAGTTCTTAGAACAGAGCCAGGCCTAACATTGGTGCTCATAAATGAAATGGAGTTTTCCTCACTACTAAAAAGCAAAACCACTTATTTCTTCTTTTTAACTTGAGTAAATTTCCTGGAGAGAAATTCTGAAGGGCATGAACATATTTTAACGGCCCCTGATGAAACAAAACTCAGACCTATACGGTCACTATGAGTTGGAGCCAACTTGATGGCAGAGGGTTAGCTTGTTTTGATAAAACAAAAAAACCAAACCCACTGCTGTCGAGTTGATTCCAACTAAGGGACCCTACAGACAGAGCAGGACTGACCCATAGAGTTTCCAAGGAGCACCTGGAAGATTTGAACTGCCAACCTTTTGGTTAGCAGCCACAGCACTTAACCACTACACCCCCAGGGTTTCCAATGGATCCAGACACAATACCTAAATTGTCTTACAAAAGGATTGTGTTTCTAATACCATCAGCAATACATGATTAATCATTTCTCTATAAACTCAGTGGCACAGGGTATTATTTTTAAATTCTCCCCTAATTTAAATAATGCTTGTATTTTCAACTTTAAATATATTTTCCAGTTCAAATATATTTTTCTATTCTATTTCATCTTTTTGAGAACTCCCTGGTCTTATCCTTTGGCCATTTTATTCCACTTTTCTACTAACTGAAAGACTCATGTTCCATTTTTAGAGTTGTTCATATTTTCAGTATATGTCACAAATTATAATCTTCATAGTTACATGCACTAATCTTTCTCTTTAGATTTTTTGGCCTTGATTTTTATACTTAAATGCTGTTGTCACCATTAAGGGATCCTAGTAGCACAATGGCTGAAGCATTACATTGTAAACTGAAAGGTCACAAGTTCAAACCATAGCCAGTCCATGAAACAAAGATGTGACAAACTGTTTCTGTGAAGATTTACAGCCTTAGAAGTCCTATGAGGCAGTTCTATTCTGTCCTACAGGGTCTCTAGGAGTCAGAATCTACTCCAGAGCAGCGAGTTTTAGGGGAGTTGGGTGTTATGTATCAAATGGAGTCCTGGTAGTTACAGTGGTTAAGAGTTAGCTGCTAACCAAAAGGCTGGCAGTTGAAATCCATCAGCTGCTCCTTAGAAACCCTATGAAGCAGTTGTATTCTATAGGGTCACTATACATCAGAATAGACTCAGATGCAATAGTTTTCAATTGGCTTGATAAATATTCCCAGTTCTCCTCCCAGACACAACATGTTATAATTTATTCTGAATTCCTAGTTAGTAAATTTGAAGTTATCTGACACTGTGCTTCTTTGACCTCTTGAAATTAAATATGTCCTAATAATTAAGCTTTTTTCTTTAAACCAATGGAATACAAATCAAAAAAAATTAAAAAGTTATATGATCAAGAACAAATAGGGTTTTCCGGTTGATTTTGTTTTAGGATGGGAGAAATGATGGCTGAATGGAGAGAGACTGAAGGAGTTCCCCTTGAGAACAGGAACTAGACAAGGATGCCCACTCTCACCTCTCCTATTCAACACTGCACTACAAGTTCTAGTCAGAGCAATTAGACAAGACCAAGAAATAAAGAGCACCTGCATGGGCAAAGAAGAAGTCAAAATCTCCCTGTTTGCTGATATGATTATATATGCAGAGAATCCCAAAGAATCTATAAGTAAACTGCTCAAACTGATAGAAGAGTTCAGCAAAGTATCAGGATACAAGATAGACAAGTGCTGTCGGGTCAGATCCAACTCATTGTGACAAGTAAATCAGTAGGATTCCTTTATATTAACACTGAAACTGTTAATTAAGAAATCATCAAATCAATACCATTTACTATAGCCCCTAAGAAGATAACGTACCTAGGAACTAATCTAATCAGAGAAATAACAGACCTTTACAAAGAGAACTACAAGCCCTTACTACAAGAAACTAAGAGACAGTTACATAAATGGAGAAACCTACCCTACTCATGGATAGGGAGACTTAACATTGTGAAAATGTCTCTTTTACCCAAAGCAATCTATTTCTATAACACAATCCCAATATAAGTTCCAGTGACATTTTTTAATGAGATAGAGGAACAAATTACAACTTTGTCTGGAAAGGGAAGAAGCCCTGGATAACTAAGCATTACTAAAGAATACCACACTGGGAGGCCTCTCATTATCTGACCTTAGAGTCTGTTACACTGCCACAGTAATCAAAACAGCCTGGTACTGGTACAAGAACAGACAGATCGATCAATGGAACAGAACCGAGACCCCAGAGATGACACATTCTGCTTATGAACAGTTCATATTTGACAAAGGTCCTAAGACATTAAATTGGGGTAAAAACAATCTCTTCAACAAATGGTGCTGGCAAAATTGGATGTCCACCTGCAATAAATTAAAATAAGACCCATATCTTACGCCTTACACAAAGATCAACTCAAAATGGATAAAAGACCTAAATATCAATCAAATCTAAAATGATAAAGCTCATCCAAGAAAAAGTAGGAATAACAATAGAAGGTTTAATACACAGCACAGACAGACTTCAAGATCTGTTAAGCAAACCACAATCAACAGAAGAGAAACCAGATAAATGGGAACTACTAAGAATCAAACACTTTTGCTCATCCAAAGACTTTAATCACAAGAGCTAAAAGGCCACCTACAGAATGAGAAAAAATACTTGGCAACTATATGTCAGACCAATGTCTGATCTCCATAATCTATAAGGTACTACAAAATATCAGTAAGAAGAACATACATCATCCAATTAAGCGATGGGCAAAGGAGATGGACAGACATTTCTCTAAAGAGGAGATCCAGGCAGCTAAAAAAACACATGCGAACATGTTCACGATCTTTAGTTATTAAAGAAATTCAAATCAAAACTACAATGAGATACCACCTCACCCCAACAAGGCTGGCCAAGATTGAAAAAATACAAAACAACAAATGCTAGAGAGGCTGTGGAGAAAGTGGAACTCTCCTACACTGTTGCAAAATGGTCCAGCCTCTTTGGAAAACAATCTGGTGCTTCCTTAAAAAAATGGATATAGATACACCATTTGACCCAGTAACTCCACTACTTGGAATATATCCTACAGAATCAAGGTCATTCACATCAATGGATACATGCACAAAAATGTTTATCACAGCACAGTCCATGATAGCAAAAAGATGGAATCAGCCCAGATGCCCAACAACAGAGGAATGGATGGGTAAACCATGGGATATATACTCAATGGAGCACTATGCAATGATAAAGAATGATGATTCCAGGAAGCATTTCATAACCTGGTTTCAACTGGACGACATTATGTTCAGTGAAAGTAGTCAGAGACTAAAGGACAAATAATGTATGAGACCCGTGTGATACAAACTCAAAAACAGACTTATGCATAGAAAAAAAAAAAGACTCTTTCACAGCTGCAAGGGAGCGGAAGGAGGGAGGGCGAAGGGAGGAGGATTTAGATTAGATAGTTGGTAGAAATTTGGTTTGGTGAAATTGTGTGACAGCACACATTAGAAGCAAGAACAATATTAAGTGGACTTCAACATAGCTTGAGTAGTCCTTCCATCTTAACCCAATGCTGCAAGGACAGAGTAGCTGGGGCAGGTGGCAGGGGACCACGCTCTTAAGCGAAATTGAAGCCAACTAGCATAACTACCATTTTGCTAAGAGGGCTCTCTATACCCCACATTGGTGAGTGGCGTCTGGGGTCTTAAAAGCTGCCATCCGAGAGCACAGCAAATGGTCCCAACACAGCAGGAACAGATGTTCACTGAGGACCAAAATGACACTAGGTAAAGACAACCCAGAAGATAGACAGACCCACATCAGTGGGTGGCTACATCAACTTGGGGCCAGAAGAACCAGATGGTGCCCGGCCACCACCAGTGATAGCCACGATGTAGCTCACAAAGTTGAGTCTCACTGGCAACACAAGAATAAAAAGGGGTGCACCCTGAGATCTCCGCTAAAAGACCACAAGTGATGGTCCAGCACCTTCAGAGTTCCTCTGGGAGCACGCCCCCTGGCCCTGATGATGCCCTTGACCATAAAGCATAATGAAAGCCCACTCTTTGGATAGAAATGGATTCGACTTGGCAACACAGAATGACCATATATTGGATGCACTTTATGGTTCTATGCATCTATAGGGTATCATCCTGCTCATCTCTGGCTGGAAGAAGGAGAGTGGGTGGAGAGGAGGGCAAAGGAGACTGTTGGTAGGATGAGACATGTATGGAACAGGGAGGAATAGTGTGCTGTCACCAGGCAGGGAGAGCAATGGAAGCTGCATAAAGGTGGGCATGCAAATTTACATGGGAATGTACATTTTCACTCAGTCATAATAAAAAAAATAAAAAGAAAATGTTCTACATCGAACTGAGTGGCTTCTGGGGTCTTAAAAGCTGTCAACTGGGCATCTAAGTAAAATCAGTTGGTCCCAATCTACCTAGAACACGGAAAAATGAAGAACATTTAAGACATGAGGTTGAGAAACTGTTAAAAGATGGCAGACTAAACACACATTGCCTCAATTCCCTCTGAGAACTAAGGCTTGGAATGGTATCTCTATAGAGCACTGGACATTCAGGGGCCCTAGGACCTGGTATATTTGACTAGGCACCAGTATCAGGCTAAACCTCCCCTCTCAAAGATGAGCCAGTGGCCACTGACCTCCAGACCTGCTGTTTCACCGAATCAGAGAACCGCAGCTTCTTCAAACAGCCAATAGCATACTTTCATTGTCAGCTGGAAGGCAGAGTCTGCTGCTCCTGAGGTCCTGACTGCTTTCAGCAGCATTTCAACATCTACACGCTTCATAGTTCTCCACTTTCCAGGAACTGGACAGTTCTCCACACAGAAGTCAAGTTTACTTCTAGGGTTCAGAGGCCTATGTATTTGACTGGAGACCTATCTGTTGAGAGGCCGAGCAGCTTTTCCCCTCACCCTTCACTGGCCCACACTGCAGGGTCAGCTGACGACTTCCAGTGTCTCTGTAAGTAGGATGCCACCCAACAGGCAGAGCTGACAGCCCCCTGTGTCTCCATAAGTAGGATGCCATCTTTGCCACCCAATAGGCAGAGACTTCCACCCACAGAGTCCACCTGGGGCCAATCACTACAGTACAGACAGATGGCTAGTGACCAACTCCTCTCTTAGAACTATGCCTCACCTGCTGTTGAGGTAATACCAGTGAAATCAAACAGCTTCTACATGGCACACAGACAGCAGACCATGGTCAATCATTTAAAGAAACACTTGACCTTAACTCCAGAAAACTCCCAAAATAATCAAAAAACTTCCCAGGTGAAGAAGCCTTTCTGAAATTATCAAAGATTTAGTACTAAAGAATTATATATAGAACCTTCCTAGAGATTAAACAAAACGCAGCAGAACAAAACAAAAGCTTAAGCTATTTGAACTGATGGAACATCAATGACCGGACATTGAGCAGATCAACAACAAAATTACAGAATTAGACAATTCAATCCAAAGTCCAAACAGTAGAATTGAGGAGATGAAATCAGACTTACTGACTCTGAGGATAGAGCAACTGACACCAGCATTTATGAGGAGAAATCAGAGAAAAGAAATAAGAAAAATGAAGAAGCATTAAGAAACACGTGGGACTCTGTTAACAGGAATAATTTAAGATTAATTGGAGTTCCTGAACAAGGGGGGACAGATGACAATACAGAGAGCATTTCTGTAGAGTTGGTGACACAAAATTTTCCTGAAATGAAGAGAACACAAAATTTTCCTGAAATAATGAAGAGAACACATTTATTGAGCACCACAAAACACAAACCCCAAAAGAAAGACTCCAGAACATATTATAATCAAGCTCAATCAGACAAAACATGAACAGATACTTTTAAAGACAGTAAGGCTCAAAGCAAAGCTAACATTCAGAGGGAAACCCTGTAGGTTTTCATCTGACTTCTCTGCAGAAACAATATTGTCTAGAAAGCAGTCAGATGACTTATTGAAAGCCCTGAAGGAGACAAACTTCCAACCAAGAATTATATGCCCTGCAAAACTGTCTATCAAATATGATAGTGAAATTAAGACATTCGCAGATAAAGAGAAGCTTAGAGACTCTGTGAAAATTAAACCAAAACCACAAGAAATACTGAAAGGTCTTTGCTTACAAAAACAAAACCATTATGTGCATACTTAAGAAGGCAATGCACAACACAGCATCCTACTCAGTTAAGGAAGTCACAAAACTCTACTGAAGCTACAATATTAAAAGAAGGGAACCCATGATCATATCATGAAAACTATGACACCATTTCATAC
This sequence comes from Heterohyrax brucei, assembly GCA_028571685.1. Classification (NCBI taxonomy): domain Eukaryota; kingdom Metazoa; phylum Chordata; class Mammalia; order Hyracoidea; family Procaviidae; genus Heterohyrax; species Heterohyrax brucei. The sequence goes on along the minus strand of CM053142.1, from coordinate 140,471,986 downwards.
TAAAAAGAGAACATACTACAACAGCTATAATCATTTCAGGTGGAGAACTTAAACAGACAAGCAGAAGTTAAAACTGGGTTTAAACTTAGAATATTAAGGGGGTCACAGGAGTAGCTGCAAAGCAAAATAACAATGCAACATATCAAAACAGAAAAGCAATACAAGGGTCTCAACAAACACAAAACCAGCACTGAAAAGTCAACCCATAAAAAGGAATGACCCAGAACAGAATATTAAAAGCAACACAGAAATCAACATAAAAACAAAAGCATCAAAATGACAGCACTAAACACATAGCTATCAACAATTACACTGAATGTAAACAGACTGAATGCTCCAATGAAGAGACAGTGAGTGACATCCTGGAACAAAAGACATGACCCATCTATATGTTGTTTACAAGAAACACACCTTAGCAGTAAATATATGAACAAACTGAAAATTAAAGGATGGAGTAATACATATCAAGCTAACAACATGCAAAGAAGAGTAGGTGTGGCCATACTAATCACAGACAAAATACATTTTAATGTAAAATCCACCATCATGGACAAGGATGGTCACTCTTTATTGCTAAAGGTCCAATACACAAGCAGAACTTAACAATATTAAATATTTATGCACCCAATACCAGAGCATCTAAATACATTGAGCAAACTCTGACAACACTGAAAAATGAGATAGATGATTCCACAATAAATAGTTGGAGACTTCAACACTCCTCTTTGAGTAATGGACAGATCATCCAGAAAAAAGGTCAGTAAAAATACAGATAAGATTTTCTGTATCTAATCGTAGATACAGAAAACTCCCAAAATAAAGAATCTGTATCTGTATCTGTATCTACAATTAGATACAGAAAATCTTATGGCAACAATCAACCAACCTGACCTTATTGACACATACAGATCTTTTCACTCATCAACAGATAAGTACACCTTCTTCTCCAGTACACACAAAACACTGTCCAGAACCGACCACTGTTACGTCATAAAGCAATTCTCTACAAAACTGAAACCACTGATTTACTGCAGAGCATCTCCTCAGATCATAAAGCCATAAAAGTTGAAATCAATAGCAGAAAAGTCATAGGTAGAAAGTCAAACTCATGGAAATTGAACACCTTGCTCAAAAAGCCATGGGTTATAGAAGAAATCAAGGACAAAATAAAGAAATTTATGGAATCAAATAAAAATGAAACCATATCCTACCATAATCTATGGGACACAGCACAAGCAGTGCTCAGAGGTCAATTCATCTCCATAAATGCACACATCCGGAAGAAAGGATCCAAACCAAAGAATCAACCTACAGCTTGAACTAGTAGAAAGAGAGTAATGGAGGAAAGCCTCATGCACCAAGAGAAAACAGATAATAAAGATTAGAGCAGAACTAAATAAATTAGAGAATAAAAGAACAACTGAAAAAATTAACAGAACCAAAAGCTGGTTCTTTGAAAATATCAACAAAATTGACAAACCACTGGCTAAACTTACAAAAGAAAAACAGAAGATACAAATAACCCGACTAAGAAACGAGATGGGAGATGAAACCAGATGAAATAAAAAATATCATAACAGAATACTATGAAAGTGTCTAACAGATTTGAAAACCTAGAGGAAATGGACAAATTTCTAGGTTCATATTATGCACCAAGATTATCACAAGGAGAAGTAGATCAACTTAATAAACCAAATCACTACCATTTACTATAGCCCCCAAGAAGACAGAATACCTAGTAATAAATCTAACTAGAGAAATAAGGGACCTACACAGAGAGAACTACAAGGCCTTACTGCAAGAAACCAAAAAAGACTTACAAAATTGGAGAAAACCTACCCTGCTCATGGATAGGAAGACTTAGCATTGTGAGAATGTCTATTTTACTTAAAATGATCTATTTATACACTGCAATCCCAATACAAATTCAAGTGTCTATTTTTAATGAGATGGAGAAACAAATCACCAGCTTTGTTTGGAAATGGAAAAAAAAGCACATAAACACTTCTGAAGAAGAGAAACACAATGGGAGGTCTCACACTACCTGACCTTAGAACCTATGACACATCCCAGTAGTCACAACAGCCTAATACTGGCACAAAAAGAGACATGTAGACCAATGGAACAGAGTTGAGACCTCAGGTGATATTTGCCAAAGGCCCTAAGACTGTAAACTGGGGTAAAAATAGTCTCTTTAACAAACAGTGTTGGCAAAATTGGGTATCTATCTGCAAAAAACTGAAACAAGACCCATTATCTCGCATCTTACAGGAAAACTAACTCAAAACGGATCAAAGAGCCAAATATCAAACCTAAAATGATAAAGATCATGCAAAGAAAAAACAGGATCAATGATGGATGTTCTAATACACAACTTAGACAGACTTCAAAATCAAAGTACGATTAACAGAAGAGAAAATAGAAGAATGGGAACTACTGAGAATCAAACACTTCTAATCATCCAAAGACTTCACCAAAAGAACTAAAGGACCACGTACAGAATGGGAAAGAGTATTTTGCAACTACATGTCGGACTACTATCTATTCTCCATAACATACAAGGTTCCGCAAAATATCAACAAGAAAAATGTAAATAACCCAATTAAGCTATCAGCAAAGGAGATGGCCAAACATTTCACTAGAAAGGTTATCCAGACAGCCAAAGCACACAAGGAAATGCTCACAATCATTAGCTATTAAGAGAACTCCAAATCAAAACTACAATGAGATACCATCTCACCCCAACAAGGTTGGCCATGATCCAAAAAATACAAAACAACAAATGCTGGAGAGGCTGTGGAGAAACGGAAACTCTCCTACACTGCTGGTGGGACTGCAAATTGGTACAACCTCTTTGGAAAGCAATCTGGAGCTTCCTTAAAAAGCTGGGCATAGATATACCATTTGATCTAGTAATTCCACTGCTTGGAATTTATCCTTCAGAAACAAAGGCTGTCACACAGACACCCACACAAGAATGTTTACTGCAGCACAGTCTACAATAGCAAAAAGATGGAATCATCCCAGATGCCAATCAACAGATGAATGGATAAACAAACTATGGTACACATACTCAATGGAACACTATGCTATGATAAAAAACATTGATTTTAGAAAATATCTCATGACATGGTTTCAACTGGAAGATATTATGCTGAGAGAAATTAGTCAGTGGCAAAAGGACAAATATTGTATGAGACCCCTGGACCTAAAAACAGAATTATCTACAGAAGAAAAAAAACTCTTTGACAGCTACAAAGGTGAGGGGGTGAGGGTTTATCATAGATGAGATAGTTAACAGATGTTAGAAATTTTATTCATTTACTGTGATAAATAAATAAAATTACTTAATAATGAAAAAAAAAAAAAGACATGATGAAAATATACCAGGAGCCAGAGGAGCCAGAGATCACGAGACTTCATCAGCATGAGACCAGAATAACTAGGTGGTGCTCTGACAAGGAACACAATGTAGAGCACCTGGGCTAGTGGGAAAAAGAACAGGTGTGCAGGACTAGAACTCTGTTAAAACAAAGATCAGACTTGATGGTCCAAGATTAGAGGATCTCTGGAAGACATGGCCCCCCCATACTCTCTGTCAGCCCAGAGCCCACTCTGAAACCAGTACCAAAGCCAACTCTTCAAAGACTGGACTTTACTACAAGACATGATGCTAGTGAAGAGTGTGCTCTCTAACTTAAATATATACATGAGGCTATCTGATCAGCTCCTGTCTAGAAGTAAGATGACAGGATAAAGAAGTCGACTGACTACATATAGGAAGTATAGGGTAGAAAGTAGAAGTATGCTGTCACAAGGTGGGGAGAACAGTGGTGTGAGCATGGGGTTGCATACGGCAAATGGACTTGGGATCATACACTTTGACTTAAAAGCACAACAAAATATTTTCAAAAATAAACAATTGTCATACAGAGCAACAATATCACAGGTGCACTTTATGGTTCTACGCATCTATAGGATGTCATCCGGCTGACCTCTTACTGGACGTGGCTGACAGGGTGGAGAGCATGGGATAGTAGACTGTTAGGAGGATATGATATGTACAGAACAGAGGAGTGTGCTGTTACCAGGCAGGGAGGGCAGTGGGAGCCGCTGCTCACTGGTGGGTATGCAAATGTATATGAGACATTCAATCACAATAAAAAAATATATATAATATATATATGTATATATATAAACTGGCTCAGTGCTGAGAGTTATTTACTTCTGAAAGATCACAAAAACCTTATGAGTACAGATCTACATTGAACCACATGGATTGCCATGAGTCAGAACTGACTGAAAGGCAACTGGTTTTAGTTTTTTAAATTTATTTTATACTCTTTCGTACCGTCATTCTCTCATACATTAAAGTGAAGTTTTCCATAAGCTACCTGACATGCGATATTACAATAAAGCACAAGACATAACTATCTTCTAATAAGCCAGATATTTTATAAAGTTCCGAATGTAAAACAACATCACCCATGAAAATTCGTTTTGTTCTGAAACATACAGGTATTTTCTTCCCTCCCCCCCTTTTTTTAATTATTATGACTGAGTGAAAATATACATTCCCATATAAATTTGCATGCCCACCTATGTGCAGCTTCCACTGCTCCCCTTGCCCGGCGACAGCACATTATTCTTCTATGCTCCATACATGTCTCATCTTCCTAAGTTTCCTTTCCCCTTCTCTCCACCCACTCCCCTCCAATCCCCTACTGTCCAAAGAGTGGACCTTCATTATGATCCATGGGCAAGGGCAGCATCAGGGCCAGGGGCCGTGCTCCCAGAGGAACCCTGAAGGTGCTGGACCATCAACTGTGGTCTTTTAGTGGAGATCTCAGGGTGCACCCCTTTTTATTCTTGTGCTGTCAGTGAGACTCAACTCTGTGAACTACATCGTGGCTATCACTGGTGGTGGCCGGGCACCATCTGGTTCTTCTGGCCCCAAGTCGATGTAGCCACCCACTGATGTGGGTCTCTCTATCTTCCGAGTTGTCTTTACCCAATGTCATTTTGGTCCTCAGTGAGCATCTGTTCCTGCTGAGTTGGGACCATTTGCTGTGCCCTCAGATGGCAGCTTGGCAGCTTTCAAGACCCCAAACGTCACTCATCAATGTGGGGTACAGACAGCCCTCTTAGCAAAATGATAGTTGTGCCACCTGGCCTCGATTTCGCCTAAGAGCATGGTCCCCTGCCCTCCGCCTCAGCTACTCTGTCCTGGCAGTCCCTAGGAAAGGACATCATGCTTGGTAGAGTAAAGGTTCACCGAAAAAGAGGAAAACCACAGTCCTGATTGCTCAGTGGGTAAGAGCATGGCAGCTAACCAAAAAGTCAGCACTTCAAACTCAACAGCCACTCCTGGGAAACCCCACAGGGCAGTTCTACTCTGTCCTATAGGGTCACTATTAGTCAGAATTAAGGTGAAGGCAACGGCTATATAGAAATATATATTCTTACGTGTATTTATCCTACATCCTTGTACTATACCTTTTCAAGCTGTATACCAAGCAAATAATCCAAAAAACTGGACTATATGAATAAGAACAGGCATTGGAGGAAGACAGATGACACAATCGTGCTCGCTGAAAGTGAAGAGAATTTGAAACACTGATGAAGACCACATCCTTCAATATGGACTGCACCTCAGTATCAAGAAATCCTCACAAATGGACCAGTAAGCAGCAGCATCTTAAATGAAGAGAGGACTGAGGTTGCCAAGGATTTCATTTCACTTGGTTCTATAATCAACACCATAGAAGCAGCAGTCAAGAAATCTACACATTGCATTGGGAAAATCTGCTGTAAAGGATCTCTTTTAAAAAGTGTTAAAAAGTAGAGATGTCACCTTGAAGAATGAGGTGTGCCTGACCCAAGCCACAGTATTTTCAGTCATATCATAGCCATATGAAAGCTAGACAATGAGTAAGGAAGATAAAAGAAGAATTTATGCCTCTGAATTGCAGTGCTAGAGAAGAATATTGAATGCACCACAGACTGCCAAAAGAACAAATAGATCTGTTCTGCAAGAAATACAACCAGAGTGTTCCTTGGAAGCAAAGATAGCAAGACTGCATCTCAAATACTTTGGACATGTTGTCAGGAGGGATTGATCCATGGAGAAGGACATCATGCTTGGTAGAGTGGAGGTCAGCAAAAAGAGGAAGATCCTCAACAAGATGGACTGACACAGTGGCTACAATGATGGGCTTAAGCATAAAAATGACTGTGGGCATAGCACAGGACTCTGCAGTGTTTTGTTTTGCTGTGCACAGGGTCGCTATGAGTCAGAATCGACTCAACAGCATCTAACAAGAACAACATAGGTTTAGAAAACAACTGAGTGGACTCAAAAGCACAGGAACCTCTGAGGAATCAGAGAGTAACATTATTTGGCAGGAGGAGAGAACTGTGAGACTTTAATCTCCTTCTATATGTAAACCAAACCAAACTTATCTCCTTCAGGCCAATTCTAATCCATAGCAAACCTAGGTGACAAAGCAGAACTGATCCACAGGGTTTCCAAAGACCAGCTGGTAAACTTGAACTGCCAAACTTATGGTAAGTAGCCATATCACATAACCACTGTGCCATCACAGCTCCAAGCCTCCAATCATTGACAAAATACCAACTGAGATGTTTCAACAAATGCATGCAATTCTAGAGGTGTCCACTCGTCTATTCCAAGAAATGTGGAAGACAGCTACCTGGCCAACCAACTGGAAGAGATCCATATTTGTGTCCATTCCAAACAAAGGTGACCCAACAGAATGTGGCAAGTATCGCACAATATCATCAGTATCACACAAAAGTTATATTTTGCTGAAGATAATTCAAAAGCAGTTGCAGAAGTACATCAACGGGAAACTCAAGCCAGATTCAGAGGAGGACATGGAACCAGAGATATCACTGCTAATGTCAGATGGATCTTGGCTGAAACCAAGTATCAGAAAGACGTCTGCCTGTTTTACTGACTACAGAAAACACACTCAATTATGTAGATTATAGCAAACGACAGGTAACAGTGCAAAAAATGGAAATTTCAAAACAATTGTGATCATGAACATAAGGTCCCATGAGCCTACACATACACCAAGAGGAAGTCATTCAAACAGAACAAGGGGATACTGTACAGTTTAAAACCAGAAAGGTGTGTGTCAGGGTTGTATCTTTTCATGATACTTACTCAACCTGTATGCTGAGCAAATAATCCATGAAAGTGGACTACATTAATCATGAGGACTGCAAGCAGACTAACAATCCACAATATGCAGATGACACAACTTTGCTTGCAGAAAGCAAAGATGACTTGAAGCACTTAGTCATAAAGATCAAACACTGCAGCCTTCACTATGGATTATACCTCACCATAAAGAAAAAAAATCTGCACAGCTAGGTCAATAAGCAACATCAAGATAAATGGAAAAATACTGCAGTTGTCCAAGATTTCATTTTATTTGGATCCACAATGAATGCCCATGGAAGCAGCAGTCAAGAAATCAAACACTGTATTGCACTGGGCAATTCTTTTGTAAAAGACATTTATAAATTGTTCAAAAGCAAAGGACTTAGGTGCACCTGACCCAACCCGTGGTATTTTCAATCACCCCATGTGCACTCGATAGCTGGACATCTTCCATAAGGAAGATCAAAGAACTGATGCCTTTGTAAGTGGTATTGGCAAAGAATACCAAACACACCATGAACTGCCTAAAGAACCAACAAATCTGTCTTTGGAGAAGTATAAGCCAGAATGCTCCTCAGAAGCAAAGATGGTGAGACTGTCTCACTTTGACATGTTATCAGGAAGGGCCAATCCCTGGAGAAGGACATCATGCTTGGTAAAGTAGAGGACCAACAAAAGAGAAGAACACCTTCAGTAAGCTGGACTGATAAAGTGGCTGTATAATAACGGGCTTGAGAATACTACTGATGTGGGGACAGTGCAGGACACTGCAGTGTTTCATTCTGTTGTACATGAGATCACTATAAGTCAGAAACAATTCCACAGCACCTAACAACACATGCCTTTTTGTATTACTTAAATTTTTGTCAGTAATCATACATCACTTTTTTAAAGGCCAAAAATCCATGTTTGAGGCTTACATTTCTGATACCTTGAAAACTCACATAGTACTCAACAATACAGAATACACTAGTATTAGGACACTAGTTCAGAAAGTCTAAGTATTGGGTTGGCTATATCATGGTATTTCTAATTTGTTCAAAAAATTTTTTTCCAAAGCCTGTCCTTTATCTTGGAAATCCTGGTGGCATAGGGGTTAAGTGCTACGTCTGCTAACCAAAAAGTCGGCAATTCAAATCCACCAGGTACTCCCTGGAAATGCTATGGGGCAGTTCTACTCTGACCTATAGGGTTGCTATGAGTCGGACCTGACTCCAATGGCAATGAGGTTTTTTGGGTGGGTCCTTTTTCTTAGACTTGATTAGATTAACTTTTGTGGGGGATACGCAAAAAAGAAAATAATGAGAACTTCTGGGATCAAGTCAATTAACTTCTTACATATCAAACAGCCAACAGATCCTGTGTAGTTGTGTTACGGTGTTCTATTACAAAAGAAATCTTCCTTAGGAAGTAACAGCTACTCTTTATTTATCATTGTATTTACAGAATTACAACTGGAGATTAATGCGTAGTCTATAATCTCATTGAAGGCACACATTGTTGTCAGGTGCCATTCTGACTCACAGCGACCCCATGCACAACAGAACAAAACACTGCCCAGTCTTGCGCCACGTCCACAACTATTTTTGTTCTTAAGCCCATCACTGCAGTTACTGTGTCAATCCATCTTGATGAGGGTCTTCCTCTTTTTCGCTGACCCTCCACTCTACCAAGCATGATGTCCTCCTCCAGGGACTGATCCCTCCTGACAATGAAGGTACATGGGAAGATAAAATCTGCAAGGTAAGAAACAGATTTCACAATGATGTAAATGCTCTCTGTGTCATAATCTTGAACTGCAGAAAGAAAAATTACAGAATAGTAGCTAGCTCTATTTATGGGCCAGATACTGTTCTAAACTTTATTTGCAGAAAGAATTTCATAGAATCAAAGATCCTATTGATTTTAGGATGTACCATTACTTTAAGGACCACGAAGAAGGAAAACAGAAATCCTGCTGGCATAGTTATGTTCTACAGCTGCCATACTAAAAGTTTGGCAATTTGAACTTACGGGGAACTCCTTGGAAACTAAGGGGAGGTTCTACTCTGTCCTAAAGCATTCCTATGAGTCAGAATCAACTTGACAGCAATGGGTTTAAGAAAGAAAATGCTGTCAATTAAACTACATACAACACTTTCTTACCACTTAGAATTTTTATTTATACTAACTGAAAAATCTCTTACAGGTTAATTTACACAAACTTTTATCATTTATCCATTCTTTAGCATATATCAAAAGGAGATACATGAGCAAAATAAAGTGGTTTTTTTATTACTAAAATTTTCATGTTTCAGAGTCTGCCTCTTCTACATCACTTCTCAACCAGAGTTGTTAATGATAAGCATTTCTGAAAAGAATGTGTCACTGTTATCTCTAGGATTTACATCCAAGTCACTGATGCCCATTCTGCAAGTTCTGATGCCAGCTAGCACTTTCTTGATTTTAACAGAAGAGATAATCCTGGTGGCATAGCAGTTAAAAGGGCTGCACCACTAACCAAAAGGTCAGTGGTGCAATCCCACCAGCCACTCCACTGGGGAAGGATGTAGCAGTCTGCTCCTGTGATGATTTACAGCCTTGGAAACTCTATGGGGCAGTTCAACTCTGTCCTATAAGGTCACCATGAATCAAATCTACCCAATGGGAGTGGGGTTTACTTTTTGGCATTTGTAGCAAATAGCGAAGAATGACATTCGTTTCTCAATTGTTAACGAAATAGTTAACCGAAATGGGGGCTGCAGCTATAAAGTCATGCCATCAGGAATAACCACAAAGACTGCATATACATCACTACTGCCACTTGGCCAAAAGCGATGCTGCTGTTGTTGCTGTTAGGTGCCACAAGGTGGTTCTGGCTGATAGCAACCTGTGTGTACAACAGAATACACACGCAAAAAAAACCAACAGGCACCATTAACTCTATGATACACATCCCAATTCACAGAAATTAAAATGTAAATTATATACATGTTAAAAATCTACAAAATACAGTATATTAACTCATTCAACTTCATAAGAACCCTATAAATTAGGTGCTATTATCCTCATTTTTCAGATAAGAAAACTAAGGCACTCAGAAATAACATGTCCAAGACCACATGCTACAAACTGCTAAATCTGGTATTTCAATTATACTATTCTCCCTAAAATGTATCCCCCAAAGTGCTACTAAGTAGGAGAGCACAGCCCAGCAACATGTCTTTACAAGAGATTTAGAAACAATACAAATAATAACATGGATGCATCCTCTTCAGAAGGTTTAAACCTAGGGCACCTACACCTATCCTCTCATCAGTTACTGCAACATACTCATACTCGTAGTATACTATCTTCAACTCCTCCACCCCATCTACATACACCTAGAGTTGTTTCAACAAAAGTTACTTTTTATAAGGCATTTTATTAATGGAAGAGTATTTTATCTACCATTTGGACTAAGAGAAAGACTAGTTTCAACAAAAGAAAATTCTGAAAAAGATCTTTAGTCATCTTACTTCAAATCAAAGGATTACTCCAAGTGGCCTTAAAGAACTGCCACAAATGAGTCCTTCCCTAACTCCTTTAATAAAAAAAAAGATTGACAGTAATTTCTAGGTTTCTCAAAAAGTTTATTCAATTACGTAGTTTTAAAAACATCTTTTGCTTTTTGACTTGATCAATTTACACAGCAGAGTATACCTGAGGATTATGAGTTTGGGGATCAGAGGGTTTAGGCTCTTACACAAATTCTGCCATCCACTAATGATACGAATCTGCATAAATTAACTCTTGAAACCTCAGTTTCCTAACCTATAAACAGAAGTTCAGTACACTCATGCAGGACTTCTATGAGGACACTTTGCAGACACATCTAGATAGGGCTTGGCAAATGATATTCCATCAACTATATAACTGTATCATCTCTACAATACTGAACCATGCTAGGAAAACATGGGCAACCTGGATTTAAATCCAGTTAAGCTCACTATGCCTCAATCTCCTCATTCATAACACAGATACAAAGGGCTACGAGAATTAGTGTATATATACGCAAAACTGCTTAGAATTAGACCTAGTTCACAGTTATCATTCGTAAGTGTTAGCTATGATCACATTATTTTCAGATGGAGGAGACAACATGAATTCAGTGCAGTGTCTCATATACTAATGTCAAATTAGCTTCCTTCAGTCATAAAAGTTTTCCTACTTATCAACTGAGAATTAGGGAGTGGGAGATAAAGTATGCAAGGATTTATCAAAACTACCTTGGAAACTTTTTCCAATATACATACCACAAACCTCAAACTAGAAACTTGGGGGTCGGGGGAAATGTATGTTCTGACAAGCTCTCCATAAAATTAACATATATACATATCCATGATCATAAATATCCAAACTTAATTCACATAAGGCATTGGCTGGGTAAAGTCGTGTGTGTGTGTATGAATCTCCTAAGTAAACTCAGCTCTGATTCAATTATTTCACATCCGCCATTAACAGAATTTAATGTCCTGAAATATATACATATTTTCACATACATTTCTTGGAGTCTTTATGGGCTGTCTAGATCAGAGACTGTCAAACTATGGCCTGTGGGCCACAAGGCCCACTGCCTGATTTTCATTTTTACCAGAACATAGCCACAACCATTTGTTTAAGTATCATCTGTGGCTGCTTTCATGTAACTACAGAGTTGTTGCTAGGGGTGGTTGCTAAGGAGCTTATATAGCCCGAAACTCAAAAATATTTACTATCTGGCCCTTTACAGGAAACTCCTGGCTTATTCACTTAGAATGCCATTCAACAGCCAACTACACCCTTACTGTGGAGAATAACTGAGTATAATGTGATTACGTTTTGAAGTATTTAAGAGACTAGAAGGCTGGAAACAAAGCAAATAAATGGTTTGTCACATATGAGTACTGAGGACAGAAATAGCTTTGCTAGCCCATCATCCCTTCTCCAACCAAGAGATCTTGGCCAATTACAGTGCCCTCCCCTACGATCACAGGTATGGCCACTCAGCCTAAATCACACAGTCCTATCCTCTGGCATTTTTCAATATAGAATAAGGATACAGTACTTCTCTAGAGGTTAGCTGAGATTTAGGAAATAATGAAACTGAAAGGCAGAGAGAAAGAAAGATAAAAGACAATATCAGGTCACGTTCCCCTTGTCCTTCAGTCCAACTGCTATCCTGAGTTCTGGGTTACATGAGCCAGTAAATTCCCCACTTTACCCAAGTATTTATATGATTATGATGATGATGATGATGATAACTGTTTTAGTCAGCCAGTGCTGCTCTAACAGAAATAACAACAGAGTGGATAGCTTTAACAAATGAAGGTTTATTCTTACACAGTCTGGTAGGCTAGCAGTCCAAATCAGGATGTGCACTCCAGGGGAAGGCTTTCCCCCTTGTCAACTCTGGAGGAAAGTCCAGGATTACATCAGTCTTTGTGCAGGGAGCCTCTTGGAACAGGAACCTCAGGTCTGAAGGACGTGCTCTTCTGCTGGTGCTGCTTTCTTGATGGTGTAAGGTTCCCAATTCTCTGCTTGCTTCTCTGTCCTTTTATCACTTGTTGTCAACTCTGGAGGAAAGTCCAGGATTACATCAGTCTTTGTGCAGGGAGCCTCTTGGAACAGGAACCTCAGGTCTGAAGGACGTGCTCTTCTGCTGGTGCTGCTTTCTTGATGGTGTAAGGTTCCCAATTCTCTGCTTGCTTCTCTGTCCTTTTATCACTTGTAGGACAAAAGGATTAAGGGTGGGGCAAGCCATACTCCAGGAGAACTCCCTTTACACTGGAGCAGGGAGGTGATCTTAATGAAGGGATTTACAGTCTCACCCTAATCCTTCAACATACAGCATAGGAAAAATCACAAAATAGAGGACAATCATAGAATATTGGGAATCATGGCCCAGCCACATGGCTACACATATTTTTGGGGGACACAATTTAATCCATGACAATGACGATGATGGTACTGGCAAAGAATGTTGAAAATACCATGGACACTGAACAAACAACTCATCTTGGAAGAAGTACAGCCAGAAGGCTTCTGAGAAGTGAGGATGGACAGATTTTGTTTCTCATACTCTGGACATGTTTATTAGTAGGGACTAGGCCCTGGAGAAGGACATCATGCTTGGTAACGCATAGGGCCAGTGAAAAACAAGAAGATTCTCAAAAAGATGTTGACACAGTGAGTGCAACAATGGATTCAAATACAGCAAGGATTTTAAGGATAGGGCTGGACCACACAAAAAAAGTTTCTTTCTGTTGTAAGTAGAGTAACTAAGAATTATCAGCTCCACAGCACCTAACAATAATCAAGTTTCAACACGGTTTCTGATACTATCAAGCAAAGAATTCTAGCTAACACAAGATCCAACTTCTGTCTTTGGCACACAGAAGGGCTTATTTTTATTTATTTGTTTGTTTGTTTGTTTTTGTTCCATGAGAGTAGGAGCAGTTTTATTCACTAACATTTATGTCTGTTTTGATTATCACTTCCTCGACATGGCAAAGTCATTAAATCCTTGATAAATCAACAAATGGTCATAACCAGAAAAGTTACTTTTAGAAACTAAACAAGGGTACATAATACAGTAACATCTCTATCGGAAGTTATTATTTTGTCTTTGATTTTTCCCAGTATAGGTCAATTAATAAAAATACAAGCCATTTGATATGGACACCAAAAAAGATTCAGGCATATTTAGCCCAGTCACCTTCATTTCCCTCAACAAAAGTCATCTGAAATCTGAATGACAATTCTGACACACTGTAACAGTCTGATTAATAAAAACATTGTATTATATGTTGTATACCCTTAAAAAGGGGAGCAACTCATTCGGCAAGTTTTTAACAAGGATTGAAACAAAAATCAAAAACTATCCAATTTAAAACACTAAAACTTACCAAACTAGATTCTTCACAAAACCTCCTTTTCAGAAGGCTAAAGTTTCACTGTATATTCAAACTAACTGCAGGTAGTTCTGCTTTAAGAAAATTTTTAAAGATATTCTAGGCCTGGATAATTATGCCACTTAATAAAATTTTATTTGCATATCTTATAAACATAATATTGCCTTGACCTATGATTTTTCAGACTCCAGCTGCTCTCTCAACCCTTTAACTGCACAACCCTCCTTTACTCCAGCTACTTCCCATATTCATACAACCACGCTCCCACCTCGTGTCTATAGCGGAGCTGCTCCATCAGCCTAATGTCTTATAATCCAGTCCAATTTTTGTCTAAAGTGTTGCCTTCAGTACTGATTTCAGCTCTGGGCTAGCAGTGAATGTAGAGGCCATGTTCTTGAGGAACCCCCAGGATACTGGACCATCAAGTGTGGTCTTGTAATAGAATTCTAGAACTGCACCCTCATTTTTCTCCCACTACGCCAGGGAGTCTATACTGTATTCTCTGCCAAGGCAGTCAACAGTGGTAGTCAGGCACCATCTAGTTCTCCTGGTCTCACGGATGTAGTCACTGGATCACATGGCCCCTTCTGTATCCTCGGCTCATACTTTTCTCCTGTCTTTGATATTCTTTATTCTCCTCTGCTCTAGATGGATTGGGACCAAACTAGTCCTTAGATAGCAGCTTGGAGTTTTTAAGATCCCAGATGCACTCACCAAATTGAGATGCAGAACATTTTCTGATACATTTAAGGTACTGTAATCATTCTGCCCTACCTACTCGCTATCCTAACATACCTTCAACTCCAGAGGAAAGGCAGACCACAATGCAATTTTAATTAAATATACACACTAACTTAATTTGTTTATATACATATATGCATATATTTTATGTTTACACACACATCCTCTTAACTCACCTATTCTGAGAGGTCTGAAGGCCTACATTTAATCTTTTGTTATCATACAGTGCATTATTTTCTACTCCTCATTAATTTTAAAGGCCTAACAAAGGGTTAAACTATATTGAGCATGGATACTCAGAAAATGCTCTCTATAAATGTTGATTCTAAAGTTATATTCAGAAAATTAACCTATTCTTAAGAAAAATAAACACTACAAAAAAGACTTATAACAAACAGCACTTTAGTGATCCTCCTCAATCTAGGGAAATTAAACCAAAAAACCAAACCCACTGCCACTGAGTCGATTCTGACTCACAGAGACCCTACAGGTCAGAGTAAAACTGTCCCATAGAGATTCCAAGGAGCACCTGGTGGATGTGAATTGCCAACCTTCTGGATAGCACTTAACCACTACTCCACCCAAACTAGAAGTCATCCACAATTAATGAACTAGACCTCATCAACATATACAGAACTTTCTATTCATCAGCAGTAACTACATCCTCTTCTCCAGTGCACATGGAACATTCTTCAGAATACACCATGTGTTTGGACATAAAAAAAATCTCAACAAAATCCATACCACTGAATTACTGCAAAGCATTTTCTCAGACCACAGAGCCATGAAAGGAGAAATCAACAGCAGAAAAAATACAGAAATTGAACTCATGAAAACTGAACAACACCTTGCTCAAAAAGCCATGGGTTATAGAAGAAATCAAGGACAAAACAAATAAATTTATGGATTCCAATGAGAATGAAAATACTTCCTATCAGAACCTATGGGATCAGCCAAAGCAATCCTCAGAGGTCAGTTTATCTCTATAAATGCACACATCCAGAAGGAAGAAAGAACCCAAATCAAAGAATTAACCTTACAGCTTGCACAAGTAGAAGGAGAGTAACAAAGGAACTCCTAAGGCAGCAGAAAACAGATCATAAAGATTAGAGCAGAACAAAATGAATTAGAGAATAGAAGAACAATTGAAAGAACTGATAAGATCAAAAGCTGGTTTGATCAACAAAAGTGACAAACCATTGGCTAAACTTACTAAAGAAAAACAGGAAAGGAAACAAATAACCCAAATAAGAAATGAGATCAGAGATGTCACAACGGATCCCACAGAAATCAAAAATATCCCAACAGAATACTATGAAAGACTGCACTCTAACAGACTTGAAAACCTAGCAGAAATGGACAAATTCCTAGATTCATATCACCTACCAAAATTACCACAAGGTGAGGCAGAACAACTTAATAAACCCATCACAAAGGAAGAGTTCAAAAAAGTCATCCAAAAACTACCAACCAAAAAAAGGCCGGGCCCAGATGGCTTCACCGCAGAATTCTACAAAGCTTTTAAAATACAGTTAACTCCAATGCTACTGAGGCTATTTCACAGCATAGGAAGGAATGAATACTCCCAAATTCATTCTGTGAAGCCAGCATAACCCTGATACCAAAGCCAGGGAAACAGCCAATAAAAAAGGAGAACCACAGACCAGTATCACTCACAAACCTATGTGCAAAACTCTTCAACAAAATACTTGCCAACAGAATTCAACAACTTATCAAAAAAATAATCATCACAACCAAATTGGATTCATACCAGGGATGCAAGGCTGTTTCAACATCAGAAAAACAATTAATGTGATCAACCACATAAATACCACAAAAGACAAGAATCACCTGATCTTGTCTATTGATGCAGAAAAGGCATTTGATAAAGTCCAACCCCCATTCATGCTAAAAACTCTCAGCAAAATAGGAATAGGTGGCCAATTCCTCAGTACAGTAAGGGCCATTTATACAAACCCAGCCACCTACATCATCTTGAATGGAGAGAGACTGAAACAATTCCCCTTTAGACTAGGAACTAGACAAGGATGCCCACTCTCACTTCTCGCATTCAACAATGTACTAGAAGTTCTAGCCACAGCAATTAGACAAGACCCAGAAATAAAGGACATGCGCGTGGGCAAAGAAGAAGTACAAATCTCCCTATTTTCAGATGATATGATTGCACATGCAGAGAATCCTAAAGAATCCATAAGTAAACTACTCAAACTGATAGCAGAGTTCAGCAAAGTATCAGGATACAAGATAAACATAAGTAAATTGGTAGGATTCCTTTTTACCAACAGAGAGATTATTAAGGAAGAAATTACCAAATCAATACCATTTACTATAGCCTCCAAGAAGATAAACTACCTAGGGATAAATCTAACTAGAGAAATAAGATATCTTTACAAAAGGAACTACAAGAACTTAATACTAGGAGAAACTAAGACAGACTTACATAAACAGAGAAACCTACTCTGCTCATGGATAGGAAGACTTAAAATTGTGAAAATATCTATTTTACCCAAAGCAATCTACTTACATAATGCAATCCCAATACTAATTCCTGTGATGTTTTTTAATAAGATGGAGAAACAAATCACCAACTTTGTTTGGAAAGGGAAGAAACTCCGGGTAAGTAAAGCACTACTGAGGAAACAGCAACATACTAGGAGGCCTCTCACTACCCAACTTGAGAACCTTACACTGCCATAGTTGTCAAAACAGCCTGGTACAGATACAAACAGAGACATGTAGACCAATGGAACAGAGTTGAGACCCCAGAGATGCCACCATGCTCCTATGAACAACTGATATTCAACAAAGGCCCTAAGATTTTACACTAGGATAAAAACAGTCACTTTAACAAATCCATCTGCAAAATTGGAAATCATGAGAAATGAAATGGAACGCATAAAGATCAATTTCCTACACATCAGTTAGCTGAAATGGACTGATGTTGGCCATTTTGAATCAGACAATCTCGTGCTATATTATGCTGGGAATGACAGACTGAGAAGGAACAGCATCATATTCACCATAAAAAAGAATATTTTCAGTATCTATCCTGAAATGCAAACCTGTGATAGAATAACCTCCATACATCTAAGACCAGTTAACAGTACTATTATTCAAATACATGCACCAACCACTAATGCTAAAGATAAAGAATATTTGTACCTATTTCTGCAGTCTTCAATTGATGAAACATGTAATAAACGTACATGGGTAATTACCAGTGACTGGAATGCAAAAATTGAAAACAAAGAAGAATGATTTGTAGACGGGAAATATGATCTTAGTGATAAAAATGACATGGACACTGCATAACAAAACTTTGTAAGATAAACAATGTATTCACTGGAAATACTCTTTTTCAAAACATAAACGGCAACTATACATACAAACCTTGCCAGACAAATGTCATGGGTTGAACTGTGTGCTCCCCAAAATGTGCTGCATTTGGCTAGGCCATGATTCCCAGTACTGTGTAGCTGTTTTCCATTGTATGATTTTCCTATGCTATGAATCCTAATCTCTGTCTGTGGTTAATAGATTGGAATTTGTTAAAGAAGATTAAGGTGGGGCTGTAACACCCTTACCAAGGGAATTTCCCTGGAGAGTGGCTTGCACCACCTTTTAGCCTTTCAGTTTTCAACAGATAAAAGGAAAGGGAAGTAGGCAGAGAACTGGAGACCTCATACTATCAAGAAACTAGCACAGAGAGCAGAGCATGTTCTCAGGACCTGAGGTTCCTGCACCACGATGCTCTCAGACCAAATAAATACTGATGCAACAAAAAGAACTTTCTCCAGAGCTGACAGAAAGTGTATTCCCCTGCAGCAGAAGAGACGATGCAAAAACTCATAATAATCAGTCAGAACACAGTCACAAAGTCAAGGGCTGACTGTAGCCCAGACTGTCAAGTTCTCATATGCAAGTTCCAGTTGAAGCTGAAGAAAATTAAAACACGTTCACATGAGCTGCAGTACAAACTTGATTACCTCCCATCTGAATTTACAAAGTGTCTCTGAAAGAGATCTAGTGGACTGAACACTAATGACCAAAGACCAAATGAGTTGTGAGATGACATAAGGACATCATACATGAAGAAAGTAAGAAGGCATTCAAAAGACAGAAAATGAAAAAGAAAAAAGATCAAAATGATGTCAGCAGAGATTTAAATTTGCTCTTGAAGGCAGAAAAACTAACATGAATGGAAAAAATGATGAAGTAGAAGAACTGAACAGAGATTTCAAACATCAGCTCAAGAAGGCAAGGTATAATAATGAAATATGCAAAGATCCGGAGTTAAAAAATTGAAAACGAAGAACACACTGAAAAAAAAAAAACAGAAGAAAAAGTTCAAACCTCAAGTTGCAATACGGAAGCATTCTATGGGCAAGAAACTTAACAATGGAAGAAGCATGAAAAAGAAGCTGACAGGCCCACATAGTCACTAAACCAAAAAGAATTGGTAGATGTGCAACCATTTCAAGAGGATGATCAACATACGATCAAGAACCAACGGTACCAAAGGAAGAAGTCCAAGCTGCACTGGAGGCACTGGAGAAAAGCAAAGCTTTAGGAACTGACAGCATATCAACTAGTGTTTCAACAAATGGGTGCAACTCTGAAGCACACACTTGTCTATGTCAAGAAATCTGGAAGCCACCTATATCGCCAACTGACTATAAGAGATCCATATACTTGGCTATACCAAAGAAAGATAATTCAATGGAAGGCAGAAATTATCAAACATACCACCAGCATCACATGCAAATACAATTCTGTTAAAGACAATTCAAAAGCAACTACAGCAGTGCATGGACAGGAACTGCAAGAAACTCAAGCTGGATTCAGAAAACGGCATAGAAAACAAATACCAATGCTGATGTCAGATGGAATTTTGGCTGACGGCAAAAAATGTCAGAAAGATGTTAGCCTGTGTTTTATTGACTATGCAAAGACATTTGACCTCGGGGATCATAATAAATTAAGATGATATTGCAAAGGGGGGGAATTCCGGAAGTCTTAATTGTGCTCATGAGGAATGTATACATACAGCAAGACACAGTCACTCAAACTGAACAAGGTGATACAGCACGGTTTTAAGTCAGCAAAGGTATGCCTCAGTGTCATATCCTTTCACTACACGTATAATTAGCAAATAATCCTAGAAGTGGGACCATACTAAGAAGAAAGCAGCATCAGGATTGGAGGAAGACTCAGTAACAACCTGCAATGTACAGATGATACAAGCTCGCTTGCAGAAAGCTAAGAGGACTGGAAGCACTTACTGATGAAGATCAAAGACTACAGTCTTCAGTATGGACTGCACTTCAATATAAACAAGATAAAGATCCTCACAACTGGACCAATAAGCAACATCATGATGATGGAGAAACTACTGACGTTGTTAATGATTTCATATTATTTGGATCCACAACCAATACCTGTGGAAGCAACAGTCATGAAATCAAGCAGTGTATTGCACTGGGCAAATCTTCTGCAAAAGAACTCTTTTAAGTATTAAAAATCAAAGATGTCCCCTTAAAAATCAAAGATGTCACCTTCAAGAACTAAGGTACACTTAACTGATCCAAGCCACGGAGTTTTCAATCCCCTCATATGCATGTGAAAGATGGACAATGAATAAGGACGATCAAAGAAGAACTGATGCCCTTTGAATTATGACATTCATGAAGAATATTCAACATAGCATAGTCTGCCAGAACAACAAATAATCTGCCTTCAAGGAAGGTCAGAGTTCTCCTTAGAAGAGAGATTTCGTTTCACATACCTTGGGAATGTTATGATCAGAAGCAACCCGTCCCTGGAGAAGGACTTACAAACAAAACAAAATCCAGTGCCACTGAATTGATTCCGACTCAACAGCAACCCTATAAGACAGGGTAGAACTACTCCACTGAGTTTCCAAAGAGCGCCTGGCAGATTCGAACTGCTGACGTTTTGATTAGCAGATGGAGCACTTCACCACTATGGCACCAGAGTTTCCGAAGAAGGACTTAACACTTAATAAAGCAGAGGGTCAGTGCAAAAGAGGAAGACCCACGGTGAGTTGAACTAAAACAGTATCTACAACAAAAGACTCAAACATAGCAAAGACTGGGAGGATGGTACAGGAGTCAGAAGTGTTTCATTCTATCATACACAGTGTTATTACGAATTCAATTGGATGCAAAGGCACCTAGCAACAGTAATGTACGTTATAGAAGTCTGACTGCTAAATCCTTCACAAGCAGGGTGCTTAGTGGGTTGGAACCACAGTTAGAAGCTGATTAGTGGGTTTGAACCACAGTTAGCATCCAACTGCTTTAACCAATGCACCACCAGGACACCTTTCCTCAATGCCCAGAAGCAATCAATTTTAATT
Organism: Heterohyrax brucei; assembly: GCA_028571685.1. Taxonomy (NCBI): domain Eukaryota; kingdom Metazoa; phylum Chordata; class Mammalia; order Hyracoidea; family Procaviidae; genus Heterohyrax; species Heterohyrax brucei. The sequence goes on along the minus strand of CM053142.1, from coordinate 140,450,742 downwards.
ATTTTAGCTATTCAGTTGCCTCTATACACTCTGTATACTGCTATTTTTTTATTTATCATTGAGATATTTCTGACTTCCTTCTACATACCAATAACTAAAATTTATTGTGCTTACTATGTTTTATGTGCATTAACTCAATTAATCCTCACAACAACTTCATGAGGTGGGTACTACTGTATCTCCATTTTGCTGTGAAAAAGTCAGGTGATGGTACTGCGTGCCATTAAGTCAACTCCAATTGACAGCAGCCCCGTACGAAAAAGTAGAACCGCTCCACAAAGTTTCTAAGGCTGTAAGCTTTTTGGAAGCCAACTGCCTGTCTTTGTCTCTTACAACAACTGGTAGGTTCAAACTGCTGACCTTTTGGTTAGCATCCCATCACTTAACTACCACAACACCAGGGCTCCTTGAAACACTTGACAAGAATCCCAAACCTAAAAAGCTGCAAAATCAAGATATGAATGGAAGCAATCTAACACCAGAGCTCATATATTTAACCTATAAACTTTTATATTTATCTACTCCACAATCCAATCTTAAATACTTCAGGGTTCACTTTCCCAATTAAATGAAAATACAGAGCAGAAAGAAAGAAGAGGAGACAAAACAGGAAAATGGTATTTCTTAAAACTAAACAATTTTGGGGTTCTATGAGTCAGTAATTTTCATCCTTGGCTTTGAAGCAATTCATGAATTCATCAACGCATCACCACTTCATTTTACATATCAGTGCATACTGTGCTTACAGTCTGGTATGTTTAAATCTAAATTATAATCATATGATTTATTACATTTTTACTGCAGAAAATTGCTCTGAAGGGAGTGTGCCAGTAAGCTATCAGAAAAAAAAATCTGCAACTTTCAAACTAACTTTCTGCTTTCTAAAAACAAATTTACACAAATTTATTTACAGATTTATATATATGCATATTTCTAAATGTGTAACAGGGTAGGATAATAAGAGAAAAAGGCAAAATCAATAGACCTAGCATGTTTTAGTTTAATATTCTAAACAAAAGAAACGTGATTAGAGAAAAAAGCAGTTGTAGAAGTTTTGAAATTAAGAACAAAAGGAAGAAAGGAAAACAGATGAAAGCCCAGATAATTAAGCTATCCAGTTCAAAGCTCTGAGTCAGATCCTTCTGAAGCAGAAAGCCCCTATAACACTCTGGCGGAAGGGGACATTGTGGTCTCACTCTATGAAAGAGCAGAGATGGCTTACTGAGGATGTACCAGTGGAGGAAAGGGAAGACAGCTGACAGCAAGCCAGCTGGAACTGCAGACCAAAATACGGTTTCTGTCCCTCTGCTAAGGTTTTTCTTCTAACCAGTGTAGGTAGCAAGAATTTGGCATAGCTCATAGGCTACACCACTATGTTCAGCACTTATTTGGATTCTTTTAAGTGTTGTGTATGTGTAGAACTTCTCAACCAGATCATAAACCTCTGGGAGGCTACAGTTATCCTTATTTCATATTCACCCATACAACGTAGCACAGTGCTATATAAGAAGTGGATGATCAAGAGACTGATCTTGAAAAATCACAACTTACAGTCAGAACACTAGAGTTGAGGAAATTTTAGAGATCACCTCATCTAGCCTCATCATTTAACAGCAAAGAAATCAACAGTGGTCAGATGACCACTAGGTCAGTCACACAGTTGGGACTAGCACCCTAATCCCAGTTCACCATTTCTCAAATGTACCAAACAGTCTCTAATTTCTTCTATTACAATAAAATGAATAACTACGTGTTTCATCAGGAAACATTTTAAGAGCAGCCTCCCTTTCAGTATGTATCAGAATCCTGGTGGCAAAGTGGTTAAGCACTTAACTGCTAACCAAGAGGCAGGCAGTCTGAATCCACCAGCCACTCTTTGGAAACCTTATGGGGAAGTTCTGCTCTGTGTAATCAGGTCATTATGAGTCGTATTTGACTTGACAACAACAGGTTTTTTGTTGGGGCTGTTTTTTTTTTGGTTTTCAGTATGTGCCATATGCCAGGGCCTTCAAGTTAGATTCACTTGGCAGTCTTTGTGTCTACATCCTTGAGGACTGCATTACAGACACTACGGTACTTAACATTCATAATAAAAAGTAGGCACTATTACCCAATATTACAAATAAAGGAAATATAATTTGACAATGATCACAGTAAGTGGCAGAACCTAGATTCAAACACAAGCCAGTTTGTCAGCAGCAGTCTGAACTCTTGTATTGTAAACTGCCTCCCACTGAACTCACCGTACAAATCCTTAACTCTTAGACAGTCCAGCACAAGCCTGATCCAATCTAAGATAAACAAATGTGAAAACAACTTGCTAAATGTATGAATTATTTAATTAATTAAAAGGTAAGGGTCTCATAACAAAATAGCTCTAAGAAAGTATTACACAATTCACTAAGAAAGGTTTTTAGTGATAAATTTGCATACAAAAGGAAAATCTGAGCAACAGTTAATTTCTTTATTATACAAATAATCCATCTGTCCAAAAAATATTTACTAGAAAACTACTTTGTAACCAACACAATGGGAAGTCTGAAGACAGGAAGTAAAATAAAACTTGTTTCTGTTTATCTTTCCTTCCTCTGATAGGCAAGAAGGAAATGAACATGCACCTGTACGACGTGCCAGTTCTTAAGTCTCTGCATATAGTCTATCCTAATCCCTTACATGGAAACCCTGACATAGTGGTTACGTGCAACATCTGCTAACCAAAACGCCGGCAGTTCAAATCTGCCAGACGCTCCTTGGAAACTCAACAGCTCTATCCTGCCCTACAGGGTTGCTGTGAGTTGGAATTGACTCAATGGCAGTAAATCATAATCCCTTACACAGACTGGCAGATGAATGAGCAAATCTGTTTTAGAAGTGCACCCTGAATTCTTCTTGAAGTGAAGAAGGGAAGACACTAACACACTTTGGACACTGCACCAATAGGAACCAGTCCCTGGAGAAGGATATTGTGCTTGGTAAAGCAGAGGGTCAACAAAAAGAGCGGAAGACCCTCAATGAGATGGAATGACACAGTAACTACAACACACTGAAACACAGTAACACGGATGGCACATGACCAGGCAATGTTTCATTCTGTTGTATACAAGGTTGCTATGATTCAAAACTGACTGAGGGCACCTAATAACAATAACAATCCGTTACTGTCCCATAAATTAGGCAACATTTCTCTTCTGTGATGAACAAATTAAGACTTAAAAGAATTAAGTACTTAAATCCAGAATCAAAACCCAAGTCTGTCTAACCCAAAGTCTATGTTCTCTTCAAAAGATAGTATTTTAATTTAGTTTAGTTATTTTATTGGCTTACCAAGTCAAAGACAACTGAAAACACTAATAAAAAATATATATCTAATTTAATCCTTGCAATAGCTTATTAAGAAAGTTTATTTGCCAGGACACCCTGGGTGGGAAAACTGGCTATGTGCTCAGCTATCAACAAAAAGCATGACAATTTAAACTCACCCAGAGGGGTCTCAGAAGAAAGCCCTGGCACTCTGCTTCCTAAGGTCACAGCCATGAAATCCTATGGAGTGCAGCTCTAGTCTACAGTGCATGGGGTCATCATGAGTCAAAAATGATTAGACTGGCAACTTTTTTTTTTCTTTGTTATAATTACTTCACTGCTAACCAAAAGCTCAGTGGCTCAAACCTACCAGCCAATCTACGGCAGAAAGATGGGGCGGTCTGTTCCTGTAAAGATTACCAAAAAAACCCACATATCCATTATCCATTGTCATAGCGTCAACCTCAACTCATGGCCACTCTATATGACAGAGCAATTCTGCCACACACAGTTTCCAAGGAGCAGCCAGTGTATTCAAACTGCTGACTTTCTGCAGCCTAACTCTTTACCATTACATAACCAAGGCTCCCAGTAGACATTACAGCCTCAGAAACACTAAGGGGTAGTTAGTTCTACTCTGTCCTACAGAGTCGCTGTGAGTGGGAATTCACTCCACAGCAATAGGATACAATATGGCATGATGACCCCAATTGTATATATGAAGAAGCTAGAACTCAGAGAATTAGCTTGTCCAAGAACAAATGCTAGGAAGCAGCAGAACTGCATCAGGTCTGTACAAGATGTTAACATAACTCTAACAACATTAAAACTGCAGAAAGCTATCAGTCCATCCAGTTAAGGTTTAAGACAAAAAACTTCTAAGGTAATTAGATCTCAATTTGTTAAGTTGAAAATAATAAAAGATGCCATTTATTCTAACTCCCACTTTTTTTGTTGTTGTCCAGTTGATTCTGACTCAAAGCAACTCTACAGGACAGAGGAGAACTGCCCATCAGGCTTCGGAGGGTGTAAATCTTTACAGGAGCAGATCACAAGGTCTTCTCTCCTGGTTGTGAGGTGGAAATGATGACCTTCCAGGTGGCCCAGCACTTCACTCTTGAGCCACCACAGCTCCTATTTTTAGAGATGAGGAGATCAACTTTCTAGTAAGACATTAATCAGCAACTTCAAGATGGCTCTCTAAACTTCAAGCCTACTGGCCATTCCATTATACCCGGCAATTGCTGGATTTGTGACAAGTTACCATTACTATTAAAGTAGCAAATACCATTCTACTTTCTGAAACTAAAGTTTATGAAGAACAGAATGTTAACATACACAGACTAAACTAAGTAACTCAAACAGTTTCTCAAGAATATATGAGTACACACATTTCTTAGCAACATTTTGAATGCATTGCATGGAAACTGCTTATTTCTTGACATCCTGGTGGTGCAATGGTTAAAGCACTTGGATGCAAACTGAATGGTTGGAGGTTCTGTTGGAACCCATCAACGGGGTCCTTGGGAGAAAAGATGTGGCAGTCTTGCAAACTTTATGGGTGGTTGTACTCTGTCGTATTGGGCCACTAAGAGTCAGAATCAACTTGATGGCAATGGGTTGTTAAGTCTTTCTCTTTGTTTTCAAGTGTGAATGAAAAGAGAGATTTCTTCTATGCCAGTTTAGAAAACATACGACTTTGGTCAAAAAAAAATGTTTAGTCTTCCTATACAGTCTGTTTGTCATAAGCCTAAAATTACTGTAAGGTGCCATTGAGTCGGTTACAACCTACACTGACCCAAAGAACAACACAATGAAACACTGCCGGGTCCTCCTGGTCCTGCACCATCCCCACAATTGTTGTCACGTTTCAGCCCACCGCAGCAGCCACTGTGTCAATCCATCTCACAGAGACTCTCCCTTTTTTGATGACAATCTACTAAGCACGATGTCCTTCTCCAGGGACTGGTTACTACTGACATGTCCAAAGCAGGAAAGTCGCATCATGCTCTCCCTTCTAAGGAGCTTTCAACAGTGACCAAAGTATATTTCTAGGGAACTGACCCACTTGTTTCTCATAAACTGAAGTGATTAATAACAGGATGGTTGAGTATTAAGAAATATCACAGAAAAGTGCTCGTCTTTATTCACATTTTACAAAAAGAAAAAAAAATGCAAACATACCACATATCAAAATCCAGAAATAAAGAGACTCATTTACTAACCACCTGGTAGAGACTTCCATGTTTCCTCACCGGATTCATCCCACAACCTCGTAAAAACCACCCTGGCTCTTCAGGAAGCCGAGCCCCTGCTCCATCCGCACATCACTTTGGATCATGAAGAACCAGAATTGCTTCCAGGCCTGAACTAGCCAGCACTAGCTCAGCTGTAAGCTAAGAGGTAAACACAGAATGTGACTGATCCTGGACTGATCCTGGAGCGGGGTACTGTTTACTTACAGAGAAGATACTCATGTCGTGATGGGAAACGTGTTGCACTATCGTCCTCTCGTTTCTTAATTACAAAAAACAAACAAACAAAAAAACAGTACTTTAATAAGCTAATGTGAGAGGGGGCTAGAATCCCGCAAAGTTTTGACCTCTCTTTTTAATCGCTTAAGGACAAATCAAATGAGGGCATCCCACTACACAAGGTGCCCCGAGGTGCTGCATATGGCACAACCTGGAAGGTCATCACTTTGCCGAAGAAACTGTGTTCTTATCCTGCACTCCCCCACAGTGAGCTAAAGGATAGAACTAGGTACCATCATTCACTCTAACGAAGGAAAAGAGAAGAAATCAAAACCAGACGCAATTCCCTCTCGTCTCCAAGAGATCTGAAGCAAGACCAGCTAAGCAGCGGGTGCCAATCAGCACCAGGCCCCCACCACCGCTGCACCGCTAGCACGGCGACAGAGCGCAGCCACCAACACCTCCACCTCTGTCCTCCAGGCACTGCCAGGGACTCCGTCCCAGAGCCCGCCCCGGCCGGGCCCGCCCCGCTATCTCCTCCCCCGTTATCCGCTCGCAGCCGCGCTCGGGCCTGAATTCGCCTCCCTGCCCTCCCCAACTTCGGCACGTTCCACTGCCCCACACATGCAAACCAGCGCGCTCCGCGAGTCCGAGGGCGGAAGGTCGGCGGTAGGCAGGGCGAGGAAGGCGCTCGGCGCAGCTCCTCACCTCAGGATGGAGAAGGGGCACGCAGCCCGCCTCAGTATCGTACTCATCCGGGCCGTCCGCCATCTTGGTGTTAAATCCCTCCTCCCGCTGCATGCCGGGAGAAAGCGTTTCACCCTCGCGGGGCTCGGGCTAGGCGCAGGGCGAGCGCGAGCCCCGCCGGAGGCTACGCCACCGCCTTCTCCTCCCTCCCCTCCCCCGTGACGCCCCCTGTGCTCCCCTCCTTCTCCGAGGGCGCGGGTCCTTGCGCGCGTGCGCGCGCGAGCGGCCGGCCCTGGGCGGGAGCGCGCTCTGCTGCACTGCGCTGGGGCTGGCGGACGGCTCTGGGCGTGGGCGTCGCGGCCCGGAGGCGGGTCTCCGGCCGCCGGCAGATGTGCACCTCTGGCCTCTCAGTGGAGGAGCCAGCCGCCGCGGGACGACCGAGACGTAAAGTTGGGAAACCGAGCGCGGCGAGAGAGGGAGGACCGAGCACAAGATACCCGTAACCAGGGTCTAAGACCGGCCCTGCGACCTCCGGGGGCTGTCGCCGCCCGCCGCGTTCTGCTAGCCTTCTTGGACACCCCTCCTCAGAGACCCAGGGAAACTGTCACTCAGATCCAGGAATGTTTTTGGCGCTCAAGCTTGAGGAAGGGAGCAGCACACCCGTCCTCCACACTCAAAAAAGGCTACCCGCAACCTACGCCTCTCAGGGGGGAAGGGGAGAGGAAACGCAGAGAAAGCTTGGGGCTTCTTGACGAAGCCAAGCCAAGTGCCGTCGAGTCGGACCCGACTCACGGACAAGTCTTTTTTTAAAAAAAAAATGATCGCAATCTTCCCTCGTTGATCTTGAATTCACAATAACCACATAAAAAAATTTATGCGTGCAGAGCCTACACTCCATCTACCACATTTTAATTTAACTCGGGAACTCAGAATTGAAGTCCTTCACACTAAATCTGCTAAAATACTCATCAGTTAAAAATGACTAAAACCACTTTTTAGAAGTTTTTGGGGACTGTGTGAATAGGACGAAATTCCTTTCTAGGAAAGGGGCTGGTGGGTCAGTTTCAGAAAGCCTTTTGTCTTCTTTTTAGCTATTAAAAATTGTGAATGTAAACTGTTCGGAGGAATATTAACAGATCATGAAAAAACAGTCTGCGGACAGACCCTGACACTGAACACTAACCTGTCTCATGTTACAGCTAAATCCTCCAAAAACTATTAGGAACGAGCCTGCAACTCGGCAATGACAGATTTATTAGTAACCGGGAGGGAGGGCACTCTAGAGGAAGCATGGAATACACTGGCCAAGAGAAAAGAGGAAGCATCTTTTGTAAAGTTTGGGTTCCCGCCAAAAGACTATGATGGGAGGGGGGGTGTCTAGGGAAGAGCAGAAATCATTTCGGGATTGGACGCAGTTTTTGAGGCAGGATTGGAAGAAACGAGGATTAACTAGGGATTGGGAGCTGTCATCAGAGAAAGGCAGTGTAGTATTGGTATCCCCTGTGATAAATAAAAGTAGCAAAGCAGGCCTGAAGTGCCATTGGTCAGAGAGCAATAATTACCCAAAGGAGGGGTCAGTGTGGAATTTTACAGCGGATTGCATGGCCTTGGGAGAAACAAGATTTTCTGTTAATTTTGCAACAGGTTTTATCTGTGCTTGTTCTCCCAGTAGCACTGCATTTTATCTGTTTGGTCCCTGCTGATTCTCATGGTCCAGGACAGGTTTTCACTCTTTTACCCATCATGCAGAACTAGAAAGAGTCAGAGTTGTGTCTTTGGGGCCCCAAACTGCTTTCAGACACATGTTAACATGAACAGAAATAATTTTTACTTCATTACCATTTTCATTTTGCCCCTTCCTAGTCATATGTCATGCATTTACTGGAAGTAGAGAGAAGTGTAAGAAAACTGAGTGAAAAATTTGGGAGATGGTGTAAAAAAGATACTGAATGGTAAAGGAGTAAAGAAACTAGGCAGGGAAAAGAGGAGAAAATATTTCACAGATACCATGTTGTACTGTGCTGGGATTATTGGGGCAGAAGTTTTCTTGTTAGTTGCTATTGGGTCAGCTCTGACCCATAGCTACCCAGTGCACAACAGAACAAAACACTGCCCATTCTTGCTCCATCCTCACAATTGTTGCTATGTTTGAGCCCATTGTTGCAGGCACTGTGACAGTCTGTCTGTTGAAAGTCTTCCTCTTTTTCACTGACCCTCTAATTTACCAAGCATGATGTGCTTCTGCAGAGACTAGTCCTTTCTGATGATTTGTCCAAATTATGTGAGAGGTAGTTTCACCATCCTTGTTTCTAAGGAGCATCTGGTTGTATTTCTTCCAAGGGGCAGAGGTACGATGTGGAATACTTAAAAAATGAATATGTGATTCAGCCCTTTAGATGATGTTAGGTACTAAGTGGATGAATCAAGGGGCAAATTTAGTCAACAAAAATGTTTTAATTGGCCTATGTAATGGTTTTCAAAAATATTTCCAGTTAGATGCCAAAGCTCAATATGTGATGAGATTTCAGTCTAAATTCTAGATTTCTAGTTTATAGGAGTGGTCGAGGTGGGGGCAGGAGGGCAGAGATCTGGGAACAGTGGGCTTCCTCACTCAGACTCTACTGGGTCTATGTCCTGCCATACTCATTTTCATTACCTCCCTATAGTTATCTGTGACCTCTGAGAATTTTATAATTTAAGGAGGAAAATACTAAAAGTGTTTGAGAACCGGATGGTTCCCAGCCGCCACCAGTGATAGCCACGATGGAGCTCACAAAATTGAGTCTCACTGGCAACACAAGAATAAATAGGGGTGCACCCTGAGATCTCCACTGAAAGACGGCAACTGATGGTCCAATGGCTTTGGGGTTCCGCTGGGAGCGTGGCCTCTGGCCCTGATGCTGACCCTGTCCATAAATCATAATGAAGGTCAACTCTTAGGACAGCAATGGATTGGACTTGGTGACACAGAGTGACCATATCTTGTGGGCACTTTGTGGTTCTATACATCTATAGGATGTCATCCTGCTGACCTCTAACTGGAGGAAGGGGAGTGGGTGGAGAAGAGGGGAAAGGATGCTGTTGGGAGGATAGGACATGTATGGAGCAGAGAGGAAGAGTGTGCTGTCACCGGACGGGAAGAGCAGTGGGAGCTGCGTATAGGTGGGCATGCAAATTTATATGGGAATGTACATTTTCATTCAATCATAATGATACATAAATAAAAGTGGTTGAAAGAGGTTGAAACCACTCAACTGAGATCCATGTCTGCTTTGCTCAGTGCTGTAAGATCAAAATAAATGACTATCAAGTAAAGAACTAAACGAAAAGAAGAAGGAGTGAACCCAGGAGCAAGAGCAGGACTTCTTGGGACTGCAGGTCGGACAAGGTTCAATGCTGACCAAAGTGGATTACAAAGTCCATCCTGGTGATTATAGAGTTCTTACGCAGCCCAGTTTTGAGATAGTATATTCAGGGAACTGTAATGGATGATTGAGAAAGTAGACACAGCAAAGAAGATTAAATTGGCAGAAGAATGGCATAGAATTATGGAGGAAAGCAGAGTAGTGGCTGAAAGAGAATATGATACAAAGAGAAACATAGGCCTTGTTAGAGAATTGTGAAGTAGATTTAGAAGCAGACATTGGAATGAATGACGCATTATGGTATAGAAGTGGTCTCGTGTGTAACTTTACACACTGGGGGAGCTAAGGGCAGCATTAGAGATCAACCAGTTCTAGTCTAACCCCATCGTTTCACAGATGTGGAAATGACAGAATTTAAGAAACCCACTTACTGTCATACAACTCCATAGTAGCAGAATCATGTCTAGAAGTCTGCTGACTTCTAGGCCACTATTCTTACTTCTAGCCCCCCTTTTTTTCTGTTGTTCTTATCCTCAGTGAACTATAATTTAGTCTGTTTATTTGTTGAACACTTACTCCTTGTAGACACCAGAATCAGTTACAAGTAACTGAGTGATACCACTCAAAATATTTGACCTGCTTACACATAAGGTCCATGAGTTGGAGCTGACTTGATGGCAACTAACAACAAACTCTTCAGTAATCATAGTACTTCAAACTCAAATTCTAATCAAGCCTGTTAATTGTATAACAATGATGTATCATCCTGTTTTGGAAACCCTAGTGGTGTAGTGGTTAAGAGCTACAGCTGCTAATCAGAAGGTGGACTGTTCAAATCCACAGGCACTTCTTGGAAGCTCTGTGGGGCAGTTCTACTCTGTCCCATAGGGTCACTATGAGACAGAAACTACTCAATGACAATGAATTTTTTGGTATCATTTTAAGTGAAATGAGGACAATTTTTTTGTACTCACTCTATATAAATCATAGATAGATGAAACTCAACTGGAAAACTAAAAGATATGTATGGATTTACCATGTGTCCAGTCTACGAGACAGCCTTCAATGATTCTTCTGATGGTCATATCTTGCTGTAGTGCCATACCACACTGAGTGGTTAATTTGTTGTACAAGCTGTATAACCCATGACACTGCAAAAAACTCATCTGTGACTTTAGAGGCTAGGTCATAAAAGGTATTGTGGCTTCTGTCTGGTCCTCTCTTGGATCACTGGCATTGGGGGAAGCCAGATGCCACATCATAAAGACATTCAGGTAACCCTATGGACAGGACCACATGCCAGGGAACTGAGGCCTCTTGCCAACAACCAACGATAACTTTCCAAGCATGTGAATAAGCAACCTTAAAAGCAAACACTCCAGCTCCAGTCAAGCCTTCAGATGACTGCCAATCCACCTAACATCTGGACAGCAGTCTCACAAAAAGACCCTAAGCCAGACCCACCCAGGTAAACTGGTTCTTCACTTTTGACTGTGTGAAGTAACAAGTTTATTTTTCTAAGCTGCTAAATTTCAGGGTTATTTGTTACCCAAAACAAACTAGTTGCCATCGGGTCAATTCAGACTCATGGCAACTCTGTGTGTTTCTGGGGATAACTGCATACTACAGTTTTTCCATGGCTGTTATAAACATGATATGGTGGGGCAGAATCTGACCTCCTCTGACTTCACATGGGGGGAGGGAGAATCCAGATCAGCAGCCCAAGGCTCATCTTTATGAGACAAAGGACAGACATGCCTCTACTCTCCAACCTTTTTACTAATTTTGACATCAACCTTTCCTCCCAAGAACTCTGTACTGCTCTGCTGGGCTTGCTAACTTGTTACAGTGGCTACACAGACCTCACAAACAATATTCACATTTATGGGGTTTGTTAGGGAAATAACAGGTGACAGATCACATTCAGGAATGCTTGGCATACAGTTCTTTGATCAGGACAGCATCTTTTGAGCGATGGCCCCAGGCACACCTCTCCGTGGCCCCTTGGCCTCTGCCCCACTCAAACAAGTGTTACAAAACTCTTTTAGCTCCTCCAGTGAGTGCCCAGCAGCACCCCACTCCACCAGGAAACCTCTTTCCCCTAAGGCACTCAGCTTTCTCACTTGGTGGGCCAGAAAACCCACCAGACCATCTCTTGCTGATCTCCTGGTTCTGTGCCTCTGCTGATGCTACTGGTTGCCTTTTCTCACTGTCTGCAGTGTTATAGCTGTCTTTCTCTGTCTCCTCAATCTGGAAAGTTCTCAGTGCAAAATCCCAGATCCAAAGGATTCACTCCACTCCTGGCTCTTCTTTCTTACTGGTAGTGAGATCCTCTCTTCCCCCCTCTGGGATAACTCATTTTAAGTTTATTTGGGGGAGGGGGTTGACCAATAACCTCATCAGTCTTCCATATGCCTTATTTGCATGGTCTCACCCCCCTCCCACAAGATTGTCATGTACCTTTTTTACATTATTAGCAATTGAATCAATCTAGTTGGTGGGCTGAAAGAACCTCAATTTCAAGTCTCATGCAGCTGTTTGATGGGAATTACAAATACTGTAGCTAGTAAAGCCGTGTTAAGTAATTCACTGCCTGCACCAGGTCTTTTCAGAAGTAGATGACCATGCCTTTCTTCTAAGGTGCCTCTGAGTGGACCTGAACTCTTAGCTTTTGGTTAGTAGCACAGTGCTTAACTTTTTGCAGCAACCAGGGACTCCACTGAGTTGTAGAGCAACACAAACAATACGTTGCAAAAAGCCTAAAACTCCTGGACTTGTTTACAAAATTGTGTGTTTACAAAATTTTACCAGGATAAAGACATTCAACCTGATTTTAGTAAAATGGATTATTTTTTTCCTATACTTTGCTTCCTTAGAAAGAATGTGTAACCTATTTTGTTGTTGTTGGGAGACAGGGAGGTATCGTGTGGAAATAATTTTCCTTTTTTCCAGGGAATATTTAAGACTGAGCTGTTTGCATTCCTGAAGAGTGGAAAACCAGTCCAGATAACTTGAGATTAGCACTAAATAGGCTATCAGTGTCTGTTGTGAAAGAAAGTAAGAGAATTAACTTTATGTTGAGAAATAATGCATTTGATAGGTCAATGTATATACTGGAGGGGAGAATGAGAAAGGATCCCCTAAGTAGCAAAACGGCATGCTAGATGTAAGTTTGTCTAAGTGTCCTGCTGCCGAGAAATGTGATGTGAATCCACTCAGGGAAGATCTACTGTGAAAGCATGGAAGTACCGAGGAGGCTCATGCACCAGAAACAGTGCCATACCCAGGGCCTTCCCTCATTCTCTATGTGACAGCAATTTCTCCTGTTATGTCCCTACACTGTATCATTTTACTAGTCATTGGGAGTAACTCAGTGTGGGGCTGTACTCAGCCATATCACTAAATTTTACTCTTTGCACCAGAACTGATGGTCCAACAACCTGGAGGGTTCCTTGACACTATGAGCTGTAGACTTTCTGCTAGTGCAGAGCTGAAACCAGTACTGAAGCCAACACTTCAGGCAAAGAATGAATTGAACTTGGGGACACAGAGTGATGCACATGGTATGTGTACTTCGTGGTTGTCTGTGTGTGTGTACATATACATGTATATATGAGGCTGTCCTACTGATTTCTTTTGAGAGGGGATAGGGGAGGGTGGAGAGGACGGGACAGTGTTGGTTGAGTAGATACTGGAAGTAAGGAGAGAAAAAGAAGAGTGTGCTGTTATAGGGTGAGGAGAGCAGATAGATTTGCAGAGATGTGGGTACTTGGGATTTTATGTGGAAAACTGACTTGGATTGTAAACTTTCACTTAATAACAATTACAATATAGTTTTTTTAAATTATTCTCTTTGCCTTCACCGTTTGCAATATTCCAAGGCAGCTGTCAATCCAAAGGGAGCCCCTGACCACCTGCTAGTGGAGAAAAAAGAGAGTCTGAGAAAGGCTTAACTGAGTACACTCAGGATGCTGCCCTCCTCCCAAGTAAGACAGTGATCAATGGAAGCTCTTCTTACATGAATATGCACATTTTTTTCTGGGGAAAAGTCTACAGCTTTCATCACATGCTCCTGTGAGTTCAAAAAAGGTAATTCAAGTCTAGGAAAATTTAATTACGTAAAAATCCGCATTTTGAAAATTACTGCTTCCTTTTATATAAACAAAAATATACACTGGAGTTTTTTATTATATTATTTTACTGATATTAAATTTATCTATATGAATAGCTTATAAATGGTAAATGATAAGAATACCATTATTATACATAATGCTAAGCATATTGCTTTCTCAAAGTTGTTATTGTATGCATGAAAGAGGTAACAAAAAAATAGAAGCATGTATAAGCCTACCAGTTGCCACTGAGTCAACTCTTACTCATAGTGACCCTATAAGACAGAGAAGAACTATCCTATAGGGTTTTCAAGGAGCAGCTGGTAGATTCAAATTGCCAGCTTTTGGTTAGCAACTGAGCTCTTAAACCACTGTGCCATCAGGCTCCAGTGTAAGCCTGTGTAGTGGAAAAAAATTCATGAAATTTATTTTTCCGGAGGAGAAAGGTAAAAGTCATACCAACTTTATTAGGATTCATAGCAGCCCTATGTACTACAGAATGAAACCCTGGCAGGTCCACTGCTATCCTCACTGTGATCGCTGTGTTTGAGGCCATGGCTGAAGCCACTGTGTCAGTCTTTGCTGAGGGGCTTCTTTCCTTTTACTGACCTTCTACCTTTTAAGCACAATAGCTTCCTCCAGGGACTGGTCCTTCTTGATAACATATCTAAAGTATGAGACATGAAGTCTGACCATACATGGTTTCAAAAAGCACCTTGCTATACTTCTTTCAAGAAAGATTTGGTCATTCTTCCAACAGTCCAGGGTATATTCAATATTCTGCACCAACAGGTTTATGAGATTAAGTGGGCACACTAGCCCAAAACCAAGAAGAGAAGACAGGAGAACTGGACAAATAGAAATGGGGAAACTGAGATACAGATGGGAGAGTACTGACATACTGCAGGGTTGACAACCAATGCCACAGAAGAAGTTGTGTATTAATTGTTTAATAAGAAACTAATTTTCTCTATAGACTGTGACCTAAAGAGTAAAAAAATAGGTATGCCTTTCTGCTCAGTCACTGATGTATAATCAACTAGCAATATCACCCTCATGTCCTTTCAACTTCTGTCTGCATATTTGTTTTCAGCAATTGCTGATATCTGCAAACTATGTAATGTATAGATATTTACAGTCCTTCAGTGCAATCATATGTAGTCCTATTTCTTTTGGAAACAGTAACATAAAATTTTAATAACATTGGTTTGGTAATAATATACTTCCCTCTCTTACAGTATCTTTCTGATTAGGGAACTTAGAGAACTGTAACCTTTTTAATAAGGAAGGTACACCAATTTTCCAAATGAATTATACAACCCGGTTTTTGGGGCAAGGAAGAATAAGCTACTGGACCATATCCTAGAAGCCAGTATTTCTTCATTGATATTTTGTGTCTGATTATAAAATTAATATTATGTATATTATAGGAAATTAGAAAAATATGGAAAAGGACATGTAGGATATAGCCAGCTTGTAATTCCACCTGCCAGAGATAATCATCAATAACATTTTGATGTGCATACTTGCCACTTTTTTTGAATTGTATTTATTTTAAACAAAAGCAAAATTATTTAACTGCTTTAATTTAAAAATGTTATAGAATTTTCCAACTTTATTAAAAATTCTTTTACAGCATAATTTTAGTAGCTCTGTAATACATTTACCATAAATTAGTCATGATTTATTTAACCGGTTCTATTTATTGACCGCTTAGGTTGTTTCTAACTTAGTGCTTTTACTAAAAATGTCTGAGAACATCGTTGGAGATAAATCTTTGTTGCTACCAGATGTAATCAGAGCCAGTTCTTCACTGTAAACCAGACATAACTCAGTCTATTTTAATATTCCTTATTTTTCATTATTTCACCAGTAAGTTCATTCCTAGATTAATACTCTTTGTTTTTAAAATATAAAGCTAGTGGTTTTGTTCTTCTAACTCAATAGATTCTTTCAGTATTTCTTCTAGCTTTGGTTTGGTTTTTACAAAGTCTCTGAGTTTCTGTTTATCTGTGAATGTCTTCATTTTGTTTTCATATTTGAAAGGTAGTTTTGCAGGATATTGAATTCTTGGTTGGAAGTTCTTCTCCTTCAAGGCTTTGAATGTGTCATGCCACAGTCTCCGGGCCAGCATTGTTTCTGCTGAGAAATCTGACAAAACACTAGAGGGTTGCCCTCTGAATGTTAGCTTTGCTTTGAGTCTTGCTGCCTTTAAGAGTTTCTGCTTACATTTCATTTTGTTAAGTTTGATTTATAATATGTCTTAGAGTCTTTCTTTTGAGATCTATATTGAGTGGTGTTTGATATGCATCTTCCATATCTATATTCTCTTCTTCCATAATTTCTGGGAAGTTTTCTGTCAGCAGCTCAGCAATAATACTCTCTGTGTTCTCAGGTGTCTTGCCCTGTTCAGGAACTCCAATGAATTGTAGGTTGTTCCTCTTAATAGAATCTCACATGCTTCTTAATGTTTCTTCATTTTTCTTGTTTTGTTTTTCTGATTTCTTCTCATAGATGCTGGAGTCAGTGGCTCTGTCTTCCAAGTCAGAAAGTCTGTTTTCCATTTGTCCCATTCTGTTTTCTTGGCTTTGAAATGAAGTTTCTATGTCTTTGATTTTGTTCTTGATCTGTTGGATTTCAGAGTACTGGTGTTCCATCAGGTCGAACAGCTTGCTTAATTTTTCATTTTGCTCTGCTGCATTTTGTATAAGGTCTAGGAGAGTTCTGCATATAATCCTTTTGTATTCACTTTCTGATAGTTTCAGAAAGGTTCCTTTGTCTGGGAAGTTCTTTGGTGCTCTCTTGGGGGCCTTCTGAAGCCGTGGGTGATTTCTTCATTACGCTTTGGTCTAGAGTTTGTTGGTTTTTGAGCATCATGTTAGTCAGTAGAGGCCGGGAGAGATGCTATGAGGATGGACCACAGCTGTTTCTCTGGGCTGTCTTAAAATGAAAAGTAAAAGGAATCTGACAACTTCCAAAGTCAGTCAGGTTTTCAGGTGTACAAGTCCCTCTTCCCAACTGGCAAAGTAAACACCTCTATATCCAATTCCAGATGTTCTAAACTAGTTCAAAATACAGAAAGGCTACTGCTCTGCTGGCCTCTGCTGCCAGGCCCCAGCTGTAGGCAACACTGTGTAGAATACTGCTTCTCTTCAGGAAAAGCACTCTCCTCTGGGCAGGCGCTGCCTCCCAGCCTAGGAATTAGGTTCAGCACTTGGCTTGGCAAGGCCTCCATATGGATATGTCCACCTTCCAGTGGAACAAGATGATGTCCCGCATAAGCTCCCCACCTGCCTCGGTACAGCCTACTCAGTGGCAGAGGCAGAAAGAGAGGCCAAAGGTGCCGAGATGCACAGAATCCAAAGCTGGGCTCTCAAAATATGGCAGTTTTGCCTGCCAGTCCCACCAGTAGTGCGTCTGAAATTAGCTACTAGTAAAGTCCCAGCTCTACTCTCCAGCTAAGACAGAGAAAAAAAAGTTAAAATGGTGAGTTACCTTCGGTCCACGAAAGCCAGCATTCACCAAGAGCGGGGATCAGCGAAAGAGAGAAAGTTTCCCATTCGGTGGTATGAAGTCCAGATTAACAGCCCTATGCTGTGTCCTAGGGCTCACTAGGTGTCCAGAAGGTTCCATTAAATTTTCGATTCAGGCCTTGGTTTCCAGAGGGATTTAGGGAGATGTGTGTTTAGTCTGCCATCTTGACTCTGCCCCTGCATACTCTTTGGTTTTAATAACTGTTCTTTTAAGCTAGTTGATCTCTTCCATAATCCATTCTCATGATTCATTGGTGTATTCCTTTTTATACCATCTTAGTTAATTTTGTTTCACTTGAAGAGTATGTTCCAATCACACATTAGACAAGACAGAGCTGTTATCTAGAAAGCCTGGCTGGCTATTTTGTGGGGTAAGATCTTCAGCAGGCCATTAAAGTACCAGCATCTATCTTCAGCTTTGGAGACCCAAATACTGTCAGTATAGCTAGAATGTGTACTTATCAGGCAATAATTTTCAGGACAGTGTGTTCACTCTCTAGCAAATCTACTTAGTATGCCATATCACTAGGGCCATGCAACAAACAACCCAAAAACTTTTTGGCTTAAAACAACAGTAGATTATTGTTTTAGTCAGCTAATGCTGCTTTAACAGAAACCACAAAGTGGATGGCTTTAACAAAGGGAAGTTTATTCTTACACAGTCAGGTAAGCTGCAAGTCTGAATTCAGGATGTCTGCTCCAGGGAAAGGCTTTCCCTCTGCCAGCTCTGGAGGAAAATCCATCAGTCTTTGGTCAAAGCATATCTTGGCGCAGGAACCTCAGGTCTGAAGGATATTCACTTCTCCCAATGTTGCTTTCTTGGTGGTGTGAGATTCCAACTTCTCTGCTTGCTTCCCTTTCCTTGTATCTCTTGTAGGATGAAGGGATAAAGGGCGGTACAAGCCACACTCCAGGGAAACTCTCTTAGCAAGGATGTGGCAGTCCCACCCTAATCCTTTTTTAACATAATCACCCTATCTATTAGCCACAGGCAGAGATTAGGATTTACAGAAGATCACAAAATGGAGGACAATCACAGACTACAGGGAAGTCTGGCCAACCGAACTTACTATATATATTTTTAGGGGGACACAGTTCAACCTATGATATTCTTCTCCAGGGACTAATCCCTCCTGACAGCATGTCCAACGTATGTAAGATTCAGTCTTGCCATATTTGCTTGAAAGGAACACTCTGTTTGTACTTTCCAGAACAAATCTGATTGTTTTTTTGGCAGTCCATGGTACATTCAATATTCTTCTCTAATACCACAATTCAAAGGCATCAACTCTTCCTCTGCTTTCCTTGTTCAGTGTCCAGCTTTTGTATGCATATGATGTGACTGAAAATACCATGGCTTGGGTCAGGTACACCTTTGTCTTCAAGGTGACTTCTTTACACTTCAATACTTTAAATAGGTCCTTTGCAGCAAATTTTCCCAATACAGTACATCTTTTGATTTCTTGACTGCTGCTTCCATGGGTGTTGATTGTGGACCCAAGTAAAATGAAATCCTTGACAACTTCAGACCTTTCTCCATTTATCATGATGTTGCTTACTGGTCCAGTTTAGAGGATTTTTGTTTCCTTGATGTTGAGGTGCAATCCATCCTCAAGGCTGTGGTCTTTGATATCCATTAGTAAGTGATTCAAATCTTTTTCACTTCCAGCAGGCAAGGTTGTGTCATCTGCATAACGCAGGTTGATAATGAGCCTTCCTCCAGTCCTGATGTCTCCTTCTTCATATAATCCAGCTTCCTGGATTATTTGCTCAGCCTACAGATTGGAAAGGTATAGTGAAAGGATACAATGCTGATGCATACCTTTCCTGACTTTAAACCATGCGGGGTCCCCTTGTTCTGTTCACATGACAGCCTCTTGATCCATGTACAGATTCCTTAAGAGCACAATTAAGTGTACTGAAATTCCCATTCTCTGCATTGTTAACCATAATTTGTTATGATCCACACAGTCAAATGTCTTTGCATAGTCAATGAAACATAGGTAAAGAACTTTCTTGTGTTCTCTGCTTTCAGCCAAGATACATCTGACATCAGAAGTGATATCCCTCGTTCCACATCCTCCTCTGAATCTAGCTTGGATTTCTGGCAGTTCCTTGTCAATATACTGTTTTGGTTGCTTTGGAATGATCTTGAGCAAAATTTTACTTGCGTGTAATATTAATGATATTGTTCAGTAATTTCTACATTTGGTTGGATCACCTTTTTGTAGAACAGGCATAAATATGAATCTCTCCTAGTCAGTTGGTCAGGTAGCTGTCTTCCAAACTTCTTAGCATAGACAAGTGAGCACTTCTAGTATTGCCTCCATTTGTTGAAACATCTCAACTGATAGTCAATGAATTTCCAGTGCCTTGTTTTTTGCCAGTGCCTTCAGTGAAGCTTCCACTTCTTCTTTCAGTGCCATCAGTTCCTGATCATATACTACCTCTTCAAATGTCTGAACATCAACCAGTTCTTTCTGGTGTAATGATTGTGTAGCCCTTTCATCTTCTTTTGTAGCTCCCTGAGTCATTTCATAACTTCCTTGCAGAGTCCTTCACTGTTGCAACTCGAGACTTGAATTTTTTTTTTCTTCTTTCAGCTTGAGAAATGCAGAATATGTTCTTTCCTTCTGGTTTTCTATTTCTAGCTCTTTACACATACCATTATAATACTTACGTTTTGTTGCTTCTTTTACTTTGTCATTCCTTCCTTTTGCTCTATCTTGTTGATACTCGAGAGCAAGTTTCAGATTCTCTCTGACATCCACTTTGGTCTTTTCTTTCTTTCCTGCCTTTTTAATGACCTTTTGCTTTTTTATAGGTGATGTCTTTGATGTCATGCCATGATTCGTCTGGTCTTTGGTCACTAGTGTTGATGCAACAGATCTATTCTAGAGATGGTCTCTAAATGTAGGTGGAGTATAGTCAGGGTCATATTTTGGCTCTTGTAGACTTGTTCTAATTTTCTTCAGTTTCAGTTTGCACTTGCATATGAGCAATTGATGGTCTGTTCTACAGTCAGCACCTGGTCTTGTTCTGACTGCTGATATGCGGCTTTTCCACATCTTTTTCCCCAGATGTAATCGATTTGATTCCTGTGTATTCCATCTGGAAAGGTCCATGTATATAGTCGCCATTTGTGTTGGTGAAAAATGTATGTACAATGAAGAAGTCGCTGGTCTTGCAAAATTCTATCATGCCATCTCTGGTATCATTTCTATCACCAAGGCTGTATTTTCCAACTACCAATCCATCTTCTTGGTTTCCAACTTTTGTATTCCAATCACCAGTAATTATCAGTGGATCCTGACTGCATGTTTGATCAATTTTAGACTGCAGAAACTGGTAAAAGTCTTCAGTTTCTTCATTTTTGGCCTTAGTGGTTGGTGCATAAATTTGAATAATAGTTGTATTAACTGGCCTTCCTTGTAGGCATCTGAATATGTTGTTATCACTGACAGCATTGTACTTCAGGACAGATCTTGAAATGTTCTTTTTGCTGATGAATACATCACCATTCCTCTTCAAGTTTTCATTCCTGGCATAGTAGACCATATGACTATCTGATTCAAAATGGCCAGTACCAGTCCATTTCAGCTCACTAATGCATAGGATATCAATGTTTATTCATTCCATTAGATTTTTGATGATATCCAATTTTCCTAGATTCATACTTTATACATTCCACACACTGATTATTAATGGATGTTTACAGTTGTTTCTTCTCATTTTGAGTTATGCCGCATCAGCAAATGTAGTTCCCAAAGGCTTCACTCCATCCATGTTATTAAGGTCAACTCTACTTTGAGGAGGCAGCTCTTGCCCAGTCGTCTTCTGAGTGCCTTCCAACCTGGAGCACTCATTTTCAGGCACTGTATCTGACAGTATTCTGCTGCTATTCATAATGTTTTCACTGGCTAATTCTTTTTAGAAGCAGACTGTCAAGTCCTTCTTCCTAATTTGTCTTATTTTGGAAGCTCAGCTGAAACCCATCCACCATGGGTGACCCTGCTGGTATCTAAATACTGGTGGCATGGCTTCCAACTTCACAGCTACACACAAGCCTCAACAGTATGACAAACTGACAGACAAGTGGGGGTATAGATTAGATAGCCCATGGGAATTTGGTTAGGTGAAATGAATGACAGCACATAGTAGAAGGGATGTTAGCACAACTGGACTACATTGTAAGCTGAAAGGTTTTTTAAATACAACCCAACATTTTAACAGACTGAGTAGCACTGACAAGGGTCTGAAGACATTGGGGTCAATTGGTATAACTAATGTTTTTTTTTTTTAAGAAAATGTTCGTCACCTCATATCAGTGAGTGGTGCCTGGGGTCTTAAAAGCCAGCAAGCTGGCATCTAAGGAACATCAATTGGTCCCAACCTACCTGGAGCAGATGAAAAGGAAGGACATCCAAGACAGGAGGAAAATGTGAGCCCCAGAGACAGAAGGGCCTTTATGATTGGGAGACAACATAAACATGAGACCAGAAGAACTAGATGGTGCTCAGCTACACCAATAACCACCCTGATGAGGAACATAATGTAGAGGTCCTGATATAGCATGAGAAAAAGAGGAATGCAGATCTAGAAATCTATTAAAAGCCCAGACTTGATGGTCCAACATTCTAGAGGGACCCCTGAGAACATAGCCCCTAGCTTGCTGCTAGCCCAGAGCTGAAACCAGCACCAAAGGCAACTCTTCAGACAAAAATGAACTGGACTATAAGACACAGAGTGATGCAGGTGGTATATGTACTTCTTGGTTTTTGTATGTATATATATATGTGTGAAGCTTTCTGACCAGCTCCTTTCTAGAGGTGAAAAGGGAAGGTAGAGAGGAGGGGAGAGGGGTTGAGTGAATGAATACTGGAAGTAGATTGGAAAGGGAGAGTATGCTGTCACAGGGTGAGGAAAGCAGATAGAGTTGCATAAACACATGTGTTCAGGGTTTTATATGGCAAATTGAATTGGATTTAAACTTTCACTTAATCACAATAAAATAAAATAACTTACTGTAGGGGGGGTGGAACTGACTTGTTTTTAAAGAAGAAACTATAGAGAGGAAAAAATAGTAACTTTACAGGAAACTTGGCAAGCACTACCTTAACTAAGTGGTGTAAATTAACATCACCAGTGATGCCATGTGTATATCAGGTACCCTGACATGATTTGATGAGGACTTCATGTCTGTGGTATTCTTTCCTCAAAATGTATAACCCCATGCTAACATAGAACACCACCAGACAAAGTCAACTACCTGAGCAGTATTTCTCAAAACTGGCAAAATTATAAATAACAAGGAAAGACTGAAAAATTCTCACAGACCAAAGATAACCAAGACGATATTATAACTAACTGTAATATGCTATCCTACATAGAATCCTGGAACAAAAAAAAAAAAAGGATAAGGAAAAACTAGTGAAATCTGAATCAAGTTTGGAGTTTAATCAATAGTGATATACAATACTAGTTACTTAGCTTTAATGAATATGCCAAATTAATGTAAGATGATAATATTAAGGGAAATAGAAACAGAGTATGAAGTAGGAACTCTGTACTATATTTGCATCTGTTTCTATAAATCTAACATTATTCCAAAATATCTTTATTTAAAAGTAGTAGCTCAAAGCAATTACTTCTCATTAATAAGTTTCTCATCTTAGGACTTTGCAGAAAGTGCCCTGTTGCCTCTTCACATTGAATGTTGGCTTGGAAAGTTAGCAGCAGCTTGATTGTTCTCCCTTCCATAGGTAAGGGGGACTTTTTTTTTTTTTTTTAACTTTCTTTATATCTGACTCCAGTTTGTTTTTCACTCTTAGTTTCTGTTTGAGGATAGAGGACTTTTTATCTGTTTACTTTTCTGCACCTTGAGGAAGTGACGGGGCAAAGATAAGCTAGGCTGAGGCAATATATAACCTACATTTGGAAACTAGGGTCTTTCTTTCCTTGCTGAGATTTTCTTTATTTAACCTAAGTAAGAATTCTATTTAATTCACATAGAGGAATATCCTCAAACACCAGATAGTTTCTCCATCTTGGTGAGTAGCCCTGGAACCTTCAATGGTGTCACTAGAGTGGTATAGGGGTGTAGACACACCTGGTGACTGTGTCAGAGTGACCCCCAAATAACTGTAAACAAATAGTTTCTTTCATAAGAATGAGCACAAAGCTGGTTCCTATGAATAAAAGATTAAAGATGTGCCAGACATCTAATTTTTCCAAGCTGCTCTACCACTGCTTCTCCTTTAACATCGTCTACTCCCTCTCACCTCAGTATTCTCTTTCTTGTCTTAGCCAAGTTCTGAAATTTGCTGCAACAACTCACAGAACTCACAAACTATATAAAGGAAATGGTTCACATGGTGGTGGAGCCTGGCAAGTCTCAAATTCATGGATCAAGCGTAGACTTCTCACTAGACCTCAGTCTCTTCCCAGAGGGACTCAAGTTTTTTGCACCACAGCCCAAAAAGCTCACTTTCCCTTACATTGCAGGTGTCTGCTACAGGGCTCTCCTTCTTTGGTGGTGATGCGCTCTCCTTTTTGCTCTGGAACTGCCTCTGTTTCAAGGCAAAACCCACCAATCTACCACCAACATCCCTGTTGGGCCACAACTGTCTTATTTATACAGTCCCACCCAGGTGATTTATACAGTCCCACCCAGTCATAAGATCATAGCTAGAAAGGCCACACATAAAAGTAATTATTCATACTGGAAACTGTCTATAAAATATTTGTGCCTTGTTTCAGCAGAAATTCATTATTTTTTAAGTGAACACACTCTGTAGTTAGTTATAACAATAAGAATATTTTCCATAAGCCCAGCTTACATATATCAATATATCCACAAAGCTAAAACTCTCTGCTGATTTACTTTTTAAGTCTTCTAATGGTCTCTATTCAGAGCTATCATTTTGACTCAGTTGCTGTCAATGATGTTTGAATCACATGTTTTTACCTGCATGCACTACATGCACGTGCTGATGTTTTCGTTGCTGCTGTGTTTTTATAGTTCCTGTTTTGGCACATTTTCTGGCATTATAGATACAATATTGTGATAATTACTGTTTGTGAACCTGTATCAGTAACTTTCTTTGAAAATGAAGTACTAATTAAAGGAAAAGGAGTAATAAATGCAAATTACGATTTTGTGTGGTCTGTTATGGAAAATCCATGGTGGGGAGACAATACCATGAGTTACTTCACTGGGTAACACCAACCCTAGTGATGTCACCGGGAGTCTTCACTGTCACTGGAAAGAATTGACCCCGTAGATCACTGTCCTCATTTCACCAGCCTTTGTTACAGCCATTTCAGTATAGTGAGAAAATAGACAATGTAAGTAGACTCATTAAATTTGCTTCTCTATAAGATGAGGATATTCACATGAATTTCCAAATTTAGCCAATTTATTAGTATAGCTTGAAGTGTGGGGGTGGTTGGAAAGACAAAGTTAGGAAGAAAGCCCATTCATCATTCACTGTTCTAATTCAAATGCTTGTGTTTCTTCATGTGCCTGCAAGTTTTTTTTTCTTTTTTTTTCTTTTTTTGTCGGATGTTAGAAGGAGAAAAGTCTGTGATGCAATTTTAGTTGCCCACCTGGAAGTCTCAAAAATTCCCTTCGCTTCTGAGTCTTATTCCCCACCTACTCAGCTTTTGAGGTGTTAAGACAATCAGATGCTCGAAAGAACATTTCAAAATCACTGAATCTGAGAGTTCCCTTAACTCCTCCACCCCTCACTATTGTGGCTGGGTTCTTTCTTCAACTAGGTACTCATTCACTGTGTGATTTTTACTAATTTCACTCTCTGAGATTGATTTCCATTCCGTTAGGGGGATACTTGCTGTTACATTGGTTTATCATGGAAAAAACACTGGGAATCTACAGATTTCCAAACATGTACCTACAGTTTTGCATAAATATCACAGGGTTCAGGAATTCCCTGAGCATGATTTATAGACCCCAGTTGGGGACGGGGGAAATCCAGATCCTGCAGATTGTAGCTTCAGTTTTTTCTCTTTCTTGTCGTTCTTTTTAAATTGTGAAAACACACACACCAGACCATCCACCAATACAACTAACTTCGACCCTTTTCATGTTGTGCCACCATTCTTGCTATCCTCATCTAAAACATTCTACCATCGTTAACATAACCTCAGTGCCCCCCAAGCAAAATTTCCCCATTACCCCCTTTCTCCACTCCTGGTAATTATTCATAAGCTTTGGTTTCTATGTATTTGTTTCTTTCACGTGAGATTGTACAGTATTTGTCCTTTTGTGAGTGACTTATTCTAGTTAACATAATGTTTTCAAGCTTCATCCATGTTGTGACTTGCATAAGAACTTCGTTTCTCTTTATAGCTCCATAATATTCCCTTGTACATACATAGCACATTTTATTTATTCATTCATCTGTTCATGAAGGTTTTGATGGTCTCCACTTTTGGCTATTGTGGAAAGTGCTGCAGTGAACAATGGAGTACAAGTTTCTGTTTGCACTTCTGCCTTTACTTCTTTTGTGTATGCACTTAGGGTTCGGATTGCTGGGACATATGATAGTTCTATGTTCAACCTTTTGAGGAATCTCTAAAATACTTTCCAGTGTGGCTGCTTCATTTCACATTTCCACCAACAGTGGATGAGGGTTCCAGTTTCTCTAAAGACTCACCAACCACTTCTTGTTTTCCATTTTTTAAATCATTCCTATTCTAATGGAGGTGAGGTTTTATCTCATTGTGGTTTTAATTTGCACCTTTATAATGGCTATAGAGTCACTGTGAGTCAGAATCAATTCAGTGGCAACAGGTTTAATGGCTAATGATGTTGAGTATTTTTTTCATGTGTTTGTTGGGTTTGGGGGTATCTTCTTTGGTGAACTGTTTATTCAAATCCTTTGCTCATTTCCTGATTTTTTTTGGGGGGGGCCTTTTTGTTGTAGCATTATAGAAGTTTTGTATATGTGGAGCTCAGCAGTTCAAATCCATCAGGTACCACTTGGAAACTCTATGGCGCTGTTCTATTCTGTGCTATAGCATTGCCAGAAGTTGTAATCTACTTGACGGAAAGCTTAATCTTTGAGTGCTGCTGTAATAGAAATATCACACAAAAAAGTTCATTCTCTCACAGTCCAGTAAACTAAAGTCTGAAATCAGGGCACCATCTCCAAGGGAAGGCTTTTCCTGTCTGCTCTGGAGGAAGTTCCTTATCATCATTCTTCCCTTGGTCTGGAGGCCTTTTAGCCAGAAACCCAGACCCAAAAAACACAGTCTGGTCCACTCACTACTTTCTTGGTAGTATGAGCTTCCCAACTCTCCTTGCTTCTCTTTATCTCTTATAAGGTAAAAGGTAAAAGTGGTTCACTCCACATCCTGGGAAAACTCCTTTTATATTGGATAATGGACGTGACCTTAGTAAGGGTGTTACAGTCTTAACCTGATCCTTTTTAACTTAATTCAATCTTGCCCCATTAACCACAGGCAGCAATTAGGATTCACAACATAGCCGAACATTACAACCACAAAATAGAGGACAACTATTCAGTACTGGGAATTACAGCCCAGCCAAGCTGATACATACGGGGGGGGGGGGGGGGACATATAATTCAGTGCATGACAATATGTATTTAGACATCAGACCTTTATCTGATACATGGTTTCCACAAAATTTCTGTCAATCTGTAGGTTGTCTTTTCACCTTTTTGATAAAGTTCAGAAAGTCCCCTCAGTCCATTACCTTTACCTGCTTAGGCTTTTGTTATCATGTTTGATAACCTATTATTAAACTCTAGGTCCTATAGCCTCTACCCTGCTCCATTTTCTTCTAGGAATTTTAGGGGTTTAGTTTTCACGTTTAGATCCTTGATGCATTTTGCACGTTTTTTTGTGCATAACTTTAGTTCTTGGTTGATATCGTCAGTCTTTAAAGAGTTTTGAGAAGTCATCTAGTTCGTCATACTGTTTTCAGGCAAATTGATTGTCAGTAAATGTGGTGTAGAGGAAAGAGTGTTATAAGAAATTGAACTCTGGTTCTGGCTCTATAGTTAGAAACTGTATGATCTTTGTCAATTTAACTTCTTGGTCTCAGTTTTATCATTTGTAAAATGAAAGGCTTGGTGTAGATGATCTCCAAAGTCTTTTTCATCTCTAGTGGTTAAGTGCTACATCTGCTAACCAAAAAGTCAGCAGTTCAAACCCGCCAGGTGCTCCTCAGAAACTCTGTAGGGCAGTTCTACTCTGTTCTACAGAGTTACTGTGAGTTGGAATTGACTTGATGGTACAGGGTTTAGTTTTTTGTTTTGGTATGATTTCAATAATAATAATCCATCCTAGATCAGATGATTATTTACTTTGTAACTATCGTAATGGAATGTCCACAATGTCTGTAATTAACCTCTGCTCTGTTCTGATACAGTTTTCAGTATCAGAAATTTCTTTCTTATTGGAAGCACTTTATGGTTCTATACATCTATAGGATATCATCTTGCTGACCTCTGGCTGGAGGAAGGGGAGTGGACGGACAGGAGGGGAAAGGAGACTGTTGGGAGGATGAGACTTGTATGGAGCAGAGAGGAATAGTGTGCTGTCACCGGACAGGGAGAGCAGTGGAAGCTGCATATAGGGGGGCATGTAAATTTATATGTGAATGTACATTTGCACTCAGTTATGTTAAATAAAAATTAAAAAATAAAAAAAGAAATTTCTTTCTGATTTCTGTCTTAAATCCCATGTCATACAGATTATGTTCTAGTCTACTTATATTTTTCTACATTCTTTTAATATTTTCTTCATCTTTCTAACCTGAATCATTTCCAGAGGAACAAAGATTTATTAGTGAAACATAAAGAAGGATTCCCATCAGTAAGTAGCACTTTCCTCACTTTTAAATTATTAATGCACATGATAAATGAGATAAGACACAGCATTAACACCTAAAGGCAATCTATTAGCTATTCTGCCTCTCAGGGAGATAAGAGGAACTAAATGGTTGTAGTAGCACTGCCTGGTATTCCCTGCTCTTCTGTTCCTTACTAAACTTCACTAAGAAAGAAGGTAGCATGACTAAAGTTTCTAAGTTAAGAGAATAAAATAAAAGTTAAGTAATTTTTCTGAATTTAGGGCCTTACTCCAGTTCAGGCATATCATCATTGAGTTGTCACACCTCCAGACTCTCAGATAATCTTATTCTTTTCAAAATATCAACGACACTTGGTTGGCATTCAAAATATCTGTCTAGAAAGTCAATTTTTTTTTATTTCTTTGAGTTTTTTCAATCAGATTTTTTTTAATTCTAAAAAGAATACTTGCATATACTTTTAAAAACATATATAATAAGGTAAGACATACAATTTAAAATTGTCTTTCTCCTCTTCTTTCATTCTAGTAATACTTCCTAAAAGTAATCATAAACTTCCCAAAATTTTTAAGACATATATATCTCTTAAAGATATACATCTTTAAAATAATATATCTTAAAAAAATTTTAAGATACATATGTATATCTTAAAATATGTATTTTAAGATATTTTAAAGCTATATATATACATATCTTAAAATACACATTTTAAGATATGTATATATATAGCTTAAAAATTATAATTTAAAAGATATATATATCTTAAAAATTTGGGGAAGATTATATAATAATCATAATAAAAAATATATATTTTAAGGTATATCTTAAAATATATATACATCAAAAATTTTGGAAAGATGTATAAATCATAGTACATATACATATCTGTGTGTAGTGATTAAGTACTATGGTTGCTAACTAAAAGACTGGCAGTTCAAATCTACCAGGCACTCCTTAGAAACTCTATGGGGCAGTTGTACTCTGTCCTACAAATGAGTTGGAATTGACTCGATAGTGCTGGGTTTGTTTTTTTGTACACACACACACACCCCAAACCATACCCATTGCTTTTGAGTTGATTCTGACTCATAGCAACCTGTTAGGACAAAATAAAACTGCCCCATAAGGTTTCAAAAGAGTAGCTGGTAGATTTGAACTGCTTTCCTTTTCTTATCAGTCAAATGCTTAATCACTGTGCTACCAGAGGGCATCAATATGTATATATATTCTTTTAGAAGCTGGACTATAGGAAGAACAGGGCATCAGGATTGCAGGAAGACTTATTAAAAATCTGTTTTATGTATATGACACAATCTTGTTTGCTGGAAGTGAAGAGGATTTGAAACACTGATGAAGATCAAAGGCCATAGTCTTCAGTATAGAAGGCTCAACATCAAGAAAACAAAAATCCTCGTAACTGGACCAATAAACAATATTATGATAAATGGAGAAGAGATTGAAAGTGTTAGGATTTCGTTTACTTAGATCCACAATCAAGCCCATCGAAGCAGCAATCAGGAAATCAAAAGACACATTGCATTTGGGGAAATCTGCAAAAGACCTCTATAAAGTGCTGGAAAGCAAAAATGTCACCTTAAAGACTAAGGTTTGCCTGACCCAAGTCATGGTATTTTTCAGTGATGTCTTAAGCATGTGAAAGCTGGAAAATGAATAAGGAAAACAGAAGAAGAAGTGGAGCCTTTGAAATGAGGTGTTGGAGAATACTGAATATACTATGGACTGCCAAAAGGAAAAACAGGTTTGTCTCAAATGAAGTACAACCAGAACACTGCTTAGAATCAAAGATGGCAAGACTATGTCTTACATACTTTGGACATGTCAGGAGGGATCAAGCCCTGGAGAAAGACATCATGCTTGGTAAACTAGAAGATCAGCAAAAAAGAGGAAGACCCTCAGCAAGACGGATTCACACAGTCGTTGCACCAGTGGGCTCAAACATCCAACAACTGTAGGCATGGTGCAGGGCTAGGCAGTGTCTCGTTCTGTTATACATAAGGTCACTGTGAGTCGGAACCAACTTGACAGCACCCAACAACAAGTATGAGAAGAAACAATCCTTCTATTGCTGATAGAAAATCTGTTTATATATATGTATATGTATATATATATAGTTTACATGGTAAGATATTTTCTTGTAAGGGTTTATATGGTGTCTGACAACTCTGAACTTAATTGTTCTAAGTGCTACATACCTCACTGCTGAATATCACTAATGTCACCTTTGAAGTACTCCTCTTGGGAAGCTATGCAGCGATGCCAGTATCTAGTGCCCCCTTCAAAGCAATTTTGGAACTCTGTTTCTGGAATGACCATTGTGCATAGTGCTAAGTTCATGAACTTAATTGTATAGTTATCTGTGGAGGAGTTTTTAGCAAGTAAACAAATAACAGTGTTGGAACACCCTCCCTACTCACCTGATCTGGCTCCCGATAACTTTTTTGTTTACGAAAGATAGAGGAAATATTGAAAGGAAGACATTTTGATGACATTCATGGCATCAGGGTAGTACAATGACAGTTCTGATGGCCATTCCAGAAAAAGAGTTCCAAAATTGCTTTGAAAGGTAGGCTAGGCACTGGTGTTCTTGCATAACTTTCCAAGAGGAGTATTTCGAAGGTGACCATGGTGATATTCAGCAATGAAGTTTGTAGCACTTTTCTTAGGATGATTTTGTGAACTTAACTGACAGTTTTCATATATGTATGTATATAAGATACCTTACTATGTAAACTGTTTCACACCTTACTTTTTTTTCACTTAAAAATTCTCATGAATATTGTTATGGATTGAATTGTGTCTCCCCAAAAACCTGTGTAGTAAGCTAGGCCATGGTTCCTGGTATTGTATAATTTTGTATATGCTATAAATCCTGCCTCTATGTTTTTTTTTTTAATTTTTATTTAACATGACTGAGTGAAAATGTACATTCACGTATAAATTTACATGCCCACCTATATGCAGCTTCCACTGCTCTCCCTGTCCGGTGACTGCACACTATTCCTCTCTACTCCATACCTGTCTCATCCTCCCAACAGCCTCCTTTCCCCTCCTCTCCATCCACTCCCTTTCCTCCAGCCAGAGGTCAGCAAGATGATATCCTATAGATGTATAGAACCATAAAGTGCTTCCAGTACATGGTCATTCTGCATTGCCAAGTCCAATCCATTCCTGTCCAAAGAGTGGACCTTTGTTATAATTTATGGGAAAGGGCAGCATCAGGGCCGGGGACCATGCTCTCAGAGGAACCCCAAAACTGCTGGACCATCAATTGAGGTCTTTTAGTGGAGATCTCATGATGCACCCCTTTTTATTCTTATGTTGCCAGTGAGACTCCTCTCTGTGAGCTCCGTCGTGGCTATCACTGGTGGTGGCCAAGCACCATCCGGTTCTTCCGGTCCCAAGTCGATGTGGGCACCCACTCTTGTGGGTCTCTCTGTCTTCTCGGTTGTCTTTACCACATGTCATTTTGGTCCTCAGTGAGCATCTGCTCCTGCTGAGTTGGGACCATTTGCTGTGTCCTCGGATGGTAGCTTGGCAGCTTCTAAGATCCCAGATGCCACTCACCAATGTGGGGTGCAGAGAGCTCTCTTAGCAAAACGCTAGTTGTGCCAACTGGCCTGAAATTCACTTAAGAGCATGGTCCCCCACCCCCCGCCCCAGCTACTCTATCCTTGCAGTATTCAGTTAAGATGGAAGGAGTACTCAAGTTATGCTGAAGTCCACTTAATGTTGTTCTTGTTTCTAATGTGTGCTATCACCGCTTTCTCCCAACTAGATTTCTAGTAACTATCTAAACTAAACCCTCCCCCGACTCCGTCCCTCCCCTCCCTTGCAGCTGTCAAAAAGTCTTTTCTTCTATATGTAAGTCTGTTTTTGAGACCTTATCGTAGAGGTCTCATACGGTATTTGTCCTTTTGTCACTGACTACTTTCACTCAACATAATGTCTTCCAGTTGAAACCAGGTTAGGAGATGTTTCCTGGAATCATCGTTATTCTTTATCATTGCGTAGTGCTCCATTGAGTATATGTACCATAGTTTACCTATCCATTCTTCTATTGTTGGGCATCTGGGTTGACTCCATCTTTTTGCTATCATGGACTGTGCTGCGATAAACACTCTGGTGCATGTGTCCGTTGGTGTGAAAGGCCTTGATTCTGTAGGATATATTCCAAGTAGTGGAATTACTGGGTCAAATGGTATATCGATATCCATTTTTTTAAGGAAGCGCCAGATTGTCTTCCAAAGAGGCTGGACCATTTTGCTGCCTCTATGTTGTTAATGACAGCAGATGGGTAGTGGTTGTGTTAGTGAGGCAGGACTCAGTCTATAAGATCCTATTGTGTCTTGAGAAAATCTCTTGATTTGTAAGAGAAAGAGAAGCAAGCAGAGTTGGGGACCTCATATCCTCAGGAAAGCAGCAATGCCGAGAACAGAGAACATCC
The DNA here is from genome assembly GCA_028571685.1 of Heterohyrax brucei. Classification (NCBI taxonomy): domain Eukaryota; kingdom Metazoa; phylum Chordata; class Mammalia; order Hyracoidea; family Procaviidae; genus Heterohyrax; species Heterohyrax brucei. The sequence goes on along the minus strand of CM053142.1, from coordinate 140,417,945 downwards.
TTTGGACCTGGGGTCCCTGAACTTGAGAAATTCCCAATTCAGGAGAAGTCTAACAACAAGGAACTTCCTCCAGAGGCAACAGAGAAAGACTTCCCCTACAGCTGATGTCCTGAGTTTGGAATTTTAGCCTACTCTTCTGAAAGAAAATAAATTTCTCTTTGTTAAAGCCATTCAGATGTGGTATTTCTGTTATAGCAACACTAGATGACTAAGAAAAATATCTTTACTGTATTTATACTTGTATTTTATTCTATTTAATGGTGTAAGTAGTATTCTCCTGGGTCCTTGCATATCAGTATAGTTTTGGTTTTAAGTAACAGAAAACTTGACTAAAAGAGGCTTATGTGATAATGACAGTCATTATTTCTTACAACAAGAAATGTGCAATCAGATTAATTCAGTAGCAAGTAATATCACGGAAGTTTGTTGTATTTCTTCCTTTTGCTTTCCTATTTTCAGTAAAAGGCAAGAACTCTTGTGGCCTCAACAGGGCTGCGGCCTCCATAAGCAACAGAAGGGCTGTTTCCTCTCATATGCCTCTTTTAAAATCACCAAAAGCTTTTAAGAGACTATCCTTTGGTAAAGATTTAACCCCCATGACCTTGCTAAAACCAGTCTTTTGTAAAGGCAGTGAGATCACCCTGACTACGTTTTATCAGCTGTTGGCCAACTACGGTTTGTGGGCCAAAGCCAGCCCATAGCATGTGAACTATGGCTTTCACATTCTTCAATGGTTGAAAAAAATAAAATAAAATATTATTTTGTGATATAGGAAAATTACAAGAAACTCGAAGTTCTCAGTGTCCATAAATAAAGTTTACATACTATTCTTATTAACTGCCTGAGACTGTCTAGCTCCCAGAGCCTAAAATATTTAGTATCTGGTCTTTTACAGGAAGAAATCATCTCCAGTTTAGACTATCACCTGAAGCCAGGTAGTTCCTCCCCTGCAGGCAAGACTATGTTTTCACCAAGCAAACAAAATCAGAGCTTTTACTGGCAAGGGGAAGCAGAAGGAAATCAATTTGGAGAGGTGGTCAATAATGCCTGTTGCATGTTACCACGTTTTCCCTGGAGATTTTAGGTGCTTGATACACATATACCTAATCCCTAGAGATTTTAATCAGCTCTCTCAGAACAGATTCATCTTTACATGAGCTCTGGTGATACAGTGGTGAAGTGCTGTACTGCTCAACAAAAGGTCAGCCGTTGGAATCCATCAGCTGTCCCTTATAAACTCTGTGGGGCAGTTCTACCCGTCCTGTAAGGTCGCTATGAGTCAGAATCCGTTGGAGGGCAACAAGTTTGGATCTTTTTTTTTTTTTCCCCAGATCAGCAGTTTGTTCTAGAGGAAAACTCTGTGATTCTGCTGGAATAAAACAAAAGGATATATTAAGTATTCCAAAAGAAAGACCCCAGATCTTAGGTCTAGAAACCCACAAATCCAAATGATGGCTGTTTTCTCAAGGATACGTACGTAACAGGTCCGCACGCAAGCTCTAATGTTCCTGGGAAAGCCCGGGAGTTTAGCCACCTGCCGCAAAAAGCCAATTCACCGAGACAGGAGCTTTAGGGATGAGACAGAATGTTTTATTTGCATGCAGGCATTGCGAAGAGACCGGGAGATGTTCTCATCCTCAAAACCTGTCCATATTGGCCAGGCAAAGTCTGAGTATTTAAAGGGAAAGACCACATACAGATGTAGGAAACAATGTGGGCAGGTCGGGGCATCTGGGGGTCAACTGAGTGGAAGTCAACTGGGTGGAGGCCTGCTGGACAGAGGCCATCAACTGGTTGGAGGGCTGCTTCATAATCCCTCCAGCCATCAAGGAAAACAGCGTGATGTTAGACTCGTCTGGCCAGTAACCTAGAAGAATAAGGTTCAAACACAAGTTACGTCTCCATCCTCCTGGCCTCCTGCTTGGTCCTTTTACCACTGGTTTTGTTAAGACAAAGCCAAAAGGAGTCCTTAATTTTCTATACTTCCCTAAATCTCTAGCAGAGCGTGAGGAGGGCCCCACCCTGGCGTTGCCGCCTGGGGCTTGTGCAGTGTGGAGGTCACGTCTTTCCTTGTGTGGTAGGGGTGGTCCAAAACAATGTCGCCCAGGTCCCCTTAGTTTTTGAGCACACCTGATGTGGAGGCTACTTCAGCCTCCGGTTTCACTAATAGTAAAAAATATTCTGATTGGCTATTTTTGGTTAATCATCTTGGATGTGCACAGGCAAGCTCCCGGTGTAAGCGCCTTTCTGCACACTGGATACTCTACTTGAAATCACATTCTTTCTGCCTCTCCCTTGTTGACCCACCAGCAATCATGGGTCACCTTCTCAGAAGCAGAGCCTGGAACAAAATCAAGTCGGCCTGTGACTTTAAAACAGCTCTCTGCTTCTGTCAAGTGCTTTGATTTAGCCCCTTGCCCTACACACCCCCCCCAACCCTGGTGGTGTAGTGGTTAAGTGCTATGGCTACTAACCAAAAAGTCGACAGTTCAAGTCCACCAGGCAACCCTTGGAAACTAGGGAGCAGTTCTACTCTGTCCTGTAGGAATGGAAGGCATGGGTTTTTCAATGGGGTGAAAACACTAGTGGCAAAGCATGATGGTTAACTGCTAAGACTGCCCATCAAAAGACTAGTAGTTCAAATCCATTCAGTGCTCTATGGATTTTGTTTCAGGCAATTCTACTCCATTCTACCCTCAGGCCTATAGGTCACTATAAATAGTCAGAATTGACTCTGCAGGGGATTTTCTTTTTTATGCACATGACCTCTGGGTAAACTGGGTCTCCCACAATCATTTTCACGACCCCAGCTCCCCACTCTTGTTTCTTAAAAGGGCTTTGGGTCAAAGGCCAGGCTATTGAGAGAGAGAATTGCTGGTGAATGAGTCTGTTTCCGTCCAGCCAGAGGTCAGAGTCTGTTTGCTAGAGAAGGAGACTAGTGGAAAGAAGTGAAAGCTACTTTCTCAGGAATGCAGAAGCCAGAGCTTGTAGCAAAATGGATTGGAACCTGCTCCTAACCAAACAAAAAATAAAAAACCCAAACTCCCTGTTGGTGACTCAATTCTGAGTCATAGCAACCCTGTAGGACAGAGCAGAACTGCCACACAGAGGTTTCAAGGAGAGCCTGGTGGATTTCAACTGCCGAGCCTTTGCTTAACAGCCTAGTACCTAACCACTATACAACCAAGGTTTCCAAAGACCAACCAAAATCCAAAACTTGTCCCTGTCCAGTCAATTCTGTCTCACAGCGACTCTCTGGGACAGTGTAAACTACATTTGAACTGCTGACCTTTTTATTAGCAGCTGAACCACTGTGTCACTAGAGCTCTGCTCCTAGACCAGTCACCCTAAATATTCTAGGCACCTCTGTTCTGAAACTTTAATTCAAACTCTTATGTCAGTGTTAGAAAGTGAGCTGATTCTCACATTGCTTCAGGTTACACAGAAACTTTGGTGTAAGGATTAATGATGTTGTTCCCTCATTGCTTACAAAAAGTCCCAATTGGCATGGCACACAAAACCGCTGCCTCTCGAGCACCCCACCACATCCAGCATGTGACTGTAGTGCCCCTTCTGTCTGAAACACTTCACATCCTGAATTATCCAAGCGTGTCTTGCCTCTTCGCTTTGTCCCTCCTGTTACCTCTGCCTGGAACACTCTTTTCACCCATGTCTGCCAGGACAGTTTCTTAGGTGAAACTTTAAAATGTAACTCAAGTATTATTTTCTCTGAAAACCTTGTAAAAGCTAGTAAAATGATACATTAATGAACTGGTTACCTTCATGGGCAACTGAGGCTGAAATCACGTCAAAATCAAAGTTTAAAATTTTGAAGGAAAAAACGGGGATAGATGTGTACATCCAGCTTTGCTTGTTGTCATATAATGGGTGTTCAGTAAGTATCATGAAAGTTGGGAATGAATTCATCCCACTACCAGTATTTTTCCTTGCATATGATTGCAGCCTCCTGTTTTGTTTTGTTTTGTTTTGTTTTGTTTTTAAGCTGCACTGGAGATCTGGGCCATTCCCAGCTTTTTAGTTTTACACATGGTATAATTATTCAGGTTTTTTTTTTAAAACCCCCTTCTTACATAACCTCTTAAAAGCTGCTTACTGTGTTGTTGGCATTGGGCCAACCCATCTTCTACAATTTTTTTAATTTAGTTTTTGAGTCTTAAGGCTACCAAAAACCACGTTGTTGTCTGGCTTTTTAAAGAGGATATGGTCCCCTGAGACTATCATTCGCAAGTATTAAAGAATGACAGTACAGGTGCAGCCGGACTGCTGCTTTGCATTGAGGAAAAGGGGAAACTCCTTTCCCAAATAACCAAAACAATTTGAAAAAGAAGAACAAGGTAGGAGAAACAGCACTTCCTGTTTTCAAAATGTACTATAAAGCTGTAATAATCAAAACAACCTGATATTGATGTAATAGACTGATTGAATAGAATGGACAGTCCAAAAGTAAATTCATACACATAAGGTCTAACAATTAAGTCCGTGAACTTAATTGTTTTCTAAATGCTACATACTCTCATTTTTGAATATCACTGTGATCACATTTGAAGTACTCCCCTTGGGAAGCTATGTACCAATGCCAACGCCTAGTCCACCCTTCAAAGAAATTTTGGAACTCTTTCAGAATGGCCATTGAGCACTGTGGCATGGTGGCAAGTTCTCAAACTTAATTGTGTGGTTTTCTGAGAGAGACTTTTTAGCCAGTAAACAAATAACTGTATTGGAACACCTTCTCTACTCACCTGATCTGCCCCCCAGGGACGTTTTTCTTTACCTGGAGATAAAGGAAATATTGAAAGGAAGACATTTAGGTGACATTCAGAACATCAAGGGTAATATAATGACAGGTCTGATGGCCATTCCAGAAAAAGAGTTACAAAATTTCTTTGGAGGGGGACGAGGTGCTGATATCGGTGCATAGCTTCCCAAGGGGAGTATTTCAAAGGTGATTTTAGTGATATTCAGCAATGACGTATGTAGCACTTTTTCTAGGATGAGTTTGTGAACTTAGTTGGCAGTACTGTTGGCAGTACTCGTACATCCAGAGCCAATTGCTTTTTGACCAGGACACCAAATCCATTCAGCAGAGAAAAGAAATGTCTTCTCGACAAGTGGTGCTGGGACACTTGGATTTCCACCCGCTAAAGAATGAAACTGTTGTGCTACCTCGTACCACACATGAAAATTAACTCAAATTGGATCAATGACCAGAATATAAGAGCCAAAATGATAAAACTCAGGAGAAAACAAGAGTAAATCTTCAGGGCCTTATATTTAGCAATGATTTCTTAGATATGACGCCAAAAGCATTGGTAACAAACAGCAACAACAAAAAGGATAAAACAGTCTTCATCCAAACAAAACAAAATTCTTGTACATCAGAGGACATTATCAAGAAAGCTGAAAAAACATCTAACAATGGGAGAAAATATTTAGAAATAATAATCAGATAAAGATTGAATATCCAGAATACATAAAGAACTACAACTCAACAACAAAAAGACATCTAAAATGTTCTAGAGGACCTGTAGGAACTGGATGTATTTTCCTCTTATTAGAAACCATGACTTCATTATATATATGACTCTGGTGCTAGTTTGGAGCCCTGGTGGAGCAGCAGTTGAGAAGTCAGCTGCTAATCAAACAGCACTTCAAATCCACCAGCCACTCCTCAGAAACCCTTTTGGGGCAATTCTAGTTTGTCCTAGAGGATCACTAGGAGTCAAATCTACTTGATGGCAATGGGTTATGGCGCCAATCTAATTCTAATTGTAATTATATACACTTTAAACATTTCAGGAATCTAGTACTCAAAAACATGTACACTGCTTCTTGAAAATTACCCGCAATGTAAAACATCTGCAGTATATTCATTTGGAGAAAAATAAATATGAATGATTGATAAATACAGGATAAAGTGCTGGATCTCATTCATAATTAAAGAAATGCACATTAAAATAACAATGCTATACCATTTTTACCTACCAGATTGGCAAAGATTAAAAACAGATGCTCTCAGACATATGCTGCTGGTGAGAGCCCAAATTGGCACAGCCTTTTTGGATGGCATTTTCATGAAATCTATGTAAATTTCAAATACATTTAGTTTTTGACCCAGCCATTCCAATTCTAGGAATTTGCCCTACAGACACATCTTGTAAGCATGCAAGAATGTGGTCCCTGAGTCAGAATCAACAGCAACAGGTTTGGGTTGTCCCCCCACCCCTATATATTACCCTGGAAACCCTGGTGGCATACTGGCCAAGGGCTACCTCTGCTAACCAAAATGTTAGAAGTTTGAATCCACCAGGTGCTCCTTGGAAACTCTATGGAGCAGTTCTGCCCTGTCCTGCAGTATCACTGTGAGTCAGAATCGACTTGACAGCAGTGGATTTGAATTTTTTTTTTTTTTTTTTTTGGTATAGTTTACCCTGGTGGCGTAGTAGTTAAATGCTATGACCACTAACCCAAAAGTCAACAGTTCAAATCCACCAGGTGCTCCTTGGAAACCCTATGGGAGCAGTTCTACTCTGTCCTATAGGATCACTATGAGTCAGGATCAACTTGATGGCAGTGGTTTTTTTCAATATGTTACAAACAACAGCAGTGTTTTTTTTTAATGTTACAAAGTTATCTTAGCAGTGTTTATGTTAGTGAAAATCTAAAATTATTCTACTTGTATTTCAGCAGAAAAAGTTAAACTTATTCTAGTACATCCATACCGTGAAATATCGAGATGACAAGGACAGATTGTTAAGTAAAGGAGCTAGTTACATGAAAGATGTATGTGTGTGTTCATGGTATAAACTATTCATGAAGGAAATATTGTATTAAACAACTAGAATGACACATACAAAACGGTAGTGACTACTGAGGAGTCGGATTTGAATTTGACAGAACAGGATAATTTCTTTTTATTTCTCAATTATTTTTGTTTGTACAACTAGTGTATGCTACTTTTATAATAAGATACATTTTTAATTCAGCCATAGTTTTGTATTACTCCACAATCCATAGAATAATTGAAATACAGTAGAACTGTTCTGTAAAATTAAACAGAGTTGCCAGGTAGTGCAAAAGGTTGATGCTCTTGACTGCTAACAGCAAAGAGAGTTTCAAGTTCATCCATAGGACAGTTGGAAGAAAGGCCTGGCAATATACTTACAGAAAAACAGCCATTGAAAACCCTATGGACACAATCCTACAGTGACACACATGGGGTTACTAGGAATCAGAACAATTTCAATGATTGCAACTGCTTTTTTATAAAATTAAATAGCAGTTAAACTTATTTGGTGCTCTTTGGAAACTCTGTGGGACAGATCTGCTCTGTCTTATAGAGTTGCTGTAAGTTGGAACGGGCTCAATGCCAGTGGGTTTGCTTTTAGGTTTATGGCCACTATTACAGCAGGTGATTAACACATCACATCTGTTCTTGAGATGGTCTTTAAACCCAGGAGGGATAAACGCAATGTCATACTTTGGCTCTCATGGACTTGTTCTGATTTTCTTCAGTTTCAGCTTGGATTTGCATATGAGCGACTGATGATCAGTGCTGCGGTCAGCACCTGGTCTTCTGACTGCTGATATGGAGCTTTTCCATCTTCCTTTTCCAAGGATTTAGTCAATTTGCTTCTCGTGTTTTCCATCTGGTAATGTCCATGTGTACGATCACCATATGTGGTGGTGACAAAAGGTATTTGCAATGACGAAGACATTAGTTTTGCAAAATTCTGTCATGAGATCACCAAGGGCATATTTCCCAACTACGGATCCTTCTTTGTCTCCAGCTGTTATATTTCAGTCACCAGTAATTATCAATGCATCCTGAATGCATGTTCAACCAATTTCAAACTCCAGAAGCTGGTAAAAATCATCAGTTTCTTCATGTTTGCCCTTAGAGGTTGGTTGTAAATTTGAATCATAGTTGTATTTATTGGTTTTCCTTGTAGGCATATTGATATTATCGTATCACTGTCAGCATTGACTCGACGGCACTGGGTTGGGGTCAGCATTGTACTTCAGGACAGATCTTGAAATGTTCTTTTTGATGATGAATGAATACAACGCAATTTCTCTTCAAGTAGACCATATGCAGATTGTTGGATTCAAATTGGCCAATACCAGTTCACTTTAGCATGCTAATGCCTAGGATATTGATGTTTATGCATTCTATTTCATTTTCGACAATTTCCAATTTGTCTAGATTCATACTTTGTACATGCCATGTTCTGTTAATTAATGGATGTTTGCAGCTGTTTCTTCTCATTTTGAGTCATGCCACATCAGCAAATGAAGGTCCTGAAGGCTTTACTCCTTCCACATCATACAAGTTGATTCTAGTTCCCTAGTCGTCTTCCGAGTGCCTTCCAACCTGGAGGGCTCATTTTCTGGTGCTGTATCTGACAATATCCTACTTGCTATTCATAAGGTTTTCACTGGCTAATGCTTTTCAGAGGTAGACTGCCTTCTTCCTAGTCTGTTTTAGTCTGGAACCTCAGCTGAAATCTGTCTGCCATGGGTGACCCTGCTGGTACCTAAATGCCAGTGGCATAACTTCCAGCATCATGCAACAAGCAAGCCTCTACTGGCAGACAGGTCAGGGCTGCTCATTCTACTTTGATTCAGTCTTCCTAGTCTGCTTGCTCTCCTTTACTCAATCTTTCCAGCCTGCTTACCCTTCATTTACCCAAGCTTCCCAGCCTGCTCGCTCTCTCTTCACTCAGTTCTCCTAGCCAGTTTGCCCTGCCTCAAGTCAACACAGCAACCCTGTAAGACAAAGCTGAATGAACTGCCTCATAGGGTTTCCAAGTGGTAGTTTTTTACTGCTGACTTTTTGGTTAGCAGCCGAGCTCTTAACCACTGCACCACCAGGACTCACCAACTACATCAAGGCCCTGCTAAATGGAGCTGGTTCTAGGGATTTTTTATTGAACTGTTTCTGCTATGGATTGGACTGTGTTCCCCCAAACTATGTGTTGTAATCCTAATTCCTATTAGGACTGTGAATATAATCATATTTGGGAATACAGTTTTCTTTGTTATGTTAATGAGGCTGATTAAACACAGAAAAAGCAGAAACAGGGGTGAGGGGTAGGTGGGAGAAAGATGCCACCTGAAAGTCGTCAAGAACTGAGGAATACCTGGGCTACAGAAGCTGACACAAAGATTCTTCCCCAGAGCCTTTCCCTGTAGCCAGTGCCCTGATTTCAGACATCTAGCCTCCTAAACAGTGAGAAAATAAATTTCAACTCTTTAAAACCACCCACATGAGCTATTTCTATTAAAGCAGCACTAGAAAACTGAGATGTATCTATCTCCCAAACAGGTAAAATCTCCTGGAGTACAACCCTCACAATCATTGTGACATCACGAATATTCATCAAGTATGTTATTGTTTTTGTTAGTTCCTGTTAAGGAAATTCTCACTCATGACGATCCGTAAGTGCGGAGTAGAACTGCTCCACAGGATTTTCAAAGCTGTGACCTTTTGGAAGCAGATCACCAGGCCTTTCTTCCAAGGTGCCTCTGGGTGGTTTTGAACTGCCAGCCTTTCAACTAGCAGCTGAGTACTTAACCACTTGCACCACCCAAGGATTCCTCAGTAAGTGTCTATCTATATCCATAGATTTGGATAAATGGGTGAGTCAAAGAATGGGTGTACAAGACAAAAGCAAGATTCCTTAGAGATTCACACAAGCTTACTAAATGAGAATGAGAGAAAGATACCCAGGTGAAATGAATTAGAGGGAGTGGCAGAAAAGCATTCCACAAAGAGCTAGAATGGGACCTTGAACTGTTTCAAAGGAGTGGAACACTTGGGAGGTTTTATTATCCTTGGGTGACCTAATATAACCCACAGACCATACCATACACAGTTGACATCAAATGACTTAAAGCCAAGGTGGGGTGCGCCCAGACTTCCCTCTAAACACTCCCATTGTTCCTGGTAAACAAAATTTTGGAGATTTCTACACTAGGTGAAACTTTCTCAGAGATTACATGAAATAACTTATGTCATTTTTCTGGTCAGGATCTGTTATTCTTAAGGCTTCAGACCTGTTTGCTCTAGTTTGAACCCCTGCTGATGGTTTACATTTTCACCCCATATATACTGAATCAGAATCTACAATTTAACAGTACCCCTAGGTGATTCTTATGTACGCCTTTGTATTTTTAATAAAGTCCCTAGATGATTCTTATGTGTACATCTACATTTTAGCAAGATCCCCCTACATTTTAGAGGAATTTTGTTTACATGTAGATTCTAATTCAGTATGTCCATGGTGGGAATGCAAATTCTCAGAATGAACTGGTTCAGAGCACTGATTATTCCGTGCCGGTTATAGCCTCTATCCCATTTAAATTACTTCCCCAAGCCACTGAGCCCTGCTTCAACTCCAGAGGCACATAATTTCCAGAGAAGCTTCAGGACATTCAGGTATGTCTGGTATACTGCTGCTACTTTTACTAATACTAAATCTCATCACCATCATTACCACCAAAAGAATAGACCCCATCGTTAGCTAAGCATGAAATCAATAGTAAATCATAATCCTAAAACATGTCTGGCCACTTAGGGGACACTTTTCTTCCTTTTTTTCCTTGCATGGTAACTAGGAAAGAGGTGGATGGAGGAGAGGCTAAATTTTCTCTTTAATTAAATCTACATGTCTGTGTCTGCCAGAAAAAAGCCAGTTACTGCTGTCGAGTCAATTCCGACTCATAGCAACCTTATAGTTTAAGATAGAACTGCCTCATAGAGCTCTCAAGGAGTGTCTGGTGGATTTGAACTGCCAACCTTTTGGTTAGCAGATACAGCATATAACCACTACACCACCAAGGTTTCCTCTGTGTCTGCAGATATAGCTATATTTACATGGGAAATATTTAATATGAATTATATATGTAAGGGAGTGCTGGTGGTGCAGTGGTTAAGAGTGCAGCTGTTAACCAAACTCTCAGCAGTTTAAAGCTCCCTGGGAGCCCTGTGGGGAAGTTCTGCTCTGTCTTACAGGGTCACAGTGAGACAGAACCTACTCAATGGCCATGGGTTATGTATGTAACAGATATAAATACATGTCTCAAAATTCATGGGGAACAAAGTAGGGGGTGGGTGAATGATGGATAGGTAGCTGGGATATCAGATATGACAGTCTTGGCACTATCAACTGAGAATGACAGAAACCTAATTAGTGAAAGCAGGGTGTGTGAGAAGTATGTTCAAGGTAACTTAAAGAACTGAGAGAAGATCTTCAGGAGCCAGAGAAGTTCTGGGGTCTCAGTAATTAGGTTTACCACCTCCAGGGTTCACTGTCTTGCTTGCGCCATCACTCATGTTTACTTACTTCTGCTTGGAATCATTCTCCCTATGACAGATGGGTTTTTTACACGTGGCAGAAAACATATCTGACAGCGGCTTTGAATGTGTATCATCCCAGTTATTGTCCCCAGAAGAAGACATTTGTTTCCTCAGCTTTATCTTTTTTTAATTTCCAGGAAAAACTTGAGTCATTTACTTATTCCTGGGCCAGTCATTATGGCCAAGAGGATGGTTTATTTCGAAAGATGTGGCGTGTGTTGCCCATCCACCCTTAGGCCATGCATGGAATAGGGTCTGTGATTGGCAACTCCACACAACCACATGGGATGCATTGCGAAGGTGATGCTCTTCTTTCAAAAGAAGGGGGAAGATCTTACTAAAAGAAGAAAAAAGAAATGCTTGCTGCAGGTATGTGCAAAGGATAGATCAAAGAGAGCTAACTAACTACATAGGAAACTGACTGAATGTTTAGATGACAGATGTGTTAGTGCTCTCTACAAGGTTTAATATTTTTCTCATTATTTTTCCTCTTTTTTTGCTATTTTCTCTCATTCAATTTTTCATATATGTTGCTGTTGTTGTTAGATACCCTCCAGTCAGTCTTGCTCATAGCAACCCCATACACAAGAGAATGAAACATTGCCCAGCTCTGCACCATCCTTACTGTTGTTGCTATGCTTGAGCCCACTGTAGCCTTTTTACTGTTTGATCTATCTTGTTGAGGGTCTTCTTCTTTTTCATTGACCCTCTGCTTTATCAAGCATGATATCCTTCTCCAGGAACTGATCCCTCCTGATAACATGTTCAAAGTATCTGCCATACTTGCTTCTAAGGAACATTCTGGTAGTACTTCTTACAAGATAGATTTGTTCATTCTTTGGGCAGTCCATGGCATATTCAATTTTTCAAACACCTTGTATTTAATTATTATATTTAAGTTTTCAAATATGCAATTATTTTTACAAATAAAAAAATAGAAAATCCTATTAATGAGAACTCATGACATCTAGGAAGTCATCTGGAAAGAACAAGCTTTTAAAAAATATTGTTCTTCCCACTCAAGAAGTTGGCTTAGCTCTCTACTTACACAATCTTTTTTAAATCTTCCAGAAACAATTTATAGGTCTTTTTTTTTTGGTAATAAAGATGGAAGATTACTACAATAATATCTAGCACCAGAATCTTACTTGAATGTGAAACAGTCTTTGATTAGCAAAATACCATTATGTAGTAGAGGCAGAGCTGCCACAAACTGTTGATTAGTCTGTTCTGTACAATTCTAGGGAGGAGTATTTACGTGGACTACAGTGGACACAATGAAGTAGCCTGGGAAGAAGGTAGAACTGTTCACAGGAGCCAAAGCAATGAATAGAGTGACTAAGATACTCACATGAGAACATGAGAAAATTTTTATTTAGCTCTTGAGAAGGAACAGAACTTTTAAAAAAAAAGCTTCAGGAAGGTTAGAGGAGAAAAAGAGATACCTGTGTGATGGTGGAAGGATGAGCATCGCACGGGTGGTGAGAACATACTGTAACAGGATGAACAAGGGGCTTTCTAGAACAGAAATGCTGTATAAATATTTTCAATTGTTTGAAGTGTTATATGCACACTCCTACGGCTGTAGGGTCACTACGAGTCAGCATCAACTCTAGGGCAGCGGGGGTGGGTACCCTCCATAAAATTTCTACTACTCGATACAATTATTTTGTTCAAAATTACTTTGGGGTAGGAAATGGAAACAGAGAGCAAAGGCTATCCTCCGCTTGTGTCAGTGTCATAGGGAATAAAAAGGAATAGACACAAACATGCAGAGTGTGGAATACAAACTCAAAGCATGTGTCATGGGTTGAATTGTGTTCCCCTGAAAATGCATGTAACAGTTTGGCTGGTCCATGATTGTCCTCCACTTTGTGATTTCCCTGTGCGGTAAATCCTACTCTCTGTATGGTTAATAGACTGGATGATATTAAAGGGGATCAGGATGGGACTGTACCACCCTTCCTAAGGTCAACTTCTTGCTCCATTGTAAAGGGAGTTTCCCCAGAGCATGGCTTGCACCACCTGTTATTCTTTTATTCTACAAGAAATAAAAGGAAAGGGAAGGAAGAAGAGAGTTGAGAACCTCTTACCATCAAGAAGGCAGCACTGGGAGAAGAGTACATCCTACAGATCTGAGGTTCTGGTGCCAAGATGGTCCCTGACCAAAGACTGATAGAACTCAAGGACTTTCCGCCAGAACCAACAGAAGGAAAGCCTTTCCCTGGAGCAGACATCCTGAGTTTGGACTTGTAGCCTACTGGGCTGTGAAAGAATAAACTTTTCTTTTTTTTGAAAGTCATCCACTCATGGTATTTCTGTGAGATCAGTACCAGAAGACTAAAACAGCTTGGAAATTGGGGGTGGGGGTGGGAGTGAGCCAATCACATCTGGAACTCAGGGTTCCAGGGCAATGGGACACTTAAACTGCATCCATGCTGACTCCATACCACCCATACTAGCTTGCTGTGAATTGCTTTGTGTTTTTATCCTTGTCCTTATATTTTCAAAATATTTTCTTGTCAGCTTTTGCAGATTACAGGAGCCTGTCTCTCTTGTGTCTTGTATGTATGTGTGTATGTAACTAATTCATATGCTAGAGGTCTTTCTGGTTGGTTTATTTGAAGATGCTAACCCACATGCTATCAGTGCAAAGGGTACCACTTAGGCTGAAAGATCCAACTTGATTGCCATAGGCATAGAGAAAATACTTCAATTCAGCTACGAGGAAAAATTCAGATACACTGTCAAACATAATTTCTTCATTTTTTTACTGGTAGTTATCAACATGTGATAATGGAAGTGTAGGCAATTGGACAGAGTTTATATTCAGGCAAACTCGGGCTTAACTCCTGAATCTGTAGTTTATTAACTGCGCAATCTTCAGCAGTCATATATTCCACTATATTTCTCTCAATTTGTCATCTGTAAAATGTGATTAATTGTAAATACCACCTCCCTCATAATGTTTCCCACCTTTTTGATTAGCAGCTGTGGCACTGAATCATTACTCCACTAGGGTTTCCAAATACGACCCTAAGTGGACAACAATCAGAGCCATAACTAGCACAGAGTGACCAGTCAGTTAATGCTAGCTATTTACTTCCCCTGCCTTATCCCATTCTTTTCCCTCCAGGCTGAAACTCAGAGGAACAGTGGGCAGTTTTGTTTCATTCAGTGGTCTATCTCTAGCATCTGTCCCATCACAGGTACTCAGTAAATATTTGTTCAAAGATAAATTAATAAAAGCTCTTCTCTGAGTGGGAAAATCCAAAAAGTCTGTGCTCTCTATGGATAAGACTTGTCTTAATAAGTAATGTTTCCATAAGCAATCCTGAAAAGGTAGTGTTTAATGAAGTCTCTCAACCTTCTAAAGACTTTAAATGTGATAGTGAAACACCTATCTCACATGTAGGCATTTAGGAATTTTTTCAAGACTTTTAATGGGAGCAATAAAGTGGTGAATTAATTTTGTGGATACTCAAAAGCAGCACTTTTTAAGCATTTCCTTCCATTCCATGAATGGGAACTGAGAATCACCCTAAGTTTTGCCTAGAGTTACCAGATCAACATACTGTGTTAGCCAAAAGTGTAACTGAAAGATCATCAAGGTCAACAAAATGCACCCTAGCTTATCGGTATATGCAGCCAGGGTTCATCCTTGTGACAAAAGCAAGTCTAATTCTAGATATGATAACAAATGCTGCTGATTTTTGCTACTGACATGCCAATGTAAAATAATTTGAAACGTGTCTCTCTTTCATAAGGTTTTCTAAGAAGCGTTTGAGGGTATATGAATATGTGCTTGCTGGTAAAGAAGTTAGTCACTTTATAATAAGCATAAAAATCACTTTATTTTTAGAATGTTCCCTTTCATCATTGACATCTTAATGTACTGTAATTTGAAATTTTTGCATGTTGTGTGAGCAGAGCACAAGCACTTCACAGCAGTGGGACTAATTGGTACTTAAATGTGTTATAAATCAACATGTAATGCAAGGATGCTCAAATAACTGCTCAGCATGTGATGTGCTTTACTAGTGATAAACATTGTTTTTAAAAAGGTTCTCACTTTAGTTCTGACAATTACATTTGTAAACTCACCCTTGAAGAAGTGCTACATACCACATTGCAGAATATCACAACTGTCACCTTCGAAGTACTCCCTTTGGGAAACTGTGCACTGATGCCAGCACCTAGTCCACCCTTCAAAGAAATTTTGGAACTCTTTTTCTGGAATGGCCATCAGAGCTGTTGTATTGCCCTTGATTTCATCAAAATGTCTTCCTTTCAATATTTTCTTTACCTTCAGGTAAAGAAAAAAGTCATTGAGATCAGGTGAGTAGGTATGACGTTCCAATACAGTTATTTGTTTATTGGCTAAAAACTTCCTCATAGACAGCTATACAATTGAGTCTGCAAATTTGCTATGGTGCTATCATGTGCAATGGCCATTCCAGAAAGAGTCCCAAAGTTGTTTTGAAGGGTGGACTAGGCACTGGCATTGGTGCATAGCTTCCCAAGGGGAGTATTTTGAAGGTGACCATAGTGATATTCAGCAATGACGTAGCACTTAGAACAATTTTGTGGACTTGTTGTTGAACCTTGTATTCTCTAGTTCTTTATTTACTAAATATTCGCTAATGTGATACTCTGAACAGTGAAATTCATGATTTTAAGGATGTACATATAATCAAAAGAAAACCCCGTTGCTGTCGAGTCAATTCCAACTCATAGCAACCGTAGAGGACAGCGTACAACTGCCTGCATAAAGAGGTACACCTGAATTCAAACCACCAACCTTTTGTTAAGCAGCTGTAGTGCTTAACCACTACTCCACCAGGGTTTCTATACCTCAAATTTACTAACAGTGAATCTCAAGAAGAAATAATTCCACATGTATAAATACGAATCAAAAGTGGAAGGAAAAATAAACGGCATTATTTCTAAATTTAGACATCTCTTCATATTGTTAAAAAACAATTGCATGCACAGCTGTGTGCTAAAATATTACAAATAAAAGAGTTTTCATGGTATGCACCTTTGTCAACAAGTGCAGCTTTAACAGAAATAGCAAGGTTAATGGCTTTAAAAAGAAATTTTATTTTGTCACACTCCAGTAGGCTGAAAGTCCAAATTCAAGGTGTAAGCTCTAGGGGAAAGCTTAAGGTCTTTGTCATCAATCTTCCCCTGGAATGGGAGCTTCTGAGGCTCAAGGACCCCAGGTCCAGGCCCTTTCCAAAGGATGTGCTCTGCTCCTTCCCAGCACTGCTTCGTGATGGTATGAGGTCACCAACTCTCTCTGCTAGCCTCTTTCTTTTATATCTCAAGAGAATTCTTCAAGGCACAATACAATCTTACTTATTTAGTCCTGCCCCACCAACACAAATGCTGTCCATCTTCCCTTACTAACACCACAGAGGCAGGGTTTACAACGTGGAGGAGTATCACATAATACCAGGAATCATGGCCTAGACAAATTGGTACACACATTTTGGGGGGGACACAATTTAATCCATGACAGTGTGTAAGACCTGATTAGAGCCAGACAGTTCCAAAAGTTGGATGGAAGTAATCGGGAGAGTTAGATGATGTGATTTATCTCAATTTTTACGTCAAAAGATTAGTAGTTTATAAAGTTTAGAAAATATTTAAATTCAATACACTTTTTCTTAGGTTAGGTGTTTCTTTTACTCTTGGAGTCTGGCATGCTAACATATGATAAGATAAACAGATAAATGCTATTTTAGTGTAAGTAATGTCAAAAAACCAAACCCACTGCTGTTGAGTTGATTCTGACTCATAACAACATTACAGGACAGAGTAGAACTGTTCCATAAAGTTTACAAGAAGCCCTGGACAGATTTGAACTGCTGACCTTTTGGTTAGCAGATGTAGCACTTAGCCACTCCACCACCAGGGTTTTTATAAGTAATGCAGAGGAGGCTCATGTGAATAATGTGAAGCTGCTGGTGGTTCTGCAGATCACCTTTCAGGGCACCCGTTGTGAAGTCTTCCCTCTGGTCTCCATGCAGCAGCTTTGCTCAATGATGTCTTTGTTTTAGTCGGCTAGTGCTGCTCTAACAAATACCATAGTGGCTGGCTTTAACAATGAAAATATTATTCTTACACAGTCCAGTAGGCTACATGTCCAAATTCAGGGTGTCCGCTCCAGAGGAAGGCTTTCCCTCTTTGTCAGTGCTGGAGAAAGCTCCTTCTGTTGCACCAGTCTGTTTTGTAGGGAGCATCTTGGTGCAGGAACCTCAGATCTGAAGGACGTGCTCTACTTCTGGAGCTGCTTTCTTGATGGTATGAGGTTCTCAACTCTCTCTGCTTGCTTTTCTTTCCTTTTATCCCTCGTAGAATAAAAGGACAAAACATGGTGCAAGCCACACTCCTGGGAAACTATCCTCACGTTGGAGCAGGGAGGTGATTTTATGAAGGGTTTTACAGTCCCACCTTAATCCTCTTTAACGTAAATCCAGCCTGTTTACCAAAGGCAGAAATTAGGATTGATAGCATCAAAAACTCATAAAATGGAGGGCGTCACACAATACTGAGAATGACAGACCCAGCCAAATGACGATGCACCTTTTGTGGGTGTGACTGTTCAATTCATGACAGCCCTTAAGTCCCCAAGCTTTTTTTCATCTGTCTGTGCTCCTGCTTGTTTTGCCTTAATGTTTCCCCTCGTAGTAACAAAATGGCTGCCTGAGCTCTACCATTGCACCACAAATCACAAAGCCAAAAAGCAAAGAAGGGAAGACCAAGAGCTTCTCTTCATGTATTTATAAGAAGGAAAATATTCTGCAGAACCACCCCAGACAACTTCTTTTTGTCTCTTGTGTCTAAAAGGTCACAGCTATGCCACTTCCCTGGACCTCTACCAATCACGACAAAAGGGAATGAGGTCTTCCTTTGAATTCGAAGAATTACACTTCATCCTCTGGTGCGAAATGAAGGACCTGCTGTCTCTGAGTATGCTGCTACCAAATCTCTAAACAAAATTGAATTTCTGTTAGTGAGGAACAAGGAAAAATGATTGTTTTGGCAGTAACCAATAGCATTTACCACACCACAAAGACTGGTGCATATACACCAGAATAACAATTCGTTAATTTGCAATGAGAAATATTACTACAAACAGAACTGGGCACTCAGGTTTCTCTTGCAAACCTGTTTTTTCTATACAGAAAAAAGCTTCAAGGGAGCCATATTATAGTCAAAAAGCTGTTAAGTACATGTGGAATCAGAGCTAGAAGAGTAGTTTATTTTCTATGCCTTTACACAAGCTGTTCCCTCTGCCTGCAATGCTTTTTCCCCCTTTTTAACTCCCACATATCCCTTAAAACTCAGCTTAAGCTTCATCTTTTCTAACAAACTTTCTTTGCCTTCTCCTCCCTTCCCACCTGCACTTCCCACCCCCAAGCCTCTCTCTTCTGTACACCATGGCGTGTTATGCACAACTCTATCATTACACCTACTCTGCCGTATCGCAGTTATCAATTTGTGTGTCTTCTCCATTAAAGTGGAGAAACTGGGTCTGTCTTATTTTTAAAGCTTAAGTGGTGAGCACAGGGCTCAGTATAGGAATATCAAGGGACAGGTATTTGTTGTTGTTAGATGCTGTCAAGTCAGTTTTGTCTCATGTCAACCCTGTGCACAACAGAACAAAACATAAGCTTGTCTTGCGCCAGCCTCAGAATTGTTGCTATGTTTGAATCAACTGTTACAGCCACTGTGTCAGTCCATCTCGTTGAGGGTCTTCCTCTTTTTTGGTGACCCTCTACTTTACCAAGCATGATGTCTTTCTCCAGGGACTGGTCCTTCCTGACAACATGTTGGAAGTATGTAACACACAGTCTGACCATCCTTGCTTCCAAGGAACATTCTGGTTGTACTTCTTCAGACAGATTTGTTGGTTCTTTTGGCAGTCCATAGCATAATCGATATTCTTTGCCAACACCATAACTAACCCTAAGGTGTCAGTTCTCCTCTTCCTTATTCATTTTCCATTGTCCAGCTTTCATGTGCATGTGAAGTGATTGAAAACACCATGGTTTGGGTCAGGTGCACCTTAATCCTCAATGGGACATCTTTGCTTTTTAACACTTCAAGAGATTTTTTGCAGCTGATTTGCCCAATGCAATGTGTCTTTTGATTTCTTGGCAGCTGCTTTCATGGGTATTGGTTGTAGATCCAAGAAGAATGAAATCCTTGACAACGTCAGTCTTTTCTCCATTTATCGTGATATTCCCCGCTGGTCCAGTTCTGAGGACTTTTGTTTTCATAATGTTGAGGAGTAAGCCGTGCAGAAGGCTATTAGTCTTTGATCTTCATCAGCAACTGCTTCATGTCCTCTTCACTTCTAGCAAGAAAAATTGTGTCGTTTGTAAAATGCAGGTTGTTAAAGAGTCTTCTCCAATCCTGATGCTCCATTCTCTATGTAATCCAACTTCTCAAATTATTTGCCCAACATACAGATTGAATAGGTGCAGTGAAAGAATACAACCTTGGCATGCATCTTTTCTGACTTTAAAGCAGGCAGTATCTCCTTGTTCTATAAAATGACTACCGTTTGATCCATATAAAAATTTGATGCCAGTTAATGGTGTAACAGATATTAGAAACCAGGTCATATTCTAATAAATTCCAGTTCCTAGATATGTTGAGACATATAGCACTGCAACAGAGGAATAGCCAACGGGGACACCAAAGAATGTTTCGGGGGTCCTTTGTTGTTAGGTGCCGTTGAGTTGGTTCTAACTTACTCTATGCACGGAAGAACGAAACACTGCCTCCTGCCGCACTGTGTCCTCAGCTGTTTCTAGCCTGAGCCCATCATTGCAGCCACCGTGTCATTCCGCCTTGTTGAGGGTCTTCCTCTTTTCACTGACCCTCCACGCTACCAGGCATGATGTCCTTCTCCTGGGCTGACCCCTCCTGACAACATGTCCAAAGTATGTGAGGCCCAGTCTCGCTCTCTTTGCTTCCAAGGAACACTCTGGTTGTACTTCTTCAAGAACAGGTCTGTTTGCCCTTTTGTAGTCCGTGGTACATTCCATATTTTTCTCCAGACTGCAATTCAAAGGCATCAATTCTTTTGTCTTCCTTATTCATTGTCCAGCTTTCACACTCATATGACGCAATTGAAAATACCATGGCTTGGGTCGTGTGCACCTTAGTCTTCAAGGTGACATCTTCACTTTTCAATACTTCAAAGATGTCCTTTGTGGGGGGTGGGGGGAGGGAGGAGGTCCTTTAGCCTTCTCTAAGTCTTCGTTAGCATCCCTAAAGCAATCTACATTTAAGTGTGGAATTTGCAAATAGAAGACAGGCTCCTACCTTCTCAAAGTGGACGCAATTGCCCTTCATAAACCCTTTCTGCTGAAAATTGTAGACTGCTCAAAAGAATGAACCCTTGTTTGCAGATTCCACTCTCCACGTACTGAGAAAACTGTATACCAAGGTTCTGATTTGCCTTTATTTCCTATTTTTGGATTAAATAAATAAAAGCGAGGCCAGTGGGACAATTCTGACTTATGGCGACCCTATAGAATAGAGTAGAACCGCCCCATAGGGTTTCCAAAGTTTTGGATTAAATAAATAAATAAATAAAACCGGTGCCAGTGGGACAATTCTGACTTACAACGACCCTATAAAATAGAGTAGAAGTGCCCCATAGGGTTTCCAAAGTTATAAATCATTACAGAATCAGTATCTCCCATGAAGTAGCTGGTGGATTCAAATTGCCAAACTCTCTACCTTTTAGTTAGCAGCCAAGCAGCCAAATGCTTTACCCACCGTACCAGTAGAGTTCCTCTCTTTGTATTTTGTTTTTTTTAAACCAAACCCACTGCCATCAAGTTGATTTTGACTCATAGTGATCCTATGGGACTGAGTAGAACTGCCCCGTAGAGTTTCCAAGGAGTGCCTAGTGGATTCAAACTGCAGACCTTCTGGTTTGCAGCTATAGCACTTAACCACTACACCACTAGAGCTTCTTCTTTGTGTGTATTCATTAATAACTTTATTTTGAAAAAAATTGGTACAGTCAATTAGACTTTAGAACTAGGGCTTTGTAAGGCCTGTGAGACATATTTTTAAAGATGATTTTGCATGCCCAAAAGCTCATCAGTTTCTTACATTTTAGAGTTTTACAATTAATTGGCAACCCTGTTTCCAAGTGTTTGAACTTTACCTCATCCTTGCCCCAGTGTATTGCCTGTACACCTATTACATAAATGTCTGTGAATATTTACTTAGAAAGTCTTTTTCGTCAGGAAAGACTTAAAAATCCACTGTATTATAAAATGCTGACTGGAATAATTCATAAACTATAGACACCCTGCTAAAAATTTAAGTAGATACAACCACAGGTTCACTTTGAGAAATCGTATCTTGGTGTGGAAAATATATTGGGAAATATTGTACATAAAATAATATTCACTTTTCTGCACCTGTGGATAAAATGAAAAGGCCTCTTATTTAATTTTTGAAAAGAAATGTCATAGTTTTATTATTTTTATTTTAGAGACCTAAAATGGCTTTATGGCTGACATATGATATAACTTGTTGAATGCAATTATGCATCTCATTAAAGAGTACTTTTTTGGAACATGATAATTAGGAAAGATTGTGCCTAAGACATTTCCAATATGGACACTTTAGAGCTTGTATAAAACCAGCGTAAGTGGTCTGATCATTACCACAAAGTTTGAGAATGACACATTTGTCAACCACATGAAATGTTTACTTTCTATACACACGTAATGTACAGTTACCAGTCCTTTAGTTAAGTAAATTAACCTACTTGAATTTTTTGAAAATAACAATGAGTAAACTTATAATAAAGAACAGTTCCTTTCTTACTCTTTGCTGTTTTCTAATCACAAACATAGGTCCCTTAGTTGCACAAGCAGTTTGATCAATTGGTAGTTTGAACCCACTCGATGATGTCTCAGAAGAAAGGCCTGGTAGTCTGCTGCTATAAAGACAGCAGGCAAGAACCCTCTGTGGAGCAGGTTTACACTGTAACACATGGAATCAGAGTAGCCTCAGTGGCAACAGGCTTCTTTGTTTTGTTTTGTTTTAATCAAAAACATAATTTGTGCTATTAACTTTCTGGAAGAAATTAATAAAGTTTAAATTTGTTAAATGCCTGTTTAGAATAAACATTATGTCAAAAACCTTTAAGTGTAAAACTTACACATTAAAAAATACATATGTGTGTACATATATACATATATACATGTATGCCAAAATCCTTTTGATGAGCTTCTCATTTTCTCTTGCCAAACCACTTTTGAACGTTAACTCTTCCTTTTCCTGTATTAATCAGTGGATGGTGCCAATGGTTAACATGCTGTCGTCATTTTAGATTTTAGTCATTCTGATAGGTGTGTAGTGCTATCTTAATGGTGTTTAATTTGCAATTCCCTAACACCATATGATGTTCAGCATTTTTTCATTTGATTATTTGCAAGCTGGAGCCCTGGTATTTTGGTGGTTAACAACTGCTAACCAAAAGATCAACAGTTCGAATCCACCAGTCACTGCTGTGTCCTAATAGGGTCACTATGAGTTGGAATCAATGGCAGTGATTTCAGGGGATTCATTTGCCATCTGCGTATCTTCTTCTGTCAAGTGTCCAGATGTTTTTCCCATTTTGCAATTAGGTTGTTTTCTTACTGTTTCATTTTAAGTGTCCTTTGTATGTTTTGGATCAAAATTCTTTGTCAGATATGTTTTACATTTTTTTTCCAAGTGTCTTTTAATTTCTTTTTATAGCATCTTTCACAGACATTTTTAATTTTTATGAAGTCCAATTTATCAGGTTTTTTTTTTTTTGTGGGTCATACTTTAGGCATTGTGTCTAAAAGGTCATCACCAAGGCCACCTAAATTTTCCTCTGTTATCTTCTACAAGTTGTGTAGTTTTGTGTCTTATGTTTAGGTCTGTGACCTATTTTGAGTTACTTTTTGTGACTGATATAAGGTCTGTGTCCAGATTCTTTTTTTTTGATGTGCATGTCCAACTGTTCTAACACCATGTGCTGAAAGGACTATCTTTTCTGCATTAAATTCCTTTGTTCTTTGTCAAAGATTAATTGGCTATATTTGTAGAGGTTTATTTCTGGGCTCTGTATTCCATCCATTTATTTCACCTGTTCTTGTTTTGTTTGTTTTTTTTAACGATGAGAGTTATTTCTTGAATCGTTTCACAAATATTTCTTAGAATTTGCAGTGTGTTGATCTGTGTTCAAGGCAGTAGGGATATAAAGCCTGGAACACAGCAGGTGTGACCTCAGCTCTAATAGAGTTTATATTCACAGAGGCAGAGAAAAACAGAATATAAAATAGTGTACTTTCAGAAATTGCTAAGTACTATTAAGCTCATTGCCATCAAGTAGATTCTGATGTATATGCTAGGACGGAGTAGAACTTCCCTGTAGGGTTTCCAAAAGAGTGGCTGATAGATTCAAACTGCTGACCTTTTGGTTAGTGGACACAGCTCTTAAACATACATGAAACCTGGCAATGGGATAGAGTGTTTGGGGAGAGAAGCCAATTTTAGTTGGGGTGATTCAGTTAAGTCCTCTCTAAGGAAATCAAGTATCTTAGTGATGATATGTTGATGGTGTGAGGGATCAATAGGAAGATGTGGAGGAATAGTGTTCTGGACAAAAAAGGGAAGAAGAAAAGCCTTGATAGGGGACTAAACATGTATATTCTAGAAAAGGAAAAAAGATCAGTGTGGCATGGTGTAATGAGTCTCTGCCTATACAAGTAATAACATGGCTTGACTAGGGTTTTAACACAGAAGACATTAAGAAGTGATTGAATTTGGCATCTGTGTTGGAGGTACAACCAGCAAGACTTGTGATACTAGATACAGATGTGAGGGAAAGAGAGAGGCCTGTGTTTTTTACTTTAACAGCTGTGTGGATAGTGGGGTTCTTGTCTGAAATGCAGAGTCTTCTTTAGAATTTATTGTTTTTAAGACCTACATAACACATCCCAGAGGAGACGGCAAGTAAGAAGGTGCATATATGGGTAGGAAACTCAAAAGAAGCCAGAAGTGAGCTGTATTAAATATTTCTCTACTGCAGGCTGCTTTTTTCTGTATCAGTTTAAAGTTCATGGAAACTGTGACTACCTGCATCAATACGATTTAGATATTAGGCCTAAGAGCTGAGACAACCTATGTCAGTATGACTTAGTTGTTTGTTATAGGAAAATTTATCCAAAGAAGATTAAGATCATAAGCCAATAAATAACTTCACAGTTTGCTTCAATAAATCCCTGAAAACCAGTTTACCTGATTACAGCAGCCTGCTTACCTGAACAAACAGCTCACTTATCAAACAGCAATGCATTTATTTATGTTTACTTCAACACTCTCACCTTAGGTCCATTAATCTTAAACTAGTAACTTATATCACAATTTGCCTGGTCCCAGTCCATCTCCCTCCTTAAAAGACCTCCCGTGAACTTCTTAAACCCAGACCTCCCATATCCTGTACAACTGTTCTCTCACTTCTTGACTCTGCCAAGGTGGTGGTCTTGACTTTTGCTTCTGATAAACTTAGCTGAACAGTTTGGTGATACTTTGGAAAGCCCTATATTCTTTTTATTTTCCTTCTAAAAGATGATTTTTTAAAAAGGAAAATTGTGCTTTAGGTGAAGGCTTATAGAACAAACTAGCTTTTCACTAAATAATTAGTACATATATTGTTTTGTGACATTGGTTTCCAACCCCACGGCATTCTCCCCTTCTCGACCTTGGGTTCCTTGTTACCAGCTTTCCTATCCCCTCCTGCCTTCTCATCCTTGCTGCTGGGCTGGTGAGTCTCTTTAATTTCTTTTTGTTTTATGGATCTGTCCAATCTCTGGCTGAATGGCAAACCTCACGAGTGACTTTATCACTGAGTTAAAAGAGTGTCCGTGGGCCGCACTCCTCAATCTGTCAGGCCAGTAAGTCTAGTCTTATCTTATGAGTTAGAATTTTGTGCTGTATTTTTCTGCAGCCCTGTCCAGAACTCTCTATTGTAATCCTGTCGAGCAGTTGGCGATGGTGGCCAGGCACCATCTAGTTTTGCTGGCCTCAGTCTGGTGCAGGATGCGGTACCTGTGGTCTATTAGTCCTTTGGACTCATCTTTCCCTTGTGTCCTTGACTTTCTACTTTATCCCTTGCTCCAGATAGGGTGAGACCAGTGGAGTAACTCAGATGACTGCTCACAAGCTTGAAGACCCCAGACACTACTTACCAAAGCAGAATGTAAAACATTTTCTTTATAAACTATATTATGCCAATTGAGCTAGCTATTCCCCTCAGACTACAGTCCCCACAGCTCTCAGACCAGTAATTTCAGCCCTATGAAAGTTTGGATATGGAAGTACTATGTTCTTTATCTTTTTCTTTCTCCTACCTTTGTAATGAGCCTGGACAATGTAGTGGTAAAGAGCTTGGCTGCTAACAAAAAGGTTAACAGTTCGAGTCTACCAACTGCTCCTTAGAAACCACATGGGGTAGTTCTATTCTGTCCTACTGACTCGACAGCATCTAACAACAACACCCTTATAGTAGGTGTTACTTTTGTAAATAACTATTTACCCATCTGTTCTGAGACTCTCAGTTAGCTGAATGAAATTTCAGAAGTTAGAAGGGCCCTTTGAAATCTAATCTGTTTTACCCATGGAAAAACTGAAGCCTGAGCGATTGCGACTTGTCTAGTGGCATAGCTAGTTTTAGAAGCTAATAGATCATGAATCTTGTAACTCCCAGTATGGTATTTGTTGTGATTATTAATAACATTTTATTGTGTTTTAAATAAAAGTTTACAATCCAACTCAATTTGTCATACAAAAACTGGCGCACACACTGCTATGTAACTCTAGCTGCTCTCCCCACACTGTGACTGCACACTCCTCCTTTCCACATTGTATTTCCCGTATCCATTCAACCAGCTCTTGTCATCCTCTGACTCTTCATTTTGCCTCTGGATGGGAGCTGTCCACTTAGTCTCGTGTATCTATTTAAGCCAAGAAGCACTCTCTTTGCCAATATCATTTTACGTCTTGTAGTTCAGTCCAATTTCTGTCTGAAGAGTGGACTTCACAAACAGTTTCAATTCTGGCCCAGCAGAAAGTCCAGGACCAAGTCTTCTGGGGACCTTCCAGTCTGTTGGTCCATCAAGTTGGTCTTTTTAATCAGGTTCAAGCTCTGTACCATACTTTCCTCCCTCTTTGTCAGTGACTCTTTGTTGTGTTCCCTGTCAGGGCCGTCAGGGGTGGTAGCCAAGCACTTTCTATTTGTTCAGGTCTCATGCTGATGTAGTCTGTGGAATATGTGGCCCTTTAAGTCTCTCGGGCTAGAATTTCCCTGTGTCTTTGATGTCCTTCATTCTCCTCTATTCTGGGTGGGTTGGGACTAATTGATGCTTCTTAGATGGCTGCCTGCTAGCTTTTAAGACTCACCATTCTGGTACTTTTTATACAGGGATACACAGCCTCATGTGAAACAAGGCAAAGTAAATTTATTTTATTATCTATAAACTTTCTGGAAGGGAGTAGGCAGTCCGATTATTTTTGTTTGTTGTTATACTTTTACACTGTTTTCCAGGCTGGTTTGGGGTCGAATTATATGTGTACATAAGGATATTAGTAAATTTTAATTTGTAGTTACCAGACATTTAGATATTGAGAGTCCATTAATCAGCAGAAAGATATAGAAAAACCAGCTGCCCAACCATAAAATTCCTGATTGTAGCTGCAGCTTTCTCCTAACTTAAATATAAAGGAAGACAAAAACAAAAATAAAGAAAATCTTATCAAATGTATGAACTATACCTTCTCAAAGAACAAAATTTGCCATGTAAAATATTTTGAATACTCAAAATATGGCTTCCTTGAGGAAGCTGAAATAGGTATGTTTGCTGTACATACATCTTCCCATTTTAACTCATATCTAGTTAACACTGGGGAAAATCTCAAACACTTTCTGCCCCACATTTTTAGCAATTACAATGAATACCTATAACATTCTCTGTTCAGAAATTGCCTCTGCCCCAATTTCATCCATATTATGGCAGTGGGAGCTTCCCATAAATGCCTCATGCCTCTGTACCATAGCTGTAGTTGATTGGAGCTGAGGTGGAGACCTGGGCACTGTTGGTGCTCAGACAGACATTTGGACTGGGGACTAAGGTAGCTGAGTCAGTCTCTTGTTGTTATTAGGTTCTGTGGAGTTGGTTCCACCTCACAGAGACCCTATGAAAAACAGAATGAAACACTGCCTGGTCTCGCGCCATGTCCACAGTTGTTTTTATACTCAAGCCCATTGTTGCAGCCACTGTGTCAATCCATCTCATCGAGGGTCTTCCTCTTTTTTGCTGACCGTCCTCTCTGCCAAGCACGATGTCCTTCTCCAGGGATTGATCCTTCCTGACAACATGTCCAAAGTATGTAAGACACAGTCTTGCCATCTTTGCTTCCAAGGAACACTCTGGTTGCACTTCTTCCAGAAAAGATCTGTTTGTTCTTTTGGTGGTCCATCGTACATTTAACATTCTTCTTCAACACTGCAATTCAAAGGCATCTATTCTTCTTCTGCCTTCTTTGTTCATTGTCCAGCTTTCGCATGAATATGATGTGATTGAAAATACCATGGGTTGAGTTGGACGCAGTTTAGTCGTCAAGGTGACATGTTTACTTTTCAGTACTTGAAAGAGATCCTTTGCACCAGATTTTCTCAGTGCAATGAGTCTTTTGATTTCTTGACTGCTGCCTCCATGGATGCTGATTGTGGACCCAAGCGAAATGAAATCCTTGACAACCTCAATCCGTTCTCTGTTTATGCTGATGTTGCTTACTGGTCCAGTTGTGAGGATTTTTGTTTTCTTGATGTTGAGGCGCAATCCATCCTGAAGGCTGAGCTCTTTGATCTTCATCAGTTAGTGTTTCAAATCTTCTTCACTTGCAGCAGGTAAGGTGGTATCATCTGCGTTAACACAGTTAATGAGTCGTCCTCCAATCTTGATGCCTTGTTCATCTTCATATAGTCCAGTGTCTCAGCTTATTTGCTCAGCACACAGATTGAAAAGGTATAGTGAAAGGATACAGTTGATGTTCCTCAGATGGCTGCTTGGTGGCTTTTAAGATCCCAGACACCACGCACCAATATGGAGTGCAGAAGAATCTCTTAACAAAAGGCTAGTTATGAGAGCTGACCTTGATGTGCCCTGAAAACATGGCCCCCAGACCCCTGTCCCTGCTACTTCTATCCTTTGAAATGTTGGGTTGAATTTAGAAAACCTTTTAGTTTATGGTATAGTCCCATTATACTGACCTGCCTTCTACTGGTGCTGACTCACCCTTCAGCCAACCAAATTCCTATCAACTATCCAGTCTGTTAACACACCTGTCCCTCCCCTCTGAGCCTTGTAGCTGACAAAGAATCTTCTGTGCATAAATCCTTTTTTAATTCCTTATAACGTTTGTCTCATACAATACTTGTCGCTTTGCATCTAATTTTGCTCAGCATAATGTCTTCTAGTCGAAGCTAGGTTATGAGATGCTTCCTAAAATCATCATTGTTCTGTATCATTGCATAGTATCCCATTGTCGTATGTACCATAGTTTGTTTATCCTTTCATCCACTGATCGGTACTTAGGTTGTTTCCATCTTTCTGACATTGTGAATAATGCTGAAATAAATATGGGTGTGCGTCTGTCTATTTGTGTCATAGCTCATTTTTCTGGGGTAGATACCTAGGAGTGGGATTGCTAGTTTTTCTGTTTGTAACTTTTTAAGGTAGCGCCATATTGTTTTCCATAGTGGAAAACAATAAATAAAGCTGCAGCTACATCAGGAATTTTATGGAAGAGAAGACCCTCAATGAGATAGATTGTTATAATGGTTACTTTCCTACAATCAGTATGTAAGAGTTCCAGTGTCCCCACAACCTCTCCAGCATTTGTCATTTTTTCTTTCTTTTTTTCTCTCTCTCTCTTTCTTTTTTATTTCACTCTCTCTGTCTCTCCTTCCTTCCTTCTTTCTTTTCTTCCTTCCTTCTTTCTTTCTTCCTTGCCACTGAAATCAGGGTGAGATGTTGTCTCTTAGCTTTAATCTGCATCTCTAATTTCTAGTGGAAATGGCATAGTGATAGGATGCTATAGCTGCTGAACAAAAGGTTAGCAATTTGAATCTACCAAGCACTCCTTAGGAACTCTATGGGGCAGTTCTATTCTGTCCAGTCAGGTCACTGTGAGTCAGAAACCGACTTTACTCCAATGGGTTTTTTTTTTTTTAGTGGCTAATGATAGTATTTCTTCATGTGCTTCTTAGTCACCTCAATATCTTCTTCGGAGAAGTGTCTGCTCATGTTCCTTTGCCATTTTTCAATTGAATTGTTCATCTTTTTGTTGAAGTGTTGAATTATTTGATACATTTTAGATTAATCTTTTAATCTTAGTCTATAGGTTCTCTTTTTACTCTTTTGGAGAAGTTTTTTAATGAGCCTAAGTGTTTAACTTTTAAGACATCTCATTTGTCTAGTTTATCTTCTGCTATTTGTGCAGGAGTTAAGGTTAAAAGAAAAGAAAAGATATAGCTCATATCCAATTTTATAATTTTTCTCATTTCTCCCTCTCATAAAATCTACCATAAAACTCCAAGCAATTTTCCATGTGCTGAATCAGTAGCCAGCCAAGCCAAGCCAAGCCAAGTGCTATTGAGTTAGTAGACTTTCTTATATTAACTATCAACCTATTGTAGTGCTATTAATATTTATAAAATTTTAAAAGGAGCCCTGGTTGTGCAGTGGTTAAGCACTCAGCTGTTAATAGAAAGATAGAAAGATCAGCAGTTTGAACCTTTCTGCTTCTGTAAAGATTTATGGCCTTGGAAATCCTATGGGGAAGTTTTACTCTGTCTTATACAGTTGCTGTGAGTTGGAATCCACTCAGCGGCACTGGCTTTGGTTATTTTTTTAATACAATTTTAATATAATGTAGTAAGTGACTTGATAAAAGTACACACCAAATGCTGTAGGTGTATAGAAGAGAGATACTCAGACTGAATTAAGTATGAGTTTATGTGTTCTAGAAAGACAGGAGCTGAGTCTGCAAAAATCGTGAGGAATTGGCCAGGAAGAAATGACAAGTACATTACAAGAAGAGCACATTATAAATTCAAGTTTATACTCTGAAGGGTACTGTAGAGGAAGGTACTTTTATTGTGTTTATTTTATAGATGAGAAGAATAAGACATAGAGGGAATGAGTGATAGAACCAGGTTAAAATCCAAGTGACTGACTCCAGAACCTGGCCTCACAAACAATACATTATATTACCTTTCAACAAGGAGGAATAGGATCAAATCTGAATCTTCAGTAGCCTACTTTGGGGAGATAGATAATAACAAAAAGAAAGAGAGAAATACAGAAAAAAGAAAGAATGAAGAAGAAAGAAAGGAGAGGAAAGAAAGAATGAAAAGGAAACAACCAAACCCATTACTGTCAAGTCGTTTCCAACTCATAGTCATCCTTTTAGGACTGCCCCATAGAGTTTTCAGGGGTCACCTGGTGGATTTGAACTGCTGAACTCTTGGTTAGCAGCCATAGCACTTAACTACTGCACCAACAGGGTTTCCAGATAATAATGGGAATGTAGTAAAATAGACAGACTATCAGGTGATAACAAATGAGATCAAAAAATCAAAAGCAGAATAGGATAGGCTAGGGAAAGTAGAGAGGGTGGGGCTGGGGGTGAGTAGTAATTTTACACAGAGTAGCCAGGGACGTCTTCACTGAGAAGGTGGTATTTGAACAAAGACCGCCGAGAACCAAGAAAGCACAGGTAACTATAGATAACTGACAGGCAGAGGGATTATTAGGAGTACAAAGACCTGCGGGTGGTGTCTTCTTTGTTTCTTCAAGGAAGAGAAATGGGCCAGGAATGTAAATAAATAATGGAAGATGAGGGTGAGATTCTGCAGGGCTGGGGTGGGCAACGGAGGCTGGGGAGACCACAGTCATGTAAGGAATTATAGCGTTGTAAGGACTCTGGCTTTAACTCTGGAAGAGATAGACAATGTCTTAGTAAGGTTTCTCTAGAGAAACAGAACCAGCGAGATCAGATAGACATAATTTAAGGAACTGATTCATGTAATTGTGCGAGACTAGCAAGACGAAAATCTGCAGGTCAGACAACAAACTGGGGATATTCTTGTGTCTCAACAACAGGCAATGGGAAAATGAAGTAAGAGTTCCACCAAAATATCTATGTGTAATCTGAAAGTAGAATATATCCTAGGGAAACTCCTTTTCAACTCATTGTATTACATTAGATTACAGTATGGAAAGTAATTATATTACATCAGATGTAAGGTCATTACATTACGTTACAGAAGGTAATCTGCTTTACTTGAGGCCGGCTGATTTAGTCACATGGCAACCCTCATGATGTAGTGATTAAGTGACGGCTGCTAACCAAAAGATCGGCAGTTCAAATATACCATACACTCCTTGAAAGTTCCACGAGGCAGTTCTACTCTGCCCTATAGGGTCACTATAGGGTTGCTACGAGTTAGAATTGACTCAACAGCAATGAGTTTGGTTCTCTGCTGTGTTTTGTTTTGTTTTGTTGAGTACTCCATAGCAACAGCTAGATTAGCATTTGACCAAATAAATGGGAACCATAGCCTAGCCAAGTTGACACATAAAAGTCACCATCACAGACACAATGGAATGCAGGAGTGACATGATCCGAGGCTTACATTTTATAAAATTTTCTCTGGCTATGGAGTTAAGAATAGACTATCCAAAACCAAAATTGTTGCTGTTGAGTTAATTCCAACTCACAGCAACTCTATATAGGACAGGGTAGAACTGCCCCATGGGGTTTCCAAGGAGCAGCTGAATTGTTAGCCACTACACAACAGGGTGTCTGAACAGAGATGGTAGGGGGCCATAATCCAGGCAACAGAAGATAGCAGATTGAACCGGGATGGGAGCAGTGATAGTAGTGAGACGTGGTGGAAGTCTTGATAGAAAGTTGAGCTAACAGGATTTGTTGATGGACTGATGTGAGAAATAAGATAAAAATGACTGGATTTTTTACATGACCAACTAGAAAAATGAATTTGTTACCACACACCTAAGTGGAGTTTGTGCTGCCTGCCTCAAACAGCCAATCTTTGAGGCAGGCGTGAGATAAAAAGCAAGATGTTTATTGCCTACCAGTAGGCAAAGACACAGAGGGGATAAATTCCTCCAAAATCTGCCTCCCTTAAATGGAGGTTTTATAGAAAAAGGGAATAAGGTTTTATGAGCCCTAGGAATTTGTAGAAGTTAATTCTTCTTTGGGTAGTCACAACAGTGTCCTCTCAAATGTGTTGATATCTTAATTGGTATTTTGGGCCCCAAAGTGGTCTGGCCATCGTATAACTTTCAAGTCACAAGGCAGATTACTTTGCTTGTTTGTTTTATGATTTTTAGATTATGACCACTTGTTTTTCCACAGTCCTAAAGACAGCATAGGTTAGTCCTTAACTTTGAGAGAAACTGAAGGAAACAAAGGACTCGTGCTTAAAGACAGAATTAAAAAACAAAATGATGCAGGTTACGTTCAAGATGCAGTCACTTATTTTACTCCACCTGTTCCAAAGTTACCATTTGCTGAGATGGGTAAATCTGCCAACGGAATAGGTTTAGGAGGCAGTGGGAGACAATCAAGTGCTTAGCTTTGGACACGTTAGACATCTGTCTTAGCCATCTAGTGCTGCTGTAACAGAAATACCACAAATGAATGGCTTTAACGAAGGGAAATTTGTTTCATCACAGAAAAGAAGGATAAAAGTCCAAATTCAGGGCATCAGCTCCAGGAGAAGTCCAGGAGAAGGCTTTCTCTGTTGGCTCTCGAGGAAGGTCCTTGTAGTCCATCTTCCCCTGGACTCAGAGCTTCTGAGGTGCAGGGACCCCAGATCCTTTCAAACTGCCCTCTGCTCCTGGCACTCCTTTCTTGGTGGTATGAGGTTCCCAGGTCTTTGTTTTCTTCCCTTTCCTTTGTATCCCAAGAGATTGCCACAAGGCAAAATATAATCTTACAGATTGAGTCCTGCCTCACTGACACAACCATGATCCATCCTTCCTTGTTAACAGCATAGAGGCAGAGTTTACAGCTTGTAAGCAAATCATACATTACCAGAAATCGGGGCCTAGTCATGATTGGCTGCGAGACTAAAGGTCATGATTGGCTGCGAGACTAAAGGTCATGATTGGCTGCGAGACTAAAGGTCATGATTGGCTGCTACACAAAAGGGCAGCAGTTTGAATCCACCAGGTGCTCCTTGAAAATTTACAGAGCAGTTCTACTCTGTCCTGTAGGATAGCTGTGAGTCAGAATTGCCTCAGTGGAGGTGAGGGGTTGAAGGAAGTTTAAGGGTGTGGTGGGGAAGGGAAAGATTGTGCAGCTGCTAGGTAGAATTATTTGCATGTCTAGAGATAAGAGTTACTCACAGAGGAAGGCCATGGAGAGGCTGGCAAACCAATCCCAATAAACTCCTTTGGAGTTCACCGGCGGTACCTACAAATTTGAGTAAACTACTCTCAGACTGGAGGGTAGGTAGGAGAAGAGTATCGGTAAGGAAAGGTAGTAAATCTGGGGAGAAAAGCTGGGGTAGTTGACATATGATGACTCTAGTTGTAATAATGAAATAGTAATATTGTTATTGAAAATAAT
Source organism: Heterohyrax brucei (assembly GCA_028571685.1). NCBI lineage: Eukaryota > Metazoa > Chordata > Mammalia > Hyracoidea > Procaviidae > Heterohyrax > Heterohyrax brucei. Next base: position 140,383,822 of record CM053142.1, on the reverse strand, counting down.
AAATAAGAAGTCAGAGAACAATACCTTGCAAGGAATCTGGAGGAGAAGTATTAATTAAGCTCTAATTTTAACTCTGAGTTTCCTGGTAGCTTAGACAACAAATGGAAAGGTAGCAGTTGTAATAGGCACACAAAGTGAAGAATGCATCTTTCTCTGGAAAGAAGGGATTGTCTTCTAAGGCTGAGCGAGTAAAGAGCTAGGTGGGACTTTGAGGAAAGTGAAAGGCTGAGAGCTCACTAAGCAGAATGGGGGATGGAATTAAGAATATGTAAAAGATTATTAAACTATGTTGGGTGTCAGCAAAGGTTAGAGATATGCATTCAGAGCAAATTTGAAGTATGCATCAATTCCTCAACGAAGTCTTCTCTGACAATTATGAGCAAAGTTAAGATATCCTTGGTGACCTTGCAGCATTCTCTGTGTACCCCTTTGAGCCATTAACATGACTGTTTCTTCCACCAGAAGTCCAGGAAGGTAATAACCATGTCTTCCCATTTTCAGTGCCTGATTCGAGTGGAGCTCTGAGGAATCGACAGAGTGGGGAACAAATGGAGAAGATGTGCAAGCAGACTGTTGGGCTGCACGTGCGGGGTCAGGCACAGTTCTCTTTCAGGCCTTGAGCCTGGCAGAGAGGCTGTCACTCCACTGGCACTCTTGTTCTCATCTTATTTGAAACTTGATAATGTCAGGAACCGGTCCCTTCTTCACAGAAGGATGCAGTGGAAAGTATCTGGAGTGAGTTCAGACTTTCACATAGCTTATCAGTTGCCTCTTGGGTATGATGTCAAGTGCAGCTACACACATCTTCAATCTGCTGTTTGATGCTTTAAGGTCTGTATAGTTAAGGATTCAATTCCAGCCCAAGCCTATTGCCATCTAGTTGATTCTGACTCGTAGTGACTTTATAGAAGGGAGCAGAACTGCCCCATAGGGTTTCTAAGGCTGTAAAACTTTACCAGAGCCAACTGCCACATCTTTTGCCCCGTAAGTGACCAAGGACTTCCTACTGTTGGCCTTTCAGTTAGCAGTGGAGCCAATTAACTGGCTTTCCATCCAAATCCTCAAGGATTCAATCAAATCCCTTTATTTTCTTTTTTCTGTTTATCAAAATAGCACACATTTCTTGTAGGAAAACCAGAAAATTACAAAGAAAATAAAATTTTTACCATGTAGATTAAACACTGTTAACATTTTCCAGTATTTGTCCTTCTTTGTTCTCTTTATTATATATAGTTCTGTTTTACAAAATTGGTGTGTAGGCTATGCATGTTATGATTATATATTATTGTATCATGTTATATATAATTCCATTTTTTAACTTAGAATATCCCAAGTTTCAAATGTCCTTCCAAACTGACTTCTAATTGAAGTATAATATTTATCTCATTTAATTATTTTCTATCATTCAGCATTAAGGATATTTCCAAGTTTTCCCTACTTTAATGAACATCCTTGTTTAAAAACACTTGACCATGACTTGATTGTTGTCTTAGAACAGATTCCTATGACTGGGATTAAGTGTTAGGAATTTCTAAAGAATTCTCTTAACCAAATAGCTCTCTATAAGATTACTGCAATTTCAACTTTATTCAGAATGTTTAAGGTTACCCATTTACCTGTGCCCTAGTAAGCACTGATTATTAATTAAAAATTTTTTATGAAAGACACTGAAGTCATCCCAGGTGATAATTACAATGGAATTTGACTTATCTGTTGCCATTAGGGAAGAAGACAATAGTGAAGCATATTAATCTGGCTACAAATAGACTACAGTAGCATAGCAAATATTACATGATCAAATTAAGAATCAGACAAAAAGAACTATCATGAAAAGTGCTCATATAATTCAGATACAGATAATACAGTGTCTATTTAAATCATATTTAAAAGAAATGTCTTAGAACAGGCATTTGAGTAACTTTATTTATTTGGCTTTAAGCAACAGAAATTAATTTAGGAGTTTGACAACAGTTATGAGACTAGAGCCCACATTCAAGGCACTGGTTCCTGGGAAAGTTTCTCTATCTCTGTCAGGTGTGGGGAAAGGTCTTTGTCTTTTTCAGCTTCTGTTGCACAGTTCGTTGTTACTCTTCATGTGTCTTCTGCCTCTCATTTGTGTTTCCTTATATCTATGTCCTATCTGCTTTTTTTTTTAATTGTACTTTAGATGAAGATTTACAGAACAAACTACTTGCTCATCAAACAGTTTGTACATATGACATTGGTTAACAACACCATGACGTGTCCGCACTTTCCCCTTCTTGACCTGGAACTCTCTATCACCAGCTTTCCTGTCCCCTTGTGCCGTCTAACCCTTGTCCTGGGCTGGTATGTCCCTTTAGTCTCATTTTGTTTTACAGGCTAAAGAGTGAGACGCAGGAGTGACTTCATCACTGAGGTAAAAGGGTATCTGTGGGCCATCCTCTCAGTTTATCAAGTCTCTGTCAAGCTGATAAGTCTGGTCTTTTTTTATGAGTTAGAATTTTGTTCTATATTTTTCTCCAGCTCTGTCTGGGATGACCAGTCAGTTATCTGAGGTAGCTGGGCGCCATCTAATTATACTGGACTCAGTTGGGTGGAGGTCATAGGAGATGTGTTCCATTAATCCTTTGGACTAATCTTTCCCTGTGTCTTCAGTTTTCTTCATTCTCCCTTGCTCCTGAAGGGATGAAACCAGTGGAGTAACCTAGATGGCCACTGTCTTAGCCATCTAGTGCTGCTGTAACAGAAATACCACAAGTGGATGGATGGCTTTAAAAAAAGAAATTTTATTCTGTCACAATCCTTAAGGTTGCAAGTCCAAATTCAGGGCACGAGCTCCAGGGGAAGTCGTCCTCTGCTGGCTCTGGAGGAAGGTGCTTGTCGTCAGTCTTCCCCTAGACCAGGGGCTTCTGAAGCACGGGGACTCCGGGTGCAAAGGACATGCTCTGCTCCCGTTATTTCTTCTTTCCTGGTGATATAAGGTCCCTAATGCTTGGCTTATTTCCCTTTCCTTTATATCCCAAGAAATTGCTTGAAGGCACAATACAGTTTTACACATTGAGTCCTGCCCCATCAACGCACCTGCAGCCTCATTAACTTCACAGAGACAAAATTTTCAACCTAGAGGAACATCACAGAATGCAATTCAATCCATGACAGCCGCTCATAGGCTTTTAAGACCCTATTCACCAAAGTATAATGTAGAATATTTTCTTTATGAACTATGTCATGCGTATTGAGCTAGATGTTCCCTGAAACCATGGTCCCCAGAGCTCTCAGCCCATCAATTTGGTCCTTAAATGAGTTTGGATGTGGCTGTGAAACTTCAATGACCTTGCCTGGTACAAGTTCTGCTGACTTCCCTAGTAGTGTCAACTAACAATTTTAAAAAGCATGTACAATCTCCAACAGGTAGCACATGTATGCAGAAAACTTGAACTGTGCAAATTAATTCCATGACCAAAATAACTAGTTAAAGTTATTATGCTTTATGTAGGGGAAAAAAGAATAATTCTTATCTTCCTTTTGTAGTTTCATTGTATTTTATTACTGGTACAGATTCTTTAGATATCTTATCTCTGATCCTTACAAAACTCGGCCTCCACCCCACCCCACACAAAAAAGATTTTTTTATTCTGACTTTACAAATAAGGAAACCGAAGCTGACAGAAGATCTTGGTCAAGGATGACCTTAGAAGAGGTCAGTGCTTTAACTGAAATTTGTCTACTCTGGAGTTTTTCTCATTCCACTATGTCATATTGACCCCTAACAAACAACTACAGGGAAATCCTGGTGCCATAGTGTTTACATGCTATGGTTGTGCACTAAAAGGTCAGCAGTTCAAATCTGCCAGGCTCTCCATAGAAACTTTACAGGGCATTTCTACTCTGTCCTATAGGGTCACTATGAGTTGGAATTGACTCAACAGTAGTGTATTTGGTTTTGATTTGTAAGGGAACATGATGGATACCCTGACACAATGCTGGTAACTAAAGTAGAGACAATACAAACCCAAAAGTCTTCCTTCTGTGGTGACCTGGAGATGTTGGAAGTTCATACTTTGTTACTTCTGAATTTAAATACGTTGAAATTTATAAAGTTAGCATAGACTGCTTTTGTTTGTTAAACTAAAGGGAAAAAGAAAAAGAAGGAAAAATGAATAAAGATACTGAGGGAAAAGTAACAACCAGCCCTTGTAGGATTAAAACAAAACAAGACTAGAGAAAATGAGGCCTAACAATTAGGTTTGCTAACTTGCCACTGTGTGCTTACATTGGCAGCACTGTACAAACAACTCAGTAACATTTCATAACCTTGGTGTATCAGTGTTTCACAGCTGTGTTCACATTGATGTGTGGCAGTGTCTTGCTGAGTGGCATTCATTGTTGTTGTTGCGTGGTTTTGTGTGCTGTCATAAGAATGTCAGAGCTTGAATTAGAGCAACGAACAGACATTAAAATTCTGGTTAAACTTGGCAAGAATGGAAATGAAATCAAGATTATATGAACAATGCTATGAAGAAAAGAGCAGCATACAAATGGATTAAACATTTTTCTGAGGGGAAAGAAAGCATCACTGACAAAGAAAGGTCAAGGTGGCCAGAAACGAGAACTGATGAAAACATTGTAAAAAGTTGTTGAATTTTACATCAAAATCACCAGCTGACTGTAAAAAGCATAGCAGATCAAGTGAACATTGATAGCCAGCCAAGCCAAGTGTCGTCAAGTCAGATCCAACTCGTGGAACATTGATAGAGAAACAGGAAAATCTTAACTGAAAATCCTGGCATGAGAAAGATGTGTGCACAAAATGGTCCAGAAGGAGCTCTCCAATGAATAAAAGCAAAGGAGAGTCAAAGTTTGCCAAGACTTTTTGAAAAGGCAAGATGATGCTTTGGGCCATGTTATCACTGGTGATGAAACATGGGTATACCAATATAACTCTGAAACAAAGCATCAAAGTGCACAGTGGAAGTCAGCTAGTTCTCCATGACCAAAAAATTTCCATCAGTACAAAACAAGAGTGAAAATAATGTTGCTAACCATTTTTGGTATCAGAGGGATTGTTTATTATGAATTTGTACCAACTGGACAAACAGTTAACCAAGTTTATTATTTGAAAGTGCTGAAAAGGCTGTATGAAAAAGTTAGCCAAAATGACCTGAACCTTTTGCCAACTCTTGCATCACAACAATACAGCAGCTTGTATGGCACTGTCTGCAAGGAAGTTTTTAGCTGGCAAACAAATAACTGTATTGGAACAACCTCCTTACTTACCTTATCTGGCCTCCAATGAATTTTTTCTTTACCTGAAGATAAAAAAAAATACAGAAAGGAAGACATTTTGATGACATTCAGAACATCAAGAGTAGTATGACAACAGCTCTGATGGCCATTCCAGAAAAAGAGTTCCAAAATTGCTTTAAAGGGTGGACTAGGCACTGGCATCAGTTCATAGTTTCCCAGGTGAGTACTTTGAAGGTCACCATAGTGACCTTCAACAATAAGATGCATAGCACTTTTTCTAGGATGATCAGACCTTATATACACGTGCTGAGAAGACAGAGAACAAGTTTGAGGGCATTTCAGTATATCTGGAAATTAGGAAGCAGAGGGATGATTTCAGAATCAGGATGGTGTCACGGATTAAACTGTGTCTCCCCAAAAATAAGTGTAGCCACTGGCTGGTCCATAATTCTCAGTATCTTCTGCCTGTCCTCTATTTTGTGGTTTTCCTATGCTGTATGTTCAAGTATTAGGGTGGGACTGTAAATTCCTTTATAAGATCACCTCCCTGCTTCACTGTGAAGGGAGTTTACTTGCAGTATGGCTTGCCCCACCCTTAATCCTTTCATACTGCAAGAGATAAAAGGAAAGGGAAGCAGGCTGAGAATCGGGAACCTCACACCATCAAACAAGCAGCTTCGGGAGAGGCTCGTGTCCTTCAGACCCGAGGTTCCTGCGCCAAGATGCTCCCTGGGCAAAGACTGATGCAATACCGGACTTTCTTGCAGAGCCGACAAGAGGGAAAGCCTTCCCTGGAGAGGACATCCTGAATTTGTACTTGTAGCCTCCCAGACTGTGTAAGAGCAAACCTTCCTCTGTTAAAGCCATGCACTCTGTGGTATTTCAGTTAGAGCAGCACTAGTTGACTAAAACAGATGGGCAGCAGTTAGTCAGATGGTCCCACAGGTGGGGGTACAGAGCCATCACTCTTTTTTCCTTTTGCCACCTGTCTCCACCACAAGCATGTGCTTATCTTACAAGTGGCAGTTGTGTTTGTGGGTCAGGACATCCATTTCTTGAACACACAAATGCTTGAGCATTTTTACTCATGTTTTTTCCTTGGCCTTCATGCCACACTCCCCATCTCCCAAGAACGTCAGTCTTTCTTCAGATAGAGGACACCATTTCTTGGTTAGACATCAGAGATGCTGGAGAAGCAGTGTGGTACCCTGAATAACAGAAAACTGTCCCACATCAGACCACCTGGACTCAAATTCCAGTCCTGCTACTCATTGTATAAGACTGGGCAAGTCATTTTATCATTCTTTCACATCATAAAATGAGAATTCATTCAACAAATACATGCTGCTCATTTACTATGTACCAAGAATTGATTGACCCTTCAAGTATCAAACAATTAACAAAAGAGAGAGTTTATTTTCCAGTGAGGCTGACAGACTTCAACCAAAGGTAGAATGATAGATACTAAGTGTGTCATGGATTGAATTATGTCCCCTCAAAAATGTGTGTTTCAGTCTGGCTGGGCCATGATTCCCAATATTGTATGATTGTCCACCATTTTGACATTTGATGGGATTTTCCTATGTATTGCAAATTCTATTGCTGTGATTTAGTAAGATCGATTGTTGTTGCTGCTGTTAGATGCCACCGTGTTAGTTCCGACTCATAGCGACCATATGTACAACAGAACGAAGCACTGCCTGGTCCTGTAATGATCGTTCTTATGCTGAAGCACATTGTTGCAGCCACTGTGTCAATCTGTCTCCTTGATGGTCTCCTGCTTTTTTGCTGACTGTCTACTTTGCCAAGTAGGTTGTCCTCCTCCAAGGATGGATCTCTCCTTGACATGTCCAAAGAATGTAAGACATAGTCTCACCATCTTTACTTCCAAAGAACACTCTGGTTGTACTTCTTCCAGAACAGATCTATTTGTCCTTTTGACAGTCAGCGGTATGTTTAATATTCTTCTTCTTCTGTCTTCCTTATTAATTGTCCAGCTTTCGCACGCACATGATGTGACTGAAAATACCATGGCTTGGGTCAGGCATGCCCTAGTCTTCAAGGGGATGTCTTTACTTTTTGACACTTTAAAGAGGTCCTTTGTGGCAATTTTTCCCAATGCAGTACGTCTTTTGATTTCTTGACTGCTGCTTACATGGGCATTGATTGCGGAGCCAAGTGAAATAAAATCCTTGACAACCTCAATTCTTTCTCCATTCATGATGATGTTGCCTACTGGTCCAGTTGTGGGGATTTTTGTTTTCCTGAATAAGATAGATTAGCAGGAATTATACTGATGAGGTCTACAAGATTAGATAGTATCTTGAGCCAATCTCTTTTGAGACATTAAGGAAAAAAGCAATCAGAGAGACATGGTAACTTCACACCACCAAGAAAGCAATGCTGGAAGTGCAGCATGTCCTTTGGACCTGATGTTTCTGTGCAGAGACACTCCCAAACCAAAGGAAAACTGATGCATCACAAGGACCTTCCTCCAGAGCTGATATACATGGGGAGAGAGCCTTTCCCTGGAGTCAATACTCTGAATTTGGACTTGCAGCCTACTGGACTGTGAAGAAATAAATTCTCTTTGTTGAAGCCATCTACTTGTAGTATTTCTTTTACAGCAGCACTAGATAATTAAGAGAAAGTATAATGAAGAAAAATAAAGGGGGATAAAGACAGACAAGAGTGAAATTTTAGAAGAGTGATTGGAGACAACTTCTCTGAATAAGTAATATTTGGACAGAGACATAAGAAAAAGTGAACAGGCCATAAAACATATTTAGGGGAATGAGAACATCAAGCAAAAAAGTCTTGTGTATAGACAGAGTTACTGTATTTAATAAAAATACAGTGTGGCTTAAGCAGAGTCAGTGAGGTAAAGAGCAAGGGAGAGCCAGCGACAAGATCACACTGAGCTTGTAGGCCTTAGAAAGGACTTTGTCTCGATTCTAAGTGGGATTATCAGTTAAGGTTCAGTCACAGAAGGCAGAAAATCCTTTTGCTATTCTAATCATAAAGAGATTTAATGCAGAGAATTAGGTATTTACAAAATCATTCAGAAGGCTACGGAGCAAGCTCTCAGCTGGATCTCCAGGAATGACTTCCAGAGCAGTACTGCCAATCCAGAGTGCCAGAAAAGCTGCTCTCTGTACCACGGTCAGGGAAGTTGAAACTGAAACAAGTGGTCATCATCTAGGCAACAGGAAGCCCTCATTGCCACCACCATAACTGCCCTTCAGTATCCACACAGCTATTGACCAATACCAGAATGATTCTGCAGAAAAAACAAAAAAACAACCTCTCTGTGACCATACTTACCCACTACAAGAGCCTAAGCAGCCAGAATATGGCATCTACCCCACTTCCACCTTCTAAGCCTCTCATACGTGTGTCTAAATGGTGAAACCGAATACCCATTCTGTGGTACAGAATGTTTCATTGTGTTATACAGGAGGTCTCCACAAGTTTGAGCTGATGCCATGGCAACTAACAACAATACCCACCCCAAGTTACAACTTCTAGAGTCTAAAAATATAATTTGTCTTTTCCTAGTTTAAGGAATGTACATTACCCTATTGTAATATACATTTTAACATTCTATTTTACTTATGAATTACAATAAAAGATTGAAAAATAAATGCAGTTAACAAAAACCATGATCTCTTCCACTTCCCACTCCAACTCATAGCAGGAAGTAGTGTATTTTTATGCAAATAGCGTACACCTTTTGTTTTTGTCTACCAGATCCTGTTGCATACCCCCCTCTTGGTATTTTCATAAGTGTGCTATGGTGTTTTTTTATATTTTACAGCAATGTGTGGAAGAGGATTGCTTGGTGGTGTTAATGAGGACTCCTTTCCGTGGGGAGAGCACAGCCAGAAAACAGAAGGCATGCTTCAACTGCACAAAAATCAGTAAAGTTTCCCTCTTCTGTTTTCCCCCAAATACTCTGTTCTAAAAATCTGAACTATAAATTTTTTTCATAGTACTTGTGAGAAAAGACAGAAGATTGATGAGCTGTGGCTGAGTCCTTAAAATTCTTTCATTATTAAAGATGGTGCTATAACATCCTCATGGATTCCAGATCTTCTGGATGAACCCCTGAAACTGTTGCCCTGAGACAATCTTTAAGTCTTAAATCAAAAATGTCCCTTGAGGTATGGACTCAAGAGGGCGGACTAAACACATGTTCAGTGTTAGGGCAAGAAACAGTATCTGTGTTTAGGATTAGTTACTATAAAGAATTCACACTGATGTTCAAGTGATTACAAAATATGTAACTTTCTTAGTTTCCAGAATATTTGTTTAATCATTAGTCACTAATTCTCTGTAGTGCTTTCTGTATAACCCTTTTGGTGCTATCTTTTCTCCTTAATTTTTTTTTTTTTTTTTTTGATGTTTGTAGTACTGGCATCCATTCTTACTGTTACAGATTGAATTGTGTCCCCCCAAAATGTGTGCCAACTTGGCTATACCATGATTCCCAGTATTATGTGGTTGTCTTCTATCTTATGATCTGATGTATTTATCCCATGTGTTATAAATTTTACCTTTATGATATTAATGAGACAGGATTAGAGAAAGTTGCTAATGAGGCAGGATATAATCTATAGGATTAGGTCATATCTTGAATGAATATCTTGTGAGATACAAAAGAGAGACGTCAGCAGAGAGGAGGGGGACTTCCTGCCACAAGAAACAAGAGCTGGGGGCACAGGACGTCCCTTGGATCCAAGGTCCCTGTGCTGAGAAACTCCTAGATCAGAGAAATATTGATGATAAAGACTTTCTGGAGCCAAGAGAGAGAGAAAGTCTTCATCTGGAGCTTGTGCCCTGAATTTGAACCTCTAGCCTCCTAAACTACGAGAGAATAAGTCTCTGCTAAACCTATCCATTGTGGTGTTTCGGTTATAGCAGCACTAGATAACAAAGACACTTACTAAGTGAATGCATTACATTTTTGTTTGGTAAAATGGATTTTGAGAACTATGCTCTGGTAATGCAAACCACCAGTGAGGTGACTGGCACTGTGGCACCACCATTCTGTGGTGTGACAATATACTGATGCCAGCGAAGATGAGAACTACGTAAATAATTTATTGCAGGTGTTTTTCAATTAGGTTACATGAGAAACCTCTGGTTTTCCAAATATGACAGAGCAAAACCAAAACAAACCCATCACAGCGCTCTAACTCTTCCCATAGGAAGGCCATAATTATGCTTACAAGACTTATCTCACAGAAATAAAGGGGAGGGGGTGGCAAAAGTTTCTAAAACTAACACATCCAGGAAGCATTACCTCAACCTATACTGCACTGAAGCTCCAACTCAGTTGGCTGAGCTTTACACATTTCAGAAAGGATCCTCTTGATGCTAACTGCTTTAGAACCTGAATAGTGCCTTACCTCTGAGGTACAAAGGCATAAAAAGGGGCAGGTAAACTGTTAACACAATAATAACAAGAGAGATAAGATAAAGAACAAAAATACTGATTTAAACTCTTCTTTCTCTTTTTTAAGTACAAATATTTCTGAAAGCATCAAATGACATAAAACATATCTCTTTACACTACCAAAATATCCATTCATCCAACAACAACTCTGCTACCAGTTAGAAACCCCAGGTTCTTGTTCAGCATGACTTGTATGGGCGAATAAATGAGATACCAAGGTGGGAAAACAGGAAAGTCACCTTTATTTTGTTGTACAATGAAAAAGAGTTAGAGCTACTGCTGCTGACGTTGCTCACTAAGAGCAGGCAGGTAAGTTTCTTTTAAAGGGGTTTAGAAGTATGGAGTTTATACACATTATGCCAGCAACATTCTTAATCATCCTACACAGGGGCAATGGGGTTTACATACAACATCCAAGCAAAAGCAGGATTCAGCTGCAAACCTAGGGGCAATGGGGAGGAAGCCCAGTAAAGGAAATGGGATTTTTAATACAACACTCTGTGGGAGAAAGTCATATAAAGAAAAACTAAAACCAAACTCTATAAAGAAAACAGGATTTTTAATACAGCACTGTAGGAAACCCCATCTCAACTAAGCAGCCATTAAAACTTATGATTGAGTCACAAACAAATCATTACAATGGCCAGAACTAACGTGTGTTTTTGAATAAAGAGTGGAAGTATGACTGGGAAGAGTGACTGACTCATCACTCTTAAGCAGTGCTGGATAACAGAAAAGACATTGAAGATTTGAAGTTGAAGAAATAGGGAAAGACTTCCAGGCACAGAAAACAAAAAAAAGTAAAGACATGGAATTTGCTCTGGGCAACAGATATTTAGGAGAAACAAAAATATCAAAGTGACAAGAGTCTTCTCAGACATCTTTAACACTTCAACCAATAACCATTGTTAAGTGGCATTTTGCTGGGTAAATCAAAATGCCAGTACAAAAGATGGAAAGAATTAATATCTAAAACTGATACCCTCTTGGTACATCTCTGATTGTAGGATACTATCCCCAGAAGAACTTTGTCTTAGAAAAGCTACCTCAGTGAAAATTTCAGGCTTATCAAATCATGCAAACAACTGAGTAAGGTCTATAATTGTCCTACATAGAAAACTCAATATGAAGGAATTTTCTGGTAAAGCAATCTATTATAATTAACAAGGAACTCATAAAGGATAACTATATGGAGAAATAGGAGCAATATTTATCAAGGGCTTACTATAAGGTAATTTTCTAAGAACTTTGTTATACCTCTTTTAAGCATGGAAACAACCATAAAGGTAGGTATTATCATTCTAATTTCATAGAAGGAACTAGAAATAAAAAGCTTAAGTAACCTGCCCAAATCCACAGCAAATAACTATCAAACCTGGTACCTAAACCCAGATGTGACTCCAGCCATATCTAGTTAGCCACTGTTCCATAATGAGAAATCATAAAATGAGTCTAGAAGGTATAGTCCTGTTATTTTGGTCATTGTAGTAGAAACAACTTGCGGTATCTTTCTGGTTCTCAGTGCCTCCGGTGGTCACAACTGTTTCCTCATTTTTTCTGGCAATGAATCCTATGTCCCAGCCTTGGGGGTTGGCACATTACACTAGCTGGGCCAATCACAGTATCCCAGTGCTCCTGACCACAGTGACCAGTTCCACCAGTTGCTATAGCGTTAGCTCCTATTCACGGTGACCCCTTGTGTGTCTTAGTACAACTGTGCTCTGTAGGTATTTCCATGGCTGATTATTTTGTAAGCCAATGGCTAGGCCTTGAGCTTCTCTGTAACCTCTCAGTTAGCAGTTACTGCATTAATTTTTGTACCACCCATAGATTCCATAACCAGTTTGTTGTTGTTGTTAAGTGCTGTTGAGTGAGTACAACAGAAAGAAGCACCTCCTGATCCTACACATCCTTACAGTCATTGTTATGCTTAAGCCCATTATTGCAGCCACTGTGTCAGTCTATCTAGGTGAGGGTCTCTTTTTCACCGACTCTACACTCTACCAAGCACGATGTCCTTCTCCATGGACTGATCCCTCCTAACAACATGTCCAAAGTATGTGAGATGTAGTCTTGTCATCCTTGCTTCTAAGGAGCAGTCTAGTCCATTTGTTCATTCTTCTGGCAGTCCATGGCATAGTCATTGCTCTTCGCCAACACCGCAATTCAGAGGTCTCAATTGTTTGGTCTTCCATATTCCTCATCCAGATGAGATGATTGAAAACACCATGGCTTGAGTCAGGCAGTCTTCAAGGTGACATCTTGACTTTTCAAAACTTTAAAGTCTTTTGTCACAGATTTGGCCAATGCAGTACATCTTTTGGTTTCTTGACCACTGCTTCCATGGGTGTTGACTGTAGGTCCAGGTAAAATGAAAAGCTTGACAACTTCAGATGGCTGACAACTTCAGTATTTTCTCCATTTATCATGTGGCTTATTGGTCTAGTTGTGAGGATTTTTGATGAGGTGCAATCCATACCAAAGGGTATGGTCTTTGAGATTCATCAGTAAGTGCTTTAAGTCCTCATCGCTTTCAGTGAGCAAGGTTGTGTTATCTGCATAACTCATGTTAATGAATCATCCTCCAATACTTATGCCCTGTTCTCTTCATAGAGTGCAGCTTCTCAGATTATTTCCTCAACATACAGATTGAAAAGGTATAGTGGAAAGATACAACCATGATGCACACCTTTCCAGACTTTAAACTATGCAGTATCCCCTTGTTCTCTCTGAACGTCTCTGTTGTATGTACAAGTTTCCTTTGAGTACAGTTAAGTGTTCTACAATTCCCATTCTCTGCAATGTTATTCCATAATTGGTTACTACAGAGTCAAATGCCTTTGCATACTCAGTAAAACACAGAAAACGTTCTCTGTTTTCAGCCAAGATCCCTCTGACTTCAGCAATGCTATCCCTTGTCCACATCCTCTTCTGAATCTGCCTGAATTTCTGGCAATTCCAGGTCAGTATACCGCTACACTCACTTTTGAATGATCTTCAGCAAAATTTTACTTTCATGTAATATTGTTTGATACTTTCCACATTTGGTTGGATCATCCTTCTTGGGAACAGGTGTAAATATGGAATCTCTTCCAGCCAGTTAGCTAGGTAGCTGTCTTTCAAATTTCTTGGCATAAGATGAGTGAGCGTTTCCAATACTATATCTGTTTGCTGAAACATCTCAGTTGGTATTCAGTCAGTTTCTGAAGCCTTGTTTTTTGCCAGTGTCTTTAGTGCAGCTTCAACTTCTTTCTTCGATATCGTCAATTCCCGAAATGGTTGAACATCGATTGACTCTTTTGGGGATAGTGACTCTGTATATTTCTTCCAGCTTCTGTTGATGCTTCCTGTGTTGTTTAATATTTCACCCATGGAATTCTTCAATGCTTCATTAAATGACCAGTTTAAGGAAGGACAAAAAATCCAGACAATTTTTTTAACCTGAAATTTATAGAGAAAATTTTAGACATGGACAAGTACAAGCTACCTACAACTATGATGTCTTTTATGTGGAGATTGCCTGTAAAACAGGAGAGAACAAAGTCAATACACAAGAGAAACAGAGGGAGATGGTCAAAGGGAAAGTTCTAATGGGGTTCATGGCCCTGAGAGATAAGTTTTGAGAAAGTAGGGGGTAGTGGACAGTGTCAAATGCTACAGAAAGACTGAGGAGAAGGACCATGTAAAGACCAGTGAGTTAACCAAAAGGGAAGTTACTGGTGAGCTTTCAGTAGAGTAATAGAGAAGAATATGCCAAACAGCTTTAAAGTCAACAGCTCATAGCATGAAAGTATACAATGGAAAAGGGATCTAAATAAAATTATGGTAGATTCTAAATGTCAATGTAATGTCAACAATTTCTCTGCATTCTAAAAGTTCTCAACAGAGGTTAAATAGAATACTTACTTTACTAATTAGTCTATTGTGTGTACAAGATAACAAGGACTACAAAGTGGGTAAAAATGTGTGTGATCTGTGTGTGTCCTAATGTGTGGTGCTTGTGATTCCTGAAATAATGGATCACAATATTAGCCAAGTGAAGTACTGTCAAGTTGGATCCAACTCATGGCTACACAGTATTATGACAATAATATTTTTCAACATATTTCAAGAGTCAAATGAAATTACTTTTGGGGATATGTCTATGATGGTTAAAATTGTATGCCAATTTGGCAGGACTATGATTCTCAGTGTTTTGGCAGTTGTATGATATTATAATCACTACCCTATTGAGATTTGATATGTGATCACTTCTATGATGGGGTATGCTGTGAGTAGTCAATCAATTGAGGCAGAGTTTCCTTTGTCATGGGACCTGTATCAACCGTAGGTATATGTTCAGGCAGGGATTGGTAGCTTTTGCTCACTCTGGATCCTGCAGCTAGCTCCTGTTCATCTGACCTCTGGCTCTTGGGACTTAAGTTAGCAGCTTACCTGCAGTCTTGCCCGCCAGTTTTGTGAGCAATAGCACTGCTTCCCAGTGTGCTGATGTTGGGTTCACCAAGCACTGTGGCTATATGAAAGAAATCTTTTTCTTGACCTGAAGACTTGGAATGTTCCTGCCTTTATAATCACATGAGCCATTTCCTTGATATAAGTCTCTCTCTCAGTCTATGTGTATATATGTATATTTATATGCTTTACTGGTTTTGCTTTTCTAGAGAACCCAGCCTAAGACAGCGTCATTGTTTCACTATATTCTGGTACCATATTTATACTTTTATTAAGCCCAACCTATTGTGTTTCAGGTGCCTCTGACTCATAGTGACCCTGTAGAACAGAGGAGAACTTCTCCATAAGGCTTCCAAGGCAATAATCTTGACAGAAGCAGATTATTTTATCTTTCTGCCATAAGGTTGACAGGTGGGTTTGAACTGCTGACCTTTTGGTTAGCAGCCAGGTGCTTTAACTACTGTGCCACTAAAACTCTTCATAATTTTATTAGTAATATGTTATTGTTTAATTCAAAGATTGTGCAATTTTGAAAATCTCTTGGATACCAAATACTTATGTTGTTGTAATGTATATGTCATTATATAAATATATATGGCATGTAAAATATATACCTTATTTTTAATATATTTATTATTTATTTTTTTAACATTAGATAAATATTATAGTTTATTTTATTGGTAAAGCTAAACATCAATCAAATACTAACCCTTAAAAAGCAAAGTCGGGAATCTTAGTTTAACTTGCATAAATATTTTTAAAAGATTCAAAAATGTTAGATTCTCTCCTCAGGATAATTAAAGCAATTTGTAGAAACTGCATTTTCATTTTTCATTGAGATATCAAACAGTGAAAATAATTCAAATGCAAATTCACTGCAATGATGACATTTTTGAGTAATGTGTATGAAGAGAGGTGCTTGCTGAATTTCTACTTCTCTTTTCCTTGTGTTAAAAATGACCAGAATTAGACTTTCTGAATGTTCATTCTTCTATCTTATAAAATGTGTTAGTTCATCCCTCCTGTCTGCTGCTTATAGCTCATTTTTCATAGACAAAAACACACAGAAGAAATTTTGGAACTCTTTCTGGAAGGGCCGCTGTGTAGAGCGGTATGTTGGCAAGTTTTCAAACTTAACTGTACAGTGTCTGTGTGGGAGTTTTTAGACAGTAAACAAATAACTGTATGGGAAAAACACCTTCCCTACTCCCCTGATCTGGACCCCACTAACTTTTCTTTACCTGAAGATAAATAAAATATTGAAAGGAAGACATTTTGATGACATTCAGGACATCAAGAGCAATATGATAACAGCTCTGATAGCCATTCCAGAAAAAGAGTTCCAAAAGTTCTTTGAAGGGTGGACTAGGCACTGGCATTGGTGCATAGCTTCCCAAGGGGAGTACTTCAAAGATGACCATAGTGATATTAATCAAAAAGATATGTAGCAATTTTTCTAGGATGAGTTCACAAACTTGTAAGACCTTGTATAGTCCAACTTCTCAGATTATTTACTCAGCATACAGATTGAATAAATATGGTAAAAGGATAAAACACTGATGCACACATTTCCTGACTTTGAACCATGCAGTATCCACTTGTTCTGTTTAAATGACTGCCCTGTAGTCTAGGTACAGCTTTTTCATGAACACAACAGGTGTTCTGGAGTTAACCTTGCTTCACAATGTTACCTCTAATTTCTTATCATCCATTCAGTAAACAGTCAAATGACTTTCATAGTCAACATAACAAGGTAAGCATCTTTCTAATATTGTCTGCTGTCAGCCAAGATCCATATGACATCAGCAATGATATCATTCATTCCAGGTAATCTTCTGAATCAGCTGTGAATTCTGGCAGTTCCCTGTTGATGTATTGCTGCTGTACTGTATTATCATGAGCAAAATTTTACTTGCATGTTATATTGATGACATTCTTCTATAATTTCTGCATTCTATTGGATCATCTTTCTTTATAATGAGCACAAATATGGATCTCTTCTAGTTGATTAGCAAGAAAGCTGTCTTTTAAATTTCTTAGCATAAATAAGTGAACACCTCCAGTGTTACATCTGTTGTTGAAACATTTCAGTTGGTATTTCATCAATTACCGGAGCCTTGTGCTTGGCTAGTGCCTTCAGTGCAGCTTGGACTTCTTCCTTAAATAACT
This sequence comes from Heterohyrax brucei, assembly GCA_028571685.1. Classification (NCBI taxonomy): domain Eukaryota; kingdom Metazoa; phylum Chordata; class Mammalia; order Hyracoidea; family Procaviidae; genus Heterohyrax; species Heterohyrax brucei. Next base: position 140,366,514 of record CM053142.1, on the reverse strand, counting down.
TTGTTTCTTGATCATATGCTACCCCCTGAAGTGATTGAACGTTGACCCAATTCTTTTTGGTACAGTGACTCTGTGTATTTCCTTCCATCTTTTTTTGAAGCTTCCTGCATTTTTCAATATTTTGCCTATAGAGTTCTTTAATATTGCAATTCAAGGCTTAAATTTTTTCATCAGTTCTTCCAGCTTGAGAAATACCAAGCATGTTATTCCTTTCTGGTTTTCTAACTTTAGGTCTTTAAACATTTCATTATAATACTTCACTTTGGCTTCTTGAACAGTCCTTTGAATGATTTACATTGGTGGCAGCCTGCCCTAGCTCTACTACTCAGACATCTTACAAGGAGACTATGTAGGTGAAGAAGATCACCAAAAGGATAAAAGATGCCAAGCAATACTCTCGTTACTTTTCATCATTAGTCATTCATTCAGTAAACATTTCTTTATTATGATTATGATGATGATGATAATTAAGTGAAAGTTTACAATCCAAATCAATTCTGCATGCCCGCCTATCTGCAGCTCCACACTCCTGCTTTTCACTCTATACTTCTAGTATCCTCTTAACGAGCATCCATCCTCTCTTCTCTACCCTCTTCTCTCACATCTAGAAAGAAACCAGGATAGCCTCCTATACATGTACAAAAGCATAAAGTATACACACCATATGCTCACACTGTGTCCCCAAGTCTAGTCTATCTTGTCTGAAGAGTTGACCTCAGTACTGGTTTCAGGTCAGGGCCAGCAACAAGTCTGCGGCCCATGTTCCCAGAGGACCCTCCAGGCTGTCAGACCATCAGTTCTGGTCTTTTCGAAGAGTTCTTGAACTGCATACCTCTTTATCTTGTGTTGCTTCAGGGACTCTGTATCATGTCCCCCATCACGGCTGCCTTTGGTGGTAGCTGGGCACCATATGGTTCTTCTGGTCTCATGCTGATGCGGTCTCCCATTCATAGGGGTCCTTCTGTCTCCCCGGCTCATTTTCCCTCATGTCTTTGATGTTCTCAGTCGTATCTCTTCTAGATGGGTTGGGACCATTTGGTGTACCTCAGATGGCAGATTGCTAGCTTTTAAGACCCCACACACCATTCATCAATGTAGGTTGCAGGAGACTCTATTAGTTAGATATGCCAGCTGACCTTGTCCCCAGAAAATGTGGTCCCCAGACCCCCATCCCTGCTACTGTATCCTTTGAAAGATTGGCCATTCAGTCACTGTTTCTTGAATGTTCTCATTGAGTTTATATTCTAGTGAAGACAGAAAAAAAAACAAGTAAATAAATCAATAAGTATAGTGTGTCTACAGAAAATATGGTGATAAGTTACTTCTACCTAGACAAATATGGCAGATCACTAAGATAAAATACCATGGGAATATTTCTGTTGTAAGTAGTGTAGTCAGAGAAAAACCTCTCTGTTGAGATAGCAGTTGGCAAAAATTTGAATGAAGTAAGAGTCCAGTCGTGAGTATATCTGAGAGAAGAACATTCCAGCAGATGCAATGGTACTCAGGCCAGGGTAGCCTGAGAGAATTTTGAAGGCCTTATAAGCTATGGTAAAAACTTTGACTTCTATTCCTAGTGAGATGAGAAGCCATGGAAACTTTTGAGCAGAACAGTGACTGTCGTGACTTAGTTTTTTGAAGTATATATCCAAATGAAATGATTCTATGAATCAAACAGCAGTCAATATTTTGCCATGTTTATAACATGAAAATACAAAGGCAGCTTGGATTTTTAAAAAAATTGAATTGACCACTTATTTGAGTTTTAGTTAAAAACAATAAACAGTACATTTCTTTTTTTATTGTGATTAAGTGAAAGTATACAATCCAAATTAATTTTGATGGCTGCCTATCTGCAGCTCCATCTGCTCTCCTCACTCTGTGACAGCACATTCCTCCCTTTCACTCAATACTCTTAGTATCTTCTTAATGAGCACCTGTCCCCTCCTCTCCAACCTCTTCTCTCCCATCTATAAAGAAACCAGTAGGACAGCCTCTTATACATGTAGTAAAACCATAAAGTACACACACCACATGCTCACACTGTGTCCCCAAGTCCAGTACATTTTTGTCTGAAGAACTGACCTCAGTGCTAGTTTCAGGTCAGGGCCAGCAGCAAGCCTAGGGGCTATGTTCCCAAGGGACCCTCCAGGCTACTGGACCATCAATTCTGGTCTTTTAGTAGAGTTGTTGAAGTGCACACCTGTTTTTTGTTGTTGTTGCCTCAGGGACTCCACATTATGTCCCCCATCATGGTTGCCTTTGTTGGTAGCCAGGTACCATCTGGTTCTTCTGGTCTCATGCTGGTGCAGTCTAGTAAATTTCGAAAAATAGTTTTAAAAGGAAGTAAAAGGTTTTGTAACATCAATTTATAACCATACCTCCTTAAAATGACAATTTGAGAGACAAATAAGCTCAGGTATGAAGTGGATACCACTCAGAAATGAAAGCAGAATTGAAAGTTGAAGCTGTGTTTGCCTCTCAAATTTGCCATTTTAGGAAAGTATGGCTAAAAATTGATGCGAATACAAACTTTATTCCTCTTAAAACTATTTTTAAAAATATCGACTTCATCGGATCTGACGGGATGGCACTTGGCTTTGGCACTTCATCCCCACATGTCTGTCAGATGGTCATACTGTGGTGACTTGTGTATTCTGTGATGCTGGAACCTCTGTAACATACATTTGAAATGGTAGCAGTGTCAGACATGGTGGACAGATATCAGCTGAGCTTGCAAACTGAGACAAACTAGGAAGAAGGACCTGCTAGTCTACTTCTAGCAAAACTGGTCAGCAAAAACCTTATGAAGAGCAGCAGAACATTGTCTGATACAGTGCCAGAAGATGAGCCCCTCAGGTTGGAAGACACTCAAAATATGTCTGGGAGGAACTGCCTTCTCAAAATAGAGTTGACCTAAATAACATGCATAGAGTTAAGCTTTAATTCACTGATGTGGCACAACTCAAAATGAGAAGAAATATTGGCAAACATACATTAGTAAATGGAACATGAAATGTACTCACTGATGAGTATCAAAGACTCCAGGCTTCAGTATGGATTACACCTCAACATTACAACAAAACAAAACAAAAAAGTTCACAACTGGATCAATAAGCAATATCATTATAACTGGAGAAAAGACTGAAGTTGTCAAGGATTTCATTTTACTTAGAACCACAATTAACATCCATGGAAACAGCTGGCAAGAAATCAAAAAATGCATTGTATCAAACAGACCTGCTGTAAAAGAAAGCAAAGATGTCACTTTGAGAACTAAGGTGTGCCTGCGGAAGCCTTGGCAGTTTTCAATAGCCTCATATCCATGTGAAAGATGGGCAATGAATAAGAAAGACCCGGGAAGGTTTGATGCCTTTGAATTAAGGCTCTGGTGAAGAGTACTGAATATACCACGGATGGCCAAAAGAACCAAATCTGTCTTGGAAGAACTACAACCCGAATGCTCCTTAGAAGCAAGAATGGCAAGACTTTGTCCCAAATACTTTGAATATATTATCAGAAGGGACCAATCTCTGGAGAAGAACATCATGCTTGGTAGAGGGCCAGAGAAAAAGAATAAGACGTTCAGTGAGATGGATTGACGCGGTGGCTATAACTGTTAACTCAAGCATAACAACAGCTGTGAGGATTGAGCAGGACTGGGCAGTTTCATTCTGCTTTACACAAGGTCGCTGTGATTCAAAACCAGCTCAACAGCACTGAACAATGTCCCCCCAAAGTGTGTATATCAGTTTGGGCTGGCCATGATTCCCAGTATTATGTGATTGTTCACCATTTTGTCATTTTGTGAGATATTTCCTAAAGTGTTGTAAATTCTATCACCATGATTTAATAAGATACATTAGAAGCAGTTATAATGATGAGGTCTACAAGATTGGATAATGTCTTAAGCCAGTCTCTTTTGAGATGTAAGATAAAGAAGCTAAAGGAGAGACAAGGAAACCTTACCCGACCAAGAAGACAATGCCAGAAACAGAGTGTGTCCTTTAGACCTGAAGTTCCTGTACTGAGATGCTCCCAAACCAAGGGAGAAGATTGATGCATCACAAGGACCTTCCTCCACAGCTGACAGAGGAAAAAAAGCCTTCCCCTGGAGCCAGCATCCTGAATTTGGACTTCTACCATACTGGGCTATGAGAGAATAAACTTCTATTGAAGCCACCCATCTGTGGTATTTCTGTTACAGCAGCACTAGGTAAGTAAGATACTCACTTCATAGGTCACAGTGGGGATAAAGTAAATACAAGGTCTGACAATTAAGTCTGTGAACTCGTCCTAGAAAAAGTACTATATACCTCATTGATGAATATCACTGTGGCCACCTTCCCCTTGGGAAGCTATGCACTGATGCCAGTGCCTAGTCCAACCTTCAAAACAATACTGGAACTCTTTCTGGAATGGCCATCAGAACTGTCCTCGTATTACCCTTGATGTCCTGAATGTCATCAAAATGTCTTCCTTTCAATATTTCCTTTATCTTCAGGTAAAAAAAAAAGGCATTGGGGGCCAGATCAGGTAAGTAGGGAGGATGTTCCAATACAGTTGTCTGGTTACTGGCTAAAAACTCCCTCACACACAACTATACAATTAAGTTTGCAAACTTGCATGCCACTGTGTGCAATGGCCATTCTAGAAAGAGTTCCAAAATTGCTTTGAAGGGTGGGCTAGGCACTGGCTTCGGTGTGTAGCTGCCCAAGGGGAATACTTCAAAGGTGAATGTAGTGATATTCAGCAACGAGATACGTGGCACTCCAAACAATTAAGTTCGCTGACCTAATTGTTGGACCTGTTATAATGAATTCTCATTATTTACAGTACTTTTGCTCTATAAAAGGAGCCCTAGTGGCCCAGGGTTAAATGCCAGAGTGTTGAATCCAGTATGTCAGTGACTGGAGCACACCAGCCTCTTCGTAGGAGGTAGATGTGGAAATCTGCTCCTGTGAAAGTAACTGTCTTGGAAATCCTGAGTCAGTTCTCTTCTATCTTATGATGTCACTACAAGTCAGAGTCCACTCAGCAGCAACATATTTGGTTTTTGGTTTTATGCTCTATGAAGCATTGCAAACACTAAATAAATAGTGAATCATTACTTTTAAGGGAAGCAGAGGGTTAGGCTCCTGGGAGCCTCTGGTCAGAAAACTTTTATCAAACAATCAATACATATCCTTTATATATGTGTTTCTCATTAACAGGACATAGAACATGCACATACATTTTCCAAGTTTGGGGTTTCTTGGGAAGCTGCCTTTTCAATGACAGTGCATGATGCTCGCAACAGGAACCTGTTTAGCTGTTTAAAGTGGAAGAAATGGGTGTATGCTACAAATTACTGTTTTTACATGTTATTGAGTTGAAATCTACTTGATGGGAAGGGATTGATAGGAGGTGTGTGAAAAACTTTTGTCTCTTTTAGTTTTGTTATATTGAGATAAACCTTGTAAGTACAGGTCCAGGTTTCTGTGTGTTATTTGGAAGTTGAATACCTCATTTGCTGGCACCATACCTTGTCTGCACCTGCCAAGGCATCAAGAAAGCAATGCAGGACTGCAGACTAAGAAGATGAAGGCTCAAACCAGTTATGTGCAGCCATTGCAATGTACCTTAATGTGTTACTCCATGTTTTGAAAACCTCCACCAAATAAAATAAGATTGCTAGCACAAGTTTTTTGTTGCCTCATCCCACCAATCTTAATCCCAGAGTCCAGATGGATATACATACCCCACATATTACCCATAATACCTATTAAGAAATCAGACACACTCAATAATTCAGAAAGCATTCCATTAATGAAAAATGTTAAATCGGCAGATAATTCAAAGCAGAAAATAGCTGGTTTAGGCTCTGGTTGTGCAGTGATTAGCTACTAACTAAAAGGTTGGCAGTTCAAACCTACCAACTGATCTACAGAAGAATGTTGTGGCAGTCAGCTTCCATGAAGTTTACAGCCTTGGAAACCCTGTAAGTCAGTTCTACTCTGTCCTAGAGAGTTGCTATGAGTTGGCAACTGTTTTTCTGTTTTTTATCTTAATTGGTTTGGTGGGATGAAGCAAGAAAAAAGTTGTGTTAGCAATCTTATTTTGGAACCTTCCTATAATTATATAAACGAGAGGCATTTATTCAATATCTCAGCATTAGACATTTTCCCCATTAAGACTGATTGTCCATATAAACACATTTGTAATATAAAACAAACAAGTGTTACATTATACTGTTTTCAAAAGCTATAAAAATTAAACCACTGCATTTCCTAAAAAAGGAAAAGTAGCCAAACTTACCTCTCTTTGAACAGAAATAAAGGATAATGAGATCCCTGAAATGTTACCAGAGACACTGTTAAATGAAAGTCACATCTTCTAGTCAAAGAAGCTTTGTGATAAACTCACTATAACATTCTACCTCATATTCCTTGAAGGGCTGGCAATAATTATTTCCTGATGGGCCTACTTTCCCTTTACATGTTTATAGTTGTTTCTATCCACAATGAATACATTTGTGCATATTTTTGCTGTTAAAAATGTTCAGTAGCCCTTTAGGCAGTTTTTCCAACCAGGCCTCAGGCAGAACCTGAAAAGTGGAAATAGTTTACCTCGGAAGTCCCTTTTTCTTTTTCCAGTTGTCCTTGAGTTAACTCAGAATAGAACTGTGCTGCAAGGTATTTTCAAAGGCCCATTATTCATTCAGAAGTCAATCTCCAAGCCTCTCTTTCAATTTATGTGTGGGTGGACTCCAATCTCCAAACTTTTCAGTTAGCTTTTGAGTTTGTTAACTGTTTACAGCAACCAGGGCCTGCCACCAAAAAAAAAAAAAAAAAAAAAAACACACAAAAACCTGTTGCCAATGAGTTGATTCTGACTCATAGTGACCTTGTAGCACAGAGTAGAACCGCCCCATAGAGTCTCCAAAAAGTACCTGGTAGATTTGCACTGCCAGCCTTCTGGTTAGCAACCGTAGCAACTAAGCACTACGCCACCAGGGTTCCAGAGCTTCCCAAGGTATCTTTATTGTACGTGTGTGTATGCGTGTGTGTCTGTGTCTCTGTCTGTGTCTGTCTGTCTCCCTCTCGTGTGTGTGTGTGTGTGTGTGTGTGTATAAAAGGGTGTACTTTTTCTCTGGAATCTTTTTTTCCTCCTCTTTTCCTCAATCAGGACTTGTAGGGGAAAAGACGTAACTGCAGTCATTTGACACTTTGGTGTTAATTTAATATATTACATTTCCTTAGGGTATCTGTATCTTATGCTTTATTATTCATTGTGGATCTGGTAACATTTTTCTTTAATTAAGTAACTCCAGGTATCAGAGAAGTCTGTATAACAACACTTAAAATTTTGTTCTGACCTTTGGTGGTGGTGGGGTTGGGGGTGCAGACTCCAACATGATACTGTATTGCATTTACAGCCCAGCATAGCCCTCCTCCTCATGGCCTTAACCTTGTGAACAGAAGTTGAATTGCCCAGTATGTGGTGGAAGTTTTTTCCCCCTTCCTTCATATTTGGTGAGGACATTTACACAGCGAGGAAGTCGTTGGGCTTTCAGAATTTGAGAACTAAAGTTTATCAGGATTATTGGTGTCCTAGTCATCAAGTGGGGCTCTAGCAGAAATATGCCAAGTGAATTGCTTTAACAAAGAAATTTATTTCCTCACAGTAAATTCAGGGCATCAGCTCCAGGGGAAGGCTGTGTATGTCAGCCTTCTCATCAGTCTTTCCTGGAATAAGAGTTTCTCTACTCCTTGAACCAGGGTCCAAAGGACTAGTCTCCTGGTACTGCTTTCTTGGTGGTAGGAGGTTCCCTGTGTTTCTGCTCACTTCTCTCTTTTATACCTCAAGATATTGTTGCAAGACACAGTCCTGCCTCACACAACTGCTGCCCATCCTCCCTCATTAATATCGTAGGAGCAGGATTTACAACATATTGGGAAACCACATGATACTGGGCATCATGGCCCAGCCAAAATGATACACACTTTTTCCAAAAAAAATCCAAATCCACTATGAACTAGTTAATTCTGCCTCATAGCAACCCTGTAAGACAGAGTAGAACTGCTCCACAGAGTTTCCAAGAGGCACATGGCAGATTTGAACTGCTAACCTTTTGGTTAGCAGATATAGCACTTACTAACTATGTCACCAGGGTTTCCACTCACATTTTGGAGGAGAGGAACATAATTCAATCCAAGAGAGCTGATCAACTTTTTTATCCTGTTCTGTGCCATCGTGTGCATAAAGCTCCTTATTCATAGCTTCTTGGGGGAATGAGAGTTGACATCATCTAATGAGGTTCTCTGATCCAAAGAAACTTCCTCAACACATAGATGAGGAATAGAGGGCTATCTGAGCAAGATTCAGGTCTGCAGGGACTGAAGCTTGTACCACTGATGGAACTACTTTTAAAAAAGCAATATGTGATTATGAATAAAACACAGAGTGAAAAAGCAAATATCTATACCGAGAAATCATAACACATTACAAACTGTTACAAATTGAGAAATCCACAAACATCACAAAACCCAGAAAAATATATTTTTATTAATCAACTATGTGATACACCTCTGTTGTTCTGTCATATCTTTTTTGACTGTACGCTCTTTGATCACTTCTTTATATAGTTTCATAATATTTTCTAATTGAAGACAATTGAAAGATATTTCAAATCTTTCCCTAACCAATGGGGCTTTTCTTTTTTTAATCTTTTAACAGTTTAGAAAAGTGTCAGTTTTACCACGGAGGGGGCAGAGTCAAGATGGCGGACTAAATACATGTCTCCCAAACTCCCTCTGGAAACCAAGACCTGAAATGATAATTAAGCAGAGCCTTCTGGACACCTAGTAAGCCCTGAGATGCAGCATAGGGCCGTTAATTTGGACTTCATACCACAGAATGCAAAACCTCTCTTTCACTGACCCCACTCTCCACAAGCAGAGGCTTGCACAGATGGAAGGTGACTCACCATTTTGATTTTTTTTTCCTCTGTCTTTGCCAGCAGGCAGAGCTGGGACTTGACTAGCTGCTGGTCTCGGATGCACTGCTGGTGGGACCAGCAGGTGTAATTACCAGATTCTGAGAGCCTGGCTTTGGACTCTACACACCTCAGCTTCCCTGGCCTATCCTCCTGCCTGTGCCATGTGGTAGCTGTACCGAAATGCTTGTGTGGGACGCCATCTTGATCCACTGGGAAACAGAGACGCCCAGGCAGAGGCCCAGGCTGGACTTGGTTCCTAGGCTGGGAGGTGGCGCCTGCCAGGGAGAGAGTGCTTTTCCAGCAGGGAGGTGGTGTTTTGCACAGTGTCACCTGGGGCTGGGGCCCTGCAGCAGAGGCTGTGGACTCTGGGCATTTGGGTACTCTTGGCCTCTCTTTCTGCAGGAGCCTGGGCTTGGCTGACTGGCAAGCTTGCAGAGGATTTCCATCTTGTTTTGCTAGGAGGCAGAGTCATCCATACGGAAGCCTCAGCTGGACCTAATTCCTGGGCTTGGAGGCAGTGCCTACCCAGAAGAGACCGCTTTTCCAGCAGAAAAGCAGAATTCTACACAGTATTGCCTAAAGCTGGGGCCCGACAGCAGAGGCCAGCAGGCCAGTAGCCTTTCTGTATTTTGAGCTAGTTTATAACATCTGGTGCTTACTTTGCCAGCTAGGAAGAGGGACATATATACCTGAAAACCTGAGTGACTTTAGAAGTTGTCAAATGCTTTTTACTTCTCATTTTAAGACAGCCTAGAGGAACAACGGCACTTGGCAGAGGAACAACTGTGATCCATCTTCACAGCATCTCACCCAGCCTCTATTGACCCACATGAAGCCCCAAAAGCAACAAACATTGGAGAAGACGGTAACCCGGAAATCACCCATGGCATCAGAAGGCCCCCAAAAGAAACCACCTCAGAACTTCCCAGATGAAGAAGCTTTTCTGAAACTATCAGAAGGTGAATACAAAAGGATTATATATAGAGCCCTCCTAGGCCTTATACAAAGTGCAGCAGAGCAAAACAAAAAATTAAGCAAGCTGTTCTATCTGATGGAACATCAGTACTCAGAAATCCAACAGATCAAGAACAAAATCAAAGACATAGAAACTTCAATTCAAAGCCAAGAAAACAGAATGGAGCAAATAGAAACGAGAATTTCTGATTTGGAAGATGGAGCTACTGACTCCAGCATCTATGAGGAGAAATTAGAAAAAAGAAACAGGAAAAATGAAGAAGCGTTAAGAAACACATGGCCACTCTATTAAGAAGAATGATCTACGATTAATTGGAGTTCCTGAACAGGGTGAGACACCTGAGAATACAGAGAGTATTATTGCTGAGCTCCTGACAGAAAACTTCCCAGAAATTATGAAAGAAGAGAATATAGATATCCAAGATACATACTCAATATAGATCAATATAGATCAGTTTTACCACAAGGCTAAATGGGCACGTTACCATAAATCTAAGGAGAGTTCATATGCCTACCTCAAGTAGCCAATCTTTGAGATGGGGGTGACATGAGAAGCAAGATATTTAATCGCATTCCAGTATAGAAGGAGACAGAAGTGATGGATTCCTCCAAATTCTGCCTCCCCAAAATGGAGACTGTAGCTGGAGGTATTATAGAAAAACAGGATAAAGTTTATGAGTTCTAGGAATTTTCAAACGCTAGTTCTTCTTTGGGTGGTCACAGTGGTCTCCTCCTGGGTGTATTGATATCTTAATAGGTATTTTGGCCCTGTGAGTGGTCTGGCCATCATAGAAGTTCCCAGTCACAAGGCAAATTCCTTTGTTTTTCTTTTGATTTTAGATTATTATCACTTATTTTTCCACACCTGTAAAGGGATCATAAAAAGTAACAGCAGTTGCTTGATTCCAACTCACAGTGACCTTATAGGTAGGAGTAGACCTGCCTCATAGAGTTTCCAATGAGCACGTGGTGGATTTGAACTGCCAACCTTTGGTTAGCAGATATAGCACTTAACCACTATGCCACCAGGGTCACTATGAGTGAGAATCAACTCCACAGCAGTAGTTTTGGCTTTGGCAAAGAGAACATAGCATAGTCCTACCCTTTAGAGAAACTAAGGGAAACTGTAACCTATGCTTAGAGACAGAATTGATAAACAAAATGTGCAGGTTATGCTTAAAATGCAGTCACTTATTTCACTCTGCCTGTTCCAGGCACACCAGATCAGGGGCAGGGATAAGACATCAGGAGGGGAGAGGAAAGCTGATCACAGCACGCCTAAGGTCGAGAGTGAAGAGTGTTTACACTTTTTAGAGTTGGCAGCCCATGGTGGAAAATGATTGTGTGTTATTTTGTAAAAAACTAATTTGTGTCGTAAACTTTCATCTAAAGCACAATAAAATACTCTTTTTTTTCTCAGCTCTTTAATAAATAAATTTAAAATTGACAGAAAACATATGTATACAAATTTAAATCAAAACCAAACCCACTGCCGTCAGTTAGTTCTAACTTGTAGCGACCCTATAGGACAGAGTAGAATTACTCTTAGTTTCCAAGGAGCACCTGACAGATCTGAACTGCCAACCTCACAGCTAGCAGACATAGCACTTAACCACTATAGCACCAGAGTTTCCATATACAGATTAGAGTCTGGCTATTTTATTGGTATTTTCAAAAATGACTTTCCAAATCACAATTAAAAGGGCATATTCGCAGTTCAATTTTCCTTACCTAAAAGCCAAACCCATTGTCATCAAGTTCATTTTGACTCACAGTGACCCTATTGCACAGAGTACTACTGCTCCATTGAGTTTCCAGGGAGAATCTCATGAATTCAAACTGCCAGCCTTTTGGTAGCAGATATAGTGCTTACCCACTATGCCACCAGGGTTTCCCAACTTCCCTTCACTATGTCCTAAAATGCCTGCTGACATCCCAAAGTGAGGTGACACTAAAGAAAGTCTAATGGAAGAGAATTCTAATTGGGAAGAGATAGTGACCAAAAGATCTGCCGACCACTGACTCACTCCTGTCTCCATCATGCTAAATTCTCCAGCCTACATTGTGCGCTTCTTTTTATGCACTCTGCTTGCCACCACAAGCACATGTTGGGACCATACAAAAGTGATCTCAGGTACCTAGATATCTAGGCCTGTTCACCACTGCATCTCACTCTGGGACTTTCTGATGCCTTAGATTCCACTTCACACTGTATCTTGGCCCTTATTGTTTTTCTAGCCCAGCAGCTGAAAAGTCACACACCGTCAGAAGCCAGGCAGGTGTTGTAAATGAGTGAAGTAATTCTGTTGGAAAGATTGATGAATTCCTTTCCTAGGGCTGTTGTAACAAATCACCCCAAACTGTAGTTTCAAACAGCAGAAAGTTATTCTCTCATGGTTCTGGAGGCTAGAAGTCCTAAATTAAAAGGTCAGTGAGGTCCTGCTCTCTAAAGTCTCTGAAGGAGGAACCTTCCTCACCCCTTCTAGATTCTGGTGTCCCCAGGTGTCCCTTTGCTTGCAGTAGCATAACTCCAATCTCTGCCTCCGTCTTCACATCACTATCTTAACTTACCTTGCATTTATATGGACCCTAGTCATACTGGAATACTTACTTCAATATGAGTTTAGGTTAACTAATTATATCTACAGAGATTCTGTTTCTAAAGATCGTATTCACAGGTGGAAGTTAAGTCCTTTATATCTCCCTTTTTGACACAATTCAAGCCATAATAGTAGAGATTATGAGGCAATGGAGAAGACACACCTGCCCCCAAAATACAAGTGCACCTCAAATTACTGCTGCCATGCAGAAACACAGACACAGCCTTGCCGTATCGTCTGATTTTTCAAGAGCATAAATCTACACATTCATGTGAAACTTGCCAAATACTAATAGTCAGCAACTAACAAAAATACTTAAAACACTGTGGGCCAAACTATTTGCTTCTAGGATAAATCTGTTCTTGGACATACCACTCAACTGGAAATGGCTGTCTTTCCTCTCCCCCAATTTCCAATCACATTGCCTTGTTTTGTCATAATTACAGCACTTATTGCTACCTGAAATTTATTTATTTCCCTTGTTGTAAGAAAACACTTATTAAGTAGAGAACTTGTGTGAATTGTTCATTGCTATATTCCTAGCATATAGACTAGCACTCAGCATATAATACACTCAAGTTGTTGGTTGAATGAATAACATGAATAATGAATAAAGGACTTATTCATACTTTAATACTTTGCTCTTAATATCTTTGTGTCCTTTCAAAATGAGCACATAGCAGTAACCCCTCCAGTTCCTAGGAACACGGCCAGCACCTTCCCCAAAAGAACTTTTTCTCTTAGGCCCCAAACTGACAAGGGAGGGAAATTGACTTAATTTTCTTCATCACTATCTTAGAAACCCTGGTGGCATAGTGGTTAAGTGCTATGGCTACTAACCCAAAAGTTAGCAGTTTGAATCTAGCAGACATTCTTTGGAAACTCTATGGGAGAGTCTTACTCTGTCCTATAGGGCTACTATGAGTCAGAATCAAATCAACAGCAACAAGTTAGGTTTTTTTGTTTGTTTGTTTATATCAAAAAACTAGAAAGCTATTAATATAAAGGCTGTTCAAATAAGATTAATATTTCCGTTGAGTTAAATTTCATCAAAATGTTATAGTTCAGTCAAGAATTTTAATGTGCTGATAAGAATTAAAGATTCAAATTTTTTTAGCCAAAGTAATAAAAGATACCTGACAGAAAAAATAACAAACATAAAAATCTAAAATATTTGTATTCTCAAAATCTTTTTGGTTTTGTTTATTTTGTTTCGGTATGTTAACATCCATGCTTCTTATTTGTAAGGTTGAAGTTTCAAGACACTGATACTTGTTGAAGCATCTTTGCATGCTATTCATTTGCTCTTTTACAAGCACATATTGATTATGAATCTACAAAATACAGATTTTTAGATCCATTCTTATTAGAATAGAATCAAGTAGGCTAGAAAGTTAACTTTGTCTTCCTTTTTGGAAATTTAGGATAATAGACTCTTTGTCACTGGTAAAAAATTTATCAAAAGGATTTTAAAGCCACAGATTTGTTATGACTCTATCAACAACCTTAAAACTGAAACCTACTCCATTGTACCGTACTTGGTGTAAACAGAACAGATGGATGACAACTATTATGGCAAGGGGAAATCCAAGGCTTAAGAACTTGATTTATTTCTGTGGCAATGATCAGAAGAGAAAGTAATACCCTAGATACATCCAAACCCGTTGCTGTTGAGTGGATTCTTACTCAGTGACCCTGTAGGACGGAGTAGAATGGCCTTATTGGGTTGGTTTCCAACGTCATTAATTTTTACAGAAGCAGATTGTCATCTATTTCTCCTGCAGGGCAACCGGTGTGTTCAAAGCGTCAATCTTCTGGTTCTCCACTGAGAGCTTAAGCACTGCACCAGCAGGGGTCCTTACTCTGAAGGTCCTCACTAGACACATCAAAAAACTCACTGCCATTGAATGGATTCTGACTCATAACAACCCTACAAGACAGAATAGGACTACCTCCATAGAGTTTCCAAGGATCACCTAGCAGATTCGAACTGCCAAACTTTTGGTTAGCAGACACAGCACTTAACTACACCACCAGACATATCAGGCCTACTTAATTCAATGTGATAATTCATATTGAAAAACAGGCAAGTTCAATATGTTTTGATTTTCTGACACTCCATAATCTTTCTGGCTCCCCACACAGGTTTCCTGCCTGAAAGCCCATCTGCTTCTCAGCCCAGGCCTCCAACAGAAATTACCTGGGGAGCTTTTAAAAAATAGCTTTGAAGGAGGCTCTCATGAGGCCAATTGAATCAGGATCTCTGAGGGTTCAGCCTAGCATAGGTATTTTTAAAAAGCTCCTTGGAACATTTTCATATCCCACCAACGTTAGTACCACTGGCCTAAAAGAGACAGTGTGCTGATCTATTCCCAATCCTCTGAAGCAAGAAAACATCAAATCTTTGTCATAGATTACCAGGCCCTATATGAGATCTGAGCCCTGCCGACCTGAGTCCCTCACCTACCACATCCCTCTTGCTCCCTGTTTTCCAGCCACACTTGGCTATATTAATGACCTATTGCAGCATAACAAATTACACCAGAACTTGGAGGCCGAAAACAACCAACACTTATTATCTCGCACTTTTTACAGGCCAGGAAATCAGGTACAGCTTGTTAGAATTTATAGTCTAGAAAAGAGAGACAGGGTGACATGATACAATAGACTGAGTTATATCTCCCTGTCATACATTGAATTGTGTTCCCCAAAAATGTGTGTAGAAATTTGCCTCAGTCATGATTCCTGGTATTGTGTGATGTTCTTCTATGCTGTAAACCCTGCGTCTGTGATGTTAATGAGGGAAGATGCTCAGTGGTTGAGTTGGTAGAGTAGGGCTTAATGTGTGCGACTATGTTGTGGTTTGTGGCAGCCTCTTGGGATATAAAATAAAGGGAGGCAAGCTGAGGTTTTGGGGGGCCTTTCACAGTGTCAGGAGCTGAGCACATCCTTTAGAAAGGACTTGGAGATCCTGTGCCTCAGAAGCTCCCAGTCGAGGGGGAGACTGACAACAAGGACCTTTTTGCAAAGCCAGCAGAGAAAGCCTTCCCCTGGAGCCGACACTCTAAATTTGGACTTTTATCTTACTGGACAGTGACAAAATTTCTCTTTTTAAAGCCATTCACTTGTGATATTTCTGTTAAAGGAGCACTAGCTGACTAAGACACTCCCCAAAATACATGTTGGAACCCTAACTTCTATACAAATAGATATTTCTATTTGGAAACGAGTTTTCTTTTTTATGAGGCCCTATCTCGGACATGTCCTAAACCTAATCACTTCTGAGTTATAAGGAACAGCATAAACACAGGCTAGCACACACAAATGGGGGAAAACAGATGCCACGTGAAGATGGCCAAGGAATGCTGGAAGAGAGAAGGCTCTGCTCCCAGAGTCAACAGAGAGATACTTGCTCTAGAGCTGGAGCTCTGAATTCAAACATCTAGCCTTCTAAGCTGTGAGAACATATATTTGTTTTCTAAAGCTGTCCTGTGATGGATTAATTAGTTTTGTGTGTATCTTTGTAGCCACAGTCTTGGAATTCCCACCCAGGTGACTAGGCAGACTGTGTGATAGGGTAATTGTGTCCTGCCAAGTGGATTAGTCAGTTTTGCCTTTAAAAGAATGGAAGCCAAGGGCGAGAGGAGGAGCCCACCACCATCACAGAAGAATAACCAGCAGAGAGTTTATTCTTTGGACCTGGAATCCCTGCTCTTAGAAGCTCCTGGAAGCAGGAGACAGAGAGAGAGAGAGCAACAGAGACAGAGAGAAAGACTGATAGAGAGGAAGCTATAACCCTGAAGCCAGTGAGAAGCAGTGGCAGGAGAGACCCAGCAGCACCTGGCAGCAAACCTACAGAGAGAAAGCCTTTGGGGAAAGTCCTGTGGCCAGGGAGAGGCACAGCGTGCATGCGAATGGCTGGGGAGAGGTTGTCCTCATGAAAGAGCTGGGGAGAGATTGTCTTGATGAAAGAAGTATATCTTTGCATGTTCCTGAGTATAAATTGTAACCTGTCACATCCCTAACAAACCCTAAAATTGTGAATAAGGTCTGTGAGTTCTATGTGGTCATTGCAATGAATTATCAAACCCAGCAGAGAAGTGCAGAGTGCTGTGGGAGGGACGGTTGGTGTCAGAACTAGTAAAGAGGGCAGAGAGCGGAGGCAATTGGACACCCACCTCATAGGAATCAGCCTTAGGCTATTAATCTTGGTTCTCTTTCCCCCGTGTGAAATTAGAGGAGGTCAGACACTACCCCCATGCCATTTTTTTACACACCTACTTGTGGTCTTTCTGTTACAGCAGCACTGGGAAACTAATACACATAGACTCTTCTGCTTGAGCTCAAGCCTTTTTCATATCTTTTCCAAGCCAGTAATCTGATCATTTGTATCATCTCCTTTCTAGACTACTGTTGTTGTGTGCCACTGAGTCAATTCCAACTCATATGGACTGTCTATGACAGAGTGGTACTGCCTCAGAGTTCTTTAGTTAGCAGGTCGTGGCTTAACCATTGTGCCATCAGGGCTCCTTCTGGACTTTGATAACTCATTTTTCAGAGCGGCAGCAGGAATGAAATTTTAGAAACTTAAATTATATTATGCTCCTCCCTTGCTTAGGACCCTCTAACAGCTATTGCTTTTACTTGGAACAAAATCCAAACTTCTTACCACAATCACTAAGGACCTAGGGGATCTGGCCCCTGCCTGCTTCTGCGAACTCAACTAACACTCTCGCCATCACTTACTGTGCACCAGGCAGAGCAGTCTACTTTCTCACTCTTGAAGGCCCAGAACATAGTGTTATATTTGCAGTTCCCCCTAACTGAAACATACTATTCCTTTGACTTCGTGATGGATCCTCCTCTTGTCAGCTCAGGTTTCTGCTCAGATATTCTTCAAAAAGGCCTTCTTTAGGATAGGTTTTAAAATGTGATAATATAAATAGATAACAATATTAATAGATTATGACACAAACACAACTAAATGATAGAGGCACTTACCACCACACCCAAATTAACAACCCTGTTTCCAATAACTCTTGTCTATTTGTAGCACCTACCTATCTAAAAATATCTTATGTATTAATTTGTTTACTTATTTATCTTAGTCAAGTAGAATGTAATTTCAGTGATGACATCATCTTAATTGTTCACAGATATTTCCTCATGTCTGCAGTAGTGGCTAGTACCCAAAAAAAATTATAGTAAGCACCAGCAAAAATTATAGTAGGCACTCAAAAATCTCTTTTAATAAATGATGAGCTGCAGTAGTCTTCTGTCTTCCTTTCTGCACCTTCAATTTTGCTTGCCTAATCCAGCCACCATATTCAGTGGAAAACTCACTGTGATACTTGTGACAGGAAGAAACTCTTAAGAAGTTTCTACTTTAAAATTCACTGAAATCCAGATGCTTATCTCCCTGTATCAGCTCTAGGACACTTCCCCCTCCCCTCACAACATTTCTTGAGATAAGTTCTGCTTCTAAGGGAAGGAAAATTTCTTCCCTGTAACTGAACACTGAATGCTTATCTTTACCTCTGTAAGTTTGCTGGTGCCAATAGAAAAGCAATATGAAGCTCTGTAAACCTGCTAATGCCAATAAGGAGACAGTATGGAAATTCCTTTGTCTGTACTCTGTACGAAATTTATAAAAGGAAAGGAAAAAAGAAACTCAAAGACCTCAGCCATTTTAGGACTGGAATCCACCAAGGGTCCTCCAGCATGGAAATAAATGACCTTCCTCAATGGCACTTGGCTTGGCTGGCTACCAATTACCAGTGTTTGAGTGATTTCTGCTCTCCAGGGGCCCTACTTGCCTTTCCTGCAATACTCGATGCTAGTGAACTCATTGGTGGAACTGACTCATGTATCCATTTATATTTGCAACATCTTAATAAATACTGACTAAAGGTCAGACTCTACTAGGTAGCAAGCAATGTAGTCTGGTCACTGAGATATAGCCCAAAAAACCCACTGTAGTTGAGTCGACTCTGACTCATAGCAATCCTACAGGCAGTGAGCCAAATAAAACAGCTATTGTCAGGATGTTTACATGCTGGTGGGAGTGATGGACCCTAAGACAAGAACTAATTAAATAATTCAGTGTTGGATAGTGATAAATGCCTTGAATAAAACGAAGGAACTCAGTTTCCTGAGGAACTTGCTATAAAACTTGATCCTCTATAAGTAGATCTTGCTGGACTTACAGGCAATGGGATGAAGGAGAAGACTACGGGCTAAACCAACACCGATAAGCCCAGGGACAGCATAGACAGAGAAATACTCCAAAAGCAAATGCCAATATCAGCATTATAGTGAGCGCAACCTTAGACTAGCACCAGGGAAAGGGAGGTAGAGTGGAAACTTGTAGGCTACCCCGAGACCCTGAAAGGGAAATTGAGTGATACGAGATCAGCAATTCTCTTAGCTTCTGACAAAACATCATAACTTTTCTTTATATAAAATCATCCTCAGTGTATATCTTCAAATATTAACTCACAAGAAAAGTTCATCAGACCTAAAATAAATGCAATACAAACACACACAAAAAAGAGCAGAGTCAGCAGACACCAGGAATTATATATATTGACTATTAAACATGAAATTAAGAGTCAGATATAAAATATTTGAAGAAATAAGAAAGGAATGACTAAAATAAACAAGAAATAAGAGTAAGAAAGAGATTTTTAAACAACAGTAGAAATGAAACACATAATTTTTGCAATAAATGACTCAATGAACCGATTAAATAGTGGACAACATGATATGGTGATTAAAAACAGAGAATTTTTTTCCTTTAAGAGTTTTTCTTTTCTTTAACTGTGCCTTAGATGAAGATTTACCAAACCAACTAGCTTTTCATTAAACAGTTAGTTAGTACACAAGTTGTTTACGACGTTGGTTACCAACCACACAGTATGTTACCACTCTCCTTTCCAACCCTGGGCTCTTGATTACCAGCTTTCCCATCCCCAGCAGAGGAATTTTTCATGGATGTGCTTTAGAAAGAGAAAAACAATCCCCAAAGGGAAGCTTGAGATGCAAGCAATGTCAAGTAAATAAACTAGTGAATATGTAGGTAAATCTAAACAAGTATTGTCCAGAAAAATATTGTCTAATTTGCACAATGTTTTAAAAGACAGACTTTAAAAATAACAGATAACAAATTATGAAATCATAGTTACAGTGTTCTGAGGTTCTTGTTTTTCACCAAATGCTAGCATTTTACATAATCACAGTATAATGGTCAAAATCAGAAAATTAACATTAACAAAGCACTATCAACTAATCCACAAACTTTTTTCAGATTTCCCCACTTGTCCCAGTAATGTCTTCATCTAGGTGGGGATTACACATTGCATGGGTGGGCTTGTGACTGCTTCAACTAATAGAGTATGGTACAAATGATAGGATGTTACAAAGGGAAGAGACATAGACCTCACTGCTCAATGGAAAGTGTCAGAGAATTTATAGTCATTTTGAAATTTATGCCAAAGAACAAGACCCCAAGGATAACTGAAATATGCCTGAAAAAATAATGGTAACCTGGGTAAACTTGTACTACCAGATATTAAGAGTACTGTAAAGTCACATTGGTTTAAAGATACGCAACTACCGGAATAAAATAAAGAACCCAGAAGTAGACTCACGTATGTTCTTGACATATTGGAGGATGTGGCAACACAGCTCAGTGGGAAAAAGAATATATTCAGTAAATAATGGTTGGAGAATTGGTAATCCAAATAGAGAAAGATGTTATTGGATTACACCACAGAAACAGTGAATTACAGATTATAAATTTTAAAGATGAATGAAAAAACCTTAAAGCTTTGATTTAGGACATTGGAGAAAAGCACTCCAATGGCATTGCTCTCCCAGTCCTTTCAACAGAGGTCCATCTTTATTCCTATCCTTAGGTTTTCGTGAGTCATTCCTGCATTCTTTTTTTTTTTTTTTTTAGAGTGAAAATGTACATTCCAGTATAAATTTACATGCCCACCTATACACAGCTTTCACTGCTCTCCCTGTCCGGTGACAGCACATTATTCTTCTCTGCTCCATACATGTCTCTTCCTCCCAACAGCCTTCTTTTCCCTCCTCTCCACCCACTCTCCTTCGTCCAGCCAGAGGTCAGCAGGCTGATATCCTATAGATGCATAGAACCATAAAGTGCTTCCAATATATGGTCACTCTCCATTACCAAGTCCAATCCATTCGTGTCCAAAGAATGGACTTTTGTTATGATTTATGGGCAAGGGTAGCATCAGGGCCAGGGGCCATGCTCTAAGGGGAACCCTGAAACCACTGGACCATCAATTGAGGTCTTTTATTGGAGATCTAACGATGCACCCCTTTTTATTCTTGTGTTGCCAGTGAGACTCAACCTAGTGAGCTCCATCGCGGCTATCACTGGTGGTGGCCGGGCACCATCCGGTTCTTCCGGTCCCAAGTCGATGTAGGCACCCACTCATGTGGGTCTCTCTATCTTCTAGGTTGTCTTTACCCCATGTCGTTTTGGTCCTCGGTGAGCATCCATTCCTGCTGAGTTGGGACCATTTGCTGTGTCCTCGGATGGCAGCTTGGCAGCTTTTAAGACCCCAGAAGCCACTCACCAATATGAGGTGCAGAGAGCCCTCTTAGCAAAATACTAGTTGTGCCAATTGGCCTCGCTTTCGCCTAAGAGCATGGTCCCCTGCCCCCTGCCCCAGCTACTCTATCCTTGCAGTGATGGAAGGAGTACTTAAGTTAAGCTGAAGTCCACTTAATGTTGTTCTTGTTTCTAATGTGTGCTGTCACCAATTTCTCCTAACCAGATTTCTAGCAACTATCTAATCTAAGCCTTTCCGCCCCCCTCCCTTGCATCTGTCAAAGAATCTTTTCTTCTATACACAAGTCTGTTTTTGAGATCTTATCTTAGAGGTCTCATACAATATTTGTTCTGTCGCTGACTACTTTCACTCAACATAATATCTTCCAGTTGAAACCAGGTTATGTGATGTTTCCTGGAATCATCGTTATTCTTTATCATTGCGTAGTGCTCCACTGAGTATATGTACCACAGTTTACCTATCCATTCTTCTGTTGTTGGGCATCTGGGTTGATTCCATCTTTTTGCTATCGTGGACTGTGCTGCAGTAAACATTCTGGCACATGTGTCTGTTGGTGTGAAAGGCCTTGATTCTGTAGGATATATTGCAAGTAGTGGAATTACTGGGTCAAATGGTATATCAATATCCATTTTTTTAAGGAAGTGCCAGATTGCTTTCCAAAGAGGCTGGACCATTTTGCAACCCCACCAACAGTATAGGAGGGTTCCACTTTATCCACAGCCTCTCCAGCATCTGTTGTTTTGTGTTTTTTGGATCATGGCCAATCTTGTTGGGGTGAGATGGTATCTCATTATCATCTTGATTTGAATTTCTTTAATAACTAAAGATCGTGAACATGTCTGCGTGTGTTTTTTGGCTGCCTGGATCTCCTCTTTAGTGAAATGTCTGTCCATCTCCTTTGCCCATTGCTTACTTGGATGATTTATCTTCTTTTTATTGATATTTTGTAGTATCTTATAGATTATGGAGATCAGGCATCGGTCTGACATAGAGTTGCCAAATATTTTTTCCTATTCTGTGGGTGTTCTTTTAATTCTATTAATAAAGTCTTTGGATGAGCAAAAGTGTTTGATTCTTAATAGTTCCCATTTATCTATTTTCTCTTGTGTTGATTGTGGTTTCTTTGACAGATTTTGGAGTCTGTCCTCATTGTGTATTAAAACTTCCATTGTTGTTCCTACCTTTTCTTGGATGAGCTTTATCGTTTTACGTTTGATATTTAGGTCTTTTATCCAGTTGGAGTTGGTTTTTGTGTAAGGTGTAAGATATGGATATTGATTCAGCTTATTGCAGATGGATAACCAATTTTGCCAGCACCATTTGTTGAAGATACTGTATTTACCCCAGTTTAATGTCTTAGGGCCTTTGTTGAATATCAACTGTTCATAGGCAGATGGTGTCATCTCTGGGGTCTCAATTCTGTTCCATTGATCAATCTGTCTGTTCTTGTACCAGTACCAGGCTGTTTTGACCACTGTGGCAGTGTAGTATGTTCTAAGGTCGTGTAATGAGAGGCCTCCCACTGTGTTCTTCTTCTTTAGTAGAACCTTACTTATTCGGGGCTTCTTCCCTTTCCAAACAAAATAGGTGATTTGTTTCTCCATCTCATTAAAAAATGTCACTGGAGCTTGTATTGGGATTGCATTATATATATAGATTGCTTTGGGTAAAATAGACATTTTCACAATGTTAAGTCTTCCTATCCATGAGCAGAGTAGGTTTTTCCGTTTATCTAAGTCTCTTTTAGTTTCTTGTAGTAAGGGCTTGTAGTTCTCTTTGTAAAGGTCTGTTATTTCTCTGGTTAGATTAATTTCTAGGTACTTTATCTTCTTGGGTGCTATCGTAAATGATATTGATTTGATAATTTCTTCCTTAACAATCTCATTGGCATAAAGGAATCCTACTGATTTACTTATGTTTATCCTGTATCTTGAGACTTTGCTGAAGTCTTCTATCAGTTTGAGTAGTTTACTTATAGATTCTTTGGGATTCTCTGCATATACAATCATATCATCTGCAAACAGGGAAATTTTAACTTCCTCTTTGCCGATGCAGATGCCCTTTATTTCTTGGTCTTGTCTAATTGCTCTGGCTAAAACTTCTAGCACAATGTTGAATAGAAGAGGTGAGAGTGGGCATCCTTGTCTAGTTCCTGATCTCAAGGGAAAGTCTTTCAGTCTCTCTCCATTCAGGATGACGTGGGCAATTGGCTTTGTATAAATGGCCCTTATTGTGTTGAGGAATTTGCCATCTATGCCCATTTTGCTAAGAGTTTTTAGCATGAATGGGTGTTGGACTTTATCAAATGCCTTTTCTGAATCAGTGGACAAAATCAGGTGATCTTTGTCTTTTGTGTTATTTATGTGGTTAATCATATTGTTTTTCTGATGTTGAACCAGCCTTACATCCCTCGTATGAATCCCACTTGGTCATGATGGATTATTTTTTTGATATGTTGTTGTATTCTATTGGCAAGAATTTTGTTGAAGATTTTTGCATCTAGATTCATGAGTGATATCAGTCTGTAGCTTTCTTTCCTTGTTGGGTCTTTCCCTGGCTTAGGTATCAGGGTTATGCTGGCTTCATAGAATGAGTTTGGGAGTACTCCATTCCTTTCTATACTGTGAAATAGTCTCAGTAGTATTGGAGATAACTCTTCTCTAAATGCTTAGTAGAATTCTGCAGTGAAGCCATCTGGGCCCGGACTTTTTTTGGCTGGCAGTGTTTTGATGACATTTTCAATTTCTTCCTTTCTGACGGACTTATTAAGTTGTTCTGCTTCATGTTGTGATAATTTGGGTAGGTGGTATGAGTCAAGGAATTGGTCCATTTCCCCTAGGTTTTCAAATTTGTTAGAGTACAGTCTTTCATAGTATTCTGTTATGATATTTTTTATTTCTGTTGCGTCTGTGGTGACAAATCCCCTCTCATTTCTAATTTGTGTTATTCGTTTCCTTTCCAGCTTTTCTTTAGTAAGTTTAGCCAGTGGTTTATCAATTTTGTTGATCTTTTCAGAAACCCAGCTTTTGGTCTTTTCAATTTTTTCAATTGTTTTTCTATTCTCTAATTCATTTAGCTCTGCTCTAATCTTTATGATCTCATTTCTTCTGGTGTCTGAGGGGTTCCTCTGTTCTCTTTCTACTTGTTCAAGCTGTGGGGTTAGTTCCTTGATTTGGTTTCTTTCTTCCTTCCAGATGTGTGCATTTATGGAGATAAACAGACCTCTGAACACTGCTTTGGCTGTATCCCATAGGTTCTGGTAGTAAGTGTTTTCGTTCTCATTGGAATCCATGAATTTCTTTATTTCATCCTTGATTTCCTCTATAACCCATGTTTTTTTGAGCAAGATGTTGTTCAGTTTCCAAGAGTTCCACTTTCTATCTATGTTTTTTCTGCTATTGATTTCAACTTTTATGGCTTTATGATCTGAGAAGATGCTTTGCAGTAATTCAATGGTATGGATTTTGTTGAGCATTACATTATGGCCTATCACATGGTCAATTCTGGAGAATGTTCCATGTGCAGTGGAGAAGAAGGTGTAGTTGTCTGCTGAGGGGTGGAAAGTTCTGTATATATCAATGAGGTTTAGTTGGTTAATTGTAGCAATGAGGTCTTCTGTATCTTTACCGAGCTTTTTTCTAGATGATCTGTCTAGTATTGAGAGTGGAGTGTTGAAGTCTCCCACTATTATGGTGGAGTCATCTAACTCTCTTTTGAGTGTAGTCAGTGTTTCTTCAGTGTATTTAGGTGCTCTGATATTAGGTGCATAAATACTTAATATAGTTAAGTCTTGCTTGTGTGCTGAACCTTTCAGCAATAAATAGTGTCCATCTTTGTCCATGATGGTGGATTTGACATTAAAATTGATTTTTTCTGAGATTAGAATTGCCACCCCTGCTCTTCTTTGTTCATTGTTAGCTTCATATATATTCTTCCATCCTTTAATTTTCGATTTGTTGGTATCTTTAGGTCTCAAGTGAGTTTCTTGTAGACAACATATGGATGGGTCGTGTGTTTTGATCCAAGATGTCACTCGATGTCTCTTTACTGGAGCATTCAGTCCATTCATATTCAATGTAATTATTGATAGGTACGTGTTCAGTGCTGCCATTGTGATATGTTTATTTTTATGATGTTTTCTCCGTTGTTCTTATTAGTCTGTTCTGGGACATTCTTTTTTGTGAGTTGATTTTTCACCTTTTTTAGAGCTGGTTTTGTAGTTGTTGAGACTTCTGTGTTACATTTCTTGAAATGGTATGATACATCTTTGTTGTGCTTTACAGCTATCCCTATGACCCCCCTTAATAAACTATATATAAACCCAATTTTAATTACTACCAGTCTTGTCATCTTCCTCTCCATCTGGAAGGACTATAACAACTGTAGTACATCCCTCTTTTTAATATGATGACACCATAGTTTTCATGATGATCACTGGATTGCTTCTTTCCATATCAAAGCTGTGATTGGCTTTGGAGCCTTCCCTATCTTAGTATAGTTTTGAGTACTGTGTCATTCTAAGATATAAAGTTAGTGGTTTTATTATTCTAAGCCAGAGCCAAGAACTTCTTTCAGTATTTCCTGTAGTTTTCGTTTGGTTTTTACAAAGTCTCTGAGTTTTTGTTTATCTGGGAATGTCTTAATTTCATTTTTGTATTTGAAAGATAGTTTTGCAGGACATGTAATTCTTGGTTGGAAGTTCTTCTCCTTCAAGGCTTTGAATGTGTCATGCCACTGCCTCCGTGCCAGCATGTTTTCTGCTGAGAAATCTGACAAGAGCCTACAGAGTTTTCCTCTGAATGTTAGCTTTGCTTTGAGTCTTGCTGCCTTTAAGAGTTGCTGCTTATGTTTCATTTTGTTAATCTTGATTATAATATGTCTTGGAGTCTTTCTTTTGAGATCTATATTGGGTGGTGTACGATATGCATCTGAGATGTCTATATTCTCTTCCTTCATGATTTCTGGGAAGTTTTCTGTCAGCAGCTCAGCAACGATACTTTCTGTGTTCTCAGATGTCTCACCCTGTTCAGAGACTCCAATTAATCAAAGGTTGTTCCTCTTAATAGAGTCCCACATGCTTCTTAATGTTTCTTCATTTTTCTTGTTTCTTTTTTCTGATTTCTACTCATAGATGCTGGCATCAGTAGCTTTATCTTCCAAGTCAGAAATTCTTTTTTCTATTTGTTCCGTTCTGTTTTCTTGGCTTTGCATTGAAGTTTCTATGTCTTTGATTTTGTTCTTGATCTGTTGGATTTCAGAGTACAGGTGTTCCATCAGATCGAACAACTTGCTTAAGTTTTCATTTTGTTCTGCTACATTTTGTATAAGGTCTAGGAAGGCTCTGTATATAATCATTTTGTATTCACTTCCTGATGCTTTCATAAAAGTTTTTTCATCTGGAAAACTCCTTGGTTGCTTTGTTTGGGAGCCTTCTGAAGCCATGGGTGATTTCTTGTATGCCACAAGTGTCTGTTGCTTTTTGGGTCCCATGTGAGTATGTAGAGGCTGGAAGAGGTACTGTGAGGATGGCCTGCAGATGTTTCTCTAGGCTGTTTTAAAATGTAAAGCGAAAGGTATCTGACCACTTCACAAGTCAGTTAGGTTTTCAGGTGTAGAAGTCCCTCTTCTCAACTGGCAAAGTAAGCGCCACTATATCCAACCCCAGATGATACAAACTAGTTCAGAATACAGCAATGCTACTGTCCTGTTGGCCTCTGCTGACAGGGCCTAGCCTTAGGCGATACTGCATAGAGTACTGCTTTTCTGGTAGAAAAGGGCTCTCCTGTGGGCAGGCTCTGGCTCCCAAGGTAAGAATTAGGTCCAGCTGTGGCCACCATATCCAAGATGGCACCCTCCACACAGGCAGCAGACAGAAGGCTAAAGGTGCCGAGAGGTAGTGATTCCTCTGATTCTGTTGCAGGGCCCCCAAAGTAGGTAGCACTGGGTAAATTACTGCTTTTCTGTCAGATAAGTGCTGTCCTGTTTGCAGGTGCTGGCTCCCAGGCTAAGAATGAGGTCCCGCTAGAATCTCTGTATCCAACATGGCGTCCCGCACACTATCTGCAAAATTCCGTACAAATGCTGCTGAGGCAGATATAAAATGACAGGCTCAAAGTGGCTAGATTAACAGAGTCCTAAGCCTGGCTCTCAAAATATGGGAATTTCGCCTGCCTGTCCCCCCAGCAGCATGTCTGAGTCTAGCCACTAGGCAAGACCCAGCTCCACCCGCCAGCCAAGACAGAGGAAAGAAAAAGCCAAAATGTTATGTTTACCTTCAGTCCGTGAGAGCCAGGGCTAGCCAGGAGCGGGAGTCAGTGAGAGAGAGGAGGTTTTTCTCTCAGTGGTATGAAGTCGAAAGTAACAGCCTTGTGCCGTGTCCTGGGGCTGATTAGGTGATCAGAAGGCTCCGTTTGATTATCAATTCAGGTCTTGGTTTCCAGAGGGATATAAGGAGACACGTGCTTAGTCTGCCATCTTGACTCCACCCCTCTAATTATTCCCTGTATTTGGCATTCTTATAATAAACTGAACCACTACCTTTTTCTGTCTTTACTTCAGATAGCTATATATGGCTTCTGTCACTTATACAAATTGTTTGATTTATCTAACATTTATTTCATGCCCAGTATGTGTACTATCTTATTCAAATTTCACAAACAAGTCAAGAGATAGTCACTGATTATCCCCATCTTGCTGAGAGGCAAATGGGGGCACAGAAAGTTTAGGAACTCCTCTCTTGACTAAACCTCAGGCTCACAGACCTATTAAGTAGTAAACCAAACCCACTGCCATCAAGTTGATTCCAACTCATAGCAACTCTATAGGACGCAACAGAACTGCTCTATAGAGTTTCCAGGAAGCACCTGGCAGATTTGAACTGCCTACCTTTTGGTTGGCAGATGTAGCACTTAACCACTACACCTCCAGGGTTTCCATTAAGTAGGAGAACCAGTATTTTTATCAGCACATCACAGTTCCAGATCCTAACAAAGGATCTAGTAATTGAACTCAGATCTGTCTTAACCTCTACACTATGCTGCAGAGACCAGGGTATCACAGCAACTCTGTTTGCTTTATTATTTTACTCATGTCAAGGTTTCACCCAGCTCTCGGGGTACTACAGAGCCTCAACAGAGAGGAACCCTCTTGGGCACAGGACTCAGCAAAGGCCCAATCTGGGGTTGGACGTCACTTCTGCTGTGCACGCAAGTTCCAACACCACGTCCAAAACCAGTGGAGACCACTTTGCCTGCCTCCTTCTGTCTCAGGCACTCACAGAATTCACTGAAGGGTACCCGAATCAAACCAAACACATTGTTGTTGACTCAATTCCAACTCATAATGACCCCATAGTATGTGCTAGAAGTGCTTCATAAGTTTGCCAAGGAGCAGCTAGTAGATTCGAACTGCTGACCCTTTGTTTAGCAGCCAAGCTCTTAACTACTGTGCTGCCAGGGCTTTTCTGAAGAGTACCAAAAAACCCAAACCAAATCTGCTGTCAAGTCAACTCCAAGACACTCGGACACAATTCACTTTCTGTCTACACTTAGTCTCTCTCACT
The DNA here is from genome assembly GCA_028571685.1 of Heterohyrax brucei. Taxonomy (NCBI): domain Eukaryota; kingdom Metazoa; phylum Chordata; class Mammalia; order Hyracoidea; family Procaviidae; genus Heterohyrax; species Heterohyrax brucei. The sequence continues at coordinate 140,337,789 of CM053142.1, read as the reverse complement.
ATTAGATGGAAAGTTGGCTGAATGTGTCGGAAAGTCGTAGTTAAATACCCCTCTGGCATGTTATATTCAAAGAAATCAAAGTTTACTAAATTCCTACTGTCAATCAGGCTTTTGTTTCTGGCTCTTACAGATAGCATCCAAGCATGTTGCTGTTAATTCAAAGATTAGTGTTTCAAACCCACCAGCAGCTTTGTGAGAGAAAGACCTGATTATCTCCTTCCAGTAAAGATTTCAGCCTAGGAAACCATCACGGATTGAACTGTGTCCCCCTGAAAATGTGTGTAGCAATTTGGCTAGGCCATGATTCCCAGTATTGTATGATGTTCCTCTATGTTGTAAATTCTGCCTCTTTTGTCCGGGGTCTTAAAAGCTGCTAAGCTGCCATCTGAGGTACACCAAATGGTCCCAACTCAGCAGGAACAGATGAACTCCAAGGAACAAAAGGACGTGGGGCAAAGACAATCCAGAAGATAGAAAGACCCACATGAGCAGTGACTACATCAACCCGTGACTGGAAGAACCGGATGGTGCCTGGCCACCACCAGTGATGGCCGTGGTGGGGCTCACAAAGCTGAGTCTCACAGGCAACACGAAAATAAAAGTGGTGCACCCTGAGATCACCACTAAAAGACCACAATTAATGGTCTGGGGACCTCAGGGTTCCCCTGGGAGCATGGCCCCTGGCCCTGATGTTGCCCTGTCCATAAATCATAATGGAGATTAGCTCTTCAGACAGAAGTGAATTGGACTTGGTGACACAGAGTGACCACATCATGTGTGCACTTTATAGTTCTATGCATCTATAGGATGTCATCTGCTGACCTCTTACTGGCCATGAGGGAGAGGGTGGAGAGAAGGGGTAGGAGATTTTTAGGAGGATATGGTATGTGCAAAACAGAGCTGTCATCAGGCAGGGAGAGCCGTGGGAGCCGCTCATTGGTAGGTATGCAAATTTATATGGGATTGCATAGTCTCAATCATAATAAAAATAGATATACATATATGTATATAATTCTGCCTTTTTGTTGTTAATAAGGGAGGATGGGTGGTGGTTGTGTTGGTGAAGACTCAATCTATAAGGCTATATTGTGCCTTGAAGATATCTCTTGGGATATAAAGGAAAGGGAAAAACTCAGAGACTTGGGGACCTCATTACCACCAAGAAAGCAGTTCAGAGCAAATCCTTTGGACCCAGGATCCCTGTGCCTAAGCAGAGTTTGTGCTGCCAGCTCCAAACAGCCAATCTTTGAGATAGGAGTGAGATGAGAAGAAAGATATTTAATCATATACTGTGCCCAAGGAGAGAGTGGATATAGAATCCTCCAAATGCTATCTCCTCAATGGAGAGTAGTTGGAAGGTTTGTGAAAAAAGGGAATAGTCCTATGATTTATAAGAATTTGTAGAATGTTGATTCTTCTTTGGTTGGTCAAAGTAGTCAAGTCCCAGATGTGTTGATATCTTAAATTGGAATTTTAGATCTGGAAGTAGTCTGGTCATGGTATAAATTCCAGGTCACAGGGCAAATTCCTTTTTCTTTTATTGTTTTTAGATTATTAGCACTTGCTTTTCCACAGTCCTAAAGAGAGCATAAAACCAAACCAAACCCAGTGGCATCGAGTCAACGCTAACTTACAGTGACCCTATAGATTAGTCCTTAATCTTCAGAGAAACTGTTCTAGTCATCTAGTGCTGCTATTAACAGAAAATATCACAAATAGATGGCTTTAAAAAGAGAAATTTTATTATCACAGTCCGATAAGCTACAAGTCCAATTTCAATATGAGAGCTTCAGGAACCTCAGGTCCAAAGGACAGGCTCTGCTCTTGGTGCTGCTTTCCTGGTAGTATGAGGTTCCTGACTCTCTGTGGGAACTTTATATCCTACAAAGTTGTTGACTGAGTCCTGTCTCATCAAGGCAACTGCTGTTCCTTCTCCCTTATTAACATCATATAGGCAGGATTCACAGCACATGGGAAAAATCACTCTACACTGGGAATCACAGCTCAGCCAAACTGATACATTAATTTTGGGGAGCACACAATGCAATCCATGACAGAAACTAAGGGAAATAATGGACTCATGCTTAGAGACAAAATTAAGAAACAAAATGGTGCAGGTTATGCTCAAGATGCATCACTTATTTTACTCTGCCTTTTCCACCTGTGCCTCAGAAGCTCCCAGTCCAGGAGGATATGGACAATGAGGATCTTTGTCCAGAGCCAACAGGAGAAGCCAATGCCCTGAATCTGGACTTTCAGCCTACTTTACTGTGAGGAAATGAATTTCTGTTTGTTAAAGCCATCAACTTCTGGTATTTCTGTTACGGGAGTACTAAAGGACGAGGAAACCTTATAGAGCAGTCCTCTCTGGAGTCTCTGTAAGTCAGAACAGGCTCGGCAACACACAAGAGCAACACCGAAACTGAGACTTTTTTTGCGTCTATCACCTTTGGAATCCTTGTGTTTTTAAAGGAGCCAGCCTAACAACTTCCCTCATGTTTGTGTTAATTGTGGTCTTGTACCCTGTTGTCACCTTGGGTTTCCGCAAGTGAGAGGCTGTCACTGAGGGCTGCCTAAAGCCCTCCTAAAAAATGTTTTGTTTTGTTTCTGAGTAAGATATTTGGAGGTCTGAATATAGTAAACATTCTAAATACGAAATAGTAGTATTTAGAAAATGTTTTGAATTCCTTTTTTTCCTTGTTAGTGATTAAATCATTACAACCAGCAGCGATGTCCAGTTTTACTGTCTCCCACCCTGGTGCTGTAGTAGTTAAGTGTTATGGTTGCTAACCAAAAGGTCAGCGGTTCAAATCCAACTGGTGCTCCTTGGAAACTCTGTGGGGTATTTCTACTCAGTCTATAGGCACTGTGAGTTGGAACTGACTTAATGGCAGTGGGATTTTTACAGTTCCTGGACACCTAAAACATACTCTTTAGCTGAGTAGCTATGTTTATACTTCTCTGACCTCCCTACTGGAACAAATGCACAGGTAGATTTGATCTGTTCAAGCCACTGTTTAAGTGGCTGCTTTACAAATAAGTTTAAAGGTAATATGCTGCTCTAAGGGAGGTCCCTGCTGTGTCTTTCCTGACTGCCCCACTGCACTTAAGACAAGACTTTGGTCACAATGGGCCATCTCTTGAAGGAGGTCCTCATAACTTCAGAGCAAAAGTATTGAAATTAGTTATCGTAGGAAACCAGGGAGCACAGCATGACGGTTAAGATTACATGTCACCTTGGCTGGGCCATGATCTCTCTGTTTTGGCAGCTATATAACACGGTTACTGCTGTGAAGGAATGTGCCGCGGCACCAGCCGGGGCGGGGCCTGTGGTGGCTGACTGCCCTCTCACACCCGGTCTCTCCACCTTCTGCTGCCTACGTCCTGTCTCCTCACTTTGCCAGGGTTTTGGCTTGTGGATCCAGCGGCTGCTGCTCTATTGTCTTCTTATCTCCAGGTCTTGGGACTTGAACTAGCAGCTCTTGGGATTCAACGACCTTCATATAGCCCATGTATGAAGAGTGCTGTTCCCTGACCCGCTGATCCTGGGTTCACCAGCCCCTTGAATCGCCAGAAACCTTGCAGCCTTGCCTGCCGTCTTGGGATTCACCGTGCTTCACAGCCTGTGAACAGGGGACCTTGCTCTCTGACCTGCCACCCTCGTGCTTGTCAGCTTCTGCAGCTGTGTGGGGTTTGGATTCTGACCCAGGACATGAGATGTTTCAGTTTCTACAACTGCATGAGCTATTTCCTTTTCATAAATCTTTTTCTATGTACGAGGTGCAGTAATTAAGTCCACGAACTTAGTTATACTAAGTGCTATATACCTCGCTGCTGAATATCACTACGGTCACCTTCAAAGTACTCCCCTTGGGAAGCTATGCACCAATGCCAGTGCCTAGTGCACCCTTCAGGGCAGTTTTGGAACTCTTTCTGGAACAGAAAGCGTGCATGGTGGCATGCTGGCAAGTTTGCAAACTTAATTGTATAGTTGTCTGTGAGGGAGATTTTAGCCACTAAACAAACAACTGTTCTGAAACACCCTCCGTACTCACCGGATCTGGCCCCGAGTGACTTCTGTATCTGAAGATAAAGACAATATTGAAAGGAAGACGTTTTGATGACCTTCAGGACATCAAGGGTAATGATGACAGCTCTGATGGCCATTCAGGAAAAAGAGTTCCCAAATTGCTTTGAAGGGTGGACTAGGCATTGGTGTCAGTGCATAGCTGCCCAAGGGGAGTACGTCAGAGGTGACCGTAGTGATATTTAGGAATGCGGTATACAGCACTTCTTCTAGGATGTTTGTGAAATTAAGTGTCAGACCTCATATGTTTATACACATTACTGGTTTTGATGGGAATGAATTTGGTTTTGTAGACATTAACCAGTTTTGTATCTAACCTAACAATCTTTATTTTAACATTGATTTTTCTAATGCCTTTAAATACCTGTTTATGCAAATGCTCTTTGAATCTGCTTTACTATTTTACTTTTTCCTTAATAACTTGAATATTTGACACATGTTAATTCTATGTATGAGAGACATGTTTTAAAAATTTTACAAACTATATAGTGATTGTTAAGATTGTGTGTCAACTTGGCTGGGCCATGTTTCTCAGTTGTTTGACGTCTGTGATGTACCCTGGCAGTCAGATAATGGTGTGATCCCTTCCACGATGAGATTTGACATAATGTGATCACCTCCATGATGAGATCTGCTGCCAGTAGCCAATCAGCTGAAAGAGAGTTTCCTTGAGCATGTGGCTAGCCCTGAATGTTAAGTGAACTTCTGGCAAGATTCAGGTGCTTTTGCTCACTCTAGATCATGCAGCTGGCCTCTTGTTTACCTGGCCTCCAGTTCCTGGAACTTGAGCTAGCAACTTACTTGTGTTCTCACCTGCCAATCCTGGGTGTGCCAGCCCTGCATCTACGTGAATCAAGAGAAGTTTCTATCCTGACCTATGGGCTTAGGACATTCCAGTCCCTACAACCATGTGGGTCATTTCTTTGATATAAATTTCTCTATTATTTATATGCATTACTCATTTTGCTTCTTCAGAGAATCATCCCAAAGACATACACTGTGCCCAAGCGAACTATAAGAGGTAGAAGGCTTCTCTTCTAGAGAGTTGGGTCTCGTTTTGGGAAACACAGCTTGTATTCCCACCATTTCCTTTTCAACTCAACTCATAGTGCATAGAATGAAACACCATCTAGATCCACTGTGCTGGTTAAGTTTGCACATCAACTTGGCTAGGCCATGTGTTTTAGTGGTGTAGCAGTTATGATTTAGTGTGGCAGTTATATAGGGATCTAATAACTTCCATAATGAGATCTGATATAACATATCACTTCCATGATGAGATCTGCCATGAGCTGCCAATCAGTTAAAAAAGGAACGTCTTTGGGAGTGTGTTGTGCACCCCATATGTAAGGACTTTCTGGCAAATTTCATTGGTTTTTGCTCTGATCTGGATCCTGCATTCTCAGCATCATCTAAGCTCGGTTATTGGCATTTGAGTCAGCAGTTGACTGTCTTAACTGCCTATTTGGGATTTATCAACTCTTGCAGTTACATGAGTCAGAAGAAGCCTCGAGCCTGGAACCTGACACACAGACTTGGGACTTTTCAGTCTCAACAACCAACTGGGCCATTTCCTTCATATAAATCTTCCTCCCTCCCTCTCTTTCTCACCACACACACCCACACACAAGGTCTAACAATTATGTTTGTTCATGAACTCATTAGGAAACATACTGCATATATCATTACTGAATATCACTATGGTCACCTTCAAAGTACTCCCCTTGGAAAGCTATGCATTCACACCAGTGCCTGGTCCACTCTTCAAAGCAATTTTGAAATTATTTTTCTGGAATGATCATCAGAACCATCATTGTACTACCGTTGATGCCCTGAATGTCATCAAAATGTCTTCCTTTCAGTATTTCCTTTATCTTTGGATAAAGAAAAAGATCATCGAAGGTCAGATCATGTGAATAAATAGGCTGTTCCAACACAGTTCTTTGTTTACTGGCTAAAAAACTCTGTCACAGACAGTGCTGTGTGAGGCCAGTGCCATGCGAGCTGGTGCATTGTTGTCATGCAAAAGCCTTGAGTTGTTGACGAAAAGTTCAGGTAGTTTTCGTCTAATCTTTTCACAAGGACTTTTCAGCACTTCCAAATACTAAACGTGGTTAACAATTTGTCCAGTTGGTACAAACTCATAATGAACAATGCCCCTGATATTTAAAAAGGTTAGCAACATCATTTTGACTCTTGATTTGGACTGATAGAAATTTGGGGGTCATAGAGAGCTGGCTGACATCCATTGTGCACTGTGACGCTTTGTTTCAGAGATGTACTGATACACTGCTGTTTCATCACCAGTGATAACACGGCCCAAAACATCACCTTGCCTCTCCAAAAAGTCTTGCCAAACTTCAACTCTCCTTTGCTTTTGTTCCATCAGTGAGCTCCTTCAGGTCCATTTCTGAACACACCTTTCTCCTGCCAAGATCTTCAGTTAAGATTTTCCCATTTCTCTGTCAATGTTTACTTGATCGGCTGTGCTTCTCTCAGTCAGCTGATTTTTATGCACAATCTGATGAATTTTTGCAATGTTTTCATCAGTTCTGCCTGATACTGGCTGCCCTGACCTCTGCCCTCAGAAAAATGTTTAACCCGTTTAATGCCATTTTCTTCATGGCATTATCCCCATAAACTTGGCTAACATGTCCCTGATTTCACTTCCACTCTTGCTAAGTTTATGAAGAAGTTTAATATTTGTTGATTGCTCTAATTCAAGCTCCGACTTTCTTGCAAAGACACACAAAAATACACAGCAATAATGAATGCCAGTCAGCAAGACGGTACCACACATTGACAAAAACGCAGTGTGGGACACTGATATACCAAGGTTATGAAACCTTACCAAGTTGTTTGTACAGTGTTACCACCGTAAGTGCATGGTGGCAAGTTTGCGAACTTAGTTGTCAGACTTTGTATACTGGTTTGCTTTTCTAGAGAACACAGCACTTGAGATGGCTAAGAAGTCCAACCCCAAAGACTGCCATCTACATCACTGGGGAGATGGGGGCAGTGGGAGTGGGAAACAACTGAGGGTGCAGGAGCAAAAAGCAATAGAAGCAGCAGCAGTCTACAATTCCCAGAGAATAGGCAGTGAGGATGAAAGACAGAAAAAAATAAAGGAAAAGAGAAAGAAGACAAAGTAGAGAACCCAAATAAGCCTTCCCAGAGCCAATGAAGTCCTGAAGCAAACTAAAATTCCATTGCTAGGGAGCTGAATCAGACTCAGAGATTTCTGAGACTGTAAATCTCAGCAGAAGAATATTGTCGTATCTTTTGTTCATGGGTCCACTGGTGGTTAACAGTTGACTACTTTAACCACTGCACCACCAGGACTCCTTTAGGTGAAAATGATTAAGCACTTAGGAGAGAATTTTGAAAAGCCCAGAAATGAGCGTAGTCAAGACTCAATAAAAGAAAATATCCAGTTTACTTAAGTGAGCCATCAGGCAAGGAGAGGCATGAAAGAAGTGGATTTCAAATCTGACTGATCAAGACCTAAACGACAGAAGTCACATGGAGTTAAATCAGTTAATATCAGAAGTCTGCTATTAGTTGAATGTTGAAAAGTCAAATGTTTCATGAATCCAGACATTCTTTTATCCACAGTATGTACATTAAACATTAATCTCTTATTGAACAATCTTCCTTCCTCTCCTCCAGAAGTTCAAAATGAGATACCCTTAGGGAAAATTGTTTTATTGAAGCAAAACAAAACCTGAATTAGAGTGAATCATACCAGCTAAATACTTACTAAGTCACTGCCAAGAGAAAGCTCAATGATGGACAGCTGGTGTTTGCTGTCCCTCAGGGAGAGAAGCAGAGTGGGCACAAGGCCCTATTCAGAGAAGCGGGTACTGAATTTGTGCCTCCAAAAGGGCTTTATTGTCCCCATTTTGTAAGGTGCTGAAATAAGTATTTCTCTCTGTAATGAGAAAATGTTGCGGGAACCAGCTTCCAAGTCGGAAAAAAGTCTAAAGAAAGATTTATTTTACTCACTCACTCCCCTCATTCCCCCTCCAAGTGTGTGTGCAAGCCCTGGCCCCACCCTACTCTTTGATGATGTACCCTTATTTTTTTCTTTCTAAAGGGTAAAAAGAGAAAGAGTATATTAATGAACTCACATCCCCCCAAAACAGTTCAACTGGTATTTAAAATTTTAAGAACAGGTTAAAGCATCAAATCCGCTGTAAAATTTTAAATGTAATTGAAGGCATAGTTTGATTGCATGAAATTTAGTGAAGGGATGGAAATCAAACCTGGCCAAAAAGACCTTTATCTACAAAGGAATGCCCTTGGTATTGCTGGAATTCAATACTCAGAAAATAAAATTTCCATTCAGTAAACATTTTTCTATATAAGAAGCAGTTCTAATTCTATTTGTGGAATATAGATTGTGGATGAAATTCAGAGACCATTATCTGTTCTCCCTATTTAAAGGATTCAGACTCCCTCATCTGGTAAAGCCTCCAGTATTAGACCTTTCTAATCCTCAGGAGTGGGTGTAGGTAGAAAGCCAAGCTTTCAGGAACAGGTAAAATTGCTTTTATTGTTCTTTGTTGCATGAAGAACAATTAAGCACACAGCTCACATTGCTGAATTCACTAATACAATGCTTTTCTTCCTCACAAGGAATAAGACAAACGATTTAAATCCTTTTTCACTTCCTTTCTAATGAAAGGTCCCTGCTACCCTGATCAGCTAAATGAATTATGGACTACCTCCTTGGAAAGAATGTGTAGGAGAAGTGCAGATGGTTAAATGCCCACAAATGCTGGGCTCTAAAAACTCACAGCTGATTGCATACCTGCTGGTTACCTCTCACATCAGTCACTGTTGGACGCAATGCTAATGGCCTACCCTTAGGAGTTAGAGTTGATACGCTCCTAATAACTCACTTCTAAAAGCACCCAAGCAAATGAAGTAATTGTTACTTGCCAAAGTGAATTACACTACTGCTGAAAGTGTGAATCCAGATTGTTAATACAGTGTGGATTTACTCTAAACTTCCAAATCACTCAAATCAGCATTAGGCATATATACGGATACTTCTCATCTGGTTTGGGAGTCATCTGTGGAGAGCTGCTTAGTCAGCATCAGTCCCCTGAGGGCCCCTCGCCATGGAGGAGAAAAAGGCTAGGGAGCAAGAAACAACGATGGAGTTGAATAAATAAATACTGTCAATAGAATACAGGCAGACGCACCCACAGACCCCTGGCTAACACGCTGTGGGAGACCATGTTTTCTTTGCTGAGGAAGAGCCTGCTATCTCTCCAAGGCGTAGGCCTGGTGCCAGAATCTGGTAGGTTCCTTAACCTCTTTGTGTTTAGTTTCCTCATCCTCCCCCAGAGTAGACTAAAAAGTATATAGAACACATAAATCAAGACAAAATCGAACCCACTGCCTAGAGTTGATTCTTACTGTTAGTGACCCTATAGGACAGAGGAGAACTGCCTTATACAGTTCCCAAGGCTGCAAATCTCTGTGGAAGCAGACTGCTACATCTTTCTCCTGTGAAGAGGCTAGTGGATTTCAACTGCCAATCTTTTGACTGGCAGTGAAGCACCTTTAACCAATGCGCCATCAGGACTCCCAGCACATTCTGCTTCTATGATCCCACTCAATTCTCTTGCCTTTTCTCTAGGAGAGTTCTCTCTATGCCATTACTATTGTAGTTACTCTTGCATCCAAAAGGAGTCCCAGTGGCAATGGTTAAACACTCACTGCTAACCAGAAGTTGGCATTTCAAACCTACCAGCTGCTCTGGGGGAGAAAGATGTGGTAGTCTGCTTCCTTAAAGATTACAACCAAGAAATCTCTATGGGGCAGTACTATTCTATCACATATGGGGTCACTATGACTTGAAGCAACTCCATGGCACCTGCTATGGATTGAACCATATCCTCCAAAAATACATGTCAACTTGGTTAGGGCATGATTCCCAGTATTACGTGGTTGTCTTCTGTTCTGTGGTTGTAATTTTCCTATACACTATAAATTCTAATCTCTGCCTGTGGTTAACAAGGCAAGACTGGAATATATTGAAGAGAATTAAACTGAGACTGTAACATCTTAACCAAGGTCACATCCCTGATCCAATGTAAGAGGAGTTTCCGTGGAGTACGGCCTCCACTGCCTTTCATCTTATAAGAGACAAAAGCAAAGGGAAGTGAGCAGAGGTCAGGGACCTCATACCACCAATAAAGCAGTGGCACAAGCAGAATGTATCTTTTGGACCAGAGGTTCCTGCACTGAGATGCTCCCAGACTAAGGGACAACTGATAAATCACAAGGACCTTCCTCCAGAACCAGCAGAGAAAGTCTCCTCTGGATCCAAGAAAACACACTGCCATTGAGTCAATTCCCATTCATAGAGGCCCTGTAGGACAGAGTAGAATTCATACTAAGAGTTTCCAAGGAGCACGTGGTGCCTTCGAACTACTGAGCTTGTTCAGCAGCTATAGCACTTAACCACTGCGCCACCAGTGTTGCCACCAGGAGCCACTGTGCTATGAGAGAATAAACTTCCTTTGTTAAAGCCATTCAGTTGAGGCATTTCTGTTGTAGCAGCACTAGGTCACTACAGTAACACCTAACAACGCTGTGGTAAAAGAAGCCCCTCTACAATTTACCATAAAAATTGATATTATTAGGCTTACAGGTTTTTGTAAATTAGGAGTTCAGGCAGGGGCTAGCTTGTCTCTGCTTCACAGTGCTGGGGCCTTAGGTTAGAAAGAAGACCTGAAAACCAGGGCCGGAAACCATCTGGAGGTATCTTCACTCAGGTCTAGAGGATGATGCTGGCTGCCAGCTGGGCCCTCAGATGCGCTGTCAGAAGGCACATTTACACATGGCTTCTTCACTCAGCCTCTGGGCTTCCTCAGAACCTGGTGACTGGGTTTTAAGAGCATGGACTCCAACAAAATCAGGGAGAATCGTTAGTATCTTCTATGACCTAGCCTCAGAAGTCACGTAACTTCTGCCTTAGTTACAGTCCCACATCATTTTAAGGTAAAAAGAAGCACAGACCTTATGTCAATGGGAGGCATGGAAGATATTATGCTGAGTGAAATTAGTGGCAAAAGAAGAAAAATTGTGTCAGATCATTATTATAATGACTCAAGAAAAGGTTTAAACATGGATGAAAATAATCTGATGGTTATACGTGGAGGGAAGAAGGGAGAGTGGCATCCACTGATTAGACAGTTAAGTAGGAATTGGGTTACGTGAAGGGAGTGACAGCACATAGTAGAAGAAAGGTCAGCACAGCTGGACTAAAAGAAAAGATAAGAGGTTTCCTAAATATAATAACATTTGGAAGGACAGAGAAGCAGGGACATGGCTCTGGGGACCCTGAAGTCAGAAGAACTAGATGATGACCAGTCACCACCAATGATTGCTTTGTTAGGGAACCCAACATAAAGTCCCTGATGAGGTGGGAAAAAAGTAGGTGGGCAGAAATAGAGTTCTATTAAAAGACCACACATGATGGTCCGTTACTCTGGAAGGTCTCCTAGGGACATGGTTCCCGGACTCGTCGTTAGCCCAGAGCTTAAAACAGTGCTGAAGCCAACTCTGCAGACAAAGGTTGGATTGTATTAGGACTCCAGTGCTGTCCTTATTTTATCTCCCATGATCTTCATTGTTTTAAATTTTATATTTAGGTCTTTGATCCATGTTGAGTTAGTTTTTGTGCAGGGGGTGAGATATGGGTCTTGTTTCATTTTTTTACTGATAGATATCCACTTACGCCAACACAGTTTCTTAAAGAGACTATCTTTTCCCCAATTTACAAACTTTGACCTTTGTCAAATATCAGGGGCTCATAGGTAGATGATGTTATATCTGGATTCTCAATTCTGTTCCATTGTGTTTGGGTCTCTGTCTTTAAGAAAATCTCCCAAGGGTCTCCAGACTATAACACTAGAAGTCTCTCATAGCAATCAGGGAAGACTCTCAAGTCTATGCTTGCCCAAAGATAACAGAATACACCCTTAAACTTGAGCTTCCACTTCTCGTTCTATGACTCACCTGACATATTTTAGAGCTCAGCCATAGCTGTTGGCTCCTGAGTATCATATACAGGATGATAGCAGGATGCAGGAATATTTTCTGATCCTGTACCAGAAGGAAGACCTATACCCCAGAAAAGAACACAGTTAGTTGACATTGGAAACAACTTTCTCGAAGGCCAAATTTCTGAAGAGCCTGTACACTTCGTCCTTTTTTTCTCTTCCCATATTCCCTACTCCATTCATTTTGAGCTTAGGAAACAGTCTTATGGGGGTGAGATGGGAATTTCTACACAGTTACCATAATGTACAAACTCAGTATTTCTTATAACTTACCTTATCTTGGTCTTCATTTCTTTGATAGGAATTCAGGCGAAGAGGAGAATTAAGCTTGCTAACAAAAGCTCACTAAGCCTCTTCCAACGTAAAATAAATTTAGGATATATCCAGTCAATGCAAACTGCTCTCAGTTCTGTTTCTCCCTTCTCAAATGGTCTTTCCCAGAGTAGAATCTGGCAAGAGGTTACTTATATAGTTTCAGAGCAATAGAGAAAGGATTTCTACTCCAAATGCTGTTCTGAAGGTCTATCTCGACCCTTGTTGAGACACTCCTCCTCTCACCTGGACCATGGATGTCCTGCGTCTTGTTTTCTGAATCATTATCTTCTTCCCCTAGAAGCTGCATTCAGCCTATAAAGATCCATCATGCCTACCATAGCCTCATACATCAGGTCCTGAACACTGTGATCTTCTCATCTCCCTCAGGCATTTTCTGGTGCACTGGCTCTCTCAGAACTTCCACAGCATCCTTGAGGAAACCCATATTCTTTACCATTTCCTTCTCACCCTACTGGATTGTGCAGAGCGGTAATGTGAGGGCTCTGTGAACCTGCTCTAACCAAGTTGCATGAGTGACTTCTTTAGCCATTTCTAATCCACCTCTTATGCAGGTCAGCTGGCTGCAGTACTGTACTGACCTAGGCCTCTTTAAGGGACTTGACATTTTCCAAAGGGGGTGGATGTGGGGTGGCAAAATAACCTGGATACTCTCACTTGATGGTGTGACCTTTGCTTCCTTTCTCCTCATCCTTGCCCAGTGTAGGAGAGATTGTCTATTTCCCCTTTTTGTTTAACAGGAACCACCCTTTTCTTGCCACATGGCATTTGTCAGCCTCCCCCCCACCATATACACACTTTCCTTGAATTAGAATAAATAAGACTAAAGAAATGCAGGGAAGGCAAACAGATTAGGAAAAAGGAATACATCAGGCAATAAATTTACCTTCTAAATCTCTTTTGCCCTAAAAAGTGATCTTCCTCTGGATGACTGTTTTATGCCAAAATAGCAAAATGATGGGCTTCAGGGTTTCAAATATAACTGGCAGTCTACAGCTAGGCTGGGGTGTGTGCCTCAGTGGCCAATGTCAGAAAGCAGGGAGTATAGTTTAATATGCCCCCTGTCTTAGCTAGGGCTGCTCTAACAGAAATACCACAGAGTGGATGGCTTTAACAAAGGAAGGTTCATTCTTACACAGTCTGGGAGTCCAAATTCAGGATGTCCACCCCAGGGGAAGTTTCTCTCCCTTGTCACCTCTGGAAGAAAGTCTGGTATTGCATGAGTCTTTGTCCAGGGAGTGTCTTGGCACAGGAACCTCAGGTCTGAAGGATGCCCTCTTCTCCCAGTACTGCTTGCTTGATGGTGCGAGGTTCCCCATTCTCTGCCTGCTTCTCTTTCCTTTTATCTTTTTCAGGATGAAAGGATAAAGGGCAGGACAAGCCATACTCCGGGGAAACTCTCTTTACAGTGGAGCAGGGAGGTGATCTTATAAAGGGATTTACAGTCCCACCCTAATCCTTTAACATACAGTATAGGAAAACCACAAAATGGAGGACAGTCACAAGATACTGGGAATCATGGCCCAGCCACATGGCTACACATATTTTGGGGGGGACACAATTCAATCCAAGACACCCCTATTTCTCCCTAACTTGGGGCTGGGAGGTGTCTCACATTAAGCCCAAGTGGAATTCAGATATTCTGGGGCTCTCCTGGTGAGCTTCAGGGGTGAGTCTTTAAGGAGCCTATTTGTGGGAATGAAGGAGGAACTCTTAGGAGAGAGTTGTCCCCTGAGAAAAGGAACAGAAATCAAAGGTGAGGGAAGTACGTTTGTAAGAACTACATAGTATCTCCAACACAGATTTTCCCTTGGGCCCAGAGGACACATTCTAGCATTACACGTGTGAGGCTGATGGCAGAGAGGACACAACTAAAACTCTTACAAAAACTCAGTGAGGCAATAGCACTGTACTGTTAATCATCTAAAAGGAGAGCAAGACAGTCTCCAAGCTTCTTTGGTACACCTAGAACAGAATGAAAACTTTGGTAAGCTACTTGAACTGATGGAATATCAATGATCTAAAATACAACAATGAAAAATGAGATAGATCATCCCACAATAATAGTTGGAGACTTCAACACTCCCCTTTCAGTTATAGATAGATCATCCAGAAAAAAGCTCAGTAAAGATATAGAAGACGTTATTGCAACAATCAACCAACTTGACCTTATTGACATATACAAATCTTTTCATCCATCAGCAGGTAAGTACACCTTCTTCTCAAATGCACATGTAACATTCTCCAGAATAGACCATGTGTTAGGACATAAAGCAATTCTCTATAAAATCCAAACCATCGATTTCCTGCAAAGTATTTTCTCAGATCATAGAGATATAAAAGTTGAAATCAATAATAGAAAATTCATAGGTAGAAATTCAAACTTAGGGAAACTGAACAATACTTTGCTCAAAAAGCCTTGGGTTATAGAAGAAATTAAGGACAAAATAAAGAAATTTATGGATTGAAATGAGAATTAAAACACATCCTACCAGAGTTTATGGGATACAGCAAAAGCGGTGCTCAGAGGTCAGTTTATCTCTATAACTGTACACATTCGAAAAGAAGAAGCAGAATGAATTATAGAATAGAAAAACAATTGAAAAAATTAACAAAACCAAAAATGGTTCTTTGAAAAGATCAACAAAATTGATAACTCACTGGCTAAACTTACAAAAGAAAAACAGAAGATACAAATAACCCAATTAAGAAATGAGATGGGAGATGTTAAACAGACCCAGCTAAAATAAAAAGTATCATAACAGAATACTATGAAAGGTTTGAAAACTAACAGGTTTGAAAACCTAGGGTAAATGGACAAATTTCTAGATTCATGTGACTCACCAAGATTATCAAGGAGAAGTAGATCATCTTAATAAATCTATCACAAAGAAGGAGATTGAAAAAGTCATCAAAAATCTCCCAACTGATGCTGTCACCAGACAGGAAGAGCAGTGGGAGCTGCATATAGGTGGGCATGTAAATTTATATGGGAATGTACATTTTCACTCAGTCATGTTAAAGAAAAAAGAAAAAAAAAAATCTCCCAACTGAGAAAAGGCCTGGCCCAGATGGCTTCACTGGAGAATTCTACGAAACTTTTAGAGAAGAGTTAACTCCAATACTATTGAGGCTATTTCACACCATAGAAAGGGATGGAACACTCCCAAATTCATTCTGTGAAGCCAGTATAATCCTGATACCAAAGCCGGGGAAAGATGCCACAAAAAAATAAAATCACAGACCAGTATCACTCACAAACCTAGATGCAAAAATGTTCAACAAAATTCTAGCCAATAGAATTCAACAGCATATGAAAAAAAACATTCATAATGATCAAGTTGGTTTCATTCCAGCGATGGAAGGCTGGTTCAACATCACAAAAACAATTTAATGTAATCAACCACATTACTAACACAAAAGATAAGAATCATCTGATTTTGTCAATTGATGCAGACAAGGCATTTCACAAAGTTCAACACCGATTCATTTTTAAAACTCTCAGAAAAACAGGAATAAAGGGGAAATTCCTCAATGCAGTCAGTAGCATCTATGCAAAGCCAAGTGTCTTCACATCCTCGATGGTGAAAGACTGAAAGAATTCCCTTTGAGAACAGGAACTAGACAGAGATGCCCACTCTCACCACTTCTATTCAACATTGTGCTAGAAGTTGTAGCCACAGCAATTAGACAAGACAAAGAAATAAAGGGCATCCGCACTGGCAATGAAGAAGTAAAAACCTCCTCCCTCTTTGCAGATGATATGATTGTTTATACAGAGAATTCAAAGGAATCCAGAAGTATTGGAACTAATAGAGGAGTTCAGTAAAGTATCAGAATACAAGATAGAACTCCAATGTATTAGAGGCATCAAGTACAGTCAGTAGTGGCCAACAAATACAGCCTATGGAAGTGGCAGCAGTACTTCACCTATTAGCAGGCAGGAATAAGACCAGTGAAACTGGATTGACAGTTGACTCTTTTCCAAATTAGGGTTTTACTCATGGAGAGTATAATCAAGAGAACAGATCCTTAACTATTATTTTTTCAAAGGACGGAAGCAGATGCAGTCTACCCAGAGTAGATTCATTCTATCCTGCTCTTGAAATGTTCTGGTATCCAGAGTAGCAAGACTGGAAGTTGCTGCTGCTTTGGGGGACTATTGACTTGCCAGATATGTCACTGAGAATACTAACAGCATCACAAATAATTTCTACAGTTAGTAGTTATGGGCTATTGTTGAAAATGTGTTATACCATAATTTTCTGTAGCACTTTATGTTTATTACTTTGAGATTCAGTTCAACCTTGGTATTCAGAAAAAGTATCTTCAAAGATCTCAACTCTAAACTAGTTTCTAATTTCTTAAGCAACGTCTGTCTTTCCATATGCCTTAGACTGGGTTCTCTATAGACCCCAAACCAGTGAAGAGTATAAATGTATAGAAACAGAAACAGAGAGATTTGTGTCAAGGAAAACAGCTGATACTATTGTAGAGGTTGAAGTGTCTCAAGTCTGTGTAACAGCATAGAAGCTTCTCCTGATTCACGTGGCCCAGGGGCTGGTGAATCCAAGATTGGCATGTTGGACAGCAGGGCTCTTGCTAACAGGCTGTGTAGGTCACTGAATCCTAAAACCAGCAGGTAAGACTGCCAAGCATCTCATGATTCCAGTAGCTACAGATGAAACCAAGATTGGTAGGTCAGAGAGCAGTACTCTTGCCCACAGGCCTTGAAGATCAATGAATCAGTATGTAAGTTACTAGCTGAAGTCACAAGAACCTGAGCTCAGATGAATAAGAGGCAGCTACAGGATCTAGAAAAGGCACAATCCACAACATCCACTTATATTCAGATGCAGGCTACATGCCCAAGGAAACTCCCTCTCAACTGATTGACTACTCATAGTTGACTGCATCGTGGATGTGATTACACATGAATCCTGGAAATCATGACCCAGCCAAGTTGACACACAATATTAACCATAATACAGTAATATTTTGTGCATACCTACTTTAAACCTCAAATTATATTGAAATAATTGGTTTATATTCTTGCCTCCCTTAGTAAAAATATAGGTTCCTCAAGGACAGAGGAACCTCGCCAGATATTTAAATTATCTGAACTGAACTTTTTATAGTCTTCATCATTGTAACAGTAAGCTCGTATCACTATGCCCCAAAATATCTCAGATTTTTTGTGACTATCCACCCATGACTACAGTTGAATTTTGGGTGGGCATACAGCAACCCAATAAGGATTAGATTGCCCAGACTAACTTGCAGTTAGCTATGGTCATATACTAAAGTTTGGGTCATTGGAATACGACCTAAGTAGTTAATGCCTCCTAACGATGGTACAAAAATCAGCTACAAGAAGCCTGGGATCTGACACCATAGATGTATCATAACTCACTTCTGAATTTTTATAAGAAAGAAGGACAAACTTCTATTTATCACTGGATATATGAGGAGAACCACTTTGTTCAGTACGTGATATACACAAAAATACTTATTGCATGGAATCAGCCAATTTTCATTACTTATACCTTGCA
The DNA here is from genome assembly GCA_028571685.1 of Heterohyrax brucei. NCBI lineage: Eukaryota > Metazoa > Chordata > Mammalia > Hyracoidea > Procaviidae > Heterohyrax > Heterohyrax brucei. The sequence goes on along the minus strand of CM053142.1, from coordinate 140,319,736 downwards.
AAAGTTCCTGAGACAAAATAATAGGAAGATGTTTAATGTAAAACAATAAACAAATTAAGTGAACAGCTGTTAGGTACAACTGACAGCTTCTCATATATAGACTATCAAATTCCTAATATTTTTACTCTTTCTGTTTTTTGTAATCATGAAATAAGAGAATAGTTTTCCTTTCTAGTATTCATGACTTTTACAGCTTGTTCTGCTTGTAGACACTCACTAATCCAATTCAAGGTAGCAGAAATTTTCTGTTTCTGGTCTTCTGATACTCTCAGGTTTCTCAATTTGTCTGCCCTCTTACATACTCACCGTCCACTTCACAGATCACATGCTGAACACTGGTAAATTGTAATGAGAAACAAACTAGTTTCTTTCACAGTGACCATATTCTCTCTTACTATTTTATCCTTCCCCTCTACCTTTCATCCCCTGACCCCCACACTACAATTATGTCTCACCACTCCTCACCAGCATTGCCTTGTGCCAGGAAGAGCTACTCACAATACCCTGAAAGGTTTCCATACCTCAGGTGTCTTAGTTACCTAGTGATGCTATCGCAGAATGTTTTCAGCAAGCCAAGCCAAGCCTGGTGGTTTTAGCAAACAGAAATTTATTTTCTAGCTGTTTAGGAGGCTAGAATTTCCAATTCAGAGGGCTGGCTCTAGGGTGAGGCTTTCTCTCTCTGTTGGCTCTAGAGGAAGGTCCTTGTCTCTTCAGTGTCTGCTTCCTGTTTCCTTGGAGATCTTCAGGTGTCTTGACATCTATGTTTCGCAATCTCTTCTCTGCTTACTTGTTTAATCTCTTTTGTATCTCCAAAAAGATTGACTCGAGATACATCCTACACCAATCCTCCCTCATTAACATACCAAAGGCAACCCATTCTCAAATGGGATTATATCCAGAGGCACAACACAAAACCCAAACCTACTGCCGTTCAGTTGATTTTGACTCACAGCAACCCTGTAGAACAGAGTTGAAATGCTCCACGGAGTTTCCAAGGAACACCTGGCAAAGTCATACTGCTACCTTTTTGATTAACAGATGTAGCACTTAACCACCGTGCCACTAGGGTTTCTATCTACAGGCATAGAGGTTAGGATTTACCACATATACTTTATGGGGACAGACACAGTCTGACAATTAAGTTTGCAGACAATTGTTCTAAGTGCTACATACCTCATTGCTGAGTATCACTATGGTCACTTTCTAAGAATTCCCCTTGGGAAGCTATGCACTGATGCCAGTGCCTAATCCACATTTCAAAGCAATTTTGGAACTTTCTGGAATGACCATTGCACCCAGTGGCAAGGTGGCAAGTTCGCAAACTTAATTGTACTGTTGTCTGTGAGGGAATCTTTAACCAGTAAGCAAATAAGTATATTGGAACATTACCTATTCATGTGATTTGCCCCCAGTGACTTTTGTCTTTACCCAAAGATAAAGGAAATATTGAAAGGAAGACATTTTGATGACATTTAGGACACCAAGGGTAATACCACCACATTTCTGATGGCCATTCCAGAAAAAGAGTTCCGAAACTGCTTTGAAGGGTGGACTAGGCACTGACATAGATGCACAGCTTCTCAAGGGAAGTTCTTCAGAGGTGACTATGGTGATACTCAGAAATGAGGTATGTAGCACTTTTTCTAGGACGACTTTGTAAACTTAATACACAGTCTTCATAATTTAATCCATGGCAGTGCGTTAACACCTCCAGTTCTGAGACCCTTGCTCACCCATTAAGGTACCATCTGTGTACTGAGAGGTTTCACCCAAAGGGCATGTACAGATTGACTCTCAAAGACTAGGGTGATCTCGTACTGAGGTAATAAAAAATTTGTAAATATCTGAAGTTTGATAGAATCCTTTTAGGTAGAGCAGAAAGTCAAATGTCTAGAGGGGATGAGGTGACATAGTGAATAGGTAGGTGACTCAGCTCAAGAATCACAATGGAAACAGAATTAAAATTGGAATTGGAATCTGGATTTTCATGTCTCAGGTCATTACAAATTGTTTACTGGAATGTAGTAAAATCTAGTGTATATTTTGTTGTTTTTGGTTTTAGACCTAGGATCTTTCTTTTAGATCTAAGTCTTTGCAAGAGCCTTGTCTTAGTTGTTTTGGTTTATTTTCCTCATTTATCCTTTATGCTCATTGCCCTCTCTGGCATAAAGATCCATTTTAGAATATGAGAAATATATGTCCTTAGGTATATAGATATGCTTGTAAAATATGTGGAACTATGTACTGTGAGGATCCAAAATTTGTACATTTGGAATTGTATAAGCAATTACTCGGAAAGATAAAAAGTGAGGATCGAGAGTTCTACAAGCTTTAGGTAAGAGCTTCATTCCCCTGGTCCCTACAGCTTCATTGTCAAGAGTAAACATACCAAAAAGAAGAAAGCACTCTGTGCATCAGGATTGAAGCAGAGTTCTCAGCCCTTTGTGGGCTGTTTGTTGCCTTCCAGTCAACCCCTGACAGACACATGGAGTGAAATGCTGCCCTGTCCTGTGCCATCCCTGTGACCAGTTATGGCGTGAGCCCTTGTGATGCAATGGGTTTTCTTTCTGTTTTGCAGGTGTTTTAACCTTAATTTAAACAGTATTATGCTACAGATAATAGGCCTGGTGGTACAGTGGTTAAGAAATCAGCTGCTAATCAAAAGGTTGGCATTTTAAATGTACCAGGTACTCACTGGAAGCTCTATGGGACAGTTCTATTCTGCCTTATAGAGTAGCTATGAGTCAGAATTGACTCAATGAGAAATTTTTTATTTTCTTTTATTTTTTTAGGGAAGAGTTTACACTACATATAATATTCATTGCCCAATCTGCTTTTGAGATTTAAGTTGGCAGAGGTAACTCTGATTCATTCTGCTATATACTTTCCATTTGAAAAATATCACAATGTGGTCATTCCATGTTCCCATGAATGAACATTAGGTTGCTTATACTTTTGTTATTACGAATACTGAAGCTTGAATGCTATTGCTCTTGTACATACCTTCTATTCTACATATATGAGAATTTTAACATATTTCTGGATATAGATGGCAAAAATGTTAAACTCCAATATCACTTCAGTCTCTGAAGTTTATACTCCCAATAAAGTTATAACAGTCTTCATTTTTTCTTTGTCTTCATTTGTCAGCAACTAGTATTTTTACTTTTTGTATTTGCTGAATTTTATCTTAGATTTTCAATTTCTAAGAAAACCTTTGGTACCACCACTAGTGTCACAGCCATCACTTCCATAAATACTACCAGCTCCCTGAATCCTTCTGTATAACTAGTTACTAGCATCTATATAAATAGTCCTGGTGGCAAAATGATTAAATACTCCACTGCTAATCAGAGGGTTAGTTGGAGAAAAGACCTGGTGATCTGCAAAGATCATGGCCCAGAAAACTCTGTGGGGCTGTTCTACTCTGCCACATGAGGTCACTATGAGTTAGAATTAACAGCACTTAACAACAACAGAACTTATATACACAAACAAGAAGGGTAAACACCACGTAAAAATAATGGCTGCCTCCTAGTTAATGCTAACAAAATTATCTAAGTTATTAAATGTGCATAATCAAAACAAGATGAGTAAAATCTTTAATCTATTTCATTCACTGTGTGTTAGCTAAATGATGAAAATTATAACTCTGATTCAATAATAAAAAAATCATTCATTAGCATTGAGAATACACCAGATACATCATGAATTTGATGGAAATGGTGGGATGTGCAAAATCTAGGTTTTGTTTTAGTCATAGACATGACATCTGCTCCACTACAGTCAGTTAGGAACCACAGGATTACTATTAGCTAATTTTTTAGAAACAGATCACCAGATCTTTCTTCCTAGTTTTAGTCTAGAAGTTCTGCTGAAACCTGTTCAGCACCATAGCACCACATAAGCCTCCAATAACAAATGAGTTTTCTTCATGGAGGTTCATTGGCAGGGAACTGAACCCAGGCCTACAAGTGAAAGGTGCGAATTCTACCACTGAACCACAAATGCACCCTTAGCCAGACCTCTGTGTTGTTCTTAGTTGCCACTGAGTTGGTACTGAGTTGTAGTGACCTTATGTATAACAGAATGAAATGTTACTTGGCCGGCCCTGTGCCATCTTTATAATGGATGTGTCAATCAATTTCACTGATGATCTTGCTCTTTTTTCCTGACTTTCTACTTTGCCAAGCATGACTTCGTTCTCTAGGGATTGGTCATCATGAGGGTGTGGTAATTTGTCCGAAGTAAGCAAGAGGAAGTCTTGCCATCCTTTCTTCTGGGGCACATTTCTGGCTCTTGTTCTTCCAAGACAGACTTGTTGGGTTTTCTGGCAGTCCATGAGGTATTCAATATTACTTTTCATCACCATAAGTCAGGAAATTCAAGCAAGATTCAGAAGACTATGGAACAAGGGATATCATTGCTGATGTCAGACAGATCTTGGGTGAAAGCAGAGAATACCAGAAAATGTTTGTGTGTTATTGACTGTGCAAAGGCATTTGACCATGTGGATTATAACAAATTATGGATAACACTGTGAAAAATGAGAATTCCAGAACACTTAATTGTGGTCATGTGGAACCTGTACGTAGACCAGGAGTTAGCTGTTCCTGCAGAACAAGAGAATATTGCATGGTTTAAAAATCAGGAAACTTGTGTGTTAAAGTTTTGTCTTTTCACCATACTTATTCAAGCTGTATGCTAAGGGCAAATAATCCAAGAAGATGGACTATATGAAGAAGAAAGTAGCATCAGTATTGATGGAAGACTCGTTAGCAACCTGCCATACGTTGATGACACAGACTTGCTTCTGAAAGCAAGAGAACATGAAGCACTTACTGAGAAAGGTCAAAGACTACAGCCTTCAGGTATAGATTACACCTCAACATAAAGTAAACAAAAACTCTCACAACTGGACCAGTAAGTAACACAATGGTAAATGAAGAAAATACTGAAGTTGTCAAGGATATCATTTAACTTGGATCCACAGTCAACACCCATAGAAGCAGCAGTCAATAAATCAAGACACATCACATTTGGCAAATCTACCACAAAAGCCTTTTTAAAATCTTAAAAAACAAAGATGATATTTTGAGGGCTAAGGCACACCTGACTCAAGCCACAGCCTTTTCAGTTGCCACATACATATATGAAATTTGGACAGTGAATGAGGAAGACTAAACAAAAATTGATGCATTCGAATTATGTGTTGGTAAAGACCACTGTAGGCTTCTGGAAGGACTTCTTCCTCCTTATGCATCTCACCCACCACAATCTGCCTTGCAGACCAACAGAGCTAAACTCATCATTTTTTTTTTTAATTCCTTTTACATTCCTTGTTCCACTAAGCTTTGGGGTACCTCAGGATCTTCCTATCAAGAACTGTGAGAAACTACCAACCAAAAAAAGTTCTGGCCCAGATGGCTTCACTGGAGAATTCTACCATACTTTTAGAGAAGAATTAACTCCAATACTACTGAGGCTATTTCACAGTATAGAAAAGGATGGAATACTCCCAGATTCATTCTATGAAGCCAGCGTAACCGTGATACCAAAGCCAGGTCAAAATCCCACAAAAAAATAAAATCACAGACCAATATCCCTCATGAACCTAGATGCAAAATTCTTCAACAAAATCCTAGCCAACAGAATTCAACAACATATCCAAAAAAAAAAGTCCATCATGACCAAGGTGGATTCATGCCAGGTGTGCAAGGCTGGTTCAGCATCAGAATAACAATTGATGTGATCAACCACATAAATAACACAAAGGATAAGAATGACCTGATTGTGTCAATTGATGCAGAAAAGGCATTTGACAAAGTCCAACACCCATTCGTGCTAAACTCTCAGCAAAATAGGAATAGAGCGGAAATTCTTGAATGCAATAAGGGGCATCTATGAAAAGCAACTGCCTACATCATCCTTAATAAAGAGAGACAGAAAGCATTCCCCCTGAGAATGGGAACAGGACAAGGATGCCGACTCTCACCACTTCTATTCAACATTGTGCTAGAGGTTCTAGCCAGAGCAATTAGACAAGACAAAGAAATGAAGGGCATCCCCATCAGCAAAGAAGAAGTAAAAATCTTCCTATTTGTAGATGATACGATCATATATGCAGAGAATCCTAACGAACCCACGAGTAAACAACTGGAACTAATAGAAGAGTTCAGCAAAGTGTCAGGATATAACATAAACATAAGTAAAGCAGTAGGATTCCCTTACACAAAGAAATCATCAAAGAAGAAATCACCAAATCAATACCATTTGCTCCAGCCCCCGAGAAGATAAAATACCTAGGAACAAATCTAACCAGAAAAGAAAATACCTATACAGAGATAATTAGAAGACCTTACTGCAAGAAACCAAAAGAGAATTATCTAAGTGGAGAAATCTACCCTGTTCATGGATAGGAAGACTTACCACTGTAAAATGTCTATTTTACCCAAAGCAATCTACATATACAATGGAATAACAATACAAATTCCAGTGTCATTTTTTAAAGAGATGGAGAAACAAATCACCAACTGTATTTGGAAAGGGAAGAAACCACTACTGAAGAAGAGAAACACAGTGGGAGGCCTCACACTACATGACCTTAAAACCTATTACACTGCCACAGAAGTCAAAACAGCCTGGTACTGGTACGAAAAGAGCATGTAGACCAATGGAACACAGGTGAGACCCCAGAGATGTCATCTTCCTTTTATGAACAGTTGACATTTGGCAAAGGCCCTAAGGTTGTAAACTGGGGTAAAAGCAGCCTCTTTAACAAATTGTGTTGGCAAAATTGGATAGCCATCTGCAAGAAACTGAAACAGGACACATATTTGACACATTATATAAAAACTAACTCCAAATGGATCAGACTTAAATATCAAACCAAAAATGATAAAGATTATGCAAGAAAAAAATAGGGTCAACAATGGAAATTCTAATACATGGCTTAGACTTTAAAATCTAACAAACAAAGCATGACCAACAGAAGAGAAAATAGATAAATGGGAGCTACTAAGAAGCAAACACTTTGGCTCATCCACACACTTTATCAAAAGCATTAAAAGACCAACTACAGAATTGGAAAAAATATTAGGCAACTACATGTCAGACCAACATCTGATCTCCATAATCTACAACATACTACAAAATGTCAACAAGAAAAAGGTAAATAATTAAACAGTTAGCAAAGCAAATGGACAGACACCTCACCAAACAGGACATCCAGACATTCAAAAGACACATGAGGAAATGCTCACGATCATTAGCTATTAGAGAAATCCAAATCAAAACTACAGTGAGATACCATCTCACCTCAGCATGATTGGCCATGATCCAAAAAACACAAAACAACAAATGCTGGAAGGGCTGCAGAGAGATTGGAACTCTTATGCTGTTGGTGGGATTGCAAGATGGTACAACCTCCTTGGAAAGCAATTTGGCTCTTCCTTGAATGTCTAGAAATAGATACCATTTGATCCGCTCATCTCACTGCTTGGAATATATCCTACAGAAACAAAGGCTGTCACGCAAATGGATGCACGCACACAAATGCTTATTGCAGCATGGTCCTCAGTAGCAAGAAGATGGAATCAACCCAGATGCCCAAAAAGACATGAATGGATAAATGAACTATGGTACATGTACTGAATGGAGCACTGTGCAATGATAAAGAACAATGACGATTTTAGGAAGCATCTCATAACCTGATTTGAATTGGCAAACATTATGCTGAGTCAAATTAGAGGCCAAAGGATAAATACTGTATGAGACCCCTGCCATAAGAACTTAAAATTAAACTTACATACAGAAGAAAAGAGTCTGATGGCTACAAAGATTGGGAGAGAGGAAGAGGGTTGGTCATAGATTAGATAGTTGGTAGAAGTTTGGTTAGGTGAAAGCAGTGACAGCGTGCCACAGAAAGTAGATCAACTTAACTGGACTTCACAGTAAACTGAAAGCTCCTCTAACCTGAACCCAATATTTCAAGGACAGAGTAGCAGAGGCAAGGATCTGGGGACCATGCTTTCAGGGGACACTGAGGCCAATTGGCATAAGTAGCCTATTGCTAAGAGAGTCCTCTGCAACCCACGTTTAGGGGTGCCATCTGGGCTCTTAAAAGCTAGGAAGCTGCTATCTGAGGTACACCAAATGGTCCCAACTCATCCAGAACGGATGATGACTGAGAACAACAAAGACACAAGGAGAAAAGAGCCCAGGAGACAGAAGGACCCATGCGAACAGGAGACTATATCAACATGTGACCAGAAAAACCAGATGGCACTTGGTCACCACCAAAGACAGCCATGATGGAGCACACAATGTAGAGTCCCTGAGACAACACAAGAAAATAGAGAAATCCAGTTCAAGAATTCTACTAAAAGACCAGAATTCATGGTCCAATGGCCTTGAGGATCACCTGGGAACATGGCCCCTACACAGGCTGCTGCCCCTAACCAGAAAATGCTACTGCAGTCAACTCTTCAACAAGAATGGACTGGACTCAAAGACACAGTGTGACCATATGGTGTGTGTACTTTATGGTTCTATGCATTTATGGGAGGCTGTCCTACTGATCCCTTTCTAGGTAGGAGGGAAAAGGGTGGAGAGGAGGGGACAGGAGCTTGTTAGGAGGATGTCAGAGGTATAGAATGAAAAGGAGGAGTGAGCTGTCACCAGGCCAGAAAAGCATAAGGAGCTGTAGCTAGGCAGTCATCCAAAATTGATTTGGATTGTATACTTTCACTTGATCACAATAAAAAAGGAAAAAGAGAGAAAGCAAAAAGAACTGTGAGAAGTCTGAGCTTTTACCCCATTTGTAAGCCTAAAGTTAGCTTGTCACCATTTCATGGATGCTGGTAGAAGATATGAGACTCTTGAGTTAGAGACAAAGAAAAGTTTACTGCTTATAGCAATAGCAGTTGGCAGAGTACCATCATTTCTCTCATAGAATAACCAAACCAAACCTGTCGCCACTGAGTTGATTTCAACTCACAGCAACCTTATAGGACAGAGTCAAACTTCCCCACAGAGTTTCCAAGGAGCAACTGGTAGATTCAAACTACCAACTTTTGGGTAGCAGCTGTAGCACTAAATCACTATGCAACCAGAGTTTCCATTTCTCTGGATTTCCCCCCCAAAACTCTGTTTCCATAGTGTAACACAAAGAGGTTCAGAAGACACCTGTACACATAAGAATGCTTTATGTGAGAAGAACTCTAAGTTCAGGAAGCACCAATCCTTTACAGCAGATAATAAGCCTGTCTGATCTTTGCCCCAGAGGGAGACATTATCTTTATTACACTAATAAGTAAACAAGTTTGCACTTTTCTATTTCTATCTTCTAATATTGTTGCTGTACAAACATCCTTGAAAAGATAATCCAGAAAAAAGCAGTTTGCTCACAAGATTTGCAGGGACCCTAGAAGGATTAGCTTCCAATATGTACTCCTGTATTTTTTTCTCTCCCTCCTCCTTAAACACTACTCTGTGAGGTTTATACCTTCTGATAATTCTTTCTTGTTGCAATCATCTATAAATCCTAGATAACTCCTACTGATTTTTGAAGATTTTAGACCCAGGTTCACTAATACTCTCTCCACATCCAGTAAAGTATCTTTCCAAAACCCTGGCTTTTGGTTCCATGACTCTTTTGCTCCTATGAGCTTCATTTCTACAACACTCTCTTATTACTTGTGAAGATGGACATCTTTTCATATGTTAGGTACTAGGTCTGACAGTTAAGTTCCCAAACTTGCCACCATGTACTTATATTGGCAGCACTGTAAAACCAACTCCATAAGGTTTTATAACCTTGGTATATCACTGTCTTTCAGCTGTGTTTGTGTCAACACGTGGCTGTCTTGCTGAGTGGCATTCATTATTGTTGTTGCATATTTTTGTGCCACCACAAGAATGTTGGAATTTGATTTAGAGCAATGAACAAATATTAAATTTGTTGTTAAACTTGACAAGAGTGGAAGTGAAATCAGGGACATTAGTCCAAGTTTATGGGAATAATGCCATGAAAAAAAAAAACCAGCAGTGTACAAATGGATTAAATGTTTGTCTGAGAAGAGAGAAAATGTCACTGATGAAGAGAGGTCAAGGTGGTCAGCACTGAGCAGAACTTATGAAGACTTTGCAAAAATTCATCAAATTGTGCTTTAAAGTCATTGTCTAACTGTGAGAAGCATTGTAGACCAAGTAAACATCGGTAGAGTAACAGTTATGGAAATTTTAATTGCAAATCTTGGCATGACAAAGATATGTGCAAAAATGGTCCTAAAGGAGCTCACTGATGAACAAAAGCAAAGGAGAGTCAAAGTTTGCCAAGACCTTTTGGAGATGCAAGATGATGTTTTGGGCCATGTTATCACTGGTGATGCAACACAGGTGTACCAATACAGCCCTGAAACAAATTGTCAAAGTGCATAATGGAAGTCAGTCAATTCTCTATGACCCAAAATGTTCCATCAGTCCAAATGAAGACTCAAATCAATGTTGGTAAACTTTTTTGATACCACAGGGGTTGCTCATTACGAATTTGTACCAACTGGACAGTCAACCAAGTCTACTGTTTGGAAATGCTGAAAATGCTCCACGAGTACGTCAGACGAAAATGACCTGAAATTTTCACCAACTCACGGCTCTTGCAGTAGAACAATGCACCACTCACACAGCACTGTCTATGAGTGAGTTTTTAGCAAGTAAACAAATAACTGTATTGGAACACCCTCCTTACTCACTTGATCTGGCCCCTAATGACTATGTTCTTTACTTGAAGATAAAGGAAATATAAGAAGGAAGACATTTTGATGGCATTCAGGACATGAAGGGTAATAAGACGACAGCTCTGATGGCCATTCCAGGAAAAGAGTTCCAAAATTGCTTTGAAGTATGGACTAGGTGCTGGCATCAGTGCATAGCTTTTCAAGGGGAGTACTTTGAAGGTGACTGTAGTGATCTTCAGCAATGAGGTATGTAGCACTTTTTCTAGGATGAGTTGGAAACTTAATTGGCAGTCTTCATATTTGAGTTTCTTCTTATGTGAATGCTATGTTCATATCCCTTATCCATTTTTCCTTGAGGTCATCATTTTCTTGTTTAATTAGCAAAAATGCTTTGGCTATTATAGATATTTATTCCCTGTTGGCTTTAGTTGTTTTAAATATCTTTTTCCAAACTGTGACTTATACATGACGTCTTTTGATATTTAGGACTTTAACCAACAAGACCTTATCTTCATATGTGGTATCAGCATGCATTCTCAATGTGGGTGATAGTGCTCCCAAGGGAGTGAAAACCGGGTTTTATGGGCAACAAAATATCTTAGATATTACCAAGAGTTGTGACCTCCTCCCCCGTAAACAGATACATAGGCAATCCCCCAATTATGAATGAGTTCTGTTCCTCTGTCTGTCTTTAGGTCAACACTGTACAAAAGTTGGCACAGTTAGTATATGGTGTACTTTTCTCTGCATAAAAAAATGAAACATCTAGATACAGTAAATAATAAAAATAAAATAATAAACAAAAAGAATAATACAGTGATGATAATGTTTTGATGCACATCACAAAATAGCACCCATTTTGTGAATTTTTAATATAATTGACTTTACAGGGCTTGATTCATAACTATGTGTTGTATGTAAGCCAAACGTTCGTTACCCAGGAACTGCCTGTATACTATATCTATGGCACTAAAATTTCATGGGGAAAGACGGATAATTAGGGAAAAAAATTTTAGAAAGTTTCCACAGGTGGAAATAATGAGAAAAGGTTGAGAAACACTGGTATAAGCAAAGGGCCCATCATTATTTTCCTCCATAAAATCAGCCATTTCCAAAACATCACCTATTAAACTTTCATATACCTTGCTCCCATCTCCATGTACAAGTTTACTGCTGACCTTTCTCAACTGTTTCATAGAATATGTGTCCCTAAGCTAGTCTCATAATTTTTTTTTAGGTACAACTTATTACAGACAATTTTGCCATCTAATACCCAATAGGAGGTGCCCCTCTGTATTTCTTTTGCTAAATTTTGTTGTTGTTGTTAGGTGCTGTTGAGTCAATTCCGACTCATAGCAACCCTGTGCTCAACAGAACAAAACACTGGCTAGTCATGCGCTGTGTCCACAATCATTTTTATGCTTAAGTCCATCATTGTGGCCACTGTGCCAATCCAACTCATCAAGGGTCTTCCTCTTTTTCTCTGACCCTCCACTCTACCAAGCTTGATGTCCTTCTCCAGGGACTGATCCTTCCTGAAAACCCGGCCAAAGTATGTAAGATGCAGTCTTGCCATCTTTGCTTCCAAGGAGTGTCTGGTTGTAATTCTTCCAGAACAGATCTGTTTGTTCTTCTGGTGGTCTATCATACATTCAACATTCTTCTCCAACACCATAATTCAAAGGCATCAATTCTTCTGTTTTCTTTGTTCGTTGTTCAGTTTTCCCATGCATATGATGCTATTGAAAGTATCACGGCTTGGGTCAGGTGCACTTTAGTTTTCAAGGTGACATTTTTACTTTTCAACACTTTAAAGAGATCCTTTGTAACAGTTTTCCCAACGCAATGCATCTTTTGATTTCCTGACTCCTGGTTCCATGGGCTTACATTGTGGACCCAAGTAAAATGAAATTCTTGACAACCTTGATCCTTTCTCTATTTATGATGATGTTGCTTACTGGTCCAGTTGTAAGGACTTTTGTTTTACTGATGTTGAGGTGCAATCCACACTGAAGGCTGTGCTCCTTAATCTTCATCAGTTAGGGTTTCAAATCTTCTTCACTTTCAGCAAGTAAGATGGTGTCTTCTGCACAATGCAGGTTGTTAATGAGTCATCCTCCAATTCTGTTGCCTCGTTCTTCTTCATATAATCCAGTTTCTCAGATTATTTGTTCACCATATAGATTGAAAAGGTATGGAAAAACGATACAACCCTGATGCATACCTTTCCTGACTTTAAGCCATGCAGTGTCCCCTTGTTCTCTTCACACAGCTACCTCTTGATCCATATACAGATTCCTTAAGAGCACAATTAAGTATTCTGGAATTCCCATTCTCTACAGTGTTAGCCATAATTTGTTATGATCCACACAGTCAAATGCCTTTGCATAGTTAATGAAACACAGGTAAATATCTTCCTGGTATTCTTTGCTTCCAGCAAAGATCCATTTGACATTAGCAATGATAACCCTGGTTCCATGTCCTCGTCTGAATCCAGCTTGAATTTCTGGCAGTTTCTTGTCAATATAGTGTTGCACTCACTTTTGAAAATTTCCTTAACTAGTCATACCATATTTGTTCTTCTAATATATGTTAGAATAAATATTTTTAGAATAATACATATTTAGGAAACCCTGGGGGCATAATGGTGAAGTGCTACTGCTGCAAACCAAGAGGTTGGCAGTTCAACTCCAGCTGGCACTTCTTGGAAACTCTGTGGGAGTGCTCTGCTCTGACCTACAGGGTTGCTATGAGTTGGAACTGAGTCAACAGCACCTAACAACACCAAAAATCAAATACATATTTAGAATAATGCTTCCAACAGGTATCAGAAGAATAAGTATGTTGAATTTATTTTTTAAAAGTTCTACAGAATTTTTGTCAGGAATGAATTGAATTTACATGTTAATTTTGGAGAACTGACACCTTGATGCTGTTGCTATCCCTTTTGCAAGAATGGCTTAAACAAAAAAATCACTGTTAAGGAGTCGATTCCAACTCATAGCAACCCTATAAAACAGCATACAGCTGCCCCATAGTTCTTGCAAGGAGCAGCTGGTGGATTTGAACTGCTGACATTTTGGTTAGCAGTTGAGCTCTTAACCACTCTGCTACCAGAGCTCAGAGCAAGGCATAGCACTCGGTTAACACAGGCATTTATGACTTACATAAATTCTTTTTTTCCCATAAAGATCTTATACACTGTTTACGTGGTTAAAGTCATAGATGTTTTAGCTTTGCTATTATGATTGGCATCATACTACATATATTTTTAGTTTATTATTGCTGGTGTAGGATACTACTGATTTTTGTGAGTGGATCTTGTGTCTGACAACCTTGCTGAATTCTCTTACTAGAACTACGGTTTTTTTCAGTCGGTTCAGTTGGGATTATCTAATCTGCAGAAAAAGGTGAGAAACACAAATGAAATCGTGTACTTTCTCTGAAACAGGTAAGAAGAAACCAATAACCCAGTGATGCGTGGCACAAGTAACAGTGAACCAAACTCCTGCTGAGCACACTGGAGTAGGGTAATGGCACAGGTCATTTCTGCTTTGCCTTTCAACGATTAGATTGTTCAGTTGTGCCTAACAAGTACCTATAATTCTTTTTCTTTGTACATATGCTCAGTCCTTTCCTTTTTTTGACATATAACTATGAATGTTTAGGAATGCATGATGTTACAAAAGCATGGAAGCTCTTGTATTGCTTTATTTCATCAAGCAGCACAGTAACCAACATCCTCTGGCTTTCTTCGAGCAGTCATTCTTAACAACCTCTGAACAGTCTTACCAGGACTCACAATGGGAATAAATGTTAAACACATATATTGGAGCAGGGGTTAAGGGTGGGGGGATCTTTTGAGCAGTGACCTATCAAAAATGGCTAAGTCAAAGTATTTGTTTCTGACTCATGATTCAAATTCATTGCATAATAAGAACTAGAAAATAATTGCATTGAATGCCCACATCATTTCCTAAACTGACCAATATGTACAAAATCAAACTGTGCTCCATCGGAATAAATTTAGAGAAGATTTCAGTGAAGATACATGAATATGGAAGCTGGAAATCTTCTAAAATTTTCACAAGAAATCTAGATGTCATGAGAAACAAATTCTTGTAAAAGATAGAATTTACTGAAATGAAGATTTATTTAACACCCTAAAAGGCCTAAGAAATTACTTAGTCAACAAATCATTTCTACTGGAATGAAAGTGTGGCCCTTGGAAAATTTTGAGCATATGTACTTTAAACACCACCAAACAGACTTCTACATAAGCTTTTTGTAGTCTAAGTGGGATTCAGAGCTAAGGGTATGGGGTAAAAACATCCCACTGAGATTAACTTTTGCTAGAGAGAACAGAATTTTCTTTATCTGTTACACAGAACAGATGGAAAGAGAAGTTTGTGACAAGTGAATAATCTTAGCAGCAGGCAAGAATTCAAATGATGCTTGTATTTGTAAATCTGCTGAAAAGATCTCTTTAAAGAGTCAAAAAGACATCACTTTGAAGACTAAAGTGCACCTGACCCGAGCCATGATGTTTTTCAAAAGCCTCACATGTACGAGAAAACTTGACAATGAATAAGGAAGACCTAAGAAGAATCAATGCCTTTGAATTACGGTGTTGGTGAATAATATTGAATATACCATAAACTGTGAGATGAACAAACAAATGCTTCTTGGAAGAAGTACAACCAGAATGCTCACTGGAAGGAAGGATGGTATGACTTCATCTCACATACTTTGGACATGTTATCAGGAGAAATCAATCCCTCAAGAAAGGTATCATGCTTGGTAAAGTAGAGGGTCAGCAAAAAAAAGAAAGACCTTCAATACAGTGGATTAACATAGTGGCTGCAAAAGTGGGCTCAAACATAATAACCATGTGAGGATGGCGGGAGACCAGGCAGTGACTGATTTTGTTGCACTCCAGGTCACTGTGAGTTGGAATCAATTCACTGGCACCTAGCAACAATAACAGCTGCTTTTAGTAAGTAGGCAGGACACAGTGGGCTATCAAGAATGGAAAAAAATCATAACAAAGACAAGCACTTTACTCCTCATGAAGATACTGCTATGTATTTCTGTGAGGAAGCATGAGGAGAACCTGAGATATCAGGGAAATAAAAACAATGGTGATTTAACGTAGGCCATCATTAATGACTACGTGGTTGTCAACGGTGGTGTTAAGTCGCTGTGCTTTGTCATTATTGCTGAGTTAGTTTCAACTCTTAGCAATTCTACATGTAAGAGAATGAAACACTGCTTAGTCCTATGCTTTCCCCCACAATCACTGTCATGTTTGTTGCAACCATTGTGTCGTTCCATCTCATTGAGGATCTTCCCCTTTCTCATCATGCTCTGCTTTACCAAGCATGCAATCCCTCTTCAAGGTCTCACACCTCCTGATAACATGTTCAAATTATGTGAAACAAAGTCTTGCCATCCTTGCTTCTAAAGAGCACTCTAGTCATGCTTCTTCCAAGACAGCTCGTTCTTTTGACAGTCCATGGCACGTTCCACATTCTTCACCAACACCGCAGTTCAGGGGCATCAATTCTTTCCACATGAGGTGATTAAAAATACGATGGTTAGATTAAGCACACCTTGGTCCTCAAAGTAAGATCTTTGGGTTTTTTTATACTTTAAAGAGATCTGTTGCAGCAGATTTGCCCAATGCAGTACATTGTTGGTACTCTTGACTGCTGCTTTCATGGACATTGATTGTAGATTAAGTAAAACGAAATCTGCAACAACATTAATAATTTCTCCATTTATCATGATGTTGCAAAGATTGTGGAGATTTATGTTTTCTTTATGTTGAGGTATAATCCATGCTGAGGGCTGTGGTCTTTGATCTCCATCAGTAAGTGCCCCAGGTCCTCACACTTTCACAAGCACGGTATGCCATCTATCTGCATATGCCAGATTGCTAATGAATCTTCTGCCAATCCTGATGCTATATTCTTCTTCATATAGTCCAGCTTCCTGTATCATTTGCTCAGCATACAGATCTGATAAACACAGTGAGAGAATACATTCCTGAGACACTCCTTTCCTGATTTGAAACCATGCACTGTCCCCTTGTTGTGTTGCAATGACTGAGTCTTGGTCTATGTACAGGTTTCTTACAAGCACAATTAAGTGTCCTGGGATTGCCATTCTTCATACAGTTATCCATAATTTGCTATGATCCACACAGTCAAATGCCTTTGCACAGTCAATAAAACACGGGTAAACATCTTTTTGGTATTTTCTTCTTTCAGCCAGGATCCATCTGACATCAGCATGATATCCCTTTTTCCACATCTTTCCACATCTTTCTCTGAATCTTGTTTGAATTTCTGGAAGACTACTGCAACTTTTTTGAATTATCTTCAGCAAAATTTTACTTGCGTGTAATGTTAATAACACTGTTCCGTAATTTTCTAATTGAGTTAGATTAGCTTTTTTTGGAATGGACACACATGTGGAAGTGTTCCCCTTGATTGGCAAGGTGGCTGTCTTCCAAATTCCTTGACATAGATACGTGAGCACTTCCAGCATTGTATACCTTTCTTTTTTTTTTTTCAAACATCTTAGTTTGTATTCAGTCAACACCTGGAGCCCCGTTTTTCACCAATACCTTCAGCGCACCCTGGATTTCTTCCCTCAGTACCACAGGTTCCTCACCATATGCTGCCTCCTGAAATGGTTGAAAACTGAGCAATTCTTTTTCGGTACAATGACTCTGCATTACTTTAATCTTCTTGTGATATTTCCTGGGTTGCTCAATATTTTGCCATAGAATCCTTCAAAATTGCAACTTGAGACTTGACTTTTTTCTTCATTTCTTTCAGCTTGACAAATTCCATGCATGTTCTTTCCTTTCAGTTTCCTAAATCCAGCTGGTTGCTCATTTCATTACAATACTTTACCTTCTCAAGCTGCCAATTGAAATCTTCTGTTCAGCTCTTTTACTTCATCATTTCTTCCTTTCACTTTAGCTACTCTAAGTTCAACAGCGAATTTCAGTCTCTTCTGACATCCACTTTGGTCTCTTTTTATCTTTCCTGTCTTTTTAATGACCTCTTGTTTTCTTCATTTAAGATATCCTTGATATCATTCCACAACTTGTCTTAAGTCATTAGTGTTTCAATGCATCAAATCTATCCTTCAGAGGGTCTCCAAATTCGGGCAGGATATGCTTAAAGTTGAATTTGGTTCTCAGGCACCTGTTTTCATTTTATTTTGCTTCAGCTTCCACTTGCATATGAGTAACTGATGGTCTATTCCACAGTTGGCCCCTGGCCTTGTTCTGATGATATTAAGCTCTTACAGAGTGTCTTTCCACAGATTCTATTCCTGTGTAGTCCACCCAGTGAGATCCATGCATTTAGTCTCCATTTATGTTGTTGGAAAAGGTATTTGTAGTAAGTAAGTTAGGGATATTCCAAAATTCTATCATGTGATCTCTGGTATTGTTTCTATTACCAAAGACATATTTTCCAATATCTTTCTTCTTTGTTTCCAACTTTCTAATTACATTCACCAGTAATTACCAATGTATCTTGACGGTATATTTGATCAACTTCAGCCTGCAGAAGTTGGTAAAAGTTGTCAATTTCCTCATCTTGGCCTTAGTGGTTGGTGTGTAAATTTGAATAATAATTGTATTAACTGGTCTTTATAGGCTTATGGATAGTATCCTATTACTGACAGTGTACTTTGAGATAGATTTTGAAATGTTTCTTTCAACAATGAATAATACACCATTCCTCTTCAATTTGTCATTGCCAGTATAGTAGACCATGTGATTTATTTATTCAAAATGGTCAATGTCATTCCATTTCAACTTGCTAATAATGCCTAGAATGTCAATCTTCAAGTATTTCATTTTTGAAGCTTTCCAGTTTTCATAGATTTATAATTTGTGGATTCCACATTCTGATTATTAATGACTGTTTACAGCTATTTCTTCCATTTTTGAATCATGCCATGCCAGCAAATGAAAGTCCTGAAAGCTTTATTCTATCCACATCATTAAAGCTGACTGTTCTTTGAGAAGGAGGTAGCTCTTCTTCAGTTATATTTTGAGAGCTCTCTAGCCTGAGGGGGCTTGTCTTCTGGTACTATATCAGTGTTTCACTGCCATTCATAGATTTCACTAGTCATTTTTTTCAGAAGTAGAACACCAGGCCTTTCTTCCTAGTCTCTCTTAGTCTTGAAGCTTCACTTAAATCTGTCCACTTATGGGTGATCCTTTTGTTTGAAATACTAGTGGCATAACTACCAGCATCACAGCAATATACAAGCCACCACAATATGACACACTGACAGACATATGGGGTTATACTTTGTACATGGGTTTTTTACAAAGGTATGCACAATGTATAAGTTGATTCTGTGTCACAGCTGTGTGACACTGTGAGCCATTGACATTCAGAGATTCTTTCTTGCTCTCTCTGTCTCCTGTTCCATGTTTTGTTTGTGTTTTTTTCTTTGTTGTTGTTTTTAATCTCTTACATCTAGCACAGTGTATAGGCATGCAGCAGGTGCTCTATCATGGAAATGTTTTGTGTTCTAGAGCAATGAGGTTATATGATTTAAGATTCTTCTGTTTCTAGATTCATTATCATTGGGTTTGGCTATCTAATAAACATATGATTTATTCTGCTTTAGCCACCATACCGTGAATTAGTTCAATCTAGGCCAATTATTCTAACCTCTATGTTAGACTTTTAACTCTGCCAGATGCTATTTGACAGTAAATTCTCCAATACTGAAGATCTTGCCAAGCATACATTATGTTGTTGTGTAATTAAAGCTTTCTAGTACTCAGTATGGTATTATTAGCTCAAGCTGTAGCTCACTTAGTGTATGTAATTACAGCACACTCAGCAGTGAGCATGACCTACAAAGCAGAGGGGGGTTTCTGGTGCTATTTTTATTTATGAATGTTGACAATTTGTAGAGTTATTACTAGAACTTCTAATTTTGAGAGACAAAGTTGATGTTCACATTACATTTGCAAATATCTTTGGAATATCTAATATCAAACTCTTTAGGAGATACTTAGAGCTGTTATATATAGTAGTGATGGTTAAATACTAATATCTGAACATGACTTCAATTTTTTTGATTCTTTCCTTGAGTGGATGCCTGATGGGAAAATGACAAGAGACAAAATGGTACAAAAGTAGGGAAGTCGTAAAGAACTGCTCTGCTGGAGAGTCACAGCTTCTTAAAGTTTCATAATGCCTAAGGCATATTGAAAGCCCTGGTGGTATAGTGGATAAGAGCTATAGCTGCTAACCAAAAGGTTGGCAGTTCAAATCCATAATCTCTTCCTTGAAAAATGGGACAGTTCTTTTCTGTCCTATAGGGTCACCATGAGTCAAAATCAACTTGACTGCAATGGATTTGGTTTGTTTTCTTAAGGCATACTCACATCTCAATAACTGATACTTTCTTGTCATCATTAGTAAATTTATACATTTCACATCCTTAAACATCCCTCTATAATAGGCACAGCAGTTGGCCCTTAAACTGCTAGCAATCATGGATGTATTCTAACAGGGACCAAGACTATCCTGCCTCCTGGGTAGTAAATGGTGGAGAACTCAGAGGTGGAAAGAGGTAGGCTTCAGGTGCCTGGCATTTCCTCTCTGGCTAGCTTCCAGCTTCCCTTCTTGTCACTCGCCAGTAGCTATTACAGTCTCAGCTTGGCTTCTTTGTCTTTGCTTATGTGTTCCTTTAGGAATTAACTGCATGACAGGAAAGGTTAAGGCTTAACCCATACCTATGGCCTTTAACTGAAAACTCTCAATATCAATAATTGAAGAACTTTAATTGTTTAAAAAAGATGTCCTGAAGACTATTCTTTCATTTCCCCTTACGGAATTGCCATCAATAGCAAGAGTTATTTGCACATCATTGTGTATTTGCAAAGCTCTGTGAACCTCAAGAAGAAATCTCTTCAAGCATGCAATAGACATTCCATTTTATTCAAAAGCACATAATATTTTATTTCAAAGAAATTAATGTTTAAGAAAGAACTTTCAGTTTTAAAATTATTCATAATTTACGCTTTAACAATGTACTTTTAAATATTCTGAAGAGGACATGATGGCTGTTTCACTATAAAGAATCTTCCATTTCCAAATATACATAAAGGCAATTTTCACTTACGTGGCTGAGAATTTATACACCAATGCAGGCAGATAATTAATACAATAAAAGTCTTTTGGGTATTATGTAGGAAGATACATACCGGCATAATCAGCCAATCAAGTTACAGTGGGCTTTTATTTCATATGGGCCTTTTTCAAGGTCTTGGTTTGACTAATAATATATGTACACACATAATTTTCTTATGTTAAACCATGTTATAATAGGGTTATACTTAAAGCATCTTCAGATTTCCATTACATGGGCCATTATCAAATCATCATGGGACTGAGTGATGGCCTATATGAGGCCTTTCCGAATAGGTGCCAGTGAAGTACAGAAATGTTAGAGCTGTTGGAGCCCTTAGGGATAATCTAGCCTACCAATACTTCTTACAAACATGGAAACTAAAGCCCAGAGAAATGAGTCTGGCTTACAACGCTCAGCATGTCTTTAAAGGTAATACCTGGTATTGGATAAGCAACTAATTCATTAGAGGTTCGCAAACAGAATCATTCACACAGTGTTTCCCTAGACACACACCATACATTTCTTAATTATTAAGGCCCACAATCTCAAATTTTTAATGGATACTTATGTTTAACATATTCACCTGAAATTTATTCAAAAACCCTCATAGGAAACATGGATGTTAGATGCTATCAGTCATATTAAAAATTAACAAAAGAAAATAACACGTGTTGACAAAGATGTGGGTAAATTAGGACCCCTTGTACCTTCAAGGTAGGAATGTAAAATGATCCAGCTTCCGGGAAAAACAGTCTAGCAGTGCCTCATAAAAGTTAAACAGAATTATCCTATGACTCAGCAATAACACTCCAATATGCCCCTCCCAAAAAATTGAAAACAGGCACTCAAAGAAATACCTCCACATGAAATTTCGTAGCGGCACTATTCACAAGCCAAAGGGTGGAAACAACTCGCACGTCCATCAGCTGATGGTTGCATCAATAAAATGTAGTCTATCCATACACTGGAATATTATTCATCTGTAAAAAGGAATGAAGTTCTTATATGTGCTAATGTAGATGTACCTTGAAAACATTATGTAAGTGAAATGAACCAAACACAACAGGTCACGTATTTTATGACTCCTTTTATATGAAACACCCAGGATAGATACACTGCAGAAGGAAAACCAACTAGTGGTTACCAAGGGCTAGATGAAAAAGGGAGTAGGGAGTGATTGCTTCATTGCACTTTATCTCAGTTTCCTTTTACGGTGATGATGAAAAAGTTTAGACAGAGATGATGACTACACAACACCAGGAATATACTAAGTGAATTAGATGTTTTAAAATATTAATGATTAATTTTATATTATGTGAATTTTACCCTAGTAAAATACAAACTCTGTGAACATTTATATTGTCTTACATTTTTAGTTTTTCATTTATTAAAGGAAAGTTTTTATAGTTTTACTGTTTTTAAACTTGATAACAAAAATAGAGATGTTAAAAAAAAACTAACAAAAGGGAGGAAGGAGGGCAGGAAGGCAAGGAGTTAACAAAGAAAGAACCCAGCACAGTGGGAGAAAGATGTGGTAGGTAGTCTGCTACTATAATGATTTATAGTCTTAGAAATTCTGGGGCCAGTTCTGCTCTGTCTTATAGTTTCACTGTGAGTTGGACTCTGCTCTATGACAGTGGGTTTAACTGCCGAGCACTTTAGTGCTGCTCCGTGAGGGCTCCTATGTCTGAAAAGAAGACACTGCTATGGTAACATGTTACTTAAGTCTCCAGATGCATCGCCTCATGTCTGTCCTCACCATTAACAAAAAGCTCGCTGAGGGCTGAGAGCACATGTTATTCACTGATTTGTACCCCTACTTTCTGTTAATAGTATTTGTTATATTACGTGTGTATATCCTTCCTGAATGGAAAAAAATTCTGTCACTATGACACTGCATCCAAATACCGGTTGAATGAATCCTATCTAATATGCATCAGTTTAGATTCATTAATGTTGAATCCAACAAATCTTTTGCATAAAGACTAAGACTTTTTTTTATTTTAAAAAAAACAATAATAACTTACACAAATGGGGTTCAAAATACTTGCAGGCAAAGTATAAAATGAAAATATTTATCTTTTTTTAAAACTTCATTGAAAGTTCAAATTAAGCACCATTATGACTTTTTTTCTTGAGTAAAAGACTGATTTAAAAATACATGGCCTGTATACATGCTGCTGGCCCTGACCAGAAACCAGTACTGAGGTCAATTCTTCAGACAAGAATGAACTGGACTCTGGGACATAGTGTGACCATATGGTGTGTGTACTTTATGGTTTTATACATTTATAGGAGGCTGTCCTACTGGTTTCTTTCTAGATGGGAGAGAGGAGGGCAGGGAGGAGGGGATAGGTGCTCGGTAAGAGGATACTAGTAGAGTGAAAAAGAGGAATGTGTTGTCACTGGGTGAGGAGAGCAGATGGAGCTTCAGACAGGTGGCCACACAAAATCAATTTGGATTGTATGCTTTCACTTAATCACGATTTAAAAAAAAAAAATTCATTGACCAAAAAAGAAAACCAAACTCACTGCCACTGAGTCAGGTCCAACTCATGGAAACCATAGAGGTCAGAATGGAACTGCCCCATAGAGTGTCCAAGGAGTGCCTGGCAACTTTGAACTTCTGACTTTTTGGTTAACAGATGTAGCATTTAACCCGCTATGCCACCAGGGTTTCCACATTTATTGACACTCTCGTTAAAGACGTTTGATTATGAAGCTAAGCTGGCAATCTGAGTTGAAGAAGAGCACTTTGATTCTTTGTTCATCCTTTATTATGTTACGCCAGGCTGAGACGGGAAAATATCTAAGTGGAAGACAGGAGAGGGTGTTACATACTGAATGAAGACCCTGGAGACAGAGAATCAGTTGACAGGCATTTGGTTTATACAAGTGCAAATGGGCATCTTTCCCTGCCTTGAGTTTGGAGCCAGTGGCAGAACTGAGCCAACAGCCAAGTTCTGAACAGGGTAAACAGAAGGCTCCTGGAGTCCTGACATTTTCAGTGATTCTTGTACACATTTAACTATATTCATTGAATGGAGGCAGGAGAGGTGGGTAGGGAGCAACTAACTGTTATAACATCGTGTGATAAGGGCTATAATGTATCACAGTACAACCAGAGTGCTCCTTGAAAGCAAAGATGACATGCTTTGGACATACTGTCAGGAGGGATCAGTTCCTGAAAAGGATATCGTGCTTGGTAGGGTCAGTGAAAAAAGAGGAAGACCCTCAATAAGATGGATGGATACAGTGGCTGCAACACTGAGCTGAAGCATATAAACGATTGTGGACATGGTGCAAGACTGGGCAGTGTTTCGTTCTGTTGTGCATACGGCGGTTATGAGTTGGAACCACCTCGACAGTACTTAACAACAGCAACATGACAAAGGCTCTAATAAATGGTACCTCACTCAGCTATGAATGGGAGAGAAGAGTGGATTTGGAACATCTTAAAGGAGGGGCTGGTAAGAACCAAGGCAGCCCTGGATGGCACAAACAATTACGAACTAGACTACTAACCAAAAGATTGGCAATGCACACCTACATGGAGGAAGAAAGCCCTGGTGATCTGCTTCCAGAAAACTCATATCCTTGAAAGCTTCGTGGGACACAGTTCTACTCTGCAACACACAGGGTCTCCATGAGTCAGAATTAACCGGAACCCAACTGAATGTCTGTTTCCTGTGTTTCTCTGCTTGTTTTAGTAGGACTCACGTAGAAGGAACACCATGAGCAAAGGCAGAGAGGTGAAAGGCCCACCTTACACTTCGACTTGTTACATACACTAGGTGTGACTTTGCATCCATTCTCATAAATGACCTCTGCCTTATTTGCCGTCCCTAAGTGCTTCTTTGCATCCAGCCTAATTCCTGATTCTCTTTAGGACAGAGGCCTTGCTGGGCTCTTGCCACCCCACCTGCATTCCATTCCCAAATAGCTGAAATCACACCTCAAAGCATGCTTGCTGTCTCACTCACCTTCCCAAGGGTTGCCTGCCCGTCTCTGACTGGTTTCCTGGGCTGTTGAGTGAACTTGGATAAATCATTTACTTTTTTCTGAACTTTGGTTTCTCAAGCTATAAATTACAAAGAAGACTATCCACCAGACTGGTTTGCTGAGAGGATAAAACCAGTAATGTCTGTAAAAAGCCTACTGTGAGGCCTGTACATGTTACTTCTATTCCCCTTCTGAGTTCTGACCACTAGCTGAAATACCTCTACTACTTCCTATTGCTACCACTTTGCTCCCCCCACACATTCAGAGTGTTTGAAGTGCTATTCATCTTCCGGGGCCTTCTCCCCACAGTCTGTACTATGTTGCTAAATAGTATCTGTTGCTTCCTGCCACAGCAGCTGGCTCCATTCCTGGAACTGCTCCATCTCCTAACTGGGAGAGACCTCATTTCCTGTGAACCCTCCCAGGCTGCTGCTTCCTGATGGCCAGTTATACCCTGAAATGGGATACTAAGAACTTCTAGTCTTGAAAGGAGATTTAAAAAAAAAAGACTCCTAGCAACCCTCTAGTGCAGAATAGAACTGCTCTACAGAGTTTCCAAGGAGTGCCTGGTGGATTCAAACTGCCAGCCTTTTGGTTAGCAGACATAGCACTTAAGCATTAAATTACGAGGGTTTAAGCTTAAGGGAAATTTAGAGTTGTTTCAGCTATTTAAAAGTCTAACCCATAAACAAGAATCAGGCCAGAGTTTCTAAACTTTTTTAAGCAATGATCTTTTGAGGGGCCCAGTGAGGCCTACAGACCCTGACTAAACATAAAGATTTTAGATGTATAAACTCTAACACAGGATTACAAAGAAACCAAATATATTGAAATACAGTTATCAAAACATTTTTTAAAAACAAGTTTGTGATAGAGCAATGTATGATTTTCTATTGAGACAACAAGGAAGAAGAAGCAGGTCTACCAGTCTCTGAAACTGCAAAATTGCACTGAGTGTAAGTCATATTTCAAGAGTTTTGGAGCCACTGGACTATGATACAAAAACGTCTGTGATTTCAAATAACTAGATGGTGCTTGGCCACCACCAATGACTGCAGGAGAGTAAAAGGTATGCAGAGTTAGAACTTTATTAAAACACCAGACATGATGGTCTGACAGACTGGAGGGTCAGTGCACAGCCCCTGGGCTCTGCAGCCCAGAACCGAAACCATTCCCAAAGACGACTCTTGAGACAAAGGTTGGACTGAACCATATGACATAAAGTGATACTGGTGAAGAGTGTTACTTCTTGGCTTAAGTAGATACATGAGGCTAACTTGGCAGCTCCTATCCAGAGATAATATGAGAGGACAGAGAAGGACAAGAACTGGTTGAATGGACACAGGAAATACAGGGTGGAAAGGAATGGGCTCCCACAGGGTGGGGAGAGCAGCTGGAGTTACACTGCAATGTGTGCAAGTGTTTGTATGAAAAATTGACTTGGATTGTAAACTTTCTCTTAAAGCACAATAAGATATTTTTTAAAAAAGAAAAAAAATCTGTGATTTCTACAGCCGACAAAGTCAGGGAGACTGTAAATACTACTGTGATTTCCTGCCTTCATTTGTAATTGGAGGAAATGTAAATTTCATTAGAAGTAAGTGAAAACAGAGTTGTCATTTTGTTTTCCTACCCCTTGGCCCATGCCCTCTTCCCACACTTCTTGTGCAGAGGTTGTAGACTAGACTCATCTGTGCTGTTCAGGAGAGCCCAACAAGGCTTAGTGGTTCTGTATTATACAAGGGCAAATTTCAATTCAATGCAATAAAGAGCTTTCTAACAATTAAAAATCCTCCAACCCCCCAAATTAGGCCACTTAGTGAAGTAATGGAACACTGGTGGCCTAGTGTTTAACCACTATGTCTGCTAATCAAAAGGTTGGCAGTTTGTATCCTCCAGGTGTTCCTTGGACATTCATTCTATGGGGCAGTTCTACTCTGACCTATAGAGTTGCTATGAGTTGGAATCGACTCAATGGCAGTGAGTTTGGTTTGGTTTAGTGAAGTAATGAGTTTTTCAATACTACATGTATTCAAAACAGGTTGCATAGGGTTAAATGAGAATTTCTGTATTGAAAAGGAAATCAGGGCTCCATTTACATAAGATATAATGTAACTAATGCTTTCCAGAGTGTGCAATACACAGTCATGTTAACATCTGGCAGGCATGGTGCAAGCTATTTTACCTTCATTCACCCACTCAATCCTAGTAGTAATTGGGTGAGGTAGGCATTGTCTCCTGAATGACATCCCAGAGTTATTTTCAAAAAACTTGACCAAGGCCAAACAACTAAGAAGTGGAATTCAAAGCAGTGTTTTTCTAGCTTCAAAATTTAATCATAGTTTGCATCTGTAAAATGGAATTAATAAGTGCTTGCTATTGTGGTAAGCGGGACATGATGGCCCAAGATGGGGCCCAGGGCCAGAACAGCACCCCAACCACACCCTTGTTTACCAGACCTAGGGCTTTCATGGCGCATGCCTGTGGGCAGTGGCTTCCCGCTAGCCTATTGTGGGCCTCCATCTTGGGAGAGCGTGGCACATGAGGATTGGAGGAATCTAGGGTATAAATTGAGTAAGCACGAGGAGAGGAGGAGGAGGAGAATAATAATAAAGTAAGCAACCGGCAAGGCGGCTCGCATCCGTGTGTCCTGTCT
The DNA here is from genome assembly GCA_028571685.1 of Heterohyrax brucei. Classification (NCBI taxonomy): domain Eukaryota; kingdom Metazoa; phylum Chordata; class Mammalia; order Hyracoidea; family Procaviidae; genus Heterohyrax; species Heterohyrax brucei. The sequence goes on along the minus strand of CM053142.1, from coordinate 140,292,157 downwards.
TCTTTCCGCCGGCGGACAGTTAGGCAGCGACAAGTGGTGGCCCGTACGGGGACCCACTCTTCAATCAAGGAGCCCGAAGAAGTGAAACGCTAGCGTAAGTAGGACCCCGGAAGTAGGGGCGAAGGGAAAGTGAAACGCTAGCGTAAGTAGGACCCCGGGAGTAGGGGCGAAGGGAAAGTTATTTTATTGCGGAGATTAGGAGGCCGTGTGAAACCCAGAGGCGATGGGGAACCAGCCTTCCTCTCGGCACTTACTTGATGCCTTAAAGTGCTTATTGATGCTGCCGCTGATCACCTCACTAGAGCCACTCTCATCCTTAATGCCACTGAACAAGCTGAAGCTTTTCACAAACGTTTTCATGTGAATGCTCACACCCTCTCCTCGCGCTTCCATATATCGCGGGAAGCCGCTCGGGCCATAGTAAAACAATGCGCCTCCTGTGCACCCTACCAACCCCAGCCACACATAGGTTGACCTATTGCAGGACCAAGTGGATGTGCTATTCCAGCTGGCACAGCTGGGTTGTGAGCAAAGGCTTCCTGGATTGTGTGTCACCTCCGTACAGTTCAGCAACATCTCTAGAGCTGCTAACCTCTCTCGGTCTCTTTCTTTGGAACTACAGGGCAACTGGTCTGCTAATTTAGAGCAGACTCTGGAACAGCTCAGACTCTCCATCGTTGCGATCAACTCCATGCGAGTCGATACTCACACTGCCAGCGGACTGCTGAAATTTATGAGCTCAGCGTTTTCCACCATCAAGGAATGGGTGGGACTTGGGGTACTCAGTGTAGCTTTCCTCTGTGCCATTTTTGCCATATGTCTTATTGGCTGGCTCGCCTCCCGACAGCGATGATGGGAACAGGCCCTGATTATACAGGCCATTGCAGCCGTGCAAGATGAACAGCCCTCGGCAAGTGTCTGGCTCAGCATGTTAGAAGGGTAGTCAAAGACGGGCAACCTCTTCTGGGGGTGCTACCAACCTAAGACAGGGGCCTCACCAAGCTGTGAGGTATCCCCATGACGGGTAAGGAGCATCCTAGCCAAAGAGGACCCAAGACATGCACCTTCTCGGTTTTTTTTTTTTGATGTAAACAACAAAGGGGGAGATGTGGTAAGCGGGACATGATGGCCCAAGATGGGGCCCAGGGCCAGAACAGCACCCCAACCACACCCTTGTTTACCAGACCTAGGGCTTTCATGGCGCATGCCTGTGGGCAGTGGCTTCCCGCTAGCCTATTGTGGGCCTCCATCTTGGGAGAGCGTGGCACATGAGGATTGGAGGAATGTAGGGTACAAATTGAGTAAGCATGAGGAGAGGAGGAGGAGAAGAATAATAATAAAGTAAGCAACCTGCAAGGCAGCTCGCATCCGTGTGTCCTGTCTTCTTTCCGCCGGCGGACAGTTAGGCAGCGACATGCTATGAGAACTTTTGCTGCAGGAAACAGATCAGTTCTGCCCGCAGAGCAGAAAACACCTCAAACATCACCTTGTTTAAAGAGGAAGGGGCTTTTGTTCACAGTGCAGTGGATGGACTCAGGTCCAAGACGGTCGCAGACCCCATCCTGTTAACAAAACATCCCTTTTTTACGTTTTCTTAAGAAAGCAGACAAAGAAATTTCCATATAGCTTTCTGATTGGCATTAGCAGGCTTACAGATCTTCATACTGCTTTTCTATTGGCACCAACAAGCTTACAGAGGCAAGGACAAGCAGTCAGTGTTAAGTTAAAAGGAAGAAGTTCCCCTTCCCTTAGAAACAGAACTTATCTCAAGAAAAGCTGTGAGGGCAGGGGGAAGTGTCCTAGAGCTGGAAGTGTCCTAGGGAGAGAAGCATCTGGGCTTTGGTGAATTTTAAAGTGGAATCTTCTTGAAAGTTTTCTCCTCTCTGTCACTCTGTCAAGGACCTAACATAGAATCTACATGTATCAGATTATCAAGGATAATAATATTATAAATGCTTTAAATGTATTAATTCACTTTACCGTCACAGCAACTCTATGACGTGAATAATGTCATCCCCATTTTACAGGAGAAAAAGTTGGAGGCACAAAGGTACTAAATAGCATGTCCGTGGTTACCGAAATAGTAACTGTATTTGAACTCAGGCAGTGTGATCTCAGAGTCCATGCTGTTAACCACTATGCTATGCTATATCCGGACAGGGTACTGGCAACTTATTCTTTAATGTATAATAATATTTCTCTGTCCAACAAGAAAGCTACCATTCAGAAGTTAAAAAAGGGAAATTTCATGTAACATTAGGGTTGTTTGGGGCATATAAATTCAAATTAGGCTCGCAATTTTATTCATCACTGTATATCAATCCCATAGATGTTCTGGTATTGATGATCTCTGTTATCCTAGTCTACACTGAGTCCACACGCCACCATCTAAACAGAGGAAGAGAGAGTTTCTCATTTCTTGATTCTTGCTCCTTCCTTCCTAGTTCTATCAGGGCTGCTGAATAAGGCAAAATCAAACAAATATTTCTAAGCCAAAGTAAAATAAACCTGGGCAGCTCTCCCACCAGTATCTGATTTTTCAGTGAGGGAAGTTAGCAACAAAAACTTCCCAAAACAAATCCATTGCCATCTAGTTGATTCCAGCTAATAGTGACCCTGTCTATAGGATAGAGTATAACTGTCCCACAGAGTTTCCAAGGAGCTTTGGTACATTGGAACTGGTGACCTTTTGGTTAGCAGCCAAACTCTTAACCACAATGCCACCACGTCAGCTTTACTGAATGAAATCCTTATGCAAGACAAATAATAATTTAAAAGAACCTAGTTTTATTTGTAGATTTCCCCCTTTTTAGCCTTCCACCTTCTCTTGCTTTTCTTCTCATCTCCATTGGAAGGAATATGCCTCAAAAGGAAAATTCCAATACAGTAAAAGAACAAGCCTCCTCCACAGTCATCCATGTCAGTATGCAGAACCAACTTGTTCTGTCTGTTATCTATTTTAAAAATCATTGAATATTATTATTTTTAATCTCTGATGATTTTCCCTTCATGGTTGATCATTAATGTAGTATACTCACTCCCAGGGAAGCTTCACACATGCACACACACACACACACACACACACACACACACACACACACACACACACACACACACACACACACATAGTGTCACAATTAAGTTCACGAACTCATCCTAGAAAAAGTGCTACATGTCTCACTGCTGAATAGCACTATCTATGGTCACCTTCAAAGTCCTCCCCTCAGGAAACTATGCACTAATGCCAGTGCCTAGTCCACCTTTCAAAGAAATTTTGGAACTCTTTTTCTGGAATAGCCATCAGAGCTGTCATCATATTATCCTTGATGTCCTGAGTATCATCAAAACATCTTCCTTTCAATATTTCCTTTATCTTTGAGAAAAGAAAAAAGTCATTGGGGGCCAGATCAGGTCAGTAGGGATCGTGTTCCAATAAAGTTCTTTGTTTACTGGCTAAAAACTCCCTCACAGCCAAGTATACAGTTAAGCTTGTGAACTTGCCACCATGTTACCATGCTCAATGGCCATTCCAGAAAGAGTTCCAAAATTGCTTTAAAAGGTGGACTAAGCACTGGTGTCAATGCATATCTTCTCAAGGGTGTGGACTTGTCAGATCTCACATGTGTGTGTTTGTGTGTGTATGCATGCGTATACATATATATGTACACTTCGTTTTTTAGAGGAATTTTAGGTTTACAGAAATACTGTGCAGAAAGTAGAGTTCTCATATACTCATGGGAACTCATAGTTGCTCACTCATAGTTGCTCCTATCTGGGATTAGTGTGGTACATTTGTTACAATTCCTGGGTCAATACTGATGAATGATTATTAACTGAAGGACATAGTTTACACTAAGTTTCAGTCTTTGGTACAGTCCTCTGAGCACTGACAAATGCATAATGCCGATAGTGTCTACCACTGTATCATACAGAACTGCTTCACCGCCCTAAAAAGACTCTGTGCTCAGCTTATTGATCAGAGCAGCTTTTTAAACTGCCCCTCTGATTATCCCTAATCCGGGATTCTCCATTCTGCAATGTACTGCAGGAAGATGATTCCCAAGCCAAGATTTATGACCTATCCTGCTTCAATGTGAAAGCAAAATATTTCTGTCTGTTCTGTCAAGAATCATTTCAGTCAATCATATCTCTCGCTTGGTATTTAAAAGGCCATAGTGAGAGTAGTCATGTAACAGTCTTTATAAATAGGCTGACAGACCTAGTCAGCCAGATTTAAGAAAGACAACAGCAGACCGAGTCCACTATGTGATGGAGAGTGGAGGGAGCACCCACACTGAAGCTCTCATTTCATCCCCCCAAGACCTCTGTGAGAGAAGTACAGTGTATGGTCCCCAATTTATATGAACAAAAGAAGGCACTAGGCGATTTAGCAACTTCCAAAGGGCCTGCAGCTACTAAGTAGAACTAGAAGTCAAATCTGTGTCTCCCAGATTCCAGAGCTTAAGTTCTTAGTTCTTTATTTTCAAATCTTAACAACCCAGACCAAGCCACTGGCAAATACTGGTAAAATGCCTGCCTGACAAATGTGCACAGAAGTCTCTCTCTCTCTCTTTTATTTTTTTTAAAATGTCCTAAGCTGCTTCTGCTGATACTCTCTGTGCCTTGAAATCCTTCAAAAGAGTGATGTTTAATATTGATAGAGCAGACTCCATGCACTGGTTAGTGCAAGAAGAATCATTTTTAGCATAAGGAAAACAGTCTTTTATTGGGGCAGTCTCACTATCTGCTGCCTCTCAGCAGGATCCAGCTGAGTTTAGCCAAAGTCACTGGGGTAGTGAGCCAAACTCGCCTTGGTGACACCTGAGACGTATCCACAATATTCATCCCCCAGGTCTCCTAACAGGAGGAATACCTCTAGGCCATGTGACTGCAGGGACAATTGAACCCAGTGGTTAGATTTAGATTATTCCCTGCTTCTGAAAAGTGGCAGTCACCCATGGACAGTATTCTCCCCAGGAAGATACTGTTAGTGCCTTGGATTGTTCCTTGACCTTCTGGTCAAATCTTCACAAGTGAAAAATGTAACGATTTATGGAATCACCAGAAGTTACCGAAGCAATTTTTGTTAGTTCAAGTTAAGCACATGCTCCCCATGACTTGAATTGCCTGTGACTGCTTTGCTAAACTATTATTTCACCTGTAAACCTAGGACTTTACCTAATGACCCTGTTGGCAGTACCAAACCAAAACCCACTGCTGCGGAGTCAGATCTGGCCCATAGTGACCCTAGAGGTCAGGGTAGAACTGCCCCATTGAGTTTCCAAGGAACGCCTGGCAGACTTGAACAACCAAGCTTTTTGTTAGCAGACGTAGCGCTTAACCACTACACCACCAGGATTTCTGTTGCCAGTACAGAAGTCCAGAAATTCTACAGGATACTTGGCAGGAATTACTGTAGTAAGAATCATTACATGAGAATTTTCACTTATTTAAAATAAATATAGACCATAAATGCTGGAATCTGCCAGAAGAAAAAGAGGCAATTTAAGGTTGGCTGAGCTAGAGCATTCTTGCTTTTCATACTTCCCTGTATTATTGACTTCTGTTTACAAAGCCTCAGAAATCTTTAGATAAACATCTTTTAGAAGGAAACCTTTGCTATGATCCAGAGAAACATTTTAGTATTTGTCTTGGTTTGAATTCTCACTTGTAAAAAACTGTTAAAGAGATTTCCTGCATCAAGAAATACAAATAGCTGATAAGGACAAAAAAAATGTTCTGTCTGACTATTGTAATTTTTTTTTTTTTTACAAACAGGTAAACCATTTTTCACCCATAAATTACAGTAGAATACCAATTCTTGCCACAACATGGTGAGACTGGACCTGTCATATCCAAAGGGTGGGAGTCTAAACTGAAACAATCTTTCTGATAAGATATTCAGCAGCTTTTATAAAAATCTTTAAAATTTTTGTATCCTTTTTTTAATCCAATAGCATAGCTTCTAGGAATCCATCCTAAGAAGGGAGTCACAGATAAGAATCAAAGATTTACATAATAAGCATATTTATAAGAACTCCTTCAGAAGAGGCAGAATCCCAGCAGCGCCTGTTCCTGAGTTGTCTAACTAGTCTACAGTAAAGTTCAGTGAGACAGCTACCTTTCATGGTAATCTAGAAAGCATTCCAGGCCAGGGGTAAAAAGAATTGAGTTCAAATTCTGGCTCTGGCCCATTATATACTAGTTAACTCTGGGAAAAAAATCACTTTTGTCAAATCCCAATACTCCATTATTTCCTAGCTAATTGAACTTGGGTAAATTACTAATCTTTATGCCTCAATTTTCCCTATCTGTGAAATAGGGATAATGGTTGTCCTGACTGTACAGAGTTGCTCAGAGAATAAGCAAGTTATCGTCTGTGAATTTGCCTTGCCAGGGCTTGACACTCAGCAAATGCTATCTGTGCTAAATGTTAAATAAATCTACAAAATGGGGATAATAATGCTCCCCTTTTATCAGGTTGGAAACCCTGGTGATGTAATGGTTTAGTGCTACAGCCGCTAACCAAATGATTGGCAGTTTGAATCCACCAGGTACTCCCTGGGAACTCTATGGGGCAGTTCTACTCTGTCCCATAGGGTCACTGTGAGTCAAAATTGACTCAAGAGTAATAGAGTGGGATTTTTTATCAGGTTGCTCTGAAGATTGTGTGATGATATATGTGACAGTATTACATAAACTACAGCATGTTATGCAAATGCCATGTTATTGTCAGTGAAATAGTTGGTGATAAATGGAAATAATCTTAAAACTATTTTTTAAAGAAAGCTTTCACATGTTAGAAATAATAAGCATGAGTGGCAATTAGTATACCTGAGAAAACAGAAATTAAAGTGTGCGTTGGAAGGATAAAGGCTGAAGCCAGAAGACAGTGCCTGCAGAGGGCCAAAAAAATGAAAACTGCAGAATCTTCCAAAGATCTGAAATCAGAGGCACCAAGTAACTCAACGGAGGTAGGGCTGCAACTGGGCCAGAAAACGAGGGGTTGGCTAAAAATCTCCCAAGGGAGTCAAGAGATGCCCCCTTCCCCTCATTTCCTCGCTGTGTACCTAGACTTCTCTTACCCTGATGGGGAAGTTTCCCTGTCAAGTGCTGGAACCAGACAGGCTATGATCTCAGGAACACCAGGCGTGGCTGAGGTCGGAGGTCAGGGGCTGAAGCAGGTTAAAGGGAACAGGGATTAGGAAAACGGGTACATACAGAGTGACAGGGCATACTCCTTCCCTTGCCTAGACCCTAGAGTTCCAGAAGCCAAACATAGAAATCTCAGGTGGAAGACAAATCTTTCCAGGAAAACTCCAAGATAAAGCAACACTTGGAGTCTTCCAACAACAAATTCCTGCCTAATCGCCCTACAGTTAAGCCCGCTAACAAGCAAACAGCCAGCTAGCAGAGCCCTAACCACGCAAACAGGGCTTCCTATCAGCATTTTCCTTTGAAATTACTTCCATAATTCCCAGAAGGAGAAATGAAAATAAACCTAAGAACATGTATAGTTAGTTCAAACATCACTGCTTGACTGAAGTATCTGGAATACACTAGGACATAAGTAATACTATCAAGGCACCATTGTATTAACAAGCTCTGGAATTAGAGGTGTTTTTTAAAAAAAAAAAAAAAACAGTCATTGGAGTTCTCACTTTGGCATGCACAAAATCTGTGATTTTGGTCAAGTTCCTTAATGTCTCTGAGGTGGGGTTTAACGCCAAACTTAAACCATTATTGTCAAGATTAAATAATACATGAAAGCTCTAAAAATGTTATATAGTTATTAGTATATTTGAAAACTCTTTAAATATTAGACTATAGAATAAAAAAGCTAACTACAAGTAACACTTTAAAAGGAAAGTTATGAGAATATTTTTAAATGAAAATTTGACTAGAAAACATTTTAGCTTTATATTTGATGTTAAATATTACTGTCACTAGATGCTGGCTACTACATTAGCATGCTTAAAACAGCCTGATGGCCCTCACCTTAACAATAGCTTTTACCTGATTATGAAAGTTACAGACACTTGCCATAGGAAATTAGGAAAATACAGAAACATGTAAAGGAGAAAATCCCACTTCACAGAAATTAGCACTTCTAAGTTTTCAATGTATTTCCTCTTAGTTGATGCTCTAAATCTCTGGCTCCTTCTCTTTCTCTCTCCAAAAATTTAGTTTAAATTACCTGAGAATTGCCCCAAATGTGTCTTCCAAAATATAACTTTCAATGGCCACAAAGCATTCCATATAGTCAGCTACGCAGTAATTTAACATCATCTTGTTAGATAACTCATTGTCGTCAAGTTCATTCCAACTCATAGTGACCCTATAGGACAGAGTAGAACTGCCTTATATGGTTTCCAAGGCATGGCTGGTGAATTTGAAGTGTTGACGTTTGGGTTAGTAGCCATAGCCCTAGTGGCATAATGGTTAAGAGTTCAGCTACCAACCCAAAAGTTAGCAGTTCAAATTCACCAGCTTCTTGGAAACCCAGTGGGAGCAGCTCTACTCTGCCCTGTTATAGGATTGCTGTGAGTTGGAATCCACTCTGTAGCAGCAGGTTCAGTTTTTTGGTTTGGTTTATTGTTAGATAGTTAAGTTGTTCCTAATTATTCAGTATTATAATTAAACTATGATCAAGTGCTCATACGTATATTGGAACATCTTATATCTGAATTACCTAGCTCCTCCTTTGTTTCCCCAATTAGACAATAAGATTTGTGAGGTACTGTTCTTTTCATTTTTTTGGAAACCCCGGTAGTGTAGTGGTTAAGAGCTAAAGCTGCTAACCAACAGGTTGGCAGTTCAAATCCCTCACATGCATGCCTTGGAAATGGGCAGTTCTACTCTGTCTTACAGGATACCTGTGAGTTAGAACTGACTTTATGGCAGCAAGTTTATTCTTTTTTTTTGCTATTGCTCCTTAGTTCCTATTTTGCTTGGCATATGGAATCTAAATATGTGCTGTGTAAGTCTACCAAAATGAAGTAACTTCTATAAAAGTGTTTTGTGTGTTTTAAACTTTCTTTAAATCCAAAAACCAAAAGCCTGGTGGCATAGTGGTGAAGTGCTATGGCTGCTAATCAGAAGACCAACAGTTCAAATCTACCAGGTGCTCCTTGGAAACTCTATGGGGCAGTTCTAGTCTGTCTTGGGGTCATTATGAGTTGGTATCAACTTAACAGCTGTGGGTCTTATCTTTAAACCAGCATTATTTTTATTGTTTTTGTCCTTTCTACAAACCATGCAGTAAGAAAAACATGTCTGAGAACCATGTGGGCCTTGGTAAGAGTATGGCATGGGAAGAAAGAATGCATACCACTTAATGGTACCTCTTTCTCTCCTACACTCCAGCAAGCAGGCTTTATTTAAAGCCTTTTGTCTGCTTTGGCAAGGGCAAAGCTTTCATCTTAATAGACTCCTCTGCAGGCAGCTCAGCAGCGTTTCAAAAAAGGGAGAGAAGAGAAAAAGGAATGGCTGCGAGGGAGTGGAGATTATGGTACAAAAACGTTTTTCTCATATTCTACTCAAAATACGAGTGAGAAATACATAAAGGGGAATATGTGGAAAGACACATACAATCCAGCATCAATTCCCTTTCGGTTCTATGTTTGAGGCCAACGAAAATGTATGCACTAAAATCTGTATAAGGTGACATTCCAGAGTAGCACAAAAGCTTGGAGGCTGTGTGTGCTTTTTAAAAAAAACTCACTGCCATTGAGTCAATTATGACGTATAGCAACCCTCTAAGACAGAGTAGAACGGCTCCACAGAATTTCCAAGGAGCACCTGGCAGATTCAAACTGCCAACCTTTTAGTTAGCAGATGTAGCACTTAACCACTGCACCATCAGGTTTTATTACAGGAATGTGTCATGGATTGAATTGTATCCCCCGAAAAACATGTGTAGTCCAGCAAATGGTCCCAACTCAACAGGAACGGATGCTCACCGAGGGCCAAAATGGCATGCGGTAAAGACAACCGAGAAGACAGAGAGACCCACAAGAGTGGGCGCCTACATCGACTTGGGACCGGAAGAACCGGATGGTGCGCAGCCACCACCAGTGATAGCCACGATGGAGCTCACAGAGAGGAGTCTCACTGGCAACACAAGAATAAAAAGGGGTGCATCATGAGATCTCCACTGAAAAACCTCAATTGATGGTCCAGCGGTTTGGGGGTTCCTCTGAGAGCATGGCCCCCAGCCCTGATGCTGCCCTTTCCCATAAATTATAACAAAGGTCCACTCTTTGAACAGGAATGGATTGGACTTGGCAATGCAGAGTGACCATATATTGGAAGCACTTTATGGTTCTATACATCTATAGGATATCATCTTGCTGACCTCTGGCTGGAGGAAGGGGAGTGGACGGAGAGGAGGGGAAAGGAGGCTGTTGGGAGGATGAGATATGTATGGAGCAGAGAGGAATAGTGTGCAGTCACCGGACAGGGAGAGCAGTGGAAGCTGCATATAGGTGGGCATGTAAATTTATACGTGAATGTACATTTTCACTCAGTCATGTTAAATTAAAAAAAAAAGATTATTATTAAAAAAAACATGTGTAGTCAGTGGCTGGGCCATGTTCCCAATACTTTACAATTGTCCTCCATTTTGTGATTTTCCTATGTTGTATGTTAAAGGACTAGGGTAGGACTATAAATCCCTTCACAGAATCACCTCCCTGCTCTACTGTGAAAGGAGTTTCCCCACAGTACGGCTTGTACCACCCTTTATCCTTTCATCCTATAAGAGATAAAAGGAAAGGGAAGCAAGCAGAGAATTGGGAACCTCACACCATCAGGAAAGCAGCACTGGGAGAAGAGAGCATCCTTCAGATCTGAGGTTTCTGCACCAAGAAGCCCCTGAACAAAGACTGATGCCACACAAGGACTTTCCTCCAGAGCCAACAAGGGGGAGAGCCTACCTCTGGAGCAGATATCCTGAATTCGGACTTGTAGCCTACTGGACTGTGTAAGAATAAGCCTTCCTTTGTTGAAGCTATCCACTTTGTGGTAATTCGGTTAGAGCAGCACTCGCTGACTACAACAGAATGCTAAACTGGGCCAATTTCTGGTTCAAAAGAGCACTCAGGCATTTTTCAGGCATCAAAATATTTCGTATCTTGTTTGGAGTAATGGTTACACAAGTGTATATAATCGTTGGAACTTTTCGAAGTGAATATTTAAGATTACTGTGCATTTCATTAAATGTAAATTATGCTACAATCTTCAAAATAGCATTATTTTTTCGGATTTCAAAAATAATATGCACTCATTCTAGAACGTTTAGAAAACACAGATAAGCACAAAGAAGGAAATAAAAATCACCTGGATTCTTACTGCCCAAAGATAGTCACTCTTAACATTTGGGCTTTTGTTATCTGGGTTTTCATTATCCTAGCTGCCTATTAGGAGGTCATCCAAGACAGCAGTAGTAACGGAGTTGCTGTGATATGGAAATATTCACTAATGACCTGATGGAATCATAACGTCAGTGTCCAAATCCTCCCAAACATCTGTCAGTTGAACGCCAGCTTCCTTGCCCACCCATCCTGGGAATGCGTTTGTCGGGCAGCTGTTCCCTGAATGTTGGCTGTCAACATCCAACAATGTAATGGAAATGGACTCTAAAATGGATTGTGAGCTTCTGAAACCAAGATATTATTCACAAAATCAGTGAGCACAATGTTGGAAAGCTGGGTCACATAAAAGCCACTGGTAATATGAGGAGTTAAACCTAATGAGACTACCAAGAGAAAATAAACAGGAATGATGTTAGGCACTTCAGAAGAGAACGCTTGGAAAGTCCAAGATTATAGGAAGTCTTTAGGAAAATAATGAGGCCCTCAAATATTTTTGTCACAAAAGTTACTATGCTGTCATTACTTTTGTAAGCTGTTGAGTCTATTCTGACTCAGCAATCCTACATAACCAAGTACAACTGCCCAGTAGGATCTCCTAGGCTGGAATCATTCTGGGAACAAATGACTCATCATATTATCATATAATTTTGTCCAAAAGAAAAGGCCAACATATTAATATTTTAAAAGTTAATTCCCAATGAAATATTTTAAAAACCATCTTCTATAACAGCATGCCTCAGATGTTAATGTGTGTGCACACATCACCTGGAAATTCAGTTAAACTGCAGAATCTGATTCAGTAGGGCAGAGATATGATCTCAGATTCTGCATTTCTCAAAGCTCCTAGGTGTGCTGATACTGTTAGTCTCTGAACTTTGTCTGGAGTAACAAGACTATAAAATATTGGTCTTAAGTGGAGTAACTTTGTTGTTGTTGTCAATGCTACTGAGCTGCCTGCAGACCCTAAGTGACCTTGTGTACAATAGAAGGAAACATGCCTGATCCTGTGCTCTGTTCACATTCATTATTATGCTTAAGCCCATTGTTGCAGCGACTGTATCTTCCTCATTCTCAGTGACCCTCTACTAAGTTTGGTTTCTTTCTCCAGGGACTGGTCCCTTTTGGTAAGGTATCCAAAATATGTGAAACAAAGTTCCGTCATTCTTGTTTCTAAGGAGCATCCTGGCTGCTCTCACTTTAAATATCTTTTAGTCACTGTTAATTATCTTTGTATATTGAGAAACTCCTGCATATCTTTCCAGGTGTAATAATTTTTACACCTAAGCATCTGGAGTCCTTTGGTGGCCAAACAATTAAACATTTTACTACAACCAAAAGGTTGGTGGTTCTACTGCCAAACCAAAAGCAAGTTTGTTCAGCTTGTCACTGCAGCCAAACTCACAGACAGGGAAAGTTTCAAGCAATGATTTATGAACAGATAAGCATGCAAATCTGGGGAACAGAGAAAATGGGTTCTCCACTGCTGTTCCAACTGGGTTACAATTCCAGTGGCTTTTATAGCTAGAGGGATTTGCATCTGGAAAATACAAAGGGATTTGCATCTAGAAAACGTCAAACCTTGTCAAAGGATAGAACAAGGAGTCACAAGATTCTTTTACATCTTATCAAACAGTAAATTACCCAAAATATCATTACCTTCCTGAAGGTTTGAAATAATAGATTTTCTACCACAGAGACAGGGAAAGGAATGTAAGTCTGTTGATTAGGTTAGACAGGGAATGGAATGTAGTTTAGCTGTCTAGGAGACCGTGAGTAAGTCCCATCTGCTAACAGTTCTGTTACTGTGGGATTTCTGAAGACCCTCAAGGGCACTTGTCAGATCTGCAGGAAGGAATTACTTGGGAAGATTTGGCTAGCCTAGCAGAGAAATCTATGTTGGAAAAGAAAAGCACTTTGAAGTGGGGCAGTAGCAGAGTAGACAACACTCCAGCATGCTGTGCCACTGGGCAAGTTTTGGGTTGGGTTCTCATCACCCATCCATACCTGGGGTATAGCTAGGGACAACAGATCAGTGATGGGCATCTGTAGAATTTTCTTTTGGGGATGGCAGGCAACTGCTTGTCCACTGGTTGCTCATCCATGCAAAGTTCAAGATAGTGTCTCTCCTAGGGGCTTTTGGGACTAGAGGCAGGATTTACTACAACGTGTCGTGCCTGTGGAGTTTCTTGTTCCCTTGGTTTGATTCCCCAGTCCTGAACGTAGCTCTCTGGTGCCCCCGTTAAAAGGACATATAGCAGTCCCCTCTATCTCATTCATGCATGGTTTTGAATTCAGTGTTACCTAGCTTCTCTAAAAACAAATTTAGGTATAATTTAAGCAACTTGCTCCCAGGGCATGGGTGATAACAGAAGTTGCTCACCACTCCAGGATATTCCAAGGTGTGGTTAGTCTGGCCCTTCATGTCCCTCAGTTCCTGCCCACCAGAGATGCCTTGGAAGAAAGGACTGACATCTACTTCCGAAAGATCACAGCCTTAAAAAAGAAAAAGCTACAGAGCACAGTTCTACTCTGTAACACATGGGGTCTACGTTAGTCAGAATCAACTCCCCTGCCTCAACAGCAGCTGGTTTTGTTTGGATTTAGACCTAAGCAATGTGTTATTTTAATACTTTAGCAAAATCACCTGGAGAGTTTATTTAAAAATAGAGTCTGGGTCCCAAGTACACTTTCTGATTTGATAGATTTGGCAGTAGACCCCACCCTGAGAGTCTGTATTTCTAACTTGTTCCCAGGTGATGCTGATACTGCTGATCTGAGAACCAAACGCTGTGAACTACTGGCTTAGAATAATTGCAAACAACTTCCCGGGAGATGCTTATAATGCCTTCATTATACATTCTGCCTGTAACATCTGCAAAGCAAAGGAAGTAGAAATCTTACAGGTCATATGCACAAGCCTCAAATATCTATCTATCTGAATGCTCCTGAACTCAATGATTCAGCTCACTGCCCAAGTATGTCAGTGAGCTCCCACTGTTTTGACTGAAAAATTACCTTTATTAATTATTTTGTATCTTTCTAATCTTATTCGTTGTAGTTATACAGGCAGCAGTGAGGCTGGATGTGTTAGAGCTGCTTAGATTATCAATTGTTTTATCCCAGTGAGACTCATGAAAGATACCTCTTCAGTTTAGAAGTGGCAGCATTGCTATTATACTTGACTGTACTTGCATTATGTCTGAAAGCAGGTACTGAAGACCAGGAATGCAAGTTTGAGATTTGGGCAGACCCAGTATCAGGCTCACCTGGTGTGATCATGGCATAGCTATTAGTACAAAGGTTGGAGACAACATTTGGCAGACAGTAGACAGGCAGCACACCTACTTAACAATGGGCAGCAGCAGGCACACACAGCCAGGCAGCAGCATCAGGATAGCACCATGTGGTGTGGTGACCTTGTATACTAGTTTTACACAAAGGTGGCTGGCTGCCAGATTTGAGTTCTCAAGGCCAAGCTGAGCATAAACAGAGTATGTCATACTGCTGAATCACTTCTATGCAGAAGGCATGTACAGAGTCAGAAGGCCTGAGCAAAACACCTTCCATATTGTCCCCACACATTATTAATGTGTCATTCACAGGGTTTCTTTGTAGCTGTCTTTTCCTGCCATTTGTTCATTTTGAGGGGATTACTTAGTTAACAGCATATGGTACAACCTGGGAATGCACTTACCTGTGGGCAATACGTTAGTAATGTGAAATGCAATGCAATATGCAAAAAGCTAACAAGGGCTCTGCTACCAAACCCTTTCCTTTGAGGAACTCCCGTTCCTCCTTTGACAGTTACTGTGGAACTGATTCCTGCTTATGTAGACAGATTGTATGCAGATTAGGACTGCTCCACAGGATTTTCAAAGCTGTGACCTTCCAGAAGCAGATTGCCAGCCCTGTGTTCTGAAGTATCTCTGTGTAGGTGAGAACTATCAACCTTTTGGTTAGTAGTCTATTCATCAGGAACTCCTCCCAGGCCTTCTTTTGCCACTGAAACCTTTAATCCCAGCTCTTAGATTTGCTATTCAATTAATCATGAGGTCTCCTAGCTGCAGTTTCACCTAGTACACACATTTGCTACCATGAGAGACACAAATGATTAAGTACTTGACTACTAGCTAAATAGAAGTACCTTGGAAGATGGGTCTAGCAGTCTGCATCTGAAAGACCACATCCTTCGAAACTCGATGAAGCAGTTCTGTTCGGCACATATGGAGTCACCATGAGTTGCAATCAACTCCACTGCAGCTAACAACAACACATTGTGCTCTTGGTTCAGACTGACATCACAGGGCTCTGTCAGGTGCCCTGAGAAGAAGCAATTTGTAGTGAGTGGTTAAGCAGTAAGTCTCTAGAACCATATAGTCTAGTTCAGACGTTGCTCCAATAGCTACTATTAGCTGTGATGCCTTGAGAAGCGCCTGGACAACTCTATGCCTTGGCTTTCTCATCTGTAAAATAGGAATTATAATAATAAACATTTCACAGGGTCATCAGTAAACTCAAATAAGTTAATACAGGTAAAGCATTTTAGAATAGTGCCTGACACAAATTAAGAGCACAATAAATGTTAGATATTTTATTATGCCCTGAGGCACTGAAGTCAGAGCGTCTAGGTTCAAGCGCTGGCTCTGTGACTAACTAGTTTTATAACTTTAGACAAGCCACTAAAACTTTCTGAGCTGCATCTGCAAAACGGGGCTAACAATATCCCAAAAATACAGAGCAGTGATCTCAAAAAAATTGTAATGCAGAAATGTGCTTTGAAACACAATAATGAGCAATATAAGTCTTTTTGTAGTTTTATTTCTGTTTTGTCTGGGATAATGCTTGCTTTATAATGCAGAAACGTGGTCAAAGCAGGAGAAACTTAGTCTCAGAGATCACTTTCTTTTCTTACATTGTATAGCTACTTGCTTAGGAATTTATTTTCTTTTTTTTCCTGAAATTTAATATTAAACTCACTAGAATAAAACATACAGAACACTCTTTTCTCCATTAAAAAGAAACATCTGGAAAGAAACATCTGGCTATCTTTCCTCCCTCCTTCCCTGCCCACTCCCTTTTTAATTTCTTTTAGAACAGAGGAATAAATTGAGTCTCATGTGAGCTCTGTGACCTTGAGCAAGTCACTGAAATGTTCTGAGCTTCAGTTTCATCATGGAGATAATAGTAGCTTCAGCACACCTCCCTGGGGAAGATTTGGAGGGACCACATGAAATACAAGTCCTTCTCAGCTGCCTTGGATTTGAGATGACACCAGACCTGCCTTTAGCTCAGGGGTAGGAAACTTTTGCCGGAAAGGGCCAGAGAGTAGGTATTTTAGGCTTTGCAGGCCATAAGTCTTTGTCACAACTACTCAACTCTGCCCTCATGGCCTGTCATGGACTGAATCTTGTCCCTGCCAAAATTGTGTCAGATTGGCTAGGCCATGATTCCCAGTATTGTGTGACTGACCATCATTTTGTCACCTGATGCGATTTTCCTATGTGTTGTAAATTCTGTCTTTACGATATTAATGAACTTGGATTAGCAGCAGTTATGTTAATGGGGCAGGGCTCAATAAATAAGATTAGGTTTATCCTAAATCAGTCTCTTTTGAGATATAGGATAATTAAGCAGAGAAACATGGGGACCTCATATCACCAGAAACAAGAGCCAGGAGAACAGTACATCCTTTGGACTTGGTTCCCTGTGCTGGGACCTCACAGAGACAGAAAGACTTCCCTTGGAGCTGGCACCCTGAATTTGTATTCTAGCCTCCTAAATGGTGAAAGAATGAATTTCCCTTTTTTGAAGCCATCCATTTGTGGTATTTCTGTTGTAGCAGCATTGAATAACTAAGATGTGACCCAAAGGAGCCGTATCTGATATACAAACAAACAGTTTTGGCTGTGTGCCAAAAAAACTTTACTTGTGGAAAGTAAAATTTGATCTTCATGTGTCATTTAACTTACCATTCTTAGCTCAAAAATAGCAGCCTTGACTTAGGCCCATGGATTGTAGTTTGCCAACTTCTGGTATAGCACAATGCCTAGCATCTAGTAGGTATCAATAACTAGTATCAGGCATGTAAACTGTAAAAAGTAATAGATATAGTCATTTGGCACTTTTATTCTCTATCATGTCTCGTCACCAGTTGTCCGCTACCATATCTTAACTCTCTTTGTACCTTGGGATGTAGTTCATTTGAATTTGTGGACTTGGCCTCATCTAAAGCCCTGGGGTAAACTCTTAACGAAATTGTTTTGCCTATGTCAAATTTCAGTTCCTTGTTTTTCAGTAAAATTAAACTTTTTTCCCAAGTAAAAAGTAACATTCCAGAAATCCCAGAAAACTGAGAAACATATGTAAGGAAGGGGCTCTCCCATAATCATACCATCCATATAAATTTACACTTAATTATGTTTTCTATCTACCGCTTTGAAGTCTGTTTATTTTAAAAAGGAAGAAGAATGGAAGCAAAGCAATAGTGAGGTAGTCACACTTTCTTTGCCATCTGTCAGCATTACGTCATTCTCTTGCCATAAACACAGCCTTAAAAACAAAAAAAACCTGTACTTGGTTTTGTTAACCACACTTCAAAAGGCTCTGGACTTAACCCTTCCCGAGCTTTTCCCTTCATATTTGTGTTTGATTGTGGACACCTCTTTCTGCTTCTAACATCAGCACGTGTCTCAACAGAGCCCACCCTCTTTGGTCCAGGTATTGATATAGTATTTTCTTCCTCATCGACTTTGCGTGTGCTTATAATTTCTTATAACACATTTCCCTGAATGCATCAACCTAAAGATAAAATGGATCCATATGAACAGGAATTAACAGTATTTTTTCCCTGATTGTTGTTTAGTTGCCATCAGTTTCGACTCATGTCAACTGCATGTATGTGATGGATTGCCTTGTGTCCCCCCAAAAATGTATGTATTGATTTGACTTGGCATGAGTCCCAGTATGGTGCAATTCTTCCCATGTGTTGTGAATCCTGCCTCTGTGATGCTGACGAGGGAAAACAGACAGCAGTTGTGTTGGGGAGGCAGGACTCAAGTTGATGGCTTATGGGATATGAGGGAGAGAAGTGGATAGAGTGAGATGGAAACCTCATGCCACAACAAAGGCAGCATCGAGAGCAGAGAACATCCTTTGGACCCGAGGTTCCCATGCCGAGATGCTCTCACTGAATTTGGACTCAGCCTACCAGACTGTGATAATTTGTCTTCCCAAATGGACTTGTAACTCATAAATGGATTCGTGGCTTACCAGACAGTGATGATAAATTTTCCGCTCAAGAAACCATTGTCACGCGGTATTTTCTGTTGGAGCAGTACCAGGTAACTAAAACACTACATGTAGAGCAGAAGTGCTCCACAGAGTTTTCAAGGCTGTGAGCCTTTGAAAGCAGATCGCTTGGTCTATCTTCTGCGGTACTTCTGTCTGGGTTTGAACTGCCAAACTGTCAGTTGTGTCATTCAGTAATTCTCATCTAGTTGTCTCTAGAAGATTCTTAAGATGATGACAGATGTAGCCATAAAGGTATATGAGCTATCACCTGTGTCTGCTACGACTCCCTCTCTTGCCCAGTGTCCTTGGGTGATGCCTGCTGCCCAAGAAGACACCTGATGATGCCTGACTACTGCCTCTGCTGCTGCTGCCCACCACCAATGTGTTCATGCCCGTGCTAAGAGTGCTGCCTCCCGAAGATACAGTTAAAGTCTTTTGGAGGAGCTGGTTCCCACTGCTGCAGTGATGGGAGCTAAACACTACTGCTTCTCCAGCCATCAGGGCTGGCTCTGCTGCTGACGTGATGAGTGTTCACTTTAGGGAAGGTCGTCTTTGGAGTCTTCAGTGCGTGCTACAGCAAAGTGATATAAAAAGGGCCAGGCTGCAGGGAAGTAAGACACAGAGCATTTCTCTTTTTGTGTGTTAAATGACCAATACAATGAAATTGCTTTGTGATCCTAATATCTTCCCAGATTTATTGAAACAGCTCTTTCGATTCTTGCATAACCCTCTACCTGGAACTCTAGCATGGTGTCTTAGTTCCCTAGTGCAACGGTACCAGAAATACTTTAAGTGGGTAGCTTTAAAGAACAGAAATTTATTCCCTTACAGTTCTAGAAGCTAAGAGTCGAAATCAAGGTGTGAGGCATGTCGGTCCCTCCTCTGGAGGTAGCCACAGGTGCCTCCTGGTAGATGAGCTTCACCTGATGCCTGTCTTGCCCTTTTGTGAGTGTGCCTCAGTCTGATCTGCTCTTTTTATAACTCAGAAGTGGTTAGGTTTAGGACACATTTAAATTTTATTAACATCCAAGCAGGATCATATATCCATAGGTATAGGAGTTAGGATTCCAACACACTTTTGAGGGAACCCAATTCAACCCATTACATGTGAGTTTAGGGAGGTTGAGTCAGAGGCTGATCTGAGAAATAGAACCAAAACTCAAAAAGTCAAGTCCATTCTGACTCATAATCGACCATATAGGATGGGGTAGAACTGCTCCCATAGAGTTTCCAAGGAACACCTGGTGGATTCAAGCTGCCCGTCTTTTGGTTAGCAGCTATAGCACTTAGTCACTATGCCACCAGGGTTTCTGAGAGAGAACCATGCTATAATTATTGTCCCTTCTTCTGGCCGGTCAACAGAAGAGCTGTACTTTCTGTTTCTCTAGGATGATTCTTTCCTAGAAGATTTTCCTTTCACACCCAAGAAGAGATGATTCAGCCCGTGATACTGCACATGCTGGAGTGTTTGAATGCCAGTGATGAGCAAAATTGAGGTTTAAGCCAGAATCCGCTACTCCAGCAGAATTTCACATTTTACACACTCTCATTCTTCTTAATCTTGTCCCTTTTAATGATGTTACAGGGCCATAGTTTTCTTTATTCTGAGCTTTTAGAAATCTTTCTTTCTAAAATCTCCCGTATGTTTTTGTAGTGGACATCTGTTGTTTTTCCCTGCCTCCCCAAGAACATCGCTCTATTAGTTCTGCCTTGGCAATTCTATATCATCGCTTTTCGCTGCCTATTGGAGAAGTCCATCAACATATGTATTTCTCTGATATATTTAAAAAAAACTCTCTGTGTCCTAACATTCCTCTTCTAGCTACTCTCTTATTTATTCCAAGACACAAAGTAACAGTCCATGTTGTTTTTGTTTTTAATATTTGCCGTCTCCAAATTTCTTTCTCCTCGTTCTCTACTGAACAGATTCCAATAGGATTTTCTTCCCTTTCACATAACTGAAACTGCTCACGTCAAAGCCTCCATGTGGTTAAGTACAAAGGTAAGTGAGAGATCGTAGTTTTCACTTGAACTCTTTTCCACTTGACAGAGTGATCCTCCACCTCGAATCACTGTATGATTTCCTTTGCTTCCAAGACATCCTATTGCTTTGGTTTGCATCCTGTCTCATTGGCTGCTCCTTCTTAACTTTTAGTCTTTTTTTTTTTTTTTGAGGATTCTTTATCATCACCTGAGTCTAAACTTTGGAGTACCTTTCTCAGGCCTCATATCTTCTCTATTCTTGCTCCTTCAACGATTTCATTCAGTTTCATGGCTTTAAATATAATTCATATAGTCACTTATGTCTATAATCAAGAACTTACTCTTGCCGTTTAGACTTAGATTTGTATAGTGAACCACCTATCAACTCACCCATAGTATTTCCAAGGAGCAGATGATGGATTGGAACTGCCAACCTTTGGTTAGCAACCTGAGTCATCGGTAACCTATATGTCCACCCAAAAAACCAAACCAAATCCACTGCCATTGAGTCAATTCTGACTCATAGCAATGCTATAGGGCAGAATAGAACAGGGTTTCCAAGGAGCATCTGGAAGATTCAAACGGCTTTTGGTTAGCAGCTGTAGCACTTAACCACTTCCCCCACGGGTCTCCCATATGCTCCATAAGCATCTGAAATTTGAGATATCTAAAATTTTCTCCTACACATCTGTTCCTCCACCCTTTTGCCTATCTCAATGAGCAGCATCTCCATCCTCCTGATTACTCCTGGCGGTAACCTCAAAGTTATCCTTAATTCTTTCTCTCATCCCCCAGTTTAATCATGCTGGCACTACCTTGAAGGTATATCCGAAATCTGACCACTTTTCACCAACTCTACCACTATCACTGTGATCTAAACCATTAGAATTGCTCGTCTATATCATCGCACTAATTTCTTACCTAAACTCTGCTGCCTGCTTCACTCTTCAAGCAGCATTTTTAAATGCCAGATAGATCACATCACTGTCCTGGTCAGCTTCTCCAATGGCTTCTCATCTCAGAGTCAAAGTCAGTGACCCACAAGATGTTTTACAAATCTTTGGTCTTATCTCCTACTCTCCCCTCTTTTCACCCCTTGCAAAATACAAACACATACATGCCTGTCTTTTCCTAAATATCTTCACAGCTTGTGTCTCATCTGTTTAATTCAGACATCCCCTTCTTAGTAAGCATTTCTCTGATGACCCTACATAAGAATACAACACTTCTCCACGGAGCAGTACCTCTTTCCCTTCCCCTATGTTTCCCTTCATAGCATATATCACCATCTGAAATGTTATTCTTTATTTATGTAGTTGTTCATTGTCTTTCCTCCCTGCCCCCTAACTAGAATGCAAGGTCTGTATTATTCACTGTTATATATACCTGGCATCTAAAACATGTCTACATGTAGCAGGCACTCAGTATATAGATGCTGAATCTCTAGCACCAGTAACTCTTACAGTCACTTCTTAATGTTCTTTTGTGAAACCGCTCCTTCCCTTTCAATCCATGTGGTTTCATCTGGAGTGACCTTACCTTTTCAGTCTTCGACCCAGTCTTCAGTCCCACCACCACCACCCAGGTAGGTCATGAAAGTGGTTCAGGGATGCCCATACAACAGCCTGCACAATGGTTCTCAAATCCCAGAACAGACTTTGGCTGGAACGATGGAGAAAAGGATGTCTTTTTCTGATGGGGCTGCTTACCTCATTTGAAAAAAGCTCACAGTTTTTGAGGCTAGCTTGCCACTATGAGAAGTGATACTGTCTTGAGAATGAAGACAACACATAAAAATACAAACAATACAAAGAAGTAAAGAAACACTGATTCCCGGTGACTTTGAGAACCTAGCTCCAGCTGTGCCTGAGTCAGTTTGAATTGGATTCCCATTGCTTGCAACTATAAGAATACTAATAAATGCATTTTATTCTTCCAGTGTCCAACTCTAGAATGACAGTTTTCTACTCTTAATGTCACTGTACTTCCTGTACACATCACTAGTTTTTCCTTGTTAGTCAAAAGTCAAGTATAGAGTTTGAATTTTCCCTAACTGCTTCCTCAGTCTTCTGAAAAGTAAAACTATAATGAAGGGAAATAAAGAACTTCACAAAGTCTTTGTTTTTAGGATAATGGAACTGTCAACAAATATTGGGACAGTTACAGTTACACATATGTATCTTGCTTCTTTTCCAGTCATGTTGAGATTAGAAAGTCACAACTAAAGTATTTATCTGGTTAGGTGGAATACAGGATACTCCCACAAAAATATCACTTGTAGTTTTTCTTTTTTATGCTGAATAAAATAATTTTCATTATGATGTTGTTCCTCAGAGTTTTGGATCTCCTTCTAGATGAACCTTAATTACAGAACTGGTAAGCATTTACTGAAGCCAGTTTCTATGCCTGGTGCTCTTCTAGACATTAGATGTATAAAGACAAAATTTTATTTGTCTAGCATTCTTTTGTCATGTAGTAAGAGCTCAGTAAGCATTTACTGAATTAATAAGTAGGTATATTTATATGTAGAAGTATTTTGATATTCACTGAATATTTCATTTGAACAAGAGTTTCTTTTCTGTTGACATATTTTAATCTTGAGCTTCACCAAATAAGTCTGTTGGTGGGGGTCAACAGACTTGAATCTACAGAGTCAATCAGGCTTCAATCTACAGAGTCAACAGATTTCAATCAACAATGATTTCAATCTACAGAGTCCTGGCTGACAGTATCTCCAGTGTTTTATTTAAACTGTAACTATCCGAATCAGTGCTCTGTACATTAATAGAAACAAGACTGACTCAAGTTAGCATTGTGACCCTATAGGCAGGGTAGAGCTGCCCCATAGAGTTTCCAGAGAGCAACTGTATGGACTCACAATGCCAACTTTTTGGTAGCAGCTGAGTTCTTAACCACTATTCCACCAGGGCTCTGGTTTAAATAAAGGCGATTTATTACACCCAGTGCCTGCTGGTACAGTGGTTAAGAGCTATAGCATGCTTTGGCTGCTAATCAAAAGGTCTGTAGTTTGAATCTACCAGCTGCTCCCTGGAATCCTTGTGGGGCAACTCCACTTGGTCTTACAGAGTTGCTATGAGTTGAAATTGACTCAATGGCAATGAGTATGTTTGTTGATTTTGTATTATACTCAGTTATAAAAGAGCTTATATATGTCCAAGTAATTGCTGTAACAGAGAGTGCCAGAGAGAAGTGCTGGATTCAAGGCCTTTCTGGGCATGTCAAGAACAGGAATTCATGAATCTTAACCTTTGTACATTTTTGTTAATTATCATGACTCAATGGCTTTCAACCTCCCTGCTTCTTTGTCTTGTCCTCAGATCAGGAGGCCACTCCTGGTTCAATCAACCATGATCAGAGTCATAAAAAGTGTGGTGTTAAATGGTAACTGGCACTCCATGTAGGAAAGGCTATTGAGAGAGCTCGGGGCTGCAGAGAACATAAGGGATCATCAGGCCTTATGTAAGGGGGACTACCATTTGTTGTCATGAGAGAACACAGATCTATCATTGCCACAATTTATGATTTTTCATGAGAAGATGGAAATTTATTAATTTTTCAAAGACAGCAAATAAATAAAAATAAAAAACTGTATGGGCAAACCCTGTGCAAGCCAAACAGGACGTTTGTCTGTGAGCCCAATCCAGCCCTAATCCAATCTAAGACTCAATCACGTCTACAACAGTTATGTCCATCCAAATGAGGCATTTTTACATTCATCATCTAATTGAATCTTTCTAACAATCCTGCAAAATAAACATCTCCCTTCTATAAATGAGGAAACTGAGGCTCACAGAGTTTAAGTTTGCACAAAATCATGTAGCCTGTAAGGGGAAGAGATAGGACTCAAATGAAGCTAAATCTCATTTTATTTTCCATATTGCCACTGTGAAATTCTATTTGCTTCCTCACATTAAAATTTCAGATATGCTTTGTTTGTTTTCCATTGCCTATGCAAAGTATTTACATCTTTGAAGCTAAAAGCATCATCACTCTTCCTTATAATATTTCCTCTCATTCTGTTCCAATCTTTTCTTCCTGTCAGTGATGAATGAGGCTTTCTGAGCCTGTAGGGAAAGAACAGCAAGGAAGGAGGAAGTGGGCGTGGATGAGGGAAGGGAAGTACACCCCAGCGGGGGGACTGGCTTCTGCTGGGATTGTCAGCAGTCCCAGTAGTTGTACCTGAAGTGGTGTGAGAAACTCAGGGTCCATCTGGGTGAGGATCCACATTCAAGCAGTGATGTGACTATTATTTCTATCAGTAATGCTAATATAGTACTCAGAAAAACAGTGATAGTTGTTCTAAACAGGTCCATAGAGTTTGAAGCAAGATCTCAACCAGTATCTGGGGGACACTGACATAGTTCATATATCAAGACAAAAGAGGTAAGAAATGGATAGTCTGGTTGCAAAGGCCTCAGCTAGAGCTCAGGATAGAACTATGTTCTCAGGAAAAAAAAATGTATGCTTAGTAGAAGCTCCACTCTAAGACCTAGACTTGGAGATTAAAAGTTAGAAAGGGAAAATGCAGCTTAATGGCTGAGCACGTACTGCAGCGTTCCTCTCTAGCCCATTGAAGATCAGTTTTAGAAGAGCAAGACTGATTCCAGCCTCTTTCTATTGACATTCTGCCCATCTTGAGTGGCTTTCTAGGTCATGATGGAACTCAGCCAATAAAGCTGAAGGCTTTTCTTTATTACCTGTGTCTAGACAGAGCTCAACATGGTACAGACTAGCATTTCTTACCCAAGGAACCAACCAAAATAAATCTGAATAGCTGTGCAATGTGTATCACTCTGTTAGATTTAGCTCTGCAAAGACTCAGGGAAGTGCTGTTACTGTTACCATCAAGTCAGCCTCTACTCATGGGGACCTCATGGACAGCAGAAGGAAACACGGCCCAGCTTATGCTACCCTCACAATTGGTTGTGGATCAAACGTTTGTGATTTTTGGAAGTTAATCATCAGGCCTTTTTTCCTAGTCCATCTTAATCTGGAAGTTCTGCTGGAACCTTTTCAGCATCATAGCAACATGCAAGCCTTCATTGATGAATGGATGCTGGCCACATGTGATACACATTTGCCTGGAATCAAACCCAGTTCTCCTGTGTGGAAGGCAAAAAGTCTACTACTGAACCACTATTGCCCACATTTATATAAAAATGTTAGTGACACTTGAAGAGATACTATTTCAATGACTTCTGGAAGTTATACAATTTTTAAAAGTAAAGACTCATGCTACCAACACAAATGATTATTCCCGTATCAAACTGTTGCATGGATATTTTGATGCTAGGTAAACAAACAAAATACAAACCCTGTGCGGTCAAGTCTATTCCGATTCATAGTGACCCTATAGGGCAGAGTAGAACTGCTCTATAGAGTATCCAAGGAGCAGCTGGTGGATTTGAACTACCAACCTTTGTGTTAGCACTTAGCCACTGTGGCACCAGGATTGATGCTAGGTGGTCTCTGAGTAATAAATATCAGACCTATGACCATCTCATCCAATTATTCACTAACATCTGTTGAAATCCTACTACATGTGCCTTTTGGTCACTACTCCGGGTCATAAGGACCGACATTTATTGAACATTTACTCTGTACTCTGCATTGTTGTGTTTGCATGCGTTAACTCATTATTGTGCACAGTAACCCTATGGTAAAATCATAGTACTATTGGGCCAATTTCACAGTGAAGAAATTAAAGCAGAGAAAGATTCAGTACAGCTCTCAAATGTGCCTGGAATTGCCCCTCACTTTAAGTCATGCACAGTTTACAAAGAGAGACAGGACCTGTTCAAATACAAACAAGCAGTTACACCACGGCCCCCACGCTTGTGGAAAGGCTGCTTTGATCCTGAAGGTCCGCTTCCACCCTTTGTTCCCATTGGCATCCAAGCTACTCTAGTGCCACCTATTGATCAGCACTGAGCACTGACTGACACAAGACCTGCAGAATCTTTCTTTCTCCTGCCGGTATTCTGTCCTACACCCCATTTTTCACAATATTTTCTCCCTTTTCAAATATTACCTCACCCTCAAAAAATTTCTTTCCCTACCTCTTCTATCTTCCCCATTTTTTAATTCAAACAATACTCCAAATCTGCCTACTAGCGTTAAGAATTATGTTATTGTCCTATAGGAATGCTTTAGTATGGAGTTAATTAATGATAATGAAAAACTCAAATCTAAGTGTTTGAAAGTGCTCAAGGCCCCCCCCCCGGAAGTGACATGAAGCCCACACTTAAATCACTAGAATTGAGGTAAAGATTTCTTGTCTATCAATTCCATCCTTCCCTTCCTCCCTCCTTTCTTCCTCCCGTCTTTTATTGCAGACTTTTTCAAACTCCTTAATTCAACACAGACGTTGAAAGGTTAGAAAAATGCAAAGGTAATGTCTGTTGATTCGTACACTATTAGAGCTGAGAGGTGCCTTACGGAGATCATTTAATTCAACATTTTCATTTAAAATTCTCTCCTGTTTGACACCTAAAATATTTATCACCCAAAGCCTTTTGTTGATTTCTCATCTTGATCTTCTTGATTCTTCATTTTTCTCCAGAGTCTAGTGATTGTCCCTGTTCTTGTTCATGAACAAAGGTCCCTGCTGGTAACTGACGTAGGCTCCCTTGTCAGCCTCATCAGTGGGGGCTTGTCACATTCAGTTCCTTTGGAGGGTCTTCCGTCTACCATGAAGTGTCTCAACTGCTACATTTCTGTGGCACTGGTTCCTCCCTTCTCTTCTCACGCTAAGGACACTTAGTGAGATGCAACAACTATAGTTTCAGTGTAGACAGAGTTTCCTTCTCTAATCAGATTGTGTCGGTTTGTTTTAGTGGATAGCAGAACTTAAAAAAAAAAAAAAAAAAAAAACTTGCAGCCTTTCCCACCCCTTTATTTTGTTATGTTAGATGCCATCAAATTGGTTCCAACTCATAGCGACCTGTAGACAACAGAAAGAAATGCTGCCTGGTCCTGCACCGTTCTTACAATTGTGGGTATGCTTGAACCCGTTGGTAACAACCGTCTTGTTGAGACTGTGTTCTTCTTTGCTAACCTTCTAACTTTTATTTTACAGATGAAGAAACTGAGGGCCAGAGAGGTCAAATAACTGGGTCAGATCACACAGCCAGAGAGTAGCATAGCGAGGTCGGAAACAGGGCTCCACGTCATGGATTAATGACTCATTTTCCTGCTTAGTTTAAAAAACCGTCCGGCATCAGTTTCATTTTCTACTCTCATTTCATTCTAAAAATATTTGATACTTCAACAATATTATGGATTCAGTCAGTAGAGTTACCTCACAAATGAGTTCCTATTTAAATCAAGTTTTCTCTGAGAAACACATTTTTAAATCGGTATTCCATTCCTTGTGAATGTTTGGAAACCCTGGTAGTATAATGGTTAAATGCTACAGCTGCTAACCAGAAGGTCAGCAGTTCAAATCTACCTGTGTTCCCTGGAAACTCTATGAAGCAGTTGCACTCTGAACTATAGGGTTGCTGTAAGCTGGAATCTACTCAACAGCAATGAGTTTGTTTCTTTGGTTTATGAATCTCTGGCACCACATAGAACCTTTCACAAAGATTTCAGGACATCAGCTGAAGACTGTAAAATTCTTACATGGAAAAAGCAGTTCCAGACCAGATCTTTGACCAGTTCAAACTGGTTCAAATTCCTGTAGACAATTTGCATTTCTAACAAGTTGCTTATTGATAATTTGCATTTCTAACAAGTTTTCAGAAATTTATGTGTAAGAATCACCTGTAACTCTTATTAAAATGTTAACTCTGATTCAGTGTATCTGAGGTGGAAATGCACTTTCTCAGTAAAGAAACTAATGAGAAATGCAGATTCTCAGCACGGGTTCCAATGAAAAGGAGCCAGATCAAAGCCCAGTTCCAGACTTCTCCCATGGAGGGCAGAGTCCATGCACAGTAGTTGGGGATGGCAAGTGGGGGCTGAAAGGAGAACAGGCTACTCCAGCATCAGCCCACAGTCTTGGTTCAGTGTACAGATCCGTAATTTCAGCAACTCACGTTATTCATTTATTAATATGCTATCTGAATTAAGCTCTCCTCATTTCTGTCTTGCTATTGCAATTTTTAGTACAGCTTTCTCCAAGTTATTATACCCTGAAGAAGTGGAATGCTGTAACCATCCAATCCTTTGGCTTTCATTTGGCTCTAGCTCCTCTCTGAAGTATCTCTAGTGTTAGAATGAAGATGATGAGATTCTCACAAATAAAACACATTGCTATTTCTTTAGCAATGCCAAGGAAAGCAGGATTCATTAATGTAATCACATCTTTCTATGCTACTAATTTAAGGAAAACTGCAGGAGGGAGCCGAGAATAAATTAAAAAAAAATAATACAGGAACTAATTCTTATAAATTGGTGATATATTTTTCTCTGTGAATTAGGTTGAAAATTGCTTCATGGCATAGTGATTAAGTGCTACGTCTGCTAAGGAAATGTTGGCAGTTCAAGCCCACCCAATGCTCTCTTTATATAGTTATATGCTTTATTGGTTTTGCTTCTTTAGAGAACCCAGCCTGAGACAAATAACTTCCTTGAGTCTTTGGTTTTCTTCATTCGTCTTTGATCTGGACAGGAAAGACCCGTTGTCATACCCTCTCCCAGTCCCTGCTGACCATCAAGGAATGTTTTTCTTTGCGTGAAAACTTTTTCTTGACTTTTCGTAAAGGTGATGTCATACAGTATTTGTCTTGTTGTGATTGATTTATTTTACTCAGCGTAATGTCCTCCAGGTTCATCCACGTTATGAAGTGTTTTGCAAATTCGTCGTCTTCCTTTAACATTGCATACCGTTCTGTTGTGTGCACATGCCACAGTTTGTGTAACCACTCATCCACTCATGGGCACTTAGGTTTTCTGCATCTTTTTGTGATTGTAAATAATGCTGCAATGAAGATGGGTGTGCATATATCTCTTGGTGTCACAGCTCTTATTTCTCTAAGACATATTCCTAGGAGTAAGCTTGCTGAATCATATGGTATTTCCATTTCTCGTTTTTTGAGAAAGCGCCATATCAGTTTCCACATTAGTTTTATCATTTTACATTCCCACCAGCAGCGTACGAGGGTTCCAGTCCCCCCATAGCCTCTCCGGTATTTGGTGTTCTCTGGTTGGTTGTTTTCTATCATTGCCATTATTACTGGTGTGAGATGGTATCTGACTGTTGTGTTGACTTTCGTCTCTCTAATGGCTGTTGATTGTGGACACCTCTGCATGCATTTGTTGGCTTTCTGGATGTCTCCTCACCCGTTCATGTTCTTTGCCCATTTTTTAATGGCTTTTTTGGTCTTTTTGTTATTGAGTTATCAGAGTTTTCTACAAATTTTAGAAATTAGTCCCTTGCCTAATCATAGCTGAAAATATTTCCCAGTCTGTGGGTTCTCATTTTACTCTTTTGGAAAAGCCTTTTGAGGAGCATAAATATTTGCTTTTCAGGAGATTCCAATCACCTAGTTTATTTTCTGCTTTTTGTGCTTTTTTTAGTTATATTTGGCGATCTGTTTACGCCGTGAATTAGGGCCCCTGAGTTTGCCTCTATCGAGACTTTTCTTTACCTGGCATGACTACAGCACGATAAACCTCCAGCGTGGTGTTGACAGCCACGTCACTGACACTCTGAGGTCTATCAACACATTCTGTCAATGGGTGGGAGCAGCAAAGAAAGCATCATCTCAGGAGTTCCAAAAATACCACACACGATGTATTCTTAACCAAAGAGTGCTGACCACACATGATAAGCAAATGGTCCACACAACCAAAAAGCCAAGCCAGGCCAAAAAATACCTTCCTTATTCTTTCCTTTAAGAATGGTTTGTATACTTCCATGGATTCCAGTCACAGTGGCAGCATATTGTTATGTCCAGTCCTGAGTGGAGCACATTGTTACGTGCAGTCCATCAGTTTCTGGTTTTTTAAAAATGTTAGAATGGAGGTCAGCAGCTTTTTTCCCTTTTAGAGAAAAAATTCCTCCAAAAACTTCTTTAACTTCGACTTATTTTTTATTTTTATACATCTTAAAATAAAAATGATTGTGCTTTAAGTGAAAGCTTACAATCCAAGTCAATTTGCCATATAAAATGCTGCTCACATACCTCTGTGCAACTCTAGCTACGCTTGCAAATCTAACAGACACTCCTGCTTTCCACCCTGTACTTCCTGTATTCATTCAACCGACTCCCGTCCCCTCCCTTCTGCTTTCCCATCTCACTTCCAGAGAGGAGCTGTTCTGACAGACTCATGGCCACATTTAAGCCAAGAGTCACACACTTCGCCAGCATCACTCTACGTCTTATAGTCCAGCCCAATTTTTCTCCGGCGAGTTAGCTTCTATACTGGCATTGGCTATGAGCTAGCAGTGAGTCCAGGGGATCCTGTGTTCTCAGGGGACCCTCCAGGATGTCATACCACCGAGTCTGCTCTTTTAATAGAGTTCTAGATCTGCGCCCCCAGTTTTCTCCCACTACCTCAGGGACTCTATGCTGTGTTCCCTGTCAGGGCAGTCGTCCGTGGTGGCTGGGCACAACCTGCTTCTGGTCTTAGTAGTCCCACAATCATTTGGCCGCTTCTGTCTCCTGGACTGTGACTTTCCTCATGTCTTTGACGTCCTTTGTTCTTCTCTGCTCCAGATGATTGGGACCAGTGATGCTCTTTAGTTGGCTTTTCACTTCAGACAACAAGTAGCTGGAGCTTGTCCCAGTTAATGAGATGAAAACTCTCACCTATCTGTTTGAATAAGGAAAGCAAGAGAGCCATTGATGTGCTGTTTATTTATTCATAAAAGGCCCTTCTAAAACTCTGAATCGTTCTAAAACTCTCCTTTGGCTTAACAAAGAAACCTCACAAACATCTAATTACTTTTCAAAAAGTTGAGATATCATTTTTAATACATTAAGAGCAACGGATTATTAAGACAAATAATCAGAAATGCAGGCTTCTGGAGGGTGTAAAGAAGTTGTCAAAGGACATAGCAACAATCTCTTGTCAAGTCTGGCTGTCTTTAAAAGACAATTTGATACAAATATTTTTCTAAGAGAGTATTATAATAACAGAAATTAGAATAAGATTGCCATACCTTTACACAAATAATGCATGTGTGATTTTTTTTTTATCAGCTACACAATCCTGTTGCACGTTATTTTCCTAAGTACACCATGTGTGCTGTATGTGTGAACACATTATATACATCGGTAGATTATTTGCAAAAAATATGGCATACATGCTTACAACAGCCTCCAAACTTAATAGAAAAGAACACCCTCAGTTTATCCCTTTACAAGATACACTTTTATGCTGCTTCTATGACGAGGTAGGGTAGGATGGAACACTATCTCTTTTTATTCTTTCTGAGATTTTTCAGGAGCAGTTAGAGATGAAAGAGCAGTCTGAGAAGTTTAAAACTTAAGAAAAGCATGTTAGAACTTTTGGTGGCAAGTAATCATAAACCAGGTGAGCTAGATTAAAGGGAAAACGAAATTTATTATGAAGAATGGGGATTGTCTCAGGGAATTCAAGGGGCAGAGATGCAGTAGAACCTCAGTAACCAATTGGATCCAGGGGTCATCTAGTGCTGCTAGAACAGAATTACCACAAGCAGATGGCTTCAAAAAGAGAAATTTTATTTTGTCACAATACAGTAGTTTATTTTGTCCCAATACAGTAGGCTAAAAGTTCAAATTCAGGGTGTCACCTCCAGGAGGTATTTTCTCTTCTGGCTCTGGAGGAAGGTTCTGGTCAATCTTCCCCTGGACTGGGAGCTTCCGTGGTGCTGGGACTCTGAGTCCACTCCATAGGACACACTCTGCACCCAGCAATGCTTCTTGATGATATGAGATCCCCAAATCTCTCTGCTAGCTCCTTTCTTTTATTTCTCAAGAGATTGCCTCAAGGCATGGTAGGATCTTATACACTGAGCCCTTTCCCAACAACCTGACTGCTGCCCATCGTCCCTGATTAACATCACAGAGGCAGTGTTGATAGCATATAGAAACATTAGCTAATACTGTGGGAATCATGGCCCAGCAAAATGGCTATATACATTTTGGGGGGGACACAATAGAATCCATAACAATATTCATATGAATTGGGAAGATGAGCCCCAAAATCCTAGAAAATAGAGGAAGACGATAGTCTCTAAAAACTGGAGAGGTTGTAAGGTGGATTTGCATGTACTTGCAAGGACTTATATTCTATCCTCCTGTCGCTACTAGCTGCTGAGACAGGCCTCGCAGGTAAGCATGCAATCTAAGTAGTAATGTTGCCAAACTGAAACCAAGTTCATTCTGCCTGTCACTGTAGTCAAAAATTCAGAGGCAGCGTAGGGTTCAAGGAATAATTCATTTGCAGATTTGCTAGCAATCTGGGAGACAGTGAGCCAAAAGCTGTCCAACTTGGGTTACATTTCTAGTGGTTTTTATAGCCGGAATTCAAAGGGGGTTCTGGTGTTGTGTTTGTCATGGGATAATCAAACAGTATGAATTCCCCAAAAGTTTGTCACAGAATAATTAAACAGAGTAAACTATCCAAATTGGTCACAGGATCAACAAGCAGAGTAAACTATCCAATTTTTCTTTCTTTTTTTTTTTTTTTTTTTACCTCTGTGTGAGGTCTTAATAAACTTTATTTCTTCAGAGACAGGGAGAGAAATGCACACCTGTTAATCCAGTCTGAGGGTGAAAATTGAGGCAAAGGAAGGAATATGCTGCTTAATAACCTGTGACCTTTGTTAGGTCTTTACATTTACCATCAATAATACATAAATACAAGCTACTTCAAAAATAAGTTCTCAAGAGAATCTCGACCTCCTGTGCACATGCACGCTCACGTTCCCACACACGTACACGTATGTTGTTACCAATGCCCCCAAGTAGAAATTCTGACACCAGCACTGATAGGCCTTATGCAGTTACTGCTCATTTAGCTTTTATTAGTCTTTCTTATTTAATTGACAGTTCCCTTTTTGTTGCAGGCTGGGTTTTCTAGAAGCAAACGCTAAGAGTTAAGTGTTTGTGATGCTCCTTAGGAGCCTTGGAGCAGGAATGGCCTTTCAGAGCTGTCCGAAGCTGAGCGGAGACAGCTAGGCCTGTGTTCCTGCACTGAGCAGTTAGTGGGACGTGGACTGCCCTGAGGAGGAATGTAAGACCTTTGGTTGAGGTGACTTCCTGCAGCTGAAGCAATTCCTGAAGGGCTAAAACCTGATTGTTTTCTACTTATAGCTCTCCAAAAGACTAGAGCAACAAGTCTTTCACTGAAGGCGGATCTGAGCGATGTATCACAAGAATTTTTAGTTACTCAAGGATCACTGATTTTAATCTACTATCATAACTCTCCCATTCCTTGCTGAATGTGATTGGTTTTAAAACATAGCAGTTTGTTCACATTCATTTCATCGGGGTAATGTCAAATCTCCTTCCTCTGTTGCGTGGGTAGGCCGTAACGACTAATTTTAGGGAACAGAATGCAGCAGAAATAACACTATGTGATATCTGCGGTTAGTCCATAGAAAGCAATGTGGCTTCTGTCTGCCTTTCTTCCTTGGGAAGCTCACCCCCGGAAACCAGCCCCCAAGCTCTAGGGGAGCTCAGGCCACAGAAAGGCCAGGTGTACATGTTCCAGCCAAAGGCCTCAGCTCTGGAAGAAGAAGTCATTGATGTGAATCCAGCCACAGCCATAATCTCTCTCTAATAACACAAAAGACTGGGTTAGTCAACTACGGTCAGCTCCCAGAACCACGGGGGAGGATACTAATAAGTACACTGTTATTCTGGGCTACTAAATTGAGGTGTTTCATCACACGGTTATAGATAACCAGAACAGCGAAAAATCCTTTGAAGAAGCTGAGGTAGATTTAGCACAACATTTTCTTGTTAGAAGCAATTAATCTTCTCATCTCCAGATCTAATCATCACCCCAAAATTCCCTTCAAAATTTCTCTCATGGGGCTTTGTATCCTTTGAAGCAAGATTCTAAGATCTGCCTTAACATCTCTGAGACCAATGAGCAGATAATTTTCCTGTGGAAGGTGTGAGTGGTCACTCTGAGGACACCAAAGTAGTTTTTTTTTTGTTGAGAGCATATCTGTGTGAACTGCAGAGCCAGGTAGCTCTGCCCAATGGGATATCATAGTTCTTTTTTTTTTTTTTTTTTTTTTTTGCCTATTTATCTGTTCACTACAAGCTTACTACAATAAAGAAAAAGTCAATTACTTTAAAGAAAAAAAAAGTTAATTAATAGTGAAAAGAAAAACATTTTCTTTAAGTTTTCAAAATCTTGCATGACTTAATTTTAAAATTTGGTTCTAAGGGCAGCCAGTATTGGGAGGGGTTTGAATTTGAATCCAGTGCTATGCTAGACACTAAGGATGTTTGAGGAATTGATACAAGTCAATGAGGCTGGAGTATAGTGAGCAAGGAAGAACACGGCAGGAGGTGAGGTTGCCCAGGAAGGAAGAGGTAAGATTATGCAGTCCCAGTCTAAAGAGTCTACATTTTGTCTTAAAGAAAAACAAAGCCATTGAAGGATTTTAAGCAAAAGAATAAATGGAGAAAAATAAAAAAACTCATTGACATCCAGTTGATTCCGACTTGTAACAACCCTATAGGACAAGTAGAACTGCCCCTCAAGGTTTTCAAGAAGCACCTGGTTGATTTGAACTGCCAGCTTTTTGGTTAGCAGCCATAGCTATTAACCACTATGCCACTAGGGTTTCCAAGCAAGAGAACAGCTCGATCTAATTTACGTTTTTAAAACTGTGCTGTTTCTGCTATACGGAGAGTCGAAGGAGGGAAACCACTGTAAAAGGTTATGGCAGAAATGTATAAGAGTGACAGACAAAAATCAGTAGGATTTGATGATGAATTACGTTAAAGGCTAGAAAAATGTGGCTCTCAAGGCTGATTTCCAAGTTTCTTTAGTCAGCAGGTGGTTGGAAAAGTGAAGGAAAAGGAGAATTGGAAGGAAGGGAAAAATCCAAGGCTCAGTTTTAGGTCTGTCCAAGTTCAAATTTCTTCATGAGTGAAACAGATCAAGAGAGAAGATAGAGCCCTCTGGAACCGTAACAGAGGTGCGGGCTGTAGGTGGTAAAAACCAAGAGCAGAGTTTCAAACGTGCTCTTGCAATCATTGTTGTTTAATGAAATTTGTTTTTTATTTCTTTCAGCATCTTCACAAATTACTGTTCAGCACTGCAGAAATGAAGAGGATTTTTCTTACTTATTTGTAAGGATCCTGACCACACACTCCTTGGAAACCTATGAGGGAATTCTACTCTGTCCTGGAGGGTCACTATGAGTTGAAATCAACTCAGTATTAAAGGGTTCTGGGGAAATGTCTGCCATCTGGTGGATGGTCATGGAGAGTCCAACAAACCCAGCTCATCCAACAGACTAGGTACCAAGTTGAGTAAAACAAATCTTTTCAGAATCACTATCTTAGTAACAAATATTTTTGTTTCTTTATCTGTATTTCTCATTAGGGAAAGTTACTCACCACATTTGTTTTTTAAACCTAAATCACATCAAAGCATGCTGCATTTTTTTTAATTATGAAAGGAAACAAGTTTTATACAGTTTTAAAACTAAAAATAGTTTTTGAAAGATGTATGATTCCTTAAAACTAGATATTTTAGAAACAACATTGAGATGTGGTCTTCTGGCTCTTTTGTGTTCTTTAGTAGAAATAGGGCAGATTATCTAACAGGCAAATAGTTTACTACTGATTAGTAACTAAACATAAGTAAGCACCTATTTAGGATTATAGTTTTTTTATAAATTTGAAAAGAGACTTCGATTCTATAGGAAGGTGTTATGGAGCTGGAAAGGCACTGATGCCAGCCGTGCATAGAAGCAAAATCTTTGATTTGAAAAAATGTGAAATTGTTCATTACAGATGATCTGGTAAGCAAGGTAAGCACCGTGCTTATCTTGTCTACGGGATAATCTGCCACTGAATAGAAAAGACACTAATATTTCTTTTTACCCCAGTAACATCCAGTGGGGCCTGGAGCCAGCTGCACCAAATGCATGTATCTCTTCCAGCACCACATTCCTCTATACCACGTTGGAAGCTTGAAATCAGCCATGGTGGGAGTACTAAAATAATACAAATCAGCTAGCACTACCAGTCAGGGCTTCCTGTCCCTCAGCTGCAGAAAGCTGGTTTACTGTCACAACAATCAATTCCTTTTCTCTCTTGATGCTACCGATTGAAAAAAGTATTTCATGAAATACGAGTATGAAAAACAAAAATTAAGTGCATGGTTCCAAATTTGGACGACCATGTAACCCTTTGGAAAATGCTATTTGAGTTTTTATACTTTTCTTTTCTTTTAGTTGAAGAAGTCCTAGTTGAAATCTTAGAAAGTTGTTCATTATTAAAATCTCTACATAAAAATACACTGTTGAGGTTTCAGTGGAACCATTACCGATTCTGGCATTTGGATTTCTTACGTGTTTGTCAGCTGATAGGAGTGGTGACTATACAAAGCTCCAAAATAGAACAAGAACGTCAGTGGGGGAATATATACTTGAGACCTACCTGCACTATTTGTAGAAGGGATGACTCAAGGACTTAAGTTCTTTTTGTATTCACTTAGTTACTCAGAAATTGTCCCTCTGATGTCCCCTGAGGGCAGTATGACCTGCTAACTCTTGCCTCTAGTTTACGTTGCCTCAAAGGAGCATAAGGCATAAACGAGAGAGAATTCATTTTTTTAAATCTAAATCTGTTAACTCTTGAAGATAAGTCCCAGGCCTAAAGCTACTGGATCAGTCTCTGTGTTCCGGTCTTCATCTTGCCACCTTCTAAAACAGGACTCTCAGACCTCATGGGATCTGTGTACACTCAGGTCAAAGAAAAGGCAGCACTCTGCTTTCTGCCACACAAGTTAATAGGTCTGGTTCATGTCACCTGAGGTCCAGTATGGCTGATGAATTCCTTTCAGTGGAAGAACTCACACAGGCTTCCTCAACTACCCTTTCAGTGAAAGGTGGTAGTATTTTATAAATGGTGACAGTGAAATGAGATTTGCATGAGGATGTAGACAGAAAAGGGGATTTGGGTCCTGTCATATTAGGTAGCAAAGGAGACAGCATCTTGGACATCAAGGGTGACAACAGGTGACATTTTCCTAACATAATGAATTTCCAGTCAAGCAGTAAACTGTCACCTCCTTGGCAGTTCTTTTTTTGTGTTTTCTAGGGTCGCCATGAGTCAGATCCGACTCGACCGCACTTGGCTGGCATGGTCAGCATAAAACCTAAAAAAATAGTTAATTAGTTTTTCACAAATTAAGTGCTCAGATACTATTTACACAAAATGGGAAATTGATTTTTAGAATTATACAGATAAGAATGAATGTAATTATTTGTTTAATGCCTGTTTTCCCCAGAAGACCCTAAGTTCCATGAGGTCAGGAGTCATTTTGTAAATACAGTGTCTGCAGTGGAAACCCTGAAAGCATAATGGTTAAGTGCTGCAACTGCTGATTAAAAGGTCAGCAGTTCAAATCTACCAGGGGTTCCCTGGAAACTCTATGGGGCAGTTCTCCTGTAGGGTCACCATGAGTCAGAATCAACTCAATGGCAGCAGGTTTTGGTATTTGCAGTACCTAACTCATAGTAGATAATTCAAAAACATTTGTTGAATATAGTTATAGAATATACATATTAGTGCACATTTAATTTGGCTTACTCATTGTACAGTCACTCTACCAGAAAGAATGAGTCAACGTTCAAACATTTCAGGAGGTAGCATAGGATCAGGAACTGACGGTACCATAGGAAAAGGTGCAAGCTGCACTGAAGACACTGACAAAAACAAAGCTCCAGAAATCGGTGGAATACTAATTGTGGTGTTTCGACAACCAGGTGCAGCACTGGAGGTGCTCACTCCTCTATACCAAGAAATTTAGAAGACAGCTACCTAGCCAACTGACTGGAAGAGATCCATATTTGTGTCTATTCCCAAGAAAGGTGATCCAACCAAATGCAGAAATTATCGAACAATATCATTAGTATCACACAGAAGCCAAATTTCGCTGAGTATCACTCAGAAACAGCCGTAGCAGCCTTTTGACAGGGAAAGTCCAGAAATCCAGGCCAGATTCAGAAGAGGATGTGGAACCAGAGATATCATTGCTGATGTCAGATGAATCCTGGCTGAAACCAGAGAATACTAGAAAGATGTTTACCTGCGTTTTATTGACCTTGCAAAGACGTTCAACTGTGTGAATCATAACAAATTATGGACATCATTGCAGAGAATGGGAATTCCAGAACACTTAACTGTGCTCATGAGACATCTGTACATGGATCAAGAGGCAGTCACTGGAAAAGAACAAGATGGATACTTTGTGGTTTAAAGTTAGGAAAGGTGTATGTCAGGGTTGTAACCTTTCACCATTCCTATTAAATCCGTATGTTGAGCAAATAACTCCACAAACTGGTCTATATAAAGAGGAATGGGCCATCAGGATTGGAGGAAGACTTACTAACAACCTACTTTACACATACCACCTTGCTGAAAGTGAAGAGGACTTGAAGCACTTACCGATGAATATGAAGCACCAAGACTTCAGTGCGGATTACACCTCAACATGAAAAAAGCAAAAATCCTCACAACTGGGAAAACAAGCAACATCATGATAAATGGAGAAAACGTTGAAGTTGTTGAGGATTTTACTTTACTTGGATCCACAACCAATACCCCATCAAGCAGCCATCAAGAAATGAAAAGAAACATTGCATTGGTCAAATCTGCTGCAAAGGCCTCTTTAAAGTGTTAAAAGGCAAAAATATCACCTTGAAGACTAAGGCGTTTCTGACATAAGCCATGATGTTTTCAATTGCCTCATCTACATTGTGAAAGCTAGATAATGAAAAAGGAAGACCAAAGAAGAGCTGACACTTTTGAATTACAGTGTTGGCTAAGAACACTGAATGTATCGCTGACTACCAACAGAATGGACATGATGCTTGGTCAAGTAGAGGATCAGTGAGAAGTGGAAGATGGTCCCTGGCGGCAGAGTGGTTAAGTGCTACAGCTGTTGACCAAGAGGTTGGCAGTTCGAATGTGCCAGGTGCTCCTTGGAAACTCTATGAGGCAGTTCTCCTCTGACCTCTAGGGTCACTGTGAATCAGACTTGACTCATTTTTTGGTCAACAAGATGATTTGACTGTGGGTGCAACAATGGGCTCACATATAACAAAGATTGTGAGAATATCACAGGATTGGGCAGTATTTTATGTGTTGTACATAGGGTTGCTATGAGTCAGAATAGACTCCACTGTACCTAAAAACAACTAGCTTACCCTAAATGTCAACCTCATTTTTCTGGGTAATTGTATAAAGGAAATTAGGCAGTTTTATTCAACAATTTTATGATATACAGGATTCTCATTTTGCAAGAGTCTGAATTGAACATAGTAAGCAAATTTTCCTAATTTCTGGGGCTCTTGTCAGATGTTAGAGACTAATGGTATAGTGGTTAAGTGCTACATCTACGTAGCAGTGGAGGCTTGCATATTGCTATGATGCTGAACAACTTTCTGCAGAGCTTCTAGACTAAGATGGCTAGGAAGAAAGGCCTTGGAATCTATTTCCAAAATCTAGCCAATAAAAATCTTATACATCACAATGTCCTTATCCACACAGCCCATCATGCAGATGGCACGGGACCATACAGCTTTTGTTCCATTGTGCTTGAGGTCTCCATGAGTCAAGATTCAGCTTCATGATACCTAACAACAACAATAATATTACCATCAAAATGTCACCCCTAAAACTCTGGGCAAGAAGAAATTAACGGTATCCTCAGCTACTACGTGAGTGAAGTTTAATGGTCTTACACAAAAAACGTCATGAGCATTTGCTTATATGGAATTCCTGTTCAGTTTGGACTGTGTCTTAGTTATCTAGTGCTGCTATAGCAGAAATGCCACAAATGGATGGCTTTAAAGAATAGAAATTTATTCTCTCACAGTTTAGGAGAACGGAAGTCCAAATTTAAGTGCCAGCTCTACAGGAAGACTTTCTTTGCCAGCTCTAGAGAAATGTCCTTGTCATCATTCTCCCAGCACTGGTCCAAAGGACAAGAGACTCCAGTTCCAAGGGATGTGCTCCACCGCTAGCTCTTCTTGCTTGGTAATAATCAGGTCCCACTCTTGTCTGCTGGAGTCTCTCTTTTACATCTCAAAAGACCTTGACTCAAGACAAAACCTTATCCTGTAACTGAGTCCTTTCTCACTAATGTAACTCATTCTATCCCTGCCTTATTAACATTATAGAGGTTAGAATTTGCAACATATCAGATTACAAAGTGGAGAACAACAATACTGGGAATCAGTGCCTAGACAAGTTGATCCACATTTGGAGGGGACCCAATTCAATCCATAGCAGAGTCCCAGCAGAAAGATCTTCTCTCGTCAACACAGCTCACCAACCAGAACAGATGATCAGGTCCCACAGGGAGAGTGCCAGCTCTGAGTGTACAGGTTAGAAAGGGTGAGCTGCAGAATTACTTATCAGTCACTCTCAGCTTCAAGAAGTAAGTACCCTTATGTACCTGTACAGTGGAAATGATACTGTTTAGTCTTGAAAGTTTTCTTTTTTATATAGAGAGAAAATGAAACAAGATATGTAAAAATATTTCACAAACTACAAAAGGGAAGAAAGAAAGAAATTCACATTTATTGAGCATTCACCAAGTGCCAGGCAGTGCTTTCAAAGCACCAGCGCGGACGCATCCTTGCTCTTAACATGTGTCTGTTCATCGCACTCTGTCTAGGAACCTCCACTACAGCATTAACCTCTGAGTCCCTTCATCCACTGTGTTCCCTTTTGCATAGAAACAGCCCCACACTTTGATACTTGGGCTTGTTATTAAGGGTATTTGATGTTGTTTCTCTGAATTTAAAGTGGTTTGAAAGGAACTTACCTAGCGCTTTCTATTTTTTTTTAAATGACTTGACTGTAGCCATATTTTCAAAACTGGTACGCCTGCTCTCTTTAAGGGGTTATTTTTTCAATTAAGTTAATTTTATTATGTAATACCTCTCTCAGTTTCATTTTTTTGTTGTTGTTGTGTGCCAGTGAGCTGGTTTCAGCTCACAGAGTAGAGTCAAACTGTCCTATAGAGTTTCCAAGGAGCAGCTAGGAGATTTCAGACACTGGCTTTCTGGTTAGCAGCGTGACTGTTAACCACTGTAACATCAGGGCTCCAGTCTTTTATAAAGAGTAAGAAAAATTGTCAGGCCAAAGACAAAAGTAGTTGTCCCAAGAAGAATACCCTGGAGCACAAACCCTACCTAAGACAGATCTCCTAAGCAGATACTAAATCAATCCCTGAATACAATCAGAATGTGGTTGTTAGGTGACATTGAGTTAGTTCCTACTCGTACTGATCTTACGAACAGCAGAAGGAAACACTGCCCAGTCTTGTGCCATGTCCACAATCATTTTTATGTTTAAGCCTATTGTTACAGCCACTGTGTCAATCTATCTCCTCAAGAATCTTCCTCTTTTTTGCGGACGATCCACTCTACCAAGCATGATGTCCTTCTCCAGGGACTGATCTTTCCTGACAACATGTCCAAAGTATGTAAGATGCAGTCTTGCCATCTTTGCTTACAAGGAGCACTCTCATTAGACTTCTTCCAGAACAGATCTGTTTGTTCTTTTGGTGGTCCATGGTACATTCAACATTCTTCTCTAACACCACAATTCGAAGACATCAGTTCTTCTTCTGTCTTCTTGGTTCATGGTCCAGGTTTGCATGCATATGATGCATGCAAATGAAGATTTGAGACACTGATGAAGATCAAGAACCACAGCCTTCAGTATGAATTGCGCTCAACATGGGGAAAATAAAAATCCTCACAACTGTACCATGGCTTGGGTCAGACGCATTTTAGTCTTCAAGGTGACAGCCTTACTTTTGAATACTTTAAAGAGATGCTTTACAGCACAGTTTCCCAATGTAATGCATCTTTTGTTTTCTTGACTGCTGCTTCCATGGTCGTTGATTGTGAATGTTGATTGTAAAATGAAATCGTTGATTGTAAAATGAAATCCTTGACAACTTCAATCCTTTCTCCATTTATGACAATGTTGCTTACTGGTACAGTTGTGAGGATTTTTATTTTCCCTATGTTGAGCGCAATTCATACCAAAGGCTGTGGTTCTTGATCTTCATCAGTGTCTCAAATCTTCATTTCCATTAAGTAAGGTGGTATTGTCTGCATAACGCAGGTTGTTAATGAGATGTCCTCCAATCCTGGTGCCTCATTCTTCTTAGTATAATTCAGCTTCTAGGATTTTTTGCTGGCATACAGAATAAGAAAGTATGGTGAAAGCACACAATCCTGACTCACAGCTTTACTGACTTTAAACCCTGCAGTGTCCCCTTGTTGTGTTCGCATGACTGCCTCTTGATCCATATACAGATTCCATAGCAGCCAATTAGATGTTCTGGAATTCCCATTCTCTGCCACATTAGCCATAGTTTGGTAAGACCCACACACTCGAATGCTTTTGCATAGTCAATGAAACACAAGTAAACATCACAATCCAATAGTGAGAAGCAATAAACCAAAAAACCAAATCCATTGCTGTTGGGTCGATTCTGACTCACAGTGGTCCTATAGCCAGAGCTAAAAGTCTGCGTGTTCTTTTCATTCTTGAAAAAGAGTAAGATGAAAAGCAAGTAAATACAGAACAGAGTAGGAAACGTAAGGACGGAGTTCAGATGTCATCCAATCACTTCCTGTTTGATATTGGGCAAGTTACTTAACCTTTTGAATCATGGCTTTGCTTATGAATATCCAGGTAATAGTATCTAAGAGCCATTGGTAAAAATCTAATGACAAAAAAATATAGAATTTAGCATCATAACTGACACGTATCACTTTTTAATAGCTTTATTTGTAACATGTGGACCACAGAAAAGCTATAGATCCCTACTAATTTTGTCTACGGGGAAAACTCTGTAGAAAAAATATTGACTATATTCTTCATTTCCTCCAGGTTATTAAAAAAAAAAAAAAACCTTTATATGTATCTAACAGAATACAGCATACTACAAAGAGATTCTATAAAGCCAATGTAACTATAACCGTAATCTTGTAATAACTGTCAGGTTCCGGTTCTGTCAAATGCTGTTCTTGTAAATACATGCAGTGCCTTAGTTAGAACAAAATCTGCTCCTATGTCTTTAAGTCGAAGTTGCAGATAAGTCGGAACAGGTGCGTAAACACACTGCTTTTGAGTCATTCTGACTCACAGCAACCCTATAAGTCAGAGTAGAATTGCCCCATTGAGTGTCCAAGGAGTGCCTGGTGGATTTGAACTGCTGACCTTTTAGTTAGCAGATGTAGCACTTAACCCACTTCACCACTAGGGTTTCAGAACTGGTGCATACAGTTCTTATTCAGCTTACCTTTAGTACAAGAAAAAGCCCAAAGCCTTTACGATAATTTAAAAGCTGCATATGGCAACTCAAGGTGACCCTGGTTCATTTATTTCAAAGGGAGGGAGAATTTACATGACATTAAAGGGCAAGTATGCATTGTAAATAAATTGGACATTTGTGATCCAAGGACTGCCTATAGTTGCCCTGTGAATATAGTCATTTATATGCTTAACACGTAGAGAATTGGTTGCA
Organism: Heterohyrax brucei; assembly: GCA_028571685.1. Classification (NCBI taxonomy): domain Eukaryota; kingdom Metazoa; phylum Chordata; class Mammalia; order Hyracoidea; family Procaviidae; genus Heterohyrax; species Heterohyrax brucei. The sequence continues at coordinate 140,247,797 of CM053142.1, read as the reverse complement.
TCATCTTCTCTCATACAAACTGCTCCTTTTTTTGATTCATGTATTTTTTTGAAATAAAGTCACCATTCTGCTAGTCAGTCATGCTCGAAACACGAATCATTTTTGACAACCATGTCTCCCTTCTCACCACCATTGATCTCACTTCCTCGTTGTTTCCCCACCTCTCTCCACTTCTACTGCCACCAGCCCTGGCTTCAGCTATCAATATCTCTCACCCTTGTCATTACGAAAGTCTTCAACCTGGTTTTCTTGTCTCGAGTCTTCTTTCCCCACCCAAATGCTCTCTCTGTAGTAGCCAAATGAACCTCAAGCAAACTCTGATATTGAACCTTTTCCCTCCTGGCACCTCCATCTCTACCCAAATGTTTCCAGTAGTTCTTCGTTGCTTATCACATAAAGTCCCGGCATTCAATACCTTTCACTAGGAGGCCCTGCATTGTCTTTAATTAATTAGCTATATGCACCGTCTTTGATGTCACCATTCTTTTCACCTCCATAAGTCTGTTCTTACTACTTTTCACTTTGAAAAGCCAACACTTATTTCACCTGCCCAAATCATGCCATCCTTTAAGGCTGAGAGTAAACTCCGTTTCTCTAGAAAAGATCATTTCTGGGAGATGGCATAGTAGATTTGCAGAAAATGTTTGTTGAATAAATCAGTGAATAGGGGAGTGAAGAATGATAAATGAAATGAAATTCTACCCTGAAGGACTGTGTTGATATCTATAGCATTCTTGCTAGAGCAAGAATTAAAGCTGCATTATTAGAAGATTAGTGTGAAAATTGATCAGGTAGATAAAAATACAGGAAGAAATCTTTTCTTTGGCAAGAATAGGTGGTCAAAGATGGGAAACTAAGCAAGAAGAAGCACAAACCTCGGAATGACACATTGAATGACAAGTGGATTGGTAGTACTTAGGGTTTAAGTTTTCTCCTGACCAGTGTATTTCAACATGTGATTTGCAGACTCCAGGGAGTCCACGGCATCGAAACTATTTTTACAGTAATATTGAGACATTATTTGCCTTTCTCATTGTGTTGACACTGTACTATAATACAAAAAATAGTAGTTGATAAAATTTCTGATGCCTTAGCACAAATCAGGGCAGTGGCACCCAACTAAATTATAGTCACTGTATTCTTCACAGAGCCCTCATGGGACAGTGGTCAAGGGTTTGACTGCTAGCCAGAAAGTCAGCAGTTTTTACTCACCACACACCCTGCCAAGGGAAGATGTGGCAGTCGGCTTCCGCAAAGATATACAGCCTTGGAAACCCTATGGGACAGTTCTACTCTGTCCTATAGGGTTGCTATGAGTTGGAATTGACATGACAGTAAGGAGTATTCTTCACTGCCATACACTCACAAAAAGGAAAAAAGAGTTTCACTTAGGACTGTGCATGATGAAATAGTAAAAAATTATTTTTATTAATTTTGAACCCTTGATTACATAGCTCTTTATAATTCTGTGAGATAAAATGAGAAATGTACATAAAACATTTCTGCTGCATACCAAAGTGTGACGGTTGCCTTGAGGAAGAGGACTTCTGTGATTGCGGGGTAAGCTTAGCAAGTTGCTCCCTATATAGAACATCTTTTTTTTCCCCTAAAAGAACAACTGACAGGCAAACTATAGCATTCAGAGTTGGGTATTTGGGAGCCATTTTCTTGAATTGAGTGAAGTGAGCCAGTCACTTCAAAGAGACACTTCGAAATGTCTCTTTGTCACTTACAGTATTTGCTGCTGAATCAAAAAAAATCTCCGAATGTATCAGTTAAATCTTTTTTACTTAATTAAGTTCTGACACCAGCTGCCCATGTGACATTCTCTCCCTGACTCTAGCCACAAGGAGCTGGGCTAGATCTCACAAGTTAAAAAGTCATCCTCCTTCAGACTGCCAAGTAAGCAGATGCCAGCAGCAAGTGTAGGAGTCTGTGTGACCTGCTGGCTACAAATTTGAGGTTTCGTTCTACCCCTTTAGAATAAGCAGAGTGAAATAAGTGGCTGCATCTTGAGCATAACCTGCACCACTTTGTTTCCTGATTCTGTCTCCAAGCATGAGTCCATTTTTCCTTCAGTTTCTCTCCAGGTTAAGGACTAATCTACACCCTCTTTAGGACTGTGGAAAAACAACTGGTAATAATCTAAAGGCCATAATAGAAAAACACCAGTTAAGATATCAACACATCTGAGATATGATCATTGTAACCACCTAAAGCAGATGAACACTCTATCTAGGACTCAAGTCCTTATTACCATCTCCTATAAACCTCCAGCTTGTCTCCATTTCGTGGAAGCAGATTTTGGAGGAACTTATCCCCTCTGTCTCCTTGCCTACTGGTATACAATAAAGGTCTTGCTTCTCATCTCACCCCATCTCAAAGGTTGACTGTTGCAGCAGGCAGCATGAACTCCACTTAGTTTTGCAGTAATACCTTTAGGATGCCAGTTGCAAGCTTGGGACTCCCCTCCAGGGTTTCCAAACTTCTGATCTTCTGGGTTTCCAAACTTCTGATCTGCTAGCTCCTACCACTCCTTTGAGTTTGATCATTCACTGAAATGATTCATGGAGTTCATGGGAAGTGCTGTACTTATGATTACAGCTTTAATATAACAACAGCAACAAAAATAATAATAATACAAATTGAGAGATGTATGGAAACCCTGGTTGTATAGTGGTTAAGTGCTACAGCTGCTAACTAAAAGGTTGCAGTTCAAATCCACCAGGTGCTCCTTGGAAACTCTATGGGCAAGTTCTACCTGTCCTATATGGTGGCTATGAATTGGAATCGACTCTATGATTGGCACTGGTTGTTTTTTTTTTTTTTAAAGAGATGTATAGGGCAAGGTTTCAGAGCTTCCATGCCCCAAAGGATACACTGCTCTACCATATGTATCTGTGTCTTTCATTAACCAGGAAGACCATGGAGCATCTGTGTCCAGAACTTTTCTTGGGTTCATAATGTATTCATAATTGACTCATTTAATAGGCATAGATGTCTGACTCATGCTCCCCTCCTCACATGTCAGCGCATAGTGGCATTTCTGGCTTGGCGGGCCCCCACTCATTAGCACAAAGCACAGGTGTGGTTTAGATAATAAAGGTATCTGTATTACTTAGGGAATTCCAAGATTTAATCTCTCAAGAGCCAAGTACAAAAACCAGATTACTTTAAGTAAAGTAATTCTTTATCCCACAGTTGCCAATTTGATAAAATTCAAACTTGGAACCAAAATGTAGAGTTTAGAAACTTACTCCTATGAGTATCACAGCTTCTGAATTCTTAAAAACTTTCCTGTTGAGTTCAGTGGTGATATTAAAATGTGAGTTTTAAATATTACATAATAAACATATCAGCATTTGGAAGATATGCATAACTCAGTGAACCAATATTTTCCAAATAACAAATGGATGATGTTATAAAATAATGTATGGGCAAAAGATCTAAGTTCAAGATATAAGAAGAAATTTTAATATTATGGTTCATTTGCATGGTTTCAGATCCTACAGTTTCACTAACCTTTGAAAATGATTACTTGTAGAACTTGGGTGTGATATCAAATAAGAATATTCAATATTATCTGAAAGAAATTAAAATAGTCTTTCTTTTTTCAATTATATGTGTATAAGCCTGGATGTTCTTAATTTATTTCAACCAAAAAAAAAAAAAAAAAACCCACCACCACAAATTGGGTACAGAATTAGATGTAATAACTGAGCCATCCTCTATTAAGCCAGCCATTAATGAGATTTGCAAAAACATAAAAAAACAATACTGCTATTCTCACAAAATTTACTTTTTGTTTTGGAAGATACACTTATATTCATAAAATATATGCTATGTTAAATGTAATGAGTTTGTTATTACTATTTTTTAAGGAATTTATAAGGAATTAATAAACATTTTAAAAATTCAGTTTTAATTTCTACAATGGCAAATAGTAACATATAAGTCACATAAACAAAAGCTTTTGGGGATCTTCCGTATCTAAGAGTAAAATGACTTCTAAGACCCCGAATTTGAGAGCCACTTCCCTTAGCATTCCCACCTCAGGGCAGCCTTCTTAGGACCAACGGGAACACTGGTTACGAAATAGGCTGTTTCCTTGAGTAAGTGGTTATGTTTCCTTGGTCCAGAAACTGTTTAAATTATTATTGGACAAAAGTCCAGATTTCTGTTACCTGACCCAGAGAGCTAATTTCTGAGACAGGTATCAGGGTGAGTAATCAAAAAGTTTATTATTGTGCCTAGCAGACACAGGGAACAGGGAGATATCTCTCTATCAATAACCTGTTCAAATTTGGTCAGGCAAGGTTGAAGCACTTAAAGAAAGAAACCACATGTACATGAAAGAAACAACGCAGGCAACTGGGGCATGGGAGGTGTCCTCTGGGTAAAAGTCACCTGGATGGAGGTCTGCTTCCCAACCTCAGAAGCCATTACTGGCCATCAAGGAACCCAAGTAGTTCTGTACATCATCTGGCCAGAAATCTGAAAGAAGAATGCTTAAACACAAGTTACTTCCCTAACTAATTCCTTTATCATTAATTAGGAGTTCAATTATCAAAACAAAAGGAGTCATTCATTGCCTGTGGTTCACTGAATCTATAGTGGTGTCTTTAGTCTGGGGCTTGTGGACATGGAAGTCATGTCTTTCCCTGCAAATTGGGGGTGATCTGAAACAAAGCCTCTTAGGCCTTTGATCTTAAGCACCCCTCATCTTGGAGCTTTTCAGTCTCTGGGTTCAAAATTACCTTGGATGAAAGTAGTAGAGAATCTGAGAGTCAGATGAATTCAGAATTACCTGAATCCACAAGCTTATTGAAATCTGGGTATAAGTCTTAGCTTTGTTTGATGACCCATTATTCTCTAAAAGACAGATTGGGGCCTAAGCTTAGGGTCAGTGGAACCCCAGACTGCTTGCAATATGTGGACTTGACTGTTGAAAGTTTTGTTTTTTAGATCACATCCCTTCTAGTTAATAAGACTACAGTTATCTTTTTATAGTCTGGCATTTGTGTTGACTGAAACTCATGCTCGATATATTATTCACTAGAATGGGAATAGAGAGTGTGGGCTTCAGGGAACTGGAGTTTTGATTTTGATTTAAATGAGTAGATGCTGGTAAAATACAGGATAGACGTCATGGTTTGAATTGTGTTCCCCCCAAAAATATGTGTAGCAATTTGGCTACACCCAGTGTTGGGTGATATTCCTGTATGTTGCAAATCCTGCCTCTGTGAGGCTACTGAAGGAGGATGGGTGACAGTTGTGTTGGTGGAGCAAGACTCAATCTATAGATTGTATTGTACCTTGAGACAATCTCTCAGGATATAAAGGAAACGGAAGCAAGCTGAGAGTTGGGGACCTCACACCACCAAGAAAGCAGTACCAGGAGCAGAGTGCACCCTTTAGAAAGGACCTAGGATCCCTGTACCTCAGCAGCTTCCAATCCAGGGGTAGATTTATGATAAGGACCTTCTTCCAGAGCCAACAAAACCTTATCCTAGAGCTGGTGTCGTAAATTTGGACATTTAGCTTGCTTTTCTGTGGCAATTCTCTTTTAAAAGCCATCAACTTGTGGTATTTCTATTACAGCAGCACTAGACAACTAAGACACACATAGAAAAATGGAAAGAAGTTATAGTCTTATGACCTTTGTGATGGGAAGGAGACTCAAAGAAAGATTTTATCATGTTTATAAGGTTTTAGGAATGAGATCTTATATAAATAGTCCTGAATTTAGTCCCTTGTCTGCAAGATTTCAGTTGAATTAGACTTTGGGAAATGCTTCAATGTGATAAATGAGAGTCTGTAATTCCACTCAAATGATGTGTAGTTCCCCAAAATATACACGGCTAATGTATAGTGGGGCATCCCGTTGGCACAGTGGTTAAGTGTTACATCTGGTAACCAAAAAGGTCAGCACTTTGAATTCACCAGGTGTTCCATGGAAACGCTATGGAACAGTTCTACTCTGCCCTACAGGGTCACTCTGAGTTGAAATCAACTCAGCAGCAGTTCGTTGAATGTATAGCAAGAAAGAGGAAAGACAAGTCCCAAGGGAAGTGGGTTGCACATGAAAAAGTTGGGGCTTTGTGGTTGTAAGGGAATTCAGCACTGAAAGTTAACAATGGTCCAGTTATTTGTCTTGATGGTAGGCAGTGATCCGCTTGGTCAAATTTAATGAAAGAAAAGTAAATGTTGATCTATAACATAAACAGAAACTGACAAAAATGGGATTGAACTAGGAGAAGGGATAAATTTTTGTTTTCTTAGAAAACTTGAGGGGTGAAATTGTCCCAAATGAATGAATTGGTAGCCAAGGTTGCCATGTGGGATGGTAATTGAAATGTGGAATATAGCACTTTTTCTTGTGAGAATGGCAATGATCATGATATGGTATAATATGGTTTTATCTCCTTGAGGTGCAGGGAATCGGGGGTTAAAGTTCATTGTGATGGGTGCTTATTGTCTTTGAAGACTTTTCAGGGATCTCATGGATATTCAAGCTTCCTGGTCCTATCATTTTCACAGGGGCACACTTTACAATGTCAAACACCTTATGGTAGACGCACAACTTTGTAGTCATTCATATACAATTTGCAAGGGCAGTGGGAATAGAGGGTGTGGGCTTCAGGGAACTGGAGTTTTGATTTTGATTTAAATAAGTAGATACCAGTGGAATATATGGGATAGACATTGTCATGGTTTGAATTGTGTTCCCCCCAAAAATGTGAGTAGCAATTTGGCTGGGGCATTATTCCCAGTATTGTGTGATGCCAGTTTCAAGCGGACCTGGAAAAAGAAATACCGCTACAGCGGGTTTAGACTACAGTACACGTTATTCTGCTATTTGTGTCAGAACTGGTCGTACTTATCAGAACTGATACCTGTTCCGGATAAAAGTTTGTCCTCAGTGCTCTAGGTGTTTTTGCCAGAGATTACAGAAAGCCTGATTGACTGTCACGGTGGAGCACAGTCCTCTGGGCAATTTTTGACTGTATTAGTTTTCTATTGCTACGTAACAAATTACTGCTAACTTAGTGGCTTAGAACAACACACACTTATCTCAGGCCTGAACCTAGGACCACGCGAAGTCCTAGACTGGAACATGTTGCTCTAGAAATGACAAAAGTGACAAGAAAGCAGAACAATATGGGAATTCTTAACCTTAAACATAGGTACAGGGTCCAGTTTGGGGACTTCTTTCCAGGACTGAAGCAGTGGAAGGCAGTAACAGCAGGGCCATGTTGGTACTTGGTTAGATATACAAAACCCAGTGAAGGCTGAGTTGCACCAATTTTCTAGGTATAAAAAGCACTGTAAGTTCAGATTCAGCAGTGGTCATTCGCCTATTTGCTGTCAGATACATGATTCCCCACCTTCCCTGATCTACTCTGAATTACTGGACATGATCATTAAACTGTATTTCCTAGTTTCGTTGCCAACTGGCTTTTGATTAGGTTCAGCCAACAGGAGGCATTGAGAGGAGATTGAGAGGAGAAGGCTACTATCACTTAGAAATCAACATGTACAACACTTGGGACAGCTTGGAAGGATGCCAGTTTCAAGTGGACCCAGAAAAAGAAATACCGCTATAGCAGGTTTAGACTATGGTACACGTTGTTCTGCTATTTGTGTCAGAACTGGTCATACTTATCAGAACTGATACCTGTTCCGGATAAAAGTTTGTCCTCAGTGCTGTAGGTGTTTTTGCCAGAGATTACAGAAAGCCTGATTGACTGTCACTGGGTCCTGCCTAGCATTGTCTCAGATCACAGGACCAGTTTCAAGATTTAAAAAAAAAAAGGTGAGACAATGGATGCATAAACATGAAATCATCCAGCCTAACCAAACAATGGAATGATCTACTAAAGGTTTAGCTAATGTACCAGCTCAAGAATAACACTTAGAAAGGGTAGAGCAGTGTCCTCAAGGATAAGGTATGCATATTGAATCTCTGGTTGGTTTATGGTGACATGTGCCCAGTAGGTAGAATACATAGGTCCAGAAACCAGTGGGTGGTGGTGGGAGTGGCTCATTTCATCATCATTCCAGTAACCTCTTTGCAGAATTTGAATTTTGTATCCGTGCCTTCTTAGGCTTTAGTGAATTAGAATTGGTTACATAAAGGCCAATTCTATGAGGGCACACATTGAGTTTCTACTGAACTTGAAAATGTAGCTATCCCATAGTCACCTTAGATAGCTCATACTAGCACACCAGCAATGAAAAATGTTACTGCCTTTATGGGGACTATTTATCTTGATTACCAGTATGAAATAGAGTTGCTGTTACTCAACAAGTGTATGAGGCTCAGTGTCTAGAATTTACAGGATTCACTGAGTTATCTGTCTCTTGGTGCTTCCACGGCTACTGATAAAAATATAAATAGGCAATTATAATAACTGAGAATCAATGAGGGTGAGTCCAAATCCTTCAGAGATGAAGATTTGGGTTCTCCTACTCCTCTGATCCAGGCAAGCAACACAGACTTCCTCAAGTGCTAGCTAACCAGCGACCAGCTGCCATCAAATAGATTTTGACTTATGGTGATCCCATTTTTGTCAAAGTAGAATTATGCTTCATAGAATTTTCAAAGGTTGCTTTTTTGGGAAGTAGATTGCCAGGCCTTTCTTCCAAGGTGCTTCTGGGTAGACTCAAGCCTCCAATCTTCTGGTTAGCAATCTAGCACTATTTGTATCACCCAGGAACTCCTACATGCAGACAAAAAAAGCTAAAAACCAAACCCACTGCCACTGAGTCAGGTCTGACTCAGATAGGGAGAGGAAAATTAGAAATGATCCTTCTAGCCTACCTTTGACTCCAGCCATTGCTGTGGCAACCAGTTATATGCATATCTCTCACTTTCTGCCCTTGGGCTTCTCTGGTGCTGCAGCATAGATGCACAACTTCGTCATCATGCATACACGGCTTGCAAGGGTAATGGAGTTAACAGTCCCCTGGGCAATTTCTTTCTGTATTAGTTTTCTATTACATGTAATAAATTACCACCAACTTAGTGGCTTAAAACAACACACACTATCTCAGTTTCTGTGAGTCAGGAGTCCAGGCATGGCTTAGCTGGGTTTTGCACTTCAGGATCTCTCTAGGCTGCGATAGAGGTGTCAGCTGGACTGTGTTTCCATCTGGATGTTCAAGTGAAGAATCAGCTTCCAGACTTTTCCAGGATGTCAACAGAATTCCTTTCCTTGCAGTTATAGAACTGACAGCTTCAGTTTTTACTGTTGTTATTACCGTTGTTGTCTGTTGGCCAGAGTCTGCCTTCAGCTCTAAGAGGTTGTCTGAGTTTCTTGCCATATGGTCCCCTCCATAGGCAATTCACAACACAGCAGCTTGCTTCTTCAAGGCCAGAAGGAGAGTGACAGAGAATTGGCTAGTAAGATAGGCCCTTATGTAATGTAACACAATCATGGAAGTGACGTCTCCTCACATTTGCCATATAATACAACCATGTGAGTGAGATCCCATCACTTTGCCGTGTTCTATTGGTTAGAAGCAACTGAAGGTAGAATCCAAGAAGAAGCTTAAAGAAGGGCATTAATATCAGAAGGCAAGGATCACTGAGAGTCACTCTAGGGTCTGCCACATAGACCAGTGTGGGAAAGGTGTAGACTAATGAATAAATACTTCTTACTTCTTCACTTGGACCCCTCCCGGTGCAGTAGTTAAGAGCTTGGCTCCTAACCAGTAAGGTCAATAGCTCGAATCCACCAGCCACTCCTTAGAAACACTATGAGATAGTTCTGCTCTACATTATAGTGCCACTTTGAGTCAGAATTGACTCAATGGTAACAGGCTTTTATATATATTCACATATAGATATTAACTTTCTTCACTGTGGCAGACAATTCTAGGTAAATTCAAAGAGTCAACATAGTTAAGCTTATTTAGCACAGCAGTGACCAGATCAATAATGCTGTCTTGACTTGACTTTCTCTTCTTCCTTCTTTCAGTTGTCCAGTCTCCCACTCCAATTCACTACCATTTCTTCCCAGAATAAACTACTTGCACAAAAAGTGTTGTTTCAGACAGACTCTGGTTTCTGAAAGTCAAGCTAACATAGAAAGTCTGAGTAAACCTGCACAAATAGTATGCTATCAGATAGAAAGCATGGTGGGTGGAAAGGCCTTCTCACCCAGGAAGGAATAACCTCCCCATCACAACCTGAAATAAGATACCTAAACTATCTTTAAAACAGGCAATACTAAAACTTCATGGGAGAAAGTATAATAAAGGTTTCAAAAACACAGCATCCTAATACTATCTTCATAAAGTCAGAATTGATCCTGGATTGGATTGGGTGGAAACCTTGGTGTAATAGTGATTAAGTGCTATAGTTGCTAACCAAAAGCTTGGCAGTTCAAATCCACCAGGCACTCCTTGGAAACTCTATGGGGCAGTCCTACTCTGTCCTGTAAGGTTGCCATGAGTCAGAATTGATTTGACGTCAGTAGTTTGGGTTTTGCTTTTTTTTTTTTTTTACTGGATTGGGCTGGCTGGCAAAGAGAGAAGAACTTCAGCAAATGAAAACCTGGCAGAGTTCAGCAGCTTAAAAAGAGCCACAGATATATTTGAATATAAGGGAGAACATTATTACAGAATAATTATCATAGAAAAACAGTAGGTTCTTCAGTGATCTCCATTTCCATGATGCCTGTCACCTCAAGAGGTGATTACCATTCACTTAACAGACACAAATTATTTGTCAGAATCACAAAGGTGAAATGAAATGACTGTGAGGTCACACGTGTGAGAATGGAATTACAAAAAGGGGAAGCCCTGACACCCGGGGAAAGGGTAATGAGGAAGGAAAAACACTAGGGTGCTCAGGAAAAGAATTTCAGTCAGAGTCAGCTGGATACCATGACTACTGTAGTCATCATGTAACACTTCTAAAATGAGTGCATTAAGACTACAATGGATGTATACTCAGAGATCTCTTTTCTTTTTCTTGGGATTCGGGTAGTGCGGTGTGAAATATCCAGGGATACCAAGAGCACTCTAACCTATGGCCAATCTCAATCGCTACCATTGATTGAGTGCTACGTATGTGAAGTTGAGTTCTAAACTAAATGCTCTGTGTATAATTTCACAACATCTTTATGAGGTTAGATGCTATTATTACCCTTTTCTTTAAGTATGGGGAAACTGTTCATCTCAGTCTGGATGTTGAGCAACTTGCCCAGGATCACAGTGCTAGTACAAGACAGGAAAGATCACATGTCTGATGACTTCAAAGCTCAGGTCTTTCTCCACTGCTTCACACTATTTCTCAGGCTTCAAGAAAGAAAACCTAAATTATGTTTAACATTTAAAAAACATTTAAGATTTTGCCATATCTCATTTTTCTCTGAAACTAATGAGCTCAAGCACTCTCTTCTCTAGAAAATACAAACTAATCTATAGTGACAAAAAGCCGTGAGTGGTTACTTGGGGGATGGCAGAGGCTAGTAAAGAGGAGGAAGGAATTACAAATAAACTTTGGGAATTGATGGATATGTTCACTGTCTTCATTGTAACAATGGATTCATGGGCATATACATAAACCAAAACTTATCAAATTACACCTTCTAAATATATGTAGTCGATTGTATGTTAGTTATACCTTGTTTTATAGATGAGAAACTAGTTACTGAGAAGTTAATGTGTCTTGTCCAAAATCAGATAGATTAGGGTATAGAAAGAATAGTATTGTGTTAAGAATTTGGAGTTAATTTACAAATTCAGCTGACCATTGGAAATCCATTGTGGATGAAAAAGTTGAATGCAAACTTCTTTCTGAAGTTTATTATAAATTGTTGCGTACAATTTACTGAGTAGTTTTTTTCAGGAGTTCTGTAATTTTGTGGGCAGCAGAGGACAAATAAATACTTCCAAAAACAGCATCTCTTAGAAGAGCAAAAGTGAAAACTGAAGACTGTCTGTTAGTATTCTCAGCTGTGGAGGAGAACTGGATTCTTCTAAAATGATAATTAATACCTAGCCATGCATTCTCACAACACTGAATTTGTGAAGATAATTGGATCACTCCCTTAAGTAGACAGATTATAAAGCCACACTCCGAAGCCTATACGTGGCTGACTGTTTGGGTGTTTTTTTCAGTCTACAAGGTTATTCGCAAAAATTTGTGTACTTTGTAAGTAATGAGTCCTTTTTTTTCCCTTAATTTCTTGAGTAACCATTGAGTTACTTCTCTAGGTTATACTAGACTTCTTTTCTTTTCACAACCAAAGTAAATAGGGATTGTACAGGATCTTCTTCTTAGTCTAATTTTTTTTTCTTTTTATTGTACAAGAACATTTGTTGCACAACCAAGCATTGAACTCCTTAAGATGAACTGGATGCTACAACGGCTACCCCTCAGATTTAGGTGGCGTTCCTTCATGGAATCCATGCCTGAATCTGTGGCATACAATTATGAGGTGTCTCATTAGGCCAGTTCTGGTAGTATTTCGTCTTTCAGCCTTGGCACTCCAATTACACTTTCTCTTGTGCTTAGCAGGGTAGCCACATCGGCCACAGGTCGGCTTAGAGCCCTAGAGCCACAGCGGCAGCACAGTGCGTGCATCTTATCACAACACTTTACAAATGATGACGTCTCCTTTGTCACCTCTGCTGCTTGTGCAGCAGAGACCAAAGAGGCTGGAAGAGGAGCCTAAAATTTTTAATATAATTTCCTAACCTTCTTTTAACAGACCTGGTGGTGTAGTCATTAACATGCTTGGTTGCTGACCAAAGGGTCAGAGGTTTGAACTTACCAGGCTCTCCTTGGAAACTTTATGAGGTAGTTCTACTCGGTCTCTAGGAGTCAGGATTGACTTGAGAGCAACCGAGCCGCTCTAGGGGGAAAGATGTAGTAGTCTTGCGTACATAAAGATTTACAACCTTGGAAAACCTACAAGAACAGTTCTACTCTGTCCTAGAGGGTCACTACAAGTCAGAATGGACTTGACAGAAGGTTTTTTTGCGGGGGGGGGGGGGTGGTTAAACCTTGTTTTATAGAGCCTGATTTTAACATTATCCTATTTGTTTATATCACAGTCTCCAAATGAAGAGAGAGTTATGTGCTCAAGTAGTCCAACCCTTGTCCTGATGCAACTGCAATGCCTGCCACAAAGAAAGCATTCAGCAAATGTGAGCTGATCTGAATTGACCTGAATTTAAATGACTTGAAATAAAAATATCCCTATTGGTGGCTAGGTTCTTCAAGGCTTCCAGTGTGACGTTGGGAGGTAATACGGGGTAGAGGTTAAAACCGCAAGCTCTGAAATCAGATTACCGAGGTTCACATAATGGCCCCTCTGATTACCTTTGTGTATAACCCTGGGTGAATTATTTAACTTTATTATGCCTCCATCTAGCCAGAGTGCTCCTTGGAAGGGAGGATGGCAGGAGTTCATTTCATATGCTTTGGACATGCTATCAGAAGGGAGAAGGATGTCATGCTTGGTAAGGCAGAAGGTCAACAAAGAGGAAAACCCTTGACAAGAGGGACTGACACAATAGCTGCAACAACAGGCCCAAACATAACAATAATTGAGAGGATGGTGCAGGACTGAGCAGTGTTTCATTCTGTAAGACATATGGTCACTATGAATCAGAACTGACTCAACACACATACCAGCAACTAACAGCAACAACACACCTTCATTTTCTCACTGTAAAATGAGAAGAGCAATAATCTCTGCCCTCGTGGCACAGTGGTTAAGAGCTGGACTGCTAATCAAAAGGTCAGCAGCTCAAATCCACCAGCCACTTCTTGGAAACCCAAGGGGGCAGTTCTACTGTGTCCTGCAGGGTTGCTATGTGTTGGAATTGACTTGACAACACCGGTTTTATGTGTATGGTACAGATTGCTAGTGTTTAACATCACGTTCAGTTCTCTTTCCCCCTGGGCATGCAGTGGACTGACTGTCCTTCTCTGTAAACTTGTAGTCGGATGGATTCATGTGACTAGGTCTGGTCAATGAAACATGGTGGAAATGACATGTGTCAGTTTCAGCACAACACAGTGAAAGGCTGGTGTGAGATTCTCCTGTCTCTCTCTCTTCTACAGTGGCAATCACGAAAGAGACCTCATGTTAAGTTGGTTGAGCCACAGGTGGGGAAACCTGGATTTGTCACGTCACCATATGGAGGACAGCTGCCACATGGAAGACCCAGAGTCAACTTTTTGTAGACAAGGAATAAGTATCTGTTCAGTTAAATCATCAAGAGTTTTTTGTTTGTTTCAACTACAGCATAATTTAGACTATTTTGACTAACATAGTTTCATCGAGTTATTCTGAGGATTCGGTGAGATGATGTATGGGATCTGCATGTTTGACAAGCAGTTGAACTTTCAAATAGTATACTGAATAAATTGTATCAACTTTGAACTTGAAGCATTGCCTTGCCCTTAATCATTATGACAATTCAAAGCTCAAATAGCCAAATTAGAGCACCAGTGTCATGGATTGTGTACCCCCAAAAACACGTGTAGTAATTTGGCTGGGCCAGGCTTCCCTGTATTCTGTGATTGTCCTCCGTTTTGTGATTTTCTGATGTTATAAATTCTATTCTCTGCCTGTGCTTACAGAGAGGATGATTATGTCAAAATAGGATTAAGGTGGAACTGCCACACTCTTGCTAAGATAGTTTTCCTGGAATGTGGCTTTACCACCTTTTATCCTTTCATTCTATGGCGGATAAAAGGAGAGAGACGTAAGCAGAGAATTGGGAACCTCATACCATTAAGAAAGCAGCAGTAGGAGAAGAGTATGTCCTTCAGACCTGAGTTTCCTGCATCAAGATGCACCCTGAACAAAGATTGACAAGGAGGAAAGCCTTTTCCTGGAGTGCACATCCTGAATTTGGACTTGTAGCCTACTGGACGGTGTAAGAATCAACTTTCCTTTGTTAAGCCTGACACTTGTGGTATTTCTGTTATAGCAGCACCAACAGACTGAAGCAACCAGGAGGCTTTTTCATAAAATAATCCACTCTTTAATCTTTTCCTTGCAACACTACCTAGCATGCAACACACACTCATGAATAAATACTTATTTTGCTGATCCTCTGATAATGGATGTCATTCTTTTCTGGGGTCTTTTATTCCCTTATTTTTAGACTGGCAAGATTTTATTTTCGGTGTCTTTTGTTAGGCTTAAAAAGGATCCCTGGTGGCACAGTGATTCAGTTCTCAGCTGCTAGCCAAAAGGTCAGTGGTTCAAACTCACCAGCTACTCTTGGGGAGAAAGATGTGGCAATCTGCTTCTATGAAGTTACAGCCTTGGAAATTCCGCGGAGCAGTTCTACTCTGTCTTGTAGGGGTCACTGTGAGTCAGAACCACAGCAACTGTTCTGTTGCACCAATCGACAGCAATAGTTGTTAGGCCTGTATTCTCACTGAACAACTACATTTGGATAGAGTTGTCTATAAAAGTATTTAGCATTAATTTCTCAGTAATGGAATTTAGACCATGATAGGCACTCCGACTCGACGGCACTTGGGTGGCAGGTGCTTATATGCCTTAACATTTCCCAGAATGCAGAAACAGTAGATATGTAGCCACACAGAAAAAAAAAAAAAAAACAGCTGTTTACTGGTCAAACTGCTTGGTGAATATCATGTCAAATTACAGCCATAATCAATCTTTCCAATACTTGTTCCCAAGTCTAAATGAGTGATCAGGGAGAACTAGAGTCTGTAGGACAAATATACTTATGTAGAATCATTGATTTATACTTGGGGAGATCAACAATAAAGAGAATAAGGGGTAGCCCTCAGGCTTGCTTCAGGAAGGCAAGTGTAGTCTCTGTGCTTCTAGTTTATTACCTAGAACAAAACATAGAACTGAACATCATAGCATGGAGAATAGGCAGATTTAAGTGATATGGCAAGGAAGGGAGTGGGTCTAATTCTTAGATTACCTATTTACATTACCAATAACATCAAACTCCTTCTACTTGGGGAAGGAGGCAGAAAGAATGGAAACTACTTTTCCCTAAAAGTCTAAAGGAAACACTGGTAGCATAGTGGTTAAGAGCTATACCTGCTAACCAATAAGGCTAGCAGTTCAAATCTGCCAGGCACTCCTTGGAAATTCTATGGCACAGTTCTTCTCTGTCTATTGGGTCACTAATAAGTGGGCATCAACTTGATGGCAGTAGGTTTGGTTTTGTTTTGAAAGTTCCAAAGGGGTATTCCTATTTTATGAGCCAAGTAGGAAAACAATGAAAGGATGGTTCCCTCTAACATCAACAAATGTGAGCAGATCTGAATTGACTTGAATTTAAATGACTTAATCCCAGAGCACTTCTTGAAAGCTCTTATGTTCTGTACTTTTTAATTATATAATAAGCAAATCGTATATGATATGTGTCCTAGTCACCTGGTACTGCTCTAATAGAAAATACCACTAGTGGCAGTTTCCATGAAGAGAAGCTTTTCGTGTCACAGTCCAGTAAGCCACAAATCCATCTATAAACTACAAGTCCATTCAATATAAGAAATCATCACAGTCCGGTATGCTGAGTTCAAATCCAGTGAGAGCATCTCAGCACAGGCACCTTGAGTCCAAAGGACGTGCTCTGCTCTCGGTGCTTCTCCCGATGGTATGAGATTCTCAGCTTCCTTGGCTCTCTTCTCTCCCTTATATTCCACAAGCTTGTAGCTTTGGTCCTGCTTTACTAACACAACTGTAAACCATTCTCCATCATCAATATCACAGAGGCAGGATTCACAACCCAGGGGAGGAAGGGCACCATATTGGGATTCCTAACCAAGTCAAATCGACACATAAATTTTTGGGGAAACACAATTCAATCCATGACAATATGTTAAACATCAACTGAAAAAATCAAATGTCATAAAAATGTAAAATATTAAGGAAAAAATTACATGCATTAACATCTTCAAATTACAACTTATCTCAACTTTTTCCCCTTTTACTGGTAATAATTTTTTTCTAATTTTTACTGATAATAAATGAATTAATAAGAGACATTCGATAGTAATGCATCAACAAATACATACTGAGTACATACATTCCTGGCCACACTGAGCCAGGTCAAGGGCTACTTGGTCACCCAGGGCCAGGTTGTTTTGTGCAAGCCAAAGGCGTAAAGACCACACAGCTTCCTGCACTTCAGACCAGCGGCCCCTACACCCTAGCTACCTGGGACTAGAACACAAGCTAGGCCTCTATCTTTCACTGATGTCCCATGCAGCTCTTCTTTGTCACTCAGCCAACCAGAGCTGAGTTTCCACAAGCTGCCTGCCTGTGGAGCCTCTCCTCGACCACCAGTCACCCAGAGGTAGGTCTTCACGAGCAGACATCTGTCCTTACGACCGCCTGCGCATACTTCTTCTGAACTGGCCGCCCCAAGCTAAGTCAGAGTCTCACTGTCCCTTGAGGGGTCTGGCTCACAAAACTCTTGGAGACTATTACATCTGCTTACGGTTACTCATTTATTATAACCAGAAAGGATACAAGTGAAGACATACATCAGACAAAATCTGAGAGAAGTTCTGGTGTGAGGCTACTGATGTCCCCCGGGATGTGCCCCCCTCTCCCATGCATGGATGCTTTTCCAATCCAAGAAGCTCCAAAAGGAAGCTCCAGGGCCCAAGCTTCCTTTTAATAGTCTTTGGGGCCTCAGTGCATATATATGAATCAATGAATATGCATGGTTGACAGCATAGGACCCTTCCTTTCCTGACATGAATTGCCAGGTGATGAATTGAATGGTCCCAGCTATTTGCACATGCCTGAGTGTTGCCTAGCTGTTTTAGAAAAGGAGGCACCTTGATTGTTCCAGAAATTCCAAGGACTATTTTCCAGAAAAAAGAAGAAAAGGTCAAACTGAGTTCTTCATCCTACACAGTATGTTGAGCAACATAGAAATATTCAGGGTCATACAAAGTTCAGCAAGAGAGCAGACTCTGGAAAATTATTAAATATTCACTTTGTACTTCAGCTGAAAGTATTTCCCCATTTTTCTAGTAGCTAAGGGTAATGATGGGTATGGTTCCATTCTTCCCAACAAGATGTAAGCAAAATCTGCCACATTTTTTCACTATTGTATAAAATATATGTATAACACAGTATTTGCCATTCAACGTTTTCAACATGAATATTAGTGATAGCAATTACATTAATTGTATTCTGTAGCCATCACCTATAATCATTGCTAAATTTTCCATCACCATAAACAGAAACCCACTGCTTCCTAAACAGTAATCTTCCCTTCCCAACTTCCTCTAACCCCAATAACCACCAATACACCTTTGGTCTCTAAATATTTGCCTATTCTTGTTATCTCATATAAGTGAAATTATACAGTATTTGTTCTTTTTGCTGTGTATTTATAAATAGGTTATGCTTTCTTGATTCAGTCAGCATCACTACTACCTGGTCACTTTTTTCCTTCTTTCTAATTGCAAAAGAGATGCAAAGAAGGAGGACAAGCAGCCATTTGGGGGCCATGAAGGTGGAAGGCACATGAAAGGAAGTAGAGAAAATAGTTAGGCAAAGGCTGCATCTCTGATGGGATCTTGTAGTCACCATCTTAACCCTGGACTGCCTACCCCCTCATTAGTTAAGATGATGGTAACTATTTTCTGTTCTATTCAGTGAAGTGTGACCCTACCTCTGTTGTGTTTTGTGAGATGGTATCTAGTAAGGTGTTCTAAGGCAGATATTATCTGAAACGTAAGCATTAATGAAATGAAGAAGTGAGGAGAGGATATTTCAGGCTGGGGCCAAGCTTGGAACTAAGCACCAAAATGTGGTAGAACATACTACATTTAGGGAAACAGAAAGTAGAACATGAAGGTAAGAGACGCAAAGAAACGAACTGGAGAGGCTGACAGGGTACTGACTGATAAATCATATTAAGAATTTCAGATTCTGTTATTTTGAGACATTTTAAAGTATTTTAATCAGAGTAGCGACCAGAAAACTCCACTGGGCAGTCTGCTGAGTCAGAATTGACTATCACACAACAACAGCAGTAACATGGCTAGTGTCCTGAATTAAATTGTCTCCCCCCCAAAATGTGTGTATCGACTTGGTTAGGCCATGACTGTGTGATTGTCCAGTGTTTTGTCATTTGATGAGATTTCCCCGTGTGTTATAAATTCTGTCACTATGATTTAATAAGATGGAGTGGTGACGGTAATACTGATAAAGTCCGTAATCCTTACCCTTGTAAGAGATTTTAACACATGCTAGAATACTAGATTCATGTTTGCAGGGGAATTGGACATCTATGAATAAATAATATAAAAGCAATGCCATACAAATTATTTCCTAGTTTATAAAGGAGAAATGAGACTGCCATTAATTCAATTAACAGTCTAAGCATCTATATAATTGTGTGTCAGTCAAACAGCACCCGACTACTGAAAGATACAATATAAAAATAGGTTACATTACCCATATGTATTCTAGCCCAAAATGATTTACCTGAATTCATGTTTCTTTGTTTTTAATTTATCTTCAATTTACAAGAAATACTAGAGATAGAGAAACTAGCTAGCCAGTACCACAGGAAGCATCAGACAGATGAATTCAGGCAGTGAGACATTCCACAGCACATCATCAGTCTGGCCTACCCACCAGGTCATGTCATGAAAAAAGTGTATGTGAGGGTGGTGATAGGATGGACAATAGAAATTGTGCTAGATTAGAAAATACTTAAATAATAACCAGATACAAGAATGGGTCTGAATTTGGATCCAAATTTGGACAGCGAGCTGCAAAAGAATAGGGGTCTTATTCTATTAGTAAGGTCTCTTCCGGGCAGGAGAGGCAGAAAGCCAGTATCATCCTGGGCTACACTGTACAAAGTCAACCTGGTTTAGGCTCTGTCAGGATGGGAGAGGAGGCAAATAAAGTCTTCACCTGCTGAAACAATGTGGCAGTCTCAAGAAGGAGTAATTCTGAGTTTTTGCTATAAGGATGTGTGTAACAGGGGCTTTGGGTTTGGCAAAGTGAGGAATGAACCACCAGTAACATCTAGCCTACCCTAGGAACAGATAAGGACTGGAGGTATGGGAGTTTCTATTTCAAAACTGCTTACACTTTGCCCAACATCATGAGGATGCTTAACTAAGAGAACTAGAGATACTACAGAGGATGACGAGAAATGTCCCTGACAAGAGGCTTACAAAAAGTCCATAGGAAGTCATGAGAAACACTGTTAGTGTGACATAAATGAGGTATTTTGAGTTGCTAAATTATACTGTGGAAACCCTGGTGGCATAGTGGGTAAGTGCTACAGCTGCTAACCAAAAACTCAGCAATTCAGATTCAAAAGGCGTTCCTTGAAAACCCGATAGGGCAGTTCTACTCTGTCTCATAGAGTCACTATGAGTCAGAATTGACTTGGTGGCAATGGGGTTTAAGATACAGTGTAAAGCAGAGAAACAAGAATGACTAAGGAAATAATGTATGTACTATATTGTACTTACATTTTACTGTAATTTCTTGTACTTAAGTAAAAAATTTGGCAAGAAGGTACTGGTTTCGAGTGTTAACTCTATGTATTGTAAAAGGAGGCTTGGATGGAGCTGTGAGCTACTTGAATGAAAACTCAAAACTGAAATTGCATTTGACTCTCAGGTGCTGAAGAAGTAGTTGTCATTTACACCTCATATATAAACTTCTGATGCTTGCATTGAGTGTTGTAGAGATTTCTCGAATAAATCTGCTTATATGGCCTGAGGTATGCCTGTCATGTACCTTTTCATAGTCCTCAAAACCAGTACAGTTGCTGCAAAAGCTTTGCCATCAATGGAAGATTGGTAGAGTATGGGCTCTGTGTGATTTCCTTGCAAGTTAGTGCAGTAAAAATACAAGTAATAATATTGCATGGAACCAAGATCTTTCTGACTTTAGAACTGGAGCTCAACTCCTCTATTTAATAATATACTACTCCAGTGAATCAAAGTATATGAATGAATTTTTTAATACTGAAGTAATGTTGAGATTTTCTTTGGACCTAATAGTAACTGTTACGAACTATGTCCCCTCAAAATGATGTCAACTTGGCTAGGCCGTAATTCCCAGCATGGTGTGGGTGTTCACTATTTTGTCATGTAATGTGATTTTCATATGTGTTGTAAATCCCATCCCTGTGATATTGATGAGGTGGGATTATCAGCAGTTACGTTAAAGAGGCAGGACTCAATCTACAAGATTAGGTTGTGTTTTAGATCAATTTGTTTTAAGACATAACAGAGAGACTACAGAGAGACTCGAACAAAGAGACAAAGGGGCCTCGTTACCACCAAGTAGGAGAACCAAGAGTGCCCACACATCTTTTGGATTCAGGTTCCCTGGGCTGAGAGAAGATCCTAGAGCAGGTGAAGATTGATGACAAGGACCCTCCCCCAGAGCCAACAGAAAGAGCAAACATTAGCCAGGAGCTAACGCCCTGAATTTGGACCTGTAGCCTTCTAGACTGTGAAAGATAAAATGTCTCTTTGTTAATGCCATGTATAGCAGCAGTAGATAATTAACACAATAACACCAACACTAAAAAGCTTCTGGATTGTTGCTACTAACCCAGTGGGAACATCTATGCACAGAACGGAAGTACTTACACCAAGTGCCGTCGAGTCGGCTCTGACTCATGGCGACCCTAAGGTCTTGTCAGATATTAAAATTGAAGAAATTAAATGTTAACAGAATACTTTCTACCTTATTTCTTCAGGCAATAGCCAATACTATTCAAGGCTAAGCCTAAACTTTCACTTAGTTGTTTGTTTGTTTTTCCTATTTTTTATGAATTTGATGGCTGTATTCTTGGAATCTGTTCAAATTCTATTTGTAGCTGAATCATGTGAATGCCAAAAGGATCAGTACATCTCCTTTTAGAATCTCTAATCTGTATTTTCAGAATGCTTTGTATAAATTTGAACATGTTAGCATGCTCAGATTTGTTCAACATGTATCATATGATACTAGACTTTCAAAGCAGTTTAATAAATACTTAAAGCAAATAGGTAGCATTAGTTGCTATTCATATGAATGGTTACATTATTTTTTAAAATACATAATAATAAGCATACTAAACAACTACAGAAACCCATCATGAGATAGTCTGATTCAGTAGTTCCGACAGTGGACTCTAAGGAGGCAAGACTGGGCAATGTTGCATTGCGTTATAGGTATTTAGTTAAAAGTAGAAAGTAACAAATGATAGCAGAGTAGATTCCCATTAAGATAACCTAAATGTAATGAGAAAGTAACATCCTTTGAGGATCTTTGTTTTGTTTTGTTTTTACTAAAACAAGAAACCAGTTATGTTACTGTCTTCAAGAAATGATACATAAAGCATGCACACATAATTATATTATCATCATCACACCTTGAACAACTAACACGAATTCCTTAATACCATGTAATGTTCAGTCAGTATTGCAAAATCTCCAATTGTCTCATTAATGACTTTTTATAATTGGTCTTTGAATCAGACTAAAAAGAGGTGTGTGATACATTTGATTTATAAGTCTCATGAAAAGCTTTGAATCTGCAATAGTGCTGCCCTCTTGCCTTTTTTTAATCCTGCTCTAGAATTTTCCTTGCTCTGAGTTTAGGTCAGAGAGTTAGGTCTAAGACTATTGGCTGACAGCAGAAGACAATTAGCGGGAAGCAGGCAACAATGTTACTCATCAGATCTGCATTGGCTGACTTTCTTAATTCACTGCCAGGCCCCTTCTTTCCAGTCTGGATTCTCTGCTGAAACCTGTCCAGTGTGAGTGACCCTGCTGGTTTTGAAATACTGGTGGCATAACTTCCAGCACCATAGCAACACTCAAGCTACCACGGTATGATAAATTCACATACAGTTCACCACTTGCCTGTCAGTTTGTCATACTGTGGGGGCTTGAGTGTTGCTGTGATGCTGGAAGCTATGCCACTGGTATCCAGATACCAGCTGAGTCACCCATGGTGGACGGGATTCAGCTGAGCTCCCAGACTAACAGGAAATAGGCAGAAGGACCTGGCAGTCTACTTCTGAAAGGAATTAGCCAGGGACAACTGTATGAATAGCAGTGGAACATTGTCAGATACAGTGCCAGAAAACGAGACTTCTAGATTGGAAGGCATTCAGAAGACTCCTGGGGAAGAGCTGCCTCCTCAAAGTAGAGCCGATCTTAATGACATGGATGGAATAAAGGCTTTGGAATCTTCATTTGCTGATGTGACATGATGAGAAGAAACAGCTGCAAACATCCATTAATAATCGGAACATGGAATGTATGAAGTATGAATCTAGGAACACTAGAAATCATCAAAAATGAAATGGAATGCATAAACCTCAATATCCTCCATGGACCGCACCAGATGGAATATACAGAAATGAAATCAACTACATCCATGGAAAAAGACCATAGAAAATCTCCACATTAGCAGTCAGAACAAGCCCAGATGCTGACTGTAGCAGAGACCATCCCTCTCCGTCGTCCCTAGCCCTGTCCTCCTCCTCCTCCCTCCCCCTATTCTCCCTCCCTCTGTTCTCCCTCTCCTCCCTCCCCCTCTGTCCTCCCTCTCCTCCCATGAGATGTGCTAACATATTGGCTGCAATAATGGACTCAAACATACCAAAAACTGTGAGGACGATACAGGAATGATCAGTGTTTCATTGCGTTATACATAAGGTCTCCATGAGCTGGAGCCAACTCCACAACTAATAAAAACAAAAATGTGGAACCACCAGAGTTGGAGTCTGTGACCCTCCTAAAAAAGAAGTTGACAAAGATGAAGTTCCAAACAGAGATGTGTCAACCCAGTCCATTTCCATGAGGGTGTTACAGGGATCCAGGAGATAAAAGAACCTGACGTGAGGATTTGGATTGGGAATCTGGTGTCAGAGGAGCATGTGGGAATACTAGGTAACAGTAGATTCCCACAGGAACTGACTGAAAACAACTAGGGGAGAGTATCAACAAGCTCCAGAACAGAGGGGTGAGTATGACGGAAACAGTGGAGAAACTTGACTGCAGTATGGGTTAGGTGCTCCTTTCTCCACTCTGTGACCTCTGAGCACAAGTGTTCTGGAGCGGGTAACAGAAACACCAAATACCTACAAGATCTTACAGAAGGCATTAAGTAGGACCTCCCCTTGTTGTAATATGTGGGTAGATGCTGCTACCTGATAATGTTGTTTCACTCTCACTGAAGAATAGCAAAAATGACAGTTTAGAAATGCTGCCAGTTTACAGGGTGAGGCTTCTTGCTGGCTGCTGATTCGTTTCAGAAAAGAGGTGGAGTAACCTACAAACACTTGATAATTTTTCTGTACACAAGATGCTTAAGTCCACTAAGAACTAACGTCTCATTACATTGAAAGAATTAATGCACAATCCAGTTTATACAAATTGAATTACTTGTGATCACTCAGGAAGTTTACAGACTTTTATAAAGACAGATTGGATAAAGCTAACTGGAATATCACATGTACTAGCACTACACATGGAGAAAAGATTTAAGTTGTCGAGGATTTCATCTTACGTGGCTCCATAATCAATGGCCATAGAAGCAACAGTCCAGAAATCAAGCAACATACTTCACTGGGCAAATCTGCAAAATCCCTCTTTAAAGCATTAGAAAGCAAAAGTGTCACTTTATGGACTAGGGTGTGCCTGACCCAAGCCATAGTGTTTTCAGTTGCCTCATATGCATGCAAAAGATGAGCAATGAATTAGAAAGACCAAAAAAGAATTCACCTTTGAATTACAGTACTGGTGAAGAATACTGAATACATCATGGACCACAAATAGAACACACAAATCTGTCTTGGAAGAAGTATAGCCAAAATGCTGCATAGAAGCAATGATGGTAAAACTTCGTCTCACATACTTTCATACTTTGAACATAGTATCAGGAGGGATCAGTCCCTGGAAAAGAAAATCATATTTGGTAAAGTAGAGGGTCAGCGTAAAAGATGACCGTCAATGAGATAGATTGACACAGTGTCTGCAACAACCAGTCGAAGCACAAAACCCATTGTGAGAATGGTGGACTGGGCAATTTTGTGTTCTATTGTACACAGGCCTTTATGAGTCAGACTGGACAGCACCTAACAACAGTATACACCTACTCCTTATTTATCAACTATCTTATTATCTGACATTTAGCATTTACAACAATAGTAAAAAAATATATTCTCTACCTACTTCATGGATTAACAATGAACATTTGGCAGTAGCAAATGCCAAGGTGTGAGGTGAGAGCAATCCTGGTTATGATGGTTGAGCTTGTATGCAGCTTGGTTGGGCCATAATTCTCAGTGGTTTGGCAGTTATGTGATGCTATAATTTGGCCGTTATGTAACAATGTGTCATCTTCCGTTTTGTTTCTGATGTGCTCGTCCTTCATTTTTGTATAATACTGATTTTCACATAATGACCTGGTGCTAGGAACCTAACCATGTTGATAATTGAGGAGTAGGTGTATAACCTTTCCCATACCTTAAAAGATTCAAAAAACTAAAAGTTATTTGGACATTCTGCCATGTAGATTTGTTTTTATCATGAAAGTTATTCTAGAAATGTTTCTGAATAATCTCATATAATGTAGAAACATTGAGGTATGATTTGAACCTTTCGGCCAAAGGTCAACAAGACCCAGAACTTTTTTCTTTACCCTGAGATAAAGGAAATATTGAAAGGCAGACATTTTGATAACATTCAGGACATCAAGGATAAAACAAGGACAGCTGTGAAGGCCATTCCAAAAAAAGAGTTCCAAAATTGCTTTGAAGGATGGACTAGTCACTGGCTTCAGTGCATAACTTCTCAAATCATCATCAAATGATTAACACATTGGTAAAAAAGAAAAAAAAAAGTGATGTGTAATTTCTTTGTGTTATGACTACTCACAGTTTTGGAAATCTAAGTGCTTTTGTGTTCTGTGCCTTAAATAATTGGGATAAGCTGATTTTTATACACTCTTCTAAAATTTAAATGAGACACAATTTACAACCTGCAATTTGTAGTCTAGGTAGCCATCAGATATAAACAGGTTTTCCTCCCTCTCCTCTTCTTCCTTCTTCTTTTTAATCTCTGAGTCTTTTAAAGTTCTGACTTCAGCATGCCCTCTGAACTGAGTTAAAATGCAGGATTCAATCCTTATAACCCGAGCATAAATTTTTAGCTATTTCTACAGATGGTGTTATAAGTGGTAACACACACCTGATTTTGAACAGGTAATGTGGGTGGAAAGAGTAGGCAGAGCTTTTGAATAAGACTTAATTGTTCTTAACCTGTGAATATACATAATTATATAATTTCTTATGATAGACTTTTCATTTTTAGACTTCTACAGTGGAGCTCATTAATGCTTCGTGGTTTTGTGAAAAAAGGGTACATAGTCGGCACTTGGCTTGGCCAATTCTGCTTTATATTACTCTTAATCATGAGCTCCTAAACATATGCTAATTTCTTAGCTTGATACTAATAACTCATCTCCAGTTGATACATTATGCAAATTTGAAATAAGGATGTCATTATGAAGAAAAACTACACCCCAGTACAGTTATTTCAAAAGAGGATACCTATAAAATATTAACACAGTTTTGCCTGTGCTGTTGATAGTTGCTGTCGAATTGATTCCAACCCATGGCAACCCCATGTATGCAGAGTAGAACTGCCCGCAGGTTTTCTGAGGATGTGACGCTTTGGACAGAGATGCCCAGGCCTTACTCAAGGGGCCTGTGGCTGGATTTGAACTGCCAACTTTTCATGTAATATTCCGGCACTTAACTGTTTGCACCAGCCAGGACTCTTAATTTTGCCTGTATGGTTGATGAAAGAAGAAAAAAATGAAATACAGTGAAGCCTCTGAGACTTGGCACTCACTGGGAGTGCCTTGTTTTTCCAGGTCTAGCAAGTTTTCTGCTTTTGACAGGATGCACTTTTCTATTGCTCCTTTTGTGGAGAAATTCTGAGTTTTCCTTCTCTGATGGGTATCTACTTTATATGGGCTCTGTTTTACAGGTTTTACTGTGTGTGATGTTTTTGCTTTAACAGTCATGTAATGGACTGAAATAAACAGGGGGTAAAATATTTGTCTGATGAAGTTTGTTTAACAACAGGTATAAATTAGAATTTGGTTGGGCCTATTTCAGATGGAAGGCATATGAGTGACTGCTCATTTACTTCTAAAATTATTTTTATTAATTATTAAAATTATTAATTTAAACTATATTATATATTAAAATAATTGAGGATCCCTAGTGGCACAGTGGTTAAAGCACTTGACTGCTGGTCATAAGGTCAGTGGTTCAAATCCACCAGCCACTCTGTGGGAGAAAGATGTGACAGTTGGCTTCCATAAAGATTTTCAACCTTGGAAACACTATGAATTTTCTACTCTGTCCAATAGGGTCGCTATGAGTTGAAATTGACACTATCGCAATAGGTTTCTGGTAGGTTTAAAATTACTGAAATATTTTAACAATTCTATGCTTTATTTGTTTGCTTGTTTATTTAGTCTATCTATCCATTTACTTCTCCATATCTTTACAATTTTAATGCCATTTCTTAATTCTCAGCTCTCAGACCTTCCACCTGGGATCATTTTCTTTCTATCTAAATATGTATGTATGTATATATATATGTATATATGTATATACATACATATGTATATATATATACATATATATGTATATATATACATACATATGTATATATGTATGTATGTATGTATGTATATATATACATATATATATGCACACACACAAACATACACACACAAGGTACTACATACCTCAGTGCTGAATATCACTACTGTCATCTTAGAGGTACTCTCTTTGGGAAGCTATGCAAAGACTCCAGTGCCTGGTCTACCCTTCAAAGCAATTTTGGAACTCTTACTGGAATGGCCATTGGGCACAGCGGCATGGTTCACAAACCTAATTGTATAGTCTGTGAGGGAGTTTTTAGCCAGTAAACAGCTGTATTGGAATACCCTATCTACTCACCTGATCTGGCCCCCAGTGACTTTTTTCTTTACCCAAGATAAAAGAAATACTGAAAGGCAGAAATTTTGATGACATTCGGGACATCAAAGATAAAACAAGGACAGCTCTGAAGGCCATTCCAGAAAAAGAGTTCCAAAATTGCTTTGAAGGGTAGACTAGGTACTGGCTTCAGTGCATAGCTTCTCAATGGGAGTATTTTGAAGGTAACCATAGTGATATTCAGCAGTGAGGTATGTAGCACTTTTCCAGGATGGGTTTGCAAACTTAATTGGCAGTCTTCGTGTGTATATATACATATGGCCATTGCGCACAGTGGCATGGTGATAAGTTCGTAGACTTAATTGTATAGTTGTCTGTCAGGGAGTTTCTAGCTAGTCACAGCCTGTGAGTTTTTAGCCTGATGCCAGCGACAGCCCTGAGGAAACTCTGTTTGAACTGATTGGCTGATCATATCAGATCAAACCATGGAAGATGACTGCCAAATTACATCATTACATAACAGCCAAACCACAGAGCCTTGTGGTCCAGACAAGTTGACACACAGTC
The DNA here is from genome assembly GCA_028571685.1 of Heterohyrax brucei. NCBI lineage: Eukaryota > Metazoa > Chordata > Mammalia > Hyracoidea > Procaviidae > Heterohyrax > Heterohyrax brucei. The sequence goes on along the minus strand of CM053142.1, from coordinate 140,219,243 downwards.
TTGACCATCACAAAACTTATTTTACATCTTCTCAAAATATCTTCCAAGTCACTCGAAGTCTCTGAGTCAGGGTTCTCTAAGGAAATAGAACCAGTAAGAAGACATGTTAAACACGCACACACATCATATCTCTCTAGATACATACAGTATATCTGTCTATAGTGTATTTGCAAAGAGAGAAAGATTTCAAGGAATTAATTCCATTGGAGAAAGAGGGCTACAAGTCCAGATTCTGCAGGTTAAGTGATAGACTGAAAATTCTGACAGTGGTGTGCTGTTAACCAGGTAGTGGGGGAGAGACAGGAATTCTGGCATGTTGTGTGTGTATCTGTAGTCTGGGGGTAGAATTCTCCCTTGGGGAATCTCCTATTCTGCCCTTAAGAGCTTCTGTTGATTGGGTGAGGACACCAGTGTTAGAGAGGGTAATCTCCTTTACTTAAGGTCAACTGATTTAAATGCTAACCACATGTAAAATACTTTCTGGTAATATCCAATGTTTGACCAAACAGATGGGTATCACAGATAGCAGAAACTGATTTATAAGGACTTCAGATACTGCAATTATCAATCACAGACTATAAAATAACTATAAAATGTGAATAAAACAATAAAAGACAAGCTTGAAAATTATGTGCAGTGAATAAGTACTTGTGAAGAAAGGTCAAGAGTGTATTTTTTAGTAGAACTTAAAAGTTTTTAAAATAAATTTAAATAGTCATTGAATAAGTTAATTATTTGACACAACAACAATATAAACTAGTGAACAGAAAGACAGAGATGAAATGATCTCAACTGCAACAGAAAACAAAAAATCTGTAAATGAGGATTGTTGATTAAGTTCATGAACTCATCCAAGAAAAAGTATTACATACCTCATCACTGACTATCACTATGGTCACCTTCAAAGTACTCCCCCTGGAAAGCTGTGCACCAAAGCCAGCACCTAGTACACCCTTCAAAGAAATTCTGGAACTTTTTTTTTGGAATGGCCTTCAGAGCTTTTGTTGTATTACCCTTGGTGTCCTGAATGTTGTCAAAATGTCTTCCTTTCAGCACTTCGTTTGTCTTCAGCTAAAGAAAACAGTCATTGGGCCCCAGATCAGGTGAGTAGGGAGGGTGTTCCAATCCAGTTATTTGTTTACTAGCTAAAAACTCCCTCACAGACAACCATACAATAAAGTTCTCGAACTTGCTACTGAGACACTGTGCCCAGTGGCCATTCCAGAAAGAGTTCGAAAACTGCTTTGCAGGGTGGACTAGGCTCTGGGGTTGGAGCATAGCCTCCCAAGGGGAATACTTTAAAGGTGACCCATAGGGTCACTATGAGTCAGAATCGACATGATGGCAGAGGCTTTTGTAGTGATATTCAGTAGTGAGGTATGTAGCACTTGGTGCAGGTAAGTTCACAGACTTAATGGTCAAACATAAAACAAACAATGTTGGTGGAAGGTCTGAGAGCTGAGAATTAATAAATGGCATAAAATTGTAAAGATTTGGAGAAGGGTGGACTAGGTGCTGGCTTTGGTGCACAGCTTTCCAGGGGAGTACTTTGAAGGTGACCATAGTGATAGTCAGTGATGAGGTATGTAATACTTTTTCTTGGATGAGTTCATGAACTTAATCAACAATCCTCATATACAGATTTTTTGTTTTCTGTTGCAGTTGAGATCATTTCATCTCTGTCTTTCAGTTCACTAGTTTATATTATTGTGTCAAATAATTAACTTATTCAATGACTATTTAAATTTATTTTAAAAACTTTTAAGTTCTACTAAAAAATACACTCTTGACCTTTCTTCACAAGTACTTATTCACTGCACATAATTTTCAAGCTTGTCTTTTATTGTTTTATTCACATTTTATAGTTATTTTATAGTCTGTGATTGATAATTGCAGTATCTGACGTCCTTATAAACAGTTTCTGCTATCTTATATTTGGGCTATTTCTCACTAGTGGTGTCTTATTTTTGTCTGTTTTTTTCTTTTTTTCATTTGTTTACTGCTCATTTTCCTCAGAATTTCATTAATAGTCATTCTTTAAAACTTAGGGTGAAGGTGACTTCCTCCAGTAAGAACTGGTATTTGCTCCCATCAGATGTCTGAAAACATTGTCAAGAACCATTCTTTATTAAATTATCAGCTTGATGCTTTATGAGATCACTTAGGTTGTGTGAAACTAGGCTATATTTTTGTGTAAGAGATGAGCTATGGCTCCAAACTTTCAAATGATTTTGCTTTTCCCCTGTCCCCCAAGCGCCAGTAAGACAAGATTCTTTGCAGAAAATCTGGAGATGTGTTCTAGTAATTTACGTCCAGTATAGCTTCACAGTAAATGACTACTCCTTGGAATCTTGTGTGTGTGTGTATGTGTGTGTGTGTATGTTTAGTGTATGTATATGTGTGCATGTGTGTGCATGTGCATGTGTGTGTACATATATGTAGAGGGGAGTTCCTAGTAGACTCTCCACCTTGGGCAGGTCAGAGTTTTCATCTCTTGTAAGTCAATAGACTAGATTTGGCAGACACTTTTGGAGTAAAGTCTGGCTTTTGGCTCTGCTTAAGTCTCTAAGGTTCTGCCTGCGCTTAGTCTTTTGACTTAATTATTTCTTATTACCGGTTGATATATTTAACACAATTAAAAAAAAAATACTTTAGTGTGATCATTGATTGACATACTGGATATACCAGAAAAAGAAGCGTGTATTCTTCTTTATACTTAATGTTCTATTATCCAGAATTTCCTCAAGGGATATTTCTTTAAGAGAAATATGATTATACAGAACTATTTAATTTGCAAATGTTTCAACAGCCAATTATCTTTACATTTGCTAATAGGAGTTATCTGATATTTTTCAGTTGCAGTACAGGACAGGATCACACACTACAATTTGTTTATGTTGTGATTACATTAGATATATTAGATGGGTCATTTCCTAGAATCATAGAATATTAAATCTGAAAGGACCTCAAAAGTCTTAGATTTTATAAACAACTTTTAAATACAAATCTTGGTTTTGTTTATCAAATATCTGTTGACTAGTTTGTAGAGGCCTATTATTTTATTTTATTAAATAGAAATTCAATTGTTCTTATTCTATAGTACAATTAGTCTTTCAGTCACTAGTTTGTTGGCTTAAAGTCACTTTACATGATTTGCTAGATTACGGAATATAACAAACAACCTAAATAAATCTTAGTGATTTACAACAACTATTTATGTTTTACTTTTCTTTTATGTTAGTAACTATAGATCAGCTGCTGCAGTGCTGCTTCAGGGTGTGGGTAAATTTCAGGTTGGTTCCATGCATTTTCTTACTCTGAGACTCACGCTGAAGGAACAGTTCCTACATGGGGCATGTGTCTCTGAAGACAGGCAGTATATGAGCAAGATTGACTTGAATCGTGCATTCAACTTTAAAGCTTCTGCTCACAAACTGTTAGCTAAAGCAAGTTCCATGACTAAGTCCCTCTGGCAGTGTTGACAGTGTGGGAGTAAATATTTCTGAAAAAAAAAAAAATACAATCTACCACCATCTTGAAAATTGTGTGGAATACGTTAAGGCTGAATTTGCCTTCAACACCAATATTCATCCAGAAAATGAGGTCTTTAGTGTACAATCCTAGTCTATAATACTTAGTAACATATTGTCTAATTAGATTGGCTAAAGGAAAAAGAAATCTCAAACCACACCTCTTTTATTCTAGGTCAGGGTTGAAAGATATTCTGTGGGAAGGATTATCATGCCTGTCACTGCTTAAACTGATTTGCAAAAAAAGAATTTCTCATTCTTAGAACTGTGTAATGAAACATCTAGGTAAAAGAGATGAATTTTTATTGGAGTTAAATTGGTTATATTAAAAAACTTACTATAAACTAAGATAAAAATCTATTTAGTATAAAATAGTATTATAAAATACTATTCAATATAAAATAGTATTTAAGATCACTTTATGAGTAGCAAACTTTCAGGATATCATTTGAAGTAGGAAACTGGAGATACCAGATTTTTTAGTTACAATGCAGGATCACATATTAATTTGTTTGTATTGTGACTACATTAGAAATTGAATGATTGAATGGTCATTTCCTGGAAGCAGAGACTAGTAGCTCTAAAAGGACCCCAAGAGCAGAGATTTTTCAACTTCAGTGAATTGATACATCATTATGTTGCAAGTAGTTATGAGGTATGCTAAAAATTATTATTCATGACAAGTAACTATTAGCAACAAAGTACAGAAATATTGTGAAATACACACTTACATTTGCTTTTCTATAATATTTTTCACGTTTTCTTTTTTGAGTCTGAAAGGAACTGTAGCTAGTTTGGGAAGAATTTCAATTATTTTAGATAAACCACTGCTGGTTTCCAACATGAATGTTATCTGCTGGAAAAAAGTTTGAGCACCATTTCTTAAGAAGTATCTATCTGGTCAACTCCCTAGTTTTATCAAACTTGAAATGCAGAGAGTAATTTATCTAGTCACATATCTGATTAGTCAGCTCTATTAACGTAGGCCTCCTTGCTTCCAGAATGTGGATTCCTTTCCAACACATTTTCAACAGCCTACCTAAGAAGTTGAAGGAGATGATTAACCAAGGCAAGTGGGCTTTTTTTCTTTAGTCTCAGTTCCCAAAGTAAAGGAAAAGCAAGAGGGAAAAAGAGTCCAGATGGTATATTTTGCATGTTATCTATGCTCCAGAATATTCTTTTTCAAATCTATTTGATTGCAATTCACAGTAAGAAATACATTTTAAATAACAACGCAAAGCTTTAGGCCCCTCCCCAACCCAACTGAAACAAGTTTCCCAAAGCAATTTTTGCTATGTAATCTATTCTGTCTTATTTCATTAAAAAATGAAATCGATTTTTTGGTCACAGTCTGAAAAGCATGGCTTCACCAAATGGGCGACAGGTTTCACACTGTTGACAACTCCAAAGTTACTGTGTTTGTTGTAGCTGCCATAGAGTTGATTCCAAGTAACTAGCTTTGCTGAAATATCACCCTTCAAAGAGAAATAAACATCCCTCGTGTTTGTCTGAACTGCAAGTATCATCCCTCAGACTTTGGAACAGAACCTGAGAGAATCTTCTCCTTATTAGAACACCAGTTCATCACCATATCTCAGATTCTAAGACTCATTGTCACATTTTAGAATCCCTGAATTCAAGGAGTATCTTATATCAGTGACATGACCTAGTGTGTCCGTGTTACTTTGTTGGGGGACATAAAATAATGGTGTGTCTTACAGAGCATTATTTCTGAAGCTTCTATAAAATGTAGCAATAATGAAAACTATTCAGGACAAATTCTATCGGTTACTCATTCCAAAGTATTCACTTGATCAGTATGTCTTGTTTTTTGCCAAGAAAAAGTTAAGAGGAGATAAGGCTCCTTAAGAAAACAACCTCAGATCTGGGCAAGAAGGAGAAATGTTCTACAAACTGAGTTTGGTTATTACAGACAGTTGTTTCATTCGACTTCATTGTTATGTATAGCAGAGCTTTCTATTGACCTTTCTACTCACTTTATTTCTGTATTGTCACCTATTTTTTTTTTTTGGTGACTTCCATTCTACTGTTCTTCTCTGATCAATAGGGTTAGGGTGGGGGAAGGGCATGGAAGCGTCCTTTTACCGTGATTATCCGTTTTAAAAAGGAAAGTAAGTTGAGGTACTTGATAAAATAAAAAAAAAAGTAAAAAAATGGAACCAGCGCCAAATTCTTGTTTCTATTTAAACTGCCATCAACCGAACACACTCTAAAACTGGCACCAAGGATTCCTGAACATGACGAGGAACAAAAATAAGTTTGCTAGGCTATTTTCGTCCCAGCATAATTGAAATACACCATCCTTCCTTCAAAAATAAAAACTTTTAATGCAGAGAACAGTAATTTAAATGACACAATTAATGTGCTACTAGAAATAGGAACAAGTAGTGGCTGAATGCTTTTCAAGTCAGACATCACACACATGATGCTTTCTGTTTGTCTTCGCTTGGCTGAATCTTGAGCCAGCTAGAGGTTGGGGAGGCCAGTCTCACACCCAGGGCTCAGAGTCGGAGGGGGTCCTGACTGCGCCCTGATCTTCTAGCGTTTCGGTGCAGCCTCCTCAGGTCAGGAAGGCCTTGTCTTAGCAGGTCACACGCGCGGGGTCGAAGGCGGTGGGTTCGCCTCCGAGGCCGCCGTAAGGTGTGTGGAGCCGACGACAGCAGGCACGGTGACGCGCGGACAGTTACCCCGCGCCGCTCGCCCCGGACCCGCGAGGCAGGTGACTCTGGGGCCGCCTCCGCCCTGATCACGTGACGGGAAGGGGGTGTGGTCGGGGCCCGCCAGTCGGGCGGCCAGACCCGGAGGGGGAGGGCGCTAGAATGTGAAGGATCGTGGCCGCTCAAGGCGCCCAGAGAGGCGGCGACGCGGCCGATGACAGCATTAGGCCGCGACGCACTGCCAGCCGGGTGGCGGTGATAGCGGCAGCCCCGGCGGCTGCAGCGTTAGCTTTGGCCGCGGCAGGAGCCGCCGCAGATAGCAGTTGGACTGAGGGCAGGAGGGGGCCCGCCCTGGCTGATGTACCACGGGGTCAGAGTTCCCGCCTACCTCGCGGGCCAAGTCGGCGGCGCCTCCTCGGCGACAAGACAGCGCCCTTAGGCTCGGCTCCTTCTCCAGCTGTCGCCAGCCACTGCGGCCGAGAGAAGTTAGGGTCCAGCCGGACGCGTATAAGGCCTCGGGTCCCAGCGCCGCCCCGGGCTCGGAGGAACCGGCTCCCTGCGTCCCTGCTCCCCAGCGGCTCCGCACCGGTGAGTGTGGCGCGGGTCCTTGAATCGGGCGGGGAGTCCTCGCCTCGCTTGGGCGGCTGTACACCTTTCTCCCCACGTTCTGAGCTCGGGCCGGCCAGGACTCCAGGACTTCCCGCGCTGGAGACTTCTTTTTTGTCTCCTTTGTCTCCTTTTGTAGTGGAGGGTTTCTAAAAGCTGACGAGGGGTGGAGTGGTAGGCCCCCAGGAGGTGCTTCTGCAGCCTTACCGAGCCGTGGCGGGGGAGCAGGGCCGGGGCGTTCCACGCCTTTGACGGTGCACCGCACTGTCTGTCTCTTAGCTAACTTTGACAGCGAATGGCAGGGTCTTGCCGGAAGCCCCCACGCCCAGGAGAGCTGGCGCTTTGTCTCTTGGAGCGGTTAAGGCGAGGCTCCGATTTTCCTGTTACAGCCCCAGAATAGGCTGTGCTGTGCACCGCAGACCGCGCCCGCCTTGCAGAGCCGAGTGGCACCGTGGTGTTCTTCCAGCCCTCCGTTCTCTTGATGTAAGAGGAAAGGAAACCTTAGCTGTACTTTTAATATTTGTCTCTGAGTACCTCAAGCGTTGGCTCAGATTCCAGGGAGCTACACTTGGAGCATGCTTTTAGTTCATTGAGCCACCCACTGAGGACCGACTGAAGCAAAGCAACAGTATACGGAGATTTTCCATTCACAAAAGTCATTTCACACTCTTCTGTATAACAAAGATCTGTGTTGCTGGACATTACCTAATTTCATTTTATCTAAATGCCATCCGAAATAATAAGTAACTCCAATTGAAGCAGATGGAGAAAATTTATTTAACTGATGATACAAGCGTATTTGCCTTTCTGTTACTGGAGAACTTAGATAACTTCTGAATAGTATTAGAATGCCCTGAATAAGGAAGATTTGTTTTTATTACCTGACCAACCTCAAATTAGTGTTACTTTAGGACTTTTGAGATACTGTTTAAAATAGATTTTTCGTTTATCAGGAGTCTAGAAAGAGCATGGGGGGGGTGTGGAAAAATTGCTTGTTAGGTTTTCTCCATCTCATGCGGTTTAATATAAACTTGGTAATGCTGAGGGGAGTATTACCAGTTTCTCTGCTTGCTAGAACCTGTTTTTCATTGAAATTATTAAGATCGTGCTGGTTTTATAAAACATCTTGGGGAAGTAAGAGTAAGACCATGCAGTTTAAAGTGTTTTTAGTTTAGAAGTTACAAATACTTTCAAAATTTGTTACCTATTTTTTTGTGTAGCAACTGTATATATTAAATGCCTGTGCTGTGGTGGTTCAAGGTGCTAAGAAAGACAATAGATGAAACGTAAGAACTACCTTTTAGGTCTTTAATTATGGAGATTAAGTTGTTGAGGTCAAATTCCATGTGAACAGTTGGAGCCACAGTGCATTGTACACTGGTGCTTAGAAATGCCTGTTTAATTAAAAAATGGTTGTGGTTTGTTTCTTTTATTGAATTATAATATTGTATCTCAAATTTATGGAAAGATGCTGCTGTATTTTTTAATTAGAATGTTATTGCATTTTAGAGTTATTCAGTGTATTTCTTACATACGACACATACTGCTTTAAAAGTTGGTATTTAATTTCTTGATTCATTTTTTAATTGAGAACCTTAAAATGTACTTTGAAGATAAGCATACAATTCTGTGTAATGAAGTTATATGTTAGTTTCCTTTGACTTAGGAAAAAGTGATAAAATTTTGAATCTATAAAATGTGCATTTACAAAAAGATCTTTTAAAGGATGAAGTACAGTATGTTTTTAGTGAGTACTTAGTACGTTAAAATTTGGTTTTGCTTATGTGTAATCTTTCAAGAGCAGATTGCTTGAACTGAGACATACATGACGAAGACTTATACTTAAATGTAGTGTTCTAATTTACTTTGGAAAATTTTTATCCTAGTGGCAGTACCTGAAGTATTTTACACACACACAGACACACACGTGATTTTTTTCTCTTCTGGCTCGAGCTAAAGACTCCACAACACATTTGGGCTTACATATACACAAATATTAGTAAGTAGTTATGGAGAGCAGCATAGAGGTCAACAGTTTAGGATACCTAAAGCTAAAAACTTTCATAGATGTAATCGTGGTGCATTGGATAATTCTAAAGTAGTACACATAGGTTCTGCCTTACTCTTATGAATAAGATATAAATACGACTTTAATAAAGTCTGTGATAAATATACTGCTTTTAAAGAAGTTGGCTGATGTGCAAGGAAATGAATAGAGGCGCTTGCTTGGGATGAACTTTAACTCCTTTGTGAATGGGAGACAAAAACAGATGTCTGGACTAGCAAGGTTGTGTGCAGATTTCATGGCAGTTTTCAGGAAACAATCCCTGAAAGATTTAGGTATATCCTTCTTCCCTGACTTCCTCCTTTGTTCCATATACAGGCAGGCGACACCACACACACAAGACGTTGAAGGTCTCATGTCTTCGGTGTGATTTCAGAGACTTCTCAGTCAAATGTTATCAAGTTTGGAAGGAAGAGAACATCAGAGATCTTGTAGGAAAGGAATCATTGCCCTGCAATACTGTACTCTTACACTTTTGTTATTTTTGCCTTAGTTAATGAATTTCCAGACAATGTTAAATTCTACATGACCGCAAGGATCTTATGTTTTGCTCATCATTGAATCCCCAAATGTTTAGTATTTATTGAAAGAAAAAAATGTGGTTGCAGATGCATGATTGGAGAACAGAGACAAGTATGGGATGATGCAGTCCAAATTAAGTACAAGCCCCATACGCTTTCCAAGGAGTGGCTGTGGGCTTGAACTGCTGGCCTTTTTGTTACCAGCTGATTTCTCAACCACTGTGCTACTAAGGCTCCTAAATACAAGCAGTGAGTGATATAAAGGAAGAATGCTAGCTGGGGAGGTAGAAAGCAAGTCATTCAGTCTGGGAAACTTTCTTGGAGGTGGGTCTTACTGAAGACTATGTGTATCTGAAGATAGGTGGGTGTTCTAAGGGAGTAGACAGAATAAACCAAAGCATTTAGAGTTGGACTTGTTAAGTCATGATGGGTGAGTCTTTGTGTAAGATGAAGAGTTTTTTTTCTCCCTTCACAGCTGTTCCCTCTTTCCAAATAATATAATTGGCGTACCTTGTGAAAGCTAATTACTTAGAGTATGTCAGTTTTGGAAATAACAGTAGTGCATTGGAAGCAGAGAGCATTAAACTGGGGCTCATAAAATTCAAATTGGAGTTCTAACTCTGCATAATATACAAGAAACTCTTTGGGCAAATCACTGACCTTAGTTTCCTGATTTGTAAAATGAGGGTAATAATGTGTACCCTACATGATTGTACCTTAAAAAAGGTATTTGCAATGAGAAAGTCGTTAGTATTGCAAAATTCTATCATGTTATCTCCGGCATTATTTCTGTCACTAAGGCCATATTTTCCAACTACCGATCCTTCTTTGTTTCCAACTTTTGCATTCCAGTCACCAGTAATCATCCGTGCATACTGATGCGTGTTCGACCAATTTCATTCTGGAGAAGCTGGTAAAAGTTTTCAGCCTCTTCCATCTTTGGCCTTAGTGGTTGGTGCTTAAATTTGAATAATAGTTGTATTAACTGGCTGTCCATAAAGGCGTATGGATATTATCCTATCACTGACAGCATTGTTCTTCAAGACAGATCGTGGAATGTTTTTTTTTGATAATGAGTGCAACACCATTCCTCTTCAAGTTTTTATTCCCAGCATAGTAGATTGTTGGATTCAAAATGGCCCAAACCGGTCCATTTCAGCTCGATAATGCCTAGGATGTTGGTGTTTATGTGTTCTATTTCATTTTTGACAACATCCAGTTTTCCTAGATTCACACTTCGTACATTCCATGTTCCAGTTATTAGTGGATGTTTGCAGCTGTTTGTTTTCATTTTGAGTTGTGCCATATCAGCAAATGAAGGTCCCGGAGGCCTTACTCCGTACGCATCAAGGTCAACTCGACTTTGAGGAGGCAGCTCTTCCCCAGTTGTCTCCGATTGCCTTCCAACCTGGGGGCTCACTTTCCGGCACTGTATCTGACAAGTGTTTGGCTGCTATTCATAAGGTTTTCCCTGGCTAATTTCTTTCAGAAGTAGACTGCCGGGTCCTTCTTCCTAGTCTCTGTTAGTCTGGCAGCTCAGCTGAAACTTATCTACCATGGTTGACCCTGCTGTTACATAAATACCAGTGGCATAGCTTCCTGCATCACAGCAACAAGCAAACCTCCGCTGACAGACGAGTAGGGGCTGCTCACTCCCTCCTTACCTGATGGTGTTCCTCTCCTTACTTAATGCTGTTACCCCTTTTACCTGCTGCTGTTGTCTGCCTTACCTGCCGCTGTTATCTGTCTAGCCTGATGCTGTTGCCCTCCTTACCTGATGGTATTACAGTCCTTACCTGATGCAGTTGCTTTCCTTTCTGATGCTGTTATCTCCCTTACCTGATTGCAAATACCTTTTTTAACCAACACAAATGGCGACTGTACACATGGACCTCACCAGATGGCATACACAGGAACCGGATTGACTGCATCTGTGAAAAAAGACTATGGAAAAGCTCCGTATTGGCAGTCAGAACAAGACTAGGTGCTGACTATGGCAGAGATCATCAGTTGCTTATATGCAAATTCAAAGTGAAACTGAAGAAAATTAGAACAAGTCCACAAGAGCCAAAGTAACCTTGAGTATATCCCTCCTGAGTGTAAAGACCATCTCAAGAACAGATTTGATGTGTTGATCACTGACCAAAGACTAGACGGATTGTTGAATGACATCAAAGACACCATCCATGAAGAGAGTAAGAAGTCATTAAAAAGACAGGAAAGAAAGAAAAGACCAAATTGGATGTCAGAGGAGACTTTGAAACTTGCTCTTGAGTGTCAAGCAGTTAAAGCAAAAGGAGGAATGGCGAGGTAAAAGACCTAAACAGAAGATTTCAGAGAGCAGCTTGAGAAGACAAAAGAAAGTATTACAATGACATGTGCAAAGGGCTGGAAAATCAGAAGGGAAGAACATGTTCTGCATTGCTCATGCTGAAAGAACTGAAGAAAAAATTCAAGCCCTGTATTGTAATAGTGGAGGATTCTACAGGGAAACTATTAAACAACTCAGAGAGCATCAAAAGAAGATGGAAGGAATACACAGTCATTATACCACAAAGAACTGGTTGATGTTCAGCCATTTGAAAAGGTAGTATGTGATGAGGAACCAGTGGTACTGAAGAAATAAGTCGAAGCTGTATTGAAGGCATTGGTGAAAAACAAGGCTCCTAAAATTGATGGAATATCAATTGAGATATTTCAGCAAACAGATGCAGTGCAGGAAGTACTCACTCATCTATGCCAAGAAATTTGGAGGACAGCAATCTGGCCAATTGACTGAAAGAGATCCATATTTATGCCCATTCTGAAGAAAGGTGGTCCAACCAAATGTGAAAATTACTGAACAATATTGTTGATACCACACACAAGTAAAATTCTGCTCAAGATCATTCAAAAGCAGCTACAACAATATATTGACAAGGAACTGCCAGAAATTCAAGCTGGGTTTAGGAGAGGACGTGGAACCGGGGATATCATCACTGATGTCAGATGGATCTTGGCTGAAAGCAAAGAATACCAGCAAGATATTTACTTGTGTTTCATTGACTACACAAAAGCATTTGACTGTGTGGATCATACTAAACTATGGCCGATGTTGTGGAGAAGGAGAATTCCAGAACACCTAATTGTACTCTTAAGGAATCTGTATGTGGATCAAGAGGCAGTCCTGTGATCAGAACAGGGGGACGCTGCATGGTTTAAAGTTGGGAAAGGCATGCTTCAGGGTTGTATCCTTTCACTATACCTTTTTAATCTATATGCCAAGCAAATCATCCCAGAAGCTGGATTATACAAAGAGGAACGAGGCATCAAGATTGAAGGATGACTCATTAACAACCTTTGTTAATGCAGATGACACCACCTTGCTTGCTGAAAATGAAGAAAATTTGAGACATTTATTGATGAAGATCAAGGACCACAGCCTTCAGTATGGATTGCACCTCAGCATCAGGAAAACAAAAATCTTCACGACTGGACCAGTAAGCAACACTGTCATAAATGGACAAAAGATTGAAGTTGTCAAAGATTTCATTTTATTTGGGTCTGCAATCAGTGGTGCCCTTGGAAGCAGCAGTAAAGAAACCAAAAGATACATTGCACTGGGAAAATCTGCTGCAGAGGACCGCTTCAGAGTATTCAGAAGTAAGGATGTCACCTTGAAAACTAATGCACCTGACCCAAACCATGGGATTGTCAATCACATTATATGCGTGGAAAAGCTGGACTATGAACAAAGAAGACAGAAGAATTGATGCCTTTGATTTGTGGTGTTGGAGAGAAATGTGGACTGTATGATGGACCACCAAAAGAACAAACATCTGTTCTGGAAGAAGTCCAACCAGAGTGCTCCTTGGAAGCAAAGATGGCAAGACTGTATCTTACATGCTTTGGACATGTTGTCAGGAAAGATCAGTCCCTGGAGAAGGACATCATGCTTGGTAGAGTACAGGGTCAGCAAAAAAGAGGAAGACCCTCGATGAGATGGATCGACACAGTGGCCGCAACAATGGGCTTAAGCATAAAAACAATTGTGGACATGGTGCAAGACTGGGCAGTGTTTCGTTCTTTGTAGGGCTGCTATGAGTCAGAACTGACTTGGCAGCACCTAACAGCAACAACTACATGGTTTTGGGAGAGTTTGTATGAATGTGATCATCTTACTAACACACATGTAGGAGAACTTCAACGAATATTTAATTGTTTAAAGTATTTCTTTCACTCTTTAAAAAATATTTTGATTTCATTATTATGAACTCTGATCTCTCTTTGACTGTTGGAGTGACCCATCCTATTATTAACTTTAAATTTACAGTATCAGAGTTTTGATGTTGTTAGGTGCCATTGAGTCATTCCAACTCATAGTGACCCTGCGTACAACAGAATGAAACACTGCCTAGTCCTGTCCCATCCTTCTAATCCTTGTTATGCTTGAGCCTATTGTTGCAGCCACTGTGTTGTTGCACCTTATTAAGGGTCTTCCCTCTTTTCACTAACCCTTTACCAAGTATTATGCCGTTCTCCGGTATCGTGGATTGAATTGTGTCCCTCCCCTTAAACGTCTGTCAGCTTGATTACGCCATGAGTCCCAGTATTGTGTGATTGTCTACTGTTTTGTGTGATTTCCCTGTGTGTGTAATGAAATGAGATGGATTAATGATAAACATAAAAGAGAGAATCAAGCAGAAAGACAAGAGAGAATCAAGCTGAGAGACATGAGGACCTCATACCACCAAGGGACCAGTTCTGGGAGCACAGGGCATCCTTTGGACTTGTAGTTACTGCACTGAGATATTCCTGGACCAAGAGAAAACTGATGACAAGGACGGAGAGACAAAGCGTTCCCCTGGAGCTGATGCTCTGAATTTGGGCTTGTGGCCTACTGCACTGTGAGAGAATAAATTTCTGTTTGTTGAAGCCATCCATTTGTGGTATTTCTGTTACAGCAGCAGTAGGTGACTAAGACATCCAGGGACTTGTCTCTCCTAGTAAGTATATGAGATGAAGTCTTGCTGTCTTTGCTTCTAGGGAGCATTTTGGCTTTACTTCTTCCAACACAGATTTTTTTCATTCTCTGGCAGTCCATGGTGTATTCTGCTCCAACACCAATTCAAAGCATCAGTTCTTCTTCATTCTTTATTCGTTGTCCTGCCTTTGCAGGCATGTGAGGCAATTAATGTTTTCTGATAGAAACAAAGCTTTAACTATATTATTTTTAATGTTACAGACTGCAAAAAAGAGTTTCAAAGCTTTAAATAAGGGGCATGTGTGGCTAAAAATCTGAGCCTTTGGGCTTCTCCACAATATTTGTTTTTGAAGAAACTACTCATGCCATCATGTTTTGGGGAAAAAGAAGGGGTTTTCCTGCTACTAAGGAAAAAAAATGTCAACATTATCCTCTATACTGGTATGTTTTTAGTGATGTGATAATTGTAACCATGAAGGATCTCTACCTACTGTGTTTTATTTTAGAATACAGTATTTTTTTAGCAGGCTAATAGATTTCCGTATGATTTCTTATCTAAGCTCTTGGTTCCAGTAGCTGTTTGTTCTTTTATGAATCTCAGCATTTCAGTATACTTTATACTATCTTCAGATTATTTATGGTCCATGGAGTAGTCTTTCCATTGTGTAATATTTGGTAGAGAATTTTATTATAAAAAGACTTAAGAAGAGTCTTAAGATGTAGGAGATGATTACCCACCATGTTTCACAGTCACAAAGCCCTGGAAAAAGGGGGAAATTGGTTTTAAGGCAGGAAGACTCTTTTCAGATAGAAAGGTGAAACTTTTTGATTTAGGGTTGTTTTATTATAGCTCCCGAAGGTGTCTTAGGAATGGTTTGGTCATAGTAATGACAAGTGTGCATTGACTACTTACTGTGTGCCAGGCCTGCTTTAGAAACACTTGACACATGTTATCATATTTAATCATCACTGTGACCCTGAAAATGCAGCCCTGGTGGTGCAGTGACTGCCAACAGAAAGGCCTGCCGTCTAAACCCACCAGCTGTTTCCTGGTAAAGAGATGTGATAACCTGCTTGAAATACCCTGTGGGCAGTTTCCATCTGTCCTCTAGGGACAGCAGTGGGTGTTGTCATGGTATGAATTGTATCCCCGCCAAGTATGTGTCAGCTGGATTAGGCTGTGATTCCCAATATTGTCTGGTTGTCTTCCATTTTGTGGTCATAATTTTAGTTAAAGAGGATTAGGATGGGATTGTAACACCTTTACTGAGGTCGTATCCCTAATCCAGTATAAAGGGAGTTTCTCTGGGGTGTGGCCTGCGCTGTACCACCTTTTATTTTAGAAGAGATTAAAGGAAAGGGAAGCAAACAGTGAGTAGGGAGCTTGTACCACCAAGAAACAAGCCCTGCAAGCAAAGCATGTCCTTTGCACCCAGAGTTCCTGTGTGAGGAGGCTCCTAGTCAAGGGGATTGTTAACAAGAATTTACCTCCAGAGCTGACAGGGAGAAAAAGTCTTCACCTGGATCTAATTCCCTGAACTTGCACTTGTAGTGTTCTATACTGTAATAAAATATATTTGTTTGTTAAAGGCATCCAATTATGGTATTTCTGGTATAGCAGCCCTAGATGCCTAGATGACTAAGACAGACTCTTCTCCCCACCCCCTAGTTGCCTGCGCCTAAAAATCAAGCAATTTTCTTGTGCTTTTTTTTCACACAAGTGAGAAAACAGGCTGAGAGAAATAGGAAAACATTAGAGCCAGAATTTGAACTTGAAATCTAACTTGACCTTTGCTTTCAGAGTCTGTTTTAAACACCGCTTTATACTCTGAAACACGTGGGATTGCCACGAGTTTTAACGGCAACTTTTTTGTGTGTGTATCTTTTATCTTAATTTTCTTTCTGAATCTGTTTTGGTGTTTAACTTGATAAAGATACAATTCGTAGTAAGATGAATTGCAGCCTTTGTTTCTTTTTTTCCATTTTATTTTTATTTGACTGAGACCCTATTTTTAAATCCTAAAAATGTTTGGGGTAAGGCAAATAATTACTTGATCATTCAGTTGCCATTTTATCATTGGGGAATTCTAGACTATACTAGAAGTGGAAAAGTATAAGAGATACAGTAGTTACAGCTGAGTTTATGTATTTTATTGTACTTTAGATGAAAGTTTACAGCTCAAGAGAATTTCTCATACAAAAATTTATACATGTATTGTCATGTGACAGACAGCACACTCCTTTCCACCTCAAGTTTCTTGTGTACTTTCAGTCACTTCCTGTCCCTTCCTGCATTGTCATCCTCTTCTGGACAGGAGACACCCCATTTGGTCTTGTATGTCTGCTTGAACTAAGAACTAGACGTATCTATATATCTCTTGTATGTATCTATATATTTTAAAGAGTAAAACATTTACACAAAATTCATAATGGTTGGTTTTGGTGTGATGGTATTTGAGGAATGAAACCTGTCTAACCTTTTGAGATTTATTACTATTAAAATAACTTGTCATTTGTCTACCCAATATTAGGAATAATCTTTCAGATTAATAGTGTTTTGTAAAGAAGGCTGAGATTCCTTTGGAAATTATAGAACTCCTGTAGATACTTTTGATGGGATGTCTTATTTTAGATCTAGGTAGAGAGCAGTTCAGTCTGAGCAACTGTTACTGGGTGGGAGTGATTTGGTGAGAAGCCCTGGAGTTAAAGATATCAAGTACATTGTTATCTTTGTGAGTGGGGGTGAGGGACTTTGGAAAACTAGGTTTGTTTACTGTGTAACTTTGCCTGTTTTTGTGACCATAAGATAGCAATCCAGAAGTAAAGAGAAGCAGTGCTGTGTGTCATGATGTTGAGTTTGTAATGGTTCCTAGGCTGTTCTGCAAGATGTGGGTGCTTTACAAATACTAACTCATAGAAATGGAAGGACCCACTTAGCACGTATTAGTTCAGGAACCTAGGCTCTGGAGTCAGTCTTAGCTTTAGAACCTTCACAGCCACTGACTATTTTTTGCCCTATACCTGGCCCTGTGCCACCATAGGAAATGGCCACAGAAGAAAATGGTATCTTTTGTCAGAGAGTGAGCCAGATAGCACTGTGTGAGGTTCCCTTGGTTCTTATCTGACATGAAGGCGAACTGGAAATTCTTAAATGTTCCTGGTGAGGGAATTAGAAGGTAGCCACAAGCCTGTCATGAGGTTGTTACTGTGAGGGAACGTAGACATTGTAGGGAAGGCCCCTGTGGCGGATTCAGCTCATTGCCCACCAAAATCTGTGCTCCGTTTTGCATAGTATGCTTGTTTCATATGGCTGCTGTACGAAAATACCACAGACTGGGTGATGTATACTCAACAATGTACTGTCTCACAATTCTGAGGCCAGAGGCTCAGGATCAGGAAGTTGGCCATGTTCGTTGCTTCTGAAGCTTTGAGGGATAATCTGTTCTTTGCCTCTGTTCCAGCTTCCGGTAACTCCAGGTGTTCCTTGGCTTGCAGCTGCAGGGTCACATGGTAACCTTCCTATGTCTGGGTCTGTAGGTAGTCCTAGAGTTATGATACATTTAAGTTATGATGAACTGCATGTACAGCTTTCTCCCTTTTTTTGGTGCATCTTATCATTAGTAATATGTTGCAATATGTGATTCGTTGATGTTATTCTCAGGTGTTCACTTGCAGATGTTTAATTTTACTTACTGTTGAACACACTGCCAGACTTGTAAAGATATTGGTATTAAAAGGCAATAATAATGAAAACTAAAAAAAGAGAGAGAGAGCATTCAGCTTATATCAGGAACTGAATTAGGACAGAATCATTGTAACAGAACCTTCTTGTAAGTTAGGGACTAACTATATTTTCTTCTTTTTTAAAGACATAGTCAGATTGGTTTAGGACCTACCCTACTCTAGTATGTACTCATGTTAACTGATAACATCTTCGGAGAGTGTGCCTTGCACTGGTTACAGCAAGTAGTTGAGTACCCAAGAATATCCATACTAACAGCAGCTAAGGGAAGGCCAGTTTATGAGACACAGGACTCTGTACCAGCATATGCCATTACGGGCATTATGGGGGCATTGGCCAAATCCCAGAGGGTAGTACCAGTCCTAACATTTCATATGCCCAAGAAAGTCTTCCTCTAGGCCCAGCTACCATCATAAGAATGAGGAGCAGAGAGAAACTGCACGTCTGAAGAGTTTCCTTAGCAGTATTGACATTTTGGCCTGAATAATTCTTTGTTGTGAGAAGCTGTCTTACTAGTTGTAAGATGTTGAACAGTGTCTCTGGCCTCTACCTCGTAGATGCCAGTAGTACCTCCCTACTTATGACAATCAAAATGTCTCTAAAAACCAGTTGCCATCAAGTTGATTCCAACTCATAGCAACCTTGTAAGAGAGAATAGAGTTGCCTTTCATGGTTTCCAGGGTGGATTTGAGTTGCCAGCCCTTTGATTAGCAGCCTCAGCTTTTAACCATTGTGTCACCAGGACATTGCCAAATGTCCCCTGAGGGATAAAATCACCCTTGGTAGAGAGCTATTGCATAAGACTGAGTTAACCTGAAAAATTATTTTAAACTGGAAAACAAAACAAAAAAATGTTATTTTTAATTAAAGAATTTTTTCCCTCTCATTTTCCTCAAGATTGAGGAATTAGTAGGGGCTTATGGGGAAAATTTCTCTATGTATTTGCAACAAAGGAAGCTCTGTTGTACTTAAACCACTATTGAATTTTTATACACACTTCTGTCAACTTTAGACTTTATCCAAAAATTTCCATTCTTTGTTTCTGCCTCTGAACTGATAGCTGCACTTCACATTGCCTAGATAAAACATCTTTTTTCTCTGTAACTTCAGCTTTCATGCTCATAGATTGTCTTTAAATCATGAAACTCAGTAAATATTGTTGATATTATGTCTATGTAAATATTTTTTAATGCCGGGCCATGTTTGTGCTCAGATTATGAATCCTTTTTGATAGATTCTTAACAAGCAGTCCCGGGCCACACCAAGACAAGTGTTGGTAGTATGAAGGTCTTGCAGTGAGTTTTACTTTATTCATTACTCAAAATCTAACCATTAAATTGAAGAAAGGTGGATGTGACTTTCTCTTGGTGTTGATCTGACTCAGTGGCACCTGGCTTTGGCGTTTTTGATCTCCATGTTTTCTTATGCTATCTGGCTTTATTGTAGTCTCTCCTTTCCCCCACACTGTAATTCTCCAGCATACTGCCTATTGTATTGTGTTCCCTAGTTAGTTGGAGTCCTCCATAATCCTCTCTAGGATCCCTGGAAATGTAATGGTTAAGCTCTCAGAACAGTTAGCAGGTGCGGACTTCAGCAGGAGAAAAGACCTGGCAATCTGCTGCTATAATGATTAAAACCAAACCCAACCCAGTGCCATCAAGTCAATACCAACTCATAGCGACCCTATAGGTCAGAGTGGAACTGCCCCATACAGTTTCTAAGGAGCGGCTGGCAGATTTCAACTGCCAGTCTTTTGATTAGCAAACATAGCACTAAACCACTACACCACCAGGGCCTAGGAAACCCTATGAGACAGTTCTTTTCAGTCTACAGATTGCTGTGAGTTGGAATTGGCTCATCAACATGATCCTACCTCAGTTTGGACTAATTACCTTTTAGGTCTCTTTCTGAAACTCCCTTTCATTTCACTGTTGAATTGCATCTATTCTATTACAGGTCTTCCTTTTTTCCTTGATTTAATCTTTTTTCCTGGAGTACCTCAGGTAACTTACTAAAAAATTATGTACAAGAAGCATACTTTCTGAATTCTTGTATGTACAAAAATGTCTTTATTGTACTCTCATATTTGACTGATAGTTTGGCTCAGTACAGTATTGTAGGTTGAAAATAATTTAGAACTCTAACAACATTGCTCTATTTTTTTTTTTTTTTTAGCGTCTGGGAAGGTCAATTAGAAGTCGTATGTCAGTCTAACTTGCCATGTTTTTGAGGTAACATTTCCTCCTCCTATGTGGAAGCTTTTAGAATCTGTTTTGTCCTTCTGCTGCAGCACCATAATTAAGTATATAAGTTGTTTTAGTTTAGTTGTTTTAGGTACTGAGTTGGCCCTTTCAGTTAGATTCTTCATCTTTAGGCAGTTCTTTATTGTTAATGCCTTTGATAATTTTTTCCATTTCCTTGTTTGCCAGTTTGTTCTTGAGTGGGTATTGTTTTTTCTCTTGGATTGATCCTGGTTGTCTCATCTTTACTTTCTTATTATGTGATTCTCTTTGTTCTTTGTTCAGGTTATTTCTTTAAATTTTCTAATCTGTTTTGTTTTAGGGGGCATAATTTAAGGATTTTGTAGTTCTTTTTTTCCTTTGCCAGTTTTATTTATGTTAATGTCTTCTTAGTCTCAGAATGTTGTAAAGTAGATTTCTAAAAGATCCTTCATTTTGTCACTTATCTCACTTTTTCCTGTGGTTAGTTTTTATGTTTGTTTTTGTAATCATTATTTTCATGCTTAGTTTTCTTTATATGCTTGGTGAGTTTTAGTTGTACATTCACATTTAAGAAAGAAGAAATGAATTACTCCCCCACCCCTCACTCCTTTCCTTGGACTGCCGGGCTGTACAGGGTTGGGGCCTGTCTGTTGGTAGGCTTTGTTTTAGGGTAAGAGGGAGGGGGCTAGCTGTCAGGCCGTGGGTCCTCTATGTGCTGTAGGAGAAGGGTTTTTGCCAGCGCCACTCTCTGCTATACCAGTTTACTTTACAATCGTGCTTCTCGGGCTTCCAGTCCCATCTGTGTGACTCTTAAAGGGTATAATGAGGCTGTTGCTGTGCCTAGAGAAGCTTATTTATTGATCAATTTGTATCTGCTTCAGTCTTTCAGAAATTTGTTGAATGTCTTCTCTACACCCATCTTCAGCTTTAACCTCTTTGCTCTTATGGTTTTATTTCTTTCTGAATTATTTTTATTTCATTGGGTTATCTGGCAAAACTAGACCAGATGTTTAAGTCTCCTCTAGTATCTTTTATTAGGAGTCTTTTTCTAGCTTCATTACCAGAAGACACAGAACCTAGGGAACTCTTTGTTAATGCAGGTTTATCCATGGAAATTATGATCATGATACTGTGTTTTAGTACAGTGATGTTCCTTCATAATTGATTTATGTAGGTGTGTGTGTCTTTGGGCTAGTTGGTCCTGAAATTTGTGTTCTTTTTGAATTTTTGTTTGCCTCCTTAGTTTTGTTTCTTTGTTGTCTACTACCCCACCTCTTGCATTACCTTGTGATTCTCTTGCCATTCCTGATTTCTGCTTAGGAACTAAATGAGACCATTTAGCACTGTACATAAAATAATGACTTTACGCTGGAGAATGACACTTCACCTGTAGCTCTTGCACTGTTTTGAGTATGTATAAATCTGTTTATTGTCTCTTTCCTTACTGTATATCCAGACTAGTGAGGTGTTATCATTGTTTTTCATATTTGTCTTAGTGCAGTAGTTACTGGTATTTTTCTGTGCTTTTTTTCTCTTTTAGCATCTTTGGTAGTTTAAATATCTTATGTAAAATTGTCCAGCTAGTTCATTGAAGGCCTTAATTTCATTTTTTTCCTGTCATTTTATGCTCATAAACGTTTTCCAGTATTCCTTGTAGTATTGTGTCAAACTTTCAACTTAGTCTCTTTTTCATTTTCTAGCTTCATTTCCTAAAGCTTCAGATCTTGAATTGATTGAGCTTTGAAAAGTGCTGTAAATTATTCTGGGCAAGTAAAATGTGCATTTGTCTATTTCTTTACCTCTTCTTCTCTGATACTGCCTCATTGAATCTTTTCAGGTCTTTCATGACCTTTTGTAATTCTTTCTTCTGTAGCTGTGATTTTGATGTTGAGTTGTATGCATTTCATTATTGGAGTTATTGTCCTGCCATCTGAAGTTTTGAAATCCTGTGAGAAGAATTGGGACTTGGAAGACTTAAACCCTCAGACTTGACCTGGTTATATAAGGTATTACAGAACAACATAGTCAATACTTCTTTGAAATTTAAGTAGCTTAGAAAATAAATTGGCTCTTCAGCAATTATTTTTCCAGTACAGAAAGTTGTAAATATTCCCTAAGGCATTTGATATGCATTTACTGATTATTTGTGATTTTTTTTTTTTGTATTCTGTGAAACTCTTAATTTTAGCATCCACAGATTGGAATTAAATAGTGGTTATGTGTCTCTTGCTTTACACTTTGCATGTATTACTCTTTCAGAAATCTGATGTTATGGCACAGTGGCACAGTGGTTAAAGTGCTGCACTACTAACTGAAGACAAAAACTGCTGTTGAGTCAGTTCCAATTCACAGTGACACTATAGGACATAATAGAACTGCTGCATAGTTTCCAAGGAGTGCTTGGTGGATTCAAACTGCTGACCTGTTGGTTAGCAGACATTGCATTTAACCACTATCCCACCAGTGTTTCTACTAACTGAAAGGTCAGCGGTTCAAACTAGCATCTACTCTGAGGGAGAAGGATGTAGCAGTCTGCTTCCTTAAAGATTTACGGCCTTGACAAGCTGCCATCCGAGGGCACAGCAGATGGTCCCAGCTCAGTAGGAATGGATGCTCACCGGGGACCAAAAGGACATGGGGTAAAGACAACCCAGAAGATAGAGACCCACGTGAGAGGGTGCCTACATAGACTTGGGACTAGAAGAACCAGATGGTGCCTGGCCATCACCAGTGATAGCCACAGTGGAGCTCACCAAGTTGAGTCTCACTGGCAAGACAAGAATAAAAAGAGGTACACCCTGAGAGCTCCACTAAAAGGCTGCAGTTGATGGTCCAGCGTCTTTGGGCTTCCATGGGAGCATGGCCCCTGGCCCTGATGCTGCCCTTGCCTGTAAATCATAATGAAGGTCCACTCTTTGGACACGAACAGATTGGACTTGGTGATGCAGAGTGACCATATATTGGATACACTTTATGGTTCTGTGCGGCCATAGGATATCATCCTGCTTACCTCTGGCTGGAGTAAGGGGAGTGGGTGGAGAGGAGGGGAAAGGAGACTGTTGGGAGGACGAGACATGTATGGAGCAGAGAGGAATAGTGTGCTGTCACCGGGCAGGGAGAGCAGTGGAAGCTGCATATAGGTGGACATGTAAATTTATATGGGAGTGTACCTTTTTACTCAGTCATAATTAAAAAAAAAAAAAAAGGAATGATGAAGAGAAATCCAGTTTAAAAAAAAAAAAAAGATTTATGGCCTTGGGAACCCAGGGGGCAGTTCTCTGTCCTATAGGGTCTCTGTGTGTCTAATGTTGTCTCAGTGGCATTGGGTTTAGATGTCATGATTTAGTTTCCTTCTTGACTGAATCACTGCAGCACCCTTCATTGCTTCTATTATGTTTGTGATTTTGCTGCCCTTTTGCTATTCTTGAAAATTTAAAATAGGACCTTCAGCATTACATAATAGTATGCATATTTTCCACAGTTTGATTATGTAGGAATTTGTAGATAGGATACTCATATTTTCCCAAGAATTTGTGATTGTTTTTGTCACTGTCTTTGAGTTGGATCTGCGTGTCACAGTAGAATTGTGCTCCATACGGTTTTCAAAACAATGACCATGTGGAAGTAGATCCCCAGGCCTTCCTTGGGTGGGTTCCAGCTGTCAGCCTTCCGGCTAGTAGTCAAGCACTTAACTGTTTGAGCTACCCAGGTGCCCTGAGTTTATGGTTAGCCTATAGGAGTTAAAACACATGGACACAAACCCTGTCATGACTGAGAAAAAACTGTCAGAACAGAGATTCATTTATGAGGTTGATAGCTTGACATGGTTAGCGTTTTAACTAGTAAAATGTTGTTTATCTTTCGGGGGGTTGTTTATAATTCACAGCAGCAGTAATTAGCCTGCTCACATTCATAAGCTGAAATTAATGGGGGATACATTTGTCTATAGGGCAACTGAATATTTTTAATTAAATTCACATTTTTTCCTTTTTTTTTGTATTCAGTAATTTAAGTTTTTGTTGTTATAATCTTGATTACAGTTTTCTTTAAGAGACAGGCTCCCAACATAAGAGTTATCTCTTAGTTTATCACTTATGGTAGCTATTCTTTACCAAAACCCAGATTGGATCAGACTCATACCAAGAGTGTTAAAAATTCATTTGGTTCTCATAGCATCCTATTTGAAGACATATATGTAAGTGTAATTAAGTGTCTTGGCTACTAACACGATAAATTAGAGATAATGAGTACTTTACTTCGAGTAATTTATGCTTAGAATTCAAAACCCATAAGCATCTAGGCCATCCATAGTTAAGCATTCATCCATGCCAAGACAAAATTATTTTTAATCTATATCAAAATATGAAGATACTGTTTTTTTAATTGAATAGGAAAAACAGTAATACAACTGTTTTGAATTAATCTTAGAACTTACATTTTAAGCTTTGACCTTCAGTGAAGAGCCCTCAGCTTAAGCATGATTCTTAATTTTTACTTGTAGGAGGCTAGAACTCTTTTGGTTTGTAAGAGTCAGAAAGAGACTCAAATTCAGAAATTTTAGTGAACAGTATCATTAATGTCACATGCAAGTAAAGTTTTGCTGAAGTTCTTTCAAAAGCAGTTGGAGCACTAAGTAAATTGACAGGGAACTGCCAGATATTGAAGCAAGATTCAAAAGAGGACTTGGAACCTGGGTTATCATTGCTAATGTCAGATGGATCCTGGCTGAAAGCAGAGAATACCAGGAAGATGTTTACCTGTGTTTTATTGACTGTGCAAAGGTATTTGACTGTGTGGGTCATAAGAAATTATGAGTAACATTTTGAAGAATGGGAATGTCAAAACACTTCATTGTGATCGTGAGGAAACTGTACGTAGATCAAGAGGCAGTCATTTGAACATAACAGAGGATACTGCATGGTTTCAAGTCAGGAAAGGTGTACTTCAGGTTGTATCCCTTTACCACACCCATTCAATCTGTATGCTGAGCAAATAATTTGAGAAGCTGGACTGTATGAAGAAGAATGGGGCATCATAATTGGAGGAAGACTCATTAACAACCTGTGTTTTGCAGATGACACAACCTTGCCTGCTGAAAGTCGAGAAGACTTGAAGCACTTACTAATGAAAATCAAAGACCACAGCCTTCTGTACAGATTACATCACAGTGTAAACAGAAATTCTCACAATTGGACTAGTAACAGCATCATGATAAACACAGAAAAGATTGATGTTGTCAAGGATTTCGTTTTGCTTGGATCGACAGTCAACACTTGTGTTAGCAGCAGTCAAGAATCAAAAGATGCATTGGGCAAATCTGCTGTGAAAGACCTCTTTAATGTGTTGCAAAGCAAAGATGACACCTTGAAGACTAAGGTGTACCTGACCTTAGACATGGTGTTTTTCCTTGCCTCATAGACATACAAAAGCTAGACAATAAGGAAAACTAAAGAAGATTTGATGCTTTTGAATTATGGTATTGGTGAAGTATATTGAGTGGGCTGCCAGAAGAAAGACTAAATCTGTCTTGGAAGAAGTACTGGAAGAATGTTTCTTAGAAGTAAGGATGGTGAGACTTCATCTCACTTGGAACATGTTATTAGGAGGAATGAGTTCATGGAGAACATCATACTTGAAAAAGCAGAGGGTCAGCGAAATAGAGGAAGACCCTCAATGAGATGGATTGACACAGTGGCTGCCAACATAGTAACAACTGAGGTGGCACAGGACCAGGCAGTGTTTCATTCTGTTGTACATAGGGTTGCTCTCAGTTGAAACTGACTCAGTGGTACATAATAACAACATCATCAACAACTGTGTCACTCTTGTTTAAAAGGTACTTTCAGAATCATTATTTTGGAATTTCTTTGGTGCTTTCAACCTCATTTTTTAAACTGTATTCTGTGAGGCAAATTACATTTTATGAGAATGAATGTGGTATTTAGAAAAAGAGAAAATCATTCATAATCAAGTCTAAGGCTGTTTTTGGTTAAGCAGTGACTAAATGGTTGGAATCTAGTCTTGTGTCATAAGGTAGTTGCCAGCCCTGACATCTTTTTGGGGCCCCACAGAGGGAGGCAACGGCATTGGCGGAGGAAATGAGACAGGAGACAGAAAAGAGTTTTGGAGAATGGCAGCCTGAAAAGGTCTGTCTTTCTTTATTTTGTATAGTTGAAGTGATGTAATTTTCACCCTGATTTTTTCATCATGTAAGCTATTGGCTAGCAAGAAACTGACCCCTCATGGTCTCTCTTCTTCTCATGTTAATAGTCAAGGCCTTCTAAATAATGGCCCGAGGCAGGTGCATTTAACAGTGAAAACAAAGTTTAGCAGTGAATACAAAGTTATGCCATGAGCTTAATGGCTCTATTCATGCCTCAGGGTCAGGGGGACAGAAGGGTAGACTCCTCAGAGCTTCATTATTTAGCTGTCTCTATTTGCTTCTCTAAGTTCTTATTTTATCTCTCCCTGTGTGGATAGTAAGCACCCACTGTCCCCCAACCTAAGCTGTCCTAAGAAAGATGTTTCTTTAGTGTTTATTCATTTGTCTTACCAATTATAATAAACTTGGGAGTCTGTCCATCTTCCTGATGTAGGGAGTGGGATGTTTGTATAGCTTTAAGGGCTGTGTGGAGAATCGTGGAGAAGCTTTCCAGGGGCTTTTCTGCAAGCTTGTGTTTCACATGTTGGGGGGGGGAATGCAGTTGGGGGAAGCCAGCAGAGCCGGGCCAGCCTTAGTGTTCCTGGGCTAAACATGCTATATTAGAACTCATTAAGCCGAGGGGGTTGTAAAACCCTTCTCAGAAAGTGTCTTCTGTGGTCCCAGTGCGAGGAGATAACACGGTATTTTTGAGGAAGATTTATTTAGGGTGCATAATATGATTAATGAGAATTCAGCCAAAAAAATATGTCAAGGGTGAAATGCGTCTGCTCATCATCACATAGACATATAGCTTTGCTGACAGTGGCCTTTGTGGGTAACGGGCCTCGGCAGGTAGTATCATGGATTGAATTGTGTTCCCTCTATAATGTGTGTAGCAATTTGGATAGACCATGATTCCTGGTATTGTATGTTACTCTTACATGCTGTAAACCCTGCCTCTATGACATTAATGAGGAAGGGTAGTCAGCAGTTGTGTTGTGAGGGCAGGACTCAATGTAAGATTGTATTGTGCCTTAGGGAAATCTACTGGGACATAAAGGAAAAGGAAGCAAGCAGAGAGTTAGGGACATCATACCACCAAGAAGCAGTGCCAGAAGCAGAGCGTGTCCTTTGGAAAGGATCCAGTGTCCCTGAGCCTCAGAAGCTCCCAGTAGGGAAAGATAACAAATACCTTCCTCTGGAGCTAGAGAAAGACTTCCCCTGTAGCTTATGCCCTGAATTTGGACTTGTAGCCTAATGAACTGTGACAGAATAAAATTTGTCTTTGTTGAAGCCATTCATTTGTGGTATTTCTGTTCTAGTAGCATTAGATGACTAAGACAAATAGCTAAGAAGATGGTTGGAAAAAAAGAGTTCTAAAATTGTTTTTTGCAGTGTCAACTTGAAAGTCTTAAAAGTGACTACTTTGAATACAGATGACCTTCATTAGATGCAGATTTTACTGTATCAGTTAAAGTTGCATCATAACATGGTTACAGCTGCCCTCTCTTCCCCAGTTAGGCCAATGCTGTGCTCATTTGGCTGCACTTTAGAGAAAAGAGACGGTAAATAAATTATAGATGGTAGGTATTCTTTCTGTTTTAAAAGAGATCAGGCTCTCTAAACTGGTGTTGGCATAATAATGTAGTTCTTGCGTACATTAATATTATGTAATTTGTGATTATCTTTGGTTGAGTTTTCTCAACTCATTTTCTATAATGAAGTAAAACTACTGTGGTTGCAAAGCCTGAATATACTCTGATGCAGGCTTACAGCTAATTAAATTTTCTTTGGCTGCAGATAAAAAATAACATAAAAGTTACCTTTGGCTGCATCATAAGCTTCTGAATGATTGAATGACTTTTAGATTCATTACTATATTGATGCAGATAATAGGTGACAATATATCTTGTATCTTGTAGCAGAAGAAGTTGTGATAGGGAAGTTTTATTGGAACATTTAAGGTATTATATTTCTTGATTTTAAACTCCCAAGTGGTAGAGTTTAATGAAGCTTCCTCATTTATAAGTATTTAAAAGTATTACAAGATGCCTTAGCACCTTTAACAAAATTTTGGCCTTTTGGGCTCCAAAATAATTTAATATTTCAAGACCATTCATTAATTCAGCAGATTCCTGAGTGCAAGTTACTAATCAAAGTTCTGAAAATATAGTAGGAACTAGATAGATGTGCACCTTGACCTCACTGAGCTTTTGTGTATGGGGGGATGGGGAACAGACAATAAACTGATTGCACAAGTCACTAAATAATCACCATTGTGGCAAGTGCTAAGAAGAAGAATTACAGAGTGTTGTAAGAAGTTTCTGATTGACTGGAGATGGGACCAAAGAAAGTGACTTGTGTTGGGGGACAAAAGGAATATTTCTGGCAGAACATTTTGTTTGAAGATCATGGACTGACAAGGGATTTGACTTTTGCTGGGAAATGAAAGAAGGCTGCAGTGTCTGGAGTTAAATAAGGGGAGGATAGCAGTGTGGTAAAGTAGGTAGGGGTTGGATCATGTAAAGCCTTACAGACCATGTGTTTGATTTTTACTTTAAGATCTCTTAAACAAAGGAATGGAAGGATCAGGTTTGGCGAGGAGATGTGGGTAGATACTGGGAGACCTTTTAGGTTATGTTGAATTTAAGGACCTGTGGCTCATCCAAGGGGTGTGGGACAGTGGTTCTCGAAGTCACTTGGGAGCTTGTTATAAATGCAGATTCTTTAGTTCCAGCGTAGACATGCTGAATTGGAAACTGGAGATGAAGCTCAGAAATCTGTGTTGCACAAGTTCTCCAGGTAAGTCTGATACAGAGGGAAGTTTCGTTCCTCTGCAGTAGGCCATTAGCTACATGGGTTTTGAAGGCTGAAGAAAGTTCTAGGCTGATGTATTGGTAAGGGGAGCCCTGGTCGCACAGTCTTTGAGCACTTGATTGACAGATAACTGAAAGGTTAGTGGTGTGAACCCACCAGCTCCTTCACGGGATTGAGATGTGCCAATCTGCTTCTATGAAGATGATGGCCTTGGCAACCATATGGGGCACTTCTATTCTGTCGTATAGGGTCTCTCTGAGTCAGAATCCATTTAACTGCGTGTAGATTGTAGTAATAGTGAGTGAAAGGGAGAATGCTCTACTACAACTAAACCATGAGGCAGTTTGCAGCTTTATTGACACTAAAGTGAATTTAGTGTCAAAGTCATGGATGGAAGAAGGAAGGCTTGTGAAGAATCAAAAAGGATTGGTTAAAGAAACACAAATGCTGGAAGACGAGCAATGTCTTTGAAGAAGGACACAGCCAAAAAAAAAAAACAAGAAAACCCAAACCAAACCAACTGTTGTTAAGTCCATTCTGACTCCTAGTGACCCTAGAGTAAGAATGAAAATTAGCAGTTGATGACTTTTGAGTGAGTAGTTACAGTGGCATTACAGGGCTGAGCACCAGATTTCAACAGGTTGTGAAAGGAGTGGAGAGAGGAGTGGAGATAACATGATTTACTCGCTTAAAATGTCTTTTACTTTCTGAACAGATACTGATATTCTCTAAATTATGGGAAATACAAATAAACAGTAACCTTGAGGGGCAGCTAGTCAGCATAAGATTCTATTGAGAACTGTATAATAAAATCTCATTGTTTGGACCCTTTGATTCACTAATTCATAATTTAAACAAAAGACCGAACTCTACTCTTAAGAGATATTAAACAAGGAATGCCATAGTAAAATTGTAAAGGTATGATGTTTAGCCTATCAAGAATACACTATTTTTAAGCATTGTTATAATAACTTCAACAATATATATTTATGTCTAAATAATTTTTAAATTTCAAATGTTTTTATTAATGATAACAGTAATTTCTATCACTAGTATATTTAAAGGAAGATGTCTGTAAATGGATTTTATAATTCATTCTTTTAAATTATTTTCTAACATGTCAAGATTATGTTGTTCTTAAGGGAAGAGCACATTTAATATGAAGACAAAATAATTTCAGGATCAGCACCCAATACAAAATAGTGTCTTGAAAGGGACGTATGTTTGTTCATCAGAGATGGGAGGAAAGAGGGAGAAAGAGAAGAGAGAGGCAACGTTTAGAGAGACTGAGGCTTAAGCCAGTATGAGACATACATTTTCCCTTTAGGTAGATGCTTGTTTACTTGCCTACATTTGCTTTTATAAATAAACAGTATGATTAGTACATCAATATGTGCTCACTGTAAAATTCAGAAACACCTGAAGTTGGTTTCCACTGCCATCTGACCCCACTTGATGGCCCGAGCAGCCCCCTTGTTAGCAGTTTGTCATCGTTCTTCTGTATATTCCTCTACACAGTTATACTTGTATGTATAATTTTTTAAAAACTTAACTGACTATAGTACTGTTCTGCAGTTTTCCACCAATCAATATGTCTTAAATCTAAAGGCTGATCCTAATAATACTTCTTCTTGAGTTTATATTTTGTTCGTAGAACATCAGACTGGGCTCTGGTCTCCTACATGATCTTGGGCAAATTCCACATAACCCCTTCGTCTGTAAAATTTAGGAATAGTAAGTGAGAGGATCAGTGGATGATTCCTCTTACATCTAAAGTGCTTTTAGGAATACTAGGATTTCAAAGGGTCAACATTTCCGTACATTTTATGTGGAAAGTGTTTATCTCTACTTAACCCTATGAACACTTACTACAGATAGTTCTTGCCAAGTTAAAAAATACAGTGGTGGGGGAAGATGAGGGTGGTAGACACAAGATTCAAAAAGATTTGAGTCATTTTCTAGTGTACTTAGTGGGCATACCTTGTGCTTTTGAGCAGTGATCTAAAAGAAAGATACTTCCTCGAAGTTAGGTTTTTTGACCAAAAATTTGGACCATGTTTTTGGGGGTATGGGACGTGGGTGGGTCTATATTTGGTAGCATCCAGTGATTGTTAATGGGAGGTAAGGCAAAAGGGACTTATGGCCTGCTCAGAATTCTTTCAGGAATTGTGTATCTTATAAAAGCTAGGGTATTGGGGATGGGAGTTACTGGTATGAGGCCAGGAGCCAGCCTGTCTGCTCTTTTGCTTTCTATCCTGCAATTATTTGCTTAGTAAAGTTTTTATGAAAAGTTTGGGAGGACAAAGTGGCTTTAACTTAAAGACTCTCTGAGGGGGAAGGTGTTCTACTTTTGAATTATCATTGCTATATTATTATTATGTTGATACTACTCTGACTAAAAGTGATTTGTTTTTGTGCTTTCAGTGTCTTAAGTTGCTGATTGTATTTCTTTTCAGTTTTTCATTTTTATATCCTTTTAAGATTTTATCTATTTTAGTTCTCATCTTTTTTGAATGGTCCTAGGATTCTTTGTCCACTAACATGTTATGCACTTTTTTCTTATTTCTAATTTTTAACTATTAGTTTTCTTGTCACATTGTGTATTTTAAAATCTCTTTGCCCTTTTGGACTTTTTGCTTCAATTCTTTTTTACTTTTTATTCGTACATTGATATTTATTTCTGTACACGGCTGTTGAGTATCTTGGTTCTAAGGCAGATACTGCAAAATATACTTCTCACCCTAAGCAAGGGATTCAGAAAGACTCTCTTTTCCTTTCACTTATCTAGTGGCTTGTAGGGCTACTCATAAGTGGCTTTCTTAGTGCTTTAATTTTCAACTTCCACAGAGCTCCACAGTCACCTGCAGGCACATTTCCCACCTCCAAACAAAGTACGTTTATCTGCAGTGGTAAAGCACTTCTTTGGACTATACTCATGTTGCTAGTCCTCACTTAATGAGTCTTGAAGATGTTTGCTTGAAAAAGTTTGCAATAGTTATTTTAAAAAACAATAAACAACACTTAGTAGTATCAGCCTCTTAAAAACTCCTTTAAACAAACAGAAACAGTTTTGTGGTGGATCTTAAGCGGATAGCTTATTGCAAATCTTATTTAGAATTTTCTTCAAATTTGCTTCTTAAAATAGGAACTACGTTTTTTACTTAGTGAATATGTGGTAAATACTTTGAAAAGTGTTTTATGATGTAAAATACTATCCTCGTGTGGTATGATGGATTAATTTTGTGTGGCTTTTCCAGCCATGGTCTTACAACTCCCACCCAAGTGACTGGGTAGGACTGTACAAATAGGGTAGTTGAGCCCACTTAGTGCATTGGTCAGTTTTGCCATAGAAGTTGAGCCAATTCCAGAGCAGAGAGAAAATCCTACCACCACTGAGGAGGAATAGCCAGAAACAGAGCATGTCATTTGGACCTGGGATCCCTCTGCTCAGCAGATCTTGGACTCAGGAGATAGACTGCTGTTACCACTGAAGACAAATAGAAGCAGTGGCAGAGAAATGGTGGCAGAAGAGATTGGTGTGAGGCTGTGCCTTGGGCTTCCCGAGCCCCTAAGAGAGAAAGCTGAGTGCCTTTGGCCCCAGGCTTCCTGGCCGAGTAGAATGTCTCCAGTACTGCCTAGCAGGGGTTGTATGTGTTTTCTAACACTTGCTTGATCAGAGCAGAGGCCTAGAGCTGGAGAGAAGTGTCCTGCAAGCCCTGACTGGGAAGAGGCTGTTGTAATGAAAGAACTGTATCCGGAGTGTTCCTGAGCCTTCTTTACATTATAACCCTGTAGTTGGAGTAGTGTCTGTGAGTTCTGCATGGCCACTGCAATGAATTATTGAACCCAGAAGAGAAGTAGAGAATGCTGCAGGAGGGACAGCTGGTGTTGCAATTGGTAATGACTTTTGCCTCACAGAAATCAGCCTTGTTGATCTTGATTCTCCTTCCCCCTTGTAAAGTTAGAGGAGGTCAGACATCACCTCTTACTCTGTTTTTACGTCATGAAAATAAAATTTTAAAGGAAAAAATTATTCATGATTCTTAACAATATAAACACATCAAATTATTTTTTACATGTACATAAATACTTCAGCTACTACACTGATAATGTAAAATGGACCTAAGAAAGCAAGAGTATGGAGATAAATTCTTCCTTTCTGTCTGCATACTCTGAGCCAAGGCCTCTAACTGGTATTACTGTGTCGATGGAGCACATAACACCTTGTTAGCTAGCTGAATGTCGCTATATGACAGACATCTTTTTTTTAATAAGAATACTTGGGTTAATCTGAACCTGTAGCTTTGTTGTCCTCAGCATAGCTTTGTTGCTTCTGCTGTGTTTAAAGGTCAGTATTGTCCTTTAGTATTTCATCTGTTATTGTGTATCTCATTCTTATTCTCTGATTGTAAATGTCTGTACATTCTCTCTTTTGGGGAACTAAAATAGCTCAAGCTGTTACCAGCTATCGTGATTATCTCTTTTCAGAAAGAAAACATTGGAGAGAACTGTTTTCTATATATAAAACATAGAAAGGAATCACTCTGCTACATACATAAAATCTTAATAAAGATTTAAGTTCACTTTCATACTGTAAGAATACTAACCCTGTATTCTTTTATTAAACACTTTTAAATGTATTAAACAACTTCAAAATTAGAAATGCTGCAGAATCCTGATCTCGGTCACATGAAAATCAAACCTCTTGCCGTTGAGTTGATTCCAATGCAGTGTCCCTGTAGGACAGAATAGGGCTGTCCCGTATGTTTTCCAAGGCGGGATATCTTGATGGAAGCAGACTGTCACATCTTTTTCCTACAGAGTGCCTGGTGGGTTTGAACCACTGACCGAAATTTCAGGTAGGGGCCGAGCATTTGACCATGGCATCACCAGGGCTCCGTTGATCGCATTCCAAAAAAAACCCCAAACCCGTTGCTGTCAAGTGGATTCCTTCACATTAGGTCTCATGAAATATGATTTTGGCATTTATTTAACTCCAACGTTGTGCTACTGTCTTAGTCATCTAGTACTGCTGTAACAGAATACACAGGTGGATGGCTTTAACAAAGAGAAATTGATTTCCTTACAATAAAGTAGACTAAAAGTCCAAATTCAAGGGGTCAGCTCCAGGGGCAGGCTTTCTCTCCGGCGGCTCTGTCTTGGTGATATGATGTTTCGATCTCTCTGCTCACTTCTCTTTCTTTTTGCTCTTGAGAGAGAAAAGGTGAAAATTTCTAGACTGCGTAATTTTGGATGTCACTAACAGGCCACACTTCAGGGAAACAAACACCTTTTGTATTGGATCAGGAATTGTGACTTGACTTAAGGGTGTTAAAGTTCCACCCTAATCCTCTTTAACATAAAATTACAGTCACAAAATGGAAGACCACCGTGAAGTAGTGGGAATCACGGCCCAGCCAAATTGATACATATTTTTGGGGAGGGGGGCATAATTCAGCCTGGGACAGCTATCTTTTAAGTAGTGTGCTGGGGCAGGATTCTTGCATTAGCTGAGTAGTTCTCTGGGGAGGTTTTTATATCTTGTTCTCCAAAATAGTAATCACATAGAGAAACAAAATTCTGGAAAAATGTAAAGGCTTTCATCATTTCAGGGGCACAATGACAGCTGCACAGCAAGTCCATATGCTGCTTAGCTATAATTATATTTTAATTATTTTTGCTTTGGGGGAAGAACTATGGCTGACCTCCAAGAAAACGAAACCAATGATTGTAAGCATTCGTGTTTTCTCAACAGAAAGATGACTTTTTTTGTTTTCCCATTTTTAAACAGTTGAATATGTTTATCTTGTATCATAGCATAAACTGGATGAAGCTACTCTGTATTCTGCTGTAAAATTTAAATGAATATTTCTGTCAGTATGGGAAGAGGACTCCTTTTTTTGGTTATGGCTGAATGTGGCTTTGCTGCCACAGGCACACTGATTGTGCCATCTCCCTCACATGACTTGCTCCTTTCTGCGTGCATTCTTCTTGTTACCATTCCTTCCGTCTGCAGTGTCCTCTTTTCTTTCCTTCCTTTTTCTTTTCTTTTAAAACTTGCATCTAAAATTATTTAGTGTAGAAATTGTTTCATAATTTTTACTCCATGTGACTTGTTTTCACCTTAATACGTAGATACAGATTCAGCTAATATGAGTTGTGGTTGTGACATGCCAAAAATAGTGTTAAGGGTAAATGTTAATTGTCATAGCTATCCTGTGAGTTATTTCCATTTTAAAGATGAAACTAAGTAAATTTTCTCAGTTATACTTCTTACTTGAGCTGTGCTGAATTTAAACTTAGTTTCTAATTTTAAAGATGTTACTTTTTACATATCATTCTGGCTTTTTCTGTATTATTCTTTCCCTGTTCTCTTCCATTCTACCTACCAATAGCACTTAAAAGTGAAAAACAAGATTATTCAAATAGAATTTACATAGAAGAAAATGCACCCACTTCAGTGGTGTAGTTTGTTGCATTTTGGCAAATTATACACCCATGTGATTACCACTATCATCAATATACAGAGCATTGTTATTACTCCTCCAGATTCCCTTGTATTCCTTTAGAGTTAGTCTCTACTATTTGCCCCTTCTGCCAGGCAACCACTGATGTGGATTCTGTCGCCATAAATTGTTTTTTCTGTTATACAGTTTCGTATTAAAACAGTATGTAGTCTTACGTGGCTGCTTCTGCTCAGGTTTTTGAAGCTATTTTTTATTGGATAGTATTCCTGGTAATGCAGTGGTTAAGAGATTGGCTGCTAACCAAAAGGTCACTAGTTCATATCTACCAGTTGTACCTTGGAATCCCTGTGGGGTAGTTCTTTTCTGCCCAAAGGGTCACTATGGGTCGGAGTCAATAGTTGGGCTTTGGGTTTAGTATTCCATTATATAAATGAGTATACTGCAATTTGTTTGTTTACCAGTTGGTGCATATTTGGTTTGTGTCTAGGTTTGGCTTTTACAGATAAAGCTACTTTGAAAATCTGTACACAGATCTTTTGCTGGACATGTTGGTAGTTTTCTTGCATAAATGCAGAAGAGTGGCTATACTGTTTGCACTTCTGCCAGCAATCTCTGAAAGTTACAGTTGCATCATGTATGTATCAACCTTTGTTACCACGTTTAAAAAAAATTTAGCTATTGTAATGTTTGTGCAGTAATGTCTCATTTGTGGTTTTTCCTTTTCATGTCTCTGATAACCAGTGGTGTTGAGCATATTTTTGTGGGTTACTTGGCCATTTGTATCTATGTTTGTAAAGCGTTTGAATCTTTTTTGCATTTTTAAAGTAATATTGTTGTCTCTCTGATTTTTAAGTATTCTGTATATAATCTAGATCCAGTTATATTTTTTGATGTATGTATTATGTGTATTTCCTCAGCCTGCGGGTTGTCTTTTCCTGTCTGCTGAAGAGCAGAAGTTTTGAGTTTTGATAAAAGTCTCTTTTACCTGTTTTTTTTTCCTTTCATGGTTCATGGTTTTTGTCTTCTGAAAAACTTTTGCCCATCAGTGTTGCAAAGATTTTCTCTCATGTTCTATTCTAGAAGTTTTGTAGCATTATTAGCCTTTATATTGAGGTCTGTGATTGATTTTGAGTTAATTTTTGTGTTTAGTGCACGAGTTGATTGAGGTTAGTTTTTTTTTTTTTTTTAAATATGAATAGCCAATTCTTATTGAAACTGTTTTCATTTTTCTGTTGGATTTCCTCTCACCACATTTTGCAAGTGAATTGACATGTATATTTACCAGTTTCTGCACTTCGGTTCTGTTCCTTTGATCTCTTATGCTGTATACCAATACCACCAGTGATTGTTTTTAATAGTAAGTCTTGGAGGTAGTGTAAATCCTCCAATCTAGTATCATTTGAAAGTAGAAATACAAATCTTTGTGTAATTTAATTTCTTGCTCTCATTGTTTGTGTGTGTGTGTGTTTAATTTCTGCCTGTAACATTGTTGACATCAACAGAAATTTTGTACTTGGTATTTTCCAGAATAGTTACTGTTTGTATCAAGGAGGAAGCTAAGTACTTTAAGCTGGCCAGAAGGATTTAGGCTGCACTCAAAGTTCTTCCTTTTTGTTATTCTTCCTTTGCTATCATTAGCAGTAAACAACTAAGTTTCAGTGGTATCCTATTTGATTTTTGAGAGTATCAACAAATTGAGGCTACAAGTGTGCACCAACAGTCATACTAATCTGAAATTTGAGGGGAAATCTTAAGGTTTTTCAGTTACTTTAAAATCACAGGTTTATTTTCTCCCCTCTCCTATCTTCACTAAAAACGTTCTATCTTTGTCTTAAGCCATCTTCTGTGTAAACATTTGAGCAACTCTGTATGAAATTATAGTATGTACTTGTTAGGAACATCTTGAATTAAAATAAGAAAAATGTTAGATACAGGTTGCATTTTAGTTTTTAATTACCATGTAAATGAATGTAAAATAAACTCAGCGTAATGAGTAACCATTCAACCAAGAGTGAATAACCATTCTTGGTTACAAAACAGGAACCAGAATCTTTCTTCTATCTTAAATTATGTAATTTAGAGTAAAAATAATATGGGAAAAGGTAAATGCAAAACATTCAATTATTTATTGACCTTTATTCCATGTGTAGTTATGGTCCTCCTTTCTTAGAAAGGAATTTTGTCTTCTGTTCCTGTTCATTCTATAATTCCTTGTCTTTATTTGTCCTGTATTAGAAATGTTGATGGATTTTGGTTATGCATTTTAATTAACTTGTTTTGGTGAGTAATAAGTTGTATGCTGTAGTAGAGATTATGTGTATTTTTTCTTCTTACTGAACTCAAATTTCTCGTCTGAGACATTTCTAAGACTTGTACTGGATCTCATTTGAAATTTCAGAAATTAGTAGAGGTGAGAGTTAGACATCTCTTTCTGAATATCAGTGTTTCTCTTTTTTAGGTTATTTCTAGAGGCTGATTGTGGTCCAGTGCCTCAGTGGGGTTGATCATGGCCTGGTGTGCCTGCCCTGTATTTGCTTCATACGAGCAGCGGTTCGTTAGGGTCAGGCAGTCAAATGAAAGTGTCAGCCAGCTGCTCAAATGGGTATTTTTAGACACGCCTTTCCTCTTAGAACTAATCATGCAGGTGACCACAAATCCTTCATTTGATAGTGAGAGGAAAGAAAACAGGAATTCTAGCAACAGGACCTTGGATGGTAGTGAGATCCAAACAGAATTTAAGGTTGAAGTCAGATTTCTGATTCAACAACAATTTTCTGCCTTTGTGCTTCTAATGGACTCCTGATCTTGTATGTTTATATAATAGATCTTATTTAACCAAGTTAAAACAGCTAGCTGGAAATACAGGAGTGAATTACTGTTGTCCTTTTTTCTTACAATAACATATATGGTATTTTATATTCTAGGTCTGAGATTGATTTCACATATGCAGCTTCATTTAAAATATATTTTGGTTATAAATGGCTGAAAGTATCTGTATCCATGTAGGCTTCTTTGGTTCAAACAGGAAGCTTTGGCTAACTTAAATAATACACTGGAATGATAAGCTCATATTCTTGAAGTAAAAGCCAAAGAACTGGGTTTTAAAAAGAACAAGCACTTAAGCAACTCCAGGGGTCTAGAGAGCAGGAAAAGATGTGGTTTTATGAAATCTGCATTAAGATAGATCAGTCTTCTGTAATTGTTTTTCCATTTATGTGACCACTGTACTCACAGTATGTATTTCTTAGCTTGGCTTGGGTTTTTAACCCTTTTGACATAGTGGTTAAGTGCTACGGCTGCTTACCAAAAGGTAAGCAGTTTGAATCCACCAGGTGCTCCTTGGAAACTGTGAGGCAGTTCTGCGAAGTCCTATCAGGTTGCTGTGAGTTGGAGTCGACTTGATGGCTATGGGTTTGGTTTGGTTTGGTTTGGTTTTTGCTAGGAGAAAGAAGGGTACCAAGATTGTATACACTGAATGAGGGATGCTTTCTTCAAAGGAAGATCAAGGAGCCTACAATCAGAATGGCAAATAGATCTGGACAGATTAAAGAGAAAAAAATCCTTCCACCACTGCTGTTGTTCCTAGTTGATACAGCAGTTTTTTACTCTTAAAAAAACCTTTGCTGTGAAGTTGATTTTGACCCATAGTGACCCTGTAGGCCAGAGTAGAACTGCCCCATGTGATTTCTGAAGAGCACCTGGTGGATTTGAATTGCCAACCTTTCAGTTAGCAGCTGTAGCTCATAACTACTATGTGACCAGGGTTTTCTTTTTCACCCTCTTTATAATGTATTAACTATTTCTTGGCTAAACCCAATCTTCTCAGCTTTTATAGATTTGCTGTGATCATAATGGAGAATTTATTTGTTGCCCATGACAGCTGACCTGCTTTATATACTAGTTTGCTTTTCCTCTGTCTTTTGTTCATACTCTTAAATGAACAGAAGATTTAAATTATCTAGACTTTTAAGAATTTTTTTCTTTGTTTTATTAACTTAGTGAGTTTTTTCAGTGCTTGCTCTGTGTCAGGTACTATGCAAGATGCTGTGAGGTTTCAAAAATAAGAGCTAGCGTGGCTTTTTTGCCTATGGAAATTACAGGGTTGCTGAAAAAAAGTTTAATGGAGGAGAAACACTAAAATACAATAGAGGAGACAGAAAAGAAAATAGACTATTTATGATTTGTCATAAGCATTAGTATAGAGGTTATTACTGGCATATAGGGATGGATCATTTGTTCCAGCCAGGAGGGAATCATTTTTTGTTTTTTTAGAAGACGGGATAGTGAATGAAGTCTTGAGTTAACAAGTGTTGCAGAAGTTAAGAGTTGAGAGCAAGGTTTTTCTGGCGTAGATAGTAACATAGAAACAGAACCCAGGAGGTAAGAGAAGGCATCAAGTAGTTCAGCATGGCTGGGTGTAGACAGCAAATGGCCATACATGGGCCAGATCATGAAGGGGCTTATGGAATGACTAAAGAGATGAAAAAGATTTGGTTGACATTCAGCCATTTCAGAAGGTAATACATGATCAGGAACTGATGGTACTGAAGGAGAAGTCTAAGTTGCACAGAGAGCATTGGTGAAAACCAAGACTTCAGGAATTGATGGAATATCAATTGAGATATTTCAACAAATGTATACAGTGTGGGAAGTGCTCACTCATCCATGCCAGGAAATTGGGAGGACAGCTACCTGGCCAAATGACTGGAAAAGATCCTGTTTTTGTCTGCTCTAATTCTAACCGAATGAAATTATTGAGCAATTTCATTAATATCACATGCAAGTAAAATTTAGTTGAAGATCATTTAAAGGCAGCTACAGCAATGTATCAGCAGGGCACCATCAGAAATTTGAGCTGGCTTCAGAAGAGGAGCCCTGGTTGAAAGCAGAGAATACCAGAAGGATGTTTACCTGTGTTCTATTGACTATGCATTTAACTGTGTGGATCATAACAAATTATGGATAACATCACAAAGATTGGGAATTCCAAAACACTTAATTGAGTTTCATGAGAAACCTATATAAGATCTGACAAGTAAGTTTGCGTATTCATTCTAGAAAAAAGTGTTACATACTTTACTGCTGAATATCACTGCAGTGACCTTTGAAGTACAGCCCTTGGGAAGCTATGCACCAAAGCCGGTGCCTTGGCTACCCTTCGGAGCAATTTTGGGACTCTTTTTCTGGAACGTCCTTCAGAGCTGTTGTTGTACTACCCTTGATGTCCTGAGTGACATCAGAATGCCTTCCTTTCAATATTTCCTTTATCTTTGGGTAAAGAAAAAAAGTCATTGGGGGCCAGGTCAGGAGTAGGTAGGGTGTTCAAATACAATTCTTTGTTTACTGGCTAAAAACTCACTCATAGTGCCGTGTGAGCTGATACATTGTTGTGATGCAAGAGCCATGAGCTGTTGGTGAAAAGTTCGGGTCGTTTTTGTCTAACTTTTTCACATAGCCTTTTCAGTACTTCCAGATAATAAACTTGATTAACTGTTTGTCTAGTGGGTACAAATTCATAATGAACAAGTCCTCTGATATCAAAAAAGGTCCCCAACATCATTTTGATTCTTGATTTGGACTGACAGAACTTTTTTAGTCCTACAGAATTGGCTGACTTCCATTTTGCACTTTGATGCTTTGTTTCATGGTTGTAGTGTTATACCTGTATTCATCACCAGTGATAACATGGCCCCAAATATCATTTTGCGTCTCCAAAAAGTCTTGGCAAACTTCGCCTCTCCATTGTTTTTGTTCTTTGGTAAGCTCCTTTGGAACAATTTTTGCACACACCTCTCTCATGCCAGAATTTTCAGATAAGATTTTCCTGTTTCTCTATTGATGTTTACTTGTTCTCCTATGGGTCTCAGTCAGCTGATGACTTCGGTGCACAGTTTGATGAATTTTTGCAATGTTTTCATCAGTTCTGCTTATTACTGGCCACCCTGGCCTCTCTTCATTGGTGACACTTTCTCTCC
Organism: Heterohyrax brucei; assembly: GCA_028571685.1. Classification (NCBI taxonomy): domain Eukaryota; kingdom Metazoa; phylum Chordata; class Mammalia; order Hyracoidea; family Procaviidae; genus Heterohyrax; species Heterohyrax brucei. The sequence goes on along the minus strand of CM053142.1, from coordinate 140,177,515 downwards.
CCTCAGAAAAACGATTAATCCATTTGTACACTACCGTTTTCCTCATGACATTATCCCCATAAGCTTGGACTAACATGTCCCTGATTTCACTTCCACTCTTGCCAAGTTGAACAAGAAATTTAATGTTCATTCGTTGCTCTAATTCAAGTGCCAACATTCTTAAACAGCTGCACACAAACAACATGCAACAGCAATAATGAATGCCACCCAGCAAGACACCACCATACAGCAACATGAACACAGCTGTGAGACACTGATATACCAAGGTTATGAAACCTTTCTGAATTGTGTGTATGGTGCTGCCAGTGTAAGCACATGGTAGCAAGTTTGTGAACTTAGTTGTCAGACCTCATACGTGAATCGAGAAGCAGTTGTTTGAACAGTACAAGAGTATACTGCATGGTTTAAAGTCACGAAAGGTGTGTATCATACCTATTCAGTCTGTATGCTGAGGAAATAATCTGAGAAGTTGCACTGTATGAAGAACAGGCCTTGGGATTGAAGCAAGACGTATTAACAACCTGCATTATACAGATGATACAACCTTGCTTGCTGAAAGTAAAGAGGACTTGAAGCACCTACTGATGAATATCAAACACCAGCCTTCAGTGTGAATAACACCTCAACATCAAGGAAACAAAAATCCTCCCAACTGAATCCAATAAGCAACATCATGATAAACAGAGACAAGATTGAAGTTGTCAAGGATTTCATTTTACTTGGATCTACAGTCAACACCCGTAGAAGCAGCAGTGAAGAAATCAAAAGACATGTCACATTGGTCACATTGGCTGCAAAAGACCTCTTTAAGTTGTTGATAAGCAAAGATACCACCTTGAGGAATAAAGTACACCTGACCCAAGCCATGGTGTTTTCGGTTGCCTCGTATGTTTGTGAAAGCTGGACAGTGAATAAGGAAGCCTGAAGAAAAAGTGATGCATTTGAATTGTTGTGTTATGGAAGAATATTGAATATACCGTGGGCTGCCAAAAGAACAAACAACTCTTTTAGAAGAAGTAGAGCCAGAATGCTCCTTACAAACAAGAATGACATGACTATGTCTCACATACTTTGAACAAGTTATGAGGAGGGATCAGTTCTTGGAGAAGGACATCATGCTTGGTAGAGGGTCAGAGTAAAGGGGGAGGACCCTCAACAAGATGGGATGACACCAAATGGCTGCAACAGTGGGCTCAAGTGTAGCAACAATTGTGAGGATTGTGTAGCACTAGGTGGTGTTCTGTTATGCTGTATAAGGTTGCTGTGAGTTGGAACCAGGTTGATCGTACCTAACAACAACAAGGCAACGAGGATTCTTTGAATGAATTTGAGAAGGGAAATGACATGAGCAGAATTATAAAAATACTGTTGGTGGTGCAAAACTGAGATCATGAGGTGTGATAACCCAAGTTATAGGAGTCCTGATGAAGCAGTGATTAAAGCCGTCAGTTACTAGCTTTCTAAAATATAGCAATTTGGAACTACCAGTGGCTTGTAGGAGGAAGATGTGGTGGTCTGCTTCCATAGAAGTTATAGCCTTGTGGAAACCCGATGGGGGTCACTGAGAATCAGAATCAGCTCGACAGCAATGGGAATCCAAGTTACACAAGATAAGAGCTAGAACCGAGGTGGTAGTAAGAATCTAGGTTAGGTGGTAAGAATCCACAAGTCAAAAGTGCAGTAGGGAAAGTACAGTTAATGGAGCATCTTTTAGTATAAAAAGAATGAGAGTTTCGTGTTGGATAAGTTGAGTAGTAGGTTCCAAAGGTATTGCACAGTAGAGCTGCTTAGTAGACAGTTGGATATATGTGGCTGGAGATAGGATTGGTAGCAGTCTGTCTACAGTTGCAGTTAACACCAGGGATACCTAGAGTGAGAAGACCGCAGAAGAAATCTGAGGAAACAACATCATTGGGTAAAGCAGAAAAGAGTGGAGTTACTGTGAAGTACCAACCAGGGAAGTAAGAGGAGGAAAAAACTGAAAGAACATATGTGTTAGAAATCAAGGGAAAAGGGATTAAAGAAGGACTTAATATTACCAAGTGAGAATTCTCTGTCCCTTGGGATTGGATAGATGACATCACTGAGGAAGGAATGTGCCACTGTTGACCTAATGAAGGAGTTCTGGTGGTGCAGTGGTTAAGAGCTTGGTTTCTAAGCAAATGTTGGCAGTTTGAATCTACTAGCGGCTCCGTGGAACCCTTTGGGACAGTTCTACTACTCTGCAGTGAGTTCAGAATCAGCACTTAACAGCAACAGCGTTTTTTTTTTTTTTGTCATAGTAAATATTATCTTCTATCTTCACGAGTCCATATAAGTTTGCTAAGGAACTGCCTGCTGAAATATACAAGCAGCTGTTTTTGAAAGATTAGTTATAAAACTAGTGGACCTAACTTGAAAGATGGAGGACGCATTTTGTTACCAGTCACAATTATTCAAAATCAAAGATGGTTGACCTGCTTGGAAACTAGGTAAGAAAAAGAAAAAGAATGGTATTGCTTAAGTAGCTCTTTTTCTTTGAATGGCTTTATTAAAGCCATTAAGTAAAGATGATAAAGTGATTTTAAAAGGAATAAAAGCCTCACTGTTAAGGATCATGGTGGTAATCATAGGAGAAGAACATCCCATAGTCTTGTTTAGAAACTAAATAGAAATACGGTTTTCTAACTACATACTTAAAAAAAAAACAAACAAAGATTGTTGACATCCTTGAAGGGTACTCAGTTTATATAGAGAACCTGAAGATTTCAAACTTCTTTTACTCTTTGAAATGATAGGTTCTATAACAATTTTTGATGGCTTAAAAAATTTTAGAAATCTAGCTGTTTTATCATTATAGAATCACCACTAAAAACTTTCCTGTAAACAGTGGTGATGGCCATTATTTTATGTGTATAATTGGGTTTATGTCAGTGAGACTTTGTACTGCCTCTGAAAATGAGAGATCTGAAATCAAGCCCTCCTTTGTTAGTGATGTATATGTGTCTATGGATGCGTTAATTTACCCCCTTACAGCCTTTTTGCATTGTTATTCCCTAAAGAACCTACTTGCCTGAAGATGATTTGTTAGCTCCTTAGCACTGCTAGTTTCAGACTTTGTAAGAAAATATCTCTTGTCTGACACTGTTCTAGTTGTTGTGAATACCCTGATCAACAGAACACATTCTTTTTTTATGATGGAGGTAAAGTTCTATGTGGAGATACAAACAGTAAATTAATCTGCAATGTGTTGGTTATAAGGACTATGAAGAAGAAAGTGGGTTACAAGAATACAGTTGTTATGGATTGGATTGTGTCCTCCCAGAAATGTGTGTAGCCAGTTGTTGGAGCCTTGAGCCCCAGTACTGTATGGTTGTCTTCCATTTTGTGATTTTTCTATGCTGTATGTTAAAGAGGATTAGAGTGGGACTGTAAATACCTTCCTAAGATCACCTCCCTGCTCCATTGTAAAGAGAGTTTCCCTGGAGTGTGGCTCGCACTACCTTTTATCCTACAAGAGGTATAAGGAAAGGGAAGCAAGCAGAGAGTTGGGAACCTCACACCATCAAGAAAGCACCGTTGGGAGAAGAGTGTGTCCTTCAGACCTGAGGTTCCTGCGCCAAGATGTTCCCTGACCAAAGACTGATACAACACAAGGACTTTCCCTCAGAGCCAACAGAGGGAAAGCCTTTCCCTGGAACAAACACCCTGAATTTGGACTTGTAGCCTACCGGACTATGTAAGAATAAACTTTTCCTTTGTTAAAGCCATCCACTTTGTGGTGTTTCTGTTAGAGCAGCACCAGATGACCAAAACAAGAGCACTGGACAGGGTAGGTCCCTAGTTTGCAGTTATAGCTTATGTGGTCAGGGAAGATCTTGGTAAAGTGGTTTCATCAGAGAGACCTAGAAGAAATGAGGGTATGAGCCCTGAAGAAGAGTGTTGGGCCAAAGAACAGCAGATACAAAGACTGTGGAAATACTCTTCACATGTTAAAAGGAATAATATGGAGGCTGGAATGTCTGGTGCTATATTAGCAAGCAGCAACTTATTTCACTTTTCTGAGCCTCAGTGTTCTCTTCTTGAAAATGGGGTGGGGCCAATATGACAAGTTATTTACCTTATATAGTTGCTGTGATGACTTCGTGAGGTAATGCATTCAAAGCAGTTAGTAGTATATCTTAAAGTATAATTTAATTATGTCCCGGCCACACACACATCCTTCATTGGTTTCCTTTTGCACAGTGAATAAAATCCAGACTTTTTATTTGACTGTCTGTATCCTCATCTTAGGCCGTTTCTTCATTGTGTACCAAATTTTAGCCATACTGACCTTTAGCCTGTTCTTACCTTGGGCTTCTTCCCTCACCAGCTCCTTAACTGTTTTCCACGGAGAGACCTGGTGTGATATATCAGTTCAAATACAGATCTGTTGTTCTAACAGAGAGCCAAATAAACAGAGGCATACATAAGAGAAAAAAAAAAAAAATTCTCCTTTTCTGTGCAATAGTAGAGGTAGGTGATCCAGAGCTGGAATGGCATTGTTCTCGGTACAAATGGTAAGTTATTGCTTGTCTTAGGCTATCAGACAGTTGTAGCTGGTTTTCTTAATTTGGTATACCTTCTAAGCTTTTCCATAATTTGCTCATTAACTTATTTTTGGAAGGAGATGTTAACAGACTCCTAAAAGCAGAAAATTAGCAAGAATTCCAATTTTAATTCTTTAAATGCCGTTTACCAAAGCCTCAGCATTATCTTGTGTTCCTTAGAGTATGCATCTTAATATCCTGGTTCAGTTTTTGATTATAGTTTGTAAATGCTTTAAAAGTTGTTTATCCTTAGGCGGAAATCCTTAGTGTAGCAAGAAAGAGCTTTGAATCCTTAAAAGACTTTCTCAGATTCAAATTTCACAATTATCTTTTAGCTCTGGCAAAGTTTAAAAAAAAAAGCAAAGTACGATGAAATGAGGTAGTACTTTAACTTGTACTGCTTATCCAAAGAGGTAGGCCAGAAGGTCAGCACTTTGAATCCACCAGCAGCTCATTGTGTTATGGAGATGGCCTCAGTTCGTCTGACACACAGACAAGGTTCTTGTTCTCTACTGTAAGAGTAATCAAGAGAGAATCTATAGTTTTACACACTAGCAAAGATTTATTAGGAAGGAGCTTGCAAGCAGAGATGAAGAGGGCTTATACAGTGCTTACCCACATTTCCTCCAACAAAGGCCAAACGCTTTGTTGGGGTTTTGAAAGGATTTTAGGTGGGAAGGATCTCGTGTTTTATTCATTACAAGGTGGGGAAAAGGTGGACCTAGGGTAATGAGGTGCATGCACAAGCAGAAGTCACGATCGCTTCTGCAAAGGGGGCTTCTGGGACTGGTAGCAGAACTTACTATGGGGTATCATGTCTGCACAGTTACTTGTTCCCCTGGTTTGATTCCCCGGCCTTGGTGGTAACTCTCTGGTGTGCCCTTTGGAAGTATATGTAGCAGTCACCTTTGTCTCATCTGTGCCTGTCTCTGAATTTGGCCTCAGCTGGCTTTTCTAAAAAACAACATTAGGGATAATTTAAGCAACTGGTCACCAGGTGTGGGTTGTAAAACAAGTTGCTTATCTCTCTAGAAGGTTCCAGTGTGTGGTTACACTGGCCCTTCTTGTCCATGTCTCACTTGGAAACCACATGGCACAGTTTCTTCTCTGACTTACAGGGTCAGTATGAGTTAGAATCAACTGGACAGCAGCAGGCTTTGTGTCTTTAATTTTCATTTCAGTTATCCATGCCAAGTACCGCGGGAATGATGTGGATAAGCCCAGGTAGATACTTGTGGAACAGGAGAACTCTGAGCTTAAATAATCTAGTTTTTATATGTATAATGAACAGTAAGCATGGGTTTCTTTGCTCAGGAGAAGGACACTGTCACTGTCTTCCAAGGCTGTTCACTATACAAGCATCCTTGAAAAGATACTCCAGAAAAAGGGCAGTCAGTGCTTTACTTACAAGGTATGTGTAAACACAAGAGAGTGATAGAGAATAATCTTTCAGCAGTCTCTTCATCCTCATCTACTTTACTTCTACCCAGTGTAACACCCTGTAACATTTCACCTTATATTAGAACACCAAGCCATCAGTGTTCACAGGACATTCCTAAGAGACTTCCTTTTGCAAATGACTATTTAGAGTTGTGAAAGTAGTTTTTTCTGTCTGCTTTTAAACAGTTTGGGGAATCAATTTCAATATAAATCACATCTTGTCAAGTTCAGTCCTAGTTACTGAATACTTTCTGCATTAAAGTTAACCGTCACCCATAAAGTTTTGGAAATTATTAAATGAACTGACTGCGGTAAAAAAGATACTAAAACCGTAGAAACAAATGCATCACCAGCAATTTGATACTGACACATAGCAATCCTATAGGACAGAGTAGAACTGCCTCATAGGGTTTCCAAGGAATGCCTAGTGGATTTTAACAGCTGACCTTTTGATTAGCAGCCATTACTTTAACTACTATACAACCAGGGTTTCCAGGCATGCTACCATATATTCATGCAAACAACATGCACCTTCTACGTTTGTTTCTCAGCTGAGTCCATCCCTACACAAAATCGTCATGAACATGCTTTGCTAAGGTTTTTTTTTACAGAAACATCTAAAACAAATTTGGCATAGCAGTGCTTGTGATGATACCTCGCAGGCAAGGAGGACATACTTGGTAAACAAGTGTAAAAAGGCATTTGTTACTTGTGTAAAAATTGGGTACTTGCTGCATCAACCCAGAAAGCCCAACAAGAAAGTGTAGGAGAGTTACTTACTGCACTGCATGCTATTCTTTAAGCCACCTCAGCAAGGTCCCGTATCAGCTGCAAGAGCACAACAGCTTTAAACTTCACAACAGTTTCTTTTCTCCCTGAACCTCGCAAGCTGTCCCATAATTTGGTCAGAGCCATGGAGGAGACCACATGATAAGGTACACATAAAGAATATTAGACTTAGGATCAGTAAACGACAACAGAAGTCCCACTTCTCTGAAACTGACTCAACAGCAAAGGTTTTTTTATTTTGTTTTTAGTATGTTACAATGTGTATTAGAAAAAATGGAACCTACAGTTTAAACTAGAAAATGCACAGACATTATTAAACTAATTAAAATTAAAATTAAAACAAGTAAGGAAACTAAACATCTTTGTCTTACAGTACCTTGGCAAAGCTTGTGAAGTTATATACCAGTGACCATGACAGACACTGATGCAGAGAAAATGTTTCTTTTTGGTCACCCAGTAGTGTGGCTGCTGGAGAAATAAATGTTAAAAAATTTTGGCAAATACTTTGCTAGTTAATGGAAATATTCTTTTTAATATAAACCAAACCAAACGTATCTCTTCTCTACTCTGGGCTGTTTAAAGCATTAGTCATCACAGTAAGACATATTGTATTCCTTAACTAGGCTAGTGATTTTTTTCCATGTTCCTCAAATTCACATCAAAGTACAGTAAAACCTGCTAAAGCTGGAACGGGTGTGGTGGAAACCTGTCAGAGAAGGAAAACTCAGATATTTCCCACTAGAGAGTAGTAGAAAAGTGGTGACTGTTCTCTGACAAAGGCAAAAAAAATCAGACTTGGAAAAACAAGGCAGTCCTATCGAGTTCTGGCTTTCCAAGGTTTCACTGTAGTATAAACAAGTACAGTAAGCAGCAGTAGATGACAACGTGAGTTAAAGAAAAAATTAATGTACAACAAATATACAATCTTAAGTGTACAGTTCAGTATGTTTTTATATATGTGTACACTTGGATAAATACCACACAGGTCAAGCTATGGAACATTTATTGTACCCTAGTAGGCCCTCACATGTCCTCTTCTGGATAGTAATCCCTACTTTAAGGATAATTACTGTTATCATTCATTCTTCTCAAGCTCCTAGAACAGTGGATAGTACATAGTAAGTATTCAAAAATATTAGTTCAATGAGTGATTAATGAAGCTTTAATATCATACATTGTGAATGAATTCTTTTTATTTTATTTTTATTATGACTGAGTGAAAATGTACATTCCCATATAAATTTACATGCCCACCTATATATACAGCTTCCACTGCTCTCCCTGCCCAGTGACAGCACACTTTTCCTCTCTGTTGCATATGTGTCTCATCCTCCCAATAGTCTCCTTTCCCCTTGTCTCCACCCATTACCCTTACTCCAGCCAGAGGTCAGTAGGATGATATCCTATAGATGCATAGTACCATAAAGTGCATCCAATGTATGGTCACTCTGCATTGCCAAGTCCAGTCCATTTGTGTCCGAAGAGTGGACCTTCATTATGATTTATGGGCAAGGGCAGCATCAGGGCCAGGGGCCATGCTCCCAGGGGAACCTCGAAGCCGCTGGACCATCAATTGTGATCTTTTAGTGGCAGTGTCAGGGTGCACCCTTTTTATTGTTGTGTTGCCAGTGAGACTCAACTTAGTGAGCTCCATTGTGGCTATCACTGGTGGTGGCCGAGCACCATCTGGTTCTTCCGGTCCCAAGTCGATGTAGGCTCCCACTTGTGTGGGTCTCTCTATCTTCTGGGTTGTCTTTACCCCATGTCCTTTTGGTCCTCGGTGAGCATCCGTTCCTGCTGAGTTGGGACCATTTGCTGTGCCCTCGGATGGCAGCTTGGCAGCTTTAAGACCCCAGATGCCACTCGCCAATGTAGGGTACAGAGAGCCCTCTTAGTAAAATGCTAGTTGTGCCAATTGGCCTCGATTTCACCTAAGAGCATGGTCCCCTGCCCCCTGCCCCAGCTACTCTGTCCTTGGCAATATTGAGTTAAGATGGAAGGAGAATTCAAGTTATGCTGAAGTCCACTTAACATTGTTCTCATTTCTAATGTGTGCTGTCACCAGTTTCACCCAACCAAATTTCAACCAACTATCTAAACCCTCCACCCCTTGCCCTTCCTCCCTCTCCTCCCTTGCAGCCGTCAAAGAGTGTTTTCTTCTATACATAAGTCTGTTTTTGAGATCTTATCGTAGGGGTCTCATACAATATTTGTCCTTTTGTCGCTGACTACTTTCACTCAACATAATGTCTTCCAGTTGAAACCAGTTTATGAGATGTTTCCTGGAATCATCATTATTCTTTATCTTTGCTTAGTGCTCCATTGAGTATATATACCGTAGTTTACATATCCATTCTTCTGTTGTTGGGCATCTGGGTTGATTCCATCTTTTTGCTATCATGGACTGTGCTGCGATAAAACATTCTTGTGCATGTGTCTTTTGGTGTGAGTAGCCTTGATTCTGTAGGATATGTTCCAAGTAGTGGAACTACTGGATCATATGGTATATCTATATCCATTTTTTTAAGGAAGCACTAGATTGCTTTCCAAAGCAGTTAGACCATTTTGCAGCCCCACCAACAGTGTACGAGAGTTCCACTTTTTCCACAGCCTCTCCAGCATTTGTTGTTTTGTGTTTTTTGGATCATGGCCAACCTTGTTGGGGTGAGATGGTATCTCATTGTCGTTTTGATTTGAATTTCTTTAGTAACTGAAGATTGTGAACATGACTGCATGTGTGTTTTGGCTGCCTAGATCTCCTCTTTAGAGAAATGTCTGTCTATCTCCTTTGCCCATCACTTAATTGGATGATTTATCTTCTTATTGCTATTTTGTAGTACCTTCTAGATTATGGAGATCAGGCGTCAGTCTGACATAGAGTTGCCAGATATTTTTTGCCATTCTGTAGGTGGCCTTTTAATTCTATTAATAAAGTCTTTGGATGAGCAAAAGTGTTTGATTCTTAGTAGTTCCCATTTATCTATTTTCTCTTCTGTTGATTGTGATTTGTTTGACAGATTTTGAAGTCTGTCTACATATTAAAACTTATATTGTTGTTCCTACCTTTTCTTGGATGAGCTTTATCGTTTTAGATTTGACTTTAGGTCTTTTATCCAGTTTGAGTTGGTTTTTGTATAAGGTATAAGATATGGATCTTGTTCATAGGCAGGTGGTGTCATCTCTGGGGTCTCAATTCTGTTCCATTGATCGATTTGTCTGTTCCTCTACCAGTACCAGGCTGTTTTGACCACTGTGGCAGTGTACTGTGTTCTAAGGTCAGGTGATGAGAGGCCTCCCAGTGTGTTTTTCTTCTTTAGTAGCACCTTACTTATCCGGGGCTTATTCCCTTTCCAAATGAAATTGGTGATTTGTTTCTCCATCTCATTAAAAAATGACACTGGAACTTGTATTGGGATTGCATTATATAAGTAGGTTGCTTTGGGTAAAATAGACATTTTTACAATGTTAAGTCTTCCTATCCATGAGCAGGGTAGGTTTTTTCTATTTATCTAAGTCTCTCTTAGTTTCTTGTAGTAAGGGCTTGTAGTTCTCTTTGTAAAACTCTGTTATTTCTCTGGTTAGATTAATTCCTAGGCACTTTATTTTCTTAGGGGCTATAGTAAATGGTATTGATTTGATGATTTCTTCATTAACAGTCTCATTGTTGGTATAAAGGAATCCTACTGATTTACTTATGTTTATCTTGTATCCTGAGACTTTGCTGAACTCTTCTATGAGTTTGAGTAGTTTACTTATAGATTCTTTGGGATTCTTTGCATATACCATCATATCATCAGCAAACAGGGAGAATTTTGACTTCTTCTTTGCTGATGTAGATGCCCTTTATTTCTTGGTCTTGTCTAATTGCTCTGGCTAGAACTTCTAGTACAATGTTGAATAGGAGAGGTGAGAGTGGGCATCCTTGTCAAAGTTCCTGTTCTCAAGGGAAAGTCTTTCAGTCTCTCTCCATTCAGGATGACGTAGGCAGTTGGATGAATGAATTATTTTCCCTTTGTAATTTTTATGAATAGACACAATTTTATTACATTGTTCCTTCAAAGATAATTTCTTCATGCATTAAATAAATATTCCATGTTCAACCTCCTGTAATTTGAATTAAAATATTTAGGTGTTATTTACATTGCAGTTAACTTTACTGTGTCCCTATACTATTATTTTTACCAGTTTTAGAATAGACATTAGTCTGAGTCATCGAGTGCTGCTATGACAGAAGTACCACAATTGATGGCTTTTACAGAAAGAAATTGATTTTCTCATAGAAAACTGGGGTAAAAGCCCAAATTTAGGGCTTCAGCTAGCTATAGGGGAAGTCTTTCTCTGTTGGCTCTGCAGGAAGGTCCGTGGGAGCTTTTGAGGCATAGGGAGCTTGGGTCCAAAGGACATACTTTAGTCTGAATGACACTGCTTCTTTCTTTTGTGAGGTATGAGGTCCCCTACTCTCTGCTTGCTTCCTTTTCCTTTGTATCCCAAAAGATTGCCTGAAGGCACAGTACAATCGACTCCATTGAGTCTTGGCTCACTAACACAACCACCACCCCTCCTCCCTCATTAGCACCATTGCACAAACAAAAAACCCACGACTGTGGAATTGATTCTGACTCATAGTGACTGTATAGAACAGAGTAGAACTTCCCCATAGAGTTTCCAAGGAGCGTCTGGTAAATTTGAACTGCCAGTATTTTGGTTAGCAGACACAACACTTAACCACTACACCACTAGGATATCCCATAGAGGAAGAATTTACGGTGTTGTAGAATAGTACACACTACCAGGAACAATGACCGAGCCAAATTTCTGTACACATATGTTGGGGGACATAATTCAATGCATGAAAACATTTTAAAGTAGAAATAAATTAACTCTCAGTTTTTTTCTTTTAAATTGTGATTGAGTGAAAATGTACAGTCTGATTTAAATTTGCATGCCCTCGTGTCTGCAGCTCCTTCTGCTCTCCTTGCCCGGTGGCAGCACACTCCTTACTGTTCTGTGCTTGTCGTATCTTCTTAACAGTCTTTGTCCCCTCGTGTCCACCTTCTGTACTGTCCTCTACTAAGAGGGCAGTAGGGCAACATCCTATAGATGCATAGAACCATAAAGGGCACACAAGACATAGTCACTCTGTGTGTCCCCAAGTCGAGTCCATTCCTGTCCAAAGATCAACTCTCTCAATTTTTAGAGCAAGTGTATTTACAGTGTTACCATTTGTGCATAATTGATATTACTCTCCCAGTAAAATTGTTTATACCAGTTTTTAAGTGACATTAAGTCAGTTTTTGACACAGTGATCCCATGTGACACAGTAGAACTATCTCTGAGATTTTCTAGGCTACAGTAATCTTTATGGAGCAGATTGCTAGGTCTTTCTCCCATAAAGCTACTGAGCGAGTTAGAGGCACCAAACATTTAATCCTTAATGTTCTAGTGATTTACTTCAAATTCAGTTTTTGAACATTTTAAACTATTGCATAAGTTGTTGTTGTTTGGTGCTGTGGAGTCAGATCTGACTCATGGAAACCTGGTGGCATAGTGGGTAAGAGCTACAGCTGCTGACAAGAGCCAACAGTTCAGTTCTACCATCTGCTTCCTGGAAACTTTGTGGGACAGTTCTACTCTGCCATGTAGAATTGGAATTGACTCGTGACAAAGTTTGGGGTTTTTTGGTTATATTGCTTGCATAGCTGGTTTTTAATGTAGGGCCAGGGATTAGTATTTATGGACGTTTTCCTCCTTCATGACTTACTTTCCTAGAAAAGTCAACAACACTGAGTGGTTTCTTCACCTTAAATACTGATTTTTTTGTGTGTTTCCTCTCAGTCATTTGTTACTTGCACATGTACTTTCAAAGGTACTGTAAAAAAAAAAACTGTTGCCATCCAGTTGATTCTGACTTAATTGCAACCTTATTGGACAGAGTAGAACTGCCCCATGGAGTTTCCAAGGAGCAGTGGTGGATTCAAACTGCTGACTTTCTGGTCAGCAGCCAAAATTGTTAACCAGTATATCAGCATGGTAATGTAAGCCCACCACTGCTGTTGAGTTGCTTCTGACTGATAGCGACCCTATAGGTCAGAGTAGAACTGCCCCATAGAGTTTCCAAGGAGTGCCTGGTGGATTGGAATGGCCGGCCTTTAGGTTAGCAGATGTAACACTTAACCACTATTCCACCAGAGTTTCTCACATGGTACTTATATTACCCAAATATTATATTTTGTGTTTTGGGAGAAAAAAAAAGTTATTCTAGTATCTGTTCCATATTGTTTTGTAGTCTCCATGACCTTTTTATGAATGGAGTCATTTTGAGAATATCTGCCATATTTATAATTGTTCTTTTGTTTTTGAGTTGAACAAAGTATAAACCTTTATCTGTTGACCTTTAAAATACACTATTTCAATATTTTTTTCCCACAGAGGTAGATAAAGGTGGAGAATCATCATTTTATACAATGTATGTTTCATAAGCACTTGTAAATTCTCCTATGACTTTCACTATGTTCAGACCAAAAACTCATTGCTGTTAAGGCGTTTCCAGCTTGATAGTGACCCTGTAGAGCCCTGTTGAACTGCTGCATAGGGTTTTTAAGGCTTTAATCTTTAGAGGCCAGTAGCCACATCTTTCTGCCATGGAATGGATGGTGGGTTTCAACGTAACCTTCTGGTTAGCAGTAAAGCACTTAACTACTGCACCACTGTTGTTGTCATTGGAAACTCCAGATAGGAATTTATGGTTTTAGTGCTATCAAGTCTGTTGGTTTAGGACCTTGTCCATTTACCTTAAGTATAGTACAACTTTTTTAGGTTTTATATTTAGATTTTATGTAAGTGCCTTTTTCCTCCTTTAAAATTTTGGGAGTTCTAGAGTTGCTTAAGTCATGGGCAGTGCTGTAGAAGCAGCAATCCTGTAGAAGCAGCAAGTTATAGTCAGCTTACTTGAAATATTAACCCATTAGAAGGTGGGGTATGGTCATTTTCATGCAAATGAGACAAGAGATCATTAAGTTTAAATGGCTTAATGTTAATAGCTAGTACATCATGGAAAGGGATCACAATGATACCACAGTTGATTTTTTTTTTTTTTTTAGACAGAACCAGACAAATTTGTCCTTTTTAAGGCAAGTCACTGTGTCTTAAATCTGATCTCTAATTACAGTATTTTTAAGTAGAAAAAACTGACGTCATTTTTTAATACACTTCTTTTTTGGTAGGCAGAAACAACAATCTTGTTATTTACACCCCTTTACAGTCACAACGTTTGCATTATTAGGAATTGAGATTTGGCTTCTGTGAAAACCCAAGGTGTGTGTTAAGAACATTTGAGGATATTACCATTCACACTATGCTGAGTGCTGATTTAGTGGATGCAGAAAAGATTTTCGAAGGAACCTTGATGGCATAGCATTGAAAATGCTCTGCTGCTAACCAAAAAGTCCCACCAAAACCCCAAACCCAAGCTTATTGCCATCAAGTCAGTCTGACTCATAGCAAACCAGTAGGACAGAGTAGAACCTCCTCATTGGATTTCCAGGGAACCGCTGGTGGATTCAAACTACCAACATTTGTGATGTGCAGCCAAGCCCTTAACCACTGCACCACCAAAGCTCCTTGTAAAATCTTTCTTACACTCACTAAGTCAGCATTTAGCACAGTCTGAGTGATAGCATTCTTGACTGACATTTTATTACAGAGCTGATCCTTCTGTAACCACTGTCTAGGTCAAGAAATGGAACATTGATAAGCTTCAGAAGTCCCTTTGTGTTTTATCCCAAATATCACCCCATCTATTCTCCTTAAAGGTATGTATTATCTAGATTTGTGATAGATAGGTTCTCCTTTTTTTTTTTAACGATAGGTGAATACACTCATATACTGTGTATTCTGTATCAGACTTCATTTAATGTTGATGAGAGTCATCTATGTCACTGTAGTTTCCTTCTTTTGCTATATAGTATAAATTTACCTGTATGAATTTACTGTAACCGATCAATCTCATTTTTTGTTTGGTGAACAGCTGTTCCTCTGAATCCAGCTTGAATTTCTGGTACTTTCCTGTTGATGTACTGCTGCAACCATTTTTAAGTTATCTTTAGCAAAATTTTACTTGGGTGTGATATTAATAATAGCCAAGTGCCAAGTGTCGTCGAGTCAAATCTGACTCATGGCGACCCATTTCCCCATTTGAAAGTCATCTTTGGTGATGTGTCCATTTCCTTTGCCCATTTTTTAAATTGGATTGTTTGTCTTTTTGTTGTAGAGGTGTTGGATTTTCATTTAGATTTTAGAAATTAGGCCTTTGTCTAATCCATAGTAAGCATTTCCCCCCCAGTCTGTAGGTTCACATTTTACTCTTTTAATGAAGTCTTTTGATGAGCATAAGTGTTTGATTTTTAGAAGATCTCACTTTTCTAACTTATCTTCTAGCGTTGGTATGTTGTTGGTTATGATTTGTATCCTGTTAATGCCATGTATTGGGGCTTCTGGTGTTAATCATACTTGTTTTTTTCTATGAACTTTGTAGTTTGGGGCTTTATGCTTAGGTATTTGATACATTTTAATTTAGTTTTTGTGTATAGTGTGAGGTATTGGTCCTGTTTCATTTTTTTGCTGATGGACATACAGTTTTTCTAACACCATTCATTAAAAAGGCTGTCTTTCCACATTTGATGAACTTTTGGGTGCTTGTCAAAGATCAAGTGACCATAAGTGGAAGAAATTACATCTGGATTCTCAATTCTTTTCCATTAGTTGATATGTCTATCATTATACCAGTACCAGGCAGTTTGGACTACCATAGCTGTATAGTAGCTTCTGAGGTCAGATAGTGTGATTCCTCTTACTTTATTCTTTTTCTTCAGTAGTACTTTATACTTATGTGGAGATTCTAGCCTTTCCATATTAAGTTAATGGTAAGTTTTTTCATCTCTCTAAGGAATATTGTTGGTATTTGGATCAGGATTGCATTGTATTTGTAAATTTTTATACAGAATAGTCATTTTCACACTGTTGAGTCTACTTACCCATGACTGTGGTATGTTTTCCCATTTATGTAGATTTCTTGCAGTTTCTTGCAGTAGTGTTTTGCTGTTGTCTTTGTATAGGTCTTTTACATCCCTGGTTGGATTTGTTCCTAAGTATTTTATTTTACTTATAGACTATTGTAAATGAAATTGTTCTCCTGATTTCTTTTTTGTCTTTCTCTTTGACATTTGGTTTGTGGGAATCTGACTAATTTCTGTATGTTTCTCTTGTATCCTGCTACTTTGCTGAATTTTTCCAGCAGTTCCAGCTGTTTTCTCCTGTAGTCTTTTGGGTTTTCTATGTATAGTATTATGTCATCTGCAGATAGGGACAGTTTCGTTCTTCTTTACTGTTGGAGATTGAATTGTGTCCCCCCAAAATGTGCAAAAATTTGACTGGGCCATGATTCCCAGAATTTTGTAATTTTCCTGCATTTTGTGATTTTGCTATGCTATAAATCCTAATCTCTGCCTGTCGTTAATAGATTGGATTATGTTAAAGAGGATTAGGGTGGGATTGTAACATCATTCCTAAGGTTACCTCTGTGCTCCAGTGTAAAAGGAGTTTCCCTGGAGTGTGGCTTGCGTTATTTTTTATCCTACAAGAGATGAAAGGGAAGCAAGCAGAGAATTGGAGACCTCATACTATCAAGAAAGCAGCACTGAGAGCAGAGTGTGTCCTTTGGACCTGAGATTCCTGTGCTTAGATGCTCTCAGACCAAAGAAAGACTGGTGCAACACAAGGACCTTCCTCTAAAGCAAGAGAGAGAATGCATTTACCTGGAGTCAGTACCCTGAATTTGGACTTCCAGCTACTAGACTGTGTGAGAATAAACTTTTCTATGTGAAAACCATCTACTCATGGTATTTCTGATGACTAAGACAGTTATGAATTTGGGTGCCTTTTATTTCTTTTTCTTGCCTTATTGCTGTGGATAAGACTTTCAGCTTAATATTAAAAGAAGTGATGATAAAGAGTAAAGATCATCTTTGTCTTGTTTCTGATCTCAAAGAGAATGTTTTCAGCCTCTCTTCATTAAGAATGATGTTGGTACTTGGTTTTACATAGATGCCCTTTACTTTGTTGAGAAATTTCCCTTCTGTACCAATTGTAGAGTTGCAGAGTTTTTGTCAAGGATGAGTGTTGAACTTTGTCAGATGCCTTTTCTGTGTTGATTGAGATGATTGTGTGATTCTTTTATTTATGTGGTGTATTAGGTTGATGGGTTTTCTAATGTTGATGCTTGCATACCAGGGATGAATCCTGCTTATTGTGATGTATTACTTTTTTGATATGGTATTGAATTCTAATAGCTAAGATTTTGAGAATATTTGCATCTATATTGATGAAAGATTTTTTTTTTTTTTTTTTTTGTGATGCCTTCACCTGGTTTTGGTATCAGAATTTCGCTGGCTTCATAAAATAATTTGGAAGTATCCCTTCCTTTTCTGTGTTCAGAAATAGTTTGAGTAGTGTTAGTTTAAGCTTTTCTCTGAATGTTTGGTACCATTCTCTAGTAAAGTCATCTGCACCAGGGTTTTTTGTTATGGTTGCTGGGGGTGGGGTTAAATTATGTTTTCAGTCTTGTTATGTAGCTGTTCAGATTTTCAACATCATATTTTTGTTAGTTTGGGTAGTGTGATATGAGAAATTTGTCCATTTCTTCTACGTTTTCAAATTTGTTAAGAGTACAGTTTTTCATAATACTGTTACCTTTGTTGTTTCAGTTGGGCCTGTTATAATATCTACCATGTAATTTCTCATTTCATTTTTTTGAGTCCTCTCCTATTTTTTTTTTCTTTTTTTTTGTCAGTTTGACCTGTGGTTTGTTGGTTTTTGTTAATCCTCTAAAAGGACCAACTGTTGGTTTTGTTAATCCTTTTTATTGCTTTTCTATTCTCAGTTTCATTTATTTCTGCTCTGATCTTAATTATTTCCTTTCTTCTGGTGGCTGTGGCTTTCTCTTTCTGTTTGTTTGAGTTGTGCAGCAGTGTTTTGATTTTATCTCTTATTTTTTCATATGAGCATGTGTTGCTGTGAATTGACCTCTGAATAGTGCCTTTACTGTGTCCCAAAGGTTTTGGCATGACATGTTTTCATTCTTGCTTGATTCTAGGAATTTTTTGACTCCAACTTTTGAGTCTTCTGGTAGCTGGTGGGTTTTAAGCAAGGTGTTGTTGAGTTACCATGTGGTTGATTTTCTTTTCCCCCTTTGTCTTCCTGTTGTTAATTTCTACTTGGATACCATTGTGGTCAGAGAAGATACTTTGTATTATCTCAGTGTTTGAGATTTTGGTGAGAGTTGCTCAAGGCCTAAGATATGGTATGTTTTGGAGAATGTTCCATGTGTGTTGGAAAAAAAATGTACTTTCCATCTGTTTGGTGCAGTATTCTCTATACAAATCTGACAGTTAAGTTCAGAAACTCATCCCTGAAAAAATGCTACATATCTCATTGTGCTATAGTCGCCTTCAGAGTACTCCTCTTGGAAAGCTATGCACTGACACCAGTGTGTAGCCCACCCTTCAAAGCAATTTTGGAACTCTTTTTCTTGAATGGCCATCAGATCTGTCATTGTACTACTGTTGATGTCCTGAATGTCATCAAACTGTTTCCCTTTCAAGGTTTCCTTTATCTTCAGGTAAAGAAAAAAGTTGCTGGGGGCCAAATCAGAGAAGTGGTAAGATATTCCAATACAGTTACTTGTTTACTGGCTAAACACTTCGTCACAGACAACTATACAATTAAGTATGCAAACTTGCCACCATGCACAGTGGTCATTCCAGAAAGAATTCCAAAATTGCTTTGAAGGGTGGACTAGGTGCTGGCATCAGTGCATAGCTTCCCAGGGGGAGTACTTTGAAGGTGAACATACTGATACTCAGCAGTAAGATATGTAGCACTTAGAACAATTAAGTTCATGGACTTAATTGTTTGACCTCATGTGTCTGTGAGGTCATGTTGGCTGATTGCACCCTTAAAAGTCTCTTACTATGGTTATTGAACTGTCAATTTATATTTTTCAGTGTTGTTAGGGGTTGTACATATTTTGAACCCTATTAGTGGGTGTGTATCTACTTACTGTAGTTAGTTTCATGGTAGATCATCCTTATAGTTGTTATATAGTGCCCTTCTTTGTTTTTATCGTGAATTTTGCTTCTAAGTCTGTTTTATATCAAATTAATAAGGCCACTCCTGCTCTTTTTTGGTAACTTTACTATTCCCATTTTTTGATTTTTAATAAATTTACATCTTTGTTTATAAGATGTGCCTCTTGCAAACAGCATAGATAGTGGTAGTGTTTTTTTTTTTTTTAATTCCTTTCTGTCACTCTTTGTCTTTTTATGGATACATTTAGGCCATTTATATTCAGTGTGATTATTGATTGATGTCAGTTTACTGCTGTAATTTTGTAGTTTTTTTTGTTTGTTTTGTTTAGTGGTGACATTTTCTTTGTTCCTCTTACTCTTCTCTGCTGAATTCCTTTGGTTTATGAATATCTTTTACATTGCTTTTATTTTTATAGATTTTGTTGTATGGAGAGTTTATATTTTTCCTTTGTTATTTCGATGAGTAAGATTGTTAACTTTCTTTGTGGTTACCTTGAAATTTACCCTTAACTTCCTGGGTTTCAGCCAATCTGTTACTACTTGGCATTGCCTTGCCTTCCGCTCCATTAGAAAGTTCTTTAGCTGCACTGTGTATTCCCTCTCTTATTGTTCTCATGTTGCTATTATATTCAGAGTCACGTTTCTGTCTCTCTGTTGTAGTTCTTTTGGTTTGGAATAGTCCTTGAGAGTTCATTTCCTTGGCTGGTATCTGGCTGGTACAATCTTGCATCCTTAGATTTAGGCTGTGGTCTGATACTGTTCTTAGACTGAAGGACTCTCTTTAGTAATTCTTGTTAGCTGTGGTTTGGTTGTTACATATTTCCTTAATTTTTGTTTACCTGGAAATGACCTAATTTCACCATCATATTTGAATGATGGATATGTTATTGTTTGTGAGGTTTTTTCTTTCAAGATTTCATATCTACGTCAATTCATTGCCTTCTCACTTGAATGGTTTTTGCCAAATAATCAGGTTAGTCTTATTGTTTGTCCTCTTTATGTGACTTTGTTTTTATCAAGGTACTCAGAATTCTTTCTCATCTTTGATTTTAGCAAGTGTAGTTATGATGTGCGTGCTGCCTTTTGGGTTCTGTCTTACATGGGGTTCATTCATCTTTTGGGGTGGTCAGCTTTGCGTCTTTGATGATATTAGGGAAGTTTCTGTCAGCAGTTCTTCGGTAATCTTGTCTGTGTTTTCCATTTTCTGCCCGTGCTCTGGAACTCCTGTCGCTTGCAGAGTTTTGCTTTTAATTGTATCCCGCATAATTCTCAGGGTTTCTTCAATTTTTTTCTTTGTTCTTTTTTCTGATTTTCCTCAAACAGGTGTATCTCAGTGTTTGTCTTCAGCTTCACTGATCCTGTCTTCCATCACTTCAGACCTGTTTTTCAGCCCTTCTGTGACACTGTTCATGTCTGAAATTTTGTTTATCTTTTGGATTTCTAATAGTTGTTTTTGTGTGGTTTCTTGTAAATTTATTTTGGTATTTTGTTTCTGTATTACTTTCCTGATTTCTTCCATAAATTTGTCTGTCTTTTCCATGAATTTGTCTATTTTTTCCTCATTTTGATCCACTTTTGCTTCAACCCTTGAATAGCTATAAATATTAGAGCTTTGAACTATCAGGTAGTCTTAGTGTCTTTTCATGTGCTAGAAAGTCTTCTGGTGTTTTATTTTGGACACCAGCTGGAACCATTTTCTCCTTTTTTTCTTTTTTTAAAAGTAAGTTTTGATACTGTCTTTGGATATTCAGTAGTTATTTTCTTCCTTTACTGAGTGTAGATTTTTTCTGTTGTTTTGTCATGCTTTTTTTTTTCATTTGGTTATGTCAGTGCAGGCGGGGAGTGTGTTCTTTGTTGTTTGCTCATCTGTGGTCACAGTACTTTTCATCTCCTTGTTCATTGGGAAAGGCCAGTCACTCAGCTGTGGTGCAGCAGGGCAGTTCCAGCTGAAGGGGAGGGGCTAGAATGGGTTGTTAGTAGCTCTGACTTGTGCTAACGTGGTGAGCCATGGTCCTGGACAGGCTCCAGTAGGCCATGCCATTGCTGCTTGGGAGTGGGACGTTCAGCACACTGTGTAGGTAGGCTGTGATGTGTCGAGCTAGCATGAGTATGGCTAAGAGAGAGATGGAGGACCCAAAAATAAAAAAACAAGCAAAAAGAATACTAAGGGAGCTTGTGGTTGGATTGGAGAGATGAGGAAGCAGGAAATAGAGGGGAAAAAAGAAAGAAAGGCTCCCACAGGTCCTACCAGTGCTGCTGCAAAGACCCGGGAAGTTTTTTTTTTTTTTTGCAGGCTGTGCCACATATCTTAGCTCAAAGGAATTTAGATGTCATACACTGTGAGGCATTCAGGAAACAGCAAAAGAAGGTAAGTATAGAGATATAAGAACTGGAAAATAAAGAAATCCAACAAGCAAAAAAGAGAAAAACAAGGGGCAGAGGCAGGTAGAAAAAAAGAAATTTCCCTAGGGATCCCAGTGACGCAGTTGGGCAAACTGGGGATGTGGCTTTTAAGTTGTGCAGTACAGCCTGTGTAGCTAGAGTCCCAAACCATGAAGAGAAAAAAGAAAACACAACAGAGCAAAGCAAAGCAAAGCAAAGCAAAGCAAAAAAAACCTCGAGAATTCTGTGTCAGTGTGGCAAGAGCCAGGGTGTGGTTCCCCAGCAGAGTGACACTGCACAACCTTTAAAAGAAAAGCCAAGATGACACTCAGAGCCATGTGTTTGAGAGAAACGAGGGGGAGAGAAGTGATGGAAGGCACAGGGGAAACTAATAGAAAGAGCAACACCAGCTACAGACAAATCACACTGAAGGAGAAAGCCAGTGCAGGAGGATGGGGCAGAATCCAAGCACCTGAGGCTAAAGGAGTTTCTCTGGCAAAGAGACTGTAGCTGGAGGGAAGTAGAGGAAGGGATGGGTGGGGAGGGATAGGGAAGGGTGAGGTTAGGAAAAAACACATGTCCTGCTGGTGGTTCCTAAAGGTGCTTCCTGTACTTCACGTCTGCTGATCTCAGATGTAGGTGGCATGAATCCAAGAGGCATGGATGCTGCACTGTCCAGCCAGCTAAGCCGCCGAAGCTAGCCAGGAGGTATCAGAGGTAGAGCAGTGGGGAGAAGACGATGGGGTTGGGAAAGCATATATATCACTGGTTACCAATTACTGTGTCTCCTGCTAGGATTTCATGAAGGTACTTTCTCGTGCTCTCTGTTTGCTGATCTTAGATAGCAATCCAAGGAGAATCCAGCCTGGGTTAGCTGATAGGGTGAGTCATTTCTATCTGTCACTCTCTGTTCTCTGTCAGTTTCTTATTCCATTCGGTGTTTCCCTGAGATCTTTATCTCCTTACTAGACAATTTCAGTACCAGTATTGGCATTTGTCTCTGTTGTATTTAGTTTTGAGGGTCTTTAATGTGGAAGAATGGCATAGGCTTCTGTCTAGGGTGGTATTTTGGCTCCGGAAATTTTTTTTAAAAGAAAAACTTGTTTGAAAAATTACTCCTGTAACTATATGAGTGTATGTGTGTGCAACATATAAATACAGTCAAGGAGCTTGATATAAAGGATATAAAGGTTGAACTTGTTTATAATGTTGTTGAAGTCGTCTATTTTCTTACTAATCTTCTATCTATGTATTCTGCCCATTATTGAAAGTGGTATATTAGAGTCTTCAACAGTTATTTTTTTCAGGTTTCCCTTTTTTAAAATAATTTTATTGTCCTTTAGATGAAAGTTATATAGCACAACAGAAGTAACAGTTAATAGTTAGTTAGCACAAGTTAGTTTCTCTTTCAAAAATTTATAAACTGTTTTGTGACATTGTTTGCAGTTCACCATAAGGCAGCACACTAGTTCTTCCACCTTGGGTTCCTTGTGTCCATTTATCTAGTTTTCCTCTCCCTTCCTGCCTTCTGGTCTTGCTTTTGGGCAGGAGTTCCCCACTCTGTCTCATATATTTGATTTAGCTAAGAAGTGTGTTTCTTACATGTTACTGTTTATTTTGTAGGCCTAGCTAATGTATCTGAAAAATAGGCTTCGGTTTTGAGTTAGCAGGGTAGCTCAGTGCCATAGTTTTGGGGGTTCTTCTGGTGTGTGTCAGGCCAGCATCTTTTTTTTTTGAAGGTTTTTTTGGTGAATTTCAGTTTTGCTTTACATTTTTCTCATGGTCTATCCTAGACTTTCTTTTGTGATCCCTGATTCGGTCATATTAGCCAGGAACAATGGCTTGAGGGCAGTGTCTGACCTCATCAGACTTCAAGAAGGGGAAGAAAGATCCTGATCAAAGCCAAAGACTGATTCCTGTGAGGCAAGGGTCAGACATGCCTCCTCCGCCATTTTTGCCAATTTCGACCAACCAACTGTCCCTCCTGCAGTGCTTTTTGCTGGATTCGGTAGTTCATTGTAATGGCCACACACAATTCACATATAATACTCATAAGTATGGCATTTATTAGGGAAGTAACAGCTACAGTTCAGGCTCAAGAAAACTCAAGATAGAGTTCTTCCATCAGGATAGTGTCTTCCCAGCTCTGCTCACAGGCACATCTTTCCTTCACGTTTAGTTTCTGCCTAAAGGCATTTAGCTTTTCCTCTGGTGGGCCAAGAAGCCTTCTGCTGCTGCATGTCTGCTGTAAAGTCTCTCCTTTTAGTCTCTCCATTCTTGGTGGTGAGTTCCTCCCCTTTGTGCTGGAATTAGCTCATTTTTAAAGCAAATCTGACCAACCTTGTTTGCTAGTCCATAATTTCCCTATTACAGTGTTGCCTGGGTAGGGGTTACAAAACTTGGGCAAGAAATGCCACACTAAAAAGTAATTGTACAACATAGCTGGGCACCCTCTAGTTCTTCTGGACTTAAGTTTGTGGAGGCTGTAGTTCATGTGATCTTTATGTCCTTTGGGCTAGTTTTTACTTGTGTGTTTGGTTTTCTTAATTTTTTTTTGCTCTGGATGGGATGGAACCAATAGAAGTATCTTATATGGCCACTGACAAGCTTTTAAAACTCCAGATGTTACTCACCAAAGTAGAATGTAGAGCATTTTCTTTATGAACTCTGTTACGCCATTTGAGCTAATATCTTCTGATGTCTTCAAGTATTGTTACAGAACTATTTCTGTGTTTAATTCTGCCAATATTTGCTGCATATTTTTTAGAGCTATGTTTAGAGCATATGTCTTGATGAATTGATTCTTATTGGATATCCTATTTTCTTTGTCTCTTAGTAGTTTTGGACTTGAAGTCCATTTTATCTGACTTAAAGTCTTTTTTGATTATTCCTTGTATGGAATGTCTTTTCCATCCTTTTACTTTCAGTTCATTTGTATCTTTAGATTTAAAGTGAGTCTACTATACATAGCATATAGTGAGATCATGGTTCCCTTTGATTTTTTCCATTTTGCCATACTCTGCCTTTTGATTGGAAAGTTTAATCCATTTACTTTTAAAGTATTTTCTGATAAGGAAATATGTCTTCCATTTTCTTACATGCTTTGTTGTATGCAACATGATAACTACAAGGAAAATATATAAAAGATATACAGGAAAGGAAATGAGAAGGGAATAAAAATGGTTCAGTAAAAAAAAAAAAAAATCAACTAAGCAGAAGGAAAGGAAATGAGAGACCAAAAAAAAAAAAAAAAAGGTGTAATTCATGAAGAAAATGTATAACAAAATTGCAGAAATCCATCTTTGTCAGACTGTTGTTGTTAGGTGCTGTGGAGTTAATTCTGACTCATAGCAACCCTGTACAGAACAGAACAAAACACTGCCTGGTCTTGCACCACGTCCACAGTTGTTTTTATGCTTCAGTCCATTGTTGGAGCCACTGTGTCAGTCCACTTTGTTGAGGCTGTTCCCCTTTTTGCTGACCCTCCACTCTACCAAGCATGATGTCCTTTTCCAGGAACTGATCCTTATTGACAACATGGCCAAAGTATGTAAGACGCAGTCTTGCCATCTTTGCTTCCAGGGAGCACTCTGGTTGGACTTCTTCCAGAACAGATCTGCTTGTTCTTTTGGTGGTTCGTGATGTATTCAACATTCTTCTCGAACACCACAATTCAAAGACATCAATTCTCCTTCTGTCCCTTTGTTCATGGTCCAGCTTTCACATGCATATGATGTGACTAAAAATACCATGGCTTGGGTCAGGCACATTTTAGTCTTCAAGGTGATATCCTTACTTTTGAATGCTTTAAAGAGGTCCTTGGCAGCAGATTTTCCCAGTACAGTGCATCTTTTGATTTCATGACTGCTGCTTCTAAGGGTGTTGATTGTGGACCCAAGTAAAATGAAATGCTTGACAACCTCAATCCTTTGTCCATTTATGACAGTGTTGCTTACTGGTCCAGTTGTGAAGATTTTTGTTTTCCTGATGTTGAGGTGCAATCCATACTGAAGGCTGTGGTCCCTGATCTTCATCAGTAGGTGTCTCAGATCTTCTTCATTTCCAGCACATAAGGTGGTGTCATCTGCATAACACAGGTTGTTAATGAGTCACCCTCCAATCCTGATGCCTCATTCTTCTTCTTATAATCCAGCTTCTGGAATCATTTGCTTGGCAGACGGGTTAAAAAGTGTTTTAGTCAGCTAGGCTGCTCTAATAGAAATACCACAGAGTGGATGGCTTTAACAAAGAAAGATTTATTCTTACACAGTCCAGTAGGTTGCAAGTCCATATTCAGGGTGTCCGCTCCAGGGAAAGACTTTCCCCTTGTCGGCTCTGGAGGAAGGTCCAGTATTGCATCAGTCTTTGTCCAGGGAGCGTCCTCACGCAAGAACCTCTGGTCTGAAGGATGCGCTCTGCTCCCGGTGCTGCTTGCTTGATGGTAGTGAGGTTCTCAAATTGTCCTTTGTTTCTTTTTCCTTTTATTCCTTGCAAGCTAAAAGCATTAAGGGTGGGGCAAGCCATACTCCAGGGAAACTCCCCCAACAGCAGGAATTCAGAGCCCCACCCTAATCCTTTAACATACAGGTTAGCAAAACCACACAATGGAAGACAGTCCCAAGGTACTGGGAACCATATCCCAGCCACGTGGCTGTACACATTTTGGGGGGGACACAATTCCAACCATGACAAAAAGGTATGGTGAAAGGATACAACCCTGACGCATGCCTTTCTTGACTTTAAACCATACAGTGTCCCCTTGTTCTGTTCACACGACTGCCTCCTGGTCCATATACAGATTCCTTAAGAGCAGAATCAGGTGTTGTGGAATTCCCATTCTCCACAATGTTAGCCATAATTTAGTGTGATCCACACAGGCGAATGCTGTTACATAGTCAGGAAGACGCTTTGCTGAACCATTTTACAGTAATTTTGGTGAATGGCATTTAGAGAGACTTAAAGTGAAGTAAGGCACTTTTTTTTCTTTCAAAGTACTTATAAATAGAATGTTGATGCTAGCTTGCTGTTTGGAAACTCCTATTTCTATAGTTTTTCGTTACATTAGGCTTTAAGATTTAATGTCATATTAAACTAATACTGGAATGAGTTCAGGCTAGCTAATGCCAGTTGTTCTTAATTGCAGTCTTTTTTTTTGGCTTAAATTGACAGTGAGTAAGAGTGAGATTATCCTGAATTTAAACTGAGATTCCAGGGATAAGAGGATAATGGTATTCTTTAAAAGTATTTTGTGTTCAGTGATAAGCATTCTTGCTTTTGAGAATTTTTATTTGCATATGTGTTTAACAAAATAAAATGAAAACTTTGAGGGAGATCCTTTGAGATCGGAAGTCATAAACTAACCAGACATAACTTGTTGTGGTCTACAGAGGTATGAGAGGAACCCATCACTCATATTACAGCATCATAAGATTGTTATAGATTACTCTTCAGCCTAAATAAAACAAAAATCCTCAGAGTTGGACCAGTTAGCAACATCATGATAAACAGAAAAATGATTCAAGTTGTCAAGGATTTCATTATACTTGGATCTGCAGTCAATATCCATGGAAGCAACAGTTAAGAAATCAAATGCTATACTGCACTTGACAAATCTGCTGCAAAAGACCCCTTTAAAGTGTACTAAAGCAAAGATACCACCTTGAAGACTATGGTGTACCTGACCGAAGCCAGTGTTCTCAGTCACTTCGTATGCATGTGAAAGCTGGATGATCAGTTAGGAAGACATGAGAAGAATCGATGCCTTTGAATTGTGGTGGTGGTGAAGAATGTTGAATACACCATGGACTGCTAAAAGAATGAACAGGTTTGTCTTGGATGAAGTACAACTGAGTATTCCTTAAAGGAAGCAAAGAGATGGCAAGACTACATCTCATACATATACTTTGGACATGTCAGGAGGGATCAGTCCCTGGAGAAGGACATCATCAATGAAAAAGAGAAAGATGCTGAATGAGATGGATTCAGACAGTGGATGCAGCAGTGGGCTCAAGGATGGCAACAATTGTGAGGATGGTGCAGGACCAGGCAGCGTTTCATTCTGTTGTCCAGGGGGTCACTGTGAGTCAGAACTGACTTGATGGCATCTAACTGCAACAGCAAGGTTGTTATGATTACATGATGATCTGTTCAAGCAGTCTTGCTTAGTAAGTGCCCTTTTCTCTGTGACTGGACTAACAATTTAAACCCCAGACAGAGAATTTGTACAAAAATTACTTCCTCTCCGAATTTAGTTCCTACTTTAAATATAGTCAGTGAAGCACCAGTTCCCCAAACAATAACTCGAGTACTAATAACAAAAGAAACAAAAGGAGGAACATAGTCTTCCTTAAATTGTAGTTTCAGCTAGTAATTATCTTTAAATTAGGATTTATTATCATTTAAGTATCTTTTGGCTACAATCTCTGAAAGATAGAAGTTAATATGTTTATATTTTAAGACTCTAAATACCCCTTTCCTCCAGAATTTTTCTGTTACTCATTTTTAGCTCTAGTCTTTTGTGACAAAGAAAATATTGAAAGCTTATTTCATGACATAGTAGATGTCCCTTCACTCCTTTTTGTCAGTGATAAGGAATTTACGGCACTTACCTTTGGTTGAAACCCTGGTGGCTTGGTAGTTAAGAGCTACTGCTGCTAACCAAAGGGTTAATCCACCATGCACTCCTTGAAAACCCTTGTAGGGCAGTTATACTTTATCCTGTAGAGTTGCCGTGAGTCGGAATCATCTTGACAGCAGTGGGTTTGTCTCTTTTTTTTAAATCTTAAATTTTGTAACCCTCTGCTAAACCACAAAGGCTGAGAGTTCGAGTCTACTGGCTGCTCCTTGGAGACCCTGTGGGGCAGTTCTGCTGTGTCAGAGGGGTTGCTACAAGTCAGAATTGACTTGACAGCAGTGAGTTATCTTTAATTTTAGAGGACCCCTGGTGGTGCAGTGGTTAAGTGCTCAGATACTAACCAGAGATTGGAACCTGCCAGCTTTTCTATGGGAAAAAGATGTGACAGTCTGCTTCCATAAACGTTTACAGGCTAGTAAACCCTACAGGACAATTCTACTTTGTCCTTTAGGGTTGCTGTGAGTTGGAATCAAATTAATGGGCATGTTTTTTTGTTTTGTTATCTTTAACTGTGGGAATCCCTCATGGTTTGAATGTTTACCTTGCTTAGCTGCAAACTGAGAGGTAGAGGGCAGAGTTCACCCAGAGTTACTTTGAAAGAAGAGGCATGGTGATCTGTTTCCAAAAAAGCAGCCATTAAAACCTTCTGTAGCACAGTTCTAAATTGACACATATGGGATCACTATAAGTTGGATTATTGGCAACTGGTGTTGGTGGTGTCCTTAAGTTTATCTTTCTTTCCCTCTTGCAGTTTCTTTGTTAGTCACTCATTTAAAAATTTTTGCCATATGTGTATGTTTTCTTTACTTTTTACATAGAATAATCCTGTCGAAGTAATTACAGTAAAATAAAAACAAACATCAGGCAGGATTCCTTGGTTCATTCATTTTATAAATATTGACCTTTTAATATTACAGTAGACCAGGATTCTGCGTGGGCGTCTTTTCCATCTGCAGATTCCTGAGGAAATCTCATCAAGTCTTGTAGTTTTAAATGCCCTCTATATGCTTGCTCCCGGTTTATCTTTTTAGCCTTACCTCTCCCCTTGAATCCCCTACTTGTGTCTGTGTTCTTCGTGTCTCCAGTCATGTTTCTTATTGGTATCTCAAAGTAAACATGTCCAAAACAGTCTCCTGATACTCATTCCTCCCTTCCCCAAGTACTCCCAAATTAACGTTTCTGTTAATAACAACTTTATTTATTTAGTCATTTATAAAATTCCAGTCTCTTCTTTTTAATATCTGTACCTTCTGGTTCATTGACAAATGCTGTTCTCTTTATCTTCAAAGTGTTTAAAGATTTTAATGCTGTTCACTGTATCTCCACTACTGATCGGGCATAAGCCACTGTCTTCTTTTGCCTGAGTTACGGCAATAAAAAACTAACCATCGAGTTAATTTTGACTCCTAGTGACCCTATAGAGCAGAGTAAAACTGCCCCACAGGTTTCCAAGGCTGTGAATCTTTACAGAAGCTGACTGCTACATCTTTCTCCTGGGGAGTGCCTGGTGCGTTAGCAGCCAAGTGCTTAACCACTGTACCATCAGGGATCTTGTTAGTTATGGCAGTGGCTTTCTAATTTGTCATTTATTTTCAGTCATTAGCAAGAATGATTCTGCATAAGTCAGACCCTGTTATTTCTTTGCTCTGACAGCTCTTCAACAATAACTTATTCATAGTAGAAAAAGTCCTTACTGTCCCAAGAAGCTGTATTTGATTTTATACTTTCTGCTGTCATTGCCCGCTGCAGTTCTTATTCCACTTACTGCAGTAGTCTTGTTGATACTCTGCAAATATGTTGAATGATCCTGCTTTTGTGCTTGCCTTTGCTCTTCTACATGAAAGAGTCCTCTCCTAGCTGTTCTGGTGACTTGCTGTATCGTGTTACTCAGATCTTGACTCAGAGTCATTTCAGTGGGGTGCAAAGGCGTTTGCAGGAAATCTATCTAAAATATTTCCCTTCTTCCATGACATTACATATAAGTCTTCCTTTCTAAACTTTTTCTTTCCAGCACCAACTACATTATTTATCTTTTTTACTGCTTATCAAACCAGGTTTATTGAGTTAAATAAATATTGTTGGAGCAATTGAATATATGTATTGCATGCATATAATATGCCAAATACTCTGGGCACTGGGATAATTGGTGGACAAGACACACAAAAATCCCTGCAGTGTTGGAACTTATAGTTTTAGTGAAGGTGTACAGTATGATTATTATTCGTGATATAACTAAGTTTTTTGGACTCACAGAAAAGGAAATGTAACAATAAGTTATTTGAATTTTTTCAGTTGAAGGAGACTCATCAGTTTAATCTCTTTTTACTTTTTTTTTTAGTTATAGTCAGCTGCTGCTGTCTTGAGTTTCATATTGTTCTTATTCATTTTTCTGAAATATTGTTTTGAGTAATTTTTTATATTGGGCCCATAGATAGTAACCTTTATAACTTGTTTCATACCTAAAAGTAATCTTAGATGCAATATTCCTACAGATTTTTCAGCAATGCTGGTTTTTTTCTTGGCAGAGAAATTTTACATGATTCCCATTTGATAATTTTCTTGTAGTCTGATTTTTTTGTTGTTGCCATTTACAGTGTGCATCTACTGTTTTCAGAATGAAAAAAATTACAAATTGTTGGTCATGTTTTAAGTGTAAGGATTATAATAAAGATTGGGTAATTCTGTGTCACAGTGTACAGAATTCTGTTTCATACAGAGTCGTTGACTTCTACTTTCCTTCAAGAAATAGTGAGATATTCCAAATGTGTTTTCTGTGTAGTTAACATTTACCATTCCTTGGAAAAGGCAGTATCTATACATACGCCAAAGCCCTTAGCAACACTGAACACTAAATAAACAACAGATATTATTAATACTTATGATCATGCAATATAAAGAATGGGCCAGTAGTTTATTAAAGACAATGATTTTTACTTTTCCCTATTTTACTTCCCAGTTCCTAGTAGATCTGGTATATAGCCAGCATATTTTACCAGCTGAATAAATGTCTATTGAAGACTTAGTATATTCCATTACATATTTAAAAAAAATATGTTTCAAAAAGCATTCCAGCTATAGTGTAAAATAAATGCTTAAGAGATTGACAAACTTCTGCTGTGAAAGGAGTACCTAGTGAGTATTTCAGGCATTATGGGTCACATACGGGCTCTGTCACATGTCCTTTTCTTCCTCTTTTTTCTTCCTGTTCCTCCTTATTCTTCTCTTTTATAATCCCTTAATTTTTTTTTTTCTCCCAGATTGTGGGTTGTAGTTTGCTATGTTAGGGAACTGCTTGTATGTTTAGTAAACCCAAACATCAGCATGGTAACTTTGCTATACTTTGTGAGGACTAAATAAAGCATGACTCCAGGCTACATATGACCACTGGATAATCAATTTTCTGTGACAGTCAGTAAAAAGTGGAGCTTATTATTTCTAGTATCCATCCTTTTATGAAATTCTTTAATCTCCAAATATGCAGTGTTTGAAAGAGACTGTTGATGGGCTTCAATCATTTAGGGCAAGAAACTAAAAAACATATTGGGGAAAGTATAAAATGAGTAACTTGTAAGCCATAAGCTTAAAAACAAACCAAAAAGAAATGTGTATAGGGAAGATAGGAACACAAATAAAAAACTTGTAGTAGACAGTATTAAGTGATGCATTGACCTTTAGAAGTTCAAGACTCAGGGTAATACCGGTATGTCCAGTTAAAGGGACATCAGGGAAGACTTCATAAAGAAGACAGTATCAGAACTGGACTCAGGGTTAGATAAGGGAAATACACTATAAAACTAAGAATATGCCAGTATGAAGGCACTGGTATACATGGAGGATAACAGATAACTCATTATGATTGAGACAAATAGTCTGTGAGAGGTAAATAAAAAATAAATAACTGAAAGTTAAGAATAGTATGAAAAAAAATCATTGTGACCTTCAGGTACCAAGGCAGGATTGGGATATAACTTTGTATACAGTCACTATGAGTAAGAATTGACTCAACAGCATTGAGTTTTGTAAATAAAAATAGTGAAAGATTCCTAACATGAGCAGATCCATGCTTTAGGTTAGTCTAGGTGTCAAAGCAATAAAACATGTAGGTAAAGGCAGTGGACAATAATAGAGGAAACAAATCACTCTTTAAGAAATGTGTCAGTGGAGGTGGAGACATAGAGTAGATATATAAGGACGTTGGGCTTATTAAAAATAAGAGAGATTTGGATATTATGGACAATGATAGAAGTTATGGAACACATTTTTGTCACAAGAGTAAAGATTATTGCCATCATGAGGTTCTAGAAGTAATTAAATCAAAGGCATAGGTAGAAAACTTACTCATAGAAAGTGTGGTGCCTGATGGAGAAGAAATCCAAAATGAGAACTTACAGATTACTTGTATCAGAACAGTTGTACGTACTATTGAGAGTTTCTTCATTTTAAAAAGGATTCTCTACAGGTAACTGTAAATTAGAAGTCAAAACTCAACTATTTACAGACTAGGCACATAGCAGAAATGTGTGCAACAGAGAAAAGTGCAAATGCAAGCATGCATGAGATGTGGATACAAGCTTCCAGTCAATCATTGCCCGTTGTTATTAAATCTTCCATATTTTTAAGACAAGCCCTAAACCTACATTTTTTTTATGTACAATTTTTCACATTTAAAGTATTGATTAAGGAAAAGGACTAAAATCACAGCCAGTTGTCTGCCACTTTTAACCTCTGCTTTACATACTGAATTTCCTTTTCAAGTATGGTTTCATTATTCATCTTTTATATATGGCTTTTGAAAACTAAGTTATAAATCTTATTAAAATATATTTATAACTAATCCAAATATCTAATAATTTTACTGCAAAACCAAATACTAGTTAAAAAAAAACTTGAAAAGTATCTACATGCCATTCATTGCCTTGTAAACATTTATTGGGAACTTACTACATGCTGGCCGCTAGGAATACATTCATGTTTATAAGAACTAAAATATATTCACATGCACTTTCTTCCTCATTCTGCTATATTAGTTGCGTTGTCCTTCAACTCAGCAGAAACAGTCTGTAAAAATTCATGTGTTCCTTAGTTGTTAGTTTTTTTTAATATAAAAATGCCCAATCCTAACACACTACTGTTTGTGCAAGGTATATGGGGAAATGTTATATAAGAGTTGTTTTTTTGAGGGGGAGGGAGTTAGAATAAGCCTTTGTTTTAAGTGTTCTTGAATGCAGAGTCACAAAGGTATACTGAAAGTGTTCATTTAGCTAAGTCCTCGTGTAAGCTGGTCAGGTTTTATTAGGGACAAAAAGTTATTAAAAAGGTGGTCTGGGACAGAAGAAAAAGGCACAAACCAAAATAAAAAAACTCAGAAGAATTCAGAAGGAGCTCTGATTAAAAACTCGAGGGAACTTGCTGCTTCAATAAAAAGATAAAGTTAGTTGCGAGACATTTTCTGAAACAGAAAAGCTACTTTCAGAAATAAGTGTAAATGGAGCTAAACAAAGGGGAAAGTGTTGTGGCTCCTGTTAGTGTTACCAGAAAAAAAGCTCATCTACTGTGTCTACAAGTGTTCTGTTCACAAACATGATGTTAACACTGGAAAGCTTTATCAGGGTACTTTATGCACTATGCTTGTTTTTATACTTTTTCAGTCTTGTTCATTTACTTTTTGGCTATGACTTTCACACTGCAAGAGCAACTAAGTAGTTAGGATAGAGAATCCGTGGTCCTCAAAGCCTAATGTAAAGCCTGTTTACTGTTTGGCCCTTTACGAGATATGTTTGTGGACCCCTGAGCTGCACAGATGTACAACGTCTACCTCCCTCTTATAAAAGAAAAAAAATCTGATAATATTACCTGGTAGTTCATGTGTTGTTGTATATGGGAGAACACTACTGAAACTTACATGATTGACCAAAAGTCTGTATATTGAATGCATACAGTTAAGGGTATTAGTTCGTATTCAAGCCTTAATATTCACAGTACTCATTAAAAAACACGATGAATAAGGAGAAATTGTTTCTTAATAATGTGACGATCTTTATCATTGAAATATGGAAATAAAAGGATACTGTCATGCTGGAGATAAACCTGGTAGGAAAATACAAGCATTCTACACTTAACAAAGCGTTCATGAATGGAAACCAAAGTATTAGCAGACACTTGGAAAAAACCAGTGAGTTCAGAGGAAACAGTGAATATTCCCTGGATAAGAAAAGAGCACTGTAAAAGAAAAGCTAACTAGTGCCCTTAGATTCAAAAGATTATCGCAGCCTTAAAACAATAGCAGAGTGTAATGAGGGATCAGGTAGTAAAATGCCATATATCTTTGAAATTAAAAAGCCATTAAGAAAAATCAAAAGTGTTTGGACTGAGGACAAAAATCAGCTAAAGGAATCTGGGAATAAAGTTGATAAAATCTTGTAAGATGTAGAGTACAAGATTATAGATTAAATGGAAAATAAACTGAAAAAAACCAACTCATTGCTGTTCTGGTCAGTTCCAACTCATAGCAACCTATAAGACAGAGCAGAACTGCCTCGTAGAGTTTCCAAAGAACACCTGATGGATTTGAACTGCTGACCTTTTGGTTAACAGCTATTGCTCTTAACCACTGTGTCTCCAGAGTTTCCTAAATGGGAAATACCAGATTGATGTCAAGAAACATGAAGGTCAAACATTTGCTCAGTACAAATCAGGAAGGAGCTGAGAATGGGAAGGAAGAAATAATAAACAAAAAAAAGAGATGGAAACTTCCCTGAAGGGAAGAAAGATGTGTCAAGACTCAAAAAAAATTCTCTGAGAACCGATAGGATTAATCAAGATAAACCACACCTAGACAAATCTTTGTATGATTTCATAGCTAAATTTCTACATGTTTCCAGTAAGGATACTAAAACAAAAACAAAAACCAAATCATTGCTACTGAGTTGATACCAGCTCATAGTGGCCGTATAGGTCAGAGTAGAATTGCCTGATAGAATTTCTAAGGAGCAGCTGACATATTCACTCACTGGTTGTTTCTCTTTTGTTTCATTATATAGGGTAGGTGTGATTATCCTGTGCTTTTTCTGAATGAGTTCTCAAAAGGCTGGTGAACAGAAATCTATTACCAATTTTGCATAGTATTTTGGTATTCCTTGCTGGGTTTGCAGTTCTGTATTTTAAAATGTTGAAATGTTGAAAGCAGACCTTCATGTTGTCTGGCAGGCACAGTTTGGCATCTCTGAACTCCCACAGCATTTTGTTCATATGTCTGTCTTAGTACTTGTATAATAATTTATTTACACCTGAATCTCTTTTACCTCACTGAATTCCCTTTGTTTAGGAGACATTCAGTAAAAGTGTGTGAAATGATAGAGCTAACTGGGCTATATTTGTGTTTACCACCCATCTTGTTATCAGTGTTGTTGAATTTGTGTTTTTTGTTGATGTCTTCTTCCTGTAACTTGCAGTTTACAGGAACTAGAAGAGAATTTGTGTTACAGAAAAACCAAGGATATAGCTAGAATATTGAGGCAGGTATTTTAACACTAGTGATGGCTTTTTCATTTTTAAATGTAATATATGGACCTAAAGGGTGGCACTAAATATACCCATGTTACCTTCCCTGTAAGTATCTTGTCAGCCAGCATGCTTTGGGTAGAGAGAGGACAGCTCTCTGCAGGCAAGTTACATAAGTCTGAGAAGTTCTGAAATCTCTCCTTTGATATCTGCTGCCTTGGTGCTCTGATTCAGTCCCATGGCTTTAAATGGCCTTCAGTATGCCAACTCCCAAATTTATGATCTACTGCTCAGTATAGGAAGCTATGGTGGCATAATGGTTAAGAGCACAGCTGCTAACTAAAAGGTTGGCACTTGGAATCTACTGGCTGCTCTTTGGAATCCCTATGGAGCAGTTCTGCTCTATCTTACAGAGTTGCTGTAAGTTAAAATTGACTCAGCAGCAGTGGGTTTGGTTTGGTTTTGAACTTTTATTCCATTTGGTATATATAGATCCTGCCTCATTTTAAAAAATCACTGCATGATGTTCCATTGGGTGTCTGTAATGTGAGCAAGCCTTGATCCATGGATGATGATGCTAAAGTGAAAGTTTAGTGGTTCAGATCCACCATAGGTGCCTAGAAGAAAGCTCTGGTGATCTAATTGTGTGAGCCCGCAGCATTGAAAACCCTATGGCGTGGCAGTTCTGTGTGAAACACATAGGGTTGCCATGAGTTGGAATCAACTCATTGGGAACTGGTTTAGTTTTTTTCTTTTTTGGTCTAATAAGTGCCATTCAGGTTGCATTCAATTTTTTGCATTATATTTGTTGTTCTGGTGGAGATATTTATTCATATAGCTTTGTGTATTAGTATGTCTGCCAGATAATTCCCTAGCCTTGAAATTGCTGATTGAAAGCCTCAGCATTTTCATTGTCTTCCAACATGGTTGTCCTGACATACATGCTCATCACATAAGTGTATGAGAGGACCTGCTTTCCTCACGTTCTCACTGGTGTTTGATAATTGCACAGTTTCTTGTCTTTGCCATTGTACTAATGGGAAAAATATCTAATTTTATTTCAGTAATTATAAATATGGCAGATTTGAATATCATTTAGACATTAAACAATTTCAGGTCTTTAATCTTGCTATTCTTCTTCACTTGGAGTATTTCTTCTTTCATTTTACTTACACGTTTATCATTCTTCAAGGCCTATGTCAGAATCTTTTCTCTATTAATTGGTTTTCCAGTAACCTCAGTGTAAAATTATTTCTCCCTCCTAATATACTTAAAGAGGGGCCCTGGGGACGTAGTAGTTAAACACTTGGCTACTAACCAAAAGGTCAGCGTTTGGCATCCACTAGCCACTCCATGGGAGAAAGATGTTTCTGTGAAGATTTATAGCCTTGGAAACCCTGTCCTATGCTGTGTAGCTAAGAGTTGGAATTGACTTGATGGCAGTGGGTTTTCTTTTTTATGTACAATATATGTAATGCTCTATTTCTCTGTGTTCACAATTGTTTATCAATCCTAATACATGTAATTTTTGTCTTCTAGGATTTCTACATTTATAGGATGGCTACACATTAATGGAAAGGGAAGCATAAACCTATCTTCTTTCACTATGGAGGCAAGTTTGGCAGATGGTGGAGAACCTGACCGAACTTTGGTGAGTGGTTCAAATGTAGCATAGTAAGATGGTGTCATGTACAGCTGTAAAGTTTTATGTAGGCTAAGATTTTATTTTAAAATGTATTTAAAACAAACTTAAAAAAATAACTCAAAAGTAATATTTTAGCTCCTCTGCTGTTAGGAGGATTACAGAGTTTTAAGGATGTTGGAGCACAGCACAATCACTCTTCTGATGTTTCTGCCTGTATCTCCTGGCTTTCTTCCCCTACCTTCCCAGCCATGTAGTATAAGACTATTAATAGTTTGTCAGTTGTTTTGTATTTTTTTTTTAAACCAAAATCCTTTTTGTCTTCAGTAAAATCAGGAGAATGATAAAACAGTTGAGGAAATGAAACAGCTCCAAATCTCAAATCACATGCATCTTTGAGTGGTTGGAGGGAAGGAAACAGTTAAAATAATTAAGAATTAAGAGTAGTTGCCACATATATTCTTTCCATAAAAATGTAAAAATTTAATAAACATTGCTGCCCTGTGATTGTACTTTGTTTTTTGAAATTAAGGTAAATAAGTAGAGGTAGCAGTAAAGTATACCTTATCCAATAAATTAAAAACAGAATAAATGATTTGTTACTGTACAAAAACATTTTACTCCAGAATATTTTCATTTTCAGTTCTCCTGTTACAATTGGGTGATTCCATTAAATGTTGGTTTATAGACTTTTTATTAGGAATTTTTTCATTATGTAAAATGAGGCTACCCTTGTATAAAATGTAACTTGATTTGTTAGGTGGTAGATTCTTCAACAAATTTATGTTGTTGAAATAGAATGAAGGCCATTAGACTGCTGTGGAGTTGAGAGTCATACTATCTTGTTTTTGGGTCCTGTCAAGTCGATTCTGACTCGCAGTAGTACTTTAGGACAGAGTAGAACTGTCCCATAAGGTTTCCTAGGCTATATGGCAGCAGATTACCAGGTCTTTTCTCTCACTGAGCCACTGGTACATTCAAACTGCTGACATTATAGTCAACAGCCAAGCTAACTGGTGTACCA
Organism: Heterohyrax brucei; assembly: GCA_028571685.1. Classification (NCBI taxonomy): domain Eukaryota; kingdom Metazoa; phylum Chordata; class Mammalia; order Hyracoidea; family Procaviidae; genus Heterohyrax; species Heterohyrax brucei. The sequence continues at coordinate 140,139,393 of CM053142.1, read as the reverse complement.
CCCAGGCTCCTTATATTATTATCATGAGGTATTTGTAAATTTTAACTTAGTGAATATCCTTGTTTAGGCTTAAAATGTTGGAGCTGTCTAATGATTGATAGCAAAATGTAATTCTGCTGACTTTTACTAACTTGGTCTGAACTATTTTTTAATTTCTAGCTCATACTTGTTTGGGCAGAAAAAAGTTAAACTTTAAAATGCTTTCTTGTTAAGAGAAAATAAGATGGGCATGGAAATAGCTTCATTTACAAAAACAGGTATAGTCAAACAGTGATTACAGATGGAGAACTGATGGTAGCTCATTTTATTTTCCTTATAATTTTTTTGTAAGATTTTAAAACCTTGTCTTTAGAACATGATCTTTACCATAAAAATTCCTCATTTAAAGTTAATGGACTACCTTAAGGGTTCTTTGTGAGGTGAAATGTTTCTCATCTCCTACTCGTAATAGCCAAGCCAGCCAAGTGCCAGTGTATGCTTTGACTAATCCTCTTAAGAGTTACTAAAGTCAGATATTTACTTATCTTTATTTTCTCTAAGTCCTCTCAGTTTAAGTTGTGAAACTGAGGTTTTCTGTCTCTGAATATCTGCCATGCCCATCTTTTTGAATAGAATTATTTAAAATTTATTTTACTTTTAAAGTGTGTATCGTAGTGTAGTTACTATTAAATAGTATTCCAGAATACGTAGGTTGGATAATAAAATTTAAATTACTTTTTATTTTATGTTTGGTTATTTAAATAATAATGAAAGTCTTTTTTTTTTTTTTGCTGTTCCTTAAGTTTCTTTTATTAAATGTTATAGCTCATTTTAGAATTACTTCAGTGTGAACTATTGAAATATTCTGTATTTGAAACCAATCTTGAGTTTGTTTTTTGTTTTCTTTTTTAACAATTTATGAAACCCCACCTTTGAACTGAGCTGCCTGTACTAGTTACTGTTTAGATATGAGAACAGTGAATAAGAACATGGGCTCTGAGTTCATTTGGCTGGGTGTTAGAATCTGAGCTCTGTTACTTTGTCTTAAGACTTGATGTAATTACTGAGTTTCTTCTGGTCACCTGTTAAATAAGGGTAATAGTAATACCAACTTCCTAGAGTTGTCTATTGAGTATTAATTGAGATAATGTTTATAATGTACCTGTTACAATGCTATACATATTATAAGCATTAAGTATGTAAAAGCTGCTATTGTTAATTGTTACAATAATTGTTAATATTAAGCATTCTCTTAAAAAAGATACCTAATTAGAAGACAGTGGAAGCAGTAAAATGAGTTGAAAAGACCCTAAGCTGCTCGATAACTTTGGCTGTATACTTTTTCTGAATCTGAGTTTTTCTGCCTACAAGTAGAGGCAAGTATTTTACTTGAATAAAAAAATATATAGTCAAGAATATTCATCTTGTCTGCTTGATAGGGCTTTTATGATCTGTTGAAACCACAAAGTTTTCTGAAGATACAAAGCTATGTGTCAGAGTGAGGGGGTCAGGATTTATTTATTTTTTTTTAATCTAATTTTTGGAATTGTTCATTTGTGTAAAGGTGATGAGGATGGCTAGAGACACACACTGTTCTGTCTGAATTGCTTTTATTTGGGAAGTCTGGGTAGATGTGTGGCTAGTGACAGCAAGAGCAGCATTTATGTGGGTAGTTGGAGAAGCCTTTTTAAGAGAACAGCAACTTTGAATAACATAGGTAGCCATACGTAAGGGGAAAATGGGGCTGAAAGGGAGCAGAGCGTATATACCAGGAAGGTAGAGTAGCACGGAGGAAGACTCACTGGGGAATTAATTGCTCAAGGTTTATACAGGGGAAATGGAGGGAACATAGGCAGGTATCTGTGGTGGGAGTAGTGTTTACAGGAATTGGTGTGCTTGGAGACCCAGTTTATGGAATGCTCTGAATTCAGTGCCAGACCAGGGGTTTTGGACTTGGTTCTGGTTATGGCATACCATTGAATCTTGTGAAGTAGGTGCTAAGATGAACCTGAAAGCAGGATATAAAATGACTTGGAGGTGTGAGAGATGAATATTAAGAGGCTGTTACAGTAGTCTTGATATGAGGTTGTGAAAACTTTGACTGACTTGACTTTTCTGTCTAGATATGCATTTAATTTTCTTTCACATGAGATTATTCTTTTATGTTTTTTAACTCGTGCTCATTCGTTATTCTAGTTCTATTTTTGTGGTAATGTTATTTGTCTTGGATGGTCAGTATTAAAAGAGGTACTAATTGGGTCTGTCTAACTGTGTGTAACCTTAGTACACTGCAGGACACAAGTATACATTTAGTACATGCCCAGAATTCAGACCAAAGAGAAGTACAGTTTATTCTCATTATTTCTGCATTTCATATTTGCAGATTTGCGTGCTAGCTAAAATATATTTGTAATCCAGAATCAATACTTGTGGCACTTTGGTCATTTGTGAATATGCTAGAAGGGCAAATACAAATGAGGACTAAGAAAGAAAAGCAGAGTGGCTTAAGTCTCCCCTTTGTAAAAAGGGGAGGAGACTGCCCCTCCTGCTTTTTCTTAAGAAACCTTTACTTATAAAACTTGTAAGTTCTTCTCTGCCTGTTGGAAACCTGTGTAAAATCTTTTTAAAGGCTAAGTAAGCCTCTAACCAATTTTACACCCCAGAAATGTTTCCTCAAGGACCTGGATGCCTCCCTTTGAAATGTAATCAATAAAGGAAGATTGCAATCCTATCTGCCGGTTTCCTGAGAGGTAGGAGCCTACTTGCAGCAGGCTGTTGGCTCCAAGTTGCAAACCTACCTACCTAGATGAGTTTAGTTTTTCCTTTGGCTGCTTAGCAAACACAGGTGGATATCCCAATTACCAGGTGAATTTAGGACAACTGTGTGTAACAGCTGGTGCTGTCAAGTCCACTTGCTTGAAAATTAGTTATCATTTTATGTTGAGCACATGTATGAAATGAGTTGCAGCTGCTTTGACATATAAAAGGATAAACTTCCTTTCTGTATATGCGTTCTCTTTCTCAGATTGCCCATGATACGCATCACGTTTTGGCTTAGTCTTTATTCATTAATGAAATTTTTCCTTCCCCCCTACTTCTGTGGAGAGTTTTTCTGAGTTGGCAGGAGATTTTGACATGAGTCACCGTACTGTTTACCCCGAGACTGAGGAAGGCAATGCTCTGACTTCTGTTTGAGCTCTCGTACTGCAACCGGGTGTCCTTTTTACTGTGTCTAGTCCGTGTTTGTTTGAGGTTTTATTTGCATTCTTTGCTTTTTGTTGGTGATTTTTCTGTTTAAAATAGCCCATGTGCATAGTGCTGAAGCGTCATGTAGTTCCTAAGCTCAAGAAAGGTGTGAGGTACCTTATGGAGAAGATATATGTGTTTAGATAAACTTCAGTTCATCCAGGCTTGAGTTACAGTCCTGGTGGCTGTGAATTTAGTGTTAATGAATCAAAAATACACATTAATTGGATGTCTTTAAACAGGAAAAAAAAAAAACCCCAAAACCTGTTGCTGTCAGTTCTGACTTATAGTGACCCTATAGGACAGAGTAGAACCACCCCATACAGTTTCCAAGGAGCAGCAGCTGGTGGGTTTGAACCATCGACCTTTAGGTTGGCAGCCCAGCTCTTAAAACAGCTGTGACACCGGGGCTCCTTTACAGACAAACACATGTAAAACAAAGTTAGCTACGGGTCCACCGAGAATATGTAGCTAGAAGGAACCTAACTAACTCTTAATTTCCACTAGAGCAGTGCTTCTTCTGCATTTACAAATTCATTGTTTCTGCTTTACATTACTACCACGAATAGGAAGAGTCAGCTGTGTGTTTTTCTCTTAAAAATAAAATTATAATATTCCTTACCTGATGGTGTGGTGGTTAAATTCTGTTGTGACCAAACAGATCAGCAGTTAAATCTACCAGGTGTTCCTTGGAAACCCTGTGCTGCAGTTCTCCTCTGTCCTACTGGGCTGGAATCAACTTGACAGCTCAATGAGTTTTTTACCTTAAGGAGAAGCAATTACACTCTTTGAAGTATTATTTCTGTTGTGAGAGGAAATTGCTTCATAAATTTATTAGAGGACAAAGTCTTTTATAGTATTTAAAATTGATCATATAAATGACTTCAAGAGACAATAGAGGTTGTAAAAATATGTATGAATCATTGTGTGGTACATACATAGATTTTAAATGTAATATAATTGGGGACCCTCCATTGAGAATATCTTTGTTAAGATTTTAATTTAAATGAGTTACTTTGAATCAGAGGCTTTCTACAGTGGAAGAAACTAGAAAGATGATTCAGTTCGGTAATTCTCAAAGTGTAGTTAAGAGCATTGTGACGGGCCTAGACATGATCCAAATTCCGGAAACTTTTACTTTTTGTGTATTTACTGATGGAGTTATTCATGATTACTGAGACTAGATGTTCTTCACCTAAAATTGGTGAGTAATTAGAGTTTACTGAGAGCTTTTAACCAGTATTCTAAGACTGGTATTTGACAGTATTGTAGGCTGTGAGTATATGTAGGTTACTGGAATTTCCCCGTTGTTTGGTAGCATCAGTATTGGCTTCAGTGAGTTATCATTTTTAATATTGTTAGTTTTGTTCACGTTTTATAAATACTGATAGTTTTGTTTAGTTTCATCATTATCATTATTGATGTAGTGTGTTATGTGTTAATAATAGCATATTCATAACAACAGTATTTTTGGTTAACAGTTTCGTAGAACTGGCCTTTAAGATATCCATGCATTTCAAATTCAGTTATAAATTATTCATATGCCTGTTACTAAAGCAGATACACCCATAATTGTCCCAAAGTATTCTTATACAGTAGCATTTCTTTATTCTCATCAGGTTGTTTTTCTCATGGAAAGTTGAAATTGATGGAGAAGAATGGTTGTGAAGTCTTTTGTCTCACCTGTAATAAGTGGACCACAGTTATGTATACCAAGTTTGCTATACATTCTCATCAAATATTTGAATTTCCATTGAGAACCTCTTGCTGAGTGTTCATCTCTGTACTGCTTAAATACTGTAGAGGCCTGTTTGTCTTCAGTTTAAAAGTTATGCTGTAAAGAGAGACTTTTGAAGGACTGAATTCTATGGCTACATTTCCCCCTTAGTCTTTGTGGGAAACTTAGAGATTATTCAATGTAAATTTGTGTTTAATGTAAGAATTCTATTTAGAGTATCCCCTGACAGCTGGTCTGTCAGCCTTTGCATGAATGCATATAGTTAGAATAACTCTGTGTATCAAAAGGCAGCTCAAACCATTATACTTGGGCTTCTCTGTTAAGTTTCAGTATTGGTCATTGTCCTGGTTGGAAGCCTAAAGTGAAGATTTCAGCAGGATTGTGTTCCTTCTTAAAGGTCTTAGAATCCATTTCCTTGCCTTACTGGCCTCTAGAGGTCACCTGGGTTTCTTAGCTCATGAGTCACACCTCTTCTTTGAATCACACCAGTTTCTTGCTTCAGATGTCTTATTTACTACTTATTTTGATTCTTTTGCCTTCTTCTTCTAAGTCCCCCTGTGATTTTAAGGACCTGGTTGGAAAATCCAAGACAGTATATCTGTATCAAGGTATTTAATTTAGTCAGATCTGCAAAGCACCTTTTACTATGTAGGGTACCAAGGATTAGGATGTAGTCATTTCTAAACCAAAAACTTGTTGCCTTCAAGTTGCTTCTGATTCACAGCAACCTTGAAGGACTCAGTAGAACTGCCCGTATAGAGTTTCCAAGAAGCTGCTGCTGAGTTTGAACTGCTGACCTTTTGGTTCTCAGTCAGGCTGTTAACCACTGCATGACCAGGCCTCCCTAGACATCATGGGGCGATACTGTTCTGCCTACCACAGCCATCATACTCATCTCTGGAACAACCCAGTGTCGTATAAATGGGTTGTAATGCTGGATAACTCTGTGGTCTGATGGGGCCTCTAAACAGGGGAGCTGTCAGCTAGATTGAGGTCTTAAATTATGTAAATTCTGTACATTGCAAAGGTCTCTTTAGACAAAGTAATAAAATAAAAATTTTAGTGACCAATTTATTACTGCATACTTATTTTCTGGTGTTAAGATACCTCTGTCTTCCCTATTGCTCTGCTGTAACAGTTTACATTAAGCGCACATTCAAGAATGTTTACAAAAGTTACCTATTTTGAACTTTTTATTAGAGAAAGCTTCACAATTTCAAAAAATGTCTTTCTTTGTCTTTTTGAACATACTTGCTGTGTTTACTTCAAATTTTCGGTAAGTTTGATCCATTAATTTTCCCACCTTTGGCCAAATTGTTCATATTGCTATCTTTCATAGCACTTAGACTCTGCCAAACCAAGTGCCTTAGACTCCAAGGATATATATATATATTTTTTCTTTTCGTGACTTTGTTCTGTCCTGGGACTATTAGCTTCCTTGTCTGGTAAATGTCTTAGGCAGAAGTATAAGAGCCCAGGGGCTAGCTTTGGTGACTCTAAAGAATAGGTGGAGTCTTTGGATGGTGTAGTTGATTCAGTGCTCAGCTATTAGCTGAAAGGTGGCAATTCAAAGGAACATCAGAAGACAGGCCTACTGAGCTTTTTCTGAAAGGTTATAGCCTGGAAAACCCCATGGAGGAGTTCTTTTGAGTTAGAATTGACTCATTAGCAACTAAGAACAACGGGAAACTTTTGCTTTAGGGTAGAGAATCTTTTTTGTTAAAAATGTTTGCATCAGTGTTTCACATTTGCTGCTTGTACTCATGCGTGTCATCTTTTTCTGAGGGAACTTGTCTGTATTTCTGCTCTAGGCACAGTTATTTTCCCCAGGCTGCCTCCTTAGTTGTAATCACTGAGTTCAACTGGAGAAAAGGGCAGTGGAAGACAGTGGTCAGATTCTTTTGCTGCACCTATTAAACGCATGCTGCAGCTGGACAGAGTTTAAGAATAAAAGTGGACTATACCACAAGCTAAAGGGTTTTCTAAATTCAACCCATCATTTCAAAGGATATGGTCTGGGGAACATGTTTTCAGGAGACATTGAGGTCAAATGGCATAACTAGTCTTTTTCTAAGAGTATGCTGCACCCCATATTGGTGAGTGGTGTCTGAGGTCTTAAAAGCCAACAAACTGGCATCATTTGGTCCCAACCCACCTGAAGCAGATGACAACCGAGAACATCCAAGACAGGAGGGAAAGTAAGCCCAGGAGACAGAAGGGTCCATGTGATTGGGAGACTATATCAGCATAGAAGAACCAGACGGTGCCCGGCCATCACCAAAGACAGCCCTGATGAGGGACACATTGTAAGTACCTGACACAGCATGAGAAAAAGGGGTATGCAGATCTAGGATTCTATTAAAAGATGAGACTTGATGGGCTGACAAGCTGGAGGGTCTCCTGAGTACATGGCTGCTGGACTTAATGCTATCTCGGAGGTGAAACCAACACTTCAGACAAAGAATGAAATGGACTTGGGGACACAGAGTGTTGTATGTGGTGTACTTTATGGTTTAATATATATGTGAGGCTGTCCTACTGGTTTCTTTTCAGGGAGAGGAGAGGAAAGGATGGAGAAGGGACAAGTGTTGGTTAAGTGGATACTTGAAGAGTGAAAAAGGGAAGTGCTGTCACAGGGTGAGGAGAGCAGATGGAGTTACAGAGAGGCCAGTACTTGAGGTTTTATGTGGACAATTGGCTTAGATTGTAAACTTTCAGTTATAATTGTTTAGCATGGTGTTTAATGCCACTGATTGGCACATTCTGCCTATGTCTTGAAGATGTAGAAAGGGCATAGAAAGATAACTCCCATTTCCCTCGCCCCACCCCCAACTTTTTCTCCATCTGCATTTTTTCTTTCAGCACTAAGATTGTTTCCCACCCATCCATCTTTAGGGTTGAATTTAAGGAAGAGGTGTTATTTCACTGAGAACTAAATTTCCAGTAGCAAAAGCAGTTGGCCACTTTCTCATTGGGCTTTGTGTGCTTTGCCTGTGGAGTGGTTTGTGGTAGCCAAAAGTGGCCAAAGCCTCAAAAGAATGTCAGGACTGTTGGATAATGCATTCATATTGAGATCTTTGGCAGCTGTGGTTGCCCACAGTTAAAAATCAAAAGTAGGAACTATAATAGGACCACACAAGTAAATTGATTATCCATTTACCCAGTGCAAACGCTGCAGATATTTAATATGGTAACAGAGAAAGCTATTTGTTTTGGTCATACAGTTTTAAGAAGGAAAAGTGGCTTGAGAGGCTTATTCTTTGAATGTCCATAAATAATGTAATCCTTCATTCTCTAGATAGAAGTTTTTAGGAGCTTTTTCACTTTCTGTTTCTACTAAGTCTTAAGACCTGCAGGTGCTTCTTATAAGCAGGATATAATTAAAGCTAAGACACCCACAGCTCTACATTTAACTCTGAATTAAAATCCTGTACAATAAGACCTAAAATAAATGTCTTCGTTACCCATGAGCCCCATGAAACCTCAGAAGGACATGCGAAGGATTAGAATTTTAGCAGGTTGTGGATACGTGAAGATAATATTTGATTGAGAGTCCATCAACTCTAACCCTGTCCAACTTTCTAGTGGTAATAGAACAATGTACAGCTTTTTACTACTTTAGTAGGTTTTCATTAACTTGTGACTACTTTAGCAGTGGATTTGGGAGAGAGAGTGAGTGTGTGTGTGTGTGTGTGTGTGTGTGTGGTGTGGCATATGTGTGTGTAGTAAATAATATGTATGTGGATTTATATGCATGTATATATGTGTGGCTATACATATACACACACTAAAATTTAATTTTTGGTGTCAAACATTTATTGAGTTCCACAAAACCTAACCTACCTTCCCTGAGCTCATTGTGTGTGTGTGTGTGTATACACACACTACCTTGCTAAGTTAATGACAGATGTGTTGTGTTCAGAGAGATTTTAGGCCTCATGGGCAATACTGCTTGCTGCGTTAGGCAACCTAGTAGAAAATAAAACTAGAAGAAATGTATAGCAGCTAACATTTATTAAAGTTCTACTTTGGACCAGGAGCAGTTCCAAATGATTTACAGGTAAACAGATAAACTCATTTAATTTCCACAGCAACCCTGCTAGATAGTAATTTATATAGTATCATTAACCCTTTTTGTAGACAAGATAACAGAAGTAAGTTAAATTGCTCGGTGTCCTATAGCTAGTAAGTGACAGAGTTGGGATACCCTTGGCTACAGAGGTTGAGTTTTATCCATTATCCTCTACTGTATCTCCATAGATTAAAATCAGATTATACAGGGTCTTGAAAACTACAGTTTTGGATTTTTGTTTTTAAGGTAGTATCAAGCCATTGAATTTTTTTGAGCCAACTGGATTAGAGTTGTGGTTTACAAAGTTAATTTGGTAGAATTGTAGAATACTGGAGAGGCAGTAGTCCAAATATTAGGGTCATCTAGGGTGCTCTTTAAAACCCCTATGTGGAGGCTGCAGCTCTGCGTAGCTAAATCAGAATCTTTGAGCAGAAGACATAGCATCAGTATTTTTTAAGTCCCCTGGGTGATTTCGTTGTGTAGCTAAGATTAAGAACCATTGAAATAGAAACTGTTAGCTCAGGGAACAAGTTAGCATGCTGTCTGTAATCCAGGTAAAGAACAATTAAAATCTGTATGAGGATAGTAGTACCAGAATAGAAGATACGTGAAAGGAGAGATAAAAACCAGCAGGTCCTGGGGATTGGAAACCCTAATGAATGTTGTTGGGTGCCGTTGAGTTGGTTAGGGAGGGATACCTGACATTAGATTAACCAGTTGTTTGTTACTGTTAGGTGCTCTTCGATCCATTCTGACTCATAGTGACCCTGTGTACCACAGAATGAAAAACGCTGTTGGATACTACACCATATTCACAGTCATTGTAATGCTTGAGCCCATTGTTGCAGCCACTGTATTGATCTATCTTGTTGAGGGTCTTCTTTTTTTTCACTAACCTTGCACTTTACCAGGCATGATGTCCTTCTCCAGGGACTGATCCTTCCTGCAATATATCCAAAGTATGTAAGATGTATTCTCCATATCCTTGCTTCTAAGACAGATTTATTCTGTCTCTGCAGGAGACACATGCAGCAATCTGCTTCTGTAGATACTTAAGGCCTTGGAAACCCTATGGGGATGCTATAAGTTGGAAGCAACTTGATGGCAATGGGTTTTGCCCTCGGGTAGCTCCTGGCCTTGGATAATTGTAATACTGTAGAGTATGCTAAGTACTATAGCAACTACAGAAAAACCAACAATTCTTTGTTCATTAATTTGAAATTTTAAAACTTTGTATATTTCTTGGCATTTTTGTTAAAGACTTGCGTTACTGTTAATGAAATATTCTTTAAAATTTTCATTTAATTTTGGGCTGTGGGGTGTTTTTTGGAAACCTTGGTTTCACAGTGATTAAGAGCTGTAGCTGCTGACCAAAAACTCAGCAGTTCAGATTCATCAGGCGTTCCTTGGAAACTCTATGGGACAGTTCTGCTCTGTCCTGTAGGGTAGCTATGAGCCAGAATCAACTCAGCAGCACTGAGTTTGGTTTTGGGGATGTTTCTTCACATCGAACTCTTAAAAGAAATTATATTGGGACACATAATCCCATAGATGTTTGGAGAAAGTGAAATTAAAAGCTTTGGCTTTGAAAAGAAGAGAGGATACTTTTTCTCTGAAGTAGGAAAAGGCAAGAAATGCAGTTTATCTGTGATAATGTGTGGCCTACCTGACAAAATGGTTTTTCCATTTTATCATTATGGCAAATTTAAAATATAACAAAAGGGTGAGTCATACAATAATCACTTTCTGGAACAAATGTTGGACAGATTTTCTTGTAGTATGTTTTAAAAAGATTGAGGTTTCCTAAACTTGGGAATTTTTCCTTAGCTGTGATGCAGACCTACTGTGTGTAGAGCATCTGTCTAGATCTCCCTGTGTCGTTTTTAGAGCTCTTCAGAGCCACGAGGAACTAGTATGGACATGAAACTCCAGCTGCTTGTACTGCCATGAGTAATAAAGGCCTTTTTCTCACACTCAAAAATGCTGTTTCTTCTACTCTCGTCCATGACACTGTGACAGACTAACTTGGTAGCAAGTAGGGTAAAATATCAGGCCCTTCACAGTTGTGGACACGGTTTTATTTTTTAATACACAAAAGTGGCAGCATTTTCTCAAATAACCAAACATTCTAAAGAATGAAACATGAATATTTGAATAGTGAAGTAGGTGAGGGATTCGTGTAATTGTTATCATTGTATTACTTAGAATTACTAAGAATTGTTCCTAGATAGGATTATAGATAAGTAATTATCATAATACTATCTGAGTACATTGAAATTGACCTTCCAGAACTTGTAAGTAGAATAATTAATATTTAGAAAGCATAGTTGTTTTGTCTTATTTAGTGGTGCTGAAGTTATTTGGAAACCCTGGTGGCATAGTGGTAAAGAGTTGTGGCTGCTAACCAAACGGTCAGCAGTTTGAATCCACAAGGTACTCTTAGGAAACCATATGAGGGGCAGTTCTACTCTGTCCCCTAGGGGTACTTTGAGTCAGACAGCAATTGGTAGCAGCAGTAGGTAAATTTGCTTAGTAGTTACTTAGATTAAATTACCTTTGTTTTAATTTTGAGTCTGAATACATGATTGACCTTACTGTCATGGATTGAATTGCATCTTGCAAAAACACATGTCAAGTTGGTTAGGCCATGATAACTAGTGTTGTATGGTTGTCCTCCGTTTTGTCATCTGATATTATTTTCCTGTGGGTACTAAATCCTAATATCTGTGATTAATGAGGCAAGATTAGTTTATGTTAAAGAAGATTGCGGTAGGATGCAACACCCTTAGGTCACATCACTGATCTGGTATGAAGGAATTTCTGGGAAGTGGTGGATTCGAACTGCTGATTTTTTTGGTTAGCAGCCGAATGCTAACCACCTGGTGTAGAAGGAACCAAAAGAGTTAGTGGTCAGTTCCTTTAGAGGAAGACGGGGAAGATGATGGTAGAGACCATCACTTTTTATCATATAATGCGTAGAAGGAGAAAGAAGTACTACCACCAAGTCAGAAGCATCAGGGGTGTAGCCAGACTTTTGGACCAAGAGTCCCTATGCCAAGAAGGAAGCTGAGGGGAAAGATGGATGACAGGGACCATCCCTCAGAGTTACCAGAGAGAAAGCTTTCCCCTAGAGCTGATGCCCTGAATTGAGACTTCCTGCCTCCTAAGCTGTGAAAGAAAAGAATATCTGTTTGTTAAAGCCATCAAATTGTGGTATTTCTGTAATAGCAGCACTAGATAACTAAGACATTTACTTTGGGGATATACTTTGTCCCCACAGTAAATTATTGTGGCAAGGTTGAAATTGGACATGGAATCTCATAAACGACATGGCACTGTAGAAGAGTTATAGTCTTTTTAAGATCACATAGATCTGCATTTGAACTCTGATTTTGCCATTATTAGGAATATGATGTTTAATAGGTTACTTCTCTCAGCTTCACTTTGTTAACCTTGAAATTGAAATATTGTAGGGTTATTCTAAGTATGTAAGTACATACATAAGTATATGAAAACGTTTAGTATTTGACACATAGTTGCCACTTGTTGAACATTGTTATTTGAAGGGGTCTTGAAGGATTACTACATGTTCAGTCGGCTAGCTTTGTAATCCAGGAACCTTCGGAACCGAAATGGTAAATTTACTGCCCACAGTTGTTGGTAGGGTTGGGTCTGTTGCCTTATTGTGACACTTTTTCCATTTTACTACAAAGCCTTCCTTGCATTTTGCTTTGCCGGTCTCTGTAGTCAAACGCTATTCTAGCTTGAAAAGACGAAAATATAAAAGTAATGGTGTACTGAAGCAGTACCTTTTCACATTTTCCTCCAGAAAGTGTTATAATCCATAATGGTTTTCTGCACCATTTCCCTTTAAGACTCTTTTCCATCCCCCTACCCCGCCCCCTCAGCCAACAGAGAAAAAGCCTTCGTGCCCTAAGTTTGGACTTAGGCTGTTCAAAAGCAGGTTTCAGAGTTTCTTCTGACATCCTTTTTGGTCTTCTTTCTCTTTCTGTGTATAAGAAGCTCTGCTGGGTATAGTCTACCCTTTCTCTCTGAGCCATCAGAAAGTTTTTGTAATGTATTTATGTTTGGTTATTGTGTTGTTGTCATATATGTATATTTTAATTCAGTTTTTCAGCATCCACATAGTCTGGTTGTTTGAGTTAGTTTGATATTGGAACCTTAGAAATTCCAGCACCCTGTTACCAGGTGGTTAGAGTTGTGAGTGTGCTGAGAAAGGGAGGGGGAGTTCCTAGCTTAGGGGAGGTGACAGACCTCCTTCTACCGTTGTTTCTCTCTCCAAGTCTGGGAGAATAGCTCAGGCTGTGTGCAAAAGATACCCGATTTCCAGCCTAGGTAGACTGTTGGAGTTTAGGGCCTACCACAGAGCAGAGAAGGGAGGGATAGCGTTGGAGAAAGGAAGAGAGGATAAGTCCTTAGGAAGGATTAAATCCTCAAGAGTTCACAAGCACTTAGCTCATGATGTTCCAGTGAAAATCTTTTGCATTTTTATATTGGTGAGACCTGCTGAAGCTCAGCGTCCCTCGTAAGAAAGATGTGCACCACTTGCTGTGCAACCACAGCTCTGTTTGGCTGGCAGAAGCAAGTGGGGAGTAGATTTATTTCTGGCCCAACTAGTTGCTTCTGGACCTGCTTTCCCCTCTTTGTTACCCAGTCTGCTCTCATAGGGTTGCCCAGATATTCAGGGCTCAGAGAGTCCATTCAGTTGTTTTTCTAGTTCTTTGTTTGTAGAGGGCTCACTGGATATGCATGTAACTTGCTCTGCCATCTTATCTCCAACTCCTTTAGAATTTGTATCTTAAAACAGTATATTGTCTCACAGTTGGTCAGAAATCTGAAAGCTGCATAGGTAGGTGCTGTGGCTCAAGATTATGGGTTTATAGTCAAGTTGTTGGGATGCATGGCTACTGCTACAGTCCCATCTGAAAGCTTAACTGAGAGCACAGGTGGTGGGGGAGACGGGAGATCTGCTTCCATACTCACTTATGTGATTGTTGGCAGCCTTGCCCAAGGTTTAGTGGCCCTTTTTATAAGGCTACCTCCTGTTTTGGCAACTTGCTTTTCCCCAGGGTGAGCTCTCCAAGAGAGAGAAAGAGAGTACACCCAAGATGGACAGCATGCTCTTTTTACATGGTCGTTGACTGTGTGGCTCTTAAACAGGTTATGTATAGCATCATGAAGAATGGAGATTCCAGAACATTTAATCGTGCACATGTAGAACCTGTACATAGACCAAGAAGCAGGTATTTAAATAGATCAAGAGATACTGTGTGGTTTAAAATCAGGAAAGGTGTGCATCAGGGTAGTATCCTTTCATCATACTTGTTCAGACCAAGAAAATAATTCAGGAAGCTGGACTATCAGAATGTGGTATCAGGATTGGAGGAAGACATGCAGATGACATAACTGCTTCCTGAAAGCAAGGAGGACTTAAAGCACCCATTGATAAAGATAAAAGACTACATAGCCTTCAGTATTGATTACATGTCAACATAAGAAAACAAATATCCTCTAGTAAGCAACATCACAATAAAAAGAGAAAATATTAAAGCTGTTAAGGATTTCGTTTTAATTGAATTCACAGTCCACCCCCATGGAAGCAGTAGTCCGGAAACCAAGCAATGTACTGCACTGAGCAAATCTGCTATAAAAGTCCTCTTTAAAGTGTTTGAAAACCAAAGATGTCACTTTGAGAACTAAGGTATGCCTGAACCAAGCCAAGCCAAGTGCCGTCAAGTCAAACCATGGTGTTTTCAATTGTCTTATGTGCATAGAAAAGCTGGACAACAAATAAGAAAAACTGAAGGGGAGTTGATGCCTTAGAATTCTGGTGTTAGTGAAGCCTACTGTCTGTATGGTGGACTGCCATAATGGGTAAAAGGTCAACTGCTAACCAAAAGGTCAGCAATTAGAATCTACCAGTTGTTCCTTGGGAACCCTGTGGGGCAGTTCTGTTTTGCCCTGTTGAGATCGCTGTCAGAATTGATTCAATGGCCGTGGATTTGGGTTTGGTCTGCCAGAAGAAGGAATAAATCTGTCTTGGAAGGAGTACAGCTGAAATGCTCCTTAGACTACCAAGAATGGTGAGACTTCATCTCACCTTCTTTGGGTGTGTTATTAATAGGGACCAGTCCCTAGGGAAGATATCATGATTGGTAAAGTAGAGGCTTCAAAGGGAAGATTCTCATTGTGATGGCTCGAAACAATGGCTGCAGTAAAGGGCTCAAAAATACCAGTGATTATGAAAGTGGCACAGGACCATGTAGTGTTTTAATTCTGTTGTAACAGTGTTGCTGTGAGTCAGAACTGACTTGACAGCCCCTGACAACAACCTTCATAAGTATCAGAAATATTATCCCATCACTTGTTCTTTTCGGTAGAAGTTATTCAGTAACTACAACTTAGGCTCAAGTAGAGGTGATTACATGACGGGATGAATAACAGAAGTGGGGGTCATTGGAAGCTGTGTTACAGACTGTTGGTAGTTGCCATCAACTTGATCCCAACTTAATGGTGACCCTGTATTAGCGACTGCCTAGCTTAATTAATTTTCTCTCTTCTCACAAGCTTGCTGGTTGTGATAACATAGCTATCAATAATAAGGTCTTGAACACAATTAGGTCATTGTCATCAAAGCTTTTTTTTTTTTAAACCTTATATGTGAAGAATAATCTTCAATGGGACAACTAAAAAAAAAGGAATATAGCAAATTCCTTTAAAGACGTTAGAACATAATATGAAGTGTAGTGAACCAGCCATCATTTTAGCAAAGTAGCAGGTTGAAGATTTTTTCCAAGGAGGTGGAAGCTAAAAGCTAACAACTATATTCTGATTTTTTTTCCTTAAATCTTTATTTTTTTTTAAAAAGCCACTTAAAAGTCCCTCACTTTAAGTGAGACAAGCCAGTAATGCCATCATTGGGAGTTTGTTGGTGTTGTGACTTTAGTTTTATACTTTTGAAAATGAGGGGAGAGTTGAGGACTCTGTGCATACCAAAGGAGGCCCCAGAAATTGTTCAGAGGCAATTATTTAGAGTAATGTTGTATGCTATAATGGTTACTAGACAAAAGGCCAGTAGTTGTTTTCCCATTTCATTCAGTTGTTGGTAGGCTTTTCATTCCCATGTTGGGTTTTCTGACTTCCTAAATACCGGTAGCTCCAGATAATATGGTTGATATTCAGTGCATCTTAAAAAGATTTTGTGTAACTGAATACAGTTTATTTTTCTAATCAATTTTCCTTTCTTGCCTTTTGAGAATAGATTTACTCTGGTTGTTGATGTCTTTGTAGAACCTGTTCACATAATGCTTGGTGTATAATGCCTATTCAATAAATGGTAATTCCTTTCCTGTCTTAAAAGAAAGACTAAATCTCTATGTAATGTTAAACGCTTTCATAGCATGCAAAAACTAATGTTTAATAGTGCATGGGCTAGTACATATTTAAAAACCGCTTTAAGAAATGAGTAACCTTTGGCTGTTCTTTTTATCTCTGAATAATTTTTATCACACCTAAACGGTATCTTAAATTATAATGGAAAGTAATTTTTTACTTCAGTAACTTTGGAACTGTTGATGCAGTGGTTAAAGCACTCAGCTGCTAACCAGACGTTCAGTAGTTTGGACCCACTGTCTGCTCTGTGGGAAAAAGACGTGACACTGTTTCCTAAAGATTTACAGCCTTGGAGACTCTGTGGGTCAGTTCTGGTCTGTCCTGAAGAGTTGCTGCGAGTCAAAATCGACGCCATGGCAATAAGTTTAACTTTCAGAACACTTAGGGAATCCCATTCTTCTCTTTCTGCCTCTGTCTTCTAAAATTGAGATGTTTGATGATGCTAAACAGAATCTTTATTTCTTATAAATTGTGGAAGTTTCTTATAAATTACGATTTTTAGGATTGATGTGCATGTGCTTTCTACTTATAAACTAATGCTATTTTCCTTGTCCTTTTGTTTCACTGCTGCTTCCGCCCTGATGCATTTTGCTTCTTCCTGGTTTGGACTGTATTTGTTTGCTGCTCAATTACCCTGCATTAACAGCTTCTGGGTGATAGCAAAGATGTCCTTGGGCCATCAAGTAAGTAGCTAAGTAGGACCGTGATAGCATTTTGATACATATTTATGTAAGGAAAATGGTATTTTGGTTGTGATCTATCAAATCTCCAATTTTCCTTCCAGACATTGAAAATCTAAAGTAAAGAATGTAAATGGTTATTCATTGCCCGTGTGCTCTTGATAGGAATATTAACATCTTATTTCTCTAAAGATGAATTATTCACTTAACCAGTTATGGAATTAATAACCTGGAACCTGTTCTTCATAATACTATTTTCTGCAGTCATCACAAGATGTATATCAAACTACTTTCAGGCTGGAAATGGTTCAAGGAATTTACTGCCATGCAGATAGAAGGAATATTGTGTTATTTTCATCAGCCTTATTATATAATAGATAATCTGGTTGAGAAAAGGAATGTTTTTTTGTACTTTTGGAAGTTTATAAGTGAAGCATTTTATTTTAGGATTTTAGGAAACAAAGTTATAGCCAGTTTACCTCAACCAATTTTACTGAAAACTTTTTTCTGGAAGGGTGGACCGGATATAACACTAGCTTGGAGAGATACCTGATGAATGAAACATGAACCGTACTCCTGAGACTAACTACAGAATTAAACCCATTAACCAAAATCTAAACAGTTGCTGTCAAGTCAGTTCTGACTGAATGTAACCCCATGTGTGTCTGAGTAAAACTGTGGTCCACAGGGTTGCCATGGCTGATCTTTTTAGACGTGATTGCCAGGACTTTTTTCCAAGGTGCCTCCAAGTAAGCTCAGTCCACCAACCTCCTTGTTAGTAGCTGAACACTTAACTGCTTAGATCACCTAGGGATTGAACAGATAGTTCCAAACCTTTTAATAAGTGCAACTTACATATTAAAAATTATAGAATTGATGAAAAGAACTTTAAAACTTGTAAATTCTGATTAATAGTGACCCTATAGAACAGAGTAGAACTGTCCCATAGGATTTCCAAGGAGTTTATCTAATAAAGCCTTTGTTTTATAAATGAGGGGTGTGAAATGAATAACTTGAATATCTAAGAAGTTATAAGTGTTATTTTTACCTCACTGATGAGAATGAAACAGCAATTTGTTGAATTCAAGTCTAACTAATTTGAATTTCTACTGCTTCATAAGTAAGAAAAATATTTTAGTTTTATTAAACAGTAGTGTAAGAAATTATGTTGATTTAGGAATTTTAAATATTTCTTCCTAAATAGTTATCTGACCATCCATGTTGGTTTACTTCTCTGAGGCTAATTTTTGTTATTGGCCTAAGAAGAGGATTGAGAAAGATAACAGTGAAGTTTTCTTATAGTTGTAAAGCTCTTTTGTCTAGATTAGCTGCTAGTCTCTAATTCTGGCTCCAGTGTACATGTAAACTTTTTCTTCAAAGAGAGATGAGTTAAAGTAATATACCAAAAGTCCTTTTTAACTCTCAGTGTAATTCATAATATTTAAATATATTACTTATTATATAACAAGTACTATTAGAATAGTAGAAATTTGAAAAAAATATTAAAAAGTATACCAATCACAAAACATTTTTATGTTTTGTGGTTCAGCCTTACTTGTGATACTTGGCAGGTATTTTCAGTGGGTTCTTCAGAAACCTCTTATGTTTAGATGTTGAATCGGGTGAATGAATGCCATGTTGAACTTTATCAATAGGATTGTATTTTGAATATGAACTGAAATGATTCTATTTTAGTAACTGTTATAAATGGAAAAGTTGAATTGGAATAGAGGAAATATATTATGGTTATGTATTTTAACAACATACAAATAAAAATACACAACATGTCTTAGGCGTGAGTTTCTGTTGTGCTCTGTTTTAATACCAAGTATTAAAAGGCTGGGCTATGTAATTATTTACGAGAAACCATGTATCCTTTAGAGAGAGAATTCGTTTTGTAGTACTGTACTAGGTTCTATACCACTAAATGAAAAACTATATGATATATCCTTAGGTCTTTAAATTCTTTGAGCATTTAAGAATGCGGCATACCATCTATAAGGAGAGAGAAAATATTCACATTGAGATAGAATGAGACTTAAAACAAAAATTACTTCATCTTATAACTTCCACTTTGCTTAAAGAGAACAGCAGAATGTTTAGCTTAAAAAATTTGTTAACTTTTCTAGTGATGAGTTAGATTTGGAAAGTAAGGAATAGTAGTTATAGACTCATGTTATTCTTACAGTTTACAACAGTGTGATAATTAATATTATTTCAGTGTAGTTTCTACCAGAGAAGAGGAAAGCAATATGAATAGCCAAGTAGGTTATTTGGGTTCCATTACAGTCTAGAAACCAGCAGAGGGCATTGTAGTGCTATTTTAAAATAGGTGAGTCATTCTGAAAACCTTGTGTCAGAGGAATATATGTTTATTGTAGCGTCCGACTCGACGGCACTTGGCTTTGGCTAGCGTCAGAAACTATACTGACATCATTCAGTGATTCATTCAATAAATATCAATAGAATCATTTAGCAAGTATTTGTTGACTGTTACATGCTGGGGGATACAGACCAAAACAAAACCCTGCCCTTCTCAACTTTATGTTCAGATAGTCAATGATCTAGGAGATTATAGTGATTTTGACATTAGGTAGAGCCTCTTTTGTCTGTATAGTTATTAACATTTATGGATGAGGTAAAAGAAAACAGAAACATGGGCCTTCTGATTTTTCTTCTAGGAGATGCACTCTATACATTGCTATTTCTACATACTTTCTCACTTCAAGGTTATCAGAATCATAAAAGTATCTCAGTCAAATAGTGTAAATGGAAGGAGAAGCATTAAATTAAAATTTTGTGCAATTAAAAAAAAAATTCCTCAGTCAAAGCAGTTAGAGCCAAACTTTCACTTCTTTATTTTCTTAGATAGCTAAATTATCTAAAGCTTTATTAGCCAAAAGAATTTATGTGGCATAGTAAATTATAAAGCATAATCATAGAGGGGATACCTCCGGAACCTAACGTGAGAACTGTAAAAATGTCTTGCATTCATCTCTGTGCTTCATCTCTTCTATTTCTGTGCCTGCCTCCTGATGATTAGTTCATGTTTCTGGTTTACCATATTTTGCTTTTCAAAAAAAAGGTACTTTGTTAATCCCATCTATCTTACTAATTTAATTTTATAAGCATGGTATCATGTAATCTGTTGTGGTTAGTTGTCATTGAGCTGACTGCCTCCTGGCAACCTTATGTATAACAGAAGAAACATTGCCTAGTCTTGCACCATCTTCACAGTTGGTGTATTTGAGCCCATTGTTGCTGCTGTTGCCTCACTCCATCTCTTGGGGGTTTCCTTCATTTTTGCTGACTCTCTACTTTACCATGCACGATGTCTTTTTTCTAGTGGTTGGTCCTTCCTGATAACACATCCAAACCAAGCAGGACAAAGTCTTACTCTTCAGAAGGAACGTTCTGGCTCTGCTTTGTCCAGAACAGGTTTACTTGTTGTTCTGATGGTCCGTTGTGTATTCAGTATTCTTTGCCAAGAATACAAATGCAGACGCGTCAGTTCTCCTCGGAAGAAAAACAGCATTACCATTGAGTCAATTTCAACTTATAGTGACCCTGTAGAACACAGTTGAACTGCTCCATAGAGTTTCTAAGGAGCACCTGACCAGATTTAACTGTCAGCCTTTTGGTTAGCAGATGGTAGCATTTAACCACTGTGCGACCAGGTTGGGTTTATCTTTTTCATTGTTTAGCCTTTGCATGCGTATGAGGTGATAGAAGTGACCATGATTTGGGTCAGTTTCACCTTGGTCATCAAAGTGACAGCTTTGCTTTTTAACTCTTTAAAGAAATATTTTGCAGTATGTTTTCCGAATACCTTAAATACATTGCTTGATTTCTTGACTGCTGCTTCCATTGTTGATCCAAGTACAGTGCAGTCCTTGACAGCTTCAGCTTCTTTGCCATTTATTAGGATGTTGTTTATCAGACCGGCTGTGAGGATTTCTGTTTTCTTATATTCTCAGGTTTAACCCATCCTTATTTCTAAGGAGCATTATAGTTGTAGGTCTTCCAAGACAGATTTGTTCATTCTTTGGCAGTCCATTGTATGTTCAGTATTCTTTGCCAGTGCCGCAGTTCAAAGACATCATTTCTTCTTTGTTCTTCCTTTTTCATTGTCTAACTTGCACATGCGTCTGAGGCAGTTGAAAATGCCATGACTTGGGTCAGGCGTACTTTGGTTCTCAAAGTGACATCTTTGCTTTTTAACACTTCACAGAGGTCTCCTGCAGCAGGTTTGCCCATTGCACTATGTCATTTGATTTCTTGACTACTCCTTCCTTGGTGTTGATTATGATCCAAGTTAAATGAAATCCTTGACAACTTTAGTATTGTCTCCACTTACCATTATGTTGCTTATTCGTCCAATAACCATGCAAATGCAGAATGTACAAACTATGAATTAAGAAAAATTATAGGTTATCAAAACTGAAATGTAACACTTGAAGATGAATATTCTAAGTGCTAGTGGGCTGAAATGGACTTGCAGTGACCATTTTGAATTAGACAACCTGTGGTCTGCTGTGCTGAAAATGACAGATTGAAGAGAAATGGCATTTATAGTGATCATCAAAAAGAACATTTCAAGAACTATTCTGAAGCACAGTGCTGTCAAGTGATAGATTAATATCCATATACATACAAACAAGACCAGTTAATGCAACTCTTACTCAGATTTACACATGAACCATAAATGCCAAAGTTGAAGAAATTTAAGATTTTTATGAACTACTGCTATCTGAAATTGATCAAACATGCAGTCATGATGCATTGATAAGACCACTTGTGATGATTGGAAACAAAAGTTGGAAACCAAGAAGGAACACTAGTTGGGAAGTATGGCGTTAGTGATAGGAACAGTGCTGGAGATTGCACAGTAGTGTTCTGTAAGACCAATGACTTATTCTTCAGAAACACTTAAGTAACATGCATGATGAGCATACACGTGGACCTCACAAAGTGGATTATACAGCAGTCAGATCAGCTGCATATTGAGAAGAGATGATGGACAAGCTCAGTATTATCGGTAAAGACGAAGCCAAGGGCTGACTGCAAAATGGACCATCAATTGCCTATTTGCAAGTTAAAGCTGAAGCAGAAGAAAATCACAGCAAGTCCATGAGAGCCAGCGTGTGGCCTTGTGTACATCTCACTGGACCTTAGAGACTGTCTCAAGAACAGATGTGACACATTGAACGCGCACAACCAAAGGCCAGAAGAGCTATGGAGGACATCATACGTGAAGAGAATAAAAGGCCGTAAAAAGATGGTCAGGAAAGAATGCAGACTTCTAGGGGCTGCTTTTTATAGTTAACATTTTGTATCCAGGATTCAGTCACATTTGGATGTGTAGGGTGTATATCATTCCTTTTCAGTGTTATATAATATTATTCCATTGTGTCCACGCACCACAATTTGGTAACGTCAATATTGCTGTAGACATTCTCATTCTTGTCTCTTAACATAGTTGTGTAAGAGTCTTTTTGAGGTATAAATCTAAGAGTAGAATTGTTTGACTGTAGAGTATGCTGAAATTCAGTGTCATAGGAATAGTTCTAAATTGTTTTTCAAAGTGCTTGAATCGAGTAATACTCCACCAACAGTGCATAAAGATATTTGATTGATCCCATCCTTATCAGTACCTGGTATTATTGAACATTCTAATTTTTTGTCATTTTTGCTAAGTGTAAAATATTTCTTCATTATAATCTTGATTTGTATTTCCCTGATTACTAAGGAGGATGAATATCTTTTCACATGTCTATTTACATTTCTTTTAATGTGAAATCACTGTTAAAGTATTTCCCTCATTTTTCTAGTGTGTTGTTGGATTCAGAAAGTAAAGAATGGTAGTTCAGAATATAAAGTCCTTTTCTGATGGATTTATAGGAGTTTTTAAAAATGTATTCTAGATACAAACCCCTTGTTAATTGCATTTATTCCTAATAGTTTCTTCTGTACTTTTCAAGTTCAGGCATCTTTAATGAAATGAATAGTTAGTTAGTTGTAACTTGTTGTTAAGTGACATCTAGTTGGCTCAGACTCACAGCAACCCTGTGTACAGTAGAACAAGACACTTCCTAGTCCTGAACCGTCCCTACAGTCATTGTTATACTGTAGTCCACTTGTAGCCACTGTGTCAGTCCATCTTGTTGAGGGTCTTTCTCTCTTTCACTGTTCCTTGACTTTACCAAGCATGATAACTTCTCCATGTACTGATCCTTCTGGCAACATGTCCAAAGTATGTATGATATAGTGTCTCTCTCCTTGATTCAAGGAGCATTCTGGTCGTACTTCTTCCAAGACAAATTTATTATAGTCTGTGGTATGTTCAGTATTCTCCAGCATCACAATTCAAAAGATGTCCATTCTTTTCCTGTCTTCTTTTAGTCATTGCCCACCTTTCACATGTATGTGAGGTGATGGTAAACACGGTAGCTTGGTCAGGCATACTTTAGTTTTCAAGGTGACATCTTTGCTTTTCAACCCTCTAAAAGAGGTCTTTTGAAGCAGATTTGCCCACTGCAGTGTGTCCTTTGAATTCTTGACTGTGGCTTCCATGGGCTTTGATTTGTGGGTTGAAGTAAAATTAAATCCTTCACAACCTCAATCTTTTCTCCAATTACTATGTTGTTGATTATTGGTCTAGTTGTGAGGATTTCTGTTTGTTTACTAAAGGCAGTGGTCTTTGATAGTCACTTTAAGCAAGAAAGGGTATTTCACAGGCATAACACAGGTTGTTAACGAGTCTCCATCCAGTCCTGAGGCTCCATTGTTTATATGGTCCATGTTTTTGGATTATTTACTAAGCATTCAAATGGAACAGGTATAGTTAAACGATACAACCATAACACACATGTCTTCCCACTTGATACCATGCAATGTCTCATTGTCTGTTTGAATGACAGCCTCTTGATCAATGTGCGGGTTCTTCATGAACACAATTAAGTGTTATGGAATTCCCATTCTTTGCAATGTTATGCATAGGTAAACATATTCCTGGTATTCCCTGTTTTCATGCAGGACCCATGTGACATCAGTAATGATATCCTTTGTTCTATGTCTTCTTCTAAATCCAACTTAAATGTTGGCAGTTCTGTCAGTATACTGCTGCAACCACTTTTAAATGATTTTCTGCAAATTTTTATTTGTGCCTGATATTAATGATACTGTTTGATAATTTTCACATTCAGTTGGGTCACCTTACTTGGGAATAGGCATAAGTATGATCTCTTCCAGGTGGTTGGCCAGGAAGCTGCCTTGCATATTTCTTGCATAGACAAGTGAGCATCACTAGCACTGCATATGTTTGTTGAAACATCTCAATTGTTATTCCATCAGTTTCTGGAGCCTTGTTTTTCAGTAGTGCCTTCAGTGCAGCCTAAACTTCTTACTTCAGTACCATTGGTTCCTGATCATATGGTACCTCCTGAAATGATTGAACACTGACCAGGTCTTTCTGATATAATGACTATATGTATTTCTTCCATCTTTTTTTTTTTTTTTGATGCTTCCTGTGTTGTTTAATACCTTGCCCTTAGACTCCTTCAGTATTACAGTTTGAGGCTTAAGTTTTTTCTTAACTCTTTCAACTTCACAAATGCTGAATGTGTTCTTCCCTTTTGCTTTTCTGTCTCCAGGTGTTTGTGCATACACAGTCTGACAATTAAGTTCATGAACTAATCCTAGAAAAAGTGCTACATATTTCATTGTTGAATATCACTACGGTCATCTTGAAAGTACTCCCCTTGGGAAGCTGTGAACCGGCACCAGTGCTGAGTCCACTCTTCAAAGCAATTTAATGTCCATCAGAGCTGTCAACATATGAGATCTGACATGGGTGTACCAGTATGATCCTGAAACAAAGCATCAGAGTGCACAATGGAAGGCAACCAGTTCTCCACAATAAAAAAAGTTCTGTCAGTCCAAATCAAGAGTCAAAGCAATGTTGCTAACT
The DNA here is from genome assembly GCA_028571685.1 of Heterohyrax brucei. NCBI lineage: Eukaryota > Metazoa > Chordata > Mammalia > Hyracoidea > Procaviidae > Heterohyrax > Heterohyrax brucei. The sequence goes on along the minus strand of CM053142.1, from coordinate 140,114,296 downwards.
ATTTTTCACATCAGAGGGATTGTTCATTATGAATTTATACCAACTGGACAAACAGTTAACTGAGTTTACTATATGGAAGTGCTGAAAAGGCTGCATGAAAAACAACCAGAACTGTGTGCCTGCAGCTCATAGCTCCTAAATCACAACAGTGCACCAGCTCACATGGCACTGTCTGTGAGGGAGTTTTTGGCCGGTAAACAAAGAGGTATATTGGAACATCCTCCCTACTCACCTGATCTGGCCCCAGTGACTTTTTTCTTTACTCAAAGATAAGAGAAATACTGAAAAGAAAATGTTTTGATGGCATTGAAAACACCAAGGGTAATATGGCTCTGATGGCTATTCCAGAGAAAGAGTTCCAAAAGTGCTTTAAAGGGGGGACTAGGCACTGGTGTCAGTGCATAGCTTCCCAAAGGGAGTACTTCAAAGGTGACCATAGGGATATTCAGCAATGAGGTGTGTAGCGCTTTTCCTAGGATGAGTTTGGGAATTTTCAGACCTCACATCATTACAATACTTTGTCTTCCTGAGTCACCCTTGAAATCTTTTGTTGGGTTCTTTTACTTCATCATTTCTTCCTTTTGCTTTAGCTTCTTAGTGCTTAAGAACAAGTTTCAGTCTCTCCTGCCATCATTTTGGTCTTTCCTTTTTTGTCTTGTCATTGTAATGACCTCTAGTTTTTGTTTCTTTTTCCATGTATTATGTCTTCGATTTCATTGTACAGCTTGTCTGGGATTCTGTCATTAGTGTTCAGTGTACCAAATCTGGTTTTGAGATGGTCTTTAAACTCAGATTGAATGTACTAAAGATTTTGTTTTTGCTCTGCTGAACTGGTTCTAATTCTCTTCCATTTCAGCTTCAACCTACATGTGGTCAGTTGATGGTCTTCGTTTGGCCTGGTTGGCCTTGACTGATAGTATTGAACTTTTCCATCATCTCTTTCCACAAAGGTAGTCACTTTGATTCTCATGTATTCCATCTGGCCACATCCACATATATAGTTGCCATTTATGTTATTGAAAAATGATACTTGAAATGAAGATGTTGTTGGTTTTATAAAATTCTATTGTGTGATCTCTAGAATCAGTTTTATGACTAAGGCCATGTTTTCCAGCTCCTGATCCTTCTTCTTTGTTCCCACTCCTCACATTCCTGTCAGCAGTGGTTACTATTATGTCCTGATTACATGTTTGGTCACTTCCAGACTGTGAAAGTTGGTAAAAATCTTCTGTTTCTTCTTATTTGGCCTTAGTAATTTGTGCATAAATTTGAATATTGGTCATATTAACTGGTTTTCCTTGTAGTCGTATGGATATTAACCTATCACTGACATCATTATACTTCAGGGTAGATCTTGAAATATTCTTCTTAATGTTGGTGCAACACCATTCTTTTTCAAGTTGTCATTCCTGGCATAGTAGACCATATGATTGTCCAGTGCAAGATGGCCAATACTAGTCCATTTCAGCTCACTGATGCCTAGGTTATCAATGTCTATGTGTTCCATTTTATTTATTTTTTTAATTGTACTTTCAATGAAAGTTTGCAGAACAAAATTTCTTATTAAACAGTTGGTTCACATTGTTTTGTGACATTGGTTAACAATCCCACAGCAGATCAGTACTCTCCCCTCTCAACTTAGGTTCCCTGTTACCAGCTCTGCCGTCTCCTCCTGCCTTCTAGTCCTTTTCCCTGAGCTAGCATGCCCATTTTACCTTGTTTCTTTTATGGGCCTGTCCAGTCTTTGGCTATCCATTGAACCTCAGGATTGCCTTCATTGCTGAGCTGAATAGGTGTCTAGGGGCCATACTCTCAGGGTTTCTGCAGTCTGTCAGGTCAGCAAGTTTGGTCTTGCTTTTTGAGAGAGAATTTTGTTCTACATTTTTCTCCACTTCTGTCTAGGACCCTCTTGTGATCTCTGTCAAAGCAGTCAGTAGTGGTAGCTGAGCACCATCTAATTGTATTGGATTCAGTCTGGTAGAAGCCATTATACATTTGGTTTGTTAGTTTTCAGACTAATCTTTCCCTTACATCTGTCATTTTCTCATTCTTCCGTGCTCCCAGAGGGCTGAGACCAGTCAGCATCCTAGATGGCCACTCACAGTCTTTTAAGACCCCAGATGCTACCCACCAAAGTAGAATGTAGAATATTTTTTTCATCAACTGTGTTATGCCAGTTGAGTTGTATGTTCCCTGAAAACATGGTCCCTATAGCCGTCAGCGTACATTTCAGTTCCTCAGAGGGTTTAAATGGTCTGTGGAACTTCTGTGACCTTGTCTTGTACAAGTTCTGCTGGCTTCCACAATATTGTGTAATGTCTTACCGTTCATCAAAGTTACCACTTATTTATTGGCTATTTATTGTTTTTCATTCACTCCCTGGTAACCATGAAAGATTGTTTCTTTTTATGTGTAAATTTTTTCATGAGATTTTACAGTAGTGATCTCATATAGTGTTTTTCCATTTGTGACTGATTTATTTCACTCAGTACAATGCCATCCAGTTCCCACATGTTATAATATGCTTCAAAGATTCATATTGTTCTTTATTATCATATGTGTGTTCCACAGTTTGTTTATCCATTCATCTGCTGATTGGCATCTAGGTTGCTTTCAGCTTTTTGCTGTTAGTAACAGTGCTGCAGTGAGCATTGGTGTGCATATGTCTGTTTGTGCGATGACTCTTATTTCTCTGGAATATATTCCTGGGAGTGGGATTGCTAAATCATATGTTATTTCTACTTGGCGTGGCTGTCTTTTTGTTGTAGAGGTATTGGACTTCCTTGTAGATTTTACAGATTAGACCTTTGTCTGGTTTATAATACTCTCAAATTTTTTCCCAGTCTGTAGACTTTTTTACTTTTCTGGTAAAGTTGCTATGACCAAAGGTATTTAATTTTTTGAAGATTGCAATTACCTAGCTTAATCTTTCCAGATTGGGCAGTATGAGCCTTATTTTGTCCTTTTTTCCCCCCTCCTTCAAGATTATAGGCAGCCCCTGGAACGTGAACAAGTTTGGTTCTTAGGTCTGTCAAATTTGTACCTAAATTGGAATGCTTAGGTACTGTTTGTATCTAATGTCTGTTAGTCAAGTGTTTGTCTTAGTGTATTGTAGAGTACCTTTCTGTGTGCACAAAATGTTCAAGAAACACTTTCAAATACACAAGAACATCTTTTACATAGTAATACAGTAATTGTACTAGTATTTTGGTGTACATTGCAGAGTAGTGCCTGTTTGTTATTATAAATCCGTGTATGTACCTGATATTTTTAGTGTAATAGGCTTTATTGAGTTGGCTCTTAATTATGGGCTGTAAAAAGGGTCTTCCAATAAGGATGTCCTATCTTTGGTAAACAGCAGGATTAACTATGACTCTTTTAAGGTAGCCAAATGCCTTGTCATCTAGTGATGCACAGTGGTGGTGTAGTGGTTAAGTGCTGCAACTGCTAACCCAAAAGTCAGCAGTTTAAATCCACCAGGGGCTCCTTAGAAACTCTATGGGGCAGTTCTACTCTGTCCTGTAGGGTCGCTATGAGTTGGAATCAGTTTAATGGCACTGGATTTGGGTTCTGGAATCTTTGAGCTTGAATAAAACAAGTTGTATAAATGATAACGTTTTAATATTTTGAAGTACATTCAATGACATTATGTGTGGAAAGAACTTCAAGTAAGTGGCTGTGCGGCACCTTCCAAATGGGGCCAGGTAATAATCAGTTGTCTTAGGCCCTATATGTTGCATACAAGAAACTCACCTTAGACTTAAAGATGTAAACAAACTGAAAATTAAAGGCTGGAGTAATATATACCATGCTAACAATATACAAAGAAGAGCAGGTGTGGCAATACTAATGTGAGATAAAATAGATTTTAATGTAAGATCCACCGTCATGGACAAAGATGGTCACTGTTTACTGCTGAAAGGTTCAATACACAAGCAGGACTTAACAATATTAAATATTTATACACCCAATACTAGGGCATCTAAATACATTGAAGAAACACTAACTGTGTTGAAAAATGAAATAGATCACTCCGCAGTAACAGCGGGAGACTTCAACACTCCTCTTTCAGTATCGAACAGACCTTGTAGAAAAAAACTCAGTAAAGACACAGAAGATCTTATTGCCACAGTTAACCAATTAGACCTCATCAACATATACAGAACTTTTTATCCATCAACAGATAACTATAACTTTTTCTCCTATACGCGTGGAACACTTTCTAGAATAGACCATGTGTTGGGCCATAAAGCACACATCTGGAAGGGAGAAAGGACCCAAACCACAGAATTAACCCTACAGCTTAAACAAGGAAAGAGCAACAGAGGAACCCCTATTGTAACCCTTCTCTTTCATCATTGACAGTCACAGCCTCTCATTCATTTTGGAAAAAATAATGGCCAATCATTCTCCCAGACCAAAATCCACACTAAACAGTAACTTTTAGGGGATGAAGTGGATGTTCTTGAATCTCCATTGGATTCTCATCACTCCCAACATGACAGTTTTGTTTGTTAACAAAACCATTCATTCAAAAATGGACCTTGTTGGTCAGGATGGTTTTTCGGCCAAAAGCAGGATCAACTTCCAATTGTTCCAGAGCCTAGTTAGCAAAAGTACAGCACAAGCTATGGTCGTTGGACTTCACTTATTGAGTTAAAACAGTTTTTTTAAGAGTAAAGCTTCAAGTCCATCTGCAAAACCTACCAAATTGTCCTCAGCAAGGAATTGGTTGGGATGGATTCTGACATACACTCTGATGAACAGTGACAGTGTTTTCATTGGAACATGCAGTTCATTGATGCATAGGCATTGTCTGATTGGCAGCAGACCCAGTTGTCTCAAATTTTTTGATTAAACATTGAGTTCTTCTCTTGGTCGGGCAGTTATGCTCTCTGCAAATTTCACATGATGCACAGACTTTTTGGCGTGTTGTGGAGTTGTGTAACGTGTCATGGCTGTTTGTCAGGACTAGTCAGAAAACAAGATAAATAAGGCTGCTATAGCTTCACAAACATGGCCACTGTAAGCTGTCAAAAATAAAACATCCTTATTGGAAGACCTGGGGAGTGCCTATGGTTTGTCTATTAGCAGTTCATATAAATTTGAGAATTGGCTTTTCGATTACTACAAAGAAGGTTGTTTGAATTATGATGATGATTGCATTGAATTTATAGGTTGCTTTGGATAATATTGACAGCTTTACGTTATTAAATCTTTCAGTTCATGAACATGGAATGCCCATTTATTTGCTTAGGACTCCCTTAATTTCAGCAATATTTTAGGGTTTTCAGTATGCAAATCTTTTACTTCTTTGGTTAAATTTGTTCCTGGGTATTTCATTCTTTTAGATGCTCTTAGAATTAGAATTGTTAATTTTTTCCCAGACTGCTGATTGCTGGCATGTAGAAACCCAGTTGTTTTTTGTGTGTTGGCCTTGTATCTTGCTACTTTTCTAAATTTGTTTATTAATCTGTAATAGCTTTCTTAATGGATTCTTTGGATTTTCTACATATGGCATTGTGTTATCAGTGGAAAAAGGGTGATTTTATTTCCTTCTCACAAGGCTGTTACAAGTTATAATCAACTCAGTGGCATTGAGTTTCTCAATTTGGATACCTTTTATTTCTTTTTTGTGGTGAGTTGCTCTGGCTAGGACTTCCAGTACATCATTATATGGCAGTGGCAAGAACAGGTATCCTTGTCTTCTTCCTTACCTTAAGGGGAAAGTCATTGAGTATGGTGTTAGCTGTGGGTTTTTCGTAAATGCCTTTATCAGACTGTGAGCTTCCTTTTTTATTTCCAGATTGGTGAGTGTTTTTATCATGAAAGGATGTTGGGATTTTGCCAAATGCCTTTCCTGAGTCAACTGAGATGATCATGTGATTCTTTTTGTTTTCCTTTGTTCTGTTGATATGGTGTATTACATTGACTGATTTTCAAATGTTGAACCACCCTTGTGTGCCTGGGATAAATCTTGCTTGATCATGTTGTGTCACCATTTTAATATGCTTTGGGGTTTGGTTTGCTAGTATTTTTTTGAGATTTTACATCTGTATTTATAAGGGATATTTGTCTACCATTTTTCTTTCTTGTGATGTCTTTGTCTGGATTTGGTTATCAGGATAGTGCTAGCCTCATAGAATCAGTTAGGGTTTTCTAATTTTTGGAGTCATTTAAGAAAGACTGGTATTACTTCTTCTGTAAATGCTTGGTAGGATTCACCAGTGAAGCCATCTGGTCTAAGGCTTTTTTATTTTCGAGGAAGTCGTTTTTATTAAGTATATATGTAACTAATCATTTACCTTTCCAACATTCTTCGCATGTACAACTCAGTGACATTAACTTAGGTTTATCGTGTTGTTCAGCCCTTACTATTATCTGTTTCAGAATTTTCTATCACCTTTAACAGAAGCTCAGTGTCCCCTAAACAGTGAAGCCCCTTTTTTCATCCCTCTACCCACTCCCGCTAAGCACTAATAAATTCTTGGGGAGGTTTGTAATTACTGGCTCAGTCTCTTGGTTTTTTTTTTTTTTTTTAATGTTCTATTTTTTATTGAGTCATTGTAGGTAATTTATGTGTTCTAGGAATTTGTCTGTTTCATCAGGATGATCTCACTTGTTGGGGTACAGTTGTTTGTAACATTCTTATGATCCATTTCATTGTGTAGAGTCTTTTGTATTGTCTGTACTTTCTTTTTAACCTTATATGGTTGTATGGCTTCTTTTTTGTCTTTGGAAACGTAGATGATGGTTTGTTGATTTTATAGATTTTTTGAAAACATACCAACTGTTAGTTTCATTGGTTCTCTCTGCTGTTTTTCTGTTTTCTTTTCACTTATATCTGCTTTGGTATGTGGCATTCCGTCCTTCAGGTAGCTTTGGGCTTGATTTGCTCTTTTTTTCCAAGTTCCTTAGCTTGTGTGGTTACGTTCTTGATTTTAGATTTTCTTTTTTAATGTGCAGGTGTTCACTGCACTTTTAGGCCTTGACTCTGCTGCACTCCTTAAGTTTTGTTGTGTTGCTCCCATCTTTCCAGAATTCCTTAGATTTCTCTTTTTAACTTGGTGAGAAAAATGGGTGTGGATGTGGGTGTGTGTAGTGTCTTCACTCACATAATAAGGGAAGGTAGTTCTGCATTTTTATTTTGAAATGTGCTAAAATACAATTGTGAAAACTTTGGTGCAGTGGAAAACATGTCCAAACAATTTGATTTAAAACATTTAGTGATGAACGAATGTGTATATGATGTTCTGGTTGTTTAAGTTGAAAATTTAAAGCAAGAGTGAAGGTTGAATCATTCTCTTAAGAAAAAAACTGACCACAGAGACATAAAATGAAAGAATGTGGAGATCCCAGGGTACTGTGGACTTGCTTACAATCTGCCCCATTACTTCAGTGAGTGTTTTTGTCTTTTTTTTTTTAACCTTCTCTAGAGCTGAGCATTGCTCTCTTCTGAATACCTTAGCTAAATGAGTGAAAAACAGCCTTCAAACACTACTGAAATTCATTATTTGGGCAGCAAAGTTTTTAAAAGGCCAAACTTTAGAAGCAAATGGTCCTGAGTTAGAATCTTGCCTTGATTGCTTAGTCTTATGCAAGATAATCATTGAACCTGAGATTTTTTTCATCTCCAAGGCAGGAAATGTCCATACTCTCTATGAAAATTAGAAATTAGAGTAAGCCTTCTAATGAATGTAAAATATTTTTATATTGTGACTAGTTTGTATTTTTCTCATCATTAATGAGGTTCAATGTCTTTTCATATGTCTCTTGACCGTTTTCTGTCTTCTGTGGAATGACTGTCTTTTGCTTATTGCTCTACTGACAAATAGAGTTAATAATACAATAAAAGGTGCATAGTAAGCCTCATTCCTTTTTTTAAAAAATAAATTGGATACATATTTCCATTTTTACAATGCCTACAGTTTATGTATTTGACTCCAATGTGCGTATCAATGCTTCTTGATCTGATGGCAAACCAAAATTAAAATAAAATATTATGTGAATTTATTAGAGTAGTGAATAAAGTAGTGAATTGGTAAGATGAATATAAATCACTGAGACCGTTTCAATTATAATTCTGTTCTGTAGTATTAACTGTGAAGTTCTTTAAATTGTTGATTTTGGTATTAATTCTGTTTCCTTTCTTCCCTTAAGCTGTGATACTGAACAGTGACGAAGCTCAATTTCTGACACCAGGAAAGATGAGTCAGCGCCAAGGGAAAGAATCCTATCCAACGCCAACCAAAGATTTGCATCAGCCGTCTCTTAGCCCAGCAAGTCCCCATAGCCAGGGTAAGAAGCTGTGGTTTTTAACATTTTTGTGGAGCAGGTGGAGGGAGAATTTACATTTTGATTTCTTTCATAATTATTAAAATATAGTGGTATTTCATTGTGCCTTTAATTTATATTTCCCTAATTACTAATGATGTTGAGTATCTTTTCATATGGTCATTGTTCATTCATACATTTTCTTTTCTGAAGTGTTGGGTTTGTTGGCCGTTTAAAAAATTGGTCATTGTCTTCTTTCTATTGATAACATTATTGGCAATATTTTGTTATCATCCTTCGGTAGTTGTTTCTTTCAAAGAGAAATTTTTGATTTGAATGAAGCCTAATATATTATTTTCTCTCATATGATTCAGACTTTTTGCCCGTACTGGAGAACTCTTTGCCTACTTTAAGGTTGAATAGAATATTTTCTGTGATTTCTTCTAGAAGTTTTACTGTGTTGGGGTTTGGATCTCTTCATTTTCACTCTTGCTACTGGCACTTTAGGCCAGGTGCTTATCACTGCCCATGAACAATGTATAAATGCCACCACCTCCTGCTCGCTGTTAGGACCTTGACCTCCGTATCCTAGGCTCATCTTTCTTACCAAAACCAAAGAAAAGATTTTTGCATTTTGAGGTAAAATTACGATGAATCTGGGATCTTATAGATATATATGGCCAGGGAACCCAGGGATCTTATGAGGTAGGTCTCTGAACAAAAGGAGAAATGGCAGTTGTAAGTAAAAATACCGTTTTTCTTTTTACTATTTAAACTTCTAATTGGAAAACTGTCTAGAGCCCTACATTTATGTCAGTCTCATCTTCAGAAAAAGCGGTAGCTTGCTCTTGCCTACAGCAGTGGCTCCTAAGCCTGGCTGTGCTTGAGAATCACCTGGGAGCTCTGCTTAGACACAGAGTCTAGCGTAGCCTCTAGAGTCTCTAGAGTGAGGCTCAGTAACCTCCAGATGTATCTGGTGTAGCAACACTTGAACTAGTAATTGGAAACCAACAGCTGAAAACAGTAAATTCCAGAATCTATAATCTGGTGGGCAGGTCTTTGTCTGATTTTACTCTTCCCTTCTTTTTTTTTTTCATTTAATATGACTGAGTGAAAATGTACATTCCCGTATAAATTTACATGCCCACCTGTATGCAGCTTCCACTGCTCTCCCTGTCCGGTGACAGCACACTATTCCTCTCTGCTCCATACATGTCTCATCCTACCAACAGTCTCCTTTCCCCTCCTCTCCACCCACTCTCCTTCCTCCAGCCAGAGGTCAGCAGGATGATATCCTATAGATATATAGAACTGTATAGTGCATCCGATATATGATCACTCTGCATTGCCAAGTCCAATCCATTCCTGTCCAAAGAGTGGACCTTTGTTATAATTTATGGGTAAGGGCAGCATCAGAGCCGGGGGCCATGCTCTCAGGGGAACCCCGAAACCACTGGACCATCATTTGAGGTCTTTTAGTGGAGATCTCAGGATGCACCCCTTTTTATTCTCGTGTTGCCAGTGAGACTCGTCTCTGTGAGCTCCATCATACTCTTCCCTTCTGATTTTATCTTGTGTTTCCTGTCATGATGAACCCACCTAGATGTCTTCACTGTTCTCCCGTGAGACTGTGCCTTTATTTATTTTGGTTCTTTTTTTCTCTTTCCTTTGCTTGTCTAACTACTCATTCTCATTTTTAAAAATGTAGTTTAAATTCCACCTCATGTAATCATTTGCTTAGGTGGTATTTTTATCCCAGTTCTCAAAATTCTTGTGTGACTGCCAGCTGCAAAAGGACAAGTATTGTGTGAGACCTCTGCTATAAGGACTTAAAAATGAACTTCTGTGCAAAAGAAAAGACTGACGGCTTCAAGGGTAGGGAGGGAGGGAGAGGGATGTTCGTGGATGAGATAGTTGATGAGGATTTGATTAGGTGAAGGGAGTGACAGCACGCAGTAGAGGGCAGATCAGCATAACTGGACTAAACCATAAACTGAAAGGTTTTCTAAATTCAACCCAGAGTTCCAAAAGATAGAGTAGCAGGGGCGCAGGGGTCTGTAGACCATGTTTTCAGGGGATATTGAGATCAATTGGCATAACTAGTGTTTTGCTAAGTGAGTTTTCTGCACCCCATATTGGTGAGTGGCAGCTGAGGTCCTAAAAGCTAGCAGGCTGCCATCTGAGGTACACCAAATGGTCGCAATCCATCTGGAACAGATGACCGAAAACATCAAAGACTCAAGGAAGAATGAGCCTAGAACACAGAAGGACCCATATGAATGGGAGACTGCATCTCCCAGCGTGAGACCAAAAGAACCACATGGTACCCAGCCACCACCAAAGTCAGCCATGGTGGGGGATACAATGTAGAGTCCCTGATGTAGGATATGAAAAAGAGCTGTACAGTGCCAGAACTCAACTGAAAGACCAGAATTGGTGGTCTGACAGCCTAAAGGGTCCCCTGGGAACATGGCTCCCGGACTTACTGCTGGCCCTAACCAGAAACCAGTACTTTGGTCAGCTCTTCAGGCCATCGTGTTGTGATGAAGCCCAAACCAGCAATGTAGAGAGGTTACATAGAAGAAGGAGAAAGGGAAGGAGGAAGAAAGTCCCGCTTATAAGCATGTTCCTCTTGCCAAGACCACAGACTGACTGTTTCTCTTGGTAGATCAGGTACATGATTAGCATAGTAATCAACGACTCCGTACAGGGTTTTTTCATACCTTATTTGCCTAGTAAACTGTCCAGTCTTCGCAATAGAATGAATGATAGTGGCAGAGTAGTGTTTGGGATGCTGGCAGGGGAGTGGAAGTTTAATGAATGAGTTTGGTGAATTGCCATAGATGAGAGGTAATGACAGCTTAAAGACTGTGAGGCCAAAGCAAGGGATCTCCAACACATGAATATTTACTTGATAAGATAATAAGGGATCAGTGTGTATTATTAACAGGAAGAAAGTTATAGATAATTATTTTCTTTATCAGCAAGTACCTGAAGGATAGGGTTTATGTCTTTTTTTTTTTTTTTTTTAATCCCCCCTTACCTAATATGGAGCCCCTGGTGGTACAAACTTTTAAGTACTTGGCTAGTAACCAGTAGGTTTGAATCTTCCCAGAGTCCTCAGAAGAAAGGCCTGGCCATCTCCTTAAAGTTAAAGCCACTTAAAACCCTGTGTAGCTCAGTTCTACTCTGATACACATGGTGTTTCCATAGTCAGGATTGACTGGATAGCAGCAGATTATTTTTTTTTAGGCTGAGTATAGTGCTTGAGAAGCCCTGGGGGCTCTGTGGTTAAATACTTGACTACTAACAAAAAGGTCAGGGGTTTGAACCCACCAGCTGCTCCACAGAAGAGAGATGTGAAACTCTGTTCCCATCACAATTACAGCCTTGGAAACTTTATGGGGTAGTTCTGTGCTGTCCTATAGGGTTGCTATGAGTCAGAATCTACTTGATGGCAGCAGTTTTTCACAGTGCTTAGAAAGATGTTTACCTTTGTTGTATTGACAATGGAAAGACATTCAGCTGTGTGGGTGGCAGCAAATTATGGGTAAGATTGCAAAGAGTGATAATCCCAGAACACTTGATCATGCTCGTGTGGGACATGCCCGTAGATCACAGGGCAGTCATTTAAACAGAGTAGGGTGCTACTGCATAATTTAACATCTGGAAAGGTGTGTGTCAGGGTTACATCACTTTACCATATTTATGTAGCTTGTATACTGGGCACATAATCGCAGAAGCTGGGCAGTATGAAAAAGAATGTGGTATCAGGATTGGTGGAAGCCGTATTAACAACCTGTGATATGCAGATCTTGTGGCCTTGCTTGCTGAAAGCAAAGGAGACTTGAAGCACTTAGCAATGAAACTCAAAGATCACAGCCTTCAGTATGGATTACATTGCAACATAAATAAAATAACAATGCTCACATATGGACCAGTAACAATCATCATGATAAAACGGAGAAAGTATTGAAGTTGTCAAAGATTTCATTTTACTTGGTTCCACAGTCAACACCCATGGAAGCAGCGGTTAACAAAAAAAAAAAATGCATTTGTATTGGTCAGATCTTTTGCAAAAAAACTGCGTAAAGTGTTGAAAACTAAAGATGTACCCAAGCCACGATTTTTTCAGTCACCTCTTACACATACAAAAGAAGAAAGACTGCAGAAAAATTGATGCCTTTGAATTATTGTGTAGCTGAGGAATATTGACTATACTACAGGCTGCCAGAAGAATAAGTCTGTCTTGGCAGAAGTATAGCCAGGGTGCTCCATGGCAGCAAGGATAGTACAACTTTGTCTCACTTATTTTGGACATGTCCAGAGGGACCAGTTCCTGGAAAGAGACATCGTGCTTGGTAAAGTAGAGGTTAGCAAAAAAGAAGACACTCGAGAAGATGTATTGCCATGGTGACTGCAACACTGGTCTCAAACATTGCATTGATTGTAAGGATGGTGCAGGACTGGGTAGTATTTCATTCTGTTGTGCGTAGAGTTGCTGTGAGTTGGAACTGACTTGATGGCACATGATAACAGCAACAGAATATAGTGGTGGTACTTATGTGCTTAAATTTTTATCGTCTTTGTTTGCTTTGTGGCAGTTCTTTCTCTGTGAGGCTTGCACTCTCTTTTTTAAATAAATAAATGCAATTTGTAGATGATTGTAATGTGCTAGAAACCTATTCTGTAACTTCACATGGTATCGTTCTTGCATGTTTTCTAAAAAGAGTGCTGTAGGAGAATGGATGAACATGAATATTTGTGCTGGACACATACCAATAGCTATCCTTTTTGAACATTGACGGAGGTTAGACATAGTGCTGAATATTGTATCTGTGATGATTAAAGGACCTCACAAGGTACAGACACAATTAGGTGTTATTTCACAAGTGAGAAAATAGAGGATTAGAAATTCGTTCACATTTAATAAGTGGCAGAGGCATCCATATTGTTAAGTACTGTACTGTACTGGGAAGCCCTGGTGCCTCACTGGCTAAGCGTTTGCTGCTAACCAAGAGGTTGGCAGCTCGCAGCTGAGAGCTGCTCTTTGGAATCCCTAGGGGGTAGTTTTTCTCTGTCTGTCATGGTCACTGCGAGTTGAAATCGTCTTGACTGCAACAGGTTTTGTTTTGTTTTGTTTTATATACTGTACTGGAAGAAACTACTGTGTCCTTTCTGTTTGTTTTTATGCGTGCTGTGGTTTTAGAAGTTTGTTTGCCAGTATTTTAGAATACCACAGATCCTCATTGTTTCTATTTCCTGGCTTTAATCTCCTGTATGCATATTGATTTATAGGAACTTAATACAGATTCTTTAAAAACAATCAAGTTGTTTTTTGGAGTGTGATTTCCTTCTTTCATTTTAGGATTTTCTCTCTGTCCCTCCCTCTTTTGGAGGCGTTGGAGAGACTTGATTCTCAGTAAATCCCACACGCATCAAGATGTTCTCATATGTGTTACATAAGTTACAGTGATTAATCAGATTATTCCAAAATTTATGTATTTGCTATTGTTTTCCATATTCAGAGACAGAATATCAATTTACTTAAAAATAGTTTTAACTCAAACATGATGAGTCTTTCAAATAGGACGGTGTTTGTTTTATGCTGACTTGTTTGGGCTTAATGTATTTCAATTGTGTATCAAGAAAGAAGGACATGCCTCTACTTTTATGTAAGGACAATGTCAGTGGAGCCTATAGACAAAATTATAGCTCACCTAGGGATAAATACCTACTCCCTGAGATTATTTTCAAAATATTTTCAAAGTTACTGTATCCGCCCTTTTATTGTTTATAGTTATTTTGCATTCTTTTACTTTTTTAAAGAGCACTTTTCAGTTTGTAGTGCTTTGTGAGAGAATGTAAAATGTTGCTTTTGCCAAAACTAAAATGTCAATTTCAAATTAATTTTTAAATGTTTACAATTTTAAAACTTTTCAAACTAGAAGTTTTATCTACTTAATAACCAACTTGGTGAAAATTAATTTAGACCATGCTCAGTTTACCTAGATGTGACTGAAAGTATCCGTTCTGAAGATTGTATTTTTCCTGTGTCTTAGTAAATTCTGGCCAAGCTGCAGTTCCATTACTTGGAATGCTCTAGCATAGTTAAAAATGATGTGACTGAGTCTGTATCCACAGCTAATAGAAAACTTGAAAGTGAAGGGGGATGTTCACTAACACCGAATTGACTGGTGTAAAGAAGTAACAGATTCCCCAGGGTGTCTGCATTCGACATTGCTGGTATAACCTCAGGTGAAAAACATGATGAAGTACCTTCATTAAAGTGGTTCACAGACAAAAGGAGACAAAGAAATCAGTTTCCTCCATGAACCGAAGCAGTTCCTCCTTTCTTGGTAAGACATTCCTAGGATCAATTTTGAACACATATGGGACCATACACATAAACAAATGTATTTCTGTTTGCATGTGTCATATTTCATAACAATTAAGTGTTACAAACACTAAGAAAGAAAACTGCTTGAGAGAACAGTAGTAATCCCTGCCCCCATTTATCCTTTGATATTTTTGCTAAATGCTGTGTTCCGCTTTACAGTCATAAATTGTTTCCTTAGAAATAATATAAATTGAAGACTGCTAATTTTCTTTCGCAGTTTTTAGTCTACACCATTTAATGTTTTAAGATTTCTGTAATTATTTCTTAAGACACACAGTTTTCTGTTTTAAAATTCATGTGTTTTGGTAGTTGCTTTGCAGAGCTATGAAAGTATTTATTGAATAATGAAGCCAAAAGCCAAGAGCCGTTGAGTCGGCTCTGACTCATGAAATATAATACTTGCAAGTTAAAAACTAGAAGAAAATAATTTTCTGAGTGTCTCTTTTGTAACATCAAGATATCTGTGCAACTGTTTCTGTGTTCCTAGGTGGAAAGTTAAAGTAGTTTAAAAGCATTTACTAAAAAGTAAGAATGAATTAATAATTCAGTTCTGTTTTAAACATCTTTATCAAAGATGAGAGGACTCCATCATATCCTTGCCAGGCCCTGTTAACTGCTTCTTTAACAAAGCAGTAATGTGAACATTCAGAACACTAAAGGACATTTGTTTAAAACGATGTCCTATATGTATACGTATGCCAGCCAGCCAAGCCAAGTGCCGTCGATATATAAAACTTGCAATAACGTTAAAGGATAATCCTGTATTAATTGCTTTGGGTACTCAGTTCCTTTCTGTTGCAGTTCTCTGTACCTTGTTTTAAAGTCTGAGTGGTTGATATCTCCTTAGTAGGAGTTTCATCTACTGTCATGACCAAGTGACTGCTTGTGACCTGAGTGATCAATAGTGATGACATTAAACTTCAGTTTTCATTTTCTTGTTGTGGCATGGATAGGTTTTCATAGTTCTGTAACTAGACTTGAAAAATAATTACCATAAATACACAAGAAAGTAATATCAGTATAATTTACCAAGTAACATTTACATAATTTCTGAAAGAAGGTAAACAGTAATTTTATGGAACATTTGCTGTTTACACTTCCTTTGGTTCTTGTAACTTGGAACACATATACATTAAATTAAAGGATAAAACACTGAAAGTTTAGTGAACTCCTCCCTTCCCAAGTGAAGAAAGGATTAGTCATGACGGACAAATAGCCCCTGGAGACTACAAGATTTTCCAAGAGTCTCCTCTAATAAGCTAGCCTTTATTTAGCCTCCTTGGTATATAGAAAACAAAAAGTAATATTCTCAACCCTGCCTGGATGAGTTTGATTTGTAATTGGGAAACTTAAGGGAAAGAATTAGGGAAACATTATAAAGAAATATGAAAATATATAAGTGAACTTTCACTTCTAGTAATAAAGTAAACCAGATTTTCAGAGAAAAACATTCCTAGTAACATCAAAATGCTAGATAAAATATTTTTAAAAAATTTCTTTTTCAAATTTTACTGAGTTGTCACAAAAGTAAGGAAAGTAGCAGGAAGAGGAAAGTTATTGAGAAAGTGGGATTCCATAGAGGTGATGATGTCTGGAATGAGCATTTGTACTGACCACCATGTACTGATTCCTGGTGGTCTAAAGCTTAGGCTTTAACAAAGAGAAAGAAGAAAAAGCCCGTGCCTCATTTGAGGTACGTATTGAGAATTTCTCTTCATATAATCTGGCCTCTTGAATTATTTGTTGGGCATACAGGTTCAGTAATTAAGGTGAAAGGATTCAACCCTGTCTACATGCCTTTTTTAGTTTTAAGCTGTCCGATATCGCCTTGTCATCTTTGAACAAATGTCTTTTGATCCATGTACAGGTTCCATATGAACACAATGAAGTGTTCTGAAATTCCTGTTCTTTGCAGTGTTACCCATAATTTGTTATGATCTACATGGTCACATGACTTTGTGTAGTTGATAAAACACAAAACACAGGTAACGATAGTTCTGATATATTCTCGGCTTTCAGCCAAGATCCATCTGACAACAGGAGTGGGAGCCCTCATTCCATGTCCTTTTATGAACCCAGCTTGAACTATTGATGTTTCCCTGTTGGTGCGTGGTTGCAGTCATTTTAAAATTACCTTCAGCAGAATTTTGCTGGCATATAATACTATTGGTATTTTTAGACTGTTTCCACATTCTGCTTGGTTGCTTCTTTTTGGAATGGGCATGAGTATGGATCTCTTTTGATCAACTAGCTATCTTCCAAATTTCTTCAGACAGACATGTTATTGCTTTTAGCATTGCTGGTTTACTATGTGACCTTGAGTATACAAGGTCCGACAGTTAAGTCCACCAACTTAATTGTTCAAAGTGCCACATACCTCATTGCTGAACAGCACTGTGATCATGTTAAAAGTACTCCCCTTGCAAAGCTGTGCACTGATGCCAATGCCCTTCGCAGCAGTTTTGGAACTGTTTCTGGAATGGCCATTGGACACGGTGGCACCATGGCAAGTTCATGAACTTAGTTGGATAGTTGTCTGTGAGGGAGTTTTTTAGCGAGAAACACCTACCTACTCACCTGATCTGGCCCTCCATGACTTTTTTCTTTACTGAAAGATAAAGGGAATATTGAAAGGAAGACATTGGATGACATTCAGGACATCAAGGGTAATACAATGACAGCTCTGATGGCCATTCCAGAAAAAGTTCCAAAATTGCTTTGAGGGCCACAGTAGGCACTGGCATCTGTGCATAGCTTCCCAAGGGGAGTGCTTCAAAGGTGAGATATTCAGCAGTGAAGTATGTAGCAGTTTTTCTAGGATGACTTAGTTAACTTAATTGTCAACTTTCCTATGTTTCTGAACACCTGATTATCTTATCATTAAAACTAGATACTGCTTCTTTTATTTGTCACGTGGTTTTTTGAATCTGTTACTAATGTGTGACAACACGTTTGAAAATGTATTACTATATAAACTTGAGGTGATATTGTGGTGATTAAACTCGTAGGTACATTTGCAGTTAAGTAGTTTTTTGTAAACACCCTTAGATACTTAAGCACCTCGCTTAACATTTATTTCTCAAGAATGACTCTGAGATCCAAACCTTGAACTGTTAAAATGCACATGTACTCATGTGCATGTATGTGTGTGCACTCGCTGATTCATATGCTGGATCCTCAGTGAGAGCAGAAACCAGTTCATAACTCTCTTCTCAGTGTCTAGCATAGTTCATAAAACATAGCAGGTGCTCACTGAATTTTTTTGAATGAATGATTATATAAATGTACATTACCCATTGTCATCAAGTCGATTCTGACTCAGAGTGACCCTATAGAACAGAGTAGAACTGCTGCATAATTGTTTTCAAGGCTTTAAGATGTTTAGAAGCAGACTGCTACTCTCTCCTGTGGATCAGCTGGTGGGTTCAAACTGCTGACCTTTCATTTAGCTGCCAAGTGCTTTAACTACTGAACCACCAGGATACCTTATAATATGCACATATAATTATAAAGAACTTCACATCCAAAAGAAAACATCATCTTACTCTTCTTGCAGTGACTATGTATGTATAGACAAGAATGTTACCTAGTCTAAAATTATTTTAAGCCATCCTCTTCATTTTCTATGTATATTTTTATGTGCTTTCATATAGAGAACAAGTTAATGCTAATAATAGCGAATCTCCATAGTTATGTCCTGAGGAAATGTGAAATAATAAGGTGGCTTTGTATAATTTTCAAGCCATGTCGTTGTCTTGAGTTGACTTGTGTCAACTTGGCTGGGATTCCCAGTACTGTGTGATTGCTTACCTTTTGTCATCTGATGTATTTTTCCTATGTGTTATAAGTCTTGCTTCTGTGATAAGTATTATGGCTGCTAATCAAAAGATTGGCAGTTTGAATCTACCAGGCCCTCCTTGGAAGCTCTATGGGACAGTTCTACTCTGTCCCATAAGTAGCTATGAGTGGGAATCAGCTTGCTGGTAGTGAGTTTGCTGTTTGGTATAATGTTAATGGAAACACTGGTGGCATAATGGTTAAGTGCTATGTCTGCTACCAAAAGGTTGGCTTTTTGAATCCACCAGGCACTCTGGAAATTCTGTAAGACAAGTCAGCTCTGTCCCATAGGGTCACACTATGAGTTAGAATCTACTCAATGGCAGTGGGTTTGTTTTTGTTTTTATATTATTAATTAGGCAGGACTGAAACTTCAGGATTAGGTTGTATCATAAATCAGTCTCTTTTGAAATATAAAAGAGAGACGCAAGGGAGGACCTCCTACCACCAAGAAATATTCTCTGGGAACATAGCTGAGCCTTTAGATCTTGGGTCCCTGTTGAGAAGCTCATAGTCCAGGGTAAGGTTGATAAGGAGGACCTTCTGAAATAGGAGCAGGCAGAAAGACATAGCCTTCCTCTGGAGCTGGCTCCCTGCATTTGGACTGTAGCCTTGTGGACTGTAAGAGAATAAATTTTTCTTTGTTAAAGCCATCCTCTGATGGTATTTCTGTTATAGCAGCCTTAGATAACTTAAGACAATCATCATTTGGATTTTAGTAATTATAGCTAAGAAATATCTTGGCCTGTTGCCCCTGAAGTGATTCCAACTTATAATGACCCTGTAGGACAGAGTGGAACTGCCTCATAGGGTGTCTAAGGAGCAACTGATGGATTCAAACTGCCAACCATTTGACTAGCAGCCATAGCGCTTAACCACTGCACCTCCAGGGTTCTACCTTGGCCTGTGGGAGGCTGGAAATTGATAAGTCTCACTATTGTGTTTTCTGTTTTAAGGTAAAGGTCGTTATCTCTTATCTCAATTTGCATGTCCTTTGAAAGGTTACTAATAGACTTGTTTACTAGGTCTGAGTTACTCCAAATGAGTCAACAATATTACTTGAATTGTGTATTCTGTGAGAGAACATGTTTTTCTTGCTGCCCAGTTTGCATTGTAACCATCTTCAGATGTTAAATTTAGTATAAGGTAGCTCTGTAACACGTTTGGATATAGTACTTTCTTAAATTCTTGTTGGTTAGCTTTGTTTTCAGTATTTTATCTTTCTCTGACTGTATTACTTAAAAGGATTTTAAACATCTTTTAAAGCCTTGGTTTTTTTGTCTTGAGGTTCAAGATAAAGTGCATAGCCATTGTAATACATTCCTAAATTTCACCACTGTATTTTCTCACGAATCTGCATACAAAATTTTATAGAATTTAGATGAGTTTTCCAACTATCAGATTAGATTATCTCAAAAATATCAGCATGTTAAACAGTTGCCATCCGTCTGTTTTTTAAATAGAAGTGGCTTGGAATTTGTCCATAAAACTCATTAAAGATCTAATATGTACTGAGATGCCTTCTCCAACTGTAACCTTTTTTCTTTCTATAAAAAGAGAAATTATGGTTGGGTGTTTTCTCTAGGCCTATAGCTAGCATGCCTAGAGAATCTTTGTATTACTGGCCTTTTGTGATTTTTATCTCTGATCCAAGTGTCTGTTATTTAAATATGGAAAGAGCCATTGGAACAGAGATGATGGTCAGTTTGTATTGTGGCAAAGTGGTAATAAAACAGTGTAATTAATTATTTTTAATATTAGAGAATTGAAAAAAAATAGTTTACTCCTGTGTTTTCCAGATCTTAACCTTGTTCATTAGTGAGAAATACATTTAAAATCACTACCTAAAGTTTAATATACACTTACATTAAAAATATCTAAAATGAATGATTCATGAAACAGCTTGTACTTTTTATCAGCATGTGGTGCACTTTGATATTCCGTATCCAGACCTAATTCAATTCCATTTTAAAACTTTGCTATTTATGACTCACTCACTTGATTTCCCAGCTACCAATATATGTTGTGTGACTTCTTTTTTGAAAAATAGTTTGTCTTTTTATTTACAGATCAAAATATATTTTCAACATGAATGTCTCAGATGACATTCAAAACTGCTGTGGTCTTCCAGCATTCTTGTAATTTTCACTCATGGATAATAACACAGGTATATTTTGAGTGTTCAGTTGACAGAGCTATATGTAACTAGACAGTAGGTTTTAAAAGAGGTAGGTAAGCTTCGAATATAGTTTGATAGGTCCTTAGCCTGACTTCAAAATTCATACAAATTCAGGAGTGAATAGAAGTAGTTCTGAAATTAAACTGAAAATCACAAAGGCTGTTTAAAATATTTTTAAAATAGTCCTTTGGTTTTTAGAACAAATAAATCTAGATTTTAGTTTTATAATGAGAGTTAACTTTAAAATGAATTTTTGTTTAAAAAGTGGTATTTACTCATTACTAAAAATAGTGGTTACTTTTGCCTTAGGAAATCAATGTCTCATAGTTTATTATAGCCTGTATTGAGATCTTGATAATACATTGGTTTTATTGGGAGTAGATTATTGACTTGAAAAATGTGACTTAGTTGCTACTTTATATTTATAAAATTTATGTTGATCAAAGCATTTACATATACCTATACATAAAATTTTATCTCACAATTTTATGATGTGTGGACAAGGCAGATATTAGAAAACAGTCGGCTCAGAACCAGGATCCAGAATGTCCCAACTCCTAGTGTTGTGTCCACTAATTCTAGTGAAATTATGTTTTTTTGAGTTTACCAATTTTTTTTCTTTCTCTTTATCGTATGTCTTTTTATGAAGTTTTATAAATATGGGTACCTCTTTGGTGAAACCACATTTATTTCATCACCATCCAGATGAGGTTAAAGATAGGGTTCTTAATAATGAATTTTTAGATAATTAAGCACCGATGATCATAACGTCTTAGGGAGAAAGGGGACAACAGGGATGAGTCACGATGATTCAGGTCACTGTAAAGAAAGAATGAAGTGGTAGCCAGTGGCTAAGAGGGAAGGGAAAATAAATCTTGCAACTACATCATATTATTTAGTAATATTTAGTTCTTTTTACTTGAATTGCTTCTCTGGACTACAAAAT
The DNA here is from genome assembly GCA_028571685.1 of Heterohyrax brucei. Lineage (NCBI taxonomy): Eukaryota > Metazoa > Chordata > Mammalia > Hyracoidea > Procaviidae > Heterohyrax > Heterohyrax brucei. Next base: position 140,092,660 of record CM053142.1, on the reverse strand, counting down.
TGAGACCTAGGTGTAATAATAGTTTATGTTTGCTCAGTGTTTTCCATGTATCAGGCAACAATTCTAAGAATTTGAATTTGTTTAGAAAGAAAATGTGTGGGCATGGGTCTGTGAGGATGTGTATTGTGAAATGTTTCATGCATGTCAAAAATATATTAAGATTTTCAGTTAATAGATAGGTACGCTTGAGTCGAGTTTGACTCCTGGTGACCTTATGCATAACAGAGTAAAACATGTTGCCCAGTCCTGGGATGTACACATCATAGTTGGCACATTCAGGTTCATTGCTGTGGCTCTTCTGTGGGTCCTTCTCACCAAGGGTCTCCCTTGTCCTCACAGGCTCTCTGCTTCACCACACATGATGTCCTCCTCCAGAAACTGAGTCTGCCTGATGATGTATTGGAAATCTTGGTGGTGTAGTTGCTAAGTGCTATGGCTGCTGACCAAAAGGTTGGCAGTTTGAATCCAGCAGGAAACTCTGTGGGACAATTCTCTGTTCTGTAAGGCTACTATGAATCGCAATTGTCTTGGCTTGATGGCAGTGGATGTGGTTTTTTTGTATATAATGTGTCCAAAGCAAGTGAGTTGGGTGTTGTTCTGTTGTGATCCGTAAGATTTTTATTGGCTAACTTTTAGAAGAAGATTGCCAGGTGTTTCTTTCTAGTCTTGTTTGATAATTTCCACATTCTGTCTGATCACCTTTCTTGGGAACAGGCATAAATACAGATCTCTTCCAGTCATTTTGCCAGATTGCTGTCTTCTAGATTTCACGTGAGCACTTTCAGCACTGTGTCCATGTGTTGAAACATTTCAGTTGATACTCCATCAATTCCTGGAGCCACGTTTTTTTGTCAGTTCTTTCAGTGTACCTTCAACTTCTTCCTTCAGTACTGTTGAATGTCAACCAGCTTGAGTAATACAGAGTGAGTTCTTCCCTTTTGGTTTTGTATCTCCAGTTGCACATTGTAGTAATTTATTTTGTCTTCTTGAACTGCCCTTTGAGGTCTTCAGCTCTTTTACATCATGATTTCTTCCTTTTGCTTTAGCTACTTGATGTTCAAGAGTAAGTTTCAGAGTATCTTCTGACATCCAGTTTGGTCTTTTGTTTCTTGAATATCTTTTTAATGATCTGTTGATTTCTTAATGTCTTGGATGTCATTCCACAACATCTGGTCTTTGGTCACTAGTATTCAGCCCATCAAATCTGTTCTTGAGATTGTCTCTCACCTCAGGTGGGGTATACTCAAGGTCATATTTTGGCTCTCATGGACCTTTTCTAATTTTCTTCAGTTTCTTTGAAATTGCATATGAGCACTTGATGGTCTTCTGCACGTTCAGCCTCTGGCCTTGTTCTAACAGATGATATTGAGATTTTTAGTTGCCTCTTTCCACAAATGTAGTCAGTTTGTTGTGTATTCTACCTGGTGAGGTCCATGTGGGTAGTCATCGTGTATGCTATGACAGAAGGTATTTGCAATAAAGAAGTTGTTGGTCTTGCAAAATTCTATCATGCAATCTCTGATGTCATTCTGTCAACAAGACCACATTTTCTACCTACTAGTCCTTCTACTTTGTTTCCAACTTTTGTATTCCCAACCAAAAACCCGGCACTGTTTAGTCAGTTCTGACTCATAGCAACCCTATAGGACAGAGTTGAACTGCCAAACTGTAGGTTAGCAACTGTAGTACTTAACCACTACATTACCAGTGTTTCCTTTTTATTCCAGTAACCAATAATTATCAGTGAATTCTGATTGCATGTTTGATCGATTTTGGATTGCAGAAGCTGATGAAACTCTTCAGTTTCTTCATATATATATTAGTGCATAAATTTGAATAATAGTCATATTCCTTGTAGGCATGTGGATATTTTCCTGCCACTGACAGTATTGTACTTCAAGATAGATCTTGGATGTACTTTTTGATGATGAATGCAATGTCGTGTCTCCTCAGGTTGTCATTACCAGCACAGTAGACTGTTATTGTTCCATTCAAAATAGCCCATACCAGTCCATTTCCTCTCACCAATGCTAAGGATATTGACGTTTATGCATTGTTTCATTTTTGACAATTTTCTTACATTCATACTTTGTGCATTCCATGTTAATGGACATTTGCAGCTGTTTTGTCTCATTTTGAATTGTACTACATCAGCAAATCAAGGTCCTGAATGTTCAACTTCATCTACTTTGAGGTAGCATCTCTTCCCTAGTCATCTTTTGAGTCCTTTCTGACCTAGGGGGCTCATCTTCTGGCACTATATCAGACAGTGTTCCACTGCTGTTTATAAGATTTTCACTGGCTAATTCTTTTCAGAAGTAGTCTGCTGGGTCCTTCTTCCTAGTCTGTCTTAGTCTGGAAGTTCAGTTGTTTTCAATTGTCATTTCCAGTAAGGAGAAACAGCCTTAGATCATGCTGTTGTGTATATATGGAGAATAAGTCTTTGAAATTTATGCCTAGTAAGGGAGAAAAGTTAGAGCTTATGGTAAATTACCTGTAAGAATGCACCCCTGAATAAATTGTAATTGAATTCTTTGTTGTCTAGCTATATGTTGCCCACATATTACTAACTAGAAAGTAAGAACTGTGATCAGAAAAATTCAGTCTACCATATATAAACAGCACTTGACTGGAGCTTTTTCCCTTGAAGTAAAGTAGTATATGGTAAAGAGATTTGAGTATAGTAGAGAATTCTTTAAGATCAGATGTAGAGATGAAATAATGTTATCGTTTGGGGCTGTAGGTACATTTAAAATTACTTTCTTACTAGATTTAATGAAGTGAGATCATACCAGTTACTGAGTTTTAACTACAGTAAAGAAAGGTGTTTGCTTTTGTCTCTGCAGTGATAAAGTTGTATTTTTTTAGTGGCAGTTTAAAATGGAAAATATCCATTGGTAGGTTGTACATTATGAAAAGTGTGAGTATCATGAAGAGTAAGTCTAGCAGCCTGCATCTGTTTCAGGGGAACATATGTTGGAACACGCAACAGTGCTGTGATGTCCTTTTAATCTTCTGTTGATTGGTGTGTATTAACACTGTCTGAATGACTCCTACAGTCTTGGTACAGATAAAACTTAAATGTTTATTCTTTGCTGTAGCTGTTGGAATTCATGGAATGGTACCTGAAAGAATACCTTTCCTTATGAATTCTTAATGATGGCTGAGGCAAGCGATAGATTAGATACAAATCTAGAAGCTTCAGGGAAGATCAACAGTATTATGTTTGTATCCATTTTTGAAGTAAGCAAAAGCTCCAAAGGAAAGGGTTGAAAGAGAGGAGAAGTGTGGTGGGTGTTATAAAAAGGAACGAATGTGGTATAAGCCTTGCTTTTTGAGAAAACAGGGAAAACCAGCTTTATTACTCCATTCCTGAATCTCTAAATATTGATCTTGGTTTGTTTTTGTAAAGCAGCAATTTATTGCATGGCATCACTGGTTTGGTAAAAGGGTAAAATACGGGGAATCGTGTTCTGCTTTATCAGTTCATTAAGAGGAAATCAGCATCATGGCTTAACGCTGCTTCTTTTAGTCCCTTTCTCTGTTTACTGCTGATTTGACAGTCTGTGGTCCTTTTCCTTTGCTCTTAAATGTGTACGTCCTTTGTTTGTGCTGGCGGGTGTTGCTACATTTCGATGTGAGTATAAAAAAAGGCTGTCAGTGCTACACTAGTCTGATTAGCCTTCTAGGTAAACATATACATGAAATAGACTTTCTAAGCCATGAAAGAAGAGAGCGCACAACAACGTAGATTTTCTTCATTTCCTGGGGTTTCACCTGTTTTATATTCTCCACGAATTGATGGCCGAAAGCTTATCCGGAATGCTTCATTTGGAGGATATAATGAACTTTCTCCTTCACTGCCAGGTTTGTTTGTTTAATCTTGCATGCTTGTTCTAATTTCTTAGACTTTTCATTAGAATAAATCAGGTATTTTAACATCTTAAAACTGTTTTCCTTTAAACAATGATAAAAAAGACATTCTGTATGAAAGATCAGGTGTCAGTAAGTACTCCCGTATGATTTGGCTTTTCTGTATTTTCTCTTACTGTCTCTTAAGCTGAAACTTGAGAACCAATGATACAGTAAAGTAGAATTGTTGAGTTCTTACAGCATGAATTTTTGTTCTAATTATAAAATAAATATGACCCTTTGATAACATGATGTAAATGAAAAATTCTGTAAATAAATAAATTGCTTTAAGAATTTTGCAGATGAATACTAAATATGATAATATTGTTAGTTGACCATTTTCTGCAGAATAGTAACTATGTTAAAATTGATGTTTTTGTTGTCTAATTTTTGAAATTATTTTTTCTTGTTAAATATATGTATATGCAAACAATTTTTGCTACGAAAATAGAATATTTTTAGAATTATGTTAAATGAAGTCAAGCATTTGATGGCTATGATTTAGGCATTAAACGTTGGTCAATGAGATGTAAATTGATTGTTTATTGTTTGAAAAACATTAATTTTAGCGCATATTTGGATATACATGTAAATATAATTTTATCTTTTCCTTTTAAAATATTAAACTGCTACCTAATTATGTATATATTTTTTAAGGTTATAGTTTTCTTTTAAAATAAAAAAAATATTCTTCAATACTCATGATACAGAAATACTGATTGAAACTCATGCTTGTCGTAGTGTTTATATCTTCTCTTGATAGTTATATTTTGTTTAATTTGAATTATGTTTCCTGTTTTAAAATTAACCCTTATTTGTTGGTTTTGTGAAGATTCATTCATGCCAGTAGGTATATGTACAGTTTTTTTGGATAGTGACACACCTTATAGAAAGTATTCACTTGGGTCAATTAATTATTATAAATCACTGATTGATACTTTTTTCCTAGCAAAAACCTCAGGCCTCAACTTTCATAAATAGCGTAAGCTTTAATCAGCATTCATAATCCATATTTAGTCTTCTTAATGTAACAGTTACTATCATTCTTATGTTTTAAATTTTTGTGCATTTTAGTATTTGTATTTGCTCAGAAGTGGGTTTGAAAATACAACACTGAATTTTTTTTTTTTTATGCTGTTAAATACTCTATTTGCTTTTAAAGTGAGACTTACTGGTAGTTCCATTTATGTATTTGTCTCCTTGGTATTTTGTTGTTGTTGTTGTTTTAAATCAGCAAGCTTGCTAGCACATGCTCTTTGCTGACCTTCATGCTGTCATAACAAAACTTCAATTTTTTAAAGTTTGATATTTTTTAATTCTAAGCAAAATTGTCAGTATATCTTTTCAAAGAGTATATTGAGTATGTTGAAAATGCTCCTGTCGGGATTGTTTTAATGGAAAAGTAAATGATTGACTTTGTTTTGTAGTTCTTAACAAGAGAAGATCACATTCATAGAAGTGATTCTATATTTCATTCCCTTTAATACAACCAGATTTTGTATTACAACTAGCAGTAAGAAAAAGCTCTTGAAAGGATCTGTTTCATTTTATCAGCCAAGAGGTAAAATAGAAGTACTTCAAAGACATGGGTTTTTGTTATGTATTTTTTAAGTTAAAAGTTTTAAAATAAACACAGTTTAAAAGATGTATTTGCTTTGATATATCATCGCAGGGGAGGTTAGTAATTTTTAGAGAGAAACTGTGTTACCATCTTGAGCACAAATTTTTTTCATTTAATTTCCCTTAGGAATTTTGGGACAGGAAGAGGATCACTTCTGCTTTACAAAACGTACTGGTATAGGCATTTTCTTTCTTTTTTTAATTGTGATTCAGTGAAAGTTTACAATCCAAGTCAATTTGCCATATAAAACCCCAACACATGCTTCCAGGCGACTCTGTGTTCTCCTCACCCCGTGACAGCATACTCATCCTTTTCGTTCTTTGTTTCCAGTATTCATTCAACCAACACATGTCCCCTTCTCTCTACCCTCCCATCTCAACTCTAAAGAGGAGCTGGTCAGACAGTCTCATATATATATTTAAGCCAAGAAGTACACATACCACCTGCATCACTCTGCATATTTTACAGTGCAATGCAGTCTTTGAAGAGTTGGCTTTGGTACTCGTTTCATCTCTGGGCAAGAAGCAAGTCCAGGGGTCATGTTCTCAGGGGACCTTCCAGGATGTCAGACTATCAAGTCTAGTCTTTTAATAAAGAGTTCTAGATCTGCATTCTCCCTTTTCTTGTGGTATATCAGGGACTGTAGGCCAGTCTTTGGTAGTGGCAGAGCACCATCTGGTTCTGGTCTCATGCTAATGTAGTCTCCCAATCATACGACCTCTTCTGTCTCCTGGGCTCATATTTTCATCATGTCTTGGATATTGTTGGTTTTCATCTGCCCCAGGTATGTTGGGATCAATTGACGTTCTTTAGGTGGGAGCTTGCTGGCTTTTAAGACCCCGTATAACCTTTTTCTTGATGATGAACTATGATCTAAAGATCCTCTTTTCTACTTTTTACCCCATGTTCTACTAGTAACACCCTAATACAAATGTATTCTTTTGTTTTCCGTTCATGCTTTCTTATCTGTTTCTTCCCTTATTCTCAACTGTTACTTCTAGGTAATCTCATTACACCAGTCTCTAGAACAGTACCTAAAAATGGAAGTAAATAAACTTCAAACAAAGGAATCATCTCTGGACAAACTCTATGATGTTTAGCTGTTTGTTTGTTTTTTTTTTTAAGTTTAATTGTCAGGTGTTTTATTTATTTTTTTTTCTGGTTAGCTAGTATTATTAGTAATTTTTTTAAATTTGTTTCGATGGTGGAAAGCATTTCTAAAAAGCATGAATGTATTTTCTTATGAGGAGACCATAGCAGTCTTTTGCTTGAGACTTCGGTACAGTATCTGCTCGAGCGTTTTTCCTAAGAGAATCCGAACCACTGAGAGTTAAGGAGCTTACCTGAGGTCAAACAGCTAGTAAAGGGTAGTGCTAATATTAAACTAAGGTAGTCTGACTGTAGCTTGTCTTTGAAGTATTCCATAGCCTTCTTTATAAACAGCTGTCTTATTGTATCATAATTTTTGCATACTTCTTACTAGACAACAGAAATTTTTATGATATAGAACAGTGTCTACTCATTTTTGTTTCTAATATCTTGACACATAGTAGGTACACTATAAATATTTATTAGATGTATCATTATCATATTGCTGAGAAATTTGCCATCATTCTAAATATTAATTACTCTGAATATGTTATTGTTACAGGCCTGTTTGAAAAATGCCTAAGTCAGCCTGAATGACTGTTAGAGAATGAAGACAGACAACCTAGTTTCAAATGCTGACTTAGCTATTTATTGGCCAAATGGAAGGGATTTGTCTTCAATAAAATACTCAAAGGATACTGTTTCAGTCAGCTAGTGCTGCTGTAACAGAAATACCACAAAGTGGTTGGCTTTAACAATGGAAAGTTTATTCTTACACAGACCAGTAGGCTACAAGCCCAAATTCAGGACGTTTTCTCTAGGGGAAGGCCTTCCCCCTTGTCTGCTCTGGAGGAAAGTCCTTGTAGTCGATCAGTCTTTGTTCAGCGTGCATCCTAGAGTAGGAACCTCGGGTCTGAAGGACAGACTTTTCTCCCTGTGCCGCTTTCTTGATGGTGTGAGGTTCCCAGTTCTCTGTGTCAAATTTTTTCGTTTATATCTCAGGAGACTGCCTTAAAGCAGAAAACAAGCTTACACATTGAATGTTGCTCTACCAACACAGCTGTTGCCCATCCACCATTATCAGCATCATAGAGGGAGGAATTCCAGTATGGAGGAACATCACACAATGCCAGGAATTATGACACAGCCAAATTGTTACAGATTTTTAGGGAAAACATTCAATCCATGACATCACACCCTTTGTTCTCTAAAAAAAAATCATCTTTGTAACATGTAAAACATATTCGCCCTATCACAGCAAAAGCCTTCAAGTTCAAGTCCAAAATCCAGAAATTCCTCTTTAACTGTGAAAACCAGAACATAAGTTATTTACTTCTAACATACAATGGCAGATACAAGCTAGACATTTCCATTATAAATGGGAGAAAATTTCAGGCAGTGAAGGCATTAACAAACAATAAGCAGGTCAGCAGAACACTTTACATTACCCCTCAAAGCTTTGAAAATTATCTTCCATTTTCTGAGACATTTTACACAATAACTTTGTTCTCTAGACTCGAGGTATTGGCCACACTCTCTGGATTCTGAGTGAAGACCCCCAGCCCACTGCTACAACTCTGCCTCATAGGCCCACTTGGACAGAAACTCTGCCCCCTTGGCTTTAGGTGCACCCTAAACCCAACAGAGTGGCAGTTCCACCCTTACAAGCACAGAAAGCCCTGATTCACCCTTTCAAACCTCTGAGGTCATGGCCATACCTTTTGAGACTGAGGCAGCTTAGCTTCTCATGCTCTTTGTCTCTTCACCTTCGGCTTCCTCTGGCCACCTGGCCTGAGCCTCAGGCCCCTCTCTGCCCTGCTGGGGCAAGAGTTCCAAGCTCTGTAGTTACACTGATTCAACTGCCTGGAAGCACCCTACTCTGCTGGGAAGTCTCCTGCACACAGGCACTCAGTTCTGTTGCTGCATGGGTCAGCAAGGCTAGCTCTACCGATTCAAGTGCCTGGAGGCAGCCCGCTGTGCCAGGAAACCTCTGTGCACAGGCACTTAGCTATCTTGTTCCAATTATCAGCTCCAGTGCAGCCTGTGTGTTCTGCTGCAGCCACTGCTGCTGGTCCTCTGCAGCTTCTTACCGTCTGTGCCTTCTGCAGTGTTAACAATTCTCCATTCCTTCTGAGTCTTCTATCCATTCAGTTTTAAAACCACTTGCACATTTTAGGTATTTGTTAGAGCAGCACCCCACTCTCTCAGTACCAAATTCTGTTTTAGTCACCTAGTGCTACTCTAACAGAAATACCATAAGCAGATGGGTTTAAAAAAGCAAAGTTTATTTTGACATGGTCTAGTAGGCTACAAATCCAAATTCAGGATGTCTGCTCCAGGGCAAGGCTTTCTTCCTTATACTGTTACTACTTTGATAGCTTAATGGTAGAGACAAAATCATTTAGGAAAAAAAAAACTTAAGGAATTAGTGAAAACCACACATCCTCTCTAGAGAAAAGATTTTTCACTGTAGGCCTTAAATTATTATTACATATAATTTTGCAGAGTCCGCGATAACCAGGTACACAAGATGTGACATGATGAATAAGAACTAGCAGAAACAACAGGAAAAAAGGCCACCAGGCTTTTCAGATATTAGCATAATCAGATACAGATTATTTTTTTAAAGCTGTGTTTACTGTTAATTTAAAAAACAATGACAACAAAGAGCAACTAGGAAAACAGGAAACTTTTGCAACAGGAAATTATAAAAAGTAGCCCAGTCAACTGCAGACATGATAAATAACTTTAGAAACGAAACAAAACAAAACACAATAACCAAAATTAAAAATTAGGAGACCTATTAGTAGCAGTTGGACATCCAGGTAAAGATGGAGTTGGTAAAGAGGAAGATATGTTACCCAGGATACAGCAGAGAACACAGAAAGGTGAACAGTGTAGAAAAGAGGCAGAAAGATGGGACGTAAAGGGAATACATGTGTCATGTATTTTTGCAGGTAGGGAGAAGAGTCATAAAAGAGTGGGAAAAATGGTACAAAAACAATTACTTTTTTTATTTTTTTATTTTTATTTTTATTTAACATAACTGAGTGAAAATGTACATTCACATGTAAATTTACATGCCCCCCTATATGCAGCTTCCACTGCTCTCCCTGTCCGGTGACTGCACACTATTCCTCTCTGCTCCATACATGTCTCATCCTCCCAACAGTCTCCTTTCCCCTCCTCTCCGTCCACTCCCCTTCCTCCAGCCAGAGGTCACCAAGATGATATCCTATAGATGTATAGAACCACAATTACTTTTCTTGAACTAATCAAAAACACAAGTTCATAGATTTTCAGAAAGTCTGATGAATTCCAGCAAAATAAAAAGATATCATGCCTAAATATGACAGTGAAACCATATGACACCAGAAACAGAGGAAAGAAAAACCAGATTTTCTTCACAAGAGTGATAGTTAAGCTGACTTGTGCTTATCTTCTTTTGGTTTGTGGGTTTCTTTGTTATTCCCTTAGTGATGTCTTTTAATAAATATAAGTTCCTTTTTCAACAAAGTACATTTTTATCGATTTATGAAAAAAATCCTCGAGTTTTTTTCTTTGGTTAGTACTTTGTGTGTTCTGTTTGCCTAGCATATTGAAAACTAGCTTTGACAGAAAATTTTCATCATATTTATTATATATAATTTCATATCCATGGAAGGAGCACTCAGGCACTTGGCTGCCAACTTAAGGGCTACTTGTCTACCCAGATGTGCCTTAGAATAAGGCTCTGGCAATCACTTTCCGAAACGTCACAGCCATTGAAAATCCTGTGGAATGCAGTTCTACTCTAAAACACATGGGGTTGATATGAGTCGGAATAGACTTCATGGCAACTGGTTGGCTGGTTGGTTTATTGGTTAGTTGGTCAATTTTACTTGGGAGGATGATTACAAGAGAAATTGTTACCCCAAATCATTACTGAACAAACTTGTTGAGATTCATAATCTGAAGCTGCCATGTATTATTTACAATGGCCAGCGATGTGTTGTAGTTTTCACAGTTTCAGTCTCTCAATCTGAATTTATTCCCCCAGTGTTCCTTTGCTACCAGTTCTGAATTTAGTTTTCAATTTAGCAAAGAGGCGTGAAAAGTATGGTGGATTTGTTCTATCATTTATTTGTTTGAAACTAACAGAAAACATTAGAATAAAATCTGTATGTTTGGGGAGCACAGAAGAGAAGCGCTTAGCTTACATTAAGTGAGAAAGACTTCATTGCTCCTCTAAGGTAGTTGGATGCCTTCAGTTCTGATTCGTAGTAACCCTGTGTGACAGAGTGGAACTGTTCTGTAGGATTTTCTTCACTGTAATCTTTACAGAAGCAAATTGCTAGGTCTTTCTACCACAGAGCTGCTGGGTGGATATGAACCATCATCAGTCCTTTGGTTAGTAGTCAGGTACCTAACTGTTGCATCACTAGGGCTTCTTATTGCCTCTCAAGGCCTTAAGAGATTCTAAAGAGATATTATACTAAAAATGACCTTTAGGGGTTTATAATTGCATAACACTATGTGTACAGACATTTTACACTTCTGTTAATCAAATAAAATGTATGCTTAAAATTATATGACTAACATGAATTTGCTTTTTAGCATTAAGGCATATTTATGTTTTAAAGTAGTAATACTGATAGATGGACTTTTTTTAAGGTTTTGAAAGAGGGAAGGAAGATGTTTCTCAAAATAAAGATGAATCTTCACTTTCTATGTCAAAGAGCAAGGTAAGCACACTGTTTTTCAGTTTACATGTAAGCATACAGTTTTTCAGTATTTAAGATGAGAGAACTAACACTGTCAGATTTTTTTTTAGATATTTTTAGATTGGCTTATCTAAACCATGTCAGGCGTGTAAAAAAAAGGAAAAATTCCCCTGTGATTGATTTAAATATTGTTAATTACTTGGAAATATGATGTTAAAAACTGGTGTTCTTACCAGAATTATGTTGTTTCTGATATGTCTGCTCTAAGAGTACTTCTCAAATAGGAGTTTGAATGTTACATTCAGAGGTATTCATAGGGTTTGTAGTTGTTTTAAAACTCTGAAATATTTTGAATTCACCTGGATATTAATGAAAATATAGAGATTTTGTCATTTGAAGGCCAAAGATTAGACATTTTCTTAGGCGGAGACAGTTTGCCTAATTTTCATTTCTCAACTGGAATGCTTGTACATACGTTTATGTCTCAGAGAATTTTTTCTTTATATCTACATAGTTTTCCTGTGAGTTTATAGTGTACTAAGCTTTCTGTAATTTTTAAAGGATTTGACTTTTTTTTTGCAATTTCTGTGCACATTTATTAGCAGCTTTTATGCTTGTAGAATCAAACTTCATTTTCTGTAAGAAGACTAGTGTCTTAAACTGCTGAAAGCTCTGCTAATCTCAGCAGTAGGCATTACTTTTATAACCTTATTTATTTATTTGTGCTTCTCCTCCTGTGAGTAGTTGAGAGGATTCCACAGTATGTTTACATGTGTAGTTTTACACAGATTTTGTTGGAATTTAGCTTTTCAAGTATTCATTACATAAAGGTATATCCACATATGTGAAAAGTACCTTGGAGGAAGCTTAATAGTACTATATTCTTATGTAGCCTGTATATGAGAAATACCTTGATCATTGTACATGAAGTGTATAATTAAAATTAAGGAGGAAATAACTTATCTTGGGTCTGTCATGGTCAGAAGTAAAAACAACCTATGTTCAAGCAATTAATATTAGATTTGGTGAATGAATAGCAGCAGTGGTCTTCCTGCGCAGAAGCGTAAACACAGTGCAGAGGCCTGTATAGCACAGACGCCTCCGTGGAGCCTTCGGAGCTTTTGAGGGGAGGAAGACGGACAGGAACCTTTGTGTCTCTCAGTGAAGCGGTGTACAGTGATGAAAAAATAGGGCTTTGTAGCTGCACAGTCCTGTTGCTCCTAGCCACTCATGGCTTTTTGAACCTAAATTAGTAAAATTGGAAGTTTAGTTTCTTTATCACACTACCAGTAGCCACAGAACCCAAAAAACCAAACCCACTGCCATCAAGTGGATTTCAACTCATATCAACACTAGAGGACGGAGCAGAACTATCCCACAGAGTTTCCAGGTAACACCTGGTAGATTCAAACTACAGACCTTTTGGTTATTAGCTGTAGCTCTTAACCACTGTACCATCAGGGTTTCCCAGTACCCACATAGTGGCTGTCATATTGGATAACTGACATACAGAACACTTTCATTATTCAGAAAGTTCTAGTGAGCAGTGCTGCTAATTTAGAATCAAAATAGGTGAGTTTAAGTCTTGAGGCTTACCTATTACGTATGACTTCTTAGTTGCTCATTACGGTGATGTTAGCAGTTCATTGTATTCAGAGCTTATTATTTGTTGTTTTCCTTTTAAAACAATACTAGAGAACACTATTGTTAGTCCAGTTTCATAAAGGAACAAGCTAAAGCTTAGAGAAATTAAGTAACTTTTTTCAAGGGTCAAAATTAATTAGTATTAGAGCTGGAATTCAAAATAAGTTTAGTTATCTGTATAATAAAAATAAGATCTATCTCTCAGATTCTAATGGGGAAAGTACTTAACATGAACTTAATTTTCTTCCTTTAAATAAAGAATTATAGTGAGTAAATTGGACTGGTAACATAATAGCTATTTGTATAAGTAAAATTATATTCACATTATTTTTTAAGAGGTGAAGTTTAGTAGGAAACCCTGGTGGTGTAGTGGCTAAGTGCTACAACTGTTAACCCAAAGGTTAGGAGTTGCATCCGCCAGGTGCTCTTTGGAAACTCTATGGGGCAGTTCTACTCCGTCTTATAGGATCTCTATGAATTGGAATCAACTTGATGGCATTAGATTTTTGTTTTTGAAATTTAGTAAGTCTTGCTTAAAGTGGATTCAGTCTAGGTTTATTCTGTCAATTTAAGAGATCCATAGAGTGGGACAAAAGAGTTGAACAAAACTTGTATGTGTGGTTTTTACTGGCATTTAATTTTTCAAGACCTACATGACACAAATTTTTTGGCACTTAGCTTTTCAGACCTACTGGACTGATGAGACTAGAGTAACTCCCAGGACTGTTGCCCTAAGATACCTTTGAATTTGTAATCGAGGACATTTCTGTAGGTTGCTTTCCAGCCAAATACAGATTGGCTTATAAAATAGGCACTGTTACTTGTGAGTAATGTGCTCCCGTAAACAATTAACTGTATGAGATCAGATGGTCAGCAGTTACCCAGAAGCACAGACGGGAAGATATGGAGAAGGGAACCTAGATCAGCGGAAAAAGAACAAACAATGAAATTAATGAGAATGCCAGCACATTGCAAGACTTAACAACCAATGGCACAGAACAATTTCTATAAAAATTGTTAGAGAGGAACCGAATATGCTGTGTAAACTTTCACCTACAACATAATGAAATATTATTTAAAAAAAAAAGAAAACACCAGACTAGGAGACCCAGGCTCTGATATTTTTGATTGTTAGTTTAGAAAATCAGCTTCTCTGAGTCACCCTTTCATGATCCCAAATGAACATAAAGCCACTTGTTATACTCATTTCTCAAGGTGCTTATAAATCAAATAAAAATATGAAGTATAAACTGAAAGTCTTAAAATGACTTAAAGCATTAGTAAGCATTTAGGGACATTAGATAGTGATAGCTAAGAAGTAGATGCCAGGAATATTTTTATTTAAAATCTGTACAAATTAAGGTGCTTTAGTGCTAAATGCAGCGAATGCTTTTATTTCTTCACATTTAAGAAGGAGTAGCAGTAGGACAGTATATTCTGTTACTTCCTAGAATTTACGTGATTTGTTTTTTTTATTTAGAGTATTTCAACTGTTAGAAAATTACATTGCTCTACCTACTTTTTTATTGAGTAAATGATTGTCTGTGTTCCTTGAAAATATTCTGGAAAAGAGAATGCAAACATTTATAAATGCTCTTATTAAATATTGTCATTATTCATTAGTTTGTGTGTGTGCACGCGCTAGCATGTTGGCTTACCTCTATACGTGCTCTTCACTTATCAGCTATCTCATCTGACATTTCACATTTACAACAGTAATAAAAAATCTACCGTCCAGCTATGTTGAGTATTAATGATGTATACATCTGGCAGTAAACAACACCAGGTGTTGTCCAGGCTCAACAGTGGCAGCTATGTAGGGGGAGGGAGGAGGGAGTCAGGAGATGAGTCTTCACTGTTTCCATGTGGCTGACTAGTTGATGGCGCATAGTGGGGTCATGTAAAGCTACTCACACTGTCGGTGGATGGATGATGATGCCTGTGCACCAAGCCTCGGCTGATGAAGGCCAGAGCCTCCTCTGTACTCAGGGCTATCATCTTCCAACTGGAGTGATGAGTCCTCACCAGTGCCCATGGCCACCTCAGAATGCTTGCTGATCCTGGTTGAGAGGAACGCAGCTGTTGTGTTTTGTAGTTTGGGTGACTGGCTGAAGGTATACAGAATGCTACAGAGTGTCACGGCGGGGGCCCTAGGACAGCTGGCTGCAGAAATGTAATTTGGCTTGTTAATCCAGTTGCAGGCCTCTCTCAGGTGAAATTTTGCCTTATGTTGGGACTTAGTAGCCTGCCAGAGTACTGTGGTGAACTCTACCTTTTAACTTCATTTTTGCGTAACAACCTGGTCTTTGGAATCTAACCATATCAATAAGTGAAGAGTGAATGTATTACTTTTCAAACACAAATATTAGAGAGAAAAAAAATCAGTATTTGAGAATAGGTATTTGCATAAATCACAGCATTAAATGTAAAGAAAGTCACAAATAGCTTTAACGTTAACCTTTGTATAACATTAACCTTTATATGCTTTGTGTATTGAATAGGTAGCTATTATTTTTCTTTTGTTCATTTCAGTCTGAATCTAAACTTTACAATGGCTCGGAGAAAGACAGTTCAGCTTCAAGCAAGCTCACAAAAAAAGAATCTCTTAAGGTTAGTTTCCACAATTACTTTTGAACAGTAACTGGTGTTTTGAATGTGCTTTTGAAAGCAGGCTAATAGTCTAAGAAACTGTAACTGTCCTAAAAGAAAGGGGGAAAAAAATTCCAAACAGATACATTGACAGTCACACTTGGAAGATGTGAATATTTATGTATATATAGTACCCTGGGTCCACTGTTGAGGCTGCTCGCTCAGGGTTCCAGGGCTACTTTAGTCTAACTGGTCAGTCCAGAGGCCAAAGACTTGAGATCTCTGCATACTCATATTGGAGTTGGGCATGTCTCTGTGTCTGGTGGCATGTTCTGGAGCCCATTAAAATTAGTTTGTTAACTGCTAGGTCATGGGCTGATTTTAGCCCATAGGTAAATATGTTTTCTTGGCCTGTGTGATGTTTAAAAATTTTGAGGCAACAATTAAAAAATTCAGAATTCCAGCTTCTTTTAAGAAATACTTAGTGCTGGGTCTGCTTTCCTGAATGGCCACAGAACCTGACGCTTAATTAAAGAACACATGCTTTCTAGTTGGCTATGGTCGTTGCCTAACCTGTGTTATCATTTTGTGTCTCATGCCTGGGCCCTGTTAAGCAGTTCTTTTTGCAATCCCATGTTAAATCTGTTGATCAGTATATGCTGTTAATGCACTGTCAGGTTTTCTGATTGTAGAATGATTAAAATTTTGTTATGTTGTCTCTATCATTAAAGGTAACTTTTCTGGTGGAAGATTTTGTGTTCAAGTTTTTTAAAAACTGTAGTCACTGATAGGTTATCACCACTCTTCCCCCACCCAAATCGCAGCCACAACAGAGTAATAAGACTGTTAATGCAAGCTACCATCCAAAATTTTCGAAGTGACTTGTGAAAGTAAAACCTGGATAACATTTTAGACTACTTAATTTCGTTTATGTTATTTATATTTCACATAGTTCAAGGAAAGAGTAAGACTGCATGCAAACGACTGCCACATTGTTTGTAATGTGGAAAAACTGATAACAAGGCCAATTTCCATCCGTAAGAGAATACATTAAGAAAAGTTTTAGAAACAGTATAGCATGATGGTTAAAAGTATAGAATTTGGAGCCAGTCTTCCTTTGTTTCAATCCTCCCTCCACCTCTTATCAGCTATGTGATCCTAAACAGGTTACTCAGGTATAAAATAGGAAAGTATAGTTCTAATTCACAAGGTTACTGTGAGGATTAAGTGAAGTGATATATGTAAAGAACTTAAAACAATGACTAGTATACAGTATGAACTCAGTATTTTCTGATTATTTTATTCATACTGGAAAGCTTCTCAGTAGCTGAAAGAATGAGACAGCAATACAAAACCCTCCAAAGAATATTGAGTGCCAGACATTTTACATTGTGTATATATTTCTATAGGTTGTATATATGTTTATGTATAGAAAAGATCTCAAATGATGCTTTCTAGGTGATTGACAGTGGTCAGTTCTAGGAATTGGAATAGAAGAAGAGATATTATAAAGCCAGTGTTTAGCTTTATTTGTGTTGTGTGAAATTACTGACATGTGATGGTATTCATGTGTTGTATACCTAAAAGGAGGTGAATTCTTTTAAAAAAATACAGAGAACTGGGCTGGTAATCAGAAAAACTGGATTTTTACCTGCTTCTTTAGAAATTTCTCAGTCTTAGAGACATATGAATGGGTCACTACATCAGCTTGTGACCAGGAGAACCAGATGGTGCCCGGCCACCATCAGTGATAGCCATGTCTTACTGAAAACACAAGAATAAAAAGGGGTGCACCCTGAGATCTCCACTAAAAGACCACAATTGATGGTCCAGGGGCCTCAGAGTTCCCCTGGGAGCGTGGCCTCTGACCCTGATGCTGCCCCTGTCCGTAAATCATAGTGGAGGTCAACTCTTCTGACAGGAATGGATTGGACTTGGCAACACAGAGTAACCATATAATGTGTGCACTTTATGGTTCTATACATCTATAGGATGTTGTCCTGCTGACCTCTTACTGGAGGCGGGGGAGTGGGTGGAGAGGAGGGGATAGGATATAGTTGGGAGGACATCAGAGAGGAAGAGTGTGCTGTCACCAGGCAGGAAGACCAGTGGGAGCTGCATATGGGGGCATGCAAGTTTATATGGAAGTGTACATTTTTGTTCAATCATAATAAAAATAAGTAAATAAAAATTTAAAAATTAGCAGTCTTTAAAAAAGGGTTGTTTCCTTCTAAGAGGCAAAAATTCTAAACAAAAAAGAAAAGGTTTAAATTTTTGTACTCTACATTCTGTAGACCTAAAAAAAATTGGGACAGGAAAGACCATTCCTTTTAAGTTTCTTATTTCTTTTTCCTATTATTTCTATAAAAATAGGTGCAAAAGAAAAATTACCGAGAAGAAAAGAAAAGAGCCACAAAAGAGTTACTCAGTACCATCACAGATCCTTCTGTTATTGTTATGGCTGATTGGTTGAAGGTCAGTTTATATTGAATGTTGAAATCAAATTGTTGAATGTTTACCTACTGGAATAGGAAAACCCAGAGTGTAGCTAAAGCCCACAAGGCAAACTCCTGAGATGATTGTTTTGCACTGGCAGAGAAACTATTAGTTGTATTCCAGAGGTTCTGTGTTACAATCTTCAGGAAGAGGAGGCACCTTAATGTTGTTTCAGCTAACAATAACATCAAGTATGTGTAGCCATTGTTTTAAAAAGCTTAGTATATGTAGCACTATACTGTCTAATGTAACAACTGCAAAATTTTTTTTTCTGTTCAAATTATGTTTGGCTGTTAGTGTAGACTTGGTGTATGCATTGTTAAGAAGAGATGAGACAAAGTTGTTATTAAAATTACCATTTGAAAAGCATTGCCAATTACATACTGTTTTCACCATGCCCTGTTTTGGCCTCTAGTTATTTCCACTGATGTGGGTTTCGGTCATTGAGACTAAAAGTTAACTTTGGGACTGATTTTGTAAAAAATCTGACTCCCAGGAAGTTTCAGCACCTGACTTTTATCTAAGAATCACACCTGATGGGAAAGCTTGTCTCTTTTCCCCATGAGTTGGCAAAGCTGCTGCCTAATAACCCTTAGGAGATCTGTCATAGACCTTCTTTTGCTAAACATAGTCTCCCTGGCTGTTCAGGCAATACTAGAGTCGTCTTCAGTTTTGTGCTGAAAATACCTTCTAACTTACTTTGACTCCACGTCACACTTGGATTTTTCAGAACTGCACCTACTCTTGTCATTTAACACTGGATTTCTCCAGACTATCCCCAACCCACTAGTAATTCTCCAGCCCATCCCCTGACTGACTTTCTACATTTTACCCTCATTCTGGTAATTTATCCTCTGTGTTTTCTATTGTCACATCCCCAAAATCCAGAATGTTACCTCAAATAGAGAAACACTGTCTTAGTCATCTAGCAGTGATATAACAGAACTATCACAAGTGGATGGCTTTAACAAAGAAAAATTTATTTTATCACAGTCCAGTAGTCTGCAAGTCCAAACTCAACGACATCAGTTCCGGGGAAGGCTTTCTCTGTTGGCTTTGGAGGAAGGTTCTTGACATCAGTCTTCTCCTAGACTGGAAGCTTCTGGTGTCAGGGACTCTGGGACCTTTACAAAGGGTGTGCTCTGCTCCTGGCACTGTTTTGCCATTTAGTAGCTATTTGAAAACAGCTATGGAGATTGAAGTACAGGTTTTATGAAAATTTTTAAGTAAAACATTCATTGGTGCCGTTACTTGGTTTATATCTGTGGAACAGAAAGAGAAAAATATCTTTGTTTCTTAAGTAAATTTATCTTTGTGTAGATTCGTGGTACTCTAAAGAGCTGGACCAAGCTGTGGTGTGTGTTGAAACCTGGAGTGCTACTGATCTATAAAACCCAAAAAAATGGTCAGTGGGTAGGAACAGTCCTCCTGAATGCCTGTGAAATCATTGAGCGCCCATCAAAAAAGGATGGCTTTTGTTTCAAACTTTTTCATCCTTTGGAACAATCTATTTGGGCAGTGAAGGTAAGTTATTATAAGGTCTTGTTATGAAGGTAAAAGGTAAGGATGACAAGCTATGAGTAGGTCTGAGATAAAACTGATCTCAGAATAATTTTAATGTAATAATTGCTGCCCCCTGCCAGAACTTCTAAATTTGTTTCTGTTTCAAGCACATTATTCCTCTTTCTATCTCTGCCCACCCTGAAAGGTATCCTCAAAGGCTTTGTTTACCTTTGAGATACAACTGGAGAAATTTTTCCAAGAAGTGTTTCTCAAATTTATATTAATGTTCTCTTTCGTCCCCACAGATTCAGTTTGTACTGTGTTACCTTGAATTTGTAATGACTGTCTGTGCTTTGTAACATTTTATTGTGTTTACTGTTGTGGTTTTCTCTTAATGAAAATTGTAAGACCCCTAAAATAAGAATTGCCGTTTGTTTTTGCCAGGTCAAGAAAGATGAATTTTTACTGTAGTACACATAAATGTGTGGTACAAAGCTTTGTCAGGAAAAGTGACTGTACTTAATCTAACACAGCAATTTTCTTCAAAAGTGGAGCTCTATTGTTTTTATGACTGTAAATCATTATTGTGTGGACTGGTGTTATAAAGGCAAAAGCAGAAGCAGGAAAATACAAATAACCTATTTGATAAATTTACCAAGAAATTGTGCAGTGAGTAGGCATATGCTGACTATACAGAGAAGTCTAGTTTTTAAGTTTTCACAAAGTTATAATTGCTTCAGTTTTTTTTAAGAAAGTCATTTACACGTGAATGTAAGTTTAGAATTCCTCCCTTAAAGAAAACCACTTGACATTATGGTGGTTTGCTGTCCAGTTGATTCCAATGATGCCCCATAGGGTTTCCTAGACAGTGATCCTGATGGGAACAGATGGGCTGGGTTTTCTCTCCTGTGGAGCCACTGAGGGGTTCAGACTGCTTTTCGTTTAGAGCCAAGCATTTAACCATTTCACCCCCAGGGCTCCTATTAACCAACATTTGGTGTTGTTGTTAGGTACTGTTGAGTCACTTTCGACTCACACTGATCCTGTGTGCAGCAGAACCAAACAGGGCCTGATTCTGCACCATCCTCCCCATTGTTGCCATTTGAACTCAGTGTTGCAGCCACTGTGTCAGTCCACCTCACTGAGGGTCTTCCTCTTCACTTACCCTCTATGTTACCAACCATAATTATTTCCTCCTGATAACTTGTCCAGAATACACAAGATGAAATCTCATTATCCTCACTTCTAAGGAGCTTTCTGATTGTATGTCTCTATGACAGATTTGTTCGTTCTCTGGCAGTCCATGGTATATTCAGTATTCTTCACTAGCACCATCAGTGAAAGGCATCAAGTTTTTTGTTTTTTTATCACCCTTATTCATTGTCCAGCTTTCATATGCCTAAGAGGCAATTACAAGTGCCGTGGCACTTTTTTGGGTCAGGTTGGGTCAGGCGCTCTTTAGTCCTCAAAGTGACTCTTTGTTGTTTAACAAGAATTGGCAGAGGTCAGAACTAAATGCAGCTTCAGTTCCCTCCACTCTGGAGTCCCCCTTGTGTAATAAGACATTATACTTAGACGTAGAAGAAGACTTGGTATTTTTTACCTTTGTTTCTTTAGTCTGGAGTCATAGCAGGAATGCACTGAGTGTTATAGAGTAAGTCCCATCCTGGATTTAATTAACTTCCACAAAGAAAATAACTGAATCCACAGCACCTCTGATCATTCTGTGTCATGTGATTCTCAAGTTAAAAGCCATGACTTTCAAGGTTTTTACGAATAGTATATATTCTTTATGCATCCAAGATACATTGATAATTATTACTGGTGATTGGAATATGAAAATTAGAAACAGGAGAAGGATTAGTAGTTGCAAAATATGGCTTTGATGATAGAAATACACCAGAGATCACATGACAGAATTTTGCAAGACCAACAGTTTACTCTTTGCAGATTATTTGTTGCAGATACCTTTTTTCTAGCAACATGATCAGTGACTATGGAAAACACAGGAATCAAATTAATTACATCTGTGGAAAGAGATGATGGAAAAGCTCGGTATCGTCAGTCCGAACAAGACCAGGGACTCGCTGTGGAACAAACCTTTAAATTGCTCATATGCAGTTCAGCTTTCAGCTGAAGAAAAAAACAAGTCTACAGGAGCCAAAAATATGACCTCAAGTATGTCTCACCTGAATTTGGAGACTCTTTCAAGAGTAGATTTGATACCTTGAACACTAAACGACCAAAGACCAGATGAGTTGTGGAATGACACCCCAGATGCCATACATGAAGAAAGCAAGAGGTCATTAATAAGACAGGAAAGAAACAAAAGACCAAAGTGAATGTCAGAAGAAACTCTGAGGAAAGCTTTTTTCTCTGTTGATTCTGGAGAAAAGTCTTCATCATCAGTCTTCCCTTAATCTGGGAGCATTTCGGCACAGGAATCTGAAGTCCAAAGGATGTGTTCTGCTTCTGGTGCTGCTTTCCTGATGGACTAACAACATTCCCGTGTCTCTGCTTTCTTCTCTCTTTTGTGTCTCAGAAGAGATTGGCTTAAGACACTATCTAGTAAATCTCGTCAGTGTAGCTGCGACTAATCCGTTTCTTTGTCATAGGATTTACAATATACAGGGAAATCAAATCAGATGGCAAAATAGTAGACAATCATACAATACTGGGAATCATGATCTAGCCATGTTGACAGATATTTTCAGGGAACATAATTCAATCCATGACTTTAGGCAAGATATTGAATGACTCAGGAAGCATCAAAAATAGATGAAAGGAATACAGAGCACTGTACTAAAAACCATAGTCAACATTCAGCAATTCCACGTGATAGCATATAATGGAGAACTGATAATGTTGAAGGAAGAACTCTAAGCTGTACCCTATGCACTGGTGAAAACAATCCAAAGGAAACCCACTGCTGTTGAGTCAATTCTGACCCACAGTGACCCTATAGGACAGAATAGACCTGCTCCATAGAGTTTCCAGGGAACACCTGGTGGATTTCAACTCCCGACTTTTGGGGTAGCAGTTGTAGCAGTATGCTACCAGGGTTTCCAAGGTGAAAAGCAAGGCTCCAGGAATTGACAGAATACCATTTGAGATGTTTAAACAAACAGATACAATGCTGGACGTACTTACTCATCTGTGAAGGAAGATAGCTTCCTGGTCAACTGACTGGAAGAGATCTGTGTTTGTACCCCTTCCCCAGGAAGGCGATCCAACAGAATGTGGAAATTATCACACAATATCATTAATATCACATGCTAGTAAAATTTTGTTGAAGAACAGTCCAAAGCAGTTGCAGGAATATATCGACAGGGAACTGCCATAAATTCAAGTCAGGTTTGGAAGATTATATGGAAGGTGGGATATCATCACTGGTGTCCTGTGAGATAGAAATTCTGTTAAATTAAAATTCTAGTATGGTAAATTTTAGCCTCTTGTTAATAGATGAGCAATACATAGCAATAGTTCAATGGATAATGATTACTTGTTCAGTTTTCTGTTAAGATATGTTTGTTAGAAGAGGAAAATGCCTTAATATTCAATGTTTGCTTTCTCAAATTAGCAAAACCCTCATTCATCTTTATTAGCTTGTTTGTTTTCAAATTATAACCCTTGGCTAATTTAAATTACTGTAATACAAAACTGAAGTGAGTAATACAAAACTAAAGTCTCATAATGCTGTACACCATTTATTTTGTATGTTTTATTATTAAGGGCCCAAAAGGTGAAGCAGTTGGTTCCATAACTCAGCCCTTACCTAGCAGCTACTTGATCATCCGAGCTACTTCAGAGTCAGATGGTAAATACAATTTTTGATGGATTGGATTTATTCCTGATTTTTAAGAGTTGTTTTTTTATTTTTTAAATACCACTTAATATTGTCTTTTGGGAAATTAATTTTTAGTATGGCAGCAGTATTCTAACCATAAATTGCTTAGAACACCAAATATTGTATAATTGATTAGCAGGAGGTAGCAGCTAAGAGTTTCCATCTTCTGTTAACAGATTTTGGCTTGGTTAATGTACTTCTTGGTAACTCATTTGAATTTTATCCTTTTAGAGATACCTTTAATAAGAATTATATTTTATTATTAAATACTAACTTTTGATGAGGCACATATGCCCTGTTTTAGGATGTTTTTTGGTTTTGTTGTTGTTTCACATAAGAAAACACTAAAATATCATAAACATGAGTTTTTGGTATGAAACTGTTTTACTTGGCTGATACTAACCAGCAGATCTTGAAACAAATATGTATGAATTTTAA
Organism: Heterohyrax brucei; assembly: GCA_028571685.1. Lineage (NCBI taxonomy): Eukaryota > Metazoa > Chordata > Mammalia > Hyracoidea > Procaviidae > Heterohyrax > Heterohyrax brucei. The sequence goes on along the minus strand of CM053142.1, from coordinate 140,068,818 downwards.
AAGCTGGTAACATTTTCCCTACTAATGCAATTCTAATTTTTAATTGGAAAAAATTATTAATGTTTCTATTAAATAATATAGCAGTTGATGGCAGTATTGTACACAGATTTCTCTGACATTAAAAAGTACATATAAACATAGAGTGGTTGTTAAAACCTGAAGAGAGATCTCCTATAAGCTATGAAATATTATTCTAGATGTTTGTTCATAGTTGAAACATACTGCTTTTAGTATGTTTTAGATACTTTTTTCCTACCTTCAAATCGTACTATATATTATCAATGCCATAAGGTTTTAAAAATAAAATACTTTTATTTTAGGTTAGGTTGTATTTGCTGGTGTGTGCTATATAGTGATCATTTCTCATATCTAATGTTTTAATATCTAAAAAGCATTTTTTAAACTGAAAGATTGCATTAAGAAATCTTAACAAGGTGACCCTAAACCTTTTGTACAATAGGAGAAAATAAGCTGTTTAGCTTCTTTTTATACCTGTTCATTTTTAACACTATTCTATATGAGATTTAAAATAAACACCTATTTAAAATACATTAAATAAAGATTTTTAATGTTAAAATTTTTTTCAAGTTTTATTCAGAAGTTTTCCAATGCATGTTTCTGGAAGAAATGTGTAATATGTTTAAAATAACAGTGCTAAATTATGACAGATGCTAGTTTTTATAATGCCTTGAATCATACTTATGAATCTGTGTTCTTCTAGGCAGGTGCTGGATGGATGCTTTGGAGTTGGCTTTGAAATGTTCTAGTCTTCTTAAGCGTACAATGATTAGAGATGGGAAAGAACATGACCTGAGCATTTCATCGGAGAGCACACATGTGACTTTGTATGGCTTATTACGTGCTAATAATCTCCACAGTGGTGACAACTTTCAGTAAGTTGACATTACACTAATTTGGTAGTTATTCTAGAGGCCTTGAATTTAGCAGTTTATCTGGTATTGAAACTGTCTTCTTTCTATGATATTGCTTAAGGCCTGGTTTATAATTTATGTAGTTGCTACTGTAGGTGTAGAAATTTATTTACTTGATTCCAGCCAATGTGGATTTCTTGTTCTTTCCCAGATAGACCTATGTCAGTGTGCTTTTGTACATGATGTTCTCTCCATTTAAAATGGTTTCTGCTGCTCATTTTTCTTTTGTCCTGTTGTAATCCTATATATTCTTCAAGACAAAACTGAAATATCATATCATGTGGGAAGCCATTCCTGCCTCGTAATTAAAAAATGCCATCCTTCTATTGCTGTTCTAACACTTTTTTTTTAAGTGGTACAAGTGTTTATAGAATTCTCATAAGTATTTAGAGAGCTGGGACTGTATCAATTTATGATTTTATCCCCTAAAGCATATATTGTGATTAAATATTTCCCTGGAAAAACAGGGCAGCAGTACACGTGCTGTAATGAGGGTCAGACCTCTTTTGCTCCTTTGGAAGAAAAGCATTAGGACTTCTTGCATTCCTCCCCTGTCCTTCCCTTCAGCTGCTGCTCTGCAGCCACTTCCTTCCTTCAGCACTGATGTTCCATTGTGAAGGCTGTGCTGTGTCCTCTAGGTAACCTGAACCTCCTTTTTTTTCTTCCTTCCTTTATTGGCTCTTATTATTTTAAAGTAGTTTTTTGAAACTTCCATTTTCTGACCTTTTATATTATTTCTTTACATACTTATCTGGAGATTGATTTTATCCCCAAGTACCTGGGACCTGAATAGGATGGGACTGAGACAAGGGGAGGTAAAAAAGACAGTGGATATAGAAATTAATATTTGTTGAGACCTCTTCCCAATTTTTTTTTAATTAGACATTGAAACTCTTCAGCTGTAAAGTTTCAGTGTTTTTGTTGAACACCAGGTAATCCTTAAATTGAAATTTTAAAAATATTTATCCGCTTTGTATATTTATTCGTTAAATTTTTTTAGATTCTGTCCTGTGTCAGATGATACTATATAAGGTGCTTTGCAGAGAGGGACTTCAATCACTTATGGGTCCTAAACTTGAACGTGGTGCCACCATTTTATTAACTGTGTGATCTTTTTGCTTAAAACCTGTAAAGCAACAGTCAAATATGAATAATGAGAAGATAAGACAACCAAAAGGGAAGCGCTGTAGCATAAATATAGAATGTTAGAAGTAAAAGGTCAGCTAAGAAGAGGGAAACTATCAGTGAGATGAATTGACGCAATGACTACAGCAGTCGCTCAAACATAGCAACGATTGTGAAGAGAGCGCAGAACCAGGCGTCCGTTTGTTACCTCGCGTGAGTTAGAGGTGACTTGATGGCACCTAACAACACCAACAAAGGACAGAATCAGGATAGAGGAGGAAGGAAGATATAATGTTTGGCTGTGGAATGCGAGAAAGCTTAGGTTGAAGGTTGGCGTTTGACCTGACCCTTGTAGAGTAGTTTAGTTTTTATTAGCCCCCCCACCACTGCTTCCGAATATTTGAACAGGATATTACAGGAAAAAGAAACAGCATACCATAAAAATTAAGAAAACATGGGAATATGAGGGTAGTCCAAAAATAAATACATAAATGAAACCTACTGCCATCAAATTAATTCTAACTCATAGTGACCCTGTAGCACAGAGTAGGACTGCCCTATAGTGTTTCTAAGGAGTGGGTGATAGATTTAAACTGCTGACCTCTGGTTAGCAGCTGAGCTCTTACCCATTACACCACTAGGGCTTCATACATATGCACAGTAAAGAATAATTCTTTTTGGCTTAAGTGCCAACCAGTGCCAACTGTAAGGAAACCTAGGGTAGAAGAAGGGCAATTGTAGAAAATGATAGAAAGGTAAGTTTGGACCAGTTCCCAGGAATCCTGAATGCAGTGCTAAGAAGTTAGTATTCTATTCTTTGGGGATATGGGCAAGTGAGATATATAATGAGGAAGATTAATCTGTAACATAGTGGGAAGAGTAGTAAGACCCAAGGCAAGACTGTCATGACAGTCCCAGGTGGCTGCTGATGAAGTCTAAAAGGGTACGGCGACTCTGAAGAAATGAGACCGTTGATACAATAAAAGGTTTTACAAGAATAAAATCAATATATTCTTTCACTTATGTGACAGAAAATGAGCTAGGAGCTGATAATACAGAAGTAGGAGAGAAAGAGACACTACCATCCAGAGGTTTGCAGTGGCATGGGTGAAGGAGCAGGGCATCGGTGAAGTTAAAGATGATTTTCAAATTTTAAGACTGTGTTCCTAGGTAACCCAAAACAGTCTACTGCTGTTGAGTAGATTCTGACTCATAGCAACCCTGTGGACAGAGTAGAACTTCCCCATAGGGTTTCCAAGGAGTACCTGGTGGATTTGAACTACTGAGCTTCTAGTTAGTAGCTGTAGCACTTAACCACTATACCACCAGGGTTAGGTCAAATAGAAGATAAGGTAAAAAAAAAAAAAGATGTGTGCTTGGGCAGTTATGTGATAATTCGTTAAAGATTGTACACATTCAAGATAAGATGGTCCCAGCTCATAGAAGTGATGTCAGCCAACCATTTGAAAACACGCTTCTGAAGCTTAGTGCTAAATATATGGGTTTGGAAATCATCTCGTGAAAATAATGGTGAAACCTTAAAATTGTATTATTTGCCAAAAGAGAGAAAAAATAGAAAAGGCCAAGGATGATGGAGATCTGAAGTTGGAAGGAAGTCAGAGGAATCATAAAGTTCAAAATGTACGTCCATAGGAACCAGGCACCCAAGCCCAGAGACAGTGTCAAGGAAAATGACCATCAAAGTCCAGTGATGCAGAGAAGTCACAGGAGGTAAAGTGTAGATAAAGACCATTGGATTTGGCAACTAAGCCATCATTGGTGGCCTTTTAAGGGTCCAGATCCAGTAGACTGAGCAACATTAAACCAGGCAGAGGCTGGGCAGACACTGGATGGTAAGGAAGAGGGTACTGGTGGTTCAGTTGTAGAATTCTGGCATTTCTGGTGTGAAAACCAAGCTTGATTCGGAGTCAGTAAAACTTATGTGCACTGGCACTCATCGTACTGGAGGCTTCTGTGTTGTTATGATGCTGAATGGGTTTCAGGGATGCTTACGGACTGAAATGAACTGGGAAGAAAGGCCTAGCAATGTGCTTCCAAAAAAGAAGGCAGCGAAAACCTGATCACTGGGGCTGGCCCAAGACTGGGCAGCCTTTCATTCCATCGTGCGTGGGGTCAGTGTGCCCAACCATAGCTAACAGCAGATGGGAAGGAAACAGACCTGCAGTTTAGACTATATTTGAAATATATGTGATTGTAAATAGAAGGAAAGAAAACATTATTAGCAAAAAATGAATTTCTGTGAACAATTCTCTAGTTAAAACTGAAAGGATGATTTTAGAAAACAGGAACCAAAGAGGACATTTTCTCTGGTAGGTGACTTGTTAGCATTATTACAGTGTCAGTTTTGTAATGGCAGCTTGGATTCATTCCTAAAACATGTGAATATTCATCCCTTTAAGGTTTTTATGCTAAATTAAGCCCACAGATACTTTCTCAAATAGATTTCTATGAAATATTTGATTCTAGAAGTGTGGGTTTTATTGGTTTTGTTTAATGTTCCCTTTTTGTAAAAATTACTTACCTTAATCACTTTAAGTAATTGAAGAGTGTACATACAACAGACTTGTCAGTTTTACACTAGCAGTCCGTTTCTTTAAATAGTGAAATTTCCAGTTTCAATTCTCCCTGAATTTTTGCCACAGGATTAAACCTGTCACTCGGTTACTAAATAGAACTGACTGCAGATCTAGGCTAGAATTGTTGCCTTTTGCATTTTCCCATCTTATTCTTAAACTTATTTGGGGTGACTTTGGAGACCTTCTCAGAAACCCTGGTGGCATAGTGGTTGAGAGCTACAGTTGTTAACCAGAATAGTCAGTAATTGGAATCCGCCAGGCACTCCTTGAAAACCCTATATGGCAATTCTGCTCTGTCCTGTGGGGTTGCTATGTGTTGGAATTGACTGGACGGCAGTGGATTTGTTTTTTTGGATACCTTTGTAGGTAGAAAGTGACAATTTGTTTGAGTTCACTTGAGAATCCGATGATTTTGGCCTCCTCCTTCTTCAGACCAAAACTGACATTAAGACTGATTCAAGCAGTGATGTTTGTGAAGCTAGTTAAAAGAAAAATCGAGCAGGAGGTAGTCTAAAATTTTGCTCTTGGAAAATCTTTGCCCCATGTGGTCAAGAAACAAAGAATTTAGTGTGTAATTTTTTAACCTTTCCCTAAATTTTTGTTTAATTTCTCTTTGCCTCCATGTACTACTCTGTAAAATTAGAATTATAATTTTATGTATCTTACAGAATTATTTTAAGAATTGAGCTAATTGAGCTATATAAAAAACACTTAATGTCCTGCTCATGATAAAGTCTAAAAAATGTTACCTTCATTCTTATTTATGAATTAAATACTCTTAATCCTGATTTCTTTTCCCTAAGATTAAATGACTTTTTTTAAAAAAATTTTGTTGTTGTTTTAGATTAAATGATAGTGAAATTGAACGACAGCATTTTAAGGACCAAGATATGTATTCTGATAAATCAGATAAAGAAAATGATCAGGAGCATGATGAGTCTGACAATGAGGTGATGGGAAAAAGTGAAGAAAGTGACACAGATACGTCAGAAAGGCAGGATGACTCCTACATTGAACCTGAACCGGTGGAGCCTTTAAAAGAGACTACCTACTCTGAACAGAGCCATGAGGAACTTGGGGAGGTAAAAATCTGTAGTTTTCAGAGATTGTGATTTTCTAATTTGGGGAAATACTCTGATAAAATTACTTATTTTCCTGAAAGACAGTATTTATGTGCTACTTATTTTATTTTAAAAGCTGCATACATTTAAAATACCTTAGAATGTATAAATAGCTCAGTATATGTACTGGCACACATGCCAGCATATTAAATATAAAGTTTACCTTTTATTTGGGTTTGCTATTCAAATAGGATACCTCTTCATATCATAGCCAGGTGCAAAGCATATAGCAAGGAAACATGAGTTGTCAGCTTTCTTCTTATTGTTACTCCATAGAAGTAAGTATAGTATAAAACAATACAGCATGATTTTGCTTAATAATGGATCTTTCATACTTATTCACTTTGTCTCTTGAACTCCCCTTTTTACTGAAATTGAATAGCTGTCGACTTCATTAATGAATTATTTCTGTACTTCAAGAATGCTTACAATAGTCCTGTGGAAAACACATATTTTGCTTGTTAGTCTACATATTTTTTTGGCTAAAACAAATGAAATTTCATTAGCTTTTGTTACTTTCCAAAGGCAGGTGAGGCTTCTCAAACAGAAACTGTGTCTGAAGAAAATAAAAGTCTTATCTGGACATTGTTGAAACAAGTTCGTCCTGGCATGGATCTGTCCAGGGTGGTCCTGCCTACATTTATTTTGGAGCCTCGTTCTTTCTTGGATAAACTTTCAGATTACTACTATCATGCAGATTTCCTATCTGAGTAAGTATATTCTTGTTTCTTAAAATGAAGGATACTTTGTTAACTTCCCAGATTGTTTGCAGTGCCATTTTCAGTGATTATGTCTTGCCAAAATTGGATGCTAAAGATACATGCTCCCTCTTGTCTATGTCGTCTTTAATTGAAATGAATGAGAAATGTACTTAATACTTTGCTATGTTTTCATTTATGAAACTGGCTTGTGTGATCACACATTTGAGGAAGGTAGGAACACTGCCCCTCATGAACAACACTGCTTTCACAGCCTGTTCTAACCAGTTCAGTGACATAACATGGAAAGAGGCAGTTGACAGTATTTGTTCTTCTCTGCCCAAGTCCTTATTCAGGTTCCATCCTGGGGCTTGTGCTTCTTTTTATGCTTACCATGTCTGCATGCTCAGAACCTGTGCAGCTTGCCACAGCCAGGGTATCCCCTACTTCCTGTCTCTTGGCATAGCTGTCTTCTCCCCACTCTCATCTTTGCTGTTCTCTCTGCCAGCTTCTCCTAGACCTAATTCTAACAGATACAAGCATAAATGAATTGAGGGAGGAGCTGTCCACCAACAGTTTCTTGGAGAGGTAGTAAAAGATCATAACTTTTTGTGTTTCACCTGTTGCCGCATTCCAGTGTCACCAGTGTCTCCAGGCACTATGTTTTCTGAAATACGAGTTCCTGGTATTGTGACTTCATTTTTTTGAATCTACGTTAATTTCTGGGTTCAGCTTCTGCCTGCTGATTGCATTAATGAACATTTAAAAAAAAATCATAAGCTAAGTCAAAGGACACTTGTAAATTTAAACCTCACTCAAAATAGGAAAAGGTAGATCTAAGCTACAGGAGAACACATCTGTTCATTTATCATGTTGACAGGTAGCCCTAAAGCTTTTATACTCCATCTCAGCCTTGTGTGTTCTTCAGCTCTTGTTTCTTTTGTCTGTCTAGAAATGGATTTCTCTCAGAATATGAAATTGGTATGTTGCACTTGACTAGCAACAGACATTGCTGCAAAAGCAGGGTCAGACAGCAGGGGCTCTGATGCACTGCTGATGAGAGATGCAGAATAGTATACAGCTTTTTTTTGGAGACCGAGCAATACTGATGGAAATCACAGAGCTTCAATCTTTGATCCAGTAATTTCACTTCTGAGAATCACTTGTACAGCTATAACTATCCATAATACAAAATAACTTAATATGTAAAATTGTAGAATGGTTCTTAATAGTAAAGAATTGGATATAACTTAAATGCCTGTCTGTAGTGAACTAATTAAAGGAGTATGATAGTTGTTCCATATTTAAGGAAGAACTCCATAAAGTGAAATGGGGGAAACTACCAGGATTATGTATATGACAGTGTATGTAGTATGCTACCTTTTTTTTTCTTTAAAGAAAATATACTTGCTTATTTATGTTTGAAAAAAAACATTTTAAAAGAGTAAGAAGCCAATGGTGAAAAATAACTGTAGGAACAATGTGGCAAGATGGGATGGTACCCAGGCGTGGTATTCTTTTTTGTATTGTTTTTTTGAACTATGTATTTGTAAAATTTAAAATAAAATTGCATGGGAAGAGGATTTAAACTAAGACAGAAAGAGAGATGTAGAAGGTTGTTACTTCAGAGAAGGCAGCTTTTTAATTTGGGGAAGTCAGTATCCCTCACATTGTCACAACTGTCAATAAACTTATGCTTAGCCTCTTCTGTCTCACACTTCTGCCTCGAGAGTCACCACACTGGACCATCAGACATACTCATGAAATACAAAACCTTGTTAAAATAAAGAAGTAATGCCAACTAAGTTTGCGAGACAAACAAAAAACGTAATAGAATTACTTCTCACATACACAGTATTTTGTGAAAGTGACAACAGCAAAATGGCAGGAGGGGCAGCAAAGTCACAGCTCTGAAAAAGTTTCTCTTGAAAAATGATAGTTATCCTGTCTGTTATTGACTAAGTTTATTCATTCAGGAAAATCATTTGATAGCATGTATGGGAGATTAGGAAACCCTGGTGGCCTAGTGGATTAGGTGCTGCGGCTGCTAACCAAACGGTCAACGGTTCAAATCCACCAGACGCCCCTTGGAAACTATGGGACAATTCTGCTCTGTCTGTAGGGTCGCTGTGAGTCAAAATTGACTCAACAGCACTGGGTTTCCGGGTTTTTTTTCTTTGTTTTAGTGGGAGAGTGAATGTTTGACGGATTTAAGTGATTTTTAAATCTTCTGTATTTGTAATTTGAAACTTCTGTAAGCCTGCAGTTCTCCCCTCCAAGTGATAAAGTACTTTTACCAGTGATCATCAACCTCTAACTAGCAGCAGCGTGTGAGGATGGACTTAATCAAGTGAACATGGTACTTCACTGATGTGCTTGACTCTTTGGTTACTGACCATCATTGCAAGTTCTGGCCACAACACAGTGCTTAAATTTGAAAATCCATGTGGTCCCCCACCCAGTCATGTTTTCTCATGGAACCCCTAGCAGCATCTAGGGTTTTGCAGAATTCCAGTTGAGAAATCTTGGTTTGGACATTTTCAAAAAACTATCAGAGACCTGGATGATGTTCTAAATGATGAGACATAAAGCTTGGAAGTTGATTTACATGATTTTTGTCAACTCTTTTAAATATGAATTATGCTTTCCATATGTATCTCATACTAGTGGTGTTGATAAATAGAAAGGAGAATTTGTGATATGTATTGTAGTATTTTTATGTTTACCATTTTGATTTTTAGCACTGCTCTTGAAGAAAATCCTTATTTCCGTTTGAAGAAGGTGGTGAAATGGTATTTGTCAGGATTCTATAAAAAGCCAAAGGTAATAGTTCTACTTTTATTTTCTTTAGCTGTGTAAATTTTCTACCCAAGTACACAAAACGTTGAAGTTTTCAAGAATCTCATTTTGGACCTGTAGTCACTGCTCATACAGGCAGCAGTCAAGAAATCACACAACACATTACATTGGGCAAATTTGCTACCAAAAACAAAGGTGTTAAATAGGGAAGATGTCCTTTTGGGGACTAACATGTCCCTGACACAAGCCATGTGATTTTCAGTTTCATCACATGCCCGTGAAAGCTTGACGGTGAATAAAGAATACTGAGAAATTGATGCCTTTGAATTATGATGGTAATGAAGAACTTTGAATATACCTTGGAATGCCAGAGGACAAACAAATCTGTCTTAAAAGTAGTACAGCTAGAATTCTCTTTAGGAGCAAGAGATGCGAGACTTTTTCTCAAGTACTTATCAGGAGGGGCCAGTCCTTAGAGAAGGACGTGATGCTTGAGAGGAAGACCCTTAATGAGATGAACTGACACAGTGGTTGCAACAATGGGCTCAAGTATAGCGTCGATTGTGAAGGTGGCACAGGGCTGGGCAATGTTTTGCTCTGTTGTACTAGGTTCGCTGTTAGTCAGAATCTCTTCTGTGGCAGCTAACAGCATTACAGCAACAGCTTTGTGTAAGTTCCTTATTTTTTATGTTATCTTTATATATTTAATAATAATTGCATTAATGGACCTCTTCAAATTAGCAGAATTGCAAACTATTTGATCATTTTAGATATCTATTAAAGTAGAAGTCTAATTTTATTTCATATCATTTGTGAAATTTTGTAAAGAATCCTTCCCACATGACACAGTTTTGGCTGGTTTTAGTTAATTTGAGTCTTCATATTTACGATTTGAAACTTGTACATTTTTCCTAGGGACTGAAGAAACCATATAATCCTATCCTTGGTGAGACTTTCCGGTGTTTATGGATTCATCCAAGAACAAACAGCAAAACTTTTTATATTGCTGAACAGGTATTAGAAATTATTTTTACCGTAACAAAACTGATTTGGAAATTACTGGGATATTTTTACAGATAGTATTAACTCAGTAAAGTCATTCTCGATAAAGTGACTATTTCACAAGCATTTAACCTTTTATAAGTATTACTATTTTTTCTGCCTGTTGTCTTGTTTGCCCAAACTCATATTTTTAACACTTTTTCATTGTATTCAATATTCTCCAGAGGTTCCCCAGTTCCTAAATCAGACTTAGACCTGTTTAACTGGGTTTAAGATCTTCCCTGACTTTCCGAATTTATCTCAAATTATATGCCTTTCTGAGATTTCCACTCTTGACTCATTGATTTTAAACTTAGTTTCCTACCCCAGTATCTATTCTCAGCTATTCTTCATCTAAATAGATGCTGACCTGCTCATTTTCCATGATCCAAATGACTGCAGCTTCCAGTGGTCTGTCCCACCTGAAATTTATACATTGTCTTTTTTTTATTATCTGTTAAGCTTTTAACACTTATACTGTTGAACTTTTTATATTTATCACCAAAACTGAATTGGTAGCTCCTAGAAAACACCATGTTTTCCACCTCTAGTGTTAGACAGAAAATATTTCTTGGCTTTTAATTTTTTTAAAACTTATGTACATGTATATTTATGATTCTTAGTCATTCTCCCATTCACAGAAACTCAAGGAATATAACATTCTGTCTCAATGGCAATGACCCCTTAATAATCCTTACTTTGAGTGGAAGGAGAAACCCTGGTCAGGTAGTGGTTAGGTGGTACAGCTGCTAACCAAAAGTTCAGCAGTTTGAATCCACCAGATGCTCCCTGGAAACTGTATGAGGCAGTTCTCCTCTGTCCTATAGAGTCACTGTGAATCGCAATTGGTTCGAAGGTAGTGGGCTTGGTTTTTTGGTTTTCAGTGTAATGAGGATGAGGATATCAAGTGTCATTTGAAAAGTCTTTCCCTGCTCTCAGAGTGAAACCACTAATCTTTACTAATGTTTTAAAAATTAATGATTATATACCCTGCATTTTAGTTCATAATTTTTCACAAAATTGAGAAGTTTGAGGAGGGTATGATTTTAGTTTTGTCTCCATTTCAGAAAATATAATATGTAAATATATGGAAAACTAGAGTATTAAAATAACATGTTTTCCAAAGCTTTTGTTACGTTCCTGCAGCTGATTCAGTAATCTGTATGAAGAATAACCCATGAATTTATGATCCATTGCCTAGTAACAAATTATTGCCAAAACTTACTGGTTTAAAATGCAAGTGTTAATTATCTCATACAGTGAGCTTCAGGAAGCTAGAAGCTGCTTAGCTGAGTGATTCTGGCTTAGTGTCTCCCATGGGAATTATGTCCAGATATCAGCCAGCTTTGCAGTCATCTGAAGACTTAAGTGTGCTGGAAGATTCTCTTCCAAGCTTACTGAAAATGATTTCTGACAAGAGACCTGAGTTCGTCACCACACAGGCCTCTCTACAGGGTTTCTCACAATAGGGACGCTGCTTTCCCACAGCTAGTGATCTGACAGAGACAGATACCAAGATGAAAGTCACCTTATCTTTTATAACCTAATGTCAGGTGTGATGTACCATCACTTCTGCACAGTACAATCCAGCCTTGACACAGTGGTACGTAACAGTGTGTTTCCTTGGGGGATTCTTTGGAGGCTGTTTACCACAAACGTCAGTGGTTAATTTTACAACTTAATCACTCATTACTGACTACTCATCATTAGAGTATGCTTTTAAGAATTGACCTTTTGATAATAGCACAGTAATATGCTTATCTTACTATTTTGTCCCCTTTGTTTAATAGGTGTCCCATCATCCACCAATATCTGCTTTTTATGTTAGTAACCGAAAGGATGGGTTTTGCCTTAGTGGTAGTATCCTGGCTAAGTCCAAGTTCTATGGTGAGTTTCTCTCGTTCTGACTCATATGTCATTTCCTGAGAGGTAGCAGTTTCTAGTAAGTTTTTACTTAGTGTTTCAGTCTGTTTTCTATTTCATTTTAAGTACTGTGTCTGGATAATAGCCTTTCTCGTATACTGTTTTCTGCTCATTCATAGAGATATGACTATTTCATATTTTATCACATATTTATAAATTCATCACAAACATCATCTGTGAAAGACAGAATAAGGACTAACCACTATAGTCTTTTTAGTGCATAACGTCTGTTTCCTTTTGGCCAGCCAAGTTTTTAATTCTGTCTCATTGATCCTGAGGGGTCCATTTTTCTGTTTTATTCTTTGACTAGAGAGGGAGAAAATCTAATACAATTAGAATACCTCCCTGATTGATCAGTGATGACATTTAACTTTGGACCAAAGCATACAATAAAAACTTGTTAAGTGCAAGGAAAAATAAGCAGATATGGTTAACACTAGGAAAGTTTAATACAGCAAAAATTGTGACAGTGTTTTAAATGGAGAAAAATTAAATAATTACATTTCATCTAAGGAATTTTAAATCTTAGGGGAAAAACCAATTGTTGTAAAATAGGAGAAATAAAATATATGAACAGAAATCCAAGTTGTGATTACCTTAGGGGCCTGAGAGAGATCACTGACAAGTCTCTGACAGGGAAATCTAACAATAGTTTTTGATCCAGGAGTGTTTCATTAAGATGTTCTTTATATCCCTTAATGATTGTTTTTGTATTTTGATTGTTTTGGAGAAAGGTTATTTTCTTCTCAAGGTTGTATACATTTCCCATTGGGATTATTCCTTCCAAAACTATAACTGGCTTTTATAAGTATGTTTTCTACCCTTGTAAGACATTTTTTGTTGAGTACTGGCTGCACGTCACTTTCTGAGATGACTTGAGCAGTTGGCCTTGTTTTTTCTGTTATATTACAGTTTGTATATGTTCAGAGCCATATGTGCCTTTATAATTTAAAACTAAATTCAGCCTTTGCAGGGGAGTACTTCTTTGATAACTTCTGATTTATTTGGTTATTGGTTTGCTCGTATAGAAACTTCCTGTTAAGTCAGTTTTGATAGCTTATTATTATTCTTGGAATTAGCTCATTTTCTTGAGTTGAAATTAAATTTAAATGTAATACTTTTGGGTAAAGTATATTCTTTTTTAAGAAAGTAATCTCTTGGCATTTTGATGTAGTTAACAGTTTTTCCTTCTCTGTTTTTTGCTTCTGGGGTCATAGATAGGAACTTTTTCTCACTTTAGTTTATATAGTAATTCACTTACATAGTCTTACGCTTCTCATTTCCGTTGTTCTCTAATTGGGATTTATTTTCTTATATATGAAGTGAAGTATGATTATAACTTAAACATTTCTCTGTGGGTTGAAAAATCTATTATTTAAGAACGTCCCCTGTTTTCCAAGTGGTATTCATGAACCATTAGTTTCAGAATCACTTTTAGAGTGTTAGTTAAAATTTTGAAATCTTGAACTCCACTCCTGACTTACCAAATCAAAATTATTGGGCTTAGGAATAACACATTTTTAGTTTTCTCAGGTGATTCTAATGTACACTAAAATTTGAAGTAGCTTATGACACAATATTGAGTGAAGAGCAGAATAGAAACAGTATATGCAGTTGAGTCTCAATTGTACTTTTAAAAATCTGTACATGTGTAGAAAGAAAAGATATCAATATTCTCTTTTAAATAAGGGAAAATCCAGTTATTTTTAAATATATTATGCTTATGAATAAAAAGAAATTATTTGATAATATACTGCTACATGTATAAAGTGAGATTCAAAAGATATACATAGTTACACTGTATTAAAAATGTATATGGACAGTAATGCTAGAGTAATGTCCTACTAGTCCAGTCTTCCTCTCTGTACAATCTGGACTTAATACAGAAAGTAATTACATGAAGGCACTGATAAGAGTACAGTTTTGCAGATGTTATAGTGAGAAATCTATGCTCTTAGGAGAGCAGTTGTAATTCCCAAAGCATGTCCCATTTTCCCAACTTTTAACCTGGGGCCGGGTCAATTAACATGTATGTTGGTGAAAACATCACAATCTCTCTGGCTTGAGAGACCAAAAGGCTGAATTTGGGGAAACCGTGAACACTGGTGAAAGAGCAGAATCTCAATAGGGAAAAAGCCAAAGATTCTATGCATTTATTCCTGGATGACCCCATAACAGTATATGCTTGCCAAGTGCCGTCGAGAGAGGAGAGTTTATAATTCAATTCCAACCAAATAATTGTCTGCTAAAATAAAAGCAGCAGCCCTCATTGGAGAAAAAATAATAGAAATTAGAGTCACCATAACTTAAATTATGCAATTTACATAGGCCCAGAAAAATGTAAGTACTCATAAGTACTCAAAATCATTTGGGACCAACTCCCAGGGTATCTAGTATTTGAAGTAGCACACAAGGATTTAAAAGTGACTGTTATAAGAACAGAGTCCTGGTGGTAGCACACAAGGATTTAAAAGTGACTATTATAAGAATAGAGCCCTGGTGGCACAGTGGTTAAGAGTATGTCCGCTAACCAACAGTTGACAGTTCACCTTGACCAGCTGCTCCTTGGAAACCTGTAGAGCAGTTGTACTGTCTGCTGTGAACACTCACAGGATCACTGTGAGTTGAATTTGACTTGGAGACAGTGGGTTTGGTTTTTTTTTTGTTTGTTTACAGGTACCCTCAGTTAAGCAAAAGAAGATATGATTATAATAAAACAGATGATAGGAGAGCTTAGCAGAGAAATAGAAATGTTAAGACATGTCAGATGGAAATTTATGAACAGAAAGTACAATTTTTAATTTCAAATTTTATTTGAAATTAAAAATTCACTGAACTTTACAACAGAATAAAGCTGTTAGAGCAAAGAATAAGTAAATTTGAAAATAGATTGCTAGAAATTACCCAATAGGGACCACAAAAGAGAAAGATAATTTAAAAAATTAATGGAGTCTTAAGTATTTGTTAGATAATGTAGCGTCATTTAATATCTGTAATGGAACCTGAGTAGGAGAGGAGAGAGAAAATGAAGCCGAAAAAGTCTTTAAAAACTACTCGCAAAAAAAAAAAAGCCACAAATTTATACACAGTAGTAAATTTATCTGCCCTTAATCATAGAGCTTCAAAATATATTAAGCAAAGGACAGAGGTAAGGGAGGAAATGGGTTATTCAGCAGTTGAGTTGGAGATTAAAATTCTTTCTTAGCAAATGATAGAGTATCCAGACAAGATACAGTGAAGCCTTTGACAGTCAGAACCCAACAGGACTGCCTTGTTTTCCTGGATCTCACAAGCTTTCCGTCTTTGACAGGGCATAGACTAACCACTTTTATATTGCTTATTTCAGTGAAAAAATGTGAGTTTGCCACCTTAGACAAATTTCAACTTTCACAGGTTTTATGTGTCAGCATGTGAAGAATTCTGTTGACCAGCTTCACCTAGTTTATATTTTAAAACATGACAGTTAAAATTGTCCAATGTGCATGTTTTTTTAAAAAATAAATTTTATTGTGATTCAAAAACAATTTGCCATATAACATGCAGAACTTTCACCACTATTCTGTTCTAACTGTCCCCCTTCCCCCACCCCATGATACCATGTTTCCTCTTTCATCTGGAACTTATCTTGACCCTTTTCATCAAGATCTGACTGCCCTCACCTAGTCATCATGATTCCAGTGATGAGCCTCTAAGACATCCCTGTGTACATGTTTAAGTCCAAAGATTTGTTAATCGCCGGCCTCACTCTGTTTTCTATAGTCCATTTCAGGCTTTGTCTGGAGAGCTGTCTCTGGTGCTGGATACAGTTTGGGGTTAGACAGTCCAGGGGTCATGCTCCTGGTGGGCCTTCAAATCCAGTGGACCATCAAGTGTGGTCTTTTCATAGATTTCTAGTTCTGCCCTCTAATGCATAATTCTTTAAGTGTATGTGGTATCATCACAGTGTAGATCATAGGCATGGCCGTATAATAAATAAATTGTGAAATTGTTGAAATCATACAGAGAATATTCTACATTGAAAGAGAACTAGAAGTAAATAAAATGTCTAGAAGAACTCTAAACATCTCGAAATTAAATAGAACACTTTTAAATAATCCATGGGCCAAACAAGAAATCACAAAAAAAAGTTAGAAAATACTTTAAACAAGATGATAGTGAAAACACAACATGCCAAGATTTGGGGGAAGCAGCTGAAGTGTGTGTAGAGGGAACATCATAACTAAATGTTAATTTAGAAAAGAAGAAGAATTTAAATTGGCGATTTAGCTTTCCACCTTTGTAAAATAAAAAATGGAGCCAGTTAAACTCAAAGTATTAGGAAATGAAAAGCAGAAAATAAACAGTACAGAAAAAGCAGCAATTGTCAAAATATATTCCTTAAAATGATCGGTGAAATTAATAACTAATTAGATTGATAAGAAAAAAAGGATACAAATTACCAATATCAGAAAAAAATAAAGGAACATGACTGCCAATCCTGCAGGCATTAAAAGATAAGAGAATATCATGGACAGTTTTATACCAGTAAATTAGACAACATAGAAGGAATGGACAAATTTCTTGAAAGATAATGTATTGCCAAAACTGGCCTAAACATATATATGACCTTAAGGAAACTGAATTAACAGTTACAAAGAAGTTTTTAAAAATATACTTAAGGCCTGGTTGTAGTAGTTGTTGAGTTTCTGTAAACATCTAAGTAAGAAATAATGCAAATTTTACACAAGTTCATACAGAGAATAGGAGGAAATGTTTCCCATATAATTTTATGAGACCAACATTACCCTGATCTCAAAACTAAATGCATTTCAAGAAAAGAAAATTACAGATCAATGTCCCACGTGAATATATGTATAAAAATCCTTAACAAACTAGTAACAAATTGCATCCAACAAAATATAAAAAGGATGATATATCACAATCAAGTAGAGTTCACCTTAGGAATACAAGGTTAGTTTAACATCGGGATATCAGTCAGTATGATTCACTATAGTAATAGAATAAAGGGGAAAAAATATGATTTGAATAAATGCAGGAAAAATGTTTGACACAATTCAAAGTCCATTCATGTTTTCAAAAAAAATCCAGCTAGAAATGGATTAAAGGCACCTACAAAAAAATATATAGCCAACTTCATACTTTAAGTTGGAAATTGAATGATTTCTAACTAAGATCAGAAACAAAGCAAAGATGTTCAGTTGAATATTTCTGTGCAGTATGATAGTAGCCAGTGCAATAAGACAGGTTAAAGAAATAAGTATTCAGATTGGATAGAAAGAAGTTAAATCATCTATTTTTATGATCCTTGTATATAGAAAATCTTTAAGAATATATAAAAGAAGCCACTAGGGCTAATAAGTGAATTTATAAGATCACTGGATACAAGGTCGAAATACAAAAGTGAACACTTGCAAGGTAGAATTTTGAAAAACAATTGTAACACAAATAAAATACTTAGGAATCAATTTAATGGAAGATATATAAGACTTGTACACTGAAAACTACAAAACACTTCTGGGCAAAATTCAAGAAGGCCTAAATATAAGAAGAGATACACTATGTTCATGTATTGGAATGTTTCATTTTGTTAAAATAACAATTATCTCCAAATTGAATTATAGATTTAGTGTCCCAATCAAAACCTCAGCAGACTTTTTTGGAGATACTCTTCACACTTCAACAGAGAAGATACATAGATTGCAAAAAACCACATAAAAATTACTAAACATATTACTAATTAGGCAAATATAAATTGAAACCACAATGAAACATTATATAGCTATTAAAATGGCTAAAATGTCAAAGACTAAAAATACTAAGAGTTCCTGAGGCTTTAGAGCGATTGGAATTCTCACATATTACTAGTAGGAATAGAAGATTGTGTAACAATTGTATTAGAAACTGCCAAGCTGTTTTCTGAAGTTAAACTCATACTTTTGTAAACCAGAAATTCTACTCCTAGGTATTTTACCCATGAAAAATGAAAACATAAATGCCCACACAAAAATTTGTACATGAATATTGCATAGCAACATTATCCATAATAGTCCAAGACTGAACACAAATGGCCCTCAATTGGTGAGCTAAAAATCAATTGTATTCTTTCCACACTATAGAAATACCACTCAGCAATAAAAAGAGATGAAAAATTGATACAGCAATATGTGTGAATCTCAAAGTCATTATGCTCAATGAAAAAAGTCAAACACAATAAACTACATGAAATGATAGGCAAAACCAGACCAGTGGTTTTCTGGGCCTGGAGGAAAACATTAACTGCAAACTCGTAAAAGACAACTTTTAGGGTGATGGAAAGTTCTACATCTTGAATTTGGTGGTGGTTATACAACTGTATACAGTGCAAAACTATCAAACCACACACTTTAAATGGGTCACTTTTATTGTATATGAATCACACTTGAATAAAACTGGGGGTAGGGGAGAGAAAAATACATTTGGGGAAAAGAGTAAAAGAAGCTAGTATGAAATTTGGTTATCGATCACCTTTTGGGGAGTTATGCCTATTTTTTGATCATCTGTATTATTTAAAAAATGAATAAAGCTTGGGACTTCAGAGCATAAATTACAGATAAATACTGTTTTTGTTCAAAAATAGACAAATTAAGCTCTATATAGTTAGTCAGTGCTTTATTGGATATTCTACCTGTGAAAGATTTTTCTTAAGTGCCTCAAATATAAAATCAAATAAGCTTATAACTGTAGGTTTTTAAAAGTACTTGTTTGATAAGAATAGAAATATGAATGAAATGTTTTAGATATATGATAATGCATGTGTTTTGGGGTATGTTGAGACAGACATTTTTAAGGCATTCAACTTTAAATGGTAGGTACCAAATATATATATATATGTACATATATATAGTTTGTTTTGAACTGGTTGAATTTGTGAAAATTAATAAACAATACATATTTCAGGAAACTCATTATCTGCGATATTAGAGGGAGAAGCCCGATTAACTTTCTTGAATAGAGGTGAAGATTATGTAATGACAATGCCATATGCTCATTGTAAAGGTAAATATTTTCTATATTTGAGTTAGATGTTTCTTAAACTTTTTTAAGTGTACTTTATAATCATAAATTGTTATTCTTCAAGATTGATGGATTTTGTCTTATATTTTGTTTGAAAGTATCCTTAGTTTATAAACATTTAAGATTAGCACTGGCATTTGATTTTTCCTTTGTTGAATTAGTTCACACATGGCAAGACTTCTCATGTTATACTTAGTATGAAGAGACTGACTCCCAGTGTTAGAAGTTTCATTTGCTTAGTGTGCAAGGTTTGATATTTGCTGAAACTGCTCGTTATTTCAGAATCTCTTTGGTGGCACCGTGGTTAAGTGTTCGGCTGCTAACCAAAAGGTCAGCAGTTTGAATCCACCAGCTGCTCGGTGGAAACCCTATGGGACAATTCTACTCTGTCCTATAGAGTTTCTGTGACCTGGAATCAGCTCAGTGGCAATAGGTGTGGTTTGATTTCTTTATTTTACAGATGAGGAAAATGAGGCATCAAAAAGTTAACTAATTAGACCAACATAACACAGCTAGGATGTGGTGGAGTCGAGATCTGAACTCGGGCAGTCTGCTTTTGCAGTCTGCACTTTTAATAACTAGACTGCATCTGCTTAAACACTTAGCTTGGTTATCAGTTACCACTTTTCATCTCATTTATTGAAAATGTAGTGTGTCCTCATTTCACAGATGAGAAAATGGAGAGTGTGAAGAATCTTACCCAAGACCAACTCAGCTAGTTAGTAAGAAGGCTGAGATTTAAAGTGGAGGGTTTTGACTTCTGTTCACTGTAACATTTACCTCTCTGCTACTAGGTACAAGAGTGGACAGCTTGTAGTTTTCAGGCTACATAGTTCTTAGAGCTTCATGTGCAGTTCTTGAAAAAGTAAAATATCTGAAATTGTGAATCAAATTGATAAGAATATGTATTATTAAATTTTATATCATTTGAAATAATTGCTCTGCAGTATAGACAGCATGCCCTGTCAAACTAACAGTAAGGGAAAATGTTTACATAGCAACATTTTGATTGCATGAAAAAAAAAAAGATTATGATTCTTTGTGAATGAGAGTTGGAAATTACTACTATTTTTATCAGATGTTCTCCTTGTGACTGTATCTGCCGTTTTCCAAGGTTTGTTCCATAAATCATTAGTCCCACAAAGTGTTTTACAGAGAAAGAGTTCTGTAGCCAAATAAGTGTGTAAAACATTGTGTACTCTGTTCCTAACGATTATTTGCATATTGAAGGTTGCTTTAACAACTTAATCCAACAGTGCATGCAAACACACTTTTTTAACTTTGTTAAATCCAGAATTTCTCCAATATTTAACCACAAAATCTATTTTGGGAGCTTTTGGTTTGTTTGACTTACATCCATTTTATCCTATAGAACCAATTTTGTTGGAATTAGCAGTTTTTATTGGGTGGGGCAAAGTGTCCTTGAGTTACAAACGTCTTCTGGAAGGCAATTAGATTATAAACTCTGCTTGTTATTAGCCAGTGTGTCTCTCTCTTAAGCTTTTGTCCTATTTTTCCCTTCCTTTAGGAATCCTTTATGGCACCATGACGCTGGAACTTGGAGGAACAGTCAATATTACCTGTCAAAAAACTGGATATAGTGCAGTCCTTGAATTCAAACTAAAGGTTAGTAGAGACTAATAGGATGTGTCACCTAATTTAAGGGGTGCCCTAATTAATTGAGAAGCCCTGGTGGTGTCATGGTTAAGAACTCAGCTTCTAACCAAAAGTCTCCAGTTCTTATCCATCAGCCACTCTTGGAAACTCTATGGGACAATTCTGCTCTGTCCTGTAAGATTGCCATAAGTCAGAATCAACTCAGTGGCAGCAGATTTGGTTGGGGTTAAGATGCTATAAATGAGAAGCCCAGATGGTGAAGTGGTTGAAGTGCTAGGCTGCTAACTGAAAGGTCAGTGGTTCAAACCCAGTAGCTACTCTGCAGGAGGAAGATGATGACACTGCTTCCATAAAGGTTTATGCCCTTGGAAACACTATGTGGTCGTTCTTCTCAGTCCTGTGGGTCACTGTGAGTTGAAACCAACTTGAATGGCAATGGGTTTGATTTTTGTTGATTAGACTGTAAATATTGAACAGAGAACACTATTTAGTTCCTAATTCAGGACTAAACAGGAGCACAGAATTCATGTAAGGTCATATATAAGGCATGGGGTCAAGGCTGGGTGATATCTTGGGATAGCCTAATAAAACAGTAGCCTTAGAATTCAAATCAACACAAAGTTAACCATTTTCTGCTTTCAATTTTAATTGATAAAACTGCTAGTATTATATAGTATATGAGATTTAAAAAGTATTTTGATAGACATTAATTTCTCGGTAAACTACTGCTTTACAAAATACCAAAAATCATGAATCAACCGAGTTTAAGTTTTTTAGTCACTATTTCTGTGTAACAAATTACTATAAAACTTGGCATGTTATAGACAACTGTGGACAGATCATATTGGGGATAGTTTATCTCTGCTGCTTGATACCTGGGGTTTTGGTAAGGAGCACTTTCAGGCTAGGATAGACTCCACACTGCAGGGCTGGTATCTTGTGGACATGCCCTTTCCGTGTGTCTTGGTGTCACCACAGCATAGTAGCCTCAAGATAGTCTAGTTATTTTACATGGCGGCTCAGGGCTCCAAGTGCAAGTATTCCAGTGAACAAGGTGAAAGCTGGGTCAGACACTTTCCTGACCTGTCCTTAGGAGTCACATTGTGTCACTTCCACCATCTGCTGTTAGTTGAGGAGTTACAGGCTTCTAGACTCAAGGGGAAGGGATATAAACCCCCTTTTCAGTGGAGAGTGGCAGGGCCTCATTGAATGATAAATAGCACGTGGACTGCAAGTGAGGAGTGGGGATATTCTTGAAGCTATTTTTGAGAAATACTATCTGCATCAGAGTGAAGAAGGGAAATTTTTGATGTCTTCGTAGTGTTGTTGATATAGAACAATATATTACATTCAGATAAGATAGATCTGTGAACTATTTAGTATTTATTGCTGAATTGCTTCTCTGTTGATTCCAGCTGATTAGCATTTTTGCTGCAATAAAAAGGAGCTCTTGTAATGTAGTACTCTTCGGTATTTTTTTTTATCTTAGCCTATTATTGCTTATATAGTGATAAAGATGTGTGAGATTCATAACTAAAGCAATCTTAAGTACTTTAAGGCACCTTCAAGGGTTAGATGGAAGCATCAACAGTTTGTCTCTAAAGGTAATATAGTAACTTGAAGTATATTCCTTCTATCTTTTGGAGTTTTTTTTTGTTTTTTGGTTAGGTGTCATTTTACTTTGTTTTGGTTTGAAGGCAGGTTACTCTTTCTTTCAGTACGTCAGTTAAACCTCTTAGGTTTACAGAGGTGTTATTGCTTAATATATTGCTCCAGTGATAGGGCAAGTCTTGCACGTGGGGAGAGAGCACCAGACTTGAGTAGGCACAGGACATGAGTCAGTGATGTCATTGTAATCTTTCTCAGTGTGCTTATTTATTTGTTATTTATGTAGTCTGTCATTATCAATTTTTCCACAGCAGCAAATTTAAATTTTCTCTTATGTAACATTTCTGACAAAATTTGAATCAGTATTTGACCATTTAGACATTGTGTATAATGCAGGAGTGCTGTAAAAATTAATTTTTTGGTTTGTCTACATTGTATATAAATGTTAAAATATTTCTTCAACATTTTCTTTTTTAAAAGCCATTTCTAGGTAGTAGTGATTGTGTTAATCAAATATCAGGGAAACTTAAATTGGGAAAAGAAGTCCTAGCTACATTGGAAGGTCATTGGGTAAGTATTTTATATACCAGCTTTTCAAAACTAATTTTATTTTGTAAAAAATAATTACATTTTAAAATTGAAAGCATACTTAAACTCTGCTGCTCAAAGCATTACTATTTGGTCTTGATATTATTTTAAAGTACTTAGTTTTATACATTTTTTTCTTTTCAAAATTTTAAAAATTAAAATATCTCACATACCATTTAGTATGTACTACATTGTTTAAAAACTACTCATTGACTCATTTAATACAAGTCTATGACGGCAGTGGGTTTTTTTTTATGGTGTGGGGAGCATTATTATCCTAGTTTTTACAGGGGAGGAAACTAAGGCACAGAAATTCTAAAAAATTTGCTTAAAGTAAGTGGTTGAAGCAGAATTCCAGCCTAAGCTTCAGAGCCTTATATTGCTTCTTATTTAGAAGAAATTGTACTGTATTGCTTCTTATTTGGAAGAAAGATGCATAGTTGTACACAGAGTTAGATTTTCTTTTGCGAAACTTTGAGAGGGATAGTGGTTTATGAGAACAGTGACTGTAATTGACTTCTCTGCTGACCTAAGCTTGATCTGTAATGTTGTTAAGAGCAGCTTAAATAAATAAATATTATGGTTGTATCTAGGTGCACCATCACTGTGAACACTGAGTATGTGCTGTTTTCTATATGATAGCAATGAGGAAATAGGACATATGAGAAAATGAAGCTAGATACAAGGACTCAGTTAGGAGGCCAGATAGCATCTCTAAAACTTGTATGTGATTACATAGGGAACTGACTTATATGTGGTCATTTGGGGATAAGATAAGACGATCTTTTTAAAAAACATTAAATTTCTAAAATTGTGCTCAAATTTTTAATATTTAGAAAGACTCTTTACAGTTGTTCTAGCCGTAAAATTAAGTACATAGATAGTAAACAGCATCTCATTTTATCTGCAGCAGATACTGTCCTCCACTCTGATAAAGGATGGCTACTGAGGTTTTGCGTATAATCACTTGAAATTTAACTAAAATTTAAAAAGCCTTTGAGCCTTTGGTGTATTCAGGTAATTTTTTAAAAAATGAGTTGTGTTATATGTTTAATTTTAACAGATATTTTAATTAAAATGATGAAATATGGGGCTTTTGTAAAGACATGACTTCTATTTTTTTTTTTTAAGAAAATGTCTCACTGCAGGTAAGTAAGTAGCTGAAAGGAAGTTTATTTAATTATTATTATGCATACTATACTATATAACCCCTTTCTAAATAAAAGTAATTCTTTTATGTTAATTTTTAATTTCCATACATATAGGATAGTGAAGTTTTCATTAATGACAAAAAGACTGATAATTCAGAGGTTTTCTGGAATCCAACACCTGACATAAAGCAACGGAGATTAATAAGACACACAGTAAAATTTGAAGAGCAGGGAGATTTTGAATCAGAGAAGTAAGTATACTGGTTTTTGTTGCTGTTTTCAGGTAACTGCCTGAAGATGAAAGAGTATTTTTTAATTCCTTAGTACTGTGGAATTAAACCTTTCTCTGTTGTTACGTATATTTGAATCCAGCGAACTACTGTTTTGTAGAATGTGACAGGATTTCTTTTCGATATGAGTGAATGTCAGAGATAATACAAATCATCTTGCTTTTGTGCCGATCAGAAATGAAACTTGCTTGTGTTTCCTTTATCTTTTCATCTGTTCCAAGACCTATTTTTAAAAAAAATTATAGAACTTATCAGTGACTTTTGTTTTCTGCCTAGCATCTGCTTTATAGCCTGCTTTGCACACATGGAACTCTAGGTGAAAAGTGGTACTGAATCTCCTTTGCATTCCATTCTCTAAAACACAAAAACTATACCACCCGATGTGCTAGCTTATAAAGGACGTGACATTAGCTGGGTAATAACTAAGGACATAGCTTCTCTTCTTAAAGTTAGTAAGTTCTTGCTAGATGAAACATTTATACCTTTGATCCAAAAAATTGTAGGCACATTACATGTTTTACCCTCACTGTATCTTTGTTAGGAGTAGTGTACTTCTGCATAAAAGACACTGTGCTGGGTACTGCATGTACGTTATGCAGGCTAGTCCTTGCTGCATCCTCCCTGTGGGCACCATTCTTACTCCCTG
The DNA here is from genome assembly GCA_028571685.1 of Heterohyrax brucei. NCBI lineage: Eukaryota > Metazoa > Chordata > Mammalia > Hyracoidea > Procaviidae > Heterohyrax > Heterohyrax brucei. Next base: position 140,043,629 of record CM053142.1, on the reverse strand, counting down.
GGATTCAGCTCTTCCTCAGCTCAGAACTGAAGCTGTCAAAGGTGGAACACGTGTGCACCAGTTCTAAAGGTCCTTGTTCCAGACACAGCCATGTGATGCTTTCCATCCAGAGCTAGGCTTGCCTAGAGATTGAAAATCACTTTTATTGTCTGTTTATAATTCAGCTGCAAAGTGGCAGATCCAGGATTCACCCTAAGTCTGTCTGATGACAAAGCATTTACTCCTTCAATCTCAACATGCAGTCCTCTCAGATGTGTGCATGTACAATATAAAAAACATGTTGCCAACAAGTGGATTCTGATTCATAGTGACCCTATATGTGTAGGGTAGAAATCGCCCATAGGGTTCCCACGGAGCACCTGATAGATTTGAGCTGCTGACCTTCCAGTCACCAGCAGGGCTCCAATCATATGGTGTGTGTACACACACAACACACACCCCTTCAGCTACACACACACACACAACACACACCCCTTCAGCTGATAGATTCGAACTCCTGACCTTTGGTTTGCAGCTGACTACTTAACCACTGTGCCACTGGAGTTCCAGTGGGCTTTTCTGTTAGATAGTGGTTGTCAGCACTAGTAGCACCTTAGAATTATCTGGGAGGTATTTGAAAAATATATAGTTTTTAAATACCAATACATAATTTCTAATTTTTAAAGTACCCTGATAATTTGTGCATGAGAAGCACTGCATTACACGTAATAGATCTCCCTAAGGTCATTGGGTCTTACACCTTAATGTACATTAAGAATCATATGGTGGAGTGGGGCTTGTTAAGAATGTGGATTCTTAAGCCCTATCTTCATTACATTTCTGTCATCTTGGCTTAGCAGCATTCACTGCCATATGTTAAAGAACATCTGTAATGTATTTGTCTTACCAAGAAAAATAGTTGGTCCTCACTTAAGAGTGGATAACTCTCTACAAGGCCACCAGACTTTTTGTTTTTTAATCATGACCCATTCTAAGCATCCGAGTGTAACCTTTGTGAAAGCCAGAAATCCATGAGCATCATTGTCTCCTTAGTTCAAGCCTGTTCTATAGAGATTTGATTCTCTGTTGCTTTTGTTTTTAAAAGATGTGTTAAATTTATATGTGAATGTACATTTTCACTGAGTTATGTTAAATAAAAATAAAAATTAAAAAAAAAAAAGATGTGTTGATTGTGGTAAGTATATAACAAGACATGTGCTTTTTTAGTACTATCTTTGTCCATGTTTTAGACTCTGGCAGCGGGTAACTAAAGCCATAAATGCCAAAGACCAAACTGAAGCTACTCAAGAGAAGTATATTTTAGAAGAAGCTCAAAGACAAGCAGCCAGAATTCGGAAAACAAAAAATGAGGAGTGGACATGCAAGTTATTTGAAATTGATCCACTCACAGGAGAATGGCATTACAAGTTTGCAGAGTAAGTAATTAAATAGATTTTATTACAAACAATATTGGCATAGTTTGCTACTTATATTTTAAGAGTTATCATTGCTACAATTTTGTTTTAATTCAGCTATGTATATTAGTGTGAGATTTTAAACTTGATGCTCTGTTAATGATAAATTTGGCTCCATGATAGTATTTAGCCTATAAACTAAACTGAGGATCATCATGTTAAAATATGGGCACATCTTAATCTTAGAAAATTGTTTATAATAGTGAAATTTAATATAAAATTTTTTTTTTAGTTCCTTAATTAGTCATTAAACTAATGGGGTTCCTTTTCACTTATGTAGTACCCGACCGTGGGATCCACTTAATGATATGATACAGTTTGAAAAAGATGGTGTTATTGAGACCAAAGTTAGACATCGTACTCCAATGGTATGTACTAAAAAAAAAGAATTACATCCATTAGGTATATAAATCCTCAGAATCTTTGGCAATATACATTTGAAATTTGTCTCTTCCTTTAACAGTTCTTACATAACAGACGTAAGTCATCTACATTTAGGAAGAGTTACTGATCATCAGAAATCTTTGTATATCGCTGGTTGTATTACTGATTCCCTTTGTCATTTTAAATAATTGTTTTAGTCAGCTAGGGCTGCTCTAACAGAAATACCACAGAGTGGATGGCTTTAACAAAGGAAAGTTTATTCTTACATAGTCCGGTAGGCTACAAGTCCATATTCAGGGTATCTGCTCCAGGGGAAGGCTCCAGAGGAAAGTCCAGTATTGCATCAGTCTCTGCCCAGGGAGCGTCTTGGCACAGGAACTCAGGTCTGAAGGATACGCTCTTGATGGTATGAGGTTCCCAAATCTCTGCTTGCTTCTCTTTCTTTTTATCTCTTGCAAGATGAAAGGATTAAGGGTGGGGCAAGCCATACTCCAGGGAAACTCCCTTTACAGTGGAGCAGGCAAGTAATCTTATAAAGGGATTTATAGTCCCATCATAATCCTTTAACATACAGCTTAGGAAAACCACAATATGGAGGGCAGTCACAAGATACTGGGCATCATGGCCCAGCCACATGGCCACACATATTTTTGGGGTGACACAATTCAATCCATAACAATAATCTTCTCACCAGTTTTCATCAGATTCCACAGTGAACCTTCTATGTAGAGTAGTAGTTAGCTTACCTGAGAATAGGGACCTGAATGTTACAAAATTTTGTTTATCTCTAGGACTTGAATGATTATGTGGTACAGTTTCTTTTCTAATTTTTCCAGATGAGCTCATGTGTCTAATCTAATTTTTTTGCTGCCTGGTGGAAATCACTGAGGGAATTGTTCTTGGATTTAGTTCTTTCTACCTGTGTGTTACTTAACAAGTAGAAGAGCACAATGTAGATTAAATCCAGATCCTGTCTGCTTGTTGTGTATTCAAGAAATTTAATTTTATCTTCAAGCACATGAATAAGATTTTTCAAAATAATTTCAAGGAATTAGGGAATAATTCGTGCTTGTAATAGTAAACAGGTAAGAATCAAGACTTAACGATCACCAGCCAGTTCCCAGCATTCTAAGTGTACATGTATCTTCCTATTCTGATTCTAGTCTCTCTTCTTGCATTTAAGTTTTTTAATTTAGGACCGATTGCCAGAATTACAAACCTATTAATATGGGAGAGTCTAAACTCTATTATTCTAATCAAAATTTGAAGTTCATGGTTTCATATACTTTTGAATATATGTATTTAAAAGCTTTCAATAAGTTTAAATATTGCTCTTAAAAATAACAGTATCATTTCCATCTGCATTATCCAGATGTTATTGAAAGTAAGTAAATAATATTACTGGAAACTCAAAGTTGGAAGCAAAAAAAGGATGATCAAAAAACCCTATTATTTAACATTCAATAAGTGGTACTCACTAGTGCAGTTAGAAAATTGAGGCAGGGACATACCTTCCTATTAGCTTGAGCATGCATGAAACCTCACTGGACAGACATACAAACTAATAACAGTGATTATGTATTTAGTAGGGGAAGACCAGATGGATAAGGGGTCAGGATGGGAACAAAACTCTTCATTGTGCATTTTTTTTATACTTTTGATGTTAGTGTCTAATTAAGTTTCCCATTAAACTCAAAATAATTTGATTGCACACGTACGTAACATCTTATACGTTTTAACTAGACTGTTTTTTGTTTTTATTTCCGAATATATTGCCCATGACAGTTCTGACAGTTGTACAACAATGGTCTTTAATTAGGAAATAAAGTGCAGACCCAAATAATGTGGAAATTTTTTTTTTCAGGTTAGTGTCCCAAAAATGAAACATAAGCCAACGAGGCAACAGAAAAAAGTGGTGAAAGGCTATTCCTCCCCAGAACCTGATATCCAGGACTCATCTGGAAGCGAAAGTAAATATATTTAGTCCAAACTGTTCACTAAAACAGTATAATTTTTTTAAATATATATTACTGCATTACAATATATAAAAATTGTCTTTGCAATAACTCAAAAAGATATGTGAGAGTTTGGGTGGAGGCACAAGTAGATTCAAAAGCTGTTTTAGTGTATAGATAAGTTTTGAGACCAAGCCACAAGGTGAAGGCATGGAAAATTCAGAAATAGATTTGCAGATCAAGAACTGCACTGTAGTACTAGTCTCTACACCTCATTAGCTTCTGAGAAATTGTTGATGGTTCCCTAGATTCAATTTAGAAATTATTTTTGAGCTTTGAACTCAGTTCCATGCTTCAGAAAACTTGTTGATTACCAGAATGGTGTACTGTTGTGTTTAGAAGTTCCAGACAAGGAAAAATATAACTATGTCAACAGTATAGACTACTGGGTTAAATTATGTGCCATTCTTGTGCAAGTCAGATATTGTGTAGAGTGTCTTGAACCACACTGATAATATAATCAAGAAAAGATTAGTGTCTTCCACTTTATGAGAAAATGAAAGAACTTGTAAACCACAGTCCCTACTAAGTTTGTACTAAGCTGAAGGAGCTGTATTATGCACACAGGTAACCTAGAGGTGAATACATGAGAAACATCAGATGATTTATAGATGACAAATGGTAAAGAGAAAATGTTTAATTTAGTTTTAGATGATCACAGATGATTCTTAGAGGAACCCTGGGTAAATTCTTAAGATTTCTAGTGGATTATAGTACAACAAACTGTCAGATGAGTGGTGGCCAGGGACCAAGGGCTGACTTCAGAACAGATCATTTATTGCTCATGTATAAGTTCAACTTGAAGCTAAAGAAAATTAAAACAAGTCCATGAGAGTGAAAGTACAGTCTTGGGGATATCCCACCTAAATTTAGAGACCATCTGAAGAATAGATGGACTCATTGAACCAGGCAAATTGAGAATATAACATCAAAGACATCATACATGAAGAAAGCAAAACATCATTAAAAAGATGAGAAGTAAAGAAAAGACCAGAGTGGGTGTCAGAAGAGAATCTGACACTTGCTCTTGAATGTAGAGTAGCTAAAGTGTGTGGATGAAATGAAGACATAAAAGAGCTGAACACAGATTTCAAAGGGCAACTTGGGAAGACAAAGGTAAAATATTTTAATGAAATGTATGAAGACCAGTATTTCGAAAACGGGAAGGGAAGAACCCACTCATCATCTCTTAAGCTGAAATGAAGAAGATGTTCAGGCTTCGAGTTACAATATTGAAGGATTCTATGGGCAAAATATTGCACAATACAGAAAGAATGAAAAGCAGATGGAAGGAATACACAGTCACTGTACCAAAAAGAATTGATTGACGCTCAACCATTTCCAGAGTAGCATATGATCAAGAACCAGTGCTGTTAAGGGAAGGAGTCCAAGCTGCACCTAAAACATTGGTGAAAACCAGGGCTTCAGGAATTGACAGAATGCCAACTAAGAAGTTTTTCAACAGATAGATACAACACTGGAAGTACTCGCTCACCTATGCCAGTAAACTTGGAAGACAGCTTCCTTGTCAGCTAACTGAAAGAGTTCCCTGTTTGTGCACCTTTCAAAGAAAGGCGATCCAACCAAATGAGGAAATTACCAAACAATATCATTAATATCACACACGATAAAATTTTAATGAACATATCTTAAAAACCACTGTACCAGTGGACCTACAGGGAACTTCCAGAAATATAAGCCAGATTCAGAGGAGGATGTGGAATGTGGGATAGCATTACTGATGTCAGGTGAATTTTGGCTAAAAGCAGAGAATACCAGAAAGATACTTACCTGTGTTTTATTGATTATGAAAAGGCATTCAGCTGTGTGAACCATAACACATTATGGATGAGTATTCCTGAACATTTAATTAAGCTTATGAGGAACCTGTGTGTAGACTAAGAGGCAATTATTCATACAGAACAAAGGAATACTGTATGCTTTAAAATCAGAGAAGGTTTGTGTCAGAGTTGTATCCTTTCACCATACTTATTTGACCTGAATACTGAACAGATAATCCTGGAAGCTGACCTAGATGAAAAAAAACACAGCATCAGGACTGGAGGAATGTCAACAACCTAAGATATGTGGAAGATACAACCTCACTTGCTGAAAGCAAAGAAGACTTGTATGTATTAGACCTCAACATAAAGAAAACAAAAATCCTCATACCTGGACCAGTAAGCACAATATACAAGGGAAATGTTCAAGTCAAGGATTTCATTTTGCAGTAGTGGTCAAGAAACCAAACAACATATCACATTGGGCCTGTCTGTTACAAGACTTAAAAGTGTTAAAAAGCAAAGATGTCACTTTTGAGGACCTCAGCATAAAGAAAACAAAAATCCTTATACGTTGACCAATAAGCACAATAAACAAGGGAAAAGATCAAGTCAAAGATTTCATTTTATACCCAACAGTCAAGAAATCAAACAGCATATCACACTGGGTGTGTGTGTTACAAAAAACTTAAGTGTTGAAAAGCAGAGGTGTCCCTTTCAGGACTAAGGTGCACCTGACCCAAGATGAAGTATTTTCATTTGCCTCATATGCATGTGAAACCTGGACACTGAATAAGGAAGACTGAAGAAGAATTGATGGATTTGAATTGTGGCATTGATGAAGAATATTGACTACACTATGGACTGCCAGAAGAGCAAACAAATCTTCCTCGGAAGAAGTACAGCCGGAATCCAAATGTTCCTGAGAAGGGAAGATGGCAAGTCTTTGTCTTCCATATTTTAAACATGTTATCTGTAGGGACCAGTCCCTGGAAAAGGCCTCATTCTTTGTAACATAGAGGGTCAGCGAAAAAGAGGAAGATCCTCCATGACGTGAACTGATAGAGCAGCTACCACAATGGGCTCAAACAGCTACAATTATGAGGATGGTGCAGGACATAGGGTCGCTGTGAGTCTGAACCAGTACAGCAGCACCTAACAACCACTATGAATTATAGCATACTAGGTTTGGGTTGGGAAGGGTCTTCTAAATTCATACTCTGTATCTACTTTGCTATATTAATATGATTTATCAGCTTATGTTTGCCAGATTATATGTTAACCAATTTTACAAGAACCGTGTGAAATTCTGAATTATCATCCCTGTCCTATAAATGAGGAAGCTGAGACTTAGATACATTAGGCAAAATCTGAACAGAATTAGAAAGTAGAAATGAATATGAGAAGGAATTTTTAAAAATCAATGTATCTTGCTGGTTGGCAATAAAAATTTGTAGAGAAAGTATCCAAATTGACTAAACTTTAAAGTTTAAGTGACTAGGAGAATAGACATGATACCAACAATGTAAAGCTGAAGACAAGGGTCAAAAAGCTAACTTTTTCAGGTATAGACAAGTAGGCAAGGTACAAGAGAGCAACACCTTCCTCAAGCTAATCTTTATTTAAATGAATTATTTTTGTCTAATTTGTGAAAGAATAAAACTGATGCCATGCTAAATTTAGTTGTGGTTCTAAATATATTTACAGTATTCTGGTTTTAAAATGATATATATGAAATGTCAAGTATTGAGTGTATTTCTCTTATGCTAATTTCTACTTTATGAAAATAATACCCAGGAAGATTTTTATATAACACAGGAATCAGATTGCTATATAAGTTGTTTTTATGATGAATTATTTTCACTGTTTTTATCAAGTTCATTCTGAATGTCTCTTTAGCTCAATCACTGAAACCAAGTACTAGAAGAAAGAAAGGTATAGAACTGGGAGACATTCAGAGTTCCATTGAATCTATAAAGCAAACACAGGAAGAAATTAAAAGGTAATATATAATGACGGTGACCCTACAGTAGTTAAGAATCCTGTTAATATAGGAAGTCATATACAATCAACGTTTTTGTAACATTGCCAGTCCAAAATAGAACCCTAGCTTCTGTCACAAGATTGACTAAATCACAAAATTGTTCTAACAATGAGCATATTAGAGGAACTTTCTTTTTAAAAAAAAAAACTCTAATTTGTTGTCTAGTGACATATCAAGGTTGAATTGGATGTCTTTCTTACTTTGTTCTTTTGTACATAGGATCATTGTGAGTTGAAGTGACATAACAGCACCTAACAACAAGAATTTTAAGAATGTAGGTGAACTGGGTGTGAATGCAAGGTTGTTGCTGAGAAAATTAGTTAAAAAGGTCCCCTTTGTGTATGACTGTATTTAACTGAAATGCTCCAGATATTGAAATACTGCAGTAGTTCTGTAACCATGCGAAAATAATCCTAGTCTTGAAAGTGAGTGCTCCCCTTCCAGTCTCAGGCCCCTGCTTCGATAGCCCTCCCCAGGACTCAGCAAGTGTTCACACCAGGGAAGTTTCGTTGGAGGAGAGGGGCTCCTGATCCTGCTGCCTTGCCAGTGTTGGTTCAGACTGCTTGCCTGCTGTTGCTATGTCAGTGGTTAATTTGTCTTTTCATGTTAGCCCACTTGCTTTTTCTGCACTCAGTGTCAGGTGTTCAGGGAGATTTTTCCCCCAGCTCTTGGAGACCTTTTGGTTTACTCTTGGCTTCACTTTCTCATGTTCTGCCAATCCCTTGTATTCACTCCATGCCCCTGTCCTATGAAACTCGCTCTTTCTCTCAGAATGTAATGTACCATCTTTAATCTCTGGACCTTTGCCCACACTGAAGTCTGTCTGCTTCCAAGAAGGCCCTTCGCTTTACCTTGCTCATCAGAAAAGTCCCTGTTTACCCCTCAGAATTTAACAGAAAACTGTGACTGTTTTTGTGACATTTTCAATCACCTGCCCCATGCCCTACAGAGTCAGTCAATCCCTCAACTTTGTGTGCACAGCTCTCTGTAATACTCCTTTTGAGGACTTACTGTAGAGTTGTCACTGTATGTGTCTATCCACCCCATCAGACTACGTGCTTCTTTACAGCAGAAATCATGTCTTGCGCATCTTGGTACCCTCAGGCCTTCCATCTCTCTAATTTCAGTGTTTACTGCTTGTGGTAGTTCTGTAAAGCTACCATAAGCACTCAGTCACTGAACTCGGAATCATCACGCTGAACAGAAATACAGGGTTACATTTATGCAGTCTTCTAGTCACAGCATTTACATCAACTGATTGATACATAAAATTTGTTTTATGTACATTTCTGTTTAAAGACACCTTATTTCATATGCATATTATTTATTCATTAGTATTGAACTCACAGCTAATAGCACACTAGCATTGTTGGGGAAGCATAATGATAAACAAAATCTTCCAACTAAGACAAACTCCACACAAATATAGAAGAAAAAAACAGGTTTTATTATTGAGTAGGCATTAAGCCAGAATGTGATTTGGATTACAGACAGTTTGCCACAAAGATTGTGAAGACAAGAGATTTTAACAATGCAGATCCAATCCATTTCATACATGTTCTCAAGATTTAAAAAAAAAAAAAACACCACCGTTGAGTTGATTTGAACTCACAGTGACCCTGTAGGATAGAGTAAAACTGCACATCAGGGTTTCTGAGGAGTGTCCAGTAAACAAGAACTGCCAGCCTTTTGGTTAGCTGCCAAACTTTGAACCACCGCACCACCAGGGTTTCCCTTGTCAACATAAAGGATAACTAGTCCTTAAGAAAGAGAGCTTGACAGTAGCATTTATTCATCCTAAATTCTCCTGGCATAGTCACTTGAGTTTGCTAATTTTTGCTATCTTTATGACTAGAATTGGGTTTGCAACTTGGACTCCTATTCTCCTAGGAACAGAGAGAGGAATCTTCCTTGATTGATTCCAGTTCAGAAAGATGGCATCTGGGTCCTTGAAGATACATTTCTGGGCTATAAGAGGCAGGACACTTATTTAGCCTTTAAAATGATTTTTCGCGCATTTCAGAGAGCAGTTGCAAAATTTTTAAAGGAAAGGCTCTGGGAAAAGGGAGGAATTAAGCTGCTTTCTAGTTTGTATTTATCCTTAAAGCATGTCCATGAATGACCAGGAAAGGGCTACAAGTATTAATTTGGGGCTTACAAATGAATTTTAGCTTAGGTGAATTCACAAACATGGAATCTGAAAATAACTGTATATACCTTTTAGACAAAGGAATTTAGGGTGACGTGAGGTATAATCTAAGCGCAAATCATGACTAAAGTAATGTGTTAAAGATGTCATAAAATCTGTGGTGTTTATTCTTCTTGGGAAATACAGGATTTTCCTCCACTTCCACCCCATTCCTCTAAATGTATGTAATTTTAATGGGCCAAGTAAGAAGCAATATTTTTGTTGTTTTACAACCAGTTAGATGATAGAAAAGGTGATACATTTCTTCATCATCATTTAATAACTATGTTTAGTGCATGTCATTAAGTAATAAGTTTGATGCAGGATGGACTACTAATGTAGACAAGACCTGTTAATGGCTTCACATAGGATAATCAGCTCTCTGTTAAGATTGTAGTAAAAGATTGGACTAGTTAATATAATTAAGTGCCCCATAGCCATATAATATCAAATTGTGAATTCTGTGCTAATATTTTTGGAAAATTATCATAACATTTATCATTACTTATTTTTGTAGAAATGTTATGGCTCTTCGAAATCATCTGGCTTCGAGCATACCTGCCACAGATTATTTTCTGCAACAAAAAGACTACTTCATCATTTTCCTCCTGATTTTGCTTCAAGTCGCAATAAATTTCATGTTTAAGTAGAGTTCTTTACAATTGAATCAATGAACTGGAATGATGAAATATAGCCCGGGACCACTGTTTAAGTTGGTTTGGTCTTTATTAAAATGTCACAATATTTCTAAAACAAAAAACTGTAGAGATAAACGTAGAGCTGTTGACCTTTTCATACCTTTTAACCTTAACCTGAAAGAAAAGCTGCCCCATTTGGTTATTAAAGTGAGCTATGTGTTAAGTGCCAGAACATTTCTAGCTTTTATGAGTGTGTCTACATGGGAATATAGTAAATCTACATATATACACAATGTCATTTATGTACACTTATCTAGCAGTAGTCTTTGTATTCTGTAGTATGTTCTGAGATACATTGTTAACATTGTTCATAACAAAGATGCTATCGATCTTATATGTATTTTCTTCATAAAACAGGCACAGAAGTTTTATGAGTGAAGAATTACAGAATGGGAATGATAGATTAATAGACATAAATAATTCAGTACACTGTACTGGTAAAAAACAATCATTTTCAAAGCACCCAGCTGAATTGTCTAGAAACAGTGAGACAAAAAGTGTGAATGGTCAAAATTGATATATTGAGAAAGATAGCAAAATGTTTTTGAAAAAGTTTGCATAAGCTTTTTTTAACCCCTAGAATTTAATTTGATATTCATTGATACATACACATTATGTTCATATGTTTGTATCAGTGTAAAAACTAGTGTGTAGCTACTTGGATTATCAGTTGTATCTTTATCATACATGATAGACCACCTTAAGCACTTGCTAAAAGAAGGGTGGATGGTAAAGTAGATGGCTATTCTTTCATTTTATTTTTGTTTTTGTTTTTTATCTGGTCCGTACCATAGGCCAAATTCTAGTGTATGGCTTATGAAATACTGATAAATCACGGTGTCTCATTATAAACAGCTTATTTTAGCTTTCATTTAGATCTTAGTGTCATTAAGTAGGAAACCCTGGTGGCATAACTGTTGAGTGCTACATCTGCTAACCAGAAAGTTGGCAGTTCAAATCCACCAGATGCTCCTTGGAAACTATGGAGCATTTCTACTCTGTCTGTAGGGTTGCTATGAGTTGACATCAACTCAACAGCAGTGGGTTTTGGGTCAGTAAATAAGTGGTGTAGAGAAATTGCAAACAATATTTTACTTCAAAAGCCAAAAAAGATAAACGCAAGCTGACAGTAATTCTGTGTGGCAGCATTTATGTGCACATTATAATTGGTTTCTTTAAAACATGCAATAAGTTGAGCATGTAAGGAGAACATCAGGTTCTGAAGTTTAATTCTTTATGTTTATTATCCTCCTCTGTTCTCAGCAACTTCATTCGGTGGCAAAACCACAGTTCTTCCTGATTCCTTTTGTTCAGGATCAGGCAGGCTTTTTTCTAAAGTTGTTTTTTGTTAATTTTTTCTCCCCCAGGTTTAATTATTTTGACTTTATGTTTTTTACGTAAGTTTTTATAATCCTCAGTAGCAGTTTTTTCAAATGTAATTAGGTTTAGGAATGTAAGCTGTATCTTACAATCCTGAAAGTACAGATTTTAGAATCATTGCTAATGAAAACAAAGGTCAGATAGAGAGAAATTGCTCTCTTTACACTTGCCTTTGACAAAGAGAAGCTATGAGAAGCTAAAAAAGTTTGTCAGTTGTTTATACTCTACAAATATAAAATCAAGGGGTCATTGCTAAGTAACGACAATTGAAAATGATAAAGAGCCTGTTGTTTTTGTCTTTTCTCCCCTCTAACAAATTTAGCAATCTTAAGTATACAATTTATGTTAACTCGTATGTTTTTATGAAGAGCCATTTCCCACGTAGTGTTGGCGAAAGAATACGGTATTCTAGGTGTACATGTAAAAATATTTAAGTTGATTAAAGCATGAATAAGATATACCTATATATACCTATATCCAGTATTTTTATGAATACACTGGAACAGGTGGTTTTTTTGGTTGCAGTTCATATTTTTGTCAATACAGTTTTTGTACTCACATCCTGTTACCAGTGTAATGCTCAACTGCATATTCGTTGATACATGATATTTTGTAAATATTGTACAATTAGATCTTTTTTATGGTTTAAGTTAGTGTTAATGTGTCTATATTATATATAACTTGATTGGCTGATCACAAAAATCATCATTAAATCCTGAAAAAATTTTTTGTTAGTGACCCACCATAGGATTTTGGTCTCAATCCATATGTGTTATATTCATTTGGTCCACAAGTATTTTATTTGTATAGGTATCTTGTAAGACTGGAAAAGTGGTTATTTATTTTTAATTTTTTTAGGGCCAATGTTATGGTTCTTTCTGAAGGAGTCAAAAACTATTTCATGAGAAAGAGCAAAGTTACTGTTAGGGATTGAATTGTGCCCCCCCCCCCCCAAATATGTGGTATAAATCTACCATTATGCCTGTGGTTATAATCCCATTTAGAAATGGGTTGTCTTTGTTTTGCTAATGAGGTAGGATTAATTAAGGTGTATCCTGAGTCTGTCTCTTTTGAAATATAAGAGAGATTAAACAAGCCAGAAAAGCAGAGATAGGGGAAGGGTGATGCCAAACCACATGAAGATTGCACAGGAGCAGAAATTCAAGAGAGACAAGGACCTGCCTCCAGAGCTGACAGAGCGAAAGCCTTCCCCTAGGACTGGCACCCCAGATTTAGACTTCTAGCTTCCTAAACTGTGAGAAAATAAATTTCTATTTATTAAAGCCATCCACTTGTATTTCTGTTGTAGCAGCACTAGATAAATAAGACAGTTACTCATGACTGTTTCTTAATACACTAAAAGCATGGTTCCTTTCTGTGAACTGAACACAAACTCAGGAATTGGTGGCTTAATTCTAGATCAGCATTCATACTAGGCTTATGGTATGAATGCTTTAAAATACATAACTTTGTACTTAACCATAATATATAATTAAATGTTTTTTACCTGAGTTTAATCTTTCGTCACAAAGATTCATAAAAATTGTGATTTAGTTCCCAGTTGTCTGAGAGCCTCATGATGGTTTCTAGGATTTAAGACCTTATTACCAGTTTTTTTCATTTGATGAAAAAGATTTATTTTCGCACATGAAAGTTTATATAATTATTGATATATGCTTTTCTTTTTTAGCTGTTAGATGTCCTATGCTTTCAGGTATCTGCCATTTAATGAGGTGTAACTCTGTATCTAGGAAAAGTAAATAAATAGGGCATGTGAAATGTTAAGTTTGAGCAATAGATACTTTTCTTATATTTCATGTTTTTTGTATGACTTATAAAGGTACAGTGTAATCTTTGTCACAACTCAGTTGGCACCTTCATTCATTTGGAAAGTTGGCCTTGTGAAATATAAATCTTCATGTAGTATTCACACTTTTGTGCCTTTAAGAAAATATTTTTTGTCATCTTTGTGTTACAAAACTTTAGTGTGATTCAAAGTGTTTGTAGGCTTATTTGTCTTTAAAAGGTCATTTACTTGTATCATTGTTATTTCCTTTTATATAGCAAATAATGATGCTGTACTTTTATAAGGGTTTGTGTATTTACTTATTTCAAATATATACTCTCAGACATCAATTAAATAGACTTGTCATTATCTGAGTATTGTAAACAGTGCCTTTTTGATGGAATTCACACTGTTTTGGGTGTCAACTTGTGCCATACACGCAAAATTTTCTGGGAGGCAGTTTTAACTTTTTGAAGAATGTTTTAGTCACATATGTAAGAAAATGTTTAAAATTCCATTTTCTAATGTTTAGCATTCCTAGTGAGTGAACAGCAAGTATATTTTTGTTTTGTTTTTTGTTTGGCACAGAGTGATATCATCGATAAGCCACATGACCCTGCAGGTTATTTGAATTATGGTAATTGTACAGAAATAAAATATTAAACTTAAAATTTATACAAAACTTTTCTTTTTGAACCAACTGGGGAAAATCCTGCAGAAATCACTAAGTTTACATTTCCGTTTCTATCTTACTTGACTACATGCAGAAGAGATTCTTTAAAATATGTAACCTGCCACTGTTAAATGTAATTTGATCTGGTTTTGTTCTGCTTATAGTGTGAATTTATTATATTTACTTTTTTGTTAGTCTTAACATAATGTTTCTGCTACACCTTTTACTTAAATGGACTATTAAAATTGTATAGGACAAGTGTCCTGTTAATATGAGTAACATATTTAGAAGAGACACAAGAAACCCATGACAAAAAAATAATATGAATTTACTTTTAAAATATTTAGAAAGTCTTATTCTTCTGCATTTGTCATCTAAAATATTTTAGTTTTACAACTTTGATATTTTTCACTTAAAGAAAAATGGAATATTTGAACTGGTGAGCCACAGAATTTTAGTTTATTTTTTCCCCCATTTTTTTTAGCATGATAACTATATTAAAGTTAAACCTCCTGCTTAGTGGCTATTTATAAATTCAAGTACTACCACTGGTCAGTTTTGTATGATAATAGAATAAAAGTATGTTATCTACAGTGTAAATATAGCACACTGTCAAAATTCTTTTCCTTAAGGTGCACAGTAAATGTACGATAGTCATAGGTTACTGTTTTGTAATGTATTAGACATTTCTAATCTGTTATTCCTATTATGTTTGCAGACAAAAATATGAATTTTTTAAATGATCTGTATAATTATGCTGACTTCTACAAGTAAGCATTCTAAATAAAATTTTAAAAAGGAGAAAACTAATCAGAAAGACTGTTGAATATAAATATGGCGACTCAATTATACAGCACTAATTTTGTTTTCTTAAATTTAGTTTGGAATAGTTGCAAAGAATAGTGAACGGACTGGAATGGATTTAACAGAATCCCTGCTATATACTTCCTGCTGTAGATTCATTCTTTGTGAATCCTCGTAACAACCTTAAGTAGAAGTCAGACTTTATAATAGAATCTAAGGTAAGTGGTAGCTAGCTAGATTTTTCTAGGCTTCTTGTTGGGTGCTGTGGAGTTGATCTTGACTTCTAAAACCTCCATATGACAGAGTAAACTCCATAGAGTTTTCCTGGATATGATCTTTAGAGAAGCAAATTGCCAGGCTAAGATAGGTTGAATGACTCTAAAAGCCACACAATAAAAGTGATGCTGAGCACAAATTTGAACTTGGCAGTCTGTGTTTGACTCTTAACATCCATGCTTTTACACTGCACTTTTAAAGACCACTGATCTTACCACTTTACTTTCAAATTTTAGGGATACTCCACTGCCCAAAGTGATGTAACCCACTTGTGATGAGTGCCAGTAAACCAGCTGGCAATGAATCAGTACCTGCTGATAGCAGCCACCTATGTGTCACAGCAGAACTCTGTTCCCTAGGATTTTCAGTGGCTGATTTTTGAGACATAGACCACTAGACCTTTCTGAGGGACTTCTGGGTGGACTTGAACTTCCAACCTTTTAGTTAGTGGCTAAGCATGTCAACCATTTGTTCTACACAAAACCAAACCAAACTGTCCATTCGGATGAGTTGTGAGAAGTCATTCCTCTCTCGTATCTTCCTCCCTTTTCCTCTGCCTCCCTCCCTGCTCAGTTGTTGCTCTCCTCAATGCTTGCTTAAGGCTGATAGTTGTGTCAGTCTTTAGTAGTTGGAGGGGAAGACACAGTATGAAGGTTTTCTCCTGTTTCACGCATAGTAGTAAGGGGAAAGGAAAACAAGTTGTTGAACCTCAATGCAGTACCTGCAAAATAATCATTTTCTTGCTAATATTGAGCACGTTCTGTATCTGGAATTACCTATTATGCTAATCTCCACCTTACAAAATGTCCCCAATGGGATAGTGAGCCAGAAGAGTGGTGACTTCCCAGGGTAATTTGGTACATATAAAAGTATTTGAGTGGTCACTATATGCTAGGTACTAGTAAAGTGCTTTATAAACATTCTCACACTTCTCAAACACCCTACGACATTTTTCTTTCATATGGCTGTCTTCTCGTGGAGAAAAGTGGGAGCTAAGATTATACTTACTGAATGTCACAGACAAGTAAATGACAGAGAAAATCCAAAGTCCATGTTCTTAACCACTTCATCCTTAAGAGTGTCTACACTTCGATATGGAAAAAGTTACATTCTTGCCTTTGAATGTAACCCAGTAATCAGGGTTATCTTCCTAAAGGTTACCGAAATAGCTAGCTTTCACATCTATCACCATCGCTTTTTTTGGAAAAAAAAAAAAAAAAAGTGATGACTGAAGTTTCACAGTAATACATGAGCCCGGGAAATGTGGCAAAAATGCCTAAGGTAGAAAGCCTGCAGTGTGTAACCGCTCCGCACGTCTTGCACCGGCTTTCCTAATGGGAAGCGTGAAAGTGACTGACGGGGTGTGGACAGAGCAGGCGTGAAGCCAGGGCAGAGCTGTCGCTACAAAACAGGAAGCAGTTTTATTGGAGTGGAAGGAACGAAACCACCCGTGGTGTCCATTCCTTTCCTCACACACTCTATTGCGCAGACTTCCGGAAGAAAGTTTCTCGCAAGACAGGGATTGTAGGGACGCTGAATCCTACGGAGGCTAATTATGTCACCTAGAGACTCCGGGCAGGGTTTACAGTTCTAGGGACTGCAGCCAGGAAGCCCCCTCTACCTACGCAGTCTACTGGACTGGTTTTTCCTTACAGCCAGACTGTGGATCTCACCCGCGGCGCGGAAGGAAGAGGAGGAGGAGTTGTTGGCTCACTCAACCAAAAGGCCACGCTACCCCAGCTTCCGACGTAGTCCCCGCCCTTTCCGCTTCCGGTATCGCCGCAGCCTGGCCTCCTTGGCCTTCAGTCTGTTAACCACTGGAGGTAAGACCCAGAGATGTATGGCTGCCGCGGGGTCTGTGAAGGCGGCGTTGCAGGTTGCCGAGGTGCTGGAAGGCATCGTAATCAACTGCATGGGCCCTGAAGGACGGCAAGTTCTGTGTACGAAGCCAACCGGCGAGGTGCTGCTCAGCCGGAATGGAGGCTGCCTCCTAGAGGCGCTACACTTAGAGCATCCCATAGCCAGGTACACGTCCCCCACACTGGACAACCCCTCTCTGTAGATGATTACCCCCTAGACCAGCGCTCGGAGCATCTTGTTCCATCTTGAGGCCATGCTCCTGGGAAAACTGATTCTGGTGAGACCAGTATAAGCTCAGGTTTGGAGCTCTGCGCAGGGGAACGTTCCCATGCCCCAAATCTTACCAGCTCCCCCAAATACTTCTGTACTCTCCGTCTCACCCCATCCTAGAATTATGGAGTAGAATGAGATGTAACTTGAAAAAGGAAAAACCAAGGGTATATATATCCTGTGAAAACATGGTTTTAACTTGGTTCAGATGGGAGAAGCCAGCCTTTTGAAAGTCTGAGATGCTTTATTTCTTTTTTTTATACAGGATGGTGGTGGCATGTGTTTCCAGTCATCTCAAAAATTCAGGGGATGGTGCTAAAACATTTATTATCCTTCTTTGTCATTTGCTCAGAGGACTTGATGCAATTACAGATAAAGAAAAGGATTCTTTGGTTTCTGAAAATATTCAAACCCATCGAAGGCATTGGAAAAACTGTTGTCAGTGGAAATTAATTTCTCAAGCACTTCTGGATTTTCAGTCACAAGTGTTAGATTACTTTATGGACCAGTGCTTAAGTAGACACTTTTTGTCCGTCTTTGCTTCATCCACTCAAGAGAAAACATTATGTCGGAGCTCTATAGAGTTGCTCTTAGAAGCATACTTTTGTGGAAGAGTGGGAAAAAATAATCACAAATTTATTTCTCAGTTGATGTGTGACTACTTTTTCAAGTGTATGGTTTATAAAAGTGGGATTGAAGAAGTGTTTGTGTTAGTGGATGACTGTTTTTTCGAGTTGAATATTGGTGTCACTGGCCTTCCTGTTTCAGATTCCAGGATCGTAGCTGGACTTGTGCTTCCCAGAGATTTTTCTGTGTATTGTCCAGCAGAGGGTGACGTAAGAGTAGTAATAGTAACAAAAACCATTCAGCCTCCTTTGTCAACTTCTGGATCAGAGTTTGTTCTAAACTCAGAAGCACAGTTTCAGGCATCTCAGTTTTGGATTATGGAAAGGACAAAAGCAATAATGAGATTTTTACAAAGTCAGAACATAAAATTGCTCCTATCTAGTGTGAAACAACCAGAGTTAGTTATTTATTATGCAGAACTCTATGGCGTATCGGTGGTGGAATGTTTATCATCATCAGAAGTTTATCTCATTCAGAGAATTGTTGGTCTTTTTCCTTTTGTACTGCCACAGACCTGTTCACAGCATGAAATCTTTAACACTGCCTTAGTGAAATTTTGTAAGCCACTTACCCTTAAATCCAAAAGGTATGTTCATCTTGGCTTGATTAGCACATGTTTGTTTACACCACACTCTGTAGTTCTTTGTGGACCAGTGCAGGGTCTTGTTGAACAACATAGGGATGCTTTACATGGAGCATTTAAAATGCTTCGTCAGTTACTTAAAGACTTTGATCTAAGCTACATGACACAAGCTACTGACCAAAATTATACATCACATCCTCTTATTTATAAGAATAGTAGAGGAAGTGATGTCTTGCAAGAAATTGGTAATGACTCAATACAAAGATCAGATCAGGGCACAGTTATAAAGAACAAAGCTCAACTGGTAACTGTTCAAACACAGTTAATAGTGTATTCAAATTTGGAAATACCAGGTGTAGAATTAGAAACATACAGTCCATGTTCAGCATCAATGTTGACACCAGGAGATGCCTACCACACAGATAACACACTGAAATGTTTCTCACAGAACAAAACCAGGGCGATCGATGATGGTGAATCATTAATTGACAGTACATCGACTGCTAATTCAACAGTACAAAACACTACAATACAAGTAACTTGTGAAAATGTACCAGTCACGGAAAGTATTGTCAAGGGGAATACATTACCAGTGAGCTGTAAATCACTGGAGAATTACCGTCCCTCATGTATACCAGCAGGTTGTGTTTTGCCAGTAGGTGGTACTTTTGAGATTTTGTTACATTACTATCTTCTTAACTATGCCAAAAAACACCAACAATCACAGGAAACTGTAATTAGTATGTTAATAGCTAATGCACTTCTAGGCATTCCTAAAATCCTTTATAAGTCTAAGAAAGGAAATTACAGCTTCCCACAAGTGTACAGAAGAACTCTGCATACACTGCAAACCAGTCAACTAACGGTAAGCACTCAGACAGGCATGGAATCAGTAGCTGGTAAATACAAGTTACTGATTTCAGTTCTTCAGTGTTTGGCAAAAATTCTAACCATTGATTTAGTAATCAGTATTAAGAGACAGCCCCAGAAAGTTTACGATCAAAACTCAGAAGATGAAGTATAAAATTGAAAATTCTTTTAACTAAATTTTTAAGGCAAGCTGTAAAGTAAAGCAGGTATGTGACCACTGATTTTCAAGTCAATTCAGGCTGTTTACCAAAACAGCAGGATGGAAAACTTACATCATCTTCAAGAAGTATGCAAAGGCCACAAAGGAGCGAAGCCAGTTCTGGCTAAGTATTTCTTTTTCTTCCCTCTTAACATGTCTCTGTGTTTCAGCTCTGTGTAATCTGTGTATTTGGGGTAGTGTTTCTTTATAGCTCTTCCATTGTACTTTTCTGTTTCTTGTTTTACTTTTCATCTTTCTCTTCCTTTCTGTGTTCAGTCTCAGAATCTTGTGTCAAAAGTGGGTAAGGTCTTAAAATGCCTTCATATTTTAATTGTTTGATATGTAAAATATATAATCTGCTTCATTTAAAAGAATTTTTTCCTTATTAGTAATTTCTAAAGCCATGAGTAAAAAGTCTCAATTCTTTTTTTCTCAAGAATCATATAAATTACGTTAGTTTTTACTTTGTGTAACCCTTGGTTTGTTCACATTCGTGTGGAAATGCCTAGGTACATTTTCCATATCCTTACACTTCAGTGTGTTACCAGAAGTAAGCTCTTGTGCTTTGTGAACTTAGTTCTGTAGTTAAAAAGTCAATATCAGAAAGGATATGAAACCCATGCATTCATCTATTCCTGGCCACTAAAAGCTTGTAGAGATAATTCATGTACTTGCTTGTGTGGGGATACAGCCAAGAGTTCAGCAGTAACAGATAATTTGAGAACTGTATTATTTATAATGTAAACATACAAATGTATGTATTTTACAAGTTTATATTACAGTGCATATGGCCATAGGTAGGGACAGTATCTCGTACTTTTACATTCTCCGGTAATGCCCAAAACAGGGCTATATTTGTCACAGGTATTCAAAAGTCCCTGTTGAATAAAACTGTTACCTTTAATCCATTCCTGTAAAGATGTGTTTCCAATTTACTAATTGAACTAATTCTTTTTTTTATTATTGTGATTGTGTAAAAGTGTACAATTCTGTTTAAATTTGCATGCCTGCCTATCTGCAGCTCCTTCTGCTTTCCTTGCCCAGTGACAGCACACTCCTCCTTTCTGTTCTATACATGTCATATCCTCTTAACAATCTCTTGACCCCCTCCTCTCTACTAAGAGGCCCGTAGGATAACATCCTATAGATGCATAGACCCATAAAGTGTATGCCGACATAGTCACTCTGTGTCCCCGAGTTCAGTCCGTTCCTGTCGCAAAAGTTGACCCCAGTAATAATTTATGATCAGGGGCAGCATCAGTCTAGGGGCCATGTTCCCAGGGAAACACCCAGGCCTTTGGACCATCAAGTGCAGTCCTTTAGTGGAGTTGAACTGATTCTTAGTGAGTGCTTAAGATGTCCGAGATACTATGTCAGATGCTGAATACACAGTGCTGAACAAAACAGACATGATTTTTGTCCTCATGCATCTTTCTCAAAGTTTGGTAGATATTTGACAGTTATATGGGCTGGAATTTAGGAAAATTGACGAAAAAATTTTAATTGTGCTTATAGTTGAATAAACCAAAAAAACAAACCAATGCCATCAAGTCGATGCAGACTCGCAATGACCCAATAGGACAGAGTATAGCTGCCTCGTAGAGTTTCCAGGGATCACCTGGTAGATCTGAACTGCCGACCTTTTGGTTGTCAGCTGTAGCACTTAACCACTACACCACCAGGGTGTATCCTGTAGTGGAATAAACAGTGACTGATAACGTGTTTACTACACACAGTTGCATTGGCCTAGATAGTGTTGCTATGAGTTAGAATTGACTTGACAGCAATGCGTATGGATTTACTAACCGAAAGGTTGATGATTTCTACCCAGCCCGACTGAAGTAAGGTTTAGCAATTTGCTTCCCTAAAAATTTTAAGCAAGGAGCCCTATAGACCACATGCAGTGGACATGAGTTGGAATTGACTCTGGCACTTTGGTGGTTTTGTGTGATTCTTTTTGTTTGTTTAATAATTATTTTAAAACTGATATCCTGTCATACAGTATTGCATCATCTTTTACATTAAGATAATTCTTGATTTTTTTAAGTTTATGCCGTAAGACACATTATTTCATTTCCGTGAACATGGAATGATGAAATTAGTTCTACTTATATTGAATTCATAGAAGAAGGAACCTACTTTGAAGTAGTGTTTTTTTAAATGGTTGTAGTTTTATAAAATATTCATCCATCATTAAAAGTATTCAAAGACTTTTTCAGACATGCCCAGTGCCTTGCATATAGTAGACATTGAGTAGCAGTCAACAGCTATTAGTCCAGCAGCCTGTTTGTAAGAACTGAATCTTTGTATTTTAGCACTTGGTCCAATATCTGGTGCACAGTAAGTGTCTGATAAATGACTGCTGACAAACTGTTTGTTCAGTGATTAGTCATTCAGTCATGATTATTTCTATCAAATTTTCATGGACTAAGGATTTATTTTGGGAATAAGGAGTAAAATATAGAACAGTTTTACACAAAGTAGTTTTTTCTTTCAAAAATTGCTCTAATATGATAAAGCTTTCATGGGTCATTCTTAACATTTACAGAATAACATTGGAAAGTTTACATCACTGTATTCAATAGGTGAGCACCTTAGAAATGTAATTCCTTTGTACCTATGATAGCCTGTCACACACCGAAATAGAGGTGACCTGCAATAAGAACAGACAAAATCTGTTAAAATCTGAATAAAAATCAAAGAATCAAGACCAATAAAAATACAAAGACTGTTTCTACACAGTAAAGCACCGTAAAATTTAGCAGCTTTGAAGCATTTTATTACCTGTTGTGCATCTGGGGATTGTCTGGGCCCAGCTGGACAACTTTCACTGTATTTCCTACTGGTTGAAGCAGTCAGAAGGATCTGCCAGGATTCAAGGGGAAAGAACCCAGGCTCCCCCACTTGATGGGAAGTATCAGTATGACATGAGAAGAACATGTGGGATGGGACATATTGAGGCAGCTATCTTTGGCAAATAACAATCTGCTGTGCCGTAGAAGGGAAAAAGAGGACAAATGTGCGTTAACGTCTCAGCTAAGTTTTTTCTAATTGTTTTCTGAAGTTACTTGTCAGTCTACCTGGAACAAACATTTCTTCCCCAAATAGCATTTGTGAACCTTTTTATTTTTTCTAACAAAGCCATTTCTGTGTACTTCGTAGTACAGTAATAACCATTTAATGGCTGAATTTTTAATGTTTTTGAACTGTTTCAGCCAGGGATATCTTTTAGACATGTTGCGTAAGAAGTGCCTTTGTGTCCGTGTCAGACTTTTTAAAAGCAAGGGGGATACAATTTGAGCATAACCTTGTATCAGAAATTACTCACGTCCTCACAAAAGACATAGGTCATTTGCCTTTCATGGCCTCACAGCAGAGAAATCAAAAACAGCAGCTCGCCAGTTGAGGACCCCACACTAAGCCACAGTCATTTTGATGGAGTGCCTAGCAAACAGATGCTCCAGTGTTAGGTTCTTTGTATCCAGGATTTTGAAGAGCTTATTGGAAGGGTTTTAAAAAGCACAGTTCATGTAGTTCAATACTTACGGTGAACATAGAAAATTACATGTGCACAAGGTTATTTGTTGCAGCTTTGTAATAGCAGTAGGTTAGTAACAAGCTAAATTCTAGATGGATACACAAACTGAAAGGAGGGGCTAGGACAGAGAGGAACAGATGGATGGAGAAGTAACTGAAGGAGATTTCTCACTATATCATGTTAATTTTTGAACCTTTTGAATATTATCTATTCAAAAATGAAATATAAAGATGATATAGAGCAAACACATAAAGAATGTTCCCCAAATAGTAGTAAAGTAATGTAAAACAGCCTCAGGAAATGCAAGGTCATCAATGAAGAAAAATTATGGAAGAGACGCAGAGGTGAATTGGTAGAACTTTGACAATTAAAAAAAGCTAGGGGAGGAGATACAACCATACTCACCAGTTCTGAAAATGTGAAAACAGTCTCCTGTGGCAGGCTCCAAAGAGATGTGAGCTAGGAATGGGAGCAAGAAGTGTCATTTCCTTGGGGAATTTCTGTAGTCCCAGGTCTCACTCCCCTTCATGCAGACTCACCATCAGATTCTGTCAGCCTGTTGCGAATGGCTGCTTTACGGAAGCTCACAAACCAAGCTCATGAGCATGATCCATATATTTACAACAAGAACTGTCCAAAGAACTGGCATTCAAAGTGCGCATGACTACAGCATTCTTTCTTCGTAGGTAGACCTATGTGAAAATTCAAGTAATAGATAATTGCTTAGAAAGCATGGAGTCAGAAGAAGTCAAATAAACTGCAGGATCCTCTTCCCAGTCTGCGTGCTGCAGTTGGCTGGGCTTAGCCGTGGCCCTCTTCTCCACCTACACTTCCACACTAGGGGATCTATTCAGCCTACGGGTTTGGATGCCATTTAGGTGCTGATAATTCCTAATTTTACGGTTATAGTTTCTGCCTCTTTGAACTCCTAACTCATCCAACTGCCAGTTCAGTCTTCTCAAGAATGCTAACAGGTAATACTACACTCTTTATCATGTCCAAAGTAGAAGCATGATTTTCCATCCCCTCTATCTGTCCTGTCATTGGCCATCTTCTCTCAGGTAATGGCATCACCAGTCCTTTACTTGCTTGGGACAAAAACCTGACCAACAGTCATGACCCTTCACGTTCCGTCAAATGCTGTAGCCAGCTCACTGGCAAATCCTGCTGGCTCCATCTACAAAATAGATTTCCAGATCCACCTATTTCTCAGTCTGACGTTCTCACCCAAACCGGTTCATTGCATGGGCAGCAGCCTCCTGATGATCTTCCTTGCATCTGTTTCACCTCATAGTTCTCTACTGATTTTTTTTGCCAACTTTTGATTTAAAAAAAAAAAAAATTGAAATCCACAGAAAAGTGAGAGTATAATGACCGCTTCCATACACTTCAGCTAGATTCATCCAGTAATATTTTACCATTTTGCACATACATACACAGTTTACTGAACCATGTGCAAATTGGCTGCTGACGTTACTCTACTTTATCCCTAAGTATTTTGGTATGTTTTTGCTTCAGACAAGGGCTTTTGCATATATGACTGACTGAGTCTTTTGAAAATCATGTCATTCCCCTGCTCCAAGTCTTTTAAAGGTTTTTATACAGAATGAAATCCAGACTTAGGGTCTACAAGACTGTGTGATCTGGCCATTGCCTGTCCTTTAGATTTCATCTCCTACCACTACCTTTACTGTTCTCCCTACCAGTTACACTGCATCAGTTAGCATGAGTTTTGCTATTTTGAGAGAGTAACTCCAAATCTTAGAGGCGTATAACAATAAGAATGCATTTCTTGCTCACGTTACATATCTGTTAGACATAAACTGAGGGCTGTGTTTCCAGCACTGTTGTATTCTTCAAAACCAGCATCATACTGATCCCACATCCAGGCTGTGGACCAGCCACTGTCTGCAACACTACTAGTCATCATGCCAGAGGGGAAAAAGAGCTCTGTAGAAGAGCTTCTTCAGCAATTAAACACTGTGCCACTCGTCTGGTGTCTTAAAAGCTGCCAAGCTGCCATCCGAGGACACAGCCAATGGTCCCAACTCAGCAGGAACAGATGCTCACCAAGGACCAAAATGACATGTGGTAAAGACAACCGAGAAGACAGAGAGACCCACAAGAGTGGGTGCCTACATCGACTTGGGACTGGAAGAACCAGATGGTGCCTGGCCACCACCAGTGATAGCCACGATGGAGCTCACAGAGAAGAGTCTCACTGGCAACACAAGAATAAAAAGGAGTGCATCATGAGATCTCCACTAAAAGACCTCAATTGATGGTCCAGCGGTTTTGGGGTTCCTCTGAGAGCATGGCCCCCGGCCCTGATGCTGCCCTTTCCCATAAATTATAACAAAGGTCCACTCTTTGGACAGGAATGGATTGGACTTGGCAATGCAGAGTGACCACATATTGGAAGCACTTTGTGGTTATAAACATCTACAGGATTTCATCTTGCTGACCTCTGGCTGGAGGAGGGGGAGTGGATGGAGAGGAGGGGAAAGGAGGTTGTTGGGAGGATGAGACAGGTATGGAGCAGAGAGGAATAGTGTGCAGTCACCGGACAGGGAGAGCAGTGGAAGCTGCATATAGGTGAGCATGTAAATTTATACGTGAATGTACATTTTCACTCAGTTATGTTAAATAAAAAAAAAAACTGTGCCACTAAATGCTGTATGTATCATTTTTCGTGGCTCACTGGCACATACATGGTCCTACTCAGCAGCAGAAAAAAAAGCTAGTGAAATCCTAGCTCATACCTGGCAGGAAAGAGAACCAGAACATTGGCAGACAACACTAACATTTACCAAACTAGCTTGCTTTCAATTTGTTGAACACTAAAATTTATTTCACCCTGCAGAAGTTCTGCTTGTTATTCCATGTTTATAACTGTTTTCATCTTCAGATGGCTCGCTTCCTGACTTCATTCTTTATCTGTCCTGTAAGATCAGAGATTTTCTTTGACCACTCAGTCTAATACAATGTCACACTCCTTCCTCAAGACCTCTCTTCACAGACTGATGTTGTTATGCGTTTGTGTGTGTGTGTGTGCCTGTGTGTTGAGTGTCTTACTCAGCAGAATGTAAACTCCATGAAAACTTAGATTTATTTGCTTTTGTATCTTCAACAGATAGTGCCTTGCCTAAAAGACACACAAAGTTCAATGAATGAATGGGACTGGACCTAATTGAAATCCTGGCTAAGGCTCCATTCTCCTGAATAGTAATTGGATGAAGCAACCAACATTTGCCTCAGGGACTTACTTTTGTGTATTTCTCATGATATATAAATTCCGTGCAAAATTCCATCCTACAGAATGACCTAGAAGCCATTTTGTATCCTACTGATGACTTAACATGTCTCTGTCTTAAATAATTATTTGTTCATTTTAGTATATAACTCTCAGTGAGAAATTTTATTTCACTATATTAAAGTTTGTACTGAAAGCCTTCCTGCAGCCCAGTGTATTGAATCCTGTTTATACTTAAGTTCACTCTATGGTAAAAATAAATGACAGATTGTATTGGGCAGATGTGCTACAGAAGATCTCTTTAAAGTATTGAAAGCAAAGATGGCACTTTAAGGACTAAGCCATCATGTTTTCAGTTGCCACTTGTGGATATGAAAGCTGGGCAGTGAATAAGGAAGACCAAAGGAAAATTGATGCTTTGAGTTAAGATGTTGGTGAAGAATATTAAATATACCATGGATTGCCACAGAATGAAAAAAATCTGTCTTGGAAGAGATACATCAAGAATGTTTATTAGAAACAAGGGTGGCAAGACTGTCTCACATACTTTGGACATGTTACTAGGAGAAATCAGTCTCCGGAGAAAAGACATCATGCTTTTGTAGAGAGTCAATGAAAAAGAGGAAACCTTCAGTGAGATGGATTGACACTGTAGCTGCAACAGTGGGCTCAGTCACAGCAGTGATTGTCAGGACAACACAGGACCTGGTAGGGTTTGGTTTTGTTGTACGTAGGATTGCTGTGAGTTGGAACTAACTTGACAGTGCCTAACAACGCAGCATGGTAAAATATAGTAATATGGAGTTCTTACTGTCCTGTAGTTTACAGCTACTCCTTTGGGTATTTGTACATAGCACAAAATAAAAGGCCACCCTTATCCCCTTCATCGCCCAATTCCAGATTTTATTATAAATAGACATCTGAGTGAGAACCTCCTTAATCATTCCAATCAGGGTTCATGTACCAGGATTAAACACCTAGTTATTGTTTGGGTATGCTCATGAATTGCAAGGATTTCTAATTATAATGCACCCCACTGTGTGCCACACAGTTTGGAGACCTGTGTTGCAACAACAGAAATATCTGTTCCTTAAACAGGGACCCCCCCAACCCCTACAGTGTATTCAGTCATACATTTTCCAAACATACAGTTAATACTGAAGTTATTGGGAAATTCATTTGTGTTTCCTCCACAACTTTCACATCTTTATTTGCTTAATAAACTCCTATATTGAATCCTTTTATACCATTAGTGTTAACTTGATCCCCAAACTAATTCCCGTATGAGCATTAACAAGTGACAACTTGGGTATTGATGTATAGAGAGTTATGTGGTGCTTGGAAAGATTTTATTAATTGCTAAAAAAAAGTTTCCATTTGTGCATTTCTACTCTTTTTTGCAATATTTTACTCTAGCCTTTTGGGGAAATTAAAAATAGAAACATCTTGTATATATGCATCAGAAGAAATAAGGTGAATAGTATAAACAAGCTGAAGACTTTGTGTTCCATATTTTAGGCATGATATAGTAGAAACAGCACAGTCTTGGAAGTCAGATCAGTGTTGCCATCCTGATTGTCATTTACTGGTTATATAACTTTGAACTATCTACTAAATACCTCCTCTGCCTTTGCTTCCTCATTTGTGAGATGCTAATAATAGTACCTGTTTTATACAACTATGATGCAGACTTACAATAACAAGTACCTACCACCATAGTATTAAGTACTTAATGAGTATTGGCTATATTTGTTCTTTTGATTAACTATAAATTTTGAACTTCCCCGTTCTTCCAGTCTTTTAGTTGTGCTAGTTAATGTATGTCCTAAGTGTGGCATTATGGAAACAATAGGGAGAATGACTCAGCCCTAGTGATACTTTAAGAAAATTAATGTGACAGTACCGTGCAGAATCGATTGTAACCCAAAACCACTGCTGTCGACTTGAGTCCGACTCATAGCAACCTTATAGGACAGAGTAGAACTGCCACATGCAGTTTCCAAGGAGTGCCTCGCAGATTTGAACTGCTGACCTTGTAGTTAGCAGACGTAGCATTTAACCCACTATGCCACCAGGGTTTCTGAAGTGGATTGTAGTAGGTATTAATAAAAAGCAAAGAGACCACTTAGACAATTATTGCAAAGAATCTGTGCAGTAGATGTAGAGTCTGAATGAGACTGTCAACTAGAAATGGAAAGAAGGTATGCGTGGGGGACAGAGGTTAGCTGGATTTGACAACTGATGTGGAAGAAAGAGAAATGAGCTAAAAATAATAAAGTAAAAAAATGACAGATATAGTGGCTGAGTGTAGGAAAATATTAGCATTGTTTTTTTGCCTACTTTTTTGAGTTCCCCTCTCTTTAGAAAATGTCAATTTTCCTCAGATTTCTTAGCCTTATATGATGAAATTTCCTGGGTAATATGATTCAAATTCATGGCTTTGATTCTATCTCTAAGCTAATGCTTTCCAAATGTGGTATTTCTAGCCAGAATATCTCCAGTGAGCTGCAGATTCATATATTCAACTTCTACTGGGTGTTTCTGAGATGAGTCATACATCTCTCAAACATAGGATCTGGTCTGAGGTTTGGTTTTACCCTACTGTGATGATTAAGACTGTGTCTCAGCTGGGCCATGATTCTCAGTGTTTTGGCAGTTGTGTGATGTCTTCTGATGTCATTGTGGTCACTTCCTTGATGAGATTTGGTAGGTGATCTACCCCATGGGAAACCCTGGTGGCATAGCAGTTAAGTGTTATAGCTGCTGACCAGAACGTTGACAGTTGAAATCCTCCAAGTGCTCCTTGGAAACTCTGTGGGGCAGCTCTGCTCTGTCTATAGGGTTGCTGTGAGTCAGAATCAACTCATCACAGTGAGTTTGGTTTGTTTGTTTGTTTGTTTGCTTGTTTGTTTGTTTGTTTGTTTGCTTGTTTGTTTGTTTGTTTGTTTGCTTGCTTGCTTGCTTGTTTGTTTGTTTGTTTGTTTTTCACCCCCATATGGGATCTAATATGAGTAGCCAGTCTATTGAGGGGGAGTTTCTTTGGGCATGTGGCCTGCATCATGTATGGGATGATGTTCAGGAAGGGCTCAGGGGCTTTTGTTCATTTTAGATGCTATGCTGGCTCCTGTTTGTCTCACCTCTAGTTCTTAGTACTTCAGTTAGCAGCTTTCCTACAGTCTTGCCTGCTAATCTTGGCATTCATGGGTCATCATAGCCTGTGAGCAACAGCCCTGCTCTCCAGCTTGCCAGTTTGGGGTTAGTGGCCCCTGAGGCTTTATGAATCAGAAGAAGCCTCTATCCCAACCCAAGGACAGCCTGTCCAACCATGTGAGCTGTTTCCTTGATAAATTTGTATTCATATGCTATACTGGTTTTGCTTCTCTAGAGAACCCAGTAATTCTAGAGAAACAAAATTATAAGGGTGAATTTTCTATATTGGCTCTCGAGTCTGATCAGTATTAAAGATGTTGGTGACTGCTACCGGTAGTAATGAGGGCACTGCTAATCCATAGCATGAGATAGCAATTCAGATATACACAATATAACCACCAGTGGATCAGATATTGGTGAAAGACAAGGCTCTGGGGAATTGCATATATGATGCCTTTCTATGATGGTGTCATAATTAGAAGTATAAGAAAGATGATTGGTTGGTCTTAGTTTTGCTAGACAAGTTGGTGAAAGAAGTAAGTGAGCTCAGGGCTTTAGAGTCAGAGCTGAAGCACTGCAAAGTTTCCACTTGTGCCTTGAAAAAAAATCTTATTTCTTGTAGCAACAGAGCTGATACTGCCAAAAACCAAACCCAGAGTCTTATTGTCAGAGTGGCAGAATTACAATAGCAATTCAACTGCCAACCTCCAGAGGTGTCTAAAGTTAAAGTGAGGGCATTATTTGGGAAGAAATGGAATCCTGAAACCTGGGATGAGGATATATGGACAGATAATCAAGAGGCATAAGCCAGTGATCTCCTAAATGCTTTTAAATCCCTTCTGCCACAGAACTGTTAGCCCCTCTAGTCCCATCTAATGAGATTAACTTGGCTTCATCTAAAGTGCCTTTGAGTTACTGCCTGCGACTTTGCCAGAGGTAGATGCTTTATATTACAATGCTGAATGTTCTCAAAACATTCCCCCATTGATTTGGTCTTTTAGACCTATAACTAGACTTAAGTCCCAGCAAGTCCCAAAAGATGAAGTACAAAGTGTAACCCAAGAGGAGGTATGCCACACTCTGAAAGAACTGCTTGGTTTTTTCAATGTGTGCAAACAGAAACCTGGGGAATATGTGTGAGAATGGCTATTACAGGCGTGGGATAATGGTGTAAGGAACATAAAGATGGATCAATATCAGTTTATTGATACAGGCCCACAAAGCATAGATACTTCATTCACTGTTTCAGCTCAAGAAGATAGGAAAGGATCTAATAATTTTTTCAGTTGGGTTGCTGAAGCATGAATTATGCAGTGACCTATACTAAATCAAGTTGGAAGGACCAGACCTACCTTGGTATACTGTATAAGAAGGTATCCAAAGTCTTAGGGAAATTGACATGCTGGAGGGGATTTATCAGATTATATCCACAGATATACACATGGAGTACCCAGAGAGTACATCCTTTACCACAACTGTGAGGAAAAAGTTTGTGAAGGGAGCCCTAGACTGCTGTGATTGGTGTTCTATGTAAGTCAGGTTTAACAGTGGGGAACTACCCTAACTGAATTAAGACACCTAACTACAATGGGATGGATTGGACCCTGTGCTGGTAGGGACCAAGTGGTAGTACTCAGAGGACAAAGGTGAAATGGGTGTGGTTACCTTAATGGACAGCAGAGACAGCAGTCATCAGAATACTCTGACTGGTATGGACTTGGTGTTCACTACATAGTCAAGGTATCCCTAGGGGTGAAATAGATAGGAAATGTGTCATTACCTTTGTGCTGTTTTAAGATGTATGTGTATGAAATCAAATTGATTATAAAGCCTATTAAACCTATTGTCATGAAGTCCATTCTCTGCCCTAGAGGACAGAGTAGAATTGCCCCATAGGGTTTTCAAGGATCAGCTGGTGGATTCAAACTGCCTTCCTTTTAATTAGCAGCCAAATTCTTAACCGCTGTGCCACCACAGCTCCAAATTGATGACAGTTACTTGAAAGACGAGGTAGAAAACTTAGGATGCACTGAGTTTATGTTAGTAGAAGAGGAACAGCTCAGAAAAGGAGAGTTGAGAATAGTTGCACAATTTAAAGAATGCAGTCAGTGTCACTGAATTATACATGGAGAAATTGTTGAAATGGTCTATGCACTGCTATGTATATTCTCAAAAACAACAAAAATAAAATATATATTTTAAAAAAAACCCTAAGTCCACATACATTTTCTTCTAGAAGTATTAGAACATCACATTTAATAGTTAGGTCTGACTTTTTTTGAGTAATTTTTGGGAAATCTATTCTTATTTAAAAGAGAAAAGCGAGGAGTAGGAGTTGATGGAGAGCAGCAGAGACCTCTGTTTCAGGCCTGATGAGAACACTGGCTCATAAATCCTTATGACTTAAGAAGCAGTTAGCTAAAATTAATTATCCAGTTAATATTCAAGGATATGATAACCAAGTGATTTCCTTTAAACATTATCACAATTTATTAACAGATTAGAAAGCTGATACCGATATTGTGCATGAGTTTCCACAAGGGAAATTGAAGTCACTGAGGAACCAAACTCCAACCCCTTAACAATCTGTCAGCTGATAAACAACAAAACCCAAAGTCTCTGACAAACAGGAGCCATAGTGTGGAAAATTGGATTTAGAGTCTGACCTGCCCTCTCACTATATGATAATCATAAAGAAACCAAACTCTTTGAAGCTTCTGTTTCTCGCTGTTAACAATAGTGCTGGTGTTTGGCTACTGCTTCTGTTGCTGTAGATGGCAAGATGTTGAGGTCTTGATTAGAATAAAATTTATTTGTCCAGGGGATGTCACTTTAATTTTATATTAATTTGAAGTAAGTTGGAATTAAGCAAGAACACTTTTAAGC
This sequence comes from Heterohyrax brucei, assembly GCA_028571685.1. Classification (NCBI taxonomy): domain Eukaryota; kingdom Metazoa; phylum Chordata; class Mammalia; order Hyracoidea; family Procaviidae; genus Heterohyrax; species Heterohyrax brucei. The sequence continues at coordinate 140,010,910 of CM053142.1, read as the reverse complement.
CATAAATCTTTTAGCTATTATTATTACATAACTGGCTTTGATGATCTTAGTAGAACAAATGTGCTGTGACTGAGAACTCAAGATTTCACATACTACTTGGGTGACTTGGACAAATAATTGCCTCAGGTTTCTTTTTCGTGAAATGGGCATAATGGTAGTACCTACTGAATAGAGTCATTTGGGGGCTTAAATGAGTCAATATGTGTAAAAAGCACCTGCTTCTAGGTACATTATCAGTGCCCCATAAATTATGTATCTACAAAGCCCTTTAGGAGTCCTGGGTGGCTAACTAAATGGTTAAGTACAAACCCATTGAGAGGCATCTTGGAAGACAGACCTGACAAACTGCTTCCAAGAGGTCATGACCTTGGCAACCCTGTGCAACAGTTCTACACTGCATAAATGGGGTTTCCATGAGTTACAGTCAGTCAACAATAACACTAAGGACATGGAAATTTAACAAAAAGAAGATATGAAGGTGTTCACCATGGCCTCTCATCAAGTGCAAGTGCATACTGTACAAGAGTCCACACTATCACTGCTTAGGTTCCTCTCCTCTCCCCTGACCCTTTTGTCTGCCTCTCTCTGTCTTCCTCTCTGTTAACTTTGTCTTCCTTTTCCCTCTGCCTCCCGTTCTGTTTTCATTTCTGTGTTAGTCGTCTGGTACTGCACTAACAGAAATATCATAAGTAGATGGCTTTAACAGAGGTAAGTTTGTTCTTACACAGTCCGGTAGGCTACAAGTCCGAATTCAGGGTGTCAGCTCCATGGGAAGGCTTTCCCTCTTGGTTGGCTCTGGAGGGCCGGCCTTGTGTTGCATCTGTCTTTCTTTCCTTTGAGAGGACCTTGGTGCAGGAACCTCAGCTCTCAGTGCTGCTCTCAAAGCTTGCTTCCCTTTCCTTCTGTCTTTTGTAGGATGAAAGGATAAAAGCTGGTGCAAGCCACACTCCAGGAAACCCCCTTTACAGTGGAGCAGGAAGGTGATTTTAGAAAGGGTGTTGCAGACCCACCCTAATCCTCTTTAACATAATCCAGTCTGTTAACCACAGGCAGAGATTAGGATTTACAGCACAGGAAAAATCACATAATGGAGAATTATACAATACTGAGAATCATGGCCCAGCTGAATTGCTATACACATTTTTGGGGTGGGGACAGAGTTCAATCGAAGACAGTCCTTCATTTTCTTCCTACCATTCAGGACAATGATGGATTTTACAGTTGGCTGAATCTGCTCTGGGAACCGTTTGGTCCAAGTGTCAGAGAAGACCAACCAGGCCTCTGAGTTTACTGTCCTTGCTGAACTGGTCCTGTCTGTCTGTCTCCAATCCACTATTTCTATTTCTGTCTCTTTGCATCTCTGTCTCTGCTTCTCTCTTCCTGTTTTGAAATCTCTTTATTCAAATCCACCAGGCGCTCCTTGAATACTCTAGAGGGCAGTTCTACCCTGGCCTCTACGGTCACCATGAGTCAGATCTGACTCGACGGCACTTGGCTTGGCTTAATCTCCTGCCATCTCTCCACTTGCCTCGGGGTCTGTGTGTGTTTCTCTGTATCTCTTATCTTTTGCTGTCATTGTGTGCATGTTTGTGTGTGTGTGTCCTCTCAGCTGTATGGAGGAGGTGAGCTGTGGGAGGTGAGCTCCCTGGAGAAAGACGTCAGATCCTGTGTGTCTGCCCCACTGCTGGCATACAGTTCAGGGAAATGTTTTCTCAAATGAGAGTAACCATCCTCAGCTCCAGGGAATCAGGTCCCCTTCGAGAGCCCCAGAAGTAACAGAGACTATCAGCATTGGAGCTCTGGGCAGATGTCCTTGCTGCATAAGCCACAAACTGAATTCCAGGGAGATCATGTAATTAGAGCAGAGCTGACAAGTCTAATCAACACAACTTACATGGAAGTTAACTGGGCCATATTTAATGATGTATGTGACCATGATTGTGCTGTGTGATAATTAAGCATAAATGATGACGATTCGTTTCGATGACTGTAATTAGTATTACTTTTTCACAGCTAAGCCAAAATTTTATGTCCCTTTCTACATTGCTAATTTGCTAGCATCTGTAATCAGGGCCAATGTTGATAATATCCTGATAACACACACTGTTTAATCATCACATCCCGTGAACATACACAGATCCAGACACACCTGGAGGCTTACATGTGCACACACACAGTCTGTTTTTCACACATACATATACACTGTCTCTGCGTCTTTCTCTCTTACATATAAACCCCCACATAAAAAGGCCACGATACTTTACCCAACACCCTGAAATGAGGTTCTCTTAACTTCACTTACCGCATGAACCTCCCACTCTTATTCCCCTCTTTCTAGGGGTAACCCTGGTCCCAGAGTAACTGAGATAATATGCTACTGAGAGGCGCAGATTATCTGTGTGTCCTGAAGTTCTATTTTAGAAATAGTAATGGGTGAGTGGGAACATAAAATGGGCAGGTTTCAGTTACCTTCATAATCATTGCCATCACTTCGAACATCACAGAATTTTTATTGACTCAATATATTCCAGATACAATAGTGTGATCTTTATGTACACAATCCCATTAAACTTTGATGTAGATGTTATTAATGTTAAATATTTGCCAAAGGTCACAGAGCAATATGGTGCGGGAGTCAGGATTCAGATTCCAAAGATTTTGACTCTAAGGTAACCACCTCGGTCTTCCAGCAAAAAGTGAATAATAAGGATAGATATTTCCTTTCCCTACTCTTAATTTTTTTCTTAATTATGGTAATAGAGCAAATCTGTCTTATTTCTACAGGAAAGAAGGGGTTGATGGGTAGCACGTGAAACGGATTTCGTTTCCCAAAAGGAGCAAGAGAAAACAAGAGGCATGGAGGACTGCCAATGATGTTGGGGTGTTTGTTAAAGCCAAACCTATTTATCTTCTCTGTTGCACAGAGTGACCATGGTGATAATTTGGAAAGTTGTAATGATCTTAGATGGAGTAATCTGGGATCAAGTCTGGGTCCAGGATTTCAGCAGTTGACACTGGGGGTTGCTCCCAGAGGAAGCTTTCACTTCAGCTCAGTTTGCTCTCTGTGCTTGTTAGGCTGAAGGATCTTGAAGGAGTAGAAGGTGGGTTTTAGTGACACCCTGGAAGCAGTGGTAAGGGGTTGGATCTGTTCACCCAAAATCCCCTTTAACCGGGTCTAAGGTACCTCTCCTTTGCTGGGAGCTGCTCCTCCTGCCCTGTATCTTGTGGCTCTGACTGGGAATTGCCTCTTTTTTCTCAGCTTGGCTTCCTTGACTGCAGTAAGCAGTCCAGGAATCAAGACATGTTCCAGGTCACATCAATCAGGATGCTCCCCTAGAATTCAGCCAACTAAAGGTGGGGGAAAGGCTCTCTGTGGGCCTAGGACTTTAAGGCTTAAGACGCTGAAGGACTAAAAATTTTCCGCTGTGGCTGGTGAACGTCTTTGTCCACTGGAGCTGTTCATCCTGCCCCTGCTTGTACGTGACCTTAGCCCCCTAACTGTCCCTCCCAGTCCTCTTGATAAAATTCAGATTGTCCAAACAATGACTGCTAATTGGAAAGAACAATTCCTCCCTTTTCTGAGAAGCAGCTTTGAACAAATAATTCTTGAAGCTCACTGAACTTCAGCTGACCCTGACTGCTAAAAAGCACTGTAGAAAAATTCTACTCTCCTTCCTGAGTTAGAATACTTCTTCGTAAGCTAGCATTTTCAAAAACAAAGTTTATGCTCCTAGTGCTCTTATTTTCTTTCAAAAAGGATTGAGTAAGAGATGCAAGGTGGATCACGACTAATAGAGAAGCCAGTGTGGGACAATGAAATGAATATGCAGACAGGTGAAGTGATAAGGGCTGGGGGTAGAGAGAGAACTCTCTACTGGTGTTCAGTTTTCCATCCTGTTTATCTAAGGGCAGCACATCTATTTACCTGTGTTTGTGGCTATATAAGTGAACAAATTAAAAATGTATGATTGAAAATAATAATAGAAATTCAACAGCCCTCAAATTTGCTGGTACAAACATACATTTTTTGTAACTCTGTATTAAATAAGTTCAACTTCCAAGCATCTGCGTCCAAGAAGGAGAGCCAAAATCATCTTGCCTTTTCAAGCAGCTCAGTCTCACTTCTAGGTAAATCCTCAGTGAGAAGCTCAGGGTTACCCCCTCAATCCTTTGTTAACCCCACTTACAGGGATAACCTAGGTTTTGGGGGAATCAGAGTCTAAAGGGTAATTTTTTTAAAAAACTATGACATATAAAGATAAAATGAACATGTGTCAAATGTTTTATTTTACTTATTGTTTAATGAGGAAACCAATAAGAAGTACAAACTGGTTCAAAGGACAATCTAAAGAAAAAACACACAGGCAATCAGGAACCCTAAAAACATTTTGCCTCCCAGTCCTCTTGATAAAATTCAGATTGTCCAAACAATGACTGCTAGATGCCTGTTCAGCAAGGTGGGTATTGATACATCTTCACTGGACAAAATACATCTGTGTTTTTATGAATAGAAATCATGTACATGGCATCAGCTTTCCACAAGTTAACTTCTGTTTCTATAGATTTGAAAAGTAGTTAAGAGTTATTGAATCAGATAACCTTTGAGCAGTCCTCTATGGGTTGTGCTGTCTAATTCAGTAGCTACAGGGGCCTGTTGAGCACTTGACATGAGACTGATTAAGATATTCTATGAGTATAAATGAATCATACTTCTATTCTCCATAAGTTGGAATTGTCTCAGTAGCAACTGATTTTTTGGTTCATAATTATAAAATACACATTGGATTTTGAAGACAGTATTTTAAAAAGTGAAATATTACTAATTTTAAAAAATGATGTTATGTCAAAATGATAGTATTTTGGACATAGTGAGTTTAATAAAATTGTGTAAACATGTGTTTCTTTTTACTTATTTTTAATGTGCTCCTAGAAAATTCAAAATGACACATGCTTGCATCTCTGACTCCTGTTTCTGTTAGTCAGCACTGCTGTAGTAAATGGCTAGCATTCCACTGATGCGCCACTGCTGCAAAATCTTTTTGCTCTTTTCAGAGAATTTCACAACTTGTGAGTAGTGCTGGAAACCCTGGTGCAGAGTGGTTAAGTGCTATGGCTGCTAAATGAAAGTCGGTACTCCTTGGAAACACTATAGGGCAGTTCTGCTGTCTCCTGTACGGTCACTCTGAGTCAGAATTGATTCAACAGCAATGGGTTTGGTTTCAGAGTAGGGCTGATGCTTTCTTCTGTCTTAGTTAAGCACTGCTAAGGTTTAGATGACTTCTTCTGGTCCTCATTGTGTCCTGATGCCTATGATTTTCCCATATTGAGGAAATGACAACGGAGCACAGAAGAGAGAACACAACCTATAACTGTGTAAGCATTAACAAATTTCCATGCATGCAAAGGGACCCATGATGTCTGTATATGAACATTTCATACAGATTTATACAGTAAAGTAGAAGAAAGAACAATTAAAACTTATCTTCTCAAGAGGGGGCCTGACAGTCTTGCATCTCTTAAGAAACTCTTAAGTAATTCTAAAAGTACATTTTTACATATGTGATAGAGGTTATTCCGTCTATCTGCTGAGAAGCTGGACTATACGAAGAAGAAGAAGGCATCAGGATTGGAGGAAGATGCATTAACAACTTGTGTTATGTGGAAGACGCAGCCTTGCTTGCTGTAAGTGAAGAGGATGTGAGCCATCGTATTAATTACACCTCACCATAAAAATCTTCACCACTGGACCAATAAGCAACATCATGATAAAAGGAGAAAAGATTGAAGTTACCAAGGATTTCATTTTACTTGGATCCACAATCAGTGCCTAGGGAAGCAGTCACTAAATCAAACAATGTATTGCTTTGGGCAAGTCTGCTGCAAAAAAAATTTTTCTAAAATGTTAAAAAGCAAAGATGTCACTTTAAGGACTGAGGTGTGCCAGACCCAAGCCATAGTGTTTTCAGTCACCCCAGATGCATGTGAAATCTGGACAATGAATAAAGAAGACTGAAGAAAGGAATTGATGCCTTTGAGTTACAGTGTTGCTGAAGAATATTAAATATACCACGGACAGCCTAAATAACAAATCTCTCTTTGAAGAAGAACAATCAGAATGCTCCTTAGAAGCAAGGATGGAGAGACATCTCACTTTGGACTTGTTATCAGGGGGGCTCAGTCCTTAGAAAAGGACATCATACTTGGTAAAAGAGAGTCAGTGAAAGAGAACCAAAACCAAACCCACTGCCATTGAGTCAATTCCAACTCATAGTGACCCTATGAGATGGAGTAGAACTGCCCATAGAGTTCCTAGGAGTGCCTGGTGGATTCAAACTGCCAACCTTTTGGTTAAGAGCCATAGCACTTAACCACTATGCCACCAGGGTTTCTGAGGAAGACCCTAAATGAGAATGATTGACACAGTGGGCTGAAGTATCACAATGGGCTACAACAATGGGCTGAAGCATCACAAAGTTTGTATGGATGGAACAGGACTAGGCACTGTTTTGTTTTGTTGTACAGAGGGTCAGCATGAGTGAGAACTAACTCAATGGCACCTAACAACAACAACAGTTATAAAATATTTGAATTGGGCAAATCTGCAAAAGAAATCTTCAAAGCGTTAAAAAGCAAAAACAATATACCATAGACTGTGTCTTTACTAAGACGAGAACTAAGGTTCACTTGACCCAGCCATGGTCTTTTCAGTCATCTCATATGCAAGTGAAAGTTGGATAGTGAAAAAGGAAGACAGAAGAATTGATGAATATTGACTAAGAATATTGAATACACTTTGGGTTGCCAAAGAGCAAATAAATCAGTCTTAGAACAAATACCACTGGAATGTGCCTCAGAAGTGAGGATGGTGAGACTTTGACTCACTTCCATTGGACATGTCATCAGAAAGTGTTACCGGACAAAACTCCAGTTTCTCGTTACCTGTCCCAAATAGCCAATCCCTGAGACAAGTATTTTGGGTTAGTGATTAAAAAGTTTATTTTCCATGTGCTAGCAAAACACAGGGACGGGCAGATTAGCTCTCCATCTAGTACCTGTTCAAAAATCATCAGGGGAGGATTGGTATATAAGGGACCAGGGTTGCATGCAAATAGAAATACTGGTATTTGTGCTGACATCAGGGAAACAATGGGATTGATTATAGGTTAAGGGGAGGATCCATTCAGAGGCCTCTGGGGTCCTTTTTCAGAAGCAGAAATGCAGACTGCTTTCCAACCGACGGTTCCACCTGGCATCTGGGTCTTTGTCTGATTTGATGTTTCCAACAATAGCTGTGAAAAACTGCAGAAGACATTATTTCTGTGGTTCCTATCAGTTGAATGTGTGATTTCCTGCCAGGGCCAGGAAAAGAGGGGAAAAAAGAGGTAAAAGATGAGTCCTGAAAAACAGTTGAAAAAATTAGTTCTGATTTCCCACCCGAATTCTCTCTTTTTTTAGGGGAAAATGGCATTTCTCGGTTTCAAGTCTCCAGTTCTTGTTTTTACGGCCTTCGGAATGTTGAGAAGGAGGGTGTAGATTGGTCTGACTACTTCCTGCTGAAGAGGAACATAGAAGGGCATGAAAGCTGTTAATTTGGGGCACGTGTTTGTGGTGTGAAAAGTTGCCACCTCTCATTGGGCCCGAGAGGATGTGGAGTTCAAGGTGAGATTGTCAGGAGAAACTATTTCACCTTTTCTTAGATTCTGGGCTATTGATCACTATTTGGAAAATGTAAGGCCCAGAGATAAGGATGATAAAAACGGGTAAAGTAGTAAACAAGAAGGAACAACTCGGAAATCTGTAGATTTCAGCCACTCAGACACCTAGGGCCACCAGCTGGCCTGGTCGGCAATGGGAATCATCCACCCACCGGCCTGATCTTCATACCGTTTCGGCTTACCGACAGCTCCTGCAGCTTGCTTTCTCCCCGTCCTCAGGTATGCTGTCTAGTTGTGAAAAACAGGCACGGGCTTTTCCTTTGGCAGACAATGGAAAACGGCGCTCTGAATTTTGCCTCGTGCGGGCACTAAGGGATCTCAGTGGAGTCAGTGCACTCATCTGACTGGTGCAGTCCTCAGGCTCAAACAGTTCCACACACGTGCTGACACTCACACCCCAAGGCCAGCTTCCACTCACAAGCCTGCCACTCCCTGCCAGGAACACTCGCGGTGCTCTAGCTAAGGAACTTTCCAGCAGGGGTCCCACCAACACATCCCAACTGATAGAACTAAACCCTTTGGGTGAAAGCAGCAACTCTGGGAGTTATCACCCCTGCAGGAACCCTTCTGCAGAGACACACGGTAAGCAGATTGCTCCGGAACTTTTCAGCAGAGGAAATCCAGGATCTATCCTGCGGACGTCACAGGGAGGGTATGTGTGGAAACCTGTAATCCGAGACAGTCCTGTCCTTTGACGAGGCCACTAACCCGTAGATGGTGGTGCTGTTTAGAAATCCAGGATATCCCGGTGGGAAGGAGAAGGCCAGCAGAGATCCAGTGGTTTCTGAGTCTGCTTGGGGTGGGGGCAGCGGTGAGACCTGTAGGCCCTTCCCCTCCCAGCTGGAGGATTGCGGAGCTCAGGTAGCACTTCTTGCTGTCTGGCTCGCCAAAATTGTTACCGGAGGAAACTCCAGGTTCTCATTACGTGTCCCGAATAGCCATTCTCTGAGACAAGTATTTTAGGTTAGTGATTAAAAAGAAGTGTATTTTCCGTGTGCTAGCAAAACCCAGGGAACAGGCAGATAGTTCTCTGTCTAGTACCTGTTCAAAAATCATCAGGAGGGGATTGGATATATAAGGGACCAGCGTTGCATGCAAATAGAAATACCGGTATTCGTGCTGACATCAGGGAAACAATGGGATTGATTGGAGGTTAAGAGGAGGATCCATCCAGAGGCCTCTGGGGTCCTTTGTCAGAAGCAGGAGTGCAGACTGCTTTCCAATGTCATTGGAAACAGAGGTTGCGCCTGGTGTCTGGGTCTTTGTGGTATCTGATGTTTGCAACAAAAGCTGTGAAAAGCTGCAAAAGACATTTCCATGGTTCCTGTCATGTGTGTCATCTGCCAGCGCCAGGAAGAGAAAAAAAGAGGTAAAAAAATTGTTCTGGTTTCCCACCCCAATTCTCTCTCATTTTAGAAGATGGCATTTCTTGGTTACAAAAGGACCAATCACTAGAAATGGACATTACGTTTTGTAAAGCAGAGGGTTAAGGAAAATGAGGGAAACCATCAGTGAGACAGATGATACAGTAATGAAAACAGTAGACTCACACTCGTGATTTTGAAGACCTTATAAAGAGTGAAATGTTGCCTAGTGCAGGACCAGTCAGATTTCATTCTGCAAGGTGGCAGGGACCTCATCACCATCGAACAATGACCAGTCTCCTTAAGTCTGTTTGAGTTGACTCTCTTCTTGCTTGAGGGTGGTGGTAAGAAGGTAGGGAGAAGTCTTGTTACAACCTAGTACTGCCTCATCAAGAGAAAGAATAAAAGAAGTAGGACGAAACTTGACATTTTCTACCTAAATGCCATCACTTGTGTTTGGAACTGTGCTATCAGATGTGTTGTGGCTCAGAGGTTGTAACTTGCCTGTGGTTACACAGCTGCTAAGCAGTTGTGGTAGAGGTTATGGTCTAAATACATGAAGACCTAGAAAATGAAACTTCACAGAAAATGATAGTATATATATCAATGAATGGATCTAACCTAGTTTTTTATTGTTGTTGTTGCTTGTTTGTTTCTTGCTTTTTAAAATAATTTCAAGGACTACAATTGCTCTTGAAATACATTGAAATCAGTTGTCTGGTTATGCCAAGCAGAAAGTCTCACTTTGAACCTAGCAAATTCCACCACCATAACTCCAGGGATCACAACTGAATGAAGAGATTTGGTGAGGTTTGTTCCAAATCAAAGTGTGTTCAAGTTGCTGTAAGAAGCAAGCCATCTTTCCATTCGGAACTGGCTCTTCCTCTGATGTCTACGGGGCACGCAACAACAGTCTCAGAGTTTCCAAGGAGATCATTTAAGGGAGTCAGAGACGTGGATGAGAAAGGTTCTATATCTTTATTTCATTAACTTCTGGCTGATTAGAAATTAGAAATGCAGGCAACACAACACATATATTGGCAGCACCAGTGACTTTCTGAGTAATAGAGTCTGCATTTATGTTGAAATCACATTAGTTGTTCCATGTTTCTTAAAATATCATTTTCCTCCATGATTGTTTCATCCTGTCACTGAATCTTCTTGTTAATGAAGAAACCTCTCTATTACTATGGAAACCCTGATGGTTAAGTGCTACAGTTGCTAACAAAAAGGTTGGTAGTGTGAATCTACCAGGTGCTCCTTGGAAACCCATCCTTGAGGGTTGCTATGGGTTGGAATTGACGTGGTGGCAATGTGTCTTTTTTTTTAAATGTTACACCCATTGCTGTTAATTCCACTTCTTCCAAGGTCTGGCAGTTAAGTCCGTGAACTCTGTTGTTCTAAGTGCAACGTATCTCATTGCTGAAAAGCACTGTGGTCATCTTGAAAGTATTCCCCCTTGGGAAGCTATGCATTGACACCAGCACCTAGTCCACCCTACTAAGCAATTCTGGAACTTTCTGGAATGGCCATTGTGCACAGTGGCACAGTGGCACGGTGGCAAGTTCACGAACTTAATTGTATTGCTGTCTATGAGGAAATTTTTAGCCAGTCAACAAATAACTGTATTGGAACACCCTCCCTACTCACCTGATCTGATCCCCAATGACTTTTTTCTTTACCCAAAGATAAGGAAATATTGAAAGGGACATTCAAGGGTAATACAATACATCAAGGGTAATACAACAACAGCTCTGATGGCCATTCCAGAAAAAGAGTTCAAAAATTTCTTTGAAGGGTGAACTAGGCATTGGCATCAGTGCATAGCTTCCCAAGGTGAGTACTTAGAAGGTGACCATAGTGGTATTCAGCAACGAGGTATGTAGCAGTTTTTCTAGGATGAGTTAACAAACTTAATTGGCAGACTCGTAGCCACTTTATAGGACAGAGTAGAACTGCCCTATAGGGTTTCCAGGAACTGGCTGGTAAATGCAAACTACTGACCTCTGAGTTAGCAGCCAATCACTTAACCACTGTGTCACATTAAAAAATACTTTGGTAACACTATTTTAAAATAATTTCCTTTGAAAGCTCAGATAATTTATGCATTTGAAAACATTCTTCTAAGAAAGGGTCCAGAGGTTTCACCAGGCTGCTGTAAGAGTTGTAGCATGTGCATACATGAGCACACATACAAGAAACTTCTAGACTTCTGTAAAATTCTATAAAGACTTTGCTGAGGGCAGATCATTGTGGGTATAGACTGCGCTATGCTCCCCTCTTCACACTCCCAGCACTCATAGGACTACTTAAGACTCACTGCAGTACCCTAATTCCTAGAAGGGAGAGAACAAGGCCTAGAAAGCCTTGGTCCTATTAAAAAACAGATTGGTTACTCCAAGGTAACCAATCATATTAAAATGATTGTGTAAGTCACATGACCTTAAGCAATAAATCTATTGTCCAGGCATCAGACATAAATCTCAGGTTTACCAGGAGAAAGGCAGAGTAAATGCTATAATCATAGGCATAGTTCACCTGTCGACAGCAAGAATTTGCAGCTTTAGAATGCCTCTTAGTCAGGAGCTACTTAGTACTCCCTCTGTTTGTTCCAATTTGCTGTGAACTAAGATACCACGTGTTGTCTTCTTTCCTACTCCCACCTCCAGAGACTGGAAAACTTACCATGCTCCTGTCAGATGAAAAATCTACCCTGGTTACTGCATCCTTGCCCCATGCTGCATCTGAAGATCAGGCTCCATACTGTGAGGTAGATACCTGATGTAACTTCTGAGCTCAGAAGTGCAGAGAAGCTTCCTAATCAAGGGCATCTCTACACTGCCTGACTTGCCTACCCTCTAATGGTAGTTTCATGTACCCCAAGCATGGTGGACATTTGTGGTTCAGTGGTAGACTTCTCACCTTCTGTGTAGGAGATCTAGGGTCAATTCCCAGCCAAGGCGTCTCCTGTGTAGCCACTATGCATCTGTCAGTGGAAGCTTGTATATTACTACAATGCTGAACAGATTCCAGACTAAGATGGACTAAGAAGGGCCTAGTGATCTACTCCCAAAAATCAGACAGTGAAAACCCTATGGATTACAGGCGTCTTGGAAGTGTTTCACATCCTTGTGCACAGTGTCGATGAGTCAGGGACTGACTGAATAGCAGCTAACAACATACCCCAACCATGAGCAACTTTGCAAAAGCAATTGCTTCTTTTTATTTTTTATTTATTATGATTGAATGAAAATGTACATTCCCATATAAATTCGCATACTCACCTATATGCAGCTCCCACTGCTCTCCCTGCCTGTTAACAACACATCCCTCCTCTCTGCTCCACACATGTCCTATCCTCCAATCAGTCTCCTATTCCCTCCTCTCTACCCACTCCCCTTCCTCCATCAAGAGGTCAGCATCTGATCTATAGATGCATAGAATCATAAAGTTCCTGCAAGATACAGTCTCTCTGCGTCGCCAAGTCCAATCCATTGCTGTCCATCAAGTTGGCCTTCATTATGATTTATGGACAGGGGCAGCATCAGGGCCAGGGGCCATGCTCCCAGGGGAAGCCCGAAGCCCCCGGACCATCAATTGCAGTCTTTTATTGGAGATCTCAGGGTGTACTCCTATTTATTCTCTTGTTGCTAGTGAAAATCCACTTTGTGAGCTCCATCGTGGCTATCACTGGTGGTAACCAGGCACCATCCGGTTCTTCTGGTCATGAGTCAGTGTAGAGACCCACTCACATGGGTTCTCTTTTCCCCATGTCATTCTTGTCCTCAGTGATCATCCGTTCCTGTTGAGTTGGGACCATTTGCTGTACCCTCAGATGGCAGCTTGGCAGCTTTTAAGACCTCAGATGCCACTCACCAATGAGGGGTGCAGAGAATCCTCATTAGCAAAATACTAGCTGTGCCATTTGGCCTCAATTTCACCCAAGAGCATGGTCCCCGGCGCCCCGCCCCAGCTACTCTGTCCTTGCAATATTGGGTTAAGGTGGAAAGAGTACTGCAAATGTGTTGAAGTCCAGTTATTATTGATCTTCTTTCTAATGTGTGCGTCACAGATTTTACCCAACAAAATTTCTATTAACTATCTAATCTAAACCCTCCCCCTTGACCCTCCCTCCCTTCCCACCCTTGCAGCCTTCAAAGAGTCTTTTCTTTTATACATGAGTCTGTTTTTAAGTTCTTATCATAGGGCTCTCATATAATATTTGTCCTCTTGTCGCTGACTACTTTCACTCAGCATAATGCCCTCCAGTTAAAACCAGGTTAAGAGATGTTTCCTGCTACCATCATTGTTCTTTATCATTGCATAGTGTTCCACTGAGTATATATACATAGCTTACCTATCAATTCCTCTGTTGTTGGACCTGGGTTGATTCCATCTTTTTGCTATTGTGGACTGTGCTGCAATGAACATTCATGTGCATGTATCAGTTGGTGTGAGTGGCCTTGATTCTGTAGGATATATTCCAAGCAGTAGAATTGCTGGGTCAAATGGTATGTCTATATCCATTTTCTTAAGGGAGCGCCAGATTGCTTTCCAAAGAGGTTGCACCATTTTGTAATCCCACCAATAGTGCAGGAGAGTTCCAATCTCCCCACAGTCTCTCCAGCATTTGTTGTTTTGTGTTTTTTGGATCATGGCCAACCTTGTTGGGGTGAGATGGTATCTCATTGTCATTTTGATTTGAATTTTTTAATAGCTAATAATCACAAGCGTGTCTGCATGTGTTTTTTGGCGGCCTGAATCTCCTCTTTAGAGATACGTCTGTCCATCTCCTTTGCCCATCGCTTAATTGGATGATTTATCTTTTTCTTATTGATATTTGTAGTACCTTATAGATTATGGAGGTCAGGCAACAGTCTGAATAGAGTTGCCAAATATTTTTCCCATTCTGTAGGTGGCCTTTTAGTTCTATTAATAAAGTCTCTGGATGATTCTTAGTAGTTCCCACTTATCTATTTTCTCTTCTGATGATTGTGGGGTTTTTTGACAGATTTTGAGGTCTGTCTACATTGTGTATTAAGCCTTTTACTGTTGTTCTTACTTTCTCCTGGATGAGCTTTATTGTTTTAGGTCTTTTATCCAGTTTGAGTTGGTTTTTATATAAGGTGTAAGATATGGGTCTTGTTTTAATTTAGTGCAGATGGATATCCAATTTTGCCAGCACCATTTGTTGAAGAGATTGTTTTTACCCCAATTTAATGTCTTAGGGCCTTTGTCGAATATCAGCTGTTCGTAGGCAGATGATGTCATCTCTGAGGTCTCGATTCTGTTCCACTGATCTATCTGTCTGTTTTCATACCAGGCTGTTTTGACTACTGTGGCAGTATAATAGGTTTTAAGGTCGGGTAATGAGAGGCCTCCCAGTGTGTTCTTCTTTAATAATGCTTTAATTATCTGGGGCTTCTTCCCTTTCCAGACAAAGTTGGTAATTTGCTCCTCCATCTCATTAAAAAAAATGTCACTGGAACTTGTATTGGGATTGAATTATTTCTCTTTTATAAGTATGTCCAGTGCTTAAGAGTAACTGGCACATAATAAAACACCTATGTTTACTGAATGAATGAATGACCAAATGAACAATGACATGTCTTACATGATGGGAAAGTTCTACTTTCCAATTATACATCTTGTATGCCTAAAGATGCCTAGGAATTTACTGCTGAAAAACTTAAGAATGTGAGGAAAAGAAATTGGCCCAAAATTGCTTAGTGGGTTTTTTGTGATTCATTTTTAAATACCATTTCTTGTCCGGAAAAAATCAAAATATCAAGACCTCCTTCTTCTATAGTCTGGAGAAGAAGCCCACGAATATAGTTTGTTATCTATAGCACACATTTATTAGGAGGCATGCATTTCTGTGCATAACCTCGGTTCAAAAAGTTAATGAGCCATTCTCCTGACTTTGAGTAGTTGAGTTTCAGTCCTTGGTTCAAAGTTTCAGTCGATTTTTATACTTGGTTAAAATATATAGGAACAGATCCATCCCCATCAAAATTTCTCAAGAAGTGGACTTGTAGTTCCCTGGTCAGTATAAAAATAACTGTTGCCAACTGCTGTCACATAAACTGAGTGGAATTTACAGATAATAGAAGGGCAGACACATTTCAACAGGAAGATTAGTTAATACAGTGTCTAAGCTACCTGGTACTGCTATAATACAATTATGACAAGTAGTTAGATTTAAAGAACAGAAGTTTATTTTCTCATAGTTTAGGATTGAAATCTGGCTTTGGGGCACGGGCTGTGAAGGAAGGCTCTCTGTCAACTCTGAAGAAGACCTTTATCTCAGCTGCTATAGCTCTGATGCTTTTGAGTTCATTGGCCATCTTCACTTGCCACATGTCTAACCCTCTTTCTGCTTGTTTTTCTCTGCCTCTATGCTGTTCCTTATAAAGTAAAATCTGTGGAAGGTGAAACCTGTGGAAGGTGGAAATCTGTTAGAGAAAGAAAACTTAAATATTTTCCACTAATCAAACCAAACCAAACCTGTTGCCCTGAGTTGATTTCAACTCACAGCGACCATGTAGAGAGGGCACGGGAGCACTGTCCCATAGTGTTTCCAAAGAGCGTCTGGTGGGTTGTAACTGCCAGCTTTGGGGTTAGCAGCTGTGGCCCTTAACCACTTCACCCCCAGGGTTTCCTTTCCACTAATATAGTCATTTAAAAAATGTGAATATTTCACCCTGTCAAAGATAGAAAACTTGCCAACTAGCAAGGCAGTCCCAGCAAACTTGAGGTTAGCAGACATAGCATTTAACCACTATGCCACCAAGGTTACTGCCTCCTTATATGGTCACTTATGTTTAATATCTAAATAAAAATGGCTGAGTCCTTGTGCTACAGACTACGGAGAATTCAGAGCGTTTCCCAGGATTTTTGCAAACCTCAGAGTGCTTACATTGCTGTGGCCACTCCCTGTTGAGATTTCTGGGTCCCATTCTCCAGTCATATTGCATTCCACCTCCTGTGGTTCTTCCTTTCTTTCCACCTATTGTCAGTTTACAAGGGAATAGCACATTGTTAGGGAATAGCACATTTCCTCAACAATGCAAGAACTTCACGTGTAGGAGACGTTTACTGAAGTTTACAGTAACCAAGATTTTGACAATGCCAAGTAGCACAACTGATAATTTGAAATCAAACCTTTAGAATAAAGAAAGATGAGGTAACTGTGGCAAAAGTTAGTCAGTTCTAAAACTAGATGATGGATGCATGGGGTTAATGAAACAATTTTTGTTATCTACATTTTTTAAATTGTAATAATGAAAGGTTTAAAAAAATATTGGAGAGTTTGATAAAATGGAAATTGATGTGTCCTAACACCAGAGTTTCTGATTCAGTAGATCTGAAATGGGCCTGAAAATTCCTATTTCTAATAAAGTGCCATTTTATTCTAATGCCTGTGGACCACACTTGGAGTACCACTGGGCTAAGAGATATGGAAGGATTACTGAGAAGCTTTAAAAGCCCTCTTGATCAAGCAGGCGTGTTTTTTTCGTTGTCCATATTCAGCCCTGTCAGGTGCTCTTTCGCGTGGCCTGAGAATTGGATTTAACCAGGGTTGGTGTTTTGCTAGAGAAATGGAAGGAAGAAGGTTTTATTGTAATATGAAGTCTGACAATTAAGTTTGCAAACTCATCCTAGAAAAAGTGCTATATACCTCGTTGTTGTATATCACTACAGTCAGCTTCAGAGTCCTCCCTTTGGGAAGCTATGCAGCAATGCCAGTGCCTAATCTGTCCTTCAAAGCAATTTTGGAATTCTTTTTCTGCAATGGCCATTAGAACTGTCATTGTATTATGCTTGATGTCCTAAATGTCATCCAAATATCTTCCGTTCAATATTTCCTTTATCTTCAGGTAAAGAAAAAAGTCATTGGGGGCCAGATCAGGTGAGTAGGGACGGTGTTGCAATACAATTGTTTGTCTACTATCTAAAAACTCCCTTACAGACAGTGCCATGTGAGCTGGTGCACTGTTGTGATTCAAGAGCCAGGAGCTGCTGGTGAAAAAGTTCAGGTCATTTTCATGTAACTTTCTCATGCAACCTTTTCAACACTTCCAAATACTAAATTTGGTTAACTGTTTGTCCAGTTGGTACAAATTCATAACGAACAATCCCTCTGATATCAAAAAAAGTTTAGCAGTATTGTTTTGACTCTTGATTTGGACTGACAGAACTTTTTTGGTCACAGAGAATTGACTGACTTCCATTATGCACTTTGACACTTTGTTTCAGGTCATATTGGTACATCCCTGTTTCATCACCACTGATAACACAGCCCAAACATCATCCTACCTCTTCAGAAGGTCTCGGCAAACTTCAGCTCTCCTTGCTTTTGTTCATCAATAAGCTCCTTCAGGACCATTTTTGCCCACACCTTTCTCAGCCAAGATTTCAGATAAGATTTTCCTGTTTTTCAATTGGTGTTTACTTGGTCTGCTATCCTTCTCACAGTCTGCAGATGATTTTGACCCACAATTCAACAAATTTTTGTAATGTTTTCATCAGTTCTGCTCTTTACTGTCCACTCTGACCTCTCTTCTGCAATGATACTTTCTCTCCCCCCAGAAAAATGTTTAACCCATTTGTACACTGTTGTTTTCTTCATGGCGTTATCCACATAAGCTTGGATAACATGTCCCAGATTTCACGTCCTCTCTTGCCAAGTTTGACAAGAAATGTTTGCTAAGTGCTGTATTTCAAGTTCTGACATTCTTGTGACAGCACACAAAAACACACAACAGCAATAATGAATACCACTTAGCAAAACACTACCAAAAGTTGACACTAACACAGCTGTGAGACACTGATATACCAAGGTTATGAGACCTGACTGAGTTGTTTGTACCATGCTGCCAAAGTAAGCATACGCTGGTAAGTTCCTGAACTTAATTGTCAGACCTCGTAGACTGTGCAGCCTAGCCTAGGTAAGAAGGGAAGTGAGCTGGGCTGGGACCAGAGTGAGAGTAAGGCCTAGGGCAGATACCAAGGATGCACGTTAAGGACAGAGTCCATGCAAATGCTGTCCCTGCTCTTGTTGCACCTTGAGCGTGAGTGCCTCCTTAAATGTTTTACCCTAGATGCTCACTCTTCACCCCAGTCCTGATCCTAAAACTGAGGACAGCTATTACAACTGTTGAAATTTTTATGTACTTTCGTTGTGATTAGTAAACAGGCATTTCACCTCCTTGAGTACCACCACTCCAGATGCCCTGAACCTTATCCCAGTATAATCCAGAAACTAAAATTTAGGGCCTGGCCCATCAGGAGCCTATAGTATTCAGCTCTATCTGTCTGTATTGATTGACCCAAACCTTGCTATACTCATTGTTACATTTGAATGTCAGCCTACAGAAGTGATACTTTGGGAAAACTATTTTCATAGCACTGTGCAAAGGGACTTGAGGCAGTAAGGTAGACTTAGAGTGATAAAGAGATGGAGAGAATTAGTAGATTATAGGTCTTGATAAGATTAAAGTATTTCTGAAGTTGAAGGTTAAAGAAAAAGTGACTTGAAAATATAGAAGGTAGTGGTTAGAGAACTAGATGCTTAAAGATAAGACTATGGAGTAGAAACAGTTCTTACTGACTTAGTCTAGACTTGTACATGGCTAAAGGGGTATGTAGGTGGACATTTAAACCCCCAAGAATTGTGAGAAGAGTTGTAGAGAGAGAACTAGTAAAACTAGATCCCAATTCTTCCAGGAATGAGGGGAAGTCAGCTAGGACTTAAGTCTCTCATTACTTAAACGTACATGTTTTCACAATAATCCCTTAGGAATTCTATTCCTGTTGTAGAAATCTCAATGTAGGAGCTAGTGTAATAGGATGCTAGCTTACAGGATCAGACATTTCCAATGCTTCTTTCATTCAGAGAGAGTTGAGGGGCTACATCTGGGATGTATTCAGAGTTCTGCTCAGTTTCTGCATGGAATCCTCAACCACAAGGTAACATTTAGTCTCCAGATGAAGTTCTGCTACTATTCAGTGTTTAGTGTTCTTAGAAACAAAATAAAGCATTCTCCCCAGCATCCTCTATCTGTCAGTACTTTAAATTTAAAAAGGTGATTAAAAACCCAAACCAAACCCACTGCCTTTGAGTCAATTCCAACCCATAGCAACCCTATAGGACAGAGTAGAACTGCTCCATAGAGTTTCTAAAGAATTCTTGGTGAATTCAAACTGCTGATTAGCAGCTGTAGCACTTAACCACTATGCCACCGGGGTTCCAACAAAAAAGTGATTAGGAAGAACATATTTATATAAATCAGAAGATCTATTCACAGCTCGAAAGGGACTCTGGTGTCAACATGGTTAAATACTCAGCTGCAAACCAAAAGGTCAGCAGTTTAAACCCACTAGCTCACCCTGGGAGAAAATACTCTGTAATTTGCTCCCAGGAAGATCACAGTCTAGGAGACTCTATGGGATAGTTCTGCTGTACTAAAAGCTGCTGTGTGAGTCAACGGCACTCAACTGTCACAGCTCTGTGGGTTCTCTTATGCTTTCATTCACGTAAAGTGAAAAAAACACCCGAAGCTGTCAAGTCAATTCTAACTCATAGTAACACTATAGGACCAAGTATAACTGCTCCATAGAGTTTTCAAGGAGTACCTGGTGGGTTTGAATGGTGGACCTTTCAGTTAGCAGTCATAACACTTAACCACTATGTCACCAGGATAAAACAAAACCAAAACCAAAACACTGCCGTTGAGTCAAGTCCGACTCATAGCGACCCTAGAGGTCAGAGTAGAACTGCCCCAGAGAGTTTCCAGGAGTGCCTGGCAGATTTGAACTGCTGACCTTTTGGTTAGCAGACATAGGACTTAACCCACCATACCACCAGGGTTTCTAATGCCACCAGGATGGTAGTCACTGAACCACACCATGGATTTTTGCTTTTGTAATTCATCAACAAGTTCACGGGTTGTTTCTGGTCCTAGTAAATTTGGCCTTGTTATGTCCCTGGTACCCTGGGAGGAACACTACATTGTAACCTGTCCTGCTTCCCAGGACCTGAGTCCTCAGCGCAAGTACTCTGAAGGAGCTCTGTTTCTTACTGGGGTGACAGAATGCTCAGATTAATTCTGTGTCCCCTACCACACTAGTCCAGGTACTTACCACCTGATCTCCTGATTATGGTAACAGACTTGATACCGCCTTTCTCTGAGGTCTTTCCTTCTCCAACGCCTTGTACACTGCTATCAGAATAATTTTCCCAAAGTACTGCTTCTGCAGGTTGACATTCAAATGTAACAACGAGTATGGCAAGGTCTTGGCCCAGTCACTGCAGTTACAGCTGAAATCCAAAGCTGAGAGCACTTAGCCAACAAGCACAACAAGTGTTAAAGACAGAGACGCTGCACACATCCACTCAGGACTTGTTCAGCGTGGCCCAACTTCATCATGTGATCCCTAGCCTATCACCCATTTCAGATAGTCTAGGCAGGTCCTGTTGGCCTCTGATGGGCCAGGCCCTAGCCTTTAGTTTCTGGATTATAGGCCATCCTGGGAGTCCTGGAGGAAGGTCCAGGGCATCTGGAGTCATGGCACTCAGGGAGATGGAGTGCCTGTTTACTGATCACAATGGAAATACGGGAGACTTGGTGGTGCAATGGCTAAGAGCTTCTCTGCTAACCAAAAGGTCAGCAGTTCAAATTTACTGGTTGCTCCTATGGGGCAGTTCTACTCTGTTCTATATGGTCCCTGTAAGTTGGAATTGACATTGCAATGTTTACATTACAAAGGGATAACTAAGTTGATAGGTGGACGGGACTCCGGAGAATTCAATCAGGAAATGTTCATTTTTTGTTTTATTCTTTTTACTTTTTTTTTTTTCTCTAACACTACCTTCAAATGCCCTGTTAGTTTCTCTTCTCATGCCCTGGAAATATCTTAGATGAATAGATCTCTTTGTTTTTCCTATCACCTCCAGGTGTAAGAACATTCTTATTTTCAACATTAGAAAATCCAGACAAATCTAATGTTAAACTTTCAATTTCTCATCCGTGTCAAAGCTTCTTGCCTTTCCCGGCTAATGCATACTCCCTCCTCAGAGTCCTGGATTCGGGAAGGGAGCTGTGGTTTGTTTCCTATCCTATCTTCCAGGAGGCTTTTGTCCGCGCCACATTCAGGGCAAGGAGGGGGAGAGAGATGATAGGAAAAGGAAGCAATTGTATTTCTTAGCTAAAAACAAGCCCAGTGCCATCGAGTTGATTCTGACTTGCATAGCAACCCTGTAGACACAGTAGACCTGCTCCGTAGAGTTTCCAAGGAGCGCCTGGTGGATTCAAACTACCATTGGCAGCCGTAGCACTTAACCAGTTTGCCACCAGGGTTTCCATTTCTTAGCTAGTGCTATTTAAACATCTCTTTTGGCTGTCGAGTGACTTTACTTTTATGGAAAATGTCCAAATGGCGACTCATTTTAATTATGAGTTTTTGGAAGACATCTCCTAAGCCTGCTACCAGGTTTCCTCATTGCTGTAATTTCTCTAGTCTACATAATCACTGAGATCTTTTCCTGGTATCCACGCGACTCCTTGAAAACATTGTGCAGGTTACCCTATCCCCTAAAACTTGGAAGATCAGGTAGTTCTCTTGGCCCTGCCATCAGAGAGATATAGCCAGCCTCGGTCTTCATGACATACTCTCCCAAACCCTGTGGACGGGGTTAGTAGAGCCAGGATGTAGTAGAACCTCAGTATCTAGCTGGTCATGGCTGAGCTGGCCATTTACCCTGTGGTGGACATCATACTCCCAGCTCTGAGATGTTCTCTGGCTACTTCCTTCACTTGCCTTGGAAACTCTATGGTGCAGTTCTACTCTGACCTCTAGGGTCACTATGAGTTGTAACCGACTGGACAGCAGTGGGTTGGATTTGGTTTGGTAGCCACTTCACACTTGCCAGGAGAGATTTTTATATTTGCATTTTTATATTTGCCAGGAAGAACTTATCTTTGCATCACAAACTGCCAGGGAGAACTGTTGATATGCAGCAGGTGAGGTTCCCTTGGTAACTTCATCCATACCATGTGTGTTTTGTAATGTAAACCACAGGCTTTGTTATCCCTAGAAAATGTTAGATTTGGGAGTAACATATGCGTGGGCAGCTATCAGGTTCCCTAGCTGTGTCAGTGTGACATTAGGACTCAGTTTCTTCAAGCTTCTCAAGTTCTCTGTGGTCTAATCCGTAGAGCTGGTGAGTGAATGGAAGACTGCTAGCTCCATCTCCAGTTCCAACTGGGAAGAATTTTTAATACACTTAGATTTTGAAAAACCTTTCTGCAAGGCTGAATAACCTGTTATTTTCATGATCCAAAACCGCCTAAGATTACAGAATGTTGGATTTGATTTTCATGCATAGTGTTCTATAGAAAGCACAAGCAAAAATAAATATTCATGAATAATGTGGAACATTTATGATTTATTTACAGGCTAGAATTCACAGTAACTCAGAGAACATCAAACACCCTAGACCCTGGCCTGCCCCTTAAAGCAACATTTACAAGGAGAAAAAAGACAAGGCAGAACACAGGAGATGTACTGTACCTTTATATAAGGCAATGAATAAGAAACTTAAATATTTGCCAAGAAATCATGGAATAATGGAGAAATTAAAAAAATGCATTTGAGAAAAGTAGAGATTATCAAGAGATTCTTTATTGATACCATAAGAGAAATTATATTATTATAACTATACTGGCTTCTCTTTATGCCCTGTTAAAACAAGTCACATTAAGTCAATAATAGATACCAATTGAAATTTATTTAACATACAATTTGCAGATTGTAATAGCCACTAGAGAGTTAAAAATGGTCTGAAGAAGAGAGAACATCAAAACACTCCCATACCACATCTTACCAGCATTGCATGGAAAAAATACTGGAACAGAGCCAACATATTTGTGGTCATACAGCATGGTCTTGAAGGTCAATTAAAATAGTTACCAATTTACCCTAAACATAGCTCCCAGTGTGACCCTTGCCATCTGTTTCCTAAACTGCATTTTGCAAAAGAGCAAATTACCAAGGCAAACCAGTCTTTACTAGCTTATCTAGCTCATTGTCTGTGGCAAAGGTGAACCCCAGGAACCAATTTCAAGGCTCAAGTTTCAAAAACCACTCAAGGACAAAGGCCTCGGTGGGTCACCCTGATGGCATGGACCTAGAGCTCTGTATTCTAAGGGAATTAAAATAGTCTCTCAGCCTTTTCCTAATTAATCCATCATGCTACCTTGAAGTTTTCCCAGTCTTTCTGAGTACTCTTAATTCTTAAAATTTTAAGTACAGGGAAACATAACAAACAAATGTTACAACCAAAATCCTTGGAGTAATCAGGGAAACAACCACTGCCATTGAGTGGATTCTAGGAGTCTAACTTACAATGGAACTGAGTTGTGGTGGTTGTGGGGACAGAAGAGGGAATGGTGGTGAGAGGATGCCATCTGTCTTTCTCCCATAAAACAAAAAAATCAAGCACACTTCTGCCCAGTCGATTCTTATTTATAGCAACTCCATAGTAACAAGGTTAGCTGGGGAACCTCATCGCTGCCACAATGTACTTTACTCCAGAATCCAACATTTTCTAGGGATAACAAAGGTGGTGGTTCACATTATAGAGCACACTGTATTGACAAGGTTACCAAGGGAACTAGACTTGCCACATATCAACAGTTCTCCCTGGCAGTTTGTGATGCAAAGGTAAGTTCTTCCTAGCAGTTGCGATGCAGATCGACGACTCCTCCTGGCAGTTGTGAAGTGGCTACAGTAGCCTCAAACCCAGTCAAAAACCAAATTACTACCTCCCCCTCCCATCTATGACATCACCCCCTGCTTTTGCCAATAAAAAGTACCCCAAAATCTATACTAGGTCTTTTTCCACTCATGGAGATTAACCCATTCACTCTTTGGAACACTTTCCCTTAATGAACTTTTCCATCATTTGCTACTAAAAAGGACACGTCTTCATGTGCTTTTGGGGATGGAGAGCTGAGTTTGCCACCTGTCGGGAGACTGAACTTGCTAGTTCGACCTCTGGAACCTGAATCAGGTCACTTGGGGTCTAATCAATTGTATGACCTCGACACATAGGGCGGAATAGAACTGCCCCACAGAGTTTCCAAGGAGAATCTGGTGGATTTGAACTGCTGAACTTCTGGTTAACAGCCATGGTACTTAACCAATACACTACACGAGCTTTCATAAAACTCTATTTTCTTCTCCGTAACAACTAACCAGATCAAAGAGACAGAAATGGTTTTTTGTTTTTAAATCCTTAATGATTTTCCATAAAATGCAACTCCATTCACATGGGGGATCACGAAGCTGCAGGACGCCCTCAACCTGGACTTCAGTCCCATGGGTAAGTGCAGGTTGCCCAGCCAGGGCTGGGACCAGAGAGAAAAAGCTACCCAGGCCTGGGGTGAAGCACAGTCTCCCCAGCAGAAAGGGAATTCCCAGTGATAAGCAAGCTATGGGTGAATCCCTGAGTGGTTCTGAAAGTTCACTTGTCCAACTTCAAGTCTTGCGTTTTCCTGAAGCCACTCAAGTACCTCTGTCTCTGAGGCCTCTGGCCCTTGAAATCCTGGCCTACTGCCTGCCTGTGCAGTTACAAATATAGTCTCACTGATTTTCTTACACCTTAGTGTCTTTGTCTTTATTAAAAAGAAAAATCCAACTTTCACTTGTGGGGACTATGAGTGTGAATTGAATGGACAGCGTGTCTCCGTTTCTCTCTTTGTTTGTCTATCTCCTGTTTCTGTCTCTGTCTCTCCTGTTTTCTCTCTGTCTCTCTCTCTCTCTCTCTCTCTCTCTCTCTCTCGCCTGGCTGTGGTTGCCAAGAAACCCCTCCTTCATTCTTAGGCGTTGTCTTGTTAGGTGCCATCTGGTTATTTCCTACTCATATCCCTAAGCATGACAGAACAACACACTACCCAACCACAATCGTTATGTTTGGGCATATTGTTGCAGCCACTATGTCTGTCCATCTCATTGAGGATCTTCCTCTTTTTTACTGACTCTACACCTTACCAAATACAGTGTCCTTCTCCAGGGACTAAACTTTCCTGATAACGTGTCCAAAGTATGTAAGATTGTATTACCATCCTTGCTCCTAAGGAGCATTCTGGTTATATTTATTCCAAGACTGGTTTGATTTGTTTGTTCTTTTGGCAGTCCATGGTATATTCAGTATCCTTCAATGACACCACCATTCAAAGGCATCAGTTCATCAGTTCTTCTTCAGTTCTTCTTATTCACTGTCCAATTTTTACATACATATAAAGTGATTGAAAACACCATGGCTTGAATCAGGCACACCTTAGTCTTCAAGGTGACATCTTTGCTTTTCAAGATTTTGCAGAGAGAGGTCTTTTGATCTCTTGACTGCTGCTTCCATGGATATTGATTGTGGATTATTCGTTCAAATAAAATGAAATCCTTGACAACATCAGCCTTTTCTCCACTTACCATGATATTGCCTATTGGTCCAGTTGTAAGGATTTTTGTTTTCTTTATATTACAGTGTAACTCACTGAAGGCTGTACTCTTTGATCTTCATCACTAAGTGCTTCAACTTCTCTTCACTTTTAGCAAGCAAGGTTGTGTCATCTCCCTAATGCAGGTTGTTAATGAGTCTTCCTCCAATCCTGATGCCCCATTCTTTTTCATATAGTATAGCTTCTTAGATTATTTGTTCAGCATACAAATTGAATTTGTATAACGAGTACAACTCTGATGCACACCTTTCCTGTTTTTGAACCACTCAGTATCCCTTTGTTATGTTCAGATGACTGCCTCGTAATCTACATTCCTCATGAGCACAATTAAGTGTTCTGGAATGTCCATCTTACACAGTGTTAGCCATAATTTGTTAGGTTCACACAGTCAAATGCATTTGCATGGTCAGTGAAACACAGGTAAATATCTTTCTGGTATTCTCTGCTTTCAGATAGGGTTCATCTGATATAAGCAATGATATTTTTGGTTCCTTGTCCTCTTCTGAATCCAGCTTGAATTTCTAGCAGCTAGAGGTCCATATACTGTTACAGCTGCTTTTGAATGATTTTCAGCAGAATTTTATTTATATGTCATATTAGTAATATTGTTTGGTAATTTCCATGTCTAGTTGGATCACCTTTTGGGGGAATAGGTATAAATATGAATCTCTTCTAGTCAGTTGGCCATGTAACTGTCTTCCAAATTTCTTGGCATAGACCAGTTAGAAGCGAGGATGGGACACTTTGTCTCACCTGCTTTGGACATATTTTCAGGAGAGACAGCCCCTGTAGAAGAAAATCACATTTGGTAAAAGAGGAAGACTCAACAAAATGGATTGATGCAGTGGCTGCAACAGCGGATTCAAGGATAACAATGATTATGAGGTGGGCTCAGGACCTGGCAGTGTTTTGTTCTGTCATACGTGGGGTCACGATGAGTCAGGGCCAAAACAAGAGCAACAAGTTTTTTTTTTTTAAGCAGGTGTGAAATCCATTAAAGCAGATACCAGGCTGGAAACCTCCCAAGAGGTTCATAAATGAAGATAAGCTGACTTTATTAAATGCATTTTAAAATAAATGGTATAGCTCCCTCTTCCTCTCCCATGAGTTTTCACGTTAGTCTCTGTGTTGTTGTTAGCATCCGTCTTCCTTTGTCCTTGGGAAAAGACTAAAATCAGTTACTTTGGAAGAAAATACTGAAGTATTGACAAAAAACAAAGGAAAACTGGGCTCTTTAGAATGTGCATGCTCCAGTTAAGTAGGAAAGAGATCACGAGTCATTGAAACAATGGTTAAAGCAGTGCAATAAGAACTTCCCTTCTGGGACTCTGCTGGGGTGGCCATATATATACATATATGTTGTCATGTATATGTTTCTGACACGGCACACACACCATTAAGTCAAAACCAACTAGCAGCCTAGATTATGATGCTTCTAGGCCGCTTCAACCTGCCTATACAACATTAACAAATCACCTACAAACAGGCTGAATGTGGTGGACCAGCTGTGCAATGAGTGAGTTCATCTGTAATAGTGGCATCACTAAGGGTTGGACCTCTCTGAGATCTGTCGCCAGCATTCATCACAGCAGATGTGGGGCCAAGGGACTCTCCAAGAAGTGTGTCATAGCTGCAGAAGGACCCTATTCCAAGCCTTTCTCCAGAGCAACTCTCCAGGATTAGGATTAGTCTTGTGGAGAGCAGGCTAGAGTGGCAAAGCCTGTGAGATACCCAATGGTAGAACACGGCCCAGAGAAAAGCAGCTAAACTAGGTTCTTTATTTCAGAAATGCTGAAGTCCTGCCTGATAAGCACAGTACAGTGAACCTAAAGAATTCAGGCTGGGTTGGAAGTGATCAGACGTGAGCTAGCACACAGTGGCTAATAGGTTTTAACACTAGTATACAGGTTGGCAGCTGCTCTCTGGGGTTGAGTTGAGGAGGATTCTGAAGTTATATCTGAGCTTGGTAGCAAAGAGAAACATGATCTGCTGAAGTTCCGTGGGGATGGAAGAGTCAGGGCACCTGTGCCTTACACATACTGTCTCTAAATTACACATTGACTCTGAAAGCTTTGAGTCTGGAAAAGTAGGCTGAAATCTAATCATGGAAAGTTTTGACTACTAGCCTGAAGAATCTGTCCTTTATTTTGGGAAACTTTGTGGTTTGTTTGGTCAAACCTGTAGTCCTAGAAAACCATGAAACGTAAATGAATTATCAGGATCTGTACTCTCCTCCTGCCAAAAGGGTTACACAGCTCCTTAATGTTTTATGCCCAATCACGTCTCATAGTTAAATCACCTGAAGGTATTTGTGTTTGCAGTTTTGTTGGCGGGTATAAGACTGTGAGCTGGACAAGGACATGATCAGAACATATTTTAAGAAGATTAATCTTACAGGAATGTGAACGTTGGATTGGTGAAAAAAAGACTATAAGCTGAAATACTAACTAGAAGGGCCTTGAAACCATCCATGTAAGAGTTACAAACATCTAAACTAGAACTGTGGGAATAGAAATGAGGGAAAGCTTTAAGAGACATTGCAGGGGTGATAGCTGGATGCAGAAGATAGAATGGAGACTTCAAACTGATGCTAAAGTTCCAAAGCTGAGGGAATGAGAGGAAGGTGGTGGTCTCACTACAGAAACAAGGAATTCAGATAGAGAAACAAATCTGGTGGCTTGGGTATGGGGAGGAAGATGATGAGATGATGATTGAACTAATTTTAAAACTAAGCTGTTTTTCCAATTATGTCCCTATTACAGATGGACTTACAACACAGCTTTTTTCAGAGAAAAGCTGTGAGTTGGACATGGTATCTTGTCCTAGACTAATGGCAGGCATCCAATTTGGACAGCTGGCTGGGGGTAAAGGTTTAGTCTGTGGCCATGGAATAAAGCCAGATTATTAACTGGGGTAGAATCTGTACCCTTGAGCAGAAGAGCAAAGGGCTAGCTGGTGATCAGCTTCAGCCATCTCTCTTACAACATCTAATCAGGTATTGACTTCCAGTCCTCAGCCTTTTTGCTAGCTAGCTGGTTGTCTTGCCTTACTTACTGCCTGGCTCAG
Source organism: Heterohyrax brucei (assembly GCA_028571685.1). Lineage (NCBI taxonomy): Eukaryota > Metazoa > Chordata > Mammalia > Hyracoidea > Procaviidae > Heterohyrax > Heterohyrax brucei. The sequence goes on along the minus strand of CM053142.1, from coordinate 139,982,242 downwards.
CTGTAGATAGATGTCACACTGTAAATCGTTTTATGTCTCATCTGTCTTGATCAAATGTGTAGAACGACTAGGGTAAGCATGATAGAGAATGGGAAGGTCTGAGAAGGTCGACGACAGTGGTGTGTATAATCTCGCCGGATGCCTTGTGTTGCACCCTGCCTGCTCCCCTGGTCTTTGAGCCCTGCTTCATGATACATGCCCCAGGGGGTTGCTAACAGTTACTACGCTATCCACCACAACATCCTCTTGCAGCTGCTTGATGACAAGACCCATTCTCACTCACTGAGCTCTGGTTCTGTTATCTTAATTAACTTAGTGGCTTGGTGCCACCTTTTTATTATTTCTCGTGGTTCTCTGGGTTGGCTGAAGTTCATCTAGATGGTTCACAGGACCCTGTCACATACCAGTGGGCTGGAGTAGCTGAGGTACACCATCTGCATGGCTGCTTCCTTGGCAGACTGGCAGCTGGGCTACCCGGATGGCTGGGCCTCTTGTTCTGATCAGTTTTCTCAGGACTTCTTCCTTTCCACATGACGTCCTTAGCTGGCCTATCCAACAGGGTAGCTGAACTCTTGTATTGGGCTCAGGGCTGTCCAAAGCACAAAAACTAAAGCTGCCAAGCCTCCTCAACACTTGGCCCACATCTATTGAACACGCAGGCCGACAGCCAGCACAGTGACGTGTATCTCATGCTATTGGTTAAAGCAAGTTACAGATTCCATGTGCGAAGGGAATACATAAGGCTGTGACTGTCAGGAAGCATGATTCACTGGGAGTAATCTGATGATTTTCCATCTTTCTGTGGCCCTCTGACCTGTACCCCATACCCACTGACCTCAGCTCTACCTTTACTCTTTCACTTCACTCTGGCAACACTGGCCCCTTGATTTTGTTCTGCCTGGAAGAGAGGAAGTGGAAGAAAGCATAAGTGAGGTGGTGGTGGGCATTCGATTGAGTCTTACCAGATATTTAAGAGTCTTTTAGGAAGATAATGTTAGAGAATTCCAAGCAAAGGAAGAATATTTAAGATGCTGAAACTTTTGAAAACTTCTGATTGTATGGTTGTTACATAGAACAGTTATTGAGATATGTAGGCAATGAGACTAAAAGAGACAAGAAGGGTTAAGGTCACAGAGGAAATTAAATGCCAAGCCAAGAAATTTCAGTTTGATTCCTGTTTCAAGTCAGTTAGAGTTGCTTTAACAGAAATAGCACAGTGAATGGCTTTTAAAAGAGAAATTTTATTTGTCATAGTCCAGTAGACTGAAAGTCCAAATTCAGGTGTCAGCTCCAGGGGAAGGCTTCTTTGCTGGATCTGGAAGAAAGTCCCTGTTGTCAATCTTCCCATGGGCTGGAAGTTTCTGGGGCCAGGGACCCTGGGGTCCTCGCCAAAGCACATGCTCACCTATAGGCACTGCTTCTAGGTGGTTGCCAAAGCCAACTGCCATCTCGGTGGTAGGAGATCTCCAAACCTCTCTGCTAGCTCCTTTCCTTTAGATCTCAAGAGACTGCCTCAAGGCACAAAACAATCTGACACTTTAAATCCTGCCCCACCTCAGGACTGCCACCCATCGACCCTCATTAACATCACACAGGCAGGATTAGGACATGGGGGACTACCACACAATACCAGGAATCATGGCCTAGCTAAATTGCTATACAGATTTTTGAGGAACACAATTCAGTCCAGTAACAGTTCCCTAGAGTGAGGGTTATAAGCAGGAAAAACTGAGTCAGGTTTGCATTCTAGAAAGAACACTCAGCAGTTTGGAAGACAGATGAGAAAGTATGCAGATTAAAAAACAAAGAAGTTGCTACAGAAGATCAGACAGCATGGCTGTCCCCGGGATATGTGAGGCCTCGGGAAAATATTTTTTGAGGGTTCTGTCTATATAAACAATTTGATTAAAAGATATATTACAAAATTTGTGGGTCTATAGGAGATGATTTACTGATAAAAATAGAGAATAATGGGTAAAGGCTAAGTACTCATATTTGTTTACGATCCCGTCAACGCATGGAAAGGTTTTCATAGTGTGCAGGCCCCATCTGTTTCTCTTCAGGTCTAAGAACTTGTCTTTATGCTCTTCATTGTTAAATATGCTGTTGCTGGCTAATTTTGTGTCTTTGACTGCAAGAATAAGGTAGCAGTGCACTTGTTAACTCACAGTGCCATAACTCTTCAGAAGCTACTTACAGAGAACAGTGTAGATCCTCTTGCTCCCGCAGTTCCCTACAGGAGTTATTTCATGCTGGTTGTGTCGTTGCTCGTAGTGTGGCATCAGCTATCACGCTGCCTATGAATACTGGCATGCAATGACTTTCTTAGAGGTTGTTTTAGTGTTTCATGGATGACCACAAATGCAAGCCTTATCCAGGTCATGCCAGAAAATGTGAACAATAATTCACTATCTGCTCATGTTAAGTTAGTTATTCAGAATTTATAGCATAAATGTGAAATAATGCCTAGTGCAACAATGTCTTGTCTTAAATTCCTTAGGCTGCAATCACTGCATTCTTAGAAGATTACTTCATTTTATGTTGAATACAGCCTGCATTCTATAGCACTACTTGCTGGAAAGATAGGAAAGGAGCCTATGGGCCAAGTGGGAAGAGTACAGTCTTATTCATTCAAGAAATGCCCATTCCTGGTTTAGGAGGGTTTACGATGAACCTAGGAAGAACATGATGCCACTTTATCAATTAAAGGCAAGAGAGGACGTTGATCAGAAGGACCCATCAACAATGATCTCACAGGCCCTCAGAGGAGACAGGCCCAATCAGTCCTACAGGACTTCCTGAGGTGGTACATAGCCTACGAAAGAGGCAGGGTGACCACCTTAGGTGCCAGTAGCAAGAGTTGGGAGGTAAACGATTCCTGCTACCACTGTCAGTACACTTGGATATAGCAGAGCAGAGGCAGCACTGCAGTTTGAGCCTGGACACCACATAAGAGCCAGTGCACACAGCCACACATGCAGCGCAAGCCCAAGGATAAACAGTGAATTGGCAATAGAAAAGAACCTGGAATACTTCTTATGTCTGTTGTGTCAGTAACCCCAAACCAGCGTATCAGCACTACTTGGGCAGCCCAACCTGGCACAGCCCTGCAAAAGAAATACTGGGCCAGAGAGTAGGAGCAATCTGCTTGGCAGGCCTTTCTCCTAGAATTGGGACCAGCCACAGGACCCCAGAACAACCCCATGAGGGCAAGTTCCAGAGTTACCACGAGTTTCAGGGAGCATTGTAAGAGAAGAAACAGGGACTAGGACTCATGTCGGGTAGAAGTATCTTGTATGGATGGTACTATCAGACACAGACAGTCTCAGGCGCTAAAAGTAACTTAGAAAATTTCAAGCAAGGCACTCTAAAACACACGCCCTCCTGTGTCACAGGACCTTAGACACAGTCTCTGCTTGTCCAGATCAAAGGGTGATACTTGTAGTTTCAAGTTGCATTGAGTTGAAGAGCAGGGGGCTCATTTGAGAGATTCTAGCAAAATGATACATGATATTTACCTAGTCTCTCCTGTTTTCATTCTTGCTCACAATTTCCCTCTCCTTCTCTCTTAGTGACTTGACTATACTATTTCCTCCAGTAAATCTTACAGGGAACACCAATATGTAAAACAGATACAAGCTCAGATCGGGTGCTTGAAGTACAGGGTAAGGGCTTAGAGCCCAGCTGATGGTCCCAGTCTACTGCTGTTGCCCCAGAGGCATTTCTGGAAAAACCTTAGGCTGCATGGAACACAACTTATAAACTACACATCTGAAGAATGTACACATAAGGTGAGTAGTGAAAACCAAGGCTGAGTGTCTGTTAACCCAACTATTAATGTTGCAGCTGTCCACTTCTATTTTCCCATGCAATGTTTTAAAACCTGTTTTGAAAGTTTGCTGAAGAACATAGGCCATTTTCTTTAACTTTTTCAGTTTTCATTTTTTTCACCCATAACCCCATTAAAATCTTGACTAATTCATTATAGTTCTCCTCTGCTTCCCACCACCCTTCACAGGACAATAAGGAAATTCAGGGAAGAGAGTTGCTGCTATTATTTATAGACAAGTTATAATTACTCAAAAAAGAAAGGAAAAAATACTAAGAAAAAAAATAATCTACTCAATTACAGTTTAAATGAATTGGACAAAATATTTCAGCAACATCCCATACCTGGGCTTGGTTCTGTACTGAGGAGGGGATCCCTACAATTCCATTGAAGAACCACTTGGAAATTATTCATCTTCACTGGAAAGTCATGTAATGTTTTTGAAACATCCCTTTACCAAATGGCTCCAGGAGAGTTTCGCTGTTTTCCGGAGAACACTAAAGCCATTGTGCCTTGAGCTGGAATGACTGACAGCAAATGTGATTGACCTCAGGAGCCCTCGCCATCCGAAATAAAGGGCAGCTTTGACACTCTCACCAACCAGCTGACAGTATTTTTATTATTTCTGCAAAGTCTGACAATGGAAACCTTTTAACGGAGCAGTAGTTTTTGTGTTCCAGACCCGGGATCAACTGGCTGAAATAATGCGTGTCATACCTGCCCTGAACCTTCCAGAAGCTAACAGCTGACGCCCTACAAAAGTGACTTTGCTAAAGATGTATAAAAAGGAAATGAAAATCGGTTGTAATGTCAGGTAGACGCTGACCTGAAGAAAATCTGAAACCACCAACGGGAGTCTCTGTTTTGGTGTTGTGCAAGCAAAGGCTTGGCTAGGAATTGATGTGGGCTGCACCTAAGAGGTGGGGGGAGTAAAGGTCTAAGGCAGGGTCTGTACCACTCATTAATGGAGGAAATTAGAGAAGAAGGAACTGCCTTTTCAACACTTTTCTCTTTGTGCTTCAGATGAAGAGTTACAGAGCAAATTCCAGAGCAAATTAGTTTCTCAATAAACAATACACTTAGTGTTTTGTGACATCGATTCTAGGTTTTCTGATCCTTGGATGTTAACTGAAAATTCCAAATGCCTGGTGAGTTTGAAAAACAAGTAAACACGTTTATTGGCCCTTTTGATGACCTCTTTTGTGAAGTACCTGTGTCTTTTGCCCGCTTTTCTACTGGGTCATCTGCCTTTTGCTTATTGATGTGTAGAGTTCTTTGTATATTCCGGATAAGAATTTTTTGTAGTTTCTAAGTACTACAAGTATCTTCTCATATTTTGTGGCTTGCTTGTGTTTTCATTTTTCCTGGTAGCTTCTGGTGAAGAGAAATCTGTAGTATTATATAGTCTAATCAATCACTTTACTTATGGTTAGAATTCTTTGTGTCCTGATGTTTTAGTCAGCTAATGCTGCTCTAACAGAAATACCACAAAGTGGATGGCTTTAAAAGAGAAATGTTTATTCTTACACAGTCCAGTAGGCTACAAGTCCAAATTCAGGATGTCCACTTCAATGGAAGGCTTTCCCTCTTGTCTGCTCTGGAGGAAAGTCCTTGTGTTGCATCAGCGTTTGGTCAGGGAACACGTTGCCATAGGAACCTCAGGTCTGAAGGACATGATCTACTCCTGGTGCTGCTTTCTTAGTGATGTGAGGTTCCCAACTCTCTGCTTGCTTCTCTTTCTTTTTTATCTCTTGTAGGATAAAAAGTTGTGCAAGCCACCTTTGAGGGAAGCTGTCTTTACCTAGGAGCAAGGAGGTGATCTTAGAAGGTTTTTTGTGTGCGTATGTCAATTAAGAGCAGCTTTACAGTCTACGTATCATGCTGCAATGTAACATCCAGAACTTTCACCTCTGCTCTAGTCTAGCTGCCCCACCTCCCCCCAGTGTGACAGCACCTTCCCCTTTTGTCTGAAACTTCCTGTGAGCTTTTGACCAAGGTCTGGCCCTCCTCACCCAATCGCCTTCATGCCAGCGAAGTTTTCCTCAGACAAACCTGTGTACATTTTTAAAGGTTTGTTTGCCTCCAGTATCACTCTGTGTACTTCTAAGACCCCAGTCACCACTCACCCAGGTGGTATGTGGAGTGATATCTTGAGAGAGGAAGAGAGGAAAACCTTGGGTATACCAGTTAGTCTGGATGTCCTGTGAGAGCATGGTCCCCAGATCCCAGATCCTGTTTCTCTGTTCTTCCAAAAGGGTGGTCCACATTAAGGGGATAATTTGGTTTTGAAGTTGAGTAGTTGTGGGTACCCTACTTCCAGTGCATCTTGACACATCCTATACCCAACCCCAACACTAACCACTAACTAATTTGTAAAAAATCTTTCTCCTTCCCTGTCCCAACCCTTGTAACCATCAAGTATTGATTTCTGCTGTGCTTAAATGATTAGTTGTGTCCTTACTATAATAGTCTCATACAAAATTTTTCCTTTTGTGTCTGGCGAATTTAGCTCAGCATAATTTCGTCTAGATGGTTCCACACTCACAAGTATTTCTCAAAGCCATCATTGTTTCTCATCATTGAATAGTATTCCACTGTATGAATATACCACAGTTTATTTAACCATTCATCTGCTGATGGGCATCTAGGTTGTTTCCAACGTTTTGCTATTGTAGAGAGCTGCAATAAACATTGATGTGCAAACATCTGTTTGAGTGGTGTTCATTATTTCTTTGGGATATGTTCCAAGAAGTGGGATTGCTGGATCATATGGTATTCCTATTTCTAGTTTTTTAAGAAAGCACCAAATCAATTTCCATAGTGGCTGAACCCAACACTGTAGAAGAGTGCCAATCTCTCCACACCCTCTCCAGCATTTATTATCCTGTGTTTTTTGGATTATTGCCAGCTTTGTTGAGGTGAGATGGTATCTCACTGTGGTTTTGATTTGGATTTCTAGGATGGCTAGCAATTCAGGAAGGGTCTTACAGTCCCACCCTAGTCCTCTATAACATAATCAACTCTGCTAATCAGAGGCATAGATTAGGATTTACAGTATCAGAAAATCACAAAATGGAGGGCAATCACATAATACAGAGCATCCTGGCCCAGCCATATTATTATACATATTTTTGAGGGAACACAATTCAATCCATTCTACCTCTGCCCCCACCCAAATCACATTTTTGAAGCATGCAACACGTCCATCTCATCATAACAAAAGTCATAACAAAAGCTTGTTCACCCCATATGATACCAAAAGCCTTAAATCAGTTTGGAGTCCAAAATACAAAAATTCCTGTACATCTGTGAATTTGATAATACAAGTTATCTACCTCCAAAGTACAATAGTAGAATAGGCAGGCACAATCTAGGCATTTCCATTACAAATGAGAGAAATTGCAGGGACAGAAGGCATTAACAGACAATAAGCAACTCTACAGAACATATTACATTAGCCCACAAATTTTTTAATAATCTTCCATTTTCAGAGACATTTTACACAACAGCTTTGCTCTCCAGAATCTAGATATTGTCCACACTCTCCAGATTCTATGGAGAGATCCCTGGCCCTGTGCTACAACTCTTGGACAACAACTCTTCCCCCTCAGCTTTAGGTGCATCCTAAGCCACACTGAATGGCAACTCCACCCTTACAAACACAGAAAGCCATGGCTCTACCCTTTCAGACCCCTGAGGTTATGGCTATACCTTTTGAGACTGAGGCAGCTCGGCTTCTCACGTTCTTTGTCTCTCCATCTTCTGCTTCCTGTGGCCTCAGAGCCCCCCAGATGTCAGGCCCACATCTGCCCTACAAGAGTAAGTGTTCCAAAGTATTGTAGCTCCACTGATTTAAGTGCTGGGAGGCACCCCACTCTGCCAGGAAGCCGTCTGCACACAGGCACACAGCTGTGTCACATCATGGGTCAGCACCCCACTCTACCAGATAACCTCTGTGCATAGGCACTTGGCTTTCTTGTTCCAGGGGTCAGCTCCAGCACTGTCTCATGCTGCTCTGGTTCTGCTGCTTTCTGTGCCTTCTTTAGTGTTAATAGTTCTCCTTGGTTCCTTCTGAGTCTTCTGTCCACTATCGTTTAAAAGCTGCTTCCACATTTTGGGTGTTTGTTAGAGCAGCACACTACTCCCTCAGTACTAAATTCAGTTTTAGTCAGCTAATGCTGCTCCAACAAAAATACCACAAAGTGGATGACTTTAAAAGAGAACTGTTTATTCTTACACAGTCCAGTAGGCTACTGGACTAGGTAGGTGTCTAGTAGGACACCGAATTCAGGGTGTCCACTCCAAGGGAAGGCTTTCCCTCTATCATCTCTGGAGAAAAGTCCTTGTGTTACCTCAGTCTTTGGTCGGGGAGCATATTGGCATAAGAACCTGAGGTCTGAAGGATGTACTGTACTCCCGGTGCTGCTTTCTTGGTAGTGTGAGGTTCTCAACTTTCTGCTTGCTTCCCTTTCCTTTTATCTCTTGTAGAGTAAAAGGTGGTGCATGCCACCCTCCAGGGAAACTCTCTTTACATAGGAGCAAGGAGGTAATCTTAGGAGGGGCTTTATAGTCCCACCCTAATCCTCTCTAACATAATCCATTGTGTTAACCACAGGCAGATATTAGGATTTACAGCATCAGAAAATTACAAAATGGAGGGCAATTACATAATACAGAGAATCCTGGCCCAGCCAAATTACTACACATGTTCTGAGGAGACACAATTCAATCCATGACACCTAAGAAGTCTTTACCTAACCCTAAGTCATAAAGATACTCTTCTACATTTTCTTCCACCACTATTAATGTTCCTTTCAAGTTGAGATAATCTATCATGTGGAGATAATCAGTCCATCATATGAAAGAGTGATCAAGTTTTCTGAGACCAGGCCTGTCAATCTTCATGACTTTCAAAGTCCCCATTATCTAGCCCAATATGCACAATAATTCCCTAGGTAAGCTATTACACACATGCCTCCAATATTTTTTTTTAAAGAGAGTAACAGTCAATAAAGTTGATACAGTTTCCTATACTGTACTTCCTGCCCTGGAGAAACTTTGAAAAAGAAGAATTAGAAAGTTGTAAAATATGGTATGGATTTTTAAAAGTTGGCATTAAGCAGTCCCAAGTTTAAGTCCATTTCTGACCTTGGGCAAGTTTCTTAATTGCTTTCAGCCTTGATTTCCTGATCTGATAGCTGTTATTTATTATTATTTTCTATCCCAGACTCTATTCCAAGCACTTTACAAGTGTGATTTCATTTAATCCTCATAACATCCCTGTTAGTTGCCATGGAGTTGATTCTGACTCGTTGTGACCCCCTGAACTTTCCCCACGACTGGTTTGAAATAGGCTGTTGTGATCTGATCCACATGGCCTATTGTTTTTGTGTGGTTGATATCATATCTTCTTTCAAATGAGGAAATCCAGGTGCTGTAGTGACCTGTTAACCAAAGGTCAGCAGTTTAAATCTACCAGATGCTCCTTGGAAACTCTACCGTGCACTTCTACTCTGTCCTGTAGGGTTGCTGTGAGTCAGAGTAAACTACACAGCAGTGAGGTTGGTTAGTATATATATATATATATATATATATATGTATATAAATGAGACACAGGAAGGGTCATCCAGGAGTCAGTGGTAGATTCAGAATGTAAATTGGGGCTGCCTGAACCCAGTGTCCACCTATGCAAATACTTTTTCCTTATTAAAAAAATAGAAAGCACTGTTTTGATAATAAAATGATATATATCCTATAAAGTGCTTAGCTCAGTGCCTGGGTCCTGTTAAATGCTTGGTAAACACTGGGTTTGTGAATACAATAATAATCAGAGAATGAATATGTGTTCTTTAGTTTTAAGCAACCCTGGACATTTCAAAAGCTAGATTTTGAACATTTGACAACTTTAGGAAATATTTTGAGTTACAGATTTTCTATCATGTTTTGGTGTGACTGCAGCTGGAGACTTGATTAATTCATTAATTAATTTCTCCTCTTTCCTCTTTCCTTTAATCAAGCAAATATTTCTTAAATATTTCTTGAATATTTACCATGTGCGAGATTGTTTCCAGGAGTCAAAGACATGGTAATGGAGCTTATGTGCTGGTTGGGGAAGACAGACAGTAAATAAATCAGTAGCTATGTAACATGCAGCAAGTGCCATGATGATAAATAATGCAGGATAAAGGAACGGAGAGGGATGGAATGGGAAGCCAGAGTGGTATCCATTTGTAGATAGGGAGGTCTTGGTTGGCTCTGTTGGATTGACCTTTGAATACATATTGGATAAAGCAGGGAATTATGAGATTATGTGGGATAGAAGGGACAGCAGTTTCAGAAGCCCTGAAGTTAGAGTGTGTTAGAAATATTTGAGGAACAGAAAGGAGACCAGTGTGAGTGGAGGGGATTCAGCATGGCAGGAATGAGACCAGTGAGGTATCTGGGGCGAGATCATGGAAGGACTCAAGGCCTTGGTAGGAGAGAATATCATGAGACCCCTACAATAAGAACTTAAAGACTCATGCATACAAGAAAAGAATTTTTGACAGCTGCAAGAGTGGGGAGGGAGGGGCAGAGAGTGTGGGATATAGATTAGATAGTTGATAGAAATTTGGTTGGGTGAAATCAGTGACAGCACACATTAGAAAGAAGATCAGTTTTAACTGGACTTCAATATAACATGATTACTCCACTCATCTTAACCCAGTATTACAAGGACCGAGGAGCTGGGGCAGGGAGCCAGGGACCATGCTATCAGGGGAAATCGAGGCCAATTGGCACAACTAGCATTTTGCTAAGACAATCTTCTGCACCCCGAATTGGTGAGTGGCATCTGGGGTTTTAAAAGCTGCCAAGCTTCCATCTAAGGTACACCAAATGGTCCCAACTCAGCAGGAACAGATGTTTTCCATGGACCAAAACGACATGGGGCAAAGAGAACCCAGAAGACAGAGAGACTCACGTGAGCGGGTGACTACATTGACATGTGACTGTAAGAGCCTGATGATGTCCGGCCACCACCAGTGATAGCCGTGATGGGGCTCACAAAGTTGAGTCTCACAGGCAACACGAAAATAAAAAGGGGTGCACCTGGAGACTAAGACAGCAATTTATGGTCCAGGAGCCTCGGGCTTCCCCTGGGAGCATGCCCCCTGACCCTGATGCTGCCCCTGTCCATAAATCATAATGGAGGTCAATTCTTCGGACAGAAATGGATGGGAATTGTTGACACAGAGCAACCATATCATGTGTGCACTTTATGGTTCTAGGCATCTACAGGATGTCATCCAGCTGACCTCTCGCTGGATGCGGGAGAGGGAGTGGAAAGGAAGGGATAGGAGATTGTTAGGAGGATACAGAACAGAGAAGAGGAGTGTGCTGTCACCGGGCAGGGAGAGCAGTGTGAGCTGCTCATCGGTGGGTATGCAAATTTATATGGGATTGTATATTCTCACTCACTCATAATAATAAAAAAAAAGAATATCAGTGAGCATTGGTTCTGCAAGTAGTTAAAAACAGTGTGACAACAAGTTCTCTAAATTCAAATGCTAGCATCATTATGTGACCTTTAGTAATTCTTGTACCTCTCTGTACCTCAGTTTCCTTATCTGTAAAATGAGATCAGTAATAGTATATCAAACATAGAGGGTTATGAACTAATTCACATGACATTCAGCAAGCTTGACATGTAGCTATTAGCTATTAAAAGCATTAGTTTTGTTATTGTTGTTCACTGCTGTTTCCCCAGTATGTGGAGGTGGTATGTAGTAGATGCTCCATAAATACTTGTTGGAGAAACAAATGAATAAATGTGACCTAAAGTTAGACAGGAGACTCTGGTGGCCTAGTGGTTAAGTGCTATGTCTGCTAACCAAAAGGTTAGCAGTTCAAATCTTCCAGGTGCTCCTTGAAAACTCCATGGAACAGTTCTTCTCTGTCTCATAGGGTCACTATGAGTCAGAGTTGACTTGACAGCAGTGGTGGGTAGGTAATGTTAGACCTCAACTTTTTTAATAGATCTCAGAAAGCAAATATTTTAGGCTTGAACCACACAGTTTCTGGTAATTTCTTGATATCTATATAAAGAACTATACTTAAATCAAGTCTTTTTAATTCATAATTCATGGAAGATACTAAGCCTTCATTCACATGAATACATGAAAAGTGAACTTCTTATTAACCATATGGGAGGGCAGAAACCCTGGTGGTATAGTGGTTAAGAGTTATGTCAGCTAAACAAAAGAAGAGCAGTTTGAGTCTGCCAGGTACTCCTTGGAAAGTCTGTGGGGCAGTTCTGCTCTGTCCCGCAGGGTTGCCAAGATTCAGAATCAACAGAACAGCAGTGGATTTGGTTTTCAGTTATGTAGGGGGTGTTGTTTCAGACTACTGTCTTAAGATATTTTACAGAAGAGTATCATTGGCCAATCATTGATAGTATTTCAAATGACAAATAATTCTGCATATTACCAATAAATTTCCAGTGAGGCTTGAGAATACATCTGGATCTGACCACATATCAGAAAAACTTCTGAGACTTATTCAAAATATTTTATCAAGTGGCTCAGGCAACATGAATAAATGCAAATCTAGGCCACATTATCAATAAAGGAAGAACAGTCTTCTTGGAATAAGTACTGGTATTGAAGTACACAATTAGATTTCCAGTTTAGGCTTTTCTAAAAGAAACACAAACACACACAGACAAATATATGAGGTCAAGATTTTAATTCCGAGAATGGAGTGTTTTGTTGAGATGTTCTTTCTTATTGAAAGGTGACCTTTAGTACTGAGTATGTGCCAGCAGGCTTCATGTCTTTTATTCTCTTCCCAAGGTGGAGAAACACAGTGAAGAGGAGCTTGAGATTAATCTGAGTCTCTTATTTCCAAATGCAGCCTGGGTAGCATTTATATCTCTTACTACCTCAACTAGCCATTTCCTGTAAATGAACTCTGTTTTATTAAAAAGTTGAATTTTATTGTCCTTCTTTGAGGGATGAATTTAATTCAAAACTGAGATTTTTTTTTTTTTCTCCAGGACACTAAATAAACAAATGGCACTTGGCAGCAGAATTTACTTCTGAGGTATCTGGGGGATGACTGCAATTATAAGAAATCTTGTCTTGTTTTGTGGATTCTACCTTTACTTTGGAAAGCATTCATGAGGTTGGCCGTGAGGTGCTCAGAGCTCTGCCCTCCTGTTAACTTTTGCTCTTCCCGCAAGGCTAGCATCAGCGGTAAGCATAGCCACTGAGCCAAGTTTCTGGGGAAGGCTTTAGTCTCTTTAGAGGAAAGTGTCCTTCTGATACTGACTCTTTGAGCACATTTGATGGCAAGAGGCCAGATAAGGTAGACCTGGCACTTAAATCTGTTATGTAACAGTCAAAGGTTAAAATCCAGAGATACCAGTGACCAGAAGAAATTCACAACCCCCCATACCTGTTCCATATTGAATATATTTAAAAATGATATATTGGTTTAAACAAAATACACTATTAAGATTAATTTTATTGGTTTCTTTTTACTTGTTTTAACATGGAAGGTTGGAACTGACAACAGCAAATAACTAGAAAATTATATATTTCAAGCTATCTTTCCATTGGGCAGAGCTGCCTTAGAGAATTCTAGTCATTTTTTAAATGAAATATATGTGTAAATTAAGAAATGCTTAGACTTCAATCAGAATTGACTCAACAACAATGGGTTTGATTTTGGTTTTGGAAGACTGCTGACAACGTACATGCTTTCTCCTAATCCTTAATTTCTCTCTATTAGCAGAGTTAATTTAATTAAGACCAAATATGCAAATGTTTTGAGGACTAAGGAGGCTGGAGAAAAGAAGGTGGTACATGTCAGCAGTGTTCTTGTCATTTGCTGAGAAATGCGTTGGCCAAATGGTGATTATGCTTTGAAATATGAAAAGGAAAAAAATAAGCCACTTTTTAATCCTAACATCTCTTTTCTAATCTCTGTCTAGCCTTTGTCATTTGTTTGTTTGTTTGTTGTTTTATTATGATTGAGTGAGAATATACAATCCCATATAAATTTGCATACCTGCCAATGAGCGGCTCCCACGGCTCTCCCTGACTGGTGACAGCACACTCCTCTTCTCCGTTCTGTACATGTCATATCCTCCTAACAATCTCCTATCCCTTCCTTTCTACCCTCTCCTCTACATCCAGTAAGAGGTCAGATGGATGACATCCTGTAGATGCCTAGAACCATGAAGTGCACACATGATACGTTTGCCCTGTGTCACCAAGTCCAATCCATTTCTGTCCCAAGAATTGACCTCCATTATGATTTATGGACAGGGGCAGCATCAGGACCAGGGACCAAGCTCCCTGGGGAACCCTGAGGCCCCTGAACCATCAGTTGCTGTCTTTTAGTGGAGATCTCCAGGTGCACCCCTTTTTATTTTTGTGTTGCCTGTGATGTGAGCCCCATCACGACTATCACTGGTGGTGGCCTGGCACTGTCCAATTCTTTCAGTCACATGTCGATATAGCCACCCACTCACGTGAGTCTCTCTGTCTTCTGGGTTCTCTTTGCCCCATGTCATTTTGGTCTTTGGTGATCATCTGTTCCTGCTGAGTTGGAACCATTCGGTGTACGTCAGGTGGCAGCTTGGCACCTTTTAAAACCCCAGATGCCACTCACCAATTTGGGGTGCAGAAGACTCTTAGCAAAATGCTATTTGTACCAACTGGCCTTGATTTCCCCTGAGAGCCTGGTCCCCGGGCCCCCACTCCAGATCCTTGGTCCTTGCAATATTGGGTTAAGATGGAAGGAGTAATCATGTTATGTTTAAGTCCAGTTAAAATTGGTCTTCTTTCTAATGTATACTGTCACTGATTTCACCCAACCAAATTTCTACCAGCTACCTAATCTATACCCCACCCTCTCTCTCCCTACCCCCTCACCCTTGCAGCCGTCAAAGAGTCTTTTCTTCTATGCATGGGTCTGTTTTTAAGTTCTTCTCATAGGAGTCTCATACAATATTTGTCCTTTTGTTACTGACTACTTTCACTCAATGTAATGTCCTCCAATTGAAACCAGGTTATAAGATGTTTCCTAAAATCATTATTATACTTTATCATTGCATAGTGTTCCATTGAGTATATATACCATAGTTTACCTATCCATTCCTCTATTGTTGGGCATCTGGATTGGTTCCATCTTTTTGTTATTGTGGACTGTGCTGCAATAGACATTCATGTACGTGTATCAGTTGGTGTGAATGGCCTTGGTTCTGCAGCATATATTCCAAGCAGTGGAATTACTGGGTCAAACGGTATATCTATTTCAAGCTTTTAAATGAAGTGTCAGATTGTTTTCCAAAGAGATTGCACCGTTTTGCAATCCTACCAACAGTATAGGAGTGTTCCAATTTCTCCACAGCCTATCCAGCATTTGTTGTCTTGTGTTTTTTGGATCATGGTCAACCTTGTTGGGGTGAGATGGTATCTCATTGTGGTTTTGATTTGAATTTATTTAATAACTAAAGATCATAAGCATGTCTACATGTATTTTTTGGTTGCCTGGATCTCCTCTTTAGAAAAGTGTCCGTCCATCTCCTTTGCCCGTTGCTTAATTGGACAATTTATCTTTTTCTTATTGATATTTTGTAGTACCTTATAGATTATGGAGATCAGACATCAGTCTGACATAGAGTTGCCAAATACTTTTTCCAATTCTATAGGTGGCCTTGAGTCGGATCCGACTCGACGGCACTTGGCTGTAGGTGGCCTTTTAATTCTATTAATAAAGTCTTTGGATGAGCAAAAGTGTTCGATTCTTAATAGTTCCCATTTATCTATTTTCTGACGATTGTGGGTTGACAGATTTTGAAATCTGTCTATGTATATATTAAAACTTCCATTGTTGATCTTAATACTTCTTGAATGAACTTTATCATTTTAGATTTGATATTTAGGTCTTTCATCCAGTTTGAGTTGGTTTTTGTATAAGGTGTGAGATATGGGTCTTGTTTCAGTTTATTGCAGATGGATATCCAATTTTGCCAGCACTATTTGTTGAAGAGGTTGCTTTTACCCCAGTTTAATGATTTAGGGACTTTGTCAAATATCAACTGTTCATAGAAGGATGGTGTCATCTCTGGGGTTTCAATTCTGTTCCATTGATCTATCTGTCTCTTTATGTACCAGTACCAGGCTGTTTTGACCACTATGGCAGTGTAACAGGTTCTAAATTTGGTAGTGAAAGGCTTCCCAGTGTGTTCTTCTTCTTCAGAAGTGTTTTGTTTATCCAGGGCTTCTTCCCTTTCCGAACAAACCTGGTGATTTGTTTCTCCATCTCATTAAAAAATGTCACAAGAATTTGTATTGGGATAGTGTTATATAAGTAAATTGCTTTGGGTAAAATAGACATTTTGACAGTATCAAGTCTTCCTATCCATGAGGCAGGTAGGTTTCTCCGTTTATGTAAGTCTCTCTTAGTTTCTTGTAGTAAGGTCTTGTAGTTCTCTTTGTAACAGTCTGTTATTTCTCTGGCTAGATTTACTCCTAGGTATTTTATCTTCTTGGGGGCTATAGTAAATGGTATTGATTTGGTGATTTCTTCCTTAATAATCTCATTGTTAGTATAAAGGAATCCTACTGATTTACTTACATTTATCTTGTATCCTAATACTTTGCTGAACTCTCCTATCGTTTTGAGTAGCTTACTTATGGATTCTTTAGGATTCTCTGTGTATACAACCATATCGTCTGCAAATAAGGAGATTTTTATTTCCTCTTTGCCGATGCAGAGGTCTTTTATTTTTTGGTCTTGTGTAATTGCTCTGGCTAGAACTTCTAGTATAAAGTTGAATAGGAGATATGAGAGTGGGCATCCTTGTCTAGTTCCCATTCTCAAGGGGAATTGTTTTAGGCAGTTCGCTTTGTATAAATGGCCCTTATTTCACTGAGGACTGAGGAATTTGCCATCTATTCCTATTTTTCTGAGTTTTTGGCATGAAATGGGTGTTGGGCTTTATCAAATGCCTTTTCTGCATCAATAGACAAAATCAGGTGATTCTTGCCTTTTGTGTTATTTATGTGGTTGATCACATTAATTGTTTTTCTGATGTTGAACCAGTCTTGCATCCCTAGTATGAGTTCAACTTGGTCTTGATGAATTATTTTTTTGATATGTTGTTTGTTTTAGTCAGCTAGGGCTGCTCTAACAGAAATACCACAGCAGTGGATAGCTTTAACAAAGGAAGGTTTATTCTTACATAGTCCGGTAGGCTGCAAGTCCATATGCAGGGTGTCTGCTCCAGGGGAAGGCTTTCCCCATGTCAGCTCTGGAGGAAAGTCTGGTATTGCATCAGTCTTTGTCCAGGGAGCATCTTGGCACAGGAGCCTCAGGTGTGAAGGACGCGCTCTTCTCCCGGTACTGCTTGCTTGATGGTACGAGGTTCCCAATTCTCAGCCTGCTTCTCTGTCCTTTTATCTCTAGAGGATTAAGGGTGGGGCAAGCCGTACTCCAGGGAAACTCCCTTTACAGCAGAGCAGGGAAGTAATCCTATGAAGGAATTTACAGCCCCACCCTAATCCTTTAACATACAGTTTAGGGAAATGACAAGATGGAGGACAGCCACAAGATACTGGGAATCATGTCCCAGCCACATGGTACACATATTTTGGGGGGGGACACAATTCAACCCATGACATCCCACCCTTTGACAACCCAAAAATCACATCACAGAAACATTTAACACATTCATCTCACCATAGCAAAATCATGTCCATCCCATAAAACAGAAGTCTTAAATCAGTTCCAAGTCCAAAATACAAAAATTCTTCTACATTTGTGAAACCTAGAAGGTAAGCTATCTGCTTCTAAAGATACAATGGCAAAATAGGCACAAGTTAGACGTTCCATTACAAATGGGAGAAATTGCAGGGAAAAAAGGCATTAACAGGCAACAAGTGAGTCAGCAGAACACATTACATTAGCCCTGAAAACTTTGGAAATACTCTTACATTTTCTGAGACATTCTACACAATGACCCTGCTCTCCAGACTCTAGGTATTGGCCACACTCTGGATTACGAGTGGAGACCTCCAGTCCCATGCTACAACTCTGTCTTCAAGGCCCACTTGGACAGTAATTCTGCCCCATAGGCTTTAGGAGCACCCTAAGCCCAAATGAGTGGCAATTCCACCCTTACGAACACAAGACGCCATGGTTCCACCCTTTCAAACCCCTGAGGTCATGGCCATACCTTTTGAGACTGAGGCAGCTCAGCTTCTCATGCTGCTTGTCTCTTCAGCTTCAGCTTCCTGTGGCCACATGGCACGTGCTTCAGGCCTACCTCTGCCCTGCCAGGCAAGTGTTCCAAAGCTCTGTAGCTCCACTGATTTAAGTGCCTAGAGGCACGCCATTCTTGCTGGAAAGTGTCCTGTCCAAAGGCACTCAGCTCTCTCGCTCTGTGGGTCAGCAAGGCCAGCTCCACCGATTTAAGGGCCCAGAGGCACCCTGTTCCGCAAAGAAAACTCTGCGCAGGAACTGACCTCTCTTGCTCCACAGGTCGGCTCCAGTGCTGCCTCTGGTTCTGCTGCTGCCACTGCTGCTGCTGCAGCCAGTCCTCTGTTGTTTCTCACCATGTGTGCCTTCTTCATTCCTTCTGAATCCTCTATCCATTCACAGTTTCAAAGTGGCTTCCACATTTTAGGTATTTGCTAGAGCAGCACCCCACTCCCAGTACCAAATTCTGTTTTAGTCAGCTAGGGCTGCTCTAACAGAAATACCACCGAGTGGATAGCTTTAACAAAGGAAGGTTTATTCTTACATAGTCTGGTAGGCTGCAAGTCCATATGCAGGGTGTCCACTCCAGGGGAAGGCTTTCCCCTTGTCAGCTCTGGAGGAAAGTCTGGTATTGCATCAGTCTTTGTCCAGGGAGTGTCTTGGCACAGGAACCTCAGGTCTGAAGGACGCGCTCTTCTCCGGGTGCTGCTTTCTTGATGGTAACGAGGTTTCCAATTCTCTGCTTGCTTCTCTTTCCTTTTATCTCTTGCAGGCTGGAAGGATTAAGGGTGGGGCAAGCCATACTCCAGGGAAACTCCCTTTACAGCAGAGCAGGGAAGTAATCCTATGAAGGAATTTATAGCCACACCCTAATCCTTTAACATACAGTTTAGGGAAATGACAAAATGGAGGACAGTCACAAGATACTGGGAATCATGTCCCAGCCACATGGTACACATATTCTCGGGGGGACACAATTCAACCTATGACATTGTTGTATTCTGTTGTGAAGAATTTTATTGAAGATTTTTGCATCTAGATTCATGAGTGATATTTGTCTGTAGTTCTCCTTTTTTGTTGGGTCTTTCTTGGCTTTGGTATCAGGGTTATACTGGGTTCATTGAATGAATTTGGGAGTAGTCCATCCCTTTCTATTCTGAGAAATAGTCTCAGTAGAATTGGAGATACCTCTTCTCTAAAAGCTTGGTAGAATTCTGTGGTGAAGTCATCTGGGCCAGGGCTTTTTTTGGTTGGCAGTTTTTGGATGACTTTTTCAATCTCTTCCTTTGTGATGGATTTATTAAGTTATTCTACTTCCCCTTGTGATAATTTTGGTAGGTGATATGAATCTAAGAATTTGTCCATTTCCTCTAGGTTTTCAAATTTGTTAGAGTACAGTCTTTCATAGTATTCTGTTATGATATTTTGGATTTCTGTTGGATCTGTTGTGACAACTCCCCTCTCATTTCTTATTTCAGTTATTTGTTTCCTTTCCTGTTTTTCTTTAGTAAGTTTAGCCAATGGTTTGTCAATTTTGTTGATCTTTTCAAAAAAACAGCTTTTGGTCTTTTCTATTTTTTCAATTGTTCTTCTGTTCTCTAATTCGTTTAGCCAAGCCAAGTGCCGTCTGTTCTGCTCTAATCTTTATGATCTGTTTTCTTCTGGTTGATCACATTAATTGTGATCACATTAATTGTGAGGAGTTCCTCTGTTGCTCTCTCTCTGCTTGTTCAAGCTGTAGGGTTAGATCTTTGGTTTGGTTTGGGTTCTTTCTTGCTTCCAGGTATGTGCATTTATGGAGATAAACTGACCTCTGAGCACTGCTTTAGCTGTATCCCATGGGTTCTGATAGGAAATGTTCTCATTCTCATTGGAATCCATAAATTTCTTTATTTCATCCTTGATTTCTTCTACAACTCACGGCTTTTTGAGCAATATGTTCAGTTTCCATGAGTTCCACTTTCTAATCTTTTTTCTGTTACTGATTTTGACTTTAATGGCTTTGTGGTCTGAGAAAGCTTGGCAATAATTCAATGGTACGGATTTTGTTGAGATTTGCTTTATGTCCTAGCACATAGTCTATTCTGGAAAATGTTCCATGTGCACTGGAGAAGATGGTGTAGTTATCTGCTGATGGATAGAAAGTTCTGTATATGTCAATGAGGTCCAGTTGGTCAATTGTGGCAATAAGATCTTATGTGTCTTTATTGAGCTTTTTTTCTAGATGATCTGTCCGATATTCAGAGTGGAATGTTGAACTCTCCCACCTTTATTGTGGAGTGATCTATCTCATTTTTGAGCATAGTCAGTGTTTCTTTGATGTATTTAGATGCTCTAGTATTGGATTCATAATTATTTAATATTGTTAAGTCTTGCTTGTATATTGAATCTTTCAGCAATAAAGTGTCTATCCTTGTCCACGATGGTGAATTTTACATTAAAATCTATTTTATCTGAGATCAGTATTGCCACACTTCCTCTTCCTTGTGTATTGTTAGCTTGACATATATTCTTCCATCCTTTAGCTGTCAGTTGGTTCATATCTTTAAGTCTAAGGTGAGTTTCTTGTAAGCAACATATGCACAGGTCGTGTCTTTTGATCCAAGATGCCACTCATTGTCTCTTTACTGAAGTATTCAGTCTATTCACACCCAATGTAATTAATGATAAGGTATGTGTTTAGTGCTGTCATTGTGATATGTTTATTTTTGTGTTGATGTTTTCTCTGTTGTTGTTATTATTCTGTTGTGGAACATTCTTCTTTATGAGTTGATTTTTCACCTTTTTCAGAGTTGGTTTTGTGGTTGTTGAGGCTCCTGTATTATGTTTCTTGATTTAATATGCTGCATTTTTATTGTGCTTTGTGGCTACGCCTGTGAACCCCTTAAAAGTATATGTTGAAACCCAATTTCAAGTACTACAAGTCTTATTCCTCTCCCTCTGGAAGGACTATAATGACTGTAGTACATCCCTCTTTTAATATGATGACATCATAGTTTTCATGATATGATCACTGGATCACTTCTTTTAATATTACAGCTTTGATTGAGTTTGGAGCCTTCTCTAAAGGAGTAGGTTTCTGGATGATGTATCCTGTATTTCCTCCTAAAATATAAAATTAATGGCTTTTTTCTTCTAAGCCAAGAGCATCTTTCTGTATTTCTTATAGCTTTGGTTTGGTTTTTACAAAGTCTCTTGAGTTTCTGTCTATCTGTGAATGTCTTGATTTTGTTTTCATATTTGAAAGATAGTTTTGCAGGATTCTTGGTTGGAAGTTCTTCTCCTTCAAGGCTTTGAGTGTGTCATGCCACTGTCTCCGTGCCAACATTGTTTCTGCTGAGAAATCTGGCAAAAGCCTACAGGGTTTCCCTCTGAATGTTAGCTTTGCTTTGAGTCTTGCTGCCTGTAGGAGTTTCTGCTTGTGTTTCGTTTTGTTAAGCTTGATTATAACATGTCTTTCTTTTGAGATCTAAATTGAGTGGTGTTCAGTATGCGTCTTGGATATCTGTATTACCTTCTTTCATAATTTCTGGGCAGTTTTCTGTCAGCAGCTTAGCCACAATACTCTCTGTGTTCTCAGGTGTCCCAGCCTGTTCAGGAATTCCAATTAATCATAGATTGTTCCTGTAATAGGAACACATGCTTCTTAATGCTTCTTATTTTCCTTGTTTCTTGTTTTCTGATTTCTCCTTGTAGATGCTGTAGTCAGCAGCTCTGTCTTCCAAGTCAGAAAGTCTATTTTCCATTTGTTCAATTATGTTTTCTTGGCTTTGAACTGATTTTTTTTTTATGTCTTTGATTTTGTTATTAGTCTGTTTGATTTCAGAGTACCGATGTTCCCTCAGATCAAACAACTTGCTTAATTTTTCATCTTGCTCTGCTGCATGTTGTATATGGTTTAGGAGGGCTCTATAAATAATCTTTTTGTACTCACTCTCTGATAGTTTCAGAAAGGCTTCTTCATCTGGGAAGTTCTTTGGGTCTTTCTTTTGTGGACCTTCCGAAGCCATAGGTGAATTCTTCCTAATGTTCCGGTCCAAAGTTTGTTGCTTTTTGGGCATCTGGAGGTTGTTTAGTTTCTCCAGGGTTACTTTAACAGGGCCTAATGCTCAGTCTGAAAAGGAAGTTGATCACTAGATACTTCTATGTACTCCATTGACTGGGCACTGTGGAATCTATGGGGTAGGCTCCACCTCCTGATTGGTTAAGACACAGCTCCACTTATAGAGTCACTGGGGAGCCATCAGCTGTCTCTATAATGTGAGGCAGTAAAGGCTAGAAGAGAAGCCATCCAGATGCACTGCAGTTCTTTCTCTACTATAAGGTAAAAGGTATCTGATAGCTTCCAAAATTAGTCAGGCTTTCAGGTGTGCAAGTCCCTGTTCCCAGCTCGCAAAGTATCTTACCTCATCCCCTCCCAATGGCCAAGACAATCACCTCATCCCCTCCCAATGGCCAAGACAGAGAAAAAAAAAACTCAAAATGGCAATTTACCCTCAGTCCATGAGAGCCTGGATTCAACAAGGGCAGGGGTTGGCAAAAGTGAAGAAGTTTTACGCTCAGTGGTATGTAGACCAAATGGACAGCCCTATGCTGTGTCCTAGGCTCACTAGGTGTTTGGAAGGCTCCATTTAAATATCACTTCAGGTCTTGGTTTCCAGAGGGATTGAGGGAGATGTGTGTTTAGTTTGCCAACTTGACTACAACCCCTAGCCTTTGTCTTTGAGGAAGACTTTGGTTTGGGTAGCTGAGTGGCCTTTTGCAGGGTCTGGGATGAGGTTTAGGGTAGCTGGATCCTTAGAACAAGCAGGAGAAAACATACAGTTAAACAAAGAATAAGCATTTCCTCAGTCATGGGTCTCTTGTAATAGGAGCCACTAGTCTCAGTCTAAGTCAAAGGGAGCTGAGAAAGTCCAGGTAAGGAGGAGGCAATGTGGGGACCTCCATCCACAGAGAGCAAGGAGTAACTAAGAAGGCTATGGCAGTCTTCTGATGCACAGTGATCAGGCTGTCCACTAAGACTTTATCCCCACTGGCAAAGTTGTAGTCCTAGAAGTTATTTTTCTTGAAGCAATGAGTTTTAAATTTTCTGTTTCTGTTCACATGTAGACATTTTGCCATGAAGAAGCAAACAATGTGTAGAGACTGTGGAACCTTCCCTTGTCCTTCCACAGATAATGTGCAGATAATAACATCTAAAAGTGTGTCCCTTCTTTATTTCTATAGATGCAAGATTCTGAGTATTGTACCAGTGATATACAACTCTTAGGAGTTTTTACCACTAACTCTCTTTTTATAAGGAAGTCTTCCTACAGATTTAGGAGATAGTGAGTTACCTATAGTGAATTAAGTAAATATAATGTCTTAGAACATGTTAGGGGCAGTGGATACTTTTTCAGTATCTTTCTTTGAACAGAGGGTCTGTACTTTATAGTCTAAATACAATATAAATGTGAAATTAGGATTTATGAAAAAATTTCTAGACTTTTAACTTATTAATGATATCAGAAGCTATCATTTTCAGATTTTAAGGCAGTGTTATTTTCTTGTTCTCAGTTTTCTTTTTTCTTTCTGTGGCTTCGCTGTTATTTTATGAAAGATAATGTGATTATAAATAACATTAATCATTAGTATCTGTTGGATGGCAAGCACTGTTCTGAGAGCCACACAAGTATTTGCTCATTGCTGTATGGTGGGAGCTGATGTGAGGAAGTTGGGGATCAATCCTCAGGTAGGCGGAGGGCCTGGTAAAGGAATCAGCCTTTTTGATAAGCACGCCAAATGATTCTGATTCAGGTGTTCGACAGGGCACTTCTTAAAAAGAGAAAAAATACCCTTTAAAGCAGTTTTAACACTGTCTCATCTTGTTTAGTCAAACATTGCAGTAAGAGGGGGTACTTTTATTCAGACTCCGAAATGTCTTATATATGTGCCCTAAATCTGACATAAGGAGTCCTGGTGGCAGTGGTTGAGCATGCAGCTGCTAACTAAAGCCGGAGAGAGGTGCTGCGATCTTGTTTATCTAAAGATTACAGCCTGGGAAACCTTATGGAGCAGTTAGTTGTACTCTGTCTCGTAGAGTCATTGTGAGTCAGAATCCACTCCACGGCAGTCAGTTTGGGCTTTGTGTGTTTCTTTTTTTTTTTGGTTTAAATATGATATATCCAATGTTTGTCAATGATTTTATCCTAAATTCCATTTTTGTATCACAGTGTCGGGAGCCATGGGAGAGCCCCCAGGCCCCGACATACAGGAAGCTTGTAGGGTTGAAAAAGCCCATGTGCGCCAAGTTTGAAAAAGCCCGCGCCCGCGAAATTCAAAAGGCCCGCGTGCGCGAAAAAACTTCCTGCCTGATGTCACTGCCTTAGTCCTATGTATATCCAATCCCCAGCCGGCAACTACCTCACTCCAAATGTCACTCCATCCCTACGTCACTTGATCCCTCCCTCTATTCCCGCTGCTATAAATATACCTCATTTTAACAATAAAACCTTGAGGCTTGATCAGAATCTTGTCTTGCCTCCATTTTTCCGCCTTTCTCACTCATTTTTCACAGGCTCCCCCTTGTCCCTTCGCTGATTTGTCCCGCTGGCCGGGGCATCACAGAGCTTGAGACTCTCGGGCAATTTGGTTTTGAAACAGAAAGTGAAGATGTACCTGGAGAATCTCTAGTGCACCACAGACTTCATCAAGAATGAGACCCTGGCAATAGATGTAAAAGCAGGACTGTCAACCTCAGCACTGCTGACAAGTTGGGTTTTATTTGTTCTGGACAGTTGTCCTGTGCATGGTAGGGTGCTAAACAGAACATTTGGCCTCTTCCCATTAATAGCACTGTTCTCCCTTCCCCCTCAGACATTGTCACATGTCTGCTGGAATATAAATGGTGTTCTGATGGAGGAGGCCATCAATCATTAACATCTGAGTGTGAATTAGTTTGTTTTCTGGAACTAGTATGAGGAATTAGCAAGGAAACAGAGACTTTCAGAGAACCTATGATACAATGGAAAAGGAGGGATATTTGGGAAACAATGTTGTAACTCAGATCACCTAGAAAGAAGAGTCTGATGAAAAATTAAGTGATCACTTTTTTTTTCTTTAATACTTTATTACTGTTGAAGTACAGGTACTAAATTAAACAATACGGAAGCATGTAAAATATTTTTTATTATGATCAATTGAAAGTATATAATCCAAATCAATTCCACATGCCTGCCTGTCTGCAGCTCCGTCTGCTCTCCTCACCCTGTAACAGCACACTCCTCCTTTACACTCTATAGTTCTACTATCCTCTTAACAAGCACCTGTCCTCTCCACCTCTTCTCTGCCACGGAGAAAGAAACAAGGACAGCCTCCTATAAATGTGTAAACCCAGGAAGTACACAACAGATGGTCACACTGTGTCCCTGAGTCCAGTCCATTCTTGTCTGAATAGCTGACCTCAGTACTGGTTTCAGTTCAGGGTCAGTAGTAAGTCTAGGGGCCTTGAACCCAGGGGACCCTCCAGACTGTCAGACCATCAGTTTTGGTCTTTTAGACAAGTTCTTGAACTGGGCACCTCTTTCTCTTATATTGCCTCAGGAACTCTGTATTGTGTCCCCTATCAGGGCTGCCTGTGGGGTTGGTCTTATGGTGATGCAGTCTCCCATTCACGTGGGTTCTTCTGCCTCCAGGGCTCATTTTTCCTTGTGTCTTTGATGCTCTTGGTTGTCATCTGTTCCATATGGGTTAGGACCATTTGGTGTACCTCAGATGGCAGTCTGCTACCTTCTAAGACCCCAGACACCAATTCACCAAGGTGGGGTGCAGAAGATTCTCTTAGTTAAAGACTAGCTATGGCAATTGACTTCAACATCCCCTGAAAACCTGGTCCCCAGACCTCCATCTCTGCTACTCTATCCTTTGAAATATTGGGTTGAGTTTAGAAGACCTTTCAGTTTATGGTGCATTCCAGTTATACTGATCTGCTCTCTACTATGTGCTGTCACTCCCTTCACCTAACCAAATTCCTATCAACTTTCTAATCTATGAACATCCTCTCCCTTTCTTCCCACTCCTGTAACCATTGAAGTCTTTTCTTCTGTACTTCAGTCCATTCTTAAGTCCTTATAGCAGAGGTCTCAGATAATACTTGTCCTCTTGCAGCTGACTAATTTCATTCAGCATAATGTCTTTTAGTTGAAACTAAAAATAAAAATTTAGTCTTCTCCAATTTATGGTTCTATACATCTATAGCATATCATCTTGCTGACCTCTGGCTGGAGGAAGGGGAGTGGACGGAGAGGAGGGGAAAGGAGACTGTTGGGAGGATGAGACATGTATGGAGCAGAGAGGAATAGAGTGCAGTCACCGGACAGGGAGAGCAGTGGAAGCTGCATATAGGTGGGCATGTAAATTTACATGTGAATGTACATTTTCACTCAGTTATGTTAAATAAAAATAAAAAATAAAAATTAAAAAAAAATTTAGTCTTCTCTTCCTCTATCCAGTTCCATTTCTGTGTAAATTAATGGTAATATTTTCTTCATCAGGCATCTTTTCAATATATTTTCCCTGATTCTATGTTGAAATGAACTCATATATTATGTAATTTTTTAAACAAAATTTTAAAAATGTTCCATACACTTAGCAATTTACCATAGGTATCCTTCCAAATAAATCTCTTTATCTCATTCTGTATAATTGTTGCATATATTCTATAATACAGATATATCATTACTTATTGAATAGTCTGGCTTTGTGCAGACATGCTTTTTATTTCCAGTTCTTTGCTACTGAAAATATGCTTCATAACATAGTAATCAAACAAGTAAACAAACTCGTGTAGACATATGATGGAATAGCATAAAGCAATTTAAGCAAACAGACTAAATGTATATGTAATAACATGTTTAGAACTCAAAAGCAGTGATCTTGAGGGGAAAAAGCAATTTGAAGAGTAAAAGAGTCTAGGGAAATTTTTCTTAATGATCCAAATACAAAGTTTGCATACTGATACATACACACACACACAAGACACAGAATAAAATAATCAGGACTAGGCAATTCTGTGACTTTGAATCCTAAATTCCAGAGTGTATACAACTGTTTAATATGGTATAGATATCAAGGGTGGGAGCATACCATGCAGGAGACAATGAGTGAGTACAGAGACACAATCTCCATCCCTGCCACCGTGTCTGACAACAGAAGGTGTCATTTGATTTGTGAGCTCCAGTATGTTTCAACAGCCCAGCACTTCCAGGATCAGCAGTCCATGAGGTAGCCACTCTGGAGAGCAGGCTTGGGTGCAGTTTGTGGCTGTGGCACCTGACTTGGGTCTCATTCAGTCACTGCAGGGAACTTGGTCACTCCTCAGAGTGGCTGTGTGCTTATGTTCACCTGGATCCTTGGCCAGGCTCTTTGACCAAGGCAATGACTTCAAAGTAAAACAGACGTACTCTTCCTCTTCTGCAAAGCAGTGCAAGGGAGTTCTGTACTAAGAACTTACATCTCACTGACTTGTCAGAATTTACCGTTCAAGCCTCTGATGACAGTAAACAGGGTCAGAGAGGGGCAATGAGGAAACTCCTAAGCAGAAAATTGACTGTACTCAAACCCACTGCCATGGAGTTGATTACAACTCATAGAGACCCCATAGAGCTGCTACATAAAGTTTCCAAGGAGTGCCTGGCAGATTTGAACTGCTGACCTTTTTGGTTAGCAGACATAGCACTTAACCACTATATCACCAGGGTTTCCAAGAATTGGCTATAGACCCTGTAAAAACTGCATGGTGGTGGTGTCTGACTTTCTCTGACCCCACAAGGTGGAAGGAGAATCAAGATCAATAGCCCAAGGCAGAGGTCAGACATATCTCCCTCTCCACCACCGTTACCAACTCTAACACCACAGTACCTCCCACAACACTCTCTACCTCTCTCCTGGGCTCAGTTATTCATTGCTGTGGCCACACAGACCTCACAGACTACAGTTAACAGTTATGGGGTTTACTAGAGAAGTCACAGTTACAGTTCATGCTCAGGAACACTCAGGACACAGTTCTGCCATCAGGACAGCCTCTTGCCATCCATGCTTGCAGACACCTCCCTCCCTGGCCTCAGTCTCTCCGAGAAGGCACTTCAGCCTCCTCTCTAGTGCACTGGGAAGCCCACCTGCCATCTCCTGCAGCTGGGTCTCTCCTGCTGGTCCCTCCTTTCTTGGGGATGCTGGGCTACTCCTCTCTGCTCTGGAATTGACAATCTTTTAGCCAATCCTGCTGGTAGGCCACAACTACCCCGTCACACAATTGCCTGGGCGGGAGCTACAAGATTGTGGCTAGAAAAGCCTCAGCACGAAAGGTATTAGCTCACCGCAGACTCTAAGCCAAGAAGGAGGAAGTGTGTTCACATCCCTTGCCCCTAGTGCCTCTCCACCCTTGAGACTGTCTTCTATGCTATTTGTAAGTAAATATGGACCAGGTGCCCTTTTTCTTTGTTCCTGGAGTTCGCCATGCTTACTAACTCAGAAGTTTATCACATTGCCAGCAAGATTTTAAAATGAAAATATCGGGGAATTCACATTCCAACTGCTAACAAGACTCTTTAGTTCCTAATTCCCAAAAGCAAAGCTAAATTTATTGTATCTTCTCACTGAACTATAAGCATTGTGATAAACCTGGCAACCTGGACTTTTCAAACAGCACACCTGGACTCTCCGGATTCCCCACAAAAATATAAATATATAAGCTTTTAAAAATCTAGTAGAATTTCTCATGTTATTTTTGGAAATCCTGCACATATCTCTACCACAGAGTTGTAGCAGAATGCACACTAGTTCTTTGTCAGTCTCTGCCTACTAGACTGTAAGTTTCTAGGATTCGGGGACTGTATTTTATTCATCTTTTAATTTATAGCTTCCAGCCCAGGCCCTTGTGCATATTAGGCTTTTAACAAATGTTTGTTGAATAGTTGTAAAAGAAAAAAAAAGTGAGCAGGGAAGGAAACTAAACTTTCCTGAGCACCTGCTACCTGCCAGGCACTGGGTTAACTCTTGTACAAACTTATTTACATTATGTGTTGCTTGTAAGTGTTCTGCATGGTTTGTTGGTTTAAGGATAGCTTGAGGGCCAGTGTAAACTACGCCAAACCCCTTTCTGTTGAGTTGATCCTGACTCATAGCAACTCTATAGGACAGAGCAGAACTGTCTCATAGAATTTCCAAGGAGCATCTGGTGGATTCCAACTGCCAAGCTTTCAGTTAGCAGGTGTCTTAGGCTGGGTTTTCTAGGGAAGCACACCCAGTAACAAATATTTGTACAAGGAAAGATTTATATATAGGAAAATGCTGAAGCAGTTGTCGAAACCGAACATCCCAAGTCCTGGCACAAGCCTTATGTGGCCATGGGAGCTGGTAAATCCAAGTTCAGCAGATCAGAGACCAGAGTTCTAGATCACCAGTTGTGTAGGTCGGTGGATCCCAGCTGGCAGCAAGACTGTGAGGTTTCCACTGACTCATGGAGCTGCAGGAGCTGGCAAACCCAGGATCAGCAGTTCAGGGAACTGGACTCTCACTCACCGGCTGTACGGGTTGGTGGATCCAACAGCTGCTAGTTCAGGAACCAGACACAAAGAGGGAAGAGAGCAGGAACTGCTGGCAATGTGAGCAGATGGGAAGTAGGTGATAGAACGTGGAAGGCAGAGAGATGAGAGCTCAGGGGGGCAAGCTGCTACGGGCCCCACCCCTGACACCTGCTACAGCAGCCAAACATGGACAATCGCTGTCCAGCCAAGTTGACACAGTCTTAACCACCACAGCAGCCATGGCACTTCACCACTACACCAGCAGAATGCCCAACTCCAGGGAGACACATTTCAGTTCAACAAAATTCTGAGGGTCAGAGCTGGCTAACGAAGAGGCCAGGCAAAAAACACAGATAAGAGGCCTGGTTGAAGAAGGAGTTTACTTCTCCTTTAACTCTAAGTACGATAATAGTTATAGCATCATGATAAACAGCAGCTGGCATTCAGCCTCTAAACTGGAGATACTACAGGGAGTAGTGGAAACCCTGGTGGCATGGTGGTTAAGTGCTATGTCTGCTAATCAAGAGTTCAGCAGTTCAAATCTGCCAGGTGGTCCTTGGAAACTCTACTCTGACCTATAGGATCACTGCAAGTCAGAATCAACTTGATGGCAGTGGGTACAGGGAGTAGTGTGGTCTGTGCCCATTGGTAAGTGTGTATTCATTCTATAGGCCACAGCAGATGCTGAGCACCAAAGGATAACTTTTACACAAGAATGTGGACTCTGTGTTGTGGAACCTTCATATTTTTCAAGAGAAGCCAGGAACTTTACTTTTATGTAAAATGTGCTGTCATAGTCTATTAAAAAAAGGAAAAAGCACAGTGGACCACACCAAACATATCTGCATACTAGATTTGTCTGATGGTCAGTTTGTAATTTCTGCAACTAGATAATGTTTAAAGTAGCTTTAAATTCTGAGATTTTTAACTTTCTTTCTCATAAAATGGCTATAACCTAGTGTTTGGTTACAAATTATAAACCCTAATATTAAATGAAGATGTCCTAGGTTCATAACCTTTCCAGTTGTCTATTTTGGGGAAGAAGATTAATTTGCGCTAGGCCTATTTTGTTTCATTGTAATTGCATTAGAGATTTATCTGATTATTCCCTGTAACTTTATTGATCACAGAGGTGATAGATAACAGAAGGACACAGAAGGTCAGGTGATCTCATGACTTCAAGCCTAGGGCTCTGTTTCCAGTGGGTAAACTAATGGCAATGAATTAAAGCTCTGTCCAGGATAGACCACACACTGGCAGTGATACGGTGACAATTTGTTGTTTTTTTATTAATAATGTGTTTTTGTAGTTGTGACTCTAAAAGAAGGATCTGTGCCTCCTGCTTCAAAGCCAGTACTGAGACAGGGGTGAGGTGGGTGATTGAGAGAGTTGTTTTGTATATCAATATACAAAGGACAGGGGAATTGAGTCCTCAGAACCTGTCACCTTCTTCAGTCAAGCTGAGGGTTTTTATTGGGTAGCTAAGGGTAAACATTTAATTATAGGGGAATGGAAGAATGTGGGCAGCTTCTGGAGGGAGTCTGGAGCTGGGTGTCTGGGGCTCGGTGTGGGGGTCAGTCCAGAGTTTTCTCCGTGGTGGTTAACCATCTGGCCAGCGGAGTCAGTGAGCACCTCCACCTGTTTTGATGATCCAGAGAGAATGTAAGACAAACCAGCTATAAAGATTTTATCTTGTGCTTGGTGTATGGCCTCCCCTCCTTGGAGTCTTAGTGGGTCATAAGTTAATTTCCCTGGACCATGCAGTGCTAGGAAGCCAGAACTTTAAGAAAAAACAGGTTATGGAGTAAGTCCTGTTTAGTTCTTTACATCACCTACTTCATGGCCACTTCTAGTTTTGAATTATCTTTCCAGTTGTTTGCCCATGAAAATCAGAGCAGCTGCACTCCCAGTGAAGGTCCTTAGACCACAAAGTGAAAAGTGACTGAGAACAGAAGCTTTATTTCCATACACCATCCAGATTCCCTGAGGGACTGAATTGCTGGGGTGAGGGCTTTGGAAACTGTGGTCTCAGAGAACAACTAGCTCAGTTAGCATAACATAGTTCATAAAGAAAATGTTCTACATTCTACTTTGGTGAGCAGCATCTGGGAACTTAAAAGCTTGTGAGCATCCATCTGAGATACTCCACTGGTCCCACTCTGTCTGGAGCAAGAGAGAATGAACAAAATCAAAGACGCATGGGAAGGACTAGTTCAAAGGACTAGTGGACCACAAGTACTATAGCCTCTACCAGCCTGAGCCCAGTACAACTAGGTGGTGGCGGCTACCACCACCAGCTGCTCTGGCCTGACAGAGCCTGGAGAACCCCTGAGACTATGGCCCTGAGACACCCTTTTAGCTCAGTAATGAAGTCACTCCTGAGATTGACCCTTCAGCCAGAGATTAGACAGCCCCATAAAACAAAATAAGACCAAAGGGGCATACCAACCCAGGGGCAAGGACTAGAAAGGAGAAGAGGACGGGAAAGCTGGTAACAGGGAATTCAAGGTCAAGAAGGGGAGAATGTTGACATGTCATGGAGTTGTTAACCAATGTCAGAAAACAATATGTGTACTGTTTAATGAAAGGCTAATTTGTTTTGTTAACCTTCATCTAAGGTGCAATTAAAAAAATATAGAGTCTTTTATCCTGCAACAACATGACTCCTTCCCTTATTGATTTTGGACTTATGGAAGGTTGTTTCTGTTATTTAAAATTCAGGAAAGGTGGAACAGAAATCACAGGTGTCTTCTCCTGGAAGAATACTGTACTGTTGATCATATCTTGGAAGGTTGTAATTACTGCTTTCTAGGGAAGGATGTGGCTCTGTACTGAACTACAGGAAGAAGCTCAAGTCTACCCCTTTCCTTTCTTCTCTTTCTTGGGTAAGCCTCCATCTCCTCCCATAGGAATGGTTCTATTTGCCTCATGTACACTTTTGTTGTGGTCCTCTAGGAATAATCTTAAAGAAACTACTTGGCCAACTTCTATGCTTAAAGGACTTAGAGGTAGCTTCTCTAGAAAAATAAAGATATTCTGTAGTTTCATGTGGTCTCATCGTCTTCTCAAAGAAGTGTGTAGAGTTAGCGCAAACCTATGGTAATGAACAGAGTGATTTTTCCTGGAGCATGCCTCCTACATATTTCTTTCCTAACACTTGGCTTGGCTGGCTAACCTGGGGCAAAGTAAGTACTGTTAGGAAACAGTTCTCCAGGGATTGCTCAATTTCTGCCAACTTGCCAACTATGGAACTTGAGCAGATATACTTACCAAGGAGGTACTGACAGCTTTTTATTTCAGACTATCTTTTGAAGGATGTTTGTATAATGAACAGCTTTGGAAGTTACAGTTTCTCCCTCCAGAGCAAATATCAGATTTGCCTATAGCTTTGGAAAACAGAAATAGTGTCTCCCTCCAAAGCAAAGGACATGTTCAATGTCCACTGTAGATTTCAGTTCCTTAAGCTCAGGGTTCCTTACCTGTAGCACAGCCCGCAATGTGTACAGGTGTCATCTGTTCTTTCCCTGTGGGAACTGAAACTAAGGAAAATGATGAAAAGTGTTGATGCTCTGGCTACTGCTATTGTTGTAACAGCAGTCGTTCATCTCTGATCCAAGATATTTGTGTCTTCTGTTAATATCTATGAAAATGTGGCAGAGTAACTTATTAAGCTGCAAATAGAGTAAAATTTAATTCTTGAACACGTCCGCATGTGTTTTTTGGCTGCCTGGATCTCCTCTTTAGTGAAGTGTCTGTCCATCAGGACATTTAATTCTTAACATACAGCTGATTGACTTTTTAAGACTCTTAGGTCAACAGGCAAAGAAGAGGTTACCAAACTGGTTGGGCTGTTTGATCCTGATTATCAAGGGAAAAGTGAGTTGCTCTATGTCTGGAACCAGGGGAGCCTATGTGGCCTTTGAGTAGTCTCTTGTTCAGTATTAAAAGTTAATGGAAAACAACAACAACCAAATAAAGAAACAATAATTTGAGACTCATCCTTGCAGAGTAAGTGTTTGGATGACATTACTCAGTGTAAACATGGACCGCATAGTTGAATAAAAAAATTTTAAGTACAAGCTATGGAATTTGACCAGATACAGAAATGAAGACCATGGTGTCCCTGTGTGTTTTCTTCCTGGCTAATTTCTTTTTCATCCTTTCTCTGTTCCCTTTATTAGATAACTTCATAATATAGTGTTTAAGTTACAGAATGTCAGGTAGGATTATGACTGAATTAAAAGAGAGATTGCTAGCATCCACAGACAGTTGCTGTGATTTTCTATCATAGATAGATACCATGACTCATGAGGCTCTGTGTTTTGTTTCGGGGGAGAAGGTCAGAGTGTCTTCATTTGTATTAAGGACTCTTGTATCTTGTCAAATGGAAGCACAAAGATGTTGTTGATGTGTGGAAGTGCAAATATATACAGAGGCATGTGTGTGTTCGTGTGTGAATGTGGTTTAGTCAAAAGGATGGATAGCGCCAGTCATTTGCCCATTTGTCACTCAGCTCTAAGTCCACCCTTCTTTACCGACTGGTTTTGCATCACGTTCTGCTGATAGGGAGACCAGAACAAGCCAGGAAGAGAGGGAAATGAATGTCCTCTTTCCTGTTTGTTGACTATTCCTGTCAGCCTCTCTCCACAACACTCACCTCAGCAATGATAGCAGGCTCTAAACTCCAGCTTCTTTCTGGCACTCCAGGAACCAGTCACATTTCACCTTTCAGCCGGTCATCCGCCGAGGGCTGACCCCTCCCAGTGGTAGCCAACACACCCAGGAGCTGCTCAGCCCTCTCCAAGCAAAGCCTTAAGTGACAGCACTGGGTGTGGCTCACTGGATGTGGCTCAGATCAAGGGGTACCTGTCCCTCCATGTCCATTGTCCTCAAGGCCCCAGATGTGACTCAAATCAGTTAAACCCAGTTTTCCAGCCAAAAAAAAAACAGCAGCAGCCCTTTGTCTTACCGCAGTGTGCCATGATAATCCACATCGTCCACAGTGTTTGCATGTACTTCCTTGTGACAGACGGCAGAGTAGTTTCTGTCTCCCTTTGTTCAGAGAGCCTGATTTGAGGTGTAGACCTCCTTGCTCCTTGACTGCACACTTGCGGTAAACACTGTTTTTGCACCTCAGCTTTCTTGTGCCTGTATTGACAGGAAGCCGCACAGAGCAGGACCTGCTTCAGGTCCTTAGAGTCGGAGCCTCAGGCTGTAGACAGTCTCCTCCCAGCTGCTGGGTTCTGATGGCCCCAACTGTCCTTGGGTGTCCTTCACTCCCTGAGTGGCAGCTGCTCCTGCAGTTATCAGCCCCTCACTCATCTCCTTTCGCTTTGACTTCCTCCCAACTTGTGAAACAGATTTCCTACATTAAATTTTCTCTCTTGAAACAGCTAGTACATCTATTTTCCTGACTGGACCCTAAATGACACAAGTGACTTTTGAGGCAAATTATTTATGTTGGTCTCAAGAGATTTGGGTTATAGATGAATATAGGCAGATATAATAATAAAAGCTATAAATTTGACTCATAACTTCATTGAAGCAAGAGGTCTAACGGAGGGAAGTATAACAATTATGAACAAACGGGAGTCTCTAGATAATTTGCTGATTTCAGTTATTTCCTTTTTTGTCATTTGGCTTGAAGTGTTTCTTATAAAGCAGCATGTAGGTCAGACATGTTTTTCTAAAACTCAGTCTCCCAGTTTCTGACTTCTGACAGGTGAATGCAGTTCCTTTACCGTTAGTGTAGGAACTGATAACACTTGATTTCAATTCCTCCATTTTACTCTGAATTATAAAAACATTTTGTCTTAACCTTTGTTAAATTTTCCTGATTGGTCATCCTAATTTTTTTTTTAAACCTTTGTTTCTCAAGAGTTAAAAGTTGACTCTATGAGACTTTAAAAAGAGTGTTTTCTCTTTTCTTTGATAATGCCCAGAAGTTTTAAAATGCTGTTATTCTAATAGCTATGATCTCTTTCCCAGGCTTCTGCCAGGGGCTTCTTTCGGGGAAACGAGGATGGGAGAACCTCCTCCTGGGCACTTTCAGTTCTACAGAAGTGAGTGGTGGTTTGCTTTGGGCTAGCCGTTAGGTATAGCTCCCACCCCTTTTTTCTATAACGTCAAGAAAAGCAAATTAAATGGGAAAATGTTGAAATAAAATAAAGTCCTGCTACAAAGGGAACTAAATAACCGAACTGACCTGAAAGCTGCTGCATGCCTTTA
This sequence comes from Heterohyrax brucei, assembly GCA_028571685.1. NCBI lineage: Eukaryota > Metazoa > Chordata > Mammalia > Hyracoidea > Procaviidae > Heterohyrax > Heterohyrax brucei. Next base: position 139,946,374 of record CM053142.1, on the reverse strand, counting down.
TAGTTGGGTGCGCTTCTTCCTGGCGAGAAAGCACTGCTTACACAGCAAACCACTCATCCTCAGACACATCCCAAGAGTCTCTTCCGTAAATCTTTCCATTACAACCTTTGGAAGTCCAAATTCAGGGCACCGGCTTTTAGGGAAGGCTCTTTCTCTCTTGGCGCTGAGGGAAGATCTTTGCCTCGGCTCCAGCCGTCCTGCCCGCACCCCCTTGATTCGGGGGTTCCTTAGTGATCTTCTTGTAGCATCACCTCCCCAACCCTCCTCCACTCCCACCCTTTGGGCTTGCACCCTTAGTGTCTATGCAGCTCCTCGTAAGTCAGAAGTGATTAGATTCAGGGCACGCTGTTCACTGAGTGGAAACTCTGGTGGGGTACTGGGTAAGTGCTACGTTGTCGCGGTTGGAATCCACTAGACTGCTCCCTGGAAGCTCAGTGGGGAAGTTCTACTCTGTCCTATCGGTTGGTATGAGTCAATCTACAGCAGTTTTTTTCTCTCTTTGAGCGGGGGTGTTTACACTGACATGGCTTCATTAACGTAAGAAAGAATCCTATTTCCAAACAGCATTGCGTTAGAGGGTATAGGGTTTAGGATTCCAATACCTATTTTTGGAAGGCACAACTCAGTGTGTAACACTGCCCTCCAATTTGCTTTCTTCTTTGTACCCTCCCCGGCACCTTACGGTTGCCTCCATTACAGTCCCTGTGACATCACAGTCCCTATGACATCACAGTCCCTGTAACATGGTTTTGTAATCACTATCTTCCTGCTCTAGGCTGTGAGCTGCTGGAGGGTAGGAATTTGAGTTTATTATCTTTGCATCTCCAGTACTTAGCACTGAGTTTAATAAACGCTCATTGAGTAAATTGTTTTGCCAAAGGCAGTGATTTATTTACAGCAAAAATATCCCGTATCTCTTTTTTGCCTTTGCTGCAACCACAGGGGGGAAAAAAGAAAAAAATCAAAGTTAATGTTGCCTCTAAGAAACATAAATAGCATCTTTAGTAGTTCTATTAATGTGTTTCCCTAATATTTTGAGACTTGGGGCTGAGGACTTCTGCATTGGTGTCTCTGCTTCTGATGTTTGACAGATCCATGAGTGTGCATCAAATAGTGATAAATCACCTGAAGGCAACTTTTCAACCTCTTTGCTCATAGGCGCAGACGTTTGATGATTAACCTCTGTGGTAGTTCCATCAGAGTCCTGGTGGTGCAGTGGTTAACAGCTTGACTGATAACCAAAAGGTCAGCAGTTTGAATACACCAGCCACTCTTTGGAAACCCTGGGGGCAGTTCTGTTCTATAGGGTCAGAATCAACTACTTTGTTAGTTCCACTAACTCAAATACTTCCAATGAGTCTTCCTTAGGGGTAATTTGGTTTGGGGTGGTTTGATGCTCTTTTCAGAGACATTCTCGTGAACCCTCTTCCTTGAATTTGAATTTAAAACCATCATTTTAATTCCCCTGCCCCTCTAGTTTAGGAGTCTCTGAAGGCTCCATTGCTATCCAAAGCATTGGCTGTTTCAGTCCACCCAGAGGAGCACCTTAGAAGAAAGATCTGGTGACCTGCTTTTGAACAATTAGCCACTGAAAGCCCTATGAAGGACAGTTCTACTGTGACACAAATGTGAGGTTGCCATGAGTTAGCATTAACTTGATTGCAACTGGTTTGGTTCTCTGTTAAGAGGTTTAGCCTAACAGAAACTGAGTGTCATGGATTGGATTATATTCTCCAAAAATATGTGTATCAGTTTGGCTAGGCCATGATTCCCAGTATTGTGTGATTATCTGCCATTCTGTCATCTGATGTGATTTTCCTGTGTTATAAATCTTTCTTTTATGATATTGATAAGTGGATAATAGGCAGCTGTGATGTTAATGAGGCAGGACTCAATCTAGAGGATTGGATTGTGTCTGGAGCCCGTTGACTTTGGGATGTAAAAGAGATGTGAGCAGAGAGACACGGGGACCTCATACAACCGAAAAAGCAGTGCTGGGAGCGTTTTCAAATCAACAGTTAGGTTCGTCTGCCTGTCAGTGTAACTGAGAAGTACAGAGACAATGTAGGGTTCAAGGAGTAATTTATTGCCAGGTTTCTGCAGCAAACTGGGGGAACAGTGACCAGTTCAAACTGTCCCATTTGAATTACACTGTCCAGGGGTTTTTATAGCCAGAATTCAAAGGGGAGGGGGTTTGTCACAGAACAATATTCAGGAGTTACAAGACTTCATTACATCATAAGGTGTCATAATGTCTAACAAACAGAGTGAGTTTGTCTAGGAAAATCAAACAGAGTAAACTATTATTTACATCTAATAAACAGTGTGAATTGTTTAAAAGCTTGTCAGGGAAAATTAAATAGGGCAGACTTAAAGTCTTCCACAGGATAATCAATCAGGGCAAATCTAAATGTCACAGGATAATCTATCAGGGTAAACTATCCAAAAATTTTTATCTTCCTCTGAGGTCTTAATTTACTCTCTTTCACGACTGTGACAGGATAAGGTAGGGAGAGGAATGCAGACCTGTTTGTCCAGTTAGAATGTAAATTAATAACCTAAGTGACCACGGTCAGACCCTCACATCCACCATCACCTTTGAGGTCTCAGTTTACTGTATTTTCAGAGGTCAGGGGAGCAAAAGATAGGGAGAGGAATCTGGACCTCTTTGGTTAAAATGTAGCTTAATAACATAAGTGACCTTTGTCGGGCCCTTGCACCTACCATTAAGAGCAGAGCTCACCCTTGGGACTTGGGGATCCTGCTCAGAGAAGCTCGTAGTCCAAGGAAAAACTGATGAGAGAGACCTTCCTCCAGAGCCGACAGAGACAGCCTTCTCCTGGACTTCTGGCCTACTTTAGTGTTAGAAAAAAATTTTTCTTTGTTAAAGCCATTCACTTGGGGCATTCCTTTTATAGCAGGACGGCACGACTAAGACACAGAGCATTCCCCAATTATGGCTGATATTCAAAAATTCAGTTAACACCTAAAATCAATGCAAAAAAAGGAAGTAACAGGTCTGAAATGTAAATCCATTGAGGCTTGTGGTTTTCTTGAAATTTTAATGAATGAGTGCACAGTTGCTGTGCTTCAGCTATAAAAATAACACTGAATTTAAACTCAGAAAAGGAGCCTGGACTTCCTTGGTAAGAAATTCTTCATTTAAAAATGCAAAGAAAGCATTGGGAGATAATTCCTACAAATTCGAGTACTCCTCAGTTCAGGAATGAGGGGAGCTTATATTCATTTTCTTATCTGTTATAAAGGGAAGTAACAACCAGATCACTTCCTGAACCGGGCTAAGGCATCACTCACACTCCCCTGTCCATGTGAGAGGCATTTCACCACTCCCTGCTTTGGCCAGGAATGTTCTCCCTGTTCTTCTGAGTATGTCAGCCTTGTTTTTGTCTCCCTTTAAGACTCCCTGGAGTCCTGAATCCCACACCAAAGTAGTTCATTTCTGTTTAAAACTTCTTGTTAGGTACCTTGAGTGGGTTCCAACGCATAGCGACCCCACGCACAGCAGCAGGAAACACTGCCAGGTCCCGCACCACCCTTACAATTATTCCTTTGAGGATGTCTGTGCCCTTTGTTGCAATGCTCTCACCAAGGTCTTCCTCTTTTTCACTGACTCTCTACTTGACTAAACATGGTGTCCTTTTCCAAGAACTGGTTCCTCCTGGTAACATGTCCAAAATAAACAAGATGACATCTCAACCATCCTTGCTTCGGAGGAGCGTTCTCACCATACTTCTTCTAAGACAGATTTGTTTGCTCTTCTGGCAGTTATATGTTCTATATTCTCCATTAACACCATAGTTCAAAGGCATCAATTCTTCTTCAGTCTCTCTTATTCATTGCCCAGCTTTTGCATGTACATGAGGCAGTTAAAAATACTAGGGTCATATACTTGAGGTCATAGACTAAGGTCAGGTGCACCTTAGTCCTTAAGGTAACATCTTTGCTTTTTAATACTTTGTTATTACTACACTTATATTGTAATTAGGAGCCCTGGTTGGCTGGTGGATAAGTGCTCAGCTGTTGCTCAGAATCCTGGAAGTTCAGACATACCAGCTGCTCCCCAGGAAAAAGATATGGCAATCTGTTCCTTGAAGGTTACGGTCTCAGAAATTCTCTCGGGCAGTTCTACTCTGCCCTGTGGATCATACTATGAGTCAGAATTGATTCATTAGCAACAAGTTTGGGTTTTTTGGTTTATATTTATAATTAGAAATTTTTATTTGTCCATATTGGACTTTTTACTAAGTAAAACTTCCGGATTTTTTCTTGTAAATACATCTCAAACCATAAATCTGCTATTCTATGCTTTTTTATTGCTATTCCTTAATTTCAACTATTTCTGTTTCTCTCCGTATGTCCAGAATCTCACACCCATCTCTACTCTATAGGCAGAAGGACTTGGCCCCGGCCATAAGCTGGGCTCCTAAGACAGGCATCCAGCTTCTTCATCTGACTTTGAGGCCAACTTCACACTTTGACCTTCTCCTGTGAACAAACAACTGACATTGGGTCTAGTAGAGTTATTGCTGCCATATACAGCCGAAAGAAGATCACAAGAGAGCCCTGCTCTTAGAGCAAGAGTGGCAGAATAACAACAGGTGGATGCCATTGCTGCTTCTCTGAGCTCTGCTTTAAGATCAACGGATTTAAGTGCATACGTTGATCCATTCGTGGAAATACTGTTGTTTACTGCCACTGAGTTGGTCCCTGACTTGTGGCCTCTCATGAACAACTGAATGAAATGCTTCCCAGTTCTGTATCATCCCCATGATCAGTTATGGATCAGTTATGATCCGCAGGGTTTTCAATAGCTGATTTTAGAAAGTAGATCATCAGGCCTTTCTTCCTAATGCTTCTTAGTCTGGGAGATCTGCTAAAACCTGTTTAGTATTATATAACATGTGAGCCTCCACTGACAGGTGGCAGTATATGAGGTATGCATGAGTGTATTAGTATCCTAAGGCTGCCATCAGATCATATCATAAACTGAATGACTTATAAACACAGAAATTATTGTCTTGCAGTTGAGGAGGCTAGTAGTCCAAATTCAGGGTGTTGGCACGGCTCCGAGTTCCATGAAGGCTTCTTTTCTCTCCTGGCTTCTGCTGCTCATTGCTATTGATTCTGAATCGTAGTGACCTTATAGGACAGGGTAGCGCTGCCCCACAGGGTTTCCAAGGAACAACTGGTGATGCGAACGACAGACCTCTTAGTTAACAGCTGAACTCTTACCTATTGTACCCCCTGAGCTCCCAGATAGCGCTCATGTGTGTTTTCATGTATTTGTACATGCTTCCTCCATGAGGGCCTTCTCTGTCTCTGCTGTAAGGTGTAACTTAGATTGAATTAGGACCCATTCTTCTCCAGTATGAACTCCTGCTAGCTGACAAACCTTCAAAGGCCCTATTTCGAAACAAAATCACATATCAAGTCACCAGGGTCAAGATTTCAAAAAACTTTTTTGAGGGATACAATTCAATCTTTATTGGTGAGAAATGTGGAGTCTTAGAGAGGGGGGTTGGGTGATATGCGGGAACTAACTTCTACCAGCTTTCGATAGCCAGGTGTTAGCATCTTTTCCCAATTCTGCATTCAGTGATGTCACTTCTGTAGTTTGGAATTGGCTACAGCGAGAGTATTTATACCACAGAAATGGGCAAAACTACAAACTAGGAATTGTTGAGAACTCATGTTACATATTTACCCAGAACACTACAAAATGATTGGAATAGATATTGAGCCAGACCATCTACAGTGATTGTTATGATACTCTTTTTTGAAAGTGACAGATACAGCACGTGGGGTCTGATAATTAAGTCTGCAAACTTTTATAAGTACTACATACCTCATTGCTGAATATCACTACAGTCATGTTCAGGGTGCTCTTTGGGAACCTATGCACCTACGCCAGTGCCTAGTCTACCCTTCAAAGCAATTTTGGAACTCCTTCTGGAATGGCTGTTGTGCATGGTAGCAAAGTGCCCGTTTCATGAATTTAATTGTATTGTTGCCTATGGGGGAATTTTTAGCCTGTAAACAAATAACTGTATTGAAACACCCTATCTACTCTCCTGATATGGCCCCAATAACTTTTTTTCTTTACCTGAAGATAGAAGAAAGATTGAAAGATAGACTTTTTGAGGACATTCAGGACATCAAGAGTAATATGACAACAGTTCTTATGGCCATTCCAGAATTGCTTTGAAAGGCAGACTAAGTGCTGGCACTAGGGCATAGTTTCCTAACGGGAGTACTTGTCGAAGGTGACCACAGTGATGTCTGGCAGTGAGGTATGTAGCTCTTTTTCTAGGATGGATTCATGAACATAATTGTCGACCTCATATAAGAAACCTATGTTTCTAGCAAGTACTTTGATGTTATATGTCATGTGTCTTGAAATGTTTCCATTTTAAAGATTAAATTATTTTGATGTAAATAGTATAAATATTTTAATTGTGGTATTAATCAGAGTAAAACATTAGAAACAATCTATAGTAGGGAATACTGGTACGTTAATGAAATTGGGTATTCTGAATATTAAAACTAATATTTTCAAAGAACTGGTAATGGTATATCTCTAGGTGTCATGGAGTCAGTTCCAACTCATAGTGACCATCTGTACAACAGAGGGAAACCCCACCTGGTCCTGGGCCTTCCTCACAACCGTTGTTACATTGTGGCAGCCACTGTATTACTCTATCTCGTTGAAGGTCTTCCTCTTAATTGCTTAATCTCTACTTGACGAAGTGTGATGTCCTTTACCACGGACAAAGAAGAACCGCCCCGTAGAGTATCCAAGGAACACTTGGTGGATTTGAACTGCCAACATTTTGGTTAGCAGCCATTGCACTTATCCACCATGCCACCAGGGTTTCCACACTAAGTATAGACACCTCTTTAAGTTTTGCTGTAACAATGAGCAAAGAGCATGATAGCTAGAGAAGAAAGTAAACCGGAATTTTAGTGGAGTAGGTGAAAGAGACAATGGCATGTTTGTATGCAGGTGAGAATGATCCTGGAGAGGGCCAGAGAGTCTAGGTAACTTGTTAAAGTTCACATGATCTTGTGGAGCAGAGAAAAACAGTCCCAGATGAGGCCATCCTAGAGAAGCCCACCCCCAGAAGCCAAACCACTTAGCCAGGCCTGGAGCTATTCAGTTAAACCCAGCCCAATTTACTTACCCCGAGAACTGCTTACTTAGTCAATGGTCGTTATTTTAAGCTACTAAGTTTATGGGCAGCTTGTTATGCAAAAACAGTAACTGATACTGGGTGGGATGAGTTACAAGAGCTTGGGGTACAAGCAGTCATATCAGGTCAAGGTCATACCGACTAATGATGTTAAAAGTTTCCTTATAATGAAGTTGTGAATGATCCTTTACTGTCAAAGTAATCACATTATTTACATACAATATTTGTGTTAAATTTCTTATTTCATCTTTTGCTAGGAAAAAAATGGGAAGGTAATCACTTTCAGTGACTTATTTATGACTTGAAAATTGATACATCTTTTTCTTAGCAGGTGGTAAAATAAGAATAAATAACACTTTCTCTGTTCGCTGAATGCTTGTCCAGACAACACTCAGTTGTTCTATGGTGCCCTGGTATTATGCTGTAATTTAAATTTTTAACCCTTTGTCATCTGTTCTTTTGTAAAATCATGAGGGGATAGTTTGCAACACAAACTATTTTTTTAATTTGAAAGTGGTCATTTTTCAAAGCCTTAATTGGTCTTAGTTCTGACCCAGAAGTAACTGTGTGCTTTTAGGGTACTATGTGTCTTTTAGGGTGCTTACGTGTTCAGTAGAAGACATCGTAACAGCTATAAATTCATCAGATTTTGACTTTAACTGCTAAAGTCTAGGAATAGAAGCTGGTAATGAAATTCTGCTGGATGAATTTATTCCTTTTCTCAGAGTCCAGAACTAAGAGATTAAGTCAAGGGAAATGAAGAGCCGAACATTTTTCATAGCATCTGATGCCTTAGTGAGTCTCTAAGTCCACAATACTCTTTCCTCCTCCTTGTAGGGTGGGCACCCAAGTAATGTACTTGGAGTCATTGTCCCCAGGGAGTGTAAAGGCAGTGCAGTTACCATCTGTCATAGATTGAACTGTGTCCCCCCCCCAAACGTATGTAGCTATTTGGCTGGGCCATAATTCCTAATATTTTGATTGTCCTCCATTTTGTGATTTTCCTATGCTGTATGTAAAAAGATAGAGCCCTGACGCACACCTTTCCTGACTTTAAACCACACAGTGTCCCATTGTACTATCTGTACAACTGTTTCTTGATCCATGTACAGATTCCTCATGATCACAATTACATGTTCTGGAATTCCCATTCTCCTCAATGTTAGTCATAATTTGTTACGACCCACACAGTTGAATGCCTTTGCATAGTCAATGAAACACAGGTAAACATCTTTCTGGTATCCCCTGCTTTCAGCCAAGATCCATCTGACACTAGCAATGATATCTCTGGTTCCCCATGCTCTTCTGAATCTGGCTTGAATTTCTGGCAGTTTCCTGTCAGTATGCTATTGCAAAATTCAGTATACTGTTAAAAATTCTTAGACAGAAAAATAGCCTTCAAAACTCCTCAAAGATCATTTTAAAATAAAGAGCAAATATATGAATTGATGAAATATTGAAAGAGGAACAGGCACTATAAATGTGTTCCTATTAAAGCAATCAGTTGACTGATAGAACCAAGTGAGAAAGTGTAAAAGGGAGTAATACAGCAATCGTGCATCCATCACACACCTTTGCCACGAGACCAAAAGAACTAGATTGTGACTCATTACCATTAGTGAACATTTTGATCACAGAAAGGTTCTATAAAAGACTCCTGGTCAAGAGGGGGCCAATGTAGACCAGAATCTAAAATTCTAATGATATCCAGATTTTCTGGATCCATGGAGACTGGATGAGCCCCTGGAATTACTGACTTGGGATAATCTTTAAAACTTAAGTTAAAAATATCCCCTGACGTCTTCTTAAAACCAAAGATAGTTTAGCCTAACTAGTTAATAACTGCCTTAAGGATTGCACTTCTTAAAGTCTGTTTTTATGGGATTAAATTCATGACAGCAACTTGAAAGACTAGGCAGGAAACTTACGGACAGTGAGTTTATGTTAATGGAGGAAGAACAACTCAGAAAAGGAGAGTGAGAATAGTGGCACAACTAGAAGAGTGCTACCAAGGCCACTGAGTGAACATGCAGAAAATGTTGAATTGGCATACGTTCTGCTATATATATTCTCAACAACAACCAAAGTAAATTACATTAAAAAATAAAGTCGATGAATTGACATCTGCTTATATACCTACATCCTTCCAGGTTACAAGAATAATCATCAGGGCCACTTGGAAAATGAAGGGTCTATTCTAATCCAGTTCTTCATTTTCTGCTATAATTTATTAGGATGGAGTAAGATTCATTAGGATGGAATAAAGACCAGACTGTTTGAACAACTTGCTCAAAATCAAATCCCTCCAGAATTGGTTCACAATTTTATCTGTTGACCTATCAATAGTTTTCATAGAAAAAAATGAATCTATAATCTCTTTTTAATAGTTATTTTAATGTAAAATCACAAATGTGAGTTAAATTTAAATTTTACAGGTCAGTATTCATTCAAGTAAAGATTCTTTTTTTAAATTTCAGGGAAAAAAATGCAGATGCTCTTTTATGCCAAATGCACATTAGATACTGAGTATACCATTTACAAAGCAGTTCCTTTCCTAGAGAATCTTACTGTCTACTGGGAGAGGAAGAGGATATTTTATGAAGCAGTGAAATAGATGCTGTGTGAGATACAAAAATGAGGAAAATCAGATTTTTGCTCAAAAGAAGCTTAAAATCTACTATAATTAGTTTTAGAATTATTTGTGTAAAATGATAATTGATAATTGACATAATTTAACTTTTCGTGTGATTGGCCTTTTGTACTGGCCTAGAGTTAGGTTCCAGACTGTGTTGTTGATGGCGGTGGTGGGATTGGTGGCTAGTGATCAAGCTGAATCCGTGTTACTTTAGTATGTTTGCATTTTTAATGTTTCTATAATATACTCATTATATATATATATCTGTGAAAGAGAAAGGTAATCAACAGAATGGATGAAGTTACAAAAATCTCTAACTCTACTTTTAAAAAGCATTGAAGGAAGGCTAAGTGATGATGGTTGTCCCAGTACTAGCAAACTGTAGGGGATATTGTCTCATTAGGAAACTGATTTTTAAAATACAATACCATCAAGCTCTTAAAGATTTTCACACACCACAAGGAGGAAGGGACTCTTCCTAAGGACAAAATATACTATAAGATCTTTTTTCCAGTATGGTGATTATTCCATTTCTATCAGTCAAATGTTTGTATCCAGAAAGTACACCATGAATCTTTAGGGGGAGCTGACAAGTTTGAGATAAACTGATTCTCAGTAATGTTTCCTTGAGAAATCTTTTGGTCAGAAAATGTCTCTTTGGTTGGTGACTTCCTCAAACTCCATTCCATCTGCTAATGCAACTCCTGTGACTTTTCCCTGTGAGTGCAAGGTCAGTGCTGGTTCCTGGCTGTCGGTGATCCAGGCCTGTGCTGTAGGTGCGGCACGTTTGCTAGTTGTTCATCTGCAGCAGTGCTGGCTTTCCCCATGGGCAGCCAATTAGTGGAGAAGAAGGGACCAGCAAACAAACATTTCAGTTCCGTTATTTTCAGCACAATGCGTAGCGGAGTCACAGACAGGAAGATGCTCGTTAATTGTTCGTTGATGAGACAAGAACTGCTGTTAGCAGTCTGCAATCTCAGGATAGATTGGGTTTGTTTTTGTTTTTCCTCAGTAATGCTGAATGTAGACCTTGATTTTTAAAAGGTCTGCAGCATTATAGAGGAGCCCTGGTAGCATAGTGTTACCTACTGCTTACAATTGGCTGTTAACCAAAACAAGTCAGTGGTTTGAGCCCACCAGCATTTGGCAGGAGAAAGATGTCACCATCTAATTCCGTCAAGATTACAGTCTTGGTCGGAATCTACTTTCAAAGTCCACCTTTCAGACAAACATTAGTCAGACCCAGGCAACAAACAACACTTGTAAGGAACATGTTTCTTAGTTCCATCAGTTATGCGAGACCAAATGGGCAATACTTTCCACAAAGCAAAGATGAAGAGGCAGGAAAGGACAGGAAAACCAGGCAAATGGACACGGAGAACCCAGGGTGGAAAGGGAAAGGGGGAGAGTGCTGGCACACTGCAAGGGTTACAAGCGGTGTCCTTATAGGCAATGTCACAAAGCAATGTGTGTATAAAGTTTTGAATGAAAAATTAATTTGCGCTGTAAACTTTCACCTAAAACACAACAATGGAAAAAAAATTACGGCTTTGGAAACCCTGTGGATAAGTTCTACTTTGTCCTATGGAGTCTCTGTAAGTCAGAATTGACTTGACAGTAATAGGTTTTTGTTTTGTTTTGTTTTGTTTGTTTGTGTAGTATTCTAAAGCAACCCAGAGCCAAAAAAAGAAAAACAAAAAAACTTACGAATCTGAGCATGTTGTGAAGAAAAAGGAATGGGCTTTAGAATCAGACTTTCATTCATTCATGCAAAAAATATTTAATTGAACTACTTCCCAAAAACCTTGACATCTTGGCACTTGCATTATAGTACATAAAGTATGCTGTAAACACTGGTGACATAGTATTTAAGTGCTATGGCTGCTAACCGAAAAGTTGGCAGTTCAAATCCACCAGGCGCTCCTTGGAAACTCTGTGGGGCAGTTCTACTCTTTCCTGTAGGGTTGACAATGAGTTGGAATCAATTCAATGGCAGTGGATTTGGGTTTGGTGTGTCAGATAGCCACAGGTGCTGCAGAGAAAAGTAAAGCAGGGAAGGAGTGAGAGAGCAGTGAGTGGGACTTAAATTTTAACAGGATGGGTAGGGAAGGCCTCACTGAGAAGGTGACGTTAGAGAAGATATATGCAGTAAGAGAAGAAGGAGCCAGGTAATGTTGGCATGAGAACGTTCAGGCAGAAAGAACATCTAGTTCCAAAGGTTCTGAGGTGGTACCAGCAAGGAGCAGCATGTGGCTGGACGGGAGACCTATGTTTCAACACTGTTCTCCTATGTTAGCCGTCTTACCATCCTGAGCCTCAGTTTCTACCTCTGAAAAAGTAGAGGTAAGAATGTCTAAATACCTTGCAAGATTATTGTGGAAAACAAATGAAATAATAGAGCTGCAGGAATAGCACAAAAGAGAGCCCATATCCCTGATAATGCCTTTGTTCTCTTCCTGAACAATGTTAGGAATAACTGAAAAGGCAGTGTTCTCTTAAAGAGTAAATGCAGTAATATATATAAAGTACTCAGCCCAGAAACTGACACATGGTGGGCCCAAAACAGATGGTTGTTCTCTTTTGCTTCAACAACCTATTCATTAGTGTAGAGACAGATAACATTAGGAGGGCTAGGCAGGAAACAGGAGGTAGGTGCAGAGCCCAAAGGAACCAGGAAATAGAGCAGTTGATGACAGAAAGAGGTCAGGATGAAATTTGCTGAGGTTCTACTCAAGCCCAACACAGGCTTGGTGGGTAATCTGACGTATTTAAAGGGGCTGATGTCAGAGAGATACCAGATCAGAAGTAAGAGGTAGGATTGATACAAAGAAGGAAATAGATGTTACAGCTATTACAAGCTTTTTGAATGGAATCATAAGTGGACCTGACCACAGATGGGCATAACTCATCAAAAGAAGCAGGATAGGATGGAGAGAAGGCAGACTAGTTTCAAGGAGATATCCACATCTGTGGAGACACTTAACTGTTAAATGGGAGTACAATGAAGAACATTTGGATAAGGATAAAAGTAGACACATAGCAAAAACTGTACACTTGTGGGAGGATACTAAAGATAGTTCCAATACAAGTAGGAAATAGAAGTTGTATTCCTGAATCAGAGAATAAACGCTGACCAAGCTGTCCAGAAAATCATTGTATCCTGAGTTCAGTTAAGAACAACACATCAAATAAATCCTTGAATTTGTTTCAAGGATATCATAGTAGTTAGCTTCTGTAAACATAATGGTGAACAGATCCAGTTCCAGATGTGACCTTAAACAAATAAATCTTTAAAAGCCTTGACTTCCTAGCAGATAAAATGAGGATGATAAAGTTCTTATGAAGACAATATATGAGAAAGCCTTAGAAAATGGTTAAACATTTTGTTAGAATTTCATCTTCCATTTAATATACAAATGGCAGGAAGAGCTGCTGTTTGGGACTTAATTCTGACCAACAATGAAGAATCAGTGAACTGTGTTAAGAATAAGAAAAGGAGAGTAAAAACAAAGAGAACACCTGTGAGCACTTCTAAGTATTGTAAATCCTGGGTAAAGGCAGGAAGCAGAAGAGAGAGGAGGCTGAGATGAGACTATTCCACCCCATTCCTCTGAGAGTTCCCTGAAGCTCACTTGACAATGGCATTGCTTCTCCTCTTTCAACCAGTGCATCCAAAGTGCCACACATTTCACACCTCTTTGAGATATTCTTTCTTTTTTGACTTTCTAGTTGACATTTTTGTTCAAACAATTAGTTTTCCTCTAAGTAATTCTGAAAGTGCTGAACTTGGAGTCAGGAGGACTCAAGCTCTCTCTATAATTTCCACTCTTGAACACATTAGCTACCACCTTTTTCTCCATTTCTTCTCTTTCTTCTTATTTTTCTCACTTCTCCCATTTTTCTCATCTAGACTACTCCCAACTCCAAATTCCAAATAGATTGAAAATGAGAATGTAACTGAATGCTGCCTGGTTACCTGCCCTGACTCATTAGCTAATTGAAATAAGACAACACTAATTGCAAGGGGCCCCCACTTATCTGAAAGTTTGTCATACAGTGGGGGCTTGTGCATTGCTGTGTTACTGGAAAATATGTCTCTGATATTCAGAAACCAACAGGGTCACCATGGTGGACAGTTTTCAGCTGAGCTTCCAGAGTAAGACAGACTAGGAAGAAGGACCTGGCAGTCTACTTCTGAAAAGAATCAGCTAATGTAAACCTTATGAATAGCAGTGGAACATTATCAGATATAGTGCCAGAAAGTGAGCTGCACAGGTGGAAGGCACTCAAAAGAGAACTGTGCATGAGCTGCCTCATCAAAGTAGAATCTATCTTAATGACATGGACAGAGTCAAGCATTCGGGATCTTCACTTGCTGGTGTGGCATGACTCAAAATGAAAAGAAACATCTAAGAACATCCATTCATAATTAGAATGTGGAATGTATGAAGTATGAATCTACGAAAATTGGAAATTGCCAGAAATGAAGTGGAACTCAAACACTGATATCCTAGGCACTGGTGAGCTGAAATGAACTGGTATTGGACCTTTTGAATTGGACAATCATGTGGTCTACTCAGCTGGGCACAAAAACTTGAAGAGGAACAATGTTGTGTTTGTCATCAAAAAGAATATTTCAAGATCTGTCCTGGATCACAATATTGTCAGTGATATGCCGAGGCCCATTACCCACAGAAGCCTCTGTAAGCAAAGTCTCACACCTATGCGATGGTGAGCGGATGCATCCCACCCTTGACATATTTTTTGGCTGTGCTCTCCCTGATGATATTTTGTATCCTAATTAAACCTTCCTCAAAAATATCCTCTTATCTCCCGGCACAAGGACCAAAGAAGATGCCTTCTAAGAAGGTTTTTACAACCCCCTCGGCTTAATGAATTCCGACACAGCATGCCCAGCCTGGGAATACTGAGGCCGGCCCAGCTCCGCTGGCTTCCCCCAACTGCACTTCCCCCTTCGCATGTGAAACACAAGATTACAGGAAGGCCCTGGGAAGCTTCCCAGGGACAACCCTCCACACAGCCCTTAGATATAGACATCCCACTCCCTACATCAGGAAGATGGATAGACTCCCAAGTTTATTATAATTGGTATGACAAATGAGTAAATACTAAAGAAATATCCTTCTTAGAACAGCTTAAGGGTGGGGGACGGTGGACGCTTACTAGCCTCACAGGAAGAGATAAAATAAGAACAAAGAAGGAACAAATAGAGACAGCCAGATGAGCTTTGGATGAATTTACCCTTCTTTCTGTACCCCTGACCTCGAGCCATGGATAGAGCTGATTAAGCTCAAGGTATAACTTTGTTTTCACTGTTAATTATCACCACAATATACTTGCGTCAGGCCATTACCTAGAGGGCCCTAATGATCAACATGAAAAGAGACCACTGTCTTAGGCCATTATCTAGAAGGCCCTAATAATTAACATGAAAAGAGACCACAAGGTATCAGTTCCTCATTAGCCAACAGCTTACATGGCCAAAGACCAGGGTGAAATCACGTCACCTCACTGATTGTATAAAAAATAAAGAAAGACAGGCCCTAACAGGCTGCTGACCTCCAGATTCCTGGTTGTCTCAGTCTCATCATTCTTCTTTGCCGACACCATCCATCCCTTCGTGATTCCAGACCCTGCAGAGGCTGGCCCCGGGCAATGATAGGATAATATCCATGTGCCTACAGGGAAGGCCAGTTAATAAGACTATTAGTCAAACTTACACACCAGTCACTGAGGCCAAAAATGAAGAAATTGAAGATGCTTACCAGCGTTTGCAGTCTGAAACTGGTCAAACATGCAATCAGGATGCATTGATAATTACTGGTGATTGGAATGCAGAAGTTGGAAACAAAGAAGGATTGGTAGTTGGAAACGGTGATAGAAATGATGCTGGAGATCTCATGACAGAATTTGATAAGACCACTGACTTCTTTGTAAATCCTTTTTTCACCAACACGAATGGTGACTATATACATGGAGATCACCAGATGGAATACACAGAAACCAAATCGACTACATCTGTTGAAAGAGATGATAGGAAAGCTCAGTATCATCAATCAGTACAAGACCAGGTGCTAACTGCTGTGCATATCATCAGTTGCCAATGTGCAAGTCCAAAGAGAAACTGAAGAAAATTACAAGTCCACAAGAGCCAAAGTACAACCTTGAGTATATACCATGTGAGTTCAGAGACCATCTCAAGAGCAGATTTGATGTGTTGAACCCTAATGTCCAAAACCAGATGAGCTGTGGAATGACATCAAAGACATCATCCAAGAAGAAAGCAAGAGGTCGTTAAAAAGACAGAAAAGACCAAATTGGATGTCAAAAGAGATTAAAACTTGCTCTTGAACATCGAGTAGCTAAAGCAAAAGAAGAACTGAAGGGAAGATTTCAAAGGGCAGCTCAAGAAGATGAAGTAAATCTTATAATGACATGTGTGAAGAGCTAGAGATAGAAAATTGAATGGGAAAAATATTTTGCGCATTTCTTAAGCTCAAACAACTGAAGAAAAAAAATCAAGTCTCAAGTTACAATAGTGAAGGGTGCTACAGGGAAAACATAAACAGACTCAGGAAGCATCAAAAGAAGATGGAAGGAATAGGTAGAGTCATTATACCAGGAAGAATTGGTTGACATTCAGCCATTTCAGGGGGCAGCATGTAATCCGGAACTGATGATTCCGAGAGAGGAAGTCGAAGCTAAATCGAAGGCATTGGCAAAAAACAAGGCTCTAGGAATTGATGGACTATCAATTGAGATGTTTCAACAAACAGATGCAGCACTGGAAGTGTTCACTCATCTATGCCAAGAAATTTGGAAGACAGCTACCTAGCCAACTGATTGGAAAAGATCTATATTTATGCCTATTCCAAAGAAAGGTGACCCAACCAGGCGTGGAAATTATCGAGCAATGTCATTAATGTCACATGCAAATAAAATTTCATTAAAGATTGTTCAAAAGTGACTGCAGCAGTGAGAAATTCAAGCTGGATTTAGAAGAGGATGTAGAACCAGGGATATCATTGCTGATGTCAGAAGGAGACCCTTAAGGAGATGAATTGAAACAGTGACTGCTACAATGGAGTTAAGCATAAAAACAATTATGGACATGGCACAAGAGTGGGCAGTGTTTTGTTCTGTTGTACATAGGGTTACTGGGAGTCAGAACCAACTTGATGGCACCTAATAACTAATAACAATTGCAAATGGGAATAGAAAGTGCAAATTTATTGTCTGCACACATGAGGAGCAACACAGACTCTAATGAGACCATAATTCCTCATGTTCCTCATCCCAGGGGCTTGGAAGCTTTTTGTTTCCAGTGTCGTCCATGGGTTGGGTTTAGTATTTGTAGTCCCTGACCTTCGCCCTCTCATGTCCGTGTTTGGAGGTCCAGACATTGTATCATTTCACATCAGATGTCAGTGTGGTAGGACCTCTCACTTCTCAGATGCTCTCAGATGAAACCACAGGCTGGGCCACATCTTCCTTTCTGGGTTTAAGTAGGTGCAGGTACAGTGAAGGAAATGCTGTCCTCAATCAGTACACGTTGCACGGTCTAGGTTGGGCAGGTTTAGTGGACTGAGCTACCACCTGCTGTGATGTCTTGAAAAATGATTGCTCAGAACAAGCTTTTGGTTAGCAAGACAGAGAAAGGAGGGGAGGAGGTGTTGACTGGGGGCTTCAAGAGGACTGAGGGGTGGGTGAGGCCAGAGTCAGGATAGTTGAGGCTACAGAGGGCAGCCATTACAATCTTTCTGTTCTCTGTGCCCCATCAACTTAGAGCAGACTCAGTTGATCCTTGACAACAGAATCCTAATTGTGTTTGGTGCTATGTGTCCATCCTTAGGCTATTAGCTGTGACTGGACTCGGATTAGTCTCAACAAATCATTATAAACCTACTCTGTTTCCCCAATGTCACGGCCTGAATTGTATAACCCTCAAATAAATGTCAACTTTACTAAACCATGATTCCCAGTATTATGTGATTGTCCACAGCTTTGTCACCTGGAGTGATTTTCCATTGTGTTTTAAACCCTACCTCTATGGTGTGAATGATGTGGGATTAGAGACAGTTATGTTAATGAGGCAGAACTCAATCTACAAGATTAGCTTGTATTTTAAATCTGTCCCTTTTGAGATATAGAAGGGAGAAGTGAGCAGAGAGATGCGGAGACCTTATGCCATTAAGAAACAAGAGCCTGTAGAATAGCACATCCTTTGGACCGCCCTGTGCTGAGAAGCTCCTCCACCAGAGAAGACTGATGACAAAGACATTTCCTTAGAACTGACACAGAGAGAAAGCCTTTCCCTGGAACAAGCACACTGTGAGAGAATAAATTGATCTTTGATAAAGCCACCCCCTTGTGGTATTGCTGTAATAGCAGCATGAGATAACTGTCATAGATTGAATTGTGTTCCCCCAAAAATGTGTAGAATTTTGGCTGAGCCGTGATTCCCATATTGTGTATGCCGTAAACCCTGCCTCTGTGATGTTAATGAGGGAGAATGGGCAGCAATTGAGCTGGTGGGGCAGGATTTGTTGTGTGGGATTGTACTGTGGCTTGGGGCAGCCTCTTGGGATATATAAGCACTGACAACTAAGTTCGTGAACTCATCCTAGAAAAAGTGCTACATACCTCATTGCTAAATATCACTATGCCAAATATCACTATGGTCAACTTCAAAGTACTCCCCTTGGGAAGCTATGCACCAACGCCAGTGCCTAGTCCACCCTTCAAAGCAATTTTGAAGCTCTTTTTCTGGAATGGCCATCAGAGCTGTCATCAAATTACCCTTGATGTCCTGAACGTCATCAAAATGTCTTCCCTTCAGTATTTCCTTCATCTTCAGGTAAAGAAAAAAAGACACTGGGGGCCAGATCAGGTGAATAAGGAGGGTGTTCCAAGACAGTTATTTGTTTACTGGCTAAAGAGTATCTCACAGACAACTATATAATTAAGTTCATGAACTTGCCGCCATGCCACCATGTGCAATGGCCATTTCAGGAAGACTTCCGAAATTGCCTTAAAGGGTGGATGAGGTGCTGGCATTGGTACATAGCTTTCCAAGGGAATTACTTTGAAGGTGATTGTAGCAATATTCATCAATGAGGTATATAGCACATAGAACAATTAAATTCATGGACTTTTTTGTCAAGCCTCTCATAAAAGAAAGGGAGGCAAGGGTAGACTTGGATAGTTCATACCACTGAGAAGCTATGCTGGAGGCTGAGTGTGTCCCTAGGGAAGCACCAGAGTCCCTGGGCCTCAGAAGCTCCCAATCCAGGGGAAGACTGGCAACAAGGACCTTCCTCCCGAGCCAACAGAGATAGCCTTCTCCTGGACTGACATCCTGAATTTGGACTTCTAGCTTACTGGACTGCACAAATAAAATTTCTCTTTTTAAAGCCATCCACTTGTGGTATGTCTGTCAAAGCAGCACTAGATGACTAAAACAGTAACTAAGGCACCTAGTCTCCGTTGCTATAGATACCACTTGTGCCTGCCATGTGCTTCCCTTTGTGGACATAACTTTCTAGAAGTTAGGTGTGGCTGTATGGCTTGTTTTGACTAATAAAATGAGTGGAATTTTCACATGTCATTCTGGGTAGAGGCATGTAAAGGCTTGTACTGGATACTCCGTGCTTTCTTTCCTTGCCTCAATGATTCCAGCAAAATAATTTGGTCCCCCACCCACTGCCCAGTTATCAACTGCTACATAATGAGCACCACCTCAACACTGGCTTAAAACAGCCACCATCTCCTGCTGCTGTGGGTTCACTGAGTTCGGCTGAGAGGTCCTTTTGCTGCTCGTGCTTGGGTTTTTCTTCCTGCAGGTGCAATGAGATTGCGGTTACAGCTGCAGTAGCTAATGGCTCACTTACACACTTGGTACCCAGCGGGACTGTCAGGAAGGCTGGTCCAGCCGGGCGTCTCTCTGTCTCTGTGTCGTCTCAGGATTTCACCATCTCTACCTTGCCTCTCCATGTGGTATCGCAAGCAGCATAACTATATGGTGGCACAAAGCTCATGCACAGAATCTGGCACAGGCCTCCTAAGGCTCAGGCCCACTACTGGCACCACATCACTTCTGCTGTATGCCCTTGGTTAAAACAGTCGCAGGGTTAGCCTATATTCAAGATTATGGGAAATAAATATCACTTTCCCTTGAGGGGAGAATGTGAGAAATGCAAGACCATTTTGAGTCTCCTATACTCACATTTAACACGAGAAAGTTCAGCCTCTATCATATATAACTGGTCCCAGATTTGGGAAATAGGTGGGAAAGATACATGTCCTCATTATGAACTGTCAGGTGTGACCCCAGCTCCCACTCTCAGAGTCTTCTCAGTGGACTCTGGTTACTTTGTACCCAATTCTCCATTTACTTTTAATCTACTTCCTTCTCATCAAGACCATTAAAAAAAAAACCAAGAAAACACCAAACCTTCTGTCATCGAGTTGATTCTGACTCATAGCAACTCTGTAGGACAGAGTAGAACTGCTCCATCAAGTTTCCAAGGAGCAAATTTGACCTGCCGACCATTTTACTTGCACTTTTACCAGCACACTACCACAGTTTCCAGTAAGACCATAGCTGTACCTTTATTTTCCAACATAGTGCTATCACAGGGGTGACAAGCTAAGGTGAAAGGATTGGACAATGAATGTGAGACAGAATCCTCACAGAGTTGTATTCTTGACCTGTTTTCTTCCTGCGCTATTGCAAAATCATTCCTTGTGCTGGGCTCTCCCACTACCCCCCCGCATCTGAATCCTAGTTTTGCTTAGAAGTTGTGTGTAAATCCATTGCACCTATGTAGTGTGATTCAGCATGTTGCTGACATAACTTGTATGAAATGCTAAATTAACCCCCTTTGAATGTAACCTGCTTGCCCTCCCTTGGTGAACAGTCTTGGCAGCAGTAAGCTCCAACGAACTCCATTTCTTTGTACAATGAAATAAAAGTGGCTTTCTTGTTCTTCCACCTCAGTTTTGCATTTGCTGGCCATATGAGTCATGCCAGGAAGAACCTGTTGCTTCCACCTGGTAACAAATGGAGAGAACAGCAGACATTGGACACCTCCTCCCCTTTTCATCAGCCTTCACTCTTAGGGAGCACCTACTGGGATTACCAGAAACAGCTACCTGCTGCTAAAGGCAACCACTGAGACAGGTATTTAGACAAGTGATTAAAAGTATATTTCAATACTGGTATGCAAAGGCACGGGGGGATATTCCCATCTTCAAAGCCTGTCTAAATATGTCAGGCAAGGTCAAAGTATTTAAAGGGAAAGACCGTGTGCAGATGCAGGGAACAGTGCGGGCAGTTGGAGGTCAACTGCATGGAAGTTGACTGGGTAGAAGTCATCTGCTTTACAATCTCACAGGCCATCACCAGCCGTCAAGGAAAACAAAGTGGTGCTAGACACCATCTGGCCAGCAATCTGAAAGAAGAATGCTCAAACACAAGTTATTTCCCTGTCCTTCCTGGCCTCCTGCTTGATTCTTTTATCATTGGTTAGAGCCCAATTATCAAGATGAGAAGAGTCATTAATAGCCAGTTGTTAACTGAATCTATGGTGGTGCCTCTGAGAGCCCCATCTTAGCATCACCCCCTGGGGCTTGTGGAATGTGGAGGTTGTATCTTCCCCTGCCAGTTGGGGGTGATCTGAAACAATGCTTCTCTGGCCCTTGGTCTTAAGCACTCCCCACTCTGGAGATTTTCAGCCTCTGGTTTCACCTGCTACAGTCTCTCTACTTCAGCCCTATTCTCCAGACACTCAAGGTAGAATGGGAAGGTTTTGACAAGGATCAAGGATCAAGGGTCACCCTCATGCTCCAGTTTTCCTTCTCCCATTTCCTTTACACAAGTACTGAGGCCAGTAATCATTTTACAGTACAAAAATCCCCTTGTCTCAGCTGGAAGCACTTTGATTTTATCATGTCAGGTATCTTTACATCCGTGTCACAATTTCCACATTCTACCTTACTGGTGCTGAGCCTTTTCTTCTGTATTTAAAAGGCCTATTAATGTGTGGAATGGAAATAACAAGGATTGATTTCTGTGCTTTTAAAAATTTATGTAATAGCCTCTACTTTGTTCTCTTATAATTCTGACACGTGGCTTCTCCTCTGTTCTACCAGAGCATTTGCCTCTGGGAGGACTAGGATTATGTTGGTGAGAATGCAAAGAGGAAGGAAAAATCAATGTCCGGCTTTGACTTCCAGAGCTGTTGGAAGCTAAATACAATAATGGTCTTAGAAGGCAGTTTTCATTGAGAAAGGGAATGATTTTCTAAATTCCTTGAGCTATCATTAACTGAATATCAACAGCAGAACCCAGTGAGATAAAATGAAAGTACTATTTGGGTTAGACAAAATTTAGGCCAAGAAAAGTCCCTGCCATAGAGGGAATGGAGGTGGGGTGGAGTGGTAAAAGCCCACTTCCTAATCCTGGGGATTATGTAGAGAAGAGAGACAAAGTATCAGGAGCAGTAAACAAAAGAGGCTAGGAATGGTTCATCTCCAAAGCTGGGGGAGAATCACACTCTTTGTTAAGTAGTGCTGCTATAACAGAAATGTGTGGTAGATGGCTTCAACAAACAGATGTTTATTCTTTCACAGTGTAGTAGGCTGGAAGTCTGAATTCAGGGCGCCAACTCTGAGGGAAGTCTTTCTCCTTCTCCTGGCTTTGGAGGAAGGGCCTTGTCAACAGTCTTCCCCTGGCTAGGAGTATCTTGATGTAGGGCCCTTGGGTCCAAAGTACCTACTGTTCTCTTCACTATTGTTTCTCTGTACTATGAAGTTCCAGTGTCTCTCTCCTCCCTTCTCTCTTTTAAATCTCAAAGGAGAATGATTTAAGACACAGCCTGATCCTATAGATTAATGAGTCTTGGCTCATTAATATAACTGCTCCCTTGTTAACATCATAGGACACATGAGAAAATCACCTGGGATGATAAAATGATGGACACACACAATACTGGGAATCCTGGCCTACCCAAGTTGACAGATATTTCAGGGAGAGGGAGGTGAGGTGTGAGGATGACACAATTCAATTCATAATACACACCAAATTGGTAAGAGAAGAGCAGAAAGCAAAGAGGCTTTTGTCCTTTCCTGTACTGAAATCCCTCAGGGAGACTTTCAGCAAGCCCTGTAGCTCAGTGGTTAAGTGCTCAGCTGCTAACTGAAAGATTAGGGGTTTGAACCCACCAAGCAACTCAGCAGGAGAAAGACCTTGGCAATGTACTTCTATAAAAATTATTTTAGCCTAGAAAATTCTACAGCCAATTCTGTTACATCACACGGGGTGACTATGAGTTGAAAATCAATAGCATTTACCAATAACAACAACAATAGCAGAGACTGTAGTGCAGGGAGGTACCCAGGTCCATGGGGGCAGGGAACGACATGGCCAGAGAGGTTCCTGTGGGAGAGCTCTGGGCTCTTTGGAGTCTGAATAGGGCTTGTGAGGACTCTACCAGTTGATGTCAAGTCCAACTCATGCCGCTCTCACGTGCATCAGTGTAGAACTGTACATCACAGGATTCTTAATGACTGATTTTTCAGAAGCAGATTGCCAGGACTTTCTTCTAAAGTGTCTCTGGGTAGACTAAAACCCCCAACTTTTTGGGTAGCAGCTGAGCTTGTTAGCTGTTTATACCACTTATATTCCCTGGAGGAATCTGAACATTTTCAAATGCCCTCAGGGGGTTCCTAAGGTAACTGAGATCAGCTTGGGGAACTCCGCAGAAGATATCTGTGTGTCAGTGTGTCGCAGGTGCCTCCAGGTGGGATGTAGCGTAAATGCAGTCAGGGTCTAGACTTCTGTGGATGTACAGGAACCAGCAATAGATGAAATGGTGCAGAATGGATCCTGAGTTTCTCAGTTGCAGATTTCAGCAGCCACCAATATCAGGACACTCAGAAGAAAACATGACCCACTCCACTTCAGTGTGCACCGGTCAGCACACACTCAGGGACAGGACTAGGTGTGATGCAATAAACCAAAACCAAACCCACTGCCAGTGTACTGCAATAGAGACAGCATAACGGCAGATACCAGACCAACCCTAGCCCCACCTCCCCAGTGCCATCAAGATGCAAGGCTTTCTCTAGAGCTGTATGCTATCTTGGGGAAAAGGACTAAGAAGATAATTCAGCTGCAATAGGGAGTTACATTTTAAATTGATAAAATATTTACAACGCGGAGCATTTAAAGTCAAATGTATTGTATACCATTAATTAGAAAACTTACTATGCTTCTCCTCCCCCACCCCATCCTCAGCCCTAGCTGCAAGCACCCAGTGGTCTCAGAACTCAGCAGTAGGATTAGGTCTCTTATAGAAAATACAGTGTCCTACAATTAAGTCTGTGAACTTAATTGTTCTAAGAGCTACATACCTCATTGCTAAATATCACTGTGGTTGCCCTCAACAGACTCCCCTTAGGAAGCTATGCACTGACGCCAGTGCCTAGTCCATCATTAAAAGCAGTTTTGGAACTCTTTCTGGAATGACAATTGCACATGGTGGCAAGGTGGCAAGTTCATGAATTTAATTGTCTAGTTGTCTGTGAGAGAGTTTTTAGCCAGTAAACAAATAACTGACTTGGTACACCCTAACTACTTACCTATTCTGGCCCCCAGTGATTTTTTTCTTTACCTGAAGATAAACGTAAAATTGAAAGGAAAACATTTTTGATGATGTTCAGGACCTCAAGAGTAATATGATGACAGCTTTTATGGCCATTTCAGAAAGAATTCCAAAATTGCTTTGAAGGGTGGACTAAGCATTGGCATGGTTGCATTGTTTCCCAACAGCAGTACTTCAAAGGTGACTGTAGTGACATTTAGCAGTGAGATATGCAGCACTTTCTCTAGGATAAGTTCGTGAACTTAATTGACAGTCCTTGTAGACATTGTGTGTTCTTTGTAAGCTGAGGTTTAGCTTGTGTTCCATTTGAAGCTCCATTCCTTGCCTATTCCTCAACAAATGAGCAGAATTCCTTCAGAAACTAATTATGGAGCTTCACCAGGGTGCAGAAACAGTGGCAACTAAGTTTTAAAGCAAAAATATTTTTTCCCACTGTATCAGAAACCGTTATCTCTTCTAGCCTCCCCTCTTCTTGTATGTTTTATTTAGAAGGGCCCAGAACTAAGAAAACACAAAAGGCAGACAGATCAGTAAACAACTGCAAGCACCTCTCTCTGAAGAACTTTACTCTCAGGAGCCCCAGTCACCATGTGGTTCGCTGCCTTTTGAAGGGACCATCTGAAGCTCCCACTAACCGTAGTGTGTGACTGACCCAGCTGTGCAGGGCTCCACCTCTCCAGCTGACCCCTTTCTGTGATCTTTTCTAGGTTCCCGTCTGTCCCAGGCCCCAGTACCTGTCCTGCTGAATTATGGAATAATAAAATTCCTCTTCCTATTATTTTGAGATAGAGTTGGAATCTTTTCAAAAGTTATTTTTAGTAAGAAACTAAAAAATAAAACACCAAAGTATAGAAACTAAGGATTTTTCAGAGTAGAGATTTAGTGTAGTAAATCAAAAAAAGATGCCTGGACAAGAGATTGCCTCAGATGCATAGCTTGAAAGCATTCAGCCACAGTTTCCTTTTCCTGTTCTTCATCTTGCCAAAGGGACTCTTGCCCCTGATTCAGAAATGCCTCTTATGATTGTGACAAAGCCAAAGCCACTGCTGTCAAGTTGATTCTGACTCATCAAAACACTATAGGTCAGAGTAGAACTGCCCCATAGAGTTTCCAAGGAGTACCACATGGTAGGCCTGGTAGGCCTGGTAGGCCTGGTAGGCCACATAGCAGACCGTGATTTTGGTTAGCAGACATAGCACTTACCCACTATCCCACCAGGATTGTGTTAAGTACCGTAAATAACAAAGATAATGTTATATAGGAACATACTGTATAGGGAAAGCCATCTTCTCCATAATCATGATGAATGCTCAAGGGAATAAAATACAACATGTAAATTCACATATATTCAAATTTTTACATGCAGTTGTATGAGGATTCGGACTCTGAGTTCACCTATCTCAGATTAAGAACAGCTGCTTGCATGCTGTAACAATGAATAAGAGGAACAGGTGGGGAAGTGTTTTTTGTTTTTAAGACATAATAAATTTGAGGACATAATAAATATGTGGCAAGAGAGTTGGGTTGTCTTAGTTATCTAATGCTGCTGTACCAGAAATACCATAAGTGGATGACTAACAAATTCTTCTGTCATGGTCAAGGAGACTAGAAGTTTGAATTCAGGGTACCAGCTCCCAGGAAAGATTTTCCCTTTCTGCGAGTTCTAGGGGAAGGTCCTTGTCATCAGTCTTTCCCTACTCTAGGAGCTTCTCAACACAGCAACCCGGGTCCAATGGTTGTGCTGTACCCCTAGAGTTTCTTTCTTGTTGGCGTGAGGCATCTGTTCTCTCTGCTCAATTCTCTCTTTTATATCTTGAAAGAGATTGACTCAAGATACAACCTAATCCTGTAGATAGAGTCCTGCGTCATTAACATAACTGTGTGTAATCCTGTCTTATTAACATCATATAGGTTAAGATTTACAAAACACAGGATAATGACATCAGGTCATAAAATGGTCAACAACTGCAGGGTGCTGGGAATTGTGGTCTACCAAATTGATAACACATTTTTGGGGACACAGTTCAATCCATAACACAGGTGGAAATGTCCAAGGAGAAGCTGACAGATGTTTCCTGGTTTGTTTGATTTTTACAAGAATGTTTAAATCAAGAGAGAAAATGGGTGGGTATATATCAATACAAGGGGCCTCGTGCTGAGAGTTGAGGATTCTCTATGTCTCTACTTAAAATATATACATTTTTTCCCAGAGAGTCAGACTGGTTTGTTCTGGTTCAAACCCCAAAATTTGCTTTCTTTTAAGTTCCCTGCTGAGAATTTGCTTTTCTGGCCAATATACTGAATCAGGATCTGTATTTTAACAAGATCCCTAAATGACTCTCAGGTAAAACCTTACAGGAATTTGTTAGACATGCAAATTCTCAGCACAGGTTCAAACTTGAAAAAACCTGTTTAAAGCCCTAGTTTTTCCTCAGAAAAATTTTCAACATAGCCACTTGTCCTGGGTTTCTGCGTATTTAAAACAGGACCAATGTTTTCAATGTTCAGGTGCTTGTCATAGTCAGTCTCTGTGGTAGAGCCTGGGTAAAGGAAAGGCCAGCCAGGTGGCATCTGGGGGCCAGTTTCTACATATTGTTGAAGAAATATTTGAAAAACGAAACTAATTTTCTGTCTTCTGCCCCATTCCCCTCAACGGGCTCACTAAACCACCTTCCAAGGAAGTCGAATAGGTGAGCTGCACTATTTGTTTGTTTGTTGGGCATGAAGTTTAGGGGTTGTAGTAGACTGAAGATAGCACCTCAAAACACGTCTTCATCCTATTCCCTGAAATCTGTAAATGTTACTGTCTTGGACTGAATTGTGTCCTCCTGAAAATGGGTGTGGCAACTTGGTGAGTCCATGATTCCTGGTATTGTGTGATCTTCCTAAAATCAAAAAAACCAAACTACTGATGGTGGATGTGAGGGCCTGACAAAGGTCACTTAGGTTATTAAGCTACCTTCCTCTCCCTATCTCTGAAGATACAGAGTTGACTGAGACCTCAGAGAGAGGTAAAAATTTTTGGATGGTTTACTCTGCTAGATTATCCTGTGACCAACTTTGGATAGTCTACTCTATTTGATTATCCTCTGACAAACATTTGGGTCTGCTCTGATTGGTTATCCTGTGACAAACATTTGGATCAGCTCTGATTGACTGTCCTGAGACAAACATTTGGGTCTGCTGTGTTTGATTATCCTTGACAAATTTGGATAATTTGTACTGTTTGTGAAATGTAATGAAACCTTATGATGTAATGAAATCCTGTGACTCCTGACTAATGTTCTGTAACAAACCCCCTTCCTTTTGAATTCTGGCTATAAAAACCACTAGAAGTGTAACCCAAGTGAGACAGTTTATTGGCCACTGTCCGCCAGACTGCTGCAGATCTGAAAATAAATTATTCCTTGAACCCCACGCTGTCTCTGAATTTCCAGTTACAGTGACGGGCAGACGAACCCGAATTCAGTTTGGCAACACCACTGCCATAGAGTTGTTGGTGGCTCACAGCTACCCTACAGACAGAGTAGAACTGCCCCATAGAGTTTCCAAGGAGCAACTGGGGGATCTGAACTGCTGACCTTTGGGTTAGCAGCCACAGCACTTACCCACTATTACACCAGGGTTTCCATAATGTTCCTGTATTCTGCAAACTCTGCCTCTATAATGTTAATGAGGAAAGATAGGTGGTAGTTGTGTTTGTACAAGAGGATTCAATGTTTGAGACTGTATTGTGCCTTGAGGCAGTCTCCTGAGAAATAAAAGAAACAGAAGCAAGCAGACAGTTGGGCAGTCTTGCCAGAAAGAAGCAGTGTCTGGAAAAGAGTGTGTCATTTAGAAAAGGACCTGGGATCACTCTACCGCAGAAGCCCCACGGTCCAAGGGAAGACTGATAACAAGGACCCTTCTCCAAAGCTAATGGAGAAAGACTTCTCTCCTAGAGCTGACACCCCAAATTTGGACATTTGCCTACATTCCTGTGAGAAAATAAATTTCTCTTTTTAAAGCCATCCATTTGTGCTATTTCTGTTACAGCAGCACTACATAATTAAGAGGGTTCTCTTACAAAGCACAAGGGTCTTGTTGCCTGATTAAGGCCTGTTCCCGGGAGCGGTACAACCAATGAAATGTGTTCCAAGTCAGAAAAAGTGAGAAAGTTTATCAGGAGCTATAAACCAATGGAGACACGGAAGCAGTGCAGCCTCTCTAGGGAGTCCCAAGAGACACGCTGTATATTAGTTTATATATGATTTTACAAAGGTCAGAAGTGTCTTTGTAGCCTACAGATGGGATGGCCAGAGGAGTTATTCATTACAAGGCAGTGACAAGAGACTATCAGATAAAAGAGATGAATGTCTGATATCTCCTTACTAGGCTAAAAAAAATTGTGTATCAAACATCTGGACTCCAATGTATGTCCAGGGATCAAAAGTTACATGCAGTGAGACAGGACAAAACAAAGTCATTGGCATCAGAACAAAACAAAGAACAAAGTTATCTGCATCATATCAAAATAGTGTCCTTAACGAAAGTATGAAAAAAGGAGAAGGCAGTCAGAGGATGGAGAAAATCCTACAAGTTTATCATGTGCTAGTTATATTAAGCTATCAGTTGCCCATTTTGAAAAGGAGAAAAAGTATTGAGGAGTACTCTTTGCAAATGTGATTAAATTATTGATCTTGTGATGGGGAAATTTTCGTGGATTGCTCAGTGGACCCTAAATGCCATCATATATATCCTTATAAGAGGGAGCCACAGTGAGATCAGACACAAACAGAAGAGAAGGAGGCAAGGGGACCGATGGATTGGAATGGCACGGCCACAAGCCAAAGAGAAACTAGTTGTGGCTAAGACGACTCTGCCCTGGAGCCTCCGGGAGGGGTGGAAGCCCTGTTGGGAGACTGATTTGAGCCCATTGATGCTGATTTCATACTCGTGGCTTGCCAAACTGGGAGAGAGCGGATTTCTGCTGTTTTAAGCCGTTTGGTTTGTGGTGATGTGTTGCAGCAGCGTGTGTCAGAGTAGAAGCGCTCCATAGGGTTTTCTGGATTATAATCTTTATTGAAGCAGCTCACCAGGCCTTTCTTCTGCCATGCTGCTAAACTCATGAAATGCAAATCCATTGCCATTCAGTCAATTCCAACTCATAGTGACTCTATAGGACAGAGTGGAACTGCCTGCCTCACAGAGTTTCCAAGGAGTGGCTGGTAGGTTCAAACTGCAGATCTTCCAGTTAATAGGCAGCACGTAGCCGCTGCACCACCAGGGATCAACCACACTGTTAGGTGCATTCAGACTACCAATGTTTGGGGTAACAGTTGAGCAGAAATCATTTGCACTACCTAGGGCTTCAGGAAACTGATACAGAGGCAGAACTGGACAGTAGAGGAGACAGTGAACTCTGCAGTCCTCCCTCTGTCTTTTCCAGCAGACAGTCGACGTCTCTTCTAAATTCACCAACTGAATACATACTTGAAGAAGAGTGGTTTGAAGGGACCCAAATTCTTAGCTTGCCCATGATGGCTAGATCAGAACCTGCCTGTTTGTCTCAGATTTTTTTAATATTCAGCATCAGTTTATTAATACATTTTGATAATTGTAATGTTGCTATTCACAGAATGTTACTAAATTCACTGAGAAGTGGGAATTTTTAATCTTCTGGAGCAGTGCACCAGTCTACTGATATGAAACTCTAAGGTGACAGCATAGCCTGCAGCGCAGAGATGAAATAAAGCTGTCAATCATCTGCTGTTTCCACTGGGTGCGGTTTGCAAGAATACTTGCTGGGGCATCTTAAGTTTTCCTTCTGGGTGGCAGCGTTCATTTCTACCAAGCTGTGCTGAAAATGCTCAAGGGCAAAAGTTTTGTCTCCAATACACACACACACACACACACATACATATATGTATATATGTACACATACATATACATGTCTCAGCTGATAAAGAGTTTTGGTTTCCTTTCCATTTCATCTCCCAATTTTTTTTTTAATCCAAGTAAATGTTCACCTTTCACATGACGCTTGTGTATTAAAGCATGACTGTCCCGTATAGACTGATTTTGATTTACTAGTACAAAATTCGATTTTCCTTGCAGAGCTGTGCTCGAGTGTGTTTTTAATGGCTGGTTTTTCAAAACTGGAATGCCAGACCCTTCCTTCCCAGGTGCCTCTCCATGGAGTCGAACCTCATGCTCTCTTTTAGTGTTAACGGACAAAACTCCAGGTTCTGGTTACTTGCCCCAAATAGCCAATCTCTGAGACAGGTTTTGGTGAATGATGAGAGAATAAGTTCATTTACTGTGTCCTACTGGACACAGGGAAACCCTGGTGGCATAGTGGGCTAGTTGCTACTACAGCTAATTAAAGGTCAGCAGTTCAAATCTGCCAGGCGCTCCTTGGAAACTCTATGGGGCAGTTCTTCTCTACCCTCGAGGGTCGCTACTGAGTCGGAACCAATTTGATGGCAGCCGGTTTGGTTTTGGTACTGGACACGGGGAGCAGTGAAATAGTTCTCCACCAAGGTCCTGCTCCAGTTTCCTCAGCCAAGGTCAAAGTATTTAAAGGGAGGAGGGGCTACATGCAAAATGTAAATACAGGTATTGGGGTCGGCGCCAGGGAAACAATGTGACTGATTAGGGGCAAAGAGGGGGATCCATTTGTGAGACTCAGGAGTCCTTTGAAGTGTAGGAATCCAAACTGCCTTGGTTGGAGGTTCCGACTGGCGCCTGGGTCTTCCACTGGCTCCTTTATCTGTTTTTAAAAAGCTGTGAATAACTGTAAAGACATTATTTCCAGAGCCCCTGTCAGTGACTTCCCGTCAGGGCCAGGGATTTTTAAGAGGAGAAAAGACAATTTTACCAAGCGAATTAAATCTTTGCTCTTTATTTTAACTTCCCTTTTTAAAATCAGTGTGTCTAAATCAGTCCTGTTTCATTAGCAGCCAAGCAGTTTAACCACTTGTAGCACTCAGGGACTCTGTACAGACAACACCCCCCCCTCCCACCCCCATCCAAAGCAAACCCATTGCTGTTGAGTCCACTCTGACTTACAGTGAATCCAGAGGACAGAGCAGAACTGCTCCACAGAGTTTCCAAGGATCACCAAGCAGATTCCCGCTGCTGACACGGTTAGCAGACATGGCACTTAACCGCTATGCAACCAGGGTTTCCCATACAGACAAGGAAATGCTTAAAGTGAGGAAGTGCTCAGAACCCGGAGAACAAATGGAAAAGACATTCACTAACACTTCCTGGACTCAGGACTCTCTACCATGGAGCCAAAATCAGAATTAAAAACAAACCAAACTCATTGCCCTTGAGTCGATTCTGACTCATAGTGACCTTATTTTTTGGTAAGTTCAGAATACCTCCAAACCGACCAATGGCATTGCCATCCAGTCATTTCAGTCTCAGCCACCCTATAGGACAGAGAAGAATTACCCTCATAGGTTTACAGGGAGCAGTGGGTGAATTCAAACTGGCTTTTGCTTAGCAGCCTAGCTCTTAACCTCTGCACCACCAGGACTCCCAGTTCACAATAGCTCCCCTAAATCTAATCAGGGACCTTCCACAGAAAGTATTACTCCATTTACCTCATATAATCATGAACAAAGTGGTTGTCTCTTAAAAGCTTCCTGATAGGCCAGAAAAAATTTATATTTATATGGTATATAAATATATTTATGTTTTTGCTTGCTTCTTCCTCAGTTTATATTCCCCGTATCCAGATAATCACATTGTTCCAGGACAGGAAAAAAAACCCTTCTTTCCCTCTCCCTTGTTCAGTGAGTCAGACTTTTTTTTCCCTCTCTCTCCTTCCCTCCTCTCCTTCCATCCCTGCCCTATTGTACTGGATCTTAAAATAGAAGTAACATACAACAAACAGCTTTTTCTCTCCTTCCTTGTTATTTCCTCACTCAGCAGTGTGAGCTCTAAGGCTACTTGTCCCCAAATGTTTGAAGCCACCCACACCCTCCATGAAGTGCACACCTCAGCAGCTGATGTCTCAACACAATCAAATGAAAGGCACAAAGGCTTCCATCATTAGCGCCCCACGTTCACTAGGAATAGACGTCTGTAAGACGTAAAAAGAAAAGGGAAGTGATATTTCATGACTGGAAGTTTTACAAGATAAAAAAGAAGAGAGAAAATAAATTAGGTCAGACGACCTTTTCTTTTAAAGTTGTCAGGGGATACAGTAGGAACTGAAAGCAAATCTGCATCAGCAAATTTGAAAAATCAAAGCAAGCCGTGAGAACCCTTTCTTACAAAGACCTCCCAGTCCTTCAGGGAGAAGCGGTGTAGCGAGGAATCAGGCTGAGGACTGCTACGACATGGGGTGGCAGGGTGGCAGCTGAGGGTATTGTGATGTGCGGGACAGCAAAGTACCAGGCACCCTCAAATCTGGCTTGCCTCCTGTTTTTGTAAATAAAGCTTTATTAGAATACAGTTGTTATGAATTCTGACTCACGGTGGCCTCGTGTGTACTGAGTAGAACCAGCCCAAAGAATTTTTAAGGCTGTGACCTTTTAGAAGCAGATCTCCAGGCCCATTTTCCAAGGATCTTCTGGATAAGTTTGAACTGTCAACTTCTTTTTAGTAGCTCAATGCATCACCCTTTGTACCACCCAGGGACTCTTATTGGAAAATAACCACACTCAATTGTTTACCTGTTGTCTATGGCTACTTTTACAGAATGACAGAGCTGAACTGTGACAGAGACCTTTAAAGCTTAAAGTATTTACTATCTGGCCTTTTACAGAAAAGAAGTTCTGACCCCTCATAATGGCACCGTAACAGCCATTGTGGGTGTAACGGGTGAACTCTGGCAATGGGAAAACAGCCTAGCTCACCGAGAAAAGGAATGTTAGCCACTCTGGGGAGCGAGGAGGCAGCCTGGGGGTCTTCACGCTATGAATGCCAGTCTCCCACCACTGACTGTGGCCCTAGGAGATAGTCAATTACGTAACTATCCAATCAGTTTTGACTAGTTTTTGCATTTTAAGGAACGTGTTAAATCCACCAATAATCCTGAACTTAGTTTTAAAATGTGGCTTTTAACTTACTTTCCTCACTGAACTTTGTGTCACTCACAGTTTTATGGTCTACATGTAGACAAGGTAGGAGACTTATGCTATTGCGGCCAAGTGAATAAAAGGCAGTAGGAAGTGTAAGAAAAGCTTAAGACCAGGAAAATTGTTTTCTGCAACCTCTAATGTTGACGGATGATGAGTGAACCATCTCATTGTAGGGCTGTCACATGACTGCAGGAGTGAATCTAGTGATGTCCTTTCAAGTCTGCGGGAATCTCTTTTATCAGGATGTTCCATTTATTTTGTCTCTTGTGACTTGAGAACAAGAAGGTGTTTCTGCACTCTGTCACTCTTGTCTTTTGTTTCATCGTCTTTACCAGATTCTAGACAAATGTTTAACAGACAGAACTCTGGGGAAAAGAGTATGCAGCCCATATTTCTCTTAGCATTCTTGCTTTTCTGCCTTGAAAGTATGTACCTTCTGGACCAGAATTTACAAGCAAGGGAATAAAGAACCAATAGTCAATTGTGCAGTCGTTTGGAGGAATGTCTGAGTAAGTGTGGCAGACTTTTTTTCTAGAGAATGTCTCTGATGGACATTGAAACCAGAGTAGAGAGAGCGAGAGAGTCAGGGAAATCAGGACTCAACCACTGGTGGCATTGTGGTTGTGAGCTACAACTCCTAACCATAAAGTCAGCAGTTGGAATCCAGCAGGCATTCCTTGGAAACCCTATGGGGCAGTTCTACTCTGTCCTTTAGGATTGCTATGAGTTAGAGTTGACTTGATGGCAATGAGCCTGACTTTTGTTTTTTCCTCTGAAGAATGGAAGTGACATTACCTTGAGGATGTCTCCAAGGAGAGCCTGGGAATGAGAGGTTAGGCAGCTACCCGAAAACCAAAACCAAAACCATTACTGCTGTCAATTTCCACTATAATGACTGTATAGGACAGCGTAGGACTGCCCAGAGGGTTTCCAAGGCAGAAATGTTTACAGAAACAGACTGTCACATCTTTCTCCCACAGAGGGGCTGGTGGGTTTCAATCGCTAATCTTTTGATTAATAGCAAAGTGCTTAACCACTCTACTAGCAGGACTTCCCCTAGGCAGCTATGGTGGGTGCCAAAGAAAGAACTGTCCCACTTCTGGTAATCATAATGAACTTAGACTGAAGCTTGTAAAGACAAGAGATAGGGTTGAAGGAAACAGAGAAACCTAATATGGTGTCTCCTTCTACCCTGTGCTAGATGTGTGGCTTCTACGAGCTGAACACTGTCCAACGGCATCAGTACTCTTCACCTTCTACATTTACCCATCTACCACTAGGGCTGAAAGCTCTGTTTCCAGACTTCCTTGCCTCCAGAGTTCTGAATGTGATTTCATTATACCAATAAACTGCATTTGTGCAAGATTTGGGAGGTAAAAGAAGGCAAGGTTGGCAGTATCAGCAGGATCACACAGATAGGAGTTGTTTGAGCTCGTGTTTCACTGATAATCACCAGCCTCGGGGCCGCAGGGCTTCAGGGCAGCTGGGAATTGGCCACTGTTTCTGGCAGCTTCCTGACCTCTGGATTGCATTCGTGTGGTTTGATCTGAAAGCCAAGGGTAGCAACTTGACTTTGGTTCCTCTAGCCCTGCTAACAAATCTGTGAACTCCTAATTACTTGTGTTCATTTCCTTCTGGTCAATGTACATACCCTGGATTCTGTTTTCCTGTGTGAAGCTTACTGTTGCCTCCAGGATCTCAGGCATATCGAGGCTCCAAAATCTCTTTTAATTTTTAGATATTTTCTGAGGGTTCACAGTCATGACACAACAGCTTCTTTATTCTCTTCTCATTCATGACAGTTTCTGCATTCATTAAATGTGACTTGCATTTTCCAGGCTTCTCAAGCTCAAGGAAAAAATAGGCCCATAACAATGATTAAAAGAAGAAGAAGAATAGCACTTACCTGTTCTGGTAAACTATAGTATAACATTAAAAAAAAAAAAAATGAATTCCCAGTGTTTTGTAACATACAGGCCAATGCACAGCTCCCACCTGACAGTCTTCTGATTTCATGATTTACCCATTTAACTGTCACAGCCCTCCACTGTTCCGGCCTGAGACGTGGTGGAATTAGTACCTCTCAGAAGACACTGGGCTACTCTGTAGGGGTATGGTGACCACTAAAAATGCCTAGAGAATCATAGACATAGACAGTTATAAGACAGGTAAAAGAGGAAAAGAGAAAAGGGAAGTCCATACATACGAGTTCTGACAACTAAGAGCGCTTATGTTTTTGTGTGCTGTCACAGAATGTCAGAGCTTAAATCAGAATAAGCAAGCAAGCAAGCATTAAATTTCTTATTAAACTTGGCAAGAGTGGAAGTGAAATCAGGGACATGTTAGTCCAAGTTTATAGGCATAATGCCATGAATGAAACAGCAGTATACAAATGGATTAAACGTTTTTCTATAGGGAGAGAAAGTGTCACTGATGAAGAGAGGTCAGGATGGCCAGTAACCAGCAGAACTGACAAAAACATTGCAAAAACTTGTACCAAATGGACAAACTGTTAACCAAATTTACTATTTGGAAGTGCTGAAAAGACTGCATGAAAAAGTGAGACGAAAACATCCTGAACTTTTTCCCAACAACTCATGGCTCTTGCATCATGACAATACATCATGGCACTGTCTGTAAGGGAGTTTTTAGTCAGTAAACAAAAACCGTGTTCGTACACCCTCCCTAATCACTTGATCTGGCCCCCAATGACTTTTTTCTTTACCTAAAGATAAAGGGAATATTGAAAGGAAGGCATTTTGATGACATTCAAGACATCAAGGGTAATATGATGACAGCTCTGATGGCCATTCCAGAAAAAAAGTTCAAAGTTGCTTTGAAAGGCGGACTAGGCACTCACATTGGTGCATATCTTCCCAAGGGGAGTGCTTGGAAGGTGACTGTAGTGATATTCAGCAATAAGGTGTGTAGAATGTTTTTCTAGGATGAGTTTGCGAACTTGTCAGCCCCTGTAGTGGGGGGCGTGAGGGGTGTCCACTTTTAGCTCTAATATATGTAGAGTTTGGTTTATAGTAGATTCCCAGACATCTGGTGAAACAGAAGAAAGGGTAGAAGGGGGCAAAGACGAACTACCCAGAGACATGAGTTTCTGATTTTATTGGACACTAAGAAGTTGTTCCACTGATGGTTAAACTGTACTCAAAGACATTTGGAATATGAAGCAAGCTACTCAAGCTATCAATGAAGAAACCACTTTTATCCTTTCTTTTAAAAATTCTGATGTCTTAGTCATTATCTGTGGCACGACAGATGATGACAATAGAACTATTTGTCATATTACAAATGGTAGATTAAGGGATGAACACATGAACTAAGTGGGTAGATAGGCCTATTATAACGGAGAATACAGTTTGATTAATACAAGCAACTGCTGGGGAACTCAGAAAAAAATACTGTTAAAAAGAAAAGGTCCTTGGGAGAAAAATTTATGTAGGGAACTTAAAATAAGTGAAAATGATGTATACATGCTACAGGAAAAAAAGATCTATACTTGTTTCTCACTTTAGCTCCACTTCTAAATCTAACTAATGGAACAAGCAGAAATCATAGCTGTGTGTGGCTGCCTCTGTGTGTGAACTTAAAAACCATTTAAGATACCTGAATTACATAAATGATGCTATTTCACATTCTACATTTGCCTCTGGTGTGTAAAATAAGTTGTGACTAATGTGAACTAATAATGAACAAGTTCCTAGTGAATAACTTTCCACCTTTAGACCTAATGCAAATCAAAATTTTAAAAACAAAAATGTGTGGTGAACTTACATAAAATCTTGTTGGAAATTGTTAAATCTCTTCTTTCTTTAACTGACATCCAGAAGCAATCTGACAAAAGAACTAATCTGAATATTTTGGCATCTTGCACATTATTAATTTGCTTTTCTAAATCAGTCTCTGCTATTGAATTAGGGATGTTGGGTTCCCTAAGAAAAAATTACCTGTTCCTCAGTCGCCATGAGTCGGATCCGACTCGACGGCACTTGGCTTGGCTCAGGAGAAGACTTGGTGATTTGCTCCCATTAAGATTAGAGCCTAGGGGCAGTTGTATTCTGTCCCATAGGGTCACTATGAATTGGAATTGACTTGATATGCACAACAATAAGAAAAATTAAGTTTCTTGTACTGTGGGGGCTTGCATATTGCTGCAATGCTAGAAGTTGTGTCACCAGTATTCAGATACAAGCAGGGTCACCCATGGAGAACAGGTTTCAGACTAGGAAGCAGGACTCAGCAATCCATTTCTGAAAAGAATTAGCCAGCCAAAATAGCAGTGGAACATTGTCCTAATCATCTAGTACTACTATAACAAAATACTATGAGTAAATGGTTCTAACAAAGAAAAGTTTATTGTCACATGGGACAGCAGGCTAGATGTCTGAATTCAGGGTGCCAGCTCATGGGGAACACACTGTCTCTGTGGGCTCTGAGGAAGGTCCTTGTGTTACATCAGTCTTTCTTTGGTCTGGGAACATCTCGGTGCAAGAACCACAGGTCCAAAGGACATAACCTGCTGTTAGTGCTGCTGTCTTGATGGTGTGAGGTCCCCCTTCTCTGCTTCCTTTTTCTTTTATCTCTTGTAGGATAAAAGGTGGTGCAAAACCCATCCCAGAGAAACTTCCTTTACATTGAAACAGGAAGGTGATCCTAGGAAGAGTGTTACAATCTCACCCAGTTATTAATGACAGGCAGATATTAGGATTTATACCATAGGAAAATCACAAAATAAAGGGCAGTCACACTGGAAACGTGGCCATTGAAATCATGGCCCAGCCAAATTGTTATATACATTTCCAGGGTGGGGAGGGACACAATTCAATCTATGGCAAACATTGTCTGATATAATGCCAGAAGATGAGCCTGCCAGTTTGGAAGGCACTCAAAAGATGACTGGGGAACAGCAGCCCCCTCAAAGTAGAGTTAACCCTAATGACGTGGATGGAGTAAAGCCTTTGGGACCTTCATTTGTTGATGTGTCACAACTCAGAATGGGAAGAAACAGCTACAAACATCCATTAATAATCGGACCATGGAACATATGAAATACGAATCTAGGAAAATTGGAAATCATCAAAAATGAAAGGAAAACATAAACATCAATATCCCAGGCATTAATGAACTGAAATGAATTGGTATTGGCCATTTTGGACCATCAGATAGTCTGCTGTACTGGGAGTGACAGCTTGAAGAGGAACCGCATTTCATTCCTTGTCAGAAAAAAAAACATTTCAAGATCTGTCCTGAAATACAGTGCTGTCAGTCACAGGGTAATATCCATACTCCTACAAGGAAGGCCACTAAATAAGGCTATTATTCAAATTTATACACAACCATTAAGGCCAAAGATGAAGGAAAGGAACATCTCTACCAGCTTCTTCAGTTTGAAATAGATCAAACATGTAATCAGGATGCACTGATAATTGCTGCTGATTGACATGCAAAAGTTGGAAACAAAGACGAAGGATCAGTAGCTAGAAAATATACCCTTGGTGATAGAAACAATACTGGAGACCACATGATAGAATTTTGCAAGACCAATGGTTCTCACTTGCAGATACATTTTTCAGCAACATAAATGGCAATTTTCAGCAGGGACCTCACTGCATGTAACACACATGAATCAGCTAGACTACCTCTGTGGGAACAGATGATGGAAGAGCTCAATATTATTAGTCAAAGCAAGGCTAGGTGTGGTGTAGACCATCAATTGCTCATATGCAAGTTCAAACTGAAACTGAAGAAAATTAGAAAAAAATCATGACAGCCAAAGTATCACCTTGACTATATTACACCTGAGTTTAGAGACTATCTCGAGAATAGATTTGATGTTTTAGTCAGCTAGAGCTGCTCTAACAGAAATACCACCGCAGTGGATGGCCATAACAAAGGAAGGTTTATTCTTACACAGTCTGGTAGGCTACAAGTCCATATTCAGGGCGTCCACTCCAGGGGAAGGCTTTCCCCCTCCTCGGCTCAGGAGGAAAGTCCAGTATTGCATCAATCTTTGTCCAGGGAGCATCCTGGCGCAGGAACCTCGGGTCTGAAGGACGCGCAAGGTTCCCAATTCTCTGCCTACTTCTCTGTCCTTTTATCTCCCATAGGATGAAACGATTAGGGGTGGGGCAAGCCACACTCCAGGGAAAGTCCCTTTATGGTGGAGCTGGGAGGTAATTCTATGAAGAGATTTACAGCCCCATCCTAATCCTTTAACAGACAGCACTGAAAAACAACAAAATGGAGGACAGTCACAAGATACTGGGAATCATGGCGCAGCCACGTGGCTACACCTATTTTGGGGGGGACAGAATTCAATCCATGACAAATACTTATTACCAAAGATCAGGGAAGTTGTGGGATGACATCAAAGATATCATTTGTGAAGGAAGCAAGAGGCCATTTGTCATGGATTGAGTTGTGTCCCTCCAAAAATATGTGTAGTCATGTGGCTGGGCCATGATTCCCAGTGTTCTATGATTGTTCTCCATTTTGTGGTTTTCCTATGCTGTAAAAGGATTAGGGTGGGACAGTAAATCCCTCTATAGGATCACCTCCCTGCTCCACTGTAAAGGGAGGTCCCCTGGAGTATGGCTTGCCCCACCCTTTACCTTTTCATCCTACAAGAGATAAAAGGAAGGGGGAGCAAGACGAGAACTGGGAACCTCACACCATCAAGAACGCAGCACCAGGAGAAGAGCACGTCCTTCAGACCTGAGGTTCCTGTGCCAAGATGCTCCCTGGACAGAGACTGATGTAATACCGGATTCTCCTCCAGGGCTGACCAGTGGGAAAGCCTTCCCCTGGAGCAAACATCCTGAATTTGAACTTGTAGCCTACCAGACTGTGTAAGAATAAACTTTCCTTTGTTAAAGCCATCTAATATTTCTATTAGAGCAGCACTAGCTGACTAAACCACCATTAAAAAGAAAGAAAAGACCAAATTGGATGTCAGAAGAGAATCTGAAACTTTCTCTTGAATGTCGAGCAGCTAAAGCAAAAGGAAGAAATGGTGAGGTAAAAGAACTGAACAGAAGATTTCAAAGGGTGGCTCAAGAAGACAAAGTAAAGTATTATAATGACATATGCAAAGATCTTGAGACAGAAAGCCAAAAGAGAACTTGCTTTGTGTTTCTCCAAGAGAACTGAAGAGGAAATTTGAGCCTCAAGTTG
Source organism: Heterohyrax brucei (assembly GCA_028571685.1). NCBI lineage: Eukaryota > Metazoa > Chordata > Mammalia > Hyracoidea > Procaviidae > Heterohyrax > Heterohyrax brucei. Next base: position 139,905,579 of record CM053142.1, on the reverse strand, counting down.
CAATAGTGAAGGATTCTACAGGAAAAATACTAGATGATGCAGGAAGCATCAAAAAGAAGATGGAAGGCATACACCGTCATTATATCAAGAAGAACTAGTTGACCATTCAACCATTTCAAGAAGTAACATACAATCAGAAACCAGTGGTACTGAAGGAAGAAACTGAAGCTACATTGAAGACACTAGTGAAAAACAAGGCTCCAGGAATTTGGAATATCAACTGTGATGTTTCAACAAACAGATGCAGCACTGGAGGTGCAAACTTGTCTGTGCCAGACAATTTGGAGGACAGCTGCCCAGCCAGCCACCTGGGAGAGTTCCATATTTATTCCTGTTTCCAAGGAAGGTGATCCAGGTGAATGCAGAAATTATGGAAAAAGATCATTAATATCACACACAAAGACTATTTTTCTAAAGACCCCTCAAACACACGGGAAACTGCTGGAAATTCAGGCCAGATTCAGAAGAAGACATGGAACTAGGGATATCATTGCTGATGTCAGATGGATCTTGGCTGAAAACAAAGAACAGCAGAAAGATGATATTTGTGTTTTGTTGATTATGCCAAAAGCATCCAACTGTGTGGATCATAATAAACTCTAGATAATATTGTGGACAATGGGAATTCTAGAACACTTAATGGTGCTCATGAGGAATCTGTACATGGATCAAGAGGCAGTTATTCAAACAGAGGAAGGGGACAATGCATGGTTTAAAGTCAGTAAAAAATTTGTGTCCGGATTGTATTCTTTCTACATAACTATTCAGTCTATATCCTAGGAAATAATCTGAGAAGCTGAACTATAGGAAGAATGGGGCATCAGAGCTGGAAGAAGACTCATTAACAACCTTTGTTATGCAGATGACACAACCCTGCTTGCTGAAAGTGAAGAAGACTTAAAACACTTAATCATGAAGACCAAAGACCACAGCTTCCAGTATGGATTGCACCTCAACATCAAGAAAAAAAAAAAATCCTCGCAACTGGGATCAATAAGCAGCATGATAAATTGAGAAAAGATTGAGGTTGCCAAGGATTTCATTTTACTTGGATCCACAATCAACACCTATGGAAGGAGTACACAAGAAATCAAAGTCTGCTACAAAAGATCACCTTAAATTTGAAAACTAAGCTGCTCCTGACCCAAGCCATGGTATTTTCAATTGCATCATATGCATGCAAAAGCTGGGTAAATTAAGAAAGGCAGAAGAAGAACTGACACCTTTGAACTGGGATGTTGGAGAAGAATGTTAAATACACCATGGACTGCCAAAAGAACAAACCGATGAATCTTGGAAGCAGTACAACCGGAGTGCTCCTTAGAAGCAAGGATGGTGAGACTGTGTCTTAGAAACTTTTGGGCATGTTGTCAAGAGGGATTAGCCCCTGGATAAGGGCATCATGCTTGGTAAAGTAGAGGGTCAATGAAAAAGAAGACCCTCAACAGAAGAGATTCACACAGTAGCTGCAACAATGGGCTCAAGCATAACAATGACTGTGGGCATGGCGTGGGACCGGGCAGTGTTTCATTCTGTTGTATATACGGTCACTGTGAGTCGGAACTGATTCAAGGGCATCTATGAACATCAACAACTTATTAAATAGACATGACTTATTACTCTTCTACTCAGCATTTTAGTGCAGGTTGAAAACAAAGTCACTTAGCAAAAAATAGATTTTATAAAGAAGGGAAAATGGGTAATCTACTATAATGATAATTGCAAAATCTTATTCTGTGAAAGATAACATTTGATAGCATTTCTTTTATTAATCAATTAGATATCAAAAGCCAGATATCAAAAGAGAAATACAATAAATTATTAAAGGCTTATGCATACATTAAAGTCATTAATGTTAGCTTTCATTTCATAAATGAAAATTTCTACTCAAACTATTCATATAAAAATAAAATGCTAACATACTTGCCATCATCGTGACACCTTGATGCTTAGTTCTGTTATATTTACATAAAGTCAGTGGTTTACAACCTCGGGTGCACATTAGAATTGTCTGGGAAGATGAGAAAATCCTTCTGGTGTCTTAGTGGTTAAGTGCTACCTACGTCTGCTAACCAAAAGATCAGCAGCTTGATTCTGCCAAGCACTCCTTGAAAACTCTGTGGAACAGTCCCACTGTGTTCTGTGGGGTCACTGTGAGTCTGAATCGACAGCAGTGGGTTTTTCTGCCCAGGCAGCAGCTCAGACTAATAAATCAGAATCTGTCAAAGGTGTAGCACGGCATTTTTGCAACATTTCAGGTGATTCCAATGTATCATTGTCTTTGTTATCTAGTGCTGCTGTAACAGAAATACTGCAAGTGGGTGTCTTTATTTTCTCACAGTTTAGGAAGCTGAAGGTCTGATTTCAGGTGCCTAGTTGTAGGGGAAGTTTTTTTTTCCCTCTGTCAGCTCTGAAGGAATATCCGTGTCTATTCTGAGCTTGTACTCCTCAGAAATCTTCCTGTGCTTGTCCTGTGTCTTTCCACCATCTCTGCTTTGTTTGTTTAACCTCTTTCATATCTCAAAAGACGTTGACTCAGGACACACCCTACACTAATCTTGTCTCATGAAGGTAAGAACGCCCATCTATTCCCCAATGGGATTATAACTATAGGCATAAGAACCCGTTGCCCTCAAGTTCTAACTCAAAGCCACCAAATAGGAGAGAGTAAATCTGCCTCTTAGGGTTTCCATCGGACAGCTGGTAGATTTGAACTGCCAACCTTTTGGTTAGCAACCAAGCTCCTAATCACTGTTGCCACCAGGGCTGCAAACCACAGGCATACAGGTTAGGATTTGTAACACATCTTTGTTTGTTGACACATAATTCAATCTATAGCAGCCATTTAGGTTGAGATCCAGCAATTTAAGTGATCCCTGAACAAGAGTCAGTTTAATCATTACTACGGTTAGAACTGTTTCCTCCCGTGCCCTGACTCGATGGAACTTGGCTGGCACTACAAGAAGTCAAGTTAGCCAGGTCTGACAATTAAGTCTGTGAACTTAATTATTCTCAGAGCTACATACCTCATTGCTAAATATCACTACAGTCACCTTCAAAGTACTCTCCTTGAAAAGCTATGCACTGACACCAGCACCTAGTCCATCCTTCAAAGCAATTTTGGAACTTTTTCTGGAATGGTCATTGCACAGGATGCATAGTGGCAAGTTCCCAAACTTAACTGTATAGTTGTTTGTGAGGGAGTTTTTAGACAGTAAACAAATAAGTATATTGGAATACTCTCCCTACTCACCTGATCTGGCCCCCAGTGATTTCTTTCTTTATGGAAAGATAAAGGAAATACTGAAAGGAAGACATTTTGGTGACATTTGGGACATCAAAAATAATGCAACAACAGCTCTGATGGCCATTCCAGAAAAAGAGTTCCAAAATTGCTTTGAAGGGTGAACTAGTTGTTGGCATGCGTGCATAGCTTCCCATGGGGAGTACTCTGAAGGTATTCAGCAATGAGGGAGGCAGCACTTTGTCTAGGATGAGTTTGCAAGCTTAGCTGTCAGTTCTTGTATGCCAGTGTTTCACTCTCAGGCTCTTCAGTGCCCGACAGGAGTATGTCTTAGTTTGCTAGTGCAGCAACAAAAACACACCACAAGTTGGTGGCTATAAATAACAGAAATGTATGTTCTCTCAGTTATGGAGGCCAGAAGTCTGAATTCGGGGCACAGGCCCTGGGGAAGGTTTTGGTCTCTTTCAATTGCTAGTAGCAGCCCGCACTCTTTGGCATTCCTGGGCTTGCAGATTCCGCAGCCTTTATCTTTCATGTGGGCTTTTCCCTGTGTGTATCTCTTTCTGTGTCTGTAAACCAAAAACAAGCCAGTTCCCGTTGATTGTGACTCATGGCAACACCATGTGTGTTTCACACTAGAAGTGTGCTCTGTGGGGTTTTCTATGGCTGAGTTTTCAGCAGCAGCTCACCAGGTCTTTCTTCCAAGGCACCTCTGGGCAGACTTAAATCTCGGATTTTTCTGTTAGTAGGTGAGCTCAATAACAGTGTTCACTGTACAGGAACTCTTCTTTTTGTCCTTCCATTTATAAAACACCACCCAGAAGGGGTTAAGTTTAAGATCTGCCCCACTCTGGTATGTCTCATTAACATAACAAAATAAAACACCTATTTGCAACAGGATCGTGTTAGAGGTTCAAGGTGTTAGAACTTCAACATATATTTTTGAGGGACACGATTAAATCCGTAACAGTGCATAGTAATACGGTGAATGAGCAAACACACATTATTTCCAAACATGGCCATGGAGGAAGGTCATCACTATTTAAAGAAATCAAATTCGTATACAGCACAGACAGAGATGATGTGACTCATTTAGTTACATTATACTTCTCTGAGTCACCTGGCATTTGGCCAGTAGAAGAGTTTCAGAACCTGATGTTTCAGATCCTTGTCCTATAGACATTTTTATCCCGGGAGCTGGAGTGATGATGCAGCTGACTGAACTGGTACAGGGAGCTTCTTTAGGGAAAAGTGGGAAGTCAGTGACTGTGGTCCCATGCTTACATAACCATGTGTTATACAAGCGACCTATGGAATGTGATTAAACATTATTCTTGCCTCCTTCTAGCAATTTAAACTCTTTTCAGTGGGGAATAAATGCGGATTAAATCTTGGGCAGCCCAGGTGTTGGCCACTCTCAGGGTCAGTCACTTTCAGTTGTAAAATACAATCATTTTAGGAACTTATTATGTTCCGTTTCACTTACTGGTTCTTAGAACTCCAAATTGGAGTCAGGGTTAAGTCATCACCTCTTCTCCAGTCCTGGCCTTCTTCAAAGGACTGCAGTGCGTAGTCTGTGGTCCTCTGCTCTCTCCTTTCTCCTAGTTCACCTTTTCTACTAGTAATGTCTCTCTGACTGGGGTCAAAAATGAGAGAAGAGGAAAATAAAGAGAATGTAACAGTTGTTACTCGACTGAGACTCCTGAATGGGGCTGAGACCACTAAACAGGTGTAAGTAATAGTCGGTTCTTTTTCTGACTGGGGGGCTTTCCTGGATCTCCAGAGGCTCCTTGTTATTCCCCTTGTTCTACAATTCCCTTGACCTGCAGGGATCAATCTTGGTTCTAAGAAGCCATTTGTGATGCCTTGCTCATCCAGAAGAATACCTCTAAACCTCCTTTAACTGAGGTCTCCATGCCCTTCTGGGCAGCCCTGGTAGACCATGAAGACCCCACAGTGCTCTTGTTTTTGACTCACACTAATCCATGGGAAGCACTTACGCATCCCTTGCCTCCCTGTGATCTGGGGCCAGCCCCAGCTCTGTGAAGCAGCATCCTTCTGCTTACCCCAGTGAGACAGCTGCTTCTAGATTTCCAGGGTTTAAGAGTCAGACACTAATTCCAGTCTGTTTTACCTTTCTTAGGCCTGAAAGAAGCACCAGTCTTCTTTGTCCCCCAGTTACAGGGAGCATGTTCCAAAGCTTTCCACCTGGTGGCCTTGAAGTCTTCATCTTCAAGATACGCCCCTATTGTCTAGCAGGTGCATCTCCACTGTCAGAGGTCAGTCTCTTGAAACAAAGCCTGAAATAGGGATTCTAGCTCAAGTGATTCACTAAGGAAATGTTCTCATTAGAAGAGGAATGAGGAGAACAGGCTAAAGCTGGGGCAGCAGCAAGTTCATAAGAACATGACCCCAGCTGAAGACTAGCGTTTGTCTGATCCCAGACTACAGTTCTACGACCGAAACTGTACCACAAAGAGAGAGCCTCCTAGAGATAAGGAGTTCAGTTTCTGTACCCTCCTGTTAGGTAGACCAAAGTATGCTGGGGTGCTGGGCTGTGGTTGTGTAGTCTCCCAGTAGCTGTCAGGTGGAGGGTAATTCTCTAGAGAAGAGGGCAGCTGAGTGTTGTTATGACAGAAAAACTGGCACCAATTGGCCATGGGGATTTGGAAGGTCATTAACAATGTTTGCTACACCCACCCCTTCTCTACTCCCAGCCTGGCCTCTCTCTCTCCTTGAAGATGTCTTCCTCCCCAGTCTCACCCTTCTATACTCTCAGGCTCCTGTTTATGTTTTTGGCCTCTTGCAGCAATTCAGGAGTTGTGGAACACATTCTTGGAGACATTGTCTTTTAAATGTACTAAGGGGGAGGACTTGATAGCAGAGTAGTTAAGAGCTTGGTTACTCACCAAAGGGTTGGCAGTTCGAATCCTCCAACCACTTCTTGGAAATCTTATGGGGCAGTTCTACCCTGTCCTACAAGGTCGCTGTGAATCATTATTGACTCAGTGTCCATGAGTTTTGTGTTTTCTTTATAGGGGGAACTCTGGGAATATAGTGTTTAAGAGTTATGGCTGCTAATCAAAAGGCTGACAATTCAAATCCACTAGGCGCTCCTCAGAAACTCTATGGGGAAGTTCTGTGCTGTTCTATAGGGTCACAATGAGTGGGAATTGACTCGACAGCAACATGCTTGGTTCTTTTGTTGGGGAGGGTTAGGAGACTTTCTCACTTTTTTGGTATCTGACATCTATCGTGTAACCCTTGCAGTTGAAATGGAGATAAGAGAAGTGTCATCCCAAATGACAGTAGCCTGCTATGGCAATAACTATCCAGGACTGGATGCTGATAGCAATCTAGTTTGCCCCATTCCATACCTGACTCACTCATCTATGCCAAGAAACTTGGAAGGCAGTGCTCTGTCACCCACCTGGAAGAGAGTCATATTTGTGCCCAATCTAAAGAAAGGTGATCCAACAGAATGTGGAAATATCAAATAATGTCACTAATATCACACAGAAATAAAATTTTGCCAGTGGTGACATTAACAGTTTCAACAGTGAATTGACAGACAATTGCAAGAAATTCAAGCTGGATTCAGAAGAGGACTTAGAATGAGGTATATCATTGCTGACCTCAAGCAGATCCTGGCTGAAAACAGAAAATACCAGGAAGATATTTACTTGTGTTTTATTGACTATACACAGGCATTTGACTGTGTGGATCATAACAAATTATGGATAACATTTAGAACAAGAATCCCAGAACACTTAATTGTGTTCATAAGAAACCTGCACATAGACCAAGGGCCAGTCGTTTGAGTACAACAAGGGGAACTGCATGGTTTAAAGTAAGAGAAGGTATACTTCAGGGTTGTATTCCTTTCCATACGTATTCAATCTGTATGCTGAATAAATGTGAAGAAGAACTGGCAACAGAACTGAAGGTAGACTCATTAACAATCTGCATTACACGATGTACAACTTTGCTGGCTGAAAGTGAAGATGAGTTGAAGCACTTACGGATGAAGATCAAAGCTTATAGCCTTCAGTATAGACTATACCTCAGCATCAAGAAAACAAAAATCTGCACAACTGGACCAATGAGCAACATCATGATAAAGAGAGCAAATACTGAGGTTGCCAAGGATTTAATTTTACTTGGATCCACAGTCATGCCCATGGAAACAGCAGTTAAGAAATCAAACATTGTATTGCGTTGGGCAAATCTGCTGCAAGAGACCCGAGGACTAAGGTGTGCCTGACTCGAACGATGGTGTCTTTAGCCACTTCATATGCTTGCAGTAGTAGAACAACAAATAAGGAAGACAGAAGAAGAATTGATGCCTTTAAATTATGGTGTTGGGAAGAATATTGAAAATCCTGTGGCCTGCCAGAAGAACAAACAAATCTGTCTTGGAAGAAGTATAGCCAGAGTGCTCATTAGAAACAAAAATGCTGAGACTTCATCTCACATACTTCAGACGTTTTATTAGAGTATCGGTCCCTGGAGAAGAACATCAGGCTTGGTAAAGTAGAGAGTCAACAAAGAAGAAGACCCTCAACAAGATGGGTAGACACAGGATTTGTAACAATGGGCTCAAATATAGCAATGACAGTTTGAAGATAGCACATGACCAGGCAGTACTTTGTTCTCTTGTACATGAAGTCTCTGTGAGTCAGAACTGACTTGATGGCACCTAATAACAAAACAACAACATACCTGACTACCTTGATGGAGCTGTATTATCCACGTGTTTCCAACAGTTAACTAGGTTATCATAGTTTCTCATTTATGGGACTTAGCCAGTATCATATAGGTAGTAACGGACTTTGGTAGTGGGTAGTGTGACAGACTTGTCAAAATTGGAACTTGGAAGCCAGTGGAACAGAAAATGTCCAAAGGTTGGAGAAAAAAAAGACTGAACTTAGTTGGGATAGGCATCTAGCCAGGCTGATAAAATGTACTATTTTGGAGAACATTTATGCACTCCAGTGCATCAGTGGAGTAGCAGGTAATGGGTGGTGGTCTGTAGGTCAGCAAGAGGTGGAGCTGCAGGAGACTGGAAACAGTACGATGATGTAAGGTCTTGTGACAAACCACTGATTGGCATCAGAAAATTTTGGCATGAATCAGCAAAGCCTCAGGTACAGTTTGGAGTCCCAGTTGGAAGGATGGAACACTGATCAGAGTAAGTCAGGATGTGATCTCAGAAGAGACAAGAGTATCAAAAGTGTGACCTTAGGGCAGTAATGCGAGAACTAGGTCACTGTTGGTAGAACTTGGACCTGAGGTCGCAGTACAGCTAGAAATGGTTGACGTGGTGGCAGAGCCACCTGGACCACAGTGTTAGTTATCTAGTGCTGATGTAATGGCAATACCACGAGTAAAGGGCTTTAACAAACAACTTTATTTTCTAATAGTCTAGGAGACTTGAATTCCAAAGTCATGGCACCAGCACCAGGGGAAGGCTTTGTCTTCTGTCTTTTCTGGGGAAAGGTCCTTATTGTCCAATCTAATCTAGGAGCTTCTTATGTCAGGAGCCATGGGCGAGCCCCCAGGCCCCGACATACAGGAAGCTTGTAGGGCTGAAAAAGCCCGCGAGCGCCAAGTTTGAAAAAGCCCACGCCCGTGAAATTCAAAAGGCCCGCGCGCGCGAAAAACTTCCTGCCTGATGTCACTGCCTTAGTCCTATGTATATCCAATCCCCAGCCGACAACTACCTCACTCCAAATGTCACTCCATCCCTACGTCACTTGATCCCTCCCTCTATTCCCGCTGCTATAAATATACCTCATTTTAACAATAAAACCTTGAGGCTTGATCAGAACTTTGACTTGCCTCCATTTCTTCGCCTCTTCCTGTCCCACCTTTACTTTCACAGGCTCCCTCTCGTCCCTTCGTTGATTTGTCCCGCGGGCCGGGGCATTCTTAGCCAGGGAACTCCAGGTCTAAGGGCACACTTTGCTCCTGGCACTTCTTACCTGGTAGGAAGAGGTTCTTCTCTGCTCACTCCTCTCTTTTAGATCTCAAAAGAAATTGAATGAAGAGACAGCCTTTATCTTATAGATTGAGTCCTGCCTATTGACATAACTGCTTCTCATTCTGTCTTATTAGCATCACAGAGGCAAGATGTGGAACACACAGGAAAATCACATGGTGGACTATCAGGGAATCATGGCCTGGACAAGTTGACACACATTCTGGGGGGACACAGTTCAATCCATAACTACCGTGGACTCTGGATTCTGGAAGTTCCTCTTGACTGAGGTAGGAGAGACTGTGGTGGGCCTGGAGGGTCCTGTTAATGGATAGTTCAGTTGTGAAGAGTAGAGTGTCTCAGAGTCAGGAATTAGATAGTGATGGTATTCCCCGTCTATCCTCCTTTGCTAGGCATCCCACCTACTATCTTTCATTCACTAGTAAACTCAAGTCTTCATGTAATTCAGACTATTGTTTTCCTAGGGCTGCTGTAACAAATTACCACAAATTAGCTTGTCAGAAGAGAAATTTATTGTCTCACAGTTTTTGGAGGCCAGTAGTCCAAGTTCAGGGTGTCAATAGGACCATGCTTTCTCTGCAGGCTCTAGAAGATCCTTTCCTCATATTTCCCAGCCTTTGGTACCCCTATGTTTCATTGGCTAGTAGATGCTTCTTCATAGGTCCATGGTCCCTCTCTGTTTCTGTTTCTTCCTGTCTTTTATAAGGGGTCCTTCAGATTCAATTAGGAATCACCACATGCCAGTGTGACCTCATGTTAATGTAGCTAGTAACATCTTCAAAGACCACATTTCCCAAGCAAGGCCATTGTCATGGTTTGAATTGTGTCCCCCCAAAAATGTGTGCAGCCATGTGGCTGGGATATGGTTCCCAGTATCTTGGAAATGTCCTCCATTGTGTGGTTTTGCTAACCTGTATGTTAAAGGATTAGGATGGGGCTGTGAATTCCTGCTATGGGGGAAGTTTCCCTGGAGTATGGCTTGCCCCACCCTTAATGCTTTTAGCTCGCAAGGAATAAAAGGAAAAAGAACCAAGGACAATTTGAGAACCTCGCTACCATCAAGCAAGCAGCACCGGGAGCAGAGCGCGTCGTTCAGACCAGAGGTTCTTGCGTTAGGACACTCCCTGGACAATGACTGATGCAATACCGGACTTTCCTCCAGAGCCGTCAAGGGGAAAGTCTTTCCCTGGAGCGGACACCCTGAATATGGACTTGCAACCTACCGGACTGTGTAAGAATAAATCTTTCTTTGTTAAAGCCATCCACTCTGTGGTATTTCTGTTAGAGCAGCCCTAGCTGACTAAAACAGCCATGTTCTGGTACCAGCTATTAGGGCTTCGGCATAACTTTCTGGAACATGCAATGTGATCCATAGGGCTGAGTTTGCCTGAATCGTCACTAGATCTCTTTTCATACTTACAAATACCAAAGCTAGAGTAACACAAAGAAAATTCTGAGAATTTTTTTAGCTTGGCAGCAGGTGAAATAACAAGGCCATGATAGTGTCAAGTACCATGTGAAACAACAATGGCACTTGTCAACTGTTACTGTAGTGGGTGTTACCTTTGATAAAATAGCCCAGCTGTACAAAAGAGGGGAAAAAAATAAGTGACTGTTGTGGGAATAGATGATAAAATTCTTGTCTCTGCACCCACAAAGTTAAAGGTGACCTAAGCAGATCATCATGCTTCACTCTGAAATGATTCTAGTTTCTAGAGTATGTTTCTTTTTGTTAAACTGTACAAAACAAAAAACCACCAGGAAGGTCAGCCAGGAATAAGAGCATAATAATACCAACCAATATGCAGCTATTTCTCTGAATCCTATAAGCTAAGCACTATTATTATCTCCATTTGCATGTGAAGAAACAGAAGCTTAGGAAAAGTGGAATTAGGTACCCAAGTACACACTATGAGTGAGAAGGGGAGTATGACTCAGGGCATCCCTCTGTTCTGGAAGCAAAGCATTTATGTCCTCCCCAGTGGTGCAAGCCCTATGATGGGGAGGAACATTGTTAGCTGCCCACCCCTGTGTTCAGTCCCCCTCTTCTCTTCAGCAAGAGAATCTTTCATTTACTCAGAATGGTAATACCAAAGAACTGTAAATTACCAGTGCAGTCAATACACTGTATTATAGCCCCTGGTAATGGATTTCCTGTGCCCATGCCCATTGCAATGAAGCCTGTAATAATACTAATGATAAATGCAAACCTACTGTCATCCAGTTGATTTCAGCTCATAGCCAATCATAATAATAGTGATTCTGACTCACAGCCAATTGTAATAATAATAGTTAAAATAATCAGTTGCCCTGAAGTCAATTCCAACTCGTGGCACCCCTATGTGTATCAGAGTCACACTGTGTCCATAGGGTTTTCAATGGCTGAATGTTCAAAAGTGGACTGCTAGGCTTTTCTTCTACAGTAACTCTGGGTAGATTCAAACCACTGACCTTTCAGATAGCAGCTGAAGACATTAACTGTTTACACCATCCAGGGTCTCTATCACAATAAAAAAAGCCAAAAAACCCTCCACTGCTGTCTAGTCGATTCCAAGCCATGGCAACCCTGTAGGAGACAGAGTAGAAGTGCCTCATAGGGCTTCCAAGGAGCACCTGGTAGATTTGAACTGCTGACCTTTTGGTTGGCAGCCATAGCTTTTAACCACTATACCACTAGACTTTGTAACAGTTAATAATAATGATAGCCAACATTTAATCAGAGCTTACTGTGTGCCAGGTATTGTTTTAAGTACTTTATATAGATCATGGCATTTATTTGTTTATTTAGTTATGTTTTTTAATAAGTTGGTTATATAGAATTTATGATATATTTTTCCATATAAACCATATTATAAATAACGAAGTTCCCAGCTGGTTCGTTAAAGCATTGCTCAATCCATAATGTCATAAAACCAAAGTACTTGTTTGGGTTTTAGGTCCTGCAAGGAGAGATAAAGTAAGAATAAGAGGACAAGGGTCGGGGGAGCCTACTGTCTGTGAGTTGATTCTGACCCATAGCAACCCTGTAGGACAGAGTAGAACTGCCCCATAGAGTTTCCAAGGGGCACCTGGTAGATTTGAACTGCTGACCTTTTGGTTAGCAGACATATCACTTAACCGCTATGCTACCAGGGTATAGAGAATACTTTGACTGTGGAAATTTTTGAAATAGATGAATTGGATCTTTGACAGTCTCTGTCCTTTTATGTCTCTGCTTGCTCTCCTCTGAGGGCTGATGCCAACTGTCCCTGTACAGCCTAAGTCTATAAGCTTTACTGAAAGCCTCCTCCATGCTTCATGATTCAAACCTCCACTTCAATTACAATTTACTTTGCTCACTGTAGACACTTCAGATAGATGTTCAGAGAAATACAAGCTAACTAAAGTGATTAACACCAATCTGTAAATGACCCAGAGTTGCTGGATTTTTCAACTGGTGTCTTTATTTATTTTTAAATCTAGTTAGGAAATGATCAAAAGAAGTTTCAGCAGTTGCAAGTGAGTATGTGCCATTATTTTCAGGTTGGCTGGCATGATGTGGAAAGAGGCCCATGTTGTCTAACATATTTTCATTGTGTAGTTAATCATCAGCCTTTGAAAGTCAATTTTTGTTTCACAAACAGTTGGATTCATGAACTAAATCTGAAAGCCAGGCTGAAAAGAAAATATTAGAAGTGTTTTGAGTGAATGTAGTATTCCTTGAATGAATGACTGGCCTCCTAACTGGCTTCCCAATGTATCTGTTTTGTATAGGACATACTAGTAGGGAGGTAACTCTGGGATGCTGGTCAGAGGAAACACCTCCCTTCTCAAACTACCTCATTCTTAAATGAGTACTGAATGAGTTACCCTGCAGATATGCCCACATGCATGGTTTGTGTGTTACTGTGCACGTGGTCACATCCAGTGCTGGTCCTGCCATTAGAAGAAATATATGAATATGTTCTACTTACTGGAATAATTGGAAGCAGAGTGCTTCATCATACAAAGTTATAGGCACTGTTACGGTTGCCCAAAGGTAGTCATTGAGCAAGTCAAGATGACAACAAGAGACAGGATGATGGATGTGCTTCTTGCCTTCCTAGACACACAAGTTCCCAAACCAATGATGCTGGAATTGACCATGATCTTCTCTAGGTTATTATGTAGGTACACAGGAACACTAACCACCAAGTAAGATGACCGGGGGGCCCAGGATCAGCAAAAAGGAACATGCATCCCCATGCACTGCAGCATTCCAAGTCCGTGGTTTTTCCTGTCCAACACAACTATGTGAGAAGTATTGGGCATTGTGCTTACTTCCATATGTCCTACTGCAAATAGGAGAAAGGATAGCTAGAAAATCTGGGTAGGATGCTGCGACACTAGACTTCACTCCCCACTGCTTTCCTACACAGCAGCACTAGTAAGACTGAACTTTAGTGATTGCTAGGCAGAAGAAGGCATCCTATGACAACCCTCCTCAGATATCCAGATGTCTTCCTTTGGAATTGGCTTTTAGCCTAAATATTAGGTACCAGGTACATGACCAAAACTAGACCTGAGCTCTGGTTCTGGCTTCATCACTAAGGTTGGTGATTCTGGGTACTTCAATAACGGGACCTCAGTTCCTAGGCAGATAAGGCAATCTCTAATGAAACTTCTATAGTTCTACTAAAATCAGAATATTTTCTTACATTAGAATTTATGATGTTGAATTTTATATGAAATTAGTGGACTGTACTCAGGGCACATAAAAATTTCTCAGTTATAAAATATGTTTTTGTTGTCTCAAGATTTAACTGTATTCTGTTGATGTTTGCGTGACCCATACTGCTAGATAGGCCAGCTCAAACTTCGAAACCTTGGACTAACTGGCTTGTAAATGCAAAGAATAATAAACTATTTTCTATCTCCAAAATTTCTGCTGATGCTACTGCTGAAACTGTTGTGCGTGTGTGTGTATTTAAGTGCCAAGTTTAGTCTCTGGGCTTAGAAGCAGACAGGAAAAGCCTGTAGTTAGCAGGAGGAATTCAGGGAAGCCTAAAGGAGAGATGAAATCGTAAAAGAGAAAACCAAAAAGACACGGTTGGATTGAAAACACGCCACATATCTTCCTAAACCAGAAAGAAAATGGAGACACTACTTGCTGAGAAGAACGAAGCAGCAGCAACTGACGGGGTTCTTACGGAGTAACAGGAAGGCCACCCGAGACAGGGGCCAGAGTCAGGCTCACTCCTTGAAGACAAGAAGAATTAAAGACGAGAAGTGGTCTCTCCTTCATGAAGAAATGTAAAAAAGAGAATGTCACAGAAGGCCACCTGAGACTGTGGTTGTTCTGGAGCTGGGGGCTTAAGGAGGCAAGAGGACCAGTACTATCTCAGAACCAGAAACTTAACTAGCCTGAATATCTCTGCAGGGCAAGAGTTACACATTAATACCTGAATTACTGTTTGTCTTGTCTTACATGACGCATGAACAATAATAAAAAAATACATGAATTCAAAATTAAACTAACTATGGAAAGAAAAACTATAATTCTAATAGGAAAACCAGGCCAAATACAACACAGCCAGATGCTGCCTGGCTACCACTACCAACTGCCCTGACAGGAAACACAACAGAGAGTCCCGGACAAAGGTGGAAACAAACGTACAGCAAAATTCTAAATCACACACACACAAAAATACCAGACTCACTGGCCTTACAGAGACTGGAGAAACCCTGAGTAAAGCCTCTGGACACCCTTTTAACTGAGTCCTGAAGAGTCTTGAGGTTCACCCATCAGTCAAAGATTAAACAGGCCCATAAAAAAACAAGCCAACAAAACACAAGACCAAAGGGGCACACAAGTCCCAGGGCAAGGACGAGAAGGCGGGAGGGACAGGAAAGCTAGTGATGGGAATCCACGGTAGAGAAAGTGAAGATGTTGACGTGTCATGGTATTGCCAACCAATGTCACACAACATCATGTCTATTAATTGTTAAATGAGAAACTGGTTTGCTCTGTAAACCTTCATCTAAAGTACAACACAGAAATTCTAATAGAAAATAAAAGATAATATATTTTCAATGTCAGAATAGGAAAAGGTTTGTTAAACTAGACCCGAAAAGCACTAATCATAAAAAAATTGTTGTCATTGTCAGGTGCACAGAAAAAACACGGCCAGGCGCTGTGCCATTCTCACAGAGGTTTGAGCACCTAGCTGCAGCGCCTGTGTCAGCCCGTCTCGTGCAAGTTCTCCCCACTCCCTTTTTTAACATATCATTTAAAATTTTTATTCAGTCAAGTAAATTATAAGTGAATGAGAAGGCAAATTATAAACTGGGAGTATATATGTGAACTTAGAAAACTGAAAAAAGAGTGCTTGCACCTATACTATTTTTTAATTCTAATTTTACTACATAGATGTATTTTTAAGCCATTGGAAAGTCAGCTTTTCCTTGATTTAGTATTTGTCTAGATGATGTAACTCTTGGACTCATTTCCATAATTTTGAGACCATTGCTCCCACCTCTTTCTACTTGTTTTTCTGTTTTTGTTGTGTGAGAATAGAAACGTGTAGCTGCCCAAACCATCGCCTTGCCTCCCTACTCAGACTCTTTCTTTTCTCTCTCATTGCCTCTCTTTCTCTCTCTATTTTAAACTGTGTCTCAGTCAAAAAGGCCAAACATTGCAATGGAAAATGGGCAAATCATGTAAATTGTGAAATCACAAAAGGGGAAATGTTTAACACACACGAAAAGATACTCAACTTCATTAGCAATCAGGAAAATACAAATTTCCGGAAGGAGAAATCATTTTAAGTTCATTAAATGTATTAAAGTCTCATAATACCAAGTGAGAATGTGGCTGACGAAGCCGTGGCCTGGGCGCTCTTTTTGTGCCGCGGAACAGCCTTCCCTGCGACCACACAGAACTGTTCTCCTTTTCCTGGGGTCTCTTCCCTGTGCGTGTTTTTATTGTTGTGTTTTGTCAAATGCGAGACACCATCAATCGTAGATCTTATGTGTGTACCACTATACACTACTGTATGTTTTACTAAGGAAGAAGTTGCCAATTAAACTATGACGTGCTATTCATTGTAAGATGCATTGCAATTTCAAAGACATTAAAATGTGAATAAAAATGTGTCTTAGACATGAGATATCACACATCTCCTATAATGCTGTAATTACCTGAACATCCCAGTGGACTGTCAACTCCTTGAGGGCATAATCCAGTTTATTCCTTTTTCTATCCCTGATGTCTATTCCTCCTTTTTTTTAATTTACAAAGAAGAAGAAGACCCTGAAGGAGATGGGTTGACACGGTGGCTGCAACAATGGGCTCAAGTATAACAATAGTTGTGAGGATGGGGCAGAACTGGATAGTGTTTTGTTCTGTTGTACGTAGGTTTACTGTGAGTTGGAACCAACTTATCAACACCTAGCAACAACAACAACAATGCCTATTCTAACATCATGCAGTAACTTTTACTGAGTTAAATTGCTTCAAATTTGCATATTATTTTGGACAGACTAAATTACAAACAATCAAAGAATGTTTTCAAAAGTGTAGGAAATAAGAATTATCTGAAAAACTCGTATGTGACAGTGATTTTTCTTGCCATGGAGAGCATAGATTAGAATGGTGGATCAGGAGAAAAGCAATTGAGAATCACCATTATCTCAATATCATTGTTCCCATTGCAACACACATATTTATGAAGGTGAAAAAAAACATATCTACTTCTTAAAAATGAGAATGGTTCTGGCTAGAATGCCAAAGATTAAGAAATATTACAACTGCTGGTAGAAGGGTGGGAAAATGAGTAAAATTATTAGGGTACAATCGAACTCCTAGCCATTGCAGCAAAAACGTGAGAAGCCTTAAAGACTCTTGAACCCTTTGACCCAGAAGTTTGCTCCTTGACAGCTTGTCCTGGTCACCTTTTGTTGTCTTGGTGATGGTGATAGGACAGCAGGAGACAGTCTCTCAAGTGCTCGTGAGTAGTAGGAGTTTGCCTTCAAGAAGTAAATAAATAAGCCCTCAAAAATGTTTCTCAAAGAGGTATTTAAAAACACAGAAAATAAAAAAACAACCTAATTTTCTAAAATAGAGAATTTTAGAGACTTTTCATTATTTTTCCCAAGTATGTTACTTAGAAACTCATGTCTCGAAATTCTCCTTCAGGTGGGAGCAGAGATGTGAGGGGTGACAGCTTCCACAATCAGTTAAGGTAGAGAAAGGCTATCTACCTTATCTTCCTGTTGCTGCTGTTGTGTGTCCTTGAGTTGATTCCAAGTCAGTGACACTATAGAACAGACCAGAACTGCCCCATATGGTTTTCTAGGCAGAAGTCTTAACAGTAGCAGATGTCCAGGGCTTTCCTCCTGTGGAGCTACTCTCTGGGGGGGTTCAAACAGCCCACCTTTTGGTTAGCAGCCAAGCACTTACCCACTGTACTACTAAGGCTCCTTATCTTTCCCTTAGAGATTTGCAATGCACATTAAAGGATCTAAAAAGTTCTGCATAGATAAATCTCTTTGTTTGATCCAATGTTTACTAAATGTATGTAGTAGCAAAATCTTTTTCTTCTCAAACCAAAAAAAAGAAAAAAAACAAAAAAACAAAAAACTCACTGCTGTCAAGTTGATTCCGACTTACAGTGCCCCCGTAGAGCAGAGCAGAACTGCTTCAAAGAGTTTTCAATGAGCACGTGGCAGATTTGAGCTGCCCACCTTTTGGTTAGCAAATGTAGCATGTAACCCCTATGCCACCAGGGTTTCCTCTGTTCTCATAGTACAGATTAATATCCTGTAAATCCCTGTAGCACTCACTCCTGTTAGAAATGTTGCAAAGCTAGCCCCCCCGCCGGAACATGTATTGCAGTTATCTGATGGCGTCTACCTAGTCTAACTGCGCCAGCCAAGTGTCATAACATCAAAGAAAAATTGAGACTTCAAGGAGGGTTTTTCCTTGACAGCTTGTCTTGGTCACCTTTTGTTGTCTTTGTGATGGTAATAGGACAGCAGGAGACAGTGTATCAAGTGCTAGTCAGTACTAGCACTCTGATGGCCTAGTGGTTAAGAGCTGGGTGGTTAACCAAAAGGTCAGCAATTCAAATGCACCAGCTGCTCCTTGGAAATCCAACAGCAGTTCTACTGTGTCGTCTAGGGTTGATACCAGTCAGAATCGATTTGAAGGCACCTAACAACAACAGTACCTAACAACAGTTTTTCAGGCGTCTTTTGATAGTACCATCTCTTTTTCCTCTGATCCTAGAAGCACCTGGATGAATTGATCTTCCTGAATTACTTTATTCTCAGTACAGTTCTGATGACCATTTCTCATTTGTATTTCTAATTTTTTTCTTAATGTAATAGTCAAGTGTTTGAACTATCCTGGCTACTCATGGTAAGATTCCATTTCAGATTCCATCTTTGTTACAGGACTAACTTTAAGAAAAGGATTTAGGCTATTGATGAAATAAATCCCTAAGAATGTCCAGGAAAGGCACAGGAAATCTTGTCAGTAAGTTTTTGGAGAGAAAGTACAAGCTTCTCCATGCCTGTCAACCTTACTGAGTCTGGTCACAGCGGATGATTGATAAATACTTCCTTAGCTGATAGGGGGATGCAGAGTCTTTGAGACCTTGGTTTCCTAACTAACATGATATTTTGGGTCAGGCCTTGATGTTTTGCTATAGTCTTTGAGGAAAACAGCATACCAAGGCAACAGTGCAGGCAGGCATACAATGCCTCAGGAGTACACAGTAAAGGGGTGTACATCTGTGGTGTATTTAAAAAATAATAATTTGAATAATAATTCAAAAGTTGGTCAGCTTTTTATCATCACGTGCTGGCAATTCTAAGAACTGTCAGTGATAAGATAGTCTTGGGAGAAACCTATTGGTTTAATTCTAAACAAGTGCTGTGGTTACTGTTAAGTTTATGTAAATAGACCTAGGTTTCAAATTACCATATTTTTATTATTTATCCATTAATAAACATTGTATTTTACATGGCAGCTTAATTCAGAAAACGTAGTTATGTGGTTACTTCCCAACCCACCTGTTCTCCCCTAACCTTCCCAGTGCAGCTGCAAAGGGCCTTGGGAGAATAAATTCCCCACGATTCAGAATAATGTGAGTTCACTTCAGGTAGAGTTTGTGTCTCCAACCCCTGTTGCACTATGTATTTGTGTGTTTTAACAATAAATCTACAATAAACATCAGAACGCAGTGGTTGTAAAGGCAAATCAATCAATGAGTTACTTCAACTTCTGAGTCTGTGACCATCTTAAGTTTTATTTGCGTACAAATTTTAAAATAGTGATAAAGGCTGCAAAATGTGAAGTGTAATATTTTTGTTTTAAGTGCATATTTGAACTAATGCATTAAATAGTTCACTGAATATAAAATGTTTTAAAAGTCATGTAGGCTTTTAAAAATATTTATTTTAACACTAAAAACTTCAAGAAAATAATTCACATTCCTGGCTATTATGTGACTATTACCAAAAATAATCTTGTCCTTTGGAAGAGAAAGGTGTTAAAAATTGATTGGCTGCAGGCATCAAATATACTAGCTGTGCCACTGATGTGGGGAAAAAATAAGACACCAAGTGTTACTAAGATTTTCCGAGACTTGTGAAAATCATTGGTGAGAAAAATAATTTGTTGTTGCATGTGTTAGTTCTTCAGGAAAAGGATGCCAGGGCACATAGATAAGCAATAATAAACTCCCTCCTCAACTTGAATGATTGGTCAGGAAAGGTAACCAGAGTTTGTTACCAATTCTCCAAACTTCCAGAAGTAACTAATGTTTCAAAGGCTAAGTTAAGGGTGACAAAAGCATTGAAGGAGACATCTAACATCTACTGTTTGTCATGAGCCGGGTAGGACTCAAAGTAAACTGTTGGGGCAGTAATGTGGAGTCCCAGAACAAGCACATGTTGTGAAGAAGACCTAAAATTTGGTGTTACCAAACTCATTCAAAGTATTTGTTGAGTCTTCACTGTGCAGGTGCTTGAAACTATAACAATGCGCAAGACAGATACAGTCCCTGTTCCAAAGACCAAGGGAGCCATCCTACCATCCTCCTAAAAGTAAACAGGTGAATAAAAAATTCACTCCTGAGTTGCCTTATTTGCCACGAAGGAAACAAACAAATGGCATCTCATTACTTGCAAGATAAAGACCAAAATACTTTTTTTCCCAGTCTTTTTTATTGTTGTTGTGATTAAGTAAAAGTATATGATCCAAACCAATTCTGCATGCCTGCCTACCTGCAATTCCATCTGCTCTCCACACCCTGTGACAGCATGCTCCTGCTTTTCACTCTGTACTTCCAGTATCCTCTTAACAAACACCTGTCCCCTCCTCTCCACCCTCTCCCATGTAGAAAGAAACCAGTAGGACAGCCTCCTATAAATGTATAAAACCCTGAAGTAAACACACCACATGCTCACACTGTGTCCCCAAGTCCAGTCCATTCTTGTGTGAAGAGTTGACCTCAGTACTGGTTTCATGTTTGGGCCAACAGCAAGTCTACGGACCATGTTCCCAGTGGACCCTCAGGCTGTCAGACCATCAATACTTGTCAAGACCAATGTTCTTAATATAGCTTCCACTGTTCTTTGCTACCACACCTTACACTTCTATCTTGGTAACTCTGTTTGCCACAGCCTTCTTTTAGTTCCTCAAAACACCAAAGCCTTCCTATTTCCGAGCTTTGGCGTATGTTGGTCATCTATTCCCCCACTTTGTCTCAGTTAAATCCTAATTTATTCTTCAGGTTTCTAGGGTACCATGTTCTTGACTCTTCTGATGATCACCCCTGCATATCCACTTCACAACCCAACTGACACACAAACAATGGCCAGTTCAGACACCGCCCCCCGCCCAGCACCTTGGGCATCTTCCTGGTAAATGTTCCTGTAGCTTGTAACTGCTGATTTATTTGTATAATCATTCGTTTAGTGTCTGTATCCTCTGCCACCTGAACCTATTACCACTAGAGTGAAAGCTTCATGGGAGAGAGGCCCTTCTGATGCACACTATTGAATTCCCAGATCTTAACACAATAAATATTTTTGGAACGATGAAAGCTTGCAAAAATGGATAAATAACCAAACTAAAAAACTGTCATTAGTGTCGCACCGCCAAAACCCAAAGCTACTGCAGTCGAGCTGATTCTGACTCATAGTAACCCTACAGGACAGAGGAAAGCTGCCCCACAGGGTTTCAAAGGAGTGCCAGGTGGATTTGAACTGCCAACCTCCTGGTTAGTACACATAGCACTTAACCACCACACCCCCAGGGTTTCCACTAGTGTCATGCCACAGAAGGAGCCTCTTATGAAGAAATCTGGGCTGCCCAAAGAACTTTCTCCTTCCTAGCTCCCTTGCTGGGCCTGCCCGGTCAGGCTGTTGTTGTATGGAGTTTTTGTTTTTGTCTTTGTACTCTTTGGACGTTAGCTTCATCTTAATTTTATATCTTTCCATTCCAAAGGTTTAATCTTTCCTTCCCTGCCCCTTGGTCTTTGGAAAAAACATAAATTTTATTTTATTGTACTTGTTTTTGACTCCTAATCTTAGTACCGAGCCCTGGTGGTACAACGGTTAAGAGCACAGCTGCTAAACAAAGGGTGCGTGGTTCAAATCCACCAGCTGCTCCTTGGAAACCTTACAGGGTAGTTCTACTTTGTCTTGTAGGGTCACTATGAGCTGATGTTGACTCAATGGCAATGGGTTTTTTTTTGGAGGGGTTAATTTTAATTTGAAATATTGAATTCTAGTCTTAACTGTCTTTTTTTCTTGCTGCTTTTAGGTTTTTATATTAAAAACACCAAACACATTGCCATGGAGCCAATCCCAACTCATAGTGACCCAGTGAGGTAAAGAGAACTCCCTCACTCTCTGCTCCGAGGATGTGAGTCTTGTTTGCATTCTAAGAAAAGCTCTTAGGTCAGGGGTTGATGCACAGTTGGTAGACGGTTCTGTCTGCCTGTCTGGGAGAACATCCAGTGTTACTCGAGGAGACTAGAATCCTGTAGGATGAGCTGGTCACACGATCACACACCTGTCATTGGGTTCCTTGGTGGGCTGCTACAGAGATGAACACTTCTTTGAGAAGATCTGCGTTGTTCTCCAATAACTGGTTAAATTGAATCCTTCCACTCCAGTTTCAGGGACAGAAATACTTCTGTGCGTGGATGTGAACGTGCTTGGAAATAAGATTCGTTATTACATGCTCCCTTGACATTTGGTCAAACTGAAAAGGCTTTAGGTGACCTAACTTCAAGTTCACCTCCTCCTCTGCTTCTACAGATACGAGTCCCTGACCAAACCACTCTCTTAATCATGGGGACAAGGCACCGTGCCTGCTTATCCCTGAGCAGCAGGCTTCAGTTGCCTGCCAGCCCATGAAATTATTCAAATGGGCCAATTACAGCTACCTGTAGGAACAAGGGGTCACCTTGTCCTCTTGTCACTACAACGGCTGCTTCCCAGAGCCCTTGCTTATTCACTCCATTCCCAAGTGGAAACCCTGTATGGCTCTACATGGTACATTGTCTTCTTCACCAGGCCGTGAGCACGTGTGCCCAGTAAACTGCTGTCAGGCTCACCTCTGCAGTGTCTGCTGTTGTGTCTTCAGCCAACCCCATAACGTGAGGATAGGAATCCCTCCTCACTAAGAGGGTGGACAGCGGGCAATCCAAGCACTATAAGGGACCTCTCAGACTCTTAGATTTCAGTGTCTTGCCATTTCGGGGAACCCTCCTTTGACCAGCTTACCAGCTAGCCACATTTTAGCTCAAGTGGTCTAGATCTGCAGATTCACTTTAGTTTAGATTCACTTTAGTTTCCTCAACTGTAAAATTGAGGTAATAGGACCTACTTCTTAGGATTCTCATGAAGGACTCTATGATATATGAATATAAAACTGCTGATGTATATATGCCAGTGTCTGGCATATAGGAGAGGTGCTTAATAAAGTCAGCCATTCTTACTGGATTTCCCTTCATCAGTCCTCTTAGAAACTGACTTAATCCATCAGATTCATGAAGCTATTGTTTCTGGTAAGGGAAAAAATGTATTCAACTTACCTGGATCTAGAATCCTTACAGGAGGCCAACCCTATCTCACGCTTAAAATAGTTCACTGGATCAGATCTGTGTTTTATTTTAAACCTGAGTTTTGAATTTCTCTCAGTCTGAACAAATGAAAATTGTCTTCTACTCTGACTACTTGACCTAAGCAGGTTCTGTAGTAGCCCTGGCTCCGAGACACTCTAAGATGATACTGGATTGTGAACATGGAGGCCCTAGAGCACTTCTCACAACAGAAATTAGTGATTCCCTGCGTCCGGGCAATATTTATTTCATCCTTGTTGTTTTGGGAAACCTTGATGGTGTGGTGGTTAAGTGCCACAGCTGCCAACCAAAAGGTTGGCAGTTTGAATACACCAGGTGCTCCTTGGAAACTCCATGGTGCAGCTCTACTCTGTTCAATGGGGTCGCTGTGAGACGGAATTGACTCAACAGCAGAGAGTTTGTTTTTTTGGCATTACCTACTGCTGTGTAAATATGGTTGTTTCCTGGTATATTAAGCAGACAGTTTTAATATCTTAAATTTAAGAGACTGAAAATAAATGCTATATTACAAAATATTATCTGAAGACAGTGAAGAAAACAGACTTAGGGACCTCACCTCATACATAAAAAGTAATTTGGAGATGGATTATAGATCTAAAAATGAAAGATAAAACAGTATATATTTTATAAGAAAAATTCTATATTATTATATCCTTGGAGAAGACCAAAATTTTCTAAATATAACACAAAAAAGAAAAAAACTAACCGTAAAAGAAAATTCCAGTCAATTGATTTTTATGAAACTGATGAACTTCTGGGATCTGTTATATCATTAAGAGAACAGAAGTTACGGTATCTGAAAAAAACATTAACAGAGTGAAATGGCAGGTCACAGATGGGATAAGTTATCTGCTATACTTACACGTAGCAAACTACCCATAAATAATGAACAAAAGGCAAATGACCTGAAAGAAAAATGTTCCAAAGCATTAGGCACCTCACAAAAGAAAAGGGTGAAAGAGTCAATAGGTGTAAGATGTCAGAGGAATGCAAATTACACTATGATGAAGTATTACTACACACATCACCTGATTGTTAAAATGAGAAAGATAGACAAGACCGAATATCGGAGAAGATATAGATCAATTGGAACTCTAATGGGAGTGTCAATTGACACAATGACTTTAGAAAACTACTGTACAGAATCCACTAAAAATTGAGCATACATGTATTTTATGATCAAGTAATTTACTCACAGGTATGAATTCACCAAAAACATATAATTTGAACACTGAAAACATGTACAAGAATATTGATAGCAGTACTTTTTAAAATGACCAGCAATCCAAAAGTCCATCAAAGGCAGACCGGCTAAGCAAACTGTGGTATTGTCTTAAAATTTAGTATTACCTGAAGGAAGATGAACTGTCTGTAACTCCCCGCACAATATAGATAAATCCCACAGACTTATTGTTGAGCCAAAGAGTTCTCTTAATCACCTTGTGCTGCTGTAACAGAAATTCCACAAGACAGTGGCTTTAACCAACAGAAATGAATTCTCTCACAGTTTGGGAGGCTGAAAGTCTGAATTCAGGGTGCTGGCTCTGTGGGGAAGGCTCTCTTTCTGTCAGTTCTAGGGAAAGGTCCTTGTCAAGGATCCTAGGATCCTTGGCAACCATGTGGCATTTATCTTTCAGCTTGTGTAATTTGCTCTTTTGTATCTCAAAAGAGATTGATTTAAAACAGACCCTACAAGAATACTGCCTCATTAACATAACAAAGAAAACCTGTTTCCAAATGGGATAATAACCACAGGTCTAAGGGTTAGGATTTACAACACACATTTTGGAGAAACATAGTTCAATTCATAACAAAGCCCAACACAAAATAAGTACATACTGAATGATTCCAGTTCCCAAGAGGCAAAAATATCTCCAGGAGTAAAAGTTAGCATAGTAATTACCTTTGAGGAAGGGGTTAATGCCCAGAGGGACTACAAAGTGGATTCTGGGACTCTGATAAAGTACTGTTTCGCTTTAATCTAGGTGATGGTTTCATTCGTTGTGTTCACTTCATAAGAACCCACTACAAGAGACAGAAAAAGAGAGAAAGCAAAGATGATTTTTTGAACAATATTTTATTGTATTTTTGGTAAAAGTTTATCCAATAGGTTAAGCTCCCACTTGACAATTTCCAGACAAATTAATCAAAGACATCAGCTACATTTTTCACACTGTGTCAGCGTTCTCCTCCATCGTGTTCTGGTTGTTCTGTTGGAGCTCTGGTCCTGTCGTGGATGAGATCCGGTTGCTAACCAAAAGGGTGCTAGTTCAAATCCATTAGGTGATCTCTGGAGACTATGGGACAGTTCTGTCTTAACATACTCAGGTTTGGTTGTGGTTAGATTCCCTGCTCCTTTTTCCTCTTATCTTTCCTGTGGATTAAATGCTGATTTGGGGGCTCACTGAGATGTTTTTTTCACAGAGCACTGATCTAACATGTAATACCCTTTATTTTCTGTGTCACTCTGCTTTTCTGCTGAAAGGTGGTCTCAGGATACTTTTGGTTCAAGTTTTAAAGAGCATCACAGGGCCATAGTATCAGGAAGATAGCCTGTCTCAGTTGGCCCAGTTAGTTTGAACTTTTTTAAGAATTAAAGTTTTGTTCTATATTTTTCTTCCGTTTTAACTAGATTATTTATTGCTACCATGGTTAGATCAGTCACTGGTAGTAGTTGGGCACCATCTATTTCTTCTGGAGTCAGAGTAGTTGCTTGTGTAGGCTATCAGCCTTGTAGACTTGTTTCTTCTCTGAGACTTTTGTTACGTTTTTATCTTTTGCTCCTGATGGGGCAGAGACCAAGAGTTGCCTTATGGGGCTGCTCACAGACTTTAAGATCTCAAGCACTACTTACTTCAGTAGGATGCAAAATATAAACTGTGTGAACTATATTCTGCCAACTGACTGAGTTAATCCTTGAAACCATGGTCTAGAACAAGAATAGTAATTTTGAAGGGTTTTTTTTTTAAATTCTGTCTTCAGAACTTTCTAAATTCTCTTAAAGGAATCTGTATTAGTCTTTTCCTCTGTTCCTTGTCCACTCTCCTACTCTTAAGGGAAAAGCAGAATCCTGAGAAGACATTATTTTGTCCTGTAGGCTTTTGGGTCAAACTGTCTATGGTCAATTCTTCCTCCCAGGATGTGTGAATTTTGTTCACCGTCCATGTGCTTCTCATCATAATTACTAGGTAGTTTAAAGTTGACTATATTTGAAAGTATGCCCCTTTGGAGAATATTAAGACATATACAGATATTAAGCTCCAAGGAAGAACTATGGGGAAATCATGGAAGTTTTCCTGAAAGAGATGTCGTTCGATTTGAGTGTGAAGGGATGAGTAGGAATTTCGGCAGTGCAGTGAGACGAGTGGGAAGAGCAATAGGAGAGTTGTTTTAGACAGAGAAGAGAGTGTACAAAAGGCATGAAAAAGAATGATATGGTCATTGGCTGGCAAGGAGTTTGGCATCACTGGGGAAGAATGGAGGGGCAGGATACTAGAAGGAGCTGAGGCCCTAACATTCATAACTTTGTACTCACACCACACACTTTGTCTGAGGCTTGTATTTGTAGATGTAGTCATAAATGATGCCAAACATCATTTGTTGCATCAGATGAGGCAAAGATATGATAGTAAACTATTTGATGCAAGTCCTAGACTTTTAATTAAAAAGTGTATATCTTATAACAATAGCTTAATAACAAAAATAATGGTACCTACATTAGCATTCAGAACCAAAGGCCTAGAAGTAATTATCATTAACATTTAATTCCCAAAACAGCATCATTCCCAACCTTTAAGTTATTTAAACTGATCAGAACCCTAGTAAGGTATGTATTATGCCAACTATAAGACTCTTGAAACCCCCTCCCCCTGAGTTATAGAATAACTTGGTACTGACATCGCCATCCTCCCATGCAGTGGATTTTCAAGAAGATGAAGTCAGAGTATCAAGAATATTGGTATTGTAAGGATCGCTGTCACTGTGATTAATAGCTACAGACACAATGTCTATAGCCTGCCACAGAACAGCTTCATGGCTTGCCAAAGAACCACTTACAAATGCCTAAATGCACTCTTCTGCTAATGGAGCAGATCTCTTCAGTGGTTGCCAAGGAGAGGAGAGAAGGGACAGAGAGATGGTAGTTCTTGTGCCACTTCCCATGGCTTTCACACAAAAAACAAACAAAAAAAACTCCAAACCTATTGCCATCGAGTTGATTGTGACTCATAGTGACCTAACAGGACAGAGTAGAACTGCACACATAACCGAGTGTGAAAATGCAGCTCACTCTGAATAGCACCCAGCCAAGACGGAAGATCCACACTGTCATCCACTCATCCTTGTCACTTGTAAACTATACCAAGAAAGTGGATGCAGTGTACCAAGCCTTGGAATCCGCAGGCCTGCGATTGGCTATGGGGGTGACTTCCGCACTCTAGACAGTGCCCATGTCCAAGTGGTTACCACTCACCCCACACTGGTCACCAGCAGATGTGAATACCGAGACAACCCACGATGCTGTGCGGGAAGACGCAGCTACTGTTTTCAGATTCAGTTCCTGAAGAAGTCACCAAATGAATCACGTTAAGGACATTTCCTGACTGCGTAAGAGCTAAAAATTGAACAGCAGAACACTCGGTTGCTTTTGCTGGTTCTGACATTAGCAGTCAGCTGAGTAATCAGACAAAAGATAATAACAGGAGAGAAAAACGGAAGGGAATGAATATTGAACATTAACTTCGTACAGGCTTCATTTATGTTACATGGAGACCATGATGCTGGTTATGAGTTCTGTGCCCACCTCTCGCTTGTCCTTTGAACTTGGGCACACTGTCCTCTGATATGACCCTCCATTTCCTCATTTCTACCTTATAAGGCTGTGTGGGAAGGAAAAGAGGATCCCAGATTACCCACCACATAGTAGAAACTCTGAAAAAGTAGTCAGTTTTGGTTGTTGTCATTTTATCATAATCATTTAATCCTCAAAACAGCATCATTCCCATTTTACAGATGTGAACGTTAAAACTGAGAGAGATAAGAGGTTTGTCCATGACTTCAACCCAATCCTACACCAGCGCCCATACTCCTTATTGTTCTGGATCACACAATCGTTTATCACTCCGTTCTGAATAAATGAATTACAGAGATGAGAAGCAGCAAAAAGAGATCTATTCATATAAATCCATAAACAAAAAGCTGAGGTGGGAAGTAGGGATGTGTGGCAAATATGAAACTGAAACTGTACTATTTGGGCTGAATGCTATCCTAAATTGACTACAGCTACCTGCTGGCACAGTGGGTAAGTGCTACATCTGCTGTCCAGAAGGTCAGCAGTTCAAATCCCCAGGCACTCCTTGTAAACTCTATAGGGCAGTTCTATTTGTCCAATAGGGTCACTCTGAGCGAGAAACAACTTGACTGCAGTGTATTTGGTTTTGAATATTGTTCCTAATTTATTGAAACTTACATACCTTTTGACATTTTGTCCAGACAGATAAATTAAGATGACAAGAACTCTGACAGTGGGAAATGAAGCCTGTGAGTTCTTAGCAAAGATGAAAATAGAGCATCAGGAAGCGAGGTCCTTTTGTCCATGTCACTTTTTTACCTAATCCAAGCAATCTTAAGGATGACCTATTATTAAAAACCGAGAAAAAGCTTTGTCTTCTGATTTTATAAGCTGTACAGCTCCTGAGCATTGTGCAGCCAATTTATAATTTTGAAAAAATAGTTTTCTATAGAAATTACTCCTGACCCCCATCCCTGCAAAAAAGGGGAAAAGAAAAAAAATCTTTGTACATCTCCCTTCTGTTCCTTGCTGCTAAGCTGTGATGTGGGACTTACTCATAGCAAGAACAGAGTTGTTTAAAATAGTTGCTGAATTTTTTATTTGGAAGACAGGAATTATTTCCCAGACAAAATTTAAAAATACATTTATCGTAACAATAAAAAATATCCATTTCCCAAAGTGACTTCTGCAATCAAGTGCAGTTACTATTTTTCACCTGTGAAGACAGTCCTCCCAGTCCCCAGTCAGGAAGATGTGCCTCCCCTGCTGCAAGTTCCCCTCCTGGCTTCAGGGTGTTGGAACAGCACAGAGGAAGGTGTTCAGATCCACCTGCACTCTCCCAACAGGCTTTATATTTGGGAAGCAGGCTGTAAAGAACTGGGAATAACAGGGTGGTGCTGATGGTTATTGAGCTTTGCTGCTAACCAAAAGGTTGGAGGTTCAAATTCGCCCAGAGGTACCTTGGAAGGAAGACTAGGTGATCTACTGGTGAGAAACCAGCCATTGAAAGCCCTACATGGTAGAGTTCTACTCGGGCACAAGTGGGGGCACATGAGTTGGATTTGACTTGATAGCAACTGGTGCTGGCGCAAACTTAGGGAAGTAACCTGCAACCAAGGAATCTGGCTGCAGCAACTGGCTGTGGTGACTGGCTGTGGCAGAGCCTGCTGGTTTCTGCCCCGACACCTGTGTTCCCTTCCTTCATACTAACAGGACTCTCGTTGTATTTAGAGTGGCAACATGCCCACATTTCCTAGTCAGATGATGGAGCGCCCTTTGTCCTTCTCTCCTTACTCCTGGAATATAGATGTAATAGGTGGCATCCTAGCAGTCATATTGGATTAGGAGGTGACCTTTAGGTTAGAAGTCACACACAGTGGACCTTGTTTATAAAGCCACAATGCCAGTTCTAGATTTCCTACCTCAGTCTTCTTTTATGTTGAAGAAGAAATCTTTGCATGTTTAAACCACAGTTTTCAGAGCCCTGTTTCTTGTAGCATGACTGAGACCTTACTGGCTAGCTAACCCAGGCAGTGATCAAACCACTAAGCTTCTTTAGCATGCTTCTTTTAATAGTATGCCATAGACTCTAATGGGTTTTGATACATGGACAATTTAAATAATCCAAACAAAGAAAGTCTTAATCCTCATTATTCTGGCCATAAAATACGAAGCTGTTAGAACTAGAAAAGTTCTTTAGACATTCTTAGTTTAGCTTCCTGCCCCCTCATTTCATAGACAAGAAAACAGAAATCCTGAGTTTAAACTGGTCCCCCACCAGCAGTCACTGGGGAGTCTGTAGTATCACTTGTGTCCAGCAGAGCTCTGACCTACAGGGCTTTCCAGGATGGGTGTTTCTGAAGGAGTTGGCCTGGGCTTTCTCCCGAGGTGCCTCTGTGTGGACTAGAACCCCCAACCTTTAGGTTACCAGCTGAGCACTTAAGTGTTCGAGCAACCCAGGAACTCCTAAGCTGATACAGCTACATTATAATTGGACCTGGACCAGCATCAGATCTCCCAAAGAAGTTCATTACCCTCTGGTTATGTTTCTTCTTGATCTGCAAGTGGACATATAATCTGGATGCTTTACATAACCATTAAAATAAACTAGAAACCCTTGCAAACACTTAGAAGAGTGTTCACCTGTTTGCCACCTTGGTTTGAGACACACAGTTGATCAACATGCTTTCTTCCGATTTACTGACAGACTAACCTGAGCTCACACCACAGTGTTCATTCCATACTTCAGCACCACAGACCAGTCCTCACCACTGTCTGAAGTACATTGTTGCCCCTGTTTGGCTCCTCGTGCCTGTGTGTGCTAGCTGGCAGTAAATATCTACAGACCCGGCAGAGAGGGCCCCATTTGGCAATTACCATCCTTGTCAGATTTGAAGCTTTTCTGTGAAGGCATTTTAATTAGGCAATGGTAGACTTGCCACATTTAGAAGCAGTTCCTAAATGGGAAGCAGAGGATTTTGGGACTAATTTAAGTTCCTGGCATTTGTGTTGTTTTCTCATTTAAAAGACAGCCAGTGAATCCTTCTCTAGCAATCCAAGCTTCACAAGATTCACAATGGCCAAATGATATCTTGCGGCTAATTTCTTGCTTCTCATTAACCCCCTAACTGCATGGTTTGCAGCCTTAGCACAGTTAAACCTACAGACAGAACACTTAGGTCCTTTAACCACTGACTAGTTGACTTAAGCTACGTGCCACATGGGAACCGTGGTGGTGTAGTGGTAAAGCGTTATGGCTGCTAACCAAAAGGTCAGCAGTGTGAGTCTACCATGTGCTCTGTAGAAACCCCATGGAGCAGTTCTACTCTGTCTTATAGGGCTGCCATGAGTCAGAATAGATTCAATGGCAATGGGTTTGGATTTTTGTTTGTTTGTTTTTCTACCACATAAATAGTTTAAATTATTTAGCTTCTCCAAAAATGCTAAGAATTCATTTCAGTAGCCTTTAGGATTCACAAGTATTAATTTTTATGTACAAGCAAAGCAATAAACCAAGAGCAATGTTCTGTATCAGTCGTCTACTTGTTTACAGAACAACTGTCAAGAACAATAGCTCAGTTGTGCTTCATTGTCTCTACAGAGAGGAAAATGGGACTGAGAAAGTTAGATGACCCAGCCTGTGAAAACTGAACAAGAACTTGAAGGCAGAACCCGGGTCTTCAGACCATAGGAGGGGCATGCCTCACCCCATCTCCCCACAGGGATCACGGCCTACATGCCTCCCTCTCTGAAGCCAGGTAACTGTAAGTTCCCGTCTACTGCTTGTGTTTCAGCAATTGTTTTCCTTCCTTCTAGGCTTTTTCCAGAGCTAAAGGAAAAGTGACATATCTGGAAAATTCAGGTGATAGCGTGCTATCTATCCATCACTTAAACCTTACAATGGCTCAGGAGATACCAAGCAAAACCAAATTTTATATTTCAGAAAGGGGAATGTTTATTTATTTATTTATTTTCATTAAAAAAAAAACTTTAGGAACAGGTGATCACCAAGGACAACAAAGACATGGGGGAAAGAGAACCCAGAAGACAGAAGGACCCACGTGAATGGGTAATTACATCAACATGTGATCAGAAGAATTAGATAGTGCCCGGCCACCACCAGTGACAGCTGTGATGGGGCTCACAAGGTTGAGTACCAGTGGCAACATGAAAAAAAAAGGGGGGTGCACCCTGAGAACTCCACTAAAAGACCGCCGCTGATGGTCCAAAGGCCTAGGAGTTCCCCTGGCAGCATGGTCGCTCAACAAATGCTGCCCCCGATCATAAATCATTACTGAAGTCAACTCTTCGGATAGGAATGGATTGAACTCAAGGACACAGAGTGACCATTTCACATGTGCACTTTATGGTTCTATGCATCTATAGGATGTCATCCTACCGGCCTCTTACTAGAGGGGAGTGGAGAGGGTGGAGAGGAGGTGACAGGAAATCAAGAGGATACGACATGTAGAGAAGGAAAGGAGGAGTATGCTACCAGCAAGCAAGGAGAGCAGAAGGAGCTGCAGATAGGAGGGTATGCAAATTTAAACTGGATTATACACTTTCACTCAGCCACAGTTTAAAAAAAAAAACTTTATTGTGCTTTAAGTGAAAGTTTGCAATTCAGGTCACTTTGTTATACAAGAATTTACATACACATTGTTATGTAACCCTAGCTGCTCTCCCCACCCTATGACAGCACACTCTTCTTTTCTAGCTTGTATTTCCTGTGTCCATTCAACCAGATCCTGTGCCCTTCCACCCTCTCATCTCACCTCTGGACAGGAGCTGCCCCATTAGTCTTTGGTATATTTAAGCCAGGAAGCATACTCTTCGCCAGTGTCATTTTGTGTGTTATAGTCCAGTCCAATCTTTATCTGAAAGTTCGTTTCAGTTCTTGGCTAACAGAGAGTCCAAGAGCCATGTCTTCTGGGGACCTCCAGTCTGTCAGACCATCAAGTCTGGCCTTTTTAATAGAGTTCAAGTTCTGCACCCCATTTTTCTCCTGCTATATCAAGGACTCTGTTGTATTCCCGGCCAGGTAATCTAGTGGTAGCTGGGCACCATCTAGTTCTTCTGGTCTCATGCTGATATAGCCCTTAGATTGTGTAGCCCTTTCAGAAAAGGGAGTATTTATTTAATGCCAACCTGGGGACCCTTGCCAGAAGTTAGTTACATCAGACAGCTAATGCCTGTTTTCACTGCATTGGGTTAAAGGAGAGAGAACTTCATGAGCAGGCCATTTAGGGAAGTGGAGAATATTACCTAAAAAATTAAGACCTATAAAACCTGTTCTCTTAGCGAGAAGGGGATAGAGTAGTGAGGAAAGAGCCATAGCACACCAGATGCTCCCTTATTAAAATAAGGAAAGTAAAAAATAGAGCCAGGTTGTGTTAATGTCCAGGCTAATTAGAATTTCTACTTTCCTCAGACTGAAGGATTCACAGATGGCATTATGGAGTGTGAGTGTGTTCCTCCGGAGTTTTTTCTTACTCTCTTTGTGTCACCCAGGAAAGGATCTCCAGTAACTACCCTTGGTAGTCACCAACTATATCTATTCACTGAATCATAAACACACACTTTATTTTTTGTCTATTAGGATCACATACAAGTGTACTTACTCTGATAGGAAAACTAAGTCTTCTTACTCTTTCCTTCTAGCTCTCCCAGCCCATGGCAGCATTCTAGAAAACCAAAGTTTCTCTTGGCTTCCTTGGACATCCATTTGACAATGCAGCAGCAGCATTCCTTGTATATCCTCTTACCTCTAATTTCTCTGCTTCTATTCAACTGGAGAAGTCCCTGCTGCTGAAAGATTGGAAGTTTGAGTCCACCCAGAGGCACCTTGGAAAAAAGGGCTGGTAATCTACTTCTGAAAAATTAGCCACTGAAAACTCACCAGAGCACAGTTCATCTCTGACACATGTGGGTCTCCATGAGTCGGGGTTAGAGTGATGGCAGCTGATTTTTTGTTTTAATCCATCTGCACCTACTCTAGTTGTAGCAACAAGTTCTGTGGGTAACCTGAAAATGAAACAAAGAAATGTAGGGATTTATGTTGCTGAATGGGATTTTTTACTTGCCTGACTTGCCACGTGGTCAGCATATAAAATAAAACACATATTCCAGGCATGAAGCCTCCATGAGAGATAACTTAGATATATATTTAAAGTGTTGAGCTTTGTACAAAGTACACACTTGTGGTTGACTGAAAAAATGACCCCAATTTTTTCCTTTTCCTGCAGGCATACCCCTTGCCATGTGAATTTGCAGTGCCTCATATCAAGAGGTAGTTTCTACTTGGCAATTCCTTGACTCTGAGTTTGGCTGCGTGACTTGATTCAGTCAAGGAGACAGCAGTTAAAGATGAAGCAAGCCAAGACTTGCACCCTGAACTTGACGCGGTTTTTCTGTGGTTCAAACTCTACTGTGTGAAGGAGCCCAGGCTGTCCTGCTGAAAGATGAGGGAGAACAAGGAGCCAGGCTGCCAGGAGCCAGACACGTGAAATGGGCCACCCTAGACCACCCAGCTCAAGCTGTCAGCTGACTGCAGATAATATTAGCAAAGTCAGCCCAGAAAGAGCCACTCAGCCAATTCACTGAATCCTTAGTCGAAGAAATGGTGGTTGTTTTACGCAGCAAAGTTTGGGAGCGTTTTGTTTTGTAGCAATGGCTGGCTGATAAAGCACTTTGTAAACAACTGTTGATTCCAATGTCTGATAAGTGTGTGAAAATGCAAGCAGAATTATGCATATTTAGAACAAAGCAAAGAGACAATTGGTGAGTAGAATAGGAACTGACAAGTGTAAGCAAATGATGCTGGCTGATTCTTTTTTCAGGACAAAAAAGCAATATTTTTCCTAAATAAACAGAAACAAATTTGTATCCCCAACATTTGTTTCACATTCTGCTGTAACCTACCCTATGAATCTGTTGAACTCATACAGAGTCTCTTTCAAAAAACTGCTGAGACCTTGCTATATGCAAACATGGAGAGGACTCAGGAGCTGTTGTTCACAAAGAATCCTGAGTCCCTGGAATATCATAGAAAGCACAAAGCATTACTACAGATGCAGTAACAAACAGTGCCAACCGTCTCTGCATCATTACGTAGCAGCAGAGACGCCGCCTTTAAGAAAGGGGCTGCGCTGGTTCCGCAGCCCGGGACAGAAGCTGCAGGGAGCTGTGGGTGGGTTCAGGAAGTAAGTGGGAAGAAGTGAGTGTATGAATTTCAGAAACATTCCTATTTTTACTGTTAGCTAGGCAGTAACTATATTTTAGTCTGTCAGAGTATACCATATAATCTGCTCAGGAAAGTGTAAGGATAAAACCACTGCTATAGTATTTGTTCCCCAAACTGCAAACTTCCTAAGGGTTTCACATTTCCAGCAGCCAGCTTGCCAATATCTTCCAGCTTGTAGCCAGATGAACTGCGTGACGTAAGAGTGTTGCTGAGATTAAAATATTTTACTTATTTGAAGAGGTTTTCAAAATAGAAAACAAATTTTAAAAAGCTCAAAAAAAATGAATATTTTAATACCTTTTTGTAACTCAGAACTCTCTTTTCAAGGAATATTTGTTTTTGTTTTTCTCTCTCTGAATTAGATTTCAGTGTGTTAAATGTCCCTCTATACATTGTGTGGAAACCCTGGTGGTGTAGTGGGTTAAGTGCTAGTCTGCTAACCAAGAGGTTGGTGTTGAAATCCACCAGGTGCTCCTTGGAAACTCTATGGGGCAGTTCTACTCTGACTTACAGGGTTGTCATGAGTCAGACCCGACTCAAACGGCAGTGGGTGGTTGGGTATACATTGTGTATTGGTGGGTCCCAAACTCTTTCCTCATCAAAATCCCATAGAGGCATTTCAAAAATATAAAGATTGCGATTTCACTTATGGAAGCTCTGATCCAAAGGAAACTAGGAATCTGCATTTTCAAAAAGGCAAGTCTGTAGATGTGCCATTGTGGGCAACCCAAAGGGTGAAGTACTCAATTACTAGCTGAAACATGGCGATTCAAACCCACCCAGAGTTGCCCTAGGAAATTGACCTGGAGATCTGCTCCCAGAAGGCTGGAGCTGTGAAAACCCGGTGGGGCAGGTCTGCTCTGCACACATGGGGTTTCCATGACTGGGGTCAACTGGATGGCAGTTAACAGCGATGTGTCAGAAACAATACAAGTAATGGATGGAATCATTTGGTCCAGTTTCCTACTGTCATAACAAAGAGCTTCATCTCTCTTATGGACTGATTTGTGTTCCACCCCAAAATGTGTGTAGCAATTTGACTGGTCCATGATTCCTGGTATTGTGTGAGGTTCCTGTATGCTGTAAATCCTGCCTCTATAATATTAATGAAGGAGGATGGGCAGCAGTTGTTTGGGTGGGCCAGGACTCAATGTGTCAGATTCTTTTGTGCCTTGAGGCAATCTTTTGGGATGTAAAGGAAAGGGAGGCAAATGAAGAGTTGGGGACCTCATGCCATCAAGAAAGAAAGAGGTGCCTGGAGCTTAGAGCATCTCTTGGTGTCCTTTGGAAAGGACCCAAGGTCCCTGTGTCTCAGAGGCTTTCAATTCAGGGTAAGATTGAAGACAAGGATCTTCCTCCAGAGCCAGAAGAGAAAGCCTTCCCCTGGAGCTTAGACCCTGAATTTGGACTTTCAGCCTACTGGATTGTGACAAAATAAAATTTCTCTTTTGAAAGGCATCCACTTGTGATATTTCTGTTAAAGTAGCACTAGATGACTAAGACAATCTCAAAATGACATTTAAAAAAAAAATAACACAGCCCCTACTTACTGTAAACACTTGGACTATTTCTGAAGCAAAAATAGCTATGTCTGCTGAAAAACAAAAGGCAGTATTTGTTATAGAAGACATCAATTGCAGCAAGTTTTGTGTGTTTATTTGCACCAGGCACCATCATTTGAGCTTCAATGTATAGATCAACTCTAAGTGTAAATTTAACATGTCCCCAAATAAACAAACTCCACTGCCATCGACTCGATTCTAACTCACAGAGACCCTAGAGAACAGTAGAACTGTCCCATAGGACTTCCCAGGCTGTGATCTTTCCAAAAGCAAACTGCTACATCTTTCTCCCACAAAGTGGCTGGTAAGTTCAAAGGTTAACCTTTTGGGTTAGCACCTGAATGTTTTAACCACTGCGTTATCAGGGCTTGCTGTGCCCTTAACATGATGCTGGCCTCTCTCTCCACCTCCTTCTTACTCTAGAGAAAGGAACCACTTAACAGATTGGTAGAGTTGAAGGGTGAAATGGCATACGTAGTCCTGCGCTTTCCTCTCTGTTTCCTCTTAAAAGAAGATTACCTGATGACCGTTCTCTGGAAACCTTAGTGGTGTAGTGGTAAGTGCTACAGCTATTAACCAAAAGGTCAGCAGTTCAAATCCACCGGGTGCTCCTTGGAAATTCCACAGAATAACTCTGGTCTATCCCACAGGGCCACTATGAGTCAGAACTGACTTAGCGGCAATGGGTTTTTTTTTTTTTTTTTTTTTGGTTCCTCTGTGCTCCCAGTTCCCAGCGACCCTATCAGAGATAGACCACAAAGGGCAGAGTAGAACTGCTCTACAGAGATTACAAGGACTGCCTGGTGGACTCAAATTGCTGACTGTTTAGTTAGCAAACCTAGCGCTTAACGACTATGCCACGGAGATCTCTATGACTTGGAATCTACTAGACAGACGGCACTGGGTTTGGTTTTTTCATTTTTCTGTGCTCCCAGGTGTCGCCTGACCAGTGCGTTCCAAGAGGCAAATCCGTTTTATTCTGGCTTCAGAGTTATAAACCCACGTGACTGCAGATAAAAACCCGTTTTCCTTTATGGATTTTAACTGCCTGAAGCTAATCCAGAGCCCTGATGGTATAGCTGTTAAGTGCTACAACTGCGAACCGAAATCTTCGTTCTGTTTTATAGGGTCGCTGTGAGTCGGAATCAACTCAACAGCAGTGGGGTTAGTTTTCAGAAGCAGACTCACTGATTCTTTGGATGTTAAGCGCCCCCCTCTTCCATCCTCTTGTAGCTTTCCCCCAAGTTTCTGTTTGGGTGTCCCTATCCACCACTCTTTCTGAAGCAAAGCATGGATGCTGGCCAGACCTGAGCTCAAGTAAGGGTCCTGTTAGCTGAGAAGTGTTACTTCTTACTTAGCTCTCTCTGTTCTCATTGAACGTCAATTCCTGAAGAACTCCAAAGAGAATAGAACTCTTCCACAGTTCTAGAATTGTATTCTTGCTGCATATACCATCATGGGGTTTACTATCATTAAAACAAAAATCACATTAAGTCAGTAATAGAAATGTATTGGAATTTATTGAATACTCAATTTGCAGATTGGGGTAACATTTGCACTACAGGAAAAAGAAAGAAGGAAAAAAACCCAAACCATTGTGGTCAAGTGGATTCCAACTCAGCAGCACTATAGGGCAGAGTAGAACTGCCCCATAAAATTTCCAGGGACAGCCTGCATATCTACTAGAGTAAAAAATGTTCCAAAGATAAGAGCTAGCCTTCCAAAATTCCTATCCAGAACAGGATTGAATCAGAAATTTGTGGTCTGGAAGAATTTCCTAAAGCACTGTCTTTAAGAACAGTTAAAATAATTACTGATTTATTTTAAAACATAGCTCCCAGTCAGACCTTTGGAGTCTCTGTTTCCTGAAACTGAGTGAATTCTTCTAAAAGCACACACTGTCAAAGGCAAAACAGTCTTACTAGTTTATCTAGACTATTGCTTGACTCAACGGTGACTTTTTCAGGAACTAGTTTTAAGATTCCAAGTTCAAAAAGACATCTAAAAGCAAATAACCTCTGTGAATCATCCCAACTTAAGGGACCCAGAAATCTGAATTCTCTTTATTAACTTAATTTCTCTTTTTATTAACTTAATTTCTCTTTATTAACTTAACCCAAAGAATTTGGTTGTTGCCTTTGATTTCTGAGAGACAATCTCCAAAACTTTGGAATTTCTTCAGTGGTTGAAATGTTTTTGACAAGGTCTGCAGAACACCTGAGAGTTTGTGCTAATGAGATGACTCAAATGGAGGCTGGTTAGGCCAGAAAGAACAGGCAATGATATCAACTGACCAAGGAGGAGGGATTGTCCTAATTCAGCAATCACGCCTGTGCAAAATAAGGCCCCAGTGAAAGACTCTGGGCACAGAAGTTCCATGGCCTTCTTGGTTGGTAAAAGACATCTCGGTGAGGGACAGAGGTAGACGGTAGTGCGGTGAGGGGGTGGGGGGTTGGAAGGAAGAGCTTACCTTTTTGAGACATGGAAGCTTCATGTTGGGAACCTTTCCAGACCTCACCCTGTGTGTCTCTTCATTTGTATCCATTTCACTTTAATGAAATTTAGCTTAAGTATAGCACTTTTCATAAGTTTTGTTAGTTCTGGGAGTCATTCCAGCAAATTACTGAACCGAAGGAAGTAGCAGTCGCCAACAGGTCCTAAGTGAGAGTGTCACAGGGACTCCTAAGCCTGAGGCTAATGCCTGAGGTTGGCCAGAACTGACCGCCTTGGGACCAAGTCCTTCAGCTAGTGAGATCTCTTCTGGCTCCAAGTGGTTAAGGTCAGAGGACTGTGCAGCTGGTTTCAGAACAGGAGTGGAACTGAGGGGAATGCATTGTATAAATTACATTGATTTGAGAAGTTAGATTTGATATTTTCCATGCGATCATTGTCAAAATTACAACTATATAGCGAGTAATGCCTATAAATGCAAAAAGAACTACCCCATCACAGAAGAAAATAGTGGACATTTTCAATATACTAACATTAGTCTTCCTTGAATTCTACCAATAACCTGTGGTTTCTTATAGCTCCTATGTGCTTGAGCTCCTCAAATCATGGAACTTCAGCTATGGTGATTTTGCACAAGGTTTTCTTTTCTTGATGGTTGCTTCCCGCTTATACGTTGATAATGTCAGAACCTTTATAGAATAGCTGGAGACATGAGGGGCAAAAGACAGGAAAGGTTAATGTTTCAAGGAGAAAAAAAATTCTAATTGCCTCTAAAAGTATTTATGCTTCTTTTGAAAAGATACTTTAAAAATCTTCCCACCAAAATAGCTTAATTAAAAAATAAATCCCCAGGTAAGACATAAAAGGAGAAATGCTAAGAAATACATAGAAAAATTTCTCATTATAAGGTGGACATTTTTGGCTATGTACTAATGGTATGTTATACTATGTACTAATGGTATATTGATGTAACTTCTCTTTAAGAGAAGGTTAATTAAATAGATGCTAGAAAATCTCGTTTTAAAGACCAATTTTGCACATTGTGGGTCAAATGCAAATCTTTATGTGCCACAAAAACCTGTTGTCTTCTAATACCAAAGTCTGTCAGGGTTGTTGTGTATATCTTTGTTCTGAACTATATAGCATCCATTTCCCATATTTCTGGTTCTGGCACTCTAGTTTTTTCAAGGATCACCACTCACTTTCCATCTGGCATCACTGAGCCACTTCACCTGAGCTTCAGGGATGGATATGTATTCCAGATCTGGATGATCAGATGATTATACCAATCTGGCCTGTGGCTTGGTCACAGTGAGTACTTAACTCATTCAAAGCCAATGATACTCAATTCTGGGATTTTTGTGGGTTCCACTGGGAGAAGTTTTCTTTTTCCTCGTCATGGAGTTGAACATTCTAAGCTTGTAGATGACAGTGATCACCAAATAGGAAGGGTCCATCTAATGTCAAATCCAACACAGAATAGTAGAGCTAAGAAACAGTGAGAGAAAATCAATAACATTCTTGGTAACATTTATGAGCACGTTGACTTATAAGGTTGAATGACCTCGGCTATCTCTACCGCTGGTAAGTTGGTCATCTTTCCTTAGGATGTCATGTACTAGCCTTTCTCATCTCTTCAAGTCCTAGGACTCCCAAGTTTCCCATCCTTCAGGCTGCCCTAGAAAACCAGAAATTCTGGTTTTTGAATATGCAATATAGTTTAGGTAGCCTGTCTTAGTCTTTTCCATTTGGATTAATGTAGGGCTTTACCAAAAATTTCATGAAGATGTTTTCCTAATAAAATAATCAGTCTAGTGGGTTTCTACCCTTTGTAATAGAAAAATCGAGAAGAAGCTTGAAATGATTTTTTTTTACTGTCTTGTTTTTTATAGTAAATTGCAGTTTGTTTAAAGGTAGGTAATGATCATCTTTTTTTTACCACTAATTTGAGATGCCAAACTTTATTATGTATCAAATTTCTATGTGTACTTGTACTGGGACTGTTTCTAAACTTAATATTGTACATTCAGTACAATATTGAATAATAATACTGAGTTTGTGACTTTAGGCAGCTCTGGTGGTACAATACTTAAGAGCTCCACTGCTAACCTAAAGGTTGGCGGTTCAAGTCTACCAGCTGCTCCTTAAAAACCCTATCGGGGCAACTCTATGTCCTGTAGGGTCACTATGAGTTGAAATTGACTTGACACCAATGACTTTGGTTTGGTTTGGTTTGGGGTACTTTAATGGAAATGCCTCTGGTTTTTCCCCACTAAGATTATGATGGCTTTTGTTCTATGATATGATAAAAATTATAATAAAGAATTATCTATCTGTTCATCTTTTACTGAGAGTGTCTTTATTTTTATTGTCAAGGATGGTGTTGAATTTTGTCTCATGTATGTTATGCTTATGATCATATAATAGACAATAAATATTACCAGATTTTCCAGTGTAGAACAATCCACAAGGAAAAAGCCTTCTTAGTCATAAGTTGCCACTAGATTATATTTGTAAATATTTTTGATATTTACAATAGTATTTTTTTGATATTTAAATAGTATTGATATTCACTGTGAGCTAAGTCTGTAACTTTCTAGTCTTTTGTAGTATTTTTTAGATATGTATTTTACACTCCCTTCATTAAAGTACTTTGAAATCTTTTTTTTCTATGCTCCAGAATAGTCTAAGTGGCACTGAAGTTACCTGCTTTTTAAAAAGATTTTGTAGCATAGTTTTGTGAAACCATTTGGTTCTGATGCTTTGTTTGGGAGAGAGATGAGAAACTCTCAACTTCTCCTGTACTGAACTTTTGTATATAACCTACTAAGAAGAGAATGGGAAGAAATGTAGAAGGGCATCAAGAACAGGTGATGGTTTGACACTGTGTACCAGAACTTAAAGACTCTTCATGCTTTAATTGGTTTCAGCAAAGTTGTTAAAACTTCAGTCGGTAAAGACAATCTCTTCCATAAAGATTACAGCCTAGAAAATCCCATAGGGTAGTTCTGCTCAGTCACAAGGGGTTATTATGAGTTGAAAATCAACCCTATGGCCCTTAACAAAAACAACAAAAAGCAGAATCAATTAGAAAGAAGCAGGTGGTGGGGGTTTCTCAGCATAAGAACAAAACAATTAGAAAAGTCATACAATGGCAGTTTCTTATGTTTCCAAGGAAAACAATGAGCATTGCTGTTTTAAGCTCTTCTTGGAAATATCTGTCAACCTGCCTTCATTGCCTAAGTCTGCTATATGATTAAAAATTAAAATTTGCCACAGAAACCAACACTATATCATTGACAAAGCATGTAAGAAATTGGATTAGGCTTGCTGTGGGCAAGAATTTAAGTCAATTGGTTGTTGAATTGTCTTTATTCTCAGTCTGCTGCTACTGTGTAAACATGGCATGCCTTTTCATTATCATTATTTGATGATGCAAATGAAGCTATAAATAAGACACTGCTTTTTTAAGCCATCATTGAAAGTGTACTGCTCTGGAAATAGAAAAGTTAGGGAAAGCATTTGCTTTAGACAAGATAAGAAATGTATATAAAGTCTCATGGATTAGTTTAGTGTTCATTATAATATAAAAATAAAGTCTTGGAAGAGAAAATTACGAAGACAGTGGAAGCCCTAATCCATGGTATTAACAATCTAAAAAAAAATCACCAGTAATCCTCCAGCACCAGAAATGAAAATAGACAAATGGGAACTCTTAAAAATCAAACACTTATGCTCATCCAAAGCCTTCATCAAAGGAGTAAAAAAGACCACTCACAGAGTGGGAAACAATTTTTTACTATCCCACCACTGATTGTCATCTAATCTCTTTAATCTACAAGATACTGCAAAACCTCAACAAGAAAAAGACAATCCAGTTAAAAAGTATGCAAAGTATATGAACAGACATTTCACTAAAGAAGATGTACAAGATGCCAACAGATATATGAGGAAATGCTCATTACTAGCCATTAGAGAAATCCAAATGAAAACTACAATTAGATACCATCTTACCCCAACAAAGCTGGCAGCTATACAAAAAACACAACGGAATACATGCTGAAGAGGATGTGGAGAGACTCAAACTCTTCTACCCTGTTGGTGGTGGTGCAAAATGGTACAACCACTTTGGAAACTGATTTGGTGCTTTCTTAGAAAACTAGAAATATATGTACCATATGATCCAACAATCCCACTCCTTGGAATATTTCCCAAAGAAATAAGGGACACAACTTAAACAGATATCTGCACATCTATGTTTTTTGTAGCTCTCTCCACAATAGCAAAAAGATGGAAGCAACCTAGATGCTCATCAAACAGCCAAACA
This sequence comes from Heterohyrax brucei, assembly GCA_028571685.1. Classification (NCBI taxonomy): domain Eukaryota; kingdom Metazoa; phylum Chordata; class Mammalia; order Hyracoidea; family Procaviidae; genus Heterohyrax; species Heterohyrax brucei. Next base: position 139,861,842 of record CM053142.1, on the reverse strand, counting down.
GTTAAACAAACTATAGTATATACATATAATGGAATACTATGCAATGCTAAGAAACAACAATGGCTTAGAGAAATATCTGACAATGTGGGACCATCTAGGGGACATTATTCTGAGCAAAATTAGCCAGATGCATAGGGACAAACATTGCGTGAGACCATTAGTATAAGGATGCAAAGAGCCATTTTAGTACATAAGAAATCCATTATCGATGGTTCCAAGGTGGGGAGAGAGGGAGAGGGACTTCTATATATTAAATAGAAGGTAGAACTAGGGTTGGATATAGGGTATGACTGTTCGGTTCCAAAACTAAACTGTTCCGCAAATGCTGCCCACCTCTTTCGAAGGACAGACTAACAGGTGCTGGAGTGGGAGGACCATGCTCTTAGGGGATGTCTAGACTAACTGACATACTCAAGTTCTTTTTTTTTCTTTTAAGAGAAGGTTCTACATACCACTTGGGTGAGTGGCATCTGGGGTCTTAAAAGCTAACAAGCTGCCATCTAAGAAACACCAATTTGTCCCAACACACCTCGGACCAGTGGTAAACTACAGACAGGAAGGACAGGAAGAAAATATGAACCCACTGGGTGGAAGAGCCATATGAGACAGAGTCTGCCTCAGCATGGGGCCTGAAGAACTAGACAGTGCCCAGCTACCACCAATGACTGCCTGAAGGGAGTGCATGAAAATGTGTATACCCTGCTGCCATCTAAGTAGTACCCATTGGTCTCAATCCATCTGGACCAAAGCTAAGAGGAGGACATCAAGGGCAGGAAGAAAATAAAACTCTAGCTGATGGGAGGTGTCATATAATTCAGAGACTAATTTCACACAGGACCATAAGAATCAGATGGTGCCTGGCCACCACCAATGACTGCCAGCATGGGGTGCACAGTATACAGCTCCTGATGCGGCAGGAGAAACATAAGCATGCAGAACTGGAACTCTATGAAATGACCACAGCTGATGGTCCTTCAGTCTGGAGGGTCTCCTGGGAGCGTGACCTCTGGACCCTCTAACCCCAAACCACATCCAGCAATGATTTGACACCAGATCCCCAGACAAAGACTGTACCGGACTACATAAGACATGCAATGATCCTCGCACTAAACAAACTTTTGGGCTTGAATAAATACACGGGGGCCATACAAGAAGCTGGTTGCTGGAGGAGGGAGGATAGGGTGAAGGGGTCAGGTCTTGACCGAGTGGGCACGAGAATTTCTGGATGATAAGGGGGAGTGTGCTGTCCTGGGAGGGGAGAGGAGAGAGGAGAGAGCAAGTACAGTAGGATAGTGATGTGACTTCCAAAATGTTATATGGCAAATTGAATTGGATCATTTGCTTGTACTTAAATGACAATAAAATTCATTACATATATATATGTATATATATATTATAGTCTTTGGACCCAGTAGGTAGAAATTATCAATACTAAAGTTCAATGTTTTATCTAAGATTTCAAACTAATGTTGTGAATGTAGAAAAAGAAACCGTTGTAAGGACTCCCAGTTAAGTTTGTGAACTCATCCTAGAGAAAGTGCTATATACTTCATTGCTGAATATCACTACAGTCACCTTCAAAGTCTCCCCTTGGGAAGCTCTGCACCAATGTTAGGGCCTACTCCACCCTTCAAAGCAATTTTGGAGCTCTTTTTCTGGAATGGCCATCAGAGTTGCTGCCATATTACCCCTTCATGTCCTGAATGTCCTCAAAATGTCTTCCTTTCAATATTTCCTTTATGTTTGGGTAAAGAAAAAGGTCACTGAGGAACAGATCAGATGAGTAGGGTGGTGTTCCAGTACAGTTACTTGTTTACTGGCTAAAAACTCCCTCACGGACAATTATACAGTTCAGTTTGCAAACTTGCTACCATGCCACCGTGTGCAATGGCTGTTACAGAAAGAGTTCCAAAGTTGCTTTGATCAGTGCACTAGGTGCTGGCATTGGTGCCTAGCTTCCAAGAGGAGTACTTTGAAGGCGTCCGTAGTGATATTCAGCAATAAGGTATGTAGCACTCAGAACAACTAAGTTCACGGACTTAGCAGTCAGACCTTGTATGGAAGCATGAGAGTAGTGTGATAGTGGCGGTAAGAACTGTATGAGAAACCAAACAAATCTATTTGAGGTGGAGGGATTAGGTAAGTGGCGCATGTGTAACAGGGTACCAGTATGTGAGTTTACTTCATTTTGAAAATCTGAAATTCTGACCAAGCTTCTTGTCAGTGACATCACTACTCACAGGAATATGTACGATGCAGACGTCTTTTTACAGGACTTCGGATTCCATTTAAGGAATGTCAGTTATGTCTTAGAGAGTCTTTGTCTAAGACTTTGAGTACAAGTATCCCAGATTTTATCACACATTTACTAAAATGAAAGTATATATGCATATTAACTTTTGTTGTATTATTGGAACCAAATAAAGTTAGCTGGAGTGGTCTCTCTCAAACACAAATATAATTGTATCACACTCTACTTAGAAATCTTCAAGAAAAGTCCTTGATGAATGGCTCCAGCCCCAACTCTATTCTCACTCCCAGTGCTATCCTTTATGCACATTAGACAACTTTGCCTTTTATGCCAACTAACAATATTCAGTCATGACCCTTTGCCGCTCTCTTGTCTTAAATATTCTTTCTTTCCCCTCTGTTTCTCATCCTTTGAGTCCCTGCTTAAATTTTAACACCTAAAAGAAGTCCTCTTGACTCCCAGTAGAAACACTGGTAGCATTGGGGTTAAGAGCTACAGCTGTTAAACAAAAGGTCGGCAGTTTGAATCTACCGGGCACTCCTTGGAAACTCTATGGGGTGGATTTCCTATGTCCTATGGGGTTGCTATGCATCAGAATCAATCTGGTGGTAACGGGTTGGGTTTGGCTTGGTTCGGCTTTGATTTGACTCCCAGTTGTTAAATTTCTAGCTTCCTGCCACCCGTACCACAGCATTTAACTGTGTGCCTCTCCCATTAGACTGGAGTGTCTCCCAGAAGACTGTAAGCTTCTTGAAAACAATGGAAGTTTCTTATTAATCTTACATTCATGTTCCCATCACTATTCCCTCCTAGCCCTGCCTAGCATAATGTCTAATGGATGAGTGAGTGCTAAATCAACATGATCTCGGTTGCTCCAAAGTGCAATCTAAAGAAGATGACATCAGTAGGGCAAGGCAAGAAACCAACCTGTACAATTCAAACAAAGGACTGTATGCAATGTATATAATTTAATTACAGACCTAAGTATCATGAATTGAACTATATCCTTGCAAAAATGTGTGTATCAATTTGCCTGGGCCATGATTTGTGGTATTGTGTGATTTTTCCCATATGGTGTAAATCCTGCTGTATGTTAATGAGGGAGAATCAGTAGCAGTTATATTAGCCAGGTGAGACTCTGTCTACAAGGTTGTATTGTGTCTTGAGGCAATCTATTGGGAGATCAAAGGAAAGGGATGTAAGCAGAAAGTTGGGGACTTTACATCACCAGGAAAGAAGCATTTGGGGTCCCTGCAATTGAGAAGCTCCTTGATCAAGGGAAGACTGTCAAGAAGAACTTCCTCCACAGTTTACAGACAGGTACAGCCTTCCCCTGGAGCTGATGTCCTGAATTTGAACTTTCAGTCTCCCTTTTTGGTGAAAAAACAAATTTCTCTTTGTTCAAGTCGTCCACTTGTGGTATTTCTGTTACAGCAGCACTAGATGACTAAAAAAATAAGTATTTATGGTAAGCATAATTTTTTTTTTTAGTTACATAAGAGACAGTGCTTGGAACATCCAAGTTTTGTTTCCATGAATGTGGAGTCCCTGAAACAAGTGAAGTATGATGACTAAATCAGTTCATTTTGACCCCTACTGTGGCTTTGTTCCACCGCTGGTTTTCCTATATGTTTGGTTTGTTTCAGTGATCCAGTTTGGGGAGCAAGTGCAGTCGTATTACTGTATTTAAAACAAAACAAAACAAACAACTTCAACCCAACCTAACCTGGGATTGGTCCAGATTTTATGGGGCCTGAAGCTTAGTTACTCACCTTGCTATGAGTTGGAATTGCTTCAGTAGCAGAGGGTTTTATTATTTTGGAGGCTTATATAATTTGATAGGGAAATATCCTCTTTAAGAAAAAGAATACAAGATTATGTGTGAAAGCAAACATTTATTTAGAAGCAGAAAAGAAGTTATAAAACAGTACAATTTTTTAAAGGTGACAATAGCACAACTGAGAAAGACAATTTTTTTTATTAATTATCCTACATTGATTGCTTCTTCATGTGACTAACATTTTCCACAAGCCAAGCCAAATGCCGTAGAGTAGAATCCGACTCTCTGCAAAGGGAATAGAAAAATAATTCAGTCTTTCCTCTATCGTGTTTCCCCTTCTCTACCCACATCCTTTCAGCGTTGATCGCTGAAGGACACATTCATATATAAGAGACTGTCCTTTGCGGTCTGATGCTGATGAGTTGGCACATGGGCAGTTGGAGTATTTCTGGAAGCTATTCCCGCAGCAGAATGGCTAACAATGACTTAAGTACATATAGAAGTGATAGAACCCACAGAAATATACCCCAGACTGTATGCATTACCGACTCTACCTTTCTCCCCCAAATTCCCCAAATGCCTGTATTTACTGCAATGTACCCAGCAGACACAAAGGCAAGTGTGAGAGAGGAGAAGCTGGGCTGAAAACAGACAGTGGTCTCAACTGACTATGGTTAAAATAGCTATCCATTGCAGATTTTACAAAGTTCATTTGAGCATGAGAACTATGAATGTTGCATTTGAATCATACTTATAACCTATAAAGGTCCTTCCAGTTAATGAACATGACAAATTTGTGAGGTAGGTTTAAACAGTATTATTATGTAGTTTTAATGTGTAAGAAAAAAGAAAATAAGGTAAAATAATAGTGCTGTGCCACTAAACGTGGACAGAACCAAAATTAGAGAGTACATTTTTGTGACTCCGCCAAAGTCTTTCAGTCTTTTATGCCTCTTAAACTTTTCAATAAGCTATAAAAATTGTTATAAGAATTCCTTTAAAAGTATCTTATATAAATTTCACTATTGCCACAGGAAAAATGTTCAGATATATTGTTATTTAGGTAGCTAGTACCAAAGAGTATACAGTCTGATCTTATTTTCTTTAAAAAATTAGGTATGTTCCTGTTTATATCTAAAAGTTCAGAAGACTATATATCAAAATATTAACATCGCTGGTTATCTCTCAATAGTGAAATTTAACATGATTTTAAATTTTAACACTTATTTATCTGTATTTTCTAATTTTTCTAAAATGCACATGTATTTTGCAATTTTTTTCAAGCACAAAAAATAAAAAAGATGAAGTGCTTTGAGAAGAGTTCTTTTTTTAAAAGATGAAGAGCAGAGATTATAAGGAAAAAGAATTAAATGCAATTCAATATCAATTGAGGCTGTGTTTGAAACATGTGTCTATCATAAGTATTACACTGTGATAAAACTATTTCCGTTTGTAAAAATTTCTAAAGCTTTATCACACACAAGGAAATAGTCACACATGGTAAATTAATTAACAAGCACTTACAAATTGACAAATTAAAAATAGAAGCTACAAGACTACAGATCCAAACGTTTTGTAGGGAAGTGTTGCTACACTTCCCAACATCAGCATGACTTTTAGTCACTGTGGTTCTGTCGGAGGTGATAAGAGAACTTACCCTCAAAGATGACTAATTGTTCAGGGAAATGATTCCCTCTAGAGGAACATTGTGAAGAGAGTGGTTTAGTATCGGCACTGAGGTCCCCAACTCTCTGGCTGAAAGGACGTCATCCTGGGAGGAAAAGGTAGCAACTGGCCAGGCATTTCTTCATCCCTTCTTAGGGTTGCCTTCGTTCTACAATATGGAAAACCTTGAAGCCGTTTCTAAGTGTCCACAACAAGATGTCATGTACATCTTTAACAGAAATTAATACAATTAAGATGACTTGATTATATCATCAACCAATTTTTTTTTTTATCATCTGCTGTACTCAGAGCTCATTACTGAAGATGCAAAGAATGCGAGGCACAGTCCCAGTTCACAAGATGCTCTCAGATCCATGGGTACAGGCATAGGCAGGTAAAAAATGGTTAACAATATATGTTGTATTATCTGAGTGCCACCTGATTTTTCTCCTCTAATATACATATCAAAATATTAGACAGTAATTCAAAGAATCAAGATTTTTTATCTGATGTACTCTAGGGATTTGGGTAAATGGTTTTTTTTCTCTGTATATTTTCCAAAACATTTTACAGTATTTTAATAACATTTTTGTTACACAAGTAATATATGGCCAGTGTAAAAAAAAAATTAAAACCAGTGAAAATTTCAATTCTGTAGTTATCACTCTTAATATTTCAGGGCCAATATTGCTAAATTGCTTTTCTTCTTATCAATGTATGCTCTCTCCCATGCATTTTTTGTTTTTGAGAGAAATTTTTGTAATTAAAATTTTAATTTTAAAAGAAATAAAATGATTTCTCAAGATTATCTGGTCAATTCCAGATTCAATATGATTAAAATTATGGACTTTTAAATTGCCATCTTGATTTATTTTATATATTTTAGAGAAGAAGTAGTGATCCTTGGAACTAGATGAAGAAGGAGAAAGTATAAGTTTGGGTGCTGTATTCTTATTTTCTTCCAAGGCTCATGAGTGAAAGACGTGCCTTTTTAAATAGTTTGGTAATAGATACAGCTACTATGAAAACAAGCTTTGCCCACATTTTGGTGTTAAAACTATGATGGGAGAAGGAAACAGTGGGGAGAAAAACTAAGTTCACGGATTCAAGAAATTTATATTTTGAAATATGTGAATCAGAACACCAAATACCACACCTGTTACCATCAAGTTGATTTTGATTCACAGTGACCCTGTGGAACAGAGTACTGTTCCATAGAGTTTCCAAGGAGCACCTGGAGGATTTGAACTGCTGACCTTTTGGTTGGCAGCTATAGCACTTAACCAGTGTGCACACCACCAGGGTTTCCAAGTGAATCACAGAAAGTCTAAATTATCTGTTGTTTTAGCATCCAGTGCTGCTCTAACAGAAATGCCACCAAGTGGATGGATGGTTTTAACTAAGGAAAGTTTATTCTTACATGTTCCAGTAGGCTATAAGTCCAAATTCAGGATGTCTGCTCCAGGGGATGGCTTTCCCTGTGTCGGATCTGAAGGAAAGTCCTTGTGTTGCCATCAATCTTTGGCCAGGGAGCGTCTTGGCCCAGAATGTGCTCTGCTATGGGTGCTGCTTGCTTTTGGTGTGAGGTTTCCAAATTTCTGCTTGCTTCCTTCCCCTCCCCTCCCCTCCCCTCCCCTCCCCTCCCCTCCCCTCCCCTCCCCTCCCCTCCCCTCCCCTCCCCTCCCCTCCCCTCCCCTCCCCTCCCCTCCCCTCCCCTCCCCTCCCCTCCCCTCCCCTCCCCTCCCCTCCCCTCCCCTCCCCTCCCCTCCCCTCCCCTCCCCTCCCCTCCCCTCCCCTCCCCTCCCCTCCCCTCCCCTCCCCTCCCCTCCCCTCCCCTCCCCTCCCCTCCCCTCCCCTCCCCTCCCCTCCCCCCTCCCCCCACCCTCCTCCCTCCTCCCCCCACCCTCCTCCCTCCTGCCTCCTCCCCCCTCCCTCCTCCCTCCTCCCTCCTCCCTCCTCCCTCCTCCCTCCTCCCTCCTCCCTCCTCCCTCCTCCCTCCTCCCTCGGGTTTTTATAGTCAGCTTTCTCCCTCCCTTAGGAATTTTTGGTTCTTTTGGTTTATTAGTCTTTTATGCAGGCAGATGCTGGCACTTTGTATCCTTTGGTTTACAAATGCTGGCTCTTTCTTTTTCCTGGGGCCATCAAGCTACTCCCTGATTCTTTTTGGTTTGTAAATATTGGTGGTGGTTTTGCCTTTCCCTGACCCTGGCTACAGTAACCTCAGTACTCTAAAACAAAAGACCTCCTTAAAAAGGTCAAAAGCAAAGCCCTCACTTTGAGGACAGAGATGTCCCTGACCGAAACCATGATGTTTTCCTTTCCTCATATGTAGGCAAAAGTTGAATAACAAATAAGGAAGATCAAAAAAATGAGAATTATAGTGTTAAAAAACACAATGCCTTTGAATTATAGTGTTAAAGAACCAAAAATCCAGTGCCTTTGAGTCAGTTCCAACTCATAACTATCCTATAAGGCAGAGTAGAACTGCCCCCATAGAGTTTCCAAAAAGCACCTGGAGGATCTCAACCGCTGACCTTTTGGTTAGCAGATGTAGCACCTAACCACTACGCCACCAGGGTTTCCAAATTATAGTATTGGTAAAGAATATTGAACATGCCATGTGTTGGAACGCAGGTGTTCAAGGTCAGGAATGCAGGTTCCAGATTCGGGCAGACCCAGTAATGACTGAGGCTCAGCTGGTGCGGTCATGGCAGGTTTATTGGAGCACAGGCACAGCACGGCAGCACCGCATCTCAGGAAGCAGCAAATGGCCCAAGGCGGCAGGCAAGAGACTGCATCTCACAGCACACTGGCCTTATATACCAGTTTTACACAAGGGTGTCTCTCTGCCAGATTTGAACCCTCAAGGCCACGGAGAGCACAAACAGGGCATGTCATACTGCTGAATCACTTTTATATGAAGTGCTGTTTAGAGTCGGAAGGCCTAAATGAAACACCTTCCATTCTGTGTCCCCATACCAAGATCTGTCAGGAGAACAAGCAAACCTATCTTAGAAGAATTTCAGACAGTATTCTCCTTAGAAGTGAGGATGGTGAGACTTTGTCTTGCTTACTTTGGCTATATTATCTGTAGGGGTCAGACACTGGAGAAAGACATCATGCTTGGTAAAGAGGAGGGTCAGTGAGAAAGAGGAAGACCCTCAGTGGCTGCAACAGTTGACTCAAGCAGTAATAATCGTGATGGTCACACAAGTTTGGGCAGCATTTCATTCTGTTGTACATAGTGTTGGAACTGACTGGAAGACACCTAACAACAACCATCCTCCCGGGCTGTTTTCTGCCCCAGAATTTAAATTTGCACAATTTAAATTCTAAAGACAGTTTAAAAATCTTTTACTGAATTGGAAACCCTGGTGGCCTAACGGTTAAGTGCTGCATCTGCAAACTGAAAGGTCAGCAGTTGGAATCCACCAGGAGCTTCTTGAAAACTCTATGGAGCAATTCTACTGTGTCCTACAAGGTCGCTAGGAGTCAGAATCAATTCCATGGCAGTGGCTTAGGTTTTTGGTTTGTTGACTTGCGGTAAAAAAGGCTTATCTCAACCAGTTGTTATGCCTCCAGAATTCTTTGGGTAGGAGATAGCCTGATTTTAGGGGCTTAGCTTCAGGGTAGCAGACTTTTGAAATCCATCAAGCTCAAGAACCCTGAATTGGAGCTCCATTTTCAGGTAGATTGGTCATTGTCTCAGGTGATGACTCCTGAATGTGTAAATTTTTTAAACTTTTGCCAGATTTGCCTTTATTCCTGTGAGTTAGCACCCTCAATGTATTTCTTAGTTAGTATATTCTTGTGGCATGGTGGTTAAGTGCCATGACTACTAACCAGAAGGTTGGCAGTCCAAGTCTGCCAGGCACTTCTTGGAAACTATAATAGGGTAGTTCTACTCTGACCTGTAGGGTTGCAGTGACTCAGAATTGACTCCACAGCAGTGAGTTTGGTTTTGGGTCTTTTTTTTTTTTTAATGTCCTTGTGAGAATGTGCTTACCTGGAGAACAAGCTATTCCCAGTCTTCATTCAGTGACTGGATCTATAGCATTGGATCCAAGCATTGGTCATTTTCTGCCTGATGGCATTCATTGTTTCCAGATGTTACTAGCTTCCCACTTTTCCACCTTTTGAATGGTACATGATGCCTTTGCACTAAGGAATAGTGCGTTGCAGTGGCACTTTTCTAGCCTATAAGTTATCTTTACCTTGTGTTTTAGTCACCTGGTACTACTCTGACAGAAACACCACAAGTGGATGTCATTAAAAAGAGAAGTTGTATTATGTCACAGTCCAGTAGGCTACGTGTCCAAATTCAGGGTGTACACTCCAGGGTAAGTCTTTCTCTGTTGGCTCTACTGTTACTGGACAAAACTCCAGATTCTCATCACCTGCCCCCAAAAGCCAGTCTCGGACACAGGTATCAAGATGAGTGGTCATAAAGAAGTTTATTATTGCGCACTAGCTGACACGCAAGCAGGGAGGATTTTCTCCATCAGGGACCTCCTCAAAAATTATCAGGCGGTTGGGGGTATATAAAGGTGCAGGGTTACATGGAAATGTAAATACAGGTATTGTTGCTGGTGCCCGGAAAAGAATATGATTGATTAGGGGTGGACAGGGGGATCTGTTCAGGGGCCTCTGGGGCCTGTTGAAGATCTGCGTCAGCAGCATGGATCCAGACTGCTTTCCGTTGCCATCTGAAGCAGGGTGGTCCCGACTGGCACCTGGCGTCTCCCATCTGTTTTTGTGTTTCTAAAAAGCTGTGAAACTGCAAAAAACATTATTTCCATAGCCTATCAGTTAATGTGTGACTTCCTTCCAGGGACAGGAATTTTTAAGACAGGAGAAAAGATAAGAGAATTAAATCTTTGCTGTCTATTTTAGCTTCCTTTTTAAAAATCAGGGTGTCTAAAGCTTCCCTCCTGTTTCACTATGGGAAAGTCTTTGTTATCAATCATCCCTTGGACTGGGAGTTTCTGAGGTGCAAGGGACCCCCAGATCCTATTCAAAGGACATGTGCTCTGCTCCTGGCACTTGGTTATTCTTGGTGGTATGAAGTCCCACATTCTCCTCTAGCTTCTTTTCTTCACATCCTAAGAGACTGCCTAGAAGCATAATCCAGTCTTATACCTTGAGTCCTCCCTCACCAACACAATTGCTACCCATGCTCCTTTATTAACATCATAGAGGCAGGGTTTACAGCATACAGGAACTTCACACAATACTGGGAATCATGGCCCAGCCAAATTGCTACACATGTTTGGGGCGACACAGTTCAGTCCAACACACCCTGCATTGCCTTAGGGCCCGGCCACTGCTTCCACAGAATGTGTAGCTGTGAGTAGTTCTGCAGTATTCTAGGCCTTTTATGTGCTTCTTAAGTGTTAGTACTGTTTGTTGTAAAAAAGAATGCATAGTAGTAATAACTTTCCTGAGATACAAAATCCTTTGGATTATTTATTTGGGTTGTAAGTACTGTTTTACAGTAAGAAAGGATGTATTATATGAAGACTGCCAGTTAAGTTAGTGAACTCATTCTAGAAAAAGTGCTATATGCCTCATTGCCGAGTATCATTACAGTCACCTTTGAAGTACTCCCCTTGGGAAGCTATGCACTGATGCCAGTGCCTAGTCTACACTTCAAATCAATTTTGGAACTCTCTGGAATGGCCATTGTATATGGTAGCATGGTGGCAAGTTGGCAAACTAAATTGTATAGTTGTCAATGACAGAGTTTCTAGCCAGTAAACAAATAACTGTATTGGAATACCCTACCTATTCACTTGGTCTGGCCCCTAGTGACTTTTTTCCTTACCCAGAAGTAAGGGAAATATTGAAAGGAAAGCATTTTGATGACATTCGGGACATTAAGGTTAATACAACAACAGGTCTGATGGCCACTCTGGAAAGAGAGTTCCAAACTGCTTTGAAGGGTGGACTGGGTGCTGGCATTAGTATATAGCTTTCCAAAGGGAGTATTTCGAAGACGACAGTAGTAATATTCAGCAGTGAGCTACATAGCACTTAAAACAATTAAGTTCATGGAATTAATTGTTGGACCTCATACTATATTTTTAAAAATTTTATCAAATATAATTAAAAAAGTGTAAGAAGAGCAAGACTGGAACAAAATATATATGCAATCATTCCCAGATATCTTCTCTTTTTTTTCTTATGTTTTACAAATTTTCCAGATACAAAATTTTTTAAATAAAAACAAGTTTATTGACTCATATCAAAAAGATTTACTATGGTCAGCATCTACTGGAACAAATCCCATATAATGAGTATTAAAACACATAATGCATAACAAAAATTCTGAATTGGTTGTTTAATGAACATAACTTCTATTAGTGAAAACACATAGTATCCAAAAAAATAAATAAAAAAGAAAGTAATTGGGTCTTCATTAACCAAATTTTAGGGATCAGGCATAGCTGATGTGGAAAACAAGGATATTTCATGATTCATGACATGAGCCAAAACTAAATATGAGCAACTTCAGGATACATGCAATGAGAATGGTTGGAGAGATCCATCTCTCAAGATCACAAAACAGGAAATTATTTTGAGAATTAATTCTGGTAGATAGAATGTTCAAAGGAGGTACTTTATTGTAGGAGCTCCCCAGTTATGATGGGAAGAGCTATTTATTGACTTCGTGAGACAAGCAACAACTTACTGAGACTATACTTTGGAAATGATGCCTAGAAAGCATTGTTACCAACAGTTTTTTATTTTGAGAACTTGGTGGTGGTGTAGGAAACCCCAGTTGCATAGTGGTTAAGTGCTGTGTCTGCTGACCAAAAGGTTGGCAGTTCAAATCTGCCATGTGTTTGGAAACTCTGTGGGGCAGTTCTACTCTGACCTATAGGGTTGCTATGAGTTGGTGTCAATTCGATGGCAGTGTTTTTTTTTTTTTTTATTTCTAGGACACAGAAAGTACTATTTAAAAAGACAATTTGCTTTTAGCAGCTGTTTCCATACTTTTGCTTCCAGTATTCTTGTAGACATATTTCTCTTAAATGTTGACTTATAATGAATTCACAGGTACAAGTTGTAGGCATAGAGCTCTTCTCTAGCTTAATCAGTAAGTTATTATTTTTTTAACTTCCTGAGTATATCCTACATTCTAACACCTTTTTTAGATGAGAATGACTTTACCTCTGTTTCTGATGCTCAATCTCTGACGCATTTGTATGATCTTGACTCAGCAACTGATTACAAAACCAAGAAAACACGTTGCAAGTATGTGATCTCTAATTGTTCCTGACCCTTGACTATTGGTGGCCATCTGTATCTGAAAGCACTGCTCCCAACCCATTAATCAATTTAGGTCATAGACACTGACTTTCTTCCCACCCCGCCACCCCCTGTTCTTCCATCCTTTTCTTTCTTTCTTTCTCTTTTTTTCTTTTTAACCAAAGACAAATGGATTATAAAATGATATTAAGCCTTTTTACAGGATGAGGTCCAGCCTTGTTGCTCTTTCTCTGAAAGAGGAATAACAATTCAATTTTCTTCACTGAGCAATTTACTTCATTCAAGCCTCTGCTCCCAGAGTCAACACTAGGACCCCAGTGTTGCTTGTAAGATTCATTTTTTAAATAAAGGGTATTCTTCTCCAGGCTTTCTGAGGTGGGAGTATTTAATTCTTTCACTTTCACTTGAAAACATTTTTAATGCAGATCAAATCACAAACTTGAACTCAGTAATTAGTTGCAAGTGCTTATGAAACCTTTTCTTGTTCATCCTGAAAAGCTAAATAAGGACCTCTTCAACACATGAAAACTCTGGTGGTATAGTGGTTAAGTGTTATGGCTGCTAACCAATAGGTCAGCAGTTCAAACCTGCTGGGTGCTCCTTCATGGGGCAGTTTCCCTCGGTCCTGTAAGGTCACCATGAGTTGGAACAAACTAAATGACAGTTGGTTCAGCACATAGGGTATACGCAACCTAGATCGCATCTGTTTTCCAGGAATATAGATTGGTTGTTTGGAATGCTAAACATACTTTTATTTAAACAATTCATTTAGAGCCTGTTGTGTGACAAACACTTTATTTTTTTTCATCAAAATGAATGGCTGTTGTTTGGCTTCCAGAGCCAGCTCACAAATACATCTTTTACTTAATGTTGAATTAAATGGTACAATGATTTGTGAGGTTCATGTCTTTGAGCCTGGGAACTGTAGGCTACACGCTTAAGAAGAGGAGGAAGAATAAAACTTTCCCAGTCATGAAAATCTACTACAGAGTCATAATCAACTCAACTGCAATATCCCCCTACTCCTGTTGAGTTGGGTCTGACTCATAGTGACCCTAGAGGTTAGGGTAGAACTGCCCCATAGAGTTTCCAGGACTGCATGGTGGATTTGAACTGCCTACCTTTTGGTTAGCAGATGTAGTCCTTAACCCACTACACCACCAAGGTTTCCCAACTTCAATAGAAAGACCAATAATTGGAGTCCCTGGTGCCACAGTGGATAAGAGCTTGGCTGCTGGCCAAAGGTAAGCAGTTCAAATCCACCAGCCTCTTTGTGGAAATCCTATGGGCAGTTGTACCCTGTCCCATTGGGTTGCTATGAGTCAGAGTCAACTGGATAGCAAGGGGTTTGGTTCTTTCATTTTAGGGTGACACAAACAGTTAAGTTCTGGGCTGCTAACTACAAAGGTTGGTGGTTTGAACCCACTCAGAGCCTCCTTGGATGAAAGACTTGGAGATCAGGTCTGTCCAGATGTCTGTCACAGATTGAATTATGTCCTCCAAAAAATATGTGTAGCAATTTGGGTGGGCCATGATTCCTGGTATTGTGTGATGTTTCTGTATGCTGTAAACCCTGCCTCCATGATGTTAATGAAAAAGGATGGGTGATAGCTGTGTTGGTTGGGCAGGACTCAAAGGGTAAGATTGTATTATGCCTTGATGCAACCTCTTGAGATACAAAAGAAAGAAGCTACAGATAGATTTGGAGATCTCATACCATCAAGAGAGAAGCAGTGCCTGAAGCAGAGTGCATACTTTGGACTCTAGGTACCCATGCCTCCAAAGTTCCCAGTCTAGGAGAAGACTGATAACAAGCACCTTCCTCCAGAACCAGCAGAGACAGACTTCCCTTGGAATTGATGCCCTTACTTTGGACTTTAGCCTACTTTCTTTGTTAAAGCCATCTACTTGTGGTATTACTGTTACAGCAGCACTAGAGGATGAAGACAAGGTCACAGCCCTGAAAACCCTAGAGAATGCAGTTGTACCCTGAAAAACATGGGGTCGCCATGAGTCAGATCTGTCTCAGTGACAACTGGTTAACTGTGAGAACTAATAATTAGTAAGTTATTATCTACATATTATTTTGGGCCAGGCATTGTTCTAAGTGCTTTTCATAAAGTAACTCATTTGGTTTGTTTTAGTGTGTTGTCACCCTCCCTTGCCACTTCTCAAACTCTCCACCTTGCCAGGGCAGGTATTGTAACCCTGTGCTCTCTACTTTGGCTCTTCTCCTGGCCACTTCTACTCTCCAAGATGCTCCTTGCTGCAGTAGGCCCTGTCGTCCCACCCATACCTACCCAAACTCCCATTACCACAGTGCAGTTGGTTTCAGGTGGTAGGAAGAAACTTTCCAGAGAAGCTTGTATTTTCAAAGAGGATACTTCATAAGAGGAATGCATCTCTAGGGGCATTTTACCCAGGTGGATCTTGCAGTGAGGGCCTGGGATGGGAGAGTTCTGGCTTACCAGGTGGAAATCGGAGGGGACAGTCCTCAGAGGTCACACCCATGAACTGTTTCTGTCGTAACAGCACATTTCCTTTCTCCGCTTCTAAACACAAGAAAAGCATTGGGGAAAAGTGCCACCACCAACTAGCATATTCAACTGCTCTTAAATTCTCAAGAATTCACCAAGGCAGGGATAGCGAAGTCAGGTCCTGAAAGGAATGGGGAAACTTCTTTGTGTCTAAGTTTCCTATTATTGTTACTAATGTTCTAACATCTGTTTCTGCTGATCACCGGTTGACCCATGTGAAATTCATTTACCCTCTGTGACTTGTGCTCTAAGTAGAAAAGGGAGTCTTAAAGTTAATCTCTAGAAACCCATAACTTACTATGATATTTTTTTCCTCAGTCTTAAAGATTGTACACTAAATTCTTCAAAGGCAGGAGATGTCAGGTTTTCTTGGTCATCTTTTGGGTATACCCTTCTCACTTAAGAATTAATTATTTCCCAAAGACATGGCCTTTGCTTATCAATCTTAGCTTCTAAAGCAGAAAGCTAACAACTTACTCTTTGTCTTCTCCAAATTAATAATGCAGATGTCAATAGCATGACATCTTTTTAACTCAATTTCCATTCCATTATAGCACAGCAGCTTTATCTATTTTCCAGAGAAATTTAAAAAATTGGAATCCTATTGAAAGAAAAATAAATGCAAGGATAATTATTATGTATTCCTGCAGAAAGAACGATGCTAATGTCTCTTATTTATTTTTATATTTTCCTAATGTATTGATTATAAAAATACAGGAAATAAAATGTGAGGACATAAACTGAATTGCTGACTAGTGATCTGAAAGTTTGCATTTTGGGACCTTTGTCACCATTATAAATAACTATTTGTGTTGTGAGATGCCTGAAGGCAGAAACTTTCTGTCACGGTTGCCTCTATAGCTTGGTATTAGCATAGCCCTACGCACAGTGCTGTTGTGTGTTGTCCAGTTGATTCTGACTCACAGTGACCCTGTAGGATACAGTAGGGTCTCCTGGGCTGAAACCTTTACTGGAGCAGATCTCCAGGTCTCTTGTCCTGTGGAGTGGCTGGTGGGTTCCAACCTCCATCAGTTCAGATCAACCAAGCCACTCCTTGGAAATCCTATGGGGCAATTCTACTCTGTCCTGTGTTGTCACTGTGAGTTAGAATCAATTCAACAGCACTGGCTTTGGTTTCGTCCTACATTGAAGACAGGAAATTTACAAAAACAAAATAATGCTAGAGAATTTTTCTTAGGGTTTTTGCCCCCTAGATGTTAGTAATTGAGATTAGATTACCTAGAGGTATGTTCCCCCAACAACCTGGGGCTGTCAGTTTGTTGTACTGTAGGGGCTTGCAGGTTGCGGTGACGCTGGCAGTCTACTTCTAATGAGAATTAGCCAGTGAAAACCTTTATGAATAGCAGTGTAATGTTGTCTGATATAGTGCCAGAAGACGAGCTCCCGGGTTGGAAGGCACTCAAAAGGTAACTGCCTTCTCAAAGTAGAGTATACCTTGATGACACGGATGGAGTCAAGCCTTCAGGACCTTCATTTGCTGATGCAGCATGTCTCAAACTGAGAAGAAACATCCATTAATAGTCAGAACACAGCACATGCAAAGTATGAATCTAGGAAAACTGGAAATCATCAGAAATGAAATGGAATGAACATCAATATCCTAGGCCTTAATGAACTAAAATAGACTGGTATTGGCCATTCTGAATTGGACAGTAATATGATCTGCTTTGCTGGGAATGACAATGTGAAGAGAAATTGCATTCATCATCAGAAAGAACATCTGAAGATCTATCCTGAAGTACAATGCTGTCAGTGATAGGATAATATCCCTACATTTACAAGGAAGACTAGTTCATACAACTATTATTCAAATTTATGCACCAGCTACTAAGGCCAAAGATGAAGAAATTGAAGATTTTTATCAGCTTCTGCAGTCTGAAATTGATCAAGCATGCAATCAAGATGCATTGATAATTACTAACAATTGGAATGCAAAAGTTGGAAATAAAAAAGGATTGGGAGTTGGAAAATATGGTCTTGGTGACAGAAACAGTGCACAAGACTGTATGATGGAATTTTGAAAGACCAATAACTTCTTTGTTGCAAATACCCTTTTTTCACCAATATAAAATGACTACACACATGGACTTCACCAATGGAATACAAATTGACCACACTTGTGGAAAGACAAGATAGAAAAGCCCAATATCTTCAGTTAGAACAACACACAGCCCATCAATTGCTCATAGGCAAGTACAAATTGAAACTGAACAAAATTAGAAAAAGTCCACAGGAACCAAGCTACTACCTTAAGTATATCCCACTTCACTTCAGAGACCATCTCAACAATAGATTTGATGCATTGAACACTGATAAACAAAGAGCGGAAAGTTGTGGAATGACATCAAAGACAGCATCCATGAAGAAAACAAGAGTAAAGAGAGAAAAGATGAAACTGAATTTCAGACAAGACTCTGAAACTTCCTCTTGAACATCAAATAGCTAAAACAAAAGGAAAAAGTGGTGAAGTAAAAGAACTCAACAAAAGATTTCAAAGGACAGTTTGAGAAAATAAAGTATTATAATGACATGTGTAAAGAGCTCAAGATAGAAAATCCAAAGGGAAGAAGATGCTCCACATTTCTCAAACTGAAAAAAACTGAAGAAAAAAATTCAAGCTTCCTATTGCAATAGTCAAGGATTCTACGGGCAAAATATTAAACAACTCAGGAAGCATCAAAAAAAGATGGGAGGAATACACAGAGATATTATACCAAAAACTATTAGTTGATATTCAACCATTTCAAGAGGTAACATGTGATCAGGAACCAATGGTACTGAAGTAGGAAGTCAAAGTTGTTGCGATGGCAACAGAGAAAAACAAGGCTCCAGGAATTGATGGAATATTGACTGAGATGTTTCAACAAACAAATGCAGTGCTGGAAGTTCTCACTCATCTCTGCCAAGAAACTTAGAGGACAGCTACCTGCCCAATTGATTGCAAGTGATTTATATTTATGCCTATTAGCAAGAAAGGTGATCCAACCAAATGCAGAAATTATCAAACAATATCATTAATATTACACACAAGTCAAATTTTGCTAAAGATCATTCAGAAGCAGCTACAGTAGTATATCGACAGGGAACTTCCAGAAATCAAGGCCAGATTCAGAAGCTGACACAAAACCAAGGATATCATTGCTGATGTCAGATGGATCTTAGCTGAAAGCAGAGAATACCAGAAAGATGTTTACTTGTGTTTCACTGACTACGCAATGGCATTTGACTGTGTAGATCATAATAAATTATAGTTACTATGGCAAAGAATGGGAATTCCAGAACATTTTAATTGTGCTCAAGAGGAATCTGTACATGTACCAAGAGACAGTCGTTAGAACATAACAAAGGAACACCGCATGGTTTAAAGTCAGGACATGTATGTACCACAGTCGTATCCTTTCACTATACCTATTCAATCTGTATGCTGAGCAAATAATCTGAGAAGCTGGGCTTTATGAAGAAGGGAGCATCAGGACTGGAGGAAGGCTTATTATTAACCTGTGTTATACAGAAGACACAAGCCTGCTTGCTGAAAGTGAAGAGGATTTGAAACATTTACTGATGATGATCAACGATCACAGCTTGCAATATGGTTTACACATTAACATCAAGAAACAAAATTCCTCACAACTGAACCAATAAGCAACATTATGATAAGTGGAGAAAAGATTAAATTTGTCAAAGATTTCATTTTACTTGGATTGAAAGTTCTTCCAAGTTGGTTTATAACCCCTTTTGACATGACTCATCTCTCTGTCCCCCTTTATGCTCTCTCTCTCTCTCTCTTTTTTTTTTTTTTTAACAAACTTCCATTCTGGCACTACAAGATACTGCAAGTAATCATTTCTCCTTTCATTGGACAATTGTATTTAAAAACCAAGCTCTGAGTACTGAGCATGCTTGTTGCTACTGGGGTATCACTGCTTGTATGTGAGCTAGGAAATACATGTATGTACTGGAAATATGGAAACCCTGGTATTGTAGTTACTAAGATTTACAACTACTAACAAAAACAGTTAGCAGTTGTTTGGAAACTCTATGAGACTCTATGTTCTACTATGTCCTATAGGGTTGCTAGGAGTCAGAAATAACAGCAGCCAAGTTTTTTTCTTGGGGGAAAGGAAATATGATGTATACAGAGTTAGAAAATGTATGTATTGTCGTGGACTGAATTGTGTTACCCTGAAAATATGTGAAGCAATTTGGCTGGGCCATGATTCTCAGTATTTTGTGATTGTCCTATGCACAAATTATTTTGTGAGTTTCTTGTTTATAGATGAAACTATATATTTCCAATACAATTAGATGGAATATAACAATTTGCATTAACATTTGAATCTCCAAAATCTTGGTTTTTTTAAAATTTGTGTACAGCAAATGGATTTTGATAAATGATATATAGTATCTGCAGAATACAGGACAGCTTTATTACCCTAAAAATTCTCTGCAGCCCCTTTGGAGTCAACTCTTTCACCTTCCCCAAGTTCTGACAGCCACAAATCTGTTTTCCATCCTCATCATTTTGCCTTTTCCATATGCCATATAAATGGAAATATATGGCTTCTTTCACTTAGCAAAATACATTTAGGATTCATTCTTGGTGCCTGGAGAAGGACATCGTGCTTGGTTAGGTGGAGGGTCAACAAAAAGAATAATGAAATTGATTGACACAGTGGCTGCAGTTCTGGGCTAAGCATAACAACATTCATGAGGGTGGCACAGAACCACACACTGTTCTGTTCTGCTGTTCCCAGAGTCCCTGTGAGTCAGAACTGACTTGACGACACCTAACAACAATAACAACATTCCATTGAATGGAAGCACCAATGTTTATTCACGTACTTATTGAAAGACATCTTGGTTATTTCCAGTTTTTTGTGATTGGAAATAAGGCTGCTATAAATAGTCCCATGCAGGAGTGTGTGTGTGTTGTGTGAACACAGTTTTTAATTTGCTTGAGTAAATACCTAGGAGTGAGATTCTTCGGTCATACTGTATGTTTAACTTTAAAAGAAAATGTCAAACTGTCTTCCAAAGTGACTGTACTAGTTTGCATTCCTACCAGCAATTAATGAGATTTCCTGTTGTTCTACATCCTCCCCAGAATTTAGTGCTCTCTCTCTCTCTCTCTCTCTCTCTCTCTGTTTAGCTATTCTAGTAGCTCTGTGGAAACCCAGGTGGCATAGTGGGTTAAGTGTTACATCTGCTAGTTAGCAGGTAACTCTACAGGGCAGTTATTCTCTGACCTATAGGGTCACCATAAGTCAGACCCAAATCAATGGCAGAGGGTAGTAGGTCTATAATGGCATCTGACTGTGATTTTGATTTTGCAAGAACTGAATTTTTAAGATTCATTTACATTGTCATGACCTTTGATGCTCTGCTGAGTACTGTAGTATTCTATGACGTGTATCCACATTTCGCTATCCATGCTCCTCGTGACAGACACTCAGATTTTCTCCAAATTATGCCATGTAATTTGTTTTGTTTAGTATTATTCCCAAAAGTTCAATATTTATTTGGTTCCTTTGTATCAGCAGCTAGTTTTATGGGTGAGGAAAACAATATCCAAACATGGAATGACAAAATCTTTCTGCATAAAAGGAGAATAAAAACCACCAAAGACACAAATAAAATATTAGCCCAAGAGACAGAAAGGGCCACATAAACTAGAGACTCCATCAGCCTGAAACCAGAAGAACTAAATGGTGCCTGGCTATAACCAGTGACTGTCCTGACAGGAAACATATCAGAGAGTCCCTGATGGGAGAGGAGAAAAGTGGAGTGCAAAACTCAAATTCAAATAAGACGACCATACGTAATGGTCTGAGACTGGAGGGACCCCAGGGGACATGGCATCTGGACTTTTTGGTAGTCCAGAACTGAAACCATATCTGAAGCTAACCCTTCAGATAAACATTAGACTGGTCTATATGAGCAGTGGGTGGGTTTTTATATGACATAACCCTGGTGGTATAGTGGTTAAGACCTACGGCTGCTAACCAAAAAGGTCAGCAGTTTGAATCCGTCAGCTACTTGGAAATCCTATGGAGCAGTTCTTCTCTGTCTTATAAGGTCACTATGAGTTGGAATTGACTCATTGGCAATGGGTTTGGTTTCGGTTGATATGACATAAAATTATACTCATGAAGAGAGTACGTCTTAGCTCACATACACACATGAGACTGAATGGGCAGGTCCTGGTCCTAAGGTAAGACGAGAAGGCAAAAAGCGGGGACAGTAGCTGCTTGAGTGGACACAGGAACTTAGGAGTAGAAAAGAGGATTGCGTTGTTACATTATAGGAAGGGCAACTAAGGTCACCTAATTATGTACATATAAATTTCTGTATGAGAAACTAACTTGAACTATTTCACTCACAAAAAATTCTTCCTGCATGGAATAAAACGACAAAGTTTTCTTATACAGATTTTTATGATAAATGTAGTTAATAGCCTTTGAATGAGGACTATTTACATATTATAACTTCCTATCATTTTTAGTAACTTCTTTCTCACTTTCTTTTGTCTTCCTTCCTTACTTTTTTAATTTCCACTTGCCAATCATTGTTTAAGCCAGGGGTACAGAAAGAGAGTATACTACCCTGCAGTAACTAACAATCTCATGCATGTGGGCAAGAGCAGAGCATGGCTATATAAGTGACATAAGAGCTATACGAACCACAGATGTAAATGCACCCGATTCTGCCTTGGTAAATTAGGAAAGGTTCCTCAGACAGGATAAAATCTAGATCATGAAAGATAAACAGAACAGGAAATCAGAGGGCATAAAAGCACCTGGTGTGTCGAGGGTCTGGTGAGTAGTCACAGCTGTATAGAGTTCATGACAGTAGGTAGCAGGAAGTATGGCTAGAACATGGGACAAATTCACATTAGACTTTGTAGGTCTGTTTTGTCTTGTAGACATTAAGGAAGTTTTATGGCAAAGCAGACTCAGGATTAGACTTGTATTTTAGAAGAGTAACTTTTACAATGTAAATTGCAAAGGAATGGGAGATTGCTATTAGGCTCTTCTGAGGCTATTGCAAATGGCCCAGGTAAGAAATACTGTGACCCAACCCAAGGCATGGCTTATTTTCCATGTAAGTGGTCTGCTTATGAGAAACAAGAAGAAAGTAAAATTTGGAACGGCAGAGCCATACTGGCATGTTAAAAAACAAACAACAAAAAACCCACACTGATGTTGAGTTGATCCTGACTCAGAGCCACACAAAGACAAACCCAAACATTATAAAAAGACAACATAAGGGATTCTTGTAAGTGCTGGAACTGTATTTTGACTGTGGTGGTAGATACATGAAGCTACACACACAGTAACATTGTGTGGAACTAAATATGCTTATATCCACAAATGGATCCAAGTTAAAACTGGGGAAATCTGAATAAAGTCATAGATTATGTCAATACCCTGATGGTGATATTTATTGTACCATAGTTTTGCTAGGTGTCAGCCATGGACTGCCAAAAGAATGAACAAACTTGTTTTGGAAGAAGTACTGTCATAGCACTTCTTAGAAGAAAGGCTGGCACAACTTTGTCTCACATACTTTGGACATGTTATCACGAGGGACCAGTCCGTGGAGGACGTCAGACTTGGTAGAGGGTCACTGAAAAAGAGAAAGCCCCTCAGTGAGATGAACTGACACAGTGGCTACAGCAATGGCCTCAAGCATAGTGACAAGCCTGAGGGTGGTGCAGGACTGGGCAGTGTTTCTTTCTGTTACGCACAGGGTTACCATGAGTGGGAATTGACTCAACAGCACCCAGCAACAACAAAAACCACCAGCATTTGTGGTAAACTCGGTGAAGGTTACATAAGGGCTCTGTATTATTTCTTACAATTGCAGGTGTATCTACAAGTATCTCAATAAAAATTTTAATTAAAAAAAATAAAGCCAAAACAAAGATGCTTTCAAACAAACAAAATCCCTACTAGTCCTTCTGAGGATGTAAAAGAAAAAAATGAAGTTACCTTGTTCACACTGTGTATTGGTATTGTGGCTGATTTTACATTACATGCACAGTTTGGAAAAAAATTGAAAACAAAAATACCAACCATACTAAAAACTAAGGCAATATGTTAAATGTATCAAGTGTAGGTTTTAGATGATTTTACATATGGATTAACTGGAAGAAAGAGACAATAAATGTTTACAGAATAATTAAAATTCAAGTTATTACTCTGGGGACTTATGTACATTTTTCTATTTCATGCTAGTGAAGAGAAAGTTTTATTCAAATTATTAATGTATTTTATAGATGAGGAAGCCTGAGGCTCAGTGTGGGTATTTTTGCAAGGTCAGAGTACCGGTGAAGAATCTACTATGCCTGTTTGACTTGAAAAACCATGTTCTTTCTACTACTTAGGGACTTAAGTACAAACACAAGCATACTTAAGGTACCATTTCTATTACCATCTTGTCTCATTGATTCCTATTGTGTCTGTATCCAATATTTAGAAATGTTGAGTATAATATTTTTGCAATAATTAGAGTGGATTGTTTCAGGAAAACGTGTCTTAAAATTTATGACAAGGTATCTTTTAGTAGCATATTTTGCTAAGAATAGTGTCAGGTACTATCATAAAACTGCAGAATTAAAAAAATAAATAAAACAGAAACAAAATCTAAGAGGTTAATAATGGTTAACTTTCACTGATGTTTACCGTGTCAAGCACCATGCTGCAATTTACACGTGTTATTTAAAATTTCACAAAAGCTCTATGATGAATGTATTTTTATTGTCCCCATTTTACACACATGAAAACTGATGCTTAGTGTGGTTAAGTGACTCATCCAAAGTTAAACAATTAATTAGTAGTAGATGACTCTTTGAGTGGCACAAACTCTTAAGTGCTGGACTACTAGCCAAAAGGTTGGTGGTTTGAACCCACCCAGAGGTGCCTTGGAAGATAGATCTGGTCATCTGCTTCCAAAAGGCCATGACCTTGAAAATCCTATGAGCAGTTAGTTATATTATGCACACATGGGGTTTCCATCAGTCAGAAAACAGTCTGATGGCAACCAACCAACCAACAGCAACAGAATGGAGATGAAACCTGGGCACCGTGACTCCAAAGTCCTATGTCTAAACCACTAGGTTACAACGCT
The DNA here is from genome assembly GCA_028571685.1 of Heterohyrax brucei. NCBI lineage: Eukaryota > Metazoa > Chordata > Mammalia > Hyracoidea > Procaviidae > Heterohyrax > Heterohyrax brucei. The sequence continues at coordinate 139,837,187 of CM053142.1, read as the reverse complement.
AAAAAAAAAAAAAAGAGAGAAAAAAATGTACCAAACGGAAATCATGCAGATGAAGCAAAAAGGAATTTCAGTTGAGGCCAATATCAGTGGCCAGAGTCACCCTTTACAGTAATTAAATTAGATGAGCCAACATTATTGTGTGATTTGCAGGGTTAAAAGCAGTTGTGTTCAATGGTACCTTCAGGTCATTGCCCACTCCATTTATTCTCTTAATTGCTTTTTTACTTACTAATAGCTGAAATTATTTTACTTGTTTATCATTTGCCACACTTTACTAGAATATAAACCCAGTAAAGTCATGAACTGTGTCTTTCTCCAACAGTTCCAACCAGTTTTCAAGAAGTAAGTTGACTTTTTCATCTAGCGCTGCTATAACAGAAATATCACAAGCTGATGGCTTTAACAAAAAGAAATTTATTCTTTCACAGAAAAGCAGGCCAGAAATCCAAATTCAGGCTGTCAGCTCCAGGGCAAGGCTTTCTTTGTTTGGCTCTGGAGGAAAGTCCTTGTCAATCTTCCCCTGCACTGGGAGCTTCTGAGGTGCAGGTATCCCTCCAAAGTAACTTCTCTGCTCTTGGTGCCTCTTTCCTGGTAGTATGGGGGTCACCACTCATTCCTTTATAACCCCCAAGAGACTGCCTCAAAACACAGTCCAATCATGTAACTCTAGTTCAGCCTCATCAACTCGACTGTTGCCCCTTCTCCCTCATTAACACATAGAAGCAAGATTTACAGCTTACAGTAAAAAAAAAAAAAAAAATCACACAGTACTGGGAACCATGTCCCCATGAAACTGCTACATATTTTTTGAGGGGGACATAATTCAATCTATGGCATAATAATTCAATCTACTACCAGACAGAATGGGAAAAAAATGTAGATTAAAACTCAAGTTCTTACTGGACCAGTAGAGAGAGACTATATAAATCCTGGAGACTCTGGCCTTAGGTCACTCTTTAAATTTGGAATTCAAAACACTGCTAGAGATCATCTGTCAGCCAAATGACAGATTGGCTAATAAAATAAATAACATCATCCATGAGTACGGTGCTCCTGAAAATGATCATTTAGATGAAGCCAAACAGTGAGTATCTACCCTAGACCAGAGAAAAGAAGGCTAGGTGGGAGGGGGTAGTGGGGGTGGCAGGGAGACTAGACTAATGGTAGCAGAACAGCCAAAATGAAAATAATGAGAATGCTGACATATCGTGAAGAACGTAACCAATGTCACTGAATAATGAATATGGAAATTTTTAAATTAGAATCCAGTTTCCTATGTAAACTTTCATCAAAAAAGAAATATTAAAAGTCTTTATTTTTGTATTTCGAGTAACAAATTGTGCCTGATGCATATTTATAGAATGAATGCACCAGTAATATGCCTTCCATGGACTTAAACAGTAAAAGCTTAAATTTACAAATTGTGGTGCAAAATACATTTAAAATGGATGAGTTATAAACAATTGTATTGATTTCCTAGGGCTGTCATAACAAATCTACAAATTGAGTGGTTCAAAATACACAAAAAAGGTATTCTCTCACAGTTTGGGAGGTGAGAAGTCTAATCTGAGGACTGCGGGGAAGATTCTTCTGCTTCTGATAAACCCAGGCGTTCCCTGGCTTGTGGCAACCTGATTCCAATCACATGTTGTTCCTGCCTTTGTCTCTTCTCTTTTTCTAATACCAGTCATAATGGATTGAAGCCAAACTAGTCCACTATAATCATGTTAGCTTAATAACATATCCAAAGACCCTATTTCTAAACAGATCCCATCCACAGAATCCAGGGTTTAAAACGCTGAACTATCTTTCTGAGCGGACACCATACAGTTCGTAACAACCTGTTCCTATACTGACGGCAACTTGGCACTCGTTACTTAACTAGTTAGTTACCTCATCTATAAACAATGATTTCGCTAAAATGTGTAAAACATGTCCGAAGCATAACCCACTCGGAAGAATGCCTGACACATAGTGAAGCTCGAGTATCCACTGCCTTATGAAAATAGCTTACAGTAAAGAGTTTCAGTGGCTTTCAGACCACACTTAGAGACTCACTGTTTTAAGAGTTAAAATTAGTTAACATAGCATCAAGTGAAAAGTAGCCAGGACGTTTCACGGGCTTGAGGATTTTTTTCAAAAGAAAGATGGAACAGCGAGTGTCCTCATTAAAAAGCATCCAGAGAATACAAGAAATATGCCACCTGCATCCATCAAAAGACCCCAAGCAGGTATCACGATTTACACGGCAGTTCAAAGGAACAGAAGGGTAGCAAAGAGGTGCACCCCCGGTGTAGCCTGAGCGCACTGAGTTGCAAAAAAACGGGCTTCCGGACCCGTTGAGGTGGTCACGAGGAATGAACTGTTGTTCCTAAGGAAAAATTTGGCGGGTAGGTAAAAAGGTTACCCTGGGTTGAGGAGTTGCAGGAATTAGGCCAGGGCAGGGACGGCCACTGAGGCGGGTATGATGCAAAACGCTGTTAGATGAGAAACAGTGCCTGGGACACCTTGTTTCCCTCCCATCTGGTACTACGACGCAGGAGTTCGAGGTAGGCCCAAGGGTCGCCAGGGATCATGGCTCCTTCCGCAAATGGATGACCTTTAGCCTTATTTTCCTGAGTAACGGAGAGTAAAGAGATGGCGGGGGCGGGGCGGTCGTATTAAGGTGCGGAGGCGGGAACGGAAACAACCAAAGCTTGGTCCTTCGCGGCCGGCGGGAAGAACCCCCGGTGTGGTTGTTGAGGTCGTGGGGGGAGGAGGGAAAGAAGGACGGTTCTGTTGCCCGGCAACCTGGCCATAGCCCGCCTCCCGCTACGTTGCTAGGAAACGGCGAGGCAGGGGGGAGGGAGGCGGAGCGGGCCCTACGTGCTGACGCTAATTGTATATGAGCGCGAGCGGCGGGCTCTCAGGTCTTTTTTAGCGCCATCTGCTCGCGGCGCCGCCTCCTGCTCCTCCCGCCGCCGCTATCACCCTGAGTCACTGCCTGCGCAGCTCCGGTCGCCGGGCTCTGCGTTCTAGCCGCCGGTAACGGTTGGGGGCCTGAAAGGGAAGGGGAACGTGGAGTCGGCCGGGTGGCCTGCGTAGAAGGGAGGGACGAAGAGACGGAGAACTGAAGGCTGGGGCCGCGGGCGCCCGGGCCTCCTCAGTCTTGTTATCGGCCCCACAGCCTGCGAGGCGGCACCAGGGCTGGCAAGCCCTTCATACAGGGACGGCTGAGGGAGACGCGGGGCTTGGTGTGGCTCGTAAGGAGCCTGGGTCGGCGCCGCCTGTGAGGGCCAGTGACCGCGCTTCTCTGCGACGACGTTGCCAGAGCCCCACCGGGTTCTTCGCGTGGACAGGAGAGAGGCCGTGACGGGGCCCGCGCGCCGTAAGCGGTGGGTGGCAGCTCCTCAGAGGAACGGGAGGTGCCCAGAGTGTGGAGCCCGCCATTATTGGCGCCCAGTTTCTCCCTCAAAAATGAACCCCGAAGGGCGGCCGCTCAGGAGGATGGCAAGAACGGCAGAGGCTGCGAATTCCGAAGGGAGGGAGGGGGGCTGGCTGGAGAGGAGGCCCTGAGGTGAGGAGGGGGCGGGGGATGCTGCGGGCCGCCCCGGCTCTCCGCCCCCTGGAGGCGTTGGCGTCGCCGGGAGGGGAAAGCCCAGGCGGCTTCTCTCACACGTGTTACGGGGAGCTGAATGCCGGCTAGAGCCAGTAGTCTGGGTTGTGCTTTCTTTACTGTGAATTGTAGAGATGGTGCTATATGAAAGTGAAGAGGAAGCAAATGAGTCCAGCCCAGGACTTGCAAACTCTGCTTCTCTCGGTCTCAATCGTGTTAGTACCGGGGGGAAGTATCAGTGTTAGTTGATGCATGGTGTGGGCCTTAACAGCTAGAATTTTAAAGAATGGGTAGCTGTTACTAACGTAAGGTGGTTTTGTGTACTCCAAGCAGTGAGAACCTCATGGGGGTCTTGATTAGGGTATTTTAGTTGGAGAGATGAAGTTGATCCTAATTAAGCCCCTAAACAATTCAAACAATAAAAGATTCGACCTGAAAGGCTTTTCATCCTTCTAAGACTTATATTGCTTTCTTAATAAATTCATTCTCTGTTGACGTTTCCAGAATAAGATACCAAATTAGCCATTTAGTTTTAAGGTGAATGACATCAGAGTGGTGTGAAGTATGGGATCGAATTAAACATTTAATGCAGACTTACTGCGGCAAGTTTGTAGGCCACTATTAAGTCAATATCTCCACTTCTCCCTCAGGAAAAAAAAAAAAAGAAAAAACAGAGATTGAAGTCCAAGCTTTCAGAGTCAAAAAAGATAAACTAGGTACTGGGTGTGTCCTCAGGTTGCTCAGCAGTCGTGTTTTCGACTATCATTGTCAAATACCTAGGTGCAAAATGACTGCGCTTAAAAGTCTCAGAAACTTGTGCTTCTTGTTTGATTTCAGGGAAGCAGTAAAACGGAATTTATCGTTTTGGAAACATAAGTGACAATAAAACCTTTTTTCAAACTAGCATCTGGAATCTTCGTTTCTTGGTCAGCTTAAATTATTAAACCTGTGCTTATTTTTACTAATGAAGTAACACACATTGTCTTTGATTTCATAAGGGAAAAGCCTTATCTGTAGGATAACATTTTAAGTCGACAAAAGGTAAATGAGGTTTACAGTGAACTTCAAGTTTCAAGCTAGTGTGAGGTTGCCCGAGCTTAGATGGTTCAAATCTAAACTGTAACTTAGCTCTAAGACTGATCCTTCAGAGGATAAATGAAATTAAATATTGATAGTTGGACTTTGACATCTTATCATTATTGATTCGGTTGCTTCTCTTTTCAGGGTAGCATTTTTTGTTAGTTTGAAATAGCATGTAAAGAGTTAACCGTAACATCTTGAAAATCATTGTACTTAGGATATTGGATGCATTAATTGACAGAATTATTAAGCTAATACTGAGTGTGACACATGGCTGTTATTGTCCTGTAATGTCATTTGGCGGGAGGCGAGCTGTACAGCTGTACCATAACTGATTTAATCCAAAATGTTAACCCATATTGATTCCAGATCATGGCTTGATTCCAATTCCCAGAAATATGTTTAAAATACAGAGTCCTTTCATAGGAGAACCTGATCAGGTAGTGGTTAACTGCTAACTAGAAGGCTGGCAGCTCAAATCAGCCAGGCACTTCTTGGAAACATTAATGGGGCAGTTCTCTGTAGAGTCTCCATGTGTTGGAATCTGTTTGAGGATACTGGGTTTAAGGACATCAGGCTTGGTAGAGGGTCAGTGAAGAAGACCATCAAGGGGATAGATTGTCACAGTGACTGCATCACTGGGCTCAAACACAGCAACCATTGTGAGGGTGGAATAGGACCAGGCAGTTTCATCCTGGGGTCTCTGAGTGGAACTGACTTGATGGTGACTAACAACATCACACAAGTGAATTGTGGCTTGTACAAAAATCACATGGAACTTACAAGAGAAATCTATGGAAGTTTAAAAGGCTGAGTACCTAGAATGTTGCCTGGTGTATGACGTGGAAGGCACTCAGATACTTACTGAATGACATAAAATATTTACTTACTTTGTTCAGTGTTAAGGAGTTCTGGTAGGGCGGTGATGTGCTTGGTCACTAAGCAGAAAGGTCAGTGGTCTGAGTCCACCGTCTACTCCACTGGCAGTCCTCTATAAAAAGGACAGCTTTGGAAACCTTATTGGAGCAGCTCTCCTCTGACCTTGTCCAGTTGCAGTGAGTTGGAATCAGCTCGACAACCATGAGTTTTAGGGTTTGATTAATATTACTTGGTTATAAATTTGAAATATTACTGAAAGAGAAATCGGAATGAATTCTTACCAATAATGGAAATTAGTAATGAGTGATCTTTTTTGATTCTCAAGTGTAACCAAACCTTTGGTTTTTTGTTCTTAGTCAATTCTTTATGTAAATGTTTGAGCATTTGCTTTGATGTGTATCCTAGATTTTGGTTCTTTGTGCAAAATGGGCAAATTGGTTGTCCGATTGGGTTACAAAATAGCAGAGTGATGAGTGCTATGAAGAGTAAGGGAAGGAGAGGAAATAGGAGCATTGATAACATTCTGTACCTGAAAAGGAGCCTGTTGGGTGATTTTTCAGTCCTGTTTCGAACTAGTTTGATCTGAATAAGAAGTGTTATCTCCCTGTTGGACAGAGTGGGTGTTGGAAGGTAAAAACTTGTTTTACCATCATCCTTGTAATTTTAGTACATTGGCAGCAGGCCAGTAGAACACATTCCTGGGCTTGATATAATGGCCTTTTCTTTCATTGCTGGATATTTTGATTCTTTTTTTTTGAAGCCTGTTCTGAAATTTTAAGCATTTTGATATTTACTGGAAAAGGGAGGTACAGTGTTCTAACTTACAAATTATTTTAAGGCCAAGAATACAGAAAAAAAGCACTGTGGGGTAGGTCTTGTAATTGTCAGTTCAGGCACTGTTACAAAAATTTTGGCTTAACTCATTTGGTGTTACTAGAGGTAGCTATCATCAACCTTTTAACAAGGAGGAAGCTGAAGCACAGAGAGGTTAAGGAATTTTCTCAGGGGTACTTAGCTTAGTGCTTTCAGGTGATACTTCAAGTGTTGACTGTGCTGGATTTGATAGGGAGTTTTCTTGTTTGCTGTGCATCAGTTTGTATGAAATTTCTTTGGGTTATACTGTGCTCCAGGGAAGACAGCAGCACTTCATCATTGTCACAAGGTGCTCTTCCTTCATGGAGTTTGATTACTAATTAGGTAATGGCTTCTTTAGCCTTAGATTTGCCTAGTCAATGTGAGTGAATTGCTTTAGTTGGTTCACATGTAACATTCAATGCCTCCTGCTTTATGTTACATCTAATGTTAGTGTCAAAGAGGCTGCAACTCTTCTGAGGGCCAATAATAGAAATTCCCCTTCATGGAGTTAGAAGCCAGTGTTTGCTGGCCATCTGGGTAGAGGCTTCTCTCTTTGACAGTTGCAATTTAAGTGAGAGTTGGGGCATATATGTATGGAAAACAAACAACAAAAAAACTGAGGTGACTGTAGATTAGGTAGGGTGTTCTGTTCTTTTTAACAGTGATGTCATGAGGATTGGTGTTACCCGGTGTTGATAACTCATGGTGTCACATACCCTTCCTCATGGACCTCTTGTGCCAGATGATACAGAATCCTCTGTACTTAGATTAACTGTAAGTCATAATTCCCATTTATCACTCTTAATTTAATTACTACTTTAGTCTCAAAAAGTTATTGATACAGCTTCACAAATACTAGTTACAACAGTGTGTAGCTAAAATATCAGAAAACTTGATAAAATCAGCAAGTATAAAAACACTAGCAACAAGGAAAACAACAATGCATGCTCTTAGTGCATGCAGATAAAACTGCCTGATTTGTAGCATCATTCAAATTGGATTGTTGTTAGGTACCCTCGAGTCAATTCCTATTTATAGTGACCCTGTGTACAACAGAACTGAACCCTGCCTGGTCTGGTGCCATCCTCACAATTGTTGCTACGTATAAGCCCATTAGTTGGATAATGACAGCTGTGATCAGGGTACATTGAAATAGAAAACCAAACCCGTTGTCGTTGAGTCGATTCTGACTCATAGCTGTCAGAGTCCATGAAAAGGTTCAGAAAGCAAATAAACACAGTTTTAGCCTTATGGGTATGTTGATACATGTAAACTGGGCTTATGAAAAAATGTTTGTTACAACTAACTGCAGGGATCTTTTACAGACTAGTCATTTTCATGTCACTCCCTCTGACAGTATCACTCCTACCCCCTCCATCCCTAGTGATGCCACTGCTTTTAAGGTTCATGGGTAGCACAGGGACACCGTTGTGGCATGGTGGTTAAGTTGCTGGCCATCTGGGTAGATGTTGCTCTCTTTGCCAGTTGTAATTTAAGTGAGAGAGTTGGGCATATATGTATGAAAAACAAAACTATGGCTGTTGACCGAAATGTCAACAGTTCAAATCCACTAGGTGCTTCTTAGAAACTCTGGAGCATATCTGCTCTGTCATATAGGGTCACTATGGTGTTAGATTTGTTTGTTTGCTTTTTAGGGAATGGTGGCACAAATGGTTTGTGTGTGGCTGCTCATCTTAACAGCCATTTGAACTCACCCAGTGGCATCATGGAGGACAGAAATGGCAATTTCACTGAATCAGGATTATAGCCAAGAATATGCTACAGAGCAGTTCTGTATCATGAGTGGGGTTGCACAAGTGGAAATTGACTCCATGACAGCATGTATGTGTTTTCTTTTTGTTTATCTTATTTGCTGTTCTGTTGGTGAAATCAGAGACTAGCATCCAAGAGGTGGGTTGCTCTTGGAGCAGATACAGATAATACCATAGATACTGAGATCTTTTGAACAGAAGATAGTGTCTAATAGTCCAGTTTGCTCAAGAGTCTGTTTTGCTTGAGAGTCTAATGAACTATTTATATTGAAATGCAAAAGTGAGCCTAAAGAATACGCTGTTTTAAACATAAGATCACTTTGTACCAAAAGAATACCAGTATGTGAAATACAGTATGTGTAGAATGCAGTGAGGTCTAAGGTATAAGGGAATCTGCCTCGGTCCTTCTAATACTACTTTTTCTCTTGAACTCGTTTGCTTTATGCATTTGCAGTTTTAATGATGAACACTTTCTCCATTAAATAATCATTTTTCTGTAAAGGAATAGTAAGTAGTTTGTTAACCATATCATCTGTGAAACAGGAGGCTGATTAGGAAGACACTGGGCTTTTTGGAGTAGTGGACTTGGCATAGTATTTTTGATAGTCCAATTTAAAATTTCTAGTTCCTTAGCTGTGGGTCAGAATTGACTTTCTCCACACTTAATTAGCTGTCATGTATTACTGAGGAAGGTACTTAGTATTTTACTTCATACGTGAGGAAAACTTACAGGTTCTGGAAATGTTTTCTTTCTGCTGAGACTAAGAGGAGCTTATTGAGGAAATACTCCAGTGACAGGAAGTTACTTGGTGGCACAGGACCTGGACACCTGGCTATTTCAGAACCACAAAGTGATCAGTTTGTGGCATGGTTCAGTCACTTGTTACTTTTCCCAGATGGAAGAATTTCTGTCACGTTAACATGAACTTCTGGTTCTTCACATTGAGATCTTCTAAATATGCATATATTACAGTGGTTAATGAATTGGATGTTTTATTATAAAGTGAGCGTTTTAATCTATATTAATGCTCTTCCCTAAGCCTATTTTTCGTCTGACAAGAGTTGCAGTACTAGCTTTCTTTTGTTTAGGATTTGACTTTTGTAATTTTCTGCCTTTGTTGTAATAAATAGGTTATGAGTTTGATTTGTTTTAAAAATCACCCTCACAGTTTCTGTTGTTTAAGGAGCTTTGAGTTGATTTGGAGCCCTGGTATTACAGTGATAAAGGGCTTGGCTGCTAACCCAAAGGTCAACAGTTAAAATCTGCCAGCCACTCCTTGGAAACTTTGTGAAGCAGTTCTACTGTGTCTTACAGGGCTGCTGTGAGTTGGAATTAACTCAGTGCCAACAGGTTTTGTTGTTTTTGTCAGTTTACGTTTAATGTGATTACTATTCTGTTTAGATTGAAATCTGATTGTTTTGTGCTATCTGTGTAACCTGGTATATCTTTTGGGTTGATGTGAAATATTTTTTCTCTGTTTTTCTTTTAATTTGGAAGTTATGTTTTGTTTCTAACGCTTTGGGGGTTTACCTTACTTCAGGGTGTTAGAATACTTTTTTCTGCCTCTTCCTATCACTGAGTTAATGTTGTGATGATCACTTTTTAAGACAGTTACATAATGGTGGTGTTTTAAAATATTTAAATATACCCACATGTGTGCCCAACCCCTTGCCATTTATTTTTGCAACTCATCTGGAAAGTCAGAAGACCATATTTTAGAATTTTTTAGTGAGAAGAAAATTTTCTCTGTTTTCAAAGGATCTTCTGGTTGAATCTAGAATTCTAGATCCTTAATTGTTTTCAGCACAGTGAATATTCGCTTGCGTTTTGGTGTCGTTATTGAAGAAAAAGCAGCTGTCTTCTCTAGGTAGTTTTTAAAAGACTTTGTCCTTGGTGTTCAGCTTTTCATAAGTACATTTAAGAATGGGTTTCTTTTTATTAATCCTGACTGAGGTTTGCAGGGCTTCCTAACTGTGGTTTGTTGTATCTTCATCATTTCTAGAAGATTTTTAGATATTTCATCAAAGACATTCTGCTCCATTCTCTGGTCCTCCTAGAATTTTTTTTAGTCTCTGTGATACAAGGACTGCTAATTAAGTTCATGAACTCATCCTAGAAAAAGTACTAAATACTTCGTTTCTGAATATCACTACAGTCAGCTTCAAAGTATTCTCTTTGGGAAGTTATGCATGACACCAGCATTTAGTCCACCCTCAAAAGCAGTTTTGGAACTCCCTTTCTGGAATGGCTATCAGAGCTGTCGTTGTATTACCCTTGATGTCATGAATGTCATTGAAGTGTCCTCTTTTCAATATTTTCCTTCAGGTAAAGAAAAAAGTCATTGGATGTCAGATCAGGTGAGTAGGGAGGATGTTCCAATACAATTACTTATTTATTGGCTAAAAACTCTCGTAGACAACTATACAGTTAAGTTTGCAAACTTGTCACCATGCACGATGGCCATTCAGGAGTCCAAAATAGCGTTGAAGGGTGGACTAGGTGCTGACATCAGTACATAACTTCCTAAGGGGAGTACTGGGAAGGTGACCGTAGTGATACCCCGTAATGAGGTATGTCGCACTTAGAACAGTTACAGTTTGCGGACTTAATTGTTGGACGACCTTGTATGTATATGCATACTTATGTGTGCCTTATACATGTGATAGAGCTCATGGGAGGAACAGTTAAGGAAATTTCCTAAACATGTCCAAAAACAGTATGAAAGTGAGTTACTAGGTTTGAAGGCTCAGGACCATAGTCTGAGGATACATCTTGGGTTAACTGGCATAACATAGCCCATGAAGATAATGTTCTATATCCTAGGTTGGTGAGTAGTGTCTGGAGTCTCAAAAGCTTGTCAGCAACCGTCTAATATAATATACAGTTCTGGTTTCTTCCCATCTGGAGCAAAGGAGAGTGAAGGAAATGAAAGAGACAAGGATTAAGTTTTCAGGACTAATGGCCAATAAGAACTGCAGCCTTCTGTAGCCTGAAACAAGAAGAATTACATGTTTCCTGGCTACTGCTACTCACTACCATTAATGACTGTGCTTACTGGTGATACAGTAGAAGGTCCCAGATAGAAAAAGAGAAGAATGTAGACCAAAACTCAAAAATTTGTAAGTAAAAAAAGGCCAGATTTACTAGACTGATACATACTAGAGGAACCCTTAATACTCTTGACTCTAAAGTGGCAGCATCCTTTGAACTTGGAATTGAAGTCATTCCCAGCAGTAACATGTCTTTAAAATAAGAGAAAGATGCTAATTGATGAGGAGGTTCTGACTCACAGTGATGCCGTGTGCATTAGAAACACTGCCCTCTCTTGTAACCATCCCTGTGGCGGTTTTGCTTGAGTCTGTTGTTGTAAGGCTGTGTTAGCCTGTCTCAGTGATCGTCTTCCTCTGCTGACACTCTACCAAGCACAATATCCTTCTCCAGAGACTGGTGCCTCCTGCTAACATGTCCAGAGTGTGTGAGGCAGAATACGTCCATCCTCCCTTCTAAGGAGCTTTCTGGCTGTACTTCTGAGATAGGTTTGTTTATTCTTTCTGCCTGTGTTCATCACCAACAACCACAGTTGAGAGGCATCAGTTCATCTTCTGTCTTCCTTATTCGTTGTCCATCTTTTGCATGCATGTGAGGGAATTGAAAACATAAGAATGATTCAGGTGCACCCTAGTCGTTAAAGTGACATCTTTGCTTGTGAACACTTAAAAGAGGTCTTGTGTAGCAGATTTGCCCAATGCTATGCTGTTTGGTTTGACTGTTGTTTCCCTGAGTGTTGATTGTGGATCCAGATAAAATGAAATTCTGATTACTTTTGTTTGTTTATCATGATGTTGCTTATTGGGGTTCAGTTAGGCAGATTTTTGTTTTCTTAATGCTGAGCTGTAATCCTTACAGAAGGCATTGTCACGTGTGATTATCGTGCTCCCTTAAAGCCATATAGTGTTTACCCTAAAACGATGATAAGCTAAAGCGAGTCAGAGAAGCGAGATTACTGGAAACAGAACAAAAACAGTGGGAATAATGAAAATGTTGACACATTATAAAACATGTAGCCAAAGTTGGGGAACAAGTTGTTTAAAAATTGTTAAGTGGGGACCTGTCTTGCTATGTAACTTTCACCTGAAACACACACATGCATACAAAAACAGTCCATGAGGGAATAATTTAACTACTTTTTTAAGATGATGAAATAATATGGCTCAGAAGTTGTTTGTTTGAACTAATTTGCTGTAAAAAGACAAAGAAAAACCCAAACCCAGTGATGTTCAGTTGACTCCAGCTTCAGTGACCCTGTATTTTCTCTACAGGGGTCACTGTGAGCAGCACTGTAGACATTCTGTAATAATGTTAAAACATAAATACTTGAATTTAAAAGCTTTTTGACTTTTTATTTTCTATCTTTTGACAGTCGCTGAATTTACTGGATACTAGGCACTATATGCTCAACTTTGCAAATTTAAAAATGTTACTGAGTTTCTAAACTTAAAAACTCATGTAAATAGAAAATCAAATACAGAATGAAAAATAAATTCTCATTTACTGCCAGTCTCTTACAGGTCACTACTGTTAGGTTTCTGGTGCATCTTCTCCAAAATTAAGAAAGATTTATATGTATATGAATACATCTGAGAACACATAGTACATTTAAAACATCCAGGTGGGATTTTGACATGCTTTTTTTTTAATGTTTTGTTCAGGTTGCAATTAATTTAAGGCAAAAGATAAATCTGATTTCTATTAATCCATCTTGGCTAAAAGCAGAGTCAATTAAGTTTTTTTTTTAATATCTTTTTTTTATTATGATTGAATGAAAATGTACATTCCCATATAGATTCCCATGCTCACCTATATGCAGCTTCCACTGCTCTCCCTATCCGGTAACAGCACACCCCTTCTCTCTGCTCCGTACATGTCCTATCCTCTCAACAGTCTCCTAACCCCTCCTTTCCACCCACTCCATCCTATAGATGCACAGAACCATAAAGTGCCCATAAGATATGGTTACTCTGCGTCGCCAAGTCCAATCCATTGCTGTCTGAAAAGGTGACCTTCATTATGATTTATGGACATGAGCAGCAGCAACACCAGGGGCCGTGCTCCCAGGGGAACCCTGAAACCCCCGGACCACCAATTGTGGTCTTTTATTGGTGATCTCAGGGTGCTCCCTTAATTATTCTCTTGTTGCCAGTGAGACTCAACTTTGTGAGCTCCTTCTTGGCTATCACTGGTTGTGGCCGGGCACCATCCAGTTCTTCCGGTCACTAGTTGATGTAGAGAACCACTCACGTGGATCTCTGTCTTCTGGGTTCTCTTTTCTCCAAGTCATTCTTGTCCTAGGTGATCATCCATTCCTGTTGAGTTGGGACCGTTTGCTGTATGCTCAGATGGCAGCTTGGCAGCTTTTAAGACCCCAGACGCCACTCAACCAGTGTGGGGTGCAGAGAGTCCTCATTAGCAAAACTTTAGCTGTACCAATTGGCCTTGATTTCACCTGAGAGCAAGGTCCCTGGACCCCTGCCCCAGGTACTCTGTCCTTGCAATATTGGATTAAGTGGGAGGAGTACTCAAATTGTGTTGAAGTCCAGTTATTATTGATCTTGTTTCTAATGTGTGCTGTCACCAATTTCACCCAACCAAATTTCTGTTAATTATCTAATTTAAACCCTCCCCTTCCCCCTTTCTCCCTCCCTTACCCCCCTCCCTCTGCACCCTTGCAGCTGTCAAAGAGTTTTCTTCTATGCATGAGTCTGTTTTTGAGTTCTTATTGTAGGGGTCTCATACAGTATTTGTCCTTTTGTCACTGATTACTTTCACTCAACATAATGTCCTCCAGTTGAAACCAGGTTAAGTGATGTTTCCTGCTGTCACCGTTGTTCTTTATCACTGCATAGTGCTCCATTGAGTATATATACTATAGTTTACTTATCCATTCCTCTGTTGCTGGGCATCTGGGTTGATTCCATATTTTTGCTATTGTAGACTGTGCTGCGATGAACATTTGTGTGCATGTATCAGTTGGTGTGAATGGCCTTGATTCTGTAGGATATATTCCAAGCAGTGGAATTACTAGGTCAAATGGTATATCTAGATCCAGCTTTCTAAGGAAGCGCCAGATTGCTTTCCAAAGAGGTTGCACCATTTTTCAATCCTACCAGCTGTGTAAGTGAGTTCCAATTTCTCCACAGCCCCTCTAGCATATTTGTTTTGTGTTTTTTGGATCATGGCCAACCTTGTTGGGGTGAGATGGTATATTGTAGTTTTGATTTGAATTTCTTTAATAGCTAATGGTCGTGAGCGTGTCCACATGTGTTTTTTGGCTACCTGGATGTCCTCTTTAGAGAAATATTTGTCCATCTCCTTTGCCCATTGCTTAATTGGATGATTTATCTTTTTCTTACTGATATTTTGTAATACTTTATAGACTGGAGATGAGGCGTCAGTCTGACGTAGAGTTGCCAAATATTTTGTCCTATTCTGTAGGTGGCCTTTTAATTCTATTGATGAAGTCTTGGGATGTTGATTCGTAGTAGTTCCATTTATCTATTTTCTGATGATTGTGGTCTGTTTGACAGAGTTTTGAAGTCTGTCTGCGTTGTGTATTAAACCTTCCATTGTTGTTTCTACTTTCTCTTGGATGAGTATCGTTTTAGATTTCATATTTAGGTCTTTAACCACTTTGAGTTGGTTTTTGTATAAGGTGTAAGTTATGGGTCTTGTTTTAATTTAGTGCAGATGGATATTCAGTTTTGCCAGCACCATTTGTTGAAGAGATTGTTTTTACCCCAGTTTAATTTCTTAGGACCTTTGTCGAATATCAGCTGTTCATAGGCAGAGGATGTCATCTCCGGGGTCTTGATTCTGTTCCATTAATTTGTGTGTCTGTTTTTGTACCAGTACCAGGCTGTTTTGACTACTGTGGCAGTGTAATAGGTTCTAAGGTTGGGTAATGAGAGGCCTCCCAGCATGTCCTTGTTCAGTAATGCTTTACTTATCCGGGGCTTCTTCCCTTTCCAGAGTTGGTAATTCGTTCCTCCATCTCTTGGGATTGCATTATATTAGTAGATTGCTTTGGGTAAAATAGACATCTTCACAATGTTAAGTCTTCCTATCCATGAGCAGCGTAGGTGTCTCCATTTATGTAAGTCTGTCTTAGTTTCTTGTAGTAAGGGTTTGTAGTTCTCTTTGTAAGTGTCTGTTATTTTTCTGGTTAAATTTATTCCTAGGTACTTTATCTTCTTAGGGGCTCCAGTAAATGGTGTTGACTTGGTGATTTCTTCCTTAATAATCTTGTTGGTGTAAAGGAATCCTACTGATTTACTTATGTTTATCTTGTATCTTGAAACTTTGCTGAACTCTTCTATCAGTTTGAGTAGTTTCCCCGTGGATTCTTTGGAATTCTCTGAATATACAATCGTATCATGTGCAGATAGGGAGATTTTTAGTTCTTCTTTGCCGATGCACTTTATTCCTTGGTCTTGTCTAATTGCTTTGGCTAGAACTTCTAGTACAATGTTGACTAGGAAAGGTGAGAGTGGGCATGCTTTCTAGTTCCTGTTCGCAGGGGAAACTGTTTCAGTCTCTCCATTCTGAATGATGTGGGCAGTTGGCTTTGTGTAAGTGGCCCTTATTGCATTAAGGAATTTGCCATCTATTCCTATTTTGCTGAGAGTTTTTAGCATGCATCAGTGTTGGACTTTATCAAATGCCTTTTCTGCATCAATAGACAAAATCAGGTGATTCTTGTCTTTTGTGATATGTATGTGGATGATTGATCACATTGTTTTTCTGATGTTCACCAGCCTTGCATCCCTGGCATGAATCCAGCTTGGTCGTGATGGATTATTTTTTTGATGTGTTGTTGTATTCTGTTGGCAAGAACTTTGTTAAAGATTTTTGCATTAGATTCATGAGTGATACTGGTCTGTAGTTCCTTTTTGGCTAGGTCTTCCTCTGGCTTTAGTACCAGGGTTATGCTGGCTTCATAGAATGAATTTTAGAGTATTCCATCCCTTTCTATACTGTGAAATAGTCTCAGTAATGTTGGAGATAACTCTTCTTTAAAAGCTTGGTAGAATTCTGCAGTGAAGCCATCTGGGCCAGGCCTTTTTTTGGTTGGTAGTTTTTGGATGACTTTTTCAATCTTTTCCTTTGTGATAGGTTTATTAAGTTGTTCTGCTTCACCTTGTATTAATTTTGGTAGGTGATACGAATCAAGGAATTGGTCCATTTCCTCTAGGTTTTCACATTTGTTAGGGTATACAGTCTTTCATGGTATTCTGTTATGATATTTTTGATTTCTGTTGGATCTGTTGTGACAACTCCCTTCTCATTTCTTACTTGGGTTATTTGTTTCCTTTCCTGTTTTTCTTTAGTAAGTTTTGCCAATGGTTTGGCAATTTTGTTATCTTTTCAAAAAAGCAGCTTTTGGTCTTTTCATTTTTTTCAGTTGTTCTTCTCTAATTAGAAGGCTGCGCTGTACTCTATGATCTGTTTTCTTCTGGTGCCTGAGGGGTTCCTTTGTTGTTCTCTCTCTACTTGTTGAAGCTGTAGGGTTAGTTCTTTGATTTGGTTTCTTTCTTCCTTCCAGATGTGTGTATTTATGGAGATAAACTGACTTTTGAGCACTGCTTTGACTGTATCCTGTAGGTTCTGGCAGGAAATGTTTTCATTCTCATTGGAATCCATAAATTTCTTTCTTTCATTCTTGATTTCTTCTATAACCCATGTTTTTTTGAGCAAGATGTTGTTCAGCTTCCATGAGTTCTACTTTCTGTATTTTTTCTGCTGTTGATTTTGACTATTGTGGCTTTATGATCTGGGAGGATGCTTTGCGTTAATTCAGTGGTATGGCTTTTGTTGAGAATTGTTTTATGTCCTAAAGCATGGTCTATTCTGGAGAATGTCACGTGTGCCCTGGAGAAGAAAGTGTAGTTGTGTGTTGGTGGGTACAGAGTTCTACATATGTTGATTAGGTCTGGTTGGCTAATTGTGGCAATAAGGTCTTCTGTGTCTTTACTGAGCTTTTTTCTAGATGGTCTGTCCAATATTGGGAGTGGAGTGTTGAAGTCTCATTGTGGAGTGATCTATCTCCTTTTTGAGTGTAGTCAGTGTTTCTTCATTGTATTTAGGTGCTCTAATATTAGGTGCATGAATATTTAATATTGTTATGTCCTGCTTTTGCCTGTCAGCAGTAGTGCCCATCCTTGTCCATGATGGTGGATTTTACATTAAAATCTATTTTATCTGAGGTTAGAATTGCCACACCTGCTCTTCTTTGTTCCTTGTTACCTTGATATATATTCTAATTTTCATTTTGTTCATATTTTTAAGGTGAGTTTCTTATATGGATGGGTCCTGTCTTTTGATCCAAGATGTTACTTTACTGGAGTGTTGCATCCATTCATATTCAGTGTGATTATTGATAGGTATGTGTTCAGTGCTGCCATTGTGATATGTGTATTTTTGTGTTGCTGTTTTCTCTGTTCTTATTAATCTGTTCTGGGACATTCTTTGTGAGTTGGTTTCTCACCTTTTTCAGTGTTGGTTTTGTGGTTGTTGAGAGTATCATGTTTCTTGATTTGAAATGTTACATCTTCATTGTGCTTTACAGCTGCCCCTGTGATCCCACTTAATAAACAATTTCAGTTACTACCATACTTACCAGCTTCCTCTCTGTCTGGAAGGGCTGTAATGACTGTAGTACATCCCTCTTTTTAATATATTGACATCACAGGTTTCATGATATGATCACTGAATTATTTCTTTCACTGTTACAGCTTTGAGTTTGGAGCCTTCCCTAGCTGAGTAGGATTCTAGGTGATGAGTCCTGTATATGCTTCTAAAATATAAATATATTTGCTTCTAAAATATAAAGTTAGTGGTTTTGTTTTTCTAAGCCAAGAGATACTTTCAGTATTTCTTGTAGCTTTGGTTTGGTTTTTACAGAGTCTCTGAGTTGCTGTTTATCTGTGAATGTCTTAATTTCATTTTCGTATTTGAAAGATAGTTTTGCAGGATATATAGTTCTTGGTTGGAAGTTCTTTTCCCTCAAGGCTTTAAATGTGTCATGCCACTGTCTCCATGCCAGCATTGTTTCTGCCGAGAAATCGATGAAAGCCTACAGGATTTCCCTCTGAATGTTAGTTTTGCTTTGAGTCTTGCTGCCTTTAAGAGATTCTGGTTATGTTTCATTTTGTTAAGCTTGATTTGGAGTCTTGCTTTTGAGATTTATGTTGAGTGTCGTTCAATATGTATCTTGGATATCTGTATTCTCTTTCATAATTTCTAGCAATTTTTCTGTCAGCAGCTCAGCAACAATACTCTGTGTGTTCTCAGATGTCTCACACTGTTCAGGAACGCCAATTAATCGTAGATTGTTTCTGTTAATAGTGTCTCATGCTTCTTAATGCTTCTTCATTTTTCTTTTTTTGATTTCTCCTCATAGAGGCTGGAGTCAGATCTGTCTTCCAAATCAGAGAGTCTATTTACCATTTGTTCTACTCTGTTTCTTTGGCTTTGAATTGAAGTTTCAATGTCTTTGCTTTTTCTGTTGGATTTCAGAGTACCAGTGTTCTGTCACATCAAACAGCTTGCTTAATTTTTCATTTTGCTTTGCTGCGTTTTGTATAAGGTCTGGGGGTCTCTCTGATGCTTTTGTATTCACCTTCCAATCATTTCAGAAAAGCTTCTTTGTCTGGGAAGTTCTGTGGTGCTTTCTTTTGGGGACCTTCTGAAGCCATGATTTCTTGGTTACCTTTTCACCAGAGTTTGTTGCTTTTGGGGCATCATGTGAGTCAGTAGAGTCTGGGAGAGATGCTGTGAGGATGGACCGCAGTTGTCTCTCTAGGCTGTCTTAAAATCAGAGGTAAAAAGTATGTGACAACTTCCAAAGTCAGTCAGGTTTTCAGGTATATAGGTGCCTCTTCCCAGCTGGGGAAGTAAGCACTTCTGTATCGAACCCAGATGTTATAAACTAGCTCAAAATATAGAAAAGCTACTGTCTTGCTGGCCTCTGCTGTTGCGCCCCACCTATAGTTGACACTGTAGAATACTGCTTTTGTGCTGGAAGTGAGCTCTCCTCCGGGCAGGTGCTGCCTCCTAGCCTAGAAACTAAGTCCAGCTGGGGCCTCCTTATGGGTGTCTCTGCCTCCCAATGGATCAGGATGGTGTCCCACACAAGCTTGCTGCCTGCCTGAGTACTGGCTAGTTTATGGCAGAGGTAGAGAGGCCAAAGGTGACAAGATGCAGAGTCCAAAGCCGGGCTCTCAAAATATGGCAATTTCACCTGCCGATACCACCAGCGATGCATCTGCAATTAACTGCTAGTCAAGTGCCAACTCTACCCACCGGCTAATACACAGGAAAAAAAGTTAACATGGTGAGTTACCTTTGGTCCTTGAAAGCCAGCATTTGCTGTGAGTGGGGTCAGCGAACGAGAGGGGGTTTTCCATTCAGTGGTATAAAGTCCAAATTAACGGTCCTATGCCACGTCCTAGGGCTCACTGAGTGTCCAGAAGGCTCTGTTTAATTACCAGTTCAGGTCTTGGTTTCCAGAGGGACTTAGGGAGATGTGTGCTTAGTCTGTCACCTTGACTCCACCCCACAGATTTTGACATACTTCTTATACCCTGCTTTGGTGTTCTTTATCAACTCAGATCTGTTTTCCTTCGTTGGCTGCAGAGCATTATTATCTGTGTATTCTGTGTTAGTGCTAAGTTTCATGTGTCTCTGTGAAAATACATACAACAGATAATGCCAACTCAACAGTTTCTACATGAATAATTCAGTAATTGATAATTTTCTGTTTCTGTATATTATGGTTCATAGGTGATGTAGACAGTATACTCTGTCTGCTAACCTACAAGTTGACAGTTTGAAACTACCTAGAGGAAGAATGGAAACCCTGGTAGCATAGTGGTTAAGAGCTATGACTTCTAAAAAGGTTAGCATCTAATTTGCCAGACACTCCTTGGAAACCCTTGGGCAGTTCTACTTTGTGTTATATAGGGTTCCTGTAATAAGTAGGAATCAACATGAGGGCAATGGGTTTGTTTTCAATTTTTTTTTAAGGGGAAGAATAAATCCATTGCAGTGGAGTCTGACTCACAGCAACTGTTGAGGACAAAACTGCCCAGTAGTTTCCAAGGCTGTAAATCTTTTCAGAAGCATTCTGCCACATTCATCTGTAAAGGAGCAGTTAGTGGATTTGAGCTGCTATTTTTGAGGTTAGCAGCCTGGTGATATGCTTCTGATAAGATTATAGCTAAGACAGAATCTTGTAGAGCAATTCTGTTATATGTGGGGTTGTGATGAGTCAGAAGCAACATGTATTTGCTTCTTTCATGTAAGTGAGATCACACGCTATTTGTCCTTTTAGAACTGATAATCACTCAGCTGATTTTCAAGGTTCATCCATGTAGCATGCATCAGGACTTGATTTTCTTGGTGGCTGAGTAGTAATGCATTGTATGTGCATATTACATTTTGTTGCTCTGTTCTTTTGGGCATTTTGATTATTTCCCTTGGGCTGTTGTGAAAAGTGCTGTGATGGGACGTTATTGTACAGGTTTCTGTTTGTTTTCCTACCCTCACTTGTGGTTTGCTTTTAGGTTTAGGGCTGTTTTGTCAGTGGTTAAGTTCTTGGTTCAACTTTAAGGAACTACCAAAGTTGACCACAACGGCAGTACCATTTACATTCTTTCCAGCAATGGATAAGAGTTCCACATTCTCTATAACCTTGACAGCAGTTTTTTCTCCCATCATTGCAGTTCCAGGTGGGGTGAGGTGAACGAAGTTTATTTTGGATGCAGTCAATAGTTGTAGCTGCCATGTATAAACTATGGTATGCCACTCTAGAGGATACAATGCAATGTTTGGCAAAAGTAGATATGGTCCTTGCCATCATGAATTTGGTAGTATGGTCAGTTAGGGGAGACAGACCTTTGTGAAATAATGACACTAATTAGTGTCCTGTGGTGGGAACAGCTTTATATGTGAGTGTATACAACCATGAGAATTTAACCAGAATGCATGTTGAAGGAATCTTGCAAGCTGAGAGCCAAAAGATGTGCAGGACTTGGGTTTAACCAGAGTTCAGGGGAACCTCCCAGGCAAATGTGGGAAGTATAAAGGTTCTTAGTTTCCTTTACTGTAGGCACTTGGCTGAGTACTCAGGTACTCATAAGTGAGTAACTGAGGCCCATCATGGGCATGTTCAAAGCTTTTTGACATAGCTGTGATCAGATTGCTCCAAAAGCTCCTAAGAACACAAACTAGATTCAAGAATGTACTTTCACTGCCAGTTTCCCTGTGTTAAAAGAAAATCTTTGCTAATTTGATAGAAGTTGGAACCCTACTTGAATTTCTTTGGTGACTAAGATTTGACATTTTTCTTACTTTTGAAATGATATTTTTGTGTAATTGTTTGCTAAACATTTTATTAATACTGGCTAATTAGCATTAGCAGAAAAATGAGTACTGTTAGAATTCTTTTAAACAGAAAGTTTAAAATACAATAAAATATACTTGGAAGAAATATTTCTTTAATGAGAAATGTGTCCTCAGATATTAGTACTTAACTGGTAAGAGTAATAGCATTTTCTGTTGACTCTTCTGTACCAGCAGGTTTGGTATGAGTAATCACAGCAATTTGTGGGTTCAAGACCAAGACTTTAATTTTTTAAATATGGAGATGATTTTAATGTGGAATTCTAACTTGGCTTACATTTTTTAATATGTATATTACCTATGACGTTCAGCCATTTTTGTGTTTGAAGCTAACGTATTTTGTTTTTCTAAAAGTGGTATTAATACTTTTTAATGAGAAAGAACTTAGAAAATGCTGTTCAGTCCTCAGTCCTCACAATGAATTTATTCATGTGTGATGACTAGGAGCATTTTGGCAATGTATGGGCATATGCTGGGGAGTAAGGGAAGTAGCTGTTACCAGTGTTGTGACATGAGGTACATTTAAAGAAATGGGAAGGATATATACCTGGAATAGGTTGACTCTAAAACTTTATGGCTGTCATAAAGTAGTTTAAAAGGATTGACATTTAACAAAGAATTGGTTAGACTTTTTTTTAATTATTATTATTCCAAAAGACCACCAGAGCCATTCATACCTGAGTGTTGATTCACTGGTAGAATTCTCACCTTTCATGTAGGAGACTGGGGTCCATTTCTTGCTGTTGGACCTCCAGCACAGCCACCACTTGGGAGTGGAGGCTAGTGTGTTACTATGATTCTGGACAGGTTTTAGCAGAGCTTCCAGGCTAAGATGGGCAAAGGGAAAATGGTCTTGTGGTCTACCTGACAGTCAGGCAATTAAAACTTCATAGATCATGATGATACAATCTGCAGCTTATTTTAGCAGTCAGTTTTTACATGATAAAATGTGTAGGACAAGGCAGTGTTTTCTTTAGCTGTGTGTATGGTCTTAACAGCCACAGATGACAACATCAGAGGGTATAAATCCTGTAGGTAGATTATGACTTACTGAATTTGATTATAATTACTAGTGTTGAAAATGCAACAGGCTTGCTCTTTGGGGGGTCAAGTAAAAGTTTAAGCAAAAAACTGACCACTCGTGGTAGTTAAAAGGAGTTGAATTAAGGACCATTGTCTTTTTCAGTGATTTTAGTATACAGCAGATTGTTTACAAACCCTACTTTTGTAACAGATCTTATAGGACAGATCCTAAGAGCCTAGTGGTAACTTTAATATTCTAATGTAACTGTATCCCGTGTGAAAAACGGAGTTCTGCTAGCACAGGGGTTAAGAACTAGAACTGCTGACCAGAGGTTTGGAAGTTCAAATCCACCAACTGCTCCTTGGAAACCCCATGAGTCAGTTCTACTCTGTACTGTAGTGTTGCTATCAGCCAGAATAATCTAAGGTAGTCTTCCTGTGTTTTAGCATTTTTTCTTTTGTCCTGAACCCTGATGCTGTTCAGAGTGAGTATGTTTTTCTCTTGGGATAGTTTCCAGCATGACATTGTTTTAATGTTGGCTTCGCATGTTTTTGTTGATTTTTAAATGAAGCATAATTTTTTAATACTGATTTTTCTTTCCGTAGATATTTGGAGTTCTTACAACATGGCAGACATTGACAAGTAAGTGACAGATAGTTGATTCTTTTTTCAGAGATTTGACATCATTTTGTATTATAATAGCAATATGAATTATGTGTTATTAAATGTATGGTAGCAACTAAGGATAGGCACTTAAAAGTTCAGTACAATGTATTGAAGGTAAAATATAGTATACATAACCACTGTCATGAATATAGTAAAACATTTATCAGTGTTTATTGTTAGGGAAGTGCTGAGAATGATAATAGGTCATAAATACAGAATTCATTTTTACCATATATGTATTTGCCAGAGTTTACTCAAGCATGCACATAAAGAGTGAAGTGGCATATACAAGATAAATGTATGAAATGTATACCCAGAGTTAAAAGAATAATAAAGTAGTTGTGTATTTGAAAAACAAACTACTGTTTATTACTGGTTCCCTTCTCAGTTGTGTCTGCTACCTTTCCAGAGGTAGTAGTATTCTGCTTTTCATCCACTTCAGTTGTTTGCTTTTTCTATAGAGTATTACCACCTATGGATTCTTAATGTTTAGTTTTGAAAATCTCAATAGCAGTCAAATACTTAACTGTATAAGGAAAAAGGCAGCATTATCACTATTAGTTGAAGGGTGACTCCAAGAATGGCAAACAAAAACTAAACCGTAATTGTCTGGGTCATTGGCTGGCTTCAGCTTTCCTGAGGCTTTATAAGGCCTCTCTTGGAGAAGCCATTGGGGGAGGTCATGTTTGCTGAAAAACAGGTTCAACAGCTTGGAATCTGGAAGAGTTGTAGTTTTAGTGTGGATGGATGCCTTGCAGAAATGTGGAGAAAGTGATATGAACTGTACTGTATTTGTTGCTTATGATTTTAACAGTAGCCTGCCAAAAAACGGGTAGCAACAGGGGTGAGTTAGGCAGTAAGCAAGCTACTACAGGCTTAATTATGTTGGCTGGCTGGCTACCAGTAGTGTACAATTTCACTTGGGTTTCTCTCTATCTTTGATGTGAAAAATGTGCAATTGTGTACTGAAGATTACTAAGCAACTATAAGTAAGCACATCTGTATTTTGCTTGTTTGGGTAATTCATCCCTGGGTAGTACTACAGTAGGACATACTCAGGGGTAGGAGGGGTGATACTATCCATGGATGTTGTAGACAACAAGGAATGGAAGTGGGAGGACAAAACTTTGTAGCACAAAGTCAGCTCACACATGCATGCAATCTTTGTCATAAAAAGAGAAGCATAGTAGCAGACAATTTGGTGATAATGGCCTTTAAACTCATGGTCTCCTGCTTAACCTCGGTTACACAGCTGTCATAGTGAAATCTACTTTACTGTCTTCCTGGAATTTCTTTTTGCTTCTTCTGTCTTGGTTTTGTTTGTTATATCCCGTATTTTCTTTAGTACCTTGAAAGGATGCCAGAGAAGTAAATGTTATTGAGATATGTGGTGTGTCTAAAGTATCTGTGTTCTGCCTTCATGCTTTATTGTTTAGGGGTATAGAATTCTAGTTTGGAAATAATTTTTCTTCAGAATTTTGAAGACTTTGCTCCATTGTCACTTTGCTTCCAGTATGTTATGTTGAAAGTCAATTAATCATCTGTGACTTAAACAGCCAACATAGATACCTATATTTCTGGAAGCTTCTCAGACTTCAGAGTTCTGAAATTTTCATATTGATACATCTTTTATCCATTGTTTTAGGCGTTCATTGATGGACTCTGCTTTGTTTCTGGCGACTTACTGCTTTTAGTTCTGGGGAGTAGTCTTGACTTTTGTTGATTTTTCTTAGTTCCCTTTTTCTGCAACTTATTCAGATGTTGTATGTTAGACTGTTGCTCTGATTATCTTTTGTCCTATTTTCCATCTTTGTCTTTTTTGCTCTTCTACCTTTTGTTCAGTTTTCCATCTCTGTCTTCTTGATCGTGGGAGAAATTGAAGAAACTGTCTTTCAGCTATCAAGTTTTAAAGTTTCTGTCATGTTTCAGCTTCCAAGAGCTCCTTTGCTGTCTGAATGTGTCTGTTTTTATAGCACCCTTTTCTTTTCTCATTGACGTACTATCTTATCTCTGGGTATTTTCTTCCTCCTGTGTAGTCTGTTAACTCTCTTCTTTTCCAGTTTTGATCTCAATGTAAGATACTTGTTTCAAATATGAGGCAGTAGTCTGTTCAGTGAGAGTGGCCGGGAGTGAGGTAGTAGTTGGATGTTGAAGAAAAGCATTGGAAAGTTTGAGTGCTTGGGAGAAGGAGCTTGTCAGTTTGGGGTTTTCCTATATGTGGTCATTAGGCTAAGCAGTTGTTATGAGAGCTCTTAGTGTGAGTATTTCTCTATGAGCTGGTCAGATACTCCAGTGAGGAGATTTTCTGGATTCAGATCTGTGAGAAGATGGCTGGGGCGGGTTGGGGAGAGAGTGTCTCTGCATTCAGCATTCTAGTAGGAACATAGTCAGTCCTGTATCTTAGATATTCTTAATTGTGTCTGGTCCTCTAGTCTGAGTCCTCAGTTTCACTGACCGCCTCCCCCCCGCCCCTGAATGGGAGAAGAGGAGCTAAGGATTTAGCTCATGAGTTTTTACTTAGTCCTCTTGTGTTTTAACCATTTCATTCCATAGCCCTAGAAGTATATTTGATGCTGCCAGTTCTTGCCTTTATAAAAAAATTGTATATTCATAAATTGGACTGGTTCTCAGCTTTCCCCACTGTTAACTTAGAATTCAGCTCTGTCAGTGAAGTTGGCTACGTGTCTTGTTTTTCAGTTTTAAAATTATGTTACTTCTGTCTCTGTGTTGTTTAGTGTTTGTTTGTTTAAAAGCCCCTTTATCGTAAGTTTAGTAGATATTTTGGAAAATGATTATGTACAATCAGTCACCTTAATCTGGAACTCTGATTTTTTACTTTCTAAAAAATTTAGGCATTTTGGGCTATGTGGTCTCTGATACAACTATGCAACTCCATTGTTGTGATGAAAATACCACAAACAGTATGTAAACAAGTCATTGTGGCTATGTTTCTATAAAACTTTATGTACAAAAACAGCAGACCACTTTTAGCCTTGGGACATAGTTGGTATATACCTTTTTTAAAACTTTGAGATGCAGATGTCCAGTAAATGATTGAATAAATGATAGTGGATAAAGCAGTTAGCTCTATGTTATCCTTAGCTAGTGGCTCTTGCCTCCGAGTATGTGTACACTTAACTTTGTACTAAGTAAGTCATAGATAGTCCAGAAATAATCTGGAGTATGGGAAAGCTGAGTTTTCTCCTCACTGATTAGTAGGGAATTTTGGTAGCAGAATACACTTAATTCTTTTTCTGTAATAGTGATTTAATATTTGTCAATACATGAAAAGATGAACTTTCTAAATGCTGCTTGTAGACAAGAAAGCAACTAAATCTGTAATCCAAGTGCTAAAGTGAAAAGTCACCCAAGGAATTAAATGATGGCTCAATATATTGACTTACATATTCTTATTCCTTTTTTGTGTTTGTAATCTTATGTTCAGAAACTTGATTTGTAAGGTGAAGTGGAAAGGATGTCATGTAGTGATTTCTTTTTACCTTGTCTCTTAATGATGCCATCCTCCTGACTGCTGTAAACCTGAAGGTAGTAGACTGAGAGGACTTGTTGAATTTTACTTTGCTTGTTTTAACCTTTCCCCCTTCACTGTGAAGTAAAGAAAAAGGAAGTAAGTCTAGAGGTTTTGAATAAATAGGCTGTAATGGTTGCTCTACAGCCATCAGGGATTCAGCCTCCTCCTGTTTTTTGTTTTCTTTTTTTTCTTCAAACTCCTTTGTCTTTAGCTGGTAGTTTTAATTCTCTAGGTTGCCTCATGGTCCCCCATGGCTGCTAGCCATCTCTAAGACTGGAGAAATGGAGGAAACTCAAAGAAGCTGCTTAGCTGATTACCACCCTAGAAAGAAGACTTCCTCAATGTACTGTAATGATACTTTTATCTCAGCTGCCTAAAACTTAGTCACGTAGCCATATCTAGCATTGAGCTTGGTGTTGCTGTCCCCTGTAAGAACAGGGTACTCTGAACTCAGTGGGTATTGGGGTAGAAAGCATACGCTTCATGATACCATATTCTCTAAACAAAAATCTATCAAACTACAGTTTGCCAGCCTGAAGTATAAATTCTGTGTGTGATTGTATGCTTTTAAATGAACATTAAAGTAGTTCGATTTTGTAATTGTGACATCTAAAGTTGGAAGGAAAATTGAATTGCCTTCTGAGTTTTCTGTTCTGTATCTTTGAAAAAGGCATATGAATCTAGAAAATAAATTTAAAATTTTTCTATATATTTTTGTAATTGGTACATTTGAATCTTGGTGTCATACTATGACATTATAGCAAAGAACAGGCTGAACTTGATCAAGATTTGGATGATGTTGAAGAAGTAGAAGAAGAAGAAACTGGTGAAGAAACAAAAATCAAAGGTATTATTTTAAATTACTTGAGGAGCCAGTGATTGCTGCATATGTCCTCTAGATGGTAGAAATGCATACCCCTCTCTTTTTGGACCCTTTTCCACTTTACCTATTGGTTTCTACCTCAGGTTCGGTGACTGTGTGTGTGTGTGTTTATGTTTGTGTATGTGTGATGTGGTAGTTAAGGATGACGATGTGGATATAATGACCCATGAAAAGTCATTGACTGTATAGCTGGAGTGACATGGCATAGCTGTGTCAAGTATCTGCCCATAAATTTTGTCTGAAATTCAGAATGTTTAACGTGATGTTGTGGATTGAGTTCGGTGGTACTTCTAAACAAAGTAAAGACTAGTTAGACGTTAAAATATGTTTAGTATGTAATACATGGTAAACATGTAGTGTATCTGTCTAATTTTTCCTTAAGAAAGAAGCATTTAGTAACTGTAGACAAAAATCATTCAAAATTGAATTAAGCAGATAATTTAAACATGGGGTGGGGGTAGTACAAGAAAATTCTACTCCTTTAGGTTATGCCCTGCAAATCAGGGCCAGGAGTGTTAAGGTACCACATGATTAACCTTTTCATTTTTAAACCAGAGAGTAATTATAGAGACTTTGTAAAACTTCTAGCTTTCAGCTGTACATCCTTGTAGTTGAATTAATGTTCTAAGTAAATTGGCTCTGGAAAGCATAACTTGGCGAAATAAAGACTTTGTGTAATAACCAGTATCAGTGAAGAAGACAAGACAGTGACATTTTGTTTTTTTGCATAAACCTAGCTTTTATTTGGATTGGCTATCATTTTTGGAAGCCATTAATCACCAAATTTTGTTTGGTTTCCAGTTACAATCTTCGACTCAGCTGTTAATTTTCCCATTTAGATACAAGAATACTGCACAAATAGGAAATGTACATTTAGGCCCACTCATTCCTTCGTTTTTCTCCCAGGCTTATAAAACTCACGTATTTGGATTTTTCTAATACATGTTGTCTACTTTAAAGGATTGTAAACAGTTGTAGATAGGCATCTGGATAAAGCTTTGAGCTTCCTAAAATACAAGGTGGGTGAAATACAAAAACTAGGAGAAGAAAAGGTACTGTTTGTGATAGTTTTGGCAGCAGCCCTAAAACAAATGGTGTGTGTTAGAATCCTAGGTATCTGAACTTTCCTGAACACTGGATTTTTCTAGAGAGTATATTCTTTAGCTTGCTGCTCAACTCTGCTTAGTATACCAGTGATTTGTGGGTGAATCAGGAAAACCTCATGATTGGATTATCCTATAAAAATAGCATAATACATTTTCATAAAATCCTTGTTTCGATGCCCTCCTTTTTTTTTTTTTTTTTTTTTTTAAAGCGCGTCAGCTGACTGTTCAGATGATGCAAAATCCTCAGATTCTTGCAGCCCTTCAAGAAAGACTTGATGGTCTGGTAGAAACACCAACAGGATACATTGAAAGGTACAAGTTCTTCTTTTCCATAGTCCTTATTTATCTTTCTGTAATCACCATGGCAGATGTATCTGTTTTAAAAGACCATCTGGGAGTTAACGTATGCATTAGTGGAACGCTAATGTCCATTAGGATCTAGTGTAAGATTATTGGGAGTATGAAATCTTCACTTAAGTACCACCAAATTGGAGTTGATCTTTAAAAGTTTTTTTTGGTTGTAGTCCAGGAAACAGAATAATTTTAACTGTTTCTGAGGTTGGTTTAGAGGTTTGTTAGAAGCAAAGCAGAGAATTCAAAGAAATAACAGATTTTGTTTTTGTTTTATTGGTGATGTAAGTCAATAATAGCCTAAATATCTACTCTGCTTACATTTTTATTGGTTTTTTTTAGCCATCTCTAATTTTAAGATTTGTCCACATTGCTGTCTGTTTCTAGTTTCTAGCTTCTGCCTGCCACGTAGTTCTCCATGGTATGCATCCACCACGTTTTATTATCATGGTATATTTTAGTCAGCTAGGGCTGCTCTAACAGTAATATCACAGAGTGGATGGCCTTAACAAAGGAAGGTTTATTCTTAAATAGTCTGGTAGGCTGCAAGTCCATATTCAGGGTGTTTGCTCCAGGGGAAGGCTTTCCCCTTGTCTGCTCAGGAGGAAAGTGGTATTGCATCAGTCTTTGTCCAGGGAGCATCTTGGCGCAGGAACCTCAGGTCTGAAGGACATGCTCTTCTCCCGGTGCAGATTTCTTGATGATGCGAGGTTCCCAATTCTCTGCCTGCTGCTTTGTCCTTTTATCTCCCATAGGATGAAAGGATTAAGGGTAGGGCAAGCCATACTCCAGGCAAACTCCCTTTACAGTGGAGCAGGGAGGTAATCCTATAAAGGGATTTACAGTCCCACTCTAATCATTTAACATGCAGTTTAGGGAAACCACAAAATGGAGGACAGTCACAAGATACTGGGAATCATAGCCCAGCCACATGGCTCCACATATTTTTGGGGAGACACAAATCAATCCATGACATGGTGTGATACATACCTAGATTTCCTACAGTCTCTGTCACTACAAATTGTATTTATAGTGGACATCTTTGCATATACTTTTATGGAACTAGAAGAATTTCTCTGACATACATCAAACCAAAAACCAAACCCACTGCTCTCGAGTCGATTCCGACTTATGTAGTCAGCAATAATATTCCCAGTAGGGTATGCAGATCTTAAATACTTGTATAGCTTGTTATCCAAAATGGTTCTGTCCAGTACGTCCTTCATCGTGATGTCCCTGCCAGTGGTTGACATCATTGAGCTTTGTAGTTTACCAGTCTGTTAACAGATTCTGTTTAATTAGTGTTTTCTGATTTCTCCTGAGTTTTGAACTTCTCTTCATATTATTACTTGAGCCCGTTTGTATCCCTTGCCCGTTTTCCTATTGGGGTTACTGTCTTTTTCTTGTTTTGCAGGAGTCCTTAAATATTCTAGATGTTAACCTTTTATTTTTTTAGATTTTACAAATCTATCACATCTGTCATTGATAGATTAATAATTGTTCTTAGCTTTTTCCGTAATATTCTCAATTAAACAAATCCTTAATTTTTATGTAATTAAGGTTTTTGACCCTATGGTTTGTGCTTTTGAAGTTGTTTCAGAAACCCTTCCGTGATCCTTCTTCATTTTTTATTGACTGGCTTACCTTTCGCAGTTACGTGTTTAATGTCTCTAGCATCCACCTTTATGTTTGGTATAGGCAGGCGTCTGGTTTCCAGTTTGCTTATATGAGTTAGTTTTCGTAACATTACTCACTGAATAATCCATTCTTCGTCTTCTTTTATTTGTGATAATACCTTTCTTGTATATCAGGTTCTTAGAAACACCTGCACTTGTGTTGGAGTAGCACTGTTGTGTTTTCCCTGGTCTTTTTGTCTGTTCTTTTGTCATTGTGAAAATAACTAATCTTAATATCTGGCAGGGAAAGTGACTTCCTCCCATGACTGCCTTCCCCCTGCACACACACTTGTAAGGTTGATGTAATAATATGTAGTGGTGCACACAATTAATGAAAGTTCAGTTGCTAACCGAAGGGTTGGAAGTTGTATTCCACCCAGAAGTACCTGGGGAGAAGGTCCTTGTGATCTTCAGCTGTTGAAAAACTCTGTGGATACACATTTAGCATTTTTTTCCCTTAAAAAAAAAAATAAAACAACTGTATAGATCTTCATGCCACATGTTTCACAGTAAACTGTCAGGGTTCTCCTAAAAATAAGGGCTTTAATTTAAATAGAACTTAATTTGACTTTTTGAATTATATGATAAAGAATTGGTTTCTTTTAAAAATTGTCCTTTCCATAGCTGCAATTTATAAAGATGATGTTCTGTCTTTTATTAGTTGTAAAGTTTTTTTCCGAAGAGTCTGTTATTGATGTTAGTTTCTATGTCATTTAGTTTGTTGCTATCATGAATTATACTGTTTTTTGGTTTGCTGTCCTGCTGTAGAGCAGAGTGCCATTGATTTTTTTTTAATCCTGTAACTTTGCTAGACTCTTATGTTGTAATTTGTTCTGTCTTCCCTCTCCCATCCTGTAGATTATCTGTAGATAATGACAGTTTTAGTCCTAGTCTTCCACTGTATACCACTTAACTTTGTTTTCTGTATAACTTTGTCTGGAACTTGCAGTACTGTCTTAAATATTATAGGAATAATGCATCTTTATCTTATTTCCAGTTTCACAGGGAGTGGATATGAAATCTCTTTTAAATTCTGTATAGTTTCGTTAGCAGATCTTTTTTTCTGTATCAAATTAGATAATATTTTCAATGTCTTACTTGAATGTTTGAAGTAGATATTAAACAATTTTGTTTTTTTTCATATTTTACCATCCTTGCATTCTTGTAATCATGGTGTATTGTTGTTGTATTGAATTGGGTAGCTAATACTTCAGTGAAATAGGCTGTGCACATACGTACAGGTAGTTGTTGTTATAATTCGAGTTATGATGAACCATGCATAGGAACATGGTTTTTTTGGGGGGGGTGCTTTTTATTATTAGTAATATATGCTACATAATTTGCTGATACCATTCTGTGATGTTGACTTGCAGATGTTCAAAATGTAGTTTTAGAAAGATATTGATTAATAGAAGTCAGTAATAGTGAAAACACCCACAAAAAGGTATTTGGCGTACATCAGAGCCGACTTATGACTGAGTCACTGAAATGGAACCCCATCGTTACATCCAGGATTTTGTGTGTGTGCGTGTGTGTGCACGCGAGTGTGTGTGCATGCGTGCGTGTGCAAGTATAGGAAGTTTTAGGGGTAGTGATAGTATCTTTAGCTGATTTTGGAGTAAAATCAGTCATGAATGAACAGGTTTATGAAATCGGTCATGAACATAGCTACTGTTACTTTCTTTGCTGGAACTGAGACAACTTGGATGAGATGGGAATTGTTTATTGAGTGGTTGGCAGAATTGTGTTATAAAAATTTACATGGGCCTTTGAAGTTTGAAAACTAGAGTTCTTGAGGAGCCTTGGACAGCCATCCTGAGTTTTTAGTATACTAATCTATTCAAATTGTTTCTCATGCCCTGTGTTTCCAATTGATTAGTATATAATTGTTGATATTTTAACAAATCTTAGTACTTTTCTTATATTTTGCATTTTGCACATTAATTAGTCTTGCCAGATGTTTCTTGATCTCAGTAATTTGTTTTAGAACTGACTTTGATTTTAATTTTTTTAAACAGATTTTTGGCTGTAATCTTAATATTTTCTTACTTGGGTTTGTCTGGTTATTTCCAGCCAGTTTCTTTATTGAATGTTGAGTTGACTTGAATTTTTAAAAAGTCTTTTATCCCTTTACAGCCCGGATGTTTTTTTAAATGTTCTGTGAATATTTGGCAGTAAGACCTATATTCTGTATATGTCTGGCTCAGGCTTATTAAGTGTACTGATCAAGTTATTTTTATTTCTGCTGTTTGAGTGAATGCCTGCTTGACAAGTAGTTTCTGGGAAGGATAGTTTAGATGTTGTCAGTTAATTAATTCATCTGATTCTCCCAGCAGTTCTGTCTTTGTGTCTTTTGGAGGATGTATTATGTTGTGTTTAATGTTTATGGTGTATATATCTATGTGTTGTTTGTAGTGTAGAGCTTTTGCCATAAACTGTTTTGGCTGAACTAGGACAGCTACCCAAGCGTTTTTTTTGGTTTCTGTTTACCTACTGTGTCTTTTTCCAGCCTTTTACCATCTTCTAATATGAATGTTAGCTTCTTTATTAGTAAGTTTAACCTCTTATTTCTTGAAAGTGATGTTGCTTTTGGACTTCTTACTGCCATCTTTCCGTATTTGTTTTGTTTTTTCTTAGCTTTCCATTGGCTAGATCAGGTTGTCTTCTGCTGGTTCTAAAGTTAGTGTATTTTGTTTGTTAACGGTGGTAGCAGCACAATACATAACCTAACACCTTAACTAAACTTTTCTTCTTTTGACATCTCTGGTCCTCTTTTTCTTGGAATTTTTTTAACTTCTTCCTGAACTGTTTTTAATGAACGCCGTGGGGCATACTGCTTGAAGCCTAATATACCAGATAAAAAATATTTTATTGTGTGTTCATTTATGAATGATAATTTGGCTGGTTATAAAACTTTAAGTGTAAAGTTCTTAAATACTTGAAAAATGCCTCATGTCAGTTTGGTTCATTTTCTTTTGATGTTTTATGTGTTCCTTTTTTACTGAGTATTTTTCAAATTCTCTTTGTCTTTGGCATTTAAAGCCTGGTGTCATTGTGGTTAGTGCTATGGCTGCTAATCAAAAGGCCCACAGTTGAAATCCACCAGGTATATTCCTTGGAAAATATGGGGTAGTTCTATCCGCTCTGTCTTTTAGGGCTGCTGTGAGTCAGCATCAACTCAATAGCAATAGCTTTCAAACGTGACTATGGGGTACAGTAAGCATTTTCGTATTTACCTGAGAAGTTTATCATTTTCAAGTCTTCACATACCTTCCTCTTCTCTTTTGTTAACTCTTGCTATTTTCATTTCTCCTATCTCTTAGCTTTTCCGGTTTTTCTCTTTTGTGCTACCTTGAGGGAGAGCTTCTGAAGACCTCATAGACTTCTTTCCTCATCTTTTTAAATATATTTGCATTTAATAATATGAATTGAAATGATACATATTTCATTGTTACGTAGGAATTGTTCTCTTCAATGGTATAATTATTTTGGGCTTTGAAGCTCACGTATACTGGAGAGTATCAGTTACTTTGGTAATGAATAGTGAAAGAGGCATAAAGGTCAGACTGTGGTCTGTGTTTTGCTGATGAGCTTTGGGAGGAGCCAGTCTCCCTTACTTGTAATCTACTGTAACTAGATTGGATGGGGTAGAGGAGTGAGTGCTTGAGAGCTCAAATTCCTTCTGGTGTTCATCAGCCCTGCCTGCATGTTATCCTAGGAACACTGGCACTGGCATCTTGCAGAAGGTAAAGCAGGCAGACTTGTGAGACAAGAGCATGACTTAAAACTTTCAATCTGTTCTCTTGCTGCCCCCAACTCTGGCCGTCTGCGTCCCAGGTTGTAGCTTGTCCTATACCAGGAAGAGACAGCCTTAAGTCTTTCTCAGAAGTTGTTTATTGTGTGTGGGTATGTGTGTGTGTACTGGGTATACTTGTCTTTTTCTCAGTTCTAACATTACTCTCTAGGATTTATGTATTTTGGGGGTGTGGGGGAGATGGAGGGAGACTGGCAGTTTGTGCTAGTTCACTACTTGAATACAACACTATTTGAATTATAAAAAATAGAAAGTTGTTATTTTTAGGCCATTGCTTTTGTTTATCTTAAGTAACATAACTGTTCAGTAAGGGAATTCTTTATATTCTGTGTATGATAAGAATTTTTAACCTGGGTTCTGGATCTGACTCACAGATTCTTCAAAGTTAGGTGGATTTTGAGTTTAAACATGTCCCTGGATGATAAGAGTTTGTAAGAATAAATCATTCAAGAGGCTCATAACCCATTACATACAATCTTTTAAAAATCCATGCTCTATGACATTAATTCTGTGGGGTATGAATTATATGTCAATAAAAATTAAAAAATTCATGTCCCCTGATAAAATCATATATTATTTAATATAATGTCAAATTTCAAATTAAAGATAAGGAAACAAAAACCCACACAACCCAGTGCCGTCAAGTCAGTGCCAACTCAGCGAACCTATAGACAGTACAGTGCCCTGCTAAGAGTTTCCAAGGAGTGCCTGGTGGGTTTGAACTGCTGACCTTTTGATTAGCAGCAGTAATGATTACACATTAAATATAGGCACTGAAATAGAAAATGAATGGTGTTGGATACTGTTCCTTTTCCAAATACTCATATTCTCTTTCCTCTATTAACTGTGAGAAGTAGAGTAAATAAATACATCTTTAAAGATTTGATTTAGTAATTGTTAGTCTTGGAGTTAGGATAGTCAGCTTATGACACAGACTTCATAAGAAGACTGAATTTTAAAGTTTGAGATGCCAGCACTGTCAGGTCCTACAGTGAACTCGATTATAGTGAAAACAACTTTAGGGTTGGTAATACTTACATGTTAACAATTTACTTGGTTAAATTTCTACTTCTGAAATGTTTTCTAGTTGAGGGGTTCATATAGTTATATGTATCTTGAATTTTAATTGCTTTCTATATTAAGTATGTGCATTGCTTCAAATAGACCTGTCATTACTACCTGTTAAAAATGCTTCCATTTCAGTATAATAAAAGAAGTATGACTTGTGTTTTACGGTGATGCTGTGTAAACTGGTGCTTTCTAACCTTTCAGCTTGCCTAGGGTAGTTAAAAGACGAGTGAATGCTCTTAAAAACCTTCAAGTTAAATGTGCACAGATAGAAGCCAAGTTTTATGAGGAAGTTCATGATCTTGAAAGAAAATATGCCGTTCTCTATCAGCCTCTGTTTGATAAGGTAATGCTTTTTACTGCTTTGCTTTATTTATGTAGAACTCTAGAAGTCAGTAAAGCTCTGGAAATACATACTTGCATATTTTTCTAAAATTGGAACTGGCTTTATAAACTTGTAGGTGATTTGGTATTTAGCTCTAAACTATTCTTAGCTGGAGGTGCCTATGAAAGCTGTCAATAATGGCACTTAAGTTATAGCATACATTAATAATTCTGTAAGATTTTTCATGAGAAGTTACTGTTTTTTAGCTTAGGTGCCAGTGTTTTCATGTGTGTTTTTAACTTCATTTTAGCGATTTGAGATCATCAATGCAATTTATGAACCTACAGAAGAAGAATGTGAATGGAAACCAGATGAGGAGGATGAAATTTCAGTTAGTACCAACTTATTTTATTAGTATTTGATGTTATGGTGTTATAAATGCAGTGGTATTTTTATACCTAGGAAGTGTTTTGTTTTCTGCAAGATGAATAGTGAATGCAAGTGAGCTGTATTTCAGCCTGTTCAACCTGGCACCACTTGGACCTAAACTCATTTTTCCTGTATATTTTTATAGTATTTAACTTTCATAGATTTAAACTTTTGCTTTGAACTTCATGATGGCAAGCACAGGATTGTACCCGTTTTTCAAATGAAGAAATGGAGGTTTGTAGTTAAGTGACTTGCCCACAAATAATACATTACAGAGCTGTGGTATAAATCTGGTGCTTTATTACATGACACTGCTGCTGTTTACTATTTATTTCCTTGTGTAATATTAAAGGCAAAGTGAGTGTTATATTTAAGATTATTAAGGATTAAAACATTGAGCACAGCGTGTATTTCTTTGCTTTTGTTATTTACTAGGCTTAAGTGCTTTATATCTGCTCCCCTTCCTGCCTCAGTTCCAAGCTGTTTCCTTTTAGCTCTAGGTGGTCTTGAGTCTCTTCTTTGAGGGTAATATAGCAGTTTCGACAGAAGTGACAACATTGTTTATATAATTAGACTGAAATTTCATTCTGCAAGCTGTAATTGGTGATTTTGAGTTTGTTGGCTTCTGTAACTTCTGACACTGCCTGTAAATTGAGAGGATATACAAAATTTTATCAAAAGAATCTAATCTAGGTGTTCAATAATGTATATTGTCATTTAATAAGGAGGAACTGAAAGAAAAGGCCAAGGTTGAAGATGAGAAAAAGGATGAAGAAAAAGAAGACCCCAAAGGAATTCCAGAATTTTGGTTGACTGTTTTTAAGAATGTTGACTTGCTCAGTGATATGGTTCAGGTAATTTTATTCATAAAAACACTGATTTATCTTTGAACTTTAAATGCTGTGAGAACTAGTTTTCTTTCTTGTTACAGGATGATATAGTTGAAACCACTATTGTAGAATAAAAATTTCAACTTTTTAAACTAATATGGTCAAATAAATTGAAATCTGTTTTTAAAAATTAGATAACGAAGTGGTCCCATTGACAACTGCTCATTATTGACTGTTCCTTCCCAATTCCTGTGTGAGTCTACATTTAGGAGAGAATCTTGGAGTTTATTTTTTTTAACTCCAAAAGGTCTTTTCATTCTGAAACAAAAAGTATTCCTGGAGACATTTATGTATTAAAAGGACATTGGAAGGATCTTTGAAGAGCATTGCTTTCTCCAGGAAACTTGGCCTGTTTTAGTCAGAAGCATTCCTTAAGCTACTTGTAGTGTTTGCCTTATGAGTTAGAAAGAAATGATATAAACACAATGGCTGCTTGTTGCATTTGTACTTGAAAGAAGTAGAAAATGATTAAGCAGAAGGAAAGGAATAAGGAACAGATAGAAAAGGCAGTAATTATAATCAGGAAACATTTTAAAAACAAACATCTTATTCAGACTTGATTTTGGGCTTTTCACCCTGTTCCTCGTGTATAATGATGCAGTTGGTAGTTTTCTGTTACTTTTTCTTACTGGTAGCAGCAGAACTACAGGATAAACTGATTTCATTATATACCTTTACCTGGAGAGTAAATTAGGGTTCAAAACTATTACATAAAACTTTACTGTTAAATATGTCTCACTTAATAAGGTCCTGTTTAATTCTTTAATTTGAAGGAACATGATGAACCTATTCTGAAGCACTTGAAAGATATTAAAGTGAAGTTCTCAGATCCTGGCCAGCCTATGGTAAAAGAACTTTGAAGTATTTTCAGTTTTGTAACATTAAGTATTCACTAGTATATAAAGGGAACTTTGTAAAAAAGGAGTTAAATTTAAAAGTTAGGGATAGAGTGGGAAGGAATTAGAAGTCCTATATTGATATTCTTTAAACTAGTAGTATCAAGTCAGTGTTTGGATTTTGCTAACTGGAATGTAGCATTTTCCCATTTCTTTTCCTCTGAACATAAACTATTTTCAAATGGTCAATCCTAATTTCAAGGCTGGATTAAGGTAGATACAAATATAGTGGCAGAGGAACATGAGATTGAAAGATTTATGTCTGGGAATCACATAAAACAAATCTGTTGGAGAGTCTCCATTTCCCTCTTTAAGGCAGTAACCCCTCTCCGTGTCATGTCATTTATGGGCGCAGTAAGCTACTATGTGCTGTAGATTCTTGTAGTGCATCCATCAAGTTTAGGTGGGTTTTTGCTTCTCTGTCAAGCTCAGGTTCTAGTCTAATTTATAAAAGAATCTTCTGGCACATTCAGGAGGCCTGGTGGTACAGTGGTTAAGCTGTTAGCTGCTAACCTGGAGGTTGGTAGTTAGAACCCAGCAGCTGCTCCTTGTGAGAAAGATCTGGCAGTCTGCTTCTGTAAAGATCAGAACCTTGGAAACTGCATGGGGCAGTACTCTTGTGCTCTGTAGGGTTGCTGGTGAGTGTTAATCAATTTGCTAACTCAACGGGTTTGGTGGTGGGTGTGTATGTGGGATGGGTAGGGTGAAAAAGAGTTTATTTAGGTGTGCCTAGCTTACTGTATAAGTTAAAAAGTAGTAGTTGTAAATTGAAGTACATTCAGTAAACGTTTTGAAGAAAATTGTTGCGGGGTTGCTGCCTGCTCCCCCGCCCCCCAGTAACTCCCAATTATATTGCACAGTAGAAATAATATTTTAAGAATGTTAGACACATAAAAATTGCAGAGTAAATTTTGTTCACTAAAGCATTAAAATTTAAGGCATAAGAATTTAATTTCTATACACTTTTATTTTTTAGAGTTTTGTCTTAGAGTTTCACTTTGAACCCAATGAGTATTTCACAAATGAAGTATTGACAAAGACATACAAGATGAGATCTGAACCAGATGATTCTGATCCCTTTTCTTTTGATGGACCAGAAATTATGGGTTGTACAGGGTGAGTTTAGTTGTACTATTTTTAATAGATTATTATATTGGATTTTGTTTTACTTAAAAAATTCACAATGCTTAGTATTTACTAGTGTGTTTTGCTTCTTATGGTATAGTATATATGTAATATGTGTCTTCTGGCATTTTACTAAAGTAGTTTTAGAAGAGTTTACTCACTTGCCTTAGAATTCCCTTTGCCTCTTAAATTGTAACAGATCTATCGCTAGAAAGGAGCCGGTATGCAAATGTATCATACTGACTTTGTGTTAATTGTAAAAATGTTATTTACTTTGAGAAACTGTTTAAAAATGAAAATTTCCCTTTCTACTCCGCTTAAAGCGTTTGAATTAATTTTCATAAGTTTTGGTATCAAATGCAGCATTTAATTCTGAAAGTTGTAATTGATATTAGTGTGCCAATAATGATAGAAGCCTTTTCTCACACTTTGTTTTGGAAGATGCCAGATAGATTGGAAAAAAGGAAAGAATGTCACATTGAAAACTATTAAGAAGAAGCAGAAACACAAGGGACGTGGAACAGTTCGTACTGTGACTAAAACTGTTTCCAATGACTCTTTCTTTAATTTTTTTGCTCCTCCTGAAGGTAAGTAGTGCCTTAGTTTGAATATTGATGGATTTATTTAGTAAGATCTGTCTAGTTGTTTATTCAAGTTTCTTTTCTCAATTTACAGTTCCTGAGAGTGGATATTTGGTAAGTTGAATCACTTAATGAAGTCTTTGCTATGTTTGAAATTTTAAGCACTAGTTCTTGAAAGAGGAAAATGGAATCGTCGTTGTGGGCGTTCAGTTTTCGTAAGGCCTACAATGCATGGAGCAAGCAGCCCTTTATGTATCTGACAACCTACTCTACTCTGCATGCTAGTAGTGCTGCCACTGAGGAAAGCTGATATAAAGGCTGGTGATCTGCTTTTCTTTTGAGACTTGGCAGATATTTCTGTGAGGGATATAAATTTGCAGGACTGAGGTGAAACTGGAATGCGTTGTCATTTATATTATTTACTAAGTTGACTGACTGCATTCTGTTTAGATTTCTTTCAGTGTGTGTCTTTGCATTGGAAATATAGGAATAGTTTGAATGTGAGAACCATTTCTTTCTGTGAAATGACAAGAGTATAGAGTGAAATTCAAAGCCTTTTCTTGACCATGTGATTTGAACCCAGCAGTCTTACAAATGCTAAATTAAAAACAAAGTTATCCTCAAATTTTGTGCTTTTTTTTTTTTTTTAAATATAAATAGGATGATGAAGATGCTGAAGCTATCCTTGCTGCAGACTTTGAAATTGGTCACTTTTTACGTGAGCGTATAATCCCAAGATCAGTGTTATACTTTACTGGAGAAGCTATTGAAGACGATGATGATGATGTGAGTGAGTCTTAATTAGTCAGGAAAAGTACTTGGTGAAGGTGTAATAGCCAGAATTGGTGGGTGGGTGAATTAACTAGATTTACTTTTTAAAGGCAAGACATGGGATAATTCAGAATTCCTTAGGATTTCCTGCAGACAGCTTTCATGATTTAAATATAGTTCTTTCAGATCTTTGGACTTAGTTTTTATTTTTTTGCTAATAGGAAGGCTATTCTGAACTAGTTAAGTGTTTCAGATTTATTAGGTTGCTTTTGCCCACACAGATGGATAATCATGAAAATTTCTTTGTACTTTAGATAAGATTTAGTAGACATAGAATTTTTGTCAAAGGAGGTATTAGATAATGGTTAAGGTGAAGTTGGGCAGCCATCAGTGTTTTCAGTATCTAATTAAATGACAGTCATTAGAATAGGCTTTAAGTACTTATTGTGCAGTCTATTCTGTATATAAGTACAGACAAGTAATGTTTACAGTAATAGTTGTCTGATTACACTTGTCTGTGACTGTACTATTTAATTCTCAGGTGACAGATGTAGATATAGCACTGAACAGAAGAACCAAGATCATTGCATTTGTGTTGTTTTGTAATTGGGGAAAGGATTTTTCTCTCCTTTTAGCTATTAATGGCTGCAGTTGTGGATGTTAATGTCATTCTTAAAGACATATTACAATTAAACATCATCTTTTTTTTCCCTCTTTTTTTAGTATGATGAAGAAGGAGAAGAAGCAGATGAGGTAATGTTTACCAAATGAGCAAATTTATTACCTGTCTAACACAGTGAGAAGCAGATTGTGTTACTTACGTATTCCATGTTATAATCATCATCTGTCATATGGGATAAAACAAAACATGATTTTAGAATTCTACAGCCAAACAATGTATGTGTAAGGTTTCAATAAATAAATTGCAAAACTCAGCAACATTTTTTTTATTTCAAATAATTCTGTTCTGCTGCAGGGTTATCAGCTCTTTGAAGAAGTCAAAAGCTGCAGTAAACTTTTCCAACGTTGGCTGCAGTAAATCTTTTCAATAAAAGCTGTCTGGATGTCTCAAGTTGTGTTGGGAAATTTTCGTATTAGAAGCTTTCAAATTAAATTACATTATCACCAAACTCTGTAATCATGAAAATCTGTTGACCCATAGAGTAACTTGTATTAAATTCTCCATACAATATGAGCCATTTCTTCCTACTGTACGTACTTCATGGATGCATTTTGAACTTTAATATAGGAAGGGGAAGAAGAAGGAGATGAGGAAAATGATCCAGACTATGATGTGAAGGTGAGCAAAATTTAGTGGTACTTGTTGGTAACTGAAAAGCAGCCTTGACTAAGAGTTGGCTAACTGGAGTTTTTTTTTGTTTGTTTGTTTTTAAATCTGGAGTGGCATTTGAAGAGTGCGCATAATTTCAGTGGACCTTTCTTAAATAATCTTTTTTGGTTCTGACCTTAGCTTCCGAAAAATAAACCATAGGATTCTATTTCAGTATCGCATTATCTTGGTTATTATTAATAGTTTCTGAGCATTTAAAAAATGCATTGCTGTGTTTTTAGGTTCTTTTGTTTCCAAAAGAAAGCTTACAAGAGCAGGTTTTAAAAGACCATAGGAATGTACGGGGCAGGGAGGAGTGCTGTTGAGAGGGTTTCTGAACCACTTCAGACCCTCAGGGTCATAGCCCATAATTCCAGTTATTTTTTATATAAGAGTTAGTAAAAGCCTGTATCTCCCACAAAATACACAGTAAATTATTAGGATTCATGGGAGCTTCTTAAGGTGTTCATTTATTTGCTGAATGCTGTCAAATACCTGGAAACTCTAGAAAACCAAGAGGTCGGCAGTTCACATCTGCCAAGCACTTCTTGGAAACTCGGGGCAGCTCTACTCTGACCCATACATAGGGTTACTGTGAATCAAATTGACTTGGTGGCAGTGGGTTTGATTTTGATTTTTATCATATCCCGAAGGTACTTTAGCCTAATGAGCAAGTAAAAGGATAGTTTAAAATCAGATTTTCTAACAGGTACGAATTGCTCTTAACAGCTAAGTATAAATGGAATTCCTGTTTTAGAAAAACTGATTTCAGAAAGTCAGAAGTGATTCGTAATATTAATAACATTGTTTAGTAATTTTATTTATTTTATTTTTATTTTAAAAAGATGGTGTTCAGGTGTATCATTTTATGGAATTCATTCTATATGAAGCTTGGGCTTTGTTGTAGCATTTCAGTGGCTTAACTAATGTTTGAGTAAATAACTTGCCATGGTTCTTTAGTTTGCAACAGTATTGATAGAACTGAAGTACGGTGATAATTAAGATAGTTAATTACTATTGGAAAGTTCACTATAAAGTAGGTAGAAGATAGATTGACTTCCTGTTTTCCTTTAACAGAAGGATCAGAACCCAGCAGAGTGCAAGCAGCAGTGAAGCAGGAAGTCTGTGGCCTTGAGGATAACCTGCACTGTAATAGCCTAAACACAACTGTTATTTACTTACAGCCTTATGTTTTTGTATTTTCTTGGTAGAACCCATGATTTTTTTAAAGGAAAGGAACTGATTTTAAAGACCAGTTTGTTCTACTAGCATTTTAACTGTAGTTTTTCTGCCAGATACTTTGAATGCACAGATTGTCTCAAGCATGTTCATTCATTGCTACATAGTTTGGTTCTTGTGGAGCATTTTTGCCATGTAGCGATTATAGCTTATGTAAATTAACAAAACTGGTAAATGAAACATTGTTTTGCAAATTATTTTCCTAAAGAACCAAAGTATTTTTTCAGCCAGTAGTTGAATGGGGTTCAGTCTGCTTGCTTTAGCTGTGCCTTTCATTACTTTCTTATGGAAGTGCAGTGACTTACACTAAAAGAGACAACTCATTGCTATTTTTTTAACTTAGCTAGGTAAGTGTATGGTTAAGAATTTCCAGTAAGACCACACCTGATAACCATCAGATTGATTATGGACTTTTGTATTTAATGACCTAGTAGTATGGATATTATTAATTGCCACAGGGAGGTGAATAAAACCTAGTATTTTCAGCAGTTAGTTTCTTATTTAACTGTACTTTTAAATATTTAACTTTCATTAATTAAGCATCTTTTCTTTGTGGTAGGGTCCACTTCTGCTTCCCTGGAAAGGATGAATTAACATCATTTGACAAGCCTATTTCAAGTTTTTTTGTTGTTCGTTTGTTTGCTTGTTTTTGTTTTTGCAACTTAAAATAAAAATATCAAATACAATTTTAGGTTTCATAAGGTAATGTCTTAATTTTGTATTAATTCAGGTAGAGACAGAGGCCTAACTTAAAATGGTTGTACCCACTTTCCCAATTATTGAAGAAAAGAGTGCCACTTTGGAAGATGGTACTATATCTACTCTAGTATC
The DNA here is from genome assembly GCA_028571685.1 of Heterohyrax brucei. NCBI lineage: Eukaryota > Metazoa > Chordata > Mammalia > Hyracoidea > Procaviidae > Heterohyrax > Heterohyrax brucei. Next base: position 139,793,010 of record CM053142.1, on the reverse strand, counting down.
AAGTGTTTATTAAAGAAAAGACAAAACCTTAAATGATGTGTAATTTTTTTTTTTAAGGAGGATTAAAAAGTTATTTCATTCCTTTGAGTTAGAACTAGAGAGAAGGCCCAAGTCTCCAAGGCTTATTCTAATTAAATTGCTTAAAGAATGAGTATGTTGTTTACTCATGTGTTTGTTTACTGTGTATTAAAAATGGGTAGTACTGTTTACTTAAACTACCTCACAGTTGTGTTGAGGCATAGTAAGTTAAATTTTGTGAAATGTTTCCTAAATTTCATTAAAAGTTCAAAAAGTTTGGACCTATTTAGTGTACCACAAGTATGATAGTCAACATTTTATTTATACCAGGGATTGATAATTCTTAAAACTGGAAAACAAAGACTAAGTACCTCTTTTTTGGATCTGGACAGGCAGCACTTGCCAATCTTAATGTGGCTCATGTAGGTGGATGGATGAGGAACTATTCCACAAGGTCCAGGCGTTTTTGGTGGTTTTTTGAGGTATTTTAGAAGACCACATTGTAGTAAATGATACAGAGATCATGGGACTGAAGTGGAGGTAAAACCAGCAGAAAGCATTTTGCTTTTAAATTTGAGAGACAAGCTACACTTAAAATACCTCAGGCTAATTACTGTTAATTTTTTGTGGTGAATTTCAGCTTTGACTGTGAGGGTGAGTTGATAAGACAGTAACTCAGAGGAAGGCCAAAAATTTTTTTGTTCTTAATAAAATTACATTGACTTAATAGAAGTAATTATTTCCTTTTTGAAAATGTAGTATTAAGTAAAATGTAGAAATGTGAACTCTTTTTTTTTTTTTTTTCTATTGGTATAGTACTATTCATTTCACTACTGAGATTTTAATTAACTACTGGAAATCCTTAACCAATTAAAATAGTTGGTAGGAAAAAAATGCCATGAAAAGATTCCTCCCATCCCTCTATTTTCAGAGTGAATGTGGTTGCTTAGATGAGGGATTCTGTACTGATTGTTTTTGTACCCATAACTCATCACATTTACAGCTTTTTCAGAACTTAAAAATTTTTTTTATCTAAAGATAGAATCCCATTTTTAATGAACTTTATGAAGTAGCAAAACCACTATTTTCATTCCTTTAGGAACTAGCTATTGCCAAAGTGAATATGAAGTAGATAATATTTCAACTTGTTATGTAAAAGGGAGGTGGTTTGCAGAGGAATTGTTTTGGTAATGAAGTTGGAGTTTCAGTGTTCACGTATGCCATTTTTCCAGTTGAAAAATGGTTGAAATCCATTTTAGAAATTTGAAACGTAATGTAATTTCAAATCCTTAATAAAATTTGGATTTTATTTTATAAAATTCACTGGTGATACTTTGGGTGTTTGTTTTATATAACTACAGAGTAGGCGGTTCTGTGCTTAAGGCCACCATGGCCTGTAAATTTATGTAATTTTAAGAACAGTCTCTGAAGCCCTGCTAAGTGACCTGTGCTTTTGAAGATTACCAGTTAGTTCTACAACTGCTAACAGATTTTACTATGACATGACCACAGATATTTTTGAGACACGCCAGGATTTAGCTCTACGTGCTCAGTTTGTATTTTCCTCCAGCCCGGGCACTGATTACCAGAAGTTGTCTTTTTTTTCTTGCCTAGAAACTATTTCATATGACCACCTATAAAGTAATGTTCTGGAAACAGTTTCATGCTATCACTTTATAGTAATTCAGGTATGGGAAATAAGCAGAGAACAACTACCTTAGTTGGTTGCTGGTTTAACACATATTGGAAAGTCAAATTGATGCAATTTCTCATTCTTTTACCTAGTTTACTGAAGTATTAACATGTCTATATTATAAATATGTAGACTTGGCTTACAGTGATACTTAAGAAAAATGGGATTCTACCTGTAGTTCTTCTAGTTCATTTAACAATAGATGTGGAAAGGAAGCATTAACTTTGAAAAATACTTCCCTTATTTTGTGACTAGTTTATGATGTAGTGCTGTATGCTCATTCCCCTAAAATAATGGAATTGACAGTGTTTATGTTACTGCTCCTATAAGACAGTTTAAATTGATGGATTTATCTGAGTAGTAGGCCATTTCTGCTACTGAAAATAAAGAGTACTTTAGAGCTGTTGTTTGAAAACCTTACTGTATCATGTAGAAGTATTAAACTTGAATACTCAAATAGGAGCTCTGATGGTCCATTGGTTAAGCACTAGGCTGCTAACCAGAAGGATGGTGGTTTGAATCCACCCAGTGTGTCTTTGGGAGAAAGACCTGGGAAAGAGTGATCAGCTCCTGTAAAGATGACTGCATGGAAAACCCTGTGCTACAGCTGTACCTGTCACGTGGGGTTACTGCTGTGAGTCAAAGTGGATTAAAGGGCACCTGACAACAGCATTGTTCAAATGTTGGAATGCTTTTGGTTTCGGGCTTGGTTTAAAATTTGAGTCCATTTTTTTTGGGTAGTCTTGTAGAAATTTTAGCCTTTATATTTGACTAGATATATCAAGCCAGCTATGTAAGTATACAGAATAGGCTGATAATTTAGAAAAGATAACATAGACATGCTTACTGAATTTTTTAAACACCTGCACTGTATATATCGTTCAGTAACTGAGCTAAATTTTGTTTTGGGAATAATGTGTCTGTAATTTAGATAATTTGCTACTCAAAGCATAAGTCTTAATAGCCAAACAGTAAATGTAAATGAACGAATACTGAAATTAACTTACAGATGTATACTAATTTTGTATATTGGTGTAAAAATCCAGACATTAAAATATAACCTGGATAACAAGTTGAGGTCTTGGACTGATTAAGGATCACTCAAGTGATGTAAGATAAATGACAACACTGTTACTAGAATGTGAAATTATTTAGGAACAAGTGTTTTATCCATGAGGACTTTAATTGATACATCCAGTTTCTTATATTTTCAAAAATTGTAGCATACTTTGTGTCTTGTTTTTCTTTTCATTGGCAATACACTACTGCAAGGTATTTCAGTTTTTAAATTACCAGTTAATACTGAAGTATAAAATAGAAATGAGAAATGAATAGAATATAACAACTTACAAATACAAATTGCCAGGAGGAAGTAGAGCCTTAATCTAGTTGTCTTGTTTCCATTCTCTTGTTTTGAGTTTTATTGTTGTGAAACTGGATAAAATATTCATTAAAAGCAGTACATAATTCTTTTAGTTTTTCAGAACTTTTACAACTTAAAACACTTAAAAAGGAGGAGGAGCTAGGAATAATTACTTAAAAAATCAAGTGCCAAAGTTAACATCTTATGTCTAGGAACAATGGTATTAATGTTCTTGAGTGTGTGTTATTTTCCATTCATAACAAAGGTAGGCAGTGGTGGCTTTGATAAATTTGTCAGCCAAGCCAAAAATTTGTCAGGGAGTGACATTAAGTGTTTTCCAGTATGCTCGAAACATGTGAGAAAGTAAGAGATTGTAGCTGAGATGAGATTTGCAGAGTGAAGAAAGGAGACTGAAGGGAAAGCCATTCGAAGTTGGAGGAGCAAGAGTTCTTAGTCCTGAGTGCATTGAAAGCATTGGTTGGAGAAGAGACCAAGGGATTGCCAAATCCATGCATATCTTTTTAAAATAAAGGCTTTTATTTTAGACTACCTCTTTAGACTATTCCAAGTTTGACTGACCTTTTTTATGAAAATAATGTTTAAACTAAAACATGAATGATACAGTGAACCATTTGAAGGTTCACTGTTGGAAGCGACACCTTAATGAAGGCTGTGGGGTCACAAATAGGTATGCTGACTGGAGCCTGTCAGAGGGTAAGAGGAGGAGAAAAGATGGTTTCAGACAGGTGGTAGATGAATTTGCTTTATCAGCAAAATAGTGAACTTAAAAAGTTTTTTTAAAATTCTATTGAGAATATAACAGCATACATAAGTTCTTACATGTACAATTCAGTGATAACTGATTACATAGTAGGGGTTGTGCAGCTATTCTCGCTGTTGTTTCTCCCTCATTGACATCAGTTTGGTGCCCCCTGAGGTTCCTATCTGTCGTAGATGCTGTCGTCAGTTCTGAGCCCATATATGGGTAGGTCTTACCGTAAAGCTTGAGCCAGGCTTGGTTCTTCCTTTTTTAAACTTGTATAGTTTTAATACTTCTGGGGATATTTTTGGTTTAGGTTTAAGTGTTCTCTCAGCAGTAATTGCAGGGATTCATAAGTTTGGAGTCATGAGGATTTCAAGTTTTGCTTTGTCCCCCTTCAAAGTGCTCGGTATGATAGCCAGGCACTGTCCAGTTCTGGTCTCATGACAAAGGAGGCAGTTTACCCCACATTCCATTTCTCCTCCCCCTGCTAGTCTTCTCTTTGTTTTTAAATTAGAGGTTTCTGCAGTCAATGTTTCTAAAGTCACATTTTAGGTAGGCTTTTTTGGGGGTCGAGGTGCAGAAGAAGGGGAGACAGTGGTTTTTTCCCAACTGAAGTTAGAAGTTAAAAGAATTACTGTCTATTAACCCCAATTCACCATTGATTTACACTAGGCATTTGCTCTACATTGTTATGTGTATCCATTATCTTCTTTTTCTCTGAACCATTTGATAGAAGATTGCAAACATGATACCCCTTTCCTCCCTTAGATATGGATACTGTGTCCTAAGAAAACGTACATTCTCTTACAAAACCAGGATACAACTAGTCAAAAGTTGTAATTTTGTAAATCCTGATTCATTTTGTTGCTTAAATTGGTCCAGGATTGATCAGTGGGGTTTTCTTTCAAGCTGGCTCCTGTGTTCTTTTCATGTATCTGTCTCCATTATGTTTTAGGCACTTTATAGCTAAATTTTCTGTGCTCTTTGTCCAGCTCCTGGAAACAACCATTTCTTAAAGGATTCCTGATACCTTTCAAAGTGGGGAATGTTAAATCTAACACAGTAAGGTTCTGTTAGCCTAAGTATAGTCCTTATCCATTACGAGTTTATTTGGCCGATGCAGCAAACCAAATAGGTTGGACCCGCTGCTCTGCTGGCAGCTGCAGCTTAGTGTGTTGATGGTACAAGAAATCAAAAAGATGGAGTAGATCCGATTTTACACTAAAATCGTGCAGCTTCTAAACAGTTTCTCTTCAATTTCGCTGAAAATTTGAAAGTAACTACTACATGGAGTTTAGTATGGTTAAGAATATGGATTTTGGAGTTCAATCCACCTACCACATGACCTTTTAGTTGAGTGTTTTCAGCTGTATAATCAGAGTTACGGTGAGTATTGAGGTAGACAAAGTAGTATACAAGAATGTTTAGTAAATGTGTTTCCTAAGCACTCGAGTTTGTAGTTGGGGTCAGTGGTTTTTTGTTTTTTTGTTTTTTTTTTTTGCAGTTGTCAGTTTCAGAACTGATCTGTATTTGAGGGAAGGGGTTGGGGATTTGAAGCAGAATGCCTCCTGGTTAAGAGGTGCCTGCGTCTGTCCATAAAACCGATGAATGGACCTAAATGCAAATTTCCCGTTAGAGTTTTTATTGTAGAAGAATTTTTAAGTGAAAGTGCTGCTGTTGCCTGAAGTTAGGTTTAGAAAGTTTCATCTTCCTTTTTCAGTGTATGTATGTTCCTGATGCTGATCTATTTTCTCTGGTCTTCGGCTATATCCAGGAATGATCTAGCATAGAACTAGAGTGGGATTATGTTTCGATTATCCCTGGCTGCAGAGCACTCACATTTTCCCGTTTATTACTCGTAATCATTTAACCTGAAGCCGTAGACATTGGGAACGTTTTCCAGAAGTAGGTAAGGTGATTGGTTGTGAGATCAGAAGTGATTTTAGACGAGTGAAGAGGCTGGATTGTCATCTTCCTGTTGTGCTGTTTCCAGTGAGAGAACAGTCCAGCCTGCCTAGCCTTCATTTGTTAACTCGTACAGCTCTGCTTGGGTAGCCTTCTCCCTTAACACAGGCTTTGTGTGTATTAATAGTTCATAGGAAATCCTTTTATACTCAAGACATGACTTTTTTTGGTTCTTCAGTTCTGAACTGGCTGTGACATTCAAAAACAGCTTTAGGGGTGCTTCTTCACTATTGAATTCTCCAGTTTCCGGCACTGGACCCGGAACACTGCATGTGCATGGTTTTTGTGTCTGCAGTTCAGTTAGGATTTACATAGACTCCTTGGAATGTACCTATGTGGAGCCATATAGCAAGTTAAATTTTCATTAGTTGTAAGTTAAACCAAGATACACTCAGGTGCTTTTTAGTCTTGCACAATGAAAGGTATATGTTGAGAAAAAACAATAAAATTGAACAAAACTGGTTTGTGTATCATCGATACTTGGTGCCATTGAGTTGGTTCTGATTCTCTGAGCTACAACAGAAAGAATCATTGCCCAGCCCTGTGCCATCTTCACAAACATTGCTTTGTTATGTATATTCTTCCATAACCCCCAAAGTGAAATTGTGGAAATAAGAGGACATGAATAGTTGTTGTAGTTATAAGAAAGTATCCCCCGAAACTTCGTGTCTGAACAGTAAGATTTATTTTGTTCAGTAAGCTGTGGTAGTTCATGTCAGCAGTACTGGGCACCAGCAGGGGGCAGCTTGAAGGCACGGTAGTCATAAATAAGACTGGGTTTAAGGATTAGATTGCAGCTGGTCTGTAGCTAGAACTCCATGTGTATGTGGTTTCACAATGTGGCAGCAGGATTCCAAGAACTAGCAAGGCACGCTGAAGTGAAAGCCTTTTTATGACTTGTACTATAGAAGTCGTATCACACTAATATACTCCCTTGGTTGAGTCAGTCACAAATTCCCAGGTTTAATGTAGATTTTTTTTTAAAGAATGATGATGAATTGTACTACTTGGAAATACAGCATGCTGTAATAATGTAGTAAAAGCTAATTTTCAGAATAACTGGAAATGCCAAGAAAAGTTGCAGGTATCTGCTTAAAGAGGAAAGATGTGTTAACTTTTTGTCACCTTTGGCATTTAATCAGTTGACTTGTCTGGACAAGTGAAGTTCACGAATGTATATATAAATCATTTTGAGACAAACCACAAAGTTTGGTAGAGGAACTTTAAATGGTAACTATAAGGCAGCTGTTGAGTATAAATCTGTTTTATAGGTAAAGAGCATGATTAACTGCAGTACAGGATTGAGGGGAAGACTTCATTGCTTGCTTTATGTATCTTTAGGTGAGAATAAACTTTATAGCCTTGTAACTCAATTAGCAATTTTGAAAGACCTAAAAGCTAATTTTTAGTCCCTGGGTCATACTGTAGTGGTTAAGTGCTACAGCTGCTAACTCAAAGGTTGGCAGTTCAAATCCACAGGGTGCTCCTTGGAAACTAGGGGGCAGGTCTACCGTGTCCTATAGGGTTGCGGTGAGTTGGAATCAACTTGACAGCAGTGGGTTTTTGTTTGGGGTGGGGGTGGATAGTACATGTAGTTAATGGCTCATTTGCTAACCAAAGGTCTTGGAAAAAGGCCAACCTGTCTGCTTTTGAAAAATCAGCTGTTAAAAACCTGGTGTAGCACAGTTCTCTGAACATAGGGAGCTACCAGGAGTCAAAATAGACTGTGGCAATCAAGTTTAATGCTAATTACTTAATTTAATGCATAATTGATGAAAGAGTTTAGGTAAGGCAAATAGCTGTAAGTGTGAAAGCTAAGTAAGGACACAATTTGTGTTGGGACCAGCAGGTGACCACAGGCTATTTCAGGCTTATCTACCTGCATGGCAGCTTAGACTGGCTTTGCAGATGTTCAGAGGCACCAACTAGTCACTTCAGGCTTGAGATTTCAGAGACCAAGGTTAACCTAGACTTGAAGCAATATCCAGATATTGTCCTTTTTTGGCTTCTGTCTCCGTAACGAAACCAAACCCACTGCTGTTGAGTCACTTCCAACTCAGCAACCCTGTAGTCCAGAGTAGACCTGTTTCATAGGGTTTCCAAGGAGTGGTTGGTGAATTTGAACTGCTAACATTTGGAGTTAGCAGCTGTAGTTAACACTGTAGCTCTTAGCCTCTGTGCCACAGGGTGTGTGGGGGGTGTGGGTGTGGGTGTATGTACAAATACACACATACCACAAGCCAAAGTGGTTTATTCCTCGTGAAAGAAAAATACATGTAGACTCCATACCTTATACAGGAGCTTCTTGGTTCTCAAGCTTCCATCTTGCACATTGTTTTGTGGTCCAGGCAGCTGGTGTGACTGGAAGAGGTAAAAGTCGTCTGGCATCTAACTTTTAAAGAAGAACCTGATGCTTATAGTGCCCAAAGGAGGCTGGGAAATGTGTTAGATGCGGGCATGTTACCTAACACAGAATCCAAGTCAGGAACTGGGATAACCAAGTTAGGATGGTGACCCCATTTGCCACATAAGACAAGGAGCTTCAGATCTACAAAAGAATTCGGTCATGGATGTGCTAGATCACAACACAACTTACATTTCACAACGATGTCCCAGAAAGGTAATTGAGAACAGCCCAAAAAGACCAATCATCATGAGTCAGCTTTCACCTGAGGTTTTACAGTCTTCATATTTGGTTGCCTGATTGAGTCATGCATACCCAAATGAGAAGGTGACAAGCAATAATGTAACTCTTATTTGGAGCAAAAATATTCTTACTTTATGACTTGTTAAGGGATACAAATTTCATTCAAATAACTGATTTACGGAATGGCTGTAGTTATGACAGCCATTTTTTTTACTGCTAAGACATGAGCCTTTTCAAAATTCAGTGGCAACGTGGAAATAACTGTCAAAAGATTTCCTGACATAACATGAAAAAGGTGTCCCTCCACCTTGTGGGCCTGGTTATCTCCACCAGTCTTTTTCATTTTTTAATTGTGATTTAGGCAAAAGTAAATAGCTCAAGTTAATTTCTCATACAAAAATTTGTACACATTTTGTGGTATTAATTGCAATCTCCATAATATGGCAGTGTATCATCACCCCTCTGTGCACCCCGCCACCCCAAGGTGTGTCTTTTTGGCTAATCCAGTCACTGCCTTCCCTCCCTGCTTTTGGGCAGGAATTGCCCATTTGGTGTCCTGTATTTAACTGGACTAAGGAAGCACATTGCCTATGTGTATTATTTTTTGTTTTTTAGTTTTCTTTAGTACTAGAAGAGCGACTTCTGGGGCGGTTTCAGTTCCCTCACAGGATTCCTCATCACGTGCCTGATGTGCATTCAGCTGTCCCTTCATAACCCGTCACACCCTGCACATGCAAACCCTTCACCTGCAAGCCCAGGTTTCCTCTTCTAAGGTAGCTTTGCCACTTAGCACCACGTGAGCCAACTTCTGCCCCATCTTTTTCTTTGTAGTTGTAGGGAAAAATTGTTTTCTGTTGTCTTAGAAAAATTTTTTTCTATTTACTATTTTCTCAAAGGTCAAAAATGATAGCATTGAAGTTTCTCCGATTGTCTTGTGGTGTAATGGAAAGACCACAGAAGAAGGATTAATTCCTGGATTTTTGTCCCTTTAAAAAAAAAAAAAAAAAAAGCCCAAGTGGCTATTAATCAGAAACTTGAGATTCAAACAACAGGTTTCTGTTTTGTTTTTTAACCTGTTTAAGCAGAAAACATGAAAAGATTTTAGGTGTTCATGGGCATTCACAGAGGATTGAGGCTTTATAGCTGTTGAGCCATGACGTGGGGTTAGGTGGTTGAAGCCCGTTCACCAGTGCTGCTGCGCTGGAGTATTCCCAAGGCAGCTCTGCTGCCACCCTGAAAGACCTGGAAATACCTCTTGAGTGGCTGCAGGTTTGTGACTCCACAATATTGGTTCTTGGGCTCCTGTATTGCTGGTCCTCTGGTGTACTGCTGCCTATGTTCTGGATTAAGGGTGAAAGAGAGCTTAACTTTGTCGCATGCATTCCTATGGTTCATTTGTCACTTGAGCGCTAACACTACCCTAGTAAGTATCATCTACATAACCAGACTCCGGATTGAGCGTTGTGGTAAACATCTTCAATGACATGTCAATTCAACCTCCCTACCCTGTGTATTTCCAGTCAGTGCTTAGTTTAAGTGCCAAACCATGGCATTTTAGTGCTTTGTGAATTGCCGGTAGACTCATTTGGATTCTCATGAATCTAGGCTTTTGCAGTAGCCTAGCCATGTGGATCCATACTATGCACTGTCACCAGTTTTTCTACTAAAATATGGTAAAGAATCGCCTTCCGCTATGTATTAGATGGAAACCCTGGTGGCATAGTGGTTAAGTGCTATGTTTGCTAGCCATGAGGTCAGCAGTTCAAATCTACTAGCTGCTCTTTGGAAGCCGGGGACTGGTGGTGTAGTGACTAAGTGCTATGTCTGCTAACCCCAAAGCTGGCAGTTTAAATCCACCAGGTGCTCCTTAGAAACTATGGAAAGCTTTGCTCTGTGCTGTAAGGGCCACTACGAGTCAGAACGGAGGGCAATGAGTTGTTTTTTGGTTTTGGTTATCTAGAAGACATCGTAAGTCCTTGTCCTGGCATGGGAAGGCTTCACCAGAGTAAGTCCTGCTTGCCTTTTGACTCCTTCCATTCATTCCTAAGTGAGCTCACATGCCTGCCTGTCTGCACTCTAAAGGTAGCTGCCTGTGCATTTGTCGCCCAAATCCTCTGTTCTTACATTCTTCAAAGCCAAAATTCAAAACCCACCTCAGATTTCCTCTGGCAGAGTTAAATCCTTCCCTCTCATACTGTGCTGTACTGTGTTTCAAACTGATCATTAGTCATCAGAGTATATGTGTAGTTCACTAGATACCTGGTACTTTGGCTGACAGTGGCCTTCAAGACTTTAGGGCAAGATCCATGGCAAGAAAAATTTCTTGTGAACTATATAAACCACATTGTTTAACAAAAAATTCACAAGGGCATAGTGTATGGATTTTAATTGATTGTATTATTTATTAAATTGATTTAATGGTCCCCAAATTGTTTGCAATAGTTTGAAACAGTTTGTAGAGCACCAACCAACCCAGCCCACAACCCACTGCCCTCAAGTCGATTCCAACTCATAGCAACCATGTAAGACAGGGTAGATATAACTGGCCCATAGAGTGTCCAAGCAGTGTCTGGTGGATTTGAACTGCCAGCTTAGGGGTTAGCAGATGTAGCACTTAACCACTATGCCACCAGGGTTTTCATAAACCACCAAAACAAACCTACTGCTATCAAGTCAGGTCCAACTAATAATGATCCTAGGGGTCAGAGCAGAACTGCCCTTAGAATTTCCAAGGAGCACTTAGGGGATTTGAATTGCCTATCTTTTGGTTAGCAGATGTAGCACTTAACCTACCACGCCACCTTGGTTTCCACAGACTACCAAGCACCCTTTCCTATACTTTTTCTAAGCTGTGTTATACAAGTTGATCACTAGGAGGCATCAGTTGATCATCTAGTACAATAAAAGGATGACGGCACAGTTCTGTAGGAGACGTAACTGCCTTTCAACTCAAGCCGTTTTAGTATTTAGTCAAGGTATTTCAAATGTGAAGAACTGAATAAATTGCACTCTGAACAAAGACCTATTTGTCGACTGTCCTTTATATACTGAGGAGAACTGATTTATGTTTTCATCAATTATTTGGTTTCTAATTGTCTTGAAAGAAATTAACCTTTGTTCTGTCCATATCTCAGAGTGATTGTTGTTATGAGTCTGTATGTTGCGAAGTAGTGAATTTACAGATTAAGGATTTTGGATTCCTGTAGTCAAATTGTAAATGAAAATAAATGCTTGTTAATTATGTCCCAAGTTCTCCTTTTAAATGCCTTTACACAAGTACTAATTGACTCTTAAGCAAGCATTTGACTATTTAACTGCCAATTAAGAGAAGCTATAACAAATTTAGTTCCCTTACTGTGGTTCTAATCCTATGATTACTGTTAACTAGAAACCAATACAGGATGATAGTTTAAATACCTCTCACAATATTAAGTTGCCTGTTGCTCAGAGCAAGAAAGAATGGTGAAACGTATTTTAGATGACATCTAAGGAATATAAGCATGTATATTCATTATCTCCTTAAAAAATATACCAAATACATATTGGTATATCAAATATATATTGGTATGTCAAGTTTTGGGTCTTTTCATAAGGTCCTGTTATAGTTTGCAAGTTTGTGAAAGTAGGATCATTTATAAAAGAAATCTCAAAAGTATTCTAAGGAATTCATTTTCCTTTTATGATAGATATGGACTTCTGATTCAACTTGAAGTTTCTACACATTTTGAGCACCTACTATATGCCAAGAATAATTCTAGGTGACATTAAAAACAATTCTTATTCTCTTGGAGAGCTACACCACCAGAATTTCCTACCTTACAGTATGGTGGCTTAATGATCCAGCTGTACATTAGCAGTGATACATGTTAATGAGAGAAAATATGAGGAGTTGGGTGGTTGCAGTTTAGAGTGGGTGAGGTTCACATTTTGAGGTGACATTTGAGCAGTCTTGAGGAAAATGATTGTGATTACTCTGATGGATTGAAAAAGAGATTGAAGAACAACAAGGGTGAAATCAGACAAGTTAGAGGCCGCTGCAGTAATCCAGGGGTGATATGAGGGTGTTTTGGATCAGGGTGGTAATGAAGTGGAGAAAAGTGAGAATATAGATATTGTTTGAAGGCATAAAAATGGGATTTTCTGACTAAATGTGTGGATTAGGTATTGAGAGAAAAAGGCCATGGGTAAGGTAGACTTGCTTCTAAATAACTGCAGTCCCAGGGCAAGGGTATAAATTGGAGATGCCATGTTTACATTTGTTAGATACAAATATGACCAGTGTACCTATATGAAATAATGTATACCTTTATAAGGACCTGGCAGACTAAGTTTGACTATCAGATTCTGAGTCTGGTGCCAGAACCTAACTTGTAGGCAGAGCTGGTTCTCAGCCATGGCCCACTTTCCTTCTCCTCCCACTCCTGGCTATGAATTGTATCAAGGGGCCCTTGAACATTTGTGTGGACACTGCATCATGTATGTTCAGGTTCTGCCCATGCTCCTACAGATGAGTGCATATTCTGGTGCATAGTATGTTCCTTAGAGAAGACCCCGAAGAAGAGGTCCTGTAAAGAATCGGGTCATTTTGGAGGGGAATTTGGAATCCTGAGTCCACGAAGTGTAGAATAAGGGCTGTGAGCTTCCAGATGGGCATGTCTATGTGGTTCCTGTAAGTGCAAGATCACTCTCAAGCTCTGGGCCCTGAGTAAGGGCTGCTCTTGGCCCGATTTGAGAGCTGCACCACTTCAGGGCTTCTGGCCTGAGCAACTGTACAGATGGAATTGCAATCAACTGAGAAGATGAGAGGCATTACGTAGAACAGGTCAGTGTGAAGGTTGGAGGTGAGGAATTCCGTTTGGGTGCTCTTGCATCTATTTATTAGACATCTTAGCAGTGCTGCAGAAAAATGTAAATAGCTCTTGGGATACAACGAAACTGAAGGCTATTTCAATTTTGAAGATTGTAGTTGAACTACAGCTGTTCTCATCTGCTAAAGCTCTTTAAAGAGCTATCAACTTTAAGTGATCCTGGCACTTCACAGCCCAGGATCCATTAAGTAAACAATCCATTAAGTAACCAATTGTGTATAGCCTATGGACTCCTCCATCTTACCCATAAAGCGGAAGTGATCCCACTTTCTAGGACTTCAAATTGCCTCAGACATTTCCCACTGCTAAATTCCTCAGTGAATGTCTTCAGTGTTCCCTTGCCTGGCATTAGTATTGTTATTATTTTGCTTTAGTCTTTGACAATAAGCAGTTAGGTACAAACTGGAGACATGAAGTTGGGAGTCTATGGCACAGCTGTTGCTAGGTGCTGTCGAGTCAGTTCCAAGTTGCAGTGACCCTATGCATAACAGAACAAAACACTGCCTGGTCCTGCACCAGGTCCATGGTGTTGGTATGCTCGAAGCCATTGTTGCATGCCATCTCATTGAGCGTCTTCCTCTTTTTTTGCTGACCCTCTACCACGCATGACGTCCTTCTCCAGGGATCGATTCCTCCTGATAACATGTCCAAAGTATGTATGATGTAGTCTCGCTATCCTTGCTTCTGAGGACCACTCTGGTTGTACTTCTTCCAAGACAGATCAGTTCCTTCTTTTGGCAGCTGATGGTATAGTCACTATTCTTTCCCAACACAATTCAAAGGCATCAGTTCTTCTGTCTTCCTTATTCATTGTCCACCTTTCATACGCATTATGATGTGATTGAGCATACTATGGCTTGGGTCAGGTCAGGTGCACCATAGGGATGAAACTAAAAATGGTGAGACTGCATGAGATCAACAAGGGAGTGGATGTATATAAAGATGGGTAGGGACTGAAAACTGGTGTGGGCTACTCCAACGTTAAAGAATGAGAGAAGAGGAGGAACCTATAGAGGAGACTGAAACAATGACCAGAAGTAGAAGGAAAATTGGGAGTGATATCCAGAAGCCAATTAAGAACTGTGTCATAGATGAGAAAATGATCAGTTGTGTCAAATGTTGCCAACAGGGCATGTACGACTTTGATGCTGACAGCCCCGAACTATTCACCATTTCAAATTCACCAAAGCAATGATTGTTTTAGTTTCTTAATCTATAAAACTTTAAGTGGCATTTGTAGGGTTTCAATATACATGCAGTTAAAATTCTTGCCTTTTTTTTAAGGAATAGTTACTTCTGTGTGAATTTATTTCATTGTCTTAAAAAATTGGCAAATATGGCCATTTTAGTGATTTGGCAGAGGCTGCTAAAATAACACATCAGACTAAGTTGTCACTGATGTCTGAGAGTCCTAAAGCACTGTGGTCAGGAAAGGCACACTGGGCTATTCATAAAGATACCACGCTGTGCAACATCCAACTGGAAATTTCTGGATTTTAGTTTCTAGTTTTAATAAAGCAGGTGTTTCTAAAATCTGTACTGATTGTTTATAGACACTAGGATAATTTAGGACAAATGATGCATTTATTACATAGTGGTAAACAGCAGCAGTTTACATAACATATACATGAGCTCCTGAGAAATAATGGCTTGGCTTCCAGGTTACACCTCATTTTTCACCCAGTTTGTGTTTGTCCATGAGAAATGGTTCCCCTGCCCCATATCTACACCTGCCTTCAGATCCTCTGGATTACAGATTTAAAGTATCCTTTTCAAGTGGGTCTGAGTGACATTCTGCTAAAAGGATGAACAGCTGGTCATGCAGAAATTCTCTGGAATGCTCACTTGTCTTGCAAAGGCAGATAAACGGGGATGTCAAGGGTTTGTCAATGCTAACCGAATTACTGGTCATTTTAAATATATTTTTACAAGAAACCTTCACATAATTTTAATAATTGCCTTTCTTTTGAAAAGACTGCACATCCAGTAGTTAACAATGTGAAGCTCCTCAGCATCTCACCAAGTGCAATTGCTGAAATTTTTCATTAGCTAAGAAGATATTGTTCCTTAGATTAAGAATCCGGACCCTGTCCCATGTTTAAAAGTTACCCTTTGTTCTCTATTATCTTCAAGATTAAGTTCTTCTTCTTAGCGTTACACAAAGGCGCTTCGGGATTTGAGCCGTACGCACCTCTCCAAGCTCCACTTCCACTTCATGACTCTCACTTCCACTTCCCTTCATGACTTCTTTGTTCCAGCCACACAAAACTAGCAGATGAGTTAAGCTCTCCGTCCTTCCCCCTTGTGTACAAACAGCAGCCTTTCCTCTTAATGTTCCCAACTCTGGCGTGTCCACCCCTGGCTTCTATGTTGTAACTCTTAACTTCTCTCTAGTTGGTGTTCCCTGTTTACCTACTGGATGATTTCCTTTCCAAGAGGATTGGTCTTGGCCTATGCTCTTTATTGCTTCTTACCTCCTTGGAAGCAGTTTCTACGAAAAGTTCTGTTTATATGTAGGAGTATAAGGTAAACAGGGCCAGGTACTGCATCACCTTCCCCAGTCACAAATGAGATTCCAAAACACAAACCAGGCCCGTTAGGCTTTTGCAAAGTGAGGGAGCTTCGCAGGCAGAGACCTGGAGTTTGGAAAGCTAAAGTGTAGAAGCTCGAGGCTTCTCAGCACCGGACGATTAGAAAATTGAGTTTAACGTAAGAGATGTTGCTGGCTGCCCGGTGGGGTCAAGAAAGAAGCTGGATGGCTTGTGTTTGGGGTCGAGAAAATACATTAGTGCTTGCGCTCCCAGGTCGTGGAAAGGAAGGCGAGAAGTCCGCTGAAGTGTTGTGGGTTCACCTTTTTCTACGTCTTCCAAATGGACAGGGGTAACGCTACTGCTTTAACACTTGCTTTCTGCTTCAAGAACAGCTAATTAACGACCGTGAACGAAAGTGCACTTTAAAGACATGGAGTCCTCCCGGCCTCGGTGCCCTGAGACGTTTACGTGGGCGTCCTGACAGGGCGGAAGGAACGCTTCCGCGGCTCTTGAGCCTCTCAGCCCCTCGGCCGGCTGACCCAAGCCCGGCACCGGTGCGGCCGGACCCCGGACACGCGGGTTGGGGGCATTGTCTGGCAGCCGTTCCCGCCCTCACAGCCTCCGCCGCACTTTCTGAGGCGCTTAGTAGAGAGCCCCCGCGAGCCTGGGAGAGGCGGGACAGTGGCGATGGCCCCTCTGCGCCCTCTGGGCGTCGGGATTCGTCGCCAGGCAGCTGGCGCTGGTCCAGAGCGAGAAGAGTTTCCGGGGCTCGCGTCCCATCAGCCCTCCCCGGGAAGGAGCGCGGAAGCGAGGGGGTGGCGGGAGGCGGAGCGAGGGACGCGGGGGGCGTGGACGCGGCCGGCTTTGGAAAGGCCCCAAGTTAATGAGGCGTGCTTCGGCGGCCGAGCGCCTCTCAGAGCTGGGCTTTCCCCCGCGCTGCCGGCGCCAGGAGCCGCCTTTTCCGCTGGGTGTCACTCAGGGGTGGGGGAGATGGCCCATTCAAAAGCGCCGCGAGGGGGCCCAGCCAGTGCCCTTCAGTGAGCGCTCGAAAGAGGACGGCAGAGGCCCGGCCGCTCGCAGCCCCGGGACCTTGTGGCGCATCAGGACGCGGCTGCCCCTCTGCCGGGACCCCGAGCCGCCGTCGCCGCCGCCGTCGCCGCCGTCGCCGCCGCCGCCGTCGTCGCTCTGCCTCCTGCGTGTCAGCCTCTTCTGCGCGCTTCGGCCGGGTGGCCGCGGCAGCCGCTGGGGCGAGGACGGCTCGAGACTGCTGCTGCTGCCCCCGGCCCGGGCGGCTGGAAGCGGAGAGGCCGAGTCGAGCGGCGGCCCCCCTTATGCCAGGAAGATGCTGGAGAGCAGCGGCTGCAAGGCGGTGAAGGAGGGCGTGCTGGAGAAGCGCAGCGACGGGCTGCTGCAGCTCTGGAAGAAAAAGTGCTGCATCCTCACTGAGGAGGGACTGCTGCTCATCCCGCCCAAACAGCTGCAACACCAACAGCCGGGACAGGGGCAGGGGCCGACAGAGTCGTCCCAACCCGGCGGCCCCGCTGTCGCCGGCCTCGAGCCGCCGGTCAAGCTTAAGGAACTGCACTTTTCCAACATGAAGACAGTAGACTGTGTGGAGCGCAAGGGGAAGTACATGTACTTCACTGTGGTGATGGCAGAGGGCAAGGAGATCGACTTTCGGTGCCCGCAGGACCAGGGCTGGAACGCCGAGATCACACTGCAGATGGTGCAGTACAAGAACCGCCAGGCCATCCTGGCGGTCAAGTCCACACGGCAGAAGCAGCAGCACTTGGTTCAGCAGCAGACCCCGCAGCCGCAGCTCCAGTCTCTACCCCAAGCCCAGCCTCAACCCCAAACTCAGCCCCAGCCTCAACCCCAAACCCAGCCCCAGCCTCAACCCCAAACCCAGCCCCAGCCCCAGCCCCAACCCCAACCCCAACCCCAACCCAAGCCCCAGCCCCAGCCCCAGCCCCAGCCCCAGCCCCAGCCCCAGCAGCTCCACCCGTATCCGCACTCGCACTCGCACCCGCACCCGCACCCGCACCCGCACCCGCACCCGCACCAACACCCTCACCCCCACCCCCACCACCAACCATACCCGCACCAACAACCTCTCTCGCAATCGCACGGCCACCGGCTCCTTCGCAGCACCTCCAACTCTGCCTGAAGGGGGCAGCACCCGGGCCAGACGAGGTAAAGTCCGGGAGACTCCGGCAATCGGGCTTTGGGATTTGGAACGACCGAGAATGGGTTTCCGGAGTGTTGGGGATGCGTAGGAAGCCTGTCTAGAGTTTGGTTTTTGGGTGGAGAAATAAAAAAAAAATCAATCCATTTCTGGGAAGGTGGAAAGAAAGGAAGCAAGCTGGAGCCAGGAGAGACCGGGAAGAGAGGGGAAGATGGGACAGGGCTGGGCAGGTAGGCATCACAGACTGTGTCTCCCCGCGGACCCGGTCCCGCGCTCGTTGGGTGGTGCGCACCGCAGGGCCGCCGCCGGTTCTCTTGGTGCCATAAGCGCCACTTGGTTGTGTTCTGAGCAACTCGACGAGCGTCCTCGCTGTCTTTGTGGGCACTCTTAGTCGGCCAGGCTGGTCCTGAAAGAACCGACGGGTCTGGGTAGATTCTAAGCCACCTACTTCATTCCGTGTCATTTCTTTCCAGGTTTTGAGGACTAGAGGAAGTGCGACGAGCACATTTCCATTGTCTTCACTTGATCGAAAGCAAACAGTTCCCTCTCACCCTCACCAGATCAAGTAGTTTGGAAATCGCCCAACTGATACCTTGTGCTCTGTTTAATTTTGTGCACACTCTTCAGCACGATGCAGGAAACGATTCCGTGTCAAGACTTTATTTATGAACCTTTGAAAAGATCTTCTAGAACGGTGGACCTTCTAGGAACGATGATGTACTGTAATTTTATTTTAATGTATTTTGGTTTATGATTATTTATTAGTTAGTTTTTTTTTTTAAATACTTGTTCTAAGACATTTCTGAATGTAGGCCGTTTCCCAAGAAAGAAACTTTGTGTTAAAAAGACCCATTCCCTACTAAGTCCTAATCTTGGAAAAGAAGAAAAAAGAGCAGTGAAGGGAGAAACAATAAGAATGCATTCATTATTCCTAGGACATTTTCAGAAGGGCTGACACTTCCATTGTTTTGCCAGGTGGATGAAATTAAATTCTGTGATATGACTGTTGAGGATTTTTTTCTTGACCCATGTTTTATGCAGAGTAGAAATTAAAGAAGCTGAAGATTCAGAATTGTGTAATTATGAAAATCTGTTGCTCAAGAGCCTTCTTTTCTAAAAAGATAACAGTAATAGTGGTATCTGGTTTCAAATTGATGTTTAAAACATATGCAACTGATAGGCTGATCAGACCTTGAATATTATAAGGTAGGGACTGGGTCTGCTGTGGGAAAAAGCTTTTATTTTCTGTGAGTGAGGGGTTTAATGAGAAGAGTTTCTTTCACTGTGATGTTGTATGTATAAATGCATTTAGGTGTTTTATTTCAAAAAAGGAGTGGAAGAGAAGAGAATCAGAATCATTCAGATTATTCAAGATAGTATATGTGCTCCATGCAGACTACAGATTACCCTTTTCCAAGAGCAAGTGCTTAGCACACTGACATGAATCACATTTTTCTGATTCTTTTACTTTGTTCTAGAAGCACACTGAAGGATTTCATAGTTTAAAATAGTCTGTAAATATTTTGAAGGACTAGGAGTCATAGCTGTTTGTTTTGATACAGAAAATAACATCGATCAGGAAAACCAACTGTTTTGCGTTTTATTGCCTATGAGAAATTTGAAGGTTATGTGTTTTGTTGTATGGTTAGCAAAACTCAGAAACTGAAAAAAAGAAGGCCTAGATAAACACTGGGTTTTCAGTTAGAAGACAGCCCCAATCTTGTTTTAGCAGGCATGTGTTCAGGAATCTGGGGGGAACAAAAAAAGAGGATGTGCTTTTAAAGGTAGAACAAACCCTCTTCTGTGTTAAATCAGAAAGATGGTCAGAATCCACGAGGGCAGATGCTACTAACGTTTAAAAAGAGCCATAGATGATACCAGATCCTCTTGGGACTTAAGATCACTTCCTATATGTGTGGTTTCGCCAAAGGGTCTCTCTGTGTGTTTGCCATTCTCCTTTTCCACAAAGGCTTTCTTAGGATTTTTCCAGCATTCAAATGGGAATGATCAGTATTAGGCTGCTGTTAATTTATGTAGTTAAGAAATGAAGATAGAATTGCATTTGAGAGATACCTTTATTCTCCCTCAATCTAGAAAGGTGTTGCAAGGTCCTATTATCTTTTAGTGGAACACTTAAATGATGAAATTTTGAGATCATAACTTTAACCCAAACAGTTACAGGGAAAACCAAAACTCGAGCAAATGGCAAAGCAAAGTTAAAGTAGACTTCCAAGTTCAGTGACTGTTTAGGTTACAGGTTATGGAGCTACTCTGCAAAGATTTAAAAACATACATACATGGAAACCCTAGTGGTGTAGTGGTTAAGTGCTAGGTCTCCTAACCAAGTGGTAAGCAGCGCGAAATCTGCCAGGCGCTCCTTGGAAACCCTATAGGGCAGTTCTATTCTGTCCTATAGGGCTGCTATGAGTCAGAATCGACTCAATGGCAGTGAATTTGGTTTGGGGTGTGTGTGTCTGTGTACATTTGTGTATATATATACACACCAATCACCATCAAGTTCATTCTCACTCACGATGACCCTGTAAGACAGAGTAGAACCACACCCCTAGGGTTTTCCAAGGCTGTAATCTTTGCGGGAGTGGACTGCCACATCTTTCTTTTGTAGAGCTGCTGGTAGGTTTGAACTGCTGACGTTTTGGTTAACAACCGAGCGCTTTATCCATTGTACCACACAGGCTCCGTATAATGGTGTTCTTAGCCAAATCTAAAGGAGAGCTTTTAGGGCGCAAGTTTAGTTTGGTTCAGTTTCCTCAGAACTACTGCTCTAATTTTTTTGGAATGTACTGTGCAGAGTACTGGAATTGTAATACATGAACATCACAATAACCCCAATTAAACCATAGTCTTTCCTCGATTAAGGTTTTCCCTTCCACATTCCTGTGTTTTAAAAAAGAAGTAAAACCCCCACCAAATACTTTTTAAATGAAACTTCCTGTAGGTTCTTCAACAGGCATTTGTATGTTTATAGCTTACTGATAGGGCTAAGTGTGAACTCTGGTGGTATAGTGGTTAAGTGCAATGGCTGCTAACCAGAAGGCTGGTAGTTAAAATTCACGAGGCGCTCCTTGGAAACTATGGGGCAGTTCTGCTCTGTCTGTGGGGTTGCTATGAGTCAGAACCAACTCAGCAGTAGTGGGTTTGGTTTCGGTTTTGGTTTTGTGTACAGGGCTAAGTTGTTTCATTGTCAAAAAAAAAAAAAGATGCCTAGGCTCTTTCTAAGCTGTGCAAATTATTTTTGCCCCAGTAGCCATGGTTGTCAGTGGAGCATCTAGAATCCTGTTTCCTTGTCTTTCCTCAGCGCCTGCGTGGTTGGCTGTGATATTTATGTTCGCTGGTCATTTGTGGCTCTCTAGGTTTGAACCCCCATCATTACGCAACTGTAAGACCTCTGAAATTAGAGAGGAGAGGCATAGGGTAGTTTTTGTTATTTTGACATTTTAAAATTATTATGAGTTAACGGTATTTCTAGGGGAAAAATACCAAGCATGCTTAGCAGAACATAAATGCAAAATGCAAATCACGTATTCACTCAGTGGATGTAGTCTACCTGGGCGGCAGCATACTTCGTCTAAGAAACCAGTGAAGGTTATTGTAAGACCCAACAACTCACCTTTAGGGAAAAAGGTGAAAAATAATTTTGTTCAGCCCAAGAAAGGAAAGAACAAAGGGGCAGTTCCAATAGAAAGCCTGCCCTTTAAATGAGAATGAAATGTAAAAAGCTGAACAAAGGGAATGTACATCTGGAAACTGAATTCTTGTCCCTAAACTTGTATTGGCACCAAGTCTCCTGTACAGTGAGCTCAGTAACTGTTGGTTGAATGAGTAAAAGAGGGAAAAGATGTTTAACCCCAGGACCCAGCAGGTGGTTTCTCTTGCCTTACTGAGTGCTTCCTTGTTCACATGTTATCCTCTTATACTGGGACATGCCAAGGATTTTGGTGAGGCTCCTTAGACGTGCTTGCTTGGGGTGGAAATCCATGTAGATTTGTGTCAGCGCTAGGAGAAGTGCTGAGGTCAGAGAGTCATGGTTATGCACCCATTGCTGTTGACTAGATTTCGACTCCTAGCAACCTCGTGAGGTTTCTCGGACTGTAATCTATGGAAGCAAACCACTACATCTTGCTCCTGAGGAATGGCTGGTGGGTTGGAACTGCTGACCTATCAGTCAGCAGCTGAAAGCTTAACCAGGAATGCTACTAACAGTTTTAACTTTTTCAAAGCCAAGCCAAGTGCCGTCGAGTTGGATCCGACTCATGGTGACCCTAGAGGCCAGAGTAGAACTGCCCTCTAGAGTATTCAAGGAGAAAACCTGTTTCTCAGAGAGCAAGTTGGGATTCTCTCATCATGTAGAAGGCAAGCCAACATTATAATTTGGCTTTACATACTTTACAACAAGGGAAAAATACCCCATATATATTGCTTAAGGTGTTTGCACTCACATGTGAATGTTGTTAGCATGATCGGTTTAAATCGACAGACGCATTTTAACTTTTCTCTGCTATCCTGTAACACCCTGTATTTTTCTTAAAAATCCTGGATTTTAAATTTGCCGCTAAAATTGCTGCCAGTGTGTGAGTTCAAACAAATCACTTGCTTTCTGTTCCCGGGAAAAGTGGCTTGGTTTTAGCTTGGCTCCAGGTGTTTATGATACCACTTGCAGCAGAGGGCTTAGAAGAGGGGTCTAGGAGTTAGTTGCTGGAAGCTTGGAGCAATCCTGTACAACTAGAGCTTCGTGGGATGAAGATAAACCTTGAGCATTCTGTTTTTTATCTTCTGTAAATGTCAAACTAAATGGTTTTTGCTTTACCTCTAAGATTCTCTGTAGAAAAAAATTTAAATTTGAAAGTAATAGAGGTTGGTTTTTAATTCATCAGTGATTCAAGATACATATACCTATTTGTCTAAAGCAACCTGAGATATAGTAATTGTGGAATTGTGTTAGATGAGTTTTTAGAAACTACTTTCTAAATGCTTGACAGTTTTGAGGGGAGACTTCGTGACCTGCAGATTTACATAACTTTGTGTGAAAAAGTGTTCTGCAACTCTGTTGTTAGGATGGTTGCCAGGAGGGAGCACAGGATCTGACAGTTTTTTTAGAAATGGTGTTAGTGTCCACTGAAGGCAGCAAGAGGGTTCGGGGTCACTAGAGATAATCTAAATAAAAGCTGGTGAAGCCTTCTACTCAGTGTCCTTGAGCTGGTTTGGTGGCAGTCTGCTGGGCAGTGGTAGGTGGACTTCAAGACAACAGTATTTATCATGAGATGAAAGATCAAATAAGTTGTCTGTTACATTCTGCAGTCAGCCTTCTACTTAAAGTTTAAGAATACACAAATACCAGTTTCTGGAAAGCAAGCACCACTGGGTACCAAATGCTTTACAAACTATCCCATTTGTCAAGTTAATTGTGTGGTCATAATTTGTGTAAATATGGTTCTTTAATGATTTTGGAGAAATGTGACTTATTTTTCATATTTTCAAGATGCATTCCATTTCAAATAAAGTATCTATTGAGACCATCTGCAGACTTTTTGAAAGACTTGTTTACCTGGCATGCACACTCTGTTTTCCTGTGGGAAAATGGTCTAAATAACAGGCTTGCTTATTATCAAGGCCATGACCACTCTAGGAAGAGAAAGACTATTCATGAGATTTGATGCCCAATTTTCAAAACATCATCTGGGAATTTTGACCATAGAAGTTTATTAAAATCTTTTAGTGAAATAGATTTCAGAATGCTAATAAATTTGAGTTGAACTTTCTATAGCACCCCAGAGGATGAGAATGGGCCTGTAGTGAGTAAGTTAGCTTGAAGGCAGTTTCTTCTTGGGTCCCAGAGAGACCTTCTGCTCTTCCTTGGCTTCTTGGGAGGGTAAGGACTTGCCTCATCAGTCATCTTTCCAACGGGTTGTCTGTAAAGCTTTTTGTTTTATGTGGAAACCAAAGCGGGACTTGATAATTTGACAAAGCACAACTTGACTCTTAAAATCTTATCTAAAAGCACTTTAAATCTCAAGAGATGATACAGTGAGCAATTTGAAGGCACGTTTCTTAGAATAGTCTTACACAGACTGTTTTATTACTCTGCCTTTTTTAAAAAAGAAAGAATCTGGGAAGACAAATTACTGCCAATGGGAGGTAACTTCAGGATACTGTGTGAAATACAAAGTAAGTGTAGGTAGTCAGTGGTAAAGCAGGGTAGGTAAGAGCCACAGGGTAGGTAAAGAGCCACAGGTTGAAGTCCCAGCTTCACCAATTACTGTGTGAATCTTGAGTCACTTAACCTCTTAGCGACTCAGCTTCCTCCATTATAAAATAGAATTAATAACCTGACAGTTATGGAAAAGATTTATTAAGTTAGGACAGAAAGCTGATACTTCTGAGAAGTATCAGACAAAGGGGATTGGGCAGACAAAGGGGATTGGGCATCACAATTTCCCAGGAATTGCCCTCATGGTATTGGATATCCTGGTGGGGTAGTGAGTAGTTAAGTGCTCTCCGCTAACCAAAAGATCAACAGTTCCAACCTGCCAGATGCTCCTTAAAACTCTATGGAGCAGTTCTACTCTGCCTTTTAGGGTTGCTTTGAGTCAGAATTGACTCAAGAGCACTGGATATAGTGTGAATATATGATACATGTGTTTTGAAGGTATGACTTGTATTTGCTAAGGTCTCAGCACTTCTTTTTAAATGTTAAAAACAGTATGATGCTGGCATCTAAAAGGAGAGAAAACCATGATCCTACTGTCTTAGTTACTTTCACTTTGCTTGTTACTTTCCCATCTTGGTCCACAGGATTATGTATGTGAAGTTAGTGCCAGCGAACTAAATAGTCAGATGAATTTGTAGCAAACAGAGTGGTGCTCCACCTAGGTTCCCCATTCCGGAGAGAACATACCCTGAGTTGCTGCTGTGAGAGAGGATGGCTACTGTCCTGTTCTTAGCAAGCGCTTTCTCAGGAATTGCCCTCAGCCTGTCCTTAGGTAGAGCAGCTTTGCCCTAGAACACACCCCTTCTTGGGGCAGCTGATATCCAGTGATGGGTCTGTGGGCAGTGATGAAGTCTAGGTCCCATTGTCTCAAGTTAGGACAACCCTAAATGGCCATCCCAGAACTCCCTGTAGAATTGGTGGAAGCCTCCGTTGATAGTTGGTACTGAAGTTCAACTTTCCCTCAGCTCGCATCTGTTCCCTTTGTTTCCTCGCAGGTGTGATTTCCAAAACCACCTCTGGTCCCCTAAACTTCCTACAGTGAAATCTCAGGGAATCCTGCTAAGATTGTGTCTGTTTGTATGTGTGGATACATGTATACTTCCAGCCCCATGTTTCTATAGGGGACTGGTGGTGTTAGGCGGGTATGTAGTCTAATGGTTAAAAAGCCTAGGCCATAGAGTTGCTGTTGTGTGGCATGGATTTGATTTTGACTCATCGGGACCCTATATGACAGAGGAGAATGGCCCCATAGGGTTTTCTAGGCTGTAATTTTTCCAGAAGCAGGTCACCATGTCTTTTCTTTTTCCACATGGCACTGAGTGGCTGGTGGGTATAAACTGCTTACCTTCTGATTAACAACCAAGCCCTTAACCATTGCACTTTCAGGGTTCCTTAGACTTGAGTGTTTCTTCAACTGGTGCGATTTTGTCTTCCACAGAACGTTGGACTGGAGGCAGTTTTGGTTTTCACAACTGGTGGCAGATCCAGATCAAGGGTGCTGCTCCACACCCTACAGTGTCACAGGACAGCACCCCCCACCCCAACAAAGACTAGAGTGTCTAGAATGTCATTAGAGCCGAGGTTGACAGCGTTGCTTTAGAGTTGGGTGGACCAAGTCCTATTCTTATTACCTGAGTTACCTTAAGCAAGTGATCTAAGTTTTTTGGTCTCAGTTTTCTTGTGTGCCAAGTACAATAATAATAGTACTTGTCCCATGGAATTGTGAAAGCAGAATTAGATCATTCACACAGAGGCCTCTCACTACTCCTGTCACAAAGTAAGCATTCAGTAAATGGTAGTTGTCATCATCGTCTTTATTATTTAAACTCAATTTTAACAGCAACATAGTATGCCACTGGAGGCAGATTTGATTGTCACATCTGGTGGCATATCTAAACCAAGGATGCTGCTCAACATCCTACAGTGTTACAGGACAGTCCCTACAGTGTTATAGGACATGCATCATGGTCACGAAAACACTGTTATTATCTGGACACCATCATAAGGGGAACTGGATATTACATACTCATGCACATAAAGATCTGACAAGTTTGCAAACTCACCCTAGAAAAAGTGCTACATACCTCATTGCTGAATATCACTAGGGTCACCTTCCAAGTACTCCCATTGGGACGCTATGCACCAACACCATACGTAGTCCACCCTTTGAAGCAATTTTGGAACTCTTTTTCTGGAATGGCCAGCAGAGCTGTTGTGTTACTGTTGATGTCCTGAAACTCATCCAAATGTCTTTCTTTCAATATTTCCTTTACCTTCAGGTAAAGAAAAAAGTCAGTGGGGGCCAGAACAGGTGAGTAGGTAGGATGTTCCAATGCAGTTACTTGTTTACTGGCTAAAAATTCCCTCGCAGACAGTGCTGTGTGAGCTGGTGCATTGTCATGATGCAAGAACCATGAGTTATTTTCAGTTAAGATTTTCCTAATTGTTTCTCTATCAATGTTTACTTGATCTGTTATGCTTATCACAGTCCGCTGACAATTTTGATGCACAATTTGATGAAATTTTGCAATGTTTTTTATCAGTTCTGCTCTTACTGGTTGCCCTGACCTCTACATCAGTGACACTTTCTCTCCCTTCAGAAAAATGTTTAATCCGTTTGTATAGTTTTGTTTTCTTCATAGCATTATCACCATAAACTTGGACTAAAATGTCCCTGGTTTCACTTCCACTCTTGCCAAGTTTCATAAGAAATTTAATGTTTGTTCCTTGCTCTAATTCAAGCTTCAACATTCTCACGATGGCACACAAAAACACATAACAACAATGAATGTCACTGAGCAAGAGACCGCCACATGGTAAAACGAACACAGCTGTGAGACAATGATATACCAAGGTTATGAAACCTTACCAAGTTGTTGGTACAGTGTTGCCAGCATAAGTGCGCGATGGCAAGTTTGCAAACTTAATTGTCAGACCTTAGATCTGTATTCCAGTCCAAAGAATTTGTGTTTAAGAAATAGGATGTTACTGAACTAGAAAAACAAAGCTAAGTCATTCCTAGGTTTTTGTAGAATTGAAGCTGAATTTATGTTGAAGTGGAAGGAATCATATAAACACAAAATTTCATCTGTTCTGAATTAGTGACACAGAATAACCTGAATAATGACCTCACTGAACATATGAATCTGTTGATCTAGGTGTCCTTCCTGCTTTGTTCCTTTCTTAAAGATTTGTTGGAAACTCTCGCCACACAGAAAGGCTACAGTCTAGTAAAAGTTGTGACGTGAGTATTTTAGAGCCTTGGCCTTATTTGTCTACCAAGTGTGTTTGGTTATCAAAGATGGTATGGAGGGCAAGGGGTCGGGGACGGTCAGAGACTTCAGAAGTTTAGACGACCATGGATGGAGTGGAAACTCTGGTCGTGCACTGGTTACAAGTTAACACCTGCTAACCGAAAGCTAGGCAGTTCGAATCTACCAGGTGCTCCTTGGCAACTCCATGGAGCAGTTCTACTCTGTCCTATAGGGTTGCTATGAGTTGGAACAGACTTGACAGCAGTGGGTCTAGGTTTTGGTTTGGTATGGATGGAATGTTGATGTCAGTGGGTCTTATTGATTCAAGGGCTGTTAGGAATCTCATTTTGTCTTGAAGGGTTTGTTAAGACCAGACAACAGAGGGATTTACTTTGTTACCCCTTGATACCAGATATGAACAAACAAAAACCTGTTGCCATTGAGTCGATTTTGATTCATGGCAACTATCGTGGATTGAATTGTGTCCCCCAGAATATGTGTATCAGTTTGACTAGGTTATGATTCCCAGTGTTGTGTGATTGTCTACCATTTTTTCATCTGATGTGTTTTCCTATGTGTTATAAATCCTGTCACCATGATATCGAGAAAATGAGATTAGTGGGAGTTACATTAATGAGGCAGGACTCTAACCTGTGGGTTGGAATGGTGTCTTGAGCCTATCTCTTTTGAAGTACAAAGGAAACAGTTGAGTGACACAGGGACCTCATATCGCAAGAAAGTAGTGCCAAGAGAAAAGTGCATCCTTTGGACCTGGGGTTCCTGCGCTGAGATGTTCCTAACCCACGGGGAGACTGATGACAAGGAACTTCCTCCAGAGCTTACACAGGGAGAAAGCCTTCCCCTGAATTTGGACTTCTAGCCTTCTTGACTGTGAGAGAATAACTTGTGTTTGTGGAAGCCATTCTCTTGTGATATTTCTGCTGGAGCAGCACTAGATAACTGAGACAGTGGCTCTATGTATTACAGAGTAGAACTGCTCCATAGGGTTTCCTTGGCTATAATCTTCATGACAGCATTTCACCAGGCCTTTCTTCTGTGCAGTACCCTGGTAGATTTGAATCACCAATTTTTACATTAGCAGTCAACTGCAAACTGTGTGCACAGAGCCAGAATCAGCAGCTACGGAGCGAGAAGGGATGTAGGAGTGGCTTGCTCCCTGCTCCTGCTAGTGGCATTTAATGTTTCGCTAGACTCCGCAGATGAAAACTTGAAAAAACAGCTTATGTGATTATGTTGCATACTCTCAAATCCTGCCAAAGCCATTCATGATAATGTAGGCAAACAAGTACCACAGCCCTTTAAAGCCAGCAGTCCTTTAAAGACATCCTGTGCTTTTGAAGCCACTGATACATGAGTGTTCAACTACTGTATAAGAAAGAGACGGGAAATGACTCTTGGAGAGTTTCAAAGTTTTAATTATGTCACAACTGTCCTCTGCTGGCTTTCTCCTGAAGGCAACAGCTCATACTCGTATTTTGCAAGTATTTTGAACTTTGCCATAGCAAAGGCCTCTGAGTAGACTGGCTTCCCCCATCAGGGCTGACTCATCACCTCCAAAGAGCAGACCTGCTTTGTGATTAATCACAAAGACACCAAACTTGTAACAATTTTAGGTGTATAGGTGTGTTCTCTTTCTAGTTTTAAACTGTTAAAGAAATGTTCATTTCTACAAAACTTGGTTGTAGTTTGCAGCGTTTACACACACACACACACAGAAACATTGAATACATATATATTCACTTTTCTTGCTAATGGCCCATGAAAGTTACTTTTTTTTTCGGTTGGCTTTTTGGTGTCAAGTCTGACATCTGATGGGTTTGGGCAGAACTGGCTTCTCCAGATCTTTGAATATCCTGCTCAGAGGCTGAGTCCTGCCCTGTCTGAATGCCTATTACAAGCAATGTGGCAGTGCCAGATTCCTTTGTCATTTCCTGTTGCCAGTGTTTCATCACCCGCGCTGGAGGGAATGGCACTGGTTTCAATGGGAGAACAATTCAGTGACTTACCTTTTTGGTTTCTGACAGTGAAGACTTCTGAGGCGTGTATTGGTATATGATCTGTCTTTGCAGGGGTAAGAATGAATTTGTTCCTTGCCACAGCACACTGGTTTGCTGTAAAAAAAAAAAAAAAAAAAAAAACAACCCAAACCCACTCCCCTCAAGATGATTCCAACTCAAAGAGACCCTGTATGACAAAGTAGAACTGCCCCACAGGGTTTCCAAGGCTGTAATCTTGAGGGAAGCAGACTGCTACATCCTTCTTCCTGAGAGCAGCTAGTGGAGCTGAACTATTGATCTGTTGGTTGGCAGCTGAGCAGTCTAACCACTGCACCATCAAGGTTTTTATGGGTCACT
Organism: Heterohyrax brucei; assembly: GCA_028571685.1. Classification (NCBI taxonomy): domain Eukaryota; kingdom Metazoa; phylum Chordata; class Mammalia; order Hyracoidea; family Procaviidae; genus Heterohyrax; species Heterohyrax brucei. Next base: position 139,763,119 of record CM053142.1, on the reverse strand, counting down.
ATAGAGTCATTGTAATTGTTTCCAGAGATTCAGCTTAAATTCCTGATGCCTGTAAAAAGTAGTAGGTAGCTACTGGAAGACCTAAATTGCATTTTGTTCCCACACCATTTGGAGGGCCTTGGCTTATATTTGCTGTCAAAAACTTCAGACAATAAATATGTCTCTCCCTGACCTGTATAAATTGTGCATTTGAAATAGAATCGATCATGAAACTTTAAAATTGTAGACAAAAGTCTCATTCTTCCCTCCGCTTTTACAGAGGAAGAAAATGAAGGGTTCAGTGATCTACCCAAGGTTACACAGCCAAAATGAAAGACAGGGTTAGAGCCCCTTCTCCACCCCATTGCTATCGAGCCAATTCCAACTCCTAGTGACCCTATAGGACAGAGTAGAACTTCCCCGCAGGATTTCCAAGAAGCACCTGGTGGATGGGACTGCAAACCTTTTGGTTAGCAGCTGTAGCCCGTAACTACTATACCACCAGGGTTTCCATCCTTGAATCTTAATTAATGCCCTTTTCACTGTATTGTCACTTTGCTAGGCTTGGGGCACAATTTATGTACATTTAGGGCATTGTTATTCTTGCAAATAATCTCTTGAAGCACTGAGACATCAAATTTATTCCCCAAATAAACATAAATTATTTTACTTATTTAAACAGTCTTTTAAAGAAGTTTTCGGATACATCTTTATAAATATAATCCATATGAGTTAATAGAAACCTCATACAAAAGGCAAATCACAAGGTAAAAAACACGTGTTTTGAAATGGACATATCTTAAAAAGCAGATACTAGAATATATTCTTTTTCAAAATGTATTGAAAATCCATTTTGGGTTAAGTAGCTCTTTGGAATTTATTTTATCTTATGACTCCTAAAAATATTCATGGAATGTTTCCAGCATTGCTAGTCACTCCCAAGGTCTTGAAATTATCTGTGGAGTTGAAGAATGTGGAAGTGATTTGAATGTTTATAGATCTCCTTGAGGACGTAGATGCCTGGCTTTGTAGCCTTCTCTCTGTGCTGCAGGAGAAATGCTCCCCAGAAAAGGGGAGGGGTGAGGATAGTGGGTCTGTGGAGCTCCATGAGATTCTCGTAAGTGGTGACACTAATTGTTGGCCTTCTAGGAGCCCTGATAAATGTAATTCACAAAGACCAAAATTCAGCAGTAAATAATAACAAGTCTATGACCCTCTAAAGTTAGAACAAACAAAAGCCATTGTCACCTCATAGCGACTCTAAGGGACAGAACTACTTCATAGGGTTTCCAGGGCTTCCTTGGGGAAGCAGATTGCCGTGTCTTTCTCCCACTGCAGTGGCTGCTGAGTCCCAACTGCTGTCTGTACAGTTAGCAACCCAATGCTTAACTACTGCGCTCTTGGGGTCCTTTAAGATATCCAACCCCCACCTCCTGAGCTGACATGAATTATGCCAAAGTTGGACAATGTTTTCCCATGTGACTCATTGATTTGAGGAGGTTCTGCGTAGAGAGTTCAGCACTCACACAGGAGTTCATGAGAGGATAGGGAGAAAAAGGAGAGGGATCCCGAGGAAGTATACACACGTCAGCATCCAGTCCTCTGGTTTTGAGATCAAGATTACTTAGGCGCCCTGGTGACGCCAGTGTTTCCTCTTACTTGAACTGACCTTTTGCGGGTTTCATTCATAGCAGTTGGCTCCCACCCTGAGTCACAGCACTTGTCACAAGGCAGCAGGTTGCCTGCTTGTTCTTATGCAAGTGATGACTAGGAGGGCTCAGTGGGGGTCAAGCCGACAGCTTCTCTCTCTGACAGCAGATTGCCCACATTCTTGACCTGGGCACTCGGAGAGCCTGGGAAAACACTTTGATTTCAATGTGGCTTCAGAAAGCACTACCCAGTTGAACCAAATGACTGTGACAACTGAGTCTCTGGAACAGTTTTCATGGTTTTTTTTTAGGGGTCTGTCTAGCCCTAAAACTCGCAGATTTGTGACTGTTGCCAGTGTCATACTCAGTGTCCCCTCTTGTATGCATCTAATGACATAAAATCAACATTCTTGTTTCAAACTTATTGCACAGAAGTCAACATTTATAGTAGGGATGAAAGCGAGCATTTGTGAATTAATAATATGGAGAACATCAGATATGAAATGGGAGAGTCTCCCTTGTAAGGGTCGATGAAAGGATTCCATCCTCTTGATAGGCAAGATGACGGATGAGTGTCCTAGCCGGTCGGGGAAATGAAGAGGTATTACAGAGCACAGCTTCCCTGTAAGATTTCCAGGGAGCACTGATGAGGTCCACCTGCCAGCCTTCTGGGTAGCTGCTGAGTTCTTAACCGCTGTGCCACCAGGGCTCTGTTTCTTTGCCCAAACGAAAACCACTGCTGTGGAGTTGACTCGGACTCATGGAGACTCTATAGGACAAGAACAGAACTGCCTTATAGGGTTTTCAAAGAGCGCCTGGCAAATTCAAACTGACCGTCTTTTGGTGAGCACCCATAGCACTTAACCACTAAGTGGACCTCCTGAATTTGTACTTTCTCCAGGTACTGATGACAGTTTCTCTCTTGTTGGGAAGAATTTTTACTTAGGATCTAATGTTTCTATCAACCTTGAAAGTTATGGATTGTTTCTAATAGGTGATGAATAATTTTTTTTTTTTTTAGTAAATGAAAATTATATTTTAGGAAAAGTAAAAAGAATGAAGCTTTCTTCTCTTTTTCCTTGCTGAAATGAATTTCTAAAAAGGGAAAAACAGAGAAAAACAAACTTTGGTATGTCTCCTATAGACTCATAATCTCATAAAAAATAAATATTTGTGGTAATCTAGGTGAGTCTGAAAACCTCACTTTTGTTAGACTTATTTGTTCTTAAACCCTAACTTTACAATAAGGGATGGAGAGAATCATACCTCTCTCACAGGACAGATGTGAGTAATTAATTCCAACAAGGAATATAAAGTGCTTGGCCTACTGCTGAGCCCCTACTAAGTGCTCAGAAAAGGATGGCTACAATAATAAGAGCCTGTCACAAGGTGTATGGTAGGAGATGGGACATGGTTTTGGGGTCTGGAAGGCCAGTCTCCACATAGATTTAGTTTTCTGCACATTGTCTTTCCTGTAATAAAGAGAATGCTTTATTAAAACTTAACCAAACTAATGGCTAGTTCATAGGCAAATCAAACAATAATACTGTAAAATAAGAATTAAAGAAGTACTCGTTACCTATAGAGACTTATGTCTAAAGGAGGGATGCCTTTGTTTTTACTCTGCTGTGGGAATACCTGATTGTTTAGCAAGAGTTTTCAAGAGTCAGCAAAGGTTAGTGGAAAGAATTCTGGACTCCAGACTTGGCTTACTGCTAACAAGAAACCATGTGATCTTAGGCAAAAGACTTGGCCTTGCTGGGCTTCCCGTTCCTTGTCGTTAAAGCAAGGATACTTCCAATTACTTCTTTCACTTGTAATGTGATTATTAGTTATTTCTACACTCACTTGCCTTTCCTAGGAAAGAATACAGACTTTGAATTTGGAAGACCTAAGTTTGAACCCTAGCTCTTTGTATAAGTTGTATGACTTTGTACAAGTCAGTTAGCATTTTTGAACTTCAGTTTCCTTATTTGTAAAACGTGAATAAAACTACTCCTCACTTGTTGACTATCTTTTTACCTAACATTTTGCTTTTATGAGAGTAATAAAAAATCTACTGTCCAACCACTTTGCACATTAGTAGCTTCCTGCCTAGTCCTCTGAGCCCCCGGAAGTTGAAGCTGTGCCATCATCTGGGGCAGGAGAGCTGCCCTTGAGTGTGGAAGCAAAGAGGAGGGAGCTGACCCTGAGCCCTCTCCCGGCAGCTTTGTGGCTCACTTGCCTTTAGAGACTGTGCAGAACCCTGACAGAGCTGTCCCTTCTCTCTGTAGAATGAAGGTTTAAGGAAGGCTTTGGAATCCAGGTTGCTCTTCAGATGTGAGAGTTACCTCCTTTTCATAAGAAGCCCACTCCATCCCCCTCTCTGGGGTAGAGATCTTTGAGAGCCAGAGAGAGAGAGAGAGAGAGAGAGTGGCATGAGGGAGATGGAAAATGAAGGTAGGGAGGGAAAAGACATTTTCCCTGGTGGAGCACCAGTTTCCCAAGGGATGTGAGAGTAATAGAGTGAAAAAGATACAACAAGCAAGACAGCCAGACAGTCAGGAAGCTGAGGCGGGAGATATTTTGGGTGCAGATGTAGACCGTGGCTGCTACAAGTTGAAGAGCAGAGGTAAACAGCCTAGAAGGGTAACAAGACAGCTCTCACATTTTTGCTTCATTCCATCCATACTGTCCAGAGTAAGAGATAACGCTGGCGAGCAGTGAGGCTTCCAGATGCTGTGTCTCCATCCTTCCCTCTCCATCGCCACCTCGGTCAGTCTGCGACCTCGTCTTTTCGAAGTCCGTTCAATGGACATCTGGACAATCTGCCCACTGCATGGGCGCAAATCTTCATTCATCTTTGAGGGTCTCTGTGGCGTCGCCATGGCACGCACAACCTCTGCCTCTCCCCGTGTCACACAACCAGCCCTCGCTCAAACCGTGTCTGTTACGGACTTTCCAGAAGGGCGCTTCTCTCACCCAACAGCCCAGCGCTCCGCACGGGAGGCCACTAGGCAGGCGGCAGCTTCAGTATGCTTGGTAGGCTGTACAGCTGAAGCGTGTGACAGCACCTCACCTGCAAAAAAAGGAACTCAGGGACGGAGGAGGTCAGTGGAGAAGGAGAAACGTGGAGAGCTGAGGAAAGACTCAGGCTTTGTGGGAAACTGCACGAGACAGCGAGCTGTCTTCCATGTGGGAGACGCAGGTTTGATTCCCAGCCAGTGTACCTTATGCATAGCTTTGGAACAGGCCACCAGGGTTTCCTTGATACCTTAGAGGGTGTGATTTTAAAAGCACATAGTCAGTGTGGGCCCCTGTGTTGCACTTTCCCTCCAGGTGATTCTGTGATAATCTGCTTTATCTTTCTTCTTATGTCTTCTTTTGTTTTTCCGGAAAGTCAGGGCAACATTTGTCTCCCTTCTTTGTTCATCAGGGCTAATCCCAGTCTCCCAGGTGTCTGTCAAGACCGAAGTCTTTAGGAGTTCTTAACACAGTTAGAGGCAACCGAGAAGCCTGGCCCGTTTCTCAGGGTTTCCAAAATAAGTATACAGATTAGTGCTCTACAGTGATGTATAATTTAAAAAGTAAGCTACAATATAGTTCTTTATTGATGACTTGTACAGGCCAGGCCAGACCTGTGTTTGTAAGAAAAAACAGGGACTATTTCAATGAGATCTCATTAGGCTTGGAGCTATTTTGAGGTTGAGTGCTGGGAATCGTTTTGAGCACACAAGGCAGAGTCCCTTCGGGCACATTGGACCACCCCCAGAGTTACAAAGTGGATTGTAAAGCATTCCAAAGAGAGGCTGGGAAAAACCTGACAGGAAGTATTCCCAGAACACACTACTCCCAAAGTCCCTGTTGGCTAATGACTCGGGCATAATTGTAAACAAAACAGAATGGCTTCAAAGAAGAGTGATCTATACACAAGAGCATCAGCTACTACGCAAAAAGGAAAATGCCCTCCTGGCTGTTGGCAGCTCACAGCACCCTTTGTGTCAAGTCATTCCACATCCAACCAAGTAAGCCTGGGTAACAACCCAGGGCCGTGTCTAAGCCTCATCACCAGCCCCCACGACACCCTCCCTAGGGTGCACTATGTCTCAGCCAGTTTGTCCTAGAGTTGGAATAGAAGAGAGACAGACAGCAGGGACATGGGTAAAGGGGATAAGGGGGCCGAGACAGCCAGGTTACCTGGAGTCTTTTGATGCCACATAGGTAGGGCAGGTTTCTGGTGGTCTAGTCTTGACTCACCCTTGCTAACTTTGCAGTTAAAGGTGTTCAGCACAGCCTAGACTCACAGAGCAAGGAGTGCATTACTTTGGAATTAGAATTCCTAGACTCCAGATTCACGAGGCTTTGAATGTTCAGTGGTAGAATTCTTGCCTTCCAGGTGGAAGACCCAGGTGTGATTCACAGCCAATGTGCCTCATGCTCAGCTACCACCTTCTGTCAGTGGTGGCTTGTGTGTGGCTGTGATGGTGAACAAGTCTCAGTGCAGCTCCCAGACTAAGAGGGACTAGGAAGAAAGGCCTGACAATCAACTTCCAAAAATCACCCAATAAAACCTATGGATGACAGCAGCATGATCCTCTCCTGATCATGGGGATGGCACAGGACTGGGTGGCACTGGTGATGTTGTACGTAGGGTGGCCGTGAGTAGGAGACTGACTTGATGGCAGCCAACAATAATAGGCCCTAAACTCAGGTGGAGCACTTGCTGAACCTGTTTCCTCATCTGTGTAACAGCACTGATAATGCCTGGTTCATTGATAGGCACGATTATGAAATTATAAATGTATATAAATGAATATATTTCAGTGCCTGGAGCATAGGAAATAGACACTTTACTACTGTTATTACCACTTTTAGTAGTCAGGTACAGTGGTTAAGAGCTCTGGCTGCTAACCAAAGGTTGGTAGTTTGAATCTACCAGCAGCTCTTTGGGAAACCTACAGGGCAGCTCTACTCTGCCCTATAGGGTTGCTTTGGGTCGGAAGCAACTGGACAGCAATAGGCTAGACTTGGCAGTACTTCTGCAAGTATTGACTAGTTACTAGTTATGAGTGCCTACCACAGTCTGTATAAATACTGTGCATACATATATGTTGTGGTCCACACTTACACTATAAAACTTTTTTCAAAATCATGATTTATAATACAGTGGAGCATTGCTACATATCATTTTAATCAAATATCAGTGAAGGATGGGTAGTTTGAATACAGAGATATTTGTCGGTACTTGCTTACCTGAAATTCTTCATTATTTATCACCAGCAATTTATTCTTTGGCTAATAAACAATGCTGTATTTCAGCAGGTATTAATGCCAACTGTGTCTGAACTTCTAAGTGGATATTAAGAAATGGGACAGTTGGTTCCATATGCCAGATTAAGAACCTGCTTTTGGGTAAACAGACAAATAATTGAAACTCAAGTACCGGGTGCCAATTGTTTGAAGTATTTTAGTATCTTATGTAACCCTTCTTGACTCTTCTATGTAGATACAACCCTTTCATGTCACCCTACATTTATTCAAAATTTTTGAGCTCTTTAGTGTGTAGAAGGGAGACGTTCTCTATTCTACAACACATCTGTGAGACATCTAGAAACATTAGCTTTCAATACCAGGGACTGTGATGTATTGGAGAAGTCAGCAGTGTTGAAGATTGGTGCACAGATGCCTTAACTACAAGTGGGGAGAGGAAGAGGGAGCAGTTGAATGAATAGATTGGATGTCATTAAAACCCTGGTGGAATAGTGGTTACAGCTGCAAACAGAAGACCGGCAATTCAGTTCCACCAGGCACTCCTTGGAAATTCTACGGGAAGAGTAGTTCTCCTTTGTCTTTCTAGGGTCACTGTGAGTTGAAATTGAACTCGAGGGCAATGGGTTCACTTTTTTAAAGCTAGCTTGACAACTTGTGGTGATGATAGTGTAGTCGGTGAGGACAGGTAGGTCTCAGCAGAACAAATGCCACAGCTCTATCCCTGCCTTACTTACTACAGTGTGGTTGGTAAGGACCTTCTGCCCCTGTGCTTTGCCAGGGATCGAAAACTCATTTTTGTTTTTACACGGTTCCAGTTGAGGTGCTCTACTTCCTGTGAGACCAAAACCACCCACCCAACCAGCCAATCAGCCAACCAACCAATCAACCAAACAAACAACAAACTAGACCATTACTGGTATGTTGATTCCAACTCATAATGACCCTAGAGGACAGAGTAGAACTGCTCCACAGGGTTTGCAGTCATTGGCTGGTGAGTTTGAACTGCTGATCTTTTGGTTAGCAGCCAAGCTAACAGACAGATAATTAAAGCATTTTTCTATGATCTGTAGTCACCAGAAAAGGAGAAATGAAACATTTATTGACCCTTTCCTGGGCACCAGGTACTAAGGTAGGATGTTTCATTTACTACCTCTTTTAATTCTCACAATAAAATTATAAATTAATTATTGTTACCTGAACTTTATAGATGAGGAAATAGAGACATTAATGAACTTGCTTAAAACACCCAGTGGCAAAAATCAAGATTCAGACAGTGGTCTTTCGACTCCAAGCCAATATTTTTCCTGGTATACCAGTTAGTGGGTCTATTGAGAGCACAGTAAGAACATTTATTTTGTTGTCAGAATTCATGAGTTTTGGCCTTATTCCCCAGTGTGTGGCAACAGGTGATTTAATGCATCTGAGGCTCAAATTTCTTATCCATAGAATTGGGGTAATAATGACACTATTGACCTGAAAGAGTTTTGTTGGGAGGATTAGCTGAGGAAGTGCATACAAAGCCTTGACATCTATTAAAGGCTCAACACCTAGCACCTGTTACTGCTGCTGTTCGTACCTACTCAGGACATCATTAGTTTCATTGTAAAGGCTGTATAACACCTCTGTTAATTTGACAGTGGCTTTTCACAATGTCTTGTTATAGGCCCCATTACCAGAGGAGGTAACAGAAGAGGTAATGATGTTTAATTAGGATGTTAGAAGCCAGGGTTAGCAGAACATGCAGTACTAACTGGAGGGAATTAAGTGTTCCAGAAACACAAAATACATGCTGAAGAATCTAGACCAGCGGGAGGGTTGGCACTGACTTGAGGCTCGGGGAGTTGCAGGAAGGAAGTCTGCTCACTCCTACCTGTGAAGGGAGGGGGAGGAGAGACCTCTTACTCCTAGAGGACTCCAGCTTCTGAAAGAATGGAGCGACAAGGCGAGAGTCTGTTGTGACCACTTCTCCCAAATGGTGGTTCCTTGTAGTCATTGAGAGCCAATCCTCAGGAAACTGTGTCTCTGAAAGAGAGAGAATGAGAGAGCTGTGTGTGTGTGTATGTGTGTGGTGTGGTGCATGTATTTTTGTGATGTTTGTGGTATGTGTTTGTGCGGCACGCATGTGGTATGTTTGTGTATGTGCATGTTGCATGTGTGTTTGTGGGTCTGTGTGTATGCAGGTGTATTTGAGGAACAGGAAACCATTGTTGTGTGGTTCTATTCTGTTGTGTCCTTCCTTCCCTTTACATTTATTTATTTCATTTAACAAACACTTATTAAGTATTTCCACTTGCCAGGAAATTTTTTTTTTTTAATTTTTATTTTTATTTAACATATTGCCAGGAAATTTGATAATGCCCAGTGATAAAATCCTGAGTAAGACGCAGCTCTTGCTTCCGGAGAATGCACTAACAAATTAATAAACCGACAAATGTGAGAGGTTGTCACTTACTGCAGAGGCTGACGGAAAGGAATGGTCAGCTACATTTGAGGAGGCAGGGACAGGTTTTGTTTTATCTCCTTTAGTGGGTGTTTTTTATTTTAAAAGTATTTTATTATATAACGTATATGATACTATTTTACTGTGCTTTAAGTGAAGTTTTACAATGCAAGTCAATTTGTCATGCTAAAACTTACACATTATTGTGTAACTCTAGCTGCGCTTCCCACACTGTGACAGCACATTCCTTTCCACCTGTATTTCCCACATCCATTCAATCAGCTCCTGTCCCCCTTTGCCCTTTCATCTTGCCTCCATGTAAAAGCTACCTAGTTAACCTCATGTATCTACTTAAGCCAAGAAACAGACTTTACCAGTATCATTTTATGTCTTATATTCTAGTCCAGTCTTGAAAACAGAGGCCTGAGCTCAGTTTTCAAACAACAGGGGACCTAAGACCGATGGCCTGAGAGACACTGTATCAGGCCTACCATCCCAACTCCCATGGAAAACACAGCTTCCACATCCCACTAGCCTCCAGTGGTGATGCTGAGAGAAGGGGCGCTTAGCCTTAGGGGCACCCTTATAGATGTAGTGAACTATAGGCTATGACTAACACCTCCTGTCTTGATAAGTGGGCCCTAACCAATGGTCAATGAATTAAGCAGGTGACCAGGGATGACAGGACATGCAAAATTAACTGGAATTGTATACTTTCACTTAATCACACACACAGAAAAAAAAAACCTAGATGCCACTCACCGAAGTGGGATATAGAATATTTTCTTAAACAAACTTTGTTATGTCAATTGACCTAGTGGAAGGACAAGTTCTTCAAATAATTCTCTTTATGTGTCAAGGGACCACATGAAATTCAATAAAGAACAAAGAATTTTGCCCCCAAACTAAAACCTGTTGTGACTGAGTTGATTCTCACTCATGGCAACCCCATGTGCTACTGAATAGGGCTGATTCATGGGGTTTCCCTGGCTGTAATGTTTGTGAACGCAGTTTGCCAGGCATTTGTCCCACAAGGACACTGGGCTGGCTCTGGCCACGAGCCTTCAGGTCGGCAGCTGACTGCAAACTGCTTCTGTCACCCAGGCTTCTGCCCTCAACTGCATCTATAAAAGCCGTAAAATCCAAATGCTGTTGAGTTAGGGACCCAAAATCATTCGTGTTAGTGTGTATTAGTCAGTGCTATAGAGTTCAAGCCCATTCTGATTTAGATACAAGAAAGGAGTGGGAATACTGGTGGAGAGGGGCAGATGCTGAAGAGAAGGCGCAGGCATTGGGAAGAGGCCTGAGCAGAGGACAAAGCTCCCAGGTGTGTCTTGTCTACCTCTGCTCACCTTCAACAAACGACAGCTGTTAGGAGACTTTCGTTCTGCCTGGCTGTAATGGCATTATGTATCCCTGGTACTGATTTTCTTTAAAATGAAAGAAGGGATAACTTATGATAAATAATTCGCTAATCAACCCATCACTCTATTAACCTGTTGCCTTGAAAAATGCAGTGTCTAAATAACATTCTCATAGAAGAAAGCTAAAAGAAGCCCTACACTCTCTGGAAATGTAACATGTATGAGATTCACAAATCTGTAGAATTCAAGTTGTTATTGATTTTTCTGAAAAACACTACTAAGTACTGAAAGATAGATAAGTATATTAGTCCATTGGATAGTTAGCTTTGATAGTAAAGTGTAAATAAATTCTCCTGTTGTTTTCAGTTCCCAAGAAGTCTCTGGGTTGATATCTGATTTTTGTGTTCTAGGGAAGGAGCCCTGATAGTGCAGCGGTTAAGCATTCGGCTGTTAACCAAAAAGTCGGTGGTTTGACCCCCACCCAGAGGCTATGCCGAAAGTTCTGGTGAGCTGCTTCGGTAAGATGATAGCCAAGAAAACTTGAGTGAGTAGTTCTATTCTGTTTTATGAGGTTGCTATGAGTCAGAATCAACTTGATGGCATACAACAGCTTGTGGGAAGAGAGTGGGAGGGTAGGAAGGATACAGAAACTGAGATTTCCTAGGGCCAATCACAGTGTCTCTAACTTCTGGGCAGTGTGTCCCCAGATACACCTAGGTCTTCTCAGTTGCAATTTTCTCATCTGCAAAATGGAGCAATCATACCTACCCCATCGAGCTGTTAAAAGTTGCAAATGAGAGCATATAATATATAGCTATGTGATCTTGCGAAACCCTGGTGGCATAGTGGTTAAGTGCTATGGCTGCTAACCAAAAGGTCAGCAGTTTGAATTCTCCAGGAGCTCTTTGGAAATTCAATGAGGCAGTTATACTATGTCCTATGTGGTTGCTATGAGTGGGAGTCAACTTGACGGCTGCATCGGGTCATGTGATCTTGGGCAAGTTATTTAAACACCCTATGCCTCGGTTTGGAAAACCTGGTGGCATAGTGGTTAAATGCTATGTCTGCTAACAAAGAGGTCAGAAGTTTGAATCTACCAGGTGCTCCTTGGAAACTCTATGAAGCAGTTCTACTTTGCCTTATAGGGTCTCTATGAGTTCGAATTGACTCAACAGCACTAGGTTCAGTTTGTTTTCAGGTTTAAGCTCCAGTTTATCTAGCTGTCAACTGTAAATAATGATAGTACGCACCTCAGAGCATTCATAGAATTAAAATTAGTTATTATATAAATTACTTAGTTCCTTTATATAAGTGATTATTATTATTACATAAAGCACTCAGTTAAAAAAAAATTAAACCTGTTGCTGTCGAGTGGATTCTGGTTCGTAGAGACCCTATAGGGCAGAGTACAACTGCCTCACAGGGTTTCCAAAGAGCTACGGGGGATTCAAACCTGCCAACCTTTTGGTTTTCAGCCAAACACTTAACCACTGCATCACCAGGCTCCAAAGCACTCAGAAGGCATTCCCTGCTGTCAAATGACCCCAGACTCAGGGTGACCACATGCACAATGGAATGAAATGCTGGAAGGTTCTGTGCCATGTCCATGATCCGTTGTGGTAGACTGCTGTGATCCATTGGCTCATTTTTGGAAGTAGATAGTATCTTTTCTTCCTAATCCATCTTAGTCTGAAAACTCTATTGAAATCTGTTCAGCATCAAATGGCAGATATTCTTTTATTATTCCTTCTCTAGCAAAGGCATACCATTTTGTTAAAGCATTACTTCCATCATGTGATTACCTAGATACATTAAACAATCATCTAAACCCAGTGCTGGCATGTCAATTCTGACTCAGCAACCCTATAGGACAGAAATAGAATTTCCAAGGAGTGCCTGGTGGGTTCAAAGTGCCGTCCTTTTGGTTAGCATACTTCACCTCTACACCACCAAGTTTTCTCTAGCTGGATTGGCTACTTTAAAATTGTTACTTTAAGCATGGTAACAAGAAGATCTAAACACACCAACACAATGCTAAGTATTTCTTGCTCGTGTTCCAGTCCAGGATGCTTCCAGGTTGTTGTTGGTGCTCCATTTCACAAGATCCTTTGGGGATTTAGGTAAGTGGTGATGCTGGCATCTCCATCCCACTTTAAAGATTCCCCTGGGGTTGCCGTTCAAGTCAGCTGGAAGGAAAAAAGGGTGAGGATGAACAGGTATAAAGGGTTTTTGAAGCAGAACATGTAATTTCCATTTGTGTTTTGTTTGTTGCTATCATGGAATGAATTGTGTCCCCCCAAAAATATGTGTAGCAATTTTGCTAGGCCATGATTCCCCGTATTGTGTGATTGTCTTCCCATTGTGTGATTTTGCTATGCTGTAAATCCTAATCTCTGTTTGTGGTTAGTAGACAGGATTATTTAAAAGGGGATTAGGATGAGACTATAATGCCTTCCTAAGGTCACCTCCCTATTCCAGTGTAAATAGGGTTTCTCTGCAGTATGACTTGCACCGCCTTTTATCCTACAAGAGAGCAGAGCACATCCTTTGGATCTGAGGTTTCTGTGCCGAGAAACTCTCAGACCGAAGGAAGACTGATGCATTGCAAAGAACTTCCTCCAGAGCCCAGAAAGAGGGAAAGCCTTCCCCAGGAGCTGACATCCTGAATTTGCACTTCTAGCCTATGGGACTGTGTAGGAATAAACTTCTCTTTGTTAAAGCCATCCACTTGTGATATTCCTATTAAAGCAGCACTAGGTGACTAAGACAGTTGCTACTCAATCATATGACCACACAGGAATTCATTACCCAATAACCAAGTATCATAGATTGAATTTTATTCCACTCAAAATATGTGCAGCAATTTGGCTAGGCCATGATTTCTGGTACTGCGTAGTGTTGCTATGTTGTAGAGCTTGCCTCTATGACGTTAATGCAGGAAGATGAGCAGTGGCTGCGTTAGTCAAGCAGGACTCAATCTGTGTGAGAGTGTTGTGCCTTGAGGCAATCTCTTAGGATATGAAGAAAAGGGGAAGCAAGCAGAGAGCTGGGGACCTCATACTATCAAAAAGCAGAGCCAGGAGCCCCCAGGTCCCTGTGCCTCAGAAGCTGCCAGTCCAGGTGAAGACTGATGACAAGGACCTTCTTCCAGAGCCAACAGAGACAGATGTCCCCTGGAAGTGATGCCCTGGATTTTAGTCTACTTTTCTGTGAGAAAATCGCATTCTTTTTGTTAAAGTCATCCGTCCACTTGTGGTATCCCTGTTACAGCAGCACTAGATGACTAAGACATCAAGGAAGGCATGGGCTTAATTGTGTCTACTTAGTAATCTGCAGTAGGCTTTGTTGTGGTGAAAACAAGGAAACTGCACACTACAGATTAGCAAGCAAACACAATTAAGCCCATGTGTGCCTTGCTAAATGTCAACAGGTATATGCCATGCTTACTGATTAATTCACCTCTGTGGCTATACCAAGCTGCAAGGGAGTCTTGGAATGTGTCTACTTGAGCCCAGGAAGACAAGGAGACCATGAAGTGTGGTGAATGGCTAGTAGCTTACGCCAAATCAAACACGCACATTAATTCTACTGCCTTTGTGATCAGCTCCACACCCCTCTATCTGGCTTTGTGACCACAGCTGTCCTGGAACCTCATGGTACAACCTAACAAAAACCCTTTCCTTTTATCAATCTCACTTTCCTTGTTGCCAACACAACATATGTGTTTACATATTCATGTTCCTCCCTATCAGACTCTCTGTTCATTGTCTTCACATTCAGATTCAGCTTGTATTTGCGGGCCTACTATGTGCTGGGCACTTATGTCGTTTTTCTCAACAGTCCTCTGGAGTGAACATTATTATGTCTATTTTGTGAGTGAAGACTCCAAGCTCAGAGAAGGTAAGTAATTTACTTAAAGTTGTAATTTGCTTCCTAGTCTTTTTTCTTCAAATCTTAGAGAATTGAGAGGCTTTTTCAAACTAATCCTTCATGGTTTCACAAGAATATGTCTTGCCTTTTGAAAAACAATAGAATTAAAGTCTCTAGTTCATGCATGAGGCTTTTATGTGTGTGTTTTAGATTTCTTGAAGTTCTTACATAGTGCTGGAAATACTATAATGCACATACAGGAGAAGCTGAACCAGAACTTAAAATTCTGATTGATGAATCTACTAATTGATTTTCATAACTCAGGTGTTAGCTTTTGTCTGTTCAAACCCCAAAATTGTTTAGCTCCTGTATTACTATGGTGTTTTAGTCACCTGGTACTGCTCTAACAGAAAATACCATGAGTGGAAGGCTTTATGAAGAGAAATTTTATTGACACAGTTCAGAAAGCCACAAGTCCATTCAGCAAAACAGTAAGAGAAGTTATCACAGTCCATTAGGCTGAGTCCAAATCCAGTGAGAGCATCTTGGCACAGGAACCTCAGCTCCAAAGGAGACACCCTGCTCTCGGTCTCGGTGGTATGAGGTTCCCCACTCTCCACGCTCCCTTCTCTCCCTTCTATCCCACAGCTGGTAACTTGAGTCCTGCCTCACCAGCACAGCTGCTGCCCGTTCTCCATCAGCAGTATTACAGAGGCAGGATTCACACACGTGGGAGGAATGGCACCATGTTGGGACTCATAGCCAAGTCAAATCAATCCATACATGCAACCCATGACACACGGAAACCCTGGTGGCGTAGTGATTACCTGCTACATCTGGTACCCAAAAGGTTGGCAGTTCAGAGTTGCCAGGTGGTCCTTCGAAACTCTTTGCAGCAGTTCTACTCTGTTCTATAAGGTCACTGTGAATCGAAACTGACTTGACGGCGGTGGGTTTGGTGGGTTGTATCACCCCAACTTTCGTTTTCTTCCCTTTGGTGCATGTTGACAGAAACACTGTCTGTGAGAAAACGTCTGCGCGCTTTGGCGGAGCATCCTCTCAGCTCTCCCCAGCGCTCCCCGTCACACGCCGTATTAGTTTTGCCCTGAAAACCTGAACCTTAAGCAGAAATACCCAACTGTGATTTTTCTTCTCTAATTTCCCACATTTCACAGGAGGTGCAGAGATTGGAAGTGCCAGCTCCTCCACAACTGAAAGGCACGACGCAGCCTCTCTGTTGTGATCCCTTACCCTGCCAAGAGATTCCACATTCTCGGAGCCTGAGGGTCCAGAAAGAAAAACATTCTGGCCTCAGATGCTAATTCCCGCAGGTGGCTGGTCGAGAGCAGAGAGCTGGCCCCGGAGGGCTCTATTGCCTCTGGTGCGCTTTGTCTCCTGCAGGCGCTGTTGTTCTGCTTACTTGAAGATATTTATAACAAACAGTTACAAATGTTGGGGATTGGACTGCGCTGGGGCCCTTGCTCTCCTGGCTGCATGTTATTAATTTAGAGGTAATCAAGTTTGCATTTGCAGCTGTGTAGCGTATGTTTTTCTAAGACAGTCGTGGCCACAGGCACCAGAACAATTTAGACTGGAAAAAATGCCAAGAAGCATTTTATTTCTCTGATGAATTGATACCATCTTTCTTTTAATTCTTGGCTTTGTATGGTCTTACCACCAAAGAGAGTGAAGCAAAAATTTCTGAGCACCCACAGTGTGTTTGAGCTTGTTGCTCTGTGTAAATGTTATCTGATTTAGTTTTACCATATTGGCTCTTAAAAATGGTTCCAATTTTATTAGTGGAGAGAGAGGCAGAGGCATGAAATGCTTCTTTATGATGGGAAACAGTAATACGGTGGGAGACGTAGCACAACACATCTATCACTATAGCTGGAAAGTTACACCAGGGAGAAAGCTGATTGGATAGGATAAGCTGGAAGGTGCAATTTCTTTCTCCAGTTTCAATTCACTTCTAAATTGTCCTTAGGTTACTTTGATTAAAATAAACAGAAAGGAAAAAAGGACTGTATTATGTTGAGGTGATCAGATTTCTGACTCAAGCACAAAAACAGTCTTTACTTTTTGGATAGTCTTGTAGAATTCGACAGATTACAGATTCCCTTAGCATACCTGGTAACTGAGTTCTGGGGTTCAGATGGCAGATGAACCGGGAAGGAAGCTGTGGTGGAACAGTCCTGAAGCCACAGGGTTTATTTTGGTGTTTAAGCATCCCTCTTTACTCTTCAGTGCAACCTGTTCATTTCTTCCATTGGGCAAGGATATCAACACAAATAAATTTGCATAAAGATTTATTGGCCTAAATCAACCCTTGTATAGAAGTGTGTTTATTCAATAAATATACAATTACATATTTTTTCACTCTGTTTTCAAAATTAGTATTTCATTTGCTGTCTGCACATTAGTGAACATGCTGACATGCTAAAAGGTGATGGAGCTGTGGAGCTGGCAGACTACAACCCTGGCTAAATCCTGCCTGCCACCTGCGCATTCATTTACTTGTTAGCTACGGCTGCTTCCACACTGCAGTGGCATAAGATCTGTGCAGGTCCACAGTGCTCTGTGCTTACAAGGATCTTGTTTGGTTTAATGGTCTTTTGTAACTGTCTTAAAGTTATTAATAATTTTTGAACAATGGGTCCTGCATTTTCCTTTGGTACTGAGCCTCGCAAATTATGTAGACAGTGACTACATAGCTTAAAATGCTTAATGTATGGTGAAAAAAAAAGTTACAGAAATAGTTTGCTGACCCATGATCTAGTGGATCTTCTGTTTTCTGACATTTATAATTATTTCCATTATTCAAGGAATATAAGAATTACCTCCCTCATAAGTCTGTCAGTTTGTTTTACTGTAGGGACTATCACGTTGATGTGGTGCTGGAGGCTGTGCCCCTCATGTTCAAATACCGGTAGGGTCACCCACGTTGTACAGGTTTCAGCTGGGCTTCCAGACTAGGGAGATGGACCTGGCAGTCCACTTCTAAAAAGAGTTAGCCGATGACAACATTGTCTGGTATAGTGTCAGAAGACAGTTCCTCAGGTTGGAAGTCACTCAAAAGACAACTAGAGAAATGCTGCCTGCTCAACCTAGAGGCAACTTTAACAATGTGGATGGGGTCAAGCTTTTGTAACCTTCATTTGCTGATGTGGCACTAATCAAAATGAGAGAAAACAGCTGCAAACATTCATGAATACTTGGAATATGTGAAGAATCAATCTAGGAAAACTGGAAATCATAAAAAATGAGATGGAATGCATAAGTATCATATTCCTAAGCATTTAGTGAGCTGAAATGTAGTAGTGTTGACCACCTCAAGTCAGGCAATTCTATGGTCTACTATGTTGGGAATTACAACTTGAAGAGGAATGATGGTGCTTTCACTGCCCAAAAGAATATTTCAAGCTCTATTGTGAAGTACAATACTGTCAGTGACAGGGTAATATCCACGTACCTACAAAAATGGCAAGTTAATATTATTATTCAAAATTACCCACACCACTAAGGCCAAAGAGAAGAAACTAAAGATTTTTACCTACTTCTGCAGTCTGGAATTGATTCAACATACAGTCAAGATGCATTGATAATTACTGCTGATTGGAATGTAAAAGTTGGAAGCAGAAAAGGATTGGTAGTTGGAAAGCATATACTTGGTGATAGAAATGATGCTGGAGATCATACAAAGAATTTTGCAAGACCAGTGACTTCTTTTGCTAATACCTGTTTTAACCAACATAGAGACTGTACATGTGGACCTCACTGGATGGAATACACAGGCATCAACTTTTCTATATCTGTGAAAGAAGACAATGGAAAAGCATGATACAATCATTTAGAATAAGGCTAGGGGCCAATTAGAGAATGGAGTGTCACTTGCTCGTGCATAAGTTTGGGCTGAAGCTAAAGAAAACTGGAGCAAGTCCACAAGAGCTGAAGTGTGATCTTGAGCATATTCTACCAGAACTTAGAGACCAATTCAAAAATAGATTTGCCAATTTAACTATCAATGACCAAAGACCAGAGGAGCTGTGGGATGACATCAAGGACACAGTACATGAAGAAAGCAAGAGGTCTTTAAAAAGACAGGAAGGAAAGAAAAGACCAAAATGGATGCCAGAAGAAACTTGAATTTCTGCATCGAGTGGCTAAAGCAAACTGCAGAAATGACAAGTTAAAAGAGCTGAACAGAAGATTTCAAAGGGTGACTCCAGAAGACAAAGAGCTGAAGTTAGAAAACCAAAATGGAAGAACACACTTGGCATTTCTTAAGCTGAAAGAACTAAACAAAAAACCTGAGGTTTGAGTCGCAGTACTGAGGGATTCTACAGGGAAAATATTAAATGACTGAGGAAGCATTAGAAGAAAATGGCAGGACTGCACAGAGTCACTGTACAAAAGGAACTGGTCAACATTCAACCATTGCAGGAGGTAGTGTGTTACCTTGAACTGATGGTGCTGAAGGCATTGCTGAACAGCGGTGTTCCAGGAACAGTGGAATACCAAGTCAGATGTTTCAGCAACAAGTGAAACGCTGAAAGTGCTTACTTGTCGATGCCAAAAAATTTGGAAGACAGCTACTAGGGTAACTGACTAGAAGAGAGCCATATTTATGATATTGCAAAGAAAAGTGATCCATCTGAATGCAGAAATTAGTGAACAATATCATTAATATCACATGCAAGCAAAAGGTTTCTGAAGATCATTGAAAAACAGGTGTAGGAATACATCAACAGGGAACTGCCAGAACTTTAAGCTGGATTCAGAAGAAGACGTAGAATCAGAGATTTCATTGCTGATGTCAGATGGATCTTGGTTGAAAAAACAGAAAATACCAGACAGATGTTTGCCTGTGTTTTACTGACTATGCAAAGGCATTCATCTGTATCAATCATAACAAATTATGGATGACATTTTGAAGATGGGGATTTCAGAACATATAGTTGTGTTCATAAGGAACCTGTACATACATCAAGAGGCAGTCATTTGAACAGAACAAGGAGATACTGCATGGTCTAAAGACAGGAAAGGTGTGTATCAGGGTTGTATTCTTTTACCATACCTATTCAATCTGTATGCTGAGCAAATAGTCTAAGAAGTGGGACTATATAATGAAGAATGGGGCATCAGGACTGGAGGAAGACTCATCAACAACCTGCCATATGCAGAGGACGCAATCTTCCTTGCTGAGCATGAAGAAGACTTGAAGCACTTTCTGATAAATATTAAAGACAAGAGCCTTCAGATGGATAATACCTGAACATAAAGAAAACACAAACCCTCACAACTGGATCAATAAGCACCATCATGATAGATGGAGAAATGGTTGAAGTTGTCAAGGGTGTAATTTTCCTCGGATCCACAATCAGCTTTCATAGAAGTCAAGAAGTCAAGTGCTTACTTGATTTGGACAAATCTACTGCAAAAGATCTCTTTAAAGTGTTAAAACGCAGCTTGATGTCACCTTGAAGACTAATGTGCACTTGACCCAAGCTGTGGTGTTTTTCAATTGCTTCCTATTCATGTACAAGCTGAACAGGGAATAAAGAAGACCAAAGAAGAACTGACTCCTTTGAATTATGGTATTGACAAAGAATATTGATAGTGGACAACCAAAAGAATGAACAAATCCGTCATGGAAGAAGTACAGTCAGGATGCTCCTCAGAGGCAAGGATGGCGAGACTAAGCCTCAAGTGTTTTGGATTTGTTGTCAGGAGGGATCAGGCCCCGGAGAGTGGCATCACGCTTGGTAGAGTAGACAGTCATTGAAAAAGAGGAAGACACTCGGTGAGATGGACTTACTTAGTGACTGCACCAGTGGGCTCAAGCACGGCAATAATTGTGATGATGGCACAGAACTGGACAGTGTTTACTTCTGAGTTATTATGGGTCAGAATCCACTGGTTATCACCTAACAAAAACAATAACAACAATGAGTCACTTGGAGGGAATGCTTAAAATGTAAATACTTGGGCCCATACTCAGAGATTCTGAATCCATAGAGGTCTTATTCTTATGTGTGGTCCAAGCGCCTACATTTTAAATAAAGTTCAGGATGCTGTGATTGTTCCTTGGGTCACACTGGAGAATCCCTGGTGGCTTCTCATTAACTTGTGTTTGGACTGACTCATTAGAACCTTACTGATTTCCCTGTCACAAGTCCCTCCTTTTCCTAATCCATTTTTTTAATACTGTGGTTGTGTTACTTTCCCCAAACACCACTTTTGACATCTTCCTATATTGCTCAAGATCTTTTAAAGGTTACCTGATCTCTGTACAGTAAAATCCTAACTTATCTGTCTGCATTCAAAGGCCTTCCACACTGGTTTCCACAAAGTTCCTTGCAAATTGTTTCCTCATTCACACAGTGGCATAGAACTAGTGGTGACAGAGTCAAAGACAAACTCTGCTTTTCATGCCCTTCTAGGAACCTCAGAGTCTTCATCTTGAATATTGAGACAATGACTTAACATGATGCACTGAGAAGGATATAACAGTATTGCTCTCATGTATTCGAAAAATAACCTCACTCCAGTCATGAGAAAACATTAGCCAAACACAAAATGAGGGATAGTCTACAAATAACTGGACAGTACTCTTCAAACCACAGTCTGTTAGTTCATAGAACTTTAGTAGCTTGTACGTGTCTGTGATGCTGGAAGTTACACTACCAGTACTTTAAATACCAGCAGGGTCACTCATAGTGGACAGGTTTCAGCAAAGCTTCCAGAAAGGCCTGGTGATATACTTCTAAATGTTAACCAAAGAAAACCCTACAGATCACAAAAGAATATTGTCCAATGTAGTGCCATAAAATGAGCTTCCTAAGGTTGGAAGGCACTGCACAATCAGCTGTAACAAAGGACTAAAACTAAAATGATCATGATTAGGTAATGGTTTGCTCTGTTACGTGTAAAGTTGCCATGAGTTTGAGCTGACTTGATGGCAACTAACAATCCTTCAAAAGTGTCATGAAAAACAAGGAAGAGTGAGGAATGGTCACAGATTAGAGGAGATTGAAATAGATATGACAAGTAATTCTATGTGGGATCCTGGATTACAGTCTAGGCCAGAAAAAAATGGCAAAACTAGAAAAATTGGTGAAGTTCAAATAAGATCTATTTTTTAGTTCATAACATTGCATCTATGTTAATTTACTTTCTGGCACCATGTCTGACAGTGTTCAGCAGCTATTCGTAAGGTTTTCCCTGGCTAATTCCTTTCAGAAGTCGTCTGCTGGAAGATGAGCCCCCACATTGGAAGGCACTCAGAAGAAAACCGAGGAAGAGCTACCTCCTCAAAGTAGAGTTGACCTTAATGATGTGGATGGAGTAAGGCCTTTGGGATCTTTGTTTGCTGATGGAGCATGACTCAAAATGAGAAGAAACAGCAGAAAGCATCCATTAATAATAGGTACATAGAATGTATGAAGTATGAATCTAGGAAATTGGAAATTGTCAAAAATGAAATGGAACACATAAACATCAACATCCTGGGCGTTAGTGAGCTGAGATGGACCGGTTTTGGCCACTCTGAATCTGACAGTCATGTGGTCTACTACGCTCAGACAGAAAACTTGAAGAGGAATGATGTTGCAGTCATGATCAAAAAGAACATTTGAAGATCTTTCCTGAAGTACAGTGCTGTCAGTGATAGGATAATATCTGTACACCTACAAGGAAGGCCAGTTATTACAGCTGTTATTCAAATTTATTCACCAACCAGTAAGGCCAAAGGTGAAGAGCTGAAAATTTTTACCAGCTTCTGCAGTCTGAAACTGATTGAAAATGCAATCAGGATGCATTGATAATTATGGGTAACTAGAATGCAAAAGTTGGAACCAAAGAAGAGGGATCAGTAGTTGGAAAATACAGCCTTGGCGATAGGGATTGCAAGATAGAATTTTGCAAGACTAATGACTTCTTCATTGCAAATACCTTTTAACCAACATAAATGGTGATTATACACATAGACCTCACCAGGTGGAATACATAGGAATGAAACTGACTACATCAGTGGAAAAAGATGGTGTTGAAAAGCTCCATATCAGCAGTCAGAACAAGACCAGGTGCTGACTGTGGCACAGATCATCAATTGCTCATATGCAAATTCAAACTGAAATTGAAGAAAGTTAGAACAAGTCCATGAGAACCAAAGTATCATCTTGGACATATCACTCATGAGTTGAAAGGCCATCTCAAGAACAGATTTGACGTGTTGACCAGTAGTGACTGAAGACCTGATGAATTCTGGAATGACGTCAAAGACATCATCCCTGAAGAGTGTAAGATGTCATTAAAAAATCAGGAAAGAAAAGGAAGACCAAATTGGATGTCAGAAGAGACTCTGAATTTTGCTCTTGAATGTTAAGCAGCTAAAGCAAAATGAAGGAATGGCAAAATAAAAGACCTAAACAGAAGATTCCAAAGAGCAGCTCGAGAAGACAAAAGAAAGTACTATAATGACGTGTGTACAGAGCTGGAAATGGAAAAGCAGAAGGGAAGAACATGTTTATTTCTCACGCCTGAAGAACTGAAAGGAAAATTCAAGCCTCAAGTTGCAATAGTGAAGGATTCCACAGGGAAACTACTAAACAGCTCAGGGGGCATCAAAATGAGATGGAAGGAATACACAGAATCATTATACCAGAAAGAACCGGTCGATGTTCAGCCATTTGAAGAGGCAGCATACTATCAGAAACCAATGGTACTTATGGAAGAAGTTGAAGCTGCATTGAAGGCACTGGCAAAAAACAGGGCTCCTGGAATTGATGGAATATCAACTAAAATATTTCAGTGAACATATGCAGCACTGAAAACACTCACTCATCCACGCCAAGAAATTTGGAGGACAGCTACCTGGCCAACTCACTGGAAGAGGTCCACATTTATGCCCATTCTAAAAAAAGGTGATCCAACTGAATGCAGAAATTACCAAACAATATCATTCATATCACATGCAAGTAAAATTTTGCTCAAGATCATTCAAAAGCAACAGCAACAGTACATAGACAAGGAACTTCCAGAAATTCAAGCTGGATTCAGAAGAAGTCGTGGAACCAGGGATATCATTGCTGATGTCAGATAGGTCTTGGCTGAAAGCAGAGAATACTGGAAAGATGTTTACTTGTGTTTCATTGACCGTGCAAAGGCAATTGACTGTGTGATTCATAATAAATTATGGCTAACATTGTGGAGAATGGGAATTCCAGAACACCTAACTGTGCTCTTAAGGAATCTGTATATGGATCAAAAAGTAGTCATGCAAACAGAACAAAGGGACACTGCGTGGTTTAAAGTCAGGAAAGGTGTGTGTCAGGGTTATCCTTTCACCATTCCTTTTCAGTCTGTATGCCAAGCAAATAATCCTAGAAGCTGGATTATATGAAGAAGAATGAGGCATCAGGATTGGAGGATGACTCATTAACAAACTGTGTTAAGCAAACACCACCTTGCTTGCTGGAAGTGAAGAAGATTTGAAACACAGAGGAAGATCAAGGAACACAGTCTTCAGTATAGATTGCACCTCAACATCAAGAAAACAAAAATCCTCACAACTGGACCAGTTAGCAACATTGTCATAAATGGAGAAAGGATTGAGGTTGTCAAGGATTTCATTTTACTTGGGACAAAATCAACACCTATAGAAGCAGCAGTTAATAAATCAAAAGATACACTGCATTGGGAAAAAGAAATTCTTTCAAATATTGAAAAGTAAAAATGTCACCTTGAAGACTAAAGTGTGTCTGACCCAAGCCATGGTATTTTCTATTTTCAGTCACCTTGTATGCATGCAAAATTTGGACAATGAACAAAGAAGACAGAAGAACTGATGCTTTTGAATTGTTATGTTGGAGAAGAATGTTGAATGTACCATGGACTGCCAAAAGAACCAACAGATCTGTTCTGGAAGAAGTAAAACCAAAGGGCTCCTTGGAAGCAAAGATGGCAAAACTGCATCTCACATCATTTGGACACATTGTCAGGAAGGATCAGTCTGTGGAGAAGGAAATCATGCTTGGTAGAGCTGAGGATCAGCCAAAAAGAGGAAGACCATCAGAGATATAGATTGACATGGTAGCCGCAACAGTGGGCTTATTAAGCATAGAAGCGATTGTGGACATGGTGCAAGACCAGGCAGGGTTGTGTTCTGTGTTTGTAGGGTTGCTGTGAGTCGGAACTGACCTGATGGCAGCTAACAACAACAACATGTTAATTTACTGTCTTTGATAAAGTACACTACGGTTATGCAGGATAGTAACACTAGAAGCAGCTTGAGGAATAGAAGGAGACTGCAAGTTTTGCAACTTTTATGTAAGTCTGAAGTGAGTTCAAAATCAAAAGTTAAATTGCATCGGTCCAATTTGCATTTATGGATGCAAAATTGAGATGATACTTAAATCACAGGGTTATGAGACATTACATAATAAAAGCTCACATTCTGAGGGGACTTCCTGGGTGTCAGGCATAGGGAGCTGCACGTGCATGTAATTATTGTAACAACCCTACATGACAGGTAGTAGTTTTCTCAGGTGAACTATTCGGCAGTTAGTAAGAGGGCCCTGAGTTCCAGAAAACCGTGTTGTATTCACAGACAGGTCTACTTTGGGAGTCTGTAAAGTCTCTTGGGCCTCTAGTGCTACTCTGGACTCCTGGAATGCCTACTGTGTGCAATACCCGTTTTGCACTAACTCTGTGTAACTATGTGTTGCTAAATTTATGTCTATGTCTTGTTACCCCAGCTAGAAATTAACTCCTTTAAATTGATGGATTGGATTTTAGAGGCATTTGAATATCTCACGTTGCCTTGCACCTACAATCTTGGGAATCCCATAATGCCTTGTACTTATAATCTTGTATATCCCACTGTGCCTTGCATTAAGAATCTTTTTTTTAAATATATGTATATTTTTATTTAAAATGACTGAGTGAAAATGTACATTCCTGTATAAATTTACATGCCCACATATATAAAGCTTCCACTGCTCTCCCTGTCCAGTGACAGCACACTATTCCTCTCTGCTCCATACATATCTCATGCATTAAGAATCTTAATATTTTACCATGTCTTGTACTACAAATACTGGTTATCCTACAGATGCTTGTTCTAACAACTATTGGTATTTCGTGGTGCTTCATACAAAAAGTTAGTACAAGTTTAGGTTGATTGATAGAAGATGATGGATCCAATTTGTTGATGAAAATAAGCTGCCCTCTCCTATTCCCAATACCTCATCATTATCAAAATATTCAAGAGCTATTCATCTTGGCTGTGCTTATGACCAGCTCTCTAATCTTACTAGAGTTGGAGACATTTGTCCCTGGTATGGAAGGCAATATTAACAATTAATTGACTTCTTGGATGATTTCTTGGAAAGACATATATTGACTTTTAGAGTGAAATTCAGCAATCATGTGTGTTTTAACCTCAAAAACAGTTTTAGCTATCCAAAACATATAATGAATTCTCACTATTAAGAGTGGAAACAACTATTTTAAAAAAGGGACTAAAGATTTAAATCAACTGTTCACTAAAGGAGACATATGGAATGCAGACCACATGAAGAAGTATTCAACACCATTAGTCATTAGGAAGTGCAAATTAAAACTACAATGAGATATCTATTAGAATGGCTTTACAAACAGCATAGAAAATACCCAATGCTGGCACAGATGTGGAGTGACCAGAGCTCTCACACATTGCTGGTGGGAAGCAAAAAGGGAGAAATACTTCAGAAAACTATTAAACGTGCATCTACCACGTTATCCAGCTTTCCCACTTCTAGATATTTACACAAAGGAAATAATGACATGTGCCCACACAAAAGTCTGTATTTGATTGTTTTCAACAGTTTTATTCATAATCACCAAAAACTGGAGACAACCCAAATGTCAATCAACTAACAAGTTGCCTTCAAGTCAATTCTTACTCATACTGACCCTATAGGACAGAGTAGAACTTCCTCACAGGGTTTCTAAGAAGCAGCTGGTGAACTCAAATTGCCGATTGTTTGGTTAGCAGCCAAGCTCTCATCCACTGTACTACCAATAAACTGTGTACATCCATACTGTGGAAATTACTCCTCAATAAAAAAGAAATCAACTACTGATAGACCTAATAACACAGATACAGTAGCTGGAATAATTTCAAATGTGTTAATATGGAAAGAAGCCAGACATAAAGAACTACGTTTTGTATGGTTCCTTTGAAATGAATTCTGGAAAAAGCAAAACAATAGGAAAAAAAAGTTAGATCAGTGGTTGCCAGGGACTGGAGTGGGGACGGGATTGACAATATAGATTCTACATTTGATTGTTGTGGTGTTTACATGAGTCTATCATTGTTAAAGGAAACCCTGGTGGTGTAGTGGTTAAGTGCCATGGCTGCCAACAAAAGATAGGCGGTTTGAAACCACAAGGCAGCCCTTGGAAACTCATGGGATAGTTCTGCTCTGTCTTATTATAGTGTTGCTATGAGTTGGAACAAACTCGATAGAAAGTTTTTCTTTTTTTAATGATCAAATTAATAGACTGTTACACTTAAATAAGAGCAAATTTTATCACGTGTAAATTTTCTGTCAAAAGACATAGCTTTAAAAAATAACTAGCACTTCAAGTAGCTGGCCACATAATTTGCTTTGTTGCTCTCAGAAACTGGTGAATAAAGCAGGATAACCTAGTATGTAGATAGGTCTTTGTTTGCCCTGGACTGTCCCAGTTAATCACTGTTTTCTGGTGATGTAGCTGGTTTAACATCTGTCCTAGGCAATGCAGACATGTTCTGGGTGATAAATTCTATAGTCACATTAGGCTTAGATGATCCGCTCATGGATTTTGGGCAAACTCTTGAGATACAGCTCACCTAGCAGAATTTTTCAAGAGTTGAACAGATTGAGGATGAAATACCAGAACTGCTCCTAAGTGAGGAGGCATGACATTTAGTCTAAATAATTTCACCCATAAAACAGACATCATATTACCTAAGTTGCAGAAGTGTTATAAGAATGTGACTTAGCATATTGCTTGGTACAAATTCAGTGCCCAGCGGCTGCTCTGATCACTATAGTCACTGTTGTCATTGTCATTGTCATTGTCACTCACTTTAAGTAAAGAGATCCCCTTTTGCATTTTTTTCTTTTTCATTTAACATAACCGAGTGAAAATGTACATTCACATATAAGTTTACATACCCACCTATATGCAGCTTCCACTGCTCTCCCTGCCCCGTGACAGCACACTATTCCTCTCTGCTCCATACATGTCTCATCCTCCCAACAGCCTCCTTTCCCCTCCTCTCCGTCCACTCTCCTTCCAGCCAGAGGTCTGCAGGATGATATCCTATAGATGTATAGAACCATAAAGTGTACCCAATATATGGTCACTCTGCATCGCCAAGTCCAATCCATTCCTGTCCAAAGAGTGGACCTTCGTTATAATTTATGGGTAAGGGCAGCATCAGGGCTGGGGGCCATACTCTCAGGGGAACCCCAAAACCGCTGGACCATCACCTGAGGTCTTTTAGTGGAGATCTCAGGTTGCACCCCTTTTTATTCTTGTGTTGCCAGTGAGACTCAACCTGGTGAGCTCTATCGTGGCTATTACTGGTGGTGCCCTTTTGCATTTATGATGGACTACATCACTACACTGAGAACAAATGGATTATGTCACGAGATGTGTGGCCAGTTTCCATTTACTTTCATGCTAATGAGGTCATATGTGCTTTGGCATTTGCATCCTCTCAACCGTAAGATGGACTTGTTGAAGAACTATTGTTTGCTTAAAACTGGATCTTCCTTGTGAAGAGAATTACTGGTGGTGGTTTCAAATGACTCCCTTCTCCCTGGCTGTCCATCTACTGGTGGCTTGTTCAGTGGTGATTTCAAGACAGGGTGAGACCTATTTTAAAAATTTCAGGAATGCAGCACACCCAAGGTGTGAAACAGCAAGAAGCAGGCTTCACCTGTGCCCTTGCGTTGTGACTGTGTGTGATCACATCACTGGCTCAGATATTGTAGTCAGGATGCTTGAAGAAAGTGTGAAATTCAGGAATGCGTCAGTGGAACCTGTGGAGAGAGAGACTGTTGCCTAATGTTTTATTGACCAGCTATGATGTACACTGCCATGAACCCCAGGCAGTCAAGCAGCCGGCTGAATGTGTTCTTTGGACCAACCAGTGAGTGATGTGTTAAGTTACAGGTAGGACATAAAAGAAGCGTAAGATCCAGGACACTCTTTAAAAGGAGTTTACATTATAGTTGGGAAGACAAAATGAAAACATATGAATCAAGGGGCTAATAATGAAACAGAATTAAGGGCTATATGTTGTGGTGCACTCCTAAAAGAGATACAAGATGTCAATGAAAGGAGAGATCAGCACAAGTAACAAGTGTCAGAGCACACATTTAAAATTTCTCTTTAGTTGATTTGAGTGTTTTGCTACATGTGGTATAAGGCTTTAATGTCTGATCACCCACTGTGGTTTCAGTAACCTCATAGTTCAACACTAAAGTCGTGTGGGATGTAGTTAATGTGATTAGTATTTAAAACTAAATTCAATGAATGGTTAGCAGATGCAAGACTGATGCAAGAAAGGGATCTAGTTGGCGTGGGAAAGCAGAATACTCTTTATATTTAAAAAATGCTTGTTCCTCAGCGTTTAATAGCAAGCTGCTATGTAAACTTCTGATTTGTTTGAATAAATTATAGGATTTCTGCTTTTCTTTGAGGAAGACAGTAAGCAGAAGTAGTTCAGAGGAAGTTTCAAAGGATAAATAATTTTTTTCTCTGATAATTTGTCTCAGATTAAGTTGCTTTTTGACAAAAAGAAAAACCAAGAAGCTGCCTGCCAGGGTGTTCAGTGCTAACACATGCTGAGCTGTTTCAACACAAAAGTCGTACCTTGTGCTGTAGAGAAGCTCAAGTTCTGACAAAGACTTTTGTGTCCAAGTTTCTTTTACCATGACTTGTAATAGAGTGAAATTAAACAATGATTAAAAACAATAAAGTGTCTATGAATAAGGTCTCACATTTTTATTTATTGTTTTGCTGTAATTAAAAAATACGTGCATGTATAATTAGTTTTTTTTTCATTTAATAAAGAGTTCCTTGTCTTATAATGCATAACTGAGAAGAAAAAGCATGTCTTCAAATTCAGCCAAGCATTCCTCTGGGAATCCTAGCTAATTAGATCATAATGTCAAGACAGGTAGTAGGTGACTATGATTGGGGATAAAGGAACTTTGCGAATTTTTGCCTTGTGAATCCAAACCTGGAAGTGACAGTGTGTAAAGTATCTTTACTGATATTGATTTATGGGTCCATTTACGGACAAAGGACATTCTAGGCAGGTGGAAGCAATAGGTAAAGGTGAGCAGGCGGGAATAAGTATGTGTAGATTGAGGAGGAAGTGGAGGACGCAGCATGGGGGACAGTAAAGATGTATCCTGATTGGAAGGGAGGCTTCTGGCAGCCAACACTGAGACAAACTGTTGGTAGGTGGGGTGAGGCTTGGACCCAAGATAGGCTTTTATTTCTGATTTTATGTGCATTGCCTTTATTGTTGCTGTGATGGCTCTGACTTGTGGCAACCCTACGTATGAAAGAAGGAGGTTGGCCCTACACCCTTTTCCTGATCCTTCCAACCTTCCAGCCTAGGGGCTTGTCTTCCAGCATTGTGTTGGACATTATTCTGTTGTGAGCCATAGAGTCTCCATCAGCTGAGTTTCAGAAGTAGATCTCTCTAGGTCTGTCTTGCTAAGTCTGGAAGTTCTGCTGAAAACTGTCCATCATGTTGTTGTTATGGTGGTTTGGTGCCATTGAGTCAGTTCCAACTCACAGTGACTCTGTGCACAACAGAACAAAACACTGCTGGATCTTGTGCTGTGCCCACAATCATTTTTATGCTTAGGCCCATTGTTGCAGCCACTGTGTCAATCCATCTCATTGAGGGTCTTCCTCTTTTTCGCTGACTGCCCCCTCTACCGAGTATGATGTCCTTCTCCAGGGATTCATGCTTCCTGACAACATGTCTAAAGTATATAAGATGTAGTCTTGCCATCTTTGCTTCCAAGGAACACTCTGGTTGTACTTCTTCCAAAACAGATCTGTTTGTTCTTGAGCAGTCCATGGTATATTCAATATTCTTTTCCAACTCCTCAATTCAAAGGCATCAATTCTTCTTCCGTTTTCCTTATTCATTGTCCAGCTTTTGGGTCAGGCTCTTTTTTTTTTGTAGTTATAATTGAGTGAAAATGTACAGTTCCATGTAAATTTGCATGGCCACCTATGTGCAGCTCCCTCTGCTCTCCCTGCCTGATGACAACACATTCCTCCTCTCCATTCTATACATGTTATATCCTCCTAACAATCCCCCATCCCCTCCTCTCCACCCTCTCCCCCACCTCTGGTAAGAGGTCAGCAGGATGCCATCCTTTAGATGCACGAAACCAGAAAGTGCACACACGATATGGAAACTCTGTGTCGCCAAGTCCAGTTCATTCCTCCGAAGAGTTGACCTCAATGATGATTTATGGATAAGGGCAGCAAAAGGGCCAGGGGCCATGCTCTCAGGGGAACCCCAAGGCCCCTGGACCATCATATGAGGTCTTTTAGTGGAGATCTCAGGGTGGGCCCCTTTTTATTCTTGTGTTGCCAGAGAAACTCAACTTTGTGAGCCCCACTATGGCTGTCACTGGTGGTGGCCGGGCACCATCTGGTTCTTCCGGTCACATGTTGATATAGTCACCCACTCACGTGGGTCTCTCTATCTTCTGGGTTCTCTTTGCCCCATGTCATTTGGGTCCTTGGTGATCATCCATTCCTGCTGAGTTGGGACTGTTTGGTATACCTCAGATGGTAGCTTGCTAGCTTTTAAGACCCCAGATGCCACTCACCAATGTTGAGTGTAGAAGACTCTCTTAGCAAAACGCTAGTTATGCCACTTGGACTTGATGTCTCCTGAGAGCATGGCCCCTGGACCCTCACCTCAGCTAGTCTGTCCTTGCAATGTTGGGTTAGGGTGGGAGGAGTAATCATCTTTCTAATGTGTGCTGTCACTGATTTCACCCAACCAAATTTCTATCAACTATCTAATCAATATCCTACCTTCTCCCTCCTTCTCTACCCACCCTTGCAGCTGTCAAAGAGTCTTTTCTTCTATATGTGAGTCTGTTTTTAAGTTCTTATCATAGGGGACTCATACAATATTTGTCCTTTTGCTGCTGACTTCTTTCACTCAGCATAATGTCCTGTAATTGACATCTTTACTTTTCAACACTTTGAAAAGATCCTGTGTGGCAAATTTTCCCACTGCAAGACATCTTTTGCATTTTGGACTGCTGCTTCCATGGGCGTTGATTTTGGAGCTCAGAAAATGAAATCCTTGACAACCTCAATCCTTTCTCTGTTTATCAAGATGTTGCTTAGTGGTCCAGTTGTGAGGATTTTTGTTTTCTTGATGTTGAAGTATAATCCCTACTGAAGTCCACCATGGGACAGTATGAAATATTCATGGCCTAGCTTCCAGCATGATAGCCACACTCAAGCCACCACAGTAAGATAAACTGACAGGTGGGTAGTGGTTTCTGTACATTGTTACTGTTGTGTACCATGCAGGTGATCCCAGCTGAGCACAACCCTAGAGGACAGAGCAGAACTGCCTCACAGGGTTTCCTAGGTTATAAACTTGACTGGAGCAGATTGCCAGGGTCTTTTCTTCCATGGAGCTGCCAGCGGGTTCAAACTAGCAACCTTTGGGTTGGCAGCTGAGCAATTAACCGTTCCACCGTTAGAGTTCCTTTATGCACATTTAGTATATTGAAATAGAATTTGTTTCTAACGGCGAGACTGCCTTCTTCAGAAAGGAAGAAAAGACGTGTCCCTCAGCTTCAGATCTCTCTAGCACTTTTATCAGGCTCTGCTATGTGCGAAGTCTTTAAAATGCAGGACTTCATGTGGGGGTGGGGGGCAGAAGGAAGCCTATACAAAGAAAGCAAATTATGTTTGCACAGTGCTCCATGGCTGCACTCCAGTGACTTCAGCAAATGAAAGAACGGCTAAGCAGGCTCTTGAAATCCCATTCCTGTGACAAGCTATGCCATTTCTAGTTACCTGATATAAGCCTTCTTGAAGATGGAGGCGAAGATCACAATAAGTTGACTTGTAGCATAAATATAAATGTTTTCTTCGCTTTTTTCTTCTGACATCATCTACTGGCTGTAGAGTGCAGAGACCTGGTGTTTGATTTGGAGCCGGCAGCATATTTACCAATGGCTGAAGGGCGATTAAGAAATAATGTAGCTTCAAAGAGCGTGCGGAGAGAGGCCCAGATAAAGAGTGCCTCGATCTCTCCTAGAGATTATGGAAAGTTGACTCAGGTTAAATTTGAACAAGTCCTGTTGGATAGGTCATTGAAAGTTAAGAATAAGCTCAAGTGTCTCCGTGTTGTAAAAACACTGAGTCTACAGTGGTAGTCCTTTGCATTGTAAGAGGATCACTCCGTGTCGGGATTCTGATGTAATGTGACTATTCATCCTGGGAACTGAAAGGGACTTAGCTCTGAACTTCCGTGAAGTAGGAACAAGCATTTCCCAAGAACAGCAGTTTTAATACATGTGGAGTGATCCATTTGTATGCGATCAACAAATATTACCAACAAAGAGGAGAAAAACCAAACTCCAAACCCACTGTGAGGAACTCCTTGAAACTCGTGATGACCTCATGTGTTACAGAGTAGAATGGCTCCATAGAGTCTTCTTGGATGTAATTCTTATGGAAGCTGATCTCCAGGTCATTCTTATTCAGTACCTCTGGATAAGTTGTAACAGCCAGATTTTAGGCTAATAGATAAACACAAGTCATTTGTACCACCCAAACCTGTTGTCATCAAGTCGATTTCAACTTGTAGGGATCCTGTAGGGCAGAGTAGATCTGCTGCCTCAGGCTTCCAGGGAGCAGCTGATGGATTCCAACTGCTGACTTTTTAGTTAGCAGCTGTAGCTGTTAATGACTGCCCCATCAGGGCTCCTTGGATCACCCACTAAACCAAAAAACCCATTGCCATCAAGTCAATTCTGATTCACTGTGTCCCTATAGGACAAAGCAGAACTGCTCCATAGAGTTTCCAGGGAGAGCCTGGCAGATTCACACTGCCTACCTATTGGTTAGCAGATGCAACAATTAACCAGTGCACCACCAGGCTTTCTTTGGGTCATCCAGGAACCTTAAAACAATTGTTTCTATAAAGACAGGTCATACGTTGGAGAAAATTTCCAGTAGTTTTCTGAAGTCTGAGCTTCAGTTAGATGCTTTCTTTCTGGCTAATGAAAAGCTAAGCTGGATGATAACAGTGCAGAGAAGGTCCAAACTAGAGTGTCCGTTTCTGGCAAATCCACAGTTTTTTTTTTTTTTTTTTTTTTTTTAAGTATAGAAAGTCTTCAGCACACATCATTTACCATGAAGTCCAAGAATCCCTGTCATAGCATGAGAGAAAGGGGTATTCAGATCTAGAACTCTATTAAATGGCCAGATGTGATTGTCCAACAACCTCAAGGGTTCCCTGAGAACATGGCCCCTAGGCCTGCGGCTAGCCCAGAGCTGAACCCAGTACCAAAGCCAGCACTTCAGACAAGGAATAGACTGGACTTGGAGACATAGATTGATGCAGGTGGTGCATGTGCTTTATGGTTTAATATATATACGAGGCTTTCCTATTGGTTTCTTTTTAGAGGGTAGAGGAGAGGGTGGAGAGGAGGGGACAGATTAGTTGAGTGGATGCTGGAAGTAAAGAATGGAAAAGAAGAGTGTGCTATCACAAGGTGAGGGGAACAGAGAGAGTTGCAGAGAGGTAGGTGCTTTGGGTTTTCTATGGCAAATTGACTTGGATTGTTAACTTTCACTGAATCATAATAAAAATAAAAAAAATAAATTAAAATGAATACTGGACAATGAAATTTTAAAAGCTGTAAAATGGAACTCGGTATATCAAAAACAGACTACAAATCCTTATTGGTGGAAAGATACATAACCTAACTTTACAAAAGCAAGTTAAAATAGGAATAATTTTTAGTTAAGTAAGGTTCTAGCTGTTTAGTAGTGCAGCACCTTTACTGGTGACCAGATAGTTAACCTAACTTTGAAAAGTACTGACACATTGCTCAGTATTACTTATCTTGTGGAAAATCAGCAAAAATTCCTGATTACAGAGGACTGGACATAGCAGTTCAATGGAGAACATCAAAAACAGATTTTTTCCAATTTAATTTTCCAATTTAAAATCAATGTCAAAGGAGGATGATCCATTTTGTGTGGAGTCCAGAATGGTGTTTTATTCTGGAGTAGCTCTGTTGAAGGGAAGTGGCAGTGTGAAAACAGTGAGTTTGTTTTTAATATTTCCAACTTGTTCTTTTAGCAGTCCCAAAGTAGTCAAAGGGTGTTGTATAAAAATCCTTGAATCAGTAGCTGTGTGTTGTTGGCTGTTTTGTTACAAGTGTTATTTGTGATATAAATCTATTATAGTGAAAAGTCAGTTAGTAAATTAATACATTAAGGGGTTTTATAGGTTGACCTAAACTGATTGGGCAATATAGCTCCTCACTTATGGGGGTGGGGGGAAGTCTTCAGGGTATATTTTTGGTTAAAGATTTAAAGATTATGTCAGGTTATTAGTTTTAGGGGTTCATTCATCTTCCCAGAGTTCAGAAAGTATGGGTTCCATGAAAAGTTGAAATTCTGTTCTACATTTTCCCTTTTGTGAACAGGAATCTTCCATGGAATCTTTCCTCAAAGTGGTCAATAATGGCAGCTGGGCACCATCTAGTTCTTCTGGTGTCCAAGCAAAGGAGGTGGTTGTTCGCTGAAGCAATTACCTACACTTTACACCCTCTCGAGACCTCTATTCTACTTGTCGTTACTGAACATTTTATTGTGGTTTAGGGATAATCCCTAAATTATTGATTTGAAAAATGAACTGTTTCACCTTACGAAGTCTTTTAAAAATACTCCAGTATGGTTAACCTTTATGCAATGTCATTCATACTTGGTTTAGTTTTTTTTCTTGCTTCACTGTGTTGCCATAATGGTGACTTCCTGTTTGGAAGAATTAGATCAGATGGTTAAATCCCCTTCTGAGCACTGAGAAGGGGGCAGCCAAAGAAAGCTGATTTGAATACAGGGAATAAACACCAATTAGACTGTAAATGTTGATTTTCCTTTGAAGTCCACTGGTGTGTTTGGTGTGAATAAAGAGCACATTGTCAGTTATTATTTCTGCTGCCACTGTTATGGCACATAAGAGCCGTTGAAAGACTATGTTCAATTGGGGAGTTTCCCATGGCTACTGAACTGAAACTTCCTTTGTTTATATTAAAGCCTGGGTTATTTTTTTTCCTCAAACAGTACACATTGATTTTAGATAAAAATCTGAGAGTTTTTTTTTTCTTTTTTCCGTTTCAAACTTATCTATGTCACTAAATTCTGCAGCAGTGCTCATAAAACCTGAACATGTGGCTTCTCACCAAAAACTGAAAAGGGCTTATTTCATTGCATGTTTTGGGGGATGAGAGGGAGATGACTTTAAAGCAGTAATTCTCAGCCTCAGCTGTGTATTGGGCTCAAGCAGAGAGTTTTTAAAAATCCAAGCGTCCTGGCTGCACCCCGATCAATTATAGTAGAAACTGGGGTAGGGTTTAGGTGGCAGTAAATAGCTTTTAAACGCTCCCCAGGTGATTCCAACCTTGATATTGCCGAGGTGAGAAGCAGTGTTGAAACAAGCTAAGGCACACCTGTGTTCACCTGTTCCACAGGGACTCAAGGGAGCCGGCTTGGGAGAGGGAATAAGTTCCCTCTCCCCTCTGAATGAAAATTAGAGGGGATGTACATTCACTAGGAACTATGGTTACCCAGTGGTTAAAGGGCTTGTCTGCTAACTGAAGGGTGGTGAGTGGTTCAAAACCACCAGCAGCTTTGCAGGACCAAGATGCTGTAGCCTGGTTCTGCAGAGATTTACAGTCTTGGAAACCCTGCGGGGCCACTAAAACTCAAACTGACTTGATGACAGTGGGTTTTTGGTTTGAGGACATTGACTAGGTGTCCTCGTGGCACAATGTTTAAAAGCACTCTGCTGCTAACTGAAGGTGGGTCATTCAAACCCATCAGCTGCTCCACGGAAGAAAGATGCATCATTCTGGTTCTCTAAAGATTGCCTCCTTGGAAACCCGATGGGGCATTTCTACTCTGCCCAAAGGGTTGCTACACGTTGGAATTGATTTGTTAGCAGTGAGTTTGGTTTGATGTGGCATACATTGACTAACCCTAAAGCATATAGTAGTGTATATTTTTCTAACACTGTAATATAAACACTGAAGAGAATTTGATGATCATAAGGCCAATATATAGTCAATAACTGATTGAACTTGTATTACTCAGGTTACGTGATACAGGATTTTAGTTTCTTAAGACCACATACACACACACACAGAGAGAGAGAGAGAGAGAGAGAGAGAGAGAGAGAGAATCAAGGTGTTATCCACCACTAATATCATTTATTACAATATCAACAGGAAGGTAATGGGTTCATTATAAGTATTGCTGGAATTGTGCTGCTGAATTATTTTGGGCTGGGCATTACCACCTTTGCAAATATACTTATTATCATGGAAGCTG
Organism: Heterohyrax brucei; assembly: GCA_028571685.1. Taxonomy (NCBI): domain Eukaryota; kingdom Metazoa; phylum Chordata; class Mammalia; order Hyracoidea; family Procaviidae; genus Heterohyrax; species Heterohyrax brucei. The sequence continues at coordinate 139,725,893 of CM053142.1, read as the reverse complement.
AACTTTTTTTTTTTTTTGTGAAACTATTTGGTTCACTGATTCTTTTGCCTTTAAGGCTTTCAAAAGGGTTCATGTGGTGACAGTATTTTGTTGGCTGTTAAGGACTAAGCAAAAGAAGCTACTACTGTTTTCATATGTATTTTGTGAAGGTTTGAATTTTCCAATTTAAAATCAATGTCAAAGGAGGATGATCCATTTTGTGGGGAGTCCAGAATGGTGTTTTATTCTGGAGTAGCTCTGTTGAAGGGAAGTGGCAGTGTGAAAACAGTGAGTTTGTTTTTAATATTTCCAACTTGTTCTTTTAGCAGTCCCAAAGTAGTCGAAGGGTGTTGTATAAAAATCCTTGAATCAGTAGCTGTGTGTTGTTGGCTGTTTTGTTAGCAGTAGATTTATGAGGTTGGTTCATTCGTTTATTCATTCAACAAACATTCATAGATGGCCTCCTAACTGGAAGGCTCTGTTTTGGGTGCTAGGGATATAGCAGAGAACAAAGAAGAACAAAAAGCTAAATTTGCCCTTCTGGAGTTTGTATTCTAGTGGGGAAATAAAGCAGGGAAAGAGAATAGGAACTAGTGGTGGGGGGTGTGGTTATAATTTTTCTGTGTGTGTCTAGGGCCAGCTTCACTGAAAAGTGTCATTTGAACAAAACACAGAAGTAGGTAAGGGAATAAGGCACGCAACTGCTGGGGGAAGGAACAACCATGTGAGGGGCCACAGGTGTGATGGAAGCCGTGCTGGTGTAGCATGTAAGTGCTGTGTCTGCTAACCAAAGGTCAGCGTTCGAATCCACCAAGCGCTCCCTGAGAACTATGGAGTTCTATAAGGTCACCATGCACTGGAATCAACTCTGTGGCAATAGGTATGATATTTGGTTTTTCTGAGGTGGGGCTATAACTAGGGTTATTAGATAAGATACAGAATGCCCATTTTAACTTGAATTTCAGAGAAAACTCACAATGCCTGGAACTCGAGGGGATTGACTGTTTTTCTGCATCTCATGAACTTTCCGCCTTTGACAAAGTACAGTGCTACCAATTTTCTACCACTCTCTATTAGTGGAAAATATTTGAGTTTTCCTTCTCTGACAGGTTTCTACGTTACACCAGTTCTGGCTTTTGTAGGTTTTACTGTATATCCCATGCACTATTTGGCAGAAAGCATACTAAAAAATTATAGAGTGTACATTTGTATTTCCTGAATCTGGGAAACCTAGCTATACTGAACATATTCAAAGGAGTGAAAGGCAGCTAGTGGCTGGCATAGAGGGAGGAAGGAGGTGACCAGAAATAGGTAAGTTATGAGAGGTACTGCTGTCCAAAGAGTGCAGACTCTCTTAAGTTACAGTAAGAACATTATCTTTTACTCCACAACTGAACACTTATTGGAGGGTTTCAGCAGACAGGCACCATGACCTTTCTTAAAGTTTAAAAGGACTAGTTGGCCTGTTCTGCTGAGTGAGGAAGACAAGAGCTGAGCAGGGAAACAGACCACTCAGGAGGCTATTGCAAAAATTCAGGCAAGAGCTAAAGGAGGTGGCGAGAAGTGGTAAGAGTCTGGATATATTCTGATGGTCAGCCAGTAGCCTTTGCTGATGGGCTGGTTGTGGGGGATAAGGGAAGAAACCAAGTTTGAGTAAGGATATAGTTTTGACTAAACGAGAGGGGAGAATTTCAAAGCAACATTCTTTTCTGAGGGGTGAGGGGAAGGGGACAGGAGGTCATGAATTCACTTCTGCATGCTGAGTCTGAGATGTCTATTACATAAATCTCCAAGTGGAAATGTCAAATGGGTGGTTAGATAATGTGTTTTCAAATAGCAAAATCTAGAATTGCGCTTTTTCACTCAAGTGAAAAAGGAAAATGAAAGCAAGAATCAAGAATGGGCAAGAAGCTGCTTGGAAGAGGATGATCTGTTTAGCCCCATTCTTTGGGACTTTTTGAGGACTGGAATTGTTTGGAAATCTTGGTGGCATAGCGATTGAGTTCTATGCCTGCTAATCAAAAAAAGTTGACAGTTTGAATCTACCAGTTGCTCCTTAAAAACTCCATTGGGCAGTTTTACTCTGTCCTGTAGGATGAGTCAGAATCAACTCAATGGCAGTGAGTCTGTTTTTTGGTTCAGGACTGTTTTAGGATGCTGATAACTGGAGGCAGATCTAATGCTTAGTGATCTTCTGAATCCAGGGGCAGACGGAATCCATCAGCATCCTCAGAGAGGCTTTGTACCAGGCAGACACAGAGTTGAGTTGGCTGTCACATCTCTGTGTTTCCAGCTTCCACAGCCTAGGTGAGTCACCTAATGATGTCACCTCAGTTGCCCTCACCCAGTCTGTAGAGTGGCAAGGTTAACCTGTTCTTGCCACTTCCCTTCCTAAGAGACTATCTCTAAGAAAAATCTGTGGGAGGTACTCTCCTTATAAATTACCTTAGTAGAAAAATATATCTTTCCATAGAGGGGTAAAATCCATCTTTATTATTATTTTATTATTGTCATTGTTCATAACCACAGTTGTTAGTTCATCACCTCGATGGGAATGAATGAGGGCCCTCCCCCCATCTAAGGCTTACTCAACACGGCCTCTTAGTCACTGGGAACACTTTCCCGTCTTCAAGGTCTTGATGAAGACGCTGGAGTCTTTCTTCCCTCCCGAGTTCAGGCGGCCGGCAGATGCTATCATTGTGTCTCTCCCACCCACTTAAACTTGGCTCCTCCGCAGAGCACTTTCTCATTTTCCCACAGTTTCCGTCTTGAATCGTTTCCTGTCTGTTTCTGTGTCCTCTCCTCCTATTCTCTGTCGTTTCTGTGAGAACTTGGCAATTTGCTCTTTGGTTGGTTTTGCTTCTTATTCTCCTCCCTTTTCCTCCCACCCATCATTTTATTTCTTGTGGCTTGTTATATACAGAGATTTGTTTTAAATTTTGATCTGAAGTAACTGATAAAATTTATAATAGAAATTTTTACTTTAAGCCTTCATTATGCTACTTGGTTTCATTTAGAAATTGATTAGAACTAACAAGAAACTGAGACCCTGGCTACTCAGTGGTTAAGAGCTATGGCTGCTAACCAAGAGATGGGCAGTTTTTCTTTTTTTTTAAAAAAAAAACAATGTAACTTAGTTTGGACAAGTTTTGATGATTCTGCTCATGCCAAGTCTGTGACTGCCAGCTGAGATAAGATAGACAAACAATTATTATTAACATTTTGTTTCAAAACTCTCAAATTCTACCCCAAATGTTCCCACTGACTTTATTTTTGGGAGTAAGTTATTTGATCTAGAAGAGATCTGGCAGTGGAGGTCTACAAGGTCTAGTCCTTTGGTTCAAGCTGCTTAACGATCCTGGGTTAATGAGAACTCAAGAGTTCTGTCTCAGCTCACCGTTCACAGGCTCCCTTTGCCTGGCTCTGTCGACTGCTGGGTTTGAATTCAAAAGCCTTGTCTTTTGAAGCCAGTTAGGTATTGCTGATTATTTTAGCAAATTCTCACCGTATTACTTCAGTTAAGGTGAATTCTTAATATTTATTCACTGGCATTTCAGGAGGGGCCTTTCTTTTGAGTCTGTGGGAAATGTGATATGGGTGAACTCCCTTGGGAAGAAGAGCCTTAGTAATCTCTAGTGATTATTGCATTGATCCAATTTGGGATTATTGGATGGATTCCAAATAAACCTTCTTTATCTCAAACTCTGCTTTGCAGCCAGTATTTTTTTTTTTTTTGATGAGGCTTCAATATCCTGCTATGCCTTATTCCTGTCTTTGGAATCTCCAGTCTTGAAATTGGTTGACTGGAACAATACAATGAAGGCTTGCTTATTGATTTAGTTTCAGTAAAGTTTGTATGTATCAAGCTGTTATTGTGTGCCAGGCACTGTGCTAAGTCCTTTACACAAGACAGGCATTTAGTCCTCACAACCCATTTTATAGAGGGATATGGGTCCTCAGAGAGGTTTAGTAATGTGCCCTAGTGAAAGTAAGTGAGAAAAACCAGGATCGGAACCAGGTCTGACTCTAAAAGCTCTATTCTAAGGGATAACACTTCCTGCTAAAATGTGAAGTTTAGAACTAAATCCGTAGGAGAGAATCATGACACTTCTTATCCTATCTCCCAAAGGTTTTAGTTTCCCTGGAAAATTTCCAAGTGCTATAATTTGAGAGTTCAAATTTACCAGGTGCTCCTTAGAAACTCTGTGGAGCAGTTCTACTCTGTCCTACAGGGTTGCTATGAGCTGGAATCGACACAATGGCAGTGGGTTTGGGTTTTTTTTTTTTTTTTTTTTATAGTACTTAGCTGAAATGTAGAAGTTAAGCCTATTTGGCAGTATCCTATCTCTATTCCCAGAGTCAGCACACTAATTAGCCAAATGGAATCCTGAAGCGCTAAGTTGCTGATACTTAAAATAACGTTTTGAATATAATGAGGTCTTGAATCAGAAACCAACTTTACTGTACATCACCAATAGACTAGATAGCTACTGAGTACCATGCTATGAAGGAGGCTTGGTGGAGCAGTGGTTAGGCACTTGGCTGCTAACCAAAATTTGGTTGTTTGAACCTACCAGCTGCTCTGCTAGAGAAAGTTGTGTCAGTCTGCTTCTGTGAAGATTACAGCCTTTGGATTAGAAAAAAAAAAAAAGAAAGATAGTTCTACTGTGTTCTCTAGGGCCACTGTGAGTCTGAATTGACTCTTCTGCAACGAGTTTGTTTTTAGCAGGCTTTGAGGAATATGTACTCTTTAAAGACAGGTTGTCTAATTCTTCAGTGATTGCTACACAGTGATCATTATAGTCTAATACGCATGACAGATGCTCAATATACTGTTAGCAGTTTAGCTTCAGTAAAAAATGGAGGAAGAAGATGACAGAGTGATTTGTTTTTACTGCTGTTCCTATCGGAAGGTCAGAATATGAATTCCAAATGGGACACAGAAATCAATTGGCCCATTTCAATGTGTGCTTGATGAGGTGTTTCAAATGGGGCATTTGTTGGTCAAGCTTGAAAGACCATGTTTTCAGAAAGGTCAAATTCCCTATTATGAAAGGAATAGAAAAATTAGATTAGAAGCTGCTAGAACTTCTGCTATTGTCTCTCTTCTCATTTTTTTATACAAGAGAGAAATATAGAACATTTATGGATGACCTTTGGTATATCCAAATAATGTAAGTATTCGTTATATTGCCTTTTCAGTGCCTACCATGATTACATACCCAAATGTAGGGAGAAAGTGACCAAAATCAATGTGGAAGAAATATAGTTTGACTGCCTCTCTTCCTGCCTAGAGCATCCTAGGGCCCATAGCGTGGTGGTAAAGAACTCAGTTTCTGGAGTTGCAAAGCTCTAGGCTTGAATCCTGGTTTCTTCATTTATTGGCTTGATTTGGGCAAGGTACACAATCTCTCTAACATAGTAGCCTATTATAAAGTAGGGATGGTTATGGCTTATTTAGTGTGGTCAACCTCTGCTGTGCAAATGCGGTTCCTGGGTTACCCAGTTCCTGGGTTGTTCAGACAGTAAAGAGTTCACCTAATAACTGAAGGTTGAAGGTTTGAATCCATGTAGAGGCACCAGGAATCAAGGCATTCTACTTTTGAAAGGTTACAGCATTGAAAGCCCCAAGGAATGCAGTTATACTCTGACACATGTGGGGTCACCATGACTCAGAAATGACTCAGTGGCAACTGGTTTGATTTTTTAACATGGATACTATGATGATTTAAAGGATTAATGTCTGTAAAACTTTAGCAGACTGAGTGATAGAGATGAGTATGGAAATTCCAAAGGAGTGGTGAGTTAAATCTTGGACTTCCTGACACAATTGAATGTAAATCATTTAACAGTGCACAAAGGATCCTACTGTAACTACTGTGAAAGAAGACTGAAACATTTCCGTTTCCACTGATAAATGCTGAGAGTAATAGTAGAATGTGGATAAATCCTACCTGGAAATAGCTAATCTTCTTTCTCTAATATAATAATGTAGAATGATATTGAAGTGGGTAAGATGATACAATATGAAATGGTGAGAGTAAAAAGTAGAGATGGAAGGGACAGAAAGGATCTCAGTTCAGCGCACCTTTCTTGGCCTCTGACCAGTATACTGTCTAATATATGTGTTTTTTATTAGCCTGGGTTATCAAGCAGAGATCAGACCTCTGAATTAAGGTCTGTGGCATAGGCATACTTAATTGCTAACCAGCAAGGGCAAAGTCTCCTAGCAAGTTTGTCCCAAGGACAAAAGCCTAGATGGTGTTTCTGGAGTGACAGCATGGAGTCCCTTGGTGATGCCAACAGTTAATACACTTGTCTGCTATCCAAAAGGTTAAAGGTTGACCCTACATGGGGTTGCCTCAGGGGAAAGGGCTAGCTATCTGCTTCTGAAAAATTAGCCCTTGAGAATCCTATGGAGCACAGTTGTCCTCTGACACACATGAGGGCCCTGTGAGTCGGCATCAGCCTGGTGGCAACTGTTTTTTTCTTTTTTTTAATTGTGATTTAGGTGAAAGTTTACAAAGCAAATTAGCTTCTCATTAAGCAGTTAATACACAAATTGTTTTGGTGGCCAAACCCATGTTGTGTCAACACCCTCCTCTGTCCCAGTTTTTCTGTTTCCATTTGTCCAGTTTTCTTGTCCCTTCATGCCTTCTTGTCTTTGCTTTTGAGCTAGTGTGTCCGTAGTCTTGTACACATGATTGAACTATGAAGCATTTCCCTCATGCGTGTTATTGTTGGCCCTATAGACCTGTCTAATCTTTAACTGAAGGGAGACCCTGGGAGGGAGTTCAGTACTGAATTAAAAGAGTATCTGGGGGCCACAATTTCAGGGCTTTGCTAGTCTCTGTTAAACCAGCAAGCCATGTAGGTATACACACACACACACACACACACACACACACACACACACACACATGTATTTTAATGTGTGTGAATTTGAATCTTGTTCTCTGGTTTTCTCCTGTTTTGGCCAGGACTGGTGGGGGCAGCTGAGCACTGTCTAGTTGTCTTGGGCTCAATCTGGTGGAGGCTGTGGTAGCTGTGGTCCATTTGCCCGTTAGACTAATCTTTCCCTTCTGTCTTTGGTCTTCTGCATTCTCCTTTGCTTTGTGGTTTTTAAAAAATATTCTTTCACAATGAGGTATTCAGGAAACTTTGCCATCCTTTCTGGAGCCATATCAGGAGAGAAATGCATTAAAAAGCTCACCTGGAGTGAAGGAAAGGCATTTGGATTCTGCAGCACAACACTGAGTCACTTGTTCCTTGGGCACTGACAGCTAAGCAGAGAAGGTAGGAACAATTTCCCCTCCACATTCAGTCCTCAAATGCACTGTAGTTGGCAACAGAGTCAGTTAAAGATTTTTCTTCTAATCATCAGGAGGTGTTTGCTTTCTAGTCTGTAGAGGATTTTTGATGACCTGTATTTAAGTTTCAGATGAACATTTTGAAGGCATTCTAATTTTGTTTAAACCTGAAATCTTGGCCCCTCGTATGGGGCTGTGGTTGGAGACAATCCATCAGATGCACTTGTCTACTTTGACCAGTTATCGTTGTAAACTTACCACCCTTACAGGAGCAGGTGTTGGGTTTTCACCTTCTTAAATGTGAAGAATTCTAATAACTTAATTCTAACTTTCATATGAGCTTGAGTTTGGACTACTTCCTGTGTGCAAGCTGAGTGAATTCTTCAAATGCCAAATACAAGACGGAGATTCCAAGGGCCACCAGGTCACTGTTTTCTTTCACGCTGCTCCCCTCCACCCCAGCTAATGGTATAAGGAGTTTGAATTACTGCTTAAAACAACAGGCTAGTAGGCACTGCCAAATTGTCCTTGATGCCACCTCAATTACTAAATTTTCTATTATCATAAAATCAACATTTACCCTGTGCTCTCAGGCTCTGCACTGCCCTCCCCTGACCTGAGTATCCTCTGTGGATGATTTGCATCCTTTTTGTTTGTGCCTTGTTTGACTTCTGTCTCCAGCTCTGTTGAGACTGTCTGTGGGTGGCTTCCCTGGTGATGGGACGTCAGGGGTAAAGGTCAGAAGCTTCCATGATTCATTTCCTCTTTGCTGCACGCAGTGGATGGTTTTCTGGGTGAGTCACTCAGATGCCAAACACAGGAGGGATTTTCTTTGCATAGAGTTCCTAAGGTTTTGCTGGGCTCTGAATTATAAGAACCAAGCTCTGAATATCTCCTTAAAACTTTGTGTTTTGCTGATGATTTTATAAATCTATTCATGTCCTCCCTGTTTGTGTCCAGTGACTCTGATTTGGGAATGTTGACTATTTCTTAGATATAAATTTCTAGTATCTTCTGGAATCTCACTGAATTCTGATTCACAAGAACTGAACCTTAAAAATATGCCCCAAACATACTGCAGTATAAAAAAAAATGTTCTCTGGAATATCTCATATACTGGACTAGTAATTGCGGTTGACTTGTGGCCCTTCAGAAATCCACCTGTCTCTCTTTCAGAATAACCATCTGGGAGGGACATGGATGTCAAACAGGGAAGATAATGTCTAAAGACCTAGAGCTAGGATCTGTAGTAAAGTGTTATTTTCTCAGTAAGTAAGGGTTATTATTTTCTTTCTTTTTAAACATTTAAAAACTATGAAATATAATACATAAAGAGAAAACACAAATTATAGTAATAGGAATAATTACCAAATGAACACTCTGGTAACTACTACTCAAGTCAAAAAATAGAACAGCGCAACTCCAGAAGACCCTCCCTTGTTTGTCTTCTAGACCACACCCTCTCGTTCCCTCTGGGGGTGTCCACTGTCTCGGCTTTGTGGTAATCACTTCCTTGCTTCTCTTACCAGCTATGCATGCAAAGCTGTTATTTTCTACAGTAATATCAATTCTATCTTCTGCTGGTAGCACTGTATAATTCATTTGTATCAAGTAATGACCACAGGATGACATGGGGCTAGAGTTTTGTGGGTGTGCTGTTTTCTCTCCCTCCTAAGATTCCACAGAACTGTTTCTCCGTGTCTACTGTCTCATGAACTAGTGATGTCCTGCTAAGACACATGTTTAAAATGACAGTGAAGAGGGAAAACAAGAATGAAGCTATTAGTGGTCTCGCCCCTGTGCTGAGGTTCTGAGCTGCAATTAGAGAGAAATAATTTTGTGATGGGAAATAAGAATCCTTCTTAACTCCTTCCACTTCTGCTCTGCTACCATTCATTCATTTAATTTCCTTAGGAAATGGTTCAGCAAGTTCTGAAATCTGTAGAACTTGGCATTACTGTTTCTACTTATGCCCCTTTTGCCTCCTGTGTTAGAACTTGGTGCTATTTTAGCATATTTCTTCATTACATCCTTCATTTAACTCATCCTAAGGGTTGTTTGAATCTCTTTGTTTTGATATATTTACTGCTGAGTTTGACAAAGATGAATGAGGGTGGGGCTTAAAATTTGCTTCTTAAAACATATTGGATAAAAGAATTACATTCAAAATATATAGAGAACTCAATAATAAGAAAACAGCTTAATTAAAAGGTGGGCAAAAAATATGGATGCTTCACCAAAGAAGTTATGCAGATGAAAATTACTGTATGAAAAGATACTGAACATTATTTGTCATTGAAACAACAACAAGATTTTTAGAATGGTTAAATTCAAAATACTGATGACACCAAATGCTGACAAGGAAGTGGAGCTACAGGAACTCTCATTCATTGCTGTGGGAATGTGAAACACAACAGCCATTTTTGGAAGACAATCTGATAGTTTCCTGTGCAGCTAAGCATAGTCTGACCTTGTGATCTTACAATCTTGCTTCTGGGTATTTACCCATATGAGTTGAAAACATATCCACTGTTAAGCCTATGTGAATATTTACAGCCACTCTGTTCCTCACTGCCCCGAATTAGAAGCAACTGAGATGTCTTTCAATAGGTAAATGGATAAACAAACTGTGGTACATCCATACAATGGAGTATTATTCAGTGATAGAAAGAAATGCACTACCAGACCATGGAAAGCTACAGAGGATCCTTATATGATTCTTGCTAAATGAAAGAAGCCAGTCAGAAAAAGCTACATACTGTATAATTTCAACTGCATGACATTCAAAGACGCACAGTGATACAGAGTACAAAGGTTGGTCTGTGGTTCTCAGAAGTGTAGAGGGAGAAGACAGGGATGAATAGGTAAACCAGAGAACATTGTAAGGACAGTGAAACTATTCTGTATAACACTGTCATTGTGGATGCATGACATTAGGCATCTGTTACAAACCCACAGAACTGTACAATACAAGTGAAACTTAACATGAACTATACCAAAACCAAACCCACTGCCATGCAGTCAGTTCCAACTCGGCACCCTATAGAACAGAGTAGAACTGCTCTATAGTGTTTCCAAGGAGCACCTTGTGGATTCAAACTGCCGATCTTTGGTTAGCAGATGTACCATTTAACCACTATGCCACCAGGGTTTCCAACAGACTTAATGCCAAGCCAAGCCAAGTGCTATCGAGTTGGATCCGACTCAGTAGTCACGTATAAATGCCGTTAGACTTAATAGTCACGTGTCAGTACTGTCAATGTAAATGTACCACACCAATGCACGATGCTGACCACGGAAGCTGCGGGCAAGGGGGAGAAGAGGTGTATGCAGAGTCTGGGTACTTTCTGCTCAAATTCTCTATAGACCTGAAACTGCTTAGGGAACCCTGGTGGCGTGGGGGTTAAGTGCTATGTCTGCTAGCCAAAACCTCAGCAGCTCAAATCTACCAGGCACTCCTTGGAAACTCTGTGGGGCAGTTCTACTCTGTCACTATGAGTCAGAAGCAACTTGACAGCAGTGAGCTTAAAACGGCTTTTTTGAAAAAATCTGACTGTTGAGTATTTTCACGTCCATATCTTCCTTCACTTTTTTTGATGGATGCAGACAGGTTTGTGGTAGAAGAGAAGAGAAACATTTATAAGGTCCTTAATCTGTGCCAGACACTTTTAACAATTTTACTGTTGTAAAGTGCATATAATAAAGAAATTGTTATTTTCAGTATTTAAAGTGTACAATTCAGTGACATTAATTACATGCATCATGCTATGCTATCCATTTCTAAAACTTTTTCATCACCCCAAAGAGAATGTCAATACCCTTTAGCTGTAACTCTCATGCTCCTTCTTCTGATAACTGGTAATCAACTTTTGTCTCTTTGCATTTGCGTGCCACACACTTCTGAATCCTTTGTCTCATTAAATGCTAACCATACTGTGAGATGATTATTTGCTGCCTCCATTTTGAAGACTGAGGTCACTGTGTTTCAGAGAGGATGACACAGTTAGAAACTGGTAGAACCAGAACCTGAAAGTTCTGGCCCCAAAGTTGTCTTCTCTTTCCTCTATATCCAGCTGCTTCTCATTTTGTTTGCTTAATCATCTTGAAGTTCCCTTGGCAACCACTATTTTAAGAGCTTCCATTTCTATTAGACAGAACGAAAAGTTTTTTTTTTGTTTCTTTTATTAGTGGCAATGGATTCCAGGTGTCAAACATTTTCCTCCTCGAAGCACTGGCTCAGGCTTGAGAGCCCACAAGATCAAGGGCTCCAAGTTACAGTCATTCCAGCAAGGCTGGAGGGAGGAGGAGGTCTTCCTTTGAAACTCAAGGTTGATTCAAGTCCACTTTCTGTGTTTCCTCACATCACAGTCTGGCCACCACTGTGACCTAGTGCCCGTAGCCTGTAGCAGATATTATAAGCATAATGTGAGGAAACCTAATTAGAAGACGACAAAGGCGACATGGAGTGGGATTACCCAGGAAACATCCACTGTGCTATACTGCTATTCACTGTGGAGTACAATTTGGTAAGATGCCCATCTGTCTTGAATCTTTTCCAGGATGTTGTTACTGAAGGCCCACAAGGACTTGGTTGTGTGATGGTCTCTCCAGAAGGCATTTTCCTAGCATGATTCCTGTACGGGAGAGGATATTTTTCTCAGAGGGCTTGTCAGTCAAGGAGCAAGTGCTAGAAAGCCAACGAGTCAGAGATTTAATTTTGTATGTCAGGAAGTTGTATTAACAGAGCAGGTAGAAGTTGTTTTCAGAGGTGTTATGACTTGTCCAAATCCATGTTTTGAACTTTGGGAAACAGTGACATCTGTGTCACACTAAATGTGAACACAAACAAGACTCAGAGTCTGTCATGGTGCCCATGACCTTGGGCCAGTGGCTTTCATTCACTGTGTGAGGTTCAAGTACTCGCTGCTAAAGAACTTTCTCTTGGTAGAGGTGGTTATACCCCTTTAACTACTTAGAGATACAGAACTATTTTTCTGTACTCTCCCCAGACTTGGCTCTGCTCCACAGCTCTGCAGGGGCCTTGTTCTTGTTACCCTGTAGTGAAATACTTATCCCTTTGCTTGTAGTATCTAAGGTCTTTTATTTGTTTATTCATTCATTTAATCAACAAATGTTTTCTTGAGTTTATACTAAATGCCAGACATTGTCTTAGATCCTCGTGATTCACAAATGAAAAGCACCAACAAACAGCTCAGTTTGTTTCATTTAAAAAGACTTTTTTGTGTTTCAATGAACTTTTAAAAACACAGTTATATAATTACAAGTGTTATGAAAAAAATAACTTGTGTTTGTCCTCTGTGATATTAGGAATTAAAAAAAAAAATCCATACCATACATAACATTTGGTCACTCATATGAGGTACCTAAACTAGCTGATGTTGAGTTGATTCCGACTCATGGCCACCTCATGTATGTCCGAGTAGAGCTATGCTCCTTGGGGTTTTCAGTGCTGACTTTCCAGAAGCAAATCACCATGACTTTCTTCCAAGGTGCCTCTGTGTGGACTTGAACCTTCAGTCTTTCAGTTAGCAACTGAATGTGTTAACCATTTGCAGTGTCCAGAAACTCCGTGAAGTATCTGGAACAAGCAAATTTATAGAAATAGAAAGTAAAATTGTAGCTACCAGGGGCTAGAGGAGGGAGCAGTGGAAGTTATTATTTAATGTGTACAGAGTTTGTTCTAGAAATAAACAGTGGTGATTGTTATACAACACTGTGAATGTACTCAGTGTCACTAGATTGTATACATAAAAATGGTTAAAATAATAAATCCGGTGTAGATTTCATCACAATCAAAACAAAACAAAACTTGGAGGCAGGGGACTAATGTGAATTTTAGTAGGAGATAAAACACATGACTGACAAGAAAAATAATTATTTTCCTTGATTTTCTCATAGCTGTTTCTATACTGGCAACAAATGCTTAGATTAGCTTTCTATGAATGATGTCCTTCTCTATGCCAGTATAGGCATATCATTGATTTGTTCCATGAGTTTCTGGGAGTTATCAAATCTTTCCACTTCTCTGAGATAGGTTAGTATCACACAATGTCACAGATGCTAAGGACCTCCATTGTTTATGCATAAGGAAATAAAATTCCTATCAGGACTGTGACTTGCCGAGCGTCTCTGCTGGTTAGTAGCAAACTTCTTTCTCCTGTTCTTCTGATTACAAAATGAAATTCTTCTCTGGTTTGTTTTCCCTGTTACCTGTTCCACAGCTGACTAGACTTCACCATGACACTGTATGTAATGGTGAAAGGAACAACATGTCTCCTACACATTTAGAGTCTACTGTGAACAAGAAATGAGCTGAGGGCGTCACACACATGGCATTATTAATCCTCACAACAATCCATTGAGATCAGCATTGTTAGTGTTCTCATTTTACAGATGAGGAGAAGGGCTGGCTAAGCTGACAGTTCTCATACCAGTTTTTAAAAATTAGGTTAGCTTGAAACCACAAAATAAATAACGATAAAACCAAAGACCAGTCCATTACTGTCCAGTCAATTCTGACTCACATCAACCCTACAGGACACAGTAGAACTGTCCCTTAGAGTTTCCAAGGTGCACCTGGTGGATCTCAACTGCTGACCTCTTGGTTAGCAGGCATAGCTGCTAACCACTATGCCACCAGAGTTTCTAAATAGTGATAGCACTGGATTAAAAATCATAGAATAAAAGACCCATTAGTCTATATTAATATTAATAATTAATTAAATACATAAATAAACCAGGAACTTATTATACTTATTAAATGTAGGTATGATTTAAAAAAACAGAAAATTAGACAACACTATAAAATAACTGACTGGTACTCTTTAGAAGTGTCAAGGTCATTAAAAATAGGGAAAGACTGAGCAGGGTCCCAGTTTGGAGGAGGCTAAGAAGACATGACAACTAAATGCCTTGTGGACTTTTGGGAAAGGAGTAGGTATTAGTGGACAACCTGGTAAAAAATTGTGAAAGTATTGATCTGTATAAGCATACCATTGTACTGATGTTAGTTTTGTAGTTTGATAATTGTAGCATGGTTGTATAAGACACTAACTGCAGGGAAAGATGCACTATTTCTGCAGATTTTCTGTACCTTTAGAATTATTTAATAATAAAAAGTTAACAATAAAGACGATTGCCAGCCCTCATCTCAGGCTTACTAAATCAGATTTTTTCAGGGTGGCATGACCTAGAATTCTGTGCCCGGGAGCCCTGTGTATGAGGCCACATATTGAGGAAGGGCTCGTCAGGATGTGAAACTAGTTCTGCCAGATGCCAAAGTCCATGGTCTTCACCATCAAGGCAGCTGCCTAACAGGAACTTAAGGCAAGTGGAACTTCTGTTTAAAGCAAAACAAAATGATGTTTCAGATTAAAAAGAAGAAAAACAAAAACTTGATGTAAGTACATTTTGTTCTTTAAAATATATGGCAATATGTGGGTGGGATGACTGAATAGAACTCAAGACCTCCTGACCATAATTCCTAAATCATAAATAGGGTGTATGATTACCCTAACAAAATATTGTATGTGCAAGGTATAGTACCAAAGCTTGTATTGTGAATAGGAGCTCAAAACTACACTTGTACATGTTACTGATGTAAAGTGTAGCCAAATTATAAACGTTCAGTGATATACCAGGCTGACAATTAAGTTCCCGAACTCGTTCTAGAAAAAAGGGTTACATACCTCACTGCTAAATGTCACTGCAGTCACCTTCAAAGTACTCCCCTTGGAAAGCCATGCACCAATGACACCATCCTTCAAAGCAGTTTTGGAACTCTTTCTGGAAGGACCATCAGAACTGTCATCGTATTACCCTTGATGTTCTTAATGTCATCAAAATGTCTTTCCTTTCAATATTTCCTTTATTTTCAGATAAAAGAAAAAGTCATCAGGAGCCAGATTAGGTGAGTAGGGAGGGTGTCCCAACATAGTTATTCGTTTACCGGCTAAAAACTCCCTCACAGGCAACTATCCAATTAAGTTCTCGAACACGCCACTGTACCACCACGCGCAATGGCCATTCGGGAAAGAGTTTCAAATTGTTTTGAAGGGTGGACTGGGTGCTAGTGTTGGTGCATAGCTTCCCAGGGGGAGTACCTCGAAGGTGACCATTGTGATATTCACCAACGAGGTGTGAAGCACTTAGAACAATTAAGTTCATGGACTCAATTGTGCCACCTTGTATATATCTTGGATGAAATAAAAAGAGCTAAAGTAGATTCTTAATATCATTAGTCAAGTGTGTGAAAAAAGTTAAGACCTGTTTTGATTGCCTTGTCTCCTATTTGGCATAGTATACCTCTTAAATGGCTTCAGGGTTTGGCAAGCAGCGCTTCCTGGCAGGCTGGCATTACCCTTACGTGGAGGACTGGTTGCCAATGAGCTGCGGCTAGGAGGGTTATCGAAAGGCCTCCCAGCCCCAAGTCTTCTTCCTTCTCATTAACATTTGCGTCAGGCGTCATGTTGGTTTCTGAAGACATAAAATGGAAATGGCACAATCCCTGCTGTCAAGTAACACCAGTATTAGTTTGGATGAGGGGATTCTGGATGGTTCAGAGCTGGGAAGTAGATAAGTGAAGGCACAAGAAGGGAAAACGATTGTTATTTAGAACAAGAACTATACGTGACCATTTTTACCCACTACGAGACCAACAGTATCATTTACTCAGATAAGAATACTCTTTTGCTTCAAAACGGAATTTGAACTCTTAGGAGTGACGGACCCCTTCTCCTCCTTAGGACTGAGGTCTGGAAGGAAAGCGGGAAATTCAGAGAGCTGAATGCCCTGCTCAGTCAAGTAACAGACTTTGGACACTGTGACTCAGGGCATCAAAGGCAAACCTGAAGCAAGTCTGAGCGTAGAAATGGGGTGCGACCTGTGCTGACATGACATAAGTACCTCCTCTGCGTCTCCCCAAGTGTGCCAGAGGAAGAAAAAGTTGAACCGGTGGGAGTGGGGGGCAATTGCTACATATGGGAGTGAAGAATCACAGTATCACACCGCAGAAAGAGCAGTACCAGTTACTGTGGAGTTGACTGACGGCGATCTTGTGTGTCTGAGAACTGTGCTCCAGTGTTGCCTGTGGTCTGGAAGCTGATTACCAGCTCTAGGTGGACCCAAACCTCCAATCTCCTGGCTAGCAGCCGAGCGTGTTTACTGCTTACACCAAGAGGGGACTCCATGTGAGGCAGAGTCTGATGTCATAGGACTGCAGAGGAGCTCCACCTTGCTGTGGTGGGAGAGGTCAAGGGCTGCAGGTCTGAAAACAGCACAGGCTGCAAGATGTCTGAGGTTAATTCTGAAACATGAGTGAGAAAGAGTTCATCAAATGCATGAGGAGAAAAGAGCTTTCTAGAAAGAGAGCCCATGCATTAGTGAGTGAACACTACCCTCCTCAAGGTTTTGTCTTCGGATCCGACTCGAGGCACTTGGCTTGGCTTGGCTTTGGGTTGAGATACTGCATCTACATAGGGATCTTGTAGAAATACAAATAAGTATTGGGATCTTGTAGCACTAGTTGAAGAGAAATATCTCAAATGAGTTTTGCGAAAGGAAGAGAAAAACCAGGGTGTTCAACTCTGGGAGGTCAAGCCTCATCCTTACTCCTGCCCGCATTTTGGGCTGAAATGCGGGTCCTGAGTAGCCAGGGGTTTACAGAAGCATAGTGGTGCTGACGGAAGGGATGGTAGAAGACAGGCCCCAAAGCAGACTCTGAACACAGACATTACCTCCTGAGACATGCTGGCTTGAACCAAAGGCCTTCTTTGTTTAGAGGGACAGTGACTAATGATCTGACCACTTCAAACTATAACTGTGTTTGAAATAAACAAGATGCAGAACTAAAAAGCATGATAGCAGCAATAAAATGGCTGGTAGTTTCTGTAAGCTTTACATGCAATTTCTCATTTAATCCTTACCATCATATGGTAAGGATCTTTAGGGCAGAGACCCTGGACACCAGTCAAGACTTTTAACCCCTAGCTGGAGTCCTGGTGGTGCAGTGGTTAGGAATTACAGCCAAATGACAACCAAAAGTTTGTCCGTTTGAATTCACCAGCTGCTCCTTAGAAGCCCTGTGGAGTCCTACTGTCCTATATGGCTGCTATAAGTTGAAATTGACTCCAGCAGCAGGTTTTTACATTTTAAAATTGTGTGTCGCTGCCTCCCTGGGAATGGAGGAGTCAAGCCAAGGTTTAGGTGCGATCTTAGTGCTTGCATGGGCACTAAGTGTCTTCTGTGCATTTTCCTCTTGTCATTTTTTATGAGATGCTGCTGCATTGGGCTGTCCTGTGTGATGACACCCCCAGGTCCTGCTCATTAACTGCCAGGTGCTCTCCCGTCATTGTGACCACAGGGTGTTCATTTCACAATGCCCTCTGGGAGTGCCCTCCTGACTGAGAGTGACAGTTAGGCTCAGAGGGGCAGGACCTGAGCAAAGCAAGCCTGGTGAGTCTGTATAAGTTCCTTATTTTAACTTCCCCAAGCCTCAGTTTCCTCACCAGGATAATGAGACCAGTTCTCCAGATTGCACAGGACAGTGAGGAGGAGGCAACAGAGGTGAGAGTGCTCTGAAACAAAGGCGAATTTCGTGCCAGACATAAAGAAGAGGAAGAAAGCATTCCTACCTCCTAGGAACTCACAGTCTAGGTGAACAAGGTGGCTTGTTATGTAGTCTTGAGCTAGCCACTTACCTTTTTGTGTTACAGGTTAAATTGCTTCCTTCTCCCAAAATGTATTGTAAATCCTAAACCCTACACCATCTGAGAACAGGTTTTTGTTATGTTAATAAGGCATATGACCATAGAGTGTGTCTTAAGCCAATCATTTTTCAGATATAAAAGGAAGAGATTTAACACAGAAAGGAGGACGTGTGATTGGGGAAAGATTAGAGGTCACCAAGAAACATAGGAACACAAGCTGAAAGAGACAAGGATTTCCACCCCAGAGTAGATAGAGAGAGTTCCCTTAGCGCTGGTGTTCCGAATTTGTACTTCTAACCTGGGAGAAAATAAATTTCTGTTCTTTAAAGCCACTCACTTATGGTATTTCTGATACAGGAGCACTAGATAACCAAGATACTTTGAGTTTCAGTTTCCTCATCTGTGTAATGAGAATAATTATTGAACCTTGGACACAGAGTTGTCTTTAGAATTAAATTAGTTACTATAAGCTTTCACAATAATGTTTGCTATATAGTAAACTGTCAATAAACCTTAGCTGTCATCATCGTTATCATCATTCTCCTTTTTATTATTTTCCTTAATGAGTTACTGGAGATTAAGGCCCAGATTAGGGTATCACTCATGTGTTGAATCAAGGCTAGGTCTGGTAGTTTAGTGTTCTTTATATTCAAATTCAGTATCAGTCTCCTTGGCTGACCTTCCTCTCTGGTTTGATAAGAACTTGATTTGGCTGGTTATTGGGCCACATAGAGTTTTGTCAGTCCATAGCTTCCAGGGGAACAAAGAAGTATCTGCAATGTAACCAACCAGCCAACTGCCTTCGAGCTGATTCCCACTCATGGTGACCCCATGTGTGTCAGAGTAGAACTGTGCGTCACAAGGTTTATAAAGCTGATTTTTTGGAATTTGATTCTTCCGAGGCACGTTTCCAAAACAGAACAGAACAAAAAACCAAAACCCAGTGTTGCCGAGTCAATTCCAACTTATCGAGATGCTACAGGCACCTTTGGGTGGCTTCAAATTGCCAATCTTTTGGTTAGTAGCGGAGCGCATTAACCATTTACACCACATACATCCTCAAAGTAATTGGTTAAGAAGGAGCTTTTTCTGGCCAGCACCACCATCTAAATTCTCTCTCTTCAGTTTGCCAGTTTGGACAGTCATTCAAGTTTATGTCCATGGCACTTGAGATTTCTTTAAGAGGGACAGACAGACAATGCATATACAGAGACATGTCCCTACCCCTTACAACGTGTTAGCTGCTGTGAAAGCACTGACCAGCCCAGTCACCTATTTTCTATCCTGCTGGGTCAGGGATTTCATTGTCTGACCTTTTTTTATTCCCTTTTCATTACTACACAATGAGCTATTTCACTCTGTGGAGAGAACAGAACACCTGTTGTAAATCTTTGAGGATTTTGTTTTGTGCTGTCTTTCAAAGCCAAACCAGAAACCCCTACTGGCAAAACCAGCTATGCCTCATATTTAAACACAAACTATAAAGTGTCAAGGGAAAGAAAAAGTGACTCGGCCAAGGAAAACAGTACCCTGGGCCTGGAATCTGTTTTTAAGATTTATAAGCTGAATGTAAGTCACACTTTAATGAATATTAAATGAAACTCATCTTATTTGGGGAGAATAGGCTATATTTTCTTGTGAACATTTTAATGGAATGCCTCTTTTCTGAAACTTGAGTTGTCTCCTCAAAATGATACACATTTAAGTATGTTAGAATAAATCATGAGAGAGCTATAAAATACATGATGGTTTGATGCCAAGGAAATTATTTATCTTTCCTCTAAAATGTGTCATGTATTTAAACAGATATGCTTCAAGAGCAGAATAGGGAAAGAAAGCAATGTCTTGTATTCCAACTTACTTTACCCTTGGTTTGAGGGAGTAGTGGTTTTTAATACCTGCCCCAAATTTGAAATAGGGAGTCAGGATGAACCCTAACAGATAAGTGCAAAATGTCTATCCCTGGTGCCCTCAGTACGTATCATAAGTTCCAAATTCTCCAGTTCTATGGCCTTGGGGAGGCCCATTTTCACTTCCCTACCACTTCTACCCCCAAATGTTACCTGGAAAATATTTGACGCTTAGCAGAAATACGGTCTTCTGGAACGGTATTTGCATTTAAGTTTTCTCCCTTAGTGGGGAAGGAAGGGCTGTGTATTTGGGAATATTCAGGAGTGGAGAATGGCTTGTGTGCTACTATGAGGCCGAACAGGTTCCAGTGGTGCTTCTAGATTAAGACAAACTAGGAAGAAAGGCCTGGTGATCTACTTCTGCAAAATCAGCCAGTGAAAACTGTGTGATCATAATAGTCCAACCTGAAACTGATTATGAGAGTGGCATAGGAGGGGCCAGTGTTTAAGTCTGTTGTGGCTGGGGTTGCCATGAGTTGGTGGGGAACTCAACAGCAGTTAACAAGAAGAGAACTATTGGTGCTTGTTGGAGAGGAGGGCAGAGATCCCTATCTCAGAGGCACCCACCACGTCAGTCCTCTGGGCCTCCTGAAAGTATAGAGTGCAGTGGTGTTGGGAAAGGCTGATGAGTTGGCTTCCCAGTGTTTCTGATGTCCCACTAACATGCTAAGTAGGAGCCTACCTGTGTGGGGGAGAGACAGGTGCACAAACAAATCGAGAACTGAGATGAAGCCGGCCTGACAAAGAAGTGAAAAGAAGTATCTGTTAGAAACTTTCCTTCTGGCCAGGGAAACTTGTTCGGGAAAAGAGGATATGATTAACAGAGTGTGACAGACACAGACCCTCAATGGTAATGATTTTTCTAGTTACCTGTGCTGCTGTATGAGACATACAACACGCAGGTGGCTTGAAAGAATGGACATGTTTCCTCACCATTCTTGGAGGCTAGAAGTTCAAATTGGGGCCTCAGCCATGCTGATTCTTTCTGTGTGGGCCTCTCTCCTGGTTTCTGGTGTCTGCCAGCAATCTCTGGAATTCCTTTGTAGACAGGTCCTTACATGGTGTTTGCTTCCTCCTTTGTGTTTGTCTTTGTATCTGTTTTCCCCCTTTTTATAACTCAGAAGTGATTAGGTTTAGAACCCACCCTATTTTGGCAGACCTCATTCACATAATAACAGAATACACCCTGTTTCCAAAAGGATCATGTCCACAGGTACAGGGACCTTGTGGTGGTGGGGAGGACAGACAATTCAATCTATAAAAGCACTGTGTTCAAACTGAGAAGAACTTGATTGTAGAGTAGCTGATTATCCTAAGGTGGCTCTTCCAAAATATTGTTTAAATTTTCTAGAACAACGTCAATTTAAGAGGCCACATACATAGTTGTGGAAACCCTGGTGGTTAAGTGTTGGTTCTACCAATCCAAAGATTGGCTTTGGATCTGCCTGGCACTCCTTGGAAACCTGATGGGTCAGTTCTACCCTGTCCTATAGGGTTGCTATGAGTCAGAATTGACAGCAACAGGTTTCGCTTTTATGTATATATGTACAATTATTAACAAAGAAGTTTCAGAGTCAGACTGAAGACAGATCCCTCAAGAGCAGGAATAACACCCATCTTGTTTGTTGATACAGCAGGGGCCTAGCTCTGCTCCTGGCACAGGAGACATACTCAGTGACTATTTGTTGAATGTTGAGGGAATGAAAAGGTGAGTATATGAATGAATTAACCTATTTGAAATCCAAAGCTGTCATATTTTAGCTTTACAGCCTTGAGCAAGTTACTCGAGCTCTCTGAATTTCAGTTTTCCTATTTGCAGAACTGGAAAAATAATGCTTACTTTACAGGATTATTGGAAGAAACAAAACAACCTAACGTCTCTGTAGCCTGCAGCCCAGTGCCTTCTTAAAGGTAAGTTGTCATAGCTGTATTAATGTTCCTGGCTCCCACACTTACAGAGGGTTTGTTTTTCACTGGGAGAGGAGGAGTGGTTGGAATATGGGGGAGTACTTCCTGCTGAGGGGTCCAACAGAGACGAGTGGTGCCGGAGCAGACAACCTGAACAGGAGGTGTCTTCAGAGCTCAGCAGGGAGGCTGCCGTGGATTGACGTCAGCAAACAAAGGAGGAAGGACTGGAACAGTCTCTGAAAAACGATGTCAATTTAGACAGGAGACTGGCCTTCAAAAAGTCATGAGTCTGTCTGACCTCAAAGCTCAGGCCATTTCTACCACATCCTGACACATACACCTACTCACATAAAGAAACGAGATGATCTAGAATGCTTGTGTGTGTGTGCGTGTGTATTAAAGGCCCAGAAGGCATGGTCTGGTTTGTGATGAAGACAAACAAAGGCATGGGGAGGCTGGTGGCAGAAAGGGAGAGGTGGATGCTAACTCAGGTCAAGCCTGCTGGCTTCCCTTCAGCTGAGGCCTCACCTGTGGCCTTACCTGTGGGAAGCAGGACTGAACGTGCTGACACACATGGGCAGTCCAGCTCTTAGGCTGACTCATCCTCTCTGGAGAGAAGTATTTGCCATCACATAGTCTCCTGCACCCTTTGGAGCCAGTTTTTATGGCCTTTATAATTTATAAAGTATCCTCTAAAAGGCAATACATAAAATTGAGGAAAGGAGAAGTAACAGAAAAAGTTGGTAGCATGAATTTCTATCAGTCATTTGTTGAACACTCATAGTATGTCAGGCATTGAGATAAGTGTTTTGTATACATCATGCCTAGTTTTTACAACTGCCTTGTCCATTTTACGGATGGGAAAGCCAAGGCTAGTGAGGTTAAGTAACTTGGTTTTTGTCTTAGTTATCTATTGCTACTGTAAGAGAAATGCAACAACTGTGTGGCTTTAGGGAACAGACATTTGTTTTCTAATTATTCTGGAGGCTAAAAGTCCAAACCAAGGACTCAGCTGTGTGGATTCCTTCTTTTTATGTATTCTCAAACATTCTTTGTTCTTGGTGGTCGTCACAAGCCATCTGTATTTTTCAGTGTCAATTTCTATGTCTAATTTACTTCTTCTTTGTAACTCAGAAGTGATTAAGTTTAGGATACACCCTACAGTGATGTGGCCTCACTACAAAACAAAGAGAGCGTACATCTTGATAGGATTATAACCACAAGTTAGGGGTTAATTAGGATTCCAACACATAGTTTTGGTGGAGGGAGGGGCATAATTCATTCCACAACAGTAAATTGTGAAGGTGAAGGCAGGATTCAAACCCAGGTCTTCCTGAGTTTGAAACGTGTGCTTTTAATGCATGTGAATATTCAAAGTTTAAATGAACCCCTCGTTCTCTCCCTTTGTCTTCTTCCTTCTACCATTACTTTTTGTACTGCAGCTGAGTTAACTCAATGGGTAAGGGATGCACTGATGGGAAGTAATCAAGTGCTGTCCCAGAGGCACTGTGATCAAGAGGCACTGGTGACATCCAGGTCAATAAAAGGAGTGAACATTTTTGAGCCTTTAGCACCATGCCAAGAGCATCACATTTACAATTCTCATTAAACCGTCATAACAGGCCTGTGGATGAATCACGTGGGGTGGGATTAGCACAAGCCCTTTCCAAACCCACTGCCAACATCTCTCCAGGGTGAGATGCATCTCACAGGCTTCCATGCCAGATGCCGAAGAGAAATGCAGTAGACAGTGTGATTGTGGGTCCATAGCATTCTCCCCTGGGCCACAAACTCCTGGTGAAGGAACGTTCTTCCTCACAAATGATTTACCAGTGAACATACATTGACGGTCAATGTGATCCCTAAGCCGGGTGGGGCAGCGATTTTGGTGAGGCCACATCCCACCTTGTTATCGTCTTCCTTTCAATAGCAGTAATATAATATCAGCTAATATTTGTTGAGCTGTTTCTAAGTGCCAGGCACAGTCCTAGTCATTGAACATACATTCTCTAATCCCTACAACTGCTCTCTGGGGTAGAGGAAGGGAACTGAGAAAAAGAAGCTAAGTCCATTTGCCCAATGTCTCATGGTGAGCACATGACAAGGGCCCTCATTTGAAACTAAGAATGTTTGATTGTAGAGACCAGATATTTGATAAGGAGGTCTGCAGCTGGTAATCTCTAATAGACCATAAATTCTTAGAGGAGTGTTGTGTTTTATTCAACTTTATAATGCCCATATGTGTACGTAGTTGTCGTTGACTTCACCCAAGTGGGCCCACACACAATGGAAAGAAACGCTACTCTTTTTGGTATTGTTGGCATGGCTGGTTGGGTGTTGGGCCTTTGTGACCCATATGGTTTCCATGGACTAATTTTTAGAAGTAGATCACCAGACCTTTCTTCCTACTTTGTCTGAGTCTGGCAGCTTAGCTGAAACCTCTTCAGCATCATGGCAACAGACAAGCCTACACTGACGGATGGGTAGTGGCCACACAGGACATGCATTGACCAGGAATCCAACCTGGGTCTTGTGTGAAAGGTGAGAATCTCACCACCATTGCCCGCACATAGGTAGTAGGTGCTCAGTAATACTTATTACTCAGTAGGACCGCAGAAAGGTGATTATTTTCAGGTGACTGAGTAGGGCCTGGAGCATAATGTTTGTGATGAGTGATTTTAACTGACTTGGATTCAGGCCAGGGTTATTTTCCTGTTCTACATCTGGCCTCACTGTGTTCCTTTTGGCAAGTCAGCTTCAGTTATTATAGCTGTTTCACATTTACTTTTCCCGGCAGAGTTTGCTGCCTTAGCACTCTGCTCACGTTTCACTTATAACTAAGCCCACCGCTAACAACCTGCACAGACCTCTTGACTGTGTGAACAATGTTTGAGTTCCACAGAGGGCATCTGCTAGTTAGAATTCCATACGGGCTGCTTTCTGGCCTGTGAAGAGCTGACTGAGGCTGCGGTAGGCATTGTTTCTTCAGAGGAGAAGGCCTGCAGCTCTTGATTCCTCTCAGAGCCCGGCTTTCTTCCACTGGGACGGTGTCAGCTGCACGTACTTCCTGAGAGAGACTCTAAGCTGGTTCCCGGGAGCTTCCTGTCGGCCAGCTGCTGCGATGCGGTTGGCAGATATCAGGAGTGGCCAACAAACATACCTGCCTCAGAGGTCAGAGTACTTTGAAGTGCAGCAGCAATGTCACACTTCAAAGAACCCTTCCTGCAGCTGTCACCTGGCTATCTCGATGGCTCAGAAAGTTAATATACCACATTGAAATCCTGTCCTCCCACCTCCAGCCAACACCTGGGGAGCTAAAGTACATGTTCCTTTGGTGCCGAGAATTTGAAAGCATTGTTCCTAATTTATCTCTGTGCCCTGTGACTTTCAATAAAGACCCATTGTGAATATCCGTCCAACAGTAAAATGAGTAAATGAGCTGGATTTTTCTCCTCTGAATTGGAATTATTTAGTAATGAAGTATTTGCAATTATTGTTAGCGGGAGTTTAATTATAGGATGACTGTAAAAAATTAGCGAGGCTTTGTACAAGTGGGGCACGTTTTATCTGAGGATCACAATGTATTGTATGCAAATTAACAAACTCTCCTCATGACTTTGCTCAGCATACAGGCTTTTACTGTTTTAAACTTCCCTTCAGTATCCAGTCTAGCACTCTGGGGCTGCGGTAAGAAGTCAAACTTTCTTTATAAATTGCAGCAAGCTGAGTGTAGATTAGATCCAAAAAAGGACTTCCTGGTTGTGATGCTATTAAATGCTTGTGTAAATTACTGTGGCAGTTTTCAAAGGCTTGTAAAAAGAGGACTTCCTGCCATTTTGATGGCTCCCTTTTTATTGTAAAACCAAATCATCCGACAGAACAAACTAGGCCTTTGATTTAAACAGAAACAAAGCATCAAAGAATAGAAAAAAAGGGTTAGAGTGGATGAACCAGGAAAACTAAAATCTTGAGGGACTGTGCCATACCCAGTTAGCTCAGCTTCACTGAGCATCACAGAGGCCAAATTTTGCTTGGAGTAGCCTCTGTTGCTGTTGCAAGTTGTGAATTTAGGCTTTGGTTCTCTTTCCCTCCCACCTTTCACCTACAATTTCTGATAAAGGTAACTTTTATGGACTCTCTTTCTTTAAAAATAGGATAGAGAAATATCTGCATATGTATGTTTAGGGTGGAGTTTTATTGCATATTTCTGTGTAGAGATGACAGATGACTCAAACCCCACACCCTAATAGCCCCTTTATACTCTGTCTATACGGCTTTTTTTTTTTCTTCTACGCACTCTCCTTGGACAGGAAGAGAAAAGGTTTGGAACACAACAGAGTCTTTGCAAATTTGCTACAACCTTTCTGGTAATAATCTGACTTACCCTTTGTTTCCTGTTCCTGGATCTCCTTCCTCTCCCAGTTTATTACCAGTTGCCGTGGAGCTGACTCATAGTGATTCTTTGTATGTCAGAGCAGAGCTGTACCCCGGAGAGTTTTCATATGCCAAGTCTTTATCCTGAGGGACCTCTGGCTAGACTGGACCTTCCAACCTTTCAGTTAGAGATGAGCACATTAACTGTTTGAGCTACCCAGGAACATCCACAGTTTATTAGAACTGTCAAAAGTGTTTGTAGGCTTCGGTGATAAACTCAGCAATTTTTTTTCTTCCACCCTTCGGGGCCACGGCCCCTACTCACATCCCTCTGCAGTAGAGAGAGTGAGAGGCCAGAGGGGTTACAAATAAAGGTTTTTGGAATTGGGCTTCTTGGTTCAATTTCTACCACCTATTAAAGCCCACTGACGTTGAGTAAACTCAGACTCACAGGGACCCTATAAAACAGAGTAGAACTGCCCTCTAGAGTTTCCAGGGAGCCCCAGGTGGATTCAAACTGCCAGCCTTTGACCTTTTGATGATTAGTCATCGTACTTAACCGGTGTGCAACCAAGGTTTCCTACCACCCATTAGCTGTGAGAATTTGAGCAAGCTTGTTAATCTTTCTGCCTCAGTTTTCTTGCTTGCCAAATGCCGACAGTAACGATCCCTACTATATAAGGAAGTCATGAGATAATGCATGTAAACAACTTAATAAGCATTTGGGGCATAGTGAAAAATGCCACGATAAATATAATCCTCACTGTTGATTAATTGGACTCTGATAACAAGTGAGGAGAAGTCTTCTACGGGAAGACTCATGCTTATATCTCTTTCCTGGATCCAGTGTATCTTCCATCATTATGGTGTTTTTTTTCCAACAGTTGGTTAGGTCTTATGAATGGTTCATGAAATCAGTTTAAGTGGGTCTTGACAAACCTATAAAAGAAAGAAAGAAAAAAAATCAGTACACTAGGTAGGTGTTACAGATAATATTGTTTTATGAAAAGTTTGTTTCTATTATATTCTTATACTCTATCTGTAGTATGTTATGTGTGTTAAGATTTCAAAAGAAGTATTGCATGGCATATCTGCTGCAAAAGACTTCTTTAAAATGTTAAAAAGCAAAGATGTTGTTTTAAGGCTAAGGTCTACCTTGCTCAAGGCATGGTATTTCATTCACCTCATATGCCTGTGAAAGCTGAACAATGAAGAAGGAAGACTAAAGAAGAACTGATGCCTTTGAATTATAGTGTTGTCAAATAATAATGACTGTACCATGGACTGCCAAAAGAACAAACAAATATGTCTTGAAAGAAGTAGAGCCAGAACGCAGTTTAGAAGTGATGATGGGGAGACTTCATCTTTGTGTACTTTGGACATGTTATCCAGAGGGACCAGTCCCCAGGTAGGGACATCTGGCTCGGCAAAGTCAGCAAAAAAAAAAAAAAAAAGAAAGACCCTCAATGAGATAGACTGACTCAGTGGCTGCAACAATGGGCTTAAGCATAACAATGATTGTGGGCATGGCACAGGACCAGGCAGTGTTTTGTTCTGTTGTGCATGTGGTGTCTCTGTGAGCTGGAACTGACTCAATGGCACCTAACAACAGCCACAACACTTTCAGAGTTATGTATGTATATTTGCACATATGCTTACATATGGTATATTGGATAAAAAAGGAAAATATTTTAATTGGAGAAAAAAAGAAAAACAGAAATTGAAAAAGGTTGCTTGAGTTAAACTTGTGACTCCCAAATATCAAGGGTTATAGAACGACTTATTTCAAAATGATATGATGTTTTAGAAATACGACTAAAAGAGTGATAAATGCAGCCAACTTGGGGAATATCCGTTAAGTGACTTACAAGGCAAACAGGAGAAAAACTAGTTAAGCTTAGTATACACCTTATACATTCTTTGCCAAGTGTTAATACCTTTACTGCAGGAAAAAATGCAAAGTATGCATGAACAGTTAATTCACAAAGAAGGAAATACTTTATAAGTGTAAAACATAATTCCAGTCTTACTAGAAATAAAGGACTACAGAGGGAAACAGTGAAATTAATTTTTTACCTATTAAATTAGCACCTCAGTTTTATGGTAATGCCCCATGTGGAGAAAATTATAGGGAAATAGATGCCTAGACACAAGACTAGTGGGAATAAATACTGCTCTCACTTCTCTGAGGGAGAAATTTGGCAATCTCAATCAGAAGCCATAAAAATGTGTATATTCTTTAAGATGACAACTCTGCCTGAAAGACTGTCCTAAGGCCATAAAAAGTCAGATGCACAAACGTGGAGCAGCAAGGATGCGCACTGCATGACTGTTAGCTGTGGTGAAAAACCGGAATTGAAAGCACCTTTTTCTCAATAGAAGAGAATTGATAAAGTGAACTTGGGTGCTCTGCTGCAATAAAATAAGGGTCAGTCATTAAAAATGGTACTGTGGTAAGGTTCTGGCTTAACTCCCTTTGGCTGGAGCCTGGTTCCCTTCAACAAACCCCGCCTCAAATGGAGGATTTTTTTTTCCTTTGGACACCAGACTTCTTTTAAATTAGTTAACTACTTAGACTTTAAGTTTCCAAACTGCGAAAGTGTGGTAGATCGAACATAGACATTGCTACCTTGAAAAGTTGGAATGTGATTAGATTTTAGTAGTTTCCAGTGTAAAAGAAATTATGGTTCCTCTTGCATGAGCTGAGTAGTCCATGCCTGCTTTGCCATTCTTCTTCAGAGGCCTAACCACACCTAATTAAGTTCTGGCCTCCTGCGGGCATCCTGATGCCAGGGTCCAGCATTCCAAACTGTAAGCTGTTGGTACACCGTTGTAGCTCTCTTGTCTGGACTCTGAGCCGGAGCTTGCAGGCACTTACAGGCTATCTGCATGCTGCCCACCTGCCTCGCTGCAGCCCCCTGGAAGCTGTGGGAGTTTTAGCATCATTTACTCTCCCCTGCCTAGCTAGCCATTGGCAGTGGGTTTCGGCCTGACTAGCAACCCAGAGAATAGAAGAGTTTGGGAATCCATTTAATTTTCCTTTTTGTTTTCCTTGTACCTATTGAGCCTGGCCCACGAATTAGAAGAAAAAGGATATGGATTAAGAATTAGGAAATGAATCTTTAACCAGGCTTATATTCTAGTTACACCATTAATTTTGGCACTAGAATTGAGTTTTCAGGTTTTATGAATGGCCTGCGTTTGGCCGTTGAATTCAAGGTGAGGGTGGGGTCAATGACCGCGGTCTCAGGTTTCTTGCCCTTCCTTACGGGATTGTTTGAAAAATAAATTAGCTGAAGCCTGTGGGGCAGGGTTAGGAGCTCGTTAGTGACAATTATGTGGAAGCTCCCTGCCCACTGTCCTCTGCCTCCTCATATCTTCCTACACTGGAGTTTCCCCTTGGGGCTGAGGCAGCTAATTATTTCAGGCTGGTGTGGGAATTTAGTTCTGAAGATTGAGTGGTAGATCAAAACATGGATTGTTCAGACCCAAAGGAGTCCCAGTCTTTACCTCATTAAGTGTCTTTGTGGCATTTCTCTTTTTCTCCTGCTAGCTACTACTCCACCCACACCCCACTGGGACACTGCCCCTGATGAAACCGTTTTCAGAGTATCATGTGGTTTGTGGGAACTGAATGAATTGCTTCAAGACCTACTGTAAAAATAAATCCTGGCACCAAGCCCAAAAGAAGTCACTGGGAACCCAGTCTGAACCGGGCAGCAAGCCCAGGCCAAGCTCATGAGACATTTACACGCTAGGCCTTTCCTTTCCGTTCCGTCTTCAAGGGACCCTCTTGTGTGCGCACCACAGGTGAGAGCCGTGTCTCCGAGGTTGGTGCCCTGGGTTCCTACAGCAGAGCAGGGGGGTCACTAGCATGTCCCAAAACACACCATAAAAGTCTAGCCCACCATTAAATGACAAAATCCTCAGCCCAAAGCCTTTTTGCAGTGGCTTATTTTTCTCTTAAATTCTCTTCCGAGTTTTTGCCAATTTACCA
The DNA here is from genome assembly GCA_028571685.1 of Heterohyrax brucei. Lineage (NCBI taxonomy): Eukaryota > Metazoa > Chordata > Mammalia > Hyracoidea > Procaviidae > Heterohyrax > Heterohyrax brucei. The sequence continues at coordinate 139,695,688 of CM053142.1, read as the reverse complement.
CTAATGTCTAATTTTTCCCTCTGAGAGGAAGTATAAGTAGGCAAAAGAGAAGTCATTTCATTTCTTGCATCATTTGTTGGAGTGTCTGGTCCTTGGTTCAGTGTTGATGGGAGTTTTGGAAGAGCATTTTTAACACAGTAGATTAAGAAGGGTGGGGGGAAGACCCAGGAGAGAATTTGGAATTGGAAGATAAGACTCAAGGGGAAGTTAGAGTGTTTATTTTGTTCTGAGGATAGTCTGGCTTTTTTATAAAATAGGGTGATTGCTAAGACAGGCAAGTAAGTGGTCATCTGGGCACAGAGAAGTCAAGACAGTGTGTTATGTGCGTTTAAAAGAAGCATTTCTCTCTCAGATGAACATTGTTGGATGTTAGTGTGGCATGGTGTGGCTTTCTTCTTTACATTTGTCTAAAAGCAATATAGTGATTTGTGCCAGAGTGCAGAGCAAGGGATGGGGAAAGGCTTTAATCAGTAACCCTTCTGATCTCTACTAGAATAAACTCATTGCTGCTGAGTCAAGTCCAACTCATATCAACCATATAGGATTCCAAGGATGTAATCTTTACAGAAGCAGACAGCCACATCCTTCTCCCATGGAGCAGCTGGTGCATTCAAACTGTTGACTTTCTGGTTAGCAGCTGACCACTTACCCACCACACCAGCAGTGTCTCTTTCTACTAAAACAGAGAGGCATCTCAGTGTCTCATGAGACAGGGGATTGTTGTTTCGAACTAGGAATGAGAAGAAACCAAGTTATAGTTAGCTTCCAGAAATTGCTTTCAGGTTCCCAGACTCGGGTGTTGCCTTTCAATAATTACCCTTCTTCTGATATTGTAGAAATAGAATCTAATTTATTTATTTTTTTAAAAATGCAGCTTTAGAGGTACTAAGAAATTCCAAACTTGGAAATAGAGCAAAGAGACGTATTCTATCAATGTCATGTTGGAGAAATATTTTAAAGACCTCCCAGGATTGTAAAATTGTTTATGGAGAACATATTGTTGAACACACTACTATGGACAGGGTCCAAACATGAAGTTACATGTTTGTGTTTAGATACTTGTCTGATTGAAACAATAGCCTCAAAAATTATGGTTTCAGAGCCCTCAAAGGCATTTACCGGTTTTTGTGTTAAATGAACAGTCTTCTTTGAACATTCTTTTTTCAAATTTCTATAAACACTCAGGTTCCCAAATGCCTTGCAACCAGCTTTACCATCCCACCAGCTCCCTTCTCAACAAATTGAGTGTGGGTTAATGGGTGTTTATTCTGCATTTGCAGGAGTCGTGCTTTTAGCTATTTAAACAGTGCACAATGACAGTGGAGTTTTTTGTTTGCTAAGTAAGATTTCTTGTAATATCTTCACTTTTGCTTTTTCACTGATGCTGACTGGTGTCCTGATTTTACCAACATTTGTTTTTATGGAGGCCTCATTTGTAATGGCCCTAAATTCTTCAAAAACAAGTAATTTCCTGATGTAGATCAGGGTTCAGATCTGTCCCTGTTCTCAATAGATGTTAAAGTGAATGAGATTTCTTCACAGCAATGCTAGATTTTTATCTAAATAGAAAAATTCATGTTTATGTAGTGCAGTACTGATTGTCAGTGAATGGATCTTGTTTGTATATAGTTTTTGCACACTTTTATGCTAAAGGTTATATCTACCCACACAAATGGTATGGGAAAACCCAAAAAACAACTGAACAGGTTTGAAAGAAAATAAGAAAGTATCCTGAACTATGACAGTTGAATTCAGTTAGAATTATTTATTTGTTGCCTGAATACCCTAGTCCTTAAGTAACAAACATTTTGAACTAAACGACTTTTTAGTGTGATACAGTTACATCTTAGACACTTTGGAGATACAGAGTTATGTCAAAAAGTGTTCTTAATTGCACATGTGAGTGCGTGCATGCACACAGGCACATATACACAAATAGGCGTGGAAAGCTGTGGCAATTGAAATGCTAGACATAGATCTACAACCATTTGCTTTCTCAGTTTCCTCCATTCAGACAAGTAAGATCCTTTACGTGAGCAAGTACCTAATACGCAGAAAGGAAATGCATTTGCTCTGAACACTTAAACCTGTCTAGCAGCTACAAATAAAACTTGTGAAGAGTGAGCTCCAACTGTTCGTTTCATGTTTCAATGCTGAAAACTCAGAGTAAGAGTGCTTAGCGTTGCTAAGATTGTTTCTGGGCCCCTGAAGACCATTAGCGATACTGTTGCTGTTGTCTGGAGCCCTGGGGTTCATTCAGACTCAGAGTAACCCTGCAGCTATTGTGTCAACCCATCCTCATGGAGTCTTCTTCTTTTTCATCTGCCCTCTACCAAGCATAATGTCCTTCTCCAGGCACTGGTCCCTCCTGATAACATGTCCAAACTAAGCAAGATGAAGTCTTGCCATCCTTACTTCTAAGGAGCACGCAGATTTTTACTTCTAAGACAGATTTGTTTGTTCCTCTGACAATGTACATGCCAGCCAGCCAAGTGCCGTCGAGTCAATATACAATACTATAGTTAATATTCTTTGCTGACACCATAATTCAAAGGCATCAGTTCTTCAGTCTTATTCATTGTCCAGCTTTTGCATGCATACGAGGTGATTGAAAATACCATGGCTTGAGTCAGGGCACACGTTAGTCCTCGAAGTGACATCTTTGCTTTTCAACACTTTAAAGAGATCTTTTGGTGGAAACTTTGGTGGTGTAACGGTTAAGTGCTGTAGCTGCTAACCAAAAGGTCGGCAGCTCAAATCCACCAGGTACTCCTTGGAAACTCTATGGGGCAATTCTACTCTGTTCTGTAGGGTTACCATGAGTCAGAATTGACTTGAAGGCACTGTGTTTGGTTTGGGTTTTTGAAGAAGGTTTACCTAAAACAATACATCATTTGATTTGTTGACTGCTGCTTCTGTGGGTGTTTATTGTGGAACCAAGTAAAATGAAATCCTTGACAACGTCAGTATTTTCTCTGTTTATTATGATATTGAATACTGGTCCAGTTGTGAGGATTTTTGTTTTCTAGGCTGAATTGCAGTTCATACTGAAGGTGGTAGTGTTTGACCTTCATTAGTAACTACTTCAAGTCCTCTTAACTTTCAGCAAGCAAAGTTGTGTCATCTGCATATGGCAGGTTGCAGATGAGTCTTCCTTCAATTGTTTTTTCTCCCATTTAAAAAATTGTGTATCAGTGAAGTTTGTACTCAGCAAATTAGTTTGTCATTAAACAATTAATACATGTTGTTTTGTGACACTGGTTGCCAACCCCGCAGTGTGTCACCACTTACCCGTACTCTGCTTCGGGTTCTATATTTCTGTCTGTGCAACATTCTTGTTCCCTCCTGGCTTCTTGTCTTTGCCCCTGGGCTGGCATGCCCATTTAGTCTCAACACATGTTGAGCTGTAATTGTTTATTTCACGGGCCTGTCTACTCTTTGGCTGAAGGGTGAACCTCAGGAGTGACTTCAGTCCTGAGTTAAAAGGGTATTTGGCAGCCATTCTCTCAGGATTGCACCAGTCTCCACCAGACTAGTAAGTCTGGTCTATTTTTTTTGTGAGTTAGAATTCTGTTCTATATTCAGAGACCCTCTATTGTGATCCTTATCAGAGCAATCAGTGGTAGTAGCTGGCCACTACTGAGTAGGGCTGGACTCAGTCTGTTGGAGGCTGCGGTAGTTACAGTCCACTTATTCCCTTGGACTAACCTACACTTGTGTCTTTGGTTTTCTTCATTCTCCCTTGCTCCAGACAGAGCGGGAGCAGTGGAGTATTTTAGATGGCCACCCCGAGCTTTTAAGATCCCAGATGCTACTCACCAAAGTAGGATGTAAAGCATTTTCTGTATAAACTATGCTCTGCCAATTGAGCTAGATATTCCCTGAGATTATGGTCCCCACTTCTCAGCCAGCAATTTGATCCCTGCGGGAGTTTGGATGTATTCATGAAGCTTTCGTGACCTTGCCTTAGTCAAACTGTGCTGGCTTCAGTAGTATTGTGCACTGTCTTACCTTTCACCAAAGCTGTCACTTATCTATCGTCTAGTTAATGTTTTTCCATCACCGTCCTTCCCCTCCCTTGCAACCATTGTTTGTTTCTGTCATGTAAACCTTTCCATGAATTTTTATAGTAGTGGTCACATACAAAATTTGTCCTTTTGTGATTGACTTATTTTCACTCAGCATAATGCTCTCCAGATTCATTCATGTTGTGAGAGTTTTGCAGACACCTCATTGCTCTTTATTGTTGCATAGTATTCCACTGTGTGTATATACCATAGTTGGTTTATCCGTTTATTTGTTGATGGACACTTAGATTTTTTTTGTCTTTTTACTATAGTGAGTAATGCTGCAATGAGCATGTGTGTACATGTGTCTACTCATATGATGGCTCTTATTTCTCTAGGATGTAGTCCTAATAGTGTGATTGCTGAACCATATGGTACTTCTATTTCTAGCTTTTTTAGGAAATGCTCCCTTGTTTTCCAAAGTGGTTGCACCACTTTTGCATTCCCACCAACAGTGTATTCTTCCAGTCTTGATGACATATTCCTCTCCGTATAGTCCAGCTTCTCAGATTATTTGCTTAGCACACAGATTGAGTAAGTGTGGTGAAGGATACAACCCTGATGCACACCTTTTCTGACTTTAAACCACACAGTATTCCCTTGTTCTGTTCAAGTAATTGTCTTGTGGTCTATGTACAGGTTCCTTATGAGGAATGTTTTGGAATTGTCATTCTTTGCAGTGTTATTCATAATTTGTTATGATCCACACAGTTGAATGCCTCTACATAGTCAAAAAGACATAGGCAAACATCTTTCTGGTTTTTCTCTGCTTTCACCCAAGGTCCATCTGACATCAGTGATGAGATCCCTGTTCTACACCCTCTTCTGATTCTGTTTGAAATTTCTGGAAGTTACTTGTCAATGTAAACAATGTATATACTCTAACCACTTTTGAATGATCTTCAACAAAATTTTACTTGTATGGGTTATCAGTGATAAAACCAAAACCAAACTCATTGCCAATGAGTCAGTTCTGATGCATAGCAAACCTGTAGGACAGAGTAGAACTGCCTTATAAGTTTTCCATGGAATGTCTGGTGGATTCAAACTCCGTACCTTTTAGTTAGCAGCAGTAGCTTCTAACCACTCTGCCAGATTTCCAGTACCAACGATTTTGTTTGATAATTTCCACACTTTGTTGGATTGCCTTTCTTTGGAATGGATACAAAAAATGAGTCTCTGACAGTTCCTTGGCCAAATAGCTGTCTTTCAAATTTCTTGGCATAGATGAGTGAGCACCTCCAGCATTGCATCTCTTTGTTGAAATGTCTTATTGGCTGTTCCGACAGTTCCCAGAGCCTTGTCTTTTGACAATGCCATTAGTGCTGCTTGGACTTTTTCTTTCAGTAGCATCAGTTCTTGATCATATGCTACCTCCTTGAATATTAGCAATGCTGAACAATTTCATTCTGATTTTTCAGTACTGAATCTCTGTAAATAATTTGCAATGCTAAACAGCTTTTTCATTATCAAAGCATTGAAATAATTGCTTGAAGTTTGTTTTTTATCAGTTTTTGTTTTTTTTTTTTTTTAGCTGCCAGAGAGGTTTATACTCTATGCAAATGCATTTCTTTTCTGGGTATTAAGTACTTATTTATATAAAGGATCTTATGTGTCTGAATGGAAGAGACTAAGACAGAGAATGGTCACTTCTCTGTGTCTCTGTTGGATATTTACTGGTAAAGCTCCTCCTGCCTCTTTGTATGTGTGTTTATAGAAATATTGATTTACTTGGAGTACCCATTCTATAGTTAAGTAATCAAGAAAACAAAAATCCTCGCAACTGACCAATAATTATAATAAATGTTGTAAGATCATTATAAAGAGTGAAAAGATGGAAATCATCAAGGATTTCATTTTATGTAATCAATGCCCGTGGAAGCAGCAGTGAAGAAATCAAACAATGGATTGCTTTGGGCAAATCTGCTGCAGAAGACTTCTTTATAGTACTGAAAAGCAGAGGTATTCTAAATAAAACCTGTATATTGGAAAAGATTTGACTTTTGTATATTAAAAAAAAAATTGGTTCAAAGTTGCTGAGAACATTTTGTAAACACACTCTTATCTCAGACTGTCAGTGCTTTGTTGGTCTTCCGCCAACTGATTTTTCCTGCATAAAACAATTGATAATGCGTGACTGTGGCTTCTTTACCTGACCCAACAGTGGCTTATCTCTGTGAGAAGGTTCTACTAGTTCTGCAGGAGTTATTTAAAGTTATCAGAAAGGCTAGATCATTTTAAGCAAGCGATGTTTACAGAGTGCTTTACCCAGGCCTTCCCATCCAGCTTTGATCTATTTGGGAAAACACAAAAGATGGTCCAGAGAGTGCCTGACTCTTAGAACAAGAAAGTTAGCAATTAGGTCCAGCCTTAAAAAAAAAAAAATTATTATTTGAGAAACAATCATTACAGCAATTTGTATTCCTAGCAGAATATACAGAAAAGGATAAGGACCCAAAGGGGCTCAAATGAATCTACAAGATTAAATGCTATCATCAGCCACAAAACTGTGGTTTCTCTTTTATTTAGCAGCTTGAGGAGAGTTTCTTGCAGCCAAACACAATCTGGTAAGTATTCTTAAAAAATGTCCCTTAGATTTTAAAATTAACAAAATGATACTAATTTTAAGATAATAAACAATGATAGAGATAAATTGTAGCTCTCATATATATGTATATATCAGCATTTAGGCAGAATTCTTTTGGTAAGCAGATAGATCTTTAAGTTAGAATAGGTTTTGCTCTGGGGAATATACATACTTACACATACATACACATAAGTGTGTATATATGTATGTATGTGTACATATACACAGACACACACACATACATATATCAAACCAAACTCATTGCTGTGTATTCTAACTCATAGTCCCTACAGGACAGAGTAGGACTGTCCCATAGGGTTTTTAAGGAGTGAGGGTAAGTTCAAACCATCAGTCTCTTGGTTAGCAGCTGAGCTCTTACCTACTGCACCACCAGGGCTCCATATATGTAACTTTTCCTTTAAGGCATTCTTTTGAGTAACAAAAAAAGAGAAAATTATTTGAAGATAACTCTTAAAATACATCTAGCCAAAAAACTCAAATCTGTTGCCCTTGAGTAAGTCCAGCTCCTAGTGACCTTATGGGACAGAGCGGATAGGGTTTCCAACACCCTTAGGTGTTGCAGATTGTCACAGCTGGTGGGTTCAGACCACTGGCTGTTTGATTAGCAGCTGAGTGTTTAACCACTGGGCCACTGGGGCTCCTGTATAACGCAAAAGCAAAACAAAAACACCACACCTGTTGGTCACTGAGTTGATTCTCACTTATAGCAACCCTACAGGACAGAGTAGAACTATCCTATGTGGTTCTCCAAAGAACACCGGGCAGATTTGAACAGGCAGACCTTTTGGTTAACAGCCTAGCTCTTAATGTCTACATCACTAGGATTTCTGCTTAACGCATAGTGGATGCTCAAGATTTTGTTGTGTTTTGAAGAACATCATAAGGCCTTTAAACTGTGGTGCTGGCTGCTCCAGTTAGCTTTAGGCATTAATGTAGCTACTGAAGTGATTTGGTGAGTCTCAGGCTTTACTTTAAAAAATGTTTTATTGTGGTTTAAGTGAAAGTTTACAATCCGAGTCAATTTACGTATAGAACTTGTATATACACCTCTCTGCAATTCTAGCTGCTTTCCACTCTGTGACAGCACCCTCTTCCTTTCCACCCTGTACTTCCTGCATTCATACAACCAACTCCTGTGCCCTCCACCCACCCTCCTGCCTCACCTCTGGACAGGAGCTGCTCCAACAGCCTCCGAGGCTTTATTGAACACACATACAAATTTTATTGCGCTTTCAGTGAAAGTTTATAACTAAGGTCAGTTTCTCTTATGAAGACTTACACACACTTTGTTGTGTGACCCTAACTGCTCTGTCTTCAGTGTGACAGTGTGCTCCTCTTCACCAGTATTTCCTGTTGGGCATATTTTTTACGTGCAGGATATATGCCAACGAAACAAAACAAAAAACCGTCCCCTTGTCGTTGAATCAATTCTGATTCACAGCAATCCTCAAGGACAGGGTGGGCTGCCCATAGGATTCTTGAGGCTGGAATCTTTATGGAAACTGACTGCTACATTTTCTCCTGCAGAGCAGCTGGTGGGTACAAACTGGCAACTTCTTGGTTATCAGCAAGGTGAGTGCTTAACCGCTGCACTTCCAGGGCTCTGCAAGGTATGTAAAACCCACTGTTGTCTAGTTGATTCTGAATCATAATGACCACGTGGGACAGAGTAGAACTGTCCCATAGGGCTTCCAAAGCTGTATATATTTATTTTTTTCACTGTTTTAAGTGAAAGCTTACAATTTGAGCCTGTTGCTCATATAAAACTTACACACACTTTGTTATGTGACCCTAGCTGCTATCCCCACACTGTGACAGCACACTCCTCTGGTCTCTGCCGTTCTTCCTGTGTCCATTCAACTAGCTCTAGTCCCCCTCGGCCCTGTCACCTTGCCTCTCTGCACAGGAGCTGCCCAATGAGTCTGCTGTATCTACTTAACCAGTATCATTTTATGTCTTGCATACCAGGTCAGTCTTTCAGAGTCGACTTCTGAATAGTGTCAGTTCTGGGCAGAGGCCAGGGGCCACGTCTTCCCACGACCCTCCAGTCTGTCAGACCATTAAGCCTGGTTTTTTAACTTGAGTTCTGTACTTCCTAAAGCTGTAAATCTTTATGGAACGAAGTGGTCCTATTTTTCTCCCCTGGAGTGACTGGTGGATTCCAACCACCAATTTTTTGATGAGGTATATAAAAAACCAAAACCAAAACAGCAACAACGACAAAAACCCACCACTGTTGAGTGAATTCTAACTCATAGTGACCCTGTAGGACAACTACCCTATAGAGTTTCCGAGGCACAGCTGATGGATTTGAACTGCTGATCTTTCGGTTAGCAGCTGAGCTCTTAGCCACTGTGTCACCAGGGCTCCCAGGGTACACTAGAAGGATAAATTAGAACTGCAGAGTGCGCAAGGCTGTGTAAATGTGCTTCGGTTTCTACGTACTTGCTTTTGTCCTTCTTCCCCACTTTGTTCTCAGAATCTAATGTCTTTGTTGTTGTTATGTACCGTAAAGTTGATTCTGACTGGTGGGCTGTTGTTACTGCTATTAGGTGCCTTGGAATTGAGTCCGACTCATAGTAATGATCCCACGCACAACAGAACGAAACACTGTCCACACTGGGTCTGCTCCATCCTTGCAAGCTTTACTGGGCTTGAGCCTGCTGTCGTTGCAGCCTCTGTGTCGGTCCATCTCCCCAAGGGTCTTCCTTCTTTTTGCCAACCCTCTACTTGACCAAGTATGATGTCCTTCTCCAGGAACTGATCCTTCCTGGTAACAAGTCCAAAGTAAGGGAGATGTAGTCTGGCCATCTTTGCTTCCAGGGAGCATTTGGTTGTAATTCTTTCAAGACAGACTTGTTCTTTTTTCAGTCCAGGGTATATTCAGTATTCTTTGCAAACACTACAATTCAGAGATGGGTATTTTTCTTCTGCCTTCCTTATTTATTGTCTAGCTTTCAAATGCATATGAGGTGATTGAAAACACTGTCCATTGGGTCAGGTGCATTTTAATCCTGAATGTGACATCTTTGCTTTTTAACAACAGAAAGAGGTGTTGCGTACCATATTTGCCTAGTGCAGTGTGTCTTGAGTTTTTGACTGCTGCTTTCCATGGGTGTTGCTTGTGAGTCCGAGTAAAGCAAAATCCTTGACAACTCTTTTCTCCACTTATCACAGTGTTGCCTATTGATCTAGTTGTGAGGATATTTTTTTCTTTGTGTTGTGATGTGATCCATATTGAAGGCTGTGGTGTTTGATCTTCATCAGTAAGTGCTTTCAAGTCCTCTTTGAGTTTACATAAGCAAAGTTGTTTCATCTGCAGAACATAGGTTGCTAGTGAGTCATTCTCCAATCCTGCATTCTTCATGTAGTCCAGTTTCTTATATTATTTGCTCGGCATACCGACTGAATAAGTATGTTGAAAAGAAATCTATCTTTAGCCCCTGAAAAATGAATGTTCCCTGATAAATCTGAATTCTTTCAGGAATCTTTAATTCCTGAAAAATGAATCATATCTGATACATCTGTTGCGGGGGCTGGACAAGGGCTAACACAAGCCATTGGATTATAGAAGAGACAGTCATTGCTTTGTTCACTTTTTATACTGTCCCAGATACCTATTCTTCAGTGGAGAGGTAATATCCCCGCACAGAGCCCGTATCTGTGGATGAGCCTCAGTGGTTTGTTTCCTTTTCCATTTTCTGGTTGTAACTACTCTGAGATTAAGAGGCAGGCTGCCAACTGGAAGGTGAGCAGTTAGAATCCACCAGTTGCTCTGTGGAAATCCTATGGGAGAGTCTCACTCTGTCCTGTAGGCTCACTATGAAATGAAATAGACTTGATGGCAAAGGGTTTGTTGCTAAGGATACCATGGAGTGAAACTTCCCACTGGTGGAGATAAACCTTTCCTGAGTCATTCAAAGGTTTCTTGTTATTTGGATTGCTCTGTGGGTGTCACTTTAACCCAGCTGGGCCTGTGGCCTCCCTGCTGTCCTCATATCTGCGGGTTTATCTTACTTGTTCCTTTCTCTCTCCTGCATGAGGATGTTAACTGGACAAACAAGAGGGCACACTATATGCAAAATGATGTTGCTTTGTCAAAGGAGGAGCCCTTTAGCTTCTTGCTATCTGACTGAGAAGAAAAGGTCTGTTAAGAAGGTATGTGCTGGGTAATCATTATGTGCCTCTGTATCTTTTGGTTTTTGCTGTATAAAGGAAGTGACTCATACCGCAGATAAACCGGACCTGAAAGAATGTCTGACTTATGCAAAGCTCTTATTTACATACTAGTCTCTTTCATTCACCAGGAAATAAGGACTAAGGGACTTTGGGACTGGAGTTCCTTTCTCTTTATTCCTGCTTTTCAGTAGGCAATGGCCTAAGCCATCTAGGGAGGATTTTCTCTGTCCATAATACATTCCTACAGACAGCCTCCACACACAGCCTTGCTGTTGTCTTTTGAAAATAAGGACTGCAGTTGTGTGAGTATAAGAGCTGAGATGGGAGCTCTGGTGTTGCAATGGTTAAGGACTTGGCTGCTAACTGAAAGGTCAAGTCCACTGTTGGAACCTACCGGTGGCTCTGAGGGAAAAAGGATCTGGCAATCTGCTCCAGCAAATGTTAGCATCTAGGACACCGTATAGGACAGTTCTACTGTTTGTTATTTAGGATTGTTACGAGTTCCAACTGACTTACCAGCACAGAACCGTAACAGCTGAGACCAGACAGAGGTTGTTGTTGAAAGTTCTAAATTTACATTCCAAAATCCTTAGAATCTTAGGCCTTCCACCACTTTGGTTTTCTGCCTTCTTATCTTACCTGTATGAGGCTACGTGCTCTTCATAAAATAACCAAACCAAACCCTTGCTGTTGAGTCAGTTTTGACTCACAGCTAACCTATAGAGCAGAGCTGTGCCACAGGGTTTCCAAGGAGTGCCTGGTGGATTTGAACTGCTGACCGTTTGGTTAGTGGCTGAACTCTTAAACCACTGTGTTATCAGGGCTTCTATGCTCTTCATTGGGGTTTCGTAAAACAATTTAGTGTAGTGGTTAGGAAAACCACCTCTAGTATCAGCTAGAAACATTGGTGGTGTAGTGGTTAAGTGCTATGTCTGCTTACCAAAAGGTTGGCCGTTCAAATCCACCACACTGTTCTTGGAGACTCCATGGAGTGGTTCTGCTCTGTTCTGTGAACTGACCCTATACAGTGGGTTTGGCTTTTTGGTTTAGAAACCCTGGTAGTGGTTTTGTACTATGACTGCTAACCAAAAGGTCAAGAGTTCAGATCTGCCAGGCATTCCTTGGAAACTCTATTGGGCAGTTCTGTGCTCTGTCCTGCAGGGTGTTGATATGAGTCAGAATCGACTCAATGGCAGTGTTTTTTTTTAAAGACCTAGTTCTGTTTCTTTCTAGCTCTGCAATCTTGGGAAAGTCGTTTAAATCTCCTAGTCCATTTAATGACTGTAAGTGGGAATGGCAATAATAGCTAGATTATAGGACTGCTGTGCTGATGAGAATTGATATAAAAGCATACGACCCAGTATTTGGCCAATGGAAAACTCACCCAATCTTTGAGATTGTCATTAATGATCTCATTTTTAACTTGACTGACTGTTGATTCTGTTTTTGGTTTAAGGCTCTTTTTTATGCCCTGCCTAAATCATTTTTTCAGTTTAAACTTTTTTAAAAGAAATTTTTTCTCTCTTGCAGTGTCTGTTGAATACGTGGATCTGTAAGTGACAGTGATTTGCATTCCCAGTTACGGAGCCTACTATATCCTCATCAGCACGCTCGGCGGCTAACTGAAAACGCAGACTTCGGAGGCCACCTAGAAGAGTCTTGGAAGAAAGACCTGGTGTTCCACTTCTGAAAAACCAGCTGTTAAGAATGCAGTGGCACACGTGGGGTCACTACTCTGACACATATGGGGTCACCATGAGATGGAATCAGCTGGACAGCAGTTGGCTTTTTACCATCTTCCCAGCATTCTAATTTGTCCCTGGTACTCCTGGGCAGGCAGACCTTTTGCAGGGTGAGGAGCTTTTTCTATGCATGTACAGAGTTCAGGGGTTCCTAAATGCCAGAATTCCTTGTCCCGCCCATTGGCTTCTGAACCAGAGGTGACCTCAGGCTGGTGTGATCCACGATAACTGCCACTTCAGTCCTCCCAGAAAAATAGCATCCGGGCAGAGCACTAGGCAAACAACAATCCTCTCTTGTTTTCCCCTCCCTTAAAATAACCCTTCATATCCTGAGAGACTGTTACTCATTCAGTCACAGCTCATTTATTAGTTCAGGCACACACCACTGATTAAAGCAAACTGTTGAATTTTTCTCACGGATTCTACTTTTTGATTCCATTAATAATCCCTTGCTCTCTGCATCCTGCTTTGGAGCACATTCATTTCTTTTTCCTTCTTTTTTCTGTGCATTAGGTGAAGTTTCACAGAACAAATCCGTTTCCCATTAAATAATTAATATACATACTGTTTTGTGATGCTGACTGCCGACTCCTTGAGGTCAACAGTCTCCCATTCTTGACTTTAGCTTCCCCATTTCCGTTGGCCCAGCTTTCCTGCTCCAGCTTATTCATCTGTTTCTTGTCTCTTCCCACTGCCAACTAACCAACTAACCAGTAATAATCAGGAATGGCAAGGCTAATAATTACAGAATTCATGACAAAGTCCTCTCATTTATACATTCAATAATCATCTTGAAAGCACCTTCTCTGTGCCAAGCACCACATTTGCTATGTTCTAGACATGTAGTAATTAAAACAAAAACAGAAACAGAAACAGCAACCAAAAAACCTAGACATAGCCCTTGTCTTTATGGGACTTATAACGTAGCAGTATCATTAAGGGGCATTTTAAGGTTCTTTTTAGGATCGGTTTGGAAACTGTGGCACTTGGCTGGCTTTGGCTTGGAAACTATGGTAGCATAGTGGGTTGGGTGCTACGTCTGCTAACCAAAAGGTCAGCAGTTCAAATCCTCCAGGCGCTCCTTGGAAACTCTGTGGGGCAGTTGTACTCTGACCTCTAGTGTGACTATGAGTTGGATCTGACTCAATGGCAGTGGGTTTTGTTTTCTGTTTCTTGTTTTTTTTTTTTTTTTTTTAGTTTAGAATCTGTTCAGGACACAGACTTCACAGTCTCATAACCTTTTTAATTCTACTGACTTTCATCTTAGTTCCACTTCAGCCATCCATTTACATAGGCACTTCATAGGCATTTACAATTACACTTGACCTTGTCATCAGCCAGAACTGAAACCTCAAACTGCAGACTGGCTTGCTAACCACAGCCTCCTGTCCTTCCAGGGTTCTCGCCCCTGTTTTCAGCCATACATTTTTCTCTGGGAAATTCAGCTTCTTGTTTTTCCTGGTCCAACAATCTCTTCTGTGTTTTCACTTCACCTCCTACCTGGCGTAGCCAGGATAATCGCAATGCTTCCTTTATTCTGTAGTCACAACTGTCATATCCCTTGGACCTGGCTGCCACTGCATCCTTCAACATCTCTTCCTTGTACCAGTGCAACTGGATACCTTCTGCACCCTCACATCTTAGCTTCTGAATGTTGCTAGGGAAATAAAAAATAATAAAAGCAAAACCAAAAACAAACCCCTCAACTTTGTCACAAAAATTTGTTGTCTTCAGTTTCCATCAGGCTGACAATGACACATCATAGCCTTTTCTGTATATCTTTAGCTATCTCTTGCTTTGCCTATGGTTGCTTTCCTTTTTCTTTCGGCTTTTAAAATTACATATTTTTGATTTTTGGATACCATATGGGGCAGATCTACTCTGGCCTCTAGGGTCGCCATGAGTCGGACCCAACTCGTTCACTGGGTTTTTTTATTATGGAAAATTTCAAACATACACGAAAGTGGAGAGAATAGTATCATACACGTGCATATACAACTTCTGACAATTAAATCTACGAACTCAGCTGTTTCAAGTGCCACATGCCTCATTGCTGAATGTCACTGTGGTCACTTCCAAGGGCTCCCTTGGGAAGCTGTGCACTGCTGCCAGTGCCTAGTCCACCTTTCCAAGCAATTTTGGCACTTGTTCTGGAATGGCCATTGCTCACAGGGGCATGGAGGCAAGTGCGTGAACTTAATTATGTAGTTGTCTGTGAGGGAGTTTTTAGCCGGTGAACAAATAGCTATTGGAACACCTTACCTACTCATGTGATCTGGCCCCCAATGACTTTTTTCTTTACCTGAAGATAAAGGAAATATAGAAAGGAAGACATTTTGGTGACATTCAGGACATCGAGGGTAATATAGCAACAGTTCTGATGGCTGTTTCAGAGAAAGAGTTCCAAAATCGCTTTGAAGGGTGGCAGCTTCCCAACGGGGACTGCTTTGAAGGTGACCATAGTGATATTCAGCAATGAGGTATGTAGCACTTTGTCTAGGATAAGTTCACGTACTTGATTATCAGAGCTCGTGTTTATTGGCTTCAATAGCCATCAATTTATGCTGTTGTCTTTCACCTGTGGCCTCTGTTCCACCCTCCCGTAACTTTAAAACATATCCTTGATGTCATACTATTTTACCTATAAATACAGTATGTACTCTAAAAGAAGGATGCTTCAAAAGTTAATCACAGTAGCATTATGTCAACAAAAAAGTTAACATTAATTCCTTTATACCATTCATTAGACACTCAGGCAATTTTCACATTTCCCTGATTCCTTGGTCAGGTTTTTTTTTAAGTTTGCTTGAATGAAATAGGTGGTTATATGCCTATTGTCTCATTTAATCTAATGTTTCTTCCTACCTTTCTCTTTTCCTTTCCCTACTTTCCCCTTTTACTCATTCACTTCCTTTGTTTCTTTCTCCTTTCTGTCTTTATGTCTTTCTTTTCCCCAGAATCACTAGCCTTCCCCTGACTTTTTCCTCTTAGCACATAAACAGGCTCAGGACTCTCTCACCTACACAAACTAATCAACCAACTAACACACACGTACATTTCTCTCAGCACCATGCTTTATTTAAATTTTGGTCCTATCTCTCACCTTTTCCTCAAAGTGAAGCTTCCACAATATTCTCTCTTTATATTTTTCACAGTCTCAATTTTTGTTTACTCCCTAACATACTGTCTGGCTTTAGTTCTCATCACGCCACAGAAACAGGGCTTTCCAAGGTCATTAAAGATCTCTTTGGAGTCCCTGGGTGGCACAGTTGGTTATGTGCTCAACTATTCACCAAAGGTTGGTGGGTCAAACGCCCGCAGGGGTATGCTGGAGGAAAGTCCTGGCGATCTATTTCCAAAAGGCAGGACCCTCCGATCTACTTTCCACAGTCCCTTGGAGGGCAGTTCTGCTTTGCACTGATGGGGTCACTAGGAGTTGGAACTAACTCAACAGCAACTAGTTTGGCTTTTGGTTTCAAGGCCTACTTATGACTTGGGTCATTATGGGTAGGAAATGATTCTACGGCAGTGGGTTTGGTTTGGTTGGTTTATGGCTAATGCAGAGGCTGTTGTTTGAGTCCGTATTTTATTTAATCCATCCTTAGCATTTTATAGTGCTGGCAGCTCCTTGCTTTTTCAAACATTCTCTAGCTTCCATGAATTATTCTTTCTTGTTTTTCTCCTTACCATTCTGACTGTAATCCCTTGACTCCTTTGAAGGGTTTTCTTTCTCTGTCTGACCTTAAATTTAACTGTTTCCTGAATTTTAAACATATTTGCTCTGGATGATTTCACCTTCATCTTTTCATATGAATTCAACCACCGTCTTTGAAATCTCTCTGCAGAGATCTGGTTTGTATAACCAATTGCCTGCACCTTGATGGCTGTCAAACAACCCAGCTCTGACATATCTTAAACCCCATCAATTATCTCCCCTTTTAAAGTCCTCGACTTCTGTGTTGCCTGTCTCTGTGAATGTTATCACTACCCACCCAGTTGTCCAAGCTGGAAATTTGGTAATTATTCTCGATGCCTTCTCCTTTCTCCCTGCTCTCTTTGCTTCCATTGCGAATAAATGACCAAATGATGTTCATCTTAGTATCTCTCATTTTCATGGTCTCCTCCCCAGAGCTCCTCACATGTTGTATAGATCTCGGTGGGAGACTTAACGGCTTATTCCACTCCTTGTCTTGGATCCTCCAATCCACTTTTCACACTGTGAATGAATGATCATGTTACTACCCCACACAAAATCTTTCTTTCTTTTTTTAAATTGTACTTTAGGTGAAAGTTTACAGAGCAAATTAGTTTCTTCTAAAGCAATTAACATATATATTACTTTGTGACATTGGTTGCCAACCCTGCAATGTGTCAACATTCTCCTCTTCTCAACCTTGAGTTCTGCATTTCCATTTGTCCAGCTTTCTTGCCCCCTCCTGCCTTCTCATCCTGGCCCCTGACCTGGTGTGCCCACTCAACCTTGAATGCGTGGTTGAACTATGCATATTATTGTTTGTTTTATAGTTAGTTAAGGAGTGAACCTCAGGAGTGACTTCAGTACTGAGTTAAAAGGATACTCAGGAGCCATGGTCTCAGGGTTTCTTGTGTCTCTGCCAGAGGACCAGTCTTTCTTTATGAGTTAGAATATTGTTCTACATTTTTCTCCAGCTCTCTCCAGAACACTGTGTTGTGATCTCTGTCAGAGCAACTGGTGATGGTAGCCAGGCACCATCTAAATTCACCTGGGCTCAGTCTGGAGGAGGCTGTGGTAGTTGTGGTCTGTTAGTTCTTTGAATGAATCCTTGCCTTGTCTCTCTGTTTCTTTTTATATTTTCTGTTGCTCCAGACAAGGTGAGACCAATGAAGTATCATAGATTGGGATCCACAAGCTTTTAAGACCCCAGATGTTATTCACCAAAGTAGGGTATAGCATATTATCTTTATAAACTGTGTTCTGCAGCTGAGATCATGTTCTCTGAGATCATGTCTCCAGACCTCAGACCAGTAACTCAGTTCCTCATGGAGTTTGTACGCATCTATGAAACTTCTCTGTCTTTGTTTTGGTTAAGTTGTACTGCCTTCTCCAGGATTGTGTACTGTCTTATGCTTCACTGAAGTTATCACTTACCTATTGTCTAGTTACTGTTTTTCCCTCCTTGCCTCTCATCTGCCTCATGACGACCAAAGACTGTTTCTTTCTGTGTATAAACCTTTTCATGAATTTTTATAAATACTCAGACAGTATCTGCCCTTTTGTGGTTCACTTATTTCATTCAGCAAAATGCTGTCTACTTTCATCATGTTGTAAGATGTTTTGCAAATTCATCACTATTCTTTACCATTGTGTAATATTCCATTGAGTGTATGTATCATAGCTTATCTATTTTTCTGTTGATGGGAACTTAGAATGTTTCCATCTTCTTGCTGTTAATAATATTGAAATGAACCTGGATGTGCCTTGTGTGTGACAGCTCTTATTTCTCTAGGATATATTCCTGGGAGACACACAAAATCTTTCAATCACTTTCCAGGGCTTCAGGAAAAGAAATGAGCTTGGTGGTAGGGTAATGTCTATAAAGCCCCGGATGATCCGACCAGGTGCTACCTTCTCAGCTTTCTCTTTCACCATCCCCTAAACTATGCCTCACAGTCCAATTTTACGCATTTACCAGGTTCTGCTTTCTCCCCTCTAAGCCTGTGCTCATACTGTCTCAGATTAGAATGCCTTTCCTTCTCTTCATTTAACAGCCCTTTGAGTCTCTGTTAAGGTGGTATCTTTCTCAGGAAGTCTTCATTGACCTCCAGCTTAGGTTGTGTTAGCTGTCTCAGGGTTGGTGTCTGATTCATAGTGACTCCATGCACAATGGAATGAGACACCACCCAGTCTTGATGCCATCCCCGTGATTGGTGGCATATGAGATTGCTGTGATCCAGAGGCTTTTCACTGACTAATTTTTAGATGTAGATCACCAGACCTTTCCTCCAAGTTTATCTTAGTGTACAAGCCTTTCTGAAACCTGATCGATGTCTTAGTAACATGCAAACCTCCAATGAGAGACAGATGGGCGGTGGCTGGGTATGAATTCATTGCCTGGTAATTGAACCTGGGTAGATGAGCAATCTGAATGAACCTGGAAGATGAGCAATCTGTCACTGAACCCCGACTGCCCCCTTAGCCTCAGTTAGGCACCTTCTTGTCTATCTGCCTGGAAAAACCTGCTATGATAAGCTGAGCTTACTGTTCCACACTGTCTTCCTTCATCTATTGACGCATCTGAGATAAACTGAAGTCCTGGCCAGTATACACATTACATGACTCCTCCAGTCAGGAAATGACCCAGCTGGACAGGATCAGGTCTCCGTTTTGTGGGTGAAAATTTGTCTGTTTTGTAGCTTTCTGTTTTTAAGGATGGCATCCAAACTTCATGGTTTAGCAATTCAAAAAATTACTGAGGACAAGGCACTGTGTTAGGCATTTTCAAGGTATAAAGGTTAAAACATTTACTCAAGTTATTTAGTTGTTAGTAGAGGAAATAAAATAGCAACTTAAATTAGCAGGACAACATCACTCAAGAAGTAAGTAGTGTGAGAGATGACATGCTGTGAGAGCTCAGAGAGGGGGGTGATAAACAGTCCTGGAGTCACCAAGGGGCCAGGGCCAGCACTGTGAAGGCATTGATGTTTAAGTTCAGCCTTCAGTATTGATGGGGCTGGGGATGCGGGCTTGAGGCAGTGGGGCAGTGAGAGGAAAGGCAGAGAGTAGACTGAGGTTTAACCACAGGCAAATTTACTGTGAATCCATCTGCACTTAGCGGGGCCTCTCATGGTCAATTTTATTTATTTTTTGACTTACAATTAATAATGTTGCACTGATTCATGTATCTTTTGTGACTTGAGAAGAATCTGTGAAGAATAGATGTAGTGTCTTGTATCGTATGTTACTTTGGCCTTCTGCTATTTCCTAAAGTCCAAAGACACAGTTTTGGTAATGTTTATCTATCTACTAAAGAAACAGTTGTTGATCTTTGCTATGGACTGCTGATCAAGGTGTAATGGCTGATGCAAAGATAAACAAAACAAAATCACTACTTCCAGGAAACCACGATGTTCTAGGTGTGGTGGGAAATAGGAAGGTTATCAAAACCCCAATAAATAGATAAATAAATACAGCCCTACTGCTGTCCAGTCAGTTCTGACTCATAGCAAGTTATTAGATGGTTAAAAAAAATGACAAGGTAATAAATGTTGTGCAACAGATCTGCACAAATTGCTATAGGATCTGGCTGGGGTTAGGAGAAACCATGGAAGAAGATATCAAGTTTAGAGAGTGACAATCTGATGCTGGCAGGGGTAGAAAGGTATTCCATAGACAGAAGAAAAATGAATAGACTGTTCTCAATTTGCAACAAAGTTCCAGCAGCATTTCTTCCCTGATCTAAATAGTTTATTTATTTAATTTTGTTTTTGTTGTTGAGAACACAAACCAAGTGAACAATTTCAGCATGTACAACTCAGTGACATAAATTATATTCTTAGAACTATACAACTATTCCAATTTTCCAAGTTATCCTTCTCCTGTTTCCATCAATTCCCTGTCCCTAAGTTTCCCGCCCACTCCTTTGAGTTGCTGTTGTCAATTTGATCCCATACAGATAGATCTTAAAAGAGCACAGTGCTCAAGGCAGACCTTCTTTACTAGTGAAGCTAAAGTTGTAAGAAGACTACAGGGGGTCTGCTGGCTTAATGAAGATTGTCTCAGGGCAATAGTTTGAGGAGTTCATCTCTAGTTTCCATGACTCCAGAAAGTCTAGATTCTATGAGAATTTGCAATTCTCTTCTGCATTGTAAGTAAGGATTTTTGTTTTTAAAAGAAGAAAGTTGCTTTAAAAAGAAGAGGAGGAGAAATAGAATAAGGAAGGGGAGAAAGGAGAAGACCCAATTCCATAGATGGGACTCTACAGTGAGGAAAGTTATTTAACTTCTCTGGCATAGGCCAGAGGGTCTGTAAACCTTCCTTCCGCTTGTTGATCCAGGGTCCTGGCTTCCATGCTGATATTGGACGTACAAGGACAGACAATTAAGTTCAGGAACTCATCCTAGAAAAAATGCTACAAACCTCCTTGCTGAATACCACTAGGGTCGCCTTCTAAGTACTCCCCTTGGGAAGCTATGCACCAATGCCAGCGCCTAGTCCACCATCAGAGCTGTCATTGTGTTACCCTTGATGTCCTGAACTTCAGCAAAGTGTCAGCTTTTCAGTATTTACATTACCTTTGGGTAAAGAAAAAAGTCGTAGAGGGCCAGATCAGGTGAGTAGGGAGGGTCTTCCCATACAGTTCCTTCTTTACCAGCTAAAATCTCCCTCACAGATAACCATACAATTAAGTTCACAAACTTGCCATCATGCTGCTGTTCACAATGGCCATTACCAAAGAGTTCCAGAATTGCTTTGAAGTGTGGACTAGGCACTGGTGTCGGTGTGTAGCTTCCCAAGGGGAGTACTTAGAAGGTGACCGCAGCGATACTCAGCAGTGAGGCACGCAGCATCGACAGCAATGAAGTTCGTGGCCTGAGCTGTCGGATGATGTTGCGTGTATGATGGTGAACACGACTGGACCTGTGTGCGTTGACAGATACTGGACCAGCGTCTTTGGTCTAGCATTTGCTGAGAAGCAGTGCAACACAGTTTCAGACATTTGCTTCCCATGACTGAAGTGCTAGGTTTTTATCCATCAGCAGTGGCTGCTTGTCAGCTGTTCCCTCAAGGGGAGGAAGGCTTTTTTAAAAAAAAAGAAAGAAAGAAAGAAAACATTCTGACACCTCTCCCTGCCTCAGTATCAGTGCTGCCCACGAATCACATAATATAGTGATAAGAACTGGAATTCCTCATTGACATTCTCATGAGGCTATTTTGAAAACATTATCTCATGTTCATTTCCTAGAATATCAAGTCTCCGTGGTATCAGTTCCTTAATGGCGAATGTTACTTGTGTTCCAACTGAAGCTGAAGTGCTTTGCTGAATTTTGTTTTCAGTAGCACTGACTTCCCTCAGGCTGCGTGCGATGAGAGGATAGCTTTTAGCAAACACTTGGTTTGCTATGTTGTCTTCAGTAATTTGTTACTCTTCACTGTTATGTAAATTATTTACATTGTAGATTACTTCTGACACATTTTAAATCCTGGATGGAATTTCTTTGTGATTTTTGTCATCTTTTCCCGTATTCTATCCCTTCATCCATATTCTACCCCTTCATCCATTAACCTGTCCTAATGTGAGACAAAGCATCATTTCACGAGTGACTCTGCCACAAATTGGTATTTTGTACATTCCACAAAGGTTAAAATAAACTGGCTTTCACACCATCTGAGAATTTAATTTGATCTCTTTCCATCGGTGTGGAAAAGTAGTTGTCTAAAATTCAGACATTTTTCTTGTCTGACCTTGAGTCCTTATTCACGAGAGCACACAAGCGTTCATTAACATTTCTGTAGAGGTTTCTTTTAAAAGCTTCTAACAAGTTCTAGTTTGCTTTGCCCTTTGTGATTGATTGACAGAGTCATGCATTCACTTGTCCATTTCATTCGTTTTTTTATATTGCTTTCTGAACTGCCATATACCAAGTTCGTCATTAGACAGCGTCTTTAACTAAGTTGAAAGCAATAGCTAAAGCAGTATAGTGTCAGACTGCGTTTTAGGAGAACCCCAGAAAGAGGCACAGTAAGGTAAACTGGCAGCTTCCGAGTGGTCCAGGGGTTTGATGACTTAGCTTTCAATCATCAGAACTTGTTTCAGCAGTGGTTTTACTTCTACTGTACTAGTGCCGGTATTAGCATAGGCAATACCTTTAGCCAGACGTAAGGGCAATGACTGTATCAGATGCATCAGTGTTAGTCCCAGGACAGTTTTCTAGACTTTTAGTGGAGGTGCCCACTAATTACTTTGTGAATGAATGAATGTTATGAGTAGCCAGCCAAGTGCCGTTATGAGTAGACACATGTTAAAATGTAGTTAAAACATTATTAACCAACGAGTAGAATTCCTTGCAAGGCAAATTGAGAATGAGAGCAGCTAGTTAATGAATTTAAGTCAGCTACACAGAGAATTAGGTAATACTGCCAACTGTTGAATTTTTCAGCTGTTTTTCTTGGGAATAGCATCTCATAGGGATATAGTGATCAAGCTGTTGTTTACCATTTAATACAGCACACTTTTTTTTTTCTTCAGTATCTTCGTATATCAAGTAATGCTTTTAAAGCTTATGCCAGGATTGTGTCCTGGACTCTGTATTTCTTTTTCATTTTTCAGATCATCCTTTGGAATGGAGGAGAAGTGGGGATAAATGCAGAGTTTATTATTGAACAATGACTTATTTTAAAATAGTTTGTAATATTTATTATATTGTACTTGTTTCTTTGGAGTCCTTGGGCACACAAATGGTTAACACTCACCTGCTAACCAAATGGTTGGGGGTTTGAGTCCATCCAGAGACACCTGGAAAGAAAGGCCTGACAAGCTGATTGCAAAAAAAGTCAATTGAAAACCCTATAAAGCACAGTTCTATTCTGACACAAGTGTTTAACTTCCTGCCACGGCCCTTTACATATTCTTTTTAAAATTCCTTATTAATGTTTCCCCAGATATTCCCTTTCCCATTACCTCTATCATGTACCTACTAAGAACATACGACAAACAAAAATCCATTGCTGCTAAGTTGATTCTGATTCTTAGTGACCCCAGAGACACATAAAACTGTTGTCATTGAGTGATTCCAGCTCATAGCAACCCTATAGGACAGAGTAGCACTGCCCCATAGATTCCAAGCAGCAGCTGATGAACTGGAACCACCGACCTTCAGGTTAGCTGCTGTAGCTCTTAACTTCTGTGCCACCAGAGCTCCTAGAGACACATACTAGGGAGTTACTTCTTAGTGTTAAGAAGCTATCAGGAGGATCTTAGGGCCAGGGAGAGAAACAGCTTCGTCTTGGCAGCTGGCTCCAGGTGTTTGGCTGCTTGGCTCATAAAGCTGAGAAACAATGGAAAGCTTACTAGGCTCAGTGTAGAATGATGTCCAATTCACTGTCAGTGTCTCCTGTAGGCCCATGAGGTGGGAAAAAAAAAACGCATGCCAAGCCTGCACTCAGTAAAATACAAATTATTATTAGGTGTAGTTGAGTTGGTTCCAACTCACAGCAACCTGATGTACAACCGAATGAAACCCTGCCCGATCCTGCACCGTGCCCACAGCTGCTGCTATGCTTGAGCCCACTGTGGCAGCCACTGTGTCAGTCCATGTCTTTTGAGGGTCTTCCTCTTTTTTGCTGACATTCTACCTTACCAAGCATGATGTTTGATGCTGAAATACAAATCCCTGTTTAAATACAAATACACATTTAACATACATTTAGGAAAGAGAAAAGGAAAGTAAATGTGTTCATTCCTGGCCCTGGATTTGCATTTGATGTGTTAAAATGAAGAGCAGAGAACATATTTTTAGCGGACTTTGCTACACATTTCCAGGCCCTTCTTGGCAAGTGTAATGAACACATCTTCATTTTGGAAGCATTCATAAAGGGATTACCCCTTGTCCTCTATCAGTATTATTTCTTTCCCTTTCCTTTTCTGTCCTTTGCTTGTTTTTCTCTTTAACTTCTGCGTGTATAAAAGGAGAGACTTCTACTTCAGTAAGCACACGTTCTAGATAAAGAGTTGCTTTTATCTATGAGGATTTTTGAAATAGTAAAAGATCTGGAAACTATGGGTCGCAAGTTCTCTGCAGTCTTTCTGATGTCACTCTCTCAGGAAGCCAGTCTTGCTCTGCCTAGGTCACACCTTGTTTTCTAGGTAAATTAAAGATCCTTCTGTCATGTAGGCCTAGGGTAGCAACTTCAAATGCTTCCAGGGGCCAGATGAAGTGGAAAAGGGGTGGTTCGTGGGAAGGCAGCAGCCCAGGTGAATCACAAATGGTGGGACACTGACCCACCTACGCTTAGATCTAGTTGATTGTTTTTGTGAGCTTGGTGCTCACAGTTTCAAGCGAAGGCACCTGGTATCTTCATGAAAGCTCAAGTACTGGGTGTGGCCGAGACACATGTCTGTGGAGGAGATTTGGCCTCCGTGCGTCTGTGACAAACTGAACTAAATTAAGACGTGATCAGTGATGTTTGCAGGAAGTGGCCTGAAACCTATACTTACAGAATGAGAGGACCAACATGTGTCTCTGCGTGTGTGCTCACATATGTGCTTGTGTGGTGAGAGTAGGTAGACAATGCAGAGAGGTAAAGAATGTAGGGACAGTCAGTGCAGTGTTTTGGGCAGTGCAGGTCCAGTGCCCAACAGACTCCTGGAAGAGGAGACTGTATGCAGGACGGGGAAAGCACAGGAAGCTTAATGCTGTGTACAGCATTATTGCAGAGGAGAAGTACAGGAGGAGGAGAAAGAAAGGAACAGGATGAAAGAAGACCATGGAGAAAAGGAGAAAAGCTGACAAAAATTTGCAGCCAGCCTAGCAGAGCCCTATGAGGGAGGTACTGAAGACTGACAGGGAGTCCCTGAGTGCCTGTAAGGTACATAGGAGCGTAAGTGATGGTAAATGCGGAAACAGAGGGGACAACAGCAAGACTGAGAGGTTGGTTACCCAAAACTGACCTGAGAGCATTCACTACCTAAGATGAGACTGATAATCAGAGTCAGACTTGGAAGTAGAGTAGGCCTGGAATTAGTTCTTGAGAGTGTGATACTTAAATAGTGATTGATCTGCAGTAATCTAGAACATTCATGTAAAAAACAAAAACAAAAACAACCATGTAGGGGTGGTGTCTGACCTCCTTCAGCTCTATCAGGGGAGAGCAGAACCAAGATCAACAGTGCAAAGCCGACTCACGTGTAGTGGAAGCCAGACAGAGCCTCACTCTGCCGTTGTTACCAGGTCTGACATCACCCGTCCCTTGCATAGCATTCTCTGCTTCTCTGTTGAGTTCAGTGGCCACATTGAACACCATACTCATAACTATGGGGTTTATTAGGGAAGTAACAGTTACAGTTCAGGCTCCGAAGCACTCAGAATGGTTCTTTTTTTCCGGACAGCTTCTTCCCAGCAGTGCTCACAGGCATGCCTTTACCCAGCCCTCATCTCTGTCCAAAGGCCTTCGACTTTCTCTTGGCAGGATTCAGGAAACCTCCTGCTGTCTCTTGCTACTAGGCCTTTCTGTAGTGTTTTTCACTGTCTTCAGGGCTACTACTTGCTCTCTTTAGGTGTCCTGCTTCGAGGAGCTTCTCAGCTCAGAAATCCCAGTACAAAGTATCAGCTGTCTGCTCCTGGCCATTCTTTTTTGGCTGTGGTAGGATCCTCCTCTCTACTCTGGAATTGGCTCTCTTTTAAGGCAAACTGACAAAACACACAACCATCTGGGTGAAGTTACAAGACCATAGGTTGAAAGGCCATATATAAAAAAATTAATCACATCATAATTCCTTAGTATGGAAAGCCCCGATTTGGTGAATCATCTGGATTGCTTACACTCCGTATCTGTAAATCATGGGGTTTCAAGGCTAGAAGATTATACAGTATAGATATTATACAATATATCCTGGGTCCAGAAAGGTAAAGATTTAGCCATTGTCATGAAGGGCATCATCAGTTTGGGTTGGGAATCTAGTCTTCTTCCTTGAAGCCAGCCCTGATCGCTGATCTCAGATCTTGACAGCAGTCACGATTCCCCCTAGTTCTTCCTGTATCCCTGCTCTCTCATGGAGAGAAAAGTCAGGTGGGGCAGGGAAAGGAGAGCTGGAATTGCAAAATGAGTGTTCTAAAGAAGGCAGAGCTTTCCTTTCCTCATTCTTAACTTAGTCATGCTGTCAAATAAGATGCTTTGCTGGAATTATACACATCCACATTAGGTTTCTTGATTCATTGACTAGGAACCAATTTTCCTGACATTTAAGGATCTGAACAAAGTATAGTCTTCATATTCGGACATGATTGTCGATTGTTATCCCTTTTGTGTGTGTATTTTAACTTAATATCTAGACGTAACTTTTAGGCATTTTGCTTAGGAGACGTGTTGCTAATTTAGTTCTGCTCCCTGCCGTTTTGTTGTAGACTGTGATGGTCTAGTGTGGCGATCTCTAGCCCGTCATCCTTCCTCAGTGCGTTCCACTTCTATACTTCACCAGGGCAGGTTCTCAAAGGAAGGAAGTGGTACACACCTCAGAAGTGTATGAGAACATGACTCTTGGTTGGGCAGGTGCTAGGTAGCCTATTGTTTGAAAAATCACCCCTCAAGGAAATTATGACATCCCTTCAGGGATGTGGGCTACCTTCTAGCTCTCAGAGTCCCTGTACTATTAGTTCCCATTGTGGGATTATGTCCTAAACTAGGCTCATCAAGGTTCTGGAAAGATCCTTAGAAAATGAGCACCCATTGGCCTCCAGCCTCCTAGTCAAGGGAAGATCTTATGAAAGGTCTGTGTCTAGGCTTACAGTGTGTATGTGTTTGTGTGTGTGTGTGTGTGTGTGTGAGAGAGAGAGAGAGAGAGAGAGAGAGAGAGAGAGAGAGAGAGAGAGAGAGAGAATTACAGGGAGGGGTTAACAGAGCAGGGTGATGTTTGGGGAAGACTACCAGAAAATAGCAGTGGACTCCAAGAGTCATTCTCACTATTAAGGTTGCCCCAGTGGCTGAAGAGTTTCTTACCATCTGATCACCAGACTTTCTTGTTTTTGTAATTGTACCTTAGATGTAGGTTTGCAGAACAGAGTTGGATCCAACTCGACAGCACTTGGCTTGGCTTAGAGAACAGTCTAGTTTCTCATTAAATAGTACACATGTTGTTTTATGACACTATTTAGCAACCCCACAACAGGTCATCACTTTCCCTTTTTAACCTTGGATTCCCTATTACCAGTTTTCGTATCCCCTCTGTATTTTTGTCCTTGCCCCTTGGCTGATGTGCCCCTTTAGTCTTCTTTTGTTTTATGGGCCTGTTCAGTCTCTGGCTGAAGGGTGAACCTCAGGAGCGACTTTATTACTGAGCTGAAAGAGTGTTCAAGAGCCTAGTCTCAGGGTTTCTCTGGACTTGGTGAGGCCAGCAAGTCTGGCCTTTCTTTTTGAGTCAAAATCGTGTTCTATACTTTCCTCTGTCCAGGACTATCTGTTGTGATTTCTGTCAGAGGAGTTGGTGGTGGTAGCTGGGCACCACCTAGTTATGCTGGATTCAGTCTGCTGGAGGCTGTAGTAGATATGGTCCATTACTCCTTCGGGCTAATCTTCCCTGGCATCTTTAGTATTCTGCATTCTTCCTTGCTCCTGAGAAGGTGATCATCAGAATTTCTGAAGCAGCTCGGGTCAAATATTTTTACTCCTTGGTTCCTTAAGGACTGAGAGGTAGTGTTAGAAAGAAAAAACACAGAGTAGTCAAATGTCTTAAAGAGGACTTCGTATTTTGATTATCACTGTTATACGAGAATTTCATCGTAAAAAAAACCAATATACCTTCTTCTAGATTCCATTTAGTGCTTAACATCCCATAACTTTGCTAGAAAGAGTATGCTGGCATACCCTTTTCTCTTTCTTTTCTGTTCTCCCCACTATCTTTTACTCCTTCTTAGACATCCTGGCTTTTGAATCTGTTACCATTTTTTGTAGTTCACTTATGCCCTCTTTCTGAGGCTCGCTTAGTAACTGGTATACAGCTGATGCCCACTACATTTTATTGACTGACCACATAAAGGAAAGAATACTGTATTTTTTATGCAAATAACATATATGGTCTACATTTTTTGCCAATTGCATTCTACCTCCAAGAGATATTTTCGTAAGTGGACTACGCTGACTTCTTTTTTTAAACTTGTCATTATTAAAAAAAAAAAAAAATAGTGCAGTGTACTTACAAAAGTACCTGAAGTGGTGGAGTAAGGGTATAGTTAGTAAAATAATATATAAGTGTCCATTATTTGCATAAAAATACAGTAAGTGACCCCAGTGTGGATGTTTTGAGCCTTTGTGTGAAATAAATCTCAATTTCAAATTTGGGTGATATGTATGAAATATTAGAGGAATCATGGCCATTTGGGAATTTTTACCCCATACATATTTATCAGGTGTCAAAATGATTTCTGTACAGTAAAGGGATGCTATATGAGGAGAATGATTTTAGAGACCATGGAATGAAGTCCCGACATTTTCCAGAACAGGTTTTGTGTGTGTACTTCTGTGTGTTTAATGCATACAAAATCACAAAGCTAGTGGGTGGTGAAGCTGGTGTCTTGAAGCCCAGGTGGGCAATGTGGGTTTTCTCAAAGAAAACCTAACCTTGGAGGGTGCTCAGGGACAAGACAAACATGGGACTGGTGCAGCCCTTCCGAGGGACCCTGCCGATCATTTGTGCACCTTCCTTATCAGCCAGTTAATTCCTGCCAAAAAGAATGTTTCTTTTGGGGGAAAGGCTATGTGGCTTCATTTTGACCCTGAGCAGAAGTTTCTAGTGTACACTTGGAGACTCTGGGAGATGCAAATGGTGTATGTGAACCGAAAGGTTGGAGGTTCAGCTGTACCCACAGGCACCTTGAAAGAAAAGCCTGGTGATCCACTTCTGAAAAGTTAGATGTTGGAAACTCTGTGGAGCTGAGAACTCTAGGCTGGCACATACAGCACTGGCAGAGTCCGAGTCCACTGGTTTTAATTGGTTTTAACCCCGGCGGTGTAACGGTGAAGGGGTACAGCTGCTGACCAAAAGGTTGGCAGTTTGAATCTAATAGGGCACTCCTTGGAAATTTTATGGGGCAGTTCTACTCTGTCCTATATAGTCACTATAAGTCTGAATTGACTCAACAGCAATGGTTTTTTTTTTGTGGGGGGGATACTGTCACTTGACAAGCCCTGATGACACAGTGCTTAAAGCACTCAGAGACTCAGTATAATGTCTTCATTTTGAACCTACCAGCCGCTGTATGGGAGAAGGATGTGGCAATCTGCTTCTGTAAAGATTGTAGCCTTTGAATTCTGTGGGGGAAGTTCTATTCTGTCCTATCGAGTTTCTAGAAATTGGTATCTACACCGTGGCAGTGGGTTATACTGCCAGTTTGCTAATGTCAGAAAATTCTGAATGTGACCTTCCTTCCATGAGAAGAAGAGTCAATCAGTCAGGCCCTGTGTATAACCTATAAAACATTAAGTGATATCCGTAAGTTCAAAAAGGGATATGAATGCAGACCCGACCTTAGCCTCATTTCAAGTTAAGCACCTTCCTCGTGACTGGCTTGAAAATATCACCTGCCTGTTGGAGAAACAGCCTGCTAGTATGAAGCTGGCAGCAGAAACAGCAAGCAGTCAGCTGAAGTGATACCCGCAAGAGCATCAAGACGTCATTAAGAGAAGACTTGAAGGCCTTTGGAATTAAACGGAGACAGGTTGAGTTCACTATATGTTGAGTTCTGTAGAAAATATTCTTGTGTTTTCTTGTCATACTTGATAAATTACTGTTTTGCAAGCTGCAAAACATACACCTTCATCCCTAATACACACCCAGTAGTAGAGTCGTTTTGGAAAAGAAATGGTTAACTCTAATGCTAGCTGTGGGCACCTGTGATCATTTAGATTGATTGAAAAAGGAGGTGGAAATTGAGCCAATGGAACGGGTGACCTGTGAGAGTGATTTAAGGAGTAGGAAATCAATAGCACCTGCTTAAGACAAACTGGTAAAGGTTGCGTGGGCTTCGCACCTTTCCCTGAAACTCCTCATCACTTCTAGAAAGGCGCTAAAAGTGCATGTAAGACTTCAGTATAAATTACATTAGTGTCACTCTTATATTTTGCATTCTAAAAAAGAATCAGCTAACCCTCCAAATATTTTTGGTGCCATGTGGCATTGGAAGATTCATCATAAAGATTCAAGGAAAAATTTTATGAGTTTAGTTGAATTGAGGTCTGATTGGATCCTAGGTTTAGTCTTTTCCCTCACTTCTCCCTTCCTCCTTTCTCTTCTCTTTCTTCTGCTCCTCCTTGTCTCCTCTCTCTCCATCCCATCCTGCCTCTCGTCCTTCTTCTTTTCCTTCTTTCCTGTTACAGGAGAGGAAATGAAAGGGAATGGTGGAGCAGGGAAATGTACTTTACATAAACTCTTATCCCTGCCAGGAGGTGTAATAAACTAAAATTTAACAAATAATAAAATGTAGATTCTTGAATATAAAGAATTTCCCTTCTCTGCTTTTTATCCTCATTATGTCAAAGAAGAATAAACAGGGCTTGGTGAGAGAGATTTAGGAGTGTTCCATGCTAGTCCTCAGCTCTAGGAATGCCAATTTCTTCACCTGTGAAACGAGAAGATGAGGAGAGGTCAGGCCTCCTCCCAGCTACCCATCTGAGGGCTCGATACACAGACTCCTAGAAGTACAAGGGGACAGGTGGCCTGGGCCTAGGCTAGTCCTTCAGGACTAAACTGTGTTCACCGGATCTGAGGTGGTAAATGTTCAAGCAGCAAAGTATCTCCTTATTTCTCTCTACGGATTCTACAGCGAGCCTTTCACAGTGCCTGATACATGTGGGGAGACCAGCAGAAGTCATTAGGATCTATTTATTGAATGAGTGGTTGTGAGGGAACTTTTGGAGCCATTTCTATCAATCATTCTAAACACTTTCCATTTCATACTTTCCAGTTTATAGGTTTATATGCTGAAAACAAGCACAAGAACACTGCCCTATTCCTTCCTAGTTTTTACCCCCAAACCCTAACAATACATTTCTGATACTATGTGGGTGCTTGTACTTCTAGTGAGAGGGCACTGGTTATTAGAGAAGCAAAAACAAGCCTTTGTCATTGTTTCTGGATGTAATTTAAAGTGAATTTTAAAAAAGAAAATCCCCCGACAATTCATTAGCGGGTCATCAACTCAATGTACTGGCCTTTGACTTGCAACAGCATTTTTTAAATGGAAAAAACTGAATAAACGATAGGAACAGTGAGCATTGTCTTGTGAAATGAGTTTTAGTTACACAAACATATAACGATGTGTAATGGAATGCTAAATGCATTTCTTACAGTGGATCAAAGAATTTGAAGCTATTGATTTAAGTCATTCATGTTGCCTTGGTTCAATTTAAAGTAGCACATACTACCTTCGTAAGATCTAAAACTGATCAACTAACCACTAATCCTGTATTTCTAGAGAAGTTATTTTACCTGACTTAATAGACAATAACGTTAAAACATATAGTTTAAATCTCTTTATACACTCTCTATTAACACACAGTCAGCTCTCCATGAGCTCAGGTGACCTGTTACCGACCTCTCTACGTAAAGGAGTCATTTGCTTATTTAAAAAAATCTTTTGGTGTAAGAGTGGGAAGGTGTAAGAATATACTAAAATGGTTATTGGTGGAGATGGAAGAGGGCTTTGTTCCCTAAAGAGCCCTGGGACAAAGGAAATTTTATCTAGAGCAGAGTGTTCCATTGTAGTTGGACACATGACCTGAGGCAGAATGAAATTTAAAAAGCATGACAGCAAACCTCCCAGTTACATCCTCTTGTTCTTTTGTAGCCACTCAGCCGGCTTGTTTGCAGGGCACAGGATGGGTGACCATCTGACCTGCTTATCTGGTCAGTGTGTTATCTGAATGAGGTCTCTGGAGCTCTAGAGTGGGTTGTGTCATAGCGAATGCACGCTGGGCTGTGTCCACCACTAGTGGGAAGGAGGGCGGCAGAAAGTGTGCCTGGTTCTGCTCGGAACCCAGTTTCCAGTTGCTGCTGAGGCTCTGGATTGGTTAGAGGCTCTGATTGGTTAGAGGCTCAGAGAGCACCACACACCACCTGCCCCCTGCAGGCTGCGGTGCTCAGACCTGAGCTGTCCAGGATGGAGGATTTATTTCCCTTTGGGCAATTAGAGGAAGGCACAAAGAAGCCAAGTGATTTAGGTTGTCTTTCTCCTGGCAGTCTGTTTCTGAGAGATTACAGGCTAGGAAAACCTATGGGCAGTTATGATCTGTCACCTAGGGTCACTAGGAATTGAACTCTGGGAACCTACCAACAACATAAAAATAATAAAATAAAAAGCAAATAAATGAATCAACTTAGCATAACCAACTCGACGGCACTTGGCTTGGCTAGCATAAGCACTTCAGCCAATTTTGTCTGTGTTAGCCGTGAAAGATAGAAAATTAGCATAAAGAATGATAGAAATTATTTTTTGTACGCTGGAATGACAGCTGCTTGTGAAATGTGAGTTGGCCAGGAATCATATACAAGCCCCTCCACCCTCCCATGTAGTAGTCTGTGACGGGGCCATACATACCGTTTGAAGTGGTGCTCTGGGCCTAGGATCTATGTAGGCCCTTATTCCCACGCTTCATCAAAGGCTTTCTCTCCAGATTCTGACTAGAGGTGAGCTGCATGGGCCTGCTGCAGAATTACTGTTGCATCTCCTGCCTGTAAAACTTTCTTTTCAGAGATTGAAATCGACAGAGAACTGATAGTGTACTGAAGTTAAAGACAAGTTAGATGACTGCTTTTGTTCCTGCTTGATAATAAACACCCATATGTGTGGCAGAAGGTGGCATATGAACTGCTATAGAGGGTGATGGCAGGGGACCCATAGACTTCCCGTGTACCTTAGACTGTTGACATTGGAGTCGTGGACAGCCATTTTTGTTGGGGAGCTCTTGGCAGGGGTTTGGGGCATCCCCCTCTTCTGTGTAGAACACAGAATATCTGCCACATGGCAAGAGTGCCAGGAAATACCATGGCACCCCTCAGGGCTGTGGCTACTATGTGAGTCCCAGGGCAGATCCTTGGCTTAGATGCAGGTGTGTTCCCCAGGTGTGCTGTAGCTGCAGACTTTCATCTTGGAGAGGGAGGAATAAGGGGAAAAGAACTAACAAATAATTCCTGGCACCCCCTAAGACTCACGGAACAATTGGTGGAAGGAGAAATTTGGTAACAAATCAAGGTCTTACATTATGTAGGTAGGAGCAAGAGCAAGTGAAATTTGTGTAACTAGTGTTTGTATGATCTCCACTGGTACTCTTAGCTTGTTACGGTTTGGGTAAGCTTATGTTACACATATTCCGGGAAGTTTCTTGTCCATCTATGAATTGTCACTAGTTTTAGAAACAAAAAATACTTTAAGTTCAAATTTCTTGAGCACCTTACAGTGTACCAGGCTCTCCTCTCCTAGGAAGAAGGCATTATCTCTTAAGATTATTATTTCAGAATTTGTTGTTGTTACGTGCTGTCCAGCTGGCTCTGACTCATAGTGACCTATGTGCAATAGAATAAAACACTACCCAGTCTTGTGGCATCCTCAGGATCATTAGCATGCTTGAGCTTGTTGTTCAGCCACTGTGTCAGTCCATGTCATTGAGCGTCTCCTTCTTTCTTCTTTGACACTACCAGCATGATGTCTGTGTCCAGGGACTGATTTCTCCTGACATGATATGTAAGACATAGTCTCATCATCCTTGCCTCTAAGGAACATTCCAGTTGTACTTCTTCTGAGACAGATCTCCTTGTTCTTTTCAAGGTCCACGGTATATTCAATATGCTTCTCCAATACCACAATTCAAAGGCATCAATTCTTCTTCTGTCTTCCTTAACGTAGATTTGAGACTCAAGTAATTGGAACAAATTTCATTTGTTCATTTGTTAATATTTGTTGAGCATCTGTTAGGTACCAGGTATCATCTTAACTGTCAAAGATTCAGAGATGAATAAGGCAGGTGCAGTCTCTGCTCTCAGGAAGCTGATTGTGAAAAATAATCTCCAAAACCCCAACCCACTGCTGTTGAATTGATTTGGACTCATGATGATCCCATAGGCCAGGGTAGAACTGCCCACGGGGCTTCTTTCCAAGGCTGTGATCTTTATGGAACAGATGGCCACATCGTTTTCCCATGGAGCAGCAGGTGGGTTCAAACCGCTGACCTTTTTTTTTGGTTAGCAGCTGGTTGCTTTAACCACTGTGCTGCCAGGGCTCCTACAAATAACTAGGATATCTTCAAATATTATTAAATGCTGTGAGGAATTTAAAATAGGGTAATGTATCTGAGAGTAGCTTGTTGGTCTTGATGGTCACCTTTACTTAGCAGGACTAGGAAGCTTCTGGGGGGATGGCATTTATTTTGAGGCCTGCACGACCTGAGGTCCTCCGTGAGAAGAATAGGATGAAGAGTGCAGTGTGAATGGAGGAAAGAGCAGGTGCAGAGCGCTGAGGCTTCACTCGAGTCTGTGACCTTTCAAGTCCAGCCAGCTAGAGAGAGAGTAGAAGCCCTGGGTTTCAATCCATTCCCGTGAAATAGCAGTGGGAGGGAACGTTTGGCTTATTCAAGGTGAACCCCTGAGAGTTATCGGAGCATGTTGGAACGATGTTTGCTGAGCTGGAATGCCGCCAGGACACCTGGGCTGCGCGTTCCCCCTTCTGAACACCAGAGACTTCAGAGGAAGTATTTGTTTTAATCATTTCTGGAAACGGGATTGTTCTTTGATGTTTTCTCATTTGGTCTGCCTCAAGACCACACTAGCACAGGACTTTTTACAGCTTTCTCTTGCCTAATGAACTAGATGCTTTGGGGAGGAGAAAACCTGTCAAATAATAGAAATATTTCTCTTTGAGTTTAACTGCTGACCCAGACTGGTTAGAGAAACAGCTTTTCAAAGGAGAAATCTATGAAATTCCATTTCTGTGGGCAAGTTCCTCGATTTGCATCAAGCATTGTTGTAAATGTCAAGAGTCCAGCTCCCACTGCCAGCTTGAATGGGCATCAGTGTTTATCCTGAGATAATTGCACCAACGTATTCAGCGGATGGCTGGAGGCTGCGGGGCCACGCTGTTTCTTGCTAATCTCAATCACACCCGTCATATCTCTTCTCTTTCCTTTTTCTCCTGTGAGCCACTTCCTGGTTTTCCAAGGTTATGATGAAATGCTGCCTTCTTTGCTTTGCTTAGTGGGCTGCTCAGTTTGCTGGGCTGCCCTGCTGAGCCAGCATTCTCAGGACCGGGTCCTGTGGAAGAGGTGGGAGGGTGGGAGAATGTGAGCCAGCCGGGGAGCCTGAACAAAGGGACAGAGTGTATGGCAGTCTTTTTTCTTTTGCAACTGGAAGTAGTTGTGAAGAGCTCAGGGTACAAAATTATTCCAAATCGAGCATTTTAGAATGTATGTGCTGTCTTGTTTACAGCTGTGGCCCTAGAACCTAGAATAAAATCCAAAAACCAAATCTGTTGCTGGTGAGTCCATTTTGGCTCAGAATGACAGCATGTGTTGCAGAATAGCCTTGTGTTTGGTTGCTCACTGAAAAGAGGCCTGGTGGTGCAGGGGTTAAGAGACAGGCTACTAACCAAAAGGTTGGCAGTTTGAATCTAGCAGCTGCTCCTGTGGGGTAGTTCTACTGTATCCTGTAGGGTGACCGTGAATAAACCAACTTCACAGCAATGGGTTTGGTGTTTTGGGATTCTGGCTAATTGAAAGGTCAGCAGTTGGAACCCATCAGATGGCCCGCAGAAGAAAGATGGTGGCAGCCTGATTCCGTCAAGATCACAGCCTTGGAAACCTACGAGGCAGTTCTGCTCTGTCCCCTAGGGTTGCTGTGAGTCGGCATTGGCTTTGTGGGAACAAGCCTGGTTTTCATATTTTCAGTCTTTATGGAGGCAGTTCCCCAGGCCTGTTTGCCTTGCACTGGCTGTGTGGGACTGAACCACCAATCTTTAGGTTAGCAGTCTATTGCACACCACTTAGCTATCCAGGCTCCTGTCAGAACATAACAGGTGTCTGACAGATAGTTACTAAAGGATTATCACAACATGTTGTCTGTGGTAGCTTAACCATTCCCCCGTGACCTCTTTGGTCCCTTCTCATGGAATACTGCTAGGCTTTGCCAATTGTTTTCTCTTGGGGAAAGGGTTGAGGGTGGAATGGGAGGGAAGGCTGGACATATCGCCTTGGCCTTGATTGGCCGCTGCCATCAGGACTGTCTTCCAGCTGCAGAGCACTTTGTGTGTGATGAATGATACAGAAACACGCTCGCGGGCAGCCAACTGGCCCCTCACCAGTTCTCGGTAAATACCAGCCAGAGGCAGCTCTGGTCTTCTGCCGGATTGCAGACTGCAGGAGCAAATCTCTCAGGTTCCTAACCCTCACATGGGCTCATCATGACTCGGCGGCTGTTGTCTCAGCTCCGGATACTGGCCGTGAATTCTTTGTAATTTTCCTTCAGAGAATCTATGAAGGAAATGTTGTTCTCCCACTTCTCTCTGACTGTATGTGTTTGCTTTGGCAGAGAATCGCTCTGAGTTCTTCTCTTCTTTTACTCTTCTCTCTTTGATTCAAATATTCTTTCCTGCTGGTTACTTCTTGTCCCCAGAGGTACAAAACACACATAGTTTGTTAGAAATACAAGCAGGGCGTGTTGGGTAGTTTGTGGGGTCTAAATATAACATTGCAGCGTGTCTTAAAATCGGTTTTACCCATCGTTCCATCAAATTGCATGAGACCGAGCCAGTCTCTGAAAGACATTTTTATGTAACTGAAACATTTGGCCAAATGTTTTCTGGCTTCTAAGATGCATACTTTTCACACTTAACATTTCAGGATTTAGGAATCGTCTTTTCTCATAGTCAATACATGTCCCACATTGATTGTCAGGGTTTTTCTTTAGTTGGTGGTAGATTAAACAAAATAATAGTATGTCTTAAAATACATGGAATCTTACATTTTATTTGATAAACTATGGTATTTGATTTGACTAGAAATACTTCAATTTATTTTTCCACTTTTTTTTTCCTATTTTATATTAACCACTCAGGTTAATAATCTATGAACAGAAATAATCCTATAATCAACCTGGCTATTTAGAAATGTGTGTATAATAATAGTAGTTATTATTATTTTAAATATATTTGGATAGACTTGTATGAAGGAAGAAGGGAGCCAAGAGTGAGAAAGTCTGGGTTTCAGCCTTGTTTTTGCTTTAACTAGTGTAAAACACTGCATAAGTCATTGCCTTTTCCCCTCTCATTCCGTGGCTATAAAATACCTGGTTAGAATGCAGTGACAGCAGAGGCTGTGATTTGATAACACTTCCTTAGCTTCCAGTAGCCCTGATCATGCAGTGGTTAAAGTGCTGGGCTGCCAACCCAAAGGCCTGACCCACCAGGACCTCCC
Source organism: Heterohyrax brucei (assembly GCA_028571685.1). Lineage (NCBI taxonomy): Eukaryota > Metazoa > Chordata > Mammalia > Hyracoidea > Procaviidae > Heterohyrax > Heterohyrax brucei. The sequence continues at coordinate 139,657,948 of CM053142.1, read as the reverse complement.
CGGGAGAGAAGACCTGGTGCTGTGCTCCTGGGAAGAGTTCAGCCTGCTGAACCCTGCGGAGCATTTCTACTCTGCTAGACAGGGTTCCTATGAGCTAGAATCAACTCAACAGTATACAACAACAACCCTCCCTCTCACAGATGTGTTTTATTACTTAAGAGCCAAAGGCATTTGTCAGAGCAGCAAGTCCAGTTGACATCTCCTAGGAGTGAGCCCATGTAAAAGTGACTTGTGGGACCTTGTCATGCTAGACCAAATTCATTTTCTCTGCATGATCAAGATTCTATAACAGGAGCATATAGGAAAGTTAGTGGTTACTTGGGATCCTGGGTGGTGTAGACAGTTAAGTGTTTGACTACTAGCCCTAAAGTCTGGCAACTGGAGTCTATCCAGAGGTGTCTTGGAAAAAAGGTATAATAGTGATTGACTTTAAGAAAACCAGCCATGGAAAACCCTGTAAAGCACAATTCTGCTCTGACGTATGTAAGGTTGTCATGAGTTGGAATCAGCTGCTTATCAGTTATTGAGTGACAACCAAACATCAGGAACTCTTCTACCTACCATAGACACATTTAATCATTTCATCTTCACAATGTCCTTATTCATTTACTACCTGAGATGCTGAGGCTAAAATTATGTTATTTAAAGAGAATTTTTAACTTTTTTTTTTTTTTAATTTGATGAAAGCAGCTGTCATGTATACCAACCCATGGCTGTTGAGTGGATTTTGATGGGTAAGAGCCTTACAGGACAGAGTAGAGCCGCCCTATAGGGTTTCCAAGGAGCTGAACAAAACCAGAAATCCTGTGTGTTGTATGGCTTACATTTTAGTGAGGGGTGCCAGATGATAACCAGTGAGTATGTTGTATGTCAGAGAATGTATAACAGGGAAAAGTAAGGCAGGAAAGGGAGACAGAGTGTGTGAAGTCTGTTAGAGTGGGTCACTGCTTTTCTCTGGGGAGTCTGGGAACATAGATTAGGTAGACCAATGTCATGTTACGTTAGAAGCACAATCCTAGAGAAATACAATAATACAAGGTGGAAATAGGTACTTATGAAACCCAAACCATAGAAATCATTATACAATTGGCTAGTCAGAATCACTGTTAGGAAAAATTTGTGTCACAGAGGTGATTATAGTACGAATCACCAACATTGTGTCATCATGGGCACTGAAGCTAGGGGCAGCCAGGCTATAACCCGTCCCCTAGTCTCTGACGTCAGACACTAATGTAGCAGCAGTAATACTGCTTCTGGTACTTAAAAACAATTCATGCATTAGGATAATTTTAATTTTACCAGTAATTGTAAAAGCTAAAAAATAAAGCTCAGTGTTAATGCTTATTTGAAGGGACATTTTCATACACTTCTTATAGGATTCTACATGACATCACCTTTCTAGAGGGCAATTTGATAACCTGTATGAAAGGCCTTCAGTGACAAATATTTGTACAGCAATTCCAGGATTTTTTAATAAAGAAAGAATTGGAGATGAATAAAAGAACTTAGGTATGTGAGTGTTTATTGCAGAATAGTTTTTTTTTTTTTATTTAACATGACTGAGTGAAAATGTACATTCCCTTATAAATGTACATGCCCACTTACATGCAGCTTCCACTGCTCTCCCTGTCCGGTGAATGCACACTATTCCTCTCTGCTCCATACATGTCTCATCCTCCCAACAGTCTCCTTTCCGCTCCTCTCCACCCACTCTCCTTCCTCCAGCCAGAGGTCAGCAGGATGATATCCTATAGATGTATAGAACCATAAAGTGCTTCCAATATATGGTCACTCTGCATTGCCAAGTCCAATCCATTCCTGTCCAAAGAGTGGACCTTCGTTGTAACTTATGGGTAGGGGCAGCATCAGGACTGGGGGCCATGCTCTCAGGGCAACCCTGAAACTGCTGGACCATCAATTGAGGTCTTTCAGTGGAGATCTCAGGATGCACCCCTTTTTATTCTTGTGTTGCCAGTGAGACTCAACCTAGTGAGCTCCATCGTTGCTATCAGTGGTGGTGGCCAGGAGCCATCTGGTTCTTCCGGTCCCAAGTCGATGAAGGCACCCACTCTTGTGGGTCTCGCTGTCTTCTAGGTTGTCTTTACTGCATGTCATTTTGGTCCTCGGTGAGCATCCGTTCCTGCTGAGTTGGGACCATTCAGAATAGTTCATAATAAAACTGTGTTGTTGGTGTGAGGAACACATTCCTTTGTTCAAAGAAGTGTGAGACCAGGGGCAACATATGACCAAAAGCAAAGACAAGAAGGCAGGAAGGGACAGGAAAACTGGAGAAATGGACACAGAGAACCTGGGGTGCAAAGTGAAAGAGGAATAGTGCTGACACATTGCAGGGATCACAACCAATGTCACAAAAACAATTTGTACATACATTCTTAAATGAAAAACTAATTTGCTCTTTTACCTAAACTTTCACCTAAAACATAGCAGAACTAAACAAAAAATGTGTTATTTAGTGGGAACTTTTAACCTTTTTTTTTTTTTAAATAATTTGATGAAAGCAGTCAATTACCTCCTTGGAAAGAAAGCATACATATCAGCTCATGGCTGTTGAGTTGATTCTGATTCATAACGACCTTATAGTACAGAGTAGAACTGCCACATAGCATTTCCAAGGAGCAGCTGGTAGATTTGGATTGCTGGGTTTTTGGTTAGCAGCCTGGATTCTTAATCACCATGACAGATATATACTTACATAAAAATTTATGTATATTTTTAGGGACTTCATGAGTATGTAGTCTATTTGTAGACCTAGGTTGAAATCTTTTACTCTGTGGAGAAGAATAACAACTAGTATCACGGAAAAATAATCACAGAATCATATACGTGCATTGACATGTGAGATAGGGAAGGTATATACCAAAATAGCAGTTAACTCTGAGAAGTGGCATTATGAGTTAAAAAAAAAAAATTATCTATAGGCTTTTCAGCACAGTTGTGCCAATTCTGATTCATAGTAATCCTATAGGACAAAGTAGAACAGCCGCATAGGGTTTCCAAGGCTGTAGTCTTTATGGATGCACACTGCTACATCTTTCTTCCATGGAGCACCTGATGGATTCCAATAGCCAACCTTTAGGTTAACAGGCAAGTGCTTGACCACTGTGACACCAGGGCTCAAGGCTCATCAGTATTCGTCTAATTTTCCGCCATGAAGATGTGTTATTTTTTAGTAAAAAATACATAGAACATTAGAGAACTCTTTGCCACTGAGTCGATTGCAACTCATAGCAACCCTGTAAAACAGAGTAAGACTGTCCTACAGGGTTTTCAAGGAGTAGCTGGTAGATTTGAACTGCCAACCTTTCGGTTAGCAGCTGTAGCCATTAACCACAGCACCACCAGGGTTCCCAGAACCTTATAGAAGTCTCCAAGAAATGAAGCAAAAAATGATACATGATGAAAAACATAAAGAAACAGTATTATTTTGTCTATAATAATAAGTATTTCTATGGCGAGGGCTCAAAACGTCTCTCTATACTCATGGAACATTCAAGAGAAATGAATTTAACTTAAACTAACATTTATGCTTAGGCAGAAAATAGAATTTCTTTCCCAGGTGCTGTAAAACACTCAGTTGGGGTACCCAAAGACAAGGTGGAACCTCCGTCCGTGAAAATGCAAAAGATGAAGCATGCAATCATTGACAAGGTTGCTTTAAGCATCGTTGCCCTGAAGGCGTGAAATAGAATCAGGTGATTTAGCAGGAGGCCCTCTGCTTAGTTTGTTTGTGCTTCTGAAACACTGTACACTGGTATAAAAGTGGGAAAGAAATCACCGACAGACGGCAACCTGTCCCCCTGACACGTACTCCAATGCTGCTGCTTTCTTATACTCAGCATTAGGAAACAGCATGAGAAGGGGAGATGCGAGCGCCTCCTCTCTAATAAGAAGATACGTTTTCCTATTACTAAACATTGGTTACCCAGAAAATCGGTGATCTAATTCCGATGAAGCTGAACCAGTTGAAATTCAGTCTGATCCACGTCACTAAGTGAAGCATACAGTTGGCAGAGTCCAGCTGAGTGAAATTGTTCTCCATGCTCCCAGTTACTAACATTAATGAGTTCTCTGGAGAAAAGTATTCTTTTTTATTGGCAGATTGAATCCTCAGGAGACCTAGTGAATCCACAGGAGGATCAGTGAGCCTTTGGGAGTGAATTTCTATAGGTTTGACAGTCTTTTGACCTCGTTGTTTCTTGTTTCTTAAGCTTACCATTATTTTTTATGACCTAAAAGTACTGTTACTAAAAGTAGATACCTTAGAACAAATCTGTTTCTATGACAGACATGTTCAATATCCTTGGACTACTCATACACCCAAACATATGTAATGGCAGAAATATGCAATGTAAATATCAAGGTCAGAGCATGGGGTCTATGGACAGACTTTCTGGATTGACTCCTAACTTTACCATAGCTTTGTGACCTTGCACAATTTATTTAATTTTAATAAACCTCAGTTTTCTCACCTATAAAATGGGGATAATAATGGTTTCCTCCCCCATAGCCTACCTCCTAGGATAGTTAGCATGATTAAAAGCACTAATCCAACAATTATACATTGCCTCTGCAGAGTGCATCTTTGGTATTAGTATCAGCACTGTGTGAGTGTCAAATGGTTTGGGAAAGACTCTAACTTATTATGCCACCCTCCCTAGGACACGAAACTCCTGCTTGTGGCTACACTCTTGGATAATGTACCCTCCCCAAGTGCTAGCTTCTCAAGGGCAGTTACTCCTCCACTTGTCTCTGCAGGTGCTAGGTCATTATTTGGGCAAGATTGGCCAGGGGAGATTCCTGAAGTAGATGGAGCACTCCCAGATCTGGGCATCCATGGCTATGGATCTTGCTAACCCATTGCTGTTGAGTCAATTCTGCCTCATAGCAACACTGAAGGACAGGGTTGAGCTGTCCCATAGGATTTCCAAGGCTGTAAATCTTTATGGAAACAGGCTGTCAAATCTTTCTCTTGCAGAATGGCTGTTGACTTCAAACTGTCTGCTTTTTGGATGGCAGCTGAGAACTTATTTATTTCACCACCAGCAATCCTTGAAATCTTGCTTTTATCCTTAAATTAATGGACTCACCAAAGTTTCCTGATGAAGAGGCTCTATCTTAGTCCCTTGTATTTTTACTGGTCTTCAGAACTGAGTACAACAAGCTGTCCTGAGAATATAAAGTATCTTTTCTGGTCCTTAACTTTACAGTCAAGTTGACTTATCTCTACATGTGTTCTCTGTACTCCAGTTTTATTTTTCCTTGTTGCTGTTGAGTTGATCTTGCACTCCAGAAAGGAGACACGAATTCCCCTTGGGTTTATTGATTCCTGGGATCTCTGACTTTGAGCAAGAGGAGCTGATTACATTGATATGTTGACAAGCACAGCTCACAGAAACACAGATAAGTGTACCTCATTTATGCAGTTCTATTTCTAAAGTTGTATAGAAATAAAATTTTTGTAGCTCAACTATAAACTTAAACTTAGTAGAACAATTTGTTCTTTCTTTGCTAATTAAAAGAAAGTCAAACCCATTGCCATCGAGACAATTCTGACTCATAGGAACCCTGTAGGACAGAGTAGAAACTGCTCCATAGAGTTTCTAAGGAGTTCTTGGTGGATTTAAACCACCAACTTTTTCGTTAGCAGATGTTGTACTTAATTACTATGCCACCAGGGTTTTCTTCTTTGCTAACAATTAGGCTGTATTCTGTAATGCTGCATCAAAGAAACACAGATAACACCATTATCTATTGTATAAAGCACTTTAAGAGTTGTTGGAAGTTATCAAAGAAGCAGAAATTATATTTGTTTCCATAGAATCTGTTTTAATGGGGGAATAAGGGAAAAGCATAAATTAATATCTTTTTCCTACCTCAACATATGTGATCCCATTTTGATGGCTCCACTACTGTGGGGAGGAGAAGAGTGTCTACTAAACTTCACAGGAGCAAATCTGAACTTTTTTTTACCATTTTGATCTCCTGTAGGCTGTGTACACTGGAATTTCTGAGACAGCATCAACCTCCTATTATTTCATTTACTCAGTAAATCAGAGCCCTGGTGGTGCAGTGGTTAAGAGCTTGGCTGCTAACCAAATGGTTGGCAGTTCGAATCCACCAGCTACTTCTTGTAAACTCTATGGGACAGCCCCACTCTGTGGCGTAGGACAGTCATACTGTATCCTACAAGGCTGCTATAAGAATTGGCTTGACAGCAACAAGTAGTCAGTAAACCTGACTTATAATCTCAATAACCAAATATAACTTAATTAGTTCACTTTTCACAATTTTTCATGCAAATCAGAAATAAAACAACATGAATTGGATCTGACTCGACGGCACTTGGTGGGCTTGGACACCTTTGATGGACTTCAAGTTTTGATTCATGGTTCTGAACAGACAGTCTTAAGAACTCAGAACTCATTTGCTTTTCTGGAGTTAGAGTGTTACTTAGAAAAAATAACACTTATTTTTCATTGATATTTTTTTTCTTCCTCAACATACGCGATCCCGTTTTGGTGGCTCCATCACTGCGGGGAGTAGAAAGAGTATGTACTGAAGTTCACAGGAGCAAATCTGAAATTTTTTTTCAGTAAACCTGATTTATGGTGTCAATAACCAAGTGCAACTTTATTTCAATACATGTTTTTTTCAGTAAATGTTTTCAAGTAAATTTTTCAGTAAGTGTTTTTTATTAGGGAGGCTGACAATCTCCTTTGAGGTGAGGACAGTGTGTTACGATTCAGGCAGGACATCTCAGATTTAACAGTGACTTTGCAGAGTTAATCATGGTGAGCTGCGACTCTTGTGCTGTGGATTGTTGGCCTGTCAGGCTTTCCATCTACCAGAGATGACTGAGAACCAAGTTTGAGTAATCCTTTGATTGTTTCTCCCTGGCTCATTCCTCTCTCTGCTTCTCATAACTGCTCCCATTGTCCTTCACCTGTTAGCACCTCACCTGGGACACTTGGATAACTGGATAGTTCAGGGCTGCAGCGAGTCATTGAGTGTCTGTCCCCAGGCAAAGAAGATTCTGGGAAGCCTTTACTCTCTTTTCGTTTCAGGGAGATTGGAGGGGACATTGCTTAGTGCTCATGTTACAATGTAGTGCCTTAATCATCTAACCTGGGAAGCAGAGAATTGTTCCTTTTTTGTGACTTTGAGCTGACAATTCTGTAGCTAGTTTTATCCTTGGGCAAGAAAAATAAAAGTTACCCATGAAGCTCAAAGGGCTTTTTCTGCTTAATGCTTAACGGTTCAAATGGTAACTTTAGTGGGGTGTGAAAAAGACAGTTTGATAACTGAAAGAAAACCCTTCAGATCAACATGATCCTTGACGGTAGAAGAGGAGGTGGGGCAAATGAAGGGTTTTTAATTTTTCCAGATTAGAGTTCTAGTTTGGCAAACTCTCTCATGGTTCATAAATTAAATCAGCTCAAAACATTTTAGAAATCATAGCACAAAACATTTTCTAATAGACTTCAGAGTCATCTTGAAATAATTTCCTTTAATTCAGCATAATGGATTGTTGAATGAACTGTATTACTCTTCAGTTGTTTGGGACAGAGGTAATTGACCATAACAATTCTCCAATACGAGAATCATGCTTTTATTTTTTTTACGGATGCCACTTAAGGTTAACTCACAGACTTCACTGAAGGAAATTCCATGTTGTTTTTTCCCTTTTAAAAGACCTCTTTAAAATCAAGATATCTACATTCAGGGAGGGTCCCCAAGGGGGCAAGCAGTTGATGCCTGACTGCTAACCTGAAGATTGGTGTTCGAATCCCCCCAGTGGTACTCTGGGAGAAGAGGTCCGACTGCCTGCTTCTATTATAATAGCCAGGAAGAGGTGATGGAATAGTTCTACTATCTAATACATGGGGTCACTACAAGTTGGAATTGATTTGATGGCAAATAAGAAGAAGGAAACCCAGCAGTTTAGCATTTAAGTGCTATGGCTGCTAACCAAAAGGTTCGCACTTGGGATCCACCAGGTACTCCTTGGAAACTCTACGGGGCAGTTTTACTGTGTCCTATAGGGTCTCTATGAGTCATACGTTTGAGATGGGCCAGATTCATCACTCTCCTTATCCTCCAGCGCTTACCAGATATATGACCTAACAAATCACTTGCACTCTGTACGCCTGTTTTCTTAGTTATAAAATGGGGTTAATAATAATAATACTGAGGAGGTTAAATAAAATAGTATAGTTATTACATTTAGTAAGCGATGCTACATCATATTATGTATGAAAATAATGTGATTCCCTAGAGGCTTAAGTAAGAATGCTTTCCAAATGGTGGGTTGCAGCCCATCGGAAGGTTTTCATATCTGTTAGGTTGGGATCTGCATGAAAAGCAAAAACAGAGAGAGAAATAGTATACAAAAGAAAACATAAGGATGCTTCACAAGTAGCAAGGGTAAGTGTTGTTTGACTGAACAGTTTGTGAAGTATGTGTGCTTGGTAAAAAATATAGTGTATTTTTTATTATGGGTCAAGTGCAATACTGTTGGAGAGCCCGCTGGGACACATGTACTGTATAAATTGGACGGAATATCAATTGTTGGGTAATTTCATCCACTGGAAATTTTTCTAGCTACCGTCTTCTGGATTTATACTGAAGAGAAAATACCATTTTTTTGTGTGTCTCAGACCCACAAAATCTTTGTTAGAACCTCTGAAGTTGGCTGCCTTAAGCCAAGATAAGCCTCCTCCTTCTACTTCTGAAGGTGTCACTGCCCTGGTGGCATAGTGATTAAGTACCACGGCTGTTGACCAAAAGGTAAATAATTTGAATCCACCAATAGCCTCCTGAAACTCTATGGGGTAGCTCTACTCTGTCTTACAGTGTTGCTAAGAGCTGGAATTGCCTTGATGGAAATGGGTTTGGTTTTTGGTTTTAACCTCCAGCCAGCCATCTATTGATTTCACTCTAGGTTTAAAGAGTACTTGTGAGGTCCTATTTCAGTTTTCTGGTGAATTTTGACCGCTGACTCATATGTTAGCCAAAGCAATCAGATCGTTCCTATTAGTTATGGTGCAATCAAATCAGACCTGAAGGAGTTTTCAGACTTTACAGATAAATTTTTTTCAATTCATGACTGATTTTCCTGTGGGTTTTGGTAGGACATGGCTGCTTATAATTACCTATTGTGGTCTCCAAGTAGCCATTTGTCCAGATTTAGTGTTTTTGTCTTCTGTATCAGTTTTCTCCCTACTCCTTTTATTTGCACGTGCTAAATAAGTTTTGAAGCAAGGTGTTTTGTCCCTCCATCAGGCACCGTTGCCCACCTAATTGCCGCATCCTACAGCTCCTTCTTTCTTACTGCCTCCCTCCTCCCCCATATGACTCAGGGAAGATTGTCCCTATCTTCAGTTCCAGGGATAAAATCCTCATGGATCTAAGCCGACCATAATGGTTTCATTTTCCTTGATGGTGACTGGTTTAGGAATGGGCATATGACATAATTCTGGCCAATGAGATGTGAGTTGAGCTCTGCTGGAGAGCTTCTGGGAACAATTTCCTTGCTGATAGAAAGAGTCACAGGAAAAGATGACTGCTCTTCTTCCTCCATTAGACAAGTCATCCGGTACTACCTGGACCTGTGACAAACCTCTTTTAATCATGAGAAGAATTAGCTGAGGATGAAGATAATACCAGAGGATGGCATAGCCAAAAGAAAGAAGTAATCTGAGTCTTTGATAATGATATTCAGTCACACACTTTATAGACATTGAAGCCATTCTACCTCAGGACTTTGTGTTAACTGAGATAATACATACTCTTTGTGGTTTAAATCATTCTTGGTTGAGGTTTTGTATACTTGCAGCTGGAAATATCCTAGTTTTTTACAGCCAGATGATATCTGGATTATGCTCTGTAGAAGTGTAACCCCGTCACTGCACGTCCTTAGAATATACTGAGCTTCGCCACATGGCTCTTTTCACCCTGAGAGACAGCTGTGAGTCAGCAGGTTTTATCTCATCCTTTTTAAAATCGTCACATCTCATGCTCTTTGGAGTAAACTGTTTTAGAAACCATAGATGACAAGTGAGTCAGGCTGGCCAACTCGCTAAAGGGGTTAGTGATACATGTATCTGCAGGAGAGAGACTCTAAACAATGTTATGTGTTGTTAACTGTGGTTTGTACTTTTTGAAATAGTTTCACACCCATTTTTATTGAGCATTCATTCATTAAAAATTATCTGTTGAATACTTACAAATGACAGAGTTTTAAGTCCTAGAGATAGATACAGTGGTGACTATGAGCAACATAATTTGTCTTTACAGGGAGGCTAAAGACATGTTAGTTTCAACTATTTTATCATACAATTTATTAATTTGTATATCATTCACTGTATTTTTGTTGGGATTCTGCTATGTGTACTACACTAGGAAATACAATGGTAAGCAAGGCAGACTTGTTTTTTACCCATTCTACTTGGAGTTTAAAATCTAGCACTTCATGATAATCTTCTAGTGAGGATTTATAGCGTGCCTGCTATGTGACATGAGAACAGTGAACCCGACAGCTGAAATGATTTAGCTGATCTAATTCTAGTCAGTGAGAAAACTCAGTCTAGAACATAGAACTGTTCTCTGTTATAGTCTTCTGAGTTAGCCACAATCTCTTAAACAATGCAAAGGTTAGTGCTAGGTTTACTTCCTAAGCACCCCACCAAATTTGTAAAGGAATTCGTGTCAACACCGTCGTCTCAAACAAAGCCTAAGCTGAGTGGCTGCCTAGAAAATGCCTGTGAAATTTAAATGCAATGTTTACTTTTATAAGTGAACGTTTTATCGTTTTACAGTTTGTGGAACTAGCTCAAATATTTTTTAACTCAAAAGACTGGGACTCCGTCAATATGGGAGTTTCTCAAATGAATATGTAGGATGAATAGCTAAAGTGCTAAACAAAAGGAAAAATTCTAGGTTTTATGAAGGAAAGAAAATAGGGGAGTGCCTTTCTAGCACTGACAAGTATCCCCAAGAGTCCCTCTATTCAGTGAAAAAGAGGAAATGGATTGACAGAGTGGCTGCAACCGTGGGCTCAAACATAGTAATTATTATGAGGGAGGCACAGGACTGGGCAGGGTTTCATTCCATTGTACACAGCGCTGCAATGAGTTGGAACATTCTGGCAGTTCTGGACTACAGTCAATTAGTGGAAACTTACTAAAAACAAAACAAATAAAAAAAACCCATGCATTATGAAAAGACAAGAAAGGTTTAATATATCAAAGAAAAAAAAAAAAGAAAGAAATGTGGATGGGAGGGTAGCACGGGGTCCATAGAGAGTAAAAGATCCAGTTGGTAGCCTGAGATCAGGTGGTCCTAAGACGCAAAGGTTGCCACAGGCTCTTACGGAGGTCTTTTCTTTCTGATCTGCATGTGAACTCCCAATGCCTACAAGGTGTTAATGACCACCTGGGGGAGATTTGAGAATGAAACCCTAGCTTCGAGGATCCTGAGAGTTTTCCCAAGGCTAAAGGCTTCTGAGAGGCAGCTCTAGATAAGATAAAGTTGTTGTGCAAGACCCACCAACTCCCTTTCCTTTGTGACTAACTACTGATACGCCCTACGCAACATTGTGTTGTAACATTTTCCAGGCTGGAAGTCTGCACCTCGAGCACCATCTCCTACCAGCCACTTGTGTTTCTGCAGAACTTGATCTCAGAACCTCCTTCCTCCAGAGCAAGCCCATCCTAGAGCCAGGGGTACCTCTACCAGCAGATCCGGCCCAAGATGACTAGGCAACTGAACTCCCAAACTTGGACCAAGGAGGAGGAATTTCAAGAATGGGTGGTCTAAGGGGATTTGGGGTATAAGACCTGGAGCCAGTCTCCTCATAAAAGACCCCCAGCTCTTCAGTTCAGGGACCTCATGGTCTTCTGGTCGCTAGACCCTATGTTGCTCCTTAACTGCTCAGATAACAGACTTGCCACTTTCTGTTTCCTTTGCAATTGGTGTCCATCTCATTTCAACTGGCTCACAGGATAGGACAAGAATCCCAGAGGCTTTTGGTTACAAGAAAGAGGCTTCTTTCCAGCAGACTGATTCTCTTGGAGTTATCTCTCTCTGTTCAGAACAGGTATAGAATTTTATAGAATGTTATCACATTCAACTTTGCATTGTAATTATAAGCTGAGTGAATTGCCTGGAATCTACTAGACTGTGCTGTAATGGGATTGGAGCATTTTTAGTGCTATTCAACCATCTACAGCCCCAAACACAGCCGTGGTACATGGCAGAGAGTCAACGGATATTTCTGAATGCTCAAGCAACTGAATAGAAGATGGGTGAGAATGTGAATGTATCTCAAGTTTAGAAATTAAAAGTAGAAATTTGTTATTTAGGTTTTTTTTCATTAACTTTCCTAGTAGCTTTTTTTGTTGTGATTGCTGCTACCTTCTAAGTTAGCAAATAATGAAACAGTACAATGTGGAAAAGCTATTTTCCAAATGGAGGCAGAAAAAGGTAAAAACAGTAGTAAGATGGTAATAAAATGAACATCAAAGTAATGACACTAATTGAAACTGGTAATGGCCCATTTGACCTGGTTGGGTTAAAATGTGTGTGGACAAGCCAGGCTTTGTGAAGTAGGTTAATTATTGTTATTATTATTTTTAGCTTAAATTTATTATTTGATTTGGAAACTAGGAATCATAGGTTTTCTGGTTGTGTTCTTGGTTATGTATATACCAACACTTTATACCCATTTAGAAATACGCTCATTTTCATAGAAATGACATTAACTAATGTCAAGGCTGTAAATAATTTTCTGGTTAAAACAGTGATACCAGTATGCTACTACTTAACTGAATTTTCAACCTATTGAGTTTGAAAACAAAGAATTTAGACTCTGGGGCCAGAATTCCAGAGTTTAAATCCCAACTCTGCCACTTAATAGCTATGTGACAAATTATGTCAACTCTCAGTGCCTCTGTTCCCTAAAATGATAAATTCGAAATGATAATAACTGTGTCATAGAGCCACTGTGAGGATTTCATGTAATATATGCTAACTACTTACACTAGTCCTTGGCACATAATAAATGTTGCTTATTGTTTTTAGTGATTAATAATAAATCATTGCTAATAGTACCAAAAGGAGCCCTGGTGGTGCAACGGTTTAGAGCTCATCTGCTAATCAATGAGCATCAAAGAAATGACATTATTGGAAATTTGCGGTGGCCCCTTTGACCTGGTTGGATAAAAATGTGTATGGAGAAGCCAGGCTATATGAAGAATTTAAATTAAGTATTGTCGTTTTTTGGCTTAAATTTATTATTTGATTTGTAATCCAGGTGTCACAGGTTTTCTGGTTGTGTTCTTCATTATGTGTAGGCTAGTGCTTTATGCCCATTCAGAAACAGAAAATAGAAAAGCTTGGTGGTGTGAAGCTACCCACCAGACTGTGCAAGAAAGAGATGGCCATCTGCTTCCACAGAAATCACAGCTTAGAAAAACCATATGGGGCTGTTCTAGCCTATGGGGTTGCTATGAGTTCAAATTGACTTGACATCACCTAATAACAGTAACAAAGTACTAATGTAAACATTGAAATGAATAGTAATATATTAAAAAAAACTTAAAAATATAACATTAACAAAATTTGATAGTAGCAAATGTTGACCCCAAATACACAGTGATAAGTTTTTACAAATTACATAATGCTTTTACATAAAATGTTGTTATATTTAATAGCATCTCTATATATACATTTAAAACATAGCAATACTGAATATGTATAAATATATATGAATGTGTTTTTGTGTGTGTACAGCATTGTTCAGTCAGCCTTCACATGAAGCATAGTGACTGCTTGGCTTGGAAGGTCTCTAAGTATGTCCTGCCGTCAGCAAGGGAGCCACTGACTTCATTAGCACTCATGGTGACTGTCTATGTCAGTCACGTACATGAGTATACATACTTCTTGTAAAAGAAATTTCACAGAATCTGAAAGAAATCAGGCTCCAGTTGACTAAAAATTGAATACATTTTTAAAAAAGTTATGAGTACCAGGGAATCTACTGGGAGCATGGAGCCTAGACCTGCTGCTGCTGTCTAGAGAACACAACTGAGGTCAACTCTTTGGACAGAAATGGACTAGACTTGGGACCACAATGTGGCCATATGGTGTGTGCACTTCATGCTTCTTTGCATTTATAGGAGGCTGTCTTACTGGTGTCTTTCTAGATAAGAAAGAAGAGGGTGGAGAGGAGAGGGCAGGAGCTTGTTAAGAGGATACAACAAATACAAAAATTAAAAGGAGGAGTGGGCTGTCATGGGGCAAGGAGAGCAGAAGCAGCTCTGAGATAATCTCTAAAGCTCAGAGATGGGTGGGTATGCAGAGCTGATTTGGACTGTATACTTTCACTTAATCACAATAACAAACAAAGTTAAAAACAACAGTCTTGGTATTCTAACTCTCTTAGGCAGTAGTGTTCACTCCATGACACCAGGACCCAAGGGACCTGACAGAGACAGGTGGAAGAATGAAAGGCGGTTTTGTAGAGTGGTGTAGTGCAGAGAGCTGGCTGCTTAAGACATCACAGCAGCCCTGTGAACAGGTGGTACTATCATCCATTTTATGGATCAGAAAACTGGGGCTTGGTTGCTTGCTCAAAGTCTTACAGTAGAGGTGAGTTTCACATCTAAGACTGCCTGACACTGAGGTCCTATACTTCTGTGCTTCCAATAATGGCTTTCATTTTATGGTAGCCTCAAGATCACACAAGTTTCTGTTATATTTCCATTTTGACTGACCCCAGAACACAGTAGATTAATGTAAAGCAAAGAAAAACCCCAGAAGAGTAAATATTGTGATTTCATTATGGCAGCTTGTAGCAAAAGTTTGGGGTCTTCCGCGAATTTCCATATAGGCAAGAGGCTAAAATCTGGGTTATGTGGATCAGTTACTTGGGCATCTTTGATCAGTAAAGAGAAGGCCTGTTGGGCCATTTTTTTTTCTTCTAAAAAAAAAAAAAATACACCAATTCAATGGTTTTTACAATTTAGTGACATTAGTTACATTCTTCAAGTTGTGTAACCACTCTTACCTTCTTTTTCTGAGTTGTTTCTTCTTCATCAACATAAATTTAGTCCCTTAAAATTCCTATCTAGTCATTCAAACTGCTTTTTATCAATTTGTTCATTTACAGATAGTTCTTAAAAGAACACAGTGTTCAAGGCAGACAGTTAAGATAAACTATTGTTCAATTTTGAGGTGACTTCAGGGAATATTTTTGATCTAAGATTTAGAGATTATCTCAGAGCAATAGTTTCAGGGGTTTATCCAGGATCCATGGCTCCAGAAATCTAGATTCCATGGTAAATTGAGATTCTTTTCTGTATTCCCCCCTTTTGATCAGAATTCATCTACAGAGTCTTTTATCGAAATGTTCAGTAATGATACCTGGGCATCATCTAGTTCTTCTGGTCCTTTCATGGCAACGGAGACAATTGTTCATTGAGGCAATTGGCCACATATTCCATATCCTCCTATTTCTGAGTCTCCTTCTTTCTCTGTTGCTCCGGGTGAGTAGATACCAACTGTTGTGCCTTGGATAGCCACTCATAAGCTTTTAAGATCACAGGCACTACACATTGAACTATGAAGACAGAACAGAAGCACTACAGACACTATCAAGCAGCTTAATTGGGGTGTCCCATGAAACCATGACTGTAAACCTCCAAGCCAAAGAACCAAGTCCCGTGGGGTATTTGGTTGTATATAGCAGCCTCAGCAGCTACATTTTTTTTTTTCCTTTATGGTCATTCTTGTAAATATGGAAATCCTGGTGACATAATGGTTAATGCCACATCTACTAACTGTGAGGTCAGCAGTTCAAATCTACCAAGTGCTCCCTGGAAACTCTCTTGGAGCAGTTCTACTCTGTCCCATAGGGTTGCTATGAGTCGAGATTGATTCAGCAGCAGTGGGTTTGGGTTCTTTTCTTTTTTTGGTTGTAAATATATCTATCATACAACTTTTGTCACTCAACTTTTTATAAGTATGCAACTTATTGACAGAAATTACAATGATTGTCTGTGCAACCCTACCCTCAATCAATGTGATTTATTTCCATCACCGTTAGCTTCTCTTTTCCCCCTCTCTCCCATTCCTGGTAACCGCTAATATACTTTATTACCTGTACATTTACCTTTTCTTATCTTTTTATATAAATAAAGATCACTGGTCAGTCAGGATTAGTCCCCTTGGGCCTGTTTTTTAAGCCTGTGGCTGGTGAAGTGAAGCCAACAGGATGGACCTCAGCGTCACTTGCAGAGGTGGTGGTGGTGGCTCTGAAGAGGAAAGTGATGAGGAAGTGGCCCTTCCAAAGGTTTGTCTATGTTTTAAGGGAGGGAAGGGGGCTGATGACGGAAGGACTTATCAAGATCAAAGAATGGGTGCCCATGGGGGAAGACAGCAGACTCACAGGGAAAGGAAGAGTGCTGATACATGGTATCCATGAAAACTGGGGTAGGAGGTGGAGGTGGATGTGTGTGATGTGAGGGTGCAATGAGTGGCTTGTGGTGGTGGGGTAACCCTTACTGATAAAGTCAATTCCTTATCTTTTTAAGCCACTATGCTCTTAGGGTGGCATTTGGGGATCTGGTCTTGCTTAGGTCACTACTTTCTAAGATGTTTACTGATTGTCGCTGACATCTGGCTCTTGGTTTCTTTGTCTGTTTACTGCTCTACCCCTTAGCCTGTTTCAGGATTTCTTTCCTTTGATTATTCCAGGTGAAACTCTTTTGTTGCCTTATTTCACCAAATGTCATTTTTGTGAGATTTGTTAAATGATTCCTTTTGTTTGATGTCCCTTCTGCTGAGATTCTGATGACCCTATAGAGGAGGAACAATACATGAAGGCAGACAATTATTTACAGAACATTTGCCATGTGTAAGGTGTTGGGAAAACCATGGTGAGTGGAACACAGTCTTTTTCTTAAGGAAGTGGTATCCACTTATAAAGATGACTGTTTAGAGGATGTTATGGATTAAGTTGTGTCTCCTTCCACCTGCCCTAAATTTCTGTTGGAATGCTAATCCCCATACCTGTGGATGTAATTCTGTTTGGATACAGATAGTTTTTTGTTATGTCAATTAGATCAAACCTGGGTAGTATGGGTTCTAAATCTAATCACTTCTGAGTTATAAAAAGAACAGATCAGACACAGACACACAGACACACGTTCTCACACATACAAGGCGGTGATAAATGACAGATCTCATATGAGGGTCATCTACAAAGCCAAGGCTAGGGACAAGGAAAGAGTCACAAGGCTGAGACCGTGACTGGACTCTATTTTGGTTATCTACTGCTCTTAGAACAGAAATAGCACAAGTGGGTGGCTTTAACAAAGACTAATTTATTCTCTCCCATTTAAGTCAGCTAAAAGTATGCTTCAGGGCATCAGCTCTAGGGGAAGACTTTCTGTCACTTCTAGAGAGAGGTCATTGTCATCAATCTTCTCTTCATTCAGGAGCTTCCCAGTACAGGGACCTGGAGTTCAAAGGACACATTATTTTCTTAACTCTAGCTTCTTGGTGGCATGAGGTCTCTGTGTCTCTCTGATTGCTTCTCTGTTGTATCTCAAAAAAGAGATTGGCTCAAGACACAATCCAGTCTTACAGATCAAGTCCTGCCTTATTAACATAACTGTAGGTAATCTTAACTCATCAACATCATGGAGACAAGATTTACAACACATAGGAACATCTAATCAGATGGCAAAATGGTGGAAAAATCACACACTACTGATAATCATAGCCAGCCAAGTTGACAGATATTTCTGGGGGGATACAATTCAACCCATGGCAGACTTCTAATCTCCAGAACTCTGGAAAAATAAATTTCTGTTCTTAGCTATTCACTTGTGGTATTTGTGTGACACTAGCACCAAGTAACAGGTAGACAATAAAACAGAATTACCAACAAATAAGTGTGGTAGACTGTAAGAGTATAATGAAACCAGTTGCCTTTGAGTTGGTTCTGACTCATGGTATTCCCATGTGTTTCCTGGGTGTTGCACATGGTCCAACAGTTGACTACTAACCAGAAGCTAGAGTTTGAACCCTCCTGGAGGCATGCCAGGGAAAAAATAACCTGGCAATCTGCTTCCAAAAGATCGTAGTCATGAAAATCCTATGTAACAGTTCTACTCTGCAAACACGGGGCTGCCATGCATCAGAATTAACATAGCAGCAACTGGTTTGAGATATATAATATACATATGTATATACATTTTGGGAGTATAATATTAAAAATATGTGCAAGATGGAGCGTAAACCAGTCTTTCTCAAAGGCTTCTACTTGCCATTGGAATCCATTACATCTCAGGGGAATTTCACCTGCTGATGAAATCAGCTCAGTCCAACACCCGGCAGTAGGTAGTGGTAAGAACAAAGGAACGGCAAGAGGGACGGGTGAGTCAGGGAAGGTGAGCTGATGCTATTCCTTCTTGAGTTGCTGAATAGGGGTTTGTGTCAGCGCGGGGCTGGCTTCTGAGTCTCTGCAACCATACCTCTTAGTTTCTTGAAAAGCACAGAAGAAAGGAAAGTTAGAACATGTAAGGTAATCATGCTTTCCCACCATAAAGAGAACATGTCTTGATCCCTCCTCCTCTTCCTCTCCTTATTTAGATTAAAATAGGGTGGGTTAGTCTCCATAGTTTTGCAAAGGGGATTTAAGAAAAAACTGGAAGGAAATCTGTCTGAAGATAGTTATAAGGTTATTTTGAAGAAACAGTGGTTCTTGGAGCTCTAGACACCAAATGCTCAGGGAAGCACTTGAGAATAATGAACAATGATCTGGGGACAGAAAGGGGACTCACTACAGGCTACAGGGATGCGGAAATATCACTGAGAGTTTCTGAATCTTCCCACCTCAAGAAGAGTTGGCCCCAGGGAGAAAAAGCTTTTGCAAACATGAGGAACCAAAACTTGGCACCAACTTTGGCAGCTAGAGGTTAACTGGTGCCAACACATAAAAATGAGATGCTTTGGAATAAAAACTCACAAATAATGGAAAGAGTAAGCCTATCTTTAGGATGTCAACTATTTAAATGCTCTCCATTAAAAGTATCTGTGTGTTGCAGTGTTAATGACACAAAGGAGGAATCTTAAAATATAAATATCTTTCTGTTAGAGAATTATTTCAATGAAACCCAAATGTCAAGGGAAAATAGTTCTTAAGAAGACCGAGATTCTTCTTTCCTCGAGGATAGACAACTTCAAATGGAAAAGGGATTTTCTGAAAAGAGAACTGAGGCCTCTTTGGTTAAGTCTTTGGAATCCTCAAGGAAGAGAGCTGACTGGAGATCCAGGAAAAATGAAAGAGAAAAGTGGCCTTAGATAGTCCTTGGTCGTTTTGTATACAGATGCGAGAGTCTTTCCTGGGCTTTCTTGATAAAAGATTCAATATAAAAAAAATGAATCAGCAAAGAAAGCACAATCAGCTAGCGGCCAGGCAGTTTCTCTACTACTCAGCTGTAGGGAAGTAAATGAGATAGTAATGTAATATTCTGGGGTGGTGGCATGTGTAAAGTTGTGAATGGGATCATTTCAGTACCCGTTTATTGAGTATACGTATCTGCTCACCCTGTGGTAGGCACTGTAAAATTACAAACCTCAAGTGTGTGTTGATTGCTTGTGTTCTTGCCAGATCTTGGGGTACGATCAGTGAGCAGAAGTAAAATGCTTTGACATTTTTGGTTAAATCAAGAAATATTCCATATAAAACACTGATTATAAAGTTACTCACAGATAATCAGCATTTTTGAGAATCCAGAGTTTGTTTTCTAAGTAGAAAATGGAAAATATCAAAGACAGCTAATCCCCATCTCCAGAAGGTTGTGTGTTCTTCTCCTTGCTGTCTCTCAAAAAGCAACCAGAATTTGGGAGTGGGTTGGGGAAGGCAGTCACTGAAGGACATGTTTATCGGGAGAGAAGTCATTTGCAAACCAAGATCTTTGTTTACTGAAACCTGGCATTTAATGACAGAGTAGCCCTTATCACTCCATAATTAAAAGATCAGTCCTGTGCAGTTCTTTTCTTTCAAGATTATTCTATAATGTGAATAAACCATTCTCAGAAATGGCAGCTTCTCTTTTCTGAAACCTTTCATCTCCTTCTCAGCTGATTAAAAGGGATTCTCATGGTTCCTTTCAGCTGCTTCTAAGGCACGTAAAGCAAACCAGTGCAGCGGAAAGCGATGAATAAAGATGCCCTTGTTCCTGATCACGTGCGGAAGAGGGAACTGCCCTTGAGGCGCTCTCTCGAGTGGCTTCCGCGTCTTCCCCCTTCCTGCAGCCGGCTGCGCGACTCCGTCACCGAGCGCCTGAGAAAGCAGCCCTGTTCCCCCGGAGGCCAGCCACGTCGCCATCGAGCCCGCTGCTGCGGCTTCTCCGTCCCCGTCCCCGCTGACATCCCTGAGAAACCGCGAAGCAGCACAGACTGCATTTGTCTTCTTCTCTCTGGCGGAAACTTGTATTCAAAGAAAGTAACAGGGAGTGCCCAGTGTTAGCAGGTTCAAAATGCTGAAATACGTCTTGTAGTTTGTAATTTGACTGCGTTATGTGAATGTAAATGATGTATGTTTCGGGACTTGCAAAAGAATGGGTCAGCATATTTGTCAGGGATGGAGAGACAAGGCAGGAGAGAGAAATTCATAGACTTCTCTTTGCGAGCTGTCATGCGTTCTGCACATCCCATCTGAAGATCTGTCCAGCGATATGACGTATTTGTTTTGATTTCCTAAGCTTGTAAAATGTCCTAGGAAAATAAGGCATCTGGTCTTTTGGAATCTTTCTCTCTCATAATTTTTTAATTCTGATTCTTGCCATTTCTCACTCCTCCTCACCTTTTTCTTAGAAATCCTCACGAGATAGTTCCTAGTGAAATTTTCTTGTGATTTTTTTCTTTTGCTTTATTGTTGTAAAATACATATTTAGAAACCTTTAGTGATTCACCATTTTTATGTGTGCAATTTGGTGACATCATGTTTATCATGTTAGACCACTGTCACCACTATCCATTTCCAAGCTATTTTACCACCGTTAGCAGAAACTCCTTAAGGACTCTGTTGTGCTTTAGGGGAAGGTTTACAGAGCAAATTAATTTTCCATTAAACAATTAATACGCATACTGTTTTGTGACATTGATTGCCAACTCCACAACTTGAAATAAGCCCCTTGTTGACCTTGAGTTCCCCATCTCCACTGGTCTGGCTTGCCTATCCTCTCCTGCCTTCTCAGCCTTGCCCTTGGGCTGATCTGCCCAGTCATTCTCATGTACATGGATGAGCACCATGTGTTACTGCTTGTTTTATGGCCCGTCTGATCTTTGGCTGAAGGTGAACTTCAGGAGTGACTTCAGTAACTGCGGTGAAAGAGTGGGGGGGGGGGCATGCTCTTGCGATTTCTCCGGTCTTTGTCAGGCCAGTAAATCTAGTCTTTTTGGGTAAAGTTTGAACTTTGTTCTACTTTTTCCAGCTCTGTCCTGGACTGTATGTTTCGATCCCTGTCACAGCGATCAGTGATAATAGGTGGGCATCATCTAATTGTTTTGGCTTCAGTCTGGTAGAGACTGAGATAATTGTGTTTCATGATTCCTTTGGACTAATCTTTCTCTTGTGTTTTCATTTTTTTTTTTTCTGTTTTTCCTTGCTCTAGACGGGGTAGGACCAGTAGACCATCTTAGATGGCTACTCACCAGCTTTTAAGACCCTAGATGCTGCTTAGCAAACTAGAATATAGAGCATTTCTCTTACAAACAGTATTATGTCATGGCTGATTTTTGGCAGTAGATCACCAGGCCTTTCTTCCTCATCTGTCTTCTTTTAGAAGCTCCCCTGAAACCTGTGCACCATGGCTACCCTGCTGGTATTTGAAATATGAGTGGCATGGCTTTCAGTGACACAGCACAAACAAGCTTCCACAGTACACCACACTGACAGATGGGTAGTGGACCGGAGATTCACCAAGCTGTTAGTACTTATTTGAGAACAAAGAAGAAAATAAAGGGAAAATTGAAGATCTAGCTGGTTTAGTTGGAATAAATAGAATGAATTTGAATAACTATTGAGATAAAGGATAGGATGTTTTATTTATTGAAGAATGTGTCTTTCTTTTCATGTAAGTCCTAGGTCTGTCCACCTATGTCAGTGGGATTTTGGACACGATGGTGGACGTGGAGGTACATCGTGCTAGCCACCAAGAATGTGCGTGTGATGAGTGAAGACGTTCACGTCCTAATCCTCCTTCTGGGATCTGTGGATATGAGGGCAAAGTAGAATTATCATTCTTTCCTCCACGTTACAACCAAGAGTGGGACCAGATCCTTGTTCCATATGGGATATAAGTTATTTTAGCCCTAGAGTAAAACAAAGCTATAAAAATAGAGAATAGGTAACTACAGATTATAGGAAAGAATGACTAGAAAGTGTCAGAAATGCAGAACTGGAAAGCTGACTGTGGAGTAATAATATAGTTCAATGTGGTTAATTTAAACCAAACAAGAAAACCCAGCCCCATTTTCCTACATTGGGATAAAAAAAGAGATCCCTAACATGCACGAAGAGCAAGAGCATTTTCTACATAAACAGAGTCCAATTTCCATATTATTGTGTCATTTGAAGGTTTTAAAAAAATGGGCAATTTAAATGGTGATGGAAATTACAAAAATATAGGAAAACAAGCTATGGGGAAAAGACAAGAAGAGCTGTAATCAGTTAGCTCAGTGAAAGCCAAGAGGTGAATGAAGAAGCCGCCTTGTGTGTGAAGTAGGGATTGAATTGTCTTCCCAAAATTTGTGTTGGAATTGTAGATGTTATATAATGTAATCAGTTTCCATAGGGTGATCTAATGTGATGCAGTCAATCAGTCACAGCAGTGTAGGGTAGATGCTAGATCTAATCACTTCTGAGTTATATAGCGGCAGGTAAGCACAAAATGGGGGAAGACATGCTGTCTAAATAAGACGGTGGCATATCAATCGTTTAGTTAGGAACTCGAGGCTTTCTGCCAGCTAGAGGCTGGAACGAGCAAAGAATTACCTCGCCCTGGAGCCAGATCCTGAACTTGAATGTCTAACCTACTGGACAGTGAGTAAATGAATCTCTGTTCTTTTGCACTATCAGTGTTACAGCAGCCCAGGAATTAATATGATAAGGTTATATTATGAGTGATTGCGTAGTGTGGGTAGGTATGGCCTGCATTTTCATGAGGGTCAATAGGTTTCCTCCAAGAAACTGTAAAAGGAATAAGCACTCATATTCATGGGATTTGGGGTTGATGTATAGAACTTGAATGAATAAACCTCAGGATGCTCTTTGAGAAAGCTGATGATATTGACTCTTGAGAGTCTCAATTTCAAACATACAAGACAAAGATTCAAGTCGAAAATCCAGAATAGGGAATACTTGACTTTTAGGGCTAGAAGAGAGGCTGTAATCTTCTGGTTCAATTTTCTTCTTTTATAGAGACCTAGAGAGGTTTGGATTTTAACCCAAGGTCATTCGGTGGAATGGCTGCTGACCTTCTCACTTTTGCTCTTTTGCTAACTTGCTTAATGGTCGTAGCAAGTTATTTAAACACGTACTGTTAACCGTGGGTAGGGCGGCGAGTGAGCCACAGGAAGGTGTAACGAGAATTTAATGATTTAAAATATTCAGTCCTATGTGATTGAAAAATTACATGAGTCCCATGTGGCTCAAAAATCCCGGCATCTTAAAGAGGTAATTAAAATGAAAATGTGAACATGTGCCACTTTATTTAATGTTCTTTTTGTGGAGCCAGAGCTCAAGGGAAAAATCTGTGATTTGACTGCTCAGAGCACCCCCTGTAATTGCACTTTTATTGCAGCTATCTGATTTTCCAGCGTAGGAGCAGAAACCACAGTGTTATTTATTGCAAAAGGGCCTTCCATTGTTGTCTGCTCCATTTCTTAGTAGAGAGCTTTATTTTCGCATTTGGAGAAAGTTTTGCAATAAAATTTTATGTCCTTTTGTTATGCAAAAGGACAGTATTTAACTTAGAGAAGAGAAACTTTTGTGCTGTAGACTTTTGTCTGTTATAATTCATTCTTTTATTGTCATTCTCTGAGAATCTAATTACACAAACTAGAAAACCCCATTGTCATCAAGTTGTTTCTGACTCACAGGGGTCCTATAGAACAGAGCAGGACTACCCCGGAAGGGTTCCAGGGAGCAACTGGTGGATTCAGACTGCTGACCTTTTGGTTTGCAACTGAGCTCTTAACCATTGTGCACCAGGTTCCTTACAAACTAGAAGACGGGATGAAAAAGAAGTGAGGTGTAGGGAGACCAGTGACACAGAATGGAAAATGCTTAGCTCCAAAGATAGCTTTTGTTGCTATTGTGAATTTTACTCTAAACACATCCCTGTTTTGCCAAGCAGGTGTGTTCTAGAAAGGTAGTAGTTATATTTCTTAACAATCCTTAAATCACAGTTACCTGTATTTTGGATAATTATCGTGAAGTCTTCTACTTCCCGACTGATTTTCATTTCCTAGGAGATAGATGTTTAAATTCACTTTTGTTGTTGTTAGCTGTCATCACGTTGGCCCCAGACTCATGGCTACCTGATGCACAACTAAACAAAACACTGCCTGGATCCCCTGGTGGTATAGTAGCTGCTAAACAGAAGGTTGGGGCAGTTCAAATCCTCCAGGCACTCCTTAAAAACTCTACGGGGACAGCTCTACTGTGACTTATAGGGTTGCTGTAAGTTGGAATTGACTCGATGGCAGTGGTTGTTTTTTTTTTTTTTGTTGTTCTTTCTTGATCACTCTTTTGTGATTTATAAGGTTTTTATTGGCCGATATGTGTAAATAGATCTCCAGGCCTTTCCTCCTAGTCTATCTTAGTCTGAAAGTTCGACTGAAACCTGTTCAGCATCAAAGTGACACTCAAGCCACCACCGACAAGTGTGCCTATACGTGAACGGCCTGGGCCTGGAATCAAGCTCAGGTCTCCTGCTTAGAGAGTGAGAATTGTACCATTGGACCCCAGAATTGAGGCTTGGAGAGCTCCAAATCTGCCAGTGAAAACTCTGTGAGTCACAGTGATCTGATTACGATTGATCATACGTATGACACAGGGACAGGCAGACTTCCTTCTATTGTGTGTCGAGTTGCCATGATTTGGGGCCATAATCAACAACAGTTCACAGCCAGCCATACCAGCTCATCTTTATAATCCCCACGGAGTTTAAAACAGAAGGCTGTGTATATGCTAGGTGTTCAGTCAGTATTTGTTAAATGAATTAATGAAGGAATTACCAAAAGCTTCAGAAATCTCTGAAAGATGCTTAGACAGGGAGCAGTCACCATGAGAATTAGCCTTGCTGGGATGTCCTGGACAAATGCCTACTCTGATAGTGGACATGTCTAGATGCATGAAACTCTTTTGAAATCAGTTACACAGGGTTGGCTGTTTAGGTAAGATCTTTGTAAGACTAACTATTACATGTGCTTGGCTGTTTGTTTAAAAGTATTTTCCCAAGTAAAAGTTCTTTCTGTGTGTTATGGCAGAATTATTCAAAAAATATATGCTTAATTTGAGATTTCTAAGCAGGCTCTTGTAAAAACAGGCAATTACTCTCTCAAGGCAGTTAATTGCAGGCACAGATGGGTACTTGTGTTACCAATCATTCATTTGTGCTTGTGATTACCCATTCGCAATAATTCATGAAATCTAGGGGAATTCTTAGGTACTAAGACTTCAGGCATTAAAAAAAAAAAAATTACTGCCATAAGGGGAGATGAGGGAGAAAAAAATAGCTAAATAGAAACCCTCTCCTAAATGCTGTATTTCAAGAACATTTTTTTTTGAAGTTTGGATGAGAGGTTTACCTGACCACCTCCTTCAAACTGTGATTTCCACTGACTGTTAGCTAAAACTAAAAGAAAAAGAAAAATATTCCAGCATTTCTTGTTTTGGTTTGTTTGTTTTTCTTGTCACTTTCTGTGCTGTTTCTGGTTTGATGCTAAGCCTGTTTGGAATGATTATTTTCTTTTTTCCTAGAAGAAATGCAGTCAATATAAAGTTCTTTGAAATAACTTGCATCACAGATCTGGGGAGTAAAGTGAGTAGAAATTCTAAGTCCCATAAGCTACTGGTAAATGTGAGGAAGACCTCCTTTTAGAGTGGTTGCCAAGACAACCAGTAGCTATATTAAATAGATAGGAACAGCAAACATAGATAGGAAGCGAAAGGAATTCCCCACCTCATCAAAATATGAGCACTGACTTTAAGAAATGCTTTTCTTCCCCCAAATAATTATTGAATATTTCTGCTATGAATGGCCTCAAATAAATGCTTTGGGAGGAAAAATGTGAAGATATTGGTTTTTAGAACTGAAAAGGGAATTAATCTGTCAGACTTTGTATCCTGCTTCTACCATACAGAATCTACAAAGACCTTTTACCCTAAACTCCCTTAAGGCACTTTGCAGGATTTGATATTTTTTATTCCGGCAGTTGAATCTAGTGCCCAAAACATTTGGGAGAAAAAAATAAAGAGGAGATCCAAGCAAATTAGCAGGTGGTACAAAGTGTGAAAGGTCTTCTGTCCCTGGAAGATCCTTTGACTTTGAGGAGAGAGCATAGTCAGTCTGAGACTCCATGAGAGACTTAGCGTAATCCTTGATTTGGGAAGATTGGGTCAGGTCTTGGATTCCATCGCTGTGCCTATTTCTCCTGAACTGAGGAGACTCAGCCTTATGGAGCATTGTAGTAATCAGGACAGGCTAGCTAGTGCTTCAGTAATAAACAATCCTAAGGTCTCAGCAGCCCAAAATAACAATGCGTATTGCTGCCTTGTGCACTGTATGTCTGCAGATGTTCACAGAATCACTCTGGGAACAAGAGAGATGGAGCAGTCATCCTCCCTAACATTTGCACCCACTGTTTTAGGAAGAGAGAAAGCTCTAGATGGTCTTGCATTATCAGTTAAGTATTTCATCTTGGAAGTGACTTACTTCCCTTTTGCTCAAAAGTTATTGATCACAGCTAGACACATGGCTCAACCCAACCTTAAGGGGGCCAGAAAAAGTGATTTTGTTACATTCTTGGAAACAGGGAGCCTGATAGTTGAGGTTGGAAGTCAACTTGGTTGAGTTCTGATTGTCAGTGGTTTGGTAGTTACGTGATGATGTCATCACTTCCATGATGAGATTTGATACAACGTGATCATCTCTATGATGCGATCTGCTGTGAGTAGCCAGTCAGTTGAACAGTCGTGGCTTCATTGAATATAAATGGACTTTCTGGCGAGGCTGGTGGGCGTTTGGTCTCCCTGGATCCTGCAGCTGGCACCTGTTCACTTCAGCTAGCAGCTTACCTGCAGTCTTTCCTGCTGATCTTGGGATCTGCAGGTCTTTGCAGCCTCTAAGAGTTCTGTTGTCTGATTGCTGATCTCGTTGGGTTCATCAGCCCCTGCAGCTACATGAATCAGAAGAAGGCTGCAGCCTGATCCCTGTTCCAGCCTCTACAACTGCATGAACCGTTTTGTTAATGTAAACCTGTATACATATTTATACACTTTACTGGCTTTGCTTCTGTAGAGAACCTAGCCTGAGACAGAGACCCAGAGGTATTTGGCAAATAGCGCTAACAACAATCCTAAATGGATTTAAATGGAGTCCATAGAGTATTCTTTCAATGGTTCCAGGAACCACAAAACGATTATCTTCTGTAGCTCAAGTGGAGAGCAGGTACTATAAACCTACTGCCGCTGAGTTGATTCCAACTCATAGTGACCCGATAGCACAGAGTAGAACTACTCCATGGAGCTTCCAAAGAGCAGCTGGCAGAATTGAACCACCGACCTTTTGGTTGGCAGATGTAGCACTTCACCACTGGGCAACCAGGGCTTCCCCACATACAGTATGTAGTTTTAATTTTTTGTTATCACACACTCTTCTAGTAGGAGAACTGTAGTCTGGAACTGAATCCTGTGTGATACACATTTTTTAAAAATTTAATGCCCATATGTCAGAAATGACACAACAGCAATGGGTTTTGACAGGTGATAGTTTTAAACAACTAGGGCCACCTCTAAGGAATTTGTTACATTTCAGAAGAAATCCAACTGGGTCTTTTGTGGCTGTAGATAAGGCTATCAGAATTTTAAAGCCTCCATTAAAGTACTCAGAGTTATCTAAACTCTGCAGTACCTGGGTTGTTTCTCTTTGGCAGGAGGCATCTTTTCATGTTCCATTCCACTTTTGAAGGCATTTGAACATTTAGTTTTGGGAAGTGTTAACAGATCAGAAATCATGCTGAATCTACAAATTCAGGGTTGAACTGAATTTCTCAGTTTGTTAGCTAAACCAGTTCGCACACTGGGAAAATTAAGAGGAAAATAGAGAAGAGGAGACAGAGAGTTAGAATAACATGTGTTCTTTACAGTTTCTGGATTTTTTTAAGTGCATTCTTGCTTGGTGACAATGTCAATTCACCAAGATGGTGAATAATGCTATAAAAATAGATTTTAGCTGATTCTAATACTGAACTGTGGTTCCTCCTCATTGAGGGTCTGATGATAACACTCTCCAGTATTGATAAAATAATCATCTCTACTGTAGTCCAATATGGTCTATTTTATTTTATTCCTTGTGGTCTGGTCTAAAATATCCTGTCTTGCTTTAATCTGTTTATTACTAAGTCTCAGTATTTGCTTAAATATTTTTCACAGTGACTTTTGAAAATAAGGTGTTTTAAAAAATGATGGTGATAAAATATTATGTATATATATTATATAAACATATATGCACACAAATTTGCCATTTTAACCATACAATTCAGAGATATTGGTTATATTCAGTGTTGTGAAACTGTCACTGCTGTTCTAAAATTTTTTTGTCACTAAACAGAAACTCAGTGCTCCTTAATCAAAACTCCTTATTTGTCCTTCCCTCCAGCCCTTGGCAACTACTAACCGACATTTGTCTCTATGCATTTACCTATCCTAGATATTTCATGTAAGTGGGATCATATATTGTTTGTCCTTTTATTTCTGACTTACTTCATTTAGCATAATGTTTTCAAGGCTCATCTACTTTGCAGCATGTGTCTTAGTCATCTAGTGCTGCTCTAATGAAAATGCCATAAGGAGATGGCTTTCAACAAGGAGAAATTTATTCTCTTACGGTTTAGGCCCTCAGCAAATCTCACACTGATTGCTGTGGAGTTCATTCCAACTCATAGCAACCCTATAGGACAGTGTAGAACTGCCCCACAGGGTTTCCAAGGAGTACCTGGTGGGTTTGAACTGCTTATCTTTTGGTTAGCAGCTGTAGCACTTAGCCACAATGCCACCAGGGTTTAGAAGTCCTAATTTAGGAAGTCAGCCCCAGGAGAAGGTTTTCGCTCTCTGTCTGCTCTCGAGCAAGGTCTTTGTTGTAAATCTTTCCTAGCTGAGGGCCTTCTCAGTGCGGGGACCCTGGCTTCGTTTGACCCTGCTCTCCTTTCTTGGTTGTAATGGGCTTCCCATGTCTTTTTGCTTGCTTCTCTCTTTTGTATCTCGAAAGAAGTTGATTTAAGATGCAATCTAATCTTATAGATTGAGTCCTGTCTCATTAACATAACTGTTGCTAATCCCACTTCATCAACATCATAGAGATGGGATTTACAGCACATAGAAAAATCACATCAGATGACATTACACATCAGATCATTACACAATACTGGGAATCATGGCCTAGCCAAATTGATATACATATATTTTGGGGGGGGGGTACAATTCTACTCATGACAGTGTGTTATCAGAAATTCATTGACCAATATTCCATTGCTTGTATATATCATATTTTGCTTATCCATTTATCTGTTAGTGGAAACTTGGATCATTTCTACCTTTAAGCTATTGTGAAGAATGCTGCAATGAACATTTGTATATCTGTCGGAGTCCCTGCTTTCAAGTCTTTTGAGTACATAAGCAGGAGTGGAAATGTCCAGTCATATGACAATTCTGTATTTTAATTTTTGAGGAACCCCTAAACTATTTTCTGTGGTGACTGTACCATTTTACATTCCCATCAGTAATGAATCAGGGTTCTGATTTCTCTGCCTCCTCTCCAACACTTGTTATTTTCTGTGTGTTTGAGTGCACACTTTAAAATAGCTATCCTGGCAGGTTGGAAGTGGTATCTCACTGTGATTGTGATTTGCATTTCCCTAAAAACTAATGAAAAGAGGAACGGTGGTGCAGTGGTTAGATGCAACGCTGGGAAGTAAAAGGTCAGCAGTTCAAACAAACCTGGCCATCTGCTTCTGTAAGGATTACAGCTGCAGAAACTCTGTGGGTCAGTTCTGCTGTGTTGTACAAGCTCACAATGAGCCAGAATCCCCCTGATGGCACACAACAACAATAACCATAAACGATGCTGAGCATTTTTTATGCGCTTATTGGCCATTTGTATATCTTTTTTGAGAAATGCCTTTTCAAGCTCTTTGTCCATTTTTTAATTGGTTTGTTTGTCTTTTTTGTTGCTGAGCTGTAGAAATTCTTTCTATATTCTGGATATTAAACTCTCACTAGATACATGATTTCCAAATATTTTCTCCCATTCTGTGGGTTTTCTTTTCTTTTTCTTGTTAATCAAATGCAGAGTTTTTTATTAATTAACCTCAGTGGAAGCCTTTGCTCTCTTCCACTGTGAACTACCAGTTCTGATTGTGGGTGTGCAGTGTTGCAGCTCTCTATTTTTCCTATTTGAACTCTGTATTTCCTCCCTACCCCAGTGACTTCCTGCTATTTGGAGTCTACATACTATATACTGAGAGATCAATATTCTTTCCTGCAGCTGTGGTCATGGGTGGTGGATATTTTGATCCCTTTTTTCCTGGGAAGTCACTTCCCACCTGGAATGAATGTCAAAATCTGGTAACTTAATTACACAGAGCCATGATACTTTCCTGTTTGATACTACAGGGAACCATTAAATATCACTTGGTGACAGTGGTTCCAGATGAGTCTGTTTAATTGCTTCATGTGTGGCAGAAACATTTTCAAATACATTATTCGTGTATACTTCTGCAACATACTAGCTATACCACATTGAAAGAATTATCAATATTTATGTTTTCTAAAAATGTGTGAAATCACTCAGCCCCTCTGTTTTAAAATAAAATCTGTCAACTTTAGTTGTGCTAAAAAGTAATTTTTATGCACTGTGCATGAATAAGTGGTTAGTAACTTCGTGTTATTGATGGTTTTAGTGATTATGATTAAGAAATGTATCATGTGCAAACTAGTTTCCCATTCGTACAGTGCTCTGATTAAATAAACACTTGTACTGTGGGAAGCTGAGGTCATCTGTGGTCACAGAGAGGACAAGCAACAGAATCATGAAAGCTGAGAATTGGAAAGGACAGAATTTTTGAAATTTATCAAGCTATGGAATACTTTCTCTAAAAAAAATCAAGTATGGAAATCCAATATAAAAAGAGATAAGAATTCACCTATTGGGGCTGAAGTGTGGTGGTAAGGTAGCAGCTCTAGAGACCCATACATTCTTCTCTAATCACTTCCATGGTGCACATTTTGAAAAGCACTGATGTCCAGTCTCTTCATTTTACAGATAGAAAATCTGAGCCAAGAGAAGTTATGTGACTTCCCCAGGATTGTGGTAGAGCCAATACCATGCCTGAGTCTTCTCCTTTGCCCACTTTTGTTCTTTTTCATTAAACTATGTAGGCTCTCAGCAGTCAGAATGTGTTTTGTGTAAACAAGAAGAGAATGAACATTCTGCTATTACCATAAAACCTACATAAGGCAGAAAACCATCAGAGAAGGAAAACTGAAGTATTTCCCTCTAAAACAGACTGGAAAAGTGGTAAGACTGTACCCTATCAAAGGGAGAAAACTTGTAAAATGCAGAAAACAAGACAGTTCTGTTGAATTCTGGCTCCCACCAGTTTCCCTGTAGTGTTGCTACTCAAAGAACAGTGTAAAAGAAATCTTTTGTGGTTATTAAATAAGGATTTTGAACTAGGAAGCCACCTCAATTAGGAAGGAGAAGAAACAGGGTTTCGGCTAAGTCCCTGTAAAAGCAAGGAGCAGGAGAGCTTTCCGTGCAATCAGCCTCAGCCCTCCTTCTCTCCCTGAAGTCAGGGTTATGTCTTTCTCCTGATTGTGTGTGACCCCGTGTGAAATTGAATTGGAGTTTGCCAGAACCAGTCAATGGAGCTATCCTGCTTAGAAACAGGGCTTATGTGGGTTCTTGGAAGAAAGAGAAAATGAAAAATAAAAAAAAGAAAATGAAAAAGAAAAAATGAAACAACCTACAAGCTCATTGTTGCTGTATCTGAAACATGAAATGCGAGTCAGTTAATGCATTTTAACAATTCCCAGATTAGAGACAATTATGTGTATTCTGATTTACAGACAAATCAATAGTTGTCTGCTGTGATTGAACTATGCACTAGAAAACTGTACTGTAATTATATTCACGCCAGACATCAAGGACAAATCCTCTGGGTTTTGAGTAGGTGTGAGACGGGAAAAAATCACCAGCCCAGTCATACAAGATTTTTTTTAAAAAAAAGTACCCACAAAGCTCTCCTTTCAGAAAGGCAGATTTAATTACACAGTCTTTATCTAACAAATAACAGTTCTCCAACTCCTGCTAAAATCATTGGGTTTTTAAAAATACATGTCTGAGGAAAACAATGCTGTAAAACAGTTTTATTCACATCTCTGTGGATTCTCAGTTGTTTGACTTGTTCCGAATAGGATTGTATTTAAAACTGATAAAACATAATACTAGATTTTAGTTTTCCATACTTTCCCATCTCTTCTGTTATGATAGTCTAAACGAAAACAATAGTCTTGCTTTTGAAACTGCAAATCATATCATACCTTAAAGTGCTAAATTTCACACAGCAGTTTTATGGGGAAGTTCCAAGGCCGTCAATTATAGCTGGACTGGGAGTCTTTCTCTTACTCTGGTCATAAGATAAGGAGCTCTGGTGGCGCAGTAGTTAAAGTGCTCGGCTGCTAACCAAAAGGTTGGCGGTTTGAACCCATCAGCTGCTCTGCAGGAGAAAGATGTGATATGGATATCTACTTCTGTAAAGATTTACAGCCTTAAAAACCCTATCAGGTGGTTCTACTCTGTCTTACAGGGTTGCTCAGAGTCAGAATTGATTCCACGGTAGTGGGGGTGTGAGGTTTTTTTTTTCTGGTCATATAATACAAGAACTGATTGTTTAGCTTTCACCCAGCAACCAGTGGTGCGCCTACTATGTACCAGATACTGTGGCTGGTTTTAAGAATACAAAGATGAA
The DNA here is from genome assembly GCA_028571685.1 of Heterohyrax brucei. Lineage (NCBI taxonomy): Eukaryota > Metazoa > Chordata > Mammalia > Hyracoidea > Procaviidae > Heterohyrax > Heterohyrax brucei. Next base: position 139,624,600 of record CM053142.1, on the reverse strand, counting down.
TGTGATGTAGTCCCAGCTTTTGAAAGGCCCTTGTCTACTGAACATTGAGATGGTAATTAATCTCTCACTTCTTAGCTCAGATCATGCTCCTTACACACAAATAGGCAGCTCCATTCCCCCCCTCCCTGGCAGCCTGTCCTTGTGAATTTCTCTCTTATTCTTGCTACTCTCAGCCCCTACCACTGGGGACTCCAAGGATGCTTGCCAATTGCCATCAAGTCAACTCTAACTTGTGGCAACCTTGTGTATGTTGAAGTACAACTGTGCTCTGTAGGTTTCCTAGTGGCTATGATCTTTTGGGACTCAGCTGTCAGGCCTTTATTCTGAGGTGCCACTCTCTGGGTGGAGTTGAACCTCCACGCCTTCAGTTAACAGTGAAGTGCATTAACCATTTCCATCTCCATCATCCAGGGACTCCAGGTGATGCTTAAAAAACAGAAACAAAACACCAAATCCGCTGTTGTTGGGTTGATTCTGACTCACAGCAACCGTATAGGTCAGAGTAGAACTGCCCCATAGAGCTTCCAGTGCGCAGCTGATGGATTTGAACTGCTGACCTTTTAGTTAGCAGAAGTAGCACTTAATCACTATACCACCAGGGTTCCCAGAGGATGCTTAGGACTCTGCTAAAAGATAGTATGACAGCTGCGGTGGCTGGCTGGCTCCCACTCTCTGCCCAGCAATTTGAGAAATGGAATGTGCTCACAGGAGGTTGGTTCTATGAGGAGAGTGCCAAATAGATTATGGGTTAGCTTTTTGACTGTTTTCTAAGAGGAAGGAACTTACTTAGAAGATTGAGGCAAGCAAAAGGTGAATTATATGGGTCTGCTGTTTTCAGAATTTGATTTACCTCAGGCCAGTGAGGCAGAGGTTGAAGACACCTGAATGTGGTTAGAAGCTATTTTGTTTGGCCCACAGAGTATGGTGGCTGTTAATCTGAGCTAGAGGTGAACTTTTTACATTTGAAGGATTTCGCATGAAATCTACAACTGGCTTCTTTTAAAAAATCAGAAGATCTGCTAAGTCACTGTGATGATTCTGGTGTGGCAATAGTGATCTAGTAGCAGCTGCCTGGTTTAAGGACTAAGTTCTTTCCATTTTGCTGCAATTATCTTGTTGATTTACCTTACCGGTGTGATGTGCTCCATCTGCTAGCCAAATAGTCAGCAATTTTTATCAGTCAGGTGTTCCTCGGAAGCTCTGTGCAGCAGTTCTACTCTGTCCTATAGGGTCACTATGAGTCTGAATTGGCAGCAGTGGGTTTCGGTTTTTCTTTCTTTGTGTGTGTGATTCCTGAAGATTTTTCAGATTTCATCCTTTGTGGGATAGGAGTAGGCTCCATTCTAGTCTACAGTTAATAGGGAAGTTAAATTGTTCCTGGAACCGATTCCCTCTTATAAGTTCTGACTGCTTACTCATGTTCCTGCATAGAACTGTTGCGGTTTGTTATAGCAAACCTGGAACACTGAGTTGTTGCGAGGGATTACGTACTAGCCACCTTCCGACTCATCTTGACGGCAGTTGCTTTTGTATTCCTATGGTCTGAAATCTCCACAAGACAAAGGAAACTATATCTGATGGGATGGAAATTTAAAAGCAGAAGGCATTGTCTCTGTCATCAAGGGGAAGCTAGCTGGGAGAACTTTCCATATCCTTTCCAACGCTAATCAGTGAATAAAACAGAGAAAAAGAAACCTGCCTTGCATATTTTACATTCTAGTAAGGGAAACATGATAGATAGGAATCAAGAAAAATGTAGTATGTTAGATTACTTTAGGTGTTAGATACTTTATTGTTTTTGTTGTTGGGTCAATTCTGACTCATGGTGACCCCGTGTGTGTCAAGTAGAACCGCACCATAGGATTGTCAAAGCCGTGACCTTTCAGAAGAAGATCTCCAGGTCTTCTGATATGCCTCTGGGTGGATTTGAATCAGCAAACTTCCAGCCAGCAGTCAAACACTTAGCCATTTTGTGCCACCTGGACGCTTACGCTACGTATAGAAGGATTATGTATCGTGTTCAGGGAGCGAGAAGGAGATTAGGCAGTGAGAGGGGGTCTGCTGGGAGTGGAGAGTTGCCAAATTAGGTCAAGTTGCCAGGGAAAACCATACCACAAAGTCACGCTGAGAAAGCAGTGGAGAAAGGGAGGGAATCCGCCATGCAGACAACCAGGGCGCAGGGGTGCCGCGAGCAGTCCAGGCAGAAGTCCTGAGAAAGGAGAGCGTCTGAGGACTGGAGGATCCAGAAGGTCATGAAGATCCTTGAAGTCACTGTCTGGATCGTGGCGCTGGCTCTGAGTTGATTGGGAAGCCACAGTGGTGGTGTGAAATGAGGGTTTAAGCACTGGAACTTGTCCTCTAACTTAACAGGATTTACTCTGGTTGCTGTGCCGAGGATAGACGTAAGGAAGCAAAGGTGGAGAAGGGAAACTAGTTATGAGGCTACTCATTGACTGAGATGACGGACGACACTGCACAGGACCAGGGCGGAGCCATGTCTTGGAATGCACTTTGAGACTAGAGCTGACAGGATTTGTTGGCAGATTTAACGTAAAGTGCGTGAAGAATGCAAGCCAGGGTGATGCCGGGGTTTTGACCCAAGTAATTAGAAGGCTGGTGTTGGGGCGGACTGCTGGGGAGCAACTGGGGAGGTGCGGATGTGAGCTGCCCTTGTCAGGGATGTACGGATTTGGAAAAGAACCCTGGTGGCACAATGCTTAAGAGTTTGGCTCCTAACCAAACAATTGGAAGTTTGAACTCGTCATCTGCTCCATGGACGACCTGGTGATGTGCTCCTTTAAAGATTACAGCCTAGGAAACTCTGTAGCCCAGCTCTACTTTATCATATAGGGACACCATCAATCATAGTTGACTTGATGACAGATGACAACAATAGTGCTAATTCTGAGATGCCTGTTAGAATGTTCAAAAGGCTGTAAACCAGAGATGCTTTAACTAAGGTACACCTTCAAGTCTTTGCCTATAATCAAGTGTTACCTTACTCTTATGCAAGTAAGGAAAGATATAGTTAAGAAGGAGAGAGAGAGAGGCAAAGGGAGAGAGGCTCTTTTCACCACTCAGAAATTTGAAAGGGGGCCAATGCTAATAACCTTCAATTTAACATTAGATTCCTCTATTATTAATGCAAATTTATAAATCATCATAAAAACTAAATAGTCATTAGAAGTCGCCTTGGGTTGAGAGCTTGCAGAATAATTTTTTACTTCAATAGACTTTAAATAAATATTTAATGCTGATAATAGAGACGCGGAGAGGCAGTGAGAAATACGCATGACTCACAGAGCAGGCGTTGCGGGCTTTTTAATCAAATTGAAACCTTTTATAATAAAAGTTCTTCAACTTTTCCTGGGATTTGTTTGAAGTCAAAGGATTTCCCAGAAGTAATCTCATTAAATTATAGCGAGACTAGCCAGGACACATAATATTATTGCTAATTTATAAACCTGGAAGTGGAGGAAGCGAGGTTTCACAGTGGAGGCATCACAGTGGAGTTGTTACGCTCCTGGTGACACAATGACCGAACAAGGTTTAGAGCCTACATTGTTCAGTTTGGAGAAGTTATTTTCTAGCTTCACTAAATTGTTTTCTTTTCTATAACAAATAAACAGATCCTCATTTTGCTTCCTTTAATGGCATTAACCATTTTAGCCCAAAAGGATCACAGGAAAAAGACTTTCACATTAAAGATTTGGGCTCTTAAAGATTTTAGTCGCTGGGTCTAAAGCTGTTGACAGCCTCATAGATTCTCCTTGAAATGTGCATGAATAAAGGTCCTTTCTGCCACAATTCCCCTGTCATTAAAATTATGTGATGTAGTATCAAGTGTGGCAAGAGGTGGGATTTATCTGTACCCAATTTTCAGTATTCTCTCTAGAGATTATGCATACCCAAAGAGGAGAGAGTCATTTAGCCAATTTTTATTGAGCACCTGGTAAACACAGAATTAGAGTTAGTGAGACAATGAGCTTTGATAGAGTTAAGTCCGGAATGTTCAAAGAAAATACCAGAATTTTTTAATGTCGTGGTAGAAACATGGCTCTCAATAACTCTTGTGTCACATCCTCCTACTTCCATGACCCCAGAGACAAGAATGCTCCTTAGAAGTGAGGATGGGGAAACTTCATCACATATACTTTGGGCATGTCATCAGAAGGGACAAATCTAAGTATTGAAGGATGAACAGGTATTGTCCAAGTGTTTGTGTATCTGTATGCAGACAAAGGAGAGGTTAGCATGGTCCCGGTAGGGGGAATCATGTATATAATAGTACAGAGGTGAGACAAAATAAGCGGCCTATTTAGGAAACTTAGAAGTTTAGTGTAGCTGGGAGCAGAAGGAGAGAAGATCAGGAAGGCAAGAGATAGAGAGCCTTGTATACCATGATGTTGTGGTTAATTTGTGCCCCACAAAAAGACACATTCAAGTCTTAACTTTCATTACCTGTGAATATGAAGTTAGTAGAAATAGATTCTTTGCAGAAGTAGTTATTTATGTTAACATGAAGCCATATTGGAGTAGGTTAGACCCTAATCCACTATGACTGATATCCTTATAAAAAGAACCGTAGGAAAACAGACACACACACACAGAAAAGTCAGCCATGTGAAGATAGAGGCAGAGACTGGAATTATGCCATCACACTTCGAGGAATGCTTGGGACTGCAAAGATTTTTTCCTAGAGCCTTCAGAGACAGCATGGCCTTGGTGACACCTTAAATTCACACTTCTAGTCTCTAGAGGTGTAAGACAATACATTTCTGTTACTTTAAGTGACCCGTTTTATGGTACTCTGTTTTAGTAGCCCTAGGAAACTGAGATCCGTCAGATGGGAAGCCCCCACTGAATTTAAATAACCTAGTATTTGTTGATAATGGTGTTCTGTACATTTCATATATATTAACTCAGTTACTTCTTAAATCAACTCTATTTGGTAAGCAGATGTGGCATAAAGTTATTTAACAACTGGTTTATCATATGGTCATGACTGGTGACCATCCACCCTGAATAGATGCCAGCTAGAGTATCACACCTACTAACCACTGTGTGTGTCAACAACTCTGAGCTCAGGTGTGTGCAGTCTTACTATCCTCTTTCACAGCTGAGGAAGTTGATGCAAAGGGTCATAAAGTTACCCAAGCACAGACAGCAAATAGGAGAGATACTGAGCTTCAAACCAAAAGGGTTTTGCTGCAAATTCATATGTCTTTGTGAGTCCCTAGAAATTTGTTCTTTAGAAACAGACCGTAAGAGAGTACAAGTTTTATAAAGATAGAGATTGTATCTATTCCTCATTATATCCTCATCATTGATCCTGGAACACAGAAGATACTCAAACATACTCATTAAAGGAATGACTAGAAGACTCATTGCACATCTGAGAGAAATAAATACTAAGGCTGAGGTATGAATCCAGATGAGAAACCAATACAGGCTTGAACTAAGTGAACCTGCAAAAGGATTTGAAAATGAGGTATCAAGTGGAATAATAAAAAGGTAAAAATGCACAGAATTTAGAGACTCCTTAGATGTGGGAGATGAGTGCCATGTTTCTGTTTTGAATAACTACTGTGGTGGTGTTATTCACTGAGATCGGAAATACAGATCGGAAAAGATGGTTATTATTGACAGTGAAGGAGTACGTGGAAGAGAGCAGATTGTGAAGTCCATTTTGTACATACGGAGTGTGGAGTGGCTGTAGGTGCCTAAGAGGTAATTGGATAGCGAATATGGAACTTGCAAAAACTGCTGGTAATGTAGACCAGTGAATAATGAGGATGCAAACAATAAGAAAAGCCCAATCTGTTGCCAGTGAGTTGATTCAGACACTTAGCAACCCTATAGGATGAGTAGAACTGCCTAGAGTGTTTCCAAGGAGCCTCTGGGTTAGCAGCCGGACGCCTAACCACTGTGCCACCAGCGCTCCCTTAGGGTGAAGGTGGAGGGTGAGGGACCAGGTCATCCAGGCAGAACACACAGGAAGAAGAGATGGGAGCATGGACTCCTGGCAGAGACAAAAGGAGTCCCCAAGGAGACTGAGTGAGCAGAGATAGAGGAGGGGACATAGGGGTGCTGTCAGTAAAGCCTGAATTTGTAGGGGAGCCAGTATATGGGATTTTCTGATTTTCTCTAGTAACACTGAGGGGTCTGGCTCTGAACGTGGAAAAGGTAGGCAGGTAGTGGGACTCGTCTGGAATTTGGGTTTTGCTGGCGGAATATAGGCAAAGAAGTTGAGAATAGTGGCAAGAAGTGCTGTGTGCTGATCCTGGGGCACTGGTGGGTAGAGCAAGAAGTGAGTACAGAAGGACCTTGGTCTAGCTGGTCCAGGATGTGAAGACTCAATGACTCAAATAAAAGGTGTGGTGACCATCGAGGACTCATAGAGCTAGATGGATTAGAAGTTGTGGTCAGAGCGGGGTGCTGAGTTTCACAGTGAGGTGGTGATAAGGTTCAAAGATGCAGTTATGCAGGTGACTGGCTGAAGTGCAAGGCAGTGACCCTGTTCCTGTCTATCCGTGGCACCTTCTCTGGTTGTTCTGGCCTAGACCTGGGGTTCCCACTTCAGCTCCAGCCTTTGGCCATAGACCATGGAAGCCAAGTCTGCTCACTGGGACTGTGACAAGAAGTTTCCCTGAAGACCGGGGATGAAATCTGGGAGCTGGGACTGAGTTGAGACAAAGAATACTTGTTGGGAAGGGCCTGCTGTTGTAAAAGATATATAGAAGTATTGCTACAATTGTTTATTCTGTGCCCAGTACACAATTTTCACAGGCAAAAATGGAGACTAAACTGTTGTTTCAGAGCATTTGAGGAACTGAAGGAAAAGATGGTGGGTATATTGCTTTGTGCCACTCCTTAGGCCAGTTTGATGGACAGATAGCAGATCCTGGCTGTGTCCACGTGCAAACTGAATTGCTCTCACCACAGAATGGAGAATGCTGGAACACAGCTTTACCTGTTTGGATCTACCTGGAGACTAGACTCTGATTAGGTCTCTTGTGTCTGGGCAGAGGAGTGTCTGTGGAGGAACAGAGATTCTAATAAGCTGGGGGCTTCTGTGTGGTCAGTAAATCATGAGGAAAAAAGAAAACCTAACTTTTTCTGGTGATTTTTGTTACACCCAAGTGTAAGAAGGCAGTTACTAAGTAAACTATCTCTTTTCAGGAACTAATAAAAAGTCCTTGAGGTTTCAAAGACTGATTTTACATAAATGACCCTTGACAGAAAATATTAAAAATTTAAAAAATTGAGTAACTTCCCTGGTAATAGGCCTTGGGAGACACAGATAGCAGCACATTGGACTTTTCCTTTTGTTTTCAGTTGGTTGTATTTCCATCCATACCTGCTATGGGACAGCCTCCTCCACTGTTTGAACTGCGTTTGAGTCCTATCTGTATACCCGAACCAAAAAGCCCGTAGCCATCAAGTCAATTCTGACTCACAGCAACTCCATAGGATGGAGTAGAACTGCCCCACAGGCTTTCCAAGGAATAGCTGTTGGATTTGAATTATGCATCAGACTCTGTTAATTCCCAGAGAAACTTGGAAAACAAACAAAAACTTCAAACTCATTGCCCTTGAGTTCAGTTCTGACTTGCGGCAACCCTGTACTGAGCTGCACTCCACAGGGTTGTCAAGCCTGTGACCTTTCAGGAGCTGATCACCAGGTGTTTCTTCAAGGTGCCTCTGGATGAGTTTGAACCACCGATCTTTCTATCAGTAGTCCACATGTGACTGTTTGCACCACTCAGGGACACTTGGACAGCACTTACTTAATTTCCTGTTTTTCTACTCAGTTGTTAAGTGATTGTATATTTTTTACCTTTTCATCTGTCTGATAGTGAAACCTGGTTCCATTTTTCACATGATATACAACCTTGGGAAAGTATTATTTGTGAAGTATTGGTAGTGATAGAACCTACCTTTTGAGGTATTGTGGAGATTTGATGAGATACCCGAGTGAAATAGTACAATGCCTAGCAAACAGCAAAGCCTCAGTATATGTTGTCTATGACTTTTTTGTTGTTGTTATTTTGCACCTCAAATTCTTTTAGGTATAGCTGATCTGTGTTTATTTACCCATATACAATAGAGTGTTTACCTAACTATGAATCACATTCTATTTCTCGTAGGTGGTCATTTTTTATTTGAAAGTAGAAACAGGCAAACCTTGCTTTCCCTAGTCTGCCTGAATAGTCTAACTTCGCTTCATGGGCACATTTAAAGTTGGGAGAAGGAACATTTGGGTTATAAACCTCAATTTCCACACCCTACTTCTCAGCTTGAGACTGTGCAGGAAATCACTGATTACATTTCTGACACTGATGACCTTTTTGCTCCTGACTCATCTCGGATGATGCCATAAGGAAACCTTGGCTTTGGCAAGTGGACATATAAATTGTTTCTTGGATTTAATAGTGTATGAGTTGGAATTCTCTGAGCACTAATCTCCCTAAGAAGGATAATTCTTGATTGCAAATTATTTAGTCTACAGACAACTTAGGAACTAAAGAATGTCTAGATACTCAGCTGTTTCACAAACCAAAACACTCAGGTTCACAGAAGCTCTGATGAATTCCTATGGTTTAGTTTAGGTTCAGAGATGGGTTACTCAATAAGCAAAGGACTCACGGTCTTAACTGTATTTACTTACTAATCTGTAGTGCACAATTTCTCATGAGTTTCACCATTTCAAAGAGGTGGTAAAAAACAGGTGAAGTTATGCATTACAAATCAGTTGTTTCTGTTAGGTGCCACATAGTGGCCCTGTGAACAAACACTGCTGGGTCCCACACTGTCTTCACAGTGTTTGGGTCCATTGCGGTAACCACTGTGTCAGTCCATCTCATCAAGGACCTTCCTCTTTTTCACTGACACTTTATTTTACCAAGCATGATGTCCTTATCCAGGGACTGGATAACATGTCCAATATATGTAAGATGAAGTCTCACCACCTTTACTTCTAATGATCATTTTGACTGTACTTCTCCAAGAGGGATTTGTTTGTTCTTCTGGTAGTCAATGGTATATTCAGTATTCTTCGCCACCACAATAATTCAAAGGCATCAGTTCTTCTTCAGTCTTCCTTGTTCACTGTCTACCTTTCAAAGGTATGTGAGGTGATTGAGAGCACAGCGGCTTGGATCATGAGCATCTCAGTCCTTAAAGTGACATCTTTGATTTTTAACACTTGGAACACACTGGCCAGTGCAATGCATCCTTTGATTTCCTAACTGCTCCTTATCTGGTGGTTGATTGTGGATCAAAGCAAAGTGAAATCATTGACAACCCCAATCTTTTCTCTATATATCACGATGATGATTACTTGTCCAACTGTGAGAATTTTTGTTTTCTTTATGTTGAACTGCAATCCATACTGAAGCTTGTCCTCTTTGCTTTCAGCAAGCAACATAGTGTCCTCTGTAGAACACATGTTGTTAAAGGGTCTTTCTCCAGTCCTGATGCTGCATCAGTTTTCCTCTAGTCCAATTTCTAGGATTGTTTGTTTAACATACAGTTTAGCAAAAGGGCACAACCCTGACACATACTTTTCCTGACTGAAGACTATTCAGCATCCCCTTGTGCTGTTTAAATGACTGCCTCTTGGTCTAAGTATGGGTTCTTCATGAGCACAGTTATGTGTTCTGAAATTCCCATTCCTCATAATGTTATTCACAATTTGTTCTGATCCACACAGTTGAATGTCTTTGCATAGTCAATGAAATGCAGGTAAACTTCTTTCTGGTATTTTCTACTTTGAGCCAAGATCCACCTGACATCAGCAATGATATCCTTGACTCCACGTCCTGAATTCAGCCTGGATTTCTGGCAGTTCCCTTTCGTTGTAGTACTGCAACTGCTTTGGAAATGATCTTCAGCAAAATTTTACTTGTGTGTATTATTAATAATATTGTTTGATGATTTCTGTGTTCTATTGAATCTCCTTTCTTTGGAGTGGGTACAAATAAGAATTTCTTCCAACTGGATGGCCAGGTAGCTGTCTTGCAAATATCTTGGCATAAATGAATGAGCACTTCTAGGGTTGCATCCATTTGTTGAAACATCTCAATTATTATTCCATCGGTTCCTGGAGACTTGCTTTTCCCCAAAGTCTTCAGTACAGCTGGGACCTCTTTAACAAATCTAAATCTAAGAAAGCCAGTGTGTACCATGCTTACTGGTCAGTCTGCTCCATTCAGATGGTGTACAAGCTTATGAAAACTAAGTGTTGTTCTTAGCTGCCACTGAGTCACCTCCAACTTACAGTGACCTTATATATAATAGAGTGAAATATTGCTTGGTCTTGTAGCATGTTCAGCATCATTGGTATGTTTGAGTCCACTGTTGTGGTTATTGTGTTAATCCATCTCAATGAGAGTTTCTCTCATTTTTGTTGACCTACTGCTTAGCCAAACAATATGTTCTTTTCTAGTGACTGGTCGTTTCTGACAACATGTCCAAAGTAAGTGAGTCAAAGTCTTGTCATTCTAGCTTTTTAAGAGCATTCTGATTATATTTCTTCTAACACTGATTTCTTCTTTATTCTTCTGGCAGTTCATAGTATCTCAGTATTCTTCATCAGTACCATAATTCAAATGCAATCTCAGTGTTAAATACAAAGCAGTGAATCATGAGGTTTGGTCACCTCTGCTTTAGATCATATAGTCGTTCATCAAGCATTTCCTGTGCATTGTCTGTTAGCTCACTGTTGGGTCAGGCCTGAGTAAGTACAAATGAATGTGATACTATCTCTGTCAAGATATTGTTTCAACAGCAGGTAGTACTTTCGTAGGAGAAAGATTTATGGTGAGAGTAGGAAATATTATCCGTCTATCTCCCGATCCAAGAAATATTTTGTAAAGCATTTCTATCAATCTGTTCCCAAGCTAGGTGTAGGTAATTTAACAATGGACAATGCATGGTTCCTGTCCTCTTATAACTTGTTACAACATGTGGCACAGATAAATAAACATCAATTTGTTGTATGTTTTGATAAATGGAAGGTGAGGAATCTGTTTATAGTATATTGTGATATGAACTATATAAGGAAAGGGGCTAGAGTAAAAAAGATTATGTGCTCAATTCAAAATTTCTTTTTTGTCTGAAAGACTGGAAAGGTCTAAATTCCCAAGCAGGACACCATTCCATTCAAAAGGACTTACATAAGAGTATTGTACCTTTAGAAGTTTTTGTAATTACATGGGTTTGTGCAAAAGCAATTAGGAATACAGATAAAAACAAAAACAGCAATACGGATATAATTGAAGACTTAAGGGAAAGAAAATTCATATATAAACGTTAGAATTGGAGTAATTGCAGTCACTCACACACACATACAAAACAGTACTTTCTGGTGCACGTGTAAGAACTAACAGGAAACTGCACTAGGAGTGGAAAAAAAGTCCCATAAAAATATAGATACAGACAACACGGTAAAAGAAGATGCAGATCTGGACTCAGATTAGTACAGAACTTCTTTTCCAAATGGTCCTGGCTTATGAAACGATGCCCTAGAGAGAGTATTTATGTTTGCAATTACTGAGGCTTTGCTGCACATATTTCTGCTGAAGATAATTCTAAGTCAGTCAGTCTCATTGTATGGGGTTATACTTCTTTAAACATTGTTGTATTATTTTTTATATTTTTTAAAAGGCTCTTTTCTGCTGTTATTGAGAAGTACCTGAATCAAGCGAAGCTAGCTGATGTTACGGCCCCAGTACCTTGAATGCTGACACCATCTGAGAGCACTGTAACCGCAACAGTTAGCTGGGTAAGAAGCTCCGTATTCATTTTTGTAGCTTTAAAACATAGAGATAACACATCCCATCCCTGAAAATGATTTAGTAGGTCTGGGAAATATTTAGGAATGTATTTTTCAAAAAGCACCCCAGGTGAGTCTTAACGCACCCACCCTGCCATGGATTGATGTTTCAGAACCACTGTACTGGGTTAACTAGATGATTTCTCATTTATTTATACTTTTAGGTGAGTTGCTCATGTTAAAACTTAAAAAAAAAAGACTTATGTTAATGTCAATTTTTTTCCTTTTTTTAGTTATTATGACTGAGTGAAAATGTACATTCCCATATAAATTTACATGCCCACCTATATGTAGCTTCCACTGCTCTCCCTGCCCGGTGACAGCACACTATTCCTCTCTGCTCCATACATGTCTCATCCTCCCAACAGTCTCCTTTCCCCTCCTCTCCACCCACTCTCCTTCCACCAGCCAGAGGTCAGCAGGATGATATCTTATAGATGTGTAGATCCAATATATGGTTGCTCTGCATCACCAAGTCCAATCCATTCGTGTCCAAAGAGTAGACCTTCATTATGATTTATGCGTAAGAGCAGCATCAGGGCCAGGGGCCGTGCTCCCAGGGGAACTCCAAAACTGCTGGACCTTCAACTGCAGTCTTTTAGTGGAGATCTCAGGGTGCACCCCTTTTTATTCTTGTGTTGCCAGTGAGACTCAACTTAGTGAGCTCCATCGCGACTATCACTGGTGGTGGCCGGGCACTATCCGGTTCTTCCGGTCCCAAGTCATTGTAGGCACCGACTCATGTGGGTCTCTCTGTCTTCTGTGTGGCTTTACCTAATGTCAATTTTTTATTTCTTCCCTTTGTCACATGACTCAGCAGCTTGGCTCTGTCACATCCCTTTTTCTTTCATCTCTTCCACATTTTTCATAGAATCCTAAAATTTTTGATCCAATATGATCATTTTGTTCAAACCTTACCCTGAGCTAGAAACCAAAAGATGCTTTGTGCCAATTTTGTCTTGTAGTGACCCTGTCTGAAGACAGAGTAGAACTGCTGTGTAGGATTTCCAAAGACCCCCGGTGGATTTGAATGGCCAACCTTTAGGCTAGCAGCTGAGTTCCTCACCACCAGGGATCTTGGATGCTGGCCCATCCCCAAGTGGACTCAACCTGCCAGTCCTTCAGGTAACAGCTGAAGAAGGCACTAACGGATTTTGCCACAGAGACAGTGCTGCTCTAAGAGAGGACAAACAACTGAATCGTTCACTGAATCACTTTGTTAGTTCAAGAAGTTCCCCTGGAAGAGTTTTGGTGTCAGATAACAATGGATAAGTGAGACTTAAATAACTTTAAATAACACAGAATCACTGCAGAAGGTATGGCATAGAGCAGTTAACAATCTGCCAAGATCAACACAGGGTCCGGCTAGCTATTTGAGACCCTGCTTTCTTACCTCTGGTATGTCCTTCCAGTGGGTTCTGCCTGCATCCCATGACTCAGCTTCTATGACTTGTCAACCTCACTGTGACTGTTGAATTTTGTATTCTGTTGATGGCTTTCTTCTTGGGACCAGTGTTCATCTTGGCAACACTTTAATAACTCAAATTCGCCTACCAGCTACCTTGGTCCTCTCCTGACATCTGCATCTCTTGCCTCTCACCTGAAACCAGTGGTCTTTTAGGGTCACAGTACTCAAAATTTTTTTTCAGAGTTCTATCAACCTGAACTTGAACTTTCTTATGTTCAGGTGAAATATCTTTTGCCATTATCTCCTTATTTAGTCCTCTGAGGACCAATGTTCTCATAAAACCAATTTTCTACTGCTTTAATCTCTCTGTCTCGTTTCTACAGTCGATCTCTTTTCTTAAATGGATTAATAAGTATAAAATATTTTAACAGTGCCTGACATAAACACCATGTCAAACAAAACCAAACCTGCTGCTGTCAAGTCCGTTCTGACTCATGGCAACCCTCTGTGTTATAGGGTGGATCTGCTCCATAGGACTTTCTTGGCTGCAGCCCTTACAGAGGAAGAATATCAGGACTTTTTTCTGCAGTGCTGTTGAGGGAGTCACACCACCCAATTTTAGGATGGTGGTCAAGGTCACACTGTTCCACCTAGGGTTCCTATGCACTATGTGGATGTTATTACAGCTATTATTTTCTTGGCAGTGCTGTCAACAGAGGTAGGTCTATTTCTCTAGTAAGGATCAGGGTACTTCAGGGCATAGGAGAAAGCTGACTACCACGTTCCCTTTGTCACACTGCAGAAGCACTGTGATGTGACGCACGCGGGCTTGCCTTCCACCTCTGTCATCTCTCCCCAGCTCCGATATCACTCGCTTGTGCTAAATCGCTGACTTCATAGTTTTCTCAATGACAGTGACCTCCATGCTCTTTTTGTCCTTTGTCACCAGTGAGTACTTCTTCCTCTTATTAAAATTGTATATATTTTGACAGGAATTTAATTGTGCTAACAGGCATAAAGATGTATTGGCCCTTTTTTACTCTTTACAAAAATTATGTGTTATACAATAATTTCTTTAAAATAGAATGTTACAGTCAAGCAAACTCATGCATTTACAAGTCTAGAAGCATTGTTTGTAGAACAGTGGACATTTTATTTTTATTCTCCCTTGGTATTTTTTCAATCCAGGGTAAAATCTCATCCCCTGAGACTCATGAGTAAATGATGTCTTAGTAATCCAGTGCTGCCGTCACAGAAAACCACAAGTGGGTGACTTTAAAGAATATACATTTATTTTCTTAGAGTTCTGGAGGCTGAAAGTCCGAATCAAGGTCTTGGCTCATGTGAGTTCCTTCTCTGTTGGTGGCCATTGTGGACTGAATTGTGTCTGCTCAAAATATGTCAGCTTGCCTAGGTCGTGATTCTCAGTATTGTGTAGTTTTCCTCCACTTGGGATCTGATATAGTTCTCCTCTATTTTGTGATGTGTTATAAAGCCTAGCCTCTAAAACTGTGGTTATGATCTCTTTTGGGGGTGAGTTGTCCATTAAGCTAATGCGGCAGAATTAGGGTGCAATGTGTCTTGAGTCACCACCTTACTAGACTGTGTGACTGAAGTCACCACTCTTACCCCAGTGATCGCCCTTACCACCCTTATTCAAGTCACAACTTTGCTTGAATCACACTTTTTATCTTACAAAACATAAAAGGAGAGAGAAATAAGCAGAAATGGGGATCTCAATACTAAAAAGAAGAGACCTGAGTGAAGCGCGTCCTTTGGAGACAGAGGACCTGTTGTAACTTTGGCAAGAGTCAAGGCAAAAACCAGAGGTTGGTTGGTTAATATTTAGTTTAACTTAAAATGCATGGATAATCTTTTTCTGTAGGGTCCAACTTTTCCTTGGCATAAGTTCATTGTCTGGAGTTCTATGTCGTCATTCTTATATAAACAGTGCCCGTCACGCATCGTGTACAACATCCAGTTTCAATTTCGTTAAAGTGGAACTTGTTAAAATGCCTGTGAATTAAACTGAGTATAATCTGTGTCTAGACTAGTTAGAATATACAGAAGCTTTCTTCCAAACTTCTGGAGGAATGGCAATTTTTATTTTTATTTTTTATTTAACATGACTGAGTGAAAATGTACATTCCCGTATAACTTTATATGCAGCTTCCACTACTCTCCCTGTCCGGTGACAGCACACTATTCCTCTCTGCTCCATACATGTCTCATCCTCCCAGCAGCCTCCTTTCCCCTCCTCTCCACCCACACTCCTTCCTCCAGCCAGAATGGCAATTTTTAAAAGAACTCACCTTTGAGTTGTTTGAAGAATTCAACTAAATTTTTACAAAAACAACTTTCTGTTCTTTTTATACATCATCAGTTAATATGCTATTTAATAAAATTATATAATTTTAATAACGAATACAATGAACATAAACAGGTTTGGAAATGAAGACAAGTCCACTCAGCTGGTGGACACAGAAGTGCAGGATTGCAGGAGAACAGCCTCCTCCTTGGCCATTGGTCAGTGGGCTTTAAGGGTGAGAAAGTGTGACGGTGACCACATGGTGAAGTTCACACCTGTTGTCCTGCTTAATTATCAAGAACTCTAGTTTTCACTCTTCACAGGGTTCTTGTGATAACTTATATGGTCATCCTACTGCTTGGTGGAGACCCAGTGGTGCAGTGGTTAAGAGCTATGGCTGCTAACCAAAAGGTAGGCAGTTCAAATCCACCAGCTTCTCCTTGGAAACCCTGTGGGGCAGTTCTACTCTTTCCTGTGGGGACACTTTGAATTGGAATTGACTTGATGGCCTCAGGTAACAGTAACTGTTGGTTAACCCAGTTAGTCTGGTTAAATGGAGTTAGAACTTGATTAGAAGAGTTTCTACTGCATTTTGGCTAAAGTTTCACTGCAGCTGGCTTGATACTAGCTATAAATCCTTGCCAACTGGTTGTTGTGAACTGGAGTTATTTAGAAGGTAGAATTTGATTAAGATTGGGAATAGGGCCAGAACAGAACAGGTGGCTGCCGAAGCCCTGTGACTGAGGACTTCCCAGGTATTGCTGCTGTAGCAGAGCTTCTCCAGTTGTTGCAGAGTAGAATCCCTCAGCCAAGCAGGAGGATGTTGGATATAAGCAGTGGTCTTCAACAGAGACTGAGGGAGACTGCCATTGAAAGAGGCATCATTGCACATCGCCTTCTGTGGCGTGTATATGTGTGTACACATTTTCAACATTAGCAAATACGGTTAATTGGAAATGATGTCCAAACAAAATTTCTTCTCTTTATTCCCTATCATTGTTTCTGTGGTGGAGCCTCCCCCACAACTTGTCCATTGTCCCCATTCTAAAATTGCCTTTCTGCCTTCTGCCTTCCTTCCTCTCTCCTTGGTTCTCTTCCAGCACTGCCCCTTCCTCACCTGGTTCAGAATAACTGAGATGGTCCTCATCACCAGCATGTCCTGTCCTGTGGAAAACCAGCCCTGTTCCACTCCATCATGATAATTTAGGAGGACCACTGCCCACCAGTCCACCTCTTCATCCTTCCCTCTTGTCATACACACTTCCGTTTTGGGTGCCTGACCTCTATGCTGGTTCTGTACCGGGAGGACAGCTCCCAAATCACGTGCCCTCCATGGGGTAGGCCTGAAGTTGGTTATTGACCCTGGCATCTGGAAGATCTGAACCTCAGCTGTATAATCTTCAGTGTGGTCTGTATTTGATTTCTGAGCTTGCAGTAGAACAAGGTCAGCGCAGAAACATTCTTTAGATCTGAAGACTGCTACTGCATTAATACTTTTGAATACTTTGACTCAGTTTCAGTTTAAACAGTAATTGAGCATAAGTTGTGTATACCGGTTGGCCCAAACAGTTAAATGCTCTACTACTAGCCAAAAGATTGGTGATTAGAATCTACCCAGAGGCATCTGCGGAGACAACCCTGGCTTTGGCCATCTGCTGCTGAAAGGTCACAGTCTTAAAAAAACCCTATGGAGCAGTTCTACCCTGCACATTGAGGATAGCCTGGTGGGGCACCGGGTCGACATAAACAGGAACGGACTCTACAGCAAGTGACAACAGCAGATATAGATATGTATACTTCTATATACATGGTCACATTTAAGGCTCACAACAGCATTTGAGCTAGTATTACACAACCGCCCTCCACCCCCTTTTTTTTAACAGATGTTCGTAAGTTTCTGAAAGTAAAGAAACTTGTTTCTCTTCTCATGGACAGCAAGCATGGACCCAAAACTTGAACCCCATTTCTTTAATTCAACATCTCCTATTACCCACCGGACCTTGATAGCCTTCTATAAAGGACTGTTGAGAAAGTATTGTTATTTACACATTGTAAGGACAAGGATTAGTGCTATGATTTGCAGATCTTTCAAAAACCTTTCCTAAAATCGTAGCATAAAGCCTATTACTCAAATGCACTCTTGTGAGTAAGACAGAAATACAAAATGGTTAAGTGTGGATGACCTCCACTTCCCCAGCTCCCCCACCTCCCATTGCCACGGGCCTCTCAGGGCCCCCTAAAGAGCTCAGTTAACAGCAGTGGACTCGTGTTCTCGTACACAGGCATCCATTTAGTTTAAAAGGCTCAAAGAGGGCATGTTCTAAGAGATCACCATCCTTCCTGTGTGGGCCAGCTTGAAATTCCCCTATTTGCAAGCAGCAAGGCTATCATTTCATGTTTATGTTCCAGTGATTTCTTATGTGATATAAGCAAATGTGTACCTACTCTTTTTTACTCTTTTGGTGAACAAATTGACATGAATGGCATTTATGCACTTACTTTCCACAGTCTTCCTTTGGAATTCCAAAGATCAAAAGCAACATTTGTGTTAAGTGTTGGCAAGGTGGTGGCTGGGCGGTAGGTGACAAAGTAGCCCAGTTTGCCTGACACGAATGGGATTCCTGAGGTAAGGGACTTTCAGTGCTAAAACTACAACAGTTCAGTCACGCTGGAACAATTGACCGTGAAGCTCTGAGCTCAGAACGGACTCTCGGGGCCTGCTAACCACGAAGCCATTACTAATGGCCTCTGGCCCTTGTGGTCAACTGGATTGCAGTAGTTGAAGGAATCTGGTTAAAACTGTTTCTTTCCTTCTGGTCCTGAACTTTTTCTGAAAATTAATGCCAAAGGTGGCCATATTGGAGAGATTAACAAGAATACCTTTTTATTTTTAAAGCATAGTTGAAAGTATGGGTACTATCTTTCCCTTTTCTTCCTCTGATTTTCAAAGCTATTTTTAAGGTAAGCCAAGTGATCAAGCTATTTTAAGGTTACCTATCAGATAAGTGACTTAAAAAAAATATATATATATACATATAAATTTAATTTATCTTTTATCTCTTTTCTTTATTGGGTATAAGTAACAAGAATTGTCTAAAAAAAAAAGAAAGAAAGAAAGAAATCCTCTCTTTAGTGCCAAAGTACAATAAGCTGTATCGTCTGACAGTATGATTAAATTAAAAAATAAAGTTTTGGAACTATGAATTGAGACTTTGGAATGCTGTTGTGTCAAATCTGACTCATGGTGACTGTGCAGGTATTAGAGTAGAATTGTGCTCCGTAGGGTTTTCAATAGATCATTTTTCGGAAGTAGATTACCAGGCCTTTCTTCTGAAGCTTCTCTGGGTGGATTCAAAGCTCCAACTTTGTGTTAAGAGCCAAACGTGTTAACGGTGGCCACCACCCCGGGATGTTAAGACGTTGTGGAGAGGTCAGAACCTTAGCTACTTCACTGGGCTGCAGGAGACACAACCCCAAAAAGGAGATACAAATTAAAAAAACAAATCATTGTTGTCGAGTTGATTCCAGCTCACAGTGACCTTGTAAGGCAGAGTAGAACTGCCCATAGAGTTTCCAAGGACCACGTGGTGTTACTTGAACTGCCAACAAAGTCCGTACTCAGCGACCATAGCACTGAACCACTGTGTTACTGGGGTTTCCTTAAAGGGGATAAACCTGCCTAAAATAACGAGCATGATAATGTCAAAATGATTGGCAAGTTGCATTTGTAAAATAAATATAAAGTTTCCTTTTCACACCAGCATGGTCAGGGTTGTGCTTAATCAAATATTCTGATTAGGAGAAAGTTACTAATAACTAAAGAATAAAGCACATTTATCATTAAAAATACACCAAACAGGCATGTAGGCATGAAGAAATTTTCTGGATGATGGAAACTTGCTACAATTTAATTTGGGTGGTAGTAGCATGGATGTTTATGTATGTGAATATTCATCAAGCTATATACCTAAGATTCATGTATTTTCTGATATGTAAATTATTCTTCAATTTAAAAAAAGTTAATTCTATTGATTTCCATGATTATTTTCAGGTTGGAGAGGGGTCATAATGATGGAAATTTATTACTATCTTACTCTTTTCATAAAAAATAATTTACTGTATTTTTGGTGAAAGTATACACAGCAAAACATATTCCCATTCAAGAATTTCTATATGTATCTACTGTTCGGTAAAATAGGGCACGTTTTCCACATTTTTTTCAGCATTTTTGTTAGTTTTGTTATAATGGACTCCATTCCCATTACCTTAGTCTACTGCCCTCCTAACTTTTTCATCCATGCTTTAGAGGAACTATTGTTTATTTGATCTCATATAGATAATTTTTTATAAGAATACACTACTCAATAGTGACATTCATTTTTTTATTTTAATTTTAATTTTTTATTTATTGTGATTGAATGAACATGTACAGTCCAGTATAAATTTGCATGCCCGCCTGTGTGCAGCTTCTGCTGCTTTCCCTGCCCATGACAGCACACTCCTCCTATTCATTCTATACATGTCATATCCTCCTAATAATCTCCTGTCGCCTCCTCTCTACCCTCTTTGTCTCCTCCAGTAAGAGGCCAGCAGGACAACATCCTATAGATGCACAGAACCATAAAATGCACACATGATATGGTCACTCTGTGTCCCTGAGTCCAGCCCATTCCTGTCTGAAGAGTTGACCTCAGTAATGATTTATGGACAGGGTCAGCATCAGGACCAGGGGCCACACTCTCAGGGCAATCCTAAGGCCTCCACATCATCACTTGTGGCCTTTTAGTGGAGTTCTCAGGGTGCACCCCTTTTTATTGTTGTGCGGCAAATGAGACTCAAGTTTATGAGCCCCATCGCAGCTATCTCTGGTGGTGGCCGGGCACCACCTGGTTCCTCTGGTCACATGTTGATGTAGTCACACATTAACATGGGTCTCTCTGTCTTCTGGGCTCTCTTTCCCCCATGTCACTTTGGTCCTTGGTGATCATCTGTTCCTGTTGAGGTGGGACAATTTGGTGTACCTCAGATGGCAGCTTGCTAGCTTTTAAGATCCCAGACGCTGCTCACCGACATGGGGTGCTGCAGACTCAGCAATACACTAGTTTGCCAGCTGGCTTCGATGTCCCCTGAGTGAATCGTCCCCAGACCCCCACCCCTGCTACTCTGTCCTTGCAATATTGGGTTAAGGTTGGAGGAGTATTCATGTTATGTTGAAGTCTAGTTAAATCAATCTTCTTTCTAACGTGTGCTGACCAGTGACATTCCTTACTTTCAGTGCTGTCCTAGTGTCTGAGGCTGGATTCTCTAGAGAGCAAAACCAGAAAACCAATAAAGTGTGTATAATATACATATATGTGTGTGCATATGGGAAACCTGGTGCCATACTGGTTAAGTGTTACAGCTATTAACCAAAAGATTGGCAGTTCAAATTCACCAGACACTGGAAATGTCATGGGGCAGTTCTACTCTGTCTATAGAGTTGCTGTATGTTGGAATTAACTTGACCACTACACCACCAGGGTTTTACAGACACACACACACATACACAAACATATCTTGGCTGGGCCATGATTCTAGGTATTTATATGTGACCATTCCCACGATTGTGTCTGTGGTGAGTAGCCCATCAGTTTAAAGTAAGTTTCCTTAGAGTTGTAGCCTCCATCTATACATAAGCAGAGGTTCTGCCTTTTTGCTTGTTTCGTGTCCTGCAGCTTCCTCTAGTTCATCAGACGTGCTTCTTGGGACTTGGGCTATCAGCTCAACTGCAGATCTTAGAATTTGTAGACCTTCATAACCTAAGAGCAGGGGCTCTTATAGATATCAAAAGATATCTATATATCTTTTTTCTCCCTGAGGTAGTCAGCATTGTGCTTAATCAAATATTCTAATTAAGAGAAAGTTACCAATAACCAAAGAGTAAAGCATATTTATCATTAAAAATACACCAAACAGGCATTGCAGGCATGAAGAAACCCCCTGGGTGATGGAAACTTTCTGTAATTTAACTTGGGTGGTAGTAACATGGATGTTCATGTATGTAAATATTCATCAAGCTATGTACCTAAGATTTATGTATTTATAAAATACATAAATATATTGCCTACATATTAATGTATTTATAAAATATACCTATATACATGCACATATATACACATACATATGTATTTATAAAATACATAATGTATGTGTATTTACATACATATGTATGTATGTATGAAAACCTGGTAGTGTAGTGGTTAAGTGCTACATCTGTTAACCAAAATGTTGGCAGTTCAAATCCACCAGGCACTCCTTGGAAAATTGTGGGGTAGTTCTAGTCTAGGTTGTTATGAGTTAGAATCAACTTGGCAGCAGTGGGTTTGGTTTTTGGTTTTATATATATAAATTTAGTTCACACGATTGTAGAGACTGAACATCCCAAGTCTGCAGATCAGGATAGAGTCCTTTTCTCGATTCATGCACTGCAGAGGCTAGTGAATCCATGATTGGCAAGTCAGAAAGCAGGGCTCTTGCTCTTAAGTTGTGAAGGTCTAAGAATTCTAAAATCTGCAGTTGAGCTGATAGCTCAAGCCCCAAGAGTCAAGTCTGATGAACTAGAAGCAGCTGCAGGATACAAAGCAAGCAAAAAGGCAGAACATCTGCTTGCATATAGATGCAGACTACACCTCTAAGGAAACTTACTTTAAACTGATTGGCTACTCACAGCAGACACAATCATGGGAATGGTCATGTACTGAATGGCCCAACCAAGTTGACACACAATCCTAACCATCGTATCTACTATTTAGTTAAAAGGTGACTTCATGGCATAGTTTCTGTGCTGAAGACTGTATCAAGGGGATTCCTCAAATCTTAATGGTTCCATTAAAGCTGGATTCTTTGAGAATTTGAAGTTCTGTTGTATGTTTTATTCCCTGTCTATTAGAATCTGTCTACTGTGACCCTGATCAGAATATTCAATAGTGGTAGCTGAGCATCATCTAGTTCTTCTGGCCTCAGGTTAAAGGAGGCTGTGGTTTGTGAAGACAGTTGGTCCTGTAGTCTGCTTCCTTCTTTGATTCTTGGTTTTGCTACTTCACTCTTAGGCCAGTTGTCTCTGAGTTGACTCCAACTCATGGGGAACCCATCCATGTCAGCTTAGAACTGTGCTCCCTAGATTTTTCATGGCTGATTTTTTCAGAAGTAGTTCGCTAAACTCTTCTTCCAAGGGTCCTTTGGGTGGACTTAAGCCTCCAGCTTTTCTGTTAGCAGCTTAGCATTTAACTGTTTGCACCAACCAAGAGGGCAGAAATACCATTTATTAGAGTGCTTTAGTAATCAAAATGTGGATTCTCTTGGTATTACTATTCATCCTGCAAAGTACTTTTGTCTGTTGCTCTGTCTGTCACCTGTTCATTCATCCTTCCATCTATCTGTCCATCCATGCTAATCTACCTACCTACCCGTCTATTTACCTATCTCTGTCTACAGGGTGATGAAGTCTGCTGTGTTATGTGTGCGACGGGGAGAAATGGCACTCACTTCAGGTCTGAGTCATTTGCATTTGGGTCCTCCATGGAGTGTATGGTAACACTGTGTTCTTTTCTTTCTTGTCCTGTGGCTTCCCTGGGAGCCCTAGCTAACCAAACATTTGTGAAGATTTAGTTCTAATCCAGTATTTGAATTTGAGGAAGGGAGCCAAAGTCTGTAGTCAGTGGAGTAATGGCATTATAAGTGGTTTTGGAAAATGGTTTTTGAAAAAGTCTTTGGGCACTGGGCCTATACAGAACTTACTAACAGACCCCAGTGACTTTACTTGAGTCAAAACAATTGGATTAAAAAAGAAAAACACTAGTATTTTGCAATTAATTTTTACATTGCATTATTTATTATAATATCTCTGGCATCCTGTGTTTAATAACGCTATCCTTTATTTCCAGAAATCGTTTGGATAACTTCTTCTTGGAAACCCTGCCCACGCATTTGTGTTTCAGTATCTCTGTTATTTCTCACTCAGGCAGGCTGACCACAGGGACACCAGGATACTCTGGGGTTCTGGAATGCACCAGTCTTCTACTTTCACATGTGTGAGGCACACATGGGATCATCTAGAAAGGACAAAGCCAAGTTGTCATATGAAAGGGAACCTAAACGTAGACTTTTGGTTGCCCTGGGAGAAAAATAACCACCACTGACACCTCCACCATCCCACCAACTCCTCAGTAGTGGTGAGAGGGACAGATTGAAAGGAGCTGCTCAGCAATATGTCATGAGATACTATTGGGAATGATGATCAGATAAAGATGATAAGTGATCTCAGAATGGTAGCTGGGCAGCAAACCTAGAGGGGCAACTGTTTTGTATCAGCACAGGAGAACAGAAGCTCCAGGGTGTCTCCAAGAGACATGTATTTCAACCCCTTGAAAGGAGATAATTCCTTTTAGAGAAGAGTTTGCAGACAAATTGGTGGGTATATAAAAAACTAAGCAAGGAAAAACAATTACTAATTTTAAGAAAAACAAAAAGTCAGCAAGAAAAGAAACATAGTTAAAGAAAAAAATTTAATGTGCTTGTGAGTGAATATTAGGAAATAATAATGTAATACCGAACAGTATTCTAACCCAGAGATTTACACTGGGAGAATGATTGGATAAGCAAGACTTTCATTTGTGTGCATGTGCACAGGTGTGTTTTTGTTTCAGTGTGTGTCAGATTCTAAGAAGGCTATTTCCTCTTCATTAGTATGGAGTCTGTAGATAATATCTAAATTGTAAAATCAAGACCTAGCATTATAAGCATAATATTGAGAAACATGTGGGAAAGAGCTATAAGAACTGAAAGTAATTACTCTCAGGAAATAGAAACTAAAAACATAATTTTGATAATTGAAATTAAGTTTAAATTTAACCAAAATTTCTCTTAGTCATCTCGTCTAACTGAGCCATTAAAATTAAAGCTTTTCTTGGAGAAATTAGATTTGACAGAATAGTAGTCTGATAGCTAACAGGTAGAAATTAGCACTGAGAGCCCCAAACAGAGTTCATAGTTGTCATTGGCTAATTAAAGCTGTCAGTGTACAAGCATCTGAAAAGTGACTCTGGTATGAGTAGGACTGGCAGGGAA
The DNA here is from genome assembly GCA_028571685.1 of Heterohyrax brucei. Lineage (NCBI taxonomy): Eukaryota > Metazoa > Chordata > Mammalia > Hyracoidea > Procaviidae > Heterohyrax > Heterohyrax brucei. The sequence continues at coordinate 139,599,940 of CM053142.1, read as the reverse complement.
GTGGCTTTTGCAACATGATACATGTCTTCTACAGGCTGTTCAAAATTTGAATTTATAAAAAGAAAATTGAAAAAAAAAGTCTCAATAGCTTGAGAATGTAGCCAGCGTACAAAATAGTGGCCAGAACACATTCCTTCCTTACCTCCCTTGGCTTTGACCCCAGCATCTGCTTCCGTTGAACTGCAGTCCCTGTCACTCCTACTGCTACCTCGCCCTACCTCCTTACTGCACCCCTACCTCATTAAGAGGTTTCTGGAGTGGCCAATAATCAATTCCCACATCTTTCTGAATTTCAGGATGTTGTAGTTACTGTCTCTGGCTATGCCAGAGTGACTTTGGGTGATGCAGACTTGTCCTGGCGCTCTTCTGTGATCTCCTCCCATCACAAGACTAGAAGCTTGGGAACTGCATTTCCAGAATCCCTTTCCACTACGGTTCCCAGTAAGATTCTGTCAACAAGAGGCACTTGTGGGAGGTCTGGACACAGAGGAGAGGCAGATGTGACCTACCTTGTTCCTTCAGAAACAGGGGGTTAGGTGTGTAGGCTTGACCACATGTGAAGGTCTGGAGAAACCTCCAGGTATTCAGATGACAATCCATTTGGAGGTAGCTGTAATCAATAGAAGAGACCCAGGAGGCGTAGTGGTTAAGTGCTATGGGTACTAACCAAAAGGCTGGCAGTTCGAATGAACCAGGCATTCCTTGGAAAGTCTATGGGGCAGTACTACTTCCTATAGGTTCACTATGAGTTGGAATTGACTAGATGGCAGTGGGCTTGTTTTTTTGGTTTTATGACCATTGATGATACTTCCCTGTGGTTCATGCAGCTTCTTGATCTCAAAACTGAACTACGAAGCATTCCTTGAAACTTTGGATTTAGAATGATCTGCATTTGAAGCATGACTCTTTCTCGTATTTAGCTATGTGTCATAGATTGAATAGTGTCTCCCCTCAACCCCTCACCCAAGTGTTTGTCAACTTGGCTAGGCCATGATTCCCAGTATCCTGTGGCTGTTTTGTGATCTGACGTAATTTTCCTGTGTGGCAGTAATCCTAATCTCTGCCTCTGGCTAATGAGGCAAGATTAGGTTATGCTAAGGAGGATTAGGGTGGGATGCAACATCCTTGCTCAGATCACAGTCTCTATCTGATAGACAGGGAGTTTCTGGGGTGTGGCCTGCATTACCTTTTGTCTTACAAGACACAAAAGGAGAGAAGTGAGCACAGAGGAGAGGAACCTCCTACCAACAAGAGAAGATTGCCTTCACTGGACCTGGAACTGAGACAAGATTGATGACAGGACCTTCCCCCAGAGCCAACAGAGAAAAAGCCTCCCCCCTGAAGCTAGCACCCTAAACTTGTCCTCTAGCTACCTAGAAGCAGGGGTCTTTGCATATCAGGGACGTGGTCAGTATAGAGACAGAGAATCTCCACATTTAATATGCAGTCTCTCCTTTGCTAATGCTTGAACTGAGAATTCCTAGAAGAATCTTCTGGCCTGTCTCTGTTGCCAATAAAGACAGGAAGGAGAGCAGGGAGGGAGGGAAAAAAATGAGAATGAATTTATGTGATTGACAGTTGCCATAGTATTGCTGTACTTCATTACCCCCCACTATTTCTAGTTTCTTCTCCCTCTCATATATTTCCAAAGGGCTGATGTGGGGAAGACAGAGTGCTGTGAGAGCACTTGGCCTAGGTCTCTTCTTCTCCTTCAGCAGAGACCCTAAAATTAGGATAGTTATCACGTAATGCTTTAGTAAGCAGTGTCTGCTACCTGTAAGGCAGACCGACCGACTGACCGACCAAAACAAACAAAAGCCATCTTCACTAAGAATTTTTTTTCTTGAATAAGAAATATAAAATAACCTTTACTTTAAAAAATAATATTTTAAAGCTTGTTATGGGCTGAATTGTACCCCATCAAAAGTTCTGTTCAAGTTCTGACTTCTGGTACTTGTCAACACGATCTTGTTTAGACACAGGGTCTTTAACAATGCTCTTAGTTAACCTTAGGTCATACTGGAGTAGTGTAGATCCAACCTGAGTGACTTTCTTGTAAGAGAGATTGACACAGAAAATGATCATATAAAGGCAGAGCTATGCTGCAGCTGTAAGCCAAGGAACACCTGGGGCTACCGGAAGCCAGGACAGACAAGAAGGATCTTGCCCTGGACCCTTCAGAGAGACAGTGTGGCCCTGCCAGCAACTTGGATTTCAACTACTAGCCTCCAGAACTGTGAAAAAATAAATTTCTGTTCTTATTAGCCACCCAGTTTGTGGTACTTTCTTATGGTAGCCCTTGGCAGCCCTTGGGAACTTACGTAAAAGTCAACTTAAAACTAAAAATAACTGACCTTGTTACCTCTTTTCCAGATTTTGATGAGAGTTATGGTAAGGGAGAGACAGGGCAAGAAGAGACTTAAATACAGTGATTCATATCCAGTGGCCATTGCTTCTGCCAGTTTGGTCTGCTTTGGCAGTTCTCTCCAGCTGTTAATTTTAGGTGTGACTATCCGTTCTACAGTAATTAACCTCCGTTCACAGATCTGTGATTTTTAAAAATCCTCTGATGGTCCTTGGGTGGGAGGGACATTAGAACAGCATCCTGGAATGTGGGCAGATTTTGTTGGGGGCAGGTGATGGTAGGTAGGCAAACTGCCATCTGTGGGCCTGTTTCATTTGTTAAAGTTTTGGTACAACACAGCCATGCCTTATCATATACATATGGTCTAAGTCTCCTTTGTGCAACAGTGGCAAAGTTGGGTAGTGTGATAGGGATTGTTTTAGTCAGTTAGGGCTGCTCTAACAGAAATATCATAGAGTGGATGGCTTTAACAAAGGAAGATTTATTCTTACACAGTCTGGTAGGCTGCAAGTCCATATTCAGGGTTTCTGCTCCGGGGGAAGGCTTTCCCCTTGTCAGCTCAGGAGGAAAGTCCAATATTGCATCAGTTTTTGTCCAGGGAGCATCTTGGCGTAGGAACCTCAGGTCTGAAGGGTACGCTCTTCTTCCTGTGCTGCTTGCTTGATGGTACGAGGTTCCCGATTCTCTGCCTACTTCTCTGTCGTTTCATCTCTCCTAGGACGAAAGGATTAAGGGTGGGGCAAGCCATACTCCAGGGAAACTCCCTTTACAGTGGAGCAGGGAAGTGATCCTATGAAGGGATTTACAGCCCCACCCTAAGCCTTTAACATACAGCACAGGAAAACCACCAAATGGAGGACAGTCACAAGACACTGGGAATCATGGCCCAGCCATATGGCTACACATATTTTTGGGGGACAGAATTCAATCCACGACAGGGATCGTATGGTTATGAAGCCAACACGTTATCCAAATTACCGTTTACAGAAAGTTTCCCAACCTCGTCCCGGGAGGAAGTGGTTTGCTGAGGCTAGCACCTTCTTACCCGGGGGTGACTACGGCTGTCTCGGTGAAGTTAAGCTGAACTTTGAGGTGCTTCACAGTACTGCGTAGGAATTAAAAGCTATGAATTACTTCAGAACTGTCATGTTGGTTTCACATATAAGGCCTGACAATTAAGTTCACAAAGTATCCTAGAAAAAGTGCTGCATACCTCATTGCCGCATACCACCATGGTCACACTGGGAGCACTCCTCTTGGGAAGCTGGGCACCAATGCCAGCCCCTAGTCCACCCTTCAAAGCAATTTTGGAACTCTTTTTCTTGACTGTCCCTCAGATCTGTGGTTATATGAGATCTGACAGTTAGGTTCACAAACTCATCCTAGAAAAAGTGCTTTGAAGGGTGGACTAGCACTGGCATCGGTGCATAGCTTCCCAAGGGGAGTGCTTCAAAGGCAACCAGAGTGATAGTCAGCAGTAAGGTATGTAGCGCTTTCTAGGCTGAGTTCATGAACTGAATTGTCAGAACTGCCCCACAGTATTTCCAAGGTTATAAATCTTTACAGAAGCAGACTGCCACATCTTTCTCCCCCAGGGAAGCTGGTGAGTTTGAACTGCTGACTTTTCTGTTAGCAGCCAAGTTGTTAACCACTGCTTCACTGGGTTTCCTTTCTTTTCATGCAAAAGTAGACTTTAGAGAACAGTGGTTAAGGTAAGTCAAGGCTATGGCATTACCTAGTGATGCTGTTGCCTTGGCAGGCCCTCCCCTGGTGGCATTAGTGTAGCAGACCCATGAGTCGCTCATCCCCTCTCAGAGGGTGCATTCAGCATCCATCGCACCTCCCCAGTGGCACCAACTGCCAGAGATTGCTTAATAAAATTCTGCAAGGCCAATGGTAAGTTAAAAAAAGAAAAAGTGACAGCTACGCAGGTGGAGCTCTCCAGATGGAATATACAGATATTAGAGCAGTTACATCTGTGGAAAGAGATGATGGAAAAACTCAGTATATCATCACTCAAACCTTGAATTGCAATATTGAAGGATTCTATGGGGAAAATATTAAATGACACAAGAAGTATCAAAACAAAGGTGGAAGGAATTTACAGAGTCACTGTATCAAAAAGAATTTGTCAACATTCAACTGTTTTAGGAGGAAACATGTAATCAAGAACTGATAGCACTGAGGGAAGAAGTCCAAGTTGCACTGAAGGAACTAGCAAAATAACAAGGCTCCAATAACTGACAGAATACAAGAGAGATACTTCAACAAAGAGATGCAAAGCTGGAAGCACTCACTCATCTATGCCAAGGCATTTGGAAGAGAGATACCTGGGCAACCAAATGGAAGAGATCTATACATGTGCCCAACCCAAAGAAATGTGATCCAGAGGAATGTGGAAATTATTTAAAAAAATTCTTAATGTCACATACAAATAAAAGAGAATGGCTAGATATCAAACTGGATTCAGAAGAGGATGTAGAATGAGAAATACCATTGCTGATATAGATGGATCTTGGCTGAAAGCAGAGAATACCAGAAAGATGGTTTACCTGTGTTTTGTTGGTTGCACAAAGGCTTTTGAGTGTATTGGTCATAACAAATTATGGATAACATTGGGAAAAATTGGAATCCTAGAACAGTGAACTGTTCTTATAAGGAAGCTGTAGGTAGACCAAGAGGCAGTTGTTTGAACAGAACAAGAGGATACTGTAGGATTTAAAATCAGAAAAAATGGGTGTTGGATTTTATCCCTTCACTATGTTTATTCAATTTGTGTGCTGAACAAATAATAGTCCAAGAACCTGGACTATACAAACAGGAACAAGGCATCAGGATTGGGGGAAGACTCATTAACAACCTGTGATATGTTTACTGATGAGGACTTGAAGCAGTCACCAATGAAGACCAAAGATTACAGCCTGCAGTATGGTTTGTGCCTCAACATAAGCAAAACAAAATGCCTTATAAATGGGCCAATAAATAACATGATAATGAAAAAAAAAGAAGTTGTCAAGGATTTGGCTTTACTTGGATCCACAATCAATGCTCATGGAAGTAGCAGTCAAAAAAAAAAAAAAAAAAGCAAATGATATATTGCATTGGGTAAATCAGTAAATCAAAGACCTCTTTAAAGTGTTTAAAAGCAAACTTATCAGTTTGAGGAGTAAGGTGCACATGACTCAGATCCTGGTATTTTCAATCACTGCATATGCTTGTGATGTGAAAAGTGAACAATGAATAAGAAAGATGAAAAAAATGGACGCATTTGGATTATGTTTTTGGTGAGGATTACTGAGTATATCATGGACTGTGGGAAAAAAGAACAAATCTGCCTCATAGGCAACACAACCAGAATGTTCCTTGGACTTGAGGATGACGGTACTTCCTCTCAGAGAATGGTCTGCAGTTGTGTTAGTGAGGCAGGACTCAAGTTTCAAGCTTGTGGAATATAAGGGAGAGAAGTGAGCAGAGGAAGTTCAGAACCTCACATCACCAAGATACTTACCTGGGACATGTTGTCAGGAGGTACCAGTCCCTGGGGAAGCACATCACATTTGGTAAAGTGGGGGGTCAGCAAAGAAGAGGGAGACCCTCGATGAGATGAACTGATACAGTGGCTGCAACAACGGGCTCAAACGTAACAACAATTGTGAGAATGGCACAGGACGTGGCATTATTTTACAAGTTCTGTGATACGTAAGTTTGCTGTGAGTTGGAAATGACTGGTTGGCACCTGTCGTGGGTTGAATTGTGTCCCCTCAAATATGTATGTGTTGATTTGACTTGGCTAGGAGTCCAGTATGGTGCCTTTCCTCCCACGTGTTGTGAATCCTGCCTCTGTGATATTGATGATGGAGAATGGTCTGCAGTTGTGTTAGTGAGGCAGGACTCAAGTTTCAAGCTTGTGGAATACAAGGGAGAGAAGTGAGCAGAGGAAGTTCAGAACCTCACATCACCAAGAAAGAAGCTCCAAGAGTGAAGGACGTCGTTTGGACTTGAGGTTCCTGGGCTGAAATGTTCTTACTGGATTTGGACTTAGTCTATTGGACTGTGATAACTTCTCTTATTGAATACACTTGTAATTTGTTAATGGATTTGTGACTTACGGGTCTGTGACAGCAAAGTTTCTCTTTGTGAAGCCTTCCACTCATGGTGTTTTCTGTTAGAGCGGTACCAGGTGACTAGCACCTATCAACAACAGCAGCAGCTTTTTGGGGTTGCTATGAGACCAGTTGAGGTGAGAGACAGGCACAGGATTAGGAGAGGGATGGTGACTGGTTAGCTATTATATATTTCCCTCTCAGAAAATCTAGCCAGCTGTAACAGAATCTTGATTTCCTGGACTTGCTTCTCAAAATCTGTCTTTGATTTGTCTAAGATATGAAAGGCATGGGGCTGATTGGCTGGCTCGTATGAAAACTCTCCTCTGATTAGGGAGAGAGGTGAGCTCTGCAGAAATGGAAGCCCTGGTGCAGAGAACACCCTGTGATTATTTGAGCTAGCTACTTGGATCCTGTCAGCACAGTCTTTCTGGAAGCAAGTCATGTGAGTCACAGAAGGGCCTACACCATCCCACTGCGCTACTGAACTGTGACTGAAGGAATGCCGGTCACAAGAATGGGTCTCTGCATTTATTCATGGCAAGTTTTTACCTGCTTTATTGTTCTTCTGACTTGGACTTATCTTTAGTTCTTTCATCTGCAAAATTCTGTGACAAGAGCAGTTATTAAGTGGATCCCTTTGTTGGTACAAGGTTAATGCCTTCTGGCTTGGGTTATTTTCCTGTAATTGTTCATGTATGAGGCAGTGCCCATTGTTACTTTTTTCATCTGTGCTTCGATTGTTTTCAAGTTGTCCTTGGGATACCAATCAGCACCTCCTTTTATTAAAAGAACAGATATTAGAATTAAAAAAATGCTTAGCCAGGCATTGTTGGATCTGAATCATTGCTTTTGGAGGGGATTACTCTCCTGTCAGGCTCACAATTGATAGTGGATTTGCCATCCTTCCACCCATCCAACCATCCATCCATCCACCCATCCACCCATCCATCCATCCACCCATCCACCCATCCATCCTTCCATCTTCTGTGATACTGTGATGACTTTTGACTCTAAAGTTCCTGTCAGCTACCCACATCTTCTCTTCCAAGCTTGCTTTCCTTCTACATTAGTGGGAATAGTAAATGCTCATCTAGTCATCACTTGCCTGTATGAACTCATTTCTTACTTTTTCCTCCCTTCCTTTCTGTCCTCCCTTCCTCTCCCGCAATACATGCACATTTGGATAAATGGCAGAACTTCGTAGCCCCTGCCATGAAGTTTATGTCAGATTGCCTGTGTGAAGACTTGTGTTACGATGCCTGACATAAGCTAGGTTTTCTTGGACCTGTTTCCAGACTCTAAAGCCTGCTGTATGTTCTGGACAATCAAGTGCTTTAAAAGACTCTCTTACTTAGTAGCTGTTCACTTCCAAAAGCTTCAGTGTTTTGATCAGTAGCACTAAGAAAAATTTCACTGGGTTGTTGAAAACTGGTTGCCATTCAGTAAATTCCAACTCATGATGCCACCACATGTGTTAAAGAGAACTGTGCTCCATACACAGAGTTTTCAGCGGCTACGTTTTTGGCAGAAATCCTGGTGGTGTAGATATTGTAAAATAATATTAGATATGAGTTTTGACTCTGATATTCCCCTGTTAGCTACCTACATCTTCTCTTCCAAGCTTGCTTTTCTGGTATGTTAAATGAGAGCACTAAATGCTCATCCACTCATAGCTGTGGCTGCTAGCCAAAAGGTCAGCAGTTCAAATCCTCCAGGCTCTCCTTGGAAACTCTATGGGGCAGCTCTACTCTGTTCTGTAAGGTCGCTATGAGTCAGAACCAACTCTGTGGCACTGGGTTTCGTTTTTAAGTTTTGGGCAGTAGATTATCAGGCCTTTCTTCCAAGATGTTTCTGGGTAGATGCAGACCCCAGCCTTTTGATTAGCAGCCAACCAACCATGTTAACTGTTTACACTGCCTAGTTATTGACAGATCAAATAAAAATTCAGGCAGAGTGTGTTCTAAATTGTAAAGGCTGGTACCAACAGGATATACCTCATAGGCAGATGTGATATTACAGCAGCTTTCAGGTGGAAGTCACAATGAAAAGCTAAGTTTAATGACATTTCTTAGCTTAATCTAGCTTTGCTCAGTGGCCCCAGGGCACTTGTCTAGTATGAAGAAAGCAGGAGAGCTCTTGACCTCTCTACAATAAAGGCAAACATATGCACATGCCTACACACATCCATCAAATGCACTGAATGCTTCCAGACTTAAACTGTAAGAAGTGGCTATGGTAGCCTAACAGGAATTTGGGAGACAAGTTTCCCTCATTAGTGTCCTGGGGCTAAGTGCTGACATGAAAGCCAGGAAGCCGTCACAGGATGGCGTCACTTTTACTCAGTAGGATAAAGCTGGTTCTGGGCCTGTCCTGGCCAAGTCTTCCTTAACTCCACCTTTGAAATTAAGAGTCCCTGGGTGGTGCAAATGATGAGGCACTTGACTGCTGGCCCAAAGATTGGTGGTTCAAACCCACCCAGAGGCATCTTAGAAACAGTCTTGGAGATCCGCTTCCAAAAGGCTGCAGCCTTGGAAATCCTGGGGAGCAGTTTGACTCTACACACATGTGGATACTGTGACTGAGAGTCAGCTTAATGGCAACCAACACCCAAAACAAAAACAAATTACTCAGATGTTTGCCTTAGTCTTTGGTTCAGTTTGCAGTGGTGGTGCTGGTGGAGATGCTTGCTGTTCCTCCTCCACTTCTTCTCCCTTTTCAAATCCAGGGCAATTGGAGGGAGAGAGTAGAAGTTACCATGAGCCATCTCCAAGAGACGCTTTCTCCAGAGCTTGCTTTTCATCCGCACAGAGAAGAAAACACCAGTGTCTTGAACACAGGAGAAAACAGTGGGTCATCGTCACCATCTTGGGCACCACACTCAGTTGGCCTCTTTTTCTACCCTGAGGGTTAGAGAGCTGAGGTCATCACAGGATATCAGAGACAGAGAGAGACAGAACAGACACAAAGAGAGAGAGAGGAAGGGGAGGCGAAGAGGGAGGAGAAGAAAAAAGAAAAGCAGAGAATGTGGTAATTTAAGTCACATATGGAGCCCTGATTGTGCAATGGTTAAGAGTATGGCTGCGGACAAAAAGGCTGGCAGTTTGAACCCACTAGTTGTTCCTTGGAAACCCTATGGGGCAGTTCTTTGCTGCCCTATAGGGTTTCAGTGAGTCAGAATTGACAGCAATGGGTTTGAGTTAGGTTTGAAGACACCTCCACATCCAACAGGCCTTTATGTCCTAGGAAAGGCTGACACAGAAGTAAGAAGAAGAGCTGAAAGGTAGGTACCTGGTGGTTTAGCCAAGGCTAAGTCTTGTGATCAAAGACCACAGCCTTCAATACGAATTGCACCTCACCATCAAGAAAACAGAAGTCCTCACAACTGGAGAAAGGATTGAGTTTGTCAAGGCTTTCACTTTACTTGGTTCCACAATCAACAGCTATGAAAGCAGCACTCAAGAAATCAAAAGATGCATTGTATTGGGAAAATCTGCTGCAAAAGACTTCTTTAAAGTGCTGAAAAGTAAAGGTGTCACTTTGAAGACTAAGGTGAGCCTGACCCAGGCCATGGTATTTTTGACCACACCATAAAGTGCAGAAACTGGACAATGCATCTTCCATACTTTGGACGTGTTGTCAGGAGGGATCAGTCCCTGGAGAAGAACATTATGTTTGGTAAAGTAGAGGGTCAGTTAGAAAGAAGACCCTCAGAAAGATGGATTCACACAGTGACTGCAACAATGGGCTTAAGCATAAAAACAATTGTGGGTATGGCGCAGGATTGGGCAGTGTTTTGTTCTGTTATGCATTACGATTGCTATGAATCTAAACTGACTAGACGACACCGAACAACAAGTCTTGCATGGAGCCAGGTGTAACACTAGGCATCAGGGATTAATACAAGAAATTAGGGAAAGAAAAGGTTGCTCTAGACGTTAGCTTCAAAGAAATGAGCAGGGAAATGTTGTAACATTTTAGTCATTGTGCTGAGTATTTTACAAACATAATTACACTTAATCCTCTCAGCATTCAGTATAAGGAAATTTTCAGATGAATAAACATAGACTCAGAAAAACCTAAAGGCATTAGCTTACGTGGAAAACATTGTATTGATTTCAAAGTTCATATTCTTTTCTTAGTTCATGTACAGAAGAGCAAGCAAAAACAAGCCTACTGTGCATAGGACGTTCAGTCTCTTCAAATCCACAGAATGTCTCCAAGACTGCTGCTTCTGTAGTCGTGAGAATTTTGCTGCTTTTCCTCAAAAGCACTGAGGCAGCTCACAGTGCTGCTCACTGACCATCTGCTGCTCCCTCTTCTGGGTAGGTTTTCACTGCCCTGCCTTTTGAAGCTATCCATGGTCATAGGACTTATTTTGATCAAAGAAGTGTGAGTAAATAGTGTTGTGTCACTTCTAGATAGAAGATTGTGAGAGCCAGTGAGAGATTCACCATGCTTTCCTTTGCCTGTCACAGAGACTGATAACCCTGCAGCTGGCAAAGTCTCTGGGCTTAGTGAGGATAAATAGTGTAGAACACTTATTCACCTAGGATGAGTGAGAAATAAAATTTCATTGTTAATGCTGTCTAAGATTTCAGGATTGGTTGTTATGGCACCTTAATCTAACCTGTTCTAACTGACAAAAGCAGAAAAAGATGAATTTTCTATCATCTGTGATTCTAAAAGTTATATTCCTACTTCGGAAAGGAAAGAATGGAGAAATAAGCTGATCAAATTATGAAGAAATGTTTAAACTCAATAGGTCATCTGCTTTTTTAAACCATTGAACAATACTTTAAGTTCTAAAAAGGTGTATAGATTTTTGCCTGTGAATGGTTACAGAGGAGAGGGTGATCAATGACTAAGGTATAGTAGCTATTACATAATGTGTATGGAGTCCTGGTCCTGCAATGGTTAAACAGTTCTCTGATAACCAAAAGGTCAATGATTAGAGCCCAACAGCTACTCTGGGAGGAAAGGCCTGGTGATCTATTCCTGTACAGATTGCAACCTAGGAAACTCAATGGGGAAGTGCTCCTCTGTCCTGTGGGGTCTCTGTAGTTGGAATGGACTCAGCTGCATGCAGCAACAGCATAATATAGGCTCTGCAGAGGATTTTTGCCTTAGCCAGGATGTTTCTTATGTACTGTGCTCTGGCAGGAATGAAGGAATCCAAGGCTCTGGCCAGATGAGCTGAATAGACACCACCACAGGGCAACTGCAGTGTTTTAACCTTTGTTGATCTCCTAACTGCACACCAAAAGGAAGCTGGATATAAAAGCCCTGTGAAGGATCTTGTGACTGTGAAGAAGGTGCTCCTCATAGTAATGCTTTACAATGGGAGCACGTTACAATTTATAGAGGATCCATGTGTTAGTCAAAGTGGCGTCACTGCTTTTTAAAACTTTAAAGACATCTCTTGCAGCTGATTTTACCAATGCAACATGTCTTTCGATTCTTGACTACTGATTCCATAGGTGTTGATTGTGGATCCAAGTAAAATGAAATCCTTGAAAACTTCATTCTTTTCCTGTTTATCATGATGCTGTTTATTGGTCCAGTTGTGAGGACTTTTTTTTTTAATGTTGAGGTTAAATTGGTACTGAAGGTTGTGGTCTTTGATTTTCACCAGTAAGTGCTTCAAGTTCTCTTCACATTTAGTAAGCAAAGTTGTGTCATCAGCGTAACGTAGGTTGTTAATGAGTCTTCCTCCAATCCTGATGCCCCATTCTTCACATAGTTCACCTTCTTGGGCTGGCCTAAAAGCAAAGATGTCACCTGCTCTTGATCCAAGCCATGGTGTTTTCAGTCCCCTCATACACATGTGAATGGTGAGCAATGAATAAGGAAGACGGAAGAAACACTGACACTTCTGAACTGTAACGTTGGTGAAGAATACTGAATAAACCAAAGACTATGAAGGAATGAACACACCGAATGCTTCTTAGAAGCAAAGAGGATGACACTAATTTTCACAAACTTGGGACATGTTATGAGAGTCCCTGGAGGCCTTCATGCTTGGTAAAGTAAAGGGTTAGCAAAAAAGGAAAATCCTCAAAGAGGCAGATCGATCCTAGGACTGCAGCAATGGCCTCAAGCACAGCAACAATTGTAAGAATGGTATAGATGGACAGCGATTAATTTTGTTGTTCAAAGGTTGCTATGAGCAGGAACCAACTCTACAGCACTTAACAACAACAACAACAACATTTGCTAGTTACGGTTGTCCAAAGGAACAGAGCCAGCAAAATATTGACCTACGTATCTGTCTCTCTACTCTCTGTTTCTATCTTTACATAGAGAGAGTTATGTTTTAAGGAGAATGAACAAGTCTGTCTTGGAATAAGTGTAGCCAGAGTGCTCCTTGGAAGCCAGGATGGCAAGACTTTGTCTCACATACTTTGGATGTGTTGTTAGGAGGGACCAGTCCCCAAAGAAGGAAATCATGCTTGAAAAAGTAGAGAGCTATCATAAAAGAGACAGATTCTCAACAAGATGGATGGATACAGAGGCTGCAACAATGGACTTAAACAGATCAATGATTGTGAGGATGGGGAAGAACCTGGAAACGTTTTGTTCTATTGTACCTGGGCGACTAACAATAACACAGTTTAAGGAATCAGTTCACATGATTGTCAGCATTGCTGACAAGGCCACCGTCTCTAGGTAAGGTGATGGCTTTGAAGCTAGCAGAATAGCTATGTTACTTGTGGTCTAGAGGCAAGAAAACTCAAGCATTTGCTGTCAAGACCTCCAACCAAAGAACTGAGGGTGATCTGTATTACTTAAAGGTCAAGTGATTTAAATGTGACCATGCACAAATACTTCATAGCAACATCCAGACTAGAGTTTGACCAAAGAACTAGGCACTGTAGCCTAGTTAGGCTGATGCAAAGAATCAATCACCGCAGCTTACAATATCCCTTTTGAATGTCACAACCACCCTGAGAGGACAGCGCTAGTCCTACTCTAACAGAAGAGGAAGGTGGAGCTCAGAGGTCTCGAGTGAGTATCACAGGCCACATGACTGATGCAAGGCAGAACAGAATTATATCCTTGTATTCTGAACACCTGGATCACCATTTCATTTGGTCAGAGCCAATGCAGTCTACGATAGCTGGCTTTGGATGGATCAGTGTGTACTAGTTTTCAGAGAAAACTTGCAGAATGGGGTGAGGGGAAAAAAGTTCATTCCAGATGAATGAAGCAACATGAGCAATAGTAGAATCAGGAAGAATAATTTAAAGGGGCTTCTTATTTTTAGCTACTGTGAAGTTCTGCCCTGTCCTGTAGAGTCACTATGAGTCGGAGTTGCCTTGAGGGCAGTGGGTCCTCTCGCTAGCATATACTGTGGTATATTTCACTACTCATCTTAAGGCTAGGTGGACAGGGTCTCTCTAGATAGTCCAGGAAATAACGAGGTATCTCAGATGTGTCATCTGTTTATTTACTGTCTCATTGGGAAATACGTAATGGTTATTCATCAGTTGCTTTTATGTGAAAAGTGGTTTACCATAATTTTGATTTGATTTCTCTGTAGCAAACTAGCTGAGGGTGGTCACCGCAAGTTGCCCAATTCATGAAGGAAACATTTAAAGACATAAAGACGTTAAACAAATGAGCCCAGAGGAAGGAAGAACAGGAGCTAGGATTAGGAAGTAGAAACTTCAGGGACCGCCTTTCTGCCTCTGGGGCTGGCTTTTTCCACCAACAGGCTTCTGGGAAACAGGATGATGAAGGGATTCCATGAAGGCATAAGGTGTTCTATAATCATTTATTGAAAATGCAAGCCATCAAATAAGAAAAAAGGCATACCAGGGAAGCAGGGAGGCCCACACTGCAGGCCTGGGTTTTGGAGCAAGGCTCCTGGACTGGGCTCTGTGTAACACGTTTGTATGGACGACTGTGAAAGGATTCAGCATCTTGAATGAGGCAGCTGCTTGTACAGAGGCGGTTTTTTATGAGCTGACAAGTTAGCCAGGAACAAAGCATGTTTGTAGGAAGTAAATCGTTGCCAGTTTTAATCTGAGCTTTTCATTCAGTTGTGGCTGTAAATAATTGAGTTTTTAATGTTCTGCGTGAAGTTCCTTGCTTCAGATTTTGGGCAGAATGAGACTTGGGATTTGGTTTGACTTAGGGGCTCCATTTTTAAAATGTCACCGAAATCAGTGCAAGCAGAAGCAATGCCATGTTCTCATTTCCTGCTGATGATAACTTTTCCAGGGGACAGGGTCTGGACAAACAGAGCTGCCTCCATGAGGGATGTTTACGTTTCTAGCTCAAGACTGGTGCTTAAAGAAGACAAATTGTTGACATGTTATGATGTGAAAATGATTTAAAGTCCACACTGCTATCTAAGGTGGGAGTTAAATCAAGGTCCAGGGGGTGGGCAGGGGAGAGCTGGGGTCTTGAGGAACTGCAGAAAATAGGTTTGAGTTATGCTGAGAATGGAGAACTGGAGAGATGGCGTATTTCTTATAAGACAAATTTTCTGATAACTTAAGAGAACTTCTTTTAAAAACACCAGAAAAGAACTGCTGAAAATAACTTTACCTTTCATATACACTTTCTTGCCTTATCAAAAAGAACATAAAACCAAAAAACCCAAACCCACTGTCACTGAGTTGGTTCCAACTCATAGTGACCTTACAGGACATAACTGAACTTGGAGTTTCTAAGAAGTGCTTGGTAGATTCATACTGCCAAGCCCTTTCTGTTAGCATCCATAGCACACAACCACTACGCTATTGAGTATGCACTGTTACCTATCAGCTTGAGAGTCATGTCCCAGATGCCCTGGCTTCTGAATCTGGAGACTCTCTGTGGCTCTCTTTTGCTCACCCTCTCCATTGAAAACCCTGGTGGCATAGTGGTTAAGTGCTACATCTGCTAACTAAAAAGTTGGCCAATTGAATCTGCAAGGTACTGCTTGGGAACTCTATAATGCCCACTGCTGTCAAGTTGATTCTGACTCATTGTGACCTTATAGGACAGAGTTGCCCCATGGAGCTTCCAAAGAGCTCCTGGCAGATTCAATCAGCTGACCTTTTAGTTAGCAGATGTAGCACTTAACCACTATGCAACCAGGGTTTCCAGGCTCTATACTAAGTGGTAGAAAAAAAGAGCATATCATTCAAGATGGAACAAGTACTTTGAAAGACAGCTCAGCAGTCTCTAGCAAGACTAAGTGTAGGCTGTCTGCATGGTCCAGCAGTCACACTCTTAGCTCTTTGCTCAGATGAGAAGATGATGTATTGTCAATATAAAAACTGCACATAGATGTTCATAGCAGTTTTATTTATAATTGCCCAAATTTGAAAGCCACAAAGAGTCTTTCAGTAAGTGAATGGATCAAGAAATAGTGATACATTCATAACACAGAGTATTATTATCAAGCTGTGAGAACACATGGATGAACTTTACATATTGCTAAGTGGGCAAAATTATCCTGAAAATGCTACGCATTGTGTGAGTCTATATGATATTTTGGAAAATGCAAACAATGAAAAGATCAGTGTTTGTCAGGGGAAGAGAAGAATAGGTGGAGCACAAGCCCTTTTTATACCAGTGAAATGATTCTGTGTTGACATTGTAATTGTGGACATATGACATTCTGAATTTGTCAGAACGCACTAGAATATACAACACAAATTGTGACCTGGCAATCAGTTTCTAAAAGGCCACAGTTTTTGAAACCCTTTGGAGTAGTGCTGCTCTGTACGCACAGTGTGGCCACGAGTCAAACAACAGGAAGGCAACTTAATAATAAAATAAATAACAAAGACAATAGAGTAAGCAATAGAAAAATGTGAACTGTAAATTTCGTTAATGAAATCAATAGGGGTTCATCATTGGAAACCAACGTAGTACCAGAATGCAAGATGTAAATAAACTGGAGAGACCCTTGAGAGGGGAGAAGTGCGTATCAGAATCCTCTACACTTTCTGCACAGGTTTTCTGTAAACATAAAAATAAGAAAACTAAATCTATTAAAATAAGAAAAAGAGCATAGATCATGACATACCTTGCTCTTGATGATTTAGGGTATCTCTGTTTAGATACAGAGACACCCGTGGGCACTTGAGATGACTATCTCTTTGTCAATTTGCTGGTGGAACCCACAAAGTACCTGGGTAATACTTGGGGCATGGGCGTCTGAATTTTCATGCTAGCCCATGAATGATTTCCTCCATGGGAGTCCTACAAATAGAGATAGCATCTGAGAATGCCTAAATCCTGCTGTGGGTAAATGATAACTAGATTTACTAAGCTAATATTTCAATGAATTGCAGGCCAAGCAGATTGCTTCGATAAGCAGTACTTTCTTATGAGAGAGTCAGCTAGCCTATTCCCAGATCTTAGAGCTGCCTCTCTCCCAGTGCCTTACTCTGTTAGTCTCCACATTAACATGTAGTAGGAGACTGAAAAACTGCTGTGTTTGCTTAATGTCTACTGAGCACAAGTCAGTAAAGTGCAACTCAAACTGTAGAAACTAGAGCTTTACTGCTTTTTAGACTACACTCACAGAATGATTGTCTCTTTTAAACTTGTATGCAAGCTTAGTGCAGTCTTCGTAAGGATTCCAGATCTTGTTCTGAAAAAATCTTAAATAAATACTAGGCTGGCATATTTCTTAACTACATTTTAAAACCGTTTGTTATGGTTGGGAATAGGTAGGAGTCCAAAATCTTGTACCTGTGAATGTGACCTTATTTGGAAAAAAGATTTTGCTTTTGTTATCAGTGAAGATAAGGAGGTCGCATCAAATCACTCTTTTATCTTTCTCACTCTTTTCATTGCCAGACTTAATAAAATCATCATGGATTTCCAGAGCTGGATTCTGTTTGCAAATCTTTTTGGCCTATAGTGTGTTTTTTCCTAACATTTTAAAATTAGAAGATCTGCATAAAAATATGCATTTCTCTTTCTCTTGATACACTGGGACCCTGGTGGTGTAGTGGTTAGGAGCATGGTTGGTAACCAAAATGTCAGCAGGTCAAATTCACCACTCATTCCTTGGAAAATCTATGGGACAGTTCTGCTCTGACCTATGAGGTTGCTGAGTCAGAACTGACTCAATGACAACGGCTGAAATACTGAGGACCTCGTAGCCCTGGGCCGGCATTTCCAGAGGACAGAAGTCACTTGCAGCTGAGTGGATGCTGATATCCTTAGACAGGGTATGCATATTCCAGTTCACCACAGACCCCACCATTCCCTATTGTACCAACACAGATGAAGTGTGAATTGCCATTTACCACTGTCTTGCATTCTTGTTTTTCTTAGATACAAAAGTATTTCTCTGTACTGGCTCCTCTGTCAAACACGGGACGTGAACGATATATACAGAGGGTTGTGTGATCTTACACTCAGCCTGCTTTATCTTTGTATATTATCTACCTGGCCTCTTTGGCATATGGGTTTGCAACCACTGACTTCTGCTTGACATTGTCAGCCTTCAACATCCTCTTATTCTAGCGGGCTTTTTCCTTTTCCTCTACTGTCACCTCTCCTGATTGCCTGAGAGAGTAGATGGCCTTTTGTCGGTTCTCTTTCTCTAAGCCCTGTCTGCCTGCCCTTTCCCTCTTAATTCCCTTTTGTCTTAAAAGGACTTCCTCCTTGACTTCCTTTACATCACCTGACATTTCTGATTCCTCCTCTTCTTCTCAACTCTCAGACTGTGTTTCTTAATGTTATGTCTAAGGTGCTTTCATCTTTATATATTTGGTATCCAATCATCTACTGCTGCTATAACAGAAATCTTACAAGTGGATGGCTTTAATAAAGAGTTTATTCTCTCATAAGCTGGTATACTAGAAGTCCAAATTTGAGATGCTGACTCCATGAGAAGGCTTTCTCTCTCCATTGGCTTTGGAGGAATGTCCTTGTCATCACTTTCTCTTGGTCTAGGAGCTTCTTTGCACAGGAATTGCAGATCCAAAGGACATAGTGTGCTCTTGGTACTGCTTCTTGGTCATATGGGTTCCCCAGTTCTCTGCTTGCTTGCCTTGTCTTTCACCTCTTAGAAGGTGATGAAGGCCATGCTCCAGAGAAACTCCCTTTACACTGGATCAGGGACGAGATCTGAGCAGGGATGTTACACCCCACCCTAATCTGCTTTAGTGACAGGTGGAGATTATAATTTATGACACATTGGAAAAAAAAATCACAAAATGTAGGACAACCACACGATACTGGAACCCACAGTCTGACCAAATTGACACATACTTTTCTGGGATACAAGTCAATCCACTACACTTGATGTTAGTGATTTTATTCATGCCATGGTTTTGACAATTTCCACTACATGGATAACTTCCAATTCCATTCCTTCTTCTCTGACTTCTTTCTTTCCTGAGTCTTCATCCTGCAAAAGAACTCTATTGGGGGTCCAACCAACCCTGGAATCTCTTCCCCACTAACATACCACACTTCTTTCATTGCTTCCAACCCCCACCCCCTCCCCAAATGACATCACTGTCCTTCCAGTTACTCACGTGCATTACACTGGTTCACGCCTGACCAGTCATGAGACACGGAAAGTCATGCCGGTTCTTTCTTTTCTCTCCCACAGGCACAATCCTCTTTCAGGTTCCTGTTATCTCTTGCGGGCCTATTAGTTTCATTTCTTCAGTATTTCTCCCCATCCATCTATCAGATATGCTGCTGCTTGCTTAATCTACACTAAGCACTTAAATCTGGTAAAAATTGTTGCATTATTTCTCCTTTAAAAGAAATTAACAGCTTCTCTGTACTGTGAATGGACTTAAGGTGGCAAATTTGGGTCTGGATTTGAAATCTTTTACTATGTGGTCCCAGACTGTCTTTCTGGTCTTCTACTATCTCCAGGAAAAAAAAAAAAAAATTCCCCTTTAAGTCAATGTCTGTGAGTGCTTAAGCATAAAGCCCTGAAATTTCCCTTAATTGAGTCTCAGCTCTGTCACTTGCTAGCTGTGACCTTTGGGAAGGCACTTGACTTCTAAGCATCAGTTTCTTCCTCTGGTCATTCCATGGGTTATTTGAGAATTTAAAAAATAAAAAAGGCATGCATGCAAAGCACTTCACTCAATGCCCGGCGTGTAGTATGTGCGTAATAAACATTAGGCATCATTTTCCAGCCAAACCGCAGTTCGCCCTCCGTTGTCATGCTATGTCTTCATTCCGACTGCCTAACTGTCCAGCTCTGTCTGTGCATCCAAATCTTATTACTATTTTAAAGCTCAGATCAATCTCTGTGGCCTCTCTGAAGCCTTTTCTGACCCCTACCAGCTACAAATACTTTCTCTCTTTTCTTGCGTTGTTTTTTTTAAAAATTATGATTGAATTAAAATGTACATTTCCATATAAATTTGCATGCCCACCTATACGCAGCTCTCACTGCTATCCCTGACCAGCAACAGCACACGCTTCCTCTCTGCTCCATACTTGTCTTATCCTACCACCAATCTCCTATCCCCTCCTCTCCACCTACTGCCCTGCCTCCAGTAAGAGGTCAGCGGGACGACACACTATAGATGCATAGAACCATAAAGTGCACACATGATGTGGTCATTCTGTGTAGTCAGGTCAACCATTCCTGTCTGAACAGTTGAATTCCATTATGATTTATGGACAGGGGCAGCATCAGGGCCAGGGGCCATGCTCCCAGGGGAACTCCGAGGCCCTTGGACTATAAACTGCAGTCTTTTAGTGGAGATCTCAGGGTGCAACCCTTTTTATTCTTGTGTTGCCAGTGAGACTCAACTTTGTGAGCTCCATCACGGCTGTCTCTGGTGGTGGCTGGGCACCATCTGGTTCTTCCGCTCCCAAGTCTATGTAGGCACCCACTCATGTGAGTCTCTCTGACTTCTGGGTTCTCTTTCCCCCATGTCATTTTGGTCCTTAATGCTCATCCATTCCTGCTGAGTTGGGACCATTTGTTGTACCTCAGATCGCAGCTTGGCAGCTTTTAAGACCTCAGATGCCACTCACCCATTTTGGGTGCAGAGGACTCTCTTAGCAAATGCTAGTTGTGCCAATTGGCCTCGATTTCCCCTGAAAGCACGATCCCCAACCCCTGCTCCAGCTAATCTGTCCTTGCAATATTGGGTTAAAATGGGAGGTGTAATCATATTATGTTGAGTCCAGTTAATATTGATCTTCTTTCTAATGTGTGCTGTCACAGATTTCACCCAACCAAATTTCTATCAACTATCTAATCTAAACCCAGTCTGCCTCCCTGTTCCTCCCTCCCTACCCTTGCAGCTGTCAAGAAGTCTTTTCTTCCATGCGTGAATCTGTTTTTTAAGTTCTAATCGTAGGGGTCTCATACCATATTTGTCCTTTTGTCATTGACTACTTTCACTCAGCATAATGTCCTCCAATTGAAACCAGGTTATGGGATGTTTCCTAAAATCATTGTTGTTCTTTATCATTGCATAGTGTTCCATTGAGTATATATACCGTAGTTTACCTATCCATTCCTGTGTTGTTGGGCATCTGAGTTGATTCCATCTTTTTGTTTTTGTGGACTGTGCTGCAATAAACATTCTTGTGCATGTGTCGGTTGGTGTGAATGGCCTTAATTCTGTAGGATATACTCCAAGTAGTGGAATTACTGGGTCAAATGGTATATCTAGATCCAGCTTTTTAAGGAAGTGCCAGATTGCCTTCCAAAGAGGTTACACCATTTTGCAATCCCACCAACAGTGTAGAAGAGTTCCAATTTCTCCACAGCCTCTCCAGCATTTGTTGTTTTGTGTTTTTTGGATCATGGCCAACCTTTCTGGGGTGAGAAGGTATCTAATTTTCGTAGTTTTGATTTGAATTTCTTTAACAGCTAATGATTTTGAGCATGTCCTCATGTGTTTTTTGGCTGCCTGGATCTCCTCTTTAGTGAAATGTCTGTCCATCTCCTTTGCCCATCATTTAATTGGATGATTTATCTTTTTTTAATTGATATTTTGTAGTACCATATAGATTATGGTGATCAGGCATTGGTCTGGTATATAGTTGCCGAATGTTTTCTCCCATTCTGTAGGTGGCCTTTTAATTCTATTAATGAAGTCTTTGGATGAGTAAAAGTGTTTGATTCTTAGTAGTTTGAATTTATCTATTTTCTGTTGTTTGTGGTTTGTCTGACAGATTTTGAAGCCTGTCTACATTGTGTATTAAAACTTCCCTTGTTGTTCCTACTTTTTCATGGATGAGCTTTATCATTTTAGATTTGATATTAAGTCTTTTATCCAGTTTGAGTTGGTTTTTGTATAAGGTGTAAGATATGGGTCTTGTTTCAATTTTTTGCAGATGGCTATCCAATTCTGCCAACAGGGCCTTTGTTGAATATCAGCTGTTCCTGGGAAGCTGGTGTCATCTCTTGGGTCTCAATTCTGTTCCTGTGATCTATCTGTCTCTTTTGTACCAGTATCAGGCTGTTTTGACTACTGTAGCAGTGTAATAGGTTCTAAAGTCGGGTAGTGAGAGGCCTCCCAGTGTGTTGTTGTTCTTCAGTAGTGCTTTATTTATCTGGGGCTTCTTCCCATTCCAAACAAAGTTGGCAGTTTGTTTCTCCATCTCATTAAGAAATGTCCCTGGAATTTGTATTGGGATTGCATTATCTAAGTAGATTGCTTTAGGCAAAACAGACATTTTCGCTGTGTTAAGTTTTCCTATCCATGAGGAAAGTAGGTTTCTCCATTTATGTAAGTCTCTCTTAGCTTCTTGTAGTAAGGGCTTGTAGTTCTCTTTGTAAAGGTCTGTTATTTCCTTGGCTAGATTTATTCCTAGGTACTTTATCTTCTTAGGGGCCATAGTAAATGGTATTGATTTGGTGATTTCTTCATTAATAATCTCGTTGTTGGTATAAAGGAATCCTATGACTTACTTATGCTTATCTTGTGTCCCGAGACTTTGATGAACTCTTCTATCAGTTTGACTGGTTTACTTATGGATTCTTTAGGATTCTCTGTGTATACAATCATATCATCAGCAAATAGGGGGATTTTTACTTCTTTGCCAGTGCAGATGCTCTTTATTTCTTGGTCTTACCTAATTGCTCTGACTAAAACTTCTAGTACAATGTTGAATAGGAGAGGTGAAAGTGGGCATCCTTGTCTAGTTCCTGTTCTCAAGGGAAAGTCTTTCAGTCTCTCTCCATTCAGGATGATATAGGCATTTGGCTTTGTATAACTGGCCCTTATTGCATTTAGGAATTGGTCATTTATTCCTATTTTGCTGAGTTTTTAGCATGAATGGGTGTTAGACTTTATCAAATGCCTTTTCGGCATCAATAGACAAAATCAGATGAGTCTTGTCTTTTGTATTATTTATGTGGTTGATCACATTGTTTTTCTGATGTTGAACCAGCCTTGCATCCCTGGTATGAATCCAACTTGGTCATGATGGATTATTTTTTTGATATGTTGTTGTATACTATTGGCAAGAATTTTGTTGAAGATTTTTGCATCTAGATTCACAAGTGATATCAGTCTATAGTTCTCCTTTTTTGTTGGGTCTTTCTCTGGCTTTGGTACCAGGATTATGCTGGCTTCATAGAATCAATTTGGGAGTATTCCATCCCTTTCTATACTGTGAAATAGTCTCAGTGGTATTGGAGATAACTCTTCTCTAAAAGCTTGGTAGAATTCTGTGGTGAAGCCATTTGAGCCTAGACTTTTTTGGTTGGTAGTTTTTTGATGACTTTTTCAGTCTCTTCCTTTGTGATTAGTTTATTAAATTGTTCTACTTCACCTTGTGATAATTTTGGTAGGTGATATGAATCAAGGAATTTGTCCATTTCCTCTAGGTGTTCAAATTTGTTAGAGTACAGTCTTTCATAGTATTCTGTTATGACATTTTGGATTTCTGTTGGATCTGTTATGACAACTCCCCTCTCATTTCATATTTGGGTTTTTTCCTTTCCTGTTTTTCTTTAGTAAGTTTAGCCAGTGGTTTGTCAATTTTGTTGATCTTTTGAAAAAGCCAGCTTTTGGTCTTTCAATTTTTTCAATTGTTCTTCTATTCTCTAACTCATTTAGTTCTGCTCTAATCTTTATAATCTGTTTTCTTCTGGTGCTGAGGGGTTCCTCTGTTGTTCTCTCTCTACTTATTCGAGCTGTAAGGTTAGTTCTTAGGTTTGGTTCTTTCTTCCTTCCAGATGTGTGAATTTGTGGAGATAAACTGACCTCTGAGCACTGCTTTGGCTGTATCCCATAGGTCCTGGTAGGAACAATTCTTGTTGGCATCCATCAATTTCTTTATTTCATCTTTGATTTCTTCTATAACCCATGGTTTTTTGAGCAAGATATTGTTCAGTTTCCATTAGTTCCACTTTCTATTTGTGTTTTTTCTGCTATTGATTTTCACTTTTATGGCTTTATCATCTGAGAAGATGCTTTGCATTAATTCAATGGTATGAATTTTGTCATGAATTGCTTTATGTCCTAACACATAGTCTATTCTGGAGAATGTTCCACATGCAGTGGAGAAGAAGGTGTAGTTGTCTGCAGATGGATAGAAAGTTCTGCATGTCGATAAGGTCTAGTTGGTTAATTGTGGCAATAAGGTCTTCTGTGTCTTTACTGAGCTTTTATCTAGACAGTCTGTCCAATATTGAGAGTGGAGTATTAATGTCTCCCACTATTATTGTGGAGTGATCTGTCTCCTTTTTGAGTGTAGTCAGTGTTTCTTTGATGTATTTAGGTGCTCTAATATTAGGTGCATAAATATTTAATATTGTTCAGTTCTGCTTGTGTATTGAAACTTTTGGGAATAGATAGTGTCCATCCTTGTCCACGATGTTGGATTTTACATTAAAATCTTTTTAATTTGGGATTAGAATTGCCACACCTGCTCTTCTTTGTTCATTACTGGCTTGATATATATTCTTCCATCCCTTAGTTTTCAGTTTGTTCACATCTTTAAGTATAAGGTGAGTTTCTTGTAGGCAACATATGGATGGGTTGTGTCTTTTGCTCCAAGATGTCATTCGATGTCTTTTTACTGGAGAGTTCAGTTCATTCATATTCAGTGTAATTATTGATAGGTATGTATTTAATGCTGCCATTGTGATATGTTTATTTTTGTGTTGCTGTTTTCTCTGCTGTTCTTATTAATCTGTTCTGGGGCATTCTTCTTTATGAGTTGGTTTTTCACCTTTTTCAGGGTTGTTTTTGTGGTTGTTGAGACTCCTCTATTATGTTTCTTGGTTTGATATGTTGTGTCTTTATTGTGCTTTATGGCTGCCCCTATTGTCCCCCTTAATAAACTATGTATAAACCCAATTTTAATTCCTACCAGTCTTATTAACTTCCTCTCCATCTGGAAGGACTATAATTACGTACTACATCCCTCTCTTTAATATGATGACATCATAGTTTTCATGATATGATCGCTGGATCATTTCTTTCACTGTTATAGTTTTGACTGAGTTTGTAGCCTTCCCTAACAGAGTAGGATTCTGGTGATGTGTCCTATATTTGCTTCTAAAATATAAAGTTAGTGGTTTTGTTCCTCTAAGCCAAGAGTTTCTTACAGTATTTCTTGCAGATTTGGTTTGTTTTTTACAAAGTCTCTGAGTTTCTGTTTATCTGCAAATGTCTTCATTTCATTTTCTTTTTTATTATGACTGAGTGAAAATGTACACTCCCATAAAAATTTACATTCCCACCTATATGCAGCTTCTACTGCTCTCCCTACCCAGTGATAGCACAGTATTCCTCTGTGCTCCATACATGTATCATCTTCCCAGCAGTCTCCTTTCCTCTCCTCTCCACACACTGCCGTTACTCCAGCCAGAGGTGATCAGGATGATATCCTATAGATGGATAGAACCACAAAGTGCATCCAACATATGGTCACTCTGCATCGCCAAGTCCAATCCATTCATATCCAAAGAGTGGACCTTCATTATAATTTATGGGGAAGGGCAGCATCAGGGCTGGGGCCATGCTCCCAGGGGAACCCTGAAGCCACTGGACCATCAGTTGCAATCTTTTAGTGGAGATCTCTGGGTGCACCTCTTTTTATTCTTGTGTTGGCAGTGAGACTCAACTTAGCAAGCTCCATTGCAGCTATCACTGGTGATGGCTGAGCACCATCTGGTTCTTTCGGTCCCAAGTCTATGTAGGCATGCACTCATGTGGGTCTCTCTATCTTCTGACTTATCTTTACACCATGTCCTTTTGGTCCTCGGTGAGCATCCATTCCTGCTGAGTTGGGACCATTTGCTGTGCCCTCGGATGGCAGCTTGTCAGCTTTTAAGACCCCAGATGTCACTCACCAATGTGGGATGCAGAGAGCCCTCTTAGCAAAACACTAGTTGTGCCAATTGGCCTCGATTTTGCCTAAGAGCATGGTCTCCTGGCCCCTGCTCGAGCTACTCTGTCCTTGCAATATTAGGTTAAGATGGAAGGAATATGCTGAAGTCCACTTAATATTGTTCTTGTTTCTGATGTGTGCTGTCACTGATTTCACCCAACCAAATTTCTACCAACTGTCTAATCTAAACCCACCCTCCTCGCCCTCTCTCCCTTCCCTCTCTTGCAGTAGTCAAAGAGTCTTTTGTTCTATACATAAGTCTGTTTTTGAGATCTTATCGTAGTGGTCTCACACAATATTTGTCCTTTTGTCGCTGACTACTTTCACTCAACATAATGTCTTTCAGTTGAAACCAGGTTATGAGATGTCTCCTGGAATCATCATTATTCTTTATCATTGCATAGTGCTCCATTGAGTATATATATTATAGTTTACCTACCCATTTCTCTGTTGTTGGATCTTTATTTCATTTTCATATTTGAAAGATACTTTTGCAGGATCTGAAATTCTTGGTTGGAAGTTCTTTTCCTTCAAGGCTTTGAATATGTCATGCCACTGTCTCCGTGCCAGTATG
Organism: Heterohyrax brucei; assembly: GCA_028571685.1. Lineage (NCBI taxonomy): Eukaryota > Metazoa > Chordata > Mammalia > Hyracoidea > Procaviidae > Heterohyrax > Heterohyrax brucei. Next base: position 139,573,599 of record CM053142.1, on the reverse strand, counting down.
GTTTCTGCTGAGAAATCTGATGAAAGCCTATAGGGTTTCCCTTTGAATATTGGCTTTGCTTTGATTCTTGCTGCCTTTAAGAGTTTCTGCTTATGTTTCACTTCGTTAAGTGTGATTATAATACGTCTTGGAGTCTTTCTTTTGAGATATGTATTAAGTGGCTTTTGATATGCATCTTGGATGTCTATATTCTCTTCTCTCACAATCTCTGGGAAGTTATCTGTCAGCAGCTCAGCAACAATACTCTCTGTGTTCTCAGGAACTCTCACTGTTCAGGAACTCCAGTTAATGATAGATTGTTCTTCTTCATAGAGTCCCACATGTTTCTTAATGCTTCTTCCTTTTTCTTGTTTCTCTTTTCTCATTTCTTCCTGTAGGTACTGGAGGCAGTAGATCTGTCTTCCAAGTCAAAAAGTCTATTTTCCATTTTTACCATTCTGTTTTCTTGGCATTGAATTGAGTTTTTATGTCTTACTTTTTGTTCTTAATCTGTTGGATTTCAAAATACTGGTGTTCCATCAGATCGAACAGCTTGCTTAATTTTTCATTTTGCCCTGTTGCATTTTGTATAAAGTCTAGGAGGTCTCTCTATATAGTCCTTTTGTATTCACCTTCCTACAGTTTCAGAAAGATTTCTTCATCTGGAAAGTTGTGAGGTGCTTTCTTTTGGGGGCCTTCTGAAGCTATGAGTCATTTCTTGGTTACACTTTTCTCCAGAGTTTGTTGCTCTTTGGGCATCATGTGAGTCAATAAAGGCTGGGAGAGATGATGTGAGGATGGACCACAGCTTTTTCTCTGGGCTGTCTTAAAATGAAAGGTAAAAGATATCTGACAACTTCCAAAGTCAGTCAGGTTTTCAGGTATACAGGTCCCTCTTCCAAGCTGGCAAAGTAAACACCTTTATATCAAACCCCATATATTATAAACTAGTTCAAAATACAGAAAGGCTACAGCCCTGCTGGCCTCTGCTGTCGGGCCCCAGCCATAGGCGATACTGTGTAGAATGCTGCTTTTCTGCTGGAAAAATATTCTCTCCTAGGCAGGTGCTTCTTCCCAGCCTAGGAATTAGGTCCAGCTGAGGCCTCCATATGAGTATATCTTCCTCCTGGTGTAACAGGTTGGCATCCCACACAGGCTCTCTGCCTGTCTTGATGCAGGCTACTCTGTGGTGGAGGCAGAAAGAGAGGCCAAAAGTGCCGAGATGCACAGAGTCAGAAGCTGGGCTCTCAAAATATGTCAATTTTGCTTGCTAATCCCAGCAGCAGTGCGTTTGCGGTTAGCTGATAGTCAAGTCCCTGTTCCACTTGCCTGCTAAGACAGACAAAAAAAAGTTAAAATGGTGAATTACCTTCATTCTGTGAAAGCCACCTCTTGCCGGGAGCAGGAATCAGCAAAAGAGAGGAGGATATCTTTTCAGTGGTATGAAGTCCAAATTAACAGCCCTGTGCCATGTTCTAGGGATCACTAGGTGTCCAGAAGCCTCCATTTAATTACCATTTCAGGTCTTGGTTTCCAAAGAGATGTGTGTTTCGTTCACCATCTTGACTCCACCGCTCCTTGCATTCTTAATATAGACATTAACAGTTTATAACTTGCAAGTTGTATTTATACACTGGTCTCATTTAACCTACAATAGATTATGCTGTTTGATTCCCAAGATCTTAGTCATTTCTTTCTGTCCCATTCTCTCTCAGAGGCTGCCTTGTACAAAGTAGATACTTGATAACTATTGGTTGATGAATGATCAACATTCATCAGAGTGTTTCCTTACAGCTCTCTATTTTTTATCAATTGAGGAAAACATGAAGATTATCAGTCATTTAATTTGAGAAATTAGCATATTTTTCCCTATTTTTTTCCTTTTTGATTTCTATGCTTATTCCAACACAGGTGTGCCTTTTGAAGAACTTTTTTCTCTATTGATTTATATAGAATTTATACCTCACCTTCTTTCAGAAGAGTTTGAAATAGCATACCAAAGTAAACCTAATGTAAAATGGGGGCAATTATAGATGAAAAGAGAACAGAGGCCATCTCAAAGAAACGGGGAGCAGATGTTACCAGGCACCTGGGATGAGCTAATTACTATACTTCGTAACTGAATTTGGCTCTGAGTTTCTTGGCAGCTAACACTGAAAGGAAACACATTGGGTTATTCATTCAGCAAACATTTGTTGAATATCTTTGATAAATAGGGCACTGTGCTAATACTGGTGGTACTCAGATGAATCAGCCTGGGTCCCTGGCTTCAGCACATCACTTACTGATGAGTTAAGTGATTGGAGGTAGGTACATAGGGCAATAGGAATAAAGAGAAAGGATACTATTTTGTTAAGGAATTAGAGAGAAAGAGAGAGGGAAAAATAAGAACCTCTAAAAATTTAAACAGGGGAGCATCTGACAGAGCTGGATTTAAAGCACTACCTGTGGTGTGGATGGAGATGGAAGAGTTAACAAGAGTGAGTGTGAAATTGAAGGAACCAGCTATGAGTCTAGGGGCTGGGGGTTATTTTTCCCACTCTTAGATGAGGAAATTGAGGCTCTGAGACATTTAACCTGAACAGGGACTATTTGACTCCATGGCCCATGATCTTCTGCTTCTGCCAAAATGCCCAGATTCAAGCACTCATTAAATCCCCCGAATCACAAAGCCACTGTATGTAAAATCATCTTTAATGTTCAATATTAAATATGTTGAATGTAGTCATCTTTGCCTCTCTGTGTGCCAAGCATTATACTTAGTGTTCACACTGGTGAGCTCTAGCTGGATGGCTGTTGCGCATAGTGGCACAGTAGCACGTTCAGGAACTTAACTGGATAGATGTCTGTGAGGCAGATTTTAGCCAGTAAACAAGTAACTGTCTTGGAACACTGGCCCTACTCACCTGATCTGGCCTCCTACGACTTTTTTCTTTATGAGAAGACAAAGGAAATATTGAAACGAAGACATATGGATGACATTGAGGCATCAAGGGTAATATGATGACAGCTCTGATGGCCATTCCAGAAAAAGAGTTCCAAAATTGCTTTGAAGGGTGGACTAGGCATTGGCATTGGTGCATAGCTTCCCAAAGGGAGTACTTTGAAGGTGATCATAGTGATATTCAGTGATGAGGTATGTAGCACTTTTTCTAGGATGAGCTCATGAACTTAACTGGCAGTCCTTGTTCATAAAGCATGGAGTGACTGGTTTGCTTTTTCCCCATTACATTTACTAACAATAGCCAGGGAAACTTTTACCATTTCATTACTTACTGTTGTGAGTATCTGTTGCTGTGTAACAAGTCTTGCCAAACATAGTGGCAAAACAACATCATTTTATTATGCTTGTAGATTTTGTGGGTTGGTGATTTAGTGAAGTGTAGATATGGCTTTGTCTCTTGTCTAGGATCTCTGGGGCCTCAGATGGGAAGGCCTGGATGACTGGGAGTGACTGGAATTTCTGGCATCTGGAACATTCTAGAGGCTTTTCACCAACATGACTTGTCCTGGGCAGGGTGGATTTGAAGGTGGGGTTCAAATAGGACTGTCAGCTGGAAGATCTCTTTATGGCCTCCACAAGTGGCTTGATCTTCTTTATAGCACAGAAACTTCAGGCTATCTGGACTTCTTACTATGGTGGCTCTGGGCTCTACAAGGTGGTGTGCACAAGGTGGAAGCTATGTGACCTTTTATGACCTGTCCTCAAAGTCACATATTGTCACCTCCACCATACACAAAAGATGAGAGTATGTATATCACACTTGTCAATAGGAAAAAAAGCAAAAAATCTGAAGCCATGTTTTAAAAGACTTCATATAAACCTCGATTTTTTTTTTAAACACGTTTCAATTCTTCTTTAGTGTTTAGCCAACTGTCCTTGTTGATAGAAACCATGCAATAACAATATTACTTGACTCTGTTCTTGACTCTGTTCTCTGTTGTGGAATTCTTGACTCTGGCCTAACTCATCCTGTTTTTTCTACTTTTCCCAAGTAGCAAAGCAAACCGAACATTTATGTAGCATCAGGCATTGTTCATGCTTGTGATTCTTTATGAAGAGAATGTAAGACATGTTTTTAAAAGAACTTATACTCATCAGTAAGAAAAGCTAGTCTGAGCCAAAGAAAAAAACAAATGAATGGAAAACCTTTCGCCAGAGGCCATGGCAGGAAGTCTGAGTTTTTGGGCCTCTGTGTCTCTAAATGCTGGAGAGACTGAAGGAAACTGAGATCAAGAGGGACGATCAATGTGCCTGCTTTGAGCTCGTCACAAAAAGTTAATGACCTTTGTGACAACCTTATTCTTACTTACAATCCAGTGGGGCCATATGTGGCCTTCAGTGACAGACGGCCCCAGTCTGCTGTTGCCAGATAATGGCTTGTTCAGAGGCATGGGGTGGCTGTGTGAGAGTCCTCAGACCAGCTGTTTTCCCCTCCTAGCTATTTTCCCCTCAACCAATGCCTCTTCAGTCAGAATGGATATAAAAAACAGACTTTGAAGACGTGCTTCCACTACAAGGAAATAACCACAATTTCTCTGACAGAAGGAATGGTTAATGTACTTCTTTAAAATATTCTGTACCCTTCTTTTTACCCAAGAGCATTGGTCTAGAGTAAAAATTTCATCCTATTGCTAACTACTGTATTTTTATACAAATAGCACACAAGGTATAAGGTTTTTGCCAAGTGTACCCTTCCCTTGAGAGGCATTTTGTGGGTGTAAGTGTATTATGCTAATTTTCTTACAGCACAATGTAAAAAAATTAGCAAAGCATGCTTATGAAAATACGGGAGTGTGGCTGGAAAAAGTGTAACATGTGTGTTATTTGCATAAAATATGGTAGCTATGCAACTGTGGCTATATCACATAAGCTCTCTGAGCTTCTGTTTCCTCAGATGAGTGTGGATTAGTTGTTTTTTTACATCTTGTAACTAGTCTTTTTTTTTTTAATCTATGGATCTAAATTGTGGGTCAAAAATATGACAATGATTGGTGTTTATGAAGTTACTAAATGTTAGGCTCTGTGCTAAACCTATACTACTGTGATTTTTAAGGGTCACAATAGCCCTAGGGGATTATTATAATTATTATTCAGCATTTTAAATATGGGAGACTAGGAATGAACAGGTAGGAAGTCAAACAGTTGGGACAAGGCAAAGGGGGGATTTGAACTGGCTCCTGTTCTTTATTCCCATGCTATCTTGTATATCTGTGTGAGCTGGCCAAGTAAGTAGGTAAGGCAATAAGAAACAAACAAGACAGAGGACATTGCAGCGCATTTGTTTCCTTTCTCTGCATGTTATTGTTATTATTTGTTTGTGTTGATTCAGGATACAGGCCCTAATCTGTTTCAAGGCTTCCCCATACTGTCTGGGAATTTGCCTTTCCCATGACACTGAGCAATGAGGATACGGGAGTTCAGTGGTAGATTCCTGCCTTCTGTGCAGGCCAGGAAGACCAGGTGGTACAGTGGGTAAGCCCTTTGTTGGCAACCCAAAGTAGAAAAACAAGGCAGTTCAAATCCCACCAGCTGCCCCGTGGAAGAAAGATGTGGTCGTCTGCTGCTGTAAAGATTGTAACCTTGGAAACTCTATATAACTGACAATTGTATAGAGTGGCCATGAGTAGCAACTAACTTGCCCACAATGAGATGGAGGAGAAAGGCTCCGTTAGATTCCTGAGCAATGTACCTCAGTGTACCTGGAGGCTTGCATGTTTCTAAGATGCTAAACAGTTCTCAGTGGAAATTCTAGACTAAGATAGACTAGGAAGAAAGCCCTGGAGGTTGGCTTGCTAACATCAGCCAGTGAAAATTCTGTGGAGCTCAACAGTCTTGGCATGCAGCCGGTTGTAGGGATGGTGCAGGATCTGATGGGGCTTCATTCTGTTGTGCGTGAGGTCACCATGAGCTGGGGCCAACACAATGGCAGCTGACAGCAACAGCTATGACAGCTGCACTGGGCAAACAGCAGTGAAGCAGCCTGCTCCCCTGTAGCTTGTCTGGAGGGCCCACAGGGACAGGTAATGTTAGAGGGCGCTTTGCTATGAGGTGGGACTGGGGATGGGAGAATTCCTTTTCCTAGAAAAATGCCCAAAGAATTCGTGAATTCACGATCTGCTGTTAATATATTTCTGTGTGCTGAAGTCACATGAACAGATTGGCCATCCTAAGCTCTCTTTATTTCAGTTCACTTTTCTGAAGCCTCTCTTTATATTGGTCTTGTGTTTCCTGGTCATATGAATTTTGAGACAGTGATCCCTTTCTGTGAAAAATGACCTCATTCTCCTCTTGGAAAAATTACTTTGGCATTTGAGCAAATAAGAATTAACCTGAAACCCAAGCCACTTTCCTGATTCTGGTAAACTTCTCCAGCCAGAAGCTCTTCAGTGTTTTGCTATGGACACTGAGTTATTTGATTTCTTTTTTGTTAGCTTCAGGTTTATTTTAAGAATGTTTAAATGAGCTCCACTCCCAAGTCAAGATTAAAAAATTGGGTCATGCGGTGTAAAAAGACTGTATGTTTAGTTGACCTTAAGGTTAGAGGCTAGGTTCTTCACTGTCAACCAAATTCTGAACTGGGATTTGAATTTGAAGAGGCATTTTTGTTTGTTTGTTTTTTGAGGAAAGCTTGCAGATATTATCAAATATTGCCATTATTGCAGGAAAGAAGAGGTTATTCTAGCTCCCATACAATGGTGCCAGGCCTTTTTTGTGTATTTGTTGATGATTTTATATGGGTCACTTATTCTCTATGAGGCACTGTGTTGAGTACCCCTGTGCTTGGCATGGAGATAATAGAAGACTCTTTAGAAGCTTAAAGGAAGAAAAGTAGTTTAATATATGGCAAAATGTTTGGCTACCATTCATCTGTCAGTTTGTCATACTGTGGTGACGTGTGTGGTTATGATGCCGGAAGCTACATGACCAGTGTTTCAAATACCAGGAGAGTTAATCATGGTAGACAGGTGTCATGGATTGAATGGGGTCCCCCCAAAATACATGTCAACTTGGTTAGACCATGATTTCCAGTATTGTATGGTTGTCCTCTATTTTATGATTGTAATTTTGTGTTAAAGAAGAATAGAGTGGGATCACAACAGTCTTACCAAGCTTACATTCCTGATTCAGTGGAAAAGGGTTTACCTGGAATGTGGCCTGTACCACTTTTTGTCTTATAAGCCACAAAAGGAAAGGGAAGCAACCAGAGAATAGGGACTTCATACCACCAAGAAAGCAGTGCTGAGAGCAGAACGTGTCCTTTGCAGCCAGGGTTCCTGCACGAAGATGCTCCTCCTAGTCCAGGGCAGGGCTGATGCGAAGGACCTTCCTCCAGAGCTAACAGAGAGAGAAGGCCTTGCCCTGGAGCCAGTGGCCTGAATTCAGACGTCTAGGCCACCAGACTGTGAGAGAATAAACTTCTCTTGGTTAAAGCCAGGCATTGTGGTATTTCTGTTAGAGTAGTACTAGGTAACTGAGACAACAGGTTTAGCAGAGCTTCCAGATAAAGCCAACTAGGAAGAAAGCCCTGGAAATCTACTTCCAAAAACAAGCCAGTGAAATCCCCATGGATCACAACAGAGTATTGACCAATATTACCGACCACAACGAGAACTCGAGTGCTAAGGTCAGTGTTACGTAAGACCTGCTTGTAGCCGGGACATGCAGGTCATAGCAGAAGGCCATTTGAATTAGGAAAAAAAACAAAACAGAAAATCTGAGTCTCTGAGGCTTGTACCTACCTGTAGTGAGGTTTGAGTGAAGCTAGATGAGATATATATGAAGCTGACATTTTAAATTTATCAAATGACTTTTAGTGGCTATGAGCTAGCACACCCAGCTGGGTAAACTAGCAAAGTATATCACTGCCTGCACTCCACGTCTCCAGCTCACAGCATTCCTGTGGTTACGTTACAAACCAAACCAAATCTGTTGCCTTTGAGTCAATTCTGACTCGTAGTGACCCTTATACAACACGGCAGACCTGCCCCAGAGGGTTTCCAAGGAGTGGCTGGTGGATTCAAACCACTGACTTTTCGGTTAGCAGCCAAGCTCTTAACCACTGTACCTATTATAGATCTGTTGTATTGACAGATCTGGCCAGGTTGATTAAGCTGAAGTATTACAGGCTCTGTCTGTGGAACGTTCAGTTTCAGCTGCTCTTTTCTGGCTTGGACATCCTTATGTTTGGATTGGAATATTCTTTGCTCTTGAGGGAGGAAAGGGGTGGCCTACGTGTTGGAGGACATTTAGCTGCACTCAAGGCCTCTACCCGCTAGATGCCAGTTGTGGTTTTGAGGTGCTGTGGAGCTGATTCCAACTCAGTGACTGCGTGTGGCTGGTAGAATGTCTTCATAGCATTTTCTTGGCTGTAGTCTTTATGGAAGCAGGTTGTCAGGACTTTCTCTTGCAGAACTACTGAGTGTATTTAAATGGCCAACTTTGTGTTGGCAGCAGAGCACTTAACCATTGTGCAACCATGGGTCCTTAGATGCCAGTAGCACCCCCAGTTTTGACAACAAAATATGTCTCTACATTTGCCAAAAGCCCTTGAGGAGTAAAATTCCATTCCCCTCTGCCACTGAGAACCACTGATTGAAAGTGTGACTGAATTTGTACACATAAGTGTGCACACATACATGTACCCTACTTTCTTTTTCTAAGACATGAAACTAATAGCAATCCCTTATACATAATGTACTTTGCATAAATAGAATTTTCAGTCATGTTAACTCTTATTTAGTAAATTATGATGCCTCTCTCTTAGTTGAAAAGCTGATTCATTTCAAATAATGGTGTGAAACAGAAAATGTTTCATTTATGATTGGACTTAAGAGAGGTTGTTAAACCAGATCGGCAAGGCCTCCTCCTGCTGACCGAGGTAACTCGTGGAATGAAATCTGAGAGAGCAATGCAAACACGTGGTCCCATCAATATCCCTACAGCATTTAGATGTTGCTAAACCTTTGGAAAAGTTATGGATAAATTCAGTGGATTGAGCCATTGTATTTATTTTCCTTTCAGATAAAATTTCAATTTGTTTTGAACTAGTGAGTGAAATAAGGCAGCAAAAAAGAGCCTTCAAAGAAGTTTCGGGGACAAATGAAGGAGAAGATATTTATAACCCGGGCAGTCATCAAAATCAAAGAACCACAAGACAGGAAAAGATGTCAGCAGCCCAATTATCTGTGTCCCTTCACTTTACTACAGCAGATCATATCAGGGTCATGACAACTATATCTTGCCGAGATGGCAGCCAGTTACCTGTCTATCTCTTTTTTCTCAGTGTTTGACACTGTTGATTGTCCCTTTCTTGAAACAGCTTTCCTAGGCTTTCTTGTCATTATGCTCTACTAGAATGGCCTCTAGCTGAGTGCCTTCAGGCAGAGAACGAGGACCAGGGAATGGTGTGCCTCTGAGGTCAGCTGGGGAGAGGCTATCCTTGGTGGAAGAACTGCATCCTCAGTGTTCTTGATCCTGAACTGTAACTATTACTTCCCTAGAGAGCCCTGTAGTTGTGAGTCAGGTCTGTGAGTTCTATGAAGAAATTGCAGTGAATTATCAAATCCAACAGAGAGTGCTGTGGGAGGCATGGTGGGTGTCAGAATTAGTAAAGATGGCAGGTGGAGGCGGCCTACGACTGTCCCTCTCTTGGTCCTGAGCTGGGCAGGGAGGAGTACTGTTAGTTATTTGTTGTCAGCTGCTGCTAAGTTGACTTCCAACTGATGGCGACCCACCCATGCACAACACGACAGAACACTGCCCAGCCCTCTGCCATCTCTGTGATTGGTTGTGGATCAGGATGTTGTGATCCCTAGGGTTTGCATTAGCTGATCTTCAGAAACAGATTGCCAAGCTTTCTTCTATTCTGTCCTAGTCTGGGAGCTCCCCTGAAACCTGTTCAGCATTATAGCAACATTCAAGCGTCCTCGGAGGGACATGTGGTAGCCATGTGTGAGATGTAATAGGCCTTGAACCCAGGTCTCTTGTATGGAAGGCAAAGATTCTACCAGGCCATGACTAGTGCTGTTATTTATGGGTCTTGATTAAACTCCAAATAAAAGGACTAGCTCAATATCATAAACTCAATTTGAAAGATGTCAACAGATAATAACAAATATTCAGAGTTTTTTTGGATCTCAACAGCCAGACTTCTACCTAGAAATTCAAACTTTCAGAAAATTGTGTGCAAAGGTAACTAGTATTCAAAGGCAGTGGAAAGATCATGTGTTTTGAAACCCCAAGTACGGACATCAATTCTTAGTTTGGCCCCTAACAAATAGCTTTGGATAAGTTGCTCAACTACCTAAAATTTGACTTTCTCATTTATAAAGTTTGAATAACAGTACCGACACTTCCCAGGGACGGGAGATAATGTACCTGAGGTGCTTGCACCGTGACTGGTACATAGTGGGTGCTTGAGAGCAGCAAGTTCCCATCTACCTTCTCCGTGCCACTTGACTCTAAATTAGCCAGGAGGTCTATTTATTCCAGTTATTAGCTTTTCAATTACGTGTTACAACTGGGATAAGAATGATAAAGGAAGCTTGCAGGGCAGTGAGATCATAGGCAAAAGTCTTCTTAGAAAAGCTGTTTGAACAGGGCTCTCATAAGAGAGGAGGAGTTTGCTCCTCCCTATGCGTGCCTCAGTCTTCTCGTCTGTGAAATGGTGACATTAGTAACTATTCATATCATTGCTAATGTACATCAAGTGTTTAGATCCCTGCCTGGCAAGTACTAACTCCTCAGCAAATGGTGCTTGTTATTACTGTGTCACTTCATTAGGAAAATGACATTTCATTTTATAAATCAGGCTTCACTCAGGACAGTAAAATAAAATGAAATGTCCTCAATTGTTTTAAACCTTATTTATATAGACAAGCTTAAAAGAGCTCATATAATCAAGCCCAAATTCTAGATAACACTAGGGAAAATAATCTAGAAATTGTGATTACTAAAAACTTGAAAGGAACATGTTACCTGGCCTCTCCCTTCTTCTGTTGCGTGTGGTAAACGGTATTAAATGAAAGGTTTCCAATTTCCTGTCTGAAACCCCATTGTTCTGCTGAGTGTTCCTGGTGTTTCTGAGGCAGATAATTGCAGTGTCATTTTTTTCCTTGACCTTTGGGATCTGATTGTTCCTTGCCGAATTCTGCTCATTCATTATGGGCATTTGCATTTGTAATTGCAACATGAAAACACTGAAACTCCCAATCCAGGAGACACACTGTAAGAAGATGGCTTCAGCCTCAACTGAAAGCTGTGTCCACAGGCCCAGTCATTTCTCAGGACAGGCCGCAGCTGAACATTCTGAAGCTACCCCAGAACTTTGTGAAATGAGGGTTCCCGTTAATGATATTCATGAACTTGTCATTCTGGTCTTTCTAATTCCTCAGATTTCCTCAATAAAGCAGATAAGCAGATGAGTTTGTGCGTATGATTAGAAGACACTGCAGAGAGCTTTGGTGGTTTCATGTCGCTTAGCAGTCGAGGAAGGAGACCTGGTAGAAAAGTGGCTGAAGTGCTAGGCTGCTAACCAGAAGGTCAGCAGTTTGAACCTACCAGCTATGGCATGGGAGAAAGACATGGCAGTGTACTTCTGTAAAGATTTTCAGTCTTAGAAACCCTACGGGGGCATTCCAGTCAATCCTATAGGATCGCTATGAGTCAGAATTGACCTGATAGCAATGAATTTAATTATTTTGTTTTTTAATTTTAGTAGTCAAGGAGAAATGCAATGACAAACTCAAGTTAGACTCCACAGAACAATGAAGACTAGAGTTGCCTTGTGCTGTCCCTATTCTAGGAAAAGGGATTCAGAGAAATCAGTGGCCTAAAGTGAACTTAGCCCAGTGTTTTTTTCCTGCTTCCTCCTTGATAACAGTTCACATCACTGAAGCATAGAGAGCACAGCTCAGCTGGAATTTAGAAAATCCACAGGCTGAGTTGGCGTGCCAACTATGTCACATTTCTCCTCTTGAGAAAGAAAATGCCAGGCTGCCAGTACCAATTGAGCCCAGCATTAGTGGGGCCAAATGCAGAGCCCTTGAGGGAAAAAGAAAAACCAAACCACAACCCCAGAATTCTGAAACAATTTGTACGTTGTACAAAACTCCAAACACCAAAACCTAAAACTCTATGACTTAACTGTATGTTGACAGAGAGAGCCCTTTACCAGGCCTCCCAGTTTGAATATATTTATCTTCTTTACTTTCCAGTCAACTGTAAAGACAATGCACTTCAGGCCAATATGAATCAAGTTGAGATACATGTTTTCTAATGTGATTAAGAACCGTAAGCTTATCCTATAAAAATAATTACATTTTTGCTTGCTACATATTCTATTGGTGATGTTAATCTGGCATTTTATAATTCATTATTTTATATTACTATTTTTCCTTATATAATTCTCAATTTGGTGAACAAACCTAAAGTTACACTACAGGCAATAGAAATGCATTTGCAAAAGAACTTAAGTATTTTGGCAGTTTCTTTGTCAGTAATATATCTAGCAGTAATATATCAGGCAGTAGAAATGCACAGTAGAAAAATACCTATCTTTCATTTTATTGTAAGTCATATTACATTGTTTATATTGCCCATTGGTGAACTTAGAAAACATATACCACTAGGTGCAGAGCTTATTGAAAATTTATTGTTATTATTATTATTATTACTATAAATGATGTTTAAAAAAGTTACTCAGTTTCTAAAGAACAACCATTGTCTTTCATTGTTCAGAGATATTTTACGTGTGCCACAAATATGCTAGAACTGTTATATAAATATCTGAAGGCAATGGAAGTAGATAGAAATCAGCAAAAAAAATTTACAAATTGAGAAAGAGGTATCTCTCCTATTGGATTAAAATACCTGGAATTGAAATGATTTGTTTTAGAATTTAGCTCAGTTTTGAGCATTGAGAAATGGGTATACAAATGAACAGTCTGATGGTTCAGAACAGCCTGCTGTTAAAAACTTAGACTATAGCTCTGGAATTAGATGGACTTCAGTTCAAGTTTAGCACTACCACTTAGTAACTGTATGGAATTAGACAAGTTATTGGATACGTCTATACTTCAGTTTCATCTTCTGTAAAAAGAGGAATAATACAAGTTATTCACATATAATTGTTAGAAAAAATGTGATGATTTATGTAAGATGCTTAATGAAATATTTAATGATAATAAGCAAGCAATGGATTATAGCTCTTGGTATTATTTTGGATGAGGAGGTTTCAGTGTGCTAAGGAACAGAAAAATCTCGTGAATCAATTCAAGGATTGCTAAGTATTCTAAAGAAAGCATATGTCCTTGCAATAAAGGAACACTGTGTTCTCCTTATAATATCTACAGAATTCTGTAGAGCCAGAGATAGAATCATCAGAATCTATACTCAGTCTATGTTTGTCGTGCTGTGATACAGGATAAAGTATCTGACTTTACTGTACTTCTGTTTAGGAGAATAATTAAAACTTAAGAAGTAAGGATTTAGGAAATCTAACTATTTCTCTGTTTTTTCCTTACAACAGCATATTTAATGAGCCGGGATGAGTTGAGTAAATATGAAACTGTTACCGCCATGGAAATTCTAAAGAAATAGAAATGATATGCTTATAGAAAATGCATAACATTAGTTTGTAGGTGCAGTTGGTATAAGGGAATAAAATGGTGGTGAATATAAGTGAAGGAAGTAAAACAAATACATAAAAAGTAACCTCGTGGCTGTCAAGTCAGTTCCCACTCATGGTTACACCATGTGTCACAGAGCAAAACTTTCCCATAGGGCTTTCTTGGCTGTAATCGTTACTAAAGCAGATTGCCAGGCCTTTCTTCATGGCACTGCTAAGTTGAGTTTGAACTGTTAACCTTTAGGTTAGTACAAACTAAACCCATTGTTGTCAAATAAATTCTCACTTATAGTAACTTTATAGCAGTTGAGCATAAACTGTTTGGACCATCTGAGAACCTAAATGAAGCATGTGTTAATTAAACAAACAAAAATGTACAAAGAATAATTATTTATATTCAGGGCCAACTCTCCATTATTTTGAAGCTTTTATAATTACCTGTATTTATCTGCACTTTCAAGGTCCTGCCATGGTCCTTAATGTCTTCTGAGGAAAGGGCCTCCAGGTAGGTCCAAGCTTCCTAAAGTTTCTTCAACTCAAGTCATGTGCATGAATGGAAACCAATCCTGAGAATGTAGTCCTGACTGGATCAGTGACTGATACCTAAGCCAAGACCAATCTTGTGTGAGTTTGACATAAGGACGGACAACTGCAATGAAGGTAGCTTGGTGCCAACTGCCAATGGGACTGATTCAAACTGGGTGGACACACAAGCACAGTCAGATACTCACTGTTAGCTGCTTTTGAGTGAGTCCTCCAACCCATGGCAACTCATGTGTAAGGGAGTGAAACACTGCCCAGTGTTTCACCATCCATGTAATTGGTCGTTGATTCATAGATTTTCACTGACTGATTTTTGAAAGTAGATGACAGGCCTTACTTCCAAGTCTTTCTTAGTCTGGGAGCTCTGATAAAACCTGCTCAGTCTCATAACAACACTGGCAAATGGTTTGTAGTTGCACGAGATGCACTGGCCAGGAATGGAACCCAAATTTCCTACATGGAAGGTGAGAATTCTACCAGTGAACCACCAATTGACTCCGGTACTCATCAGTACCAAAACCAAACCCACTGCTGTTGAGTTGATTCTGACTCATAGTGACCCTATATGACAGAGTAGAACTGCTCCATCGAGTTTCCAAGGAGCAGCTGGTAGATTTGAACTGCCAACCTTTTGGTTAGCAGATGTAGCACTTAGCCTCCACACCACCGAGGTTCCCCTTATGGCTAGGTGAATCAAAGGAGCATCAGAAAAAGTGAGTCCCTTGTATTTATACAATGTTTCAATTAGCTTGTGTTATTGGATACCCTCTCCAATTGGCAAGGTATACATACCATTCTTGGAAGGACTTGGAAGCAGAGGAAACTGGAATGCAAGAGATCACATGTTGTGATAATTTATCTCCTTTCTAATTTGAGCTGAATTTCTGTCTTGCAAGCATGAGTGGTCATGATCAATATGCTATGCACAGTAGGCATCTAAGGTGTTTTATTTAGATAATGGCTGGTGCTCAAAGGGCTGGAAACACGAGACTGAACACGGGTGAGGCAGCACTAGATAAATAAACCCAGGCTACGAAAGCCTTAAGATTGTCAGGGGAACACTCCTATCCTAGTCTTATTGCAGTTCAAAGTTCATGCATGTTCTGAAAAAATTCAATGCTGGTTATTCTTATGTGTGTGTACATGTACATGTGTGTGTCACCACCCCTGCGTCCCCAAAACAAACAAACAAACAAAAAACCAGGAGAAAAGGATAAATCATGTATTGTGCAAAAACAGAAGCCCATCAAAAATATACATGTGTGCTACTTTTCATTTAAAATAAACTATTTAACCAGTGTCTTGGTTCATGTTCTAATGTAACAAGTTTTAACAGAGCTTTGAGACAAGACAGACTAGGAAGAATGACCTGTTGATCTACTCCTAAAAAATTTGGCCAGTGAAAACCTTATGACTGGCAGCAGAACATTGCCAGATACAGTGCCACATTTTAATAAACAGGACACTTCTTTTCCCAGGAAGTGATCTATCTTGTTTGATTTCTTTCTTTATAGACTCAGTTGTACCTTAAACATGATTGAAACAGAGAGTTAGGTAGAGGAGAGCACTAACTCATGCACCAACCCCTCGGGTGCCTCCATCTGATGATCTCTGGCATGCTACAGTTGTGTGTCTGCACTTCTGTGCAGCAACTACAGCCTTGGCAACTTCTTTCCTTTGCCTCATGCTGACTTTTCTGACAGATGTCAGTTGTCCTGACCAGTCTTCTGTGGGAGAAAAGGGAGCGGGGGAGAGGGATGGGAGGTAGTTGAAGCTGCAGACACTTCAGGAACTGGCTGTCTTTCTGTGCAATTTTCCAACCAATGCTCACAACTGTTTCTGCTTTTTCCCATCCTACTTTCTATTTTCTTGAAATTCAGGCCATGTTGAAATATGCTCCAAGTACATGGTCAACACACCTGGATAATTCCATTCTCGCCTGTTCCACTGACCACCAGGGTGACCAGTGATTGTTCCGTAACTTCTTGTAACGTTAATTCAATACACACATTAGAGGGATCATTTCAGTCATGGTGTTCTGATAGAGTGGTGTGTCCTTATTGTTTGTGAATAATGTTACTTCATTTGGTAACCAACTTTGCCAATGGACTCCTTAAAGGCAAGTCTTAGTCATCTGGTATTGCTCTAACAGGAACACCACAAGTGGGTGGCTTTAACAAAAAGACGTTTCTCATAGAAATGTAGGCTAAAAGTCTAAATTTGGGGCATTGGCTCCAGGGGAAGTCTTTCTGTCTCTGTTGACTCTAGAGGAAGGTGCTTGTCATAAATCTTCCCTGGAGTAGTTGCTTCTGGGAGGCAGGGACCTAAGTCCAAAGTATGTACTCTGGTCACTGCATGGCACTGCTTCTTTCAAGATGGTATGAGTACCCCAACACTCTTGCTTGCCTCACTTTAATATCCCAGAAGATTGCCTCAAGGCACAATACAGTGGTATAGATCCAGTCCTGCCTCACCAACACAACCACTGTCCATCCTCCCTCATTAACATCATAGAGGCAAGATTTACATCGTATAGGACTATCACACAACGTCAGGAATCATGACCTGCCCAAACTGTTACATACATTACGGGGGTCACAATTCAATCCATGACAGAAAGTTAAAGCATTTTTAATTTTGCTCTCATAAGGATTTTTTAAAAGCAGTTTATGGAAGCATAAATGACATACAATAAACTATCTAAGGTATCTGTCACTTATCTGTTATTTTGTCATACTATGATGGCTTGTGTGTTTGAGGCTGGAGTCACCCAGGTTCAGTGGAACTTCCGGACTAAGACAAACTGGGAAGAAGGACCCGATGATCTACCTCTGAAAAAACTGGTCAGTGAAAAGCTTATGAATAGCAGCAGAATATTAGCTGTTTTAAATCTGGAGGATGAACCCCACATGTTGGAAGGCACTCAAAATACGATGAGGGAAGAGCTGCCTCTTCAAAGTAGAATCAACCTTAATGGCATGAATGGAATCAGGCTTTGAGAACTTCTTTTGCTGATGTAAGCTGTTCCTTTAAAATGAGAAAAAACAGCTGTAATTGTCCATTAGTAATCAGAACATGGGATGTACAAAGTGTGATCTAAGAAAACCGAAAGTTCTCAAAAATGAAACGAAACACTTGAAGAGAGATATCCCAGGCATCAGTGAGTTGAAATGAACTGGTTTGGGCCATTTTGATTTGGGATGAATAGGACAATCATGTGTCTACATGCCAGGAATGCCGAATTGAAGAAGTATGGCATTGCATTGATTGTCAAAAAGAGAATTTCAAGATCTATCCTGAACTACAACACTGTTAGTGATGGGATAATATTCATATGTCTGCAAGGAAGACCAGTAATGCCAAAAACAGAGAAAATGAAATGTGTTACCAACTTCTGCAGTCTCAAATGGATCAGTGCAACCCAGATGCATTGATAGTTACTGGTGATTGGAATGCAAAAGTGGGAAACAAAGAAGGATCCATAGTTAGAAAATACAGTCTTGGTGATAGAAATGATGCCAGAGATCACATGACAGAATTTTGCAGAGATATGTTTTGGAAACCTTTTTTTCAACAACGTAAATGGTGACTATACCTGGGGACCTCTTCAGGTGGAGTACAAGGAAATAAAATAGACTGTGGAAAGAGAAGGTGGAGATACTCAACACCATCAGTTTGAACTATCAAGCTGTTTTCTAACTTTGTTGTACCATTTTACAATTTTATGAGGAGTACGTGAGAATGCCAATTACTTTACACCCTTGCCAACATGTGGTATGGTCAGCCTTTTTGATTTTAACCATTTTAACAAGTGTGTAATGGAATTTCACTGTGGTTTTAATTTGCATTTACCTAATAACTAATGATGTCAAGCATCTTTTCATGTTTTTCTTTTCCATTCGTATATCTTTTGTAGTAAAATGTCTCTCCAAGACTTTTGCTCATTGTGTATTGTGTCAGTTGTTTTGTTATTGAGTTCTGAGAGTTCTTTATATATTCTGGATGTAAGTCTTTTATCAAATATGATTTGAAACCATTTTCTTCTAGCTTGTGGTTTGTTTTCTCATTCTGTTAATGGTGTCTTTAGAAGAAAAGTTTCAGATTTTGCTAAAATTCAATGTATTGATCTGTTTTTGTGGGCTGTGCATTTGGTGTGGTATCTAAATAATAATCTTTGCCTATTCTGAAGTCACAAAAGTTTTCTCCTGAAAGTTTTATGATCTTAGGTTTCTGATCTTTTTGAGTGAATATGTGTTATGAGGTATGGCTCAAAGTTCATTTTTTAAAAAAATGTGGATATCCAATTGTTCCAGCACCATTTGTTGAAAAACCTATGCTTTCACCACTTAATTGCTTTGTGCCCTTGTTGAAAATCAATTGTCTGTGCATGGGTATGTTTATGTCTAGACTTCTCTTATATTGATCATTGTCTATCTTTGTGCCAATACCATACTGTTTTGACAACTGTAACTTTCAAATAAATATTGAAATCAGACAGTGTTAGTCCTTCCATTTTGTTCTTCTTATTTCCAAGTTGTTTTGGCTGTTTTAGGTCCTTTGCATTTCGACATAAATTTTAGAATAAGTTTGTCAATTGCTACAAGAAAGCCTGCTGGGATATTGATTGTGAGTACACTGAATCTTTAGATCAATTCTGGGGAGAATGGGTCATTTAAAAAATGTTTATACCTTTAACCCGTGTTATCTCTCCTTTACTTAGGTCTTCTTTAACGCCTTTCAGAAATAGTGTGCAGACTTCAGCATACAGGTCTTTTACAGTTTTTGTCCAATTTATTCCAAGCATGTTTTATTTTTGATCTTTTTACTCACGCTATGTACTTTAAAAAATATTCCCTTTCTGATTGTTCGTTGCTAGAGTATAGAAAAACAACTGAGTTTTGTATGTTGAACTTGTATCCTGAAACCACAATAAAATCACCTATTTGCTCTAGTCTTGTAGCCTGAGTCAGAGTTTCTACATTGAAGATCGGGTCTCGTACAAATAAAACAACTTGACTTCTTTCTTTTTCTACTGGGTTCTTCTTATTTCTTACTCTGGGCTTGTTGACTTACCAGAAACTCTAGTTCAGTTTCGAATGGAAATAGTGAGAACAGACATCCTCGTCTTATTCTTGACCTTGAGGGGAAAAGTGTTAATTCTTTCATTCCTAACCGCGACGTTAGTTCTTGGTTTTTTAAAGATGCCTTTTGCCAGGTTAAAAACATTTACTTCAGTTCTTAGTTTGCTGAGAATTTTTCTCAGTAATGGATGTTGGATTCTGTCAATTGCTTTTTCTGTCAACTGTTTTTTGTTTTTTAATTTGTTAATACAGTGAATTATGTTGATTGATTTTTGGAGGTTAAAATAACCTCATATTCCTTGGATAAATTTTCCTTGGTCAAGATGCACTATCCTCTTTACATATTACTGGATTTGATTTGATTAAAAATTTTAAAGGATATTAGAATCACAAAGGATATTGGTCTGTAGTTGTTTTCTTTGTTCGGTTATGGTGTCATAAAAATGTGGACCTCGTAGAATGAGCTGGGAAGAATTTCTGCTCTTACAGTTTTCTGAAAGAAATTGTATAACATTGATATTATTTCTTCCTTAAATGTTTGGTAGAATTCACCAGTGAAGCCATCTAGGCCTGCAAGTGTCTTTGTTGGGAAGTCTTAAATTGTATTTTTTTAGTCCATATGAGTAGAAACTCTGGTAGCATAGTGGGTTAAGTGCTACTTCTGCTAAGCAAAAGGCTGGCAGTTCAAACCTAACAGGTGCTCCTTGGAAACTTTATGGGGGCAGTTCTACCCTGACCTCTAGTGTCTCTATGAGTTGGACCTGACTTGATAGCAGTGGCTTTGTTTTGGTTTTTCAGTCCATTTGGAGCTGTACAGATGAACTATTTCTTTAAATGAGCTATAACAGTTTGTGTGTGTGTGTGTGTTTAATGGAATTTATTTCATTAAATTGTCAAAATTATTGGAAAAAGTTCTCTGTAATAATATATTTTATTCTTTTAAAATCTGTAGAAGTTGAAATTATTCTCTCTCTCCTATTTCTGCTACTGGTAATTTATGTCCAGGAAGGAAGGAAGGACAGATGCTGATGAAGATACAGTTGTGTGAATGGAGGGAGGAGCAGGACTGAAAGTTGAGAGAATTCCTGATGATCCCCTTGTTTTCTTGATGAAGACAGAGGTAAGGACACCTGCGAATAAAAGGATGGATAACTTAAGTATGGTCAAGTTTTCAAGCAGTGTTTGTGGGGATTGACAGCAAGGTAGAGTTCTAGACAAAGAAAAATCTTTAAGGTAATATCTAGTCATGAAATCATGAATTTGCAGAAGCATGATGTGTGGATTTCTCCTGATTCACCTCAATGCCTAAGTGTGGAATCATAGAGCAAAGACAGACAGAGAAATTATTCATGTTCAGGATTTTCATGGACTCATTTGAGGAAGCACAATGGAGTCAGAAGGTTGAAGCGTACTGATAAGAGAATGGCTGAGGAGTCAGTATAGGCTGAGAGCGGGAGGGAAGTGAGTACAGGAGGGAACTGATAAGTCGGGGAAAATACGTGTATGGGTCAGTGGATCAAGAGATCAACATTTTTTATGAAGTTGAAAAACAAGTTTAGAGGAATTGAGAGAGCAAACAGGAAGTTTAAGTGTGTTGTATGGTCAGAATGTGGGATATTATAGATTAAGTTTTCATCAGTGAATTAATTCTGAGGAATGACAAGTTTCTGGGTGTGGTTATGCATACAAGTGACAGAATTAGAGGGTAATTGAAGGTTGCTGGAGTGAAGAAGCTAAGGAACTATAGGGTAAGGCATTACATAGGGCATGCACATGGACTCTGAAATCACCCAGATGATGATAAGACCAGGGGTAGGGAGTAGAATGTGAATCAAATGCCATTTAAAGTTTGGGGATAAATATTAGGGAGTTGGTTGATAACAAAGAGAAAGGAGCATTTAGGATTATATTCTAAACAGTGTAAACCCACAGAGTACTAATTAACTAATTAAGGGAAGAGACATTGGAAAGGGCATTGGAGAGCTAAGAGCATGCCGGCCTGTCTCCTAGCCATGTGTCAAGTGAGCCTTGGGTGTTCAAAACTGCCCCTAAAGAGTTCCGAAGAAGGGCAGAGTACTCAAGGAGAAGCCCAAGTTTTAGTTCAGTAGAGTAGTGGTGGAGGATTTCCATCTGGAGGTTGAAAATGTACTGGACTTGGGTGATGAATGGCATTCTAGAGGCAATAGCAGAGAGACTTCCCTTGATCTTAGTTTGGTATTAAGTGTTAAGGACAAGACAACTGAGAGAAGGAACTTATCTTTGGGTCATTGGTTGAAGGCGACAGGAATGTAAGGTATGGTGGAGTTCACAGACCTCAAGTTTCCAACAGGAGTTTTGATGTGAGGCTGCTTTAGTGTTGAAATTAATGTTCCAAATGATACTGGAAGCTGGATAACTGTAACAATCCATGTCCTTGTCTACTTAAAACTCCTTTCAGTTCAGGAAACTGTAATAGCATTCTGTTTCAGATATTACTGATTATTTTCCTTTCTGATGACTAAGCTGTCTTCAGAGATCATCTTGTGGGTTATATTATTAGGCTTCCTCCAGAACTGAGTATAATCTACCACCTGTGACAAGACCTGACTGTAAAAGATATGACTCCTGGGAGATGTGGGTAACCACAGGGTTCCAGCTGAATCCCTGTGGTAACGTGTTCATGGTTTGGCCACTTCCTATCCTTTTGGCTGCTTCCCTGTCAAGATATCTCCAAATAAGATCTTGGACAGGAGGATCACATTACAGAGCATATGAGAGTGAGTTTTACTCTTTCCTTCCTTAAAGTATACAAGGTCAAACAACAATTCAGTCTGCAACCTTAACTGTTCTAAGTGCAATGTGCCTCATTGCTGAGTATCACTATAATCACTTTGAAGTACTCCCTTTGGGAAGCTATACACTGATGCCAGCACCTAATCTACCCTTCAAGGCAATTTTGGAACCCCTTCTGGAACAGCCATCATGCACAGTGGCACAGTGGGAGTTGTCTGTGAGGGAGTTTTTAGCCAGTAAACAAATAACTGTGTTGGAAAACCTTCCCTACTCACCTGATCTGCCCCCCAGTGACTTTTTTCTTTACCTGAAGATAAAGGAAATACTGAAAGGGAGACGTTCTGATGACATTCAGGACATCAAGGGTAATACGACAACAGCTCTGATGAATGTTCTAGAAAAAGAGTTCCACAAACTGCTTTGAAGGGTGGACTAGACGTCAATGCCTAGTTTCCCAAGGCAAGTACTTCAAAGGTGGCAGTAGTGATATTCAGCAACAATGGAGCACTTTTTACAGGATGAGTTCACAAACTTAATTGTCAGTCCTCATACCTCATTCTTTCTTCAATGACGAGGCCTTAGGCTCTGAATTGGGTTTATGCTGTTTTTCCAAAAGAGTCAGAATTTCAAATTGTACCTTTGTGACTCTCATCTGTTTTGGTGAGTGAGACAATGACAAGATACAGTAGCCATCCCAGGGCAGTTGTTGAACTGGAAGGAGAATCTGGGGCCAATTCCTTAGCCTCCTTGTGCCCGGTCTTCTCTTCAGTAGGACACAGTAATATAGGCCTTCCTCTATAGAACTGTCACGATCTCTAGAGCTAAGGTGGCTGAAGTTCATAGTCCAGAGTCTGGTATATTGTGGCTATTTCATAAATGGTGGCTGTTACTTTTATTAGGAGGACCATGCTAGACCCTGCTAGGGTCTAACACAAGTAAATTCAGGGACTCTTCACAGTCATTCTGCAAGATGCTGTTAATGGTATCACTTGCCAAAAGAGGAAATTGAGGTGCATCCTGTCATCTGTAGCTTTGTCAGATTGCTCACCATTAAATCTTAGAAATTGCAGAGCTGAGACTTGGCCTCAGAACTTTCAATGCTAGATCCAGTGATCTCTTTCGAATACAGCTAAATAATCCTGGGAAAATAATTCAGAAGTTAGGTAAGAAAATTTAAAATATTCCACTGTTGCTGTGGCTTATTGTAACCCCTACAATCGGGAAATTCTCTTGGGTTGGTCTCAAACCTCTCAAGCTGCATTGTAAGTCCTTTTCATGTTATTCAGCTTTCTGGGGACACAAAGAAAGGTATGTATCTGAAAGTTAATTTCCTAAGCTAGGAGAATCATACCCAGAGCAGTTGGTTGGTTATCCACAAACAGCTCAGCGATTAGATTTAAATTAAATAATCAAAGCTAAGCTGAGGGAGGCCACAGTTGATTTGATATATCAAGAGGGAAGAATAAGAACACTAAAAATCAGAAATACGATATAGTAACAATTTTCCCGACCCAAGCATATCCAAATTCATTTAGTTAGCAGTGAGCAGAGGCTCCCCACTGAGTTCCTTAATTATAACACTGGAGTGCTTTATAAAAACATGACAGGAATGCCATTTCTGGCAACTCATACATCATGTGATTTCATTTCCCCTCTTGGGTGGACGTTTTATTGCAGATCAGGTTAGGGTTTTTGCTGGACGTGCAGACTTCTTCCATCCATTTAATCATTGAATGTGTCAAGGTCCACATTGCCCCATGGTGATTTTTCATAGTCCACTGTCCTTTGGTCCCTCAATGTTCATTCCCATCCCAAGCTCGAAGGACTGCTGTTTCTAACTTCCTTGTGTGTGACAGTCCTGAACTTGTTCCCTAAGTGTCAGGAAGGATTTGGGAGAATGAGGAATTCTAGCCCTTTGTAGTATGATTGAGGAAATTGGTCCTCAGAGGTTTAGTGACTTTTCTGACATACACAGCCAAGTAGTTGAAAGGTTAAAACTGAGAAGATTAAATCTGGAGGCCAGATCTTGGAGAGGCAAACTGGTGTCCTGGAGTTGGGCAAACCTTGGAGACAGAGGGATCAGGGGTCATATCCAAAGTCTGTAGTGATTTTTAGGGGGTAAGAGGAGGAAGAATTACTTAACCTTGAATTTCACTGCTGTGTTTGTAAAACGTCTTTATACTTAACTGTAGAAAAGTTGGGTTATCAAATGATGTCATATATATATAGTACTTAGCAGAGTGTCTAGCACATGGTTTGTGGTAACTATGATAAGTTTTTACAAACCTGTGTTTCAATCCTATGTAACTGAATTTCAAATAAAAGAGGTATGTGCTCCATTTTCTTTGTGTTTCTAGGTAAATTCACTACCCCTCACTAACTGCTGTGGATTGAACTGTGTCCTCCAGCAAGGTAAACTGAAGTCCATTAACCCCTGCTACCTGTAAATGTGACCTTATTTGGAAACAGTCTGTATAGATCTAATTAGTTAATTCGACTTCATACTGGAATGGGGTTGGTCCCAATTCAAGAGAAGGAAGGATATAGAGCCAGGGACACAGAGAGAGAAGATGACCATGTAAAAACAGAGGCAGATTAGAGTCACGCTGCCACGAACCAGAGAATCCTCGGGACTATCAGAAGACAGAAAGACAAGGAAGCCTCTTCCCTTAGAGCCTTTGAAAGAGCACAGTTCTGTTGACACTGTGAATTTTGACTTCTTTCTTTCAAAACCGTAAGAAATAGTTCCAGAAAATAAATTTCTGTTGCTGTAATCAAGTAGGTGTATGATGATTTGTTCTAGAAAAGTAGTACTTTCACCGACTTAGCGCAGCCCAGTTTGGGAACCAGTCAGGATTGTGGCCATAAGCATCCCCTGACATCCACAGGCTGTCACTGCTGTGTTTAGGAAACTTGGAGAGCTCCTGGATCTCATCTTCATGTCTGTCCCACCCTTACCCCTTCCTTCAGTTTGCCACGGACCCATGCCTGCCAAATGCCATGCTATGCTACTAGGCTGCCAGGTCTGAGAGGTCTGCATGTTCTGCTCTCTGTCTTATTCCTCTGGGGATTCCTATTCCTGCTGGCATCCCAGTCCATCTCTCAATGCAACATCTTTGGCTGAAGCCATAACTCTGATTGAGCCTCAATCAGTTTTCTCTACCCAATCTCAGTGGAGTCCTGCTGGAGTTGCAGCTAATCAGCTGTGGCCAATCCTAATAGTTCAGAATGTACCCTTGGGTGTCCAAAAATTTTTCAGCATCTGTCCCAGGACCTGGTGAAGTTAGATGCCTGTACACACAGAGTAAGTTTTATGCCAGAATGAAGAGGGCACAATGGGGTGAGTTTTATTTTTAACTGTGCTTTAGGAAACCCTGGTGCTATGGTGGCTAAGGGCTATGTCTGCTGACCAAAGGATCAGTGGTTGAAATCTATCAGGTACACTGTGGAAACTCTATGGAGCAGTTCTACACTGTCCTATAGGGTTATTATGGAAATCAACTTGATGGTAGTGCTTGTTTTGGGGGGGCTGGGGCATTTAGGTGAAGGTTTACAGAGTAAATTAGTTTCTTATTCCATAGTTTGTACACAAAGTGTTCCGCGACATTGGTAGCATTCTCACGGTGTGACAACACTCTGCTGATTTCTGCCCTGAGTTCCTCGTCCAGGTTTTCTATACCTTCTCGCTTTCTCATCTTTGCTTTTGGGCAAATGTTGCTCTTTTGATTTTGTATAATTGATCCTTTAAGGGACCTGTCCTTCTTCTTGGATGTTACTGTTTATTTTAGGGGCCCCTTATTTGGCTGAAAGGTGGTCTTGAGGAATGGCTTTGGTTCCGGGTCAAAAGAGTGTCCTAGGGCCATAGTCTCATGGATTCCTCCAGTGTCTGTGAGACCAGTAAGCTGGATATTTTTGGTGAATTTGACTTTTTTGTTCTTTTTCTTCCATTCTCTATGGGGCCTTCTATTGTGATCCCAGTCAGAGAGGTTGGTATTGGTAGCTGGCACCATTTATTTCTTCTGGCCTCAGGGTTATGTAGGAAGTGGTTCATCTGTTCCACTAGTTCTTTGGACTAATTACTCTCTTGAATCTTTGGTTTTCCTCACCTTTGCTTCAGACAGGAAGAGACCCATAGCTGTCTCTTAGATGGCTATTTGTAAGCTTTTAAGATGCCAGATGCTACTCACCAAAGTAACATATGGAACATTGTCTTTATGAACTATGTTGTGCCAATAATGTAGCTGTCCCTTGGACCTATGGTCCTTTGCCTTTGAGCTTAGGAAATTTGTCTCATGAGGTGTGTGGTTGTGTCTAAGAAGTTTCCATGACTGTGTCCGGTATTTGCTCTATGGTCTACATAAGTATACATATACATCACCTCCAGTTATGTAGAAACAGCCACAACTAAACAAGGTGGGTTTGCCCCCTTATGCCCTCCCACATCTCTTTAGCATACCTATCTATGTATCCATTTGTAAATTATTGTTTGTTAATGCTATCCTTGCAGGATTATCCATGTTAGTTACTTTAGTTGCCCTGTGTTCTTGTGTTCCCTTCAGTGTCTTCTCTTGCCTTGGTCGCGTGCTAATATCCCCCACGTCATGTATTGCCTTTCCCTTCACATGTATCTTCCCTAACATGTATCTTCTGCTACATGTCTTCTATCTAGTTATAGCCACGATGGTACAATGGTTAAGATCTATGGCTGATAACCAAAATATCAGCAGTTTAAATCCACCAGCAACTCCTTGGAAACACTATGGGACAGTTCTACTGTGTCCTAATGGTCACTATGAGTTGGAATTGACTCAACAGCAATGACTTTTTTTTCTTTTGGTTCTATTTAGTTAGCAATTTTCCCTCCCTCCTTCCTATCCCTGGTAACCATCAACTAGTTTTTTTTCTTTCCTGTATGTAAACCTTTTCTTGATTTTTTTAAAAATAGTGGTTACCTATGGTAGTTGTCCTTTTGTGATTGACAGACTTTACTCAGCACACTGTCCTCCACATTTATCCATGCTGTGAGATGTTTTGCAGGGTGTCTTCATTCTTGCATAGTATTCTATTGTGTGTCGGTATCACAGTTTCCTTGTCCACTCATCCGTTAGTGGATGCTTGGGTTGCTTCCGTCTTTTTTCTGTTGTGAATAGTGCTCCAACGCACATGGGAGAGCATTTGTCTATTTGTGTCATGACTTTTATTTCTTCAGGGTGTGTACTTAGGAGTCGGAATGCTGGATCGTATGATATTTCTATTTCTAGCTTTTTAAGGAAGTGTCACACTGTTTTCCATAATAGGGTTATTTTTAACCTTCCACCTGAGTCATCCGGGCACTTAGAGTTTCTTTCTCATGATTTAGGGCTTGATGCCCAGTGGGAATCCTTTTAAACACTGCCAGATGACCTGGCATGGGTCTGCTTCCTATCCCGTTTCTGTCTTCCCCACTCCTAGACCTGCAGTGGGAATTGGTTTGGTGCCTAGCAGCCGGCTGTAACAGAGCTCAGACCACCTTGTTTGGAGACTACTCACTGAATCCCTCTCCAAACAAGGTCATCCCTTCATCCCTCAAGTGACTTGAACTTAGAAAAAGGAGCTGCCTCTGTACCTCCCCACTCTTTTAAACTTGGTCTTAGACTGTCAACTAAGTCAAATATTCTTATTAAGGTAAAATATTATTTTCACACTATTAACCTTGAGATCTGACAAAAGTTCCACTGGCACCAAGTATTCAATATATAGGGCTTTTCTCTTTTTTTCATGATTGTTGCTGAAGACATATGCAAGACATTAAATCCTATATACTAGTACAAAGCTACCCTATTTTGCCTATATCAAAAGTTACATATTTTTACAGATTATTGTTTTTCCTTCATTTAAAATGGTAATAGATTCAAGGAGTCCTGTAGTGGTATGCTATAAAACAAAAAACCTAACCATTCCTATTGAGTAGGTTCCAACTCATAGAGACCCTATGGGACAGAATAGAACTGCCCTAGAGGGTTTCCAAGGCTGTGGTATTTACAGAAGCAGAGTTATAGGCTACCAGAAGTGTCTAGTTTGATGATTAGATGAAAGCCAACAGGAAATTCTCGGCTGTTTTTCAACTACTAATGTTAATTTTCAGGCATAATTGAGAACTAGCAGCATGGAACAGCTTTCCTGGGTTTTATCTAGACTCTGGCACTCAGGCTGAATCACATGTCTCGTAAAGATTAGGGATGCTTATCACTGTTGGAGGCTCTTGTCTTTCTGCATCTTATTTTTTCCTTCCAAAATTATGGTGGGAGACTGACACTGCTTTGCTGAAATTCCAACAAGGTAATGTATTTTTTTAAATGATCATGACACATGTAAGACATTTAAGATTCTGTTTAGTAAAAGGGTGGAGTCATTGAGTTTTTAGAAACCCCGGCAGTTCATAGCCCTGTAGTTCTGAGCCTTTCTAACCTTCCTTGTTGCTTTTTTCCAGTTAGAGAAGTATTGAGACTGAGGCTTAAGCTTTGGTATAGGCCGTCAGGCAAGAAGACGTAGCTGTTCTATGAGTCAGCCTAAAACTAGGCACAGTATAACGGATTATTTCTGTGGCCTTTCCTGTGAGGGTCTTGTAACTTTCGTCCTAGCGGCTGAGTGGGACTGCAGATACAGTAGCTGTGGCCCTCCAAAGAGATGGGTCAGTTTTGCCATCCCGCCAGGCTTCAGGTGAACCATTCCAGAGGTGGAAAAGAAGATAAGACACTGTCACCACCAAGGAAGGGGAGCCCCACAGGGGAAGGCCCAATGGGCTTCCAGGCCCTTGAAGTGAGACAGCTGAGCGCCTTTGGGCAGGCAGTGAGGGCCACGGAGATGCAGGCCTGTGAACACAGCTGGGAAGAGGTTGTCCTGGTGGAAGAACTATGTCTTTGAGTGTTCCTGAGCCGGAATTGTAGAGCCTGTTTCTTCCCTAAGAAATCCCACAGTCGTAAATATGGTCTGTGGGTTCCGTGTGGCTCTTGCAATGAGTTACCGAACCCAGTAGAGAAGTAAAAACGCTATGGGAGGGACCACTGGGTGTCAGAGCTGGTGCAGATGGTGGGAAAGGCAGCGTACCTGACCTCTGCCTCATAGGAACCAGCCTTGGGCTGTCAGTTTTGATTCTCCCTTCTCCTTGTGAGGACATTGTGTCCTCATGCTATTTTGACACCAGGGCTTTTAAATGGTTTGTTTTGGTCCTAAACATTGGTGAGAATTTACATTTCCATTGCAGGTATACTAAATGAGAATCTATAGTTTAACAAGATCCCCAGGTGATTTTCATTTATAATAAGTTCGAGAGCCATTGCTTTCAGCAGTTCAAAACCCCCTGTGGCTCCATGGGAGAAGGATGTGGCAGTCTGCTTCTGTAAAGATTTACAGTCTTGGAAACCCTATGGGGTTGCTGTGAGTCAAAATTTACTTGACATCAATGGGTTTGGATTTTTGGTCCCTGTTGGTGCAGTGGCTAAGACCTATGGCTGACTGAACAAAAGGTCAGCAGATGGAACCCATCAGCCACTCCTTGGCCCCCCTGTGGGACAGTTCTGTCCTATCCTGTAGGGTTGTTACTAGTCAGACTTATGGCCGAGTGCGTCTCAGAATCAGTCTCCAGTTAGCAGCATCCACATCACCTGGGAATTTATTAGAAAGGCAAATTCTCAGCAGAGGCTTCAGCCAGAATAAACAGGTTCAAAGCCCTGCCAGAAACATAAAAGACAGCCACATCTTTTCCACATTTTGAACGGTTTGCAGTGACTCCAGATTCATGAGCACATTTGTTTAAACTTGCTTTCTGAAAGCCCCATTAATCTTCTGTTTCCAAACGTGACCTCATCCCAAGCTCTGCCCAGGGGTGAGAAGCTCTAAAGCAATTTTTCTCCATCCAAGACAAGCAGGATGGAGGAGCCCTGAGCTGGTGCTTGTTTAGGAGCAGTTCAAAATAAATCACTAGAATGCTGTATCTAGCGGGGCTTGCAGACCAAGTAATTACTGACAGATATTCTCTGTCAGAGCTCAGGCTTTTCTATAGAATTAAAATTCCTGTCTTGGTATGTGAACCCGCCATTTGGGGGCGATCGAAATGATGCACCTGTTCCTGTTTCTCTTCCCTCGTTGTATGTCTCTCTCCTCTGTTACCTTCTCTTGTTATTCTGAGCCAAGCCATCGTTATTCTGAAGGTGATACAAAAAGTAAGATTCACAGCCATTGGCTGAGAACTGAACGTAGGACACACTTTCAAACTGGGGTCTAAAACTCCTATATATCTTTTCCCAGGGATCAACATGGCTTTTCTTTTCTTGTCTGAGCTGGTTACTGATACTGAGATGGCTAGCCCAGAGATCGAGTAGCTTGTCCAGCTGTCCACATAGTCTCTTCCTAACCCTGAATTGTAAGTTATAGCCCAACACAAGTCTGAAGATTGAGCAGCTACCTTTTTTCCCAGGAATTAGAAGTGTTACTTTTAGTTCCGTGAGGTCTTCTTTAATTTAACAGATGGTACAATTAATTGAGTCCTTGGGGAGTTCAAGCTGTTATTCCTTGTTAGAGTTGCAGTGCTCCGTTGTGTTAAATATTTTTCATGTCTGAATGCCCTCGAACAAAGACAGTAATGCTGGAACCTTTTCATAGGTGAAAAAGGTTGGCTTGTCTGACTCACCTTACATTGGTTGAATTAAAAACTTCATGAAGAGTAATCTAAGAGGTCAAAGTGTGAATTTTCTTCTAAATTTTAAGATAACTAAAGAAGCAAGCAAGCCAGAAAGAATTTATTTTGAAGTGCATTCTACTAAGGGAGAGAGAATTTATTAGCAGACGGTAGAGTGTCTGAGGAACTGAAAAGAACTGGTTTAGCTCTGTGACTTGAGTATTCATTATTTGTGTATGGTTATGCCTTTTCAAATTTGCCTGATGAAAATAAAGAAATAAGCAATCGGCAGCTGGAGAACAAAGGATCAGAAATAAACAGTTTCCTTCTCTGTATCACCCCAGATGGATCTCCTTTTTGACTCATTTTCTTGCATAACTTGTCTGTTTTGGATACATCATTCACCAGGCCAATTCCCTTTTATTGGAATACAGGAAACTTAAAATTTTCTTCTAGTGCTTACCTGTAAAAAATTAAAGGAAAGTTGTCACATAAACAGAATTATAGAAGAGAATATTTTAGTACTTTGGTATCAACCAGTTAATTAGGAAATAATCTATTAATAGAATGTTACAGGCCTAAATTTGCTTTAGATATTTTAGACATACACATATATTTTTCTGATAAACTATTTGAGAGTTCGTTTCCGACATCATTATCACTTTACTCCTAAATAGATATCATACGCTTTATCCCTAACAGACCCATAGTCATTGTAGTTGTTGGGTGCTGTTGAGTTGATTCCAACTAATAGCAACCCCATGTGCAACAAAAGGAAACATTGTCTGGTCCTGGGCCATCTTCACAGTCATTGCTATGTGTGAGCCCATCACTGCAGCCACTGTGCCGCTCTGTCTCATCCACGGTCTTCCTCTGTTTTGCTAACCCTCTGCATTCCTAAGCATGATGTCCTTCTCCAGGAACTGGTCCCCCTTGGTAACATGTCCAAAGTATGAGAGATAAAGTGTCACCATCCTCACTTCTTTAATCTTCTAATTCAAGAAAGTAACACTCATACAATGCTATTACCTAATATATAGAACATACTCAAATTCTGAAAGTGCTTCTGATACTGTTCATTATAGTAGTTTATTTTTCTCTGATCCATGATCAAGTCCAGGGTCACAGATTGCATTTAGTTGTCATATCTTTGATTTTCTTTAGTTTGAAACAGTTTCTCAGCTTTGTCTTTCATGATGTTGTTGGTGCTTTTGAAGTGTACAAGTCAGTTGTATGGTAGAATATCTTTCACTTTGGGCTTGTCACATGTTTTTTGATGGTGAAGTTGAGATTATACATTTCCAGCAAATATACTACAAAAGTTATATTATGTCCTTCACAATGTACCATCTCATGTTATTGGTTTGTCCAGGTGTTGATGACATTAATTTGGGTCACTTGTACAAGAGGAGGCCTGCCAGGATCTTGACTATAAAACTGTTATTTCCCTTTCTCATATGTGTGGGTGAGGTATTTTAGGTATTTAATATCCTGGTGGTACAGTGGTTAAGCGCTCAGCCGCTAACCAAAAGATCAACAGTTTGAACCCACCAGCTGTTCTGCTAGAGGAAGATGTGGCAGTCTACTTGCATAAAGAGAACAGCCTTAGATACCCTGTGGGGCAGTTCTGTTCTGTTCTGAACAGTTGCCACGAGTCAGCACTGACATAATGGTAATGAATAAGTACCCTTTAAACTTTACCCAGTAGTTTTATCATCTGTTAATGAATCTTGCCTGAATCAATTATTACAATGATGGTTTCAAGAAAGATAATTTTCTAACTTACTATTTTTCTCTTTTATTAGCTAGTATTCTACTATAAGAAAAGATTTCTCTCTTTTTTCTTTGAATTAATAGGTTCTTATTTTCATTAAACCACCACATGTCTGTCAGTTTGTCATACACAGTGGCTTGTGTGTTGCTGTGATGCTGGAAGGTATGCCACCATTATTTCAAATGCCAGCAGGGTCACCCTGGTTGACACCATGGTTGACAGGTTTCAGTAGAGTTTCCAGACTAACACAGACTAGGAAGAAAGACTGGTCAGCCCACTTTGGAAAAACAGTGGCCAATGAAAACCTTATAATCAGCAATGGAATACTGTGTGATGTAGTATCAGAAAATGAGCCTGTTAGGTCCGAAGGCACTCAAAACATGACTGGAGAAGCTGCCTCCTCAAAGCAGAGTTGAACTTAAAGCTGTGAATGGAATAAAACTTTCAGAACCCTCATTTGTTGATATGATACATTCAAAATGCGAAGAAATAGCTGAATATATCCATTAATTGTTAGAACATGGAATGTAGACTGTATGAACAAAGGAAAATTGGAAATCATAAAAAATGAAATGGAATACATAAAGATTGATATCCTAGGCATTAGAATTTTATTTGTCTATTAATAGGTTCTTATTTTCATTAAGCCACTACTCGTCTGTTCGTTTGTCATACTGTGGTGGCTTGAGTGTTGCCGCGAAGCTGGAAGCTATGCCACTAGTATTTCAAAACTGACTGGTGGCCTACTGAGTTTGAAAAGAACAAGGACTGCATGGTTTAAGGTCAGGAAAGGTGTGCATCAGGGTTGTATCCTTTCACTATACTTATTAAGTTTGTATGCTGAATGAATAATCTGAGAAGCTGGACTATTTGAAGAAGAATGTGGCATCAGGACTGGAGGAAGACTCATTTGAGTTAGACAGTCATATGGTCTATTGTGCTGGGAATGAAAAATCGAAGAGGAATGATGTCATGCTCATCTTTAAAAGGAACATTTCAAAGTCTATGCTGAACTACAAAGCTGTCAGTAATAAGATAATACCACATATGTACAAGGAAGACCACTTAATACGACTGTTATTCAAATTTACACATGAACTACTAAAGCTAAAGATGAAGAAGTTGAAGATTTTTTGCCTACTCTTGCATTCTGAAATTGATCACACATGCAGTCAATTACTGGTGATTGGGATGCAAAAGTTAGAAACAAAGAAGAAGGGCCAATAGTTGGAAAATACGGTCTTGTCACTAGAAATGATGCCAGAGATCTTATGATAGAATTTTTCAAGACCAATGACTTCTTCATTGCAAATACCTATTTCAACAATATACGCAGTGCCTATACACATAGACCTCACCAAACAGAGCAAACAGGTATGAAAATGACTGCTTCTGTGAAAAGAGATGAGGAGAAACTCAATATTATCAGTTAGAATAAGGCTGGGAGCCAGTCGTGGAACAGACTGTCAACTGGTCACATGCAAGTTCAAACTGAAGCTGAAGAAAGTCAGAGCAAGTCCACATGAGCTAAAATACAACCTTGGGTATATGCTGCATGAATTTAGAACTCATCACAAGAATAGATTTGATGTATTGAACACTAATGACTGAAGACCAGATAAATTATGGAGCAACATTAAGGACATTATAGGCAAAGAAAGCAAGAGGTCATTAAAAAGACAAGAAAGAAAAGACCAAAATCAAAGTCAGAAGAGACTCTTCAGAGTCTTGCTTGTAAACTCTGAGTAGCTAAAATGAGCACAAATAAATGATGAAGTAAAAGAGCTAAACAGGAGAGTTCAAAGGTCAGCCTGAGAAGATGGTATAAAGTATGATAATGACACATGCAAACACTTGGAGTTAGAAAACTTAAAGGGAAGAACATGCTCAGCATTTCTCAAGCTTAAAGAACCAAAGAAAAATTCAAGACTTGTGTTTCAATATTAAAGAACTATGCAGAAAAAGTATTGAATAATGCAGCAAGTATCAAAAGAAGACACAAAAAATACACAGTCACTGTTAAAAAAAGAATAGGTTGACATTAAACTATTTTAGGGGATAGTGTATGATCAAGAATTGATAGTACTGAAGGAAGAAGTCCAAACTGTATGAAAGCATTGGTGAAAACAAGGCCATGGAAATTGATGGAATACCACTTCATATGTCTGAATGAATGGATGCAGCCCTGAAGGTACTCATTTGTCTATGCCAAGAAATTTGGAGAATAACTACCTGGCCGACTAACATATTTGTGTCTATTCCACAGACAGGTGAACCAACAATGTGGAAATTATCAAAAACTATCATTAATAGCATGCACAAGTACAATTTGGTTTAAGATTATTCAGAAGCAGTTAAAGCAGTACATTGACAGGGAACTGCCAGAAATTCAAGTAGAATTCAGAAAAAGATGCAGAATGAGGAATATCATTGCAGAATTCAGATAGATCTTGGCTAAAATTCAAGAATATCAGAAAGATTTTTACCTGTTTCATTGACTATTCAATGTAATTTGTCTGTGTGGATCATCACAAATTATAGCTAACCTTGTAAAGAATGAGAATTCCAGAACGCTTCCCTGTGCTCATGTAGAACCAGTACATATTTTAAGATGAGTTTGTTTAACAAAACAAGGAGATACAACATGATTTAAAGTCAGGAAATGTATGCACCAGGGTTGTATTATTGCACTATACTTGTTAAATCTGTATGCTGAACAAATAATACAAGAAACCGGACTATTTGAAGAAGAACACAGCATCAAGAATGGAGGAAGACTCATTAATAACCTGTGACATGCAGATGATACAATCTTGTTTGAGGGAGTGAACTTGAAGCCCTTTTTCATGAAGATCAGAGACTACAGCTTTCAGCAGGGATTGCTTCTCAACGTAAAGAAAACCAAAAAATCCCCATAACTGGATCAATAAACAACAACATGACAAATAGAGAAAAGACTGAAGTGTCAAGGATTTCATTTTAATTGGATCCACAGACAACACCCGTTGAAGACACAGTCAAAAAATTAAATGGTGTATTGTGTTGGGCAAATTACTACAAAAGACCTCTTTAAAGTGTTAAAAAGCAGCAATGTAATTTTGATTGCTAAAGTGCATGTGAGCCAAGTCATGGTGTTTTCGGTTGCCTCATAAGCATGTGAAAACTGGACAGTCAATAAGAAGACCTAAGACGTACTTATGCCTCTGACTTACGGTGTTGGTGAAGAGTATTCAACGAACTGTCAGAAGAATGGAAACCCTGGTGCTGTAGTGGTTAAGTGCTACGGCTGCTAACCAGAAGGTTTGCAGTTCAAATCCTCCAGGAACTCCTTGGACACTCTATGGAGCAGTTGTACGCTATCTATAGGGTCACCATGAGTCAGGATTGACTCAGCAGCAGTGAGTTTGGGTTGGATTGGTCACAAGAATGAACAGATCTCTCTTGGAAGAAATACAGCTGGAATACCAGCTGGAAACAAGAATGGTGAGACTTTGTCTCATGCACTTTGAACACGTTATCAGACGTCCTAGAGAAGGGCATAATACTTGGTAGAGGGTCAGTGAAAAGGAGAAAGACCCTCAGTGAGATAAGTTGACACAATGGCTTTAACAGTGAGCTCAGTTGTAACAATGGCTGTGAAGACGCTGCAGGACCAGGCAGCATTTCATTCTGCTGCACATGGTGTCGCTCTGAGTCAATACTAACTCAATGGCATCTAACGAAAAAGTTTTTATCGAATGAATTATCATCCAATACTGGAAACCCTGGTGACAAGGTGGTTAAGTATTATGGCTGCTAATCAAAAGGTTGGCAGTTCAAATCTATCAGGTGCTCCTTGGAAACCGAATGGGGCAGTTCTACTCTGTCCTATGGGGTCTCTGTGAGTTGGAATGGACTTCACGACAGTAGATATCGTGTTGTTTTTGTTTGTTTTTTGTATTGTCAGTTAATTTACTTTTAAAACTCAAATTATCCCAGATTTGGTTGTGGGAATACTTAAAGGTGGCTTCCTAGTCCTTTTGTCGTATCCCCCAATGTTTAATGAATATTTTCTTACTTTCTGGTATAGCAAGCTATTTCAAACCTATGGAGCCAACTATTCTACCAAGGACCTCTGGTTCCTTTTAGTGAGGTAAAGGGAGTTAGAAATGAGATATGTGGGGAAGTGTTAATACAAATCATCTAATATGGAGGCTATTCAGGCAAAAACTAGTTAAGAGTGAGTGTATGAAACAGAACAACTTCCATATATTAGAAAATGTGAAGACACCAAGGTATTTTGTGAATCTTTTCTAAGATTTTCTACATACTACTTTATTTTGATGGCCAGGGTGGTGCAGTGGTTAAGAGTTTGTCTGCTATCCAAAGGTCAGCATTCAAATCCACTAGCTGCCCCTTGGAAACCTTAGTGGGCAGTTCTGCTCTACCCAAGAGGGTGGCTGTGAATTGGAATCTACTGGCTGTCAATGGGTTTTTAAATTTTTAAGTAAAATGAGTTGCAAAGTAATGGAATAAGGACATAGACCTTGGCTTAGTGAGAGTGGCATCTGAGAAGACGGATGCAGAAATTGCAATGTATCAAGTGTATAGGACCCCAAACAATGTACAGTACTAGTGGGCTACCCACCTCTTAGAAAACTGATAAGAATCCACAAACATCCTCATTTTGAAATGTGACTCTTTGTACCATTTGGATTTAATCAGTCATAACCCACCCAAATACCCACCGCTGTCTAGTCGGTTCTGACTCATAGCGCCTCTATAGGTCAGGGTAAAACTCTTCCCTAGATTTTGCAGGGAGCACCTGGCAGATTTGCACTGCCTTCAGTTTGGTTAGCAGAGATGTAAGACTTAACCACTAAGCCGCCAGTTTTTCCTAACCCCTCATAAAGCTCGGTAAACGTTCCAAGCCTACTAAAGTCTTGGAGACCGTTTGTGGTTTTTGGCTCAAGCTTAAGTCCTCTGTGTAAAATCAGGTTTCCCTGTGTGGCCCTGATAACTCAGATAGTCCAAGTCCATGGCTGTTGAGGAATGGAGATACAGCAAAAAGAGAAGGCGCTCTGGCCCTGCCACTCTCATTTGCCTCCTTTGATGAGCAATTGACTTACTGTTTAGCTCTATGTCCCTTCTCCTTTCTGGGCCTCAGTTTCCACACTTGAAAGATGAGAGGCTGAGGCTGTGTTAGTTCTTAGTTCTTGTCCAGCCTTCAAGTGCTATCAAATCTCCTCTGTCTAAAATCTTTAAAGTGCAAATTAAACTCACAGATCGTGAAAAATTACCAGAGAAACTAGACATGTTACAGAATTGAAGTCTTCAGAGCCCCAGCAGGGCTGCTTTTCTGAGCATACTTTCTTTTTACAGCTGTGAAGAGAGGAATCAGCATACTCACTGCAACTTCATATAACTAATGGTAACCATGGCAACCACTAAATATTCCTTCTAGGCCTTGCATCTGCACAGCTCACTGAAGCAGAGGAAATAAACATTGCTGCTTTGAAAAATGGTAAAAATAACCTGAACCAGCTACTGACAAGGAAGAGAAGGAAAGACCTTATGCCAGAAAGTCAAACCATTTCGTCTCATTATCTCCTTAGGGCTTTGTTTAACCTCCAGAGATGTTCGGTACCAACTGAACGGGTAGGTCACAGCCCTAAGGGATTTAGCGTTTGGTTACTGAAGCACTTGACTGGTTTTTAAAGAAGATTTTGGGGTTCTGACTGATGTTTGCTAGGTTGGTGTGATTATGTTGGTATGTTGAAAGTAAACATCAGACCACAGAAAGAGGCTCTCCCTGGAGCACGCAGCGGTTCCTGACGTCAGTTCATATCACTGGTTTAACAGAAGTGTTTGATAAGGTCAGACAAGGGGCCTGAGGCCCCAGGCAGACAGTGGTGGTAAAGAGGTTTGTGTGCACGGGAATGTTGGGTAGGGTTTGACACAATGAGGCAGACTGGAGACCCCAGACGTTGCTGAGAGAGTAGGAAGATGCGCAGGGGAACTGAACCACGTAGTCTGTAAATTAGACAAACAGAAGGGACAACAGGTAGATAGCACTTTGGGTAAAAAATGGGGCAACGGCCAGGAAACCCGAAACCAGCAGTGTAGCCTAGGAAGGTGTTGGTTATCTAGTGCTCTTATGACAGGAAGATCACAGGTGGGGGCTTTAACTAACAGCCATTTATTTCCTTACAGTTTAGGAGGCTACAAGTTCAAATTCAGGGTACTGTCTCTAGAGGAACTCTTTCTTTCTCTGTTGGCTCTGGGGGAAGCTCTTGTCTGTCTTCAGCTTCTGTTTCTTAGTTCTTTGGAGATCTCATGCAGCATGGCATCTATCTTCTCCCAGCTGAGATTTCTTTCTGCTTGCTTAATTGGCTCTTTTATATCTTAAAAGAGATTGACCCTGAGATGGTGACTATACCAAATTCAGTTAAGTTGATCCAAGTCTATAAACGTGGGAAGATACGACTGGGTATGATGCTCTCTGAGAAAGCTTGCATTAAAGTAATGACGCCATGCGTGGTTTGGAAAAAGAGCATGCTAAGAGGAAGAAGACGGTTAGCGTGGCATATTTAAAAGCAAGTTCTAGAATGCTAGTGGTGCAATGGTTAAGTACTCAGCTGCTAACTGAAAGGTTAGCAGTTGGAACTCACTCAGCAGCTGTGAGGCAGAAAGTCTTGGTTTCTTGCGTCAGTAAAGATTACAGCCAATAAAATTCTATGGGGTGTGTCATGGATTGAATTGTGTCCCCCCCAAAACATGTGTAGCCATGTGGCTGGGCCATGATTCCCAATATTTTAGGATTGTCCTCCATTTTGTGATTTTCCTATGCTGTGTGTTAAAGGATTAGGGTGGGTCTGCAAATCCCTTTATAAGATCACCTCACTGTTCCACTGTAAAGGGAGTTTACCTGGAGTATCGCTTGCACCACCCTTAATCCTTTCATCCTAAAAGAGATAAAAGGAAAGAGAAGCAAGCAGAGAATTGGGAACCTCCCACCCTTAAGCAAGCAGCGCTGGGAGAAGAGCACATCTTTCAGACCTGAGGTTCCTGCGCCAAGACGCTCCCTGGACAAAGACTGATGCAATAGCAGACTTTCCTCCAGAGCTGACAAGAGGGAAAGCCTTCCCCTGGAGAAGACATCCTGAATTTGAACATATATCCCGCTGGACTGTGTAAGAATAAACCTTCCTTTGTGAAAGCCATCCACTCTGTGGTGTTTCTGTTAGAGCAGCCCTAGCTGACTAAAACAGGGTGGATCTACTCTGCCACATGGGATCACTATAAGCTGGAGTCAACTCAATGGCACTCAGAGAAAAACACATTGGCAGTCTGTCTCCAGCACCGGAGACAGCCAGTTGGTGTCTGGTACTGGAGACAGACTGCCACTGTTATTCTTCTTGAAGCCATTTCTCATACCCCACTCCCCAGCATCATTAACCTGACTTGTACTGGGCACGAGCAGAGCCAGTTGTTTGCTTTAGACTGTCTGGGGTCTTCAGAGAAGTAACAAACACCTTACTAGAGTGAGGAGTGAGGGAACTGAGGGGAGAGAGAGCACTAGAGTCTCTAGACAAGATAAGAAGCCTACCTGTGCAAATCTGGCTGCTATCCTATCCACTGTATTACTTCAACTGGTATTAGTCTGGTTATGGCCTAATCAAACCTAGTGCCTGGGCTTCAATAGAAAGTGGTGGATCATTCTACTTGATTAAAAAATACAGTTACTTTCTGGCTTACAGAACTGTGATGTGGAAACCCTGGTGGCATAGCGGTTTAGAGCTATGGCTGCTAACCAAAAAGTTGGCAGTTCAAATCTACCACATGCTGCTTGGAAACTCTATGGGTCAGTTTGAGAAATATGTGAGCAGGGAAAAAGAATAGTAACTTGTAATCATAAGTAGAACTAGAGATGGTAAGACATTGCACAGAAAAAAGATAGACCAGCCAGTAAAATGCTGAAAATTATTTTGATGCAGTGATGACCTCTGAGTACCACAACAAGGTCAGTTTTTACAGAGGTCATGGGGCAGAAAGACTGACAGAATGGACTGATACTCGAATCAAGTAGTTCATATGAATAAATTTAAAACGCAGAGGGAAAAACAAGAGGGAAGAAGAATACAACACACTTGGAGCAGGGTCCACATGGGTAGAAGGGCCACAGTACTTGAATCCTGTGTTCATGTATCTTGTCTCTCCTGTATCAGCCTTCCCTTCTGACCACGTGGATACGAAGACCAGAGTGGAGAGTGAGCAAGAGGCCTCGACAGTGTTTGGAGCTGACATTGCCTTTTAGCTTTAGGAAACATGCAGGGGCAGATATGTCCAGAGACAGCTCACTGGCTAGTCTGCTGAGTAGTTGTGTGTTTTGCCTGCACTTCATGGGCAGAGGACACATCGGGCCCAAACTGGTCATAACGAATGTGACCAATGGATACACCAATGATGACACAGCTGTGAGTCTAGCGGTGACATTATTCATGCCTTACTAACAATTAAGATTTGGGTTTGACATCATGGTGTGGGACATTGTACCCAGGTCTTGGGAACCTCTGATCTTTTTTCAGTTGGAAGGCATGCAGTGGTAGCCAGAAATAGAGTGTGGTGCTTCCCCAGGAAACTTGGAATGGGTCTATATGAAAACCAAGCAGGCATTGTAAAGGATCTCACCTGAGTTCTCTTAAGAACTAAATCAGTACTATTTGCACGGAGGCCTTTAGCCTTGTAAATACATCACACCTGCAACCAAAAAATCCAAACTCATTGCCACAGTTGATTACAACTCATAGCAACCCTACAGGGTGGTGTAGAACGGTCCCATAGAGTTTTCAAGGAGCAGCTGGTGGCTTCCAACTGCTGAGTTTTGGGTTGGCAGCCTGGGTTCTTAACCACTGTGACAAGGGCGCCCTCAAAGCTGCAGACAGGAGGGTAAACATACGAAGGAGATGGGCTGAAGGCGCAAACCCAGAGGTCAGCATTTAAAGGGGAGACGCAAGAAGGGTGCACATGAAGGGTGTGGCGCAAAGACAGCACCGGAGCTTGCAGACAGTGAGAGGGTGCTGCCAGGGAAGCCAGCCTGGTCCCGAAATCCTTGCTGAAATCAAAGGAGACGCGTACGGACTGAAGGTAAGACTTTAGAAGGGAGAGTGAGGGGGCCAAAAGCAAGAGTAACTTCTGTCGTTGAGGGTGGAGGATAAGGGAGAGGGAAAATGCCTAGGCCTGAGTGCCTCTTACAGCAGGCTGGAAACAGTGGTGGCATTGTCCACCAGGGTCCGCCTCTTCAAGATCACATCTCTCCACACTGAGTTTACAGCTTCCTGTTACCTGCCCCTTTCTTTCTCTCTACACTTTTGAGGGGTTTGCCTATGCGCACATTCGTTTTTAGATGTCTAATTCTGACTCAGAAAATTGCTGGTTTCAACTCTTTTGCCAGATGGCTGAGGAAAGAGCAATTGACTGTTAGTGCTAAATGCCTGTGTCAGAGCCCAAAGCAGCCGATTCCAATTAACATAAAAAGCAGAGCAGATACCACAACATGCAAGTGTGAAACCGTGGGCTAATGAAAACTCATCCTGCGTGAAAAAGGAAAACACACGGTATCGTTTCACCCCTCAGTTGCTGGCCACTCTTCATTTCTGGAGCCTACTGAAGAATGAGAGGGGAATATAAATTAGTACTACAGCCACTAATCTCCAGAACACCACCTGTGCCCCTGGTGCCTTCCTGCTTAACTAGGAGGGGCGCTCCTCAAAGTCGCGTGGCGGAAATCATTTGTTTGTTTGGGTGGATGGAGCACGTCATTGTTTTCAGCACAATGCAATTGATTTCATGGAAGTGAGTGGCGCCAATCTCTTAGTGGATGATATTGATAAATGCTTGATTTTTCTTCTTTTTAAAATTTGTTTTGATAGCTAATACATTTACAAGGGGCAATGGTAGTTGAGTGGCAGAATTCTCACAGTGCATGGCAAGAGACAGGGTTCAATTCCCGGCGATGTACCTCCTGAGCAGTTACCACCCATCTGTCAGTGGGAGCTGGCTTGTCACTAGGTTGTTGAACACGTTTCAGTGGAGCTTCCACACTACAGGGTTTAGGAAGAAAGGCCTGGTAACCTATTTCCAAAAACTAGCCAATGAAAACGCTGTGCATCTCAACAGTCTGATCTGTAACTGATTGTGGGGGCGGAGCAGGACCCGGCTGTTTTTGTATTGTGCATGGTGTTGCCATGAGGTGCGGAAAGATTAGACAGCAGGTAACAGGAGGACAATAGATTTACAGAATTAAATTTGCAGAATTAAAGAAGCCTAGACAGAGTCACCTTGTACCCACTCCTGTTTTCACCTACTGTTTCTTTCTGTCTTAATAAGTAATTATTTTAATTAGCTTCCTGCTTATTTTTCTAGTATTTCTTCATGCATTCACAAGTGTATGTACATGTGTGTATTTGTGTGTGTGTATATATATATATATAGTTATTTTTCCTTCTTTTTCTCACTTCAGAGACAGCATGTTATATATACTATTTTGCACCTTAACATGTATTATTGAACACTGTATTTGGGAGATTTTTCTGTATTACTACATAGAGCTCTGCTTCTTTATTTTTTTACTTCTGCATAGTATTCCACTGCATAAATTTACTGCCGTTCATTTGACCAGCCCCCTGTTTTTGAACCATTGGGTTGTTTCCAGTTTTTTTTCTGTAAGAAATACTTGCCTATGGATACCCTTGTGCATGCTTCCTGGGTGTGTGTAAGAATAACTGCAGGATAGACTCCCACAAGAGGCAGCGTCAGCCAAATGGTCAAATCTATCTTTAACGTTGTTAAATATTGCCTGATACCCATGCTTGAGAGTTGGTCCTTCACTGTTGTGAACAGTCGCTGTGAGTCTGAATCGATTTCACGACACACGACAGCAGTGACCAGTTCGGTAGGAGAGTGTTAATTTCTCCGCAGCTGTAATAACTGAATGTTGTTCAACTTCCATTTTGGGGATTTCTTTTGCTTTGTTTTGGCTCATCTCATAGGTAAGAAATCTTAGCTTGGGGTAGTTTTCATCTGTATTTTGTGTCTGTGTGTGACTCTTGAGATACAGAGTGTTTTTCTTTGTTTTCATAATCTCTCAGATAAGGGCCATGTTGCGATGATGGTCAAGTGAAAAAAACAAAACAACCAAACAAAACAACCCTTGCTTGCTGTTCCTGTCTCGGTCTGCAAGGACTTTCAGAACATTCTGGGTCTTTTGCCATGTCTTTGTTAAGCTGGCTTGTTAAGTTTTATTACTCCATGT
The DNA here is from genome assembly GCA_028571685.1 of Heterohyrax brucei. Classification (NCBI taxonomy): domain Eukaryota; kingdom Metazoa; phylum Chordata; class Mammalia; order Hyracoidea; family Procaviidae; genus Heterohyrax; species Heterohyrax brucei. The sequence continues at coordinate 139,529,870 of CM053142.1, read as the reverse complement.
TTCGCTGTAACTCATAAGCTGTTGCAGGCCAGTTGTTTCCTACCAGTAATTTTAATAATAACCAACCTTTATTGAATACTTACTGTACTTCAGGAACTATCCTAAGCGTATGTTAATCTATTTACTCTTCAAAAAGAAGTTCATGAAGTATCTGCTTAACCCTTTGTCAGGCTTCTAATTTGTGTTATATGGTATAGTGGATCTTATAATGAGATTATCCTGGAGTACCAGGTGGACCAATTATAACCAGATGAGCCATTAAAACAGAGTTTTCTCTGGCTGATGGCAGAAGGGACTGAAGAAGGAGAAGGGGTGGTCAGATTCAAAGTGCAATGGGGATTCAACACATTGTTGCCGGCTTTAAAGATGGAAGGAAGAAGGAGCCAAGGGATGCAGTGTGCTTTAGATCAGAGAGTGGACCCTGGCTCAGTGGCTCCTGGCTGACAGCCAGCAAGGGAAAGGGGATCTCGTTTCTACTACTACAAGGAATTGAATTCTGCTACCAGTATGAACGTGTTTAGAAATGAATTCTTCTCCAGAACCTCCAGTCTGGCCAACACCTTGATTTTGACCTTGTGAGATGTTATGCTGATTAATCTAGTCAAGCCCGCTGGGAACTCTGACATACAGAACTGTGAGATGACAAATGGGTATTGTTTGAAGCAGCTACATTTGTGGTAGTTTACTAGAATCTTGATTTTCCAGCTTTTGGGGCCTTTTGTGCTGAATCAGAGCCTGAGAGAATTGTCTCAGCATCTCCTTCTGTATGCATTTTAAGTATTTGTACAACACTGCAAGTGTCTGATCATATTGCCTTCCTTGATCAGACACCTGACAGGATGCTGTTGCTTGTCTTTGTCACAATTTCTGTCTCTCACCTTACTACTGCTATAGGCCCTTGTACTAATTATGAATCAGGTCCTTACTACTTCACCGGTCCTGCTTACTCCCTGACACTGACCGTCAAAACGATATCTCTCTGGCTTCTTCTCGCTTAAGTCAATGGAAACTTTCCCTCCAACCCGGAGTCATCTCTGTTCTGATGGCCCTATTGATCTCTCCTGATTTTTGCATGTATAGATTTGTGGGATGACCTATGTCTTTTTATAGGGTGTCTTGCCTGTGAGCTTTCTATTGTTGTTGGCACAGAGTTGGCACTGGCTCACGGTGACGTTATGTACGACAGAACAGAATGTTCCCCTGTAATGCACCATCTCCATGATTACTGGTACTTCTGAGTCCACTGTTGCAGCTGTTCTATAGCGTCTCCCAGCCTAGGGCGCTCATCTTCCAGCTATGTCTTGGACAGTATTCTGTTGTGATCCAGAGTTTTCATTGACTAATTTTTGGAAGTATAACGCTAGGCCTTTCTCTCTAGTCTATCTTAGTCTGGAAGCTCTGCTGGACCTCTTGTGACCTTGCTTGTATTTGAAATACCAGTGACACCTGCCACATAATACAGTATTGTCCCTGGTTGTTCATTGTTTGTTTCTCCTACTGGGTTATTAAGAGGCAGGACTGCCTTGGCCATTGTAATTTCAGTGCACATCTCGGAGCCTGATCTAAGGTACATAACAAACACTTAAATAAAAATGAAATATTAACCGGTTCTCAGTATAATAGTGAGGTAACAGTTTCAGGGATGAATATATTTCTTCTGGTATGTAGATTATCTCAAACATAAGCGATGTAAAAGACAAATAAAATGTAATAAAAAACACTGCTATCAAGAAAAAACATTAGTTGAAATGTTATAACAGCAAATATGAACTCCCAGTGCCCCTTTACTGAGCAGTGTTTATGGTATTTCAATCAATATTTTCTTCAATGTGCTATGCTCAGAAAGCACAGTAACAGCAGCATAATGCATTAAAATCCACATACTCAGTAGGAGTACTGCCATATAAGTTTTTAGCAGCTTGCTGATAAGCACTGTCTGCAACAAAATGAATTCAGTCTTTATATTTCCTGCTTTCCAATAAACAAAATTTGTTATGAATTCACTTGTAAAGTTTCAAAAAAAAACCCAATTGTTTTAAAGTGCCTATTAGATGAAAGGAGGGCATAGGGCTTAAGAAAATCTTAGATACTTTTTCACTGTGTGTTGGTAGGAAAGAATTTTGGGGACAGAGTTGAAGCAAAAAAGTTGTAGTCCAAAGTGACATGTGATGAAGATCAGAATCTGATTGTTCTGAGGAGTCAAAACTAGGCCAGGTGCTAGAGTTCCAAGTGTAAAGTGGAAAAAGGAAATTCCAAGGTCAATAGCTGAGAACAGAGCATGGTAAGGCAGACTCTCAGGACTAAGGGGTGACTGGCATGTTGGTGCCTGGTGTGTATCACAAAGGGCAAACAATCTATCCCTATGAACAGACAGCATACTGGTCTTGTTCTTAAGTTCAAGTCCTAAATACAATTTACTGGTGTTACTTGTAGCCACTTCTGACTAATGGTGGCCCCATATGTGCAGAGCAGAACTGTTCAATGGGGTCTTCAAGGCTATGACCTTTAGGAAGCCGATAGCCAGTCCTGTCTGCTAAGGTGCCTGTTCGTGGGTTTGAACCTCTAACCTTTTGGCTAGTAGTCAAGTGCTTAACTGTTTGCGCCATCTAAGTACTTACTAAACCAAAAACCCGGTCTGTTGCCAAAGAGTTGATTTAGAATCACAGTAACCCTCTAGGACAGAGTAGAACTGCCCTACAGGGTTTCCAAAGCTATACTCTTCACTGAAGCAGATTGCCAAACCTTTCTCCCATAGAGTGGCTGGTGAGCTCAGGTTGCTGACCTTTCAGTTAGCAGCCAGGCAATTAACCACTGCACCAGTGTGGCTTTTTTAAACACATAGTAACTAGTGGGTATATATACGTCTGCATGAAGAATGAGAGAAAGGAAGTCCATGGAAAGATGTCCGTAGAAGGAGCAAGGTAGAAGTTGTTTTTGAATGAGAAAACAAGTTGTAAAAGGATACATATTGAAAACCTCTTCTTTCAGTGAATTTTACTGTTTCTTTAAATAAATAATTTTTTAAATTCGATAGTGGACAGGAAGTCTTTTTGATATGAAGAACTATGTTAGCTGTGAAAAAGGCCAAAAGTCTTTGTTAAAACTAATGATGTTACCCATGGGCCCAGTTTATGAAAATGCGTGCACTAGCAACCTAGGTCTCTCTAGCTGCTAAGCTGTCTCCAGTGCCTGCTCGGTCAATGTTTCAGAGTATTCCATTGTCCCAGTAGTCTACAGTGCTTTTAGCGTTGATGTTGGGATTTTGTTGACGTTACCTCTGTAAATAATAAAGTCTTCATTCCATGGATTGTGCCTAGTGCCTGTTATGTCTAGTTGAAACCTTAATAACACTACATGACTATCTCCTTTCTCTTTAGGTCTTTCAACACTAATTTTAGCCAACTTCTCTTTTAAAAAGTAACTGGAAGGAGCTGATTATTGTTTTAACTGCTAAAATTGATGCCTTGGTAGGCAAACTTCACCAGTACTATCAATTAGATGAATCTATTTTGTAGACCTCATTAGAAAACCCTGGTGTTACGGATTAAATTCTGTCCCCCTAAAATACATGTCTTACAGAATTCTATCATGTCATCTCTGGCATCATTTCTATCACCAAGGCCACATCTTCCAGCTACTGATTCTTCTTTGTTGCCAACTTTTGCCTTCCAATCATCAGTAGTTATCAATACATCCTGATTGCATGTTTGATCAAGTTTGGACTGCATAAGCTGGTAAAAATCTTCAATTTCCCCATCTTTGGCCTTAGTAGTTGGCACATAAATTTGAATAATAGTCACACTAACTGGCCTTCCTTGTAGACATATGAGTATTATCCTATCACGGACAGCATGGTACTTTAGGACAGATCTTGAAAGGTTCTTTTTGACAATGAGTGCAACACTATTCCTCTTCAAGTTTTCATTCCCAGCATGGTAGACCACATGACTGTCCAGTTCAGAATGGCCAATAGTAGTCCATTGCAGTTCAGTAATGCCTAGGATACTGATATTTATATGTTTTGTTTCTGACCATTTTCCTAGATTCATACTTCACACATTCCACATTCTGATTATTAATGGATGTTTGCAGCTGTTTCTCCTCATTTTGAGTCATGCTGTATCAGTGAATGAAGGTCCCCAAAGCTTGACTGTATCCACATTTAAGGTCGATTCTACTTTGGGAAGATGTATCTTCCCCAGTTGTCTTCTGAGTGTCTTCCAGTCAGGAGGGCTTGACTTTCTGGCATTGTATGACAATGTTCCTCTGCTGTTCATGATATCCTCTCCATGTTTAATAACGCTGCCTGTTGTTGTTGTTATTGTCAGGTGCCGTGGAGTTGGTTCTGACTCACAGCAACCCTATGTACAACAGAGCAAAACACTGCCCAGTCCTGCACCATCTTTATGACCGTTAAACTGTCTGAGACATGGTTGCAGCCTATTTAGTACTCAGCAAACAAAATGCTTATTAAAATTAAGACTGAAATCTATTGTTCACCACTCAACATTGCCAAAGGCCTTACAGTTACTGCATTGCAGTGTCTATTTTGATCATATCCTTCATTTCACCTTCAAATTCAGTACTCACTGCTTGTCAGATGTATTTGGATGTGACATCCAGATGAAATTCGATTCAAGAGCATTGTTTGGACATCATTTGCTCTGTGAAAACTAAATCTTTAAATTCCATGATATGATATTCTGTCATATATAACCCAATGGAAAAATAGTATATTGAGAAGTTGAGAGTGAACTGAAGCCAGAGCGTTACACTGGAACTACTTTATCTGGGAGGACTCTGTGGCCTTGTATGGAGGGGCAGGAGAATGAGGGTAACCCTGAGAAGGCAATGGCAGCTGTAATCAGAAGGTGACACATGAGTGGTGGGGATTACACAGTTCGGGAATTTTGACCTCCTTGGTCTTCTCGAGAGCAGGAAGACACTTGAGGAAGATGACATGGTCAGAAGGCCTGGGTCACTCACTGCACACTCAGGGCAAAATACAGCATGCCTGAAAGGCGTGCAGAAATGGAAGGACAGTGAGGTCTAAGTTTTTCATGTACATGTTGAGGAGTATAAGCAGCTGAATTCACAGTGGGCGTGCTATTTAGGAAAATCTGGTGGTGTAGTAGTTAATAGCTAACCAAAAGGTTGGCAGTTCCAATCTACCAGGTGCTCCTTGTAAACTCAGTAGGGCAGTTCTACACTGTTCTTTATGGTTGATAGGAGTTGGAATTGACTCACTGGCTGTTGGTTTTGGTTTGGGTGCTATTTAAAGGATTTCCTGGTGGTGCAAATGGTTAGTGTGCTTGGCTGTTAGCCAAAAGGTTGATGATTCGTGTTCTCCCAGAGAGATCTCTGAGGAAAAAGGCCTGGGTATGTAATTCAAAAGGTCACAGCCATTGTAAACTCCATGAAGCACAGTTCTGCTCTGACACGTGTGTGGTCACCACGAGTTGGGATCAACTTGATGGCCGCTAGCAGTAACTGGGCAGTAACTAGCAGTAACTTGGTGTCGGATTTCCTATCTGTTAAATGAGAGTAGAGTTGTTTTCAAGTCTGCCAACTTTTGGAAGCAGATCATCAGGCCTTTCTTGCAAAGTCCCTCTGGTGGATTCAAACCATCAATCTTTCTGTTAGGAGCAAAACTACAAATGCTTGGCATACAGTACCAAATGTGTATTAGCTATAATTATGATCAGATCCTGGAGAAGGACATCATGCTTGGTAGAGTGGAGGGTCAGTGAAAAAGGGGAAGACCCTCGATGAGACACACTGACACGGTGGCTGCGATGACAGGCTTAAGCATAGAAATGACTGTGGACATGGTACAAGACTGGCAGCGTTTCGTTCTGCTGCGCATAGGGTTGCTATGAGTTAAAACCAACTCGATGGCACCTAACAACAACAAAAACATGATTATAATTATATTCCTGTGGTCTACTATTGCTGTGAGTTCATATTTAAGGTGCTTGAAAGGTTATTATTTAATGGTTAATCACTTTTACAAACATCAAAAGTTGGATTTTCTCTTGGGTTCTCCTGAAGAATGTGTTTGTACATGTGTGCATGTATGTGTATATAAGGTGTATTTAAAAATATATATGACATTTTTAAAAATATGTGTGTGCATGTGATTTTAAAAAATGTGTGCTTGTTAATTTCTATGACATTCAATAATGGATGGGATTTTCCTTTTTAGTCATGCTGAAAATTTTCTACTCATGGGGCAGAGTCTTTCTCATCTTAACCACCAGGGATAGACTGTAATCCAGATGGTAGAGTAATCTGAGTGGAGGTGTGAGTCCACAGAGTTCCCTTTATATTACGAGCCAAAGGAACAGTTTCATTTTCTCTGTTATGTTCTAAACACATCCCAAGCTGTACTGGGAATATCACCATAAAATAAAGAGGCTCTTGCAATTCAGCACCTCCTACACATAGCTAATTAATTAGAATGAGAGGCAAGAAGCAGACAAGAATCAAGCTCATAAATATTATACTTTTTTTTATTAATCACACAGAAATGAACCTAATTAAAACTGCATTTTCCGTGAGGAACAATTGCACATACTGCATATTTTCTGCTTTCTCTAGGAGCTCCAGATGAGGAGGATATGTCCTGGAATTTGAATGCAGAGAGACTGCCTCCTGGCTTAACAGATTTATCCTATTCTCTTCATTTTGTAGCCTTCTCTGTAGCTTTTCGTAGTTTCTGGGACCCTGGTGACTAAATGAAAGATTCATATTTCTTCCGATTTTGAGATGAGCCTGTGATTGTAGAGACATGTCTTCATTGCCATTTAAAACTTTTAAAATCAAAATTCTTATAACGAACAAAGATTGAAATTAGGTCCCTATTCTATTTTCATTGTCGTCTTTGTTAGACTTATTTAAATTTGTGATTGTATATGTTTTCTGTGATTATTTTATAAGCACTTATTTTTGCCTTCCTCTCACATATATGGAAAACGTGGTGCCATAGTGCTATAGCTGCCAATGAAAAAGGTAGGCAGTTCCCACCAACTAGTTGCTCCTTGGAAACTATGGGGCAGTTCTGCTCTGTCCTATAGGGTCACTTTGAGGCAGAATTGACTCAACAGCAGTGGGTTTAGTTTGAATTTTTTTTCCTCCTATATATGCTCCTGGGATCATATCTGTTTCCAATACTAAGCAAGTCCTTGACATATGGTACATTCGTCACAATTTGTTTGTATGTGTGCGAGGGGCAGAAAGGGGGAAACTAAAGCCAGGGACTCCTATGGCTGCTTTTTCTTTTTTAAATTGAAAAACAATTTACATACAGTAACATTTAAACTTTAAGCTCTTGCTCTATACATTTATGTAGTCATGTCACCTTTACCATATACATCATTCCCCAAATGTCCTTCCCTCCCCATTGCGGTCAGTCCGTGTTTTCACCCCCAGTCCCTGACACCCACCAGTCTATTTTCTTTTTCTGTAACGTCTCCTTGGGTAGTCTTCTATGTCTGACTTTTTTTCATTTAGCTTAATGCTTTCATAATTCATCCATCTGCTTTTGTATACAAATGGAAAACATAGGGGCCTAATTTAGATCTTTATTGGTAATATGAGTTTTGACTTAAAAAAAATTTTAAAATGGCAATGAAGATATGTCTCTAGAATCAATCACAGGCTCATCTCAAATTAAGAAGAAATATGAATCTTTCATTTAGTCACTAGGATTCTAGAAACTAGGAAAAACTAGAGAGAAGGCTACAAAATGGAGAATAGGGTAGGACTGTTAAGCCAGGAGGGAGTCTCTGTGCATTGAAATTCCAGGATATATCCCCCTCAGTTGGAGCTCCTGGAGAAAGGAACAACCATTCAGTGAGATTGTTACTCATGGAAAATATTACTTGTTGAATTTATAAAAAGATACACAGACTTTTGGGCATACCTACAGATGAATTAACTGAGAAAAACTTAAATATCTTTATCTACAACTACTGGCTGTATCTTAATTAATTGCTAATGGTAATCATGATAGATTTTAAATAAGAGATCTCATTGTTATGTTCAGACTTTTTTATGGAGCAAGATTCTAAGATAATTGGAATATGTAAGCATCCTATCCATTGGCAGTGGTGGGAGTGAAAGTGAAACCACTTTATTTCCGTGACACCTCTGGATGTTATCCCGTAAAGCCTTAAGTGGCAACCCTTACAATTGGAGGGAGGCTGATGTTTTCAGCATAGATTTTTCCTTGGTGGTACTGTACTTTTTCAGCTAAAAACTTGCTCCAGCTTTAATGCTGTGAGAATAAAAAGATATGATAAAAGAACTGAAAACACACTGCTTGACCAACTCTCACCTTAGAAAAACAAAAATCACTAATAGACACATGGTAGAAGTCTTTTCTTGGATTCTTGATGAGTGTTTTCTGTAGTGCTTCCTCGCACCATGACAAGCAGAGCTTTGATATTTCAATGTGCTAATATTAAGAGGATTAGATGAAAGGAAAGGATCTGGCCCTTCTGTCATGACACAAAAGATCAAGGAGAGACAAAATGTAAGACCATTTTGATTAAGAATGAGATGTACATTCTACTCATGAGCCAAGCAATGAAACCTCTGGTGACAGTGACATTCTTTTTGGCAAAACTGGGATGATAAGTCCTGCCTAACTCACAGGATTGTTGCTATTTATTTTAAAATGCTACCACAGATGTGGAAAAGATAGTGGTACGGTGGCTAAGTGCTATGTTTGCGAACCCAAAGGCTGGCAGCTGAAATTTGCCAGGCGTTCCTTGGAAACTCTGTGGAGCAGTTCTCTTCTGCCCTACAGGGTTGCTGAGTTGGAATTGGCTGGACAGTGCTGGGTCTGCTTTTGTTTGGGTTGCTATACACGTAAGCAATGGCAATCTCTTTGTATTGCCTATTAATAGAGACTGTCCTGTGTGATATTTGAACTTATTTTCCTCTCCCCCAAATTAGTGCTGGAGATTCCTGCTGGGAATTTTTTTCTTTTACTCACTTATTGACAACGAAGATCTTCATGGGCACAGAGGAATCTTACTATTAAAAATACCTTAGTTTTAATAAAAAAAATGCTTTGTGAGAATATATGAGCTACTTTGTAAGATTATCTACATTTGTTTTCCATTGTCCAAAATTTTGCGACATACCAGGCACTGTGCTAAGAAGTTAGTATGTATTAACACACTTAACCTTCACAGCGGTCCTCTAAGGTAGGCACAATTATTAGCCATATTTTACAGATAAGGAAACTCTGGCTTACAGATATTAAGGACTTGTTCAAGGTCACATAGTAAAAAATACTAGCAATGGGATTTAAATCCAGCTCTGAATTCAAAGCTAGCTGAAACTCTTAACCAGTGGCAAAGTTGCCTTGGGGAAGGAGGGAAGGAGGAAAGGAAGATGAAGAAGGCCTGATTTGTAGCATCTGTCAAGTTATGTTGTGTAAAATTATAAATATTTCTAACACGTCCCCTTGCAAGTTGCCAACATTTAAGAGTTGCCTCATAAAATTCCTTACTATTTAGCAATTAGCTTTTAAGAGTACACGTCAATGTATTCCAGCTGACTTAATCTATCATATTGGTTTTGCACATTCTTTAGCGTTTTAGACTAGAGAATTTGGGGTTAGGTACTCCCCAACTGGAAAAGAGCATTTGAGGTTAGGTACTCCCCTATGAAAGGAGCTGTGGTGGTACAATGGTTAAGCCTTTGGCTGCTAACCAAAAGATTGGCAATGTGAACACTACATCTGTGGAAGGAGAAAGTGGAAAAGCTTAAAATCATCAGTTAGAACAAGGCCAGGGGCTGACTGCAGATCAGACCATCAGCTACTCACGTGCAAGTTGAAGTTTAAACTGAAAAATATTATAGCAAGCCCATGAGAGACAAAGTATAAGTTTGAGTACATCCCACCTGAATTTAGACACCATCTGAAGAATACATTTGATGCACTGAGCAATAATGACCGAAGATCACCTGAGTTGTGGGACGTCATCAAGGGTATCATACTGAAGAAAGCAAGAGGTCATTAAATAGACAGAAGTTAAACGATCAGAATGGATGTCAGAAGAGACTCACACTTGCTCTTGGGCATAGAGTAGCTAAAGTGAATGGAAGAAACGATGAAACAAAAGAGCATGACAGAAGATTTCAAAGGGCTGCTTGATAGGGCCAAGTAATATAATTAAATGTACGAAGACCTGGAGTTAGAAAACCAAACAGGAAAGACATGCTCAGCATTTCTCAAGCTGAAAGAACTGAATTAAAAATTCAAACCTTAAGTTTCGGTATTGAAGGATTGTGTGTGGGAAAATATTGAATGACACAGGTAGCATCAGAAGACGGAAGGAACAGAGTCACTGTACCAAAAATAACCGGTCAGTGTTCAACCATTTCAGGAGGCAGCATATTATCTGGAACTGATGGTTCTGAAGAGAGAAGTACAAGTTGCACTTAAGGCACTGGTTTAAAAAAGACTTCACGAATTGATGGCACACCAATTAAGATGTTTCTACAAACTGACGCAGCTCTGGAAGTGCTCATTCATCCATGCCAAGAAAATCGGAAGACAGCTACCTGGCTGAATGACTGGAAGAGATCCACATTGGTGCCAATTCCAAAGAAAGGTGATCCAAATGAATGCAGAAGTTATTGAACAGCATCGTTAGTATCACATGCAAGTAAAATTTTGCTGAAGATAGTTCAAAAGCTGTTGCAGCAGGACATCACCAGGGAACTGCCAGATGTTCAAGTCAGAGTCAGAAGAGAGCATGGAATGAGGTATGATTGCTGATGTCAAATGGATCTTTGGTGAAAGAACAGAATGCCAGAAAGATTTTTCACCGTGTTTTATGGACAGTGCAAAAGCGTTCAACAGTGTGGATCACAACAAATTATGGATAATGTAGTAAAAGATGGAAATTCCAATACACTTAATTGTGCTAATGTGGAATGTATACATAGGCCAAGTGGGAGTTGTTTGCAGAATAGGGGACATTGTGTGGTTTAAAATTAGAAAAAGTGTGCATCAGGGCTGTGTTCTCTCACTAATTCAATCTGCATGCTGAGCAAATAATCAGAGAAGCTGGTCTATACATATAAAGAAGAACATGGCATTAGGATTGTCGGAAGACTCATTAACTACCTGTGAAGGATGGTGAGATTTCTCCGCACGTACTTCATACCTGTTATCAGGAGGGACCCTTCCCTGGAGAAGGACACTATGCTTTGTGAAGTAGATGGTCAGTGAGAAAGAGGAAGCCACTCGACAGGATGGATTGACACAATGGCTGCAACAATGGGCTCAGGTGTGACGATGGTGAGGACGGCACAGGACTGGATGATGTTTGGTTCTGTTCTACACAGGGTTCTCGTTGCGTGCTGTAACTGACTTAACAGCACACGACAACAGTATTAAAGGTGATGCAGTGGGTTAACTACTTTTGTGTGTGGTCTTTCTAGCCATGGTCATGTAACTCCCCCCTAGGTGATGGGGCAGCATGGTTTGATAAGGTAATTGTGGCCTTGCAAGAAGATTGGTTAGTTTTACGTTAGAAGAAAGCCAATTCCAGAGCAAGAAGAAGGGCTCACCACCACCCAGGAAGGAGAGACCTGGCAGCAGGAGACAGTGTGGTGGCCTTCCAGAGAGAGAAAACTGAGGGCCAGGGAGAGGCATGCCTGTAAACACAGCCGTGAAGAAGCTATCCTGATGGAAGAGCTGTGTCCTGAGTGTTCCTGAAACTGAACTGTAATTGTTACTTCACTAATAAAGCCCGTAACTGTGAGTATGGGTGGAGAGTTCTGTGTGGCAATTGCAATAAATTATTGAACCCAGTGGACTGACTTCCAACATATCACAGCCAGGAAAACCCTGCGAACAGGCAGTTCTACTCGTGAGTACGTGCGGTTGTCGTGAGTCAGAGCTGATTCTACGGCAACTTAAAAATCCTCATTCTAAATCTCATGGTTTTTTTCTTTTGTTTTTGCTTTATCTTCCCAATTCTCTTCAACTACGTCTTCCTGAGACATTTTGTACTCAGATGGCTTATTTTCACTGAAATGATCCTTTTGCCAACAGACTCACACTGTTTATTCATTTCAATTTCTTTTTAAAAATTTCAGGACATTTGACATCTTTCTCATCTCTTTGTAATGTAATCAACAACCCTCTGCCTGAAAGTTATAGAAATATTGGCAAATAAAATGATTTCTGCAGCACAAGCATGAAATGTGGTCTGCATAAGCGAAACTGTGAAAGGATTTGAAAGCTCTGTGTGGGCTGAGAGCTGAATTTTATTGCAGCTTTAAAACGAAGCTGAAAGAAAGAAATTGAAGCCCTTCAACCAACCAAATTAAATTAGTTTAAAACAAGTGAAATGTCTTTCCAGAGTAATAGACATGAGCTGGCATGTACATGCTAAAAACCCTCATATTTTCCAATTATAGCATGTCACTTTCTACAGGCTACAGGCAATGGATGCATATTTTTAAAGTTTATTTCAAAAGAACAAGTTTCTCCATGAGCTGGCCAACTTTTCCTGAGACTGTGGTGCTGTTTGTAGGATTCTGGGCTTGGTGTATCACTTGTCAAACAGAGAGGAGATGGCACGGTAGGGTGCCCCTAGCCCTAGCTGTGACCTAGAAAATTGAATGTGCTGCTTCAGAGACTTTTAGAGCTGTCAGCTTATGATTTTGATCTCACTCTTTGTGTCTGTGCAAAATTCCTCCTTCTTAATTATATTTCATAGAAGACTCAAGGGAAATCCTGCTGAACTGAACTCAGCTGGTGTCTGAAATTTTATCAGAGGGGCTCATGTATGGGTATATGTTTCTTAGTAGTTGTCAATTTTCAGCTAACTAGACTCAGAGCTCTGGGGCTCATTTAGCCTTGAACTCTCAAAACCTAACACAGTGGACGTAGTAAGCAACCAAGATGTTTAAGGAATGAATGAATAGCTCATGTTCACCAGTGAGTAGATTGTTTGTCTGTACTCACTTGTTCTCAATTTATTGCTTTATTTGAAAACTAACCTTTGTCTTGGGTTGTACTGTGCCCTCCAGTATATGTCAACATGGCTAGACTGTGATTCCCAGTATTGTATGATTGTCCACCATTTGGTCATCTGATGTGATTTTCTGTTATGTGAATCCTACCTCTTATGATGCTGATGAGGCTGGTTAGAGACAGTTATGTTAGTGAGGTAGGACTCGGTCTACAAGATTAGACTGTATTTTAAATCAGTCTCTGGAGATGGACAAGAAGTCAGCAAAGAGACAGAGGGACCGCATGAGGTCGAGAAACAAGAGCCAGGAAAATAGCCCATCCTTTGGACCTGGGGTCCCTATTCTGAGTATCTGCTCAATATGGAAAGATGGAGGACAGTAGCCTTCCCTTAGAGTGGACAGAGAGAGAAAGGCTACCCCTGGAGCTGACAGTCTGAATTCAGACTTTTAGACCTCTGAAATTATGAGAGAATAAATCTGTTTGTTAAAGTCATTCACTTGTGGAATTTCCGCTGTAGCAGTACTAGATAACTAAGACAATTTTTTAAATTAACTCTTGATAATTCAGTAAGTGTAAGAAGTAAAACGTAAAAATAAAAATCTATGTACTCAGTTAAAAAAAACAAAACAAAACCCCAAAAGCAGTTGGCAAGTTGATTCCAGTTCACAGTAACCCATGTGTGTCGGAGTAGAATTGTGGTCATAGGGTTTTCAGTGGCTGTGATTCTGCAATAGATTGTCAGGCCTTTCTTTTGAGAAATCTTTGAAGTGGATGGACTTGAACCACTAACCTTTTGTTTAGCAACTGAGTGTACAATTTGTACCACTTAAAGACACACAGTTTAAGGAAAACAATGTTATAATTTTAAGTCCTCTGGTTATTCAAATCCTTTTTCTCCACTGTATTGCACCCTCCTCTACCCCCCATTCTCCCGGGCAACCAGTATTTTGAATGTTGAGTTATCATTCAGTCTAGTGCTTTTAAGTTAGAAATATCTTGTTCCTGTGTCATTATTAGGAAACCCTGGTGGCATAGTGGGTTAAATCTGCTAACCAAAAGGTTGGCAGTTCAAATTCCTCAGCTACTCCTTGGAAATTCTATGAGGCAATTCTACCCTCAGCTATAGGGTCGCTATGAGTCAGACATGACTTGATGGCAATGGGTGGGTGTCGTTATTAAAACACTGTTCTTCATAGACAGGGTATAGGATTGATTTCTGTTTCAAGCAACAATGGTCCTTATTGATGGACAAAAAGCCCATAAGGATTGGGATATGTCAATGCTGGCTCACTATCTCAATGTATTTATATTTTAATATAGAATTTTTAATAGGTTTTCTTTGAAGCAATAAATACTAGGGGAATTTCATTTTTCTTACAGGAGGAGTCAAGGGAGATTTTTGGCAAGGGGTTGTTTTTAATGTTGGTATATATTCTGCCTCAACCTCATATGCTGCTGCTGTTAATGAGACTCCTCAGTGGCTGGAGGTGTGATGCCTTCTAGAAGCAGTGACCTGTGGGGATGGAGAAACGTGCCATGATTCCTGTTATTTAAACATGGGCTCCTTCCGGATCCAATGATTGTGACGAACAGCTCCACCACCATTTGTGACATGAGTCATGTTAAAAGCCAGGCTTGATAAATCAAAGCTGTTTTCCCAGAGAAGACAAAAGACGTGATTTACAGTTTACTCTCAGACTTGCTTGTGACCACATAAGTGAGAGGGCTCTGCTCTGAGAAGCCGACCGACTTCTTTGGGGACTTTCTAGAAAAGGGAAGTTTGCTTTTGTTTTTCTTTGATATTAGGGGCCCCTAGGGTCGCCATGAGTTGGATCCGACTCGACGGCACTTGGCTTGGCCATTCTACTTTTTTTTTTTTTTTTTAAATATTTTTTCCCCTTGAGTTGGAGAAAGTTTTCTTTGCTCAACACTGCCTTTTCTAAATACCCTCAAGAACTAGACTACTCAGTTTTGCTTGCCTTTGAATTAATATAATTAAATTCTCCAGTATCTTGGTATTAGGAATGGGCTAGGAGTGTTCTAGTTATTGTATTGGCATCATTTATGCACTAGTTTTATTTATGTAGCACATAGGCATCTAACGCTTTGCTAAAAACTAGCAATATAACAGTTAAAAAGTGGATATAGTCTCTGCCTTCAAGAAGTTTGGAGTCTGTCAAGACAGGCAGATATTAATTCCATCTGCATTAAGCACTGTAAAAGAAAATAACATGCTTTTGCTAATTGTTGAAGAAAGGAACTTTTTTACCTTCTTCATATTTACTTAAACAGCTACATCAACTAATGCAGCCCTTCTGGCTTCTCTGAACTTCCCTCTCCTCTGCTTCTGAGATTAGTCTGTATGCACTCAGCTTCTGCTTGTGTTGAAAGGGTAGGTGTGGGGTAGGGGGGAACCCCGGGGGTGCGCTGGTTAAATGCTACCACTGCTAACTAAAGGGGCAGCAGTTTGGACTTGCCAGGCACTCCTTGGAAATCTATGGGGCATTTCTGTCCTATAGGGTCGCTGTGAATCTGAATTGACTGCATGGCAGTGGCTTTGCTTTTTCGTTTTTATGGGGTAGGGACCTCTGTGAGTCTCCAGTGATCTCTGTGATTGTATACTAATAAACCAGTTGCTGTTGAGTCAACTGTAACTCATGGTGACCCCGGTATGTCAGAGTAGAACTGTGCTCCCTAGTTTTTTTTTTAATGGCTGATTTTTTGGAAATAGATCACCAGGGCTTACTTTCAAGGTGCCTAGATTCAAACCCATTGGTTAGCAGTGAAGTGTGTTAACACTTTTTACTATCTAGAGTTTCCCTGTGACTTCATAGGTCTAATTCTGGGGCTCAACGAGGAAATCCACTGATGCCATACACCTAAGCTATGTTCCCTTCCCTAGCCCTAGCCTTTATTAGTGTTGCATGGATACTAGATCCTGATCTTCTTGACTCCACCATCTCTCTCAATTAGCTAAAAACTCCAGTAGGAGGATGCTATTATTGCATCCCTGAAGTATCAGTCTGCTGCCTTTATCAAGGATGCTGACAAAGTCTAATTTCTAGATCAATGATTTTAATATTCTGTTCCTTGAAGGAAGAAAAGAGTGGTAGTGAGCTGGCTGGGTTGAATCCTATTCCCTTCATACTGTCCTTCCCTTTTTACTCCGAGAAGTTTGCTTTTGTCTGTTTTATGTATCAGGCTTCCACATAAAGTTCTGAGGTTAAAAAGACTTTAAAAACCAATGCCTCCATCCCATCCCATCCTGTCCCGTCCCATTCCATTCTATTTAATTCTATTCCATTCCTTTCCATTTTCTTTTATACTATTAGAAACAAAATTGATTTCACAACACTACCAACATAAAGTTGAAAATTTCTGCTGTAGAGACCATGTTTATTTAAGCAGAGAATGTGACTTTGAAAGGTCTCTTAACTGAGCATGACAGGATTTTTTCCTGACAGTATCCCTTTTGCTTTATCTGCTTATTTTATTCAAAGCTTAATACATTATTTGTTTTTGGAATTCAAATAAATTACAATTAAGTATTTTTATGAAATTATGGACCTTCTGAGTAAGCATTTTTCACCACTGTTGTCATTATTGCTGTGACTTTCAATAACGCTGCAACGATGTGCTATATTACATTCCAAAGCTGGCAAACATTACTAAATAAGGATTATTTTAAACCATATTTCTGCTGGTCTTTTTTGTTGTTGTTGTTTAATGTATTAATTTTCTGTCAACTCATGGTATTGAACAAAGCTGATAATCTCTGAATCCATGGAGCTTATACTTTATGGGAGTGTTTGAGTATAAATATTCCCTGGACTCATAACATGTTAAAATGAATCATTGATGAGAATCTCCTCACTACCACCTCTCTTTCCTGAAAATATGACATCCAGAAATGGAAGGTTTGCTAGAGATGAAGAGAGAAGTACAGGGAGACCTGTGAGAGTAAGATTACCTTATTTTCCTGCTTTTGACAGGTGCAGTCTTGCAAACCTTTTACTGTTTATTTTAGTAGAAAAAGTAGAAAAACCTGCAAAAGCCAGGACCTATATATGATGGAAACCTATCACAGATCAAAAAACTTGTTGTTGAAGAGTTGATTCCTGTAGGACAGCATAGAACTGTCCTACAGAGTTTCTGAGGTGTGCCTGGTAGATTCAAATTGCCAACCTTCCAGTTAACAGCTACAGGACTTAACCATTATATCATCAGGGGTTTCCCACTTGTCAGAGAAGGAAGACGCAAATATTTTTCACTAGAATGAATGACAGAAAAATTGTAAGGTTTCCTCCTGTCAGAGGTGGAAAATGTGCAAGACCCAGAAAAACAAAGCGGTCTAGTCGAGTTTTGGCTCTCACAGCTTCCACTGTATTTGTGTTTCTCTTTGACAGGTTTCTACCTTACACAAGTACTGGCGTTTGCAGGTCTCATTGTATTGCTTTTGGGCTTGAGATACTGCTTGGGTAGTGCAGGTACGAGTGGCGTGTGGAGGAGAGGTAGAGAGCATAGCAATCAAGCACCAGAAAGTCAGGGTGTCCAGGGGGATGTGAACTCTCTAAAAGGGAGGTTAGAGGGCATCCAAGTCAACAGGACCTCTTTCGGGATGCAGCTTTAGACTAGTTGTGCTCCCTAATCCTCTCTAGCCCCCCCATTGTATGAAGCTGACTTCAAAGCAGTAGGTATTCATTGCTCTGCCTGTGCCTCCAACGTTAGGCGCCTTCTAGGTAAGAAAGCTTCTGGCAAGAGGGGTGCCTGTTCACAGAGGGGTGCCCAGGAGGGATGCTCATGCTCAGCAAAACTCCGCCTACCCGGAAGCCAGGGTCACAGGCTTCTTTCCTGCCTTCCCTGTGCCGCTGCTCGTTGAGCTTTAAATGGGTGGCAGAACTAGGCAAACACAGGTGCTGTCTGCCTTGGGAGCGCAGCCGCTCCTCCAGATTCAGGCTCTCACCGCATGGCACTGGCTGGCAACCGCAAGAAGGCAGACCTGATCAAGTGGATGCTGGCGTCCTGCCTTCCACTGACTGGTTTCATTCAGCCTTCACATTGCTGATCATAAAACAAAAGACAGCCTTCAGTTTCTTGCTTGCTCGGCCCCACACCAGCATTTGCTGCATGCTCGCTGACTTGCCGTTTTGTGGTGTCATGGAAATAACACTTGCCTACAATCCAGAGATCTAGCTTCTGGTCTAAGTTTTGCACCTACTTTGCAAGGCATTTAATCTCTCGATGTCTCACTTCAAATGGGGATCGGGAGCCCGAATGTCGGCCAAGCTGTGAGGCTTTATCTCAGGGATTTAGCAGGGATAAAAACAAGAAACGCTGGCATGCAATTCAAGACTCTGCCCTAAACTGAACGGTCGAAGGGTATCCTGGAGGGGGTGGGGAATGCGAGAGAGCTTCCGAGAAGCAGCAAGGGCAGACTGCTGATGTCTGAGATGCAGAGAGAGATCCTGCCCTCAGAACTTGCATGCTGTTCAGAAGGTGACAGGGACTTGGGGAGCAGGGCCGACAGTATGAGTGCCCCTAAGTGGTCTAGGCTTTGCACACTTGTGTCCCCCACCTCCCCTGAGATTTCTAGCCTTGGAAATCTGGGAATGAATGAATGCCTGAGCCACTGTCAGTGGGACCCATGTCTGACAATCTGAGGAATTTCCCACCTTGGAGT
The DNA here is from genome assembly GCA_028571685.1 of Heterohyrax brucei. Classification (NCBI taxonomy): domain Eukaryota; kingdom Metazoa; phylum Chordata; class Mammalia; order Hyracoidea; family Procaviidae; genus Heterohyrax; species Heterohyrax brucei. The sequence continues at coordinate 139,511,181 of CM053142.1, read as the reverse complement.
TGTGAAAGCTCCAGAGCCTTTATACTTTTGGGAGGTGGGGGAGCGTGTGGGGGTGTGTGCTGAGGGGGGAGGGGGAGGGGTACGGGGATGGGGTCCGGGGGGGTAGGGGAGTGGGAAGAGGGAGCCCCAAGAACAATTAGGTTTAACTTCTTCGCAGTCCAATAGGAATGAGGCTTAGAATCAGAATTTGGTTGGTTTAAAGAAAATACAAATTTGTTGTTGGTTGCCATGCAGTTGGCTAGGACTCATGGGGACCTTGTGTATAACAGAATGAATCAGCGCTAGCTTCTGTACCACTGGCATGTTTGAGTCCATTGGTGCAACAAATGTGTCAGTCCATCTCCTTAAAGATTTTCTTCATTTTTGCTGATGCTCTAAGAAAATTGAAGTCTTAACCATTCTTGTTTCTAAGGAGCATTCTGGCTATATTTCTCCTAAGACTGATTTGTTCATTCTTTTGGCAATCTACAGTATAATTCAATATTCTTTACTAACATTGAATTCAAGAACATTTTGTCTTCCTTTTTCACTACCCAGCTTTCACATACATGTGAGCAAGTGAAAAGGCATTTGACTATATGTGTTGAAAATAAAAATAGATAATGTATAATTTTTTTACACACTTGAATGAATAGACTGAGGTTCGTGCATCATCAATGTGCCACTGTATTTAAACAAATAAAATCTCTCAAAATACTCTGTACTTCCTTTTGGCACACAATGACCTGTGCCACACGACTTCTGAGGATACTAGAATTCCATGCTGGGCAAGGCTGGCTTTGGTGCAGAGTGTGGGTGAGGCCTGAGCAAAGAGAAAGATGAGAAGGTGGAGGTTAGGAGTTCTCTCCGTGGGTGGGTGAGTGGCCCCAGCATGCCCAGCTCGGGCTCTGAGTGCAGGAATCATCCGGTGCGGGGCAGCCTCAGGCTAAAATTCTGTAACACCCCATTAGCTAGGGCTCTTTGGCACCAGCTAAAGCCATTTGGGACTAAAGGGTTCTCAGAACTTCCTTAGCCCCGGGTTGAAGCCAATTTTCCCACCTAAGGCTCCCTTAGCAGGGACATAGGAACACACAAGAGGGCTGGGCCGAAGCTTCTCTCGAGCTGTAATATTTTCTTGAAAATGAAGACTTTGCCTTGGCTAGTAGACTCCATCCTCCTCCCATACCTCACAGTTCCCACTAAGTCATGGAAACAGGAACTTGATTAAAAATAACCACCAGCTGGGCGCACAGGTTCAGCAAGGGTGCATTTTGAGCCAGCAGACTAAGCTTGGAGTCTGCCTCTGTGGTTGTGGAACCCAGCTGCGGTAGGCTTGTCACTGCCAGCAGGGCCCTTCATGGTATTTTAGTGTCACTCAGGGCAGCCTTCTCAAAGGCAAATTCTCCCTGCCTGTAAGTTACTGAAGTCACCCAAGATGGCAAGCGGCTTCAGAGAAAAAATGAAGAAGCAAATTTATTTTTAGTGCATGTTCTCCTGCCTTTTTGTTATCCTTCGTGTTTCTCTTTTTATTTTCTTAAATTATGATTGAATGAAAGTGTACATTCCCATATAAATTTGCACGCCCACCTATATGCAGCTCCCACTGCTCTCCCTACCCGGTGACAGGACACTCTTCCTCTCTGCTCCATACATGTCTTATCCTCCCAAGAAACTTCTATCCCCTCCTCTCCACCCACTCCCTTCCTCCAGTAAGAGGTCAGCAGGATGACATCCTCTAGATGCATAGAACCATGAAGTGCACACATGATATGATCACTCTGTGTCACCAAGTCCAATTGATTCCTGTCCAAGAGTTGACCTCTCTTATGATTTATGGACAAGGGCAGCATCAGGGCCATGGGCCATGCTCCCAGGGGAACTCCGAGGCCCCTGGACCATCAATTGTGGAGATGTCAGAGTGCACCCCTTTTTATTATTGTTTTGCCAGTGAGGCTCAACTTTGTGAGCTCCATCATGGCTATCACTGGTGGTGATCAGGCACCATCTGGTTCTTCTGGTCACCAGTCAATGTAGTCACCCACTCACGTGGGTCTCTCTATCTTCTGGGTTCTCTTTCCTCTGTGTCATTTTGGTCTTTGGTGCCCATTCATTCTTGCTGAGTTGGGGCCATTTGCTGTACCCTCAGATGGCAGCTTGGCAGCTTTTAAGACCCCAGATGCCACTCACCCATGTGGGGTGCAGAGGGCTTTCTTAGCAAAATGCTAGTTGTGCCAGTTGGCCTTGGTTTCCCCTGAGAGCATGGTCTCTGCCCCCCACCTCAACTACTCTGTCCTTGTAATATTGGATTAAGATGGGAGGAGTTACCATGTTATGTTGAAGTCCAGTTAATATTGATCTTCTTTCTAATGTGTGCTGTCACAGATTTCACCCAACCAAGTTTCTATCAACTACCTAAGCCTTCCCTCCCTCACCCTCCCTCCCTCCCTACCACTGCAGCAATCAAAGAGTCTTTTCTTCTACGTGTGGGTCTGTTTTTAAGTTCTTATCATAGGGGTCTCATACTGTATTTGTCGTTTAGTCGCTGACTACTTTCACTCAACATAATGTCCTCCAGTTGAAACCAGATTGTGAGATGTTTCCTAAAATCATCGTTTTTTATCATTGCATAGTGTTCCATTGAGTACATATACTGTAGTTTACCTATCCTTTCCTTTGTTGTTGGGCATCTGGATTGACTCCATCATTTTGCTATTGTGGGCTTTCTCAATAAACATTAGTGTACATGTATCAGTTGGTGTGAACAGCCTTGATTCTGTAGGATATATTCTGAGCAGTGGAATTACTGGATCAAATGGTATATCTAGATCCAGTTTTTTAAGGAAGTGCCAGATTGCTTTCCAAAGAGGTTGCACCATTTTGCAATCCCACCAACAGTGTAGGAGAGTTCCAATTTCTCCACAGCCTCTCCAGCATTTGTTGTTTCACGTTTTTTGGCTCATGGCCAACCTTGTTGGGGTGAGGTGGTATCTCATTGTAGTTTTGATTTGCATTTCTTTAATAGCTAATGATCACGAGCATGTCTGCATGTGTTTTTTGGCTGCCTAGGTCTCCACTTTAGGGAAGTGTCTGTCCATCTCCTTTGCCCAATGCTTAATTGGATTGTTTATCTTTTTCTTGTTGATATTTTGTAGTACCTGTCATGGTTTGAATTGTGTCCCCCCAAAAATGTGTGCAGCCACGTGGCTGGGATATGGTTCCCAGTATCTTGGGACTGTCCTCCATTGTGTGGTTTTGCTAACCTGTATGTTAAAGGATTAGGGTGGGGCTGTGAATTCCTGCTATGGGGAAGTTTCCCTGGAGTATGGCTTGCCCCACCCTTAATGCTTTTAGCTTGCAAGGAATAAAAGGAAAAAGAACCAAGGACAATTTGAGAACCTCACTACCACCAAGCAAGCAGCACCGGGAGCAGAGCACGTCCTTCAGACCAGAGGTTCTTGTGTGAGGATGCTCCCTGGACAATGACTGATGCAATACCGGACTTTCCTCCAGAGCCATCAAGGGGAAAGTCTTTCCCTGGAGCGGACACCCTGAATATGGACTTGCAACCTACCGGACTGTGTAAGAATAAATCTTTCTTTGTTAAAGCCATCCACTCTGTGATATTTCTGTTAGAGCAGCCCTAGCTGACTAAAACAGTACCTTATAGATTATGGAGATCATGTGTCAGTGTGACTTATAGTTGCCAAATAATTTTTTCCCATTCTGTAGGTGGTCTTTTAATTCTTACTAGTTCTCATTTATCTATTTTCTCTTCTATTGTTTGTGGTTTATTGGACAGATTTTGAAGTCTGTCTATGTTGTGTATTAAACCTTCCATTGTTGTTCCTACTTTTTCTTGGATGAGCTTTATCCTTTTAGATTTGATATTTAGATCTTTTATCCAGTTTTAGTTGGTTTTGTATAAGGTGTAAGATATGGGTCTTGTTTCAGTTTTTTACAGACGGATATCCAATTTTGCCATCACCATTTGCTGAAATGATTGTTTTTACCCCAGTTTAATGTCTTAGGGCCTTTGTCGAACATCAACTGTTCATAGGAAGATAGTGTCATCTCTGGGGTCTCAATTCTACTCCTTTGAGCTATCTGCCTCTACCAGTACCAGGCTCTTTTGACAACTGTGGCAGTGTAATAGATTCTAAAGTTGGGTAGTGAGAGGCTTCCCAATGTGTTCTTCTTCTTCACTAGTGCTTTACTTATCTGGGGCTTCTACCCTTTCCAAACAAAGTTGGCAGTTTGTTTCTCCATCTCATTAAAAAATGTCACTGGAATTTGTATTGGGATTGCATTATCTAAGTAGATTGCTTTGGGCAAAATACTCATTTTCACTATGTTAAGTCTTCCTATCCATGAGCAGGATAGGTTTCTCCACTTATGTAAGTCTCTCTTAGTTTCTTGTAGAATGTACTCATAGTTCTCTTTGTAAAGGTCTGTTATTTGTCTGGTTAGATTTATTCCTAGGTACTTTATCTTCTTAGGGGCTATAGTAAATAGTATTGATTTGGCAATTTCTTCCTTAATAATCTTGTTGTTGGTATAAAGGAATCCTACTGATTTACTTATGTTTATCTTGTATCTTGAGACTTTGCTGAACTCTTCTATCAGTTTGAGTAGTTTAGTTATGGATTCTTTAGGATTTTCTGCATATACAATCATACCGTCTGAAAATAGGTATATTTTTACTTCTTTGCTGATGCAGATGCCCTTTATTTCTTTGTCTTGTCGAATTACTCTGGCTAGAACTTCTAGTACAATGTTGAATAGGAGAGGTGAGAGTGGGCATCTTTGTCTAGTTCCTGTTCTCTAGGGAAACTGTTTCAGTCTTTCTCCATTCAGGATGATGTAGGCAGTTGTCTTTGTATCAACAACCCTATTGCATTGAGGAATTTGCTGTCTATTTCTACTTTGCTGAGTGTTTTTAGCAGGAGTGGGTTGGACTTTATCAACTGCCTTTTCTGCATCAATAGATAAAATCAGATGATTCTTGTCTTTTGTGTTATTTATGTGGCTGGTCACATTAAATGCTTTTCTGATGTGGGACCAGCCTTGCATCACTGGTATGAATCCAACTTGGTGATGATACTTTTTGGATATGTTGTTGTATTCTATTGGCAAGAATTTTGTTGAAGAGTTTTGCATCTAGACTCATGAGTGATATCAGTGTGTAGTTCTCCTTTTTGGTTGGGTTTTTCCCTGGCTTTGGTACCAGGGTTATGCTGGCTTCATAGAATGAATTTGGGAGTATTTCATCCCTTTCTATACTGTGAAATAGTCTCAGTGGTATTGGAGATAACTCTTCTCTAAAAGCTTGGTAGAATTCTGTGGTGAAGCCATCTGGGCCTGGGCATTTTTTCATTGGTATTTTTATTTTTTTTAATGACTTTTTCAATCTTTCTTTGTGATGGGTTTATTAAGTTGTTCTACTTCAGCTTGTAATAATTTTGGTAGGTGGTGTGAATCAAGGAACTTGTCCATTTCCTCCTGGTTTTCAAATTTGTTAGCATACAGTCTTTCATAGTATTCTGTTATGATATTTTTGATTTCTGTCAGATCTGTTGTGACAACTCCACCTTTCATTTCTTATTTGGGTTACTTGTTTCCTTTCCTGTTTTTCTTTAGTAAGTTTAGCCAGTGGTTTGTAATTTTGTCTTCATTGCATTTTCATATTTGAAAGATAGTTTTGCAGGGTCTATAATTCTTGGCTGGAAGTTCTTCTCCTTCAAGGCTTTGAATATGTCATGGCACTGTCTCTGTGCCAACATTGTTTCTGCTGAGAAGTCTGAAGAAAGCCTACAGGGTTTCCCTCTGAATGTTAGCCTTGCTTTGAGTCTTGCTGCCTTTAAGAGCTTGATTATAATGTGTCTTGGAGTCTTTCTTTTGAGATCTGTATTGAGTGGCATTTGATATGCATCTTGGATATCTGTATTCTCTTCTTTTTGTAATTTCAGCAGCTTAGCCACAATGCTCTGTGTGTTCTCAGGTGTCTTGCCCTGTTCAGGAACTCCAATTAATTATAAATTGTTCCTCTTGGTAGAGTCCCACATGCTTCTTAATGCTTCTTCATTTTTCTTGTTTCGTTTTTCTGATTTTTCCTCATAGATGCTGGAGCCAGTAGCTCCGTCTTCCAAATCAGAAGGTCTCTTTTCCATATGTTCTATTGTGTTTTCTTGGCTTTGAATTTAAGTTTCCATGTCTTTGATTTTGTTCTTGATCTGCTGGATTTCAGAGTACTGGTGTTCCATCAGATTGACTATCTTGCTTAACTTTTCTTTTTGCTCTGCTGCATTTTGTGTAAAGTTTAGGAGGGCTCTGTATATAGTTCTTTTGTATTCACCTTCTGATAGTTTCAGAAAAGCTTCTTTGTCTGGGAAGTTGTGAGGTGCTTACTTTCGGGGGCCTTTTTGAAGACATGTATGATTTCTTGGTTATGCTTTTCTGCAGAGTTTGTTGCTTTTGGGGCATCATGTGAGTCAGTAGTGGCTGGGAGAGATGCTGTGAGTATGGACCACAGTTGTTTCTCTAGGCCATCTTAAAATGAGAGGTAAGAGGTATCTGACAACTTCCAAAGTCAGTCAGATTTTCAGGTATACAGGTCCTTCTTTCCATCTCGCAAAGTAAGCACCTCTATATCAAACCCCAGATGTTAGAAACTAGTTCAAAATACTGAAAGGCTACTGCCTTTCTGGCCTCTGCTTTCAGGCCCCAGCTATGGGTGACACTGTTTAGACTAATGCTTTTCTGCTGGAAAAGCCCTCGCCTCTGGGCAGGTGCTGCCTCCCAGCCCAGGAATTAGGTCCAGCTGAGCCTTCTGTATGGGTATATCTGCCTCCCAGTGGAACAAAATGGTGTCCCACACAAACTCGCCACGTGGCTGGGACCAAAACAGAGGCCAAAGGTGCTGAGTTACACAGTGTCCACAGCCTCTGTGGCTGGGCCCCAATTGTAGGTGACAGTGTGTAAAATACTACTTTTCTGCAAGAAAAATGCTCCCCCCCAGGCAGGCACTGTCTCCCAACCTGGGAACTAAGTCCAGCTGGGGCCTCTGTATGGGTGTTTCTGCTTCACAATGGAACAAGATGGCATCCCACACAGGCATGTCACCGCCTCGGGACTGGCTACTATATGGCAGAGGCAGAAAGAGGCCAAAAGTGCCGAAACACACAGAGTCCAAAGCTGGGCTCTCAAAATATGACAACTTTGCTTTCTGATCCCACCAGCAGTATATCTGAAATTAGTGGCTGGTTAAGTTCTAGCTCTGCCCACCAGCCAATACAGATAAAAACAAAAAAATCAAAATGGTGAGTTACCTTTGGTCTGTGTCAGCCTGACCTTGCTGAGAGTGGGGTCAGCAAAAGAGAGGAGATTTTGTGTTCAGTGGTATGGTGTCCAAATTAACAGCCTTATGCCATGTCCTAGGGCTCACTAGGTGTCCAGAAGGCTCTGTTTAATTATCATTTCAGGTCTTGGTTTCCAGAGGGATTTAGAGAGACGTGTGTTTAGTCCGCCATTTTGACTCTGCCTCCCCCCTTGTGTTTCTTGAATTCTCCTTGGTCCTCCCAGCAGCTCTTGCCACACCCACAGGAGTCAGGTGGATTCTCTGCCTTTGTGCTATCCCTGGATGCCCAAGGACCTCTTTGTGCCCTGAAGTTGCCTTTCCTGCCATTCTTTTGTCCTACTTTCTCTTCTTTATCAGAATCAACATATCATCCCTTCAGAGGATAAAGCTAATCTGATAAATGAATTCAAAATCAAGTAGAAGTGAGAATGATTTAAAATTACATATTACACTGAGTGTGGTTGTATTTGAGCAGAAGATTTTAATGCTTCAACCTAATGCAGTTATGACAACATTGATTTTAGTCTCCCGCAATGACAAGGTGGAGATACTTAGTGTTTTTGGTTAGGGGATTATTTTTGTGTCCTTCTCACATGATATGTGCCTCAGCAGAGTCAGTGTAGGTTGCCTGAGTGGTAGCTGGGTCATCTGCCCCTGAGATCTAAATAAGATTGATTTCTCTATCCTCCATTCTAGAGCAGCAGAAAGGCAGTTGTAAGCCACAGGATTATGAAAATTTCTGGAGGGTTTGGTTCTCATGGCCTTGCCTGGGAGTCCTAAGTCCAGCTTACATTATATATCATTTTGCTATCCTGAATACTGTTCTTGTTTTGTTCCATGAGAACACAGACATAGAATTAAGCCTCTTTTCTTGGTTTCTGCAGAATAGCCACTCACTCAAAGCCTTTGTGTATGCAGCTGACCTTACTGAAGTTTTGTGGAGGGGCTTACATTACAGAACCACAATGTGTTAAAATTCTTTGCTCTGGTCTTCCTCAGAGCCTTCATTTCTCTTGCTGTTGGGCCACCTCACACAGCTCCACTTGCCGTTTTGCTGACTGTGCTTTTTCTCTTTCTGGCACCCATTTTCCCCTTAGCCTTTCTAACTGCTAATTAGCTGGAGCAGGCTCCACCAGCTAGAAGCACTTTGCAGTGATGTGTTCTCAGCCAATAGACTTGCCTCCTTTCAATAGAAACAGGAACTCAGAACACCTACTACCCCCAACTTCTCTTCAGCTGTAAAGGTTTCCCCAAAATAGGTTTACCTTAGCTCCTAGACCCCACCCTCCTTCCATACTCGAAAGTTCCTAGGTATGCCAAATTCTTTTTCTCTCAGCCACAGCAAATCCACTCTCTCCAAACTCCACTATGCACCCCAAACCTCAATGTTCATGTAAATGAAATACATGGCTTCTATTTATGAGCTCCAAAGACCAGTGAAGATCTTAAAATTTTCTTTAGTAGGTCTGGCCACCTTCCTTCAGAAGGCAATGATTTGAAATAACATTCACTTTTTTTTTTGATGCCAGGAGATCTATGATTTAGTGTTACTGACAACCATTCTGATTGGTTGCATTTGGGAGGGCTTTTCCGGGCAATGGAGGCTTGAAGAAGAATAGGATTCTGACATGTGTGGTACCTTACTTTTTTGCTATACAGTTCAGTTTGCTATACAGTACAGTTCAACTAGCTGTGGACATGGTTAAGAGTATTTATTAGATGTCTGTGACTGTTTATTGCTGCACTTCAAGGACTCTTTGCCCTATCCATGGGCTATGACCCCAGAGTCTCCTTTATGTTGACTTTCTATCTTGAGCAATTGTTGTGTGCCGTATTTCCACACTGTGATGGCTGTTGGTGGCAGGAAGCTAAAAGGGACATTCAGGCTCTATAACTCTCAGCTGTATTAATGCACTTCTTAATTCTACCTGTATGATTAATACCCCTGCTCCCTGTCTCTGGGCAGATTTTCTGTCAGGGAGTTTAGCCTTAGCACTGAAAGATTGTCACAGAAGTCACATTATAATTTATTTTTCTTACTATATCTGATAACCTGGTATCACAAAGTGAAGCTTTAACTCTTTTCTTCCTAATAGGAGAACAGTGGGCTTCTATAGGTCATAGAAATGTAAGCAGCTAGCCACCAGCCCTCCTGTCCAATCTCTTTGGCCCAGTAGTACTGATAAAGACTGTGGTGAAATGAGTTTCTTTATGTGGCCTTTTGCCTGGTTCTTGGAAAAAGCAACTTGAGACATTTTTCCCCTTAGCTCTGAGGAGTTACTTTGCCCTAGTTTTCTACCCAAGAGGATTTTTTCCTTTTGTCCAGGTTGATTGACATTTCCGGAGTAAGCTACAAACAACTTGGCTTTGTACCTTTTGTCCCATTCTAGGCTGCAGACTTCTCTGTGGCTGGTATGACCAATGTTTGCAGGGATTGGTCAAGGAATTACGCAAAGGAAGATACTATCGCCTACTATACAAATAAAATGTCTGTGGCCTATTGAGAGAAGATTGTTCAGTTTGTGGCCCTGGTGGGAGGGTCATGCCTTAAAATTTATGAGGAGTTTGTCCTCTTATGTAGCCAATCCCACAGAAGTTTTTCAGACAGAAGGAGGGAAGGAAGATAGAGAAGCAGAGAGAGAGAGGGCAGGAAACCCCTTTAAAAAGCTGTAATAACAGGCTGAGGGTTGTAATGCTGAAGATGGCGATGGGTCCATCAGCAAAGCTGGCTGCTTCTGGTGCTGTTACTACACCCTGCTCAACGAGGACACAGCCAGAAGGCAACCGGAGATAGTGAAAGAACCAGACATCAGGGTTAACTGGATGAAAAAGGACCTGAAATAAAGCAGTAGAAAGGTAAAGGAGAGTTTGTCACCAAATTGGAGAGCTTAGGAAAGAAATTCTGTGCAAGTATGGTACAGATTCATAGGCATTTTCTTAAGTATCCTGTTAGTGTCACCAAAAAAGAAAAAAAAAAAAAAAAGAAGACTGTAAATAGGATATGGCAACAAGAACAAAAATCTGCTTGCACCTAACAGACTACTTGCAGCTTCTATAATGCATCGTGCTCTCTCTCTAACCTCATGGCTGTGCTCGTCTTAGTTTCTCTATCTGCAACACCTTTTCTACCCTCATCTTTACCACTTCCCTCTACCCTAGTTTCCCCTGGATTACTTCTATTGGTCCTTCAGATTTCAGCATAGATGTCCTTTCCTCTGGGATCTCCAGAGACTGGACAAAGTGCTCTGCATAGGCTGAAGTACTTACCATTGAGAGTAGTGATTGGATCTGCCCTATTATAAAGATATGCCATTCAAGGTTAGGGACTGCATCTTCTCGTTGTACCCACAACACTAAGCACAGTATTTGACATATAGAAGGTAGCCAATAAATACTTGTTGCAAGGGTGACTAGTCATACAAATCAGTAAGTAGAAAGTAGCTATCTCTAAGACTTTGTGAAACTAAAACCAAATCCTCTATTGAACATTTTTTATGTGGAAAGAACTGGTTCAAGATTTCTTCAAACATGTAAGGCTTAATTTGGGGTAAAGAATAAAGTTTATTAGGGTTTGAATCTTTGAAGAGCTTAAACATCTGCAGAAAAGTATGGTAGCTACAGAATGTTTTTGTTCAGTGGCCACCTTGTTTATGTCTAAGTTTTTTCTTTCACATCTTTATCTTTGGATTATAGACTCCATGGTTATCATCAAAACGAAAGGGAATGGAAGCTTTGTTACAAAGGAACTGGACTCTTCTCTGGAAATCCTGGTGGCTCAGTAGTTAAGTGCTACAGCTGTTAACTAAAAGGTCAGCAATTCAAATCTTCTGGGTGCTCCTTGGAAACTCTACAGAGCAGTTCTACTCTGTCTATAGGGTTGCTATAGTCTGAATCGACTCAACGACAGTCAGTGTGGACCCCTGTCTATATGATATTTAAATAATGTAAAGGTTTCAGTCTGTTCTGCACAGGACATTTTGATTCGAGAAATACATATCATTATTTCATTGTTTCAATGGCACCTAACATTTGTAACACCTGGTAATGTAGAATCACTTTTGATTGCTTACATTTTTTTTTGTTAATTTGAGGTGTACTCATAAAAATGAAGTCTAGAAATTGCTTGTTCTACTATTCTTCCCACTACTTTTTAATGTTGATTCCATAGCAGTTAATTTTGTCCTTGGCACACATCCTATAGCGTTTTCTTCTTGTTGTTACTCCCAAATGGAAATAACAGGAGACAATTGTTAACAACAGTAACAGCTATGGAATTTTAAACTATTATTTGATCTTTTTTAATAGATAGATTTTATTTTTATGACATATTTCAGGCATATAAAAAGAGAGTAATATTTCATTTCAACTTAAGACATTAAACTAACTTGATATTTTCCTCTTTTAGAATACTTTTTACTTGTTCTTTTTGATGTCTGCCAAAATCATCTGAAAGCACCATTTCATCTAAAAAAAGGCAGATATCTATATAGCTACCAAAATTTTTACTTTCCTATGAAAAGTTTCAAAATAAGATTGCAGTTAAATATAGTCCTTCACAAATATACTCCCTGATTATATGAACCAGGATTAGAAAATGAAAATTTCCATACATTCCAGAATTACCAGAAAGAAGCCACAGTTAATATTTTGTTTTTAGAATCCTTCCATGCTATGAATACAATTATGTTTACAAAGCAGGTAAAGGATAATTTTGACACAACAAAAAGTCATGTGAAAACTAGATCACCAATTGTTTTGAAACTCTGTGTGGGCTTTTGAGTGGATTTTAAGCTTACAAACTATAGTTTTTCATTGTTATTGATGTATTATAAAAATATACCAACTTTTATTGTTTAATTCACATGTTTTATTATTATTTATTGATTCCCCATTAAGCGTCAAGACCTGTCATAGGTGCAGGCAGAAATCAGGTTGTACTGTTCACCCTCTGGTATGACTCTCTTTACACCTGGGTGGTGGTGGGCTTCTTGGTGAAACATTGAACTAAATTGTAGAATCAGTCCTCATCTCTCATGGAGATAACAGTAAGCACTTTATATAATTATTGTCTTAGGCTGGGTTCTCTAGAGAAGCAAAACCAGCAAAAGATGTGTGTATACACATACACACACACACGTATGCATATGTAAAGAGAGAGATTTATCCCTAATAAATGGATCCCATCATTGTAGACTTAAAAGTCCCAGGTTTCTGGGTCAGGCTTCTTCTGACTGATGTAGATGCAGGGGACAAAGAATCCAGGATCAAATGGAAGGCTTCTGGCTCAAAGGCTATGGCAGTGGATGAATCCTAAGACCAGCAAGCAATAAAGCAGGCAGTTGGCTCAAGTCACAAGAACCAGAAACCAAATGATGATGAGCTGGTTGTAGGATCCTGAGCAAGCAAGACAGCTTTGCCAGAATGTCCGTATATATTAGATGCAAGTCACACTCTGGAGGAAACTTCCATTCCACCTGATTTGCCGATAATGACACAATCACTTAACTGCCAAACCACTGAAAATCCTGGTCCAGGCAACTTGGCACACAACTGTGTTGTGAAGACTGAATGTGATAGGAAACATAAAGTGCTCAGAACAGATCATGGCATGTAATAAAAAATAAAAAAACTGTAACTGAAAATTAAAAAATACGTATTTTACGACACTCTTCAGTTGTATGAGGATTTGCAGTTTACTGAACAATTCAGTCTCCTCTTTATGGTTGGGGAGTCTGATTCTCCCATTAAGAAGCTTACTCAAGGTTGTGGCTTACTATAATGTTGGAATGAACAATGGAACCCAAGGTCTCTTGATTTCTACCTGAATGACTGTAGTAGCTGCCAGAAAAATTGTGGGTAGGAAGACAACAAGAAACACTGTCCAAACACATGACAAATACTCACAAAAAGCATACTGCATCAATATGGGACAAAATTATTATCTCAAAGAAAAACATCTGATGGTATAAATGTTTTCAAAAGCTCAAAGTCATATGATGGGATGTCTTTATTCCAGTTAAGCATAGTCTGATTTCTTAACGATATCCCACTAGCTGGTGGTTTACATATGATGTGATTTGTTTGAGTTGAGTCCGTGGAAAAGCACACTCCCTGAAAACAACTCCACCACTGTTTACTGATCAGGTGCATTCTCCTAGCTGCTCAGTAGATTCTGGCCAGGAGAAGTGACAGCAATTTCTAACAGTCCCAAAGCCATCTTCTTAGGTGCAGATATTTGAAAAGCTGCAAGAAGGTTTTCCTTCTTTATGTTCAGCTTCATCTATTTAGACCCAGAAAACATTAAGAAACTATGAAAAACCAGAAAATTCTCAATATATTCCTGTGGACAACCACCAGGGAGTGCCTGAGATGTACCATGTACACACACAAACCTTTAGTCCTATAACCACACAACTTTTTACTGCGCTGTGTAGGGGACAAAGCAGCAATATCCTGTGTGGGCCCCACGAGGAGAATAACTTTCCTTCCTGAAAAGGAGTAAAGTTTTGTTTGGGCTTGCCTCTCCTCACACCTCCAAGGTCGTGAAGGGATCTTGAAAAACATCTTGAGGTACTCTGTTGCTTTTTTTTTGAGATCAGCCTCCCTCATTTCCTGAGAAGCTGCCCACATCTTTAACTGCCTCAGTCACAAACTTGAAGGAAACAGTGGAGTCGTTAGCAAAGCAGGCTGTGGGCCTTCCCCACCCCAAAAATCAAACTGATCACCACCATGTGGATTCTGACTCACGGTGACTCTACAGGACAGAATAGATCTGCCTCATAGTTTCCAACGAGTGGCTGGTAAATTAAAAAACACAGCTGAATGAAAGTCAATGTTAATTCAGACTGAGTAAGGAGCCATTTGATTAAGAATATTGATCCTTGAATTTCAGGACCAAGTCTCTTAACTTTTCCTCTACAAGTAGAAACATAGTTATCCTTTGCCTTTTTTACACTGTAAGAACATAATGTACTACAGTGATTCTTAATGGGGTGGTGGTGCTGGTGATGATTTTGCCCCTCCTGACATTTGCAAGGGTCTGGATACATTTTTGGTTGTCATAACTTGAAGATGCTTGTGGCATCTAGTGAGTAGAGGCCAGGAATGCTGCAAAACATCCTACAGGGTACATGGTAGTTCTGCCTGCAACCAAGATTTATCCAGTCCAAAGTGTAAATAGTTCCATGGTTCAGAAACCCTGCTGTAGGAGCTAACAGCTTAATTGACAGAGCCAGACTGAGTGGACTCCACTTCATAACCAATAACAGTGTGTAAACTCTTTAACCTGTTTCTCTATTCCCCATTTATAAAGTGGTAATAATAACATTCTTACAGAATTTTTATGGATATTAAATGAGTTAATATATACAAAAGTCTTATGACAGTATCTGGTAGATAGTCAGCATCATGTAATATTGATATTTTTGTGTCAAACAGCACAGAATATATATAAGAATCATCAGAACAATGGAATCTGCACGAGTATGCTTTTGTATGAACTTGACCAAAAAAAAAAAAGCTTGAAAGGTAATTCTCAGTATACTGAACCCAAACTGATAAACTGATGCCATTAGCCAATTCCAGATCTTGGTGACTGCGTGTATTACAGAGCAGGACTGTTCCGTGGAGTTTTCTTGTCAGTGATGTTGATAAAAATACATCACCAGGCCTTTCTTCTGGGGGACTGCTGGGTGGGTTCCAACACACGACCTGTAGGTTCAAAATTGCCCTTCACTGTTTGCACTACCCAGGGACCTCAAATATCAGTATATACTGATTTGATGTACATCAGAAGGTGTTTGAATCCACACGATAGTGAATAGTGTGACATATCATTGCTCTCTGCTAGTTTCTTACTGTGAATTTTGCCCTATGGTGTTGAATAGGAAGAAATGTCAGTGCAGTCCTAGTATGTATACTGCCCGTTAAGTTTATGAACTCATCTTCGAAGAAGTTCTACATACCTCATTGCTGAATACTGCTATAATCACCTTCGAAGTACTCCCCTTGGGAAGCTATGCACTGATGCCAGCACCTAGTCTACCCTTTGAAGCAATTTTGGAACTCTTTTCTTAGAATAGTCATTGTATTACTCTTGATGTCCTAAATGTCATCAAAATGCCTTCCTTTCAATATTTCCTTTATCTTTGGGTGAAGAATAAAGTCACTGGGGGCCAGATCAGGTCAGTAGGTAGGGTGTTTCAATACAGTTATTTGTTTCCTGGCTAAAAACTACCTCACAGACAACTATCCAATTAAGTTTGTGAACTTGTCACTTTGCCATTATGCTCAATGGCCATTCCAGAAAGAGTTTCAACATTTCTTGAAAGAGTGGACTAAGTGCAGGCGTTGGTGCATAGCTTCCCAAGGGGAGTACTTTGAAGGTGACTGCAGTGATACTCAGCAGCGAGGTACGTAGCACTTAGAACAATTAAGTTCATGAATTTAATTGTTGGGTCTCTTACATGCTTACGTGGTATTTGAGATTACTTAGTAATCATGTTTTCAAGCTTTTTAAAAGATCAGAGCTACATGAATTTTCCAAGTGAATGTTTAGCTGTGTGATGGAGAAAAAGGAAAGACTAATGGACATGGAAATTAACTACTCTCTTTGCAAGGTTTTTAATGTAGGTATGAAATGCAGGCACTTGACATTTGAGGTAACAAAGATAAAACTCTGAAAGGTCAGAGTCTGATAAAGACCTTGAAAACAAATTATCATGTAATTTATTCTCCATTAATAATAGAGTTAGAAGTGCCAAAAAGGAAACATTTAAGTACACATATATAACAAATTATAGGTATTCAGCAGACAGAAGAGATCTGGAGTGGCTGAACTGACCAGGCTGAATACTATGCCCAGAATATATTTAATCCAGTGGTTTTGAGTTGCATGGGAATCTGAAAATATCTCTACTAAGCTTAGTTAAATAGTCCTTGACCTTGAGGCTCTTGTGTTCTGTGCTGGATAATTCCAGCAGCCAGGGGATGTGCTCTAGCCTTGCCCTATCCTGGATTCTTTCTCTCAGAATGAAAGTTTTAATTAAGAAGATGTTTGACATTAAAGACTGTGACACTCAGAAAGGTAATGTCACAGTTTCTCAGGAGACTGACTTTAAAGTTTCAGTTTCTGGCCAGTTTGTGACTGGTATCCAACTACTCTAAATATTTATGGATATGGCAGAAGATATTTACAGTATTACCGAGATCCTTTTGTGGATGTAGCCGAAGGTAGTTGTAGTATTACCAAGCTCCTCTGTAAAACACTTCTTTGTGTTGCGCACCCACTTCTAAGCCAAAGCTTTGAAGTTGACCTGGTTCTGGTATAGTCTTTCATCAGGAAAGTGAATGAGGTCGTGGAAAGCAAGCTAAGAGTAGTAACTCACCTTTTTAATACCTAGTGTAAGTATAGTCAGGCACTGTGCTAGGTACTTTAGCCATTAAAAGAAAAATTCGCAGAACCCTGTTCATCTTGTAGACAATCCATTCACCCTTCAAAGAAGTCAACTAGCTTTCTTGAGATCACACTCTACTTTCACCTCACTGGCCACCCTAGCCCCAGAGAGGTCTCCACTTGGCAGTTGGAGTGATCCTGTAAAAAGGGAAATCCAATTATGTCACTCCGGGATCAGCATCTTCCAGTGGATCCATGTTGCCTTTAGAGTAAAATCCAAATGACTTTGTATCTTCTTCAGGTTTTAGGGTTCGTTCTCTCTACCTTCCAAGCTCTTCTTTGTCTAAGGTCTTTGTGCTTAACAATATTTTGTGCGTTTAAATGGTCTTCCTACAGCATTTTCCTGACACTGAGAACCTTCTTTCATCTCTCAGGACCCAGTTTAAGTGTCAGCACTGCAGAGAAGACTTTCCTCCTGGGGGACCTAAATAAATGTATCACATCCCAAACCCCATCCACCTGCCAGATACACACTCGGCCTTCATGATCCCTTGTTTTCTTTTCTCTAGAGCACTGATCATAAATAAATATTTATCTCTTTTAGGTTTTTATCATTCATCTCCTCCTCCAAGAGATTAAGGGCTTTGTCATCTTTGCTGCTACATCCCTAGAATGTAGAAAAAGGTGGCTGTTTCCTAATAACAAAATCAAACCCAACCCACTGCGATCAAGTCAATTCTGACTCAGAGCAACCCTATACATGGGGTTGAACTGCTCCACAGAGTTTCCAAGGAGCACCTAGTAGATTTAAATTGCCAGCCTTCTGGTTAACAGCCGTAGCACGTAACTACTACACCACCAGGGTTTCCTATTTCATAGTAAGTACTCAATAAATATTTGTTGATATGGAAAAGAACATAAATTGGGAGTCATGAGACCTGAATTTAATCCAGGCTGTGCTATTGGTTTATTGGTTATGTTGGACAGGTCAACCTTCTGGGTCTCATTTGGTTTGGATCAGATGACCATTATGATCCGGTTCCAGTCCCAAAACACCAACACTGGCTGTTTAGCAAATAACTCTGTTGGCTTTTACATTCAATTTGAAAATCTTACTGTAATTTATAAGTCTAGTGATGTGTAACAGTTATACTTTGAAGGGGTCTTTGAATAATACTTGATCCCCCTTAAATACTTAGTCAACCACACACCTTTAAAGATTTAAACTACATTTACACATTTAATAGACAATGCCAGCCAAAGCCAAGTGCCGTCGAGTCGGATCCTTCAAAAATAATCTGAATTGCTGTCCGAGCTTTTCATATATACAACTACTTCTTGTAGACCTAAAAAGAACATTCATAAAGACAGTAAAACTTAATGCTATATGTAAACATAGCACAGGTTCAACATAAATTCACAAATCTAAACCACTGATTTAAATACATACTTTAAATTAAACAGACTGATTTATTTATTTAGTATGATGAATTTCTCTAAACATCATAAGACAAAATAAAATTCCAGATAATTTCTTTACATACACAATAATTTGGACATACAATTTGCACTCAGTTTTAAATTGAAATATGCTTACCACTACAATGGAAACTATCACACCATGCCCCTCCCCGCACTTGAGAGCTGTGTGTGTGTGTGTGTGTGTGTATTAAGCCAGGTGCTTTAGGGTTCACTCTGCTTCATGGTGATCCCACGTGCTTCAAAGTAGAACTGCGCTATGTAGGATTTTCAACAGCGGATTTTTTGGGGGAAGTAGGTGGCAAGCCTTTTTTTGTGAATTGCTCCTGAATGAACTGGAACCTCCAGCCTTTTGGTTAAGAGCTGAAGTTGTTAACTCTTTGCAGCACCCAGGGACTTAAGCTAAATTCTAGAAATGGTCTGATTAGGAATTCCCATGCCAAGTCCTGTCAGGTCACATTTGATCAAAAAGGTCACATTCCAGAAGCAGCTTCTGTAAATGTTTGGGCTGCCTTCCTCTCTATCAACACAATATGTTTTGACTTTGAAATAATAACTTTTTATTATAATAATAAAAACAAAACAAAACAAAATAAAGCCATTGCCATGAAGTTGATTACAACTCATAGGGACCCTGTAGGAGACAGCAGAACTACCACAGAGTTCCTGGGGAGCGCCGGGTGGATTTGAAGTGTCCGCCTTTCGATTAACAGCCATCACACTTAACTACTGTGCTGCCAGCATAACAGATGATAGAAATATGCCCTCATCGGTGAAATTAATGGTATTTAAGGTATGGGGCTTGTTTAAAACATTTTAGAGCAGTCTCTACCCTTCAACGAAGAACAGTTGAATCCTAATAGTCCTTCACCTTCATCTCTAAATGCTCTTGGGTCCACACATCAGTGTGGAGGATTCTGGTTCCTTAATATTAAACATAAGCAAATTGGAATCCTGCTTCTAGTCTACAATGTTATTGAATTTGGCTCACATGAATTTTTTTTCAGGTCGTAGTAAGGTCAGAACAGAAGTAGAACAGAAATGACAGTTTATCAGCATTTATCAAGTCAGGCAGCTTAAGACCTTTTATGACTGTTTATTAAAAAGATGTGTTTAAAATGTATCTACATGTGTGGCAGCATTTGGGTTGAGTCTTAACCTTCATAATAACGTGATGTCAAACTTGTGGGTGAGTATTTGATTGCTACTGCTATCTACCCAAAGGACCTAATGGTTATTCTTAACCACTTTGACTGAAATAAGTAGGAAACATCTTTTCATGTCTTTCTGCTGCTAGCTCAGATTTACATAATGAGAAGTTCTTTTTGGTACTGTCATGGAATACCATTTATAGTTATGCCAATGAATTTATAACTGTGAAT
Source organism: Heterohyrax brucei (assembly GCA_028571685.1). Taxonomy (NCBI): domain Eukaryota; kingdom Metazoa; phylum Chordata; class Mammalia; order Hyracoidea; family Procaviidae; genus Heterohyrax; species Heterohyrax brucei. Next base: position 139,491,593 of record CM053142.1, on the reverse strand, counting down.
GATGAGGGCTCATAGCCAGGATCTTTAATGTTCTACTCAGGAAAGTCTATAATTGTTATACTGTTGAATTAGATGTTGTACTTCCTTGGGTCTTAAAATGCATAAATGTCCTTTCCATAAAATTTTAAAGACCTTTGAACCTGATAGAATTCTGCACTTTATATTTTATATTCTTAGAATCACATGACACAGTAAAATGATACTAGATTTAATTTTTAACTTCTTTTTGTAACTATTCAAATCAGAACTTCCAAAAGTTATTCTACTCATCACTGACCTTAGGAGAAAACACAAATGAATCATGTGGCAAATTCTTAGCAAAGCTGACTGAAGAAATACCTTTTATACCAAGTGGTAGGTAGGCCACCAATGTGTTATTCTTCATAGAAATGTTTCAGAAGTGTGGGTGCCCTCCAGGACACCAGACATATGAAGTGTTGTTATTGCTGTTAAGGGATGTTTAGTATATTTCTACACACAGCAACCCCGTATGACAGAGGAGAAGAGCTCCATAGGGTTTTCTGCTAGGTGCTTCTTGGAAACTATGGGCCAGGTCTACTGTGACCTGTAGGGTCACTATGAGTCAGAATTGACCCGAAGCCATTGGCTTTGTCTGGCATAGGACAGAGTTGAACTGTCTCACAGTGTTTCCTAGGCTGAAATCACTGTGAGAGCAGACTGTCACTTACTTTCTCTTGCTAAGCAACTGGTGAGTTTGAACTGCCAGCCATTTGGTTAACAACCCAGTGCTTAACCACTGGGCTACCAGAGTTCTTGCCAAATGGAGTAGCCATCTCTTTTTGTGGGGAAAAAAAGTGGAGGAGAGGAACATGTATGTGGAGAGAAGGAGAAAAAGGAGGGGAGTTGTGTGAGCAACAGAGAAGAATTTTCTGCTAGTATTTTTGTTATTCTAGAACAGTAAGTATTTAGCAGAGAATGGGAGTGGAGAAAAGTCACAAGTAAGTCACTTCACATCTTTCACTATAAGGATTCCTTTTAAAAAGGGAGTTTCTTGGCAGACCCCGTGTTTTGCTAGATTTTTCTGTATGAAGCAAATTAACGTGCCAGCGGTGGGTTAACAGGTTACCTATGTTCTCTACATGGACTAGGTAATTTCAAGCCAAAAGCTGAGAAAAATGAGACTCCAGATAAACCAAAAAAAAAAAAACTCCCACTGCTGTCAAGTCGATTCTGACTCAGTGACCCTACAGGACAGAATAGAACTGTTCCGTACAGTTTCCATGGAGCACCTTTAGGATTCGAACTGCCAGTCTGGTTACCAGCAGTAGCTCTTAACCATTATGCCATAAGGATTTCCAGACTCTGATTAGCAGTGTTTTTAATTAGTCTTGTAATAATGAGTTCTTTTAAAATCATCTAATATTTACCAAAACAAAAAATTTCCAAGTTTCCTACCAAGTGCTCTGAAATATAATTTCTTGGGGGTAGAATAAAGGAATCTTCTTTTTAAATAAGTACTGCCCTTATGCTCCCCAATAGTTCAGATAGTTGTTCCTTGAACCATACTTTGAGAAGCTCTCCACAAGAAATGCTGGAAAATTAAAAATAGCTCCTAGCCTCTCCCTAAATTTCACTGATCCGGTGATTTTAGGTTGGAAACCTCTGGAAGGGTGGGTATTGCCTATTCAGTTCAGCTGCTCAGCCTTAGGCACTGCTTCAATAGAAGCTGCAGACTGCTATGACTAAGTTGACCTTTTGTCATATCTCTTTTCCTCTCTGTTTATTGAAGTTGCCATCTTAACTGGCTCCTGAAGTCAAAAGTGCTTTTGTTCTCCGCATGAATGGTTTGATTCACATCACACCAATACAGCTTCAAAGGGAGAAAAGGCTCTTACCTTTGGATAATCTCTTCCTCCCCCTGCAAATACCACAACCCAGCTCAAGGATTTTGAAGGTTTTATGTTTTTAAAAACTCAGTTTCTTCAGATTATTTCTTTTTTTTATCCTGGAGATAGAAATAAGGGCAAAAGAGTTAATAACACCCCTTCACAGTATTTTTAGCAAAGATGATTTCCCCAACGTACTGTTGTACTGAAGACAGTGATTGACAAATTAGGAGTTTTAAAAAGCATAGATTACTGTCCCTCCTGTACCCAGGAAACTCTGATGGCCTTAGTAGTTAAGTGTCCTGGCTGTTAACCAAAAGATCAGCAGTTTGAATCTACCCAAGTGATTCTTGGAAACCCTATAGGGTAGTTCTACTGAGTTGAAATTAACTTGATGGCAAAGGTCTTTTTTTTTTTTTTTTAACTGGGGCCCCTTTAGAAAGTCTGATTTAAAAGGTATAGGATGGAGCCTGGAAATTTGTATTTTGCATCAAATAATTAGCCAGGTCTGTGAGTTAACATGTTAGTGAGTGAATTCCAACCAGGTGACTTGTCCAAGGTCAGACGAGCAAGAAGTGGCAAATTCTAAAAGAAGACCAGCTTTCTCCAGGATCTTATGCTGTGGGGATGATGGAAATGAAAAGAAAGGAGGCCAAGATAGTTGGAGCTACTTGCCATTTGTTGAACCTCATGTTCTTCTGGTCACCTCTCTTCCTACCTCTTCTGTCCACACCGTGTTTCAGCTACCCCTGTCTCATGATCACACTAGATTAGCTTTGTCTTCTTGTTTTTGTACATGCTGCTCTTTCCTTTTGTGTCCAAACCACTTCTTGTCTCCCTGGTGAACTTCAAGATGTCATTTGAATATCAGCTCCTTTGTGAAGCTTCCTGAACACCTTGAGCTGAACAAATCCTTCCTGTCTCTATATCCAGCTAGATTTTTGCACATGCGAGTACTATGGTGCTATGAAACCATTGTGCATTCTATTCTCCATAATTTATTAAAAATAATTCCACGTAGGCAGTGTGATACTTAGAATTTAATAATGAACTCTGCATCCTAGGGGTAGTCAGATAAAATAATCAAGAACTACCTCAAGATGTGATGAATTGGCATTTCAAAGCTGTAGTCTACACTCCAGGAGGATTTTCACAGCATAATCACTTACTTATTATCTAACTCAAGATCAAAGGCATAGTAGGGATATTTTTCATGAGTGAGACCAAGTGATACTTCAGATGAATGAATTATCTAGGAAAAGGATGCAAATACCTCCATCTTTCCGTGAATGGGGTATAAGAACCTGGTGAACCCGGCAAACCCAGCAGCCCCAAATTCCTTAGGAATGTGCTCAAGGGCCAGGACTCCTTTCAGTCCTGTGTTCCCCTACTTAACAGTGGGAGCCTAGACTGTGAAGTTAGCAGAAACCTGCTATTGCAATGCCACTGCCTCTGTCACCACAGGATTTTTCATGCAAGATAATGTCCTGAGTCTGTGAAGGACAGTAAGCTGGGATGTCACTCATCCTACAGAAGCAGGTCATATGACAGTGCACTTGTTTGATTGCTTTGCCTCCTTGCTAATAAATATGTTTTTCAGAATTTAGTCTGAGGCTTGCTTTTTACTGTAAGATGCACACAGTGGTGAGATTGTATGAATGTGATCAGTAGGTCTCACTTACTACTGGTCTAAGAATTTTGGTAGAAGGCACTTGAAACAACAAAAGGGAACCTGACAAGTCTGGGTGACCAAATTGGCCTGGGGCAATCATCTTACATGTATTTGTCTTCCTATAGGTGGCAGTGGAGCCCTGGTAGTGTCGTAGGTACAATGTCGGCTGCTAACCAAAAGGTTGGCAGTTCAAGTCCACCAGCTACTCTATGGCATACTATGAGGCAGTTCTACCCTGTCGTATAATGGGGTTGTTATGAGTCAGCACCGACTTGACAGCACCGAACAACAATATAGCTGGTAATAGGCATAGTTCCTGAAACAATAATCAATATTTTTTATATTTAACTCATTAAACGATATATATGTTGTTTTTGTTAGATGCTGTTGAGCCAGTTCCAACTTGTAGCTACCCCATGCACAACAGCATGAAACACTGCTTTGGTCTTGTGCCATGCTCACAATCCTTTTTATGCTTAAGTCTGTTGTTGCAGTCTCCGTGTCCATCTTGTTAAGGGCCTTTTTTGCTTAACCCTCTACTTTACCAAACACGATGTTGTTCTCCAGGGACTGATCTTTCCTGAAAACATGTCCAAAGTATGTAAGATACAATCTCACCATCTTTGCTTCTGAGGAGCACTCTGGACAAATCTGTATGTTCTTTTAGCAGTCCACGGTACATTCAGCATTCTTCTCCAACACTATAATTCAAAGGTGTCAATTCTTCTTTGGCTTTCCTTATTCATTGTCCAGCTTTCACATGCATATGACATAATCGAAAATACCATGGTGTGGGTCAGGCACACCTTAGTCTTTAAGGTGACATCTTTACTTTTTAACACTCTAAAGAGCATTGATAAGGAGAATGAATTTTCCCAATGCAATGCATCTTTTGATTTCTTGACTGCTGCTTCCATGGGTGTTGATGGTGGAACCAAGTAAAACGAAATCCTTTCTCCATTTATGATGATGTTGCTTACTGATCCAGTTGTGAGGATTTTTGTGAATTTCTGGTAGTTCCCTGTCAATATACTGTTGCAGTTTCTTTTGAGTAATCTTTCACAGAATTTTCCTTGTGTGACACTGTTTGGTAATTTCTGCCCCCAGCTGGATCACCTTTCTTGCGAATAGGCATAAATAGAATATGGATCTCTTTCAGTTAGTTGGCCAGATAACTCTCTTCCAACTGTCTTGGCATAGATGGTGAGCATTTTTAGTGCTGAATCTGTTTGTTGAAACATCTCGGTTGATGTTCCATCAGTTCTTGGAACCTTGTTTCTTGCCAGTGCCTTCAATGCAGCTTTGACTTCTTCCTTCAGTGCCATTGGTTCCTGTTCATGCTACCTCTTGAGATGGTTGAACACCAACTAATTCTTTCTGGTATAATGATTCTGTGTTCTACTCTGTAACACACGAGATCATCATGAATCAGATTTTTATTTTTTTGGTGGTGGGATAAGTTGATTCATATGCACATTAATATTTGAGAAACCCTGCTCTGGGTGAGAGAATGATCTATTCACTTCTGCCACCACCTGCTAAAGCACATGCATGCCAAGGGTCAGCTGTGTTTGTTCTCACATCATCATATCCAGTTGTAATCATGATTATGTAAACATTGTATAACTGATGAATTATGACTGCACAGAGTTGTTTCTACGAAAACAAAATTGTTTCAAAAGACAATAAAAAACAGCCAAGATTAGACTCAGTGGCAAGAGGCTGAAAGTATTCCCACTGAACAAGACAAGGGTGATCTTTATCCCCAACCTTAATATTATAGTGGCAGTCCTAACTAAAGTGATAAGGCAAGATGGGGAAATAAAAGGCCTCCAGCTTGTAAAGAAGAGGTAAAAATATCCCTGTTTGAACACAGCACGTCCTACTCATAGAAAATCCCAGATATTCTATAAGAATTACTAGTTCAAAAAGGATTTAGTAAAGTAGTGTGGTACAAGATTGTTGTTGTTTGGTACCCTCTAGTTGTTTCTGACTCACAGTAGCTCTACATACAACAAAATGAGACACTTGAGAGTTATACTCCATCCACACAGCCATTGCTGTGTTTAAGCCCATTGTTGCAGCCACTGTATCAATCCATCTCATTGAGGGTCTTCCTCTTTTTAGTTGGCCCTCTATGTCACTAAGCATGATGTCTTTCTCAAGGGACTGGTCCCTCTTGATAACATATCCAAAGTATGAGAGATAAAATCTTACCATCCTGTATTCTAAAGTGTGTTCTAGCTGTATTTTTTCCAAGACAGATTTGCTTATTCTTCTGTAATCCATGTTATATTCAATGTTTTTCATCAAAACAATAATTCAAGATTTCAGTTCTTCTTCAGGTTTACTTATCTGTTGTCCAGCTTTCTCATGCATATGAGGCAACTGAAAATGCCATGGCTTGGGTCAGGGGCACCTTAGTCCTCAAAGTGATGTCTTTGCTTTTTAACACTTGGGAAAGAGGTCTTTTGCAGCACTTTGTACGATACATCATTTGATTTCTTGACTGCTGTTGCCATGGATGTTGATTGTGGAGCTGTGACAACTTCAATATTTCCTCCGTCTATCATGAAGTTGTTTATTGGACTAATTGTAAGGATTTTTGTTTTCTTTCTGTTGAGGTATAATCCATACTGAAGTCTATAGTCCTTGATCTTCATTAGTAAGTACTTCAAGTCCTCTTTGCTTTCAGCAAGTAAGGTTGTGTCATCTTCACACCACAGGTTGTTAAAAAGTCTTCCTTCAGTTTTGATGCCCCATTCTTCATACAGTCTAGCTTCTCAAATTGTTTGTTCAGCATATAGATTTAATAAGTATTGTGAAAGGATATAACCCTAACAGAAATCTTTTCTGACTTTAAGTCAAGCAGCATCCCTTTGTTCTGTTTCCACGACTGTCTCTTGATCTATGTACAGATTCCTCATGAGCACAACTAAGTGTTCCGGAATTCTTCACAGTGTTATCAATAATTTGTTATGGTTCACAAAGTCAAATGCCTTTGTATAGTCAATGAAACACAGGTAAACATCCTTCTTGTGTTCTCTCCTTTCAGCCAAGATCCGTCTGACACCAGCAGGGATAACCCTGGTTCCCCATCCTCTCTTTTGATGTACTGGTACAACAACTTCTGAATGATCTTCAGTAAAATTTTATTTGTTTATGATATTAATGTTATTGTTTGGTAGTTTCTGTATTCTGTTGGGTTATCTGTCTTTGAAGTGGGCACAAATATGGATCTCTTTTATTCTAGTCAGTTGCCAGGTAACTGTCTTCCATATTTCTTGGCATAGATCAATGAGTGCTTCCAGCATTGCATCTGTTTGTTGAAATATCTCAGCAGGAATTCCATCAATTTCTGGAGTAATGTTTCTCACCAATGTCTTCAGTGCTGCTTGAATTCTTCCTTCAGTATTGTTGGTTCCTGGTCATACAAGGTCTGTGAATTATGTTCACAAACTCATCCTAGAAAAAGTGCTACATACCTCATCACTGAATATCAACAGAGTCACCTTCGAAGTCCTCCCCTTGGGAAGTTGTACACTGATGCCAGCTCCTAGTCCACCTTCAAAGCAATTTGGGAACTCTTTTTTCTGGAATGTCCATCAGAGCTGTCATTGTATGAGAGCTAACAATTAAGGTTGTGAACTCATCCTAGAAAAAGTGCTTTACAGGGTGGACTAGGCACAGGCATCAGTGAATAGCTTCCCAAGGGGTATACTTTGAAGGTGACCACAGTGATATTCAGCAGTGAGGTTTGTGGCACTTTTTCTAGGATGAGTTCGTGAACTTGATAGTCCAGCCTCCTATGTTACCTCCTGAAACTGCTGAATGTCAACTAATTGATAGAATGGCTCTGTACTCTTTCTTCTGCTACTTCCTGAATTGTTTTCCGCTCAAATATTTCACCCAAAGAATCCTTCAATATTTCAGCTTGAGGCATGAATTTTTTTCCTCAGTACTTTCAGCTTGAAAAATACTGAATGTGTTCCTCCCATTTAGTTTTCTAACTCCAGGTCTTTACACATTTCATTGTAATATTTTACTTTGTCTTCTCAAGCTGCCCTTTGAAATCTTCTGTTATGCTCTTTTACTTCATCGATTGTTCCATTTGCTTTAGCTACTCTCTGTTCAAGAGCAAATTTCAGGATCTCTTTTGACATCTATTTTGGTCTTTCTTTTTGAGGTAGAAGGTTAACATACAAATGTCAGTCAGATTCCTCTGCACTCATCAAGACATCTCCAAAAACGAAATCAAGAAAACAATAATAACATTTACAATAGACCCCTCCCCCAATAAGATATGTGAGAATAAACCTAAGGATGTAAAAAACTCATACAAAGAAAACATCAAAAGTATACTGCAAGAAGCCAGAAGAGGCCTGCATAAATGACAAAAATATATCATGATTTTGGATAGGAAGGCTTAACATTATAAAAATGGTAGTACTACTTGAAGTGGTCTACAAATAGAATACAATCCTGATCCAAATTCAAGTAACACTCTTTAATGAGATAGAAAAACTAATCACCAATTTTATATGGAAAGGAAAGAAGTTCTCATCTGAGAACCGACTGTATGTCCACAGTAGTCTGAACAGTCTAATACTGGTACAACAACAGACACATTGACCTAAGAAAGAGAATTGAGAACGCAGAAATAAGTCCATCTACCTACTGATAGTTAATCTGCAACAAAGTGTTGAAATCCATTAAATGGGGATGAGATAGTCTCTTTAACAAATGGTGATGGCAAAACTGGTTACCAATTTTCAGAAAAATGAAACAGGATTCGTGTCACACCATGCAACAAAACTAACTCAAGAAGGATTAAAGATATAAATGTAAAACCTAAAACCATAAAGATCATACAAGAAGAATAGGAGCAAATCTAGGGTTCCTAATTTATTACATAAATGAACCCTCAAACATAGCTAAAAAAAGTACAAACAGCAGAAGATAAACTAGATAACTAGAGCTTCCTGAAAATTAATTACTTATGCTCATCAAGAGTTTTCCAAAAGAGTAAAAAGAGAATCCACAGACTGGGAAAATGTTTTTATTATGTCCGACAAGGATGTAGTCTCTAGAATTTATAGAAAACTCCCAACAACTCAACAATAGAAAGACAAACTAGTTAAAAAATGGGCAAGAGGCATGAAAAAATACTTCAGCAAGGAAGATATCCAGGTAGCCAACAAATACACGACGAGATGCTCATGATCATTAGCTGTTAAACAGACAAACTAAAACTATACCCATTGCTATCAAGTCAATTGTGACTCATAGCAACCCTGTAAGAGAGAATGGACTACTCCACAGGGTTTCTGAGGAGTCGTTGTTGGATTTGAACTGCTGACCTTTTGGTTATCAGCTGAGCTCTTGACCACTGCAGCAGCAGAGCTCAAACCAAACCTACTGCTGTCCATTCTGGGCCATAACAACTCTATAGGACAGAGTAGAACTGAACCACAGATTCTATAAATCAAAACTACAATGAGATACCATTGCATACCTATAATAATGGCACTAATAAACAAAATAACAGAAAACAACAAATGCCAGAGAAGCAGGCTGTGGAGAGATTAAAATGTTCACACACTGCTAGTGGAAATGTAAAACAATACAACCACTGTGGAGTGAGATATGGTATAACTTCTTCAAAAAGCTAGAAATTAAAAAACAACCACCACCACCAAAATAAAGCAACAACGATCCAGCACTCCCACTGCTGGATAGATATCCTGGGGAAATGAGAGCAGTGACATAAATGGAGACACGCATACTCCGATTCATTACAGTCAGAAATGGAAACAGCCTATGTGCTGTTGGATGAATGGCTAAGCAAACTATGGAATGCTATACACACAAAGTTAAAGAATAGCAATGAATCTGTGAAGCATTTCACAACATGGATGAACCTGGAGGATATTACACTGAGTGAAATAAGTCAATCACGAAAGGATAAATATTGTATGATACTATTTAGAGTTTCATACAGACAGAAACATTCCTTGATGCTTATCAGGGATGGTGCAGGGGAGGGAAAAATCACTAAATAGGTAGTAGACACATACTAACTTTAGTGAAGGGAGTGATAATATACACTATGAGGAAAATCAGCTTAACATATTCTGTGTGAAGGAAGACACTGAGTGGTAAGCAAGGGTAAAAGGCAACAGTGGGGAATAGTAATACATATGTAACCCTTCAACAGCAGTAGTAAACAGTAATGTATGAGTGGATACATGGGGAGATACGTAAGCTGAACAGATATAGAAGGCAGATATGGAAGTATACTCATGTACACATGTGTGTGTACCTGCTGCAAATACACTCCTGTATACAGTAGTATGCACAAGCAGCACAGGCATGAAAACTCTTCAGCCATAACCATACATCTCTTGGGACTGAGCTACTGGGCTTGAGGGTTAGAGACCATAGTCTTTGGGGACATCTAGGTCAACTGGCATAATCCATATAGACAAGGTTCTGTATCCTCCCTTGATGAGTCAGAACTGTGGTTTTAAAAGCCTGTGAGCAGACACCTAAGATACAACAATTGGTGTCTTAATCAACTGGTGCATCTTTAACAGAAATACCACAAGTGGATGGCTTTGAAAAGAGAAATTCTGTCACAGTCTAGTAAGCTAAAGGTCCAAATTCAGGGTGTCATCTCCTGGGGAAGGCTTTCCCTGCTGGCTCTGGAGGAAGGTCTTTGTGGTCAGTTTTCCCCTGGACAGTAAGCTTCTGAGGCACAAGGACCTCAGTCCTTTCTAAAGGACATGCTCAGCTCCTGGCACTGCTTTCTTCCTTGATGGTATGAGGTCTCCAAATCTCTCTGCTAGATTCTTTCTTTTAATCTCAAGAGATTGCTTCAAGACACATGCAGTCTTATACATTGATTCTTGCTCCACCAAAACAACTACTGCCCATCCACCCTCATTAACATCACAGAGGCAGGATTTACAACATGGAAGAACATCACACAATACCAGGAATCATAGCCCAGCGAAACTACCCCACACAGTTTTTGGGGAATCCAATTCAGTTCTTGACAATTGGCTTCTACCAGACCAGGGCAAAGAAGAGTTAAGAAAATTAAGGACTCAAACAATTAGTCCTAAGGTCTAATGGACCACAGGAACCATGGCCTCCACTAGCCTGAGACCAGAAGAACTAGATGGTACCTGGCTACCACGATCTGCTTCTCTGATCAGGACCATGATGCTGGGTCATGGACAGAGTGGGAGCAAAATATAGAACAAAATTCAAACTCGTAGGTAAGACCAGCATTAATGGTCTGATTGAGACTGGTAGAACCACTGAGATTATGGCCCTTAGACACCTTTCACATCCAGAGATCACATTGTAACCATTTAATAGATAGATCTAAATGAGCAATAACATCATTGAGGAATGTGCACTTGTATTTACCATTTAACTGTACATCAACAATCAACTAGATGAGACCTAATGTATATGACCAAAAGCAAAGTTTAGAAGAATGATAGGGGAAGGAAAGCTGGGCAGATGGACACAGAGAACCCAGAAAGGAAGTGCGGAGAGTGCTGATGCTTTCAAGGATTTGCAGTCAATGTCACAAAACAAAACTCAGTGCTCTTCAATTGATTCCAACTCTTAGTGACCCTATGGGTAAAAGAGCCCCACAGACTGGCTGGTGGATTTGAACTATCAGCCTTTAGGTTAGCAGCTATACTCTTAACTACTGTGCCACCAGAGCTCTGTCATGAAAAAAGTTACGTATAAATTGTTGAAAGGGAAACAAATTTGCTGTGTAAATTTACACCTAAACAGCATTAAAATGTTAAAAAAAAAAAAAAATAGTAAAATGAGTAGTATAAACCTGCCTGCCCAAAGGTGTGTGTGAGCAACTGAAAAACTGGGGAATAAAACCCATGAAGTTCTAGGTTGAGTTGGCAGTCATCTTGTTTTACAAGTGTCTTTAAATTGCTGTGCCACTTCAAAAAGTCTAAAACAGTAAATTATGCACCCTGAGTTCTGGGTGTGATTTATGCAAGAGGGATTATTTGGAACAATCGGGGGATTCATAGCCAAAGAAAAGACCTTCCATCAATTGATAAACACATATTTTAAGTGAAAATATTGTTATTGTTTCTAGTTACCATGGAGACAACTCTGACTCATGGTAACCTTGTCACCACACAGCAAAATGCTGCCTGATTCTGTGCAATCTTCACAGTCACTGGGATGCTCAAGCCTGTTGTTGCAGTCCCTATTTTTTGAGAGCCTTTCAACCTAATGAACTTATCTTCCAGCAATATGTGCATATATCACTAGATCCCTATTATGATCCATGGGATTTTTATTGGCTAATTTTCAAAAGCGGATTGCCAGTCTTTTTTTCCCCAGTTTATTTTAGTCTGGAAGCTCTGCTGAAACCTATCACCACAGGTCATCCTGCTGGTGTTTGAAATACCAGGAGCACGGCTTCCAGCATCATAGCAGTGTGCAAGTCATCACAGTGGGACAGAGTGACCGAAGGGTGGGAGAAGGTAAAATACAAAAGGTTTTTAAACGTATCTTTTTATGATGCCCTACCTTAATTGTTTTTGTTTTCTTTTTTCTTTCTTTTTTTTTTGATGAATTCACTAACTGCTGGCTGGATTACATTGGAAAAGAAGGGTTCTACTGTTAACGCTCAACTAACACTGAGTTGGTAAATCCATCAGCTTTTCTCCTTTGTCTCCTCATGGTTGAACTGGTCTTGCTCCATCAGAGTAATTCCTGGATTTTTAGATTTCACTGACAGGGAAAATTTTAGAAGAAAGGTTAACCCTCATAGTTTGCAGGTATAGTATGTGTGAATTGTGTACTCGTTACAATGTATTTGAGACTCCAGATTAATGTTTGTGGCACTTTCACAATGATTGAGGAATATGTGCAGAATGGCAAACAATTCAAATTTCCTGATGTGCGGGTTCCCAGCTGACGTCACGCAATGCAGTGTCCTGCCTTCTTGTTTTAGCTCTCGTACTGTAAACAAGTGTCCTTTTTACAGCCTTTTAGTGCCACATTTAGTGTTTTTTGTTGGTAATCTCACTGTTAATAGTGGCCCTCAAGTGTTGTCTGCAGTTCCTAGCTCAAGACGGCTGTGATGTGCTTATAAGGAAAATGTGTTAAGTCAGGTAAGCTTTGTCCACACACGAGCTCTAGTGCTGTTGGCTTTGAGTTCAATGTTAATGAGTCAATAATAGGGGGTAACCATAAAAAAAAAAAAATGCCGATCTGTATATAAGGCCTATGTGGAAGGTGCCAAAGTTCCAACTATTTAAAAAACAAACAACCAACCAACAAACAAAAAGCCAGAGCATTGCTGTTCATTCAGTTCAGACCAGTAGTGACCCCACAGGACAGGGTAGAACTGTCCCACAAGATTTCAAAACTGTGCCTGGTGGAAGTGAACTGCCAACCTTTTGGTGAGCAGCAGCAGCTCTTAAGCACTACACCAGCAGGTCTGCAAAGTAACAACTATATAGTATGTAATAAAGCTAGTGAAAAGATTGAAAAATGGCCAAATGTGTGAATTAATGAAGTAATAACTGATACGTGTCATGGATACCACTGTTGTACAGCTGAAAGTCAAAGAAGTTTATAGCAATTTTATCCACGGTCATGAAAATGTTAAATCCTTCTAGCTTAGCATTTTATTATAAAAAAATACTGCATAAATTTAATTGTTCGTAAGTGGTATATAGCAAATAAAATACCTTAAAGAGAAACACACATACACCATGATTATGTATTAATCAGCTGACAAAAATGTTGAGACCAGGGGTTTCAAGGACCCTAACCACACATTTCCCCTTGGGGCAATTGATTAGTATTTTCTAATTTAGTGTTCTCCAAGATGTTACAGAACACAACTACTGCAAATAATGACAATTGACTGTCATTTTGAGGAACTCAGAGTCGTCTACTATTTATTAAAAGAATTAAGAAAAAACCAAACTACCATATTCTACCAATGATTCAAGAGCGAGAACAAAGCAAAACAAAACAAAACAAAAAACATTAAAAAGAACACAATCTCAGGAAGAAGTCTTGAAATGCAATCAAATTAGCTTGATGAAAACTGGTGAGTTTTCTTCATTTCAGCTTATATGAAATGCCCCAAACTTCATGGACCAGCATGGATCTGCCAACAGACTTTTGGGAACTGCTCTTCCACATGGTACTGAAGAAGGATAAACGCATCAGTTTGCTCAGTTCACTCTTTTCTAGATTGGAAACCCTGGTGGTGTAGTGGTTAAGAACTATAGCTGCTACTCAAAAGGTCAGCAGTTTCAATCCCCCAGGCCGTCTTTGGAAACCCTAGGGGTAGTTCTATTGTCCTACAGGGTCACTGTGAGTCAGAGTTGACTTCACGGACTCTACCTTGATGTCCCCTCTTGACACACTTAAGCATGTTCTTCTTTGAGCTATATATAAAAAAATTTCATTTTCTGACTTATAGTGACTGTATAGGATAGTGTAAAACTGCTCTGTAGGGTTTCCAAGACTAAATCATTATGGAAGCAGAATGCTACATCTTTTTCCTGGGCAGCAGCTGGTGGATTCAAGCTACCTACCTTTCGGTCAGCAGCCAACCCCTTAACCATTGCCCCACCAGGCCTTCTTTTTGTGCTATAGAGACTTCTATTAGCACTTGTGTCCCTCTGGTATAACTACTAATTATCTGTCTTCCTTTCTGGATTGTGTATGGGGTTGTCCTCATTACGTATCCCTTATAACAGTGCCTGATACACAGTGGTCAGACAATAAATATTTGTGGGACAACTGTATACTTCACTTGCATAGATGTTAAAGGGAAACTGGAACTTATCACAAGAAATGAACCATTCTCATCTTCTAAGCTTCCAGCTGAATATTTTCTGCTGAATTATCAATAATATAATATTGCCAGTAATTGAGCATTGTAGAATCGCCCATAGTTTGCTGTCATTTTTATTCTACATTATGCAATTAGTATTGATTTTGAGACTAAGAAAACTTCAGGGTAATAAAAACATTAACTGTTTTATTACTTTGTATTTTCATTAAACAATAACTTTTGTAGGAAAGCTCTGTTTTTATACTCATATGGCAAAAGAAAATATTGTATTGGTTCCAATCAGTCCAAGAGATAAAATATTAAAAGTACATAACTATATTCTTTCCATTTGCAGAACTAACAAGAAATGAACAACTATGGAGATATGGAAGCACTCTTACTTTTGAAAATAAAACATAAAAGGAATAATTAACATTTTAAGTAGATTCTTAGAAAAGCAGTTCCCTCCTGTATTTGAAATTATGTAGTTATCTTTTGTCTTTTTATTAAACACACCAATCATTAAAGTGCTGACCCAAACCACCCGCTGTCATTGAGTCGGGTCTGACTGATTGTGACCCTAGAGGTCAGGGTAGAACTGCCCCATAGAGTTGTCAAGGAGCATCTGGCAGATTTGAACTGCTGACCTTTCAGTTAGCAGATGTGACACTTAACCTGCTCTGCCACCAGAACCTATGTTTGTTGTAATCAGTTGTGATGCCCTTGTGCTGATGTCCTATGTATAAATTTGAATTCAGAACTACATATATGGATCTGTTCAGAAAGAGGATAATACACTCAGGACTGATTCTCTCATTACCCCTTTGTTTATCTTCTGCAGTTAAATAAAATCAGATTCAGATCATTTATTAACATTTTAATCTTGTTCATATTCCTGTTAACCTGTCAGCTAACATACTGTCTTTCATACGTGAAAATGACCTTTGTGGTTCATTTTGAATCAAATGTGAGAGTTAAGTTGTTTTCTTCTGTTGCTGTACTGTCCACTCATTCTTGCATTTGATTTCCTTTGTGACCGTTGGAATGAAAGTAGCTACTGGGTGAATGGCTCAGCTACGGTCAGGAAGTGTAACAGTGCTGACTGTCCTCATGGGGGCTGAAATCTAGCTAGAGGCCTCTTTGGGGCTATGCTTTCACCATTCTGGCTAATGCATTAGTTAGATTCATTAGTATAGCTTACTGCTTTGAACAATAGAAATTTTTTTCCCACGAATATACTTAGTGCTAGAAATAAATTTTTGGCATCTAAATACTCTTCATTTTATTTCAAACTTAGAATGTGTTGTTTGATGCTTTGGTTTTAATTCACAGTTATCAGTCTTTAGATTAAGAAAATAATCCTGAACATGCAATGCCTGATTTGTTGTTCTTTCTCTTCAAAGTCTTTTAAAACTCACGTCTTCTCATGCAGGAAACAGGGATCCTTCACACTTAGAATATTTGGAAGGGATGAGGGTATTGTTTCTGCTGCAGATGAGACTTTTGGTACGGGAATAGGATTTAGTGACTTAAGCTGCCATGATGTGGGGTACGGGTATAGAACAAAAGTTGAGTAAGGAGCAGGTTTGTTGCAGAAGTGCTAAGGACATATCCACCAGGTAAACTAGTCAGGAAGGACCTATGTCTTCAGGAAAGGGCTGATGGGACCAGGAAAAGGGATCAAATTACACTTGGAGTTGCAACTGTTTAAAAAATTAAAAATTCTGCGTATTGAAGTCACAAAATTATATAATTCTGTTGCAGCTTTAATTTCCCTGAAAATAGAGTATTTTATTTTTTAATTTAATGTTTAGGATAAGCAACAACTTACAGAGTGAAGTTTATCAGTGATAAGAGAATTGCACTATCTACTTGAATTATTTGTTTATTCAACACTTACTATATACCAGGCATTGTGCTTGGTGCTGGGAACGTAAGAAAGGAACAGACAAAATACCTACCCCATGTGTTTGTCAGAGTGTGGGGGAGTTGGGTGTGGCTGTTTCTGACAGAAAAACAAACATACAAATAAATAAAAAATATTTCTGTAATTACAGCTTGTGATTATTCCTGGTAAGAAAATAAAAATCAGTAGAGGACTTAGAGGTCTGCATTGACATTATCACAAATCTTTCTTGACACCCCAGGACAAGATCGGGACCTGGGGAATCAGTGCTTTTTTTAAGATAATGGAAAGAAGGTACCACACTGTTTGTCTGGTTGCAACCGCTTAGATTGATGTCTAGAAGGCAAGCAGAACTTTCAAGATGTTCTTCCTTTGTCATCCACTAAGGAAGCAGATATGAATTTTTAAACCATTCCTTATCTCTTGAAGTTTTTCCCAATAATTATCTCAGGTGGCCCAAGAGTAAAGTTCTGTCAGTGTTCTTGCTACAGCCAGTGGACTACTCAGCTGTCACCTTAATGACTTTATGCACTGCGAAGTTTAATGGAAAATGTGCCACTTCGTTGAAACCAAACAAACCTGAAAATGGGATATAGAAAATTACACTGTTACTATGGTGATGGCATCTCTGTGGCAGCTGAAGAAAATCATTTAATAAAAATATAAAGCTCTAGCAAGTGCTGGACAGCTTTATGGAAATGTAATGAACTGAAGTCGTATATCAAAAAGCACTAACACTCATTTTGCATTTATGGCATTCAGCGTAATTATAATGCAGATGAGGGCAAAATGACCTATCAGTGTTAACCGCACACATAGTTTCGCATCTGATGTATCAGCAGAGTCTTTGCAGTTTTTCATGTTAGATACAATTGTGAGAAGAAACATCTGATATTTTCTAGACCTGTGTCTATTCTGGCCATCTTTTCTGGGCCAGTAAGGTAAAACAAAAACCATACCCATTTGCTTGCAAATCCAGATAAGGTATCATGAGAAATGAGCAAACCTATGTCCTTGGATATGAATTTAACAAGGCAAGTGCTGATAACATTGTTAGCCTGGTACTGTCGCTGCTCAGCTTGATCGAAAACATAATTGTATGTTGTGCTGTGTGCCTCAGTTTGTGTGGAAATTACTGATTTTCCTCATGAGACATATCCTTTGTATTTTTTCAGACACCTCTCTAAGAAGCTGAGCTTGGGGATGTTTCAATAATATGCCCTATGTATAAAAAGCTTTTTAATCTGTAGGGAGCATTTTATCCCTCAAAGAAGCTGTTTTCTCCTCTGCAGCTGCTCCAGATCCCCTGCAGAAGAAGGCCAAAAGGGACAGGGTGTTTCTGGGCACAATGAGGAGGGATTTCCAAGCGAGGAAATTGAAGGTTACTGTGCATATTTTTTACCATGTGATTCAAGCAACTGCTTTAAGATAATCTCTGGAGATACACTGCTTATTCATAAAATCACCAAATAGTCAAGTGAAACAATCAATTATCATATTCTTAAAATGCAAAACCACAAAATTGACTGATAGTTTTCATTGAGACAGCCAATGAGCTAAAGCAAAGCCATCCATCTAGGAGCTCTATGTAGTCAAAACAACTAGACATTATTTTTATTTTTTGTGGTTTACCCTTATAGGTGGCTTTAAAGACACTCATGTTCCAGTTCTGTGATTCTCACGCTGGAAGAACTCCTGATTACTCTGGCCCAGGTTCTTAAAACTGTTCACACACACACACACACACACACTGTACACACACACACACACACTGTACAAACACACACACACACACACTGTGTTTCAGCACTAGTTTCTTCTCTTTCTGTTTCTCTAAGAACAGCACTAAGTGCATATTGCTGACTTCTTGTTAGGATCCTACCAGATCTTGCGCTTGTTGGAAGGGATCTGTTGCTGCAAAGACCAGAAAGAAGCACTTCAAGAAGAAAGGAGCAGCTCATCTGATTTGAGCAGGCATTCTTCAGCAAAAGTGTTGGTTTGGCAGGACACAAATAGAGAAAGATAAAGCACCAGAATAAAGTGACTGTAAAATGTTCTCCCTCGCCCCTTCTACTACGATGTAAAATTTGAGGTGGGAAGTGATGGTAGATGAGGCCATACAGATAGATAAGGATAGTCGGATAGAAGACATTATATGGATATATGGATATATATAGATATCCATTTATAGATAGAAGACATTATAAATACCAGGATCATCTCATTTAATCTTCACAAGCTTTTAGACAGATGTTATCCACATTTTTCAGAAGGTAAACAGGTAGTAGGGTAAGAAACTTGCCCGTGGTCACATAAGAAGTAAGAGGGGATGTGGAATGGAGCTCTGGACACAGCAGGTGAGGGAGCAGAGGGCAGAGTTAAAGATTCCACTTGACGGTCCTTCTGAATGGAGGGCCCCCTGGGAGCGTGGCCCCCTAGATGCTCTAACCCCAAACTGCACCCAGCACTGGTGCCAGCTCTGCAGACAAGGACTGACCTGGACCATACAAAACATAGAGTGATACGGGAGATGGAAGAACTTTCAAAAACACATGAGGGGTTGTCTTAGACACACTTTGCTGGAGCTGAGTTGGTTGGGTGAGGAGGGCCTGACTTTGGTCAAAAGGTCTCCGGAAGTTCTGAACAAAAGGGGAAGTATGCTTTCATGTGGGGGAAAGTGGAGAAAGGCAGCTAGAGTAGAACAGAGGTGAAAGTTCTGGGTGTTATATGGTAACATGACATAGACTGTAAAATTGTTATTAATTCACAAAAAATGCCAAAAAGAAGTCAGCAGAGTTAGCAGGGTACAAATGCATTCTGTTTAAATCTAAACTTAGTGCTTCTATCACTACACAGTACTAGCATAGATCTGGTCTATGGGAAGCTCTGAGTAGCAATCCCTTCCAATGGGAGGCAAGAGTGCCATAATCAGTACCCAGAGAATCAACACTTAGAAGATCTTTGTCTCATTAAGTTCAGTTGGCCTTTTGTATCTGTAGGTTCCACATCCATGAGTTCAACCAATGATGCATGAAAACATTGGGGGAAAAAAAAAGTTCCAAAAAAGCAAAACTCAAGTTTGCCAGGTGCTGAGACCATGCTGGAAGACGTGGTGGGCAGGCCTCCCACCGTCTCCCAGATCCTCAGTCCCTCTCCAGCATTGGTTGTGTGAGCATTGTTTGTTTTCCACTTTAATTGTTAGCTGCTTGTGTTATTCATATCCTTTGTTTCTGTGAAAACATGGCACCTGAAAAGCAATGCAATAGTCAAACCCGCTCCCTGAAGGCGAAGTCTAAGGGGCTTGAGGAGAGGGAAGGGAAGGATTTTCAGGCTTTGTAAGGGATGGCTGGCTGGCTAGCCATATAAAGCCCTATAGCTTTAGAAACTTCAAGACCACAGACTCATGGGCATCAGCTGACACCCAAGCAGCATCAGCATTCCCAGAAGAGCTCAGAAACTCATAGAAGAGAAAGGCTGCCTTCTAGAACAAGTCTTTGTGATGAAGTAACTTTTTACACAGCATTCACATTGTGTCAGGTATTATAAGTAATCTATAGATGACTTAAAGTATATGGGAGGATGTGCATAGGTTATATGTAAATACTATGCCACTTATGTAAGAGATTTGGACATCCTGGAAATTTGGTATTCAAGTGGGTCCTGGAGCCAATCCCCCATGAACACTGAGGGATGATTGTACTTGAAGGCTGCACAGTCAGTATGCATAGGGATTTTCTTGGGTGCAGCTCAAGGGAGATGGTACTGAGGCTGCAACAGAGATGTCAACGTAGCTCAGTGCAAAGGTAGGACAGAGAGGATGACTAGTGAGTTGGGAAATAAAATTATGGATCAGAGGCTGGAAAACCTATAAATCAAGAAGGGGCAAATATGAATTTAAAAAGGTTGATTTAAAACTGAGTATTTAAAAATCAGAATTCTGGCTAAAGACTTTCTAAGTTTAGATTCTTTGATGGATGCTAATTATAGAACTCTTTCTTCCTATTAGAAGGGATTACTATACAGAGCTATAGGTAGACCAGATACCTGCATGCTTCAGTCCACTCCTGAGGGGCTTGGACTAAAAGTTTTTTAAAAATTCATATAAATAAGAACATACATACCTATACTCACATAAGTTGTGTATGTATGTGTGTGTAAAATGCATGCTTATTATAAAAATTTAGAACTTTCAAGAAAGCTTTTAAGAAAGAAACAGAAAATTTACCATGGCTCTCATTGTCACCACAGTTAACATTTTAGTGTATTGCCTTCCAGTCTTCTTCTCCATTAGATAAAAATTTTACATGTTTCTATACGAGTGTGCCAAGATAAAAGCATAATTTACCTTCCAGATTATTTCTTCTACGGCAACAAACAATATGTTTTCATAATTTTTTATAAATTCTGATAATCTATAGTTTAAATATACAGTTAAACTTATCTTTCCTTTTCATTGAACTTTAAAGCATCAACATATAAACATTTTTAGTTCATCTAGTGAACATCTTAGTGATCCAATCTTTCCAATTTGGGGCTGTTTCCTCCTATACACTCTGAAATGGAATTTGTACTTTAGAGGTTGAAGACCAGGCTTGACCTACTAAAGACCTACTGAAGATCCTTGATCTACTAAAAAACCTACAGCCATCGAGTTGGGTCCAACTCATAGCAACACTAGAGGTCAGAGTAATGACCCTTGGCATACATTGCCAAATTGTCTTCACTTCTGCCAGCCATATTTGAGGGTACACTTTTCACCAAGTTGTCATTAGCTTTGAGAGCTCTCATAAAAGTTAAGGAAACCCTAGTGGCGTAGTGGTTAAGTGCTACGTCTGCTAACCAAAAAGTGAACTATTCGGATCCATCAGGCACTCCTTGGAAACTCTGTAGGTCAGTTCTACTCTGTCCTATAGGGTCACTGTGAGTTGGAATGAACTTGACAGAAATGTGTTTGGTTTGGTTTAGTTTATAAAAGTTAAAAGACAAGACAACAATTAAGCATAAAATGACACATCTTTGTTGGAATAATTGCATGTCTTAGATTCCTAAAATGCTGAATATTTTCCCACCAGGTTGGTGGTCATTTGAATTTCCTTTCTCATGAATGTTCTGTGCACATCTTATGCCTGTTTGTCCTCTCAGGTCTTTCTCCTTATTGTGACATATCTGTTGTGTTTATAGCAGAATACATGAAACACATGTGCGATTTGAAGAATAATTATACAGGGAACACCTGCAACTAGAGTCTGAGTTAAGGAACAGCACATAAAAACTTTGTCCCTTCCAAGGCCCAGATACCCTTCCATGTCTTTCACCTCCTTTTACATAGTGTGTCTCTCCTTAATACCTTTTCTCCCAGATAAGACCATTCTGGCCTTTGGCTACTGCATTCTTTGCTTTCCTTAATATTTTTATCATCTATGTAGCATTTATAAACAGTTTAGCTTCTCCTGTTTTATAGAAATCATATTTTGTGCTCTTGTGACTGGCTTCCTTTCTTCAACATGTTGTCCATGGGGTGATTCTTGTTAGTGTGTGGGGTTGTAGTGAATTATAGCATTACAGCCAAACCTGTGAGAGCTAGAAATTGAGTAAGCTAGAAATCTGTCAGAGAAGGAAAACTAAAATATTTTCCACTAAAACAAGCAATAGACAAATGGTAAGACTGCACACTGTCAAAGGCAGGAAATGTTAAAGACCTAGAAAACCAAGGCAGTCTCCTTAAGTTCCAGCTGTCATAGATTTCACTGCATTATATCCATTTGTTTCACTGATTTCAAATATATTTGAGAGTTTTTTCCTACTATACTTGAGGCCAAGAGGCCTTCCCAGCTTTTCTTTAAATTCTTTGTAATTTGGGTTATATTTTAACATACCGATATTTTAAACAAGCTTAGATAGTGAAGTCCATTGATCTTTTCCTTTATGATTTCTTTTATTCCTTTGAAACATAGAAAGTCCTGCCCTCCAGGGTATTGATAAATATTTGCTCTCATTTTAGCTCGTTTATGCTTTGAATTTTTTTTTTTTTT
The DNA here is from genome assembly GCA_028571685.1 of Heterohyrax brucei. Taxonomy (NCBI): domain Eukaryota; kingdom Metazoa; phylum Chordata; class Mammalia; order Hyracoidea; family Procaviidae; genus Heterohyrax; species Heterohyrax brucei. Next base: position 139,469,281 of record CM053142.1, on the reverse strand, counting down.
TTTAACGTTAGTGCCTTAATCCACCTGTATTTATTTTGGTTTATGGTCTGATTTGAAGTTTAGATTGATTTTTTTCCTTCCTAATAGCTAACTATTTATTGAGTAATCCTTTCCCACACCAATTTGTGCTGCTTTCTTTGTATGGCAGGGAGGAGTCAGAGTTGGACTTGCAGACGAAGGACAAGAATCCATGTCAGGCGTAGTGTTGGACAGAAGGGAGGTGATTAACCTGTGGAAGTCAAGGAGGACTTCTTAGAGGAGGTGCTAATTGGGCTTCATTTCATAGGGTGAATGGGATCCTGTTAGGGAAATAATAGGGAAGATGGATGAACATTTCAGACAGACGAAACTGACAGTGCAAGATAGTTTGTGATTATAAGCTTGAGCAATACAATGAGACAAGTCCAGCTCTTTAGCTTGTTAGCAAGACAATTTTAGGCAATTTAACCTTTCTATGTCTCATCACTTGCCTGTGAAATGAGAATAAGTAATTCTACTTCATAGGATTTTTATAAGCAATAATAAGACAACACAGGTACTCAGCTTATACTAAAAAAACCAAAACCAAAACCAAACTCAGTGCCACTGAGTTGATTTCAACTCATAGTGACCATACAGAGCAGAGGAGAACTGCTCTGCAGAGTTTGCAAAGAGCACTGGGTGGATTGGAACTGCTGATCTTTTGGCTAGCAGATGTAGCACTTAACCACTGTGCCACCAAAGTTTCCCAGCACATACTAAACACTAATAAATATTTGTTGCTAGTACTGTATGAACATTAGACATTCTGCTTTTTCACCACTCATCTATAGTGCCTAGTACTAGGTTGGAGGAAACATGTCAGACAATCAATACTTATTTGCTGAGCAAACAAATGAAGAACAGTGATTTGAAACCTCATGTTATCTTCAGGGTTGTAGAAGTAGTTTGGTGTTGGATGAATGAAATTTTTCAGTGGAGTGAGACCCAAGTCATACTGGAAGGACCCTGAGGGCCATTCTAGAGATCTTGATTTTTATCCTGTAGCCAACAGGGAGACATCAGATGGTTTCAAGTAGAAGAGTAATGTCACAGGCAACTCTGGGCCTCAAAAATGGTTAAATGTTCAGCTATTAACTAAAAGATTGGTGGTTAGAATTCACCCAGAGAGTCTCCCAGAAGAAAAGCCTGGTGACTTGCATCTGAAAGACTTCAGTTATCGAAAACATTAGGGAGCACAATTTTACTCTGAAACACATGGGGTCATCAAGAGTCAGAATAGCCTGGATGACAGCTGATTCCATATGGTCGTTGTCAGGAGAAAATAATTACCTTAGGGTCAACAGAGGCTAGGTGGGAAATCTCGAGATTCCCAAACCCACTTTCTCTTCCTATTAGGAAAAAAAAATGCACTCAAGCCATAGACCAGAATCACTAGATTTCTTTTGTACCTTCGATGCTAAATGGTCACAAAACACTTTTGTTAGCCTTTTCACCCAGATCACTTTTTCCTGACTTCCAGTGTTTTCTTTTGGTGTCATGAAGTGTTACAGAATTCTTCACTTACCCGTTCTCCAGGATAGGATTCCTGTGCCAAAAAGGGAGGATGCCTTGGTTCTGCCTCCACTGTAGCTGAACCTTTTTTTTCGTAATTCTCAAATAGTTGTGGCACCTTTCATTTATTTCTCAAACAAGTTGCTAAGAAAATAAGGTCATATTTTCCCACAGCTAATGTGTTCATTTTTGACTTGCATGCAGTCAGGGTCAGTGAATTACATCCTCACCCAGCACTTTGTCCCCCCACCCAGCACTTTGTCCCCCGTTGTGTGCAAAGGGCCAGAGCATGCGGGTGTTACTGGGGGGAGGGGGAAGGAGAAGGATGCAGAAGCTGGACAAAAAGCAGTACCTATCTCTCCTTGGAAACACTGGTGGTTAAGTGCTGTGGCTACTAACCAAAAGGCTGGTAGTTCGAATCTACATTCCTTGAGAACTCTATGGAGCAGTTCTACTGTCTTCTATAAGGTCACCGTGAATCAGAATCAACACGAAAGCAGTAGGTTTTGTTGTTTTTGTTTCTGTTTTAAATCTCTGCTTATTAACTCTGGGTGTCAAACTCAATACAACGATTTTTAAAAGTACATGTGAATAAATGTCTTATTGTTCAGAGCAACCGATGGTATGTTTTCCTTTCAGTAAGAACTGCAATTCAGAAATAGGTCTGGGAACTGAATATGTGGAATAATTGACTAAATAGTAGCTCCAAGAGGGAAGCATTTGCCTATTCACTGCTTCACTCAGAATGTGAGATGAATCACAGGCTCTATTATAATGGACTATTCAGTGATTGGGAATTTTGTGACTTGTTTTTTTTGGTTCGTATTTTTCTGATTGAGTTGTTTATTTGGTTTATAAGCCCACTGAACACAGTTATGTTTTTAAGCTCCAAAGTAACTGTTGGTTCACATCATTAGGTAAGTGAAATAACTTTGAAGAATCTGGGTGGCATACTGGAAGTGGCAGACTTTAGAATCAGAAAAGCCTGGCTCAAAGCCCACCTGTACACCTTATAAGAAAGGCACTTCACCTTGGGTAATGTTTGTTATCTCTGAGTCTCAATTTCCATGTCTACAAAATGAAAAAAGTACTGTCCACTCTCCAGTATCGCTCAGATAATTTGTCTTAATTTCCGGGTTTCTGAGCTACCGAAGAGCGTGCCTAACCACCAAAACAATAAACAACACGTAGTACCCACTGATCATCCTGTGCCTGGGGGCATGGTAAATATACCAGTTGTTGAATAAAGGAGTGAACCGGCGTGTACATATCCTTTTTATTTACTTTCCCTAGGACTCCGGTTTTCACAAGACAGATGTAGCAGTCTGCCATTGAATGACTATTTGGGTAAGGAAGGAGAGAGAAGCGGGGGGCTAACACAGACGCATCCAGTGTGAGGTAGATGGCGGCGTGTACGGGAGGATGGAAAAATCCTGAGCCCTTCCAAGACTTCTGGTGTGTTTTGGTATTTCATTCACTTACGGAAATATAGAGGGCTCTGTTTGGGTTGTGGCTTTTAAAACGATCAGCCTATTTCAGGTATCAGCTAGTTTATAGTTTTGACATTGGTCCTCTCCCCCTGAGACATCTAAATCATCACAGGTGCAACCTTATCGCATTTAGATTTTTACTATTGATTCCGGGCGGTGGGAAACAAACCAAGAACTTAATAAGACTGACAGTGTGTGAGGGTGGCCTCCTTTCGGGAAATGAAACGCAGGGGCTACCCCTTTGACACACTATGTTTCCCCTCACATGTCTGCCTCTCGGGAGAACATGTGTGAACAGCTCCAGAAGGTTGCTCCACATAAACCCCATGTGTAGGTGAGTCCCTTTATTGCGCATCTGCTAAATGTGTTACGTGTACACAGGCTCTAGGTGTTCGAGGTGTTTAAAGCATACACATTCCAGTGAGTTATAAACTGATTAGAAGCCACAGCATAGCTCCAGCTCCTTACCAGCCAATTTTTATTAGGGGGCTTTCATTGTATGTACAACTGTCCCCTTCTCCTCTGTCTTCCATGCTGTGCTTTTTTTGAACAAAAGGGAATATCATAAAGCATAAAAATAGAAATTTTATTTATGGGCAAAGTGCTACGCACACACCAGAACAATAATTTCCTGCTTTATATAGCTACTTAAATTAACCTGCAACTTGGTCAAATGGCAAAGGCACCTGTAGAATATTTTTTGGTATTAAAACTCCTCCTTTTTAAAACTTTATCTAGACAGTCAAGCTTACAGGAAGCATAGTCTTCGGGTTCTCACTGTATCATTTTGGACTCTTTCACTTCTGGTTTTGGAAGATTTTTATTATTGCTACATTTAGTACCTGGTTAAGAACTCAGAGTTCTAAAACGTGAAATGGACTGTGCTTCCTGAATTGTGTTTGATGGTGTGTCTAAGAAGGGGAGTAAGTTATCCTTTTGCTCTTTTTATGGGGACTTTTCTTGAATCCTTTACATAGTTCATTTATGCTTGTATTCATTAAAATAATAAGTCTGTGTGCCCTGGTGTGGCTTTCATGGTAAAAAGAAAAAAGATTGTTTTCTTAATTTTAACTTTGTCTAACATTCAAACTGTAAAAATCCTGAAGATGCAAGGGACAAGGAGATAATCTTTTAATGGTCTCATGGAGCAGGCAACCCAGATTGTGTCTAAATGGCCCTCAAACATCAAAGTCTTGCAATCTGTGATCAGGATCTCCTAGAAACAAGTGCCAAGACTGACAGGGCTCTCAGCTGAGAACTCCTGTTAGCACACAAGTCTATGTGGGGGTTCATTCCTCACTTAACCTCTGTGTGTGTACTCTATACAGGAGCTGTAATGTAAATAGAACAAGCAGTTTCTCAAAAACATCAGGGCACAGACAGCCTTGCTTGGAGACCCTTTCTAATACAATAACACAAAGGGAGAAGAATACCCCCATGATAATAGCACAGGAGGGTGTCCCTGTGCTAGTGGCAGTACCTTCAGAACAGAGGTGGCCACAGCAGCTGACTATAGGGCCGACAGAATGGAGTCACACCTTAGGGCATGCAGAACTCATGGGTCCCCTGTCAGGATGCAGTAGGAGATGGAAGAGACTTTCCAGGGGCGTGGTGCGCATAAGAGCAAAGGATAGTTGCTTCTTTGTCATTAATGTGACCTCAGGCTGGCAGAGCTTTGGGAAATTTAAGTTGCATGTAAAACTGGATCCAACTCATTGGCTTGGCTTGGCATAAAACTGGAAATTAAACGAGGAGGGTGAAGGAAGAAATGACAAAAACCAGAGAATGAAACTCTCTTTTTTCTAGACTTCTCTTTTTTCACCCCAATCAAATATTTTCAACTACCCTGACAATAGCTATCCAGATATTTCATAGGCTTCTCATGTTCACCATGTCACAGACCAGCTTCTTCATTTTCTTCCATCATCCACGAAACCTGTGAGTCATTTTCTTTTTGTTCATTATTTCTATGAGACACTCAGAGTTGAAGATGGTAAGTTTTGCTCCTGCCTTGGAATCCTTGTTTTATAATACAGAAGACCAATTTGAATAACTTGCTCAAAAAGAAGAGCTGGATTTAAATCCAGATCCATTTTACACCAAATCACATGCTTTCTCCAATAGACTATGTTGCTTTATTGTGTGTGGTTAGGGGCCTGGTTTTTTCTTATATGTGTGTTTCTGCTAATACCTGAAACAATAAAATGATTTACATGTAGTAGATGTTGGAGGAGGTAGGCTGGGAGATGCTGTCAGATATCTTATATGATACGGAGCTGAAGACTGAAGCCAAGATAGAGTGGATGCTGAGCCAAGAAATGGAGCCTAGACCTTGGTGGCATCAAGCTAGTTCTATCCTTGGACTGTTAGGTACATGAGAGAATACACTCCAGCACGAGTTGGATTTTTTTTTTTTTTTTTTAGAAATTACAGATTCCTAAAACGATACAGTAGAGATTGTTGTAGGTTTGATATCAGCCAGTTATCTGATAAAATTTATCAAAATAGGCTCATGAGCAAGGTAGTGAATTGTGGATTATTAGTACATTCCCAAATTATCTTGGTTTATGGATGTATACCAGTTTGGAAAAAGTTTACTTCTGATATTGTGCAAGTTTTATCATTGCCTTAGAAGTAGACATAATCAAAGAAGAATTCTTAGAGAGCTTGACAGGCAAGAAGCAGCATTGTCTAGGCACAAACCAATAACATGAAAATTGACTCCAAAAATGAAGGCTGCAGAGAGACTGAAGAAGGAAGTGTGCAACTCCAGCTTAGCAGTAAGGAGTTTACTAGGGAAACTTACATACTAAGGCAAGTCCTGAATGGCCATAGGGACAAAAGAAATGTCTCCATCCTGTAGAGGCAGGGTAGAGGTTTTATAGGGGCAGTGGACAATAGTGGCTACATGCCATGGAGTTATGTAAGAGTGATTTAGCAAATCATAGGGAACTAGTGGACCACATGTATATCCTCATATCTGACTTTGCAAAGCTTGTTTCCCATTCAACGGTATACAGCATGATCATCAATGCAAAGGGAAAAAAAAACTGGGGGTGTCCAGTTAAGTGTTGGAAATCAAAGAATAGATAAGAGATTTTGTCTGATAACCAGAGAAATAAGCTTATGGGCAGATAGCCAAGATTGGTAAATACCGGTAGGCAACATTAGCATTGAAACCACTCTGATGTAAGATCATGTCAAGAATTGTGTTCTCTGAAAAATGTGTGTGGTGGTTTGGCTGAGCCATGATTCCTGGTATTGTGTGATGTTCCTCCAGTCCTATCAATCCTGCCTCTGTGATGTTAATTAGGGTGGATGGGCAGCAGTTGTATTGGTGGGATAGGATTGTTTTGTGCTTTGAGGCAGTCTCTTGAGGTGTAAAAGGAAAGAACCTAGTGGAGGAATTTGGCAGACCTCGTTCCAAAAAGAAAGAAAGCAGTGCTACGAGCTGAGCATGAAGGACTGAGGTCCCTGTGCCTCAGAAGCTTCCAATCCATAGGAAGACTGATGACAAAGACCGTCCTCCAGAGACAGCAGAGGAAACATTCCCCTGGAGTTGACACCCTGAATTTGGACTCTGAGCCTACCAGACTGACAGAATCAAAGTTTTCTTCTTAAAGTCATCCACTTGCACTATTTTTGTTAAAGCAGCGCTAGATGACTAAGACAGTTCATATCCCAACTTTACCAATAAGTAACAAACAATGTGATTTAAGGGAAAATAATCTCTGAGACTCAGAGTTTACAGTGAGTTTACAGTGAGTTTCTCCCCTTCAAATACAGAGATAATGATATTTAGGTTGTTTTGATGAATAAATGAGGTAACCTGTGTGAATATATCAAGCACATAGTAGAGGTTCAATGCATATGATTTGTCTTAAAGTGTATTATTTACTAGGAGTTGCATAATAATTTAATGAGAACAGGATGGGAAAGCCAAGGCCCCTAAATCCCACATGTCTTAAGTGCTCTGCTTATAAAGAAGGAAGGGACTAAGGCAGTGGAATCAAATGTTACAGGAATAAATGTAAAAGTTCACATTAAAATAAATTAGATAACTATTGTTGTTATTGTTAAGTGCCATCAAGTTGGTTCGGACTCATAGCAACCCTGTGTACAACAGAACAAAACACTGCCTAGTCCTTTGCCATCTTTGCAATCATTATTATGCTTCAATTCGTTGTTGCAGCACCTGAGTCAATTCCATTTCTTTGAGGGTCTTCCTCTTATTTTGTTGACCTTCTACTTTAACAAGAATAATGTCCTTCTCCAGAAACTGATACCTCCTGATAACATGTCCAAAGTGTGCTAGAAATAGTCTTGTGTTCTTTACTTCTAAGGAGCATTCTGGTTGTACTCCTTCTGAGACCAATTTGTTCCTTCTTTCAGCAGTCTGAAGTATGTTCAATATTCTTTGCCAATACTACAATTCAAAGGCATCAATTCTTCTAGCTTCTTTATTCATCATCTGGCTTTCCCCTGAGTATGAAGTGACTGAAAAATCATTGCTTGGGTCAGGGACACCTTAGTCTTCAATGTACCACCTTTGCAGCAAATCTACCCAATGTAGTATGTTGTTTGATTTCTTGACTGGTGCTTCCATGGGAGTTGATAGTGGATCCAAATGAATTCCATGACAAGGTCAGTCTCTTCCCTGTTTATTGTAATGTTGCTTATTGGTCCAATAGTGAGGATTTTTGTTTTCTTGGAGGCGTTATCTATACTACAGTCTTTACTGACGGCTGTGGTCTTTGATCTTCCTCCATAAGTGCTTCAAGTCCTCTTCATTTTCAGCAAGCAAGGTTGTATCATCTGCGTATCACAGGTTGTTAATGAGTCTTCTCCAATCCTGATAACCTTTTCTTTTTCAGAGTTCAGCTTCTCAAATTATTTGCTTAACATACAGATTAAATAGGTATGGTGAAAGATACAGCCCTGAAGCACACTTTTCCTGACTTTAAGCCACATGATATCCCCTTGTTTAGTTCAAAAAACTACCTCTTGACATACATACCTATAGGTTCATCATGAGCACAAATAAATGTTCTGGAATTCTCATTCTTCACCATACTAACCATAATTTTTTATGATCCACACAGTGAAATGCCTTTGCTAGTCAGTAAACAACAAGTAAGCATCATTCTGGTATTCTGTGTTTCAGTGAGGATCTGGGTGACATCAGTGCTGCTCTCCCTTGTTCTGTGTCCTTTTCTGAATCTGGCTTAAGTTTCTGGGAGTTCCCTGTTGACACATAGCTTCTTTTGAATAATCTTCAGCAAAATTTTATTTTTGTGTAATATCAATGATATTTGATGATTTCTGTATTTTGTTGGGTCATCTTTCTTGGGAACAGACATAAATGTTGATCTCTTCCAGTTAGTTGATCTGGATGACTATAGAATACATGAAATTTGATGATTTTTCATGTTATTAACTTGATTAGTGTACAGAAAATGATGCATTTCTAAAACATTTCACATCCCTAGGTTATTTTAAAAGAAGCAGATGGTACCTAGCATAAATATTATAAGGCAGTACAGTTGTCCCTCAGTATCTATTGGTATTGGTTCCAAGGAGATGCTCATGTCTGTTGTATCAAATGGCATAGCAGTTCCATATGATCCATAAACATCTCCTATGTACTTTAAATCATCTCTAGATTACTTACCAAACCTACTATGATGTAAATGGTATGCAAATAGAGTGCTAAGTACAAGACACTCCGTTCACTCTTAGCCTTTGAGAGATTGCTTTGACCACTTAATTGCTTTTTTAGGAGGCTTTTTTTTCCCCCTACAGGAACAAAAGGTGCATGCGATACAGGCAGTGAATGAATGAGATGTGGAGTGAACAATGCTCCAACAGTGAGCACTGGAGGGGACCTGAGAGGCTGAGGGTCTGTGAAAGGGTGAGAGGTGACAGCAGGGACTAGCTACGCATCACTTCATTAATGTGAATTCAGAGTTAGTGTTCAGAGTGCAACACATTTAAGTCTTGCTTTTTGGAACTTTTTTCTGAATATTTTTGATGCTGGTTGGTTGAATCTGCATATTCATAACTCATGGATAGAAAGAGCTGACTTTATAGAATTTGGTCAGGTACAGTTTAGTCTGAAAACAACTTGTTACAACAGCACCTTGGTTGACATGGTGGTGTGGTTGCAACTGGTATTCCCTAGTCACAGATTTTTGGATCATTGGTCATTTTGGTGACTAATTTTTGGCTGAATAATCTTTCCTTGACTTAATTGTTATAGTGAAAAGTTGGAACAACCTCAATGTTAGATATTTAAATTCTTTGTGGTTTTTAACTAATTATTTTTTTCTTATAAAGAAATGTACATTCAACACGAATGTTTATTGCAGCACTGTTTACAATAGCAAAAACGTGGAAGCAACCTAGGTGTCCATCAACAAATGTATGTCTAAACAAACTATGGTATATTTTCACAACATAACACTATGCAATGATAAAGCACAACGATGATTTTATGAAACATCTCATAACCTAGACTCATCTGGAAGGCATTATGCTGAGTGAAATCAGTCAGCAGCAAAATGACAAATATTGTATGAGATCACTATTATAAGGACTTAAGAAAAGGTTTATGCACAGAGGAAAATAATCTTTGACAGCTACACAGGTAGGTAAGGAAGGAGAGGTTTATTCCTAGGAATTTGGTTAGGTGAAGGGAGTGGCAGCACACAGTAGAAGGGAGGTCAGTGTAACCAGACTATACCAAAAGCTAAAATGTTTTCTAAATACAACCTAACATTTTAAAGGACAGAGTAGCAGGGGCAGGGATCTGGGGACCATGGTTTCAGGGGACATGCATCGGTTGGTCTCAACCTACCTGGAGTAGATGAAAAACAAGATCATCAAAGACACAAGGAAAATATGAGCCCAGGAGACAGAGGTGTCCACATGATTAGGATACCACAGTAACATGTGACCAGAAGAACTAGGCGGTGCCCACCTATCACCAAAGACTGCCCTGATGGGGGACACAATGCAGAATTCCTGATGTAGAACAAGAAAAAGGGGAGTGCAGATCTAGAATTCTATTAAAAGACCAGACGTGATGGTCCAGCATCCTGGAGGGTCTTCTGAGAACATGGCCCCTGGACTTGTTGCTAGCTCAGAGCCGAAACCACTACTGAAGTCAACTCTTAGACAAAAATTGGACTATAAGATACAGAGTGATGATGGTGGTATGTGTACTTCTTGGCTTATATATATGTACACATATATGTATATAATATATACATATATATAAGCACACACACACACACACACATATATATATATATATATATATATATACACACGTATATATATATGAGGCTGTCCAACCAGTTTTTCTCTAGAGGTGAGAGGGGAGTATGAAGAGGAGGGGTCAATGTTGGTTGAATGAATACCGGAAGTAGAGAGTAGAAAGGAAGAGTGTTCTGTCATAGGGTGAGGACAGCAGACAGAGTTGGACAGAGGCATGTGTTTGGGGTTATATATGGCAAATTGACTTGGATTGTAAACTTTCACTTAATCACAATAAAAAGAAAGAGAAATAAATGGAAATTCATTGTTAAAAAGTTAGAAGACACAGACAAGCAAAAGAAGAATAAAAAGACCCACAATCTCACCCAACCATAGGCAACTACTGTTATTATTTTGCTATGTATCATGCCAGATTCTTCTCTCTGCATTATATCTATCTGACAAAGGAAGAGGCTGTGCTCCAATGGAGTGGGAGCCATATTATCAAAATTTTTCAAGTATATGTATGAAATTGTGTCAGAAATGTTTGTCATCGAAGGGCCTGTTACATACGAGGAAAGTTGAACTTAATGTTTAACATTTTTTTCAGCTTTAGTATTCCAAGAAAGAAATACAATGAATTAAAAAGCTTACTGACATATTGTTCATTTATTTTGTGTTTGTACAATTCAGCTGAAAAAGAACTTCTGGAAATTACAGCTATGACTTGTAAGCCATTCTGTTGTTTTGCAAAGTATTGGCTCCAATGCCTATATTTGATTTCTGTGCTTGAGTAAACCCACCCACATGCCAGACTGAACCCCAGTGCATTTGACATTTTCCTTTTTGAACAGCATCCAGCATAATGTAGCTTACTGGAAAAAATCTACACGGTATGACTCAGCCAGTCATGCAAGCATTTCTTTCTCTGGAATCCTTTATTCCTTTCTCAAAATGAAAATGGACTGTATTATTTAAGGGTAAACAAATCTGAAATTGTTTCCAGTAACATCTCCTTATGTATAAGCTGCTGAAGATTAAATAAAAATTTTGGCTAAGATCTTGCTTCCTACCTACAATGTCTCAGTAAATACAGTCTTATTAACATAGAATTCAAAACTGCAAATTCTCCGACTAAAAATAGAAAATGAAACCCTACTTCCTAAGGAGAAAAGTCATGATTTCTTTTTCTTTAAAACGTCCCTAAATTTGCCAATACAGTGTCAGCCACACAGTGCACACTTAATTCTCTGTGATGGAAACTATGTAAAGTTGTGTTTACTGCTTATGAAAAGTTATGTGAATTATATAGCCTAATAAGATCTGGATTCTTCTTCCTTTATCTTCCTACATTTTGTAAGAAAATTCAGGAAACGCCTTAAATGAAGTATATAGATTGTAATTGTTACTTTTAAAGAGCTGTTTTGCTTATGGTTTTAGAAACATTATCAACAGAGGTTTATTAGCTGAACAGGAACATTTGAGAAATTCTTTAGACAGAAGTGTTCTGTGACTAGGCAAGGACTTTCAAAAGCCATTGACTCCTCTCATAATGTTGGCAGGATAAAAGGCAGAGAAGGCTAAACTATAAAACTTGAAACAGGAACAAAGAAATGGGAATGGCGAAAAAAGTAAGCTACAGAATATCAGTAGAAAATATGAAAAGTATCTAAAGGCCTTACTGTATGTGCTGGGTACTCAGTTCAGTGGTTTATAAATACTGTCTTTTATAGCAACCTCCGTTCTACAAGTGAACAAACCGAGGCTCGAAAGAGTGGAGAGGCCCATGACTGTCAGTAGAGCTCGACTCATGGTCTGCCTCTCGATATAGTTTACTTTCTCTCTACCATAGGGTCACCATGAGTCAGAAGCGACTCGATGGCAATGGGTGGAGTAGGGTCCAGGTTCTTCGTATTATACTATGTTGCCTCAGATGCAAATCAAATAGAAAAATAAAGTAGGACTATAACATAGGAATTAAATATATTCATGATGGTATGGAGGAAGGGGAAGGAATTGGAGAGGAAAGACAAAACAGAGCTGGGATAAGACAGAGTGAAAGTACATCCTGTTTTGGTGAATAGTAAGGTGCCAGGGCTAAACACTTCTGTGTACAATTTGAATTCTGTCTTTTCAACTTCTATATTTAATCAGTTATTTTCCTCCTTAACAATTTTTAGAATATGTATTGAAGGTAGAAGTTCAAGCTGTGCTGAAGATACCGGCAAAAAGCAAGGCTCCAGGAATTGATGGAATATCAACTGAGATGTTTCAACCAACAGAGGTAGCACTGAAGGTTAAGTTCTAACTCACCTGTGCCAAAAATTCTAGAAGACAGCTACCTGGCCACACAGACTGGAAGAAATCTGTACTAGTGCCCATTCCAAAGAAAGATGATCCAACAGAATGCAGAAATTGTTGAACAATATTATTAATACTACATGCAAGTAAAACTTTACTGAAGATAATTCAAAAATGGTTACAGCAGTATATTGACAGGGAATTGCCATAACTTCAAACCAGATTCAGAGGAAGAGTGGAAGGAAGGAGATCACTGTTGACATCATACGGTTCTTGGATGAAAGCAGAGAATACCAGAAGGATGTTTATGCAAAGGCATTTAACTGTGTGGATCTTAACAAATTGTGGTTAGTATGGTGAAGGATGGGAGTTATAGAACATTTAACTGTGCTCATGAGAAACCTGTATGCAGACCAAGAAGCAGTCTTTCCACTACAAAGGGATACTGCATGGTTTGAAATCAGGAAAGGTGTGTGTCAGGTTTGTATCCCTTCACCATATTTACTTGATCTATAGGTGAGCAAATAACTGGAGAAGCTGGACTTTATGAACATAGCATTACTGGCAGACACAACCTTACCTGCTGAAGATGAAGAGGACTTACTGATTAACAGCAAGTACTGTAAACTTTGTTATGGATTACACCTCAACATAAAAAAAAATCCTCATAACTGGACCAGTGAGCAACATCATGATAAACAGAGAAAAGATTGAAGTTGTCAAGAATTCCATGTTACTTGGATCACAATCAACATCTATGTAAGCAGCAATCAAGAAATCAAAAGACTCATTGAACCAGGCAAATTTGCTGCAAAAGACTTCTTTTGAGTGTTGAAAAGCAATGATGTCACTTTGAGGACTAAGGTGCTCCCAACCCAAGCCATGGCATTTTCAATCATCTTGTTTGCATGTGAAAGCTGGACAGTGAATAAGGAAGACTTAAGATGAATTGATGCCTTTGAGTTGTGGTGTTGGTGAAGAATACTGAATATACCATGGACTGCCAGGAAAAATAAAACAACACAAGTATCTCTTGGGAGAAGTACAGCCCAAGTACTCCTTGGAAGCAAGAATAGCGAGACTGTATCTCACGTAATTTGGACATGTTAGCAGGATGGATTGGTTCTTGCGGTAGGAAATTAGGCTTGTTAAGCAGAGAGTCAATGAAAAAGAGGAAGACTGTCCACAAGATGGATTAACACAGTGGTTGCAACAATGGGCTCAAACATAGCGCTGACTTGTGAGGATGGTGCAGGTCCATGCTGTATTTTGTTCTGTTGAACATAAGGCCCATGAGTTGGAATTGACTCAATGGCTTCTAAGAGCAACAAGAATACGTTCATATCTGGCAGGGCTGCTGATGCTGCTCACAAGTATGGTGACTGCCTGAGCAACAAAATGGTACTGGAAATGTCAGATGAATACAAAAAGACCCCCTTCTTAGTCCCGCTGGGCCACAGTATTTGGCTAACAGATCATAATCTGAATTTCAGCTCCCATTTGCTCCCTCAGAAAAGTACATTTGTAAGGGGTGTAACCTGGGAAGCCATATATGGTGACTGGCCCAGTTCCTGCTCACTCTCAGTATCTTCATCATCATTTCCACTCTGCAGTATTCTCTTAATTCTTCTCGCTTCCTCCAATGTTACCCTCCTTCAATGCTGCCTCCATACAACAGCTAGAATTTACTTTCTGAAGTCCCACTGTGAGCCTGTCTCTCCATCAACAGTACAGCAATACTCAATATGGAGCCAAAGTCTCTGGTATAGCAAACACATCATTCATTACTTGATTCTGCCAGCCTTTTCCCTCTCTGCTCTGATCACTCCTGTCTTGCCTTCTGTTTTCTTGTAGCTCAGATGAGCCATACTCCTCCATCTTTGAGAGTGCGGTGCCTTCAGTGCTTTTCCTACCTGTAACCTCTGGCCCTTTATCTGGTTGAGTCCTATATTCATCCTTGAGAACTCAGCTAAGACATCTGATCTGGGAAGCCCTTTCTTGCCCCCTGCACCTGAGCTGGATGTCCCTCTAGGCTCACGCTGAACTGTAGTACTTAAAACATTGTGTTGCAAATACCTTGTCTCTGCATTAGGCTTTTTCTTGGAGAGGTCTGTGTTTCCAGAACAGGAGCTATATCTCATTTACTACTGTGGTCCAGCTATCTACCGTAATATTTAGCATATTAGACAACTTTTACTGTTTTCTGGTAACACACTTTGCTATGGCACTGATGCAAAATCATTCAGTTAACCGACCCAGAAGAAATGAAAATATGAAGGAGGGAAGAAGAGTAGAAAGGTGACCATTTTCTGGATGTAACATGTTTAAAGGTTGTGCTATGGTTTCTGTGGAAGGTTTTCAATCCATGGACTTCCTGTTCTCCTCCTGGCTTGAAAATGAAATTTGTACTATTTTCTCACACTTGTTCTGATGGAACAAGGTGACATCAAAGGAATGTATTGACTGAGAAACAGCAAACCCCTGGAAGAAGCTCCACCAGTGTTATCCCAAAAGGGATCTACATTTGGAGAACAAGTGAAGTTTGAACTGATTTCTGTAATGTGTCATGGAGATGCACAAACAGGGCATAAAACTCTGTGGGTGGAGTGGTTGCTTATATCTACAACACCGAATTTTGCAATTTTCGTACTTTCTTTTTAGTGGAAGAATCACAGTCTACAGCGTGACTTCCAGGGTCCCATCATGGTTCATCTAGATTTCCAGAGCCAAAGTTACTCCCCATCCTTAGGGAGAAGGCCCTGAGTGGAAACACTGTCCATGAAATTGTTGACCTTCAAATCTCCCGTAATGACCTCCTCATTTATGAACCGACAGGATAATCCTGCTATGTCTTCATGTGTAAAACACCTTTCTAAAGGAAGAAAGCAGCCACCATGAAACTGAACAGATGTGACTAACCTTGCCTCCCCCAGTAAAGAGCACACGGATCGCGGAAGAGTCCCCGGGGGTATCCGCATATCCGCAAACCACTGTGTTAGCTGCTAACTGAAAAGTTGAAGGTTCTGTTTTACCCAGAGGTGCCTCAGAAGAAAGATATGGAAATCCACTTCCCAAAAATCAGTTACTGAAAACTTACGGAGCACAGTTCTACAGTGATACATAGGTAGTCATCATGAGCTGGTATCCACTTTTTTTTTTACTCTTAAAAAAATTTCCCCGCAATGTGACAGCACATCCTCCCTATCCACCCTGAGTTCCCTGTGTCCATTTGTCCAGTTTCTGTCCCTTCTTGCCTTCTTATCCTGCTTTTGGACAGGAGCTGCACATTTGGTCTCATATACCTGATAGAATTAAGAAGCACATGCCTCAAGCGAATTGTTTTTTATTTTGTAGTTGTGTCTTATGTCTGCCTGATGAGTGGGCTTTGGAAATGGTTTCAATTCCGGGTTACCTTTGCATCCAGGACCCATATTTTGCAAGTTCCTCCAGTCTGCATCAAACTTTTAAGTATGATCTTTTTATGTGAATTTAAGTTCCATTCTATTTTTTTATCTTGCTCTGTCTGGGAGTCTTTTATTCCCTGTCAGGGTAGTAGCCAGTGATAGCTGGGCAGCATCTAGTTCTTTTGGTCCTGGGCTAGTAGAGTCTCTAGTTTATGTGGTCCTTTAGACTTTGGGGTAATATTTTCCTTGTGTCTTGAGTACTCTTCATTCTCCTTTGATCCACGTGGGATGGTACCAAAGAATACATTTTAGATGGCCACCAGCAAACTTTAAGACTCTAGATGCCACTTACCAAAGTGGGATGTAGAACAATCTCTTAGTAAACTTAGTTACACCAATTGACTTAAGTGTCCCTGAAGCTGTGTCCCTAGGCCCTAGCTCTCCTACTCTGTCTCTCATTTGGATGTGTCCAGGAAACTTTAGTTCTTGCTTTGGTTCAGTTCTGATAACTTCCCCTCGGTTGTGTATTGCCCTTCCTTTCACAAAGTTGTTCCTTGTGTAATATCCAGTTAGTGATTTCCTCTCCCTTCTCTACTCTTGTAACCATCAAAAAATGGAATTAACTTTTTTGATGGGAGCACAGAATGGCAATTATTATTATTATTTTTTTTATGGAAGCACAGAAGAGAAAGCATTCTGTTTAGGTCTTTATTTTTTCTTAATAGTTTATAACTTACAGTTCTTTTTTCTTTTTAGCATTTGTTCTTTCTCACTAGAACAAGAGTTGACAAACTTTTTCTGAAAAGTAAATATTTTAGACTTTGTGGTCATACAGTCTTTGTCACAACCACTCAGCTGTGCTTTTGCAGTGCAAAAGCAGCTGTAGACAATATGTAAACACATGAGCACAGATGTGTTCCAAGAAAACTATTTATGTACACTGAAATTTCAACTTTAATGTGTCAGGAAATATTCTTTTAATTTTTTTCCAGATGTTTAGCACTGTAAAAAAACATTTTTTCACAGTCTGTATAAAAACAGGTGGTGAGGCAGATTGGGCTGGGGACTGTAAGTTTTTGGCCCCTGCACTACAGTGTAAAGTGGGGAGTAACAGGATTGGGTCTGTGTCTGAAATCTAAGTGTACATATGAATCATCTGGAGATTTTGTTAAAATGCAGATTCTCTTGTGAAATTCTGTATTTCTAGATCCTGCTGTCAGACGCTTGAGCAGCAAGCTTTTTAAGATTACATTGTAGGATCCCTGTACGGAGAAGTGCCTGGATTGTAGAGCGGGTGTGGAGGGAGTGGGGAGGGAGTGTGGTAAAGATCAGTTAGGAGGCTTTCATAACGGTTCAGGAGCAGACTGGTGACGGTCCTATACAGAGAGGTTGGACGGGGCAGATGAACGTGAGTCTTTTGGGAAGTGGACTCAGCATTGGTTGAGGAGAGAATACGAGGGTTGAGAAGGAGGGAAAAGTTGACTTCAAGGATGACTTAAAGGTTTTGTTGGACAGAGAGCTCAGTGATCAGTACAGAACCGGGACAGCGAAACCAAACTCTCTGCTGTTCAGTTCAACACATAGCAGCCCTAAAGGTCAGAGTAGAACTGTCACAGGAGGTTTCCAAGGCTGTAATCTTTACCAAAGCTGACTCACATCTTTCTTCCAAAGAGCAGCTGGCGGGTTCAAACCACCAGTCTGTCAGTTCACAGATGACCGCTTCAACCACTGCAGAGTAGATACTTAGTATTTGTTGCACAAAAATGCAAAGTCAGGGACAGAGCAGGCTGGGATAGACGGTGAAGCAAGAGGGAAGATAGTGACCTCAGTGTGGGGTAGTTTAAAAGTATGATCAGCAGAGACCAACAAAAAACAGAGAAAGCAGACAATGTCTTGAGGCAGAATGTTGTTTGACACTTGCTGGTCAGGAATGGGTTGTTCTCCATCAACTGAGAGCTAGTCCTAGACCAATAGCACTACAAGCCTAGAAGAGCATAAACTGTACTGAAAACCCCCTTTCCTACTAACTAAAAATAGGCCAAGGGCACCAACCACCTTGAAAGTGTCTTTATGCAAAAGTTTAACTTTATTCTTATTTCAAAAAGCTGTCATCAGAACTGGCTTCCAAACATTTTAATCCTTCTGTGTTTTCCGGGACATATATGTTCTGGTTACATTTTGTGCTCCTAGAGGTGTACTGGCGGACATCTGAGCCACTTTAGTTCCTTCTGGCATTGTGAGGGAACCCTGGTGGTATGGTGGTTAAAGAGCTTAGCTGCTAACCAAAGGTTAGCAATGTAAATTCACCAGCTGCTCCCGGGAAATCCTGTGGGGGCAGTTCTACTCTGTCATGTACGGTTTCTGTGAGTCAGAATTGCTTGATGGCAACAGGTTTGGTTTAGTAGCCTCATGAGAGATATTTGTGCAACTGCCTGAAAACTAAGGAAGCTGGGCTGTGTCACATTTAAGTGTTGAGAGTCATTCGTGTGAGGGAATACTTCCTGTAGGAGTGATTGTATGAAATTTGTGGCTTTTGGGTTCTGAACAGTGAGAAAGGGCTTGCACATATGTTGTACATATGTAATTGGGAAGGTACAGTTACTGAGATTGGGAAATATTCAAGTGAAAGTTATTTTTTGGGTGAAAACAGTTTGTGATGGGCTTCTAGCTTTAAGAAATAGTTTAGTGTGGAAATGTCCCCCTTCCCCATGTTCTATGTAGTTTGTGCACCTGTTGGAAACAACATCTTTCACCTGTCAAAGGGATTAGGTCTTTTACAGTCATCTCAGATGATAAAGGTGTTCTTTCGTTTTTTTCTACTTGTTTTTACCTGTATTTACCTAAATTTGCCCAAAGTTTGTCACTGGCCATAAAAAAAAATTCTAAACACATCCAGATGTTTAATCAACAAGATCTTAAGCTTCTCCCCATCTGCATTCTCTCCTTCTTTAGTCTAATTTATATACCGATGCTCAGCTAAATTCATGAATCATATCCTGATCCTGTTTCTACCTCGTTTAATAATCGTAAATGACCCTCTTTGTTCTATACTGGAATTGCAAACTCTTGTACTGATTTTCAATATACCCCACCATCTGATTTCTATTATACATAAATGTAATATACATTTCCAAAGGATTTCCTGTTACTCACTTTCATTCACCCCACCCCATGAGCAAATTAAACTCATTGCTTTCTCACAGGTCCTGCCTTTTCTTGCCCCTGGGCCATTGCTCATGCTGCTCCATCCACCCACCACCCACCACACACCTATGAAACCAGCTGTTCTTTGAACCCAGGTCAGACTTTCCCTTCTCCATGAAATCTCCTCTGGTTTCTGAATTGGAAATATGCATGTATTTTCTGTTTTGAGTATCCAAAATTCTTTAGTAAATCTGTGCAGCAATACAGAGCAGAAAGAGTGTGGTCTCCTCTAGAATAGAAGCTTAATGTATAACTTAATTCATTTTGCTTACGGCTGTGCCTAGGAGGGTACTTAGCTTGTAGAAGGTGCTAAATAAATATTTTATGAGTGGATGCATGTGAATAAATGAATGTGTAAATGAAGCTACGGTTTTATTTAAATTCAATGACGTCATCATATATAAATGTCCAAGACATGGATTGAACTATGTGAGGTCCTTAATAATAGTAAGCTATCTTTCTCTTTATCTTTTTTTTAATACCAGTTGTCAGTTCCAAATAAATCTGTTTCTATGGTGCTTAGAACCTAGTGCTATGTCTGCTAACCGAAAGGTTGGCAGTTCAAATCTACCAGGTGCTCCTTGGAAACTCTATGGGGCAGCTCTTCTTTGACCTCTAGGGTCACTACAAGTTGGACTTAACAGCAGTGGGGTTTTTTTGGACTCTAGTGGCAGAGGGAAGGGAAATCAGTGAGCATCTACTGTCTGTCAGGTACCTATTCTTGGTGCTTTAGGTTTGCACCTCAAATCAATTCCTTACAAGATTACATAAAATAGGTACTGTCTGCACTTTATTGAGGAAAAAGCTGCAGTTCAGTGTCACTTGGCCAAGGTTGCAGATCTAATAAGTAACAGAGCCGAGATTTTAAAGCCACATCTATTGGCCCCCAAAACTCATGCCCTTAAGAACCATATAGACATGTGTGGGTTATTAACTAATAAATTACAGAGCAAGATGCAAGACCGTGTTTACCTGACTTAAAACATTCATGTTTTCACCAGTGTATTAGGTTGCCATTCAATATGACACTATAGAGCAGGTGCTTAATGAGTGTATTTTTAAATAAACTAATGAATTACAGTAAACATAAGCCACTCTTTCCTACTCCAGAATCATGAGATTGGAATGGTGCCAACTGGCACTGAAGCACCAACTGCATTTGTTCAAGAACAAGGTCAGCTACAAAAATGGAAATAAGCTTAATTGGACAAATAATCCCTTCCTGCCTTTGCAGGACTAGAGAAGTAATGCAAATAGTTCAGAAGCATACACTCTTAAGTGCAACATCAGTCTTGTAGCAGGAAAAGCAGCAGCTGATGACCTTGTGGTCTTGAGCAGTGCCATGCACAGCATTTTCCAGACCCTGGTAATACCAGCTCCAACAGACAGTTTGAATTTGAAAGGCTTCTCTGACCCACCTTGCTAAGCTATTCACATTAACCAAGTGGGGAGGAACTCTCAGTTGAGAAACTCCTGAGAAATGCAAGTTATTCATAAGCTGTCAACATGAATTATCTTGCCATAAAAAAAAAAAAAAAACCCAACTGATTCTGTCATCAAAATCATCTTCTGAACTCTCAAAGGCTGTGACCTGCACAGCACATACATAATCTTGGGAAAGTTGCATCAGCTTTTAAACCTCACCTGGCAAGTAGGGATGGCAGGGAGTAACTTGACAGTCAGTTTTAAGAAGTAAGGAAAAGAATAATCTATTGTGTTTAGAACTATGTTCAATAACTCACTTAAAGAAAGAAAACATTGCTCTACAGGACAAAGTAGAACTTCCCGACACGGTTTCCAAGGCTGTAATCTTTATGAAGCAGATTGCCACATCTTTCTCAAAACACTGACCTTTTGGTTAGCAGCCAAGGGCTTAGCCATGACAACACAGGGACTCCTGTCATGTTCAGTAAGGTTTTAATTAGTAGCACATATTTCATCGATCATGCTGCTATCAAAACATCTGGGAATTTCTTCGTTGAAGACACTGACTAGGAGCTGGGCCAACTGACTTGAAATTGACCTTGGTATTGAAAAGATCCCAGTGAACATTTCATTTGCCTACCTGTATAAGGAACTGATATCCTGGGGGAGCCACTGAGTTGTGCAAATGGTTAATGTGCTCAGCTACTGACTAAAGTGTTGGAAGTTGAGACCCAGATAAGCTTTGAAAAAACGATCTGGCAATCTACTTCCCAAACACCAGCCATTGAAAACTCCGTGGCTAACACTTCTACTCCGACACACATGTGGTTGGAGGCAGCTTCATGGGAACTGACTGGTAACACCCTGAGAGAGTCTCAGGTCTCTGCAGTTACCCTCAGATATGTGAGAGCTGTCACAGAAAGTCTCTGTCAGGTATCTACAACACCTGTGAGACAACAACACTAGTCCCTATCAGTTTTGAAAATGGGTCTGCATTTACTGACTTGTATAGGAAAAATCCTGATTTTTCATCACTAATACAATAAAAATAAAAGGTACCTTCTACTGATGAGCACTGGGTAAGTGCTTGCTACATATTATTTAATTCTCACTATACCCCTGTAAAGATTATCCATACTTACAGATGCAAATTAGCTTACATAATTTGTCAGCCAACATCATGGAGAGGGTAAGTGTCAGAGCAGTGATTTAGACCTAGATCTTTCTGACAATAAATTATGTACTCTTTCCTTGGAACCACACAGCTGTGGCACGTTACACTTGTGGTCGTGCTCTGCGATCACTGTTCATCTCACTACTACACGTGGAGTGGTGCATCAGTATAAATCTCTCTGCTAGTGGGTAGGGGCACAATAATGGACAAGATGTGGCTGCTGACAGATTTTCTAGTCCAGAAGGGGAGACAAGCGAACAAATAGGACTTACACTGGAGTGTGAAAAGGACCTGATCGAAGTGTACATTGAGAGGGACTAGATTGGGAAATACTTGGTGAGGGAGATGATACCATAGCTGAGTTCTGAAGAATGAGTGAGTAGGCATTAGTCAAGTGAATGGGAGTGGGGGAAAGCATGCCCTTGGGAGACACACAACACAAAGGAACACCTGTTAGGAGAGAGTGAGAAGGCACATCCGGGCACTGCAACAGTTCAGCGTGTTTGGAGTCTAGGGTGAGAGGTAGAAAGGCTGAACGTGAAGCTTTAGGTCAGGAATGTAGATTTTATCAGAGTGGGGGTATTTTCAGCTTTGCAGGGTGGAATTTCATCTAGGGAGCAAAAGAAAAACAATGGAGCAAGCCAGAAGTGGAGGTCATGGATGAAGGAGGCCAGATGTGATAGAAAAATATAGGAAAGTGAGAAGCGGCTGGTAATTTGAGGCTATGGTTCAGAAGAGACTGGGCATAAACCTTGCCAGACTTCCCACTGTTGTGGTGTCACGTCCTGGCCTGTGGCGGGAAAGGGACCTGTCAAACTACTAAAGAGACATTGTGCAAAGGATTACAGAGACCTCCTCAGTCAGCCCTAATCAAGGACTTGCAACATAAAACAGTTTCTGAATCCAGTTCATCAGTATCTTTTCCACTCATTTTTCACAAGAGTCACTCTTTGCTAGAAGCTGTGAATTCATAGACAAGGTGGATTCCTGCTGGTATGAGCAAAGTTGAAACACTTGAGTCACTTAAGATCCAGAGAGCAGGTAGGTAGCCAGCCTACCATCGTGTTGGCCAGAGTATCTTGACAGGAGCTGAGAATAATTTTCCCTCAGAAGCGTGTTAGTTTTATTCAGGAAGTTCAACTCTCCAGGATTTACTAAACTTAATGGTAATAAAAGCAATGATGTTTTGGCCATGAATAAAGGGCAGCTACTTGGTGCTAGAAACGCCACAAAAAGGTATCCCTTCTCAGGTAAAAACAAAACAAAACAACAATTAAAACAACAACAACAACCCCTAAACCTGTTAGCTAAGGGGAATTCTATGGATCAAATTTTTGTTTTTATTGTGCGTAACTGATTTTTGATATTTTGTTCCTGGAATTGTACAGATGTAGTAGTGTTGAATATGGTTGACTTAGTTGCATTTGTTGCACTTTCATAGCATTTATATTGTATCCAACACACTGTTGATAGAGTTTTTGGAGCCCTAGTGGCTCCAAAGCTTGGCTGTTTACCAAAAGGTTGGCAATTCTAGTCCACTAGCTGCTCCCTGGAAACTCAATGGAGCATTTTTACCCTGTCTTATGGGGTTGCCAGGAGTCAGAATTGACTCAACAGCAACACGTTTGTTGCTTTACATATTAACTCATTTAAAACTTTTATAGTCCTATGATGTAGGTACTATTATTATTATTATCATGTCCAGTTTACAGAGGAAGAAACTGATACAGGATAACATGCTCCTGGTAAACCAGTTATTGACTAGAGCTGAATGTTTCTGAATCCAGGAAAATTGGCTCTAGAGTCTGTGCTTGAAACCTAGGGCTTCCGAGTTATAACATGTAGAAGAAACAGCAGGTAATTTGTTAAAATGAAAATTCAGGCCACATTCAGACATTCTGATTCAAGTCTAGATACCTGTATTTTTAGTAAGTGGCCCATATGCCTATGATGTGAGTGTTCCACCTGTCACACTGGATCAACACTGCCATAGACCACTACACTGGCCTTTTTACTGAAGGCCTGCTTGTCCCCTGCTTGTCTCTACCTCTACCAGAATACTATTCAATGAAAAAATGATGTGAAAATAAGGACATTATGAAGATGATCTATAGCCTGTCTGCCTGCCTGTCTATGTGCATCTGTCTTACAATACTGGTTCTGTCTACATGTACAAGTCATTTTGAATAAAACTAGTTTTAAATCAAGTTTTAAAAATTCCATGTGATACCAAGTATCTCTTTGGACTAAATCTTCTGATTTTTTTTTTTTTTTTTTTTTATTGTGCCTAAGTGAAAGTTTACAATCCAAGTGAATTTTCTGCACCCACCTCTCTTCAACTCTACCTGCTCTCCTCTGTCTCTGACAGCACAATCATCTTTTTCACTCTTTACTTCCAGTACTCACTCAATCTTTGGACTAAATCTTGAACCGTTTATTTCTAATGTGTGTAGAACTATTCAGAAACAATTCTGCGGTGATTCTAAGGGTGACTAATCATCTCTACTTTTGTTACTGGATCCTTTTGCAATCAAAAGATGACATTTCTTTATATGTTGGGGTTAGAACAAATGTATGCTGTGTGTTAGACATTTTATGATGGTCTTTAGTGCACACAGTTATGTTCTGAGAATGTGGTTTAAACTATGAAATCTTCCCATTAATTCACTCCTGCCTAGTGTTTCCTGAGATTTTTACTGTTTTTCTATTAACTTTCTGCTGTATTTATCACACAGTTGAGTATAAAGATGTGTTGTAAAAATATAATTTTAAAGGCAATGCTAAAATGATCAATGGAAAGGCACTACTTGGAGTCTCATCATTGTGCCTCAAAAGGGGTGGGGTACTTATTTTTTAATCTTTCAGTTTGAGCATTCAGAAGGTACTTTTAAAGATTAAAACTATAATTCATATCCACTTGTGAAAACAGTAAAATAAATAAATGAATTAGTTCTCTATACGGGCAAAGGTTCTATATATCCTTGCTCCTTCCCTTAAGGCAGGTGCCCTTTGGCCTGTAACGGAGCATGAGTGTTCTAAACCATCCCCCACACTCTTCCCGAACTGCAACTGACTAAGAGAAATGGTGTGAGAGACAGGAACTTTTGCCAGAGAGAGGGAAAAAAAGAGATTATTCTGAGACTGCAGTAAGGGCAGGAGAAGCCCAGAATGTTAGAGCTGGCTGACCCCTTACCCCCACTCCCATCAAGTTGGTCCAACTCGTAGTGATCCTAGAGGTCAGAGTAGAACTGCCCCATAGAGTTTCCAAGGAGCATCTGGCAGATTTGAACTGCTGACCATTTTGTTAGCAGATGTAGAACTTAACCCACTAGGCCACCAGGGTTTCTACTGAAGGAGGCAGGAATCAGAGTGAGCAGAAAACGAAGAGTGGAGTGATAATAAAAGTGTGAATTATTTTACATTTCCTCTTTCTACCCTTCAGTGGACTCACAATTCTATGTTGTAATCAGTCTTTCCTCAAAATGTTTTTATCTCAGTGCCTTTTCCCATGTGACTAGGTTCCAGAAAGTTCTACACTTGTGAGCTTAAACATCGAGGATGTACTACTCGGTTTCCTCCCCTTTTCCACCTGAAGCGTTGCACTGTCTGCATAGCCTTGGTGCATTAAGCCTAAGTCACAAACTTTCCTACCCAAAACTCCATTGTCCCTGAGTCAATTCTGAATCATAGTGACCCTATAGGACTGAGTAGAACCAGCCCATAGAGTTTCCAGGGCTGTAACCTTTCTGGAAGCAGACTGCCCTATCTTCCTTCTGTGGTGCAGTTGGTGGGTTTGCACCACAGACCTTGCGGTTAGCAGCTGAGCTCTCAAACCATTCTGTCACCAGGACTCCTTCATTGTCCTAGAGGGGTTCAATATTTTTTGCTGTATTTGTTCTTCTTTAAGGAAGGAGAGATGCTAAAAAATTAAATGTACTTCAAAAGGAAATAACTGACTTTTGCCTCGAGCTAAATTGAAGGAACTAGGGCTGAAACAATGGAAACAACGACAAAACCCCATATGAACTAACAGTTATTAAGGTATTGGAAACCAAGCAAGGGATAGTGATCTCTGACAGATGGAAAGTAAACAACGTGAACTTTGTGATTACCCCAACTCACTGCCCTGAGTGAATTTCCAGGTCGTGATGCAGGGAGAAAGAACATAGGAGGGGCCAGCAGAATCTGTAAGCTGAGGAGATGGAGTTTAGAACCTGGAAAAAGAAAGAGAGTAGAATTTGAGGAGTAGAGTTCTGGAAAGAGCTGCTTATGAGAGAAGATTGGAGACCTGCAAAGGTTCCAGTGTCGTAACGACTAGTAACATGTTTTATTACAATGAAATGTTCAAAGACCTGAACTTAGAAAACTGAATTTCTAAGCTAAATTTCTCAAGCTAAAAGAGTTAAAGAAAATATTCAAGCCTTGAGTTGCAGTACCGAAGGATTCTATAGGCAAAGGACTGAATGACACAAGAAACAGCAAAAAAAAAAAAAAAAAAGATGGAAGGAATATACAGAATCACTGTACTGAAAAGATCTGGTCAACATTTAGCCATTTCAGGACATAGCATGTAACTGACAAATGATGGTATTGAAAGGAGAAATCCCAGCAACACTGAAGGCATTGGTGGAAAAGTGCTTCAGGTATTGATGGAACACCCACTTGAGATGTTTCAACAAATGGATACAGCACTGGAGATGCTCACTTGTCTTTGCCAAGAAATTTGGAAGGCAGCTACCTGGTCATCCAGTGGAAGAGATCCACATTTGTGCCCATTCCAAAGAATAGTGATCCAAAGGAATATGGGAATTATTGAATAATATCGTTAATATCAAACATAAGTAAAATTTTGCTGAAGATCACTGAAAAGTAATTGCAGCAATACATCAACAGGGAACTGACAGAAATTTGAGCCATATTCAGAAGAGGATATAGATTTGGGATATCATTACTGATGTCAGATGTATCTTGGCTGAAAGCAGAGAATACCAGAAAGATATTTAGCTATGTTTTATTGACTGTGCAAAGGCATTTGACTGTGTGGGTCATAACAAATTATGGATAATGTTGGGAATAATGAGAATTCCAGAACACTTAATTGTGCTCATGTGAACCTACACGTAGATCAAAAGGCAGTAATTTAAACAGAACTGGAGGATGGTGCTTGGTTTAAAGTCAAGAACTGTTTGTGTCAGGGTTGTACTCTTACACTATACTTATTCACTCTGTATGCTGAGCAAATAACCCAAGAAAGTGGACTATGTGAAGAAAAACTTGATGTTAGAATTGAAGGAAGGTTCATTAACAACCTGCATTAGATAGATGACGCAACCTTGCCTGCTGAAAGTAAAGAGGACTTGAAATACCGACTGATGAAGATCAAAGACTACAGCCTTCAGTATGGATTATACCTCAATGTAAAGAAAACAAAAATTCTCCCAACTGGACCAAGGAGCAACATCATGATAAAATGTGGAAAATATTTCAGTTGTCAAGCATTTCATTTTACTTGGGTCTACAATCAACACCCACGCAAACAGCAATAGAGCATTGCATTGTGCCAATCTGCTGCAAAATCTTTAAAGCACTGAAAAACAAAATGTTATTTTCAGTACTGAGGTGATCCTCATTCAAGCCATAGTGTTTTCAATCACATTATACGCATGCAGGAAACCCCAGTGGTGTAGTGGTTAAGTGCTACAGCTACTAATCAGAGGACCAACAGTTCAAATCCAGTTGGTGCTCCTTGGAAACTATATGAGGCAGTTCTAATCTGTCTATAGGGTCACTATGAGTTGGAATTCACTTGACAACAGTGAGTTTTTAATTCATAAGCAAGCAAAAGCTGGACAACGAATAAGGAAGACTAAAGGTAAATTGATCCTTTTGAATTACGATGTTCGCAAAGAATACAGAAGATAGAATGTAGAATATAGAATATAGGCTATAGGCTATAGAATTCTTAATGGACTGCCGGAAGAATAAACAAGTCTGTCTTGGTCGAAGTACGGCCTGAATGCTCCTTGGAATGAGTGTGGCGAGACTTTGTTCTTTTTTTTTTTTTTTAATTTTTATTTTTATTTAACATAACTGAGTGAAAATGTACATTCACATATAAATTTACATGCCCACCTATATGCAGCTTCCACTGCTCTCCCTGCCCGGTGACAGCACAGTATTCCTCTCTGCTCCATACATGTCTCATCCTCCCAACAGTCTCCTTTCCCCTCCTCTCCGTCCACTCCCCTTCCTCCAGCCAGAGGTCAGCAAGATGATATCCTATAGATGTATAGAACCATAAAGTGCTTCCAATATATGGTTACTCTGCATTGCCAAGTCCAATCCATTCCTGTCCAAAGAGTGGACCTTTGTTATAATTTATGGGAAAGGGCTGCATCAGGGCAGGGGGCCATGTTCTCAGAGGAACCCCAAAACCGCTGGACCATCAATTGAGGTCTTTTAGTGGAGATCTCATGATGCACCTCTTTTTATTCTTGTGTTGCCAGTGAGACTCCTCTCTGTGAGCTCCATCGTGGCTATCACTGGTGGTGGCCGGGCACCATCTGGTTCTTCCGGTCCCAAGTCGATGTAGGCACCCACTCTTGTGGGTCTCTCTGTCTTCTCGGTTGTCTTTACCTCATGCCATTTTGGCCCTCGGTGAGCATCTGTTCCTGCTGAGTTCGGACCATTTGCTGTGTCCTCGGATGGCAGCTTGGCAGCTTTTAAGACCCCAGACGCCACTCACTAATGTGGGGTGCAGAGAGCTCTCTTAGCAAAACGCTAGTTGTGCCAATTGGCCTCGAATTCGAGTGTGGCGAGACTCTGTATCAGGTACTTTGGGCATGTCATCAGGAGGGACCACTTCCTGGAGGAGGACATTGTGTTCATTAAGGTAGAAGGTCAAGGAAAAAGAGGAAGACCCTCAGTGAGGTGGGCTGCCACAGTGGCTGGCACAAGGGACTGCAACATACCAAGAATTGGGAGGATGGCGTATGACTGGGCACTGTTTCATCTGTTGTACACAGGGTCCTCGTCAATCAGAGCTGACTCAACAGCACCTAACAACAACAGCCACATGTTGCCATTTAATTTTAAAATAAAATATAATGAAAAATTCATTTCCTCAGTGACACTGTCTACATTTCTAGTGCGCCCCAGTGCTCATTTTGGCTACTGGCTACCTTACTGGATGACACAAATAGAGAAAATTTCCTTTGCAGAAAGTTCTGTTGGACATCACTGATTCAGACGAATTCCCTCCCATTTTTAGTGGCTGAGTTCATCTGATAAATTGAATTTAAGTTTTAGAGTTGAGGAATTTGAAGCCTATTTCTGTGTGCTGTCAAATTAATTCTGACGCATAGCCACCCTATAGGACAGAGTAGAACTGCCCCATCAGGTTTCCAAGGCTATCAATGTCTGTGAAAGCTTACTGCCACATCTTTCTCCTGGCCACATCTGGTGCTTTGGAATTACCAATCTTTCTATTTGTAGTTGAGTGCTTAACCACTGTGCCACTAGAGCTCCTTATTTGTGGCCTGACGAAAAGCCCTTGCCATTGAATTGATTCCAACTCATAATGACCCTACAGGACAGAGTAGAACTTCCCCAGAGAGTTTCCAAGGAGCACCTGGTAGATTTGAACCGCTGACCTTCTGTTTAGCAGCCATAGAACTTAACCATTATGACACCAGGATTCAGAGAGGTTAAACGATTTTCGCCAATGTCACATAAGAAGCTCTTGAAACTGAATCCAAATCTCACTTCCATGCTGGTGGTTGTTTCACCATTTCACACCACCAAACTTTTACTTCTATGTCAGCTTTTGATAAAACAAGTTTGGGTAATTCAAACCAACAAGTGATCGATCATTTGCTTTTTGCTTTGTATTTTACCCTTAAATTTATAGTCATAGCTCCAGTCTAGAAACTTCACTTTAAAGAAAATACTTACATCAAACTATAAATATGTCATCCAGAGGAGCTCAGATATGTTCCAGTTTTCATCTTCTGTCCGCATTACAAATCCCCCTTCAATCCACTCCACGCTGTGCTGGGACCAGTTTGTTTTTCATTTCTCAGAAAAACAGGCAGAGCTGCCCCCTTTTAAAATGTCCCTGGAGCACCAGGTGCTAGAAGGCTTGAATTTTCAAAGGTTGCTCAGCAGGGCCTTGAAAATTAAAGAGTGCCAAGATGAGACCCAGAGAAAGCATACGAGTACATTTGAGGAGGTGCAGCCTTTTAACTGGGTGAATTCTTGATGAGATACCAAAGGGAGTCATTAAACAGTGGGCTGTCAATAAAGCTGAAACCGGGATTTGCCTTGGATCCTCTGTGGTGCCGATAACTTGACCATCTGAAGGAGCTGGGGCAGACCCTCAGTAAACTCTCTGATCTGTTTTTATTACAAGCTTGCAACACTCTTCTTTCTGAAAACTGGTAGGAAAAAGAACAGATAAGGTACTGAAGAAAAGTTAATAAAAATGCAAGCGCTTCTAAAACACAACCTGAAAGCAGTATGCAAGGTCATTTTGGAAGGTCAGTGTTTTAGAGCCCCTTTTACTTTCCTCTGGGAAAAACAATTACCTCCCCATTTGAATGTGGGGGAGAGTTGTCTTTCCTGGATCACGGCTAAATTTCATCCAGCTTTTGGCAGGCATCGTCTTCCTGGACCCTGCTGGAGTGCTGGCTGACATGTTGCATCTTCCACGGGGCAACAACTGCTCAAACAAAATTTGGGACAGCAGCCGATTCTTGCTCCCAGACACTGGAGGATGCGTGACATGTCATTAACCTTCAAAACTGGCTCTGCACAAGAATATTGTCAACAGATGGTGACTCTGATTCTGTCTCTTCTTCCTCCCCTTCCCTCCCCCCACGGGATATCTTCTGGCATAGAAAGCTCACTGGCTTCAAGGGGAAATTTGGGAGTGGAATGAACATTGTGGAACGTGTAATGAAGACTGAAGCAAGGTTTCTTATATTTACAATGCAGGGCTATAGAAACTCAATGGCAGTATAACCCACCGATAGTCTATATGGAGCCCTGGTGTTCACAGGGTTAAGACTTAGGCTGAATCTACCAGCCCTCTCTTGGAATCCTTATCCGGCCGTTGTGCCCTGTCCTTGAGGGTAGCTATGAGCAGGAATCAAGTCTACAGCAGTGGGTTTGGTTTTTGAGTTTTAGAGTGTCCGTGTGCCGGGAGAGGCCTAACTGTGGGGAAATGAGTGTGTGTGCTGAGATGCAGGCTTCTGAGTGTCGGGGTGGGTGGCTGGGCACTGTGTGGAAGAGCTCAAGGCCAGCAGTGGACTGATAATTTAGGGCCAAGCATTTGACTTTTAAAGTGCTTACATTGCCTTTTCCAGTTTTATCGCTGAAAGGCAGTAGTCAATGATTGACAGTGTTCATTGTCAATCAACCTCCAGTATTCATCCTAGAAGAGAAGAAGCTAATTCATTTAGAAAATATTTACAGGGCTCTTGCAGTATACAATAGCACCATGCTAGGCTCAGGAAAATCAACTGCCACTGTGTCAACTGGGACTCATAATGACCCTTTAAGGCAAAATAGAGCTGCCCCAAAGGGTCTCCAAGGAACAATTGGTGGATCTGAACTGCCAACCTTTTGGTTAGCAGCCGAGTTCTCAACCAGTGAGCCACCAGAGATGTTTACTGGGCTCTAGAGATAAAACAATAAACTAAGTGCCTGTCTGGAGGAGTCAGACCGGTAAACAAATTATTACAGTCCAGCTTCTGATAGCTTCCCCGGTGCTATGGATCTAATTGTGTCCCCTGTACCCCACCAGAAATAGACATCAAAGTCCTAATTTCTGGAACCCATGACCATTTGGAAATATAGTCTTTGAAGGTGTTGTCGTTTTAAGTTCAGATGAGGCCGTACTTCAATAGGGTGGGCCCTAATTCAATACGAGCAGTATCCACATACAAGAGAACAGACAGACGGAAGAGGGTCCTGTGAAGACAGAGGCAGAGAGAGAGATAAGCTACAGCTACAAGCCAAGGAAAGCTTGAGGCTACCAAAAGCTGGGAGGGGCAAGAGAGGCTCTTCCCCAGAGTCTTCAGAGAGAGAATGACTCTGTCAACACTGTGAATTTGGGCTTCTTGCCTCCGGAACTGTCAGACAATAAAATGTCTGTTGTTTTAAGCCACCCACTTCGTGGTGCTTTGTTAGAGCAGCCTTAGGAAATGATTATACCATGGAAACACACCAGAGGAAAGGAAAGGATGCAGGGATGTCAGGGAGGCAGCAAGGAGGATGTCTGAGAGGGCAAGAGGAGCCACGTGGTAAACTAGCATGTCTTCCAAAGCATCAGTTCTATTTGTCAGGAAATCTAAACTGTCTTAAATTTAAAACACACACTACAGAGTAGAAATGCATTTTCAATACGAAACACAGAACTTCAAAGAAATTCCTTCAGCCCCAATATAACTGGTACATTCTGTTTTCTCCTAATGAAGCTTAAGGCAAAGTTTGAGAATCACTGGCTTAGGTTATGATTATTAGGTTTTTTGTACACTGAACCCTAAGAAGTCCTCCTGGTGGCACTTTGCCCTCAGGGTTAGAGGAATCAGCGCAGCACCATTTTACATTCATTTGGCACCATATAGTTTACAGAATACATTCAATGAACTTTGCATGGCGCAGCAAATCAGTGTGCTGTTTCCACTTAAAGGATGAGGATTGAAACTCTAATGAGATTAATTAGTTTTAGCAACTTGTTCAAGGTCACAGAGGTGGTAAGTGGCAGAGTCAGGCTTCACCTTGAGTTTTGTGACACCAAACCCATTATTATTCTACTGCATCATATTGCTGTCTTTCTAAAAATTAAAAAATTAGAAGCCCTAGATCAAGGACCTGTAAGTGGCTCGTATCCATTTTCTTAGCTCTCCTTTTGGGAATGGGGAGCAGAAGAGAGGAGAAGGCATCAGGGGGTATTGCCACTGAAGATTCTGAGAGGTGGGAAGGAGAGACACAAAGCTCTGCTTAATGTTGGGGAAACATCAGAAAAACGGGATGTAAATTAGGCTGGAGGAGCTTGGGTGAGTGGAGAGCGTCGTGATGATAAGAGAGGGAACTCTTCTAAAGGGTTTGTTGTTAGATTTTGGTTCCTTATTTAAGATCCCTTGATATTGACTGTATTCTTTCCTCTCCCATTGATGTCTCTGACATTGGGGTTTCTGTTTGGATTTTTTCATTCATCAGACTAAGCACAATATTATAAAAACTAGGTAATATTGCTGGAAATTTGGAAGGGTATAGCATCAGGAAAAGATTTCAAGTTTTCTCATATACAAAGAAACCTAGAAATATCATTAGCCACACTGATGCTTACTGAAAAACAAACAAGCCTAAACATACTACTTGGCAATGTGAAATTTGTAAATTGCTCTTATGTTTTTTTACATTTACCTTCATCATCAGATTAGACTAGGCATTTGGTTCTAATAATTCCAAATTTGATTAAAATTGTGGTTCAAGGTTTGAAAGTTAAATGAGTGAGACTAAGAAGTGACAAACTAAAGGAAGCCCCCTAATGGCTGCCAATTATTCTTGGCAGGAAATGGGGTGATTCATCCTGAACACGTGCTTTCATTGCCAGGCACAATGGAGCGTGATGCAAGTGTTCAACATATCGAATGTTGTGGACATTTTTGTCATTCCGTTTGCAAGAGACTGGCAAAATGCAGCCACGGGTGAACAAAAGCCCCAAAGCAACCCCATGATTTCATTTGAGAAAACTAAAGATAAATATTAAGAAAAAGACACAAACTGTTTCAAAACAATCAACAGATTTGCTATGTATTTAAAAAGACTGTGTGATAGATTCGGGAAAGCAGAGGTGGAGAAAATGCAGAAACTAGCAGAGAAATATAAGGCCAGTGGGAGACAGGACCCACTGCCAGGAGGAGGTAATGGGACTACTTACTTGGGGGGAAATAAGTATATTTGAGTTGCAGGGGAACAATAACAACAACAACAAAAACTCAAACTTGTTGTCATAAAGTCAATTCTTTCTTGTAGTGACCCTATAGGACAGAGTAGAACTGCCCCAGAGGGTTTCCAAGGAGCAGCTAGTGGATTCAACCTGCTGGCCTTTTGGTTAACAGCCGGGCTCTTGACCAGTGCACGCCAGGGCTCCTGACACTAAACAGAGGTTTCATTTCTAGGACTGTATCTTACCTTTTAAAAATAGAGGGAAAATGATATTGACTTAGTTGAACTTCTCTGAACTGGTCCTGAGTTACCGAACAACGAAAGAGGACTCAGATCTGTTGACAACAGTCCCAGTGATCAAGGCAAGCCCTGGTCTGGCCAGAGAACATTAACCCAAGTGCAGGTTTTATCTCTAACTGGCTGTGTCACCCGTGGTAAACTTGCCTTTCTGGGCCTCTGTTGCTGTATCTATTAAGAAATTTCCCGAGATTCACATCAGAGTCTCTTCCAGCTGGAAGGTGCTGTGATTCTTGCAGGGAGAAATAACTGTGTATATACAGCAGTCTCTAAGGGAAGCACAGGCTTGCCACAAGATAAATACCTGGAGTCATTTTGTCATTTCCCTAGGGAAATCTACACTCTGTCACTACAGTTTTGCAACAACATGTGTGTTGTTGGATTTGGGGTATCAGTTAAAGGAAATGATTATTATGAGGTGGGGAGGGGACATTTTACAAAGTGGAATAATGGAGTTTGGATTAGGGCTTCCATTTCACTGTGACTTGAGCCAAATTGTGCACGGGGAGATCCTAGATTTGCATTTTTCCATTCCTTTTGTGGCCCAGAAAAACATTTGTTCAGTTGGCACCCCCGAACAGGCCCAGAATTGTAAAAGACAAAGGCAAGCAGAGTGCTGTGCTTTGTTCCGCAATGGTGTAGAAGAGGCATATGCGACCTCCCCCCACCCTGCGACACCTCCCCCAACCGCCACTCAGTCTTGGAGAATGTAAGCAAAAGATCCCCTCTGAGACAGGCTGCCTTCAGCCTTCACAACAGGAGAGTGAGGGCTGCAAGAGAACGAGGTAGCCCAATGTAACGCCAAAGCCAAAGGAACCTTTTGTAAACAAATCCTTGCGGCAATCTTGGGCTGTCTCTCAGTTTTCTCTCGATTCAGTCCCTCAAACATTAGAGCATCTGTTCGCCAGCCAGCAGAGCTTTTCATTCGGCATCATGACACTTTGCAGGCAGTTACACAGAAGAAAACCTTTTATCTCAGCTTTCAAAAAGCTCCATTAGGCAGATTCTTTTTCTTCATTCTGGAACAGACCCCTGCTTATGCTGGAGGAGGTAGGTTCTTGACAAGCTCTTTCCAAATGCACTACGTTGTAATTCGAGGCCCAGTAATTTGACCGGTTTGTGACTTTTATCAGGAGGAAGAGGGGAGGATTTCTGCCCGAGGCTCTGGCTGCAAAGGTGACTTTCCGAGCAGAGCTCTGTTGTCTGCCTCTCAGCGGTCCTCACCTCCTGATGGCTGATGCGAATTTTTTTGTTAGGTGATGCTAGTAGAGAGCAGCCTGGAGCACAGGGAAGAGCTGGTGGTTTCTTGCCGCCAATCTTCAAGGCTTCAGGATATCTGAATATTGGTATCTATGTGGCATTTAGCTCATATTTTCTGGGACAGTCTTGGTTTCAGATTCTTTTCAGTCTTTGGTAATGAAAATGTGTCCCTTTCACTCAGTGGTTCTCAAACTTCAGTGTATATTAGAATCATCTGAGAGTGCTTAATCAAAATAAAGATTTCAGTGCTGATGTAAAAGATCTGAGGTGGGGCCAGACCTTTTTTTTAATTTTGTAGTGTAGTGGTTAAGTGGGATGTCTGCTAGGGTTAGCAGTTTGAATCCACCAGGCACTCCTGGAGACTCTATGGCGCAGTTCTACTCTGTCCTACAGGGTCGCTATGAGTCAGAATCAACTCGATGACAATGGGTTTGATTTTTGTTGTTGTAGTCTTAGTAAAATATATACAACAAAACATTTGCCATTTTAGCTACTTTTATGTTTACAGTGCAGTGATATTTATTATATTTACCATGTTGTGCACCGGCTACCATTATCCATTTCCAAATATGATTCATCACCATGAACAGAAACTCAGTCTTTGAGTTTGGGTGATACAAACACCTACCTTCATGCTCAGCTACTAATCAAAGATTTGGTGGTTTTGTTTATTCAGAAGAACTGTTGAAAGAAAGTCCCAGTGATTTACTTCCAAAAGATCACAGCCATTGGAAATGCTGTGGAACACAGTTCTACTCTGAAACCCAGGGAGTCACCATGAGTGGGAATTAACTCACTGGCAGGTATTAGCAATAACTCCACTCTCAGCACACACAGGGTTGCCATGAGTCAGAATCAACTTGGAAGCAACTAACAACAAAAGCAGCTCCTGGTAACCACTAATAAATCTGGTCTCTGTGTGTTTGCCAAATCTAAATATTTCATGTAAGTGGGATCATACAGTGTTTGTCATTTATGTCTGACTTATTTCACTGAGCATAACTTTCCAAGGTTCATCCATGTATCAGGAATTCATTTGTCTTCATTTCTCACTGAGTTGTAACATAGACACAGTACTGTGCACTTATCAAAGTGCACAGCTCAGTGAACTTTCATGTATTTATATATCTGAGTATCCACCACCCAGATAAAGCTCTAGAACATTTCCAGCACCTCAGAATGTTTGATCATGCCTCTTCCCAGGCTACCTCAATCCCTACTCTGTCTCAAGATAAGTAGCATGAAACTGTTCCAAATGTTTGCATTTTTTAAACCAGCTGCTCATGTGATCCAGACTGCAGATGTTTTTCTTTTTTTTAAGTCAATGGATTTGGTGCTATTGTCAGGGAGGAAAAGACACCCACAGTTCTGAAGCTAAAACCAACAGACGTAATCACATAGTGGATACATTTAATGGCCTTGTCAAAGTAACCTGCCTGAGAGATTTAGGAAACCCCAAACAAAGTAAGAGGAGATTTCCAGCTTGGGGTGGGGGGTGGTGGGGAGACATGCCTGGGAATGTAACTGAAGAATAAGGAAACCGTAGCCCATTCAACTGGATTGTAACTTGCCTCTTGTGATGCTATGGTGTTTGGTGGTATTTTAGGAAAACAGTTTCAAGAGTAGGAAGTTTTAAAGTCTGTCAAGCTCTAGCAGCAGGAAGAAGGGTGTCTTGATTCCATGAAATCTCCCCTAGGTCTTTACTTAGAAACAGAGTAACAGTTAATATTTTTTGAGCATTTTATTTAATTCTCTTAACAAGGTAACTGTCATGGTTTGAATTGTGTCCCCCCAAAAATGTGTGCAGCCATGTGGCTGGGATATGGTTCCCAGTATCCTGGAAATGTCCTCCATTGTGCGGTTTTGCTAACCTGTATGTTAAAGGATTAGGGTGGGGCTGTGAATTCCTGCTATGGGGGAAGTTTCCCTGGAGTATGGCTTGCCCCACCCTTAATGCTTTTAGCTTGCAAGGAATAAAAGGAAAAAGAACCAAGGACAATTTGAGAACCTCGCTACCATCAAGCAAGCAGCACCGGGAGCAGAGCGCGTCGTTCAGACCAGAGGTTCTTGCATTAGGACGCTCCCTGGACAATGACTGATGCAATACTGGACTTTCCTCCAGAGCCGTCAAGGGGAAAGTCTTTCCCTGGAGCGGACACCCTGAATATGGACTTGCAACCTACCGGACTGTGTAAGAATAAACCTTTCTTTGTTAAAGCCATCCACTCTGTGGTATTTCTGTTAGAGCAGCCCTAGCTGACTAAAACAGTAACTAAGATAGACTTTTGTCCCAGATGACCGATACCAATTCTTTGGATAGAAATACAATAATGCTGGACATTTATTTAATGCTACCTATCTGCCAGTCATTGTGCCTTACTTCCATATTAAGATGAAAGAATTAAGCATCAGTGAGTTTTCCTAGGTCACTGGTAGGTAGAATGGGATTTGAACTCAATGCTAGTCCTACCCAGATCGTAATCACTTAGCTTCTGTCATGGGCTTTTTCTCTAGGGAAAACACTCCATTTATTTCTTAGTTTGCTTAAACTATGATCCCTTGAGATCATGCAGATATCTTGGTTTAATTTAAGCCTTAAGCCTTATCTATCATTCTTTGATACATAATTTGGAGGTCTGAGCACACATGCTCATTTCAAAAACACTTGTTGTTGTTAGTTCCTGTCTATTTGGCACCAAATCGTGGCCACACCGTGTACAACAGAATGAAACATTGCCTGCCCCTGCACCGTCCTTAATGACTGCTGGTCAGTTCAGGCCATTGTTGCAGCTACGTGTTAATTCACCCCATTGAAGATTTCCTTTGTTTTCAGGATTGACTCAACAGCAAATTTATTTTTTTTCTTTTAAGTATGTGGAACAAAATAAGGGCTCCATAAAAACTTGTAGAATGAACTGATTTATCCATCCACCCATTGATAACTGCCACACCTCAGCTAAGGTCTGCAGAAGATACAACTATCTGCTTCTCTCAAGATGATTAAAAGAAAAGCAGCTGGTCTTGCCAACTTCATGTAACTCGTGTTCAAAGGAGTATAAAAGTATGTCAGTCTGTTGCATTTTTTCTTTATTTAACCATCCTTTAGTTATTCTTCTGATATAAATCATTTAAATGAAGGTTATTTGTCAAACATTGGCTTTTTGTAAACTTTTCTCAGCAGCACCAGTTTACTTTTATAATTCCAGCTTTTTGCTCATGGAAATAGCAATTCATCTGTTTTTATTCAATAATCACAGTGATTATTTGCCCCTGAACTGAATTTGATTGACTACTTAGATATTTGAAGTCTGAATAGGAGTATTAGCCTTTAAAAAGCTACATTCCCATGGTACTGATATTTAAGATCAGTTGGGTAAAAAGAAAGATGATGGGAAAAAGAAATTTTGGGTGGCTCAGGCTCCATCCAGCCTCTCTTGCTTACTGAATAACAATGGTGGTATCATATCCCTCTTAATAATTGCATTGTTACCATGCCATAAACAGATAAGTGGTTCATCTCTGTATAAGTCTTCATGGAACAAATTTGATCTGTCTGTCTCAATGCTTTCCATATAACTTTGACCCCATTACTTTTTTTTTTTTCTGATGTGTTCTTCATTAAGTCTCATTGCTTGGGAACTCCAGGATACCACTATAGTATGTGCTACCTTGTGTGGGTGAATCCTATAGAGGCCTGAAAAATGAGCATATTCTTAAGATGTCTTAAATTATTCTGTTTTGAATGAATTGGAAGTGCCCCAGGCTGGACAAGCACGATTGGTATCCCATAATTCCAAGCCCTGACTAGTGGTCTTTGAAGCCATGGTTGCCACAGAAACCAGGAAACACTTAAACACATGTCTCACTTCCAAATCCCCGTGGGCTTCTCGAACTTCACCGTCAGTAGAATTAATTATTCCAATAGCTCAGAGAAATAATCTTATATCACCTTGCAGCCATAGCCAGCCAAATTCCTTGTAAAGTCAAATCTTCATGGATCTTTCAAGTTAATTTATATCGAGTGGCAATCACAGTTAAAAATTCAGAGCCTTGTGTACAACAGGATTTCATTTTATCTGTACTCCGGTGTTAGCCTGGTGATTTTCATGCTCTGGGGCATGTTACTCACACTTACGGAGTGAATGCAATGAACTGGAAGGTAGGAACATTATTATTATAGGATGTTACTTTGCTAAACAGGGGGTCCTCAGCTTCACTTCACTGTGTCTGGGGATCCAGCTCTTAGCCTGTGAATGCCGATAAAGCATTTCCTCTGGATTAGGCCTTCTCCTGAGAACCCAGGCTCCACTATTCATGAAAAAGGACCCTGTGTCAGGCCCATGGTCACATTCAGAGGCTGTGGTGTGATAGTTAAGAGCTTAGATGCCACAGTGAGAACAGCTTGGGGCTCTAATCTGTGTCCCCACTTATCACTTGGCGTGCAACCTTGGACAAGTGCCTTAACCTCTGAGCCTCTTCAAAGCGGGAGAAATAACAGTACTAATTTTATACGATCAAAAGAGATCACATATTTTTGGTGCTGGGCACAGTACTGGAAATTTCAGAAAGCGCTCAGTAACTATTAGCCACTGCACAATTGTTGTTTTCTATCGTGGGGATGAAGCTTAAAAGGGGAGCAGGGCCACAGCCAAAGGATGAGGATATTTGGGGAAAGACATTTGACCAATTTTCCTTAGATTTATTCATTCTTTAAACATTGTTGTTGAACAATTACTGTGTCCCCTGCACTGTTCTAAGAATTTGGGATGCAGTAGTGGAAAAAACCGAGTTCTGCCCTTGAGAAGCTGACATTTCATCAGTGGTAGGGGTGTGCAGATAATAAGTAATAAGCCTAATAACTAAATTAATTATATAATGTTGTGATGAAAGGGGAAGGAGAGAAGGGAGGGAAGCTGCTTACAATTTAGCACTGCTTATAACCAGAGTGGGAATAACCCTGCTGTTCAGACTGTAAACCTTTAAAACGACTGGCTTTGCTTCTGCTGGAGTACCCAGACTGAAAACTGAGAACATAGTGTACAGTACATTTTAAAATCCTCAAAACTCTAGCCGAGAGATATTATCACCTCTTCCATTCTACAGAAGAGGAATTTGAGGAAGAGAGAAGTTAAATAAATCATCAGAGATCGCACAGTTTGTCAGTGTCACAGCTCTGATGGCAGCAGCAGAGTTCTTTACAGTAAATCTGTACAATGCGCTATGCCGTCTCCAAAGAGCAGAGAGTAGGAGTTAGAACGGGGAGGCCCCAATGCACATTCAGGCTCTTGGAGCAAGTCAGTCTTTTACAATAACAATGGAAGCCTCAAATCCAATGACATCCAGATCATTCTCTTCTAGTAAAAGAACTTTGAAGCAAAACATGAATTATCAGGCATTTATTTGACAGTTGCTCATCATCTGATAGAAAAAATACAGAATGATTAAAAATGATTAAATTCAGTGGAGTCTCTGGATGATAGTCAAGTGCGATGTCTGCTGATAAAAGGTTAGCAGTTCAAATCCACCAGGTGTTCCTTGAAAACTCTATTAGACAGTTCCACTCTGACCTCTAGGGTCACTATGAGTCAGACCTGACTCCAAGACAGCGGGTTTTGGTTTTTTTTTTTTTTT
Organism: Heterohyrax brucei; assembly: GCA_028571685.1. NCBI lineage: Eukaryota > Metazoa > Chordata > Mammalia > Hyracoidea > Procaviidae > Heterohyrax > Heterohyrax brucei. Next base: position 139,428,350 of record CM053142.1, on the reverse strand, counting down.
AGTGTATTATTACTTTCACCAGTGTCTATTTAGTGTTTATTTAGATTACTTATTTGGAGAAGAGACATGTACTCTGTTTTGTACACACATGAATTTAAGAAATCTTCTTAGCAAATCAACTGTCCCCCCCAGGGGTTTGTCACTCATAGCTAAAGTCTTTAAACTGTTAGATTTTTGTCATTGTCTTTAAATAGGGGATGGATGACTGAATTCATAAAGAGAGGAAAGGCAGGCTGTTCTTCCCCCTTAGATTCATTTCCCAATGAAGTGGAATCTTGTGAGTTTCTGCAAAAGAGAGGATTGAGAGAAGAACTGAGAATTCTCTGGAGTTTGCATAAGTCCAGGTGCCTTCCTACTAGCAAATTTATGAGAAACAGGATAGTGTGTGTATTTAAAAAGGAGCCCAGGTTGTTAAGCAGCAGTTAAGCACCTGGCTGCTAACTGAAACGCTGGAAGTTCAAACCTACCAGCTGCTCCTCCATAGGATGATGTGGTAATCTGCTTCTGTAACGATTACAACCTGGGAACCCTATGGGGCAGACCTGCTCTGCCGTGTAAGGTCACTGTGATCTGAAATTAAGTTGATGGCAATGGGTTTTGATTTTTTGGTATGGATTGGAAGGCTAAAAGTCTTAAGGGAGACTGATTGAAGACTGTATGCCAGCCATATAATAGCCGGTCCCCATCTGAGCCTCAGATTCTCCTTCTATTACGTTAAGAATGGTATTATGACGACCACCATCATCATCATTTCCTGGGGCCGTGATGAGAAGTAAATGAGTGGGGAGTAAAATACTCCGCGCGGTCCCGGCTGGCACACAGAAAATTCAGAGAATATTAGCAATCATCGTTAGCAACAACCAGAAAATCATTGATGTTTTTAGCAGCTACATGAAAGACAGACTTCCAGAATAAGGAGAAGCGACAGAAGTCAGTATCTAGTTTTGATTATGACTTTCTCCATTCAACACCAAAATTTTAAGCTGCTAGTGATCAGATTTTTTCACTGCCAAGTATTCTGAAAAGAAAGAAAGAGAGAAAAAAAAAGCTAATTTCTGGCAGGGGGAGAAAAAGAACCACTAAACAACCAGCGATGATGACAAGAGTACAGAAGACCCAAAGAGCTGTGACTGGTCAGTGCTCTGACTAGAAGGACAGGAAGGGAAAGATGTTACTTGTTGATGTTTAGCTGCAGGGAAGTCAAGGAAAGCTGGAGATGAAACAAAAGGAAGACAAATAGGGGGGATACTAGGGAATGTTAACTGTGGTAGAGGAAGGGAAGCTGGGGGGTAGACAAGAGGCATCTGAAGAGGCAAGAATGGAGGCAGGAATGAAGACACGGCACAACGGTCCTTCTTCGGGGCTGCGGCTTCCTCACTTCTTAAAGAGACAGGCAGTGGCCGTTTTCTGTTCTGCAGCTGGATCGTGTCCCGGTGGCGGTGGATGGGTAATAGTGCAGAATGCACCAGTGCAATAATGGGACTTTCCAACCCACATTTGTTATGGGTCAGGCATGGTTTTTGTATCTCACAAGGTAGGTTGTCCCTGTTTTATAGGTGCAGAGATAGAGACTTTAAAGCATGTAAGGTTATTGAGCAAATAGGTCAGAGTCCAGAATCTGTTTCGTATTTCCTGTTTTCACAGCTTGTGAAGCTTCTGTGCTTGTTAAATGGTCATCTACCTGGTATTAGAAAAATTAGCAACTAGAAAAGCCTGTTTCTATCCAGCCAATTCCAATTTATGGTGACCCTGTAGAACAGAGAATTGTCCCATAGGCTTTCTAAAGCTATAATAGCTCCAGGAATAGATTACCATCTTTCTTCCACAGGGCAGCAGGTGGATTCCAGTTGCTAAGCTTTTGTTTAGCAGCTGAGCGCTTAAGCACTGGGCCACCTGGACTCCTTAGTTATGAATTAGAACAACTCATATTATTCTATGTCAGATAACTGAGGTATGTATTGTCAAAAAAATCTGGTCTTAAAGAAAATACAGCTCTTTAATTTTTCTATGAATGTTTTTGAAAAAGAAAAATAAAAGATGAGTATAAATGCTACAAATCTGGCATTTGATAATTTTCAGTTAATTATGGATGGCATTTGTCTAACATTTAGCCAGCCAAGTGCCGTTAGGCAATTTGAAAAGGAGTTAGTGAATTTTAGCAGCCTCAGCAAGGGTTTTTCTAAGTTCCTGGAATCATGAATCAAGGTAAATAAAGGTCCCTTGGGTGGAAAAGGGCACACGCACACACACATACAAAAAAACCCTTGGAAAGAAGTTCAACATGACATTGACTTACTATATCCTTGGGAACTTGTGCAGTTTCAAGGTGAGGCTATCAGACAGGAAGTACAAATGAGAGTGCAGAGAAATCATGGGCTTTCAGGTAAGTCCTCAAACAGATAGCCTGAAACTGTGAGGGAAGTTAACCCAGAACTCCAAAGATAAATCAGCCACAAACTGAACCCAAACTAGAAAATCTCTATCCTTTGTTGCTCGTGCATTATGGTAAGTGAATGACCCAACAATTAAATATGTTTTATTCTGGACATTATCTAGCAAGTTGTCTTGCACATACTTAAAAAACCTTTGAGATCTTGATAGCATGTTAAGTAATGTCCATTGCTGTGAAAAACAAAACCAACTGAATGTTATCTGGCTAATTTATGACCTTTGTCTTCCTGTAACAAAGAGACTTTTGAGAAGTTAGTGTATTGTCACACCTTCCAAAGAACTATGATATGAGGAGAGCAAGTGCTGCATACGAATATGGACAAATGGACAAGTCTAAGATCTAGCTTTGTATCTCCTCTGTTTTCGTTTTATTTTTAAACATCAGTTTTAGCATTGATTTCTGCTTTTGTTGCCCAGACAAAGGACACTGGGGGCTTGGTGGAAAAACAGAGTGGAGACAGGAAAGAATCTGGAATCATAGGTGGGCAATGCTTGCCTTTAGCCAAACCAGCTTGGATTTTCCTTTGCAGCAGAGCTTGTAGGTATCAACCCATGCTGCTTAACCATTTTGAAGTGGGCTCTAAACAGTTAGTTTTGCAAAGGATACAGTTTATATTTCTCAGTAAATCTATTGCTATCGGTGGATTCTGACTCACAGTGAACCTACAGGACAGAGTAGAACTGCTCCATCGTGTTTCCAAGCAGTGCCTGGTGGATTTGAACTGCTGACCTTTTGGTTACTGGCAGTAGGGCTTAACCAATATGCCACCAGGCGTTCTTCTTTCTCAGTAGCATAAGACTGAGTCTCAGATACCACAAGAGTATCCCTCTTCTCTCTCTGTATGGCTGGAAGAGCAAGACTTTTCCTGAGCAGATAATTTAGCTCTAGTGACTGGTTTTGATTGAATTAGTGATGAGCCTAACTTTAATTTCTACATTCCAGGGGGAGGGGCTGCCCTTTTCACGCCGAGGCAACAGACCATGATTCTGACTAATTCCATCACTTTTTTGTAATTGAAGTGGGGGCACAGAGAATGACCTTTGAGTTAGGAGTCAATGCCATGATTCACAAATAAATTTGAAAAAATGACCTCTGACCATTAGACAGCATCTGAGCCAGGAAATATTTAGAAGGCGTAGATTTGCCAAGTACTAAGGAAGGGTGTGTTTCTTAGGTAAGCAGGTGACTAATTCACTGGACTCTTGTCTAATGTCTACAGATGATTTTCCCATTTATATCGGGGACATTTCGATGCATCGCTAGACTACACTGTTGGCAGATCAGAGATTCTTTCTCCCTTCATACACTAAGTCATTCATGTGGATATATACGGAACTGGTGACTCCGGCATTACTAGGTGTTACTGCTTGGACAGCAACTCAAGAAGGGAAAGGCAGGCAGGCAAGAGACATAAATACACACCGTTTATGTCAGCAACTGAAGTATCTAATGAGACAACCAAATTCTTTTGGGAAAGTAAAGATTACCTCTTGCCTTTAAATGTGAGTACGAAAACAAATGTCCTAAGAAAGAAAAGCAGACAGCAAGGACTGTGGGCATTAGGCTATAGGTCCTAAGGGCAAAATTAGCCCTGATATCCACAGCAGGTCATTAACATCTATTTTAGAAAACAGTATTAAGATGTTGACCTCACATGCTCTGGGTGTGAAGACATGCCCAGGACTCTCCTAGGCCCCACTGCCAGGAAATCTAACCGAGAGGCCCGTTGTCTCTCTCAGACCAGCCTTTTTTAGGGCTGAAGAATGAGTCAGTTTAATCACAATCACCTGGAAATGAACTCCAGACAGAGCCGCTTTTGTTCTCCAAGTGAAATCCTGCAAATGGAATTCATCCCATCCCTTCCTTAAAGGAAAATAGTTTATAGTATAATATTTTCTGTATGATTTTGTTGTAATTTTCTTAAAAATATCACTGGTGACTTTTTTGAACATATAAAAAAGGCTAGTAGACAACACCTTACTGTATCCTGCATTCGATGAGGACACCTATCCCTTGATCCCTCTTTATTCAGTAGTATGAGATCTAAAGAGAGAAAAGGTATTTCTGCTCTAATAGAGGTCCCACTGGGCTTAAAACCTCAGCTCTTTCTTTTAAAGTAAAACCCTATCATTTTTTAAACAGCTGAAAATCAGATGAAATTTGGCCCAAACATGTCATATTTTTTAAGCCAAGTTCTGCTCACATTTAGTGCTATTGTAGGTATTATGTTCTGGAGGCCTGCTTGCTGCACTGCAGAATAAAAGACGTGGTGATCTGTTTCTGTTAAGATGACAGCCAAGAAAACTCTCTGGAGGAGTTCTGCTGTGTGACATATGGAGTCACCACAAGTCAGGACCAGCTTGGCAGGTAACTAACAGCAGCCACATTTCAAGCTAGATCAAGTTCGTTTCACCTGTAGCTCTGCTGCCCAAAGTGAACAGGAGAAGGGCTGGAGAGGAGAGGAAATTCCTGGAGGGGCAGCACAAAGGGGTGTGAATAACTCTTGGGCTCTGGCTACTGTGTTACTAGTCTAGCAGTTTTGCATCTGATAGAGTCTACAGATGCAGCTTGTGTTGTCTGGCCTTTTTTTTTTTATTTATTTAAAAAAGGTCTCTTTTTTGAATATGATTTGAAGCCGGTGGCTCCGACTCTTCATCTCTAGGTCATGTGTTCCGAGTTTGTTTTCCTGGCATCGCTAACGTTTATGCTTCCCCATTGATTCTCACTGCTGCCTACTTGTGCCAGATGGGGTCAGTTTCTGAGTTGCGTGTGGATGGAGTTTACAGTTTGGCTCTAGAAGAGAGAAAATTCGGGCAGTGCGAAGTCTTGACACTGACCTCGTTAGCACTGTGCTCCTGTCCGTTGAAATACTGGGCAGTGATTTCAACTTTAATTTGGTCCTAATTCTGGGGTAATTCCAGCTTCACTGCTCCAGGCTATAGAAACACAGAATAGTGCACATGCTGAAATCTGTTGTTTTCTTTAGAAGATCAAGCTCATTGCCATAGAGACTTGGACTTCCATTTTTTTTCTTACCTTCTAACTTCTCACTTTATCCCTGATGCTAAAAAGCTATATAACACTTCTGTATGCTGGAAAGAATATAGGTTTCTGAAGTCCCAAAGACTCAGGTTTGAATTTCATCTTTGCCGTATGTTGGCTATATAGTCACAGGAAGAATTTTCAACCTCTTTAAACCTGTTTGCTCACTTACAATGGTAGAATAAGTAGTGCGTCATGGAGGAGAGACAGTTCATTTTGAAGCAGGGGAAATAAGCTTAAATCCCAGCTGCTGAACCTAAATACTGTTAATATAGACTTTATATGGTGGTAATGAAGAGAAAGTGCTGTTACAGGTTAAACTGTGCCCTCTACAAACCATGTTGAGTCCCTCACCCCAAGTACCTGTGACTGGATCCTCGTTTGGAAACAGAATCTTTAACGATGCTATCAGTTAAGTAAGAGGTCGTATTGACCAGGGTGGGGCCTGATCTAATGTAAATGATGTTTTTATAAAACAGAAAAAGAGACGTAGGAAGATGTCCAAGAGAAGACAGAAGCAGAGAATGGAGTGATCCACAAACTGAAGAATGCCAAGGATCACTGACTATCGGTAGAAGCTAGGAGAGAAGTACGAGACAGATTCTTCCCTCAGAGCCCTTAGAAGGAACGGCCACAGCTGACGCCCACATTTCAGACTCCTAGTCTCTGGAAACACATGTGAGGCAAGACATTTCTGTTTTTATGAACGCTTTATTAGGGCAGCTCTCTTGTTGATGTTGGGAGGTGCCGTTGGTCTGTTGTGACCCTTAGCTGCCCTACTTACAACAGAGTCTAACACTGCCTAGTCCTGCGCCCTGCCCACTGTCGTCTTTGTGCTTGAGGCCGTTGTTGCAGCCCCCGCCTCAGTCCCTTCTGTTGAGGGGCTTCCTCTTCTTCGCTGACCCTGTGCTTGACCAGGCATGATGGCCTTCTTCAGGGACTGATCCTGCCCGACAGCATGTCCAAAATATGTAAGACACAGTCTCATAGTCTTTGCTTCTAAGGAGTACTCTGGTTGTGCTTCTTCTGAGACAGATCTCTGGTCTCTCGGCAGTCCATGGTACATTCAATGTTCTTCTCCAGCACTACAATCCAAAGGCGTCGAGGCTTCGTCAGTCTTCCTTATTCACCATTCAGTTTTCACATGCTTATGATGTGATCAAAAATACCATGGCTTGGGTTAGGCACACCTTAGTCTTTGAGGTGACATCTTTGCTCTTCAACACTTTAACGAGGTCTTTTGTAGAAGATGTGCCCAAAGCAATGAGTCTTTCGATTTCTTGACTGCTATTTCTGTGGGTGTTGATTTTTGGGTCCAAGGAAATCCTTGACAGTCTCAGTAGTCTCTCCATTTGTCATCATGTTGCAACATCACAGTGGACCAGTCAAATAGGGAACTAACGCAAGTGCAGTCTTTGTTTTGTGAGTTCAGAAACGTTAGGTGTCTATGATATACTAGAACCATGCCTAATGCACTGCAAGGGCTACTCAGATATTATGTTCCTTGTTTGGCCTCTGGGCTGGTTTCTGGAAGTTGCAATCTCCTTTGCTTTTCAGAAGCTAAGAGTCTCTGCTCATGTTATCGGTAGACTTCTTGAACTGGAGAACAAGAACAGGTCAGGACACGTTTACCTGCCTGTGGAAGAGAAGAGAGAATTCTCAAGGGTGACAATAAAATCCAGAAACAGGAAAATTCACACGCACAGTTGTTTATTGATAATTACATTACAATATGTGATAGGTTCTCTGTGTCATCCTTCAGTCACAGTGCGTGGTTTAATGTGCTGTATAAAATGACAATATTTGGTACACAGCCCAGCTTTAGTTTAGGGAAATGGGAGGAGAGGACAGAGTAACTGGATAACATTTTTGAAGAGTTTTGCTGTTCTTTTATTTATGTTGTTTTACTGAGCATATTTTATTAAAATCATTCAGTTCTATTTGTGATATAGAATCCATGTTTTATCTGATTTCCTGTTTTTCTAACTATTACATTACAAACAGCCTAGGTCTTCAAGCCACCATATGGAAATTAAGGGTCTCGGCTACATGCAGGTTTTATCCCAGATGAGTAATTCTGGAGAATTACATTTCCATGCAATTCTTGCAAGATTGTTCTTCTTTATGACTGCTCTGATTTCTGTTATGCTTGCCAACGTGAGGCATAGTTTTCACAAAACGGTGTAAAGACCCAATGGACAACGCAAGGAGCCAAGTGACTCGGACAATCACAGCTAAAAGAGGAGCATTACTGAGGATCAAGATTCCTAGTTTCCACTATTTTTTAATCTACCAAATCTTATTATATTAGGCCTGATGGAAAGATGTAATCTGAGGGGCTCAGCCTTATAACAGTGTTACTTTCCACACAAGCAATCTAGTCTAGAAGAACCTTTACCCATGGATGCAGGAGGTGACTTCATGTATATTATCTTCCTGCTAATAAAGTTCATTCTTCAGTTTTCTGGAAAACACAGTTGAGGAGGCTATTATGTTATTGAACAAATAATTTATTTCCCTATTCATACTGTACCATCATGTGCATATTTTTCCTAACGCTTCAACTTTTCTCCACCCTGCCTACTTTTAGATCAGCCTTTCTAAATACAGCTTGGGGTGTTCTGTTTTATGTCACTGTAACTGATGCCATATGAAAGTGGGTCCTGCAGTGTAGGAAGCCTGATTATAATTGGCAGATAAATCATTTTCTGGAAAACAGTGCATTCCACAGCAACCCCTGCATATATGATTCTTAAATCATCTCTTTGTTTCTTTCCCAAACAGAAGACAGTCAAGTCAACGAGTTTATTCTTCCAGCATTGCAAGAGGACTCCCATGTATGTTCCAACTTTTTTTGTTTTTGAGCTGCTGTTGTAATAGTTTAGGGTGCTTTGGGATGTGTCATTTCTAGTTTCTTAAGGGTCAACTGTGCTGAGAGGGAGAAGGTCAACCTAAACAGTTCTCAGATTTCGTTTTGGGAAATTCCAGGCTCCAGCTCAGCTTGTTCTGTGCTTGTCCACCTATCAACGCACAGGCCTCTGTTGTTGCAGCTGTTGCTGAGCATAGCCAAGCATAGAGCCCATTTATTCTCCATCAGCTGGAGCTTCCTGTAAGTGTTACTGAGCTGCTGTTTCCTATTGCTACTCAGTTGAGAGTTTGACAAGGTTTATCCTAACAGTGCAAATTTCACAGGACTTTGGAATACATACTTCTTGCCTACAGTCCAATAGATTTTCAAAACTCAAAGGCAATGCCGGTGGAAAACTATCAGCCTTGTCATCCACCTCACTTAGTCCAATTGCCATCACTTGGTAGGAGCCTCCATGCAGAGTGGGAAAATGGCATGAAAGGTAAGAATGAACATATTGATAGTGTCTTGCATTGTGTCTGCCCCTAACCATGCTGAGAGCAGAGACTCAGATAATTTTAGGAAAGAAGAACTCAGTTGGAGCTGTGAACCCCTAACTCGGTTGTTGTAAGAGGAATTTCATGACTTTCCCAAGGTTGTATGGCTAGTTATGCTATTATCTTCTTGCAGTTTTTCACATTCTGTTGTGGAAAAAAAATTGTCAACAAGGACTCCCTTTTTACAAAGAAGTATTTATTCTTTTTAGTATTTGGCCCAGAGCCTTGTATCTGATAGTGGCAGTTTTAAAATGGTCTGTTCTTTCTTTTTTTTTTTTTGACCCTGCCAGAAACCTGTATTTTGATAACATAGAAGTATTTAATTAGATCTCTGTATAAACACTCATACACATCAATAGGTATTTTGCTTCTATTAGCAGTTCCTGTGTCTACAGAGAGAGAAAGCAAATGTGTCCAGATTTGTAAAAGAAGAAAAAGGGAAAACACCAACATAGCAAAATAAACTGATCCAATATGTACTGTATGAAGCATTCAAATTCTAATAGTATGTGTCTGATACAAGCAGCGAGAATACAAAGTAATGTACATTGATGTCTTTTCTTCAAGGAAACTCAAGCAAAGTGTTCTAAAATAAAGGAGGATGTCTTTTAAAAATACAGGCTTCATTTCTTGTGCTTTCCTAGCCCCTTGCCTGAAGAAAATTCAGAGCTCTTGTGGATTCTGTTGATTTTGTATTCCATCACTTCAAGTCCCTGCTCGTATCTCTGGACGGTAATCACACTACTTTTCATTGTTCATCACTTTTTGGAGACAGTGGATCTCTGGGCAGTTTGAGGCTAAAGCTTATCACCTGTGTTTTTTAGCTTGCTGGCTGATCCTAATGGTAAGGAAGAATACACATGCTTTGCTGATGCTTTTTTTCTCTTGGCTCTCTATAGTGCAGAAATCAATCTGCTTGTCAGTGGGTAATAACATGTGCTCTGAGACTACATTGGTTGGAATCCAGGTTCTAGTTCTTGTTAGCGAGGTAGTTTTGGGCTAGTTATTCAACTGTCTGAACGTAGTTCTAAAAATGAGAATAATAATAGGACCTCCACTAATAAAATGACACATGTAATTACACTATTCCCTGGTATTAAGAGCTTTAGGAATATTAGCTATTGTTATTATTATTACACATGAACGTATTCTTAGTCTAGAGAGAGATGAAGAAGTTCAAATTACCTAGAGTTTCCAAAAGGTGCACCTGAATGGGACTGCAGGCCTCAAAGCCAGCCTGCGCAGGTGTTCAGAGCTATTCTGTGGCCTTGTCAGTCACGGAGTTGTTATTCTGTCCTGCTCTCTTGACTTTCAAAGGACAAAGGGGAGGGCCCATTGTTAACCACTGAAGGATATCCATTGGCCCGAGTATGTCTGACCATAATCTTTTATGGAACAAAAAAATCATTCTTCATTCATATTCTAACTTCCCCTCCAGGAAGTAAAACAATGCAATAGACAACAACCTTTTGTCTGAGGAGAGTTCAGGCTAGATACACAGATAAACAGAGCTGTGGCTGGCCCTCTTTCTTCCTCTTTACCGTTTGTATAGATGTATAAGATTGTTGGCTTGAAGTCCCTGTACTTAGGTTTAAAATTCACTCCTGCCTCTCAGTAAATCCCCTCCACTGCCCAGTGTCCTGGGTCACCGTCTCAGTTGTCAAGTGCTGTCGTAACAGAAATAACACAAGCGGATGGCTTTCTCAAACAAATTTATTGTCTAGGAGGCTAGAAGTTTGAAGTCAGGGTGCCAGCTCCAGGGAAGGCTTTCTTTCCCTTTCAGCTCTGAGGGAAGAAAGGTCCTTGTCATCACTCTTCCCCTCGGTGTAGGAATTCCACAGCACAGGGACCCCAAGGCCAAAGGAAGCACTCTGCTCCCAGGTCCCTCCTGTTTCTGCTCGCTTCCCTCTTTCACATGTCAAGAGGTTGACTCAGCATAATCCTGTAGATTGTGTCCCACCTCATGAATACAAATGCCTCTAATCTTGCCTTACTAACATCATAAAGGCTAGGATTTATGACAAATAGATAATTAGATGCCCCCCCCCCCACCCCATAGCACTTCTCCCTCCAACCAGGTGAAACATCAGAGAATCTCAAGGTGCTTAAAAATTCCCAAGGAAGGCACTTTCTACCATGGGAACCCTCTGAGGTAGAGCGCCTGGGGCAAGTCCTCCTTTTGCCACTAAGGACAAGATTGCTCTAGCTCCCCAAACCCCATTTCTGTTGAGTTGATTTAAGCTGCCAACATTTTGGTGGGCAGTCTGATCTTTTAACCATTTTGCCACAAGTGCCATCCTTTGTTAACCCCAAGCCTGAGTTTTAGGGGAGAGGGTTTTGCAAAAAATATCAGCTATAGCAATCTTCAAATAGCATAGAAATCAAATATATAAAATGATTCAAATTGAAGTGTTAAACCATGGTACAAATTTTCAAAAGATATATATATGTATATTTTGAAGTAAAGTGTTAAACCATGGTATAAATTTTCAAGATATATACATATATATATATATAAGAAAACTTGGTTGTATGCTGTTTACCCATTGCCTTCAAACTGGTTTGAACTCACAGCGACCCTCTCCAGATTACAGTCGAGTTCCTAATGTGTTGAGTTTGGCTTGTGCTGTCAGGCTCTGTCAGATCAAAGGCCTTGTGAACATTTCCCTGAACATGTGAGAGAGCTGTGACAGTCGTTTACGTCCTGTTCAAGAGCCTCTTCAAAGGGCAAGAGTACCTCAGTAGAAGCAAAAATGGGAGGAGAAAAACAAAACAAAACAAACAGTTGCAATGGGGCTGAACATGAGCGACAAGCCAGAATAAGGATTCCACTGACTACTTGTGGAGAATCCCCAGGAACACTAGAATGCTGAAGAATGTGCAAAAATGCAGACAAGAGAAAGAGGTAGCTGTATATATATCTAACAAGTCTGAGAACCCCAACACTAGGTCATCCTAACAGCTCCAGCCGGCTGGATCTCTAAGCTCTCCTGACTCTTCTCCCTCCTCTGCCCTGATTCTGGACACAGCTTGGATCCATAGCAGCAAAATGATGTGAAAAGAAAACTAAGTCGAGGAATGAGAGAAAAAGCCAAACACATCCCCTTACCCTCACAACAGGCTTCCCCGCTTGCTGTAGAACTAAGTAGTAGGAGGCAGAAAGCCTCTACTTCAAAACAAGACTGAAGCTTTCATTGTTATGATGGACAGAGTATTTTCCTTATCAAATTGAGGCCATGTTTAATTTTTGAAATACCAGACAATTGTTCATAGCGGTATGCTGGTAAACGATCAGTGCCCTGGGAGTTCAGGGCATGGACCCTGATTTGTAATACCTGTCCACCATTGCTGATGTCGGGGCCCTAACGTGACGTTGCTGAAAGGAGAGTTGGAAAGAGATATGCAGTTGCTTTTCTGCGTCAGTCTGAGCCTGATCCAGCAGGCTCCAAGGGTGACCCCAAAAGTCCTGTGGTTTGCCTCAGTTTTAACCCACGATCAGAGGAAGAACTAGTAGCAAGAGTAAACTTCAAGATCGTAGAAGAATAAAACAAAATTGCTTTCTAATTTCTCACAAACCACAGTTGTTCAACATAGTAGTTACACATTAAAAAAAAAATAACAAGAGTTGTTTTAAGTGTCTTAAGATGATCTGAGTATGGAGATTTCATACCAGGGTAGCTTAAGAGGCAGTGTGAAGTATCTTCCATTGTCTCTCTGTTGGAACACTGGTCTATGAGCTGAACCAGTTTGTGTCTGACTGAGCTGGAAAAGTGGGGAGAACCTGATGCACTGGAATTGTTCATGACATTGATTTAGATATTGATGTCATTTTCCCAGCATCCTTTACAACAGGGGTAGAGAAAAGTGACAGACACTAGGGGTACTCATAAGACTCACATTGAACATACATGAAAAATAGTCTCTGAAAACTTCTGGACTTTGTTAGGAGGAATCTGAAGAAATTCTCTAGATTATGTAACAGCTGACAAAATTTCTGATAAAATAAATCTTATGATGATGGTGAGATGGTTGATGATGGAATGATGACCCTGATGTGCCCTAGGAAATCTGTCTTTTGGTTTGTCTTCTTTTATATCTAGTCTTCAGTTTCTACTTAGATTCTCATTTTTTGTTCTTGTTGCTTTTAGTGTAGCAACAATATTTACACACTTTTATCCTGGGGCTTGGGATATTCAATAAATGTCTGGTGGTGATGACCAGACCAAATTGTGGAAGAGTAAGACTTTTCAGGAAGGACAAATGAATGACTTGTCTTCTTAAAGAAATCTGTGTGCTCAGAGGTGAAGTTTTCCCCTTACCTAGCTAATGAGAGCTGTGATCTGTATTTGTATTGCTACTATGTAAGTTCCTAAGACTAGGCCATCTTGACTTTTTAATTATTAATATGTTTTCCCCAATTACAATTATATTCTTAATCCCTATCCTGCTAACTGGCATTTTTCTGACAGATTTCATTAACTGCAACTTGTATACTGTATAATAGTAGAACCTTACAACAGCATTTGGCCAACTGAGAAGTTTATCAAATGCTGATGAGCACTTTAAATGGTCAGTAACTCATTACAAGACTTTTCAGGTCTAAATATTTACTTTAATGTCTGTTTCAGTATCAATTCTTTTTTAAAAAGTCTTCCTCAAGGTTATTTTAAATACTCACAGGAAGAAATTAACAGAGTCGGTGGCCTTTATTTGTCGTGTAGGAACCCTGGGGACACAGCGGTTAAGAGCTCAGCTGCTTAACAGAAAGGCTGGCAGTTTGAACCCACCCACAGCTCCAGGGAGAAAGATGTGGCAGTCTGCTTCCTCAAAGATTACATCCTTGGGAACCCCATGGGACAGTTCTGCTCAGACCTGTGAGGTCACTGTAAGTTGGAATTGATTGGACCGCATGACCTTTAGTATATTTTTTAAATATGTCAATTAGGTTCACCTAGTCATTTATTCTTTTTCATAATCCCTGCAAGGTCTGCCTTCTTTTTTTAATAAAGAGAAAAAAATTTAAGAAGAACAACTAAGAACTGACTAATTTGCCTAAGGTAAATGGTGGGGCTAATATTTGAGTTCAGATTTCTGTCTTCAAATCTTGTGGTCTATAGAATTCAAAGGGCTATGGAAACATCATCATAAATGGAGAAAGGATTGAAGTTGTCAAGGATTTCATTTTACTTGGGTCCACAATCAACGCCCATGGAAGCAGCAGTCAAGAAATCAAAAGATGCATTGCATTGGGAAAATCTGCTGCAAAGGATCTCGGTAAAGTATTGAAAAGTAAAGATGTCATCTTAAAGACTAAAGCACACCAGGCCCAAGCCATGGTATTTTCAGTCACATCACATGTATGCAAAAGCTGGACAATGAACAAAGAAGAGACAGAAGAAGAATTGATGCCTTTGAATTGTGGTGCTGGGGAAGAATGCTGAACATACCATGGAACGCCAAAGGAACAAACAGATCTGCTCTGAAAGAATTACAACCAGAGAGCTCCTTGAAAGCAAAGATGGCAAGATTGCGTCTTACATACTTTGGACATGTTGTCAGTAGGGATTGGTCCCTGGAGAAGGATATCATGCTTGATAGAGTGGAGGGTCAGTGAAAAAGAGGAAGACCCTCGACAAGATGGATTGACATGGTGGCCGCAACAATGAAGTTAAGCTTAAAACCTATGGTGGACATGGCACAAGACTAGGCAATGTTTTGTTCTGTTGTTCATAGGGTCACGATGAGTCAGAACCGACTTGACAGCACCTAGCAACAACTCACTTTCAGCCTTTACTCCTTAAATCAACAATTACCTTTGTATTTGCTATTCAAAAAAAAAAAAAACCTATCGCCGTGGAGTTGATTCTGACTCGTGGTGACCCTGTAGTGACAGTAGACTGTAGAACTGCCCTACAGGGTCTCCAAGGAGTGCCTGGTGGGTTTGAACTGCTGACCTTTTGGTTAGCAGCCATGGCACTTAACCACTAAACCAGGGTTTCCTGCATTTTGGTATGTTTCTTGTGAATTTGTATTTCAGCGTCAGTGTTCCTTTGTTTCCACCACAGATAAAAATTAAACAGTGAATAATAACACTGCTTAACAGTAAAAATCACCTTTGGATGGTATTCTGATGATGATACACTGAGTGAGTTTTGACTCATGAGCCACTCTGTATGCTCACTCGTAACATGAGGGCTGATCTCGCCGCGTGCTGATGGAACAAGAGTCAGCTTCAGACCTCGTAGTAGGGGTATCAGACTGCTGGCTCAGATGCCGGTTGCTTTTCTGTCTACAGCAGGTCTGCTGTCTCTGCACAGCTTCTGTGAAAGCATCACTCTGTAATTTTCTCCAACCATGCCTTCTGTATCTGTTTGCTAACTGAGCACCCCCCTCATGAGGTTATTTTCCTAAGTGTACTGTGCCAATTTCTTATAGCAACATGTTTTAAAAAATGGCATTGGAAGCATTTATGAAAACACTTCATGGGGGAGAGCACAGCTGGCAAACAAACTTAGAGGGTGTTTGTTATTTGCACAGAACATGGTAGATCACTCAGCCTTTCTTAGTCTGTCTTAATATGGGAGCTCAGCTGAAACCTGTGAGCATCCTAGCAGCACACTAGCCTTCTCTGGCATCACTAGGGTGGGTGGTTGTGTGTGATGTGCAGCACTCGGGAATCAAGTCCGGGTCTCCTACGTGGAACTCCTACAGAGTTCTAGCACTGATCCGGCAATGTCCTCTATAACTTAAGTGAAACCTGCAGCACACACACACACACACACACACACACACACACACACACACACACACACACACACACACACACACACACACACACACACACACCCATTGCTGTTGAGTCAACTCTGACTCCTAAAAACTCTACAGGACAGAGTAGAACTGTCCTATAGGAGCTCTGAGGAGCAGCTGGTAGATTCCAACTGCTTACCTTTTGGTTAGCACCTGTCATGGATTGAATTATGTCTCCTGAAAAATGTATGTGTTGATTTGACTTGGCTATGAGTCCCAATATGGTGCCATTCTTCCCATGTATTGTGAACCCTGTCTCCATGACAACTGATGATGGAGAATGGACTGCAGTTGTGTTAGTGAGACAGGACCCAAGTTACAAGCTTGTGGGATATCAGGGAGAGAAGTGAGCAGAGGAAGTTAGGAACCTCACACCACCAAGAGAGCAGCGCCTAGAGCAGAGCAAATCCTTTGGACCCGAGGTTCCTGTGCTGAGATGCTCTCACTGGATTTGGACTCAGCCTACCAGACTGTGATAAATTCCCTTGCTGAATGGACTTACAATCTGTAAGTGGATTTGTGGCTTACCTGACTGGGTCAATAAAATTTCTCTTCAGGAAGCCTTCTACTCATCGTATTTTCTGTTAGAGCAGTACCAACCAGGTAACTAAGCCAGCACCCAAGGTCACCAGGGCTCCTCAACCTACCTACATAGCCTATATATATTTTTTAAAAAATCAAACCCACTGCTTTTGAGTCAGTTCTGACTCATAGTGACCCTAAAAATTGGAATAAAACTCTTATATGGTTTCCAAAGAGTGCCTAGTAGATTTGAACTGCTGACCTTTTGGTTAGCAGTTGTAGCTCTTAAGCACTATGCCATCAGGGTTTCCATAACCTATGTAGATCATCTTAAAATTATTATCAAGGTTCCAGACCCTTCAAAGAGGTCTTTCTTTGTGAAGCCGTTGTGTCACTCCTGGTAGTCAGAGACAGCTCACCCCCTGCCCTGTCACTGGAAGTAATGTTACAACACCTAGGCTTCAATGTTGGGTAAGATGAGTCCTTAATCTCACAAAAGGAAAGCTTTCCTTTGTCCTCGGAGCTGAGATATAGCTCCTTGTCTCAAGATTGGTCTCTGCCACAGGAAATACAGGGTGGAAAGGAGAAGTGTGCTGTGCAAAGTTTTGTAGGACAAATTGACCAGGGTTGTAAACTTGCACTTAAAACACCATAGAATGTTAAATCATTCTCTTTACAGAATGATTGATAGTTGGAACATCAGTTTTCTTCCATGTAAATGTCAGTCCCACCCAACACAGACTGTTCATTCAGACCCTGCGGCTATCTGTACTTCCTGTCAGTATAGTTTAGTTTTAAGTAACACTACTTTGGGGATGCTGAAGTTCAGTTCAGACAGGACTTGCTCAAACTCAGTTCGGTTTCTTTTCAATCTCTCTTTATGAAAGGGTCACACTCTATTGGGACCTAGTTGTATCCATGTAACCTTTAATAGCCATGGGTGAGTTAGTCACCTCAAACATTGTATTTCTACCCTCCCCCCCCCATTGTTATACTGTGAAACCTGTGAGAGCAGGAATGGACTGCCCATTTCTGGGTCTCTCAAGTTTTCCACCTTTCTCTATTGCTTATTTTCCTGTTACCCAAAACCACTGCCATCAAGTTGATTCAGACTCATAGTGATCCTATAGGACAGAGTAGGACTGCTCCATAGGGTTTCCAAAGAGCGCCTGGTGGATTTGAACTGCTAACCTTTAGGTTAGGAGATACAATACTTAACTAGTATGCTACCAGGGTTGCTTGTTTTAGTCAAAGATATTTGCTTTTTCCTTCTCTGACAGGTTTCCGTCCTATATGGGTTCTGGCTTTCCCAGGTTTTACTGTGCTATCAAAAATTATTATAAAAAGGAAGAAAAGCCATTTTTATGCCTTTTTCTGACAGCATATGAGTTTGGCGAAAATCAAGTAACATTTACTTTTATTATCTTCAAAGTTGTATGATTTTTAACTTCCCAACATATCACAGAAGTGTTATTGATGTAACTTTTTGGGTGGACACAATTTATTACAAAAGTGGGGCAGAGCACATAAACTCTGTGATTCTTGCTCTCCATTCGATTTGTTTCCTAAAAGTTCACCAGGCTGCACATTCCATAAGAAAAAAACCCACTGTATTTTGAAGATAACAAAATTAAAATTTACTTGATTTTAGTCAAATTCACATTCTACCAAGAAGTCCTGGGGTGACACAAACAGTTAAGCCCACTGGGTAACTAAGTGGAAGTTTGTCAGTTCAAATCCATCCAGGGAGGCGTCTCAGAAGACAGGCCTGGCCACAGCCTTGCCAACCCTGGGGGCACAGTTCTGTTCTGCATGGTTGGGGTCACCATGAGTCAGGATTGACTCGATGGCTATGAATAACAGCAGCATACCTGTGGATGTAGGTTTAGAAATAGGGTTTCCTTGGTTAGGTTAGTGGGGCCAAATTGGTATAGAGTGTGTCCTAAACCTAATGACTTCTGAGTAACAAAAAGGAGTAGATTAGACAGAGATGCAAACACACACTGGGGAAGGCAGATGTCATGCGAGGATTCTCCACAAGCCAGGGACAGCCCAAGAACAAGGAATACCCAGAGCTACCAACAAGGAAAGAACAGACACAGCCAAGACCCTGATTTGAACTTTCAACCTCCAGATTGGTGAAAAAAGAAATTTCTGTTCTTAAAGCGGATCCCTTGTGGTATTTGTGTTACTGAAACAGTAGGAGACTAAGATACTTTTTGATACCTTCTTATGTAACATCCCTGCCAAGATGAGTTCAGAGGCTGTGTTGGTGAAAATTGTTAGCATACAAATGTAGATGCAGAGACCCTGTGGGAGACACAGAGTGGACAAAGGTACCCAAGGGATGAGGAGAAACTTGTAGACAAATGAACCTCATTTGACAATTAAGTCCACAAACTTAATTGTTTTAAATGGGTCATATCTCATTGCTGAATATAACTACAGTCACCTCTGAAGTACTCCCCTTGGAAGCTATGCACTGACACCAGCACCTGGTCCACCCTTCAAAGTAATTTTGGAACTCTTTCTGGAATGGCCATTGCATATGGTGGCAAAGTGGCAAGTTTGTGAACTTAAATGTACGATTGTCTCTGAGGGAATTTTTAGCAAGCAAACAAATAACTGTGTTGGAGCACACCCCCCCTCACCTGATCTGGCCCCCAATGACTTGTTTCTTTACCTGAAGATAAAGGAAATATTGAAAGGAAGACACTTTGATGACATTCAGGACATCAAGGGTAATGTGACAACAGCTCTGATGGCCATAGCAGAAAAGGAGTTCCAAAACTGCTTTGAAGGGTGAACTAGGCACCAGCATTGAGCATAGCTTCCTAGGTGACCATAGCAATATTCAGCAATGAGGTACATAGCACTTTTTCTAAGATGAGTTCACACAATTAATTGGCAGAGCTCACACGTGCAAGAAGCAACTGTAAATGTGTCGCACTAGCAACCACATCATTTCTAGCTTTCTTGTTAATGAAGAGAATGCATACCTATGTTAAATCTCCTTTTCAGAAAGTAGAATTCCAGATAATGAAAGTCCTAGGGTAAAGGGCCTATGTTAAAAAAATATGCACGGAAACTAGAAAAGTAGAGGACTGGGATTTGGTCTTACTTGTATTATTACCCGGGTAGCTAGCATGGGGGCACTAAACATTCTATATTTAATTGCATTGAAGTTTATACATCATCTTCAAAATTGACAGGTGTCTTTTCTGACGTCTTGAGTCATACAGATATAGTGAAATGGCAAGACAGTAGGCTACTTTACAAAATATAGGTGGTAAAAAAGTATAACAGGAAAGGTAAAGGTTTGTGAGTTAGGTTATGTATTTTAAAAAAAAAAACAACACCAACACAGTACCACTGAGTCAGTTCTAACACATAATGACCCTGCAGGACAGAATAGAACTGCCCCACAGAAATTCCAAGGAAGGTCTGGTGAATTCAAGCTCCTACCTTTCTGGTTAGCAGTTGTAGCACTTAACCACTATGCCACCAGGGTTTCCAGGATAGTAATAACTAGTCATCTCTACAACTAATTAGCTCCTTTTTCTATACTGATCCTTTATCCAGAAAAATTTAGATTAGGCAAGATGTTACTTTAAGATTTCTTTTCAGCCATTATATTCTGTCATTGTAGTCTACACTCAATCCTAAATGGCTTAATCTAACTTCCATGTCATGGGTTGCTGTAGTTCAGTGGGTATTGAAGGTATTGTTGTCTTTACTTCTTTTTTCATTACAGTTGTTTTCTGACTGATCCAGATGTGCACCTTCTACTTTGGCATAGCTGCACATTGTCTGAGAAAGCCAAGCCAGGTGCCGTTGAGTCAGATCAGACTCATGGCGACCCTAGAGAAGAAGGCTTAAAACCTACCTAGGAATCAATACTAGTTAAAAGTTCTCTGTGTTTCCTTTCACAGCTAACCAAGATAGTTTCAGTTGTCATACTGTAGAATCCAGCAGCTGTTATGTTATTCAGGATATTTTTTCTTCTTTCTCAGATTTAAAATTGATATTCCAGAACCTGTTCCCCAGTGCACAGCCTGAAAGAGAGACAGCTTTCTATTCGCCTGCCATTGCTAAACCACAACAGTCAACTTCAGGTAAGCAATCTGGGAGATTCTAATTGAATACTGAATATTAGCATCTTTTGAAGCTAGACCACCTGCCTTTAGGCAATTTGTGACTTTCTATTCCTTGTACAATACAAAAATAGGCATCTGACAAAACAAGATGGAATTTAAAATGTAGGGATGAAACACAACTCCTTTTCAATGAAAAAAAAGTCACTTCATTCAAGTACCTGTGTGGTTTCCTGGCTGCATTTGAACTCCTAGGGAGAGAGATGTAGAGTGATTTATCCACAGTTTTACCTTCCATTATTAGATTATCAAATGAGCTCCTTTGTGTGTGCACGTGCATTTGCAAGTTTCATTCAGACCATTAGTTACTAATTGGAATATTTGTTCTCAGCTTCCTAAAATCTGATAAATGTAGCTATAGGGAAATCTATGTAGAAACTCTATTTTCCAATGGTTTGGCACCTTGTCTTTAATTAGTCCTTGGAGTATCTCACATTTCACTAATTTGTGTTTAACCAGGTGGAGAATATTCTGGCAGCAGCAGAAACCTTCTCCTGCCCCATAAATCAGAGAAGTTCATCACTTGGGCACTTTAGTAAGCCTCTCCGAAATACATGCAATGTTGCAATACAGTAATACATTACTTTTGAATACAGTAGGCACCTTAATGCATGATTCAAACGTAAGAGCAAAAATTTTTAACAAAAAAATTTGTAGCTGTGTTTTGCTTGCTGCTTTGACACTACCATTATAAGCAAGAACCAGAGAAGAAATGGGCACCACTGAGATACCAGGAAAAATTATGTCCAAGTTCTGGTTTCTCAGTCTGTACTTGACAAATTACAAGAAGGATTTGTGCCTGCTGTACACAATAGAAAGCATCACAGAAGGAGTCAGAGACAGAATATGATAAAGCGAACACTCTCCAGATAGACTTAAGTGTTGACAAAGAGCTACAAGGGTGAAAGACTGAACCATTTGAGATGAATAACTTAATATATAGAAGCAGTATAGCTTGAGGGTTAAGAGCTGGCCTCCAGAGTCAGATAGACACACATGGTACTGAATCTGGCTTTCACTGACCTAGGCCAAGTTACTTCACTGGCCCTATGTTTTGATTTATAAGTCTTTTCACAAAGAGTAGTTTTGAGAACGGAATTAGATAATGCTTGTGAGGTACTTAATATGCATTCAGTACCAAAAACATCAAACCCGTTGCTGTTGAGTGAATACCGACTCGTAGCAACCATATAGGAGAGAATAGAACTGCCCCATAGGGTTTCTAAGCAGCAGCTGGTGCATTTGAACTGCTGACCTTTCAGTTAGCACCCAATTGCTTAAACACACACCACCAAGGCTTCAATAAGTATTCAATACCCATACTTACTGCCGTAGAGTTGATTCTGACTCATAGTGAGTCTATAGGAAATTATAGAACTCTGCTGACTTGAATCTGACTCATAGTGAGTCTATAGGAAATTATAGAACTCTGCTGAGTTGAATCTGACTCATAGTGAGTCTATAGGAAATTATAGAACTCTGCTGAGTTGAATCTGACTCATAGTGAGTCTATAGGACAGTATAGAACTAATCGCTCCATAGTGTTTCCAAGGAGCGCCTGGCAGATTTGAACTGCTGACCTTTTGATTAGCAGATACAGCACTTAACCACTACACCACCGTGGTTTCTAAGTGTTCAATAGTAAGTATCAATAGTGTAAATTACTGCTGTTGCTATTAACAAAATATACTGCCACGTCGTAGACTCCATCTAATCTTGGAGAATTTAGTCACAGACTGAGCATATCCAAGTATTGTTCATCTGTTATAGCCTAGAACTGGCTTAAGTATTGTACTGTCCATAGAACATAAAAATGTTAGACTTTTACTTTCCAAAGATGGATACAGCAATACTTTTCATCTCACATGCTCTTAGATCATGTGTTTTTTTCCCCTCCTCCATCAAGATATGACACTATGTTTTCTCCCCTTGAATCTGAGTAGGCTTCGGACTGCTTTGACCGATAGAGTGGCATGTGAGTAACACTTTTGATGTCAGAAGCAAGGTCAGAAAAGGCCAAAACAAAAGCTTTCACCTGGTTGGCTAGAACCCTGCTTGGAACCCTGACTTGCCCTGAGGCTGCCATGCAGTGAAGAAGCCAAACCGCGTGGAGAATCACATAGAGGTGTTCACATCAGCAGCCTTCATTTTTGGAGTAATTCCAATGCAAACACCGTATATATGAATGAACAAGACTTCAGATGATTCCAGCTGCTAGGCACTGAGTTGTTCCCAGCCCTAGGAGTCTTCCTAACGGAGATCTAGGACATTATGGAGCAGAGAGAAGTCATCCTCTCTGAGCCCTGTTTCAAATCCCTGACTAATAGAATCTTTGAGCATAATAAAGTGATTGTTTTAAGCTCCTAAAGTTTGAAGTTGTTTGTTATACAGTAAAGATAACTAGGATAGAGATTTTTCCTATTTGTCCAGTTTTCCCAACTGTGGATTTTCCCACTTCTCTCAATGCATAAATGGCATTTACCATGTGCCTCTTTATGGTTCGTGCTTTTCAGATTTTCTGTGTGGTATCACTTCATCCTGCCAGGTGGGCTTATTCACTGTCTCTGTAAAGCACAGTGGTTGGAAAGTTTGGCAGTTCTAGCCCACCAGCAGGTCTGAATAAGAAAGATACAACTGCCTGTTTCCCTAGAGATTTACAGCCTGGGAAACCCTGTAGATTCACTATGACTGGGAATGAACTTGATGGCAGTAGGTGTGGTTGTTTTTGGTATAAATGTGACAAAGCTCAGCTCCCTTCCATGGAATCTAGATTTGGTTTTCAGAATATACAAACTTTTGTCTCACCATTGAGAGTAAAATTCACTTGCATTGCAGCTCTGTTTCCTCACTCTGCTATCACGGGTATTGAATCAGGCCTGTCATGTTTAAATTTTTTTAAGGTGTGAGCCAGACACAACAGCCTATACTACCTAACTTCCAGAAGACACAGATGTAGCTCTTTGGGTGAGTCTGTGTAGACCCCCTGATTGGGTTAGGTTGGTGGGGGAGGAGAAGCACTTCCTTTCTCTAATCCATTGTGTTTGGGGTTTTGAAGAACCCACTGACAAGTCTCTCTAAGGAAGTCTTCAACGCCCACATTCTTTGGGTGCCAGGAGCTCACGCACTGAGCTTTATTGAGCCTTGTTGTTGTTAGGTGCAGTCGAGTTGGCTCCAACTCACAGCAATCCTATGTACGATACAACAAAACACTGCCCGGTCCTGTCCCATCCTTAAGATTGTTGCGATGTTGGAGCCCATTGTTGCAGCTACTCTGTCAGCCCATATCACCAAGAGTCTCCACCTTTTTGGTGACTCTCTACCAAGACTGATGTCCTTCTCCAGGGACTAGATGGATACTATTGTTAACCTCTATAGATAGGGTCAGAATCAACACAATGGCAACAAGTTTTACAGGTAAAGAGTTTCAAAGAAGTGAAGTAACTTACCCAAAGTCATGTACCTAGAGCCAGTGTATTCTAGAACCACTAGAGTAGCTTAATTACTAATCTAAAGAAGGTATATTCCTTGAGTGCACATCAGATAAGTTGCACGCATCCTTCCCCTAAAATAGAGGAGGTTGTCAAGAAATTGCTCGTGACCTTTTCTAAACCTCCAGCATTGTACTTACATTGATCTGGATTAAACATAGCCCTTTGAAGCTGGCTGGGGATTAACAGAGGAAAAATGTGTGCCAGATAGATCCGGGTTCAATTCCCAACGTGTCCACTTACTAGCTTTGTGATTTTGTGTAAGTTGTATGATTTATCTAAGCCCGTTTCCTCATCTTTATTGAAAAATAAAATGGAGATAATGACAATAATTTTTTAAAAAAGAAATTATTGGTGATATTCATAGGTACAATAACGACTTAGATATATTTTGAATAGTCTAAGTCTATGTGGCTACTGAGCAATACTTAACTATTTATTTGGAAGACCCTGCTGGTAAGCAGCAGCCAGAGATAGCCCCGGATATCAGATCAATCTAGGTTCAAGTCTTGGCTCTGCCCTTCAAAAGTATGCAATTTCAGGCAGTTTTGTGTGCTTTTATTCCTTCACCTACAAAATAGAACTAATGCAGATTAATGTGATGATTAGTAGAGTTAATACATGTACTCTGTAGCCTGCATGGTCTGACAATTAAGTCCACAAACCTAGTTGTTCTAAATGCTACATACCTCATTGCTGACTGTCACTACGGTCACCTTTGAAGTACTCCCCTTGGGAAGCTATGCTCCAGTGCCGGCACCTAGTCCACCCTTCAGAGCAGCTTTGGAGCTCTTTCTGGAATGGCCATTGCACATGGTGGCATGGTGGCAAGTTCACATACTTAACTGTCTAGTTGTCTGTGAGGAAGTTTTTAGTCAGTAAGCAAATAACTGTATTGGAACACCCTCCTTACTCACCTGATCTGGCCCCCAGTGGCTTCTTTCTTTACCGAAGATAAATGAAATATTGAAAGGAAGACATTTTGAAGACATTCAGGACATCAAGGGTGATAACAACAACCAATTTTGATGGCCATTCCAGAAAGAGTTTCAAAATTGCTTTGAAGGGAGGACTAGGCACTGATGTCAGTGCATAGCTTTCCAAGAGGAGTACTTTGAAGGTGACCTTCGTGATAGTCAGTGATGAGGTATGTAGCACTTCTACCAGGATGAGTTTGTGAACTACACTGTGAGACCTCTTATAAAGTAGGCAGGCTAGGTGGCGTAAACAGTTAAGTACTCAACTCCTAGCTGAAAAGTTGGGGGTTCAAACTCACCCAGAGACACCTTGGAAGATAAACTTGGCAATCTGCTTTCAAAATACCACAGCCTTGAAAACACTACAGAGCACTTAGACCCTGAAAATGTGGGGTTATCATGAGTTGGAGGGGATCCCAAGGCCACTGGTTTGGTTTTGATATATTAGCCTATAAAGACACCTTGCAAATATGTGGTTTCCACTGTGGCCAGAAGGAGATAATCAAGTGAAGCAGTTATTATATTCCTACTTCACAGCACTGTTTTGTTCTGTTGTTCACAGGGTTGCTGTGAGTTGGAACTGACTCAACAGGACCTAACAACAACAGCAACTTGATGGTAAAGTGTAACAGCTATTCTGTTGTATGTTTGCAATTCCTTAGACAGGATTCCCACATCCCTGGCCACATTAGATGCTCAGTAAATGTTCATAACTTAATTAAAAGATTGAACAAAGTCCCTGCTGGAGGGCAAAAAGAACCTAATCCTTTTCTAGCAATTTGATAAATATATTTTGGGTATCGGATATTGGAATATTTTGGGTGAGACACTGTGTTAGGTTGTTTTGCCTTAATACAGAGGTGACTTTACATCTTTAAACTTTGGCCCAGGAACTGATTCATAACGTTTCTCTCCAGAGCTGATATTCCTGGAACTCAGTCTCAAAAAGATACTTAGTTCTAGGATTGTATTAGGACATCAGTCTTTGGTAATCTCCTGCAGCTCACGTGATATTATTTCACAGTGTGCTTTCAGTTGTGCAAACCCTCTTTGGTCCTGGAGAAGTCACTTCCCAGGACTTTTCCTGGTGTCCCACCAATGCTGGTCATTCAAAACTAGGTCTATTTTCTAAAATTAAGATTTAGGAATGTTTTTAACACTTGGCTAATTAAAAATCCATTCCCCATGTAACATGAGCAGCTACTTTATTTTTGTTTGTTTTTCATAGCAAAGAGGAAATTTCTGCATTTTCTCTTATCTATATATTTTGGAAAGGAGTCCTAGTGGACTTGGGTTAAGTACTCAGGTGCTAACTGAAAGATTGGTGAATCGAACCTACCAGCTGCTCCACGGGAGGAAAATGTGGCAGTCGGCTTTCATAAAGATTGAAAACCAATAAACAAGAAAACCTCAGCATTTGCCCCATGCGTCAAGTCAACTCCTACTCATAGTGACCGTTTGGACAGGGTAGAACTGCCCCACAGTGTTTCCAGGAAGTGCTTGGTGGACTTGAACTGCCAATCTTTTGTTTTGCAATTATAGCACTTTAACCACGATACCACCAGGGTTTCTTTAATAATGATTACAGCCTTGCAAACCGTACAGGACAGTTCTACTCTGTTCTATAGAGTTGCTGTGACTCTGAATGGACTTGATGGCAATGAATTAATATACATATATATATATGTGTGTGGGAGGGATTCAACTAAGCTGCATAGGTGCGCTACAATCGTGAATAACTGTAGAGGCTCATGCTTGGTATCAGGGATGGGCTGCTACAACCTTCTCTTACTATGTCTGACTTCTAGCAAGGAACACTCGGGACCAGGGAGATTCTGTGCTAGACTTGCAAATCTTGAAGTAAATCCACATGACATGAGATGCTGCCTCCTGAAACAATACCCGGAGGTTGTATGTCTTCTCTAAAAGCTTTGCATGTTGTCGCTTTCTTGGGCTTCACTAATGAAACACATCGTTTGTACAGAGCAGTGGCAGGGCTTGGTCGCCATGGACATTCAGGAGCAAACAACTAGCATTAGACTCTTGACTGCCAGTGCATTATGTAATCTGCAACCCGATCTAGAGTGTGACAGATAAATTTGAACTATCCAAATGAAAACTAGCCACGCAGGTTTTCTAGAGGAAAATGTACTTAGGGCCTTAACTCACTGACATCTCAAAGGTAAATCTTAGCTGTTTGCTGAGTGCCCTGGTATTCAGTGTTTTCTAGCATTTTCCCCATATGTTTTTTTCTGTCACGCAAACCAAGTGGTGATAGCATGATACTGATCTGAATCTTCTGTGTGCCTCTAGGAGCAGATCCTTCCCTTCAGTTACTGTTTCTGCAAGCCTGCTATTTCAGTGCTTTAACATTTGGAAAAAATAAAATGCTGCAGCTGAAATTACATGTTAAAAGCATTCTGAGATCTAAATATTTAACAGTCTGGCTATGTTTTCCATGCTTGGATGAGATTATGTGAAAATATTATCTTACTTTAAAAACAGCTTCATGTAATGGTGTAGAATTTCCTTCTTCACTAAGTTAGTTAAATTCTTATGTATTTATCAGAGCCTACCTCTCAAATGAAAAGTTTACAATGCCTTCCTTTCATTGCTATAAGAGGCAAGGTTGTTGTTGAGTACTGTGAAGTCGTTTTGGATTCACAGTGAGTCCATGTGACAGTGTAGAACTGCTCCATAGGGTTTTCTAGGCTGTCATCTTTACAGGAGCGTGAAAACAAAAAAACCAAACCCACTGCCATCGAATTGACTCCGACTCATTGAGACCCTATAGCACAGAGTAGAACTGCCCCATGGAGTGTCCAAGGAGCACCTGGTAAATTTGAACTGCCAACCTTCTGATGAGCAGCTGTAGCACTTAACTACTCTACCGCCAGGGTTTCCTCCATGGAGTACGGTGACAGGTGTTTCTCTTGTGTAGCCTGCCTCCTTTTGGTTAGCAGTTGAACTCTTAAGCGTTGCCCCACCAGCGCTCCTTAAGAAACAGTAATTAAGATCGTAGACTCGGGTCACTCCACTTGGTTTTGAGTCTTGGCTTTCCCACTTATGATGTGACCTCATCTGTAAAACAGGGGAAATGGTTGTACTTAGTCTCCAGAGTTCATTCATTCTGCGAATACCTCTTGAACACCTTCTGTGTGCTAGAGAGTTTGCTAACCACCCCAAATACAAAAGTTAACAACACACATGGCCAGTGCACTCCTAGAATTTACATTCTTATGAAGGAATGTTGTTTTCTGACTAGCAGCCCATTCTGGTTTACTTAAAATTTAACGGTGAATTTACAATTGCCAAGTTATACTTAGACTCTGGTAATTTAACAGTTGAGAAGGGTTCTGGTAGCATTACAGTTAAGCACATGACTGTTAACAGAAAAGTCACTAGTTCAAACCTGCCAGCTGCTCCATGGGCAAAAGATGTGCCAGTTAGCCTCTGCAAAGAGTCACAGCCTTGGAAATCCTGTGGGGGCCATTCTACTCCATTTGATAGGGTTCCTATGAGTCAGAATCGACTTGATCCAATCATTTTGGTTTGCTTGGTGGTCAACAACTGATTAAAGTAGTTGGAATGAGTGGATATGAATATATTAATTTATCATGCGAAGGTGTGGGTGAAACAATCTTTTTAATTGAAATTAACAGTGATGAAAAATAAAATTATACATGAATTTTGTGGGTGAAAGAGCAAATAAAACAAGAAACACTTGTATGAGTTATGAGTAAGGAGAATTTTAAATTTAATACTCAGAGCAATTATTATGAAACCAATCCAGAGATTTGAGGTCTGTGCTGTCAGGACAGAAATGACAACCTTTGACCTTGACAGACAGAATTTAAAAGAAAATTGCAGAAGTCAAGGTCACAGAGTGTTTAAAAACAATTTTTTTAACTGTGCATTTGGAAACAAAGCAATAGATACATGTGTTTGAGGAAGATATTTGAAAAAGTAAGCTTTTCACCAAATTAGTTGCTTAATAAATTAAAAACATAAAGAATATTAATGATTGTTTTCTTTTTAAAACCATATAGCTCTTTGGTACAGTGGTTAAATGTTCAGCTGCTAACCAAAAGTTGACAGTTTGAACCCATCAGCCGTTCCTTGGAAACCTTGTAGGACAGTTGTGCTCTGTCCTATAGGGTCACTATGAGTTGGAATCAACTTGACAGCAAAGGGTTTGGTTTGGTTTTATACAGTCCTTTAAGTTAGACCGTATTTCAAATTATAAAACTAGTCTCATGTCTGTTTCTTCTCCAAGTGTCTACCAAGTGAAATTGAATAATATAAAGTGCTCTGTGAACTAGTCAGACATCTTATAACTTCATTAAGCATATACAAAATTTAAAATCTAGGGGATATAAATCATAAATTAAAAAAATCAAATTATACTCCTTGACGTAACATATTATCTCTGAAGAAATCTATCATTAATGGTAAAGTTAGGTAATTTTAAGTGAATAAAGGACTTTACTATTTGAAAAAACTTTAAAGTGAATTCTATTGAAAACTCAAAATACTTTTAAGTGAATAAATTTATGTTTTAGACATTTAGGATTTAGGGGAGCGAGTCACTGAAGTCTTTAGAATATCGGTTGGTGAACTGTAAATACAAATTGCAAATACTTTGTTTTCCAGAAGAGCTATGTCTCCCTGACCCTACCCAGTTTCAAACCCTCAGAACACCTCAGGGCTTCCTCTCCTGCATTGTACACATGCTGACGTCATTAATTAGGCTGCCTCTCCAGAACGGAAAAGGGCTGCAGCCTCCCAGATATTAATTATAAACCCTGGTTATTAACTGTGGCCTCTACTGAACTTCATTAATTCTCTGAGCTGCTTAAGTATCATCAATCAAGTAAAAAATAAAAATATGTCACTGAATTATAAACAGTTTTTAGCTAGGAAAGTGTGGGGATGGTCATGTGATTATTGGACAGTTGGTGCTATAATTAGATTATAGGATGCGAAATTGAGAGAGATAAGGTCTAAAATATTGTTTGCTGATACTCTGAAAGCCTAGGGGATTCTTGGTTGTAGTGTTGCTTGGGGCATATGAGTAACTACTGAAGAAGAATTACAGAGGTTGTAAACAAACTTTTTAATTTATTGGGTGAGGACTATTAGGTGAGAAAGGTGGTAAGCTTGTACTATTCCCAAAAATAGCATATGAAAGATGCTTCAGTGAGCCACAGACTTCTGGGTGAGCAGAAAAAATTTGAAATGCCTTGAGAACCTCTACAAAGAATTTTGCAACTAGCAGAGATTATGTGGAGAGAGCCTCCAGTGAAGATTAATTTCAAGATGTTCTTGAATGGATTTTCCAAGTGGTTACATGCTGGTAAATGCACAAGTGGTAACTGTCTATTCAAGTGCCTTTTCAGCTACCTTCAATGAAATTACAGGCAAATGCTGTGTACAAATTAGACATAGATACATATTTTGCAGCCATGTGGTCTACATCCAAACTCTGATGAGTAAATGAGAATACTTCAAGCAAGTGACATTTTTAGAAGAAAAAAAAGCAGTTGGATTGATTCTTACTGGAGATGAATGAAAACATTGACCAAGTAAGTTATACACAGTAAAAAATGCATGCAATACTTTAAAGATAGTGTCAATATTGCAATTTCAATGATGCTCATGTCTTCAAAGTGTGTCATAAAATGCTCTGAGCCATTTCACAGAGAATCAGTAGAATAGGAATCTTCAATGAATTGGGATGTTGTAAAAGTACAGGAAGTTTTTACCTTTGGCCCAATATTTAAAAGTATTAGCTTTGGAATGAGGATGGTTTCATAAAGGAAACTGAGACTGTATTGTTTTTGGCAATGGAGTTTGAACAGATATTCAAAAGAGCACCAACTTTTAGCCTTTTGTCCTGCATTCAGGGAGCGTCACAATATGGTCCCAGTTCACTTCTCTAATTCTGTCTACTTTCATGTACCTTATTCCCTGAGTGTGTTCTACCCTGTAGCCAATGGAATGCTTTTTTGTCTTTGGTGTGTACTCCACAATCCTCATTTACATGAGTGCTTACGTACAGTTCGCTGCCTATCTCTTCATGCCAAACCTGTTATTCAAGGTCTAGCTTAAAAGTCCCTCCATCATGAACATTCACTGGGTCATCTCCAGGTTCTCTGGGCTTAATACCGTCTACCTTATTTGATAGTTCATTTTAGAGCACACTTAACCTACTGCACTAGACTTCTTGAAGGTAGAGTCTTTCTATGACTGATCTTCCCAGCCTTTACAGCAACTATAACAGTAATTATGTAAAGACTTCCAACAAATATTTTTTAAATGATGCTTTAATTATAAATTAAGAGATTGGGGGGGTAGAATGTAAATGCAGTATCATTCCCTTATTGTAATAGTTATTATTGCAGTATAATAATAAATCATCATAAATCTGAACATCTTAAAACAACCCACATTTATTATTTCTCAGTTTCTGTGGGTCAGGAATCACAGATGGTGCTGCATAGCTGGGTTTATTGAGTCAAGATTCCTCACAAGGTTACAGTCAGTGTTGGCTAGGGCTGGTCCCATCTGAAGGACTGTATGGGGAAGGATCTGCTTCCAGGTTCAAATAGCTGTTATCAGGACTCAGTTCCTTTTGAGCTGTTGGATGGGAACCTTGAGTTCCTTCCTGTCTGTTGACCAGAGATTGTCAACTGTGTTAAAGCACATGGGCTTCTCCACCATGGCAACTTGTTTCATCAAACTATGCGAGGCAGTAGAGAGACTATGCTAGCGGGAAAGAAATCACCATCATTTGTGACCTGTTATGGAAGCGATGTACCATATACCTTTGCCAGACTGTGTTATTTTATTGGTTAGAAGTAAGTCACACTTCTATCATCAAGTGGAGGGGATTATACAAGGGTATAAATATCAAAGGATGGTTATTATTTGGGGCCATCTTAGAGGCTGCCTATCACACTTACCCCAAGATATATTGCACACCCTACACTTGAAGGGTTTGTTGTCCTTCCTTCTAGTATAAAACCCAAACCAAATTCACTGTGGTAGATTTGATTCTGACTCTCAGTACCCCATAGCTGTAAATCTCTGCAGAAGCAGATTGTCACATTTTTCTTTCATGGAGCTGCTAGTGGCTTCAAACTGCAGCCTTTTTGGTTAACAGTTGAGTGCATTAACCACTGTGCTGCCAGGGTTCCATATGCAATAGCTTGCCTGTCTCAGAACTCTGAGATTATAAAACTTGTTAATCTTATGAGGCCCAAATCAAATTCCATCCTTTTGCTAAGATCTTCTTTGGTTCTACATGTTGAAGATAATTTCTCCTTTCATTACATATACATCCATAATATTTTGTAACCTCTTTACTGGCTAACATTTTATTTTGAATTTGGCAAGATAGATATGATCAGTTCACCTTTACTGCCATGACAGTTTTCCTTATAGCCAGAAGAAAACACATACAACATCAGGATTAGAGAATTTGTTTTCTAAATTCTGTATTTCTTACAAACAATGAACATTACAGCTTGAATGAAAATATAATAGCTAGTGGGAGATAAGTTGCAGAAAACCTACTAGAGCTACACCAGTATTGTCATCTATATTACAAAAGTGAGTATTAAAAGAAATAACCCAGGTGGTAAACACAACATAGTGCTGTCTACAGAAACACCATGTTCCACAGCAAAGACCAGAAAAACCAAGTAAAACACAAAAATGTCAATCCTGGAACCCTAAGCATCAAATGAACAGATGAAGAACTTAACCAAGCACCAAATGGAAGAAGAAACTGGCAGAGAACAGAGTGAGGAGAGATACAAGGGAACGTCCTCTATAAACTAACACAGCAAAGATTAGCCATCTTGGACCCCGGTTCAAGATCTCACGTAGGGAGTACAGGAAAGCAGCTTCACGGGAACTCCTAGCAGGAGACAGGGCACCAGGTAACCAGTGAAACACGCTTTCCCACCCCCACCCTTCCTCCCTCTGCTCAGCCTCCACTGCTTCCCAGTGGACCAAGCTTGCTCAGCCAGGAGAGGTTGGCTCCATGCCACGTGGATTTATCGATCCACTTTGTCCTTCAGTGTCATTTCTTGGTTACTGGTGAGGCTTTTATTGGCTTTTGCTTTCTTCCCTGTCTCATGCCTTTCGCCTTCTTTCTCTCAAACACCTGGCTTTGTGTGCCATGCTCCCTGCTTCTTTACAGACTGTGAAGCACTGTCCACCTGGGGAACTGCTTCCCTGGTCCACACTGTCATCCTAGTGGGATCCCTGGGGCCTTTTTTCAACCTTCATTTCTTGGTTTCTTATCTCCATCTATTTACCTGCTTTTCCTGTCTCCTGAATACCTAGCACTGTGTGCCATCTCTGCCTCTTGTAGCCAGGCTACATGGCTTAGCAGCCACTACCCTGGTCTGTGTAGTCATATGCCGGGGGGATCCCTGGGAACACTTCTTCTTTCTTTAAATTAATTTTTTTTTAACATAGTGTTGAAGGAACAGCAAGAAACCCAGCAAAATGAATAGAATAAAGGAGGACAAAATGGGAGGAGATGAGGTTAGAGAGATAATTAGGGAAAAGGAGTTTGGTGGTGGAGCGGGACTTTGTCAAGACTTTGGCCTTTTAATTTCAATATGATGAGATGCCACTGGAAGGTTTTCAGCAGAATAACATGGTCTGAGAAATATTTCTGAAAGGTCACTCTGGCTGTTGTATAATGAATAGAGTTCAGGAGGCAGAGGTGGAAGGAGAGGGATCAATGAGAAGGCCACTGCAACACTCCATTGAGAGATGAGGAAAGTCAGATCTGAGTCGTGGCAGTGGAGGAGGTGGTAAGATTTGGTATCCTTTTTGAAGAGAACCAACAAAAGTTGCTAACCATCGGATGTGGGTTGTAAGAGAGAGAGAAATGAAATATAGCCCAGATAGCTAGAAAAGTAGTAATGCAATTATCTAAGATAAGGAAGACTTTGGGAAAATCTGGTTCAACCAGGGAAGAATCAGTTGTTTCGTTCTGAACATTAAATTTGAGGTGCTTATTGAATATTCAAATTGAGGTATCAAGTGAGCCACAGCTTTGCG
Organism: Heterohyrax brucei; assembly: GCA_028571685.1. Classification (NCBI taxonomy): domain Eukaryota; kingdom Metazoa; phylum Chordata; class Mammalia; order Hyracoidea; family Procaviidae; genus Heterohyrax; species Heterohyrax brucei. Next base: position 139,394,416 of record CM053142.1, on the reverse strand, counting down.
GAGTCCCAGAGAGATGTTGAGTTCTAAAAATATAGATTTGGGGCTCATCAACACTTGGATGGCGTGAAGAGATCAATCAAGGGCTGACTGTGAACAGAGAAGGGAGCAGTCTTACGACCAAGTCTTGAGACACTCCACTGATAAGAAAGCCTCATTCATCTGAACTGATACTTGCCTTTCTACCACTTTTTTTGGCAGAGCTGAAAGCTTTGTGTTCTCCAGAGAAATATGACTTACAGCCTACTCAGTTTGATGAAGGAAGCATACCATCTTGGAATCCAAAATTCCTCTGCTGTAGAGTTGATTCTGACTTATAGTGACCCTACAGGACAGAGTAGAACTGCCCCATAGAGTTTCTAAGGAGTGCCTGGAAGATTTGAGCTGTCAATCTTTGGGTTAGCAGATGTATCACTTAACCACTACACCAGTGGAACCTAAATATGGTCAGAAAGAGCCTGAAGTAAAACTCTTAGTAGAAAGAATCTGTAAGAGGGAGTTATACCGTGAGGTATTGTAAGACTGGCACGGAAGATAGCTGTCCTAGACTGTTTATCTAGAGAGCAAAACCAGTGAGCCAAAGCCAAAGCATATAAACATGTAGAGAAAGAGATTTATATCAAGGAAATGAGTGGTTCACTATTGTAAAGATTAGAATGTTTGGGGTCCATGGATCAGGATAGAGGTTTCTTTTGATTCAGCTAGCCACAGGGGTTGGTGAATACAAGATTGCTCTTGGGCTGCGGAAATCAATGAATTCCAAGATGCGCAGATAAACTGAGAGCTCAAGTCCTAAGTGTTGGAGGTCAGATGAACAGGAGGCAGCTGCAGGATTCAGAACAGGCAAAACAGAACATCTGCTTATAGATGGATATAGGTTATGCTTCTAAGAAAACACTCTTTAAACTGACTGGATAGTCACAACAAGTGCAATCCTGGGAGTGGTAATGTATAAACACTGATAAACATGGCTGAGCCAAGTTGATATGCAATCCTAACCATCACAGTGGCTGAAGTTGAAATGGGTGCCCATAAACCTTTTTGTTTTTTTGGAGTGAGGAGTGGAGAAGGGGCCATCTTCCCAGCTGAACTCTTACATCTATAATTTTTAATGGAAATATTTCTGAAAACTAGTAATTATAGACCATAAAAATTTAAAAAAGATCTAGAACCACACACACACACAAAAAAAAATCAATTAAACAAAGATTAAGTGATAAAGTAAAATAAGTTAATTAAATGTCTCCTTACCCCTCAAAAAGGAAAACAGAAAATGTGATTTTAAACAGAAAGAAAGAAAAGAAGAAGACAGCAAGGAAACCATGGAGTGAGAATTAAGATAAAATACAATTTAAAAATAAAGGTCATAGAGGATAAAAAGAAAATAACTCAAGCAGCTAAAATGATGAAATGGAAAGCAAACAATGATTTCAAACCCTGAGAGTTCAGTTTATCAACATCAACTGAATTAAATAAGCATTAGAGCAAGTTACAAATATCATCAGAGAAAGGCCAGAGTCTCTTGAGCCGAGGCCTACAAGCCTGCATCAGCGGGCTTCTCCTTATAAGGACTGGGTTTCACAGACAGCTGTCTGCTGGGCCAAGTGGGGCCTCTGACCTTTCACCCAGTAACTCTTCTCTTTTCCTGGCATCTTTCACTTGGACTCTGAAGCAGAGAGTCCCTCTACTCTTCTACCACAAGCCTGTGTCTCACGCAGCCATCTTTCTCTGTTGTGACTCGACCCTCAGGCTGTGTGTAACTCATAGACTGAGCACCTGACCAAACATGGGCCAATCAGATTCTGTCTCCTAGAGATCTGTATCTGTGACTGAGACTCAGTCAGGGCTGGTCCCTTTAAAGATAACAATAATAAATAATAGTTAATATTTATTAAGGATTTATGTACTAGGAACTGATATCTGTGCTTTGTCTCCTACATTTCTTAATATACTAATAACATAAGTACTATTACTAACAAGGAAACTGACATCAGAGGGTCTAAGTGATGTTTCCACAGGCATACACACGAAATGAGTGGCCCAAACTCAGTGTTTTGGTCAGGTAGTGCTGCTTTAACAGAGATACCACAAGTGCATGGCTTTAGCAAAGACAAGTTTATTCTTACACAGTCCAGTAGGTTACAAGTCCAAATTCAGGGTGTCTGCTCCAGGGGAAAGCCTTCCCTCTGTCAGGTCTGGAGGAAAGTCTGTGTTGCATCAATTTCTGGTCAGGTTGCATCTTGGTGCAGGAACCTCAGGTCAAAAGGATACACACTTGTCCAAGTGCTGCTTTCTTGATAGAGCGAGGTTCCCCATCCACTGCTTGCTTCCCTTCCCTTTAGCTCTTGTAGGATGAAAGGATAAAGGGTGGTGCAAGCCATGCTCCAGGGAAAGTCCCTTTACAGCAGAGCTGGGAGGTGATGTTATGAAGGGATTTACAGTCCCACCCTAATCCTCTCTAACATAATTCACTCTGTTAACCACAGGCAGACTAGGATTTGCAGCATCTGACAATCACAAAATGGAGGGCAATCACAGAATACAGGGGATGGCTGTCTTTTGCCCACCCTGTGAACAGAGAACAACGAATAAATTGGTACTAAGGACAGAGTGAGATTGCTGAAGCTCCTCTTTTGAATTTGGGTTGTGTTCCTACCACCACACAGCATGCACTACTCACGCTCCCTCTTGGTAAATCCTCTCTCCTTTTTTTGGTTAAAGTAAGTTGGTGGGTGCTCCATACCATTAACGTGCTTGGTCACTAACTGAAAGAAAGTTCAAGTCCACCTAGGGGCACTTAAAATAAAGGATTGGTGATTAGTTTCTGAAAAATCAGGGATTGATAACACAGTGGAGCCCAGTTGTACTCTGACACATGTAGGGTCACTGTGAGTCTGTGATGGCAGCTGGTGGTGGTAGTTTGATTAAGCTAGTTCAGTTGAATTTGTAGAACTTGCAGCCCCAAATCCCAACTAACATTCACAATATTGTTTGCTATAAATAAGGGAGGGCCTCAAGGTTCCAAGCTTCCCGGAGCAGCCTTTCACATTTGTCCGTTTGTCTCCTTTCTCTGCCACTGTCTTCACAAACTGCAGGTCTTTTGAACACAAAGACAGTTGATAGGTCTTTGTGTGTCCTCTAAGAGCACTTCTTGAGATGTTTCGCATATGACAGCAGTGCTTTTTTAGTAAAAATTGATATGCTATTTACATATTTCCTTGTAGAAATGTAACTGCATCTTATATACATACTTGGGAATGATTAAAAGCTGTCTTTCGTTCAGGTCATAATCATTTGAGCCTGAAGTCATCGTGATGGAGACTAAGACAACCCTAGGCATGGAGGCAGGGGACTTTCTTGAGTATTGTTGTGTTACAGGCTGCCTTCATTGAAACAGAGGAATCAGGGAACTCTCACCGGGAGAGCACGGCACAGGCTTACTTTGCTCCATTCCCTCAGCTGATTTGTGTGAATTACAACCAAGTCCTTGAAGAAAGCACGAGACTGTTGCCCCAGTCTTCTTTATGACAGGTCTTACGTGGTGTCTTGAGATGTTCTTATGAATTTGCTGCTTTGTAATATGATTACTTAATCTTATCTTGCATTTAAAAAAAATGGAAAACACTACTATTTGACACCTGTCTTGTAGCAGTCTGAACTTTTCTCTCATTGAATTCTAATAGAAATCATTTGTTACTTTTTGAACTTGGCAGGGTACAAGGACCCTCCTATAATGTTTGGATCAAAATTCTCGTAACGTTTTCCCTTATTAGTGTCCCTGGGAGTTTCTTACTTACAATGTTCAGAAGGCCTTTGACTTCTGACCAGACTCAGATTCATGAAAGAAAATAATCAAGATCAATCAAAGACTTTTTTAGAGCTAGAAGACCCTCAACTCCTTTTTCAGGAAGATTCAGAAAATGAGGTTCATAGAGGCTGGCAGGCCTTTCCCAAGGCAGAAGAGAAACAGTGGTCAGAAATGTCTACGACCTTGGTCTGCAATGTCTCAAGTAGACTGTAGGGCCCACGCTTTGGGTCTCTTAAAATTAGATATTTTTAGCTGCTTTAATTGGGAGAAAATGGAGATATTTGAGAGACCTCCTTTACTCATTAAAGAAAACATTATTTTGCATTACTACAATTCAACAATATGTTTCACAGGGGTGGTTAAAAGCCGAACTGTTAACTAGATGGTCAGGAGTTCAAATCTATTGTCAGCCACTCCTTGAAAACACTAAGAAGCATTTCTCCTCTGTCCTGCAGGGTCTCTGTGAGTCAGAACTGACCCAGTGGCAGTGGGTTTGGTTTGGGTTTTATGGATTCATGGCTTTTGGCTCTCTGTGTGCATAGTGTAAAAGTGCTTTATAGGGTTTTTAAGGCTGTAACCTTTTGGAAGCAGATTGCCAGCCCTGTCTCCCAAGTGCTTCTGAGTAAATTCAAACTGCCAACCTTTACAGCTGATAGTTGATCCATTAACTGTTTGCACCACACAGACTCTCACATGAGTTTGCCATGAGTCATAATCGACTTGATGGCAACTAATAATAACAATAACAGTCCATGGAACTTTCAAGTCTTTTCAAGGTTTGACCCGCCGGATCATTACCCTGGCGAAACATTTCTCACATGCCGTACCCTCTTCGGGGTTGTTTCACCTCTGCCTCAACATTTGGAGTGACAGAACTCACCACTTCATTCTGGCTAAGACTTTAGCTGCTAATAAAAGATCAGCAGTTCAAGTCCACCAGGAGCTCCTTGGAAACCCTACGGAGCAGTTCTACTCAGTCCTATATGGTCACTATGATTCAGAATTGACTCAACAGTAATGGGTTTAGTTCTTTTTTTCTTTTTACCCCTTCTCCTCTACCCTCCTCTTGTTTCTGTCTTTGTGAGAATCATACCGTATATGAGTATACATTGATACAAAGTTTTCATTGTATTAATTATAATGGCATCATACACTACAACATTGATTTCCTTAGTCAAAATTTATGTAACCATGCTTTTTTTTTTTTTTTTTTTTTTAAATCTTTATAAGTAGAATTCAATCCCACTTTGATTTTGGATAGTTTGGTTATTTTATCATGAAGTGTTCCAGATTTTATTTTCATTCACTAGCTCTAACTGTATCTTATAGAACAACATTTAATTAACCTAATCCCTCTTCCATGAGAGAGTTCTTTCCAGTGTTTTAAGAAAAGCTATCGTATTTCCCTTAAAACTGATCTTTCCAAGGTAAATATCCTCAGCTCTTTCAATTGTTCCTCACATGTTGTGGTTTCCAGACCCTTCAAAGATTATTTGTTCTTCTTTGGATGAGCCCCAGATTTGCCAATGTTCCTTTTAAAGTAGGGTGCCAGAATTAATTACTGTAATAACAATAACTATAATAATAATAATAACCACCATTCATTGAGTGTATGCAATGTTCCAGGAACTGGGCTAAGGGCTTAGCTCATTTAATCCTTGCAAAATCCTCTAATGTATGTGTTAGTATCCCCTTTTTTTTTTGTATTGGGAAATCAGTTTTAATGCTTTAAATACTCATCCAAGGTCACGCAGATGAAAAATAGCAAAGCTTGAAGTGAAATGTGCTGTGTGTTCTCAGCCACCTTATCCTGCTCCAGAATTTTCTATCTATGCTGAATTTAGAGCTTGGACATTAAGCTTCTGTAAGAATACCTTAACAGTATACTGTTTCATTTGGCACTTTTTATATTTATGGAAAGTGTGATAGAGCTCAGGTCTTCCAGAACAAGCTTAAACACACCAATTCATTCATTCACCAAATATTTATTAAGTGCCGACTTCATGCTAGGTAGTGTCGTAGGAGCTGGGAGTAATGAATTAACCAGCGTCTGGCATTTTGGTGTTAGAGACAGTCGATCTACAGCTAAGAAAAAAATAAATGGATATTTTCAGATAGTGTACATGGTATAAGCATAGTAAGATAGAGGAATGTGCTGGAGAGTGACTTATTGGATGAGAGAAAAGATAGTGTTAGATGCCGTGACTAAGGAGGACTCTCAGAGGAGGCCACATCTGACATTAAATTCAAGTGGTGACAAGGAACTAGCCATATGAAGACCTCAGAGAGGAACATTCAAGGTTCAGGGAATAGCAAAGAGAAAGGTCCTGGGACCAGAATAAGCTTAGTGAGTTTTAGGAAACCTAAAAAGTCCCATCTGGCTAAAAGCAAAGAGAGTGATGAAAGAGTAGGGGATAACTTTAGAGACACAGGCAGGGACTAGGCCATACAGGACCGTATAACCTATAGTAAGAATTTCGTATTTTATTCTAAATGTATGAGAAACCTATGCTGGGTTTAACGATCCCTGGTAATGCAATAATTAGGTACTTGGCTGCTAATCAGAAAGTCAGAGGTTCGAACCCACCAGTAGCTCTGTGGGAGAAAAGATCTGGCAATCTGCTCCTATAAAATTATAGCCTAGAAAACACTACGGGATAATTCTACTCTGTCCTGTGAGGTTGCTGTGAGTTGGAAGCAACTTGATGGCACACAACAACAAAACATGCTGAGTTTTGCAAGGAGGTAGACTGATCTAATTAATCTCTTTGAAAAGATAATATCACTACTATGTGGAGAATGAATTACAGTAGGCAAGAATGAAAGCAAAGAGATGAATCAGGAGGCTTTTCTACTGGTTACAGTTAGAAATGACAGTGGCTCAGATCACATGGTAGCTGATTCAATAGTGACTCACATCAGTGGAGAGAAATGGATAAATTCAGAAAAAAAAATGAATGTAGGACAGACAAAAATCCTGACAAGTGGGATAGAGTGTGATAAAAAACAGAGATTCATTTAACTCTCAGATTTTTGACATTAGCAGCTGAGCCGTGGCAGTGCTGTATATACTCTGTGCAAGACACTGCTCATGAAATTAATTTAATGCTCATAAAAGTCCTGTAGGGTAGCTAGTATTGGCCTTAGGATTTAGAGAGGCTAAGCAATTTTCTTCAAGCCATCAGGGTAAATTAAGAAGTCTAGATTTGAACCTAGGTGTGCCTGGCATCAAAACCAATACACTTTCTTTTATGCTGTAATGTCATCCCTGGGGCTCTGGAAAAGATGGCAGCTTGCCAAGGTGAGATGTAGTTCAAGAATCCTATAGCAGGACAATACTGGAGTCACATGTGTGGACATGTTCTATCAAGTCTCATGTGAGGCTAGATGTTGCCGGCCTCCCTCTGCTTCCATTAAGGGCTGTTTCCCATTTTGAAACCTGTATCTGAGGGAGGTAGGCACACTGGGTGGAGTCAGAAGTAAATAGAATGATTAAGCAAATGGAGAAAATGATTTCTGAGAAATGAAAAGATCGCAGCTTAGCTCAGTGATGACTAAAGACACCATCAGACTATAAATATTTCAGGGGCAGAAACAGCAGGAAGAGGGGATTTTTTCTACATGAAGTGGAGAGAAATTTCATGAAGGAACAGGCAAAGAATAGAGCTCAGTTCTTGAGTCTGTGCTTTGTGACGTTGGAGGCTTATCCTGACTGTGTCTACATTTTCTCATCTCAAAGGAATGAGCTGTAGTTGAATGGAAGACAAGCAGGACCTCCATAAAAAGGCATCAAGATCCAGAGAAACGTTTACTCACCCTTTTCACTCATTTCATCAATACTTCTTGTCCTTCTACTTTTCATAAGACACAGACAAGAAGAGGATTTATGGCCAAAATATAAATGTCTATTTTGAATGTTTTTGTTTTACAGTGGAACCTATTTTTTATGGGACAACTTTTATGACAGTTCCTCCACATTAATTGTGTAGCTGGGATCAGAATTACTCAGACACTGAAACATAGAGATATTGTAATGTTCTGTAGTCTTAAAGTGGAGGCAAAAGAAAGAGGAGTGCTGGTATCGTATCTTCCTATGACCTAAGTAAGACTATACTTTAAAGAATGGGCTTAAGTTTCCAACACAGACTAGTGATTTCTTCGCATTTTCCACAATGCTTGATTGTCTGCCCATTTGTTAGTGAAATGAGAGAACACGGGTGCTTGATAACACAGGGGCAACTGTTTAATACATTGGAGGCATTATGCTCCTATATACAGTATGAAAATTATCTCTCTCGTGCTGCAAAGTCAGTGTTTTGGTTTATCGGCTACATCTGGGCTGCTGACAAATGCTATAGCTGCTGAGGGGAAGGCTTCTTAGAAAGCACACCTGTCGTTTTCAGACATTTTCAGAGTGTCATGTTCATTTTCTGATGTCTTAGGCCTTCTACTCTTGCTTCCCTAGCACAGTTGGGAGGCCATTATGCAGCCTGAAGGTTAAAGAGAATTCCAAGTGACTGTGTTGTCTTAATGGCTTTGAATGCACTCCCAAATAGTCTTTTTTTTTTTGTCTTGGATATAAAAGTTACACCTGCAAAAATGGGACTCCGTCCAGTAAGGAAGATCATAACCATTACCTGAATGTGCAAAAGATGATGGGGTATTGTCTGTTACCCTGCAGGCCGTGGGCAGTCTAACGGATAAGTGAGCATTTGTTTCCTGTGTACCATGTTCGAACTGAAAATGAATCACACACTCATGGAAAGAATGGTACCATCTTCTTTTGTCTAGCTCTGTAAGCTTTTTGTCATTATTGAATGTGTCTAAATGGGAATCTTGATTATTTCCCTTTTTGAGTACAGTTTTTAGAATTTATTTTCAATCTGGAAGGGTTACTATAAATATATGGTCTTTGATTCATAACTTGATTCACAGTCAAAATATGCATTTACATGGGGGAAGGCTCTTGTTAGGTTCATCTGTCTTGAAGACAGTAATAAGTATGATTCATTTAATGTCTATTGTATGCTAACCATACTAATAGACAATAAATATGCCATGGGTTTCTTTATAAATGAATTCTAGCAGACACAATAACCTCAAAAAACAAGTATTAATAGCCCCATACTGTTGAAAAGCAGAGCAATGATCAGAGAGAGAGCAAGAAAGAGACTAACTTGTCAGTAGGGCTGGTCAACAAATGAACTTTGATTGACATAATTTCTCTCTAACTTCATGGTCTTACATGTTTCCATTATGACAACTTGCCTTTGGAAAAGGTTTGTCAATGCCAAGTTTGCCTCAAATTCTTGTTAGAAAGGAGCAGGACAGAGGGCTGAGACAGTGGAGTAGACGGACACTTCCCATGACTCCTCTGACAACCAAGACCCAAAACTACAAATGAATCCAGTATATATGACATCCTAGGAGCACTGAACATAGAAGGGAAAGTAGAGAAATTAGACTGTGCAACAGGAAAGGGAGATTAGCACCAGAAGTACATATGACTCCAGAGACCTGACCTGCTATGAAAAGGCCCCAGCCACAATGTGGTGGGCTGAAAGGTGGAGGTTTGGGCTTCCTTCCCAGTACAGGTGACTGTCTGAATTATCCACATGTTCCCCCAGAGCCAGTGAGAGACAGCACCAGGTCATCTAAAACTAAGTCTTTGCATGTAACCTACCATGCATGGATCTAAATCTTTCCAAATAAACAGAAATTTAGGGAATTTGCAAGAATCAAACCCCAAATCACAAGAAATATTAAAGTGAGTTCTATGGTTAGAAAATCGATATCATGAACACAGAACAGAGCAACTAAGTATCAACTCAAGTAGGGGAATCATAAAAATAAATCACAGACAAAACACTGAAAATGGGGAAACAGATATGGCATTATGTAAACATTATAACAAACAAAAAAGAGGGATTTAAAAATAAATGTAGTCATAGATCTTTCATAATACAAAAGATTAATTTTTAAAACTCTTCAAGTGATGAGGAAAGAAATGAGGTAAAATGGGGGCAAAGTCAAGGTATTATAATGAAATTAAAGACTGGTTTAAATCTATAAAAATAAGAGTAAAATTAAGGTAACCACAAACAAATTATCAATCCTATACATCAAAATAATAAACAAGAAAAGCATGATCTTAGCAAATACAAAACCACCAACATTGAAAAAGGCAAAAAGAAAGCATAGAAAGACTCTGCACAAAAAATTAAAGGGAACAAAGAAGTTGTTTATAACATACACAAAAAGACATCAAAATGTCAGCACTAATCTTACACCCATCTATAATCATGCTGAATGTAAAAGTACCACTACAGAGACAAAGAGTGGCAAATAGCATAAAAAATCATGACCCATGTATATGCTGCCTATAGGAGACACAGACTCAAAGATATGAACAAACTAAAACTCCAAGGATGGAAAATTATATAGCAAGCTAACAACATTCGAAAAAGAGCAGGAGTGGCAATATTAATCTCTGATAAAACAGACTTTGAAATAAGATCTACTGCACTGTATAAAGAAGGACATTATGTAATGATTAAAGGATCATTATAAAGGAGTACATAACCATATTAAATATCTACACTCAATGACAGGGCTCCAAAATACATAAAGCAAACACTAACTACATTGAAAACAGAAATAGCTCCACAATAATAATAGTAGGAGACTTCAACATACTGCTCTCAGTAAAGGAGAGAATATCTAGAAAAAAAATCATTAAAGATACGGAAGATCTGAATGCCAATCAAACAAGATGACTTCATAAAAATATACAGAACACTTAACAGCAGCCAAATATACTTCCTTTTCCAATGCTCATGGAACATTCTCCAGAGGTGACCACATATTAGGTCACACAGCAATCCTTAACAAAATTCGAAGTATTGAAATGTTGCAAAGTATCTTTCCAGACCATAAAACCATAAAAGTAGAAATCAGTAATGGAAAAAAAATCAAACTCATGGAAACTGGTAATTTATGTGGTTGATTGCATCGATTATGTCTCTAATATTGAGCCCTTCCTGCATCCCTTGGTCATGGCGAATTTTTTTTTTTTTTTGATATGTTACTGAATTCTCTTGGCTAGAATTTTGCTGAAGGTTTTGTATCTAAGTTCATGAGAGACACTGGTCTGTAATTTTCCTTTATTCTGCTATCTTTTCCTGGCTTTGGTATCAAAGTTATACTGTTCTCAGAATGAATTTAACCTTGCTCAAAAACAACTAGGGCACAGAAGAAATCAAAGATGGAATAAAGAAATTCATAGGATCAAATGAGAATGAAAAACTGTCCTACCAGAATATATAGAAGACAGCAAAAGTAGTGCTCAGAGGTCAGTTTATCTCAATAAATGAACACATTCAAAAAGAAGAAAAGGTCTAAATCAACAAATTAACCTTCCAAGTTGAACAAGTGGAAAGAGAGCAGCAAAAGAACCCCATGGGCACCAGAATAAAAGAATAAAGTAAATAATAAAAATTAAATCAGAACCAAATCCATTAGAGACTAGAAAAACAATTGAAAGAGTTAACAAGACAAACAGCTGTTTTTTTTTTTTTTGAAAAGATAACAAAATTGTTAAACCGTTGGTCAAACTGACAAGAGAGGAATCACATAACTCAAATAAGAAATGAGATGGGCAATATCACAACAGACTCACCTGAAATTAAAAGAATCATAGCAGAATACTATGAAAAATTTTACTCTTATAAATTTGAAAACCTAAAGGAAGTGGAAGAAATTATCTGGAACACATCACATATCAAAAGTTACCCAAACAGAAGTAGAATAACTAAATAAATTCATCACAAAAGAAGAGATTGAAAATGTAATTCAAAAACTCCCAATAAAAAAGCCCTAGCCCTGACAGCTTCACTGAAGATTCTACCAAACTTTTAGAGCAGAGTTGACACCACTATTACTAAAGATATTTGAGAGCACAGAAAAAGATAGAATAGTCCCAAATTCATTCTGTGATGGCAGTATAACCCTTATAACCAGGTAAAGACAGCAGAATAAAGGAAAATAATAGAGCAAAATCTCTCATGAACTTAGATGCAAAACATTGAAAAAATCCTAGCCAACAGAATTCAAAAACATTTTAAAAAAGAATTTGCCTTGACTGAGTAGGATTCATAGAAACCCTGGTAGTGTAGTGGTTAAGTGCTACAGCTGCCAGTGAAAAGGTCAGCAGTTCAAATCTCCCAGGTGCTCCTTGGAAACTCCATAGGGCAGTTCTACTTTGTCTATAGGGTTGGTATGAGTTGGAATTGACTCAGTGGCAGTGTATTTGAGTTTCATTAAGTAGGATTCATAGTAGGGATACGTAGATGGTAAACATTAGAAAAATAATAGATGTGATCAACCACATAAATAAAAGACAAGAACCACTTAATTTTTTTTATCAACTGATGCACAAAAGGCATTTGACAACATCCAATACCTATTCATGTTAAAAACTCTCAGCAAAATAGGAATGAAAGAGAAATTCTTCAGCATATTAAGGGGCATCTATACAAAGGATCTAAACAAATGTAGAGAATCTGAAAGTATTCCCCTTGAGAATGGGAAGTAGACAAGGATGCACGTTGTCAGCACTTTTATTCAACACTGTCGTGGAGGTTCTAGCCAGAACAATCAAGCAAGATAAAGAAATAAAGGGCATCCAAATTGGTGAGGAGGAAAAAGAAGTATCTCTATTTGCACATGATATAATCTTATACACAGAAAACCTTATGTTGTTAAATGCCATCCAGTTGGTTCCGACTCTTAGGGACCCTATGGACAATGGAATGAAACATGGCCTGGTCTTGTGCCATGTCCACAATCGTCTTTATCCTTAAGCCTATTGTTGCAGCCACTGTGTCAATCCATCTCATCAGGAGTCTTCCTCTTTTTTGCTGATCCTCCACTCTTTGAAGCATGATGTCCTTCTCCAGGAGCTGATTCCTCTTAACAACATGTCCAAAGTATGTAAGATGAAGTCTTTCCATCTTTGCTTTCAAGGAGCACTCTGTTTGCACTTCTTACAGAACAAATCTGTCTGTTCTTTTGGCGGTCCGTGGTATATTCAACATTCTTCTCCAACACCACAGTTCAAAGGCACCTTCTCTTCTGTCTTCTTTGCTCGTTGTCCAGCTTTCACATGCATTTGATGTGATTGAAAATACCATGGTTTGGGTCAGGTGCATTTTGGTTTTCAAGGTGATATCTCTACTTTTACATATTTAAAAGAGATCCTTTGTAGTATATTTTCCCAGTGCAATGTATCTTTTGATTTCTGGATTGCTGCTTCCATGGGTGTTGACTGTGGACTCGAGTAAAATGAAATCCTTGACAATATCAATCCTTTCTCCATTTATGACAATGTTGCTTACTGGTCCAGTTTTGAGGATTTTGTTTTCTTGATATTGAGGTGCAATCTATACTGAAGCCTGTGGTCCTAGATCTTCATCAGTAGGTGTTTCAAATCTTCTTCACTTCCAGCAAGTGAGGTTGTGTCATCTGCATAAAGTAGGTTGTTGATGAGTCATCCTCCAACCCTAATGCTTCATTCTTTTTTGTAGAATCCAGCTTCTCAGATTATTTGCTTGGCATAGAGATTAAAAAGGTATGGTGAAAAGATACAACCCTGATGCACAGCTTTCCTTATAGAATTCACAAAACAAAAACAAACAAACAAAAACCCTGCCAGAACTAATAGGAGAGTTTTGCAAAGCATCAGGATACAAGATAAACATACATAAATCAGTTGCATTCCTTTACACCAACAAAGAGATCATCAAAGAGGAAATCACCAAATTAATACCTTTACAATAGCCCCAAAGAAGATAAAATACCTAGGAATAAATCTGACCAGAGACATAAAAGACCTATGCAAAGAAAAGTACAAAAGAGACCTGCAAAAGTAGAGACACCTACCTTGCTCATCAATAGGAAGACTTAACATTATGAAAAATGTCTATTTTACCCAATGTAGTATATAGATTCAAGGCAATGTCAATGTCGTTTTTTAATGAGAAACAACTCAGCAACTTTATATGGAGAGAGAAAGAGCCATGGATAGGAAAAGCATTATTGAAGAAGAACAAAGTGAGAAGCCTCGCATTACCTGACTTTAGAACATATTATACTGCCAATAGTAGGCAAAATAGCCTGGTACTGATATAAAAACATACATAAATCAGTGGAACAGAATGGAGAATCCAGATACAACATCATCCACCTAGGAGTAGCTAATATTTAACAAAAGTCCAAAGTCTATAAACTGAGGAAAAGATAGTCTCTTTAATACATAGTATTGGCGTAACTACATATCCATCTGCAAAACAATGAAACAAAGCTCTATCTCACACCATGCATAAAAACTAACTGATAATGGATCAAAGACCTAAATATAAAATTGAACACAATAAAGACCATGAAACTAGAAAAGGATAAACATTGGGAGCTCCAGTACACCACATAAACAGACTACAAATATTTCTAAAATGCACAAACATCAGATGAGAAAATATATAACTGGGAACTTGTAAAAATCAAACACTTATGCTCATCCCAAGACTTTACCAAGAGAGCAAAAAGGCTACCTACAGACTGGGAAAGAATCTGGGGCTACCATAAATCTGATTGGTGTCTAATCCCCATAATCTACCAGGTGCTGCAAAACCTTAACAACAACAAAAAAAAGACAAAGAATCCAATTAAACAATGGGCAAAGGACACGAACAGGCACTTTACCAAAGAAGACGCCAGGATGCAGATACATGAGGAAACGTTCATGGTTGTCAGCCATTAGAGGTATCCAAATCAAAACTGCAATGAAATACCATCTTACCCCAACAAGGCAGGCATTAATCCAAAAAACACAAAAAGATAAATGTTGGAGAAGTTGTGGAGAGAATGGAACTCTTCTACACAGCTGGTGGGAATTTAAAATGGTAGAACCACTTTGGAAATTGATTTGGTGCTTCTTTAGAAAGCTGCAAATAACATATGATCCAGCAATGCCACTTCCTGGAATATATCCTAGAGAGATAAGAGCTGTCACATGAACAGATACATCACATCAATGTTTATTGCAGCACTGTCCACAGTAGCAAAAGGAGGGATTCAACCTAGTTGCCCATCAACGGATGAATGGATAGACAAACTATGGTATATTCACACAATGAAATGCTATGCAATGATGAAGTACAGTGATAATCTTAGGAAATGTCAGATAACATGGAATCATCTGGAAGACATTATGCTGAATGAAAAATTAGTCAATTGCAAAAGGACTAATATCATGAGACCACTATTATAAGGACTTAAGAAAAGATTTAAACATGGGAGAAAATAATCATAGATGGTTTAGAGAGTGTAGAGGGAAGGAAAAGGGTATTCCTAGATTAGATCGTAGATAAGAATTAGGTTACCTGAAGGGAACAACAGCACACAATAGAAGGGGGGTTAGCACAACTGAACTATACCCAAAGCTAAAAGGTTTTCTAAATACAACCCAACATTTTGAAGGGCAGAGTAGGAGGGACAGGGGTCTGGGGACTATGTTCTCAGTGGACATCTAGGTTAACTGACATAACTAACTTTTTTTTTTAAGAAAATGTTCTGCATAGCTCTTTGGTGAGTTTTGTCTCAGATTTTAAAAGCTAGCAAGTGGCCATCTAAGTAGCATCAGTTGGTCCCAACCCACCTGGAGGAGAGAAGAATGAAGGACATTAAATACATGAGGAAAATATGAGCCCAGCAGACATCAGGTACCATATGATCCAGGGACTACATCAGCACGACACCAGAAGAACTAGATGGTGCCCAGCTACCACTAGTGACTCCCCTGACAGGGAATATAACATAAAGTCCCTGATGTAGCAGGAGAAAAATGGATGTGCAGAACTAAAACTCTGTTAAAAAACTAGAGTTGATGGTCCATCACACTGGAGGGTCCCCCGGGGACATGGCCCTCGGACTCTCTGTTAGCTGAGAGCTAAAACCAAGTACTGGAGCAAACTCTGTAGACAAGAACGGGACTGAACTAAAAGACATAGTCATGCTGATGAAGAGTGTACTTCTTGGCTTAAATATATACGTGAGGCTATCTGAGCAGTTCTTGTCCAGAGGCAAGATGAGAGGTGGAGAAAGACAGGAGCTGGTTGATGGTAAGTATGGGTTGGGTCTGGGGGTGGCGGGAGATGGCAGGGTGGGATGAGGGGCAGGTAGAGCAGTTAGAGTTGCACAGCAGTGTTTGTGTGGGGTTTTATAGAGCTAATTGATCTGGATTGTAAGCTTTCAGTTGAAACACAATAATATACATACATACATAAATATATATATATATATATACTTTTTTTAAAAAAAGGAAAGAGGAGGCTATCCTACTGGTTTCTTTCTAGATGGGAGAGGAGAAGGTGGAGAGGAGGCAACAGGTGTGTGTTAGGAGGATGCTAGAAATATGGAGTGAAAAGGAGGAATGTGCTGCCACTGGGTGAGGAGAGCAGATGGAGCTGCAGATAGGCGGGCACGCAGAACTGATTTGGATCGTATACTTGCACTTAATCACAAAAAAATTAAAAATGAGAAAAAGGAAGCAGCTGGTCATAACGTACAAATCTTAGAAACAATGCTCCCCTACCCAACTTTGATAAGAAAATTGTATGGTAGGGTAAAAAATACTTGCAGTCTTTTCTTGCTGTACAAAGAGACCAAGTACCATTGAGTACCAGGACAGTACTCACGATTCAGGGGACTCTGAGTCTTGCCTTGGTTTACCTATCTCTGCACGGCCCGTTCTGAGAGCCCCATGCTCGCGGCATGTGAGAATTTTCTGCAGAAGACACACATGAATCTTTGCCCTAGTTTTGTGTTTTTGAACTGGTAGAGGGATGGTTCATGGATCGGGTCCTAATGTAGGATTACATGAGAACTTTCAGACTGGTGGCAGAAGAAGAGACCTTGTAGCATATACAGGTAAGGAAAAAGAAGGAGGAGGAAGATCGGGAGGAGGGCAGAGGGAGGAGGCTGCGAAAGAGGAAGGAGAAGAGAAGGAAAAGGTGAAGAACAGCAGCAGAAGCATCAACAATGATAACGACAACTTATCAAAAAGGAAAACACCTCAAGAGTGTCAGCAGAGCCTGGGCGTCTAAACTTACTGCTGGATAATCTGCAATTACAAACATAATATTAAAAAGTAAGTGAATTGCTGGCTTGGTTCAGCCTGAACTTGTTGTATAAAAAAAAGAATAGCACAAGATTAGCTATTAAAGGCCGTTGCAGATATTTTCCCTTATTTCCTCTTGAGCACAGAAGGAGAGCAATTTATCGTTTAACATTTGGATTTTTCACTGCAGATTCTTTTTGTCTTTTTCCCACCTCCATTAGCTCTGCTTCCACGTTCTCTGACTCCACGAGTCTGTATGGACACGGGGCAGGAGTCAACACCTCGGTGTAATTACAGAAGAGCAGTCCCTCACATCCAAGAGATCACTCAGACACCTCCAGCTTTGGTGGACTGATTATGTACATCTATCTGGATTCCAGACATTGTTTTCTTAGCTGAATTACAGAACATCAAACACCAAATCTTGGTCACATTTGACAATCAAGGCAAATTTCTCAAAAAAGGTTGTCCATGGACATGTGATACTATGCCTCACTCGTGAAATACTTGGCACATCGGCTGACTCACTGCCTTGCCTGCATTTCTTCAGGTGCAAATTAGAGAGAATGTCCTTTCACTTTTTTTCATTTTTTAAAACATGACGTTCACTTCCTGTAGTTACCGTATCTGGTTGAGGAGAGGACGTTAGGTCAGCCCAGAAAACTGATGCAAGAGGCAGTCTCTGCTCACAAGAAATGAAAGAATTCCTTTCCATAACTGTCAGACAGAGAAACAGGCAGGCCCATGCTCAGCAGGCCCTAGCCCTTTGCTCTACCCCTGGCCATGCCCTCCATGCACATGACAAAGCTTGTTCTCTTCCTCCTCTGCCGCATCTATATTTCCTTTTGAAGACACATGGGAATTCTTTACTGGCCCTCTCTAGCCTTTCAGTTCCAGGGTCTCTTCAACACATTTTGCCAGTTTCCATCTCTTTATTTGATTACTATCAGTTTTAATGCTCTTATGTGATTGAGTTGTGCCCTCAGAAACTGTGTCAACTTGGTAAGGTCATGATCCCTAGTATTGTGTGAGCGTTCATCATTTTGTCACGCAATGTAATTCTCCTATGTGTTGTAAATCCCACCTCTGTGATAATGATGTAGGATTAATGGCAGTTATGTTAACAAGGCAGGACTCAGTCTAGAATATTGGGTTGTGTCTAAGTAAATCTCTTTTGAGATATAAAAGAGAGAAGTGAGCAGACAGACATGCGGACCTCATTACTACGACAAAGCAAGAAGAGACAGGGGCTCCTGTCCTTTGGATTCAGGGCCCCTGCATTGAAAGCATCCTACACCCGGGGAAGAGTGATGACAAGAACCTTATCCCAGAGTCAACACAGAGAGAAAAAGCCTTCCCCTGGAGCTGGTATCTTGAATTTGGACTTCTAGTCCCCTAGATTGTGAGAGAATATTTTTGTCTTTGTTTTAGCAGCACTAGGTAACCAAGACAAAAGCCCCAGTTGCAGGTATCAGAAAACACAGTTCAAATTAACTTAAGCAACAAAATGATTTCTTGGCTCAGTAACTAGATGTCCAGAAATATGCAGGTGTCAGGATTGGTTTGATCAAAGGACACAATTACACCACGATGTCACGATGTACCTGATTTTTTTCCTTCCCTCTAATATTCAGTGGTGTCAGCATTATGCTAAGACTGTTGTGTTCTTCTGGTCCTAACCTGCTGCTAACAACTCAACAACTTAGCTACTACTACAACTTCCCAAAGAATAAACTACTGTCTACCTCAAAGCTTCAGCAAATTCTTCTTGACTTTGTTTACCCAAAGATGTATTTGGGGCCAGGTGGTAGGAATACTCAAATTTGCTTAGGCCTGATGAATCGCCTTCTCCCTGGAGCCAGGGCTGGAGTCAGCACCCCCCACCGTGATTTTTATCATCACCGTGATACAAATGTGGGTAAGAGAGGGGGCTGGATGTGGAAGAGGTAAACATAAGGCCCGTGTTAGCAATCAAGTGCTGTCATTTGCCTACCCTCTCCTTCAGGTTCAAAACTCTCCATCTCCAGAATTAATTTCAGCCCTATCTAGGTGTCTAAGAAAATCTGTCTTTATATTAAAATTGGGTTTATTTGAAAGTAGTTTAACTTCTTTTCCACATACTGACTTTCATACTTATAAATCTGCTTCCTAATGACCTTCATTCTCCTCTCATCTGCTGATCTGGGTTTCCTTCTCCGTAACATGGCTCTTATAACTTCATGCCCCAGTTTGAGAGCTCCTGGAGAGAGTCTACAATACAAGATTCAGTCCTGGACAACATTTCTTAAGATCCATTGTTTTTCGGGGGAGTGGTTAGAAATGAGGTGTTCGAGATGAGACTGCATTCCAAATCACACTGGGCTGGCAGCAGTGAGCTGGAGTTGACTCAGACTGGCTCAGGAGAACTGATCGCCAAATTTTCAAGAACTTTCTGAGTCGATTAATTTTTATTAAGAATTAAATTACATAAATTTACAATTAAATAACATTTAAAACGTAATTAGCAAATACTCCAAACTCATTATCCTAGTTATTATCTATGCATGTAAGGTTATTTTTGTCTATTGCATCTTTATGGTAGAAATAATACCTCATGGTGTAGTACTGTGTAAGTATTTTCAGTTCTGCATTTGTGACACACTGGTAGCTTGAAATCAGCCAAGATGGGTTATTATAACATGGAAACTGACAAACTGTAAATCAGGACTTTCTATTATTCAAAGCTTACTGGCACACTATTGCTGGTGTTACAAATGTAAAACAATATCAGTATCTACATTGTTAGCATGGTAAAAGGTTACAATGTCATAATTCATATGAAGGATCTGATTTGCAGAAAGCCAGTGAAGAACATTGCTTAAGCCAACAACACCCAAACTCCAGGAGATAAGCTCGATAATTGTGGTCTTCTAAAAATTAAACACTTATGCTCATCAAAAGACTTTACCAGAGAAAGAGTACCCATAGACTGGGGAAAATTTTTTGGCTGTTACAAATCAGACAAAGGTCTAATCTTTAAAATACACAAGAAAATCCAACACCTCTACAACAAAAAGACAATCCAATTAAAAAATACGTAAAGGAAATGAACAGACCCTTCACTGAAGAAGACATTCGAGCAACCAACAGAGATACGAGGAAATGCTCATTATCACTAGCCACTAGAGAAATGCAAATCAAAACCATAATGAGATACCATCTCACTCCAGCGTTACTGGCATGAATCACAAAAACAGGCAATAACAGATGTTGGAAAGGCTGCGGGAGCTCAGAACTCTTATGCACTGCTGGTGGAAATGCAAAATGATACAACCATTTGGGAAAACAATATGGTGCTTCCTTACAAAGCTAGAAATAGAAATACCATGTGATCTAGCAATCCCACTCCCAGGAATATATCCTGGAGAAGTAAGAATCATTGCACAGAGAGATGTATGCATTCCTATGTTCATGGCCACATTGTTCACAATAGCAAAAAGTTGGGGGCAATCTAGAAGCCCATCAAAGATTAATAGTAAACAAACTGGCATGTACACACAATAGAGTATTATGCAACGGTAAAGAAAAGAGATAAATCTTTGAAGCATGTCATAACATGGAAGAAACTGGAAGGAATTACACTGAAATAAGTCAGTCACAAAAGGGCAAATAATGTGTGAAACTGCTACTGTAAAAACTCCTGAAAAAGTTTACATATAAAAGGAACAATGTTTGATGGTTATCACAGAGGGGAAAAGTGGGGATGGAAAAACACTAAACAGACAATAAATAAGTGATAACTTTGATGAAGGGTAAGACAGTATACAACATTGGGGAAGCCAGCACAACTTATACAGGGCAAGGTCATGGAAACTATAGACGAATTCAAACTACCTAACGGCCTGCACTGCTAGGCCGAGGCCTGTGGGGACCATAGTCTTGTGGAACATCTAGCTCAAAGTTTATAAAGAAAATGTTCCATTCTAATTTGGCGAGCAGCATCTGGGATCCTAAAAACGTGTGAGTGGCTGTCTCAGATACTGTAGTGGTTTTATCCCTTTGGGAGCAAGGAAGAATTAAGAAAACTAAAACTACAAAGGAAAGATTAGTCCAAAGGACTAAAAGAGCACATCTACAGTAGCCTCCAGTAGTCTCAGTACAGTACAACTAGATGGTGTCTGGCTACCACCACTGGCTGCTCTGATAGGGATCACAGCAGAGAGTCCCTCACAGAGCTGGAGAGAAGTGGAGAATAAAAGTCTAATTCAAAAGGAAGACCAGATTGCTGGCCTGACAGAGATGGGAGAACCCTGAGAGTATGGCTCCCAGCAACCCTTTCACCTCAGTGAAGAAGTCTCACTCCTGAGGTTCACCCTTCATCCAAAGATTAGACAAGCCTGTGAAACAAGACAAGACTAAAGGGCCCACCAGCCCATGGGCAAGGACTAGAAGGCAGGAGAAGACAACAAAGGGGAACGTGGCTTACATTAGAACAACTGAGAAGTTTGCTTTTAGCCCAGGCATGCACTTTTGTAGGGCATCTGACTCCATACCATGGTGGGGAAAGTGCCAAGTTAGTTTGGTATACATGACATTTGAGAACTGTATTTATTAAGGGAGCTTAATTGGTCTTCCTTGGCATAGAACAAGTCAGGGCACAATGTTCTTACAGCTACATAATGAATATTGATACAAGAAGATGAATGACAAGTGGCTCCACCCCCCATTGCAACCCCACACTTTCCATAAAAGAGATAAAGGAAGCAGACGGCCAGATGCTCTGAACAGGAAGATTGCAGAGTTGGCTCTTGTCTTGCCCTGTTTCCATATTACAGTAATAAGCGAAGTTGAGGCACAATTTCCCCTTTCAGCACTCTCTCCTAAGCAATACATGTGGAG
The DNA here is from genome assembly GCA_028571685.1 of Heterohyrax brucei. Lineage (NCBI taxonomy): Eukaryota > Metazoa > Chordata > Mammalia > Hyracoidea > Procaviidae > Heterohyrax > Heterohyrax brucei. The sequence goes on along the minus strand of CM053142.1, from coordinate 139,372,559 downwards.
GCGAAATCCCTTCTGATTCACACCAAGCCTCACTGACTGCTCTCAGAGGGAGTTCCACCTCAGAACATTTGCAGACTATTTGATAACCAGCTGCTGTGGTTTGCAGATATGGGGTGTGAATCCAGGAAGAAAATTTAGCCTTTGCACTCCGGGAATTAACTGACCTGATTATTCTGTTCAAACTTTTCACCATGAGAAAATAATTTCTGCCTCTCTCAGTCCTACTTATGGTTAACAAAACAAGTAAGGAAAATAAAAATGCTGAATACATTGCACAAGGTATATGTTTCAGTTACTACTTTGGTCTAATTAAGGAATAAGGCTGAGCTTTTAAAAAGTAGAAGTTCTCATAAGGAACTTTTAATTGGGCATTATAAAGAGAAATGTAACCATACTTTCAAACATGAATAATTACCATCAGTAATTGCTGAGAAATGAGCAGAAGTCATCACAGACCTGCTCAGAGGAGTCGTTACTGTTGGTGTTGTTAGCTGCCTTCAAGTTGATTCCAACTTGCTACAACCCCATGTGGCCAGAGTAGAACTTTTGTAGAGCTAGGCTTTCAAGTCTGTGGCCTTTCAAGTCTGTGACTTTTCAGCAGTAGATCACCAGGCTAGTCTTCAGAGATGTCGCTGGTGGGTTTGAACCTCAGACTTTTGACTAGTAGCCCAGTTCTTGACTGTTTGAGTCACCCAGGGAGTCCTGCTCGGAGGAGCAGAAAAGATTTTTTCCAAATCAGCACATCCCCTGTGGAAGCTGTTGCTGAAGCGCCACTCTCCAGTGGGGAGAATTGCCCTGGGTGTTTGAAGTTGCAGAATTTACTCTCAGTGAAAATTGCTGGGCAAAAGCAAACAAAGTTAACAGAGAATACAACTGCCTGTCTGGAGAGAAAAGTCATTAAATTGCAGTATACTTAAATATTAAAAATGCTTAAAGGAATCAGAATTATGGTGTTAATATTGTCATGTGGGGATTTGTTCCCAGTTAGCATTTATGTATTTGTGGAAGCCTGGTATATTAGAGTAACAATTTTATAATTTCAATTTCAAGTCTGTAATTGAATAATTGACTAATACTAAGATTATATACAATATCAGAATATTAAGAGGATTCACATTTCACCACATTCATGAAGTTAATTTGATTTATTTAAACTAGTTAAATATTTGCAAAAGTCATGAGACATTTTTAACTTAGAAGAAAATAGAGGACATCAAATTTATAAGTGACGTTGACAATATTTGAAGGTATTTAGGTTACCATATTTATAATTGGGAATGAACCAGCATTATTCAAATCCTCTTAACAAATGAGTGTGAAAGTTTGCCAGATTTGTAAATAGAATAATAAACTCAGCATAAGGAAGCTTATTAGGTTTGAGGAAGATTAGGTTTTAGCACCCTTAGCTTTAGTAAGTGGATATTAATAAAGTAGCTTGCATAATCTTTCTGAATGCAAAATTGCCCTTTACTGTATGAGAGTTCTCACATCCATCAGCAGCTGTTTACTGTGTAGCTTCTAGAACTCTGTGTCATTGCTTCATTCCTTTGCAAAGCCACTCAGCACTCACTTGCGGCATGTATTTCACTGAAATTACCAATTGGCGTGGGGGAACCCTCCAAAAACATTTTGTGTAGAATCTTGACAACGTGCATGGTGTGTTGGGAGGAGGTGTTCAGTGGTTTAGCTGATCCTTTTCCTGCCATTTGGTAATAATTGTTCTTCTGGAAAACTGGAGTGTAGCCCAGGCAGACTTAATTTACAAGATTACAAGTTATACACATCTCTTCTGGAATGATTACTCCTCCATTATGCACCCTATTTCCTAAAACTTACTTTATAGCAGGAAATATATCTTATATAATAAAGAACAGTATGCTCTAGCCTGTGTCAGGCTAATGAGATCTCAATTAAAGGATAATAATTATTCATCTGAATTAATTGCTTAACTCTGTGGCTCTGTAAGCAGTGGTGGTGGGGTATCTTAAATAGTTTTTATAATTGCTCTGCATTTTCAACTTTTTTTGTTGGCTCACATTAAAGTAAAGCTGCTACTTGGCATAAATCACTTGTTCCATATCCTGCTTTCCCCATAACCATGTTTGGGTCAAATCTTGCAAGTTTTAGGATTTGACTTTAAGACAGGAACCAGCTTCTAGATTTTATTTTTTGTTTTGATGAATTTTTATTATTCTCCAAGATAAAGTATAAAGTAGGAGAAGAATAGTAAATGCCTAAAGTGCTAATCACTGCTGAAAGATTGATAAATTTAACTTTAATTATCCATATTTACATTGTACTGTAATTCCTTATACAGTGTATCAGTTCATAATCTTTGGCATGGTATGGGTTTAATGGCTTTGTTTTTGCTGATAGAAGCACATATTTTTGTTCATATTTGGCAGAGATTGTGGTCAAGATGGCAGGAAATGAGGAAAGGACACCTGAATGCGTGACCATGGGATAAAACTCAGTGGGCTGGCATGCATGGTCATCGACAAACACTGTCAAGAACTTATGAGAGTGTTTTGTGGGGAAAAGAAAAATTTGTTTGCTAAAACCGAATGCTTTTTTCTAATTGTTCCATTCTGTTCTTGGCTTTGCATTGAAGTTTCTATATCTTTGATTTTGTTCTTGATCTGTTGGATTTCAGAGTATTGGTGTTCCATCAGATCGAACAGCTTGCTTAATTTTTCATTTTGTTCTGCTGCATTTTGTATAAGCTCTAGAAGGGCTCTGTATATAATCATTTTATATTCACTTCCTAATGCTTTCATAAAAGTTTCTTCATCTGGAAAACTCCTTGGTTGCTTTGTTTCGGAGCTTTCTGAAGCCATGGGTGATTTCTTGTATGCCACAAGTGTCTGTTGCTTTTTGGGTTCCATGTGAGTGTGTAGAGGCTGGAAGAGGTACTGTTGAGGATAGATTGCAAATGTTTCTCTAGGTTGTCTTAAAATGTAAAGTAAAAGGTATCTGACCACTTCCCAAGTCAGTCAGGTTTTCAGGTGTAGAGGTCCCTCTTCTCAAGTGACAAAGTAAGTGCCACTATATCTAACCCCAGATGATAAACTAGTTCAGAATACATCAATGCTACTGCCCTGTTGGCCTCTGCTGACAGGGCCTAGCCTTAGGCGACACTGCGTCGAGTACTTCTTTTGTGATAGAAAAGCGCTCTCTTGTGGGCAGGCTCTGGCTCCCAAGCTAAGAATTAGGTCCAGCTGCGGCCACCGTATCCAAGATGGCGCCCTCCACACAGGCAGCAGATAGAGGGGCTAAAGGTGCCAAGAGGTAGTGATTCCTCTGCTTCTGTTGCAGGGCCCCCAACGTAGGTGGACTTCGGTAAATTACTGCTTTTCTGTCGGAAAAGAGCTGTCCTGTTTGCTGGTGCTGGCTCCCGGGCTAAGAATGAGGTCCCGCTAAAATCTTGGTACCAACATGGCGTCCCGCACACTGACTGAAATTCCGTACAAACCCCACTGAGGCAGATATAAAACAACAGGCTCAAAGTGGCTAGATTAACAGACTCCTAAGTCTGGCTCTCAAAATATGAGAATTTTGCCTGCCTAGCCCCCCAGCAGCGCTTCTGAGTCTAGCTGCCAGGCAAGACCCAGCTCTGCCTGCCAGCCGAGACAGAGGAAAATAAAAGTCAAAATGGTGTGTTTACCTTCCGTCCATGAGAGCCAGGGCTAGCCAGGAGCTGGAGTCGGTGAAGCAGAGGAGATTTTTCGCTCAGTGGTATGAAGTCCCAATTAACAGTCCTGTGCCGTGTCCTGGGGCTGATTAGGTGATCAGAGGCTTCGTTTGATTATCAGTTCAGGTCTTGGTTTCCAGAGGGAGACGTCTGCTTAGTCCACCGTCTTGACTCTGCCTCCCCGAATGCTTTTTGTAACTGGAGACCAGCCAAGCCAAGTGATGGTTGTGTTATTTCCTAAGTTTTGGCCAAGGCTTTTTCAAGAGAGGTTCCTCCTACCATCAACGTTTTTACCTGGGAAGGGGCCTTTCTTCTAGGCAAAGCTCTCCTAACTCTGTCCTAGCCTCAGCTTCTCTTCTCGCAGCCTATCATGAGCTCTCTTTTTTCATGCTTTGTGAGAACTTGGATGGGACCCTAGTATGGCACTGGTCACAAAGTGTTGAAATATTTATTTTTATTTTTCTATTTCTTTGTTTTTAGACCAGAGAATCTCTGAAGACAAGATCTCTTTAAACGTGTAAACCAGACAAAAAAAAAAAAAAAGCCTGTTGTCATTGAGCCAATATTGACTCATAGCAACATTATGGGACAGATAAAACTACCCCAGAGAGCTTCCCAGGCTGCATGTTATCCTTATGTAAGCGGACTGCCACATCTTTCTCCCCCAGGGTGGCTGGTGAGTTCAGCCACTGAGATTTTGGTTAGCAGCCGAGAGCAAGAGCTTAACCACTGCACCACCAGGGCTCCTTTTCCTTCCTAAATGGAGTTAATTAAAAATTGGCTCTATGCACGTATGATAATGATTGTTTTCATGAGCTAGTGCTGTTTTAATAGAAATATCACAAGTGAGTGGCTTTAGAAAGATCAATTTTATTTTGTCACATTCCAGTAGGCTAAAAGTCCTAATTCACAGTGTCATCTTTGGGGGAAGGATTTCTTGGCTGGATCAGAAGGAAGATCCTTGTCTTCAGTCTTCCCTGGATGGGAAGCCTCTGAGCACAGGGACTCCTGTCCTTTGCAAAGGACACGCTCAGCCTCTAGCACAGCTTCTTGGCGGTAGCGGTCCTTAAACCTTGGTGCTAGCTTCTTTCCCTGGTATCTCAAAAGACTGCCTCAAGGCACAAAACCATCTTGCACACTCAGTTCTGCCCACAGCAACACCACTGCCACCCATCTTCCCACATTAACACTATAAAGGCAGGATTTACAATGCAGAGGAACAACACAAGATACCAGGAATCACAGCTCGGTCACACCACCACACACATTTTTCATGGAACACGATTCAGACCATGACAATGGCGAATAGTTTTTTTTTTTTTTAATTTTTATTTAATGTAACTGAGTGAAAATGTACATTCACATATAAATTTACATGCCCACCTATATGCAGCTTCCACTGCTCTCCCTGTCCAGTGACTACACACTATTCCTCTGTGCTCCATACATGTCTCATCCTCCCAACAGCCTCCTTTCTCCTCCTCTCCGTCCACTCCCCTTCCTCCAGCCAGAGGTCAGCAAGATGATATCCTATAGATGTTTAGAACCACAAAGTGCTTCCAATATGTGGTCACTCTGCATTGCCAAGTCCAATCCATTCTTGTCCAAAGAGTGGACCTTTGTTATAATTTATGGGAAAGGGCAGCATCAGGACCGGGGGCCATGCTCTCAGAGGAACCCCAAAACCGCTGGACCATCAATTGAGGTCTTTTAGTGGAGATCTCATGATGCACCCCTTTTTATTCTTGTGTTGTCAGTGAGACTCCTCTCTGTGAGCTCCATCGTGGTTATCACTGGTAGTGGCCAGGCACCATCCGGTTCTTCCAGTCCCGAGTCGATGTAGGCACCCACTCTTGGGGGTCTCTCTGTCTTCTTGGTTGTCTTTACCGCATGTCATTTTGGTCCTCGGTGAGCATCCATTCCTGCTGAGTTCGGACCATTTGCTGTGTCCTCAGATGGCAGCTTTTAAGACCCCAGACGACAATGGCGAATAGTTTTCCATTCCTGCACTGAATTCTCTAATTCACAACCTCCCTAATGCTTAACCCTGAGTCCTGCAGAAAGTTTCATAAAGTGTTCAGGTTTTTTTTTTTTAAAACCCTAGAAATTGCTGGCTAGTCCTTTTGGTATCCCATCATGAACTTTCAAATAAAACCATAATAAATATCCGTTATGAAAAACATTTAACATGGCTAACATTCATGATGATGAATATGACAATAATTTTTTTTTTTTTTATTGAAAGCTCTTTCACCAGATCTTAGTTTAGATTGACCCTAAATTCTTTGTGGTTTGAAGCTATTAGTAGTCTACAAGTTTGGGAGATGAGTATATGAGCTCTTTTGAGAGTCAGTCGATCTGAAGTGTGATGTGTTTTGACATAAACTATAACTGACTTAGTAAATGGTCCGTCAGGTAAGACCATTTAGATCTGTTATTTTGACACCTTGCTCTGTGAAGACGAGTTCCAAGGATACCTTGAAAAGCAGAGAGGGCAGAGATAGGGAAGGACCCTGGGCAGGGTCTGTCTGCCCTGTATGTTCCCCTCATCATGTCTATTTTCATGTGTTAGGTGGCTTTCTTACACATTAATTTTGACTAAATAGTTCTTGGCTCAAAAAGTTAAAACAGCCCCTGATGTAAATGCCTGGGATTTCTTAAACAATATTGTACTGAATCTCTGAGGATTTACTTGGAGTGTTCAGTAATCTGTTACTATCCCTAGCATTCTAACAGCTACAGGAACAAAATTATACACCTTTTGCTTGAAAGGCACATTTTATTCCAAATACAGGGAGTATGTACTTTCTTTGCAAAATGCTTATATAATTTGTGCATGTAGGTTTACAGTAGCATCACTTAGAGCTTTCTTCCTAGATGCTTTTTATGATGACTTGATACATCAAAAAGTTCACTGTAGATATCTTGACAGTTGTAACAGTTGGGATGTTTTCTAACATTTACAAGTGAAGAAAGGACATGCTTTTTTAAAAACAGTTTAGAAAGACAAGAGTCTGTACAGTTGGTGATAGATACCAGAAAGGTACAGAATTATCATGTTATACACAAGTGTTGTCCTATAGAGATATAATACACAAAATTTAATTTTCAAGAAACCATATTAAAGAATGTAAAAAGTAACAGGTGAGCTTGGTTTTATTGATGCATTTTATTCAAACAACATATAAAAAAATACTAGCATTTCAGCATGTTAAAATTTCAGCATATTAAAATTATTCATAAGGTATTTTTTTCCATATTGAATTTTCAAAATTGAGTGTGTGCTTTATACTGATAGCACATCTCGTTTCAGTTGGGACTAGTCACCTTCCAAGTGCTGGTGGCTTCTGTATTGGACAGTGTGGTTGTGGAGTCTTGAGAACAAATATGCAAGTACTGGGCATCTTGAGGTCTAGTAACCTTTATCATGCCATGCTGAGGAACAACAGTCACAAATGATTCTGTTTTCAAAAGAAGTCATTAAGTGTTAGGTTTGTAGGAAGTTCAGACCTTCAAGGTATGGGCCTGATGTTAAACTGTGGTATCCCTGTGATGTCTCATTGAGTGCCTCTTGGTCTACAAGTTCTGCAAAATAAGTTCATGAACTCATCCTCGAAAAAGTGCTGTATACTTTATTGCTGAATGTCACCACTGTCATCTTCGAAGTACTCCCCTTGGGAAGCTATGCACTGAAGCTAGCACCTAGCCCACCACTCAAAGAAGTTTGGGGACTCTTTTTATGGAATGGCCATCAGAGCTATCATCATATTACCCTTGATGTCCTGAATGTCATCTAAATGTCTTACTTCAGATATTTCCTTTGTCTTCAGGTAAAGAAAAAAGTCATTAGGGGCCAGAGCAGGTGAGGAAGGAGGGTGTTCCAGTACAGTTATTCATTTACTGACTAAAAACTCCCTCACAGACTGCCATGTGAGCTGGTGCATTGTTGTGACACAAGAGACATGAGTTGGTGGCAAAAAGTTCAGGTCATTTTCGTCTAACTTTTTCAGGCAACCTTTTCAGCACTTCCAAATAGTAAACTTGGTTAACTGTTTGTACAGTTGGTATAAATTCGTAAGGAACAATCCCTCTGATATGAAAAAAGGTTAGCAACGTTGTTTGACTCTTGATTTGGACTGATGCAAAGTTTTTGGTCCTGGAGAATTGTGCACTGTGCACTGTGCACTTTAGCTCTTTGTTTCAGGGTCATATTGGTACACCCGTATTTCATCACCAGTGATAACATGACCCACAATATCATCTTGCCTCTCCAAAAGGTCTTGGCAAACTTGAACTCCTTTTTGCTTTTTTTGTTCATTGGCGAGCTCCTTTGGCACCGTTTTTGCACACATCTTTTTCCTGCCAAGATTTTCAGTTCAGATTTCCCTGCTTCTCTATCAATGTTTACCTGAGCTGCTATGCTTCTCACAGCTGAAGATTTTGATGCACTGTTCCACAAATTTTTGCAATGTTTTTGTCAGTTCTGCTTGTTAGTAGCTGCCCTGGCCTCTCTTCATCAGTGACACTTTCTCTCCCCTCAGAAAAACATTTAATCCATTTGTACGCTGCCATTTTCTTCATGGCATTATTCCTATAAACTAATTGTCCCTGATTTCACTCACACTCTTGCCAAGTTGAACAAGAAATTTAATGTTTATTCATTGCTCTAATTCAAGTTCCAACATTCTTGCAGCAGCACACAAAAGCACACAGCAATAATTATTAATGCCACTCAGCAAGACACCACCACATGTCAACACAAACACAGCTGTGAGACACGGATATACCAAAGTTATGAAACCTTACCTAGCTGTTTGCATAGTGCTGCCAACGTAAGCATATGGTGGTAGGTTTGCAAACTTAACTGTCAGTCCTCATAGGCATGTACTTTCCTTTTCTTAGATGTCATTTTAAAAATTGCTAAGGGAGAAGAGAGTATATCTCTTCCTTTTCCTTTTAACCTCATGAGATTACAATCAGTCAGAATGTTGTTAATTGTTCATTTCTCACTCAGAGTGAGCCTGTATTTGCAGACTAGAGCTCTGCAAAAGTTTTCACAGCAGTAGTCTTTCAGCAGCAGATTGCCAGGCCTTACATCCAAGGCATCTCTATATTAAAAAAAACAAACCCACTGTTGTCGAGCTGATTTCAACTCATCTCTGGGTAGGTTCAAACTACTAATCTTTTGGTTAGTATCCCAGTGCTTAACTACTTGTCCTAGCCAAGGACTCTTAATACTACTAAGAAATGAAATGAAGCATTATTACTCAGTTTTGTAAAATCTGTTCTGGTTATTGACTTTGAGTCTTTAGAAAAATCACAGCTGATCAGAGTTTGACTTGAAATATTCCTCCCGTTAAAGTAAGTTGCCTGCTAATTTTAACCTTGGTTTATGTTAAGTAAAAGTCAAATCACATATTGTAAGATGTTGAAAGATTTGTTTTAATCAACCCATTGATACAGGTTTGATTACTAAATTTGAATTACTAACCGTTTAACAATTTTAGATAGTGGCTTTCTTTGGTTTGTTTTTTCTTTTACTTCTATTCTTCATTAATTTGTCATGTAGCAATTGAACTGTGAAATATTACAATAAGGACTGGGAGATTTCTTTACATGGTATTTTAAATGGAAGTTTACAATTCAAGCTAGTTTCTCATACAAAAAAATAATATACGTTGTTATGTGACACTAGTTGCTCTCCTTCTTTTCGTCCTGCGTTTCTCGTGTTCATTCCACCGGCTCCTGTCCTTTTTTGCCTTCTCATCTTGCCTCTGGACAGGAGCTGACCATTTAGTCTTCATATATCTTCCTAAGTTAAGAAGCACACTATTCACAACTATCATTTTATGTCTTACAGTTCAGTCTGATCTTTGATTGAAGAATTAGCTTCAGGAATGGTTTTAGTTTTGGCTAACAGACAGTTTGAAAGCCAAGTCGTCTGGGGTCCCTCTAGTCTCTGTCAGACCTTTAAGACTGGCTTTTTACTAGAAATTGACTTCTGTACCCTACTTTTCTCCGGCTCCACCAAGCAGTCCCTGTTGTGTTCCCTCTCAGGGCAGTCGTTGGTGGCCAGGCACCATCTAGTTCTTCTAGTCTCAGGCTGATGGAGTCGCTGGTTTATGTGGCCCTTTCTGTCTGTGGGCTCCTATTTTTCTTGTGTCTTTGATAGGACCAGGAAAAAAATTTATGGATGTGATGTCTATTATTGTTTGTGTTAGTATTTTTCTTTAGTTCTCAGTGATTTAAAAGTGATCAGATCTTCTGTACTTTGTCACCAAAAAAGCTGGCTTTCCAGGTGGCTCCTTGGGCGAGTGTCAAACTAAGAATTTATGACATATTACTGTTGTTTCCCTTTAAATATATACATATATATCAAAAAGAAAATCAAGTCACCTTTGTTTAATGATGACTGTAAACACGTCAACTGGCCACACTGAATTCTTGTGTAAAACTCTTCTCTTTCCAAATTTTAATATTCTAGACAAGCTGTAATTTTACTCTTCTTGTAGTTTTTTTTAACAGGTTTATAGCGTGTATGTAATTACATTTTAAATTCTAAGAGAAAAGGTGTAGGGTATCTTGCAAACAAACTTTGAGTAGGAGAAAGTGCTGCATTTTCTTTCACATGATTTTAAACCAGTTGGAACGCATTGTTTCTATTTTAATAGGCACCATAATTACACTTTAATCCATGTCAAATGCCCAAATTTAATTTTTATGCAAAAATATCCTGCCCCAAGTAAAATATAATCTTGTCATTAGAACACACACACACACACACACACGACATTCATTATTATTTTGCACTTGAAGTAATTTCAGTTTGTTACTAAATTGTTTTTTTTTATTTTTATTTAACATAACTGAGTGAAAATGTACATTCACATATACATTTACATGCCCCCTATATGCAGCTTCCACTGCTCTCCCCGTCCGGTGACTGCACACTATTCCTCTCTGCTCCATACATGTCTCATCCTCCCTTGTTACTAAATTGTTATTCAAATCATTTAATAGATGATGAAAATATTTGCAGATTGGCTTCAATGTATGAGAAATAATGATTTTCAATTACATTTTGTTCAGATATAGGGCTTCATCTTTCATATCCCCAAACTCACACTTCTATTCATACTTAGATTTGCATTTTAGTTCTGACACTCACTAGCTGAGCAACATTGTCCATGCTGGCTATCTTCTACAGGCCCCAGTTTTCTCATCTGAAGAATTCATCTTTTACTGGCCGTGATTGTTCTAAGTCATATTGTTATTGTTCACTGCTGCCTAGTTGGCCCCAACTTATGGGAACTCCATGCATACTGAATCAAAACACTGCCAGATCTTGTACCATCCTGTGATTACTTATGGCTCAGATCTTTGTGATCTATAGAGTTTTTATTGGTTCAGTTTTGGAAGTAGTTTGGCAGATCTTTCTTCCGAGTCTGTCTTGTCTGGATGCTCCGTTGAAACCTGTCCAGTATCAAGCATCATGTAAGTGTCTATTGACAAAAAGTTGGTAGTTATGAATGACAGGCAGTGACTAGGAGTCACATCTGGTTTTCCTGGTAGAAGATGGAAATTCTGCCCTTGAACCACTGATGTTCCCTAAGCTGTCCTGTTGGTGTTGGGTGCTGTCAACTTGATTCTGACTCATAGCAGCCCTATAGACAGAAGAGCAGAACACTGCCTGGTCCTGTGCCATCTTCCCAGTTGCTTAAGCTTGAGCCCATCGTTGCAGCCACTCTGTCAATCCATCTTGTTGCGGGTCTTCGTCTCTTTCACTCACCCTCTACTTTACCAAGCAGTATGCCCTTAGTACTAAAGACATCATTATTATCATGATATAATTTTTTATTATATCAGTTTTGCAAATGTAATCTCTGTGGAAAGTCCATACTATTCCACTTTTTCTTTTCTTTTTGTCCCATTTTGTATTCTGAAGGTATTTTACCTGGTAAAGTTTTTGTTATTATTATTATTTAGTGCTTTTCTTGTGGTTTTATGTGGAAGGTATCAGCATGCGAATCTTACAGTTAGCAACTTTTTTAAAAATGAAACTTTTGTATTTATGAAAGGATCAGTTCCATTTAAACCACTGCTACTGACCCCATAGAGTTTTCTCTATTTGTCAACCTGTTCTAGCCAGATATTACAAGTGAAGCGGCCATTAGGGATACAGACATTTATTTTACCTAAATTTTGCATTAGATGAGCATTTCCTTCTCCAATAAACATATTTTTGAATATTTTAGCATCTGCCAAATATTCTTTTAAATTTTCAATTCCAATCCTTGCTGGGATGTTGCATGGATATGGCTAAGTGCCTGGTGGTTTATAAACTATAAAAAGAAGGATATTCATAAGCTTGAGACTTCCTGAAGCTTTAAATACTCAGAACAGTTTATTACCAAACCCCCCAAAAAAGACAAACCCAGGGCTATCCAGTCAATGCTGACTCACAGTGACCCTATAGGACAGAGTAGAACTGCCTCATAGAGTTTCCAAGGAGCAACTGGTGGATTTGAACTGCCGACCTTTTGGTTAGCAGCCATATCTGCTAACTTAACCACTATGCCACCAGGGTTTACAAATAGTTTATTAGATGGTATCAATTAATAAAGGAGTCCTGATGGCACAGTGGTTAAACGCTTGATTGCTAAACAAAAGATCGATAGTTCAAATCCAGCTCCATGGGAGAAAGACGTGGTAATCTGGCCCCAGAAAGATTTACAGTCTTGGAAACCCCATGGGGTAGTTCTGCTCTGTCTTATTGGGTCACTATGAGCTTAGTAGACTCAGTGACAGTGGGTTTGTCAACTACTATTCACTGGTGACAAGTGGCAGAAACTAACTCTTAATAACTAAGATAGAAAAGGAAATGTATTGGAAACATGAAATAGCTCAAAGAAGCCTTAAGAGCAAGACTGAAGAAATAATAGGAACTAAAACAGCTTAGGGCAGCTAGGTGGAAGAACAGTCTGTTTCTTAAGAATTAAAGATTCCTTAGGGGTCAGTCAGCTCCAAACATCTTCTGCCACTGGAAGTAAGGAAATGAACATTCTTAATTTCCTGGTATCCCACTGAAGTGTGTCTATATGGGGTTTTTCAACCCTTAACTTTCTACCTTCTTCCCACCTAGAAGGAGGAAGTGATGCGTGAAGGTACACTAGCCCCCCTATGACCACGAGAACTGCGACACCCACTCAAAATGCCAGTGCAGGAAAATAGGAGCCTGGCTCTCTGACAATATTGATGAGCTGGCATGTGTGCCCTAATCTGATACCCCAAATTTCTTATTGTGGTGCTTGAAATCCTTCTCAGTTAAGCCACTGAATTGTGTTTTCTGTTAATCAAAAGTCATTCGAGATTTATTTTCTGATTGATCTCACTTGGATTATGAGCACAACCCTGGGCCAGGAAGAGCTGGGTGCTGCTGCTTAACAATCCCACTGTGGCAGAAAGTGCTAGATCATCTCACCTGTTTCTTCTTTGTTCCTGTCTGTGGCTGTAGTACATTTCCAATCTCATTTCCCATTAGGCAGAGCCACAGGGCTGGTTTATGTGCCTTGGAATGGGAGCAGAAGGGACGCATGCCACTTCCTGACGGAGCCTGTAAAAATCTCCCTGTGTGCTTACACTTCTTCCCACTTCCAGCTGAATAAAGAGGACTCCCTCCTAGATTCTATTAGCAGTCCTGTGTTGCTGGTGGTAGAGCCACTAGATGCAAGGAAACTGGCTCTCTAAGTCTTCTACACCATTTAGAGAACAGCCAAACGGAAATATTAATTGGACTATAATAAGAGTGAGAAATAAATTTTTATTTTTTGAGGCAACTGAAATTTCGAGCATTGTCTTCGTCATGTAGTGCTGCCATGACAGAAATAGAAGTGGATGGCTGTAACAAAGAGAAGCTTATTCTTAACACAGTCCGGTAGGCTACAAGTCTAAATTCAGGGGGCCAGCTCCAGGGGAATGCTTTCCCTCTTTGTCAGCTCTAGAGGAAGGACCTCATGTTGCATCAGTCTTTCTTTGGTCTGAGAGCATCTTGGAGCCAGAACCTCAGGTCTGGAGGACAAGATCTTGTTCTTAGTACTGTTTTCTTATGGTATGAAGTCGCCACTCTGCCTGTTTTCCTTTACTTAAAAGGTGGTACCAGCCACGTTCCAAGCAAACTGTCTTTAAGCTGGAGCAGGGAGGTGACCTTAGGAAGGGTCTTATTGTCCCACCCTAATCCTCTTTAACGTAACTAACCTATTAAGCACAGACAGAGATTAGGATTTAGAGCATAGGAAAAGCACAGTATGCAAGGCAATCATACAATACTGGGAATCATGACCCAGCCATGTTACTACACACATTTTTTGTGGGGCACAACTTAATCCATAGCAGGCATTGTATTTACAACAACTAGCATTATCTTAATTCATCCACACAAAGACTCTATAGTAGGAGGAGGAAGAGCTGCCTGGGAATGTGAAGATACCATTACGCTGGGCTTAGTAGTTAGCTACAACCGCTAACCAGAAGGATGGCAGTTCAAATCTGTGAGCCTTTCCTTGGAAACTGTATATGGCAGTTCTACTCTGTTCTATAGGGTCTTTCTGAGTCACAATAGGCTCAATGCCAGTGGGTTGGGTTATTACTAGAAAAACGGTAAATGAATGCTGGGCAGGCAAGGACAATACTCATCCACTATAGCAGCCCCCGTAACGGGCCACAGGACACCTTATTCACATAAATGAGCCATTTATTGTGGGCTCTGATAGACTAAATAAGTCCCCAAAGATGGCCATGTCTTAATCCTTGAAACCTAGAAATGTGTTACCCTGCATAGCACAGGGGGATGAAGTTTGCAATGGAGTTAAATGGAGTTAAATTTACTAGTCAACTGACCTTAAAATAAGATTATTTTGGATTATCTTATAAGGTCCAATGTCATTATTAGGATCCTTAAAATTAGAAGAAGTAGATAGAAGAGGAGGTCAAAGTGATGCAATGTGATGATTTGACTTCCTTGAGCCAAAGATAGCAGGTGGCCTTTGGAAGCTGAAAAACACAGGGAAAGTGTCCTATCTGGAGTCTTCAGCCCGTTTCGACCCATGCAAATGCCTTGATGTTAGCCTAAGAAAACCTGCATAGGATTTATGACCTATAAAACTGTATGATAATTCCTTTGTGTTGTTTCAACACACTATGCTTGTGCCAAATGAGCCCTGGTGGCACAGTGGCTAAAGTGGTCAACTACTAACCAAAAAGTTGACAATTCAAAACCATCAGTGGCTCCATGGGAGAAAGATGTAGTGGTCTGTTTCCATAGAGATTTACAGCCTTGGAAACCCTAAGGGGTTGTTGTGAGTCTGAATAACAGCAGTGGGTTCTGGTTTATGTCTGTATTAGTTTGTTAAAGTGGTAACAGGTAACTAATAACAGGGCCTACTATGTATCAGTGTCCCTAGAAGGTACAATGAGTTTATACTCATCTACTAACTTAAAGGTTGACAATTGGAATCCACCCAAGGGTGCCATGGAAGAGAAAACCCCATGGAACCATTCTAGTCTGTAACACATGAGGTTATTATGAGTTGGAACTGATTTCACAGCAGTGAGTTCTACTGCATACTAAACATTTTATGCTAGTTCTTGGGAATACAAAAATAAATAAAACATGATCCTTTTCCTCAAGGCGAGAAAATCAAGTAAATAATTTCAAAGAGTACTTAACTGAAAGATTGAAATCTGGGGAAATACATGAGAAGTGAGGTAATTGCAGACAGGGAAAAACTTTACAGGTGAACAAGTGATCATTCTATGGAAAAGCTAAAAGTTTTGAGAACTGCAAACAGATCTGGAAGACAGAATCTGAGACCAGATGGTAATTGAAAGATGACCAGGGATAAGATCATGAAACTTTTGCTCATGAAAATAAATTCCTTTAGGAATTTTTACTTTCTACAGATGATAATGAGGAGTCACTACAGGGCGAGAACATAAAGGGACATGTCCAGATACCGTTTTAGTACAAGCCTGTGGTTTTCATGTGAAGGACGTTAAAGGAGGATGGATCTGGAGGCAGGAAGCCCAGCTGGGAGATTGCCACATAAGCTTAAGGGCAACTTAAGATAGAACCTGGTACGACCCAGTGGCAGTCAGGATGGAGGATGGATGGATTTCAGAAATACAGAGATGACAGAAACTCCAGACTTGATCAGGTGCCTCTCAGTTTTCTCACCTGGGCAGCGATGAGAATGGTGGTGGCATTCGTTGAGCTAGAAACGTGAGAAGAGAAGGAATTAGGTGTGGAAATGACAGACTCAATGCTGCACTTCCGCAGTGTCACTGTCATCATCGTAATTGTAGTAACAATCAACCCTACCGTAGCACAGTACTAGCTAAAATTATATTGTGGTATGTCTGTTTATATATTCACTGTAAGCAAGCTTCACAAGGGGAAAGGATATCATCTTATTCAGCAGAGGTTAGGCAATATTATACAGAATTTTTTTTACCATAACGAAATTCCAGATTCTCTTGTATGACCAAGCACAACTAAGACCCCTCTGAGAATTGCCTCATGGTCAGCCGACGGGAGAGTTTCGCCACATTCACAAAGAGAGAGGAGACCTTCTGACACACAGCAGGGAGAAGGTCATCCTTGTGGTCGTAAGTTAGTGAACTTCAAAGAGACTGTTTGGCAAGAGCAGTGATAAAATACATTTTAAAAGGATTATTGTGTGTATTCAGTGAAACACTGAAGAGATGTTTTGTTAATTCTAACTTTGTGTTTTTGAACTACTGACAATAGCCATGTCCTTGATGGAGGTGCTGGTTTGCTCATCAGTCTCCAGGGACTAGAACAATGCCAAGGACGTGATAATATTTAAGCAATATTTGTTTCTTTGTTATGTGCCAGACACTGTTCTAAAGACAAATTCTTACAGCAATACTATGCAGAGAGTTCAAAAAGTCTGATCTTAATGATGAAGAAAAAGTCTCAGAAATCCCAAGATTCAAATGCTGAGCTGTTTGACTGACTACAAAGCCCACTGCTTTAATCATTCCATTATAATGCATTCTGTGGTCTGTGGAGCATTCAGGTGACAATATCCTGAGTTAACTGGAAATAAGGGTCTGGAGTTCAAGAACATTCTAGCCTACAAATTTACATTTCACATGTATTGACATTGAAATGGCAAACAGAGGTAAGGACCTATAACGTCACTTGGGCAGTGACCTTCAAACCTTTTGACTACCATCAGGAATAGAATTTCTTAAGTAACCCACTATACATGCAAATACACGCACACAAGCCTTGTGTCAAGACGTCAAGAGCATCCAACTGTTGTTTGCCACCAGCAGGCTGTCCACAGCTCATGATGTTGACCTCATGCACAATAGGATCAGACATTGTGGTCTATATGGTTGTCACTGGCTGATTTTCAAAATAGATTGCCAGGCCTTTCTTTCTAGTTTATTTTGTCTGGAACTCCACTGAAACCTGTTGGGCATCATAGCAATATACAAGTCTCTACTAACAGACAGCTTGTGGCTGTGCTTGAGAACACAGGGTATGAATCAAATCTGGGTCTCCTGCATGGAAGGATGGAGAATTCTACCACTGAAAATTATTATGTGTGATAATATTATACTTACCTACCACTGAATAATTAATACTTGATAATCTACCATTGCTATATATGATATGTTCTTTTTTTAACATGATTTATTCTCTTTCCTTCTGTGCAATTAATTCTACTTCATTTAAACATGCCGACTGCAAACCATGAGACTGATTTCATGATTCAGTAATGGACTGTGATGTACAATTCAAAAGCTGCATCTCTAGTAATCTGTAGTGAAGGAACTGCCAACTGGTGCCATGTATGGCATGGAGATACATTCTCTTTGGTAGGCTATTTCTGGCATGCAGATGTGTTTTGCTTGAGCAAAAATTTAAATATTGGTAATTTCAGATAAAAGTCTGGATTTCTAGATTCTTTTGAGAAATGGAAAATTTTTGCTAAGGGTCACACTGCCTATTGGCAGATGTTATTCAGAGCTTAGAGTAGCTGCTTCCTGGTCTCTAACAGACTCAGTCGCTCCTTGTTCTCTCCCTAAGTTTGACAACTGGCTTCCATTTAAAATTATGTTTTTGTTGCTTTGTGTTTCCTAATAAGATAAAAGTATTTCTTTATTGTGTCAAAGATTTAAAAAAGAGAGATAGGAGAGTCACCTTATTTTTCTCCCATATAACTTGTTTGATATATTTGGGATCCCCATAAGTATTTGGGTTTGTGCTCAACAGTGCAGAGTGTTAGAAGTAGAAAGTCAAAGACACAAGTCTGGGAAATACAATGTAAAAAGAAGAAGAAAAAGAGCCCCAGGAGGACCCTGGAAAGGTATAAGCACAGGATTAGGAAAAAAAATAAAAATAAAAACAGAATATTGAGGACCCCAATTGAGGAGCATCCAGTTCAGGCTGCGTGGTTTTAAGTCAAAGATGTTTGTGGACCTAATTGACAAAAACTATCAAAGAAGAAAATTCTGGACTCCCAGGCAGTATGGTGTTACAGACAGAGTGCCACACTGTCCCTCTAGAGCAGACCTGAAAAAAGAAGTAAATATAGATATATGTCAATCCTAAGGTGACAAATGAAGAGATAAAGATCTCAGCCCCAAACTAAATGAAGTAAGAAACTGACACAGCAAGAAGAAACACAGAGAAAGTCCTCTAACAGCTAAGCCAGCATGGATTTGCTGTACTGGTCTCCCGTTAGAAATCCACAGACAGGGAGAATGGAAAAGCAGATTCACAGAACTTTCAGAAGACACAACACCTGGTAGCTATGAATACACGCTTCTCCAGCACCCATCTTCTCCCACCTCTCTGTTCCTGACACCTCCTGGTTAGCTCAGCCAGCTGGAAGTGCATCGTCCCTGTCACCTGGACTCCCCTCACCACCTTGGAGATCAGCAGACGCAAAGTATGTGAAAGCAATTTGAGCAGACTCGGGATGGGCACAAATCACTCAGCAGCCAGTTGAAATAATTTTTTCTGAACTTCCCCCTTACTTTGATCCTCCCCCTTCCCGGCTTCTTCTGTTTCCTGCCAGGTGCAGTCTCTTGGCCACTTGGATTTGCTTACCCTGCCACTGGCCAGCTCCATGAGTGCCATTTGTCTTGTAGCTGATAGTGCTTTTTACCATTTCTTTTGGTGTCTTGCTGCCTCCCACCACCTTCCCCTCTTTTCTCTGGTGCATCAGATTCTGGGTGCCATCTTGACCCCTTCTTGAAAAGCTGTGAAGCATTGCTCACCTGGGGAAGCCCCCCCCCTTCTGCTGCTGGCAGTGACACCACACTGGTTAGAGTTATGGTGTTCTGTGATTTTTTTTTTAGCCTTGTTTTCCTCTGTTTTGCTTCGTTCTGTTCTGTTTTGTTGTTTTTCTTTTGTGGCTTGGGATTCCCTTCTAGCTGGGCTGTATTGCCAAGCTTAGGACCCATAATTCTCAGTCTGGGAGTCTGTGCAGTTGAGACTCCTAGAGCCTTTCTTAACCAAATTTTTAACTAGTTATTTTTTTCTTCCTCTTTTTTGAAAACATGTTTTTGTTTTTCCCTATTTCTTGGTTTCTTATCTCTCCACTCCAACATCAAGCTCTCTTAACCCTCTCATTTTTTGGTTTTGTTTGTTTGTTTTTAGCTTGTTTCTCTAACTGCTCCCTCCTTCCTCTTTCCCATACCTACCTTACCTTCACATGTCACAGACTCGGCTCCTTCCTGCCTGTCTGTAGCTTGTAATGAACATCACCCCCCAAGCACCACAGACACAGCCTATGGGAACCTACCCAGCCCTGATTTCTGGCCTACCAGGTCAGCCTTAGTATGTGCCACAAACAACGCATCCCAGCCCCTCCCCTTCAGCTGGACCTACCCATTGGACAAAGACGTGTGAAATATTAGAACTACAGTCGAGCAAACAAACAAACCAAAAACCTCACACCTTACCTGCTCTACCATAACCAAATAAAACAAAAAAGCAAGATGAAA
Organism: Heterohyrax brucei; assembly: GCA_028571685.1. Lineage (NCBI taxonomy): Eukaryota > Metazoa > Chordata > Mammalia > Hyracoidea > Procaviidae > Heterohyrax > Heterohyrax brucei. The sequence goes on along the minus strand of CM053142.1, from coordinate 139,352,824 downwards.
CGAATAGATATACAAATAATAAACAAAGAAATTATCTACTGAATGGCCTGAAGACAATATCAAAACATATTTTCAAATAGACAGGATGGTTCCAGTAGATGTCCAAAATAAAACACCAGGTGACTTTCCAGTAGAAGAAAAGGCACTAGAATTACTTGACACGGCATTCAAATTGCTAATATTCAGAGCTATCAAAGAGGTGAAGCAGAAAACAGACAAAAACAAAGAAAAAATAGACAAATTTATGGAACAATTCATGAAAATAATGCAAGAAAAAATGTCAAAATAAATTTACAACTAGAAATCATACAAAAACAACAGTGAGAAATCTAAAAGATAAACAACAAGATTTCAGAAATGGACAGTGTTATAGAAGGCCTGAGGAGCAGGTTTGAAATGATGGAACACAGAATCGGTGAAACTGAAGTACTTAGGTAGAACTCTGTGGAAAACTCGAAAAAAAAGGAGAAAAATGAAGAAACTCTGAGAATGATGTGAGACAAAACCAAAAGCAAAAAATTGTCAAGTGACCAGAGTTCTAGAATGGGGGAGAAAACAGGAAGCACAGAGAGGATCATTGAAAAATTGCTGGCGGGAAACTTCTTCAATATCATGACAGATGAAAAGCTGACACTCAAAAAGCTTAATGAACCCCATTTAGGATAGCCCCTAAAAAAAAATCACCAAGGCATATCATAATTACACTTGTCAACACCAAAGACAAGAAAAAATTCTGAGAGCAGTTTCAGAAAAACAAAAAGTCCCATACAGAGTAGAAACAGTAAAATTAAGCTCTGATTATTTGGCAGAAACCATGCAGCCACGAAGGCAATGAGATGATCTATACAAAACCTTGAAAGAAAAAAAGTTGCCAACCAAGAATAACACATCCTGCAAAACTCTCATTTAAATATGCTGGTCAAATTAGAACATTTGCAGATAAATATAAATTAAGGGAATATGTAAAAAAAAAAATGAACTAAACTTACAAGAATTATTAAAGTGATCTTTCAGTCTACCCATTGGACAAAAAACATCAGACCACAGCCTGAATCCAGGATGCAAGATTATACCAGGCAGATAGCAGGACTATACAAAACCTATAGAATTACAACAGAGAATCAGAGAGATTAATCTATAAATCGTAACAATGTAAGAACAGTAGAAGATAAAACTTTTTTCTAAGAGGCAAGGTGATGTCAAGCAATAGTAGACTGGTTCAAACATAGTATGTTAAGGGGAAATTTCAAGGTAACCACAAAGAAAGTTAAACCTACTCATCAAAATAACGAAGAAAAACATAAAGTCTTAGTAAAAACAAAATCTGTGAAAACTAATAAAAAAGAAATCCACAAACCAGAATAAGAGTATCAGGACTACAAAAAAAAAAAAAAAGCACTGCAAAATGACAGCGATAAACTCACACCTACCAACAATTATACTGATTATAAATGGCCTAAATGCACCCATAAAGAGACAGAGAGTGCCAGAATGGATTTTAAAAAACAAGTAAACAGGATCTACTGATATAGTGTTTACAAGAGACACACTTAAAAACAAAGACCAGTACAATGATACACTGACCAGTGAAACAGAATTGGGAACCCAGATGTAAATCCATCCCCCTGTGGTCACCTGATCTTTGACAAGGGCCCAAAGTCCACCAAATGGGAAAAGGACAATCTTTTTCATGGATTGTGCTAGCAAAACTGAATGTCATCTCGTAACACGGAGGGAAGTGGAAGGCATTATGCTAAGTAAAATGAGGCATTCACAGAAGGACTGGTATGTGAGACAACTGCTATGGAAACTCATGTAAAGGTTTACATACGGAGAGAAACAATCTTTGATGGTTACCAGGGAGTAAAGGGATGGGAATGGAAAAACACTGAACAAGCAATAGATTAATGGTAATTTTGATGAAACGTAAGACAGTACACACTAATAACTCGTATAAGGTAAGATCAGGGAAGCTCTGTAGACATATCCAGACTTCTCCAAACATATCCAAATAATCCAAATTGCTGGGCTAAAGTCTGTGCAAACCATGGTCTCAGGGAACATTTAGCTCAAGTTGCAAAACATGATTTTACAAAGAAAACATTCTAGCGTCTGGGGTCTTAAAAGCCTGTGAGTGGCCATCTAGGATTCTTCACTGGTGTTACCCTTTTGAGAGTGAAGAAAAATAAACTAAAGCAACAGGGAAGATTAGCCCAAAGGACTAATGGGTCACACCTACAACAACTCTGGCAGACTGAACCTGGTACAACCAGATGGCCCCGTCTGCCACAGCTGACTGCTCCAACATGAGTCACAACAGAGGGTCCCATACCGAGCAGGGGAAAAATGTAGAACATGATTCCAACTCAAATAAGAAAAACTAGACTTTCTGACCTGCCAGAGACTGGACAAACCCTGGTGGCCTCTGGACACCGTTGCAGCTCAGTAATAAAGTCACTCTTGAGGTTCACCCTTCAGTCAAAGATTGAACAGGCCCATAAAACAAGACTAAAGGGGCATATCAGCCCCCCGGGGGCAGGGACTAGAAGGCAGGAAGGGACAGAAGAGCTGGCAATAGGGAACCAAAGGTTGAGAATGGAGAGTCCCAACCTGTTGTGGGATCGTTAACCCATGTCATAAAACAATATATGTATTAACTGTTTAGTGAGAAACTAGTTTGTTCTGTAAAACTTCATCTAAAACACAATCAAAAAAAAAAAAAGAAGAAGAAAGTTCTGCCCTCTTTAGCTTTATTTCAGCATCCGGAAGAAACAGAGAACTTCAGAGATGGGAACCTGTCCTAACATGGTAGGATTTACAGGACTAAGAATACTGGAGGGAGGTAGCTAGTCATTATTTTTGTGGTGCTGGTTTTTGGATTGGAAGAGAACGTCCCTCTCACACATGCCCTGCTTTTGGAGCACGCTTCCATGAGACAGGGGTAGTAATGGAAACTTCTATCTCACTATGGACTGAGACTGACTGTTTTAGTGTAACTTTTGCTTTTCATTGGACTGTTTCAAGTAACACCTCACTGATGGAGTCCCTGGTGGCATAGTAGATTAAGTGCTACCTCTGCTAACTGAAAAGCTGGCAGCTCAAATCCATCAGGTGTTCCCTGGAAACTCCATGTGGCAGCTTTACTGTTACCTCTAGGATCGCTACGAGTCAGACCCCACTTGATGGCAGCGGGCCTGATGGCTCCAGGACCCTGACACTGTTACTGCGGTCAGAAGTAAGGGCATGAAAATGTTCTTGCTAAACTTTGAATTTTATTTAATGACGATTACCTACAATCATGGCATATTGCCGGAGTGGTTGTGTAAAAATGAATTGATGTCCTAGGAATAAGGCTCTGAGAGAAAGAGTGAGGCCACACAAGGGAGTCATTTACAACCAGAATTACTGAGGGTACCCCCCATAATGCCTACAATAATATGTCATTTCAAAAAAATTAGAGGTCCTAAGTTTCAGATTACACCATGAAAGAATCAAAAGTTGCCCAGAAATTAACAAATCGAATATTATTGCAATAAAAAACTTGAAGGAAGAACAAAAAAAAAGCTCTGCTGTTATTAAAAATAAACTATCACCCCTGAAATAAAAGAAAATAAAACAAACAAAATAAAAAGATTTCCATCTGACCACTAATCTTTTTTGTTTAACAACGAAGGAAGAAGCAGCACAAAAGGCAGAGTATTCTTGCCCAAATGTCATCCTTGGAAGCAGAGGAATGTTTACTCTTCTTTTGTTCTTTTCAAATCCCAGCAGAGCAGTACTAGCTGGAGCTTCTCTCTGCCTTTTAATCTGTTGGGAAATAGTACACAAGAGCAAGTGTTGTTCACAGGGCAGAGACGTTTGTGTTTTCTTTTTTCCTATTCCCTGTTGAGATGAACCTGTACAAAATCTGTCTCCTGTGCCTCTCTTGTGTTGGAAGTGCCATGACTTGCGTTTATTCTTTATAGATCCCATTTTTCATGTTTTTCTATGTCAGCCAGTTGAAATGAATATGTATTTTAAATGGTCACAAGTGGAAAGTCTAGTTTATTTGATTCTGAATAAAGGTAGAGTTGTTGATGTACTATAAGATCAAATTTATCTAGAATTAATACACAGAAAATATTCCATATGTTATATAGCCAGCCATAACATAAACTAATCAAATTTACAAGATCTAAGTTTTTATAATTCTAAAAAATTCACGTGGAGAGTATGTATAATACAATGAACATTTTATTTCTCGGCAGAGGGTGTTGTAAAGTGATAGGAGAAACAAGCCAACATGATATATAGGGCAAATAAGGCTTAAGAATACTTACTGTTCTAAAGAAAGTCACTCTCTTATCCCAATCTCATTAATCAAATAAATCCCTCCTTTCTTCTGTGGGAAGCCGTAAGTATGACTTATTTAGCTAAGTCTTTCCGTATGAAGCCCAAGGCCAAAAGGAAAGGAGGGAGGCTTTGAGATGGTTCAGTAGTAGTGAGATGCTGGCAAGCGAAGAGAGATTTAAAGACCGTGTGTGTTTGGAGCTCATACCAAACCAAAATTAAGCCTGTTGCTGATGAGCCAGTTGTGACTCGTAGCAACCGTGTAGGACAGAGTACAACCGTCCCAGTCCTTCCAAGGGTCAACTGGCAGATTTGAACTTCAGACCTTTTGATTAGCATCTAAGCTCTTAACCACTGCTCCACCAGACTTCCTTTGTTATTGTTGTTAGGTGCTGTTTGTCAGTTCCAACTCAGAGCGACCCTATGTACAACAGAAAGAAACATTACCCAGTTCTGCACAATCCCCACAACCCTTGTTATGCTTGCACCCACTGAAGTAGCCATTGTGTCAGCCCATCTCACTGAAGGGCTTCTTCTTGCTTGCTGACCCTCTGCTTTGCCAAGTGCGATGTCCTTCTCCAAGGACAGATCCCTCCTGACGTGTTCAAAGTATGTGAGACACAGTATCACCATGCTTGTCTTTAAGGGGCACTCTGGTTATACTTCACCCAAGATAAATCTGTTTGTTCTTTTGGCAATCCATAGTGTATTCAACATTCTTCTCCAATACCACTATTTAAAGACTGTGATTCTTTTACTGTTTTCCGTATTCACTGTCCAGATTTTGCCTGTGTATGATGTGGTTGAAATTACATGGCCTGGGTCAGGAGCACCTTAATCTTCAAGGTGACATCTTTTCTATTCAGCATTTTTTGTTTCCTTAATTTTGAGGAGTAATCCATACTGAAGGCTGTGGTCTTTGATCTTCTTATTAAGTGTTTCACAGTAAGAGCTACATAATTGGTAGCTCTTGTGATTAAGGCAAATATAACTTCCAGTGGCAATGCTGTTGCTACGTGCATTGGAGACTATTCTAATCCAGTGACACTAAAGGACCAAGTAGAACTGGCCCACAGGATTTCCTAGGCTGTAATCTTTATGGGAACAGACTGCAAAGTCATTTCTGAGTAGATTCAAATTGCCAGCATTTCCAGTACTAGCTGAGTGCCTAGCCATTGTGCCACTCCTACTATTTATATACCAACGATATTGATATATGTAGTTTGCACACCTTTTAGTTTTTGTTGCATAATCATATGTTGTCATATTCAATCCTCAGAAAAATTTGGTAGGGTAGTAATAAAAAAAAACGAAGCCAAACCCACTGCCATCGAGTCAGGTCCAACTCATAGTGACCTTATAGGTGAGAGTAGAACTGCCCCATAGAGTTCCCAAGGAACACTTGGCAGATTTGAACTGCCAACCTTTCAGTTAGCAGATGTAGCACTTAACCTATTACGCCTCAGAGGTTTCTGAGGTAGGAATAGAGAGATCTATTTTACTTTTATTTTTGTATATTCTCCTTTTTTTAAAATTATGACTGAGTGAAAATGTACATTCCCATATAAATTTGCTTGCCCAGCTATATGCAGCTTCCACTGCTCTCCCTGCCCGGTGACAGCACACTGTTCCTCTCTGCTCCATCCATGTCTCATCCTCCCAACAGTCTCCTTTCCCCTCCTCTCCACCCACTCTCCTTCCTCCAGCCAGAGGTCAGCAGGATGATATCCTATAGATGTGTAGAACCATAAAGTGCATCCAATATATGATCACTCTGCATCACCGTAAGAATATATTTTTGTATATTCTTATTTTATAGGTAAAGGCACTAAGGCTTAGAAACCTGGCCACTCAATGAGAAAGAGTAGTATTTAAGTCTAGAATTGAGATATTTTATCTCCTCTGTGGATGGAAATTCACAAAGGGAGACTGACATTTAACATATGCAAGGCGATATTTTGCTGTACTTTTGGTTTTTATCTGTCTGTGATATTATGTTTTAATAGAATGATTATATTATAGATTATAATCTTAAGATTACAGTCAAGTGTCCTTAACTATTCAATGGTTTAATAAATACTTATAAAAGGAACTGAAGATATTCAGTCTAAAACTGTTGAATAAATTGAAAGATTTACAAAGGACCTAGTGAGATCAGTGTGTTTGCAGGCTGTGATTTGCTGTTCACATTTTATAATTTTATGATGACAAGACCCATCTTCTACTACAAAAGTCTAGCAACTACTGTTTCTTTCATAACTTACCCTCATGTAGGGCCATGAACATATGACCAGGATTGTAGCTGCAAGGAATTTAAGCATGAAGAAAAGGAAATGAAGAAACAGGGACAACAAGAGGTTCAGTGTGGCAGTGGAAGTTGCAGCGACCAGTGTCTAGTAGCATCTATGGCAGTGGCACCAGAGGACATGGCCCATGGTCACGACTAGAAGGCCTGGGGGCATCGTCGTTCTGGTTGGGCTGCTACTTGGTACCGTTACGGCTGTCATGTTGGCCTTCTGGCCTTGGTTCCTGGCTAGTTATTCTGTGAGCTGCTTGATGTCATTTCAATAAATTCCTGTCTGCTTAAATTGACAAGAGTCAGTTTTTGTAGCTTGCAGCTAGAAACTCTGATTGATTAGATGTGCAGATGAATTTATTTTTTCATGTAACAAGTATTTTATGAACTAAGTACTGTATGCTAGTCACTTCCCTAGTGCTAAAGATGAGGGAGTAAACAGGACTGGGTGGACACTTGCCATCACAGGGAATGATTTTCTAGTGAGAAGTGGAGAGACAGTAAATCAAGAACAATTTCAGTTAATGATAAGCTTGTTGCTCTTGAATCAATTCTGAGTCATGGAAACCACATATATTACAAAGTAGAACAGTTCCACACTATTTTCCTTACTGCAATCTTTATAGAAGCAAGGCACCAGGGCTTTTTTTCTGTAGCACTGCTGGGTAAATTCAAACCGCCTGCCCTTAGCAGTCAGGTGCAAACCATTTGTACCATCTAGGGAACCCTGGTGGCATAGTGGTTAAGTTATACAGGTGCTAGCCAAAATGTGAGCAGTTCAAGTCCACCAGGAGTTCTTTGGAAACTCTATGGGACAGTTCTTCTCTGTCCTATGGGGTTGCTATAGGATCGCTATGAGTCAGCATCGACTTGATGGCACTGCATTTGTTTTTGGGTTTTAGGGACTCCAGTTAATAACTGAAAGATTTACAAATAACTTAGTGAGATCAATGTATTGTCAGGCTGTGATTTGCTGTTCACGTTTTGTAATTTTTGGTGACAAGACCCATCTTCTACTACAAAAGTCTAGCAACCAGGCAAAAACTAGGCAAAAACAAAAGTTTAACTATGGAGCAGAGCTTTTACACTTTGATTGGAAGGCTATACTATCTCCCTGAAGAGATCATGTTTGCTCTGAGACCTGAATGCAAAACAAAACCAGTCACGGGAAAGTCATGGCTAAGCTAAGGCATTCCAGGTGGAAGGAACAGCAGAGGCAAGGATCCTACACCTAAAATGAACTTATTGTTTGAACAATAGTAAAAAGGAAAGTATAGTTAGGACACTCACACTGACACGTTAAGACAGAGAGGAACTGCTCTATGGAGTTTCCAAGGAGCACGTGGAGGATTTGAACCGCCAGCCTCTTGGTTAGCAGACATAGTACTATACCAACGTGTTTTTGACTAGACAACAGTGTATTTGGTTGGTTAGGACACAGTGGCGGGAGTAGGGAGCAGCACAGGATCAAGTCAGAAAAGGGCTTGACCCTGTTAAGTCTGGTAGGCCATAGTTCAGGGTTCCAAATTTGTTGCAAACACAATAGGCAGCCATTTAGGGGTATAGGTAAGGAAGTGAGGAAATGGTTCACAGTTTGAAAAGATGAGGCTACCTTCTTTGGAGGATGAATGATACAAAGGCAAGGATGGAAACCAGAAGACCTGTCTGCTACCTGCTGTGGAAGTTCAGGGGGAGATGGGGCAGACGTAAAGGATTTTTCTTTCAGGACCTCTCAGTTGCACTAGGTAGAGACATTTAGCAAAGAAAAGTGAAACAGTCATATGCCTTGAGCTGCTTATCTTACACCTCTGGGAAACAGTTTATGTTAATCAAGGACATTGAAAGCCAGGGCCACCATATAAATGCTTGAATAAACACTTGTATTTCCAAGTAATTGAGAAGGTCGAGGCAGTTTCTTTGTTCAATTTTGTGTAATTTTCCATTCCATTCAGCTCAAAAGAATAAGCAGGCAGACATCTCTGTTCAATTCTTTAGCTTTGTGACACAGAGAAATAGGACATAACGCCACTCAAAGCAAAAATTTATGTTCTTTCTACTGAGGTATTTTCTTGGTTAATTCAAGGTTCAATGACAAAGAATGTTTGCCTGAGATGATAAAAATACAGCCGGGTGCAAATTCATTCTGCAAACAGTTGTCTTAATCTAGAATACTTATGTACAAATAAATAATACTATCTTGTATATATTTAAAGAAGCCAGGCATTTTAGAAACATGATGCTTGGTATTACCTCATGTTCTTTTTAATCAACTCAGTAAAATCAACAAAAAGTTATCAACAGCAAATATTGATTACATATCACTATTTATTAACTCTATTAATATCTCTGTGAAACTAACTCTAACCTTAAATAAGATAAAAGCATGTAAGAACAGTTTACAAAATAGTTCAAGGAACAGATATTCTTGTTTTTCCTTCACAGTGATACTGAATTTTTTTTCCTTTTAAAATGTCATAGACAAGAAAATGGATAATTAGGGTATTATTTCGTTAATCAGTTGATACACTCTACTTGTCTCCATGTACAACTGGTTTGACTTGAAAATGTAGTGATTAGTAAGATTAGTCAAGTAATTTCAGTTAGCATAGTTTGGGGTCTTTAAATGAATTGTTTTAGCTTCTTAGTTAATTGGGCTTGAAGGAGATGTATTTTTGCACTTAGCTCTGTCAAATATCATTTTAAATTCATCTTACATGGATAGAGACATAAGGGATCAAGTTTTAATTGGTCATAGTGGAAATACTGGTGACATCAACTTGATTTTAGCCAGAAAATCAAAAGTGAAAGACCAAAAGATAAGACTCAGGAATTAGTTGGGGGACAAGATCTAACTTTTATGGAAATGCTATTCAATTTTAGCTATCTAGCTAGACACGTTAAGTAGATATATACACTTACCTACATCAGACAAGAGCCTTGTAAGGTGGAAGGTTTTTAGTATCACAGATAAGAAAGCTCCAGTGCATGGCATTTTTAATAGGTTGCAGAATCAAGACTAAACAATGTTAATCTAGCCCCCAATATTTTGTGCCTTCTACACACTCTTAAAGAATTTTCCCGCAACCCACCCTCAAGTGATTAGTCCAAGTTTTTCCATCAGTTCTGCTCCATCTCTGCTCTAATTGAAATCCTTCACACCAGAGGTAAATTCTTCTGATCCTTTAGAAGTAATATTCATTGTCTTTCTCCTTGTTGTAAAAGTGATATATACTTGCAGAGAATGTAGATAAAACACAGAAGAACGAAAAAGGAAGATTGCACATGTTTCTAGCAACCTGAACATGATCTTGTGTTTGGGTGCCTTAATGTCTTGCTGGAGACCCGGTGGCACAGGGACTAAGAGCTACTACTGCTAACCAAAGAGCGGTTGGTTCAAATGCCCCAGCCACACCTTGGAAGTCCTGTGCAGCTGTGACCTGTGTGGCTGCTATGAGAACTGAACAGCAATTGGCTTTATGAGATTTTTTTTTTTTTTAATCAGGAATGGGTGTTGGATTTTGCCAAATGCCTTTTATGCATCAATTGAGATGATTATGGGATTCTTTTATTTATGTGGTGGGTTACTTTGATTGATTTTACAATGTTGTACAATCCTTGCAAACCTGGTATAAATTGCAGTTGGTCAGGGTGTATTATAATTTTTTATGGGTGATATCTTGCCATTCAGTGTTTTTTATACAAAGTTAGGATCATGTTCCATCTCCAGTTTTGTATTCTGTGTTTATATAATGTCATATCATTATCTTTTTTCCTATGTCACTAAAAAAATATATCATTTATGTGGTACAAACCATTGTTTTGAATGGATATACTAGCCAGCCAAGTGCCATCGATTCAGATCCGACTCCCTGGCCCCTAGGGTCGCCATGAGTCAGATATAGTAGAATGTATTTAATAATTTTGTCGTATGTTAATATTAGAATTTCTAATTAACTTTTACTCTCTTTAACTACATTGTAATAAACATCTGTATTTGCCCACGTCTGATTATTTGCTAAAAATACATTTCTATAGGTTGGGTCATTATTTTGAAAATATACATTTTAAAAAGGCTTTTAACAAATCTTGCCAAAATTCTCTCATTGCTCTCCATAAAAGTGACAATAGTTTGTTTTCTACTAGACTTCTACTCACACAGCTGATCCAACTCAACGGCACTTGGCTGGCTGGCTCTGCTCACATAAAGGAAAAAAATGCAAAATCGAGAAGCAAAAATGTCAACTAATTACAGTTTTAATTTTTAGTTTACCAAGGCAGTTGAATCTTTTTAAATATGCTTATTTGTTCTTCCCTTTTTTTGGAGCTTGACTCTGCACAGTCTTTAGTATTTTCCTGCTAACTTGAGTTGGAGAATATTTTTATCCTGTTTGTTTTCATGAAGAGTTTTATAAGATTTGGGAGATTTGTTTTTTTAACATTTAATAGAACTTACCTATAAACCCATTTCAGCTGATTTATTTCTGTGGGTATATTTTGAAATACTGATCCTACTTGTTTAATGATTATAATCTTCACAAATTATTATTATTATTAAGTTGGTTTTGTTAAGTTATATTTTCCTAAGGACATATCTATTTCATCTAAGTTTTACATTTTATTGTCACAGAGTTGATTTTTAAGAGTTGTTTAGCAATTAAATATGTTTCCAGTTTTTTAAATCTAGGATTTTAATTTTGCTTTTTATTTTTTAAAATAATAAGCAGTATTTTGTAGTTGTTTTGTTTTATGAGTAGCTTATTAATTTTTTTAACAACTTAAAAAATGTGCTGATCAAGTTTCTCAAGTTTTTTTGTGTGTGCATGTTTGAAAAATATAATATCATACGTTTCACAAATCTGCTATGGGGCTGGAAGGAAGAGGTTGTCCCATGCTTTGATAGAGTACACAGAGGCAGGCAGCTCCTCCTCTTTGAGTGACCTGGTGCTGAGCACCCAGACTCCTCTCACAGAAAGCTTAGCAAGAGATTTGTTACATGGGCCTTAAATATAAGCATAAAACAAAGAAAAATAAATATTGTATTTTCAATATTATTAATTATACTATTTGAAACTTCTGTCACTTGCTTTTATTGCCAGCCAAGTGCCATCGAGTTGGAGCCGACTCATTGCTTTTATTACTTGATCTAAAATAGATTGATCATAGAAGTTACCACAAATATCAATTTCTGTTTGAATTTCTAGTAAAGTATCTCATTTTCTAATAGAACAATGCTATATTAATAAACTCATAAAAGTGAATGATACTCAAATTTCTATTTAGGTAGAAGAAAATGTATTATGTTTAAGAATTTATCTTTTTATCAATCCACAGTAATAATAATGTAATTCAAAAAAATTCCATCTGAACTTTGACTCTTAGTTTTGTCTTTGCTTTCTAAGGCTTTTTCTAGTTTTTAAACTTTTCACATTTTTTTCTCCAGGATTTTATGGGGAGGCTGTAGGCGTTGCCAGGCATACCTGGCCTGCTTCTTTGTTTAGCCACAAATTCACTTTGTGTGATACCAGCTGACATGATCCAAGCCACCTGGATATTCACAGACTATTTTCCCTTGCCACTCATCACTGTACCACCCCAAAGTCCTTATTTTAGTAGTTCTCTTTTTCTCTCCTGATTGGAAGGTTACTAAAGGTAAACCTTCCACCTGTATTTCCTTTCCTGTCTCCCCCTCCCCCCCCAGGGCAGTACTCTCTAAAGGGTACAAAACAAAAGTTGTTAATAAGCATTCTTTGGAAACAGGAACAAAATGCTGGAACTACTAATTATATTTATTTGTGTCTCATTTTAGATTTGTTTCTGTTTATGTTCTATAATCACATGGTAATTACAGTAATACAGGTGTAATTTACCAATAAACACATGAACATGTAAATGGTTTGTTGAATAACCTGAACTCCTTGGGGTGTGCCACAGATCTGCAGGAAGTTTATTGGGGAATGACCTCAGGTCAACACCTTTGGGGCTAAAGAGGTCAGGATTGGGCTGTAGGTGGCACTTTGCCCCACCACCTCCCCAGGAATTTTTGGCAACATCTAGAAACATTTTTTACTACCATGACCTGCAAAATTGTATGCTACTGGTATCTAATATGTAGAAACCAAGGATGCTGCTAAATAAGCTATAAAGCACAGGGTAGACCGAACAACAAAAAACTATCCAACTCAAAATGTCTATAGTGCCAAGTGTGAGAAACCATGGGATAAAGGGAGAAGCTGGGTGGCGGTCATAGCCAAGACCTCATTCAATTGTATACCCCAGTTATTGGACACAGGCTGAACTTAGGAAGGAAGCATGGCCTCAGGAAAAGTGGCTGTCCTTAGCTGCAGACAATTTTGAGAGAGGGATTCAGCTAAGAGCAGTCAGCAGCCAACACCCCCAGCACTTGGGGAACGAGGGCTTCATTCCTGAAAAGGTTAAGGAGGGGAGAATCTGGGTGGCAAACCACAGCGTCCACTACAGGGAAAAGTTGCTAACTAGCCTGATTTATTTTATTTTTCTTATTTCTTTTTCTATCATCTTTAAGTTCTGTTGAATCTGCTCCTCACTCTTCCTATCCTCTCGACCACCAATGGATCTCATTGCTTTTTAGAGCAATTTAAAGTATAAACAAAACATTAAGTGTTCAGACCTTCAAAACTCTAGGGCGATTTCATTCAGTGTAAAGCTACTCCCAGTCCTCACTGCTGCCATCTATCCTTGGCTGGGAAACCTGTGATGGAAACGGAAAATTTTGTATTAGCTTTGTCTTTCTTCTTTCTCTTGTTTCTACCTTTTTCCCTACATGATTTGCGAGGTGTTGGCTGAGAAGGCAGGAGCTGACGTAAAGTGGTGAGAAAGCTTGGATGTCACAGTGTAAGGAGGTCTATTTTTATAATTTCATTTCTGCTGCTTCCTTTCCTTTTGCCCACAAACACACTCTCTTCCCAAAGAGATACACATAGAGAAACAAAACAACTGGAAATAGCATCATCCTACCTTGTTACACCTGGATAACATAAATGGTTAGCACACTTCGTTACTAATGAAATTGCTTGAGGTTCAGTCCATACAGAGGCATCTCAAAAAAAAGAAAAAAGGTCTGTCAATTCTACTTCCAAAAAATCAGCCACTAAAAACCAACTGGAGTACAGTCCTATTCTGACACTCTAGATGCCGTGAGTTGGAGTCAGTGCCATAGCAACTGGTTCTTACCTTGCTGTTATCTTGTCTTTTTCTTTCTTCAGCATGAAGTAGGTGGGACTTAATGCCTCTGCATCCTGTCATAAACTTTGTGTTAACTCCTGACTCCTGGCAGTTTGAGCTATGGTTCCCACATACTACACCGTTTTCATCTCATTCCACTGAATCTTTTTATAACACTTAAAATGCATCGATGGATTCCTCCCCCTCCACCCCTTTTGTAACTTTTTCCATGGTGAAATAACACACAGAGAGAAAAGTGCTGAGAATAAAAGCGACTGTTTAATGAAAAGTCATGTAACCATCACCTAGAACAAGAATGTTTATGTTTTTTAAATATCCTGGAAGCCCTTCTTGTGAAATCTTCTAATCACTATCACCTCAAAAGTAGTAATCATGCTAATTTTATGATAATTATTATTTTGATTTTCCTTGTAATTTTGGACCTCTAGAAATGCACTTCTAAACAGTAAAGTTTGGTTTTACATGTTGTTGAAAGCTATATAAATGCCTGTAGTGTGTTTTTTGTGTAGTTTCTTTTGCTCAGCATCATATTTGTGAGATTTGTCTTTATCATTATTCCACCACTTATCTGACAGTTTGTCATACTGCGGTAGCTTGTGTATTGCTGGAAGATATGCCACCAGTATTTCAAATACTGGCATTGTCACCTGTAGTGGACAGGTTTCAGCAAAGCTGCCAGACTAGGACAGACAAGGAAGAAAGAGCTGGTGATCTCCTTCTGAAAAGAATTGGGCAGTGAAAACTTTATGAATAGCAGCAGAATATTGTCTAATATAGTGTTGGAAGATGAGCCTCTTGGTAAAGAAGGCATTCAAAATACAACTGGGGAAGAGCTGCTTCCTCAAAGTAGAGTTTGCCTTAATGGTGTGGATGGAATAAAGCTTCCAGGATCTTCATTTGCTGATTTGATACAACTCGAAATAAGAAAAAAATGTTGCAAATATCCATTAATAGTTGCCACATGGAAGGCACAGAGTATGAACCTAAGAATATTGGAAGTCACCAAAAATGAAATAGAATGCATAAACATCTGTATACTAGGCATTAGTGACCTTGTATGGATGGTAGTGGCCATTTGAATCAGATCATCCTGTGGTCTACTCTGCTGGGAGTAACAAATTGAAGAGAATTGACATTGCATTCATTGTCAAAAATAACTTTTCAAGATCTCTCCTAAAGTAGGAAGCTCTGGTGGCCTAGTGTTTAAAACCTTGGCTTGTAACCAAAAGATTCACAGTTCAAGTCCACCAGCCACTCCTTGGAAACCTATAGGCAGTTCTACTCTGTCCTACTGCGTTGCTATGAGTTGAAACTGACTCAAAGGAAATGGGTTGGGTTGGGTTTGGGATCTCAAAGTATAGTGTTGTCATTGATAGGATAATATCCATACGCCTACAAGGACGACCTGTTGATACAACTATTATTCAAATTTAAGCATAAACCACTAATGCTCAAGATGAATAAATCGAAGATTTTTACAGCTTCTGCAGTCTGAAATTGAATGAATATATAATCAAATTGCATCCATAATTACTGGTGATTAGAATGTGAACTTTGGAAGCAAAGAAGGATATGTAGTTGGAAAATACAGCCTTGGTGATAGAAACAATGCCAGAGATCATATAATAGAATTTTGCAAGAACAATGACTTATTCATTGAAATTGCCTTTTTTTCAGCAACATAACCAGTGACTGTGCTCGGGGACCTCATCAGAAGAAAAACACAAGAATCAAATCAGCTACATCTGTGGAAAGAGACAAGGGAGAAAGTTGATACCATCCATCACAACAATTTCAGGGGCTGACTGTGGAACAGATTATCAACTGCTCACATGCAATTTCAAGTTGAAACTGAAGAAAATTGAAGTCCACAAGAGCTAAAGTGCATCGTGGAGTGTATCTCACCTGAATCTACCAGATATCTCCCTAACGGATTTGATGCATTGAACACTAATGACCAGAGACCAAGCGAATTGTGCGATGCCATCAAGGACATCATATGTAAAGAAAGGAAAAGACGGGGAAAAAAAGACCAAAATGGATGTCAGAAGAGACTCTGAAACTTGCTTTTTGGTAACAGAGTGAATATGGAAACTCTGGTTGCCTAGCGGTTAAGTGCAATGGTTGCTAACCAAAAGGTGAGCAGTTTAAATCTGCTAGACGCTCCTTAGAAACTCTAAGGGGGCAGTTCTACTCTGTCCCATAGGGTCACTGTCAGTCAGAATTGACTCAATGGCAGCATTTTTTTAAAGTAAATGTAAGAAATGATGAAGTAAAAAAGCTAAACAAAAGATTTCAAAGGGCAGCTTGAGAAGACAAAGTATTATGATGACTTGTGCAAACACTTGGAGTTAGAAAGCCATCAGGGAAGAACACACTTGACATTTCTCAAGTTGAAAGAACTGAATGAAAATTCAACTTTCAAATTACAATATTGAAGAATTTTATGTGGAAAATATCAAATGACTCAGGAAGCATCAAAAGAATGTGAAAGGAATGCACAGTCACAGCACTAAAAAGACTTGGTCAGCATTCAGCTGTTTCAGGAGGTAGCTTTGGTCAAGAACCGAGAATACTGAAGGAAGAAATCCAAATGGCACTGAAGGCAATGGCAATAAACAGGATTCTAGGAATTCATGAAATATCAGTTGAAATATTTCAACAAACAGTTGCAACACTGAAAAAAACACAGTGATCTATGCCAAGAAATGTGGAAGACAGCTACTTAGCCAACTGCCTGGAAAAGACCCATATTTATGCTCATGTCAAACAAAGATAATCCAACAAAATGTGGAAACTATCAAACAATATCATTAATAGTATCAAAAATAAACCCACTGCTATCCAGTCAATTTCCAACTCCAAGTGACCCTGTAGGACAGAGTAGAACTGCCCATTGAGTTTCTAAAAAGTGCTCGCTAGATTCAAACTGCTGACGTTTTGTTAGTAGACACAGTGCTTGACCTCTACACCACATATCACACACATGTGAAGTTTTACTGAATATCATTTAAAAGTGTTTGCACCAGTAGAGCAACAGGGAACTGCCTGAGAGGACATGGAATGAAGGACATCTTTGCTGCTGTCAGGTGGATCTTGACTTAAATAGCAGAGAATACCAGACAGGTGTTTACATGTATTTTACTGACCATGCAAAGGTATTTGACTTTGTGAATCATAACAAACTATGGATAACATTGTGAAGAATGGAAATTCCAAAACATTTAGTTATCCTCATGAGGAATCTGTACTTAGACAAAGAGACAGTCAGTCAAAGAGATCACAGTGGTACCACATGACTTAAAATCAGGAAAGGTGGGTGTCAAAGTTGTAGCTTCTCACCATACTTATTCAATCTGTGTTCTGAGCAAATAATCTGAGACACTAGGCTATATGAAGAAGAATGCGGCATCAGGATTGGAGGAAGACTCATTAACAACTTGAGATACACATCAGATCCATAATCAATGAGTATGGAAGAAGCAGTCAAGAAATGAACGTGTCACATTGGAGAGATCTGCATCTGACCCACGCCATGGCACTTTCAGTTGCCTCCAGTGCATGTGAAAGCTGGGTAATGAATATGGAAGACTGAAGAAGAATTGATGCCTCCGAATCGTGATGTTGGCAAAGAATACTGAATATACCACAAACAGCGAGAAGCACACACAAAAAACATGTTTTAGAAGAAGTACAGCCACAAAGTGTTCTTTAGAAGCGAGGATGTTGAGACTTTGTCTCATGTACTTTGGTCCTATTATCAGGAGGGACTAGTCTCTTGAGACAGACATCATGCTTAGGAGAGGGTCAGTGACAGGAGAAAGGCCCTCAACGAGATGGATGGACACAGTGTCCGCAACAGTGGGCTCAAACACAGCAATGATTGTAAGAATGGCGCAAGACTGGGCAGTTTTGTTCTGCTGTGAGTCGCTATAGGTCACTAGGAACTGGAATGCCTCGATGGTATCAAAGAACAACAAAAACAGCATCCTTAATACTGTATATAGTTGATTCCATTTTATTGGTGTAGTCTATTCCTTTACGCATATCACGTTTTAGTTATTCACTCTAATGCAGATGATTATTTGAGTGGTTTCTAACTTTTGCCTACTACAAATAATGTTGCTGTGGACATTCTTATGCACATCTTTGGCTACACATGTGCATTCATTTACCCTGGGTATATGTCAAGGATGGAAGTGTTGAGTCACTGGGTTTACGTATTGATAAGTTTAGTGGATAATGACAAATAGCTCTCTAAAGTGATTGTACCAATTTACACTGCCACCAGCAGGGTGTGAGTGTTCCCATTGTTCCGTGTCCTTGTGAACACTTGGCATTGTCGATCATTTTAATGTTATCATTTTGACGGCCATGCAGTGGTATCACGTTGTAGACTAATTACATTTCCTGATGACTAATAAAGCTGAGATCTCTTTATTTACAGGCCATTTGGATATCTATTGTGTGAAATGCTATTTAACTCTCATTCACTTTTCTATTGTGTTGTAAATTATTATTAACTTTTTTTTTTTACTGATGCATAGAGTGTGTATTCTGGGTATAATTCTCTTTTTATTTGTATGTATTGCAAATACCTCCTCCCATTTTAAGATTTGTTTTCATGTTCTTAAAGTGTATTTTTGATGAAAGGAATTCTCAACTTTAACATCCGATTTTCTCATCTTTTCCTATAGTTATTATTATTTTTTTAGCCTGTTTAAGGTATCATTCTCTAAATGTAGATCAGGAAAATATTCTCCAGTGCTTTCCTCTAGAAGCTTCATTGTATTGCCTCTCATATTTATCTCTGCTGTCTTCCTGGAATGGATTTTTGTGTGCATGGTAGGAAGTAGAGAGTCAAGGTTTAATTTTGTTTTGAATGGATATCCAATTTACTCAGCATTATTTATTCAAAACACTGCACATTCTCCACCATGCTGCAGTTATTACTTTGTTTTACATCAGTTGCCAATATATGCATGGGTCCTTTTTCTGTTATGTTATGTTATGTTCAATCAGTAAATTTGTCAATGTATTTTTCTTGTGGCTTTATAATATATAATTGACATTCCGTACAGCAATTCATCCCATCTTGTTTTCTTCAAGAGCATCTCTACAATTTTTGAATCATTGCTATTTTCATTTAAATTTTAGAATTAGTTTGTCAGGTTCCATAAAATTCCTGTTGGTGTTTTGATTAGGATGACATTGACTCTATGAATCAAACTGGGGAAAATGGACATCATTGTAATGCTAACACTTGTATTCACAGACACTGCATATTCCTTCATGCTCTTTAATTTACATCCATAATATGCAGTTTTCTGTTAGAAAGTCTTGTATATATTATTCCAAAGGGGTTAATACTTTTAGTTATTGTGTTTTCATTTTTAAAAACTTACTTTTCTAACTTCTCTTGCTGATACGTAGAAATTAGTTGACTTCTGTATAACTAAAAATACCAAACCCATTGCTGTTAATATGATTCTGCCTTATAACGACTCTAGAAGACAGAGTAGAAGAACCACCCCACAGGGATCCCAAGGAACAACTGGTAGATTCTAACTCCCAACCTTGTGGCCAGCAGTCAAACTCTCAACCGCTGTGCCACCATGGCTTCTGATTTCTGTTAGTGACCCAATATTTAGCAACCTGACTAAATTCACTTGTTGATTTTAAATAATTTATAAATTTTCTACTATGCAAAGGCATTTGACTCCATGGATCATAACAAAACATGCGTAACACTGAGTAAAATAAAAATTCCAGAACACTTAGTTATGCTCATGAGGAGTCTGTATATGGATCAGAGGCGGTCATATGAACAGAACATGGGAACACTCCGTGGTTTAAAATCAGGACAGGTGTGTGTCAGGGTTGTATACCTTCACCATACTTTTTCAATCTGTATGCCGAGCAAGTAATCAGAGAAGCTGGACTACATGAGGAAGAATAAGGCATGAGGATAGAGGAAGACTCATTAACAACCTGCGTTATGCATATAATAACACCCTGCCTGCTGGAAGTGAAGGGGACTTGAAACACTGATGAAGATCAGAGACTTCAGTATGGATTGCACCTCAAAATCAAGAAAACAAAATCCCAGTTTTATTTTCTTGGACCAGTAAGCAACCACTTTGAAGTTGTAAAGGATTTTATTTTCCTTAGTTCTACAATCAATGCCCGTGAAAGCAGCAGTCAGGAAATCAAAAGATGATTGCACTGGGAAAATCTGCTGCAAAGGACTTCTTTAAAGTGTTGAAAGGTAAAGATGTCAACTTGAAGACTAAGGTGTGCCTGACTCAAGACGTGGTATTTTCAATTGTATCGTATGCGTGTGAAAGCTGGACAGTGAATAATAAGACAGAAGAAGAATTGTTGCCTTTGAATTGTGGTATTGAAGAAGAAAATGGAATGTACCATGGACTGCCAAAAGAAAAAACAGATCTATCATGGAAGAAGTACAGTCAAAGTGCTCTTTGGAAACAAAGATGCCAAGACTACATCTTACATGCTTTGGACATGTTGTCAGGTCGGATTGATCCCTAGAGAAGGACATCATGCTTGGTAAAGTAGAGGGTCAGTCAGAAGGAAGACCTTCAAAAAGATGGATTCACACAGTGACTGCAACAACAGGCATCAGTGTAACAATGACAGTGGGCACAGCGCGAGACCTGGCAATGCTTCATTCTGTTGAGCATGTGATTACCATGAGATGGAACCAGTTCAATGGCACCTAACAACAATAACATAAACATTTTGACTTCTGTCTACCTGGTGTGTATCATGTGAAAATATTAAAATTTTATTTTAAATTCCAGTAATTGTTTTTTATATCTTTACTTTTTTTAAAGTTTTTATTTATTTATTTTGCCTTATTAAATGCACTGGGACTTCAAGTACAGTGCCGTATAGAGTTGGTGATAGCAGGAAACCTTGTCTTATGCCCCCTCTAAAGGGATTACACTAAAACAATTCACCATTAAGTTTATTTTGCTATAGTTTTGCATACTTGTTTGTGCAAGTTTTTCCAGATGGAAAAAATCCCTTCTTATTTCTGGTTTGCTAAGAGTTTCATAATCAGTCGATTTTGAATTTTAAAAGTTTTTCTCTGTATCCATTAAGTTGATTGTATGCTTTTTCTTCTTATTCTGTTAATGTATTACACAGATTGTCTTTACAGATTTCTTCAGCCCTTTATTACGAAAACTGGCAAATGTATGGAGACATTGAAAAAACTGCCAGAACATTGTCCTTCGCTTTCTGCATTAAATTTATCCATCTCTATCCCTTTATTCATTTCAAATTAACTTACAGATATTGACATAATTTCTTCTAAATACTTCACTTTGTGTATCAATAACTGAAGTTTAATGTTTGGTCACAATCTTTTTTTTTTTTTTTTTTGGTTGCACACAACAAATACACAAATCTTAAGCACACCATTTGATGAGCTTTAAAAATACATTTACTTAAATAACCTGAATACCTATTAAGATACAAAATACTAACATGTTGAGGACACCAGTCATATAGGATTAGGAGCCATGGTACTGTAATGTGGAGACCTTACTGGTTAAGTGCTACAGCTGCTAACCAAATAGTCGGCAGTTTGATTCTTCCAGGCACTCCTTGGAAACTCTATGAAGCAGTTCTACTCTGTCCTATAGGTTTTCTATAGTCAGAATTGACTCAGTGGCAGTGGGTTTGATTTGGGGTTTGGTACTACAATATGACCTCATGTTAGCCTGATACTTGCTTCAAAAAGCCCATTTCCTAACAGTGATGTTTTCAGTTTTGCAATTTTCAACCTAAATCTCTTTTAATCTTGTATGTCTTTTGTTAAACTGATTTCTAATTTCAGTATGCTTTAAATGCTATTGAAAATAGTTGTTTTAAGTGTATTTACCAATTATTTGCTTTAAAATTTTAAAGAAAATTGACTTTATATGTTAATCAGAGTTCCTGAAACCTTGCTAGTTTCACTTATTATTTTTAATAGTGGTTTTGTAGATTCGTTAAGATTTTCTGCAAAAACCATCATGTCATCTACAAATAGAAAAACTTCTATTTCTTCCTTTCATGTCTGCATTTTTTAAATTTTACGATTGTATTGCTTAAGAGATTTGTCCATTTCATCAAATTTGTTGGCATAAAGATGTTCGAAATATTTTCTTATATTGTTAGCCTGTATACTATCTCAATGATAACCATTGTTTTGTTCTCAATATTGATGATTTTCAATCTCTTTTATTTCTCAGTCTATCTAGAGTTTATCAAATCATATTTTTTAAACTTTCAAACAACCAACTTTTGGCTTTGTTTAGTTTCCTTTCTGCTTTTTATTGACTTCTGATGTTAGTAACTTTGTTATTTCTTACTTCTGTGTACTTTGCTTCTACTTTGTTCTTTTTAAGATAAATTCTTCAGTCCTCAGTTGTAGACCTTTCTTTTTTCATCATATAAGCATTTAAAGCCATAAATTTTCCATTAAGAACTACTTTCATTGCATTCTGTAAATTTTAATATGAAGTGTGTCGTGGACTGAACTGTGTCCCCCCAAAAACGTGTGTAGCCATGTGGCTGGGCTGTGACTCCCCATATTTTATGATTGCCCTCTGTTTTGTTATTTTCCTATGCTGTGTGCTAGAGGATCAGGGTGGGACAGTAAATCCCTTCATAAGATCACCTCCCTGCTCCAGTGTAAAGGGAGTTTCTCCGGAGCCTGGTTTGCACCACTCTTTATCTTTTCATCCTACAAGAGATAAAAGAAAGGGAAGCAAGCAGAGAATTGGGAACATAACAGTGTGAAGAAAGGAGCACCGGAAGAAGAGCGTCCTTCAGACCTGAAGTTCCTGCGCCAAGATGCTCCTGGACCAAGGCTGATACAACACAAGGACTTTCCCCCAGAGCCGACAGTAACAATACTGACTTGTTAGCTATATTTATTTATAGTAATTTTAAGTAGTTGCTGTAGGAATTGAAATCTATATTCTTAATTTTTCACTTAAAGTTAATACCCCTTCACAGTGATGTAGCAACTTTGCAACCATGTATTTTCATTAGCCCCTACCTCATCCAATCCTTTATGCTGTACCTTTCATATGCATTTCATGCAACTCTCATAAGAACCCCAAACCCACTACTATAGAGTCGGGTCTGACTCATAGCAGCCCTAGAGGTCAGAGTAGAACTGCCCCGTAGAGTTTCCAACGAGCACCTGGCAGATTTGAACTGCTGACCTTTTGGGTAGCAGACGTTGCACTTAATCCACTACACTACATAAGACAATATTTTAATTTTTGCTTTCGACTGTCATGTGTATTTTAAAGAAATTAAGGAAAGAACTAGCCTTTTATGTATACTCCCGTATTTACCTGCATGGCCAATCAGCTACTAAGTCCTTTCAAGTCTTTTCTTTTAAATACATCTTGTAACATTGACAAGCAGTAGGGAGTCACGGAGGAGGCCCTGAGCTCTTCTTTGATGTAGAGCACATGAGAGCCAGAATGTGTGATCCTCTCAGTGGATTGCCTGGGAATGGAGCTTTTCTTAGGCAATTTTATATTCTATGCATCATCTTGTATTGGACTTCCACAAAGAAGTCACTCAATGAATATTTATTAAATTACTGGTTTAACAACGAGATTCTTTTCTCCTCACTCACAATGAGGGACAACGTCTGTTGCTAAGACAAAGTTATCACACTGAACAACATAATGACAACTAACAAGAGATGCACTTAATGACACCTCAGCAAAAATAAACAAGTGACAAACAAATGTATTTCCCCTTGTGCATAAAATAAAAATGATTAGGATCTGGTAAAAGAGTTCTGTTGGAAAGAGTATGAAAAAAACTCATGCATCTTCTGGAAACTTAAGCATTAGTCAGTAAATCACAAGATAAGATAATTAAATTTCAGAAGAAAGAAATTGCAAATAGAGCTAAAAGTTTAACTATATTTAGGACATTAAATCCAACATCTAGTGTTATTGCCACAAATGTGGTGTTGGTTTAGGAAAACTTTATTTTCTAAAACGTGCAAAATGAAATGTCATCTGTTTTTTGTGAGGGGGCAATGAAGGTACATTTTATGCTCATTCAGCTAAATAAACTGCTGAACTTATAAACTGAGAGACTCCTTAACATAACAGATAAGATGTGGGTCTTAGATTAACCCAACAGCTGGATTTCTGCAATTACTATGACCTGATTTAAAAAATGAGCTATGGGGAACAAAATAAAAAAAAGGAGCACAGTTTAATTAAAACTGGCTCAGGATGGAACCCTTAATGAATTGCTGTCCCAGAGCAGAGCAGATCTCAAGACCCACAAGTCCTTAGGGAACTGTCAATAATAAAGATGCAGTTACCTGAACTGATTGCTCATGAGGCTCAACTTATTTTCGATAGCACCACATGTTGTTTCACAGGGCATAATGATTTGGCAGAGAAATAACCCAACTGAGTGTGCTGAAAATAGCTTCTTTGTAATTACATTGCTACTTCCTGTAAATCTGATAATGAGGTCATATCTGATATGCAAAAATTAATCATGCACCCAGAAAGTTCTATATTAAATGTCCCATGAGTGAAATTTCCACTCAGTGGATATAACCTCACTAGGTTTCCCAAAAACCTTGGGAAACTGAGTCAATTACAGCTATAAGAAATCAGATTTGCCTTCAAATGTTATTGGCGGACTTAGTAGATCAGAGAGAAAAGTTTCAGTCTTCTGAAAGGACCAAGACTCATGCTGCATCTCTGGTGTCCTGGATAAATTTGAGGGGTGAGTGGAGACCAAGTGATTTGAGGGGAACTTACTCTGAAGTCCAGTGTGTAAACACTGTCCTTCAATGCACTCCCTGTTATTAGTTTCCTACTGCTGCACTCAAGAAATTAAAAATGTATTGCACTGGGCAAATCTGCTGCAAAAGATCCATTTAAAGTGTTAAAAACAAAAATGTTACCTTGAAGACTACGGTGCTCCTGACCACGGTGCTTTCAATTACCTCATATGCACCCAAAAGCTGAATGATGAATAAAGAAGACTGCAGAAGAATTGATACCTTTGAATTGTGTTGGTGAAAAATATTGAATGTATCATAGACTGCCAGAATTGTGAACAAATCTGTCTTGGAAGAAGTACAGCTAGAATTTCTCTTAGAAGCAAAGATGGCAAGACTACATCTCACATACTTTGAGTGTCTTATTAGCAGGAATTAATCCCTGGTAAAGTATAGCATGCTGAGTAAGGTGGATCAGTGAAAAAGCCAGAAAGACAGACACTGTGGCCACATCAATGGATTCAAGCATAACAGTGATTGTGAGGATGCCTCCGGACCAGACACTGTTTTGTTGTATTGTACATAGAGTTGCTATGAGTTAGAGGGTCTTGACAACAACTAACAACAACAACTGCTGCTACAGTAAATTACTGCGAACTTAGTGGCATTAAAAACACATTTCTTATCTCACCATTTTGGAGGCAGGGTTCTAAAATGCTGCACCCCTTGTGGAAGTTCTAGGGGAGAATCCATTTCCTTACCTTTTCCGGTTCTCAGAAAGCCCCCTACATACCTCGGCTCCGGCGCCTTCTTCCGTCTTCAGAGCCAGGCACATAGCATCCTCTTGGCTCTCTGACCTCTGTTTCCATCCTCACATCTTGTCTGAACGACTCTGACTCTCCTGTTTCCCTCATTAAGGACCCTAGTGACTGCACTCACTCCACCTGGATCATCTACGCTACTTTCCCTGTCTCAGGATCTGCAGAATCTCTTTCATTATACAAGAGAATGTTTTCACAGGCTTTAGGGATTAGGACATGGACATCTTTCGGATGGCATTATATAGCCTACCATACACCACTGAAAGGCAAAAAAAAAAAAAAAAAATTGGCTACCCTCAGGTATGCAAGTATGGACTGACTGCAGATACTGCCCCTTGCCTGGTGTCGTGACGGTGGGCTCCACTGAGTGTGTTCAGCTGTGTGTTACAGAAAACTCTATACAGTGGCCTGAGTGAGCTAAGGAGTTGGTCTGCCTCACATCACAGGAAGTCCAGGCACAGGCAGTCTGTAATTTCTCATCTCCTTTTTTCCGCTCTGTTCCTCCATCCTCAGTGATGCCCGACACACTTCAGACATCCTGTTGTATTTCCGGGCAGGAGGAAGGAAACAGAAAAGGCAGCACTAGTAAATGTCTCCTTATGTCTCCTTCACTAGCACTGAACAACAGGACCACCCATGGCTCCAAGGATGAGTTCTAGCTTCTTGTCTCTGCAGCAGAGGAAAGTACACAGGAAGGGGTTAGAGTCAGCAGCACAAGCATTTTCTGTAACACAAAAAATACCCAAACCCGTTGCAGATTGAGTCAATTCAGATTCACAGCAATCCTGTAGGACAAAGTAAAACTTGTCCCATACGGTTTCTGAGGAGAAACTGGTAGATTCAAACCACTGACCTTTTAGTTAGCAGCCAGCCTTTCAAGCACAGCACAACCAGGTCCACACATGTGATAACTAAGATGAATTCTAAGACTTCCCCCTTATCAATCTGTGATTGTCTTTTATATTTCTTAAATATGTTCCTCTTACTGAATTTCCTGCCAGAGCCCCACAATAGGCAACTAAAATTAACCAGTGTGTTTACCCATCACCAAAATAGAGATGATTAAACAGAATTACGTAAGCAGACCCAAATAGCAGTCATGACTATAGTTTTCTTCTAAGTAAATTAACTGATTATTTTAACTAATTAAAGAAGTAGAATAAGAACGTTCTTTAGAAGCAAGGATGGTGAGACTATGTCTCACATACTTTGAACATAGCAATCAGTCACTGGAGAAGGGCATCATACTTGCTAAAGCAGAGGATCAGCAAAACAAGAGGAAGTCCTCAACAAGACGGATTGACAGAGTGTCTGCAACAATGGGTTCAGTCATGACAACAATTGTGGGGATGGCACGGGATCAGCAATGTTTTGTTCTGTTGTACATAGGGTCGCGGTGAGTCACCATTGATTTGACAGCATCTAACAACAACAATAACAGCAATTAAATCAACATGTTATCCCATCACTTTGTAGTAACAGTCTTTCTAGCCATGATGGGATTCACAGTGTTGAATCCCAGTGGCAATACAAGAGAAGAAAGGGGTTCACCCTAAGCACTCCACCAAAAGATGGCAATTGATTGTCCGTAGGCCTAGGGGTTCCCCTGGGAGCATGGCCGCTAGACCTGATGCTGCCCCTGATCATAAAGCATTACTGAGGTCAATTCTTCAGACAGGAATGGATTGGACTCAGGGACACGAGTGACCATATCCTGTGTGCACTTTAGGATTCTATGCAACTATAGGGTGTCATGCTACTGGCCTCTTACTAGAGAGGAGTGGAGAGGATGGGACTGGAGATTGCTAAGAGGGTTATGACACATATAGAACAGAAAGGAAGAGTGTGCTGCCACCAGGCAAGGAGAGCAGAGGGAGTTGCAGATAGGTGGGCATGGAAATTTAAATTGGATTGTACACTTGTACTCAATCACAATACAAACAAACAAAAGAACAGCCTGTCTAGAGCAACCACTGTTCTAGGCCCAGCACTTCTTTATAACATTATAATAACTATACATTCAGGGCCGCCAGTTAGTGTAGCATGTATTCTCATGGCCCTCTCTGGATCCCACTGTTTGGTCACAGCTGATTCATCTAAGAATGGACAGTGGATAGAAACTGAGCCATCCTTCTTCCTAAGCATTCTAAAATTGGAGCTGAGAGAGCAATCACTGTGTAGCTGGATGGCTGAGCTATAAATACAAAATCAGGAAGCTATTAGTCTCCATGTTTCACAGGAAGACAGAGGAGCAGGAAAAGCTGGTCCTCAGTGAAAGAGAGCTCTTCAGCACAAGGGCAAAAAGGAGCCCTAGTTCTAGATCGTTCTTCTAGCCCAGCCACATTCCTGTACTTGGCTTGGTTACCGACCTTTAGTTATTGTGAGGATGCTGGAGTTAGTTCAGTGTAGGGTGCTATTATTTACAGTCAGATACAATGCTGTAAAATGTAGAATTATTGCCTATGCTTAAAAAATTATGTGTAATGAAACTACTTCTGTTAACAACAGAAGAAACTAATTAAAAGGCAGATTTATAGCCTCTGGATTATGACTACAATTAATCAAACTTCAGTCTTTACAAATTCCTTTTCAGGTATTTTTTAAAATTATACTTTAGATGAAGGTTTATAGAACAAGCTAGCTTTTCATTAAACAATTATTACGCATACTGTTTTGTGATATTGGTTGTCAACCCCATGACATATCAACACACTCTCCCCTTCTTGACCTTGAGTTTCCTGTCACCAGCGTTCCTGTCCCCTCCTACCTTCTCTTCCTCCTGGGCTGGTGTGCCCGTTTAGTCTCACTTGGTTTTATCGCCCTGTCTGAGCTTTGGCTGAAGGGTGAACCTCAGGTGTGACTTCATTACTGAGCTAAAAGGGTGTGTGGAGCCCATGTTCTTGGAATTTTTCCAGTAGCGGACAGACAAGTAAAATCTGGACTTCGTTTTGTGTGTGTGAGAGTCAGGATTTTGTTCTACACCTTTGGCCAGCTGTTTTTGATCACCTCTTGTGATCCTTGTCATAGCAGTCAGTGGTGGTAGCCAGGCACCAACCAGTTGGGCTGGATTCAGTTTGATGGAGGCTGTGATAGCTCTGATTCATCAGTTATTTGGATTTATCTTTCCCTTATGTCTGTGCTTTTTTTCATTTTCCCTTTCTCCTGACAAGGTGAAACCAGTGGAATATCTGGTGGCCATTCAAAGGCTTTTAAGACT
Organism: Heterohyrax brucei; assembly: GCA_028571685.1. NCBI lineage: Eukaryota > Metazoa > Chordata > Mammalia > Hyracoidea > Procaviidae > Heterohyrax > Heterohyrax brucei. Next base: position 139,324,148 of record CM053142.1, on the reverse strand, counting down.
GCAGATGCTACTCAACCAAGTAGAACGTAGATCATTTTATTTATAAACTATGTTGTGCCAATTGATGTTTTCCAAGACCACAGTTCCCACAGCCCTCAGCCCAGTAATCTGGTCCTTCAGGGAGTTTGGATGTGTTCACGGAGCTTCCATGACCTTGTCTTGAACAAATTGTCTTTACCGATTCTTGATTCATTGTATAATGTAACGAAATCTGATTAAGTTCTTGAAAGAGCAGTAGTAAAATTCAGGTTACATACACAGTCTGAAGGAGTGCCATCTATCAAGGTGGAAATTGGAAGTGTTTGCACAAATGAAATAAATATTAATTCTAGATTTTATTTCAAACCTCTGAGGTAGACTGGAGATGACTTTGGTGTAATACAGTTAAATGTATTATATTAAAAAGGTTTGGGATTTACTGAGCTTGAAAATTAAGAAAGTCCCATATTTCTATTTCTTATAGGAAACCAACTCAATAATTTGAGGTGAAAACAAAAATATCAATTTTATTTTTAATACTTAAAATTTTAAGATCCTTAAATCGGATAAGTTAAATAACAATTGCATCTCATTTAAAGTACAGCTATACTATAAATCACTTAAATACAGAGCTCTTGGTCCATGGTGATGAGAGTGTGCTGTGTTATGTATCACATCACAAATCCACACAGTTTTTCAAACAGGACTGTCTCAGCCAGCTTGTTAATGAGCTTTATTCTGTCCCTCTGGGAATGCAGATGAGGTTTGTGTCCAGCCCTTCTGGAGGCAAACGAGGAAATGGGACTGACTGGGTTGTAGATCCAGATGAAACCTTTGTATGAAGATATTCTCACTTATACCACCTGTTCAGTTTGGGCTAGAGATGAGATATAAGGTGTCCCTGGCACAATCCCTGGAGACCTGTACTAGAGGACCTTGCTTCAAATTTGCCTTCAGCTTACCACAGGCTGCTGTAATTCCTTCCAAGTGTGTTCATCATAATGTCTTCTGCCTTAGATTTCCTATTGATCTTTGAACACATCACGTACACAGCTGACCAGCTCTTCCTTGAAATGTGCTTCTCTGACATGGAACTCTCTTGACCCATTTCAGAATTTTCTCTTCTCACATGCCTGTTTTCCCTCCCCAGTCTGCTAAATGGAGAAACTCTGGTGGCATAGTGGGTAAGTGCTATGGTTGCTAAACAAAATTGTAGTTCAAATCCACCAGGTGCTCCTTGGAAACTCTATGGGGCAGTTTTACCCTGTCCTGCAGGGTTGCTATGAGTTGGAATTGACTCAACAGCAATGGGTTTAGTTTGATTTCTCTTATCTACTAAATGTATTTTTGAAACTTTTGTTCTTAAACATCTGTCCCTTTGTTTCTTTCTCCCTTAAAGAACATATCTATTCCTTCTGTTTCTGCTGACTTCTTTGAGCAATTGTCCAAGTCCTTTCTTGGGTTGTATTTCTCTTCATCCAAGAGACAATTGGACATATCCAGCTAGATTGGTTCTTCAGATAATAATAAGTTGCAAACCTCACCTCTTTGAACCCCGTTTATCCTTATTGCTGTTAATAACATGGCTACATTAACAGTCTCCTAAGTTTCAAAAGGAAAGTGTTTCTTTTATTTTCTTTTGCCTTTTTTTTCTTCTCATGTTAAAAATTTTCTAGTTCTGATTTATCTTTCTTTGTGATTTTGTCCATATTTGCTCCATCTATTTTATTCTGCTTTCAAACATCCTAATTTTAGCCATAATTACCCAACTTTTGGACAAAGGCTGTGATTAGAAGAATGCTTGTATGCTTCCTGATGCTGTCTCACTATTGCCATTGAGACTGAGGCTGCAGTTGCATCTTGACTCCCCAGCACACTCACCTCCACAGCTCCTAATCAGTTGTGCACCACATGATCTTTAAGTCCAAGAAGTAAATCCCAAGAGACTCACCTTCACCAAATCTCATGCTTAGTTGATTGTAAGACTTTAGAAGCCAGATTCAATGGGGGAAGAACAGAGTGAACTTTTCTGTGGCATTGGCATTCTGCAAGTCAGAAGATCTGTTGCCTTCTTGAAATTTGCCACAAATCTAAATATTTTTCCCTCTGGTGGAAGGAAGGATCTTTTTAATGAAACTAAAATATCAGTTGATAGTCCTCAGGGATGTTCAATGGGCATCTTTTTAGCTCCAAGTTTCACTTTTAGCTTTCCTATCTAGTTTTCTAATAACACTCATCACAGTCTTGGTGGGTAGGTAATGATAGTTTGTAAGAGAAGTAACCCAGAGGAAAGAACCCTATGTAGTTCCTTCTGCATCTGTACTTTGTACTCTCTGTATTGAAAAATAACTCATCAGATGGTTCTTAATGTACCAAATAATATAGACACTGGCATACAGTATGGATACAAATAGTCAGTTTTGGAATATATGCTAAATTTATCACTGTGGACCACTCCTGCATTACAATGGATCACTTTTGCGTGACCTTTCTCACCACGATCTTGTAATTCCTACCCAAGTAATTGGGTGAGACTGTGCAAAGAGGGTAATTGTGGCCCACCAAGGGGATTGGGGAGCACTGATGGTACAGTGGTTAGAGCTTGGCTGCTAAGAGGTGGTCAGTTTCAATCTACAATTCACTCCTTAGAAAGCCTAAGGGACAGTTCTATCCATAGGGTTTCTATGAGTTGAAATTGACTGGACAGCAACAAGTCAGGGGCTCAGTCAGTTTTGCCATACCTCTGCGCTTGAAATGAACCATCTTGGAGTTGGGAAGGAGATGCATCTGCAGACACCAAGGAAGGAGAGCTAAGAAGGGAGCACATCCTTTGAACCTAGGGTCCCTGTGCTAAGAAGCTCCTGGAACCAGGGGACAGAATAAGAGCTCTAACATTGAAGACTGACAATGACAGAGAAATGGCAGCAAGAAAGACCAGCAGAAAATGACACATTGGGCCCCCTAGCCTACCTAGAGAGAAAATTGAGTGCCTTAGAGCCAAGACTTAGTAGTCAGGGTGAGGTGCCTCTAGATATCTATTAGAAGATCTAAAAAGCTTTGTGACGCTTGCCTGAGTAGGGCTGAGGCTGATGGCCTGACAGAGGCCTCCCTGCATGCATGGCTAGAAGAGGCTGTCCTGATGGAAAACCTGTGTCCTGGGCAATCCTGAGCCTGAATTGTAACCTGTTACTGCCCTAATCAACCCCATAATCATGAATCCTGTCTGTGAGTTGTGCATGGCCATTGTCATGAATTACTGAACCCAGCAGAGAAGGAAAGGGTAGCAGAGAGGACACATGTCTGAACTCCTTCTCTTGAGAATCAACCTTGGGTTGTTGATCGTAATTGTCCTTCCTCCTGGTGAAGTTAGAAGTCAGACACTGCCCTCATGTCTCTTCTACAATACTTTTCTGAAATCAAACACTTCCTGGTATTAACTTTGTTGACAGATTTAATCCTGTAGCTTTCCATGTGATAAACCTGATTCTGTATCTCCTGACTAATTCTGTGGTTTGTCTGGGAAAAGGAAGTTTAACCTTAACTATCAAATTAGCCTATTTTTTTTAAATGAGAACAAAAAAACACATTTGTTAAGAATGTGCTAATTATTTATGTGTACTAGAATACATGATATAAACAGAAACTCTGTCCATTCAGAACATTTCACTTCTTCTAGGTAATAGCAAAATTGCTTGCTTTAAAATATCTTCATAAAACAAAAGTCTCCTGTTCAAATGATTCTACCTAACCATTTTTTATTCTGAAAAACCATACTGATCATCAAAGCAAAACTTAGACTTAAACCTTAATTATAAGAATTGTTTCTCTTCAGTTGTTGCGTACCTTTTATTACATTTCATTTTTATCTAAAATCTAGATGTATCTTATGATCAATATAAAATTAAATTTGCCAGCTACTAGGGACAAGGGGAGTTGATAAGTTGCTGTCAATGACTAAACACAGACATATTCAATGTGTGTATGATCTGTTGATCTTCCAACTGTGGCCTCTGTTAAAAGGTGACAAGTACATGAGTAAAGTCACAATCTAATTCATAATCCTACCACTTAAAATTGCTCTTAAAAATGATACTATGAGGCACCCTTAATATTAAAGTTATTCTATAGTCAGAGGATTATCTGTTTTGCTCCAGGTGATATGTATATTGAAAGCAATAGAAAATGCCAAATTTGGGGGAATGGAGTATTTCCTAAGATAACAAAGATTGATGTAGCCAATGTAAGCATCATTTTGGTCTAGCACCATAGCATCAAACATACATCTGCTGAAAGCACCCAGCTGGTTTTTAAGACAAGTTATTTAACTCCTAACAGTACATCATTTAATTACGGGAAGCAAAACTATAAATTTAGTTAAATAGAAGTTCAGATATTACTGCAGTACTCTAGAGTGTGTATCACGATCATGACCAGTCTAATAAAATGAAGCATGTCATTGTGATGGTATATAGAAATACCAAAGGCCAGGAATGAGTTAGGAAAATCCATGTTCTAAGTGTGAAGAAGGCTTAGGCTAGTCTTTCTCATTGTATGTTTGTGGACCCCTTGCATAGGAATTAAGTGGAATTCTTGTCTAGAACTGATTGCATCCCTGAGCCTTACTGCTCTTTCCAAAGTTATAATATAGAAGGCAGGGCCAGCAATATGCATTATAACAAGCCCGTACATGTACCTTAATGAAAGCATCCTTAGACTCACAATTTGATTGCAATCCTTAAGCATAAAGATAATTGAAATATGTTTATGCTTCTGATTCACTTTTTAATTTAGTTAACTACTTAGGTTAAACTAAAAAGGAAATTTATGAACATTTAATATAATGTATTTTAGTTTGAAAAACAAACAAAAAAGGCCTGTTGCGGTGAATCCTGCAATTAGTGTCATTTTACAATCCAAGAACTATGATATTTTAACAATAGTGAGCTTACAATTCATATTAAAAAAAGGATGCATTTGAGCTGTCTTACCAAGAACAGAGCTGTAGGGGCGTGGCTCGTACTCTGCTCTAAGTCACTGTTGTCAACAGCTGAATGGAAGCCCAAGACAGACTAGATCTTATGGTTAGGAACTATAAAAAAAATTAGTTCATCATTCAGGGAAGGAGTCTGTCACCTAACTTGGAACAAAATAATCAAATAGAGTTTATAAAAAAGCCTCATGGTAAAGACAGAAGAAGACAGATATAAATCACTTAGTCAAGTAAGCATAGATAAAAGACTCTCAACCTAAATAATTTTTTTTTTTTACCTTGGGAGACATTTGAAAATGTCTGGAGATTCTTTGTCTGGTGACTGAAGGTGAGGAGAGGAATATTGGCGTTGGAATCAATTCAGTGGCAATAAGTCTGATTTGTTCTTTTTAAGTGGGTAGTGTCCAGTAATGCTCCTGCTGATTTTATAATGGATAGACAGCCCTCTGCAATGAAGAATTCCCAGACCCAATACATCGGTAGTAGTGATATACACAACAGAACTAAGTGAGTATTTAGTTGTCTTGTACACAGGGTCTCTATGAGTCAGAACTGACTCGACGGCACCTAACAAAAACATTGAGATACTGTGTTCTAGAAGATAAACCACTGTAACCTCCAGTTTTTAAGAATAATTCTGGACTTAGAAACAGAAAAGAAAAATAAGAATACAACACCTATTTGCTTTTAAAAACAAAAAAAAGCCAATAATTTAAAAAAAAATGGCAGAGAAAGATCAATATACTAACAGTTGTGCCTGAAACGCTCTGATAACTCATAAAATGAGAGAAATTCTCAGCTTGGCCAGTGACATTTATAAAAGGCCAGCATGTAGGTCTGAAAACTGAGATTGATAAAGAAAATGAGAAATTCTGTAGAAAAGAAAGTAAAGAAAATTAAGCGACATACTGACAAGAAGAAAGAGGATGGAAATCCATAATGGAAATAGAAACAATTAGAATCAGGAAATATAAAGGCATGAGCAGCTATAAGAGAAAACATACATATAAGGGACAGATGTTGTATTCTGTAGTACCTATTTCAATCCTGACGATAACACTCTGAGATGGATACTGGTGTGCCCCTTTTAAAGATGAATAAACTAAATTTTTTGGTCTTTGCCAAAGAATCTGACTCCAGCAGGAAGGCCACAAAGGCTAAAGGACACTGAGGGATTATTTTTGCCAGCAGTGGTAGTGGAGTCAAGAATACAATGGTTATATGCATTTCCACTGGTGGCCAGTGGCTAGTGGCCCCTGGGGGTGGTGCCAGCAGTATGTAGGAAGTAGCAGAATGCCCGACTATGCTGTCACAAGCACATGTTCCTATTATCAGAGACTTGTCTATGTCCTCTGCTACCCAGGCCATTTTGTTTCCTGCCAGTCTTAAGCTTGATTCTCCAGCATTTTCATGGGGTTAATAAAGTCTTCATCATCCTCATGTCCCTCTAGTAACTTATTTTCACCTTAAGTTAGCCAAAGTCAGTTTCCATGGTGTGAAAGCAGGAAGTCTCACTGGATCAGAGCCAGAGGGGTAAGACAGTAGAGCCCTTCAGAATGGGGACTAGAACCTGAAATAAAAAACAAAGAACTCTGTCCTCCTCTCTCATTTGCAAGGACTTGGTCTTCTGGCTGTAAGGTCTGGCTTCCAAGCTGGGCAAACAGGGATCTATGATGGGGTAGAGCGAAGGGTGGGATCTCTGCAGGAGCCTAGATTATAGTTATCACTGTTGTTCAATAGCATTTACATTTTCTTCAAGTAAAATATTCAATTTTTTTTAAATAACTTTATGCTACTTGCTCCTTGATACATTCTTCCCCAGCCTCTTCCTTCTCATACCTTCCTTGTCATCCTGGTCTCAAGCTAAATGCATCTTCATCAAAGTAATCTTCTCTAATCACCTAAATTAAAGTGACCTCTCTCATGTTTGTATCTTTTATTAAAAACCTCATTTTACTTTTTCTATAGCATTTACCTTCCCAGATATTTTTTTTTTTTATCTTGTTTCTCTCCTCCTTTTCCTGTTTTCTTTTCTACAGTATCTCCAATGCCTGGAACAGTCCTGCCATGAAAGAAATATTTTTTGGATGAAGGGATGTATGGATGGATGATATCCAAACTTCCAAGCCTTTTATAAACTCTCTGTAATTCCAAAATAACTGAACCTCATTTTTTATATTTTTGGCATGTGAAGATTGATGAGGGATATGGTTTATTTATTTTGTTAGAAAACAACCCAAATGTCCTAAAAGCAGAGTTTAAAAAATCAAAAGTGTGTGTAATTTAGTTCTCCTTACCAATGTCAAGGCATGCAGAAAGAAGTCACTCTGTACAGAAAACATGTGCCCCTTTCTCAAAAATATAGTTCATTTAAAGTACAAAATATCTCCATGTAAGCAATGTAAGAAGAATTGTTTATTGGGTACATACCCAATGTTAGGTACATACCCTGTGTTAGGTGCTGGAAAATTGTGAACAAGGTAGGCAGAGTCTTTGTCTCTGGGGAGTTTACCATTTGTTGTAGTAATCTAGATAAGGAAACAGGAATATATTTAGCAACTGCTTTGACACATCAGAGTGCCAAAGGAACTTGTAGGATCTTACTGAAGGCTGGGATAGAAGGCGGGTAGATGGCAGTGAAGCCAAAACCGAGATTTAATAGTGAGTTAGAAGAAACACTAGTGAGGTAGTAGTTAGGTGCTATGACTGGTAGCCAAAATGTTGGAGTTCAAATCCACCAGGAGCTCCTCAGAAACTGTATGGGGGCAGCTCTACTCCGTTCTATAGGGTCAGTATGAGTCAAAGTCAACTTGACAGCCGCAGGTTTAACTAAGCAAAGGGAGGTAAATGGGGCAGGCAGGATGGAACTGAAGAAGTCCTATCAAGACGTTAGGTCAGAGGCACACTCTTGTCAAACAATGTAGGATTGAGATCCATTGTTGAATCCTAGGCCATTAAACCTGGTGGTGTAGTGGTAAAGTGCTATAGCTGCTAACCAAGAGGTCCACAATTCAAATTCACCAGATGCACCTTAGAAACTCTCTGGGCAGTTCTGTGCTGACCAGTGGGGTCATTATGAGTCAGAACTGACTCGATGGCACCTAACAACGACAACAGGACATTGATAGAAGCCTTAGTGGTGTAGTAGTTAAAGTGCTACGTCTACTAACCCAAAGGTTGGTAGTTCAAGTCCTCCAGGTGCTCTTCAGAAACTCTATGGGGTAGTTTTCCTCTGACCTATGGGATCACTATGAGTCAGAATCAACTCGATGGTAGTTGGTTTGGTTTTATGGTTTGGTTGGGCCACTGATGTCACACATGGACTGTTTCTTCTAGCTGAAATTCCTTCTACTGTAATCCCAGGACTTGTGTGTCTAAATCCCACCTGTCAACCAATGTAAGTTTACATATCACCTCTTCCAGGAAGACTTTCCTGATCTTCCAGGTGGAAGGCATTTTCCTGTTCTTTGAACTCCCATGACCCATCATTTTATTTATAGGCTATCCTCTTGGTGGGCTGGCTAGATGGTCATACATGTTGTACACCATACAGCTTATCCAACCATATATGGCAGCTCTACTTAAACATATGCACTTTATGATTACACCTTATCTTTCCCACTAGCCTTTAAGCAACTCAAGGTCATGTTCTTACTGGTCTGATCTTTGTGTTTTATTTTGTGCACAGAACATTTCATGGGATTTGTAATCTAATTGTTTATATCCATGTGAACTTTGAATATCATTTATCAGTTGGTTCACTGACAAACATCAAGGGAACCTATGCATGTGCTGAAAAATAGGTGAGAACTTAGTAAAGTGGTTTTCTTAACAGTGTTTGGACATGGTGGGACCGAGACATTGATTCTGATGTATGTTATGAAGCTGTTTTCTTCTTGAGTTCTAGAATTAATTTTGTCTTGTCTCATGACTATTTCATGTTTCGAAGGATTCACAAGAACCTAATTTGTTGATGTTACCATTGAGTTTATTATTTTTTTATAATTCTTCAGGTGTGTTTGTCTGTTTAATAACAAGTTGTTACACTCACGTATATTTGAAAAATTAAACTACCCCAACTGTTTCTGTTATTTCTATAGCACAGGAACTACCCTTATTTTTTGTTTTGTTTTGTTGACAGTGTAACATCCACTCTAACTGTACATCTGTTGGCCAGAAGGCCAACCTGCTTTTAATTCTTTGCTGGTTTCCTGAAAGCTATATTGAAAAACTCCCATATCACACACCATCTGGTGCCGTTAACTTCTGAAATCCTTTTAGGCAATGTGTGCTAAAGGTTGTGTATGTGTTTGTGTGTATGTGTATGTTGAAAGGCAGATTCACTAATCCCCCCCCCCCCGCAATAACTTTAGAAATTCATAAAACCTTTATTTGGATTTCTCATCTTATTGTGTAAAATTTCTGTTTGAGTGTCAGGGATTAACAGTTTTGGAGGGTATCTTCATCCCATAGATTTCTGTTTTTCTCTCAAGGCTTCTCCACACACATACAGTTTTGGCTTTCAAAAACAAAGCCTCTTCTAACTTCATTGATCTATCTTGGTGAATTTTAGAGGTTCCAGGAAACAGTTCTCCAAGTGATAGCACGTTACAGTCGGTAATTCTTACTCCTAGTTAAGCTCTGAGGTTGTATTACTAAAGGCAATGGGTAAAATATACATGTAGAGGAGGGACAGCGTCCTGTCAAGCCTCGTGCTTAAATTAGTTCATTAGAGGGGTGTGTGCTGAGGAAATTGGAAGCAGCATGGGTTAGTGCTGATGGAGAGAAGGGAAAGGAAACAAGCACCACCAGATGGTTACAGAGAAAGCTTCAGACATGCACTAAAAATGTGTAGAAAAACATCATCTAAAATATTGGAATCTTGATGGTAACCTACATTACAATTTACAGTTTGCAATACATTATGTAACTTTTACTGATTTAAGTAATTATTTTTTCTGAACAGATATTTTTGTTGGTTGTTTTTTTATTAGCAAATTCCCCTTCTTACCATTTAAAACTAAATCTTCTGTGTTTACAAAAGACGGGTTATCCAGGATGCACCTAAGTCCTTTCCATTTCAACAGTTGCTCCTGAATTGAAAGGAAATGTAGGGTATCTGTCTCTTTGCTGGGGGGGAACAACAACAAAATAAAACACATAATGAATTATCAAGAAATGCTTTCCACCAAAAGGGAGTGTGAACACTTATCTAAGGAAACCAATGTTTGATAAAGGCTATTTGCAGTGAGCTGTGTTCCCACAGTGACAAAACTCGTCCATATTTGGGTGAGAGTTCCCAAGGGCTTATTCCCAGCCCTCTCATAAGTGTAGACATTGACTGACTAAATTTGAAAGGGTACTTGATGATGGGAGAGTTGCTATATTCTGCATGTCTAACTGGAACTAGTGATTCATCATGTTTCTCAGAATGCGCCCAAATAAGAACATTACGAGTGACGTCTCAATAGGAAATTACTTGAGATAAATAGAAGATTCTGTTTATACATTTGGAGCCCTCATGGCGCAGTGGTTAGGTGCTTGGCTGCTAACCAAAAGGTCAGCAGTTCAAATCTACCAGCCACTCTTTGGAAATCCTATGGGGGCGGTTCTACTGTGTCCTACAGGATCAGTAGGAGTCAGAATCAACACGACAGCAGTGAGATTTTATCAATATGTTCAACATTTTTCTGGTAAATGTTTTAGATTTTTCAACTGCTAAGTAGTCCTTTCAAGATGAAAATATTTGTACAGTGACTACTATGAAAGGTTTTTCTCTCATAATTTTAAAAGAAAATTATTTATAGATGAGTGGATTGATAGATAAACATACCTACCTCTATATAATGTTTGCACATGTACAAATAATATAGATTATGTCAGAAAGATGAGGCGAAGGGAGAACAAAGCTAATGAATTAAATGAGAATTTCAAAATTTTATATTTTATGTAGGAGCTCTGGTGGTGCTGTGGTTGAATGTTATGGTCAACAGTTCAAAACTGCATGGGAGAGAAAGATATGACATTTCGCTTCTGCAACAGCTGACCACTTTGCAAATTCTGAGAGGCCGTTGTATTTTGTCTTACAGGGAGAGGCAGCTTAACCGGGGTCTTGGATTGCATTGTGTCTCCCACCAAATTGTGTGTGTAATAATTTGCCCAGGCTATGATTCCTGGTTTTGTGTGATGTTCCTACATGTTGCAAATTGCTGTCTCTATGATGTTAATGAGGGAGGATGGTTGGCAGTTGTGTTGGGAGGACAGGACACCATGTGTAAGATTATATTGTGCCTGAGGCAACCTCGTGGGCAATAAAGGAAAAGCAAGCATGCAGAGTTGGAGACCTCATACCATGGGGTGGGTAGGGGAGAAGCAGGGCTGGGAAGACCTGTCCTTTGAAAAGGACCTGGGGTCCCTTGTGCCTCAGAAGCTCCCGGTCCAGGGGAAGATTTACTACAAAGACCTTCCTCTGGAGCCAAAAGAGAAAGACTTCCCCTGGAGCTGACACCTGAATTTGAACTTTTACCCCACCTGACTGTGACAGAATGAAATTTATCTTTTTAAAGCCACCCGTTTGTGGTATGTCAGTTACAGCAGCACTAGAGGATTAAAACAGCCGGTAAGCACAGTATATATGTACAGGTTTATAGTCGGCAAGGCGTGCACAGGCTTCATTGTGCTTGGTTGCTAATCTGTAATGCACAATTTCCCGTGGGTTTTATCGTACCGTCATAGGAATTTGTGCACTACAGATTAATAAGAAAACATAATTAAACCAGTGTGTATCTTGCTTATTGGGTAATCTATCCCTGCCTGTAGTGCCACTGTGAGTTGAAATCAATCCAATGGCAATGAGTTATTTAAAGTAAACTGGCTTCTATGATTGGAAATCCTGGTTAAATGCTATTAGAGCCAAACACAAGGTCAGCAGTTCAAATCCTTGAGGCGCTTCTTAGAAACTCTATGGGACAGTTCTACTCTGTCTATAGGGTTGCTGTGAGTTGGAATGGACTTGACAGCAGTGGGTTTGGTTTGGTCTGGCTTTAATGATAAACTTATTCAACTACCTTTTATTTTATGAGAATCAAAAGATATGAGGTAATATTATTCTGAATTACATATTGATAAAAGACAAAGATTTAGCCAGGACCAGCGGTGCTCCCCTGACTGGTTAATAGACAACTTTATCCTAAACTGGGAGACATACTTTGCCAAGCTGCTTTTCATGGAAATACCTTTATGAAGATGATAATAAGAATAATATTCAAACAGCAAATTGGCCTAGGCCCATGTAGTACAGGCCTAGGCAGTACCAAGCAAAAGCCACTGTCATTGGGCCAATTCTAACTCATAGTGACCCTATAGGTCAGAGTAGAACTGCCTCATGGAGCTTCCAAGGAGCACCTGGAAGATTTGAACTGCTGACCTTCTGGTTAGCAGATGTAGCAGTTAACCACTATGCCACCAGAATTTAAGTGAGAAAAATCTTTCCCTGTGAAAACACCTATCTTCCAGATAGGTCTGGTACAGGTAACATTAAAACTTGCTTAATTAGAAAGTATTATCATAAAGATTTCCTTAGAATTTTTTTTTCATGAACAGAGACCTCTGATACTGATTTTCCAGATCATTATTAGGTTCTTGATCAAAGTAAACAAAATGTAGAAAAAATGTAACTAAAAGCCAAATACACTTGATTGCCAATAGCTCTGTACATTGAGGGGTGTATTTATTTACATAAAAAGATGATAACATTTCTTGGTGGACAGGGAAGGAAGTTTTTTTTTTCTTTTTCCCTGTGCTTTAAGTAAAAGTTTACAGTTCATACCAGTTTGTCATACAAAAGCTTACACACACATTTTTATGTAACTCTAGTTGCTCTCCCTACATCGTGGCAGCACACTCTTCCCCTCTATCCTGTACATCCCTTGTCCATTCAACCAGCGCCTGTCCCCCTCTGCCTTCTCATCTCACCTCTGGACAGGAGCTTCCCAGTTAGTCTCCTGTATTTACTTAAGCCAAGAAGCATACTTTTCACCAGTATCATCTTCTGTCTCATAACCAAAAAACCAAACCCACTGCCAGTGAGTTGATTCCAACTCATAGTGACCCTGTAAGACAGGGTAGAACTGCCCCAGAGAGTTTCTAAGAATACCCGGTGGATTTGAACTGCTAACCCTCTTGTTAGCAGATGCAGCACTTAACTACTATGCCACCAGGGTTTCCTGTGCCTTAAAGTCCAGTCCAGTTTTTTTCTGAAGAGCTGGCCTTGGGAATGATTTCAGTTCTGGGCTGATGTAGAGTCCAGGGGCCATGTCTTCCCAGGACCCTCCAATCTGTCAGAGCATCAAGTCTAGTCTTTTTACTAGGGTTTCATGTTCTGCATCTTAACTCTTCTGCTGCTGTTTCCGGGCCTGTTTGTGGAGGGAAGGAGATATTACTCAGCAAATTATCAATGATACACTCTCATGCCTAGGAATGTTGAGCTACTTTGTGAGCAGAGGAAATATTTTGAATAAGGCCCCCAGGGCATGGTGGGAAATGAAGAGCATCAGTGTGAACACAAATTCTGGTAAATGCCAACTTGCCAATTTGACTCTTTGTGACTCACTAGTTTTTGTTGTAAATGCCTCACGGCTTTGTTACCAGAGATCCTGAACTACTCGTCTTGGAAACCCTGGCCACCTGGTAGTTAAGTGCTACGGCTGCATACCAGAAGGTTGGTAGTCAAATCCACCAGGCTGTCCTTGGAAACTCTATGGGGCAGTTCTACGCTGTCTATAGGGTTGCTATGAGTTGGCATCAACTCAACAGCAGTAGCTTTCTTTGTTTTTGTTTTTTAAATGCAAGAACTTGGCATAGTGGTTAAGTGCTATGTCTGCTAACCTAAAGGCCCGCAGTTTGAATCTGCCAGGCAGAAACCGTGTGGAGCACTTCTGCTCTCTCCCATGAGGTTGCTATGAGTTGGAATCGACTTGACAGCAGTGGGTAGTTTTTTTGTTTTTTTAATTCAGGGCCCAGAAAATAAAGAATGTGTACTTGAAAATGATGGTTTACTCTTTGCTTCCTTGAGCTGGCATAATGTTTCATCGCTGGTTGGAGTTTTTTTCATTTTGGTTTTGTTTTTTAAATCATGCCACTGAAATTAAAATAGCTTGCTGGCAAATACAGTTGGAGATGGATTGGGAAAAGTAATCAATCTTTGGCTTGTCTTGTACTAAGAGTAACTGTTGAGTAGGTTTTGTTGTTGGTGTTTTACTTTTCAGCCTCTCAAATTGTTACTTTTTATGAAGACAACATATTCCTCAGGGCAAAAGCAAAAGCTGGCAGACTTCTGCACCTGTTTGGACAAGTGATAGGGGCCAACCAGGCACACAACAGGAAGCACGTTCCAGGCAGAGGGGCTGCTATAAGCAAAGAAGTTTCTAGGGGTCGTGTTCCATATTACCGAGGGGAAGGTGACATTTCTAACAGGAGTATTCCTACCTAATCATTATCTAATTCTATTTGCAATTTATCACATACACTTGAAACTTTTTTTAGAAAATCTTCATTTTATGCTTACTTTGGTATCATTGGAGTTGAATGTGATCAGCCAAGGCAACGGGACTGGATGAGGGCAGTGACCAAGTGCAACATGTTTAAGTTTTATGTTTCTGTCATTTTGGGGAGTGTTCCTTTAAAACAAAACTTTATTATTATTATTATTATTTTCTACCTTTTTCTTGCCTCTTGACTGTTTTGATTTTATGCCAAGCCAAGTGCCGGTCGAGTATGTAAATGAGACTATGCCAGGAAACCCAAGTGGCGTAGTGGTTAAATGTTAAATCTGCTAACCCAAAGGTCAACAGTTCTAATCTGCCAGGCGCTCCTTGGAAATTGTATGGAGCAGTTCTACGCTGCCCTACAGGGTCGCTGTGAGTCTGAATTGACTTGATGGCTGTGGGTTTGGTTAGGTTTTTTGGAATGCTGTGAAACCGATAGCCAATATCTGACCTGAGCATGTATATCGAGGCACACAGCTGAAGATTCTAGTTCTTGGGGACCCTGATACATCTCTAATTTGACCTACAGTGATGTTGAAGGAGGAAAGCTCTTTAAAGAAAAGAAAAAGTCAAAGATGGGGGCAATGGTTCCTTACAGAAATGCCACTATTTATATTTCACTCTTTGTGTGACAGAGCAGAGACCTTAGCAAGAATCAAAGAGCCAAACCTAAATCAGTCTCATATCTCATAGGTGGGCTGATAGCAGAACTGCTCACCTGCGGAAAATAGTACAAGAAATATGAACTGTAGTATCTTAGAAACCTGTTTGGTCATTGTGTCCCTGCTTTTGTAAGTACCTTATATTGTCCTATATTTTCCTCTTTGTTTTTCAAGCTAGCACACTGAAATAAGCATAATTTGCTTTAATTTTCTGAAGTATCCTCAAAAAAGCACCTTTGAAACTCTTAGAATGTTTATAAACTTAAGGAATTACTGTTCAAAAGAAAAAAATCAGAAAATACAGATCAACAAAGATATAAATAAAATCTCACATTCAAAAATAACTATGATTTATATATTACAAATTAATTTCTTGTCTTTTCTAACAACACACACACGTACACACACAAAAGTCATTAAATTATATATAAAACCTTTTACCATCAAGTCAGTTACGAGTAGAACTACTTCATAGGGTTTCCAAAGAGTGCCTGTTGGATTCAAACTGCTGGCTGGGTTTTTGGTCAGGAGCCACAGCTCTTAACCACTATGCAACCAGGGTTTACAGATTACACATAGACTCTGCTTTCAAAATTGCACATAGACTCAGCTTGTCTTTCTTAGCAATGTAAGTTCATATTTCTAAGGATGGTTGGAAATGAGGAAAGAAACTTCTTTCCTTGAGTCCTTTCCCTTATTGCTGTGAACAGTAAATGTTACTTTGTCTTTCTTCCCCTGATCCACTTGGGAGATAGTATTTTTGTTGCTGATGGTGTCACCTAACATCTGGGAGAAAAGTCCTGATGTTTGTGCCCAAAGTGCACATATGAGGACTGGCAACTGAGTGTACAAATTCATTCTAGGAAAAGTGTTACATACTTCATTGCTTAATATTACTACAGTCACCTTCAAAGTACTCCCCTTGGGAAGATACACACGGATGCCAGTACCTAGCCCCCCTTTCAAAGCAGTTTTGGAACTCTATTTCTGGAATGGCCATCAGAGCTGTCATATTACCCCTGATGTCCTGAATGTTATCAAAATATCTTCCTTTCAATATTCTCTTTATCTTTGGGTAAAGAAAAAGTCACTGGGGGCTAGATCAGATGAGTAGAGAGGGTGTTCCAGTACAGCTATGTGTTTACTGGCTAAAAATTCCCTCACAGACAACTATGCAATCAAGTTCACGAATTTGCCATGGTGCTACCATGCACAATGGCCATTCCAGAAAGAATTCCAAAATTGCTTTGAAGGATGGGTGAGGCATTGGAATTAGTGCATAGCTTCCCAAGGGGAGTACTTGAAGGGTTACTGTAGTGATATTCAAGAGTGAAGTATATCACTGAGAACAATTAAGTTCACAGACTTGATTGTCAGAACTCGTATCTACAGTAAGTGCACCATGTCTTACCCTATAAATGTAATGCAACTAAGACTAACAGAGATACTGATTTTTGTACCAGATGTACCTGATTATTTGTCCTTTATTCTATCTTTTTATTGAAGCCCCCACTGCACTTTTCCCTTAAAAACAAAATGAAAAAACCAAACAAACCTGTTGCGATAGAGTTGGTATCAACTCATAGTGACCCTGTAGTGGTGGGGTAGAACTGCCCTATAGAGTTACAAGGACTGCCTGGTGGATTTGAATTGCTGACCTTTTGGTTAGCAGCTGTCGCTGTAAACCTCTGAGTCACCTCATGTGACGAACAGATGTACTGGTTAATAAGGAGACACTGGAGAGCAGAACAGAAGAGGTCCCTGGCCTCGGGGAGCGTATGGTCAAGTAAAGACATAGGCTGTCCTAGTCACCGGTACTGCCCTAACAGAAAATACCACGAGTGGAAGGTTTGAGGGGAAGCTTTTACTGAGACAGTCCAGTAAGCTGCAAATCCATTTACAAATTGTAAGTCCATTCAGTAAGAGAATCTATCACAGTCCGGTAGGCTGAGTACAAATCCCCGTGAGAGCATCACGGCACAGGAACCTCGGGTCCAAAGGACATGCTCTGCTCTCGGTGCTTCTGTCTCAGTGGTATGAGGTTCCCCACTTCCTCTGCTCACTCTCTCCCTTATATTCCACAAGCTTGTATCTTGAGACCTGTCTCACCAACACAACTGCTGCCTATTCTCCATCATCAGTCTCACAGAGGCAGGTTTCACAACACATGGGAGGAAGGGCACCATATTGGGACTCGCAGTCAAATCAAATCAACACAGACATTTTGGGGGGACGCAATTCAACCCATGACATAGGCATTAAGCAAGCATGCGTGACAACAAATATGTAAATTTACTAGGAAAGAATAGTACAGATGCTGGATGGGAGAAAGGGCCATATAGTCAGGTCATGGACTCCAGGAAGCCTCTCTGTAAAGGGAGGTCTATGGGTACTGGGCAAGTGATAACCTAAATACCAAGAATTGTGTTGTTCCAGAATTATTATCATCTTGATTCTCTGGCCTGTTTTCCTAGGGGTCACCTCTGGAGCCAGCCTCTCCCTTTAGAATGAGCTCTTCCTTCAAGATCCGCTGTCCTGCCGGGCTAAGCTACCAGATTTCTAAAATTCCAGAATCCTGGAATGACCTCAGCTTACCAACACAGTTTCAATCTATGCATTTTTCATACTTTCATGTACAGTGATGAATAGAAATAGCTCCTCAATTAAGAAGAGGATCTAATTATCCAGTCTAGATGATTTCTATAATTGAAGCAACTACTCAACGAATTATCTCTAAGAGTGCTTGTTATTATTCTGTGGTATTGTGTGACGTAAGGATCATACAATAGCTTTTACATTGGTGGAAGAATAATGAGTTGGAAGAAAAGCAAGGTTTATTTTATTTTTTTCCCCTCAATAAGGTTTGCTCTTGTTCTCATCTGAAGGATAAAAGGAAAGAGAGTGAAAGAGGAAGGGAAACAGGGAGGAGTCAAAGAAGCAAAACGAGGGACAGAGAGACAGAGAACTAACTAAATGGTGGTGGCATCTTCAGTGCTGAGGTCCTCAGTATTCCTGGGCTCCCCCTGGCTTAATGACCTAAAGCGAAAGAGATGCAGCTACACTCCAGGACCTGTAGGGGCAAATATCCATTGTTTCATCTTTTTCAGCATTTTCATTTTTCTTTAATAAAACTTCTCTGTGCTGTCCTCCTCTACGCACAGGCCGGGCAAGGGGAGCTAGTCATGGGTGATGAACCAAAACCAAAACCACTGCCATCGAGTCGATTCCAACTCATAATGACCCTATAGGACAGAGTAGAACTGCTCCAATGAGCTTCCAAGGAGCACCTGGTGGATTTGAACTGCTGATCTTTTGGCTGGCAGACATAGCACTTAACCGCTACACCATCAAGAGTTCCCGTCATGGATAATAGGTCACTTCATAATGGAAGTTTCTGATAACCTTAATCCCATGAAGGCTTCCCCATGCATAGAAGCCATTTATAAAAATATCTGAATACATTATAGATTTACCACATCTCAGGAATTTTAAGACAGCTTGTGAGTTTCTGAGCACAACTTCTGTGTGGAGTACAAAAAAAAACATGCACAGCTCAGTGAGCCATCAGTAAGCATATTGGGACTTAGAGCAGAGATCAAGAGGGTCACTAAAATTAGAGGGCATTTCTATACCCATGATCAAATCTCGGGTTGTTTTCTAACTTGGCACATGATAATCATAAACAATCAACATACATACAAAGACAAATCTTGTAAAACTACTTTTTTTCCCTCAATCCACTGTTACAATTCCTTCTTTTACAGAAGACATTTTTTATATTTTAGGTTGCTTGCTCCAAAAGTAATCTTCTTGTATGGTGAAACCATGTGTGTAGATTGAATTGTTCTTGTTCTTTTTCAGACTTGATCATGCAGTAGTCAATGGAGTGAGAAGTCAGAAAAGCAGGGGTGGGGATGCCGGAGGCAGGCAGATGTTAAGTGCAAACCTGCCTTGAGCAGCACCTTCCTTTCTAGACACTGTCAGGTGGACACGGTATCAAGGATACATCCTTTCAGCCAGGCTAAATGTTGACGATCCTCTGGCTTCAAGAATACTCCTCTGTCCTTGCCAGAGCACCTCATACTTCAGCCTGTTACCCTGTAAAGTGTAACTGTGCAGACAGTTACATTGTGAGCAACAGTTGTGTGCATCATCAGTTGTTGGTAACAAAAAAGATGACCTTGAGGCTTATTGTGATGTCTTCATTATCCTTGGATATATAAAACCTTGTTTAAAAAAAAAACAAAAACGATTCATTGCTCAAACAAAATTTTACATTACATAAAAAAATTCCTTTGATTGCACAATCAGTTGGTATTATACAAACCTGGAACATCTTTATGGAATTGTGTAAGCCTCAATGGTCTTAAAGTGAACCATTTTGCTGATATAATTGCAAATATATTTCATCAGAAATACTAATAACTAAACCATGTGCTGATCATTTATTCTCTGCTGGACACTCTAGTAAGTACCTTTGACGTGATTTTATTTAATCCTTACACTAAGCTTTTGAGTAAAGAAATCGTTATTATTCTCATTTCATAAATGGAGCAGCTAAGGCTTAGAGAGGTTTAACAACACATTCTGTTTCATAAAGCTGGAAAGTGGTAGAGCCAGGGTGTAAACCCTGGTCTGTCTGATCACAAAGCCTCATCACAGAATGAACGTTAAATGACAGATTTGGGGAAATGGTTTGGTTGTCTTCAAAATGAAGATGTTTCTGATATAAGAATCGTGTACAATTTTCTTTCAGAAACACTAAGGGGAAGTATTCATGCTCATTAATTTTCTGTCTCATGTGCATATATTGTTAGGAAGACAAGTACAGTGTGCAGTTCATAGTTTGCCAGTAATTTAAACAAGCAAATATTGCAGGATTTCCAAACTGAAAAAATAAACTGGCTTTGGATAGGCAATAATCCAGGTCACCTTTTAAATGCCACGGTGCTTTCTAGCTATTTTTAGGTGAAGATATTTTTATTCTGTAATGGCCATAAGAACTAAAAACAAACAAAAAAAAAAACTCAGTGCTTCTAGGAGAAAGCTTTCTTACTATGATTTTGTAGACTAAATGATACATAAATGTTGAAGTATTTCAGTATAGACTATAACAGTAAATATTTATTCAACACTTAATATGTACCAAGCACTTAATTTCACAGTAACTCTATGAAGTAGATACACTCATGTTACATGTAATGAACTGAGGCACAGAGAGTTATGTAACCTTCTCAAGGCCATAGAAGATAAGAGCCAGAATGGGCAATCAGGCGTCCATCTCTACAAGCTGTGTACCCAGTCACTATGGAGCAACTATGTAGCATTACCTGTCTTCTATAAGTGATGCTACACATTAAATATCTCAAATCTGTCTTGGAAGAAGTACAACCAGGATGCTCTTTAGAGGGGAGGGTGGTAAGGTTTTTGTCTGATGCACACTGGATGTCCTATCAAGAGGGACATCTTATCTCTAACAGCTGGAGAAAGCAACCATCCTTAAAGGAAGGGATCAGTGAAAAAGGAGACACTCAACAAGGTGGGTTGACACGGAGGCTGCAGTGATGGGCTCAGACACAGCCGTGCTTGGGAGGGTGACAGAGTACTCGCCAGTAGTTCGTTCTGTTGTCTGTGGGGTCACTGTGAGTCACAACCCACTGGGTGGCACCTAACGAGAAATAATGCATTACCGTTTATTTCCTGGAATTGCTTTCTGTGATGACCCTGGCTCTAATTTCTTTAGCCACTTGATCAGTTCAGTAGCATTTTTGGTTTTTATTTCTTACAGCATAGAATTATCTTGATGTTATACTGTTTCAGTTTACTCTGTAATTGATTCACTCAGTCAATAAATATTGATAAAGCACCTACTATCTATAGGCAAGGAGCCCCGGTGACACAGTCCATCAAAGTGATGGACTGCTAAGCAAAAGAATAGGGTGGCTACGAGTTGGCATTGACTTGATGACATTGGGCTTGGTTTTTAGGAATCTCAAATACTCTCTGCAAAGCTTATGGGAAGTTACAAAGACTCTAGTGCATTCAAGGACCCACAACTTAAGGGCGAGGATAAGGGAACAAGGTAGTTAACTATATAGGCAACTTGACTACGGTACAAGTTAAGGTATTTCTGTCAGATAGGTGAAAATTAATGCACTACAGGAGTTGAAAGAAGTGATTCATTTTTACCAGGGTAGGAGTTGGGAAAGACTGGTGAAGGAGGTGGCAGTGAGGCTGCCCTCAAGGATGAAGTTTTGCTATAAGAGCTGTTACATGATTGTCTCATCTTAAAGCAGAGAAAACCGGGAGCCAGGAAGGTTAAGTGACTCCCCAAGGTCATACATCCATCTGTAGCTCTCGCTCCATATCCAAACCTGAAGGCTAGCTTAGTGCTTTTCTTTTTGTGTAGTTTGAACAGATCGTTTAGATTTCAGTATTGGTTACCTTGCCCATGTCTCAAAGATACCCATAAGAGGCAAAGAAAATAAAAAAGAACTTTTAGTCATTAGCAAAATAATTGTTAAGGAAAAGTAATGCTGACTAGGCAAATGTGTTTTAGAGCCTGACAGATTTAGTGCCAGCTCAGGCTTGGAAGAGAAAAGGTGGTAGCAGATGGAGTTTTACGCTGGAAATGACAGCAGGTGGGAAGCAGGTAATAGGAAACAGATGGGCCTCATAATATAGAAAGACCACCAGCATCACGTTTTCCACCGCTTTGTTTCCAAATCGTAATAAGATTCAATTCAGCTCATTGCAAAGTCTTACTGAGCACAAACTGCTTATCAGGGGCCATGCTAGGTATTACAGGAGAAAAACATAAAAATAAGCTGTTTCTGTGCTCAAGTTCTCTACTGAAGCCAAAGAAAAATCGTAAACATAAGACAAGAACAAAAGAAGACCAATATAACACAAAAAGAGTAGAAACAAGTGATACACGATAAAATACAAATAAAGCAGTGACGGAGAAGGTGGTATTTAAGATGTGTCTTCATATATGAGGCGAAGGGTTGAGAAAAGCAAAAGAATACATTGAAGGTAAACAAAAGCTCAGAGGCAGGTTAATGTGAGAGACACTGGCCTTAATTGTGAAAGACAGTTTGGTTCAAAACAAGCAAAACTATATCATGGAAGAGTGGCATGATAAAGTGGTAAACCAGTGGGTGTGGAACCGATCCCGAATCACTGTGACCCATGTTTGTCAGAGTGAAACTGTGCTCCACAGGGTTTTTAATGGCTGAGTTTTCAGAAATAGATCACCAGGCCTTTTATTCTAAGATGCCTCTGGGTAGATTGGAACCTCTAAGTTTTTGGTGGGCAGCAGAGTGAACCAACCATTTGCACTCCAGGGACTTCAAAAGAAGGTGGTGGTAGTGGTATGTGTTAGTAGCTGTCAAGTCTATTCCCACTCAGAGGTGGTAAGCTGTTGCCATCAAGTCAATTCCAATTCACAGCAACTCAATAGAGTAGATCTGCCCATTAAGGTTTCCAAAGGGTAGCTGGTGGATTTGAACTGCCAGCCTTTTGATTAGCAGCCAGAGCACTTAACCACTGTGCCACAAGGCTCTCAAAATCACCATGTGGCCCCCAAAACGCAAATCTGTCACCTTTAAGTCAATTTAAAACTAATGGAGACTCTATAGGATAGGGTAGAACTGCCCTATAAGGTGTCCAGGGAGTGGCAGGTGGATTCCAATGGCTAACCTTTTGTTTAGCAGCCAAACTCGTAACCATTGTGCCACCAGGGCTCCTCTATGTGGCTGGGAACAAGTAATTAAATCTCTCTCATCTTCCGTTTCTTCGTTTCTAGAATGATCTGGCTTCTAAAAGCCCATCCATGTCTAGGATTTAGTGATCTCTAATAGAATCTCCTTAAATTTCTTAGGCCAGTGTTTCCCAAACTATGGGACCTACACCACCAATGGAATGAAAGATGATTTTAAACAATATCTATGTAATATTTATGTTAATAATTCCACGTTTTGTTAGTCACCTTTTACTTAAAGCAAGTGATACAGCTTTGCCTTTTTTATAGTATTAGAGATTTCCCTTTAAATTTTTATTTAGGTGAAAAATGTGGACAAAGTTGTTGAAAAAATTAAGTATCTCCACTAATGTGTCATATTTTCAATTTATACAAAGTTTATAGTTCATGCCATAACACAGCTGTGCTTCCCTTGCTATAAAATTTGCTCATTAATACATTAAAAAACATTTAATAGAGTGGCAATTACAGAGTATGTTCCAGGCACTCGTGAAAAGTGGATAAATAAACAAAAACTTTTATCCTTGTAGAGCTGACATTCTTATGAGGTGAGACAGGCAAGAACAATAAACATAACAAATAAATCAAATAGCTGTTAGCAGGTGATCAGTAACAGGAAAAGAACAGAGCAGGATGCGTGAGACTGTCAGGGTAGGGGACACGTAGGAGAGGAAATGGTCATGTAGGCCTGTTGGCAGGGTGACGTGGTTTGCAAAAACTTCAGAGATGTAAAAAGGGAGCCATGTGAGTATCTGGGGGTAGAAGAGTTTCATACTTGACTTACTGCTGACTGAGAGCTACTCCAAGAAACAGTGTGCTAGCTCACCTCTGGGTTCCTGCACCCTGGGCTTACACATGCACATCCTGTTAGGAGAAGAACACATTAGAAAACAGCTTAGATTGTGTGACGCCGTCACTACTCTCAGAAAACACGAACTAGAGGGGAAGGGTAGGAGAGAGAAGGGATACTCTATTTAAAATGCTAGAAAGACTGCCCATGGAGAAACCCAACAAGCCATTGGAAATGTGGCTACAGAACTTAGAGGTGAATTTGGATTTGGAGAAGTAGATTTTGGAGCCATGTTTATAGAATTTAAAACTGTGACTTGGACAAGAGAACAGAGGTTAACAGAACCTTTACAACCTCTTTCTTCTGTAAGGGCTGGTGGAAAGGGTACAGAGCCAAAGAGAATTTGCGTGTACTGAGTTCTATTACGCATCAGGCCTCAAACTAACAAAGCTGTATACATACATTATATCCTCATTGTAAAGGAATGAGTAGTGGGAATGTGATTAGCATTCAGGGACCAGACAAACAAACAGAAAACACGCTGCTGCCTTCAGGTCGATTCTGTTTTGTAGTGACCCTAAGGACAGAGTAGAACTGCCTCCTACTTTCCAAGAAGCACCTGGTAGATTCAAACTGCTGACCTTTTGGTTAGCAGCTGTAGCACTTACCCACTGCATCGTCAGGTTTTCCCACATAGGGACAGCCAGTGTTTATCTTTGTAGAGGTCTTCCAAGAGGTAACTGAGTACAGTGGTTGAACGCATTCTTTAGAGAGAGATTTGGGTTCAAATTCCTACTTTAAAACCTGTTCTTAAGCTGATTTTGGAGACCCAAATCAGCCAAGTGTTAAAACATATATAGAAAGAGATGTATTATCAAGGAAACAGCTCATGCAGCTGTGCAGGCTGGAACATCCCAAGTCCGTGGATCAGGATGGAAGTTTCTCTGGATTTCACACAGCCATAGTGGGTGGCAAACCAAAGTTCAGCAGGTCAGAGAGGAGGATTCCTCTTCTCAGGCTATGAGGATTAACAAATCCCAAGATCTGCAGATAAACTGATAGCTGAAGTCTCAAGAGCAGGAGGTCAGATGAACAGAAAGTAGCCACAGGACCCATAGCAAGCAAAAGGCCAGCACATCTGCTTACACGTGGATACAGACCATACTTCCAAGGTTTAAACTACCCTTAAACTGACTGGCTACTCACAGCAGATGCAATCGTGGGAGTGATCACATCTAAACAATAAGAACCACTGCCTATCCAAGCTGACATACGTTCCTAACCTTCTCAAGGCTTTTAGGCCTTAGCATCTGTGAGCTGGCTTCCTTCTCTGGAGCACAAGGGCAGTAATGCTATCTACGTCACTGGGTTGTCATTAGCCTTCAATGAGACAGTATGTATAAAGGTGCCTGCTATACAATAAGGGCTTGGTAAATGTTGTCTACTGCTATTTAAAGTAAAAGGAAGAGATAATGTGGTAGTTTAAAAATAATAACAAAGAGATTTTATGGCTGTTACTCTTAAGAATAAAGGCAATTTAATAAATTTTCTATGGAATCATCTGCAATGTGAGGAAAAAATCAGCTAATAAGAATTTATTGGATAAACAGATTTTTCTGACATTTGATCTTATTCAGTTGTATATTGTAGAGGTAAGTAACGTATGAATATATGTACTTATTGTACATATGGAAATCCTGGTGGTGTAGTGGTTAAGTGCTACATCTGCTAACCAAAAGGTCAGCAGATCAAATCTGCCAGGCACTCCTTGGAAACTCTCTGGGGCTGTTCTATGCTGACCTATAGGGTTGCTATAAGTTGGAATCAACTTAATGGCAGTGGAGTTTTCAATTGTGTATATATATTGACATGTTTTTTAATTACAGGGATTTGACGTTTCGGCATTGCAGGAACTAGTTAATGGGCCTAAAGAATGGTGGAAAGTTGTGGTTTCTGTGTCTGTTGCTGGTGCCTGAAGCTGTTCGAAAAAGAAGATGGATGTGAAACAGAGGAAGCAAAGACAAACAGGATAAAGAAGAAGCTGATGCTTTCCATCAGGGAGCTGAACATGCACCTGGGCCAGAAATCAGTGAAGCTGATCCAGCAGGAGAACCTGGCTGGAGCCCGGCTGCTGGCCCATGCCAACAAGGTGAACCTGCGGATATGTGACAACGTGTAGGAGTCTCAGCAGGGCTCCATGCCCTGCGTCCTCCTTCCAAGCATAAAGAAACAAGATGATTACCATCTCATTTTCTGCAAAATGTCTCTTAAGGCCCACATTCACCTAGAAATTTGCAGAGGAGAGAATTCTGGGAAACTTGGGTCTATAGTAGCCATGTTGACACAATGCAAATCCATTACAACACTATTTATCCTTAAGTTTGGGGGCAATGTGCTGTCACCAGGCAGGGAGAGCAATGGGAGCTGCATATAGGCAAGCAAGCAAATTTATATGGGAATGTACATTTTCATTCAAGCCTAATAATAAAAAGAAACAAAGAAGATCAACTTAACTGGACTTCAACATGACTTGAAAACTCTTCCAGTCTTAACCCAATAGTACAAGGACAGAGAAGCGGTGGTGGGGTTCTGGGGACCATGGTCTCAGGGGACATCGGGGCCAATTGGCATAACTAGCCTATTGCTAAGAGAGTCTTCTGCACCCCCTATTGGTGAGTGGTGTCTGGGGTCTTAAAAGCTAGCAAGCTGCCAAATGAGGAACACCAAAAGGTCTCAGCTCAGCTGGAACTGATGATCACCAAGGACAACAACAACATGGGGGAAAGAGAATCCGAATGACAGAAATACCCACATGAATGTGACTACATCAGCATATGATCAGAAGAACCAGAAGGTGCCCGGCCACCACCAATGAGACCCGTGATGGGGCTCACAATGTTGAGTCCCAGTGACAACACTAGAAAAAAAGGGGTGCACCCTGAGAACACTACTGAAAGACCGCAACTGATGGTCTGAAGGCCTGGGTGTTCTCTGGCCCGTGGCCCACAGATCTGATGCTGCCCCTGATCATAAATCATCACTGAGGTCAACTCTTCAGACACAAATGGATTGGACTCAGGAACACAGAGTGACCATATCATGTGGGCACCGTATGGTTCTGTGCATCTACTGGATGTCCTCCTACTGCCCTCTTACCAGAGGGGAGTGGAAAGGGTGGAGAGGAGGGGACAGGAGATTGTTAAGAGGATATGACATGTATGGAATGGAAAGGAGGAGTGTGCTGTCACTGGACAAGGAGAGCAGAAGGAGCTGCAGACAGCAATCATACAAATTTAAACTGGATTGTATACTTCACGTCAATCACAATAAAAATTTAAAAAATTTAAGAAAAGATTGGGGGCAGTGGGCTCACAGACTCCCTGGAAGGAGTATATTCTAGGGGCTTGTATACCCTGGCTATTAGAAATCCCTTTTCTAGTCGTGGAAACCCTCATGCCATAGTGGTTAAGTACTACTGCATCTGCTAAGCAAAACGCTAGCAGTCTGAATCCACCTGGTACTCCTTGGAAACTGTGTGGAGCAGTTCTACTCTGTCCTGTAGGGTCACTGCTAGTTGGAATAGGATCAATGGCAGTAGGTTTGGGTTTGGTTTTTCTGGTTATGCATGAGAATAGAAATGATATCAGTGGCTCCATGAAGAAAATACTGCCTTCCTAATTTAGACTTAGCAGTGTCAAAAATTTTAACAACCGAGAGAACTGGCATGTGTTTTTGTTGTCCCCCTAATTTTCTCTACCCTAGAACCAGTGCTCTGAGGAGCTCATCAGTCAGTCCTCTCTAGAAACTAAGGAGTCACGTGCTTGACAGTGTCTTTTTTTTTAATAGAGGTTTTGGCCCTCCAATTTCTTATGCAAACTTACATACTATCTGTTATTTAGTATTTATGTCAATTATGTATAGTCACAATTAATAATATAAATGAATATTTTTTCTCTTTCAAACTAATGCTTCAGATATTTTTAAGCCATATTGCTGTATTGAAGATACTGCTATTTGTTTTTGCTTTAAAATTTCTCAAGCACAGGATGTCCCTTTATTACTACCCTAGTATTTTGTTTTTGCCTTGATGGATCTTTTAAGCTAGTAGGACATCTTTTAATTAGATTGTCTGTTGATCTTATGTCCAATTTCCAACTCCAAAGGAAAGAGGCAGCCCTAGCCCATCTGTTCACTGCCACAGAGGAAAGGCCTTCTATTTCATAGCCAGATAATAACAGCTGAGATATTGGGGACTTTTACACAGCAAGTTTATTGCCATGGGAACTTGGGCTGCTGTCATTTTTGAAAACTGTTTTATCAAAGAAGTTGCTTCATGGCATTTCACTACACATTTATTTTTCCTCAGTCAGATGGCTCTGAAAATTTTATACCTTACCAAAAACACAAATCCACTGCCATCAAGTCAATTCTGACTCATAGCAAATCTATAGGGCAGGGTAGAACTGCTCCATAGAGTTTCCAAAGAGTACCTGGTGGATTCAGACTGAAGACTTTTTGGTTAGCAGACATACCACTTAACCACTGTGCCACTTACATCTTCAAGTGGAATATAATTATACAAATATGCACATACCTGCATAAAAGCAAGAAGAAATCTTTATCTTTTCATCCAATTTTTTATGTGAAATTTTCCTACTTTCTGGCACTATAAAAATTCATTGCTCGTAACTCGATTCTGGCCCATGGCAACCCGATGTGTGTGAGCGTAGAACTGTGCTTCATAGAGTTTTTAAAGGCTGAATTTTCAAAAAAAACAAATCCCCAAGACTTTCTTCAGCGGTGTCTCTGGGTAGACTCAAACATCTAGCCTCTCGGTTAGTAGCTGAGCATATTAACCATTTATGCTTAGGCATTTACCGCAGTATTATCAAGGAATATTGTCTTGGGAGCAAAAGATAGAAGTTGATGGAAATATGAATGACATTGGGACAAAACATTATTGTAGTTTCTTTTATTTTTTAATTCATTCAAAGACTGTCCACTAAGAAAATTATTGTTATAACTTAGACATATAGTCACATAGTAGGCAAGAGTGCTTCAATTCTAGACTCATGATCTAAACAGAAAGATAATTTGTGTGTTATATCTATAAAATTACATTTGTGATTTCTTAGTTTTTATGTAAAATGAACTAATTTTAGTTATTAGTTTTATGTACTTATGCATAGCAAAGTGTGTTCCAAAAGGCAGTACTCAATAAGTACTTGCTGAATGAGAAATTAAAGAACAAGTGAATGCTGTATTGGCCTGTTTGTAGTTCTCTGATTTCTAACATTGGTTAACATATCTGTTCCTAAAACACCTTCTCTAAAAGCTGAGCTGTGGCCTCATTTCTGCCCCAAAGTCCCATACATTACTGATATTGAGATGCAATGCAACCTGACAGTTGTGGCTGGTCTATTATACCAAAAACCAAACCCACTGCCCTCAAGTTGATTCCAATTCATAGAGACCTAATAGGACAGAGTAAAATTGCCTCATAGAATTTCCAAGCAGCACTTGGTAGATTTGCACTTCCAGCCTTTTGGTTAGCAGGCATAACTCCTAACCACTATGACACCAAGGTTTCTACCCATTACCTACTGTTCCAGAAAATCTAGGTCTCTGAGTCACCTTCCATTCACTCTACATATAGCCTGTTTCCATTTTCATCTGAACTGAAAACCAAGCACGTTTAGTTTCATTAACATCCACATCTCGCCACTAGAAGAGTAGTGACCTGATATAAATAATTATCTTTCCTTCATCTCTTTTCCTCTTTGATAAGCTTGATTGTAATCTGATGTGTTTCTTGGCTGTCTGGAACTTAAGAACATTTTTCTCAGTAAATAGTTTGTAATTACATATTGGGATTAAACCTTTATTAAGTCAATGGCACTATCTTTTCCCAGTCTTTTCCTGATACTTGTAATAGGTTTCAAAATATTATTTCCTATTCTGTGCCCTTACTTTACCTCATACATAAACCATATTCTTTGTGCAAGTGTTTTCAGTCTACACAATGCCATCCTGTCTTGGGTAATTATATATGGAGAACTGCCAGTCATTATCTTCTTAAAGTGATGGTAAATTCTTCTCTAGTATTTACAGACAGATGACAATTAAATTGAGGCTCTAATACAGTATGAGCATAATTTAACAAATTTACTTGGTGGCAGCATTTTTATTTAAATTTTGTATAATTACTCACGAGAAAAATTTTCTCCGGAATGATAGATTCATGCCACAAATGAGCTGCTTGAAATTTTTCTTAATGAGGCAGCAAATTAAGGGACAGTTGTGCCAAATAAAGTGTGCCATTTGCATGTGGAATCAGTATTATTTCAGTCTGCTTATTATCTGATTTATTATGTCAACCGTGCAAAAACTGTTTTTGTTTTTGTTTTTTGCTGTCCCAGGTACAGCTAAAGCCCCCAAATGACTATGACTACTCTCTAAAAGTTGAGCTGTGGACAAGCAATGCATAAACACATATGTATTTCAAGACACCGAATTAAAAAAAAAAAGTGGGTCCCTGGCTTCCACAGTTATCAATAACTAACTGAGATAATGCAGTACTAAAAAAGGGAGTGTTAGGCCATGGAGGCATCAGGAGAGGAAGAGCCCCAGGGCAACCACTGGCCATTTACATCTGCTACATTTTTAGGCAAATAACACAGTGCCTTCTGCTTTTGTTTGCCAACAGGTCCCTCCCAGGTAGTTTCATAATGGAGCTAAAAATATTAGCATAGCACATTTAACTGAAAATATCTCCTTAGAGAGAGGGTTAGGGGACAGGGAAGGATGGCAAACGTAAGAAGATGTGTTATTTGCGTAAAAACGGATAAATGTTATCTAAAACAGGAGTCCCAGTGACACAATGGTTACGTGTTCAGCTGTTAACCTGGAGGTCAGTGGTTTGAACCTACTGATTGCTCCCTGGGAGAAAGATATGGCAGTCTGCTTTCATAAACATTACTGCGTTGGAAACTCTGGGGGGCAGCTGTACTGAGTCAGCATCAATTTGACAGTAATAGGTTTGGTTGTGGTGTTATCTAAAAACCAGAATTTCCCCTTCATACAAACTTACGTCTTGGTCTAGTTGGCTTGGTGATCAAATCCTGGTTGCTGAAAGGGAGAAGGATTTGAAACACTTACTGAAG
The DNA here is from genome assembly GCA_028571685.1 of Heterohyrax brucei. Lineage (NCBI taxonomy): Eukaryota > Metazoa > Chordata > Mammalia > Hyracoidea > Procaviidae > Heterohyrax > Heterohyrax brucei. The sequence continues at coordinate 139,293,257 of CM053142.1, read as the reverse complement.
AATGTTAAAGACCACCATCTTCAGTAGTGATTACACCTCAACATAAAGAAAACAAAAATCCTCACAACTGGACCAATAAACAAAATCTTGATAAATGGAGAAAAGATTGGATTTTACTTGGATCCACAATCAATGCCAGGGAAGCAGTAATCAAGAAATCAAACATAGTATTTCATTTCGGCAAATATGCTGTAACAGACCTGAGGACTAAGATGTACTTGACCCAAGCCATGGTATTTTCAATTGCGTCATATGCATGCAAAAGCGGGACAATGAATAAGGAAGACAAGAAGAATTGATGCCGTTGAATTGTGATGTTTGCAGAGAATATTGAATATACCATGGACTACCAAAAGAACAAACAAGTCTGTCTTCAGAGAAGTATGATCAGAATACTCTTTAGAAGGAAGTTTGACAAGACTGCCTCTCACATACTCTGGAGAAGGACATCGTACTTGGTAAAGGAGAGGGTCAGTGAAGGAAAAGAAGACCCTCAGTGAGACAGATTGCCCTAGTAGCTGCAACAGTGGCTTAAGAGTAACAGCTGTAAGGCTGGGACAGGACTGCATAGTGTTTCGTCTGTTGCACATAGGGTCTCTATGAGTTGAAATTGTCTTGATAGTTCTTAACAGCGATAACATGAAGCTCTCACATAACAGCTCTCAATGATTTATCTGACTGGATTTCAGCTAATTCTCAGGAATAAAGTTGACTGTTAGATCTGTTGGTTTTAAGAGGTGTTATTATTCACTTGTATTCATAGAATCCAATTGAATCTTTTATTTATTTATTTTTTTGGAAAAACACGACAAGTGATACACATATTTGGTCGTTGGATCCCACCTTATTTCTGTTGTCAGGTGCTGACGAGTTGCTTCTGACTCATAGTGAGTCCACACATACTGAAACAAACACTGCCAGTGTGTTTGAGCCCACTGCTGCAGCCAGCGTGTCAGTTTATGTGGTCGAAGGTCCTTTCTCCTTTCTGCTGACCCCTACTTCACTAAGTATGATGTCTGGACTCAGAAAATTAGGGGCTTTTTGGTGTCTGTAGCAATACAGCCAAGCACAGAAATAGCCGTAGGGCTGCGGTACGTATCAGGAATCTTCTGACCCTTCTGAGCTCGTAACAAGAAAGAACAAGGATGACCACATGTCCGTATTCAATTCTGGGATGTGCTTTTAAAAAACTCATGTCATTTATCATATAGTAGTCTCTTCTAGAGTAGTCAGTCTTTTTGGTCTACTCCTGTGTGACCAACATCCTTCGATTTCTGTCTTTGGAGATTTGGCCAGAATGCTAGGGTTTTGAAGTCGCTTCTTAATGGATATCCCATGACTGGGAAGGAGTTGCTCATTTCCATCTACTGAAATAGGATAATGTGTGAAAAGACCTATTTAAAGCTTCACTTCAGTAAAGAAAGTTTCCTTTACTCAAAGTGTCCTTTCATGAGAGCTGTTTTTTTTTTTTTTGGCCTCCTTGAAGGTGGAGTGCTCTCCAGTGTTGTTGTTGGAAGACTCTACAAGTGAGATCTGTGGCTTTTATAATTATGAAGGATTTCAGTATAAACCAATGGGTACTTTCCTGGTTAAATATGCCTCACAGAAAACTGTCTCCACTCAGATGACTGATTTAAAGGTCAGTGTAAATGCTAACATTATTAGGCAATACAGTTGAAGAAGGACATTCAGCTGTAATGGAGGAACTGTTGGAGGGAGAAAAAAAAAATTGTTGTTTAGGCTCTGTTCCTCCACTTCTTCCCAGAAAGGGTGTCCTTGTCATTCCTCCTTTTTCCCCCAAAAGCCAAGTGTCATCAAGTCGGATCCAACTCATGGTGACCTCCTTTTTCAGGCTGGAGTTTTATTGCTTCACACTGTGACAGTTTGAAAAGGAATGAATTTGGGTTTTTCACTCATAACACACCTTTGAAATTTTGGGGTTTTAAATTTCCTAAATTGGGGCTCTAGGGAACTTGTAGAGGGATACTACCAGACTCCCTCATTATGTTAATGGTTTCCCTGAGCTGTGGAGCATGGGCTTCCATTATGGCTTGGAGTCTCTCTGGGGACTGAGCAGGTGCTCTGTGGAGTTCATGTGGACAGAGAGTGTGGATGTCTAGAGCTCATCCAGAAGTAGAGCACCAGCTGCTCCATTGAGCTTTGTATACACATGCTGACAGCTCTTACCACTAATAAAAATAAAGTAGTACCTGTACTAAATCAAACATGCAAATAAAATGGACTATATCTACAGAATGGTTGGTAGAGGGTTGGTGAAAGAGAGGACAGATGAGATGAACTACACAGTGGCTGCAGTGATGGACTCAGGCATGATAACAACCAAGGATTTATGCAGGACTGAGCCGTGTTTCATTCTGTTGTACACAGGGATGCTATGATTTGGAATTAACTCAGTAGCACCTAATAACATAGCATTATGGTAATGTACCATTCATTACATACATGATGATGATCCTTGGTTAATGAAAGATAAATGATCTTTCATTCAAACCTATACACTGCTCAAGAGATCTCTAAGACCCCAGCTTAACTTTATATTGTTACTCTTTTGATACCAGTTTTACTACTTTCCCACTTCTGTGTGGAGCAACTCCAAGTGGCATCTATGTATGTATACACACTTACGAGTATATATAAACATACATATATATAATCTTCATACTTTCAGTACAGATTACAGAGCAGCCCTCTTCTGGACATATTCTCGCAATCTCCCAAGCTAAGCTTTACTTCATTCTCTCTGGAATCTTCCTTTCCTTTTGTGTTGTGGATATCCACATGGGACATCTCATGTTTGCTTTTATTCCCCATCATTGTCTAAATCCCTTTCCTCATCTCCTTAACTTCTCCCTAACATACTTTCCGATGTCCCTGGTTGAAGGAGGTGGGTGGTGCAAACAGCTAAGCATTCTATGATTAACAGAAAAATTAGCATTTCTAGTTTACCCAGAGGCACTTGGGAAGAAAGGCCTGGAGAACACCTTCTGAAAAATCAGCCATTGAAAACCCTATGGAGCACAGTTCTATTATGCAAGGAGTTGTCATGAGTTGGAATCAACTGAATGCAACTTGTTGCTGGTTAAGATACTTTCTATCACATGGCTCAGTTTCTTTCCTTCAGCCCATTTATGACGGACTCATATGATGGATCTAATTTCTTACTTACTTGTTTGTTTCTTTTCGCTGGATCTCAGCCCCAAGATGGCTGGGCTTTTCTCCGCCCACTTCCCTCCTGCAAATCTAGAAAATGCCTTGAACATCGGCCAAATGCCGTCGAGTCAGATCGGAGGCACTCAATAAATGTGTATTAAATAAATTCATAAATCAACAGTGATCCCATTGAACCTCTCTCTCCCAAATATACTGCAAATCATCTTTTTCATCTGTGTTGCTACCACCCCTACAGTCAGGTTGATTCCAACTCATGACAACTCTATAGGACAGAGTGGAACTGCCCTATAATATCTCTGAGGAGTGCCTGGTGGATTTGAACTGCCAACTTTTTGGTTAACAACTGTAGCACTTAACCACTGTGCCAGCAGGGTTAGAGCTGACATGACTGACTGAAATGACCTCCTAGCTGTTCTCTTTGCTTTCACTCTCACCTTCCACAAACCGTTATCTACCTTGCAGCCCCAGGCTTTATAGATTGCTAATTGGATCCTGTCATTAAAACCCACTGCCACAGAGTTGGATCTGACTCCTAGCGACCCTATAGGTCAGAGCAGAACTGCCCCATAGTTTCCAAGGAGCACCTGATGGATTTGAACGCTTGGCCTTTTAGTTAGCAGATGTAGCACTTAAAGATACTGTCATCTGCCTAAAACCCGCAGTAGCTGTCATACTGTACCTTGCGAACTTTTCCACCAAGCGTTCTCCTAATGGTAGGGGAGAGAACCTGGACGGACAACTTAGAGTTACTGAACCGAGATCCCTTACCACTGAGCTCATTCTGACTCCTAGCAACCCTGTAGGACAGAATCGAACTGCTGCACAGGCTCCCAGGGACTGCCTAGTAAAATCACACTGCAGACTTTGGGCTACCAGCCTGACCTCTTAGCCACTGCACCACCCTGCTGATTTATCTTACATTTGTATGCAGATTTTGTATTTTCTTTCATTGATAACAGATATTTTAAATTATCACTAAGCAAAATCAATGCCCCTGGAAGTCATTTCTTGTTTGTCCTGTGGTTTTGGGATATGGGCCATACCAGGATATCAAAGTTTGAGAAACAAAAAGGCAGATCAAGGTCAGATAAATTCATATGGTGCATCAGGTGCTTCGAAGTCTGGCGCCTGATTATCTCTCCTTCCTCATTTCTTGGCCAGCTTCTCATACCCACCCTCCAAGTTCACCTCAATGCCATCCTTATCCCCGGGGCTGGGTTAGGAAGTCCTTCTCTGCCTCTTCCGCTAGAACATTCTCGTTTGCTTCCACGCCTGTGGTGTGAGCCTATAAACTTTGAAGGAAGGGAGACGTGCATCAAAGCAGCAGTCGTAGAGTCCGTTCTGACTCAGGATGATCCCCATGTGTGTCAGTGGGACCATGCTCCGCAGGGTTTTTCCAGTGGCTGAGTTTTTATAAGTGAATCTCCAGGCTTTTCTTCCAAGATACCACTGGATGGATTCGAAGCTCCAGCAGTTCAATGAGCAGCTGAGCACCTTTCCTGTTTGCTCTACCCAGGGACTGCGATCCTGACACCAAACAAACAACAACAACAAAAGCAAAAATAAATTGCCATCAAATCAATTACTGTTTATTATCTGCTACATCTCCGGCACCTAGGAAACACCCAAAAAGTGAATCAGTGAATGAATGAATGGATTACCAATTGTTCCGAGTAAATGTTTGTTTAAAGCTTCAAAGTCCCTGATAGCTGGGAATGTTATGTTCTGCTTTTAGTACTTGCTGCACAACTTTCTGTCTCTTCCTCCCTGATAGGCACAGGCAAGAAAATGAATCCCACTGAGGGCTGAATTTATTGAACAAGGACTGAAGGTCACCACCTAGGGTCACAGCACCTATCCTATTTTTACTAAGAGATGTAAATTTCCAAGAACTTCCTTTAAGTTGACAGAATGGTTACCTGCTCAGCTGCTAACCAAAAGGTAAGTGATTAGAACCCACCAGTGTCTCTATGGAAGAAAATCGTTGGTGATTTGCTCTTATAAAGAGTACATTTTAGGACACCCTAAAGGACAATCATATTCTGTCATATAGGGTCAACCATGAGTCAGAATCAACTCTATGGAATAAAACAACAGCAACAACATATTTTCTAATTTGCTTTGATGTAATTTTTGAGAGCCCAGAGATCTGTAGCTTGAGAAAGCAATTTAAGAATCTTTGGTGACATTGATCTTTCCAATCTGGAGGGCTCCTAGGAGTCAGATATAATTTGCAAGGGCTTCAGGGGGTAGTTGAGCCTGTGTTTTAGAAGAGACCCAGCCTGGTTGCTACATTGTTATAAACTCACCTATGATCGTACCCCATCTGTTTCTAGCATTTACCATAAAATGTTGTCACTGGGCCTGTAAAGCCTGATCAGCTGGGCTTCATTTGAATAATCTGTTAAATTAGTTCTGGAGCTTAATGTTCCGAAAACAAAAACAAAAAAGGAAGAAAGAAAGCAATACATGGATAGTAGAGTACAACTTGTGGGGCCCTTTTGACTTCAAAGTCTTTTAAAATTATTGTGACTAAACCCCCAAATCCTGTACATTTTATGGCATTTTTAGTCCTGCATGGCAGATGCCTCAAGAAGAAAGTTCTGCAAATGAAATCAGTTTACAGACGGAAACAGCTTGCTCTTATTGAAACTACTGAACAGGGACCAGGGGGAGAATACCAAGGGAAACGAAGCGACAGGAAGGGATCTGGCGTCAAGGCCATCCCTAGGTGCATGACTACACACAGCAGCTGGCAAAGAATTGAGGTTAAGCAGCTGTGAGTCCCATCCTCTGAGAGTGTAAGGTCCCCAACCAACACTGCTCCAAACACATGATTAAACACCTCTTGGCCAACTGTACAAATATTGAACTATAACCAAAACAGATTCACAGATGGAAATGAAAGTGTAGGCAAATGAAAAATGAATAAGCCTCCCCCTTCCACCACAATATAAAATATAAGTTAAGATCCCTTCTTCATGAACAACTATCATGGGATTCTCCCTGAGCATACCACTATTACCCCACCCACCACACTGGTCAGGTAGTCTTTTTTTATTCATAGGTTATGATTTGGGAAAGCTTTAATACATAGAATTCATTTAGTGTATGTGTTAATTTTTCTACAGTGTTTCCCATCAGTAAAAATGGAGGATTGTATATTAATTAATTAGTAATAATTAAATATTCATTTCTGGTGTTGGCAATAGCTGAAGCAGCCTGTTGGGTGACTGTTACACAGACTGGTTTGCACATATTTCCTCTTGAGATTGCCTAAAGCAACCATTGTGAGGTCACAGCCATTCCTTTGGCACTGCAACCTCTTTCCCAAGCGCAGATGTTTTTTCTTAAAAGTCCACAGGTGGAGACCTGCACGTGAGCTTCATCCTGCTCACAGCCAGAGCAGCTCTGCTTTAATCTGTTACTTTTTTCAATAGGATTAAATAATAATAATAATCAAGTTTCTATAGAGAGGAAAAAAGGTTTTCAAAACAACTTAGTAATATATAGGTACATGGATATAGAGACAAACAGTACACATAACGCACCGAAATTCTATATAATAACTACTTCTTCCAAGGCTTTGTCAATTTAAACTCCTTCTTCACAAACACCCAAATACATCCAGAATGTTTCTTACTTAAAGAAAGAAAAAAGAATGGGTCTCAAATTCTCAATATCTGTTAATTTAAATTACTGCTACTTTTGTCATTCAGTCAGTTCCAACTCATAGCAACCCTATAGGACAAAGTAGAACTGCCCCATAGAATTTCCAAGGAGCACCTGGTGGATTTGAACTGCTGACCTTTTGGTTAGCAGCCGCAGCGCTTACCCACTATGCCACTAGGGCTTCCTACTTTAAATTAGAGGCTGTGATTAATTTACTATATTTATCAGATCCAACTCGATGGCACTTGGCTTGGCTTATATTTATTAATGTTTGCTGTTACTGACTACCATCAAGTCAATGCCAACTCATGGTGACCCAGTATCTCCAGAATTTTCAAGGCTGTAAGCTTTCAGAAGCAGACTGCCAGGTCTGTGTTCTGAAGTACCTCTGAGTGGGTTCGAAATGGCAACTTTTCATCTAGTAGTCAAGTACTTAACAGTTTGAGCCACCCAGAGACTCTTATATTTATTAAATACATACACAGATATACACACATGTATGTATTTATGCATAATTTCAGATGAAGTGGGCTGAAAATCTTTGTATCCATACAAATGTCTGTGACTGATAGTTTGAACCAAAAAACCAAACCTATTGCTGTCAAGTTGATTCCTACTCATAGCAACTCAAAGGACAAAGTAGAACTGCCCCATAAAGTTCCCAAGGAGCACCTAGTGGATTCCAACTGCTTACCTTTTGGTTAACAGCTGTAGCACTTAACTATTATGCCACCAGGATTTCCGATAAAATATAAAGGGGAGGTTAAAACCTTGTGAACATAACATTTAAATTCATAGAAATCAAATGCAAATTTATTCAGTCTTGATGTAGTCTGTTTCAAGAATGACATTATTGACTGACACCCAAGGTGGAAATTGCACTGTCCAAACATTTGGACTGATGGGCAAGGAAACACAGTGGTTTATAGCTCCAGTTAGCTGGTCCATGGGCAGGGAGTTGGCTGTCCATTTCACATCACTTCTCCAAGCACACTCCAAAGCTGATAAAATTGAGTGCTCTAGTTTTCTGTTTTCTAGAGAGAAGATAGCCCTCTGCCTTCTAAGTCACTGTGAAATGAGGTTCTTGCAACCCACAGTTCCTCTTACGGACGTGGTTATACAAGAATCCAAGTCAGACATCTGCAGTAGACTCTCTCACGTCACCTCTCCCTCACACCACTGCCTCCACCCCAACATCCACTACTCTCCCAGGACCCCCCTCCCTACCTCCCCGGAAGCGCCATGCTAGAGACAAAGTGACCAGTGTTATCTTCAAAACTTCTAACAAAGGTTGCTAAGCCTAGCAAAGGTTATGTAACTGTTTATTCATGTAATTTTAATTAGTAATTTACAGATGTGCATATTTGCATAAAATTACCTGCCCTTTTGAAATATGTAAATGATTTCCAGTAAAGGCTTCAGTTTACAAATATCAAATCATTATGAATATTGATTTTATATCCATTCCCTAAGCTTTTCTTTATTCTGAATTTTCTTTTGTCCCCTGTCCTTCTTTGCCTGTGTAAATCATTAGCTGACTCTCCTGCTGTATTTTATATTTCGTAGATAAGCACTTTTTGCAATTGATAACCTTATCTTTCTACATATAAAAATAATAATAATAATGCATTTTAACAAGAAGTTGGTAGTGCCAGAGACATTTTATTGCTGTATTGATTTTGATAAGGCTAGGAATAACCTGGTCAGTGACTACATATAATAAACAGCATTGGCATACATATTTTTTTATTCTTGGTATTGGTACATCAATATTCCTTACAGATATATTTCTGAAAAGTTATATAATATGAAATTCTTTGAAAAGGCAAATCTTCCTGTTTACTAACATGATGGTTTTAAAGTCACTTTCTGTTTACATTTCACGTGGGATCCCATTAGTCAGAATCTGTCCCATGGCAACTAACAACGGTGTATTTATATCTGATTCCAGCCTTGTGTCTTCAGTTCTCAGATGACCAGTCTACAAGGTTGAGACTTGAAAGATGTGAATTTAGAACTAGCTCTTCCAAAACTTTGCTTTTGACTCACAGAATGCCACATTGTTCTTTCCTTATCCATAAACTGAGGAGGGGAAACACAATGGTCTCTAGAATCTCTTTCTGATTAAGCATTTTGCAATTGTATCTATTTCATTTTTAAAAGAATGGCTTTTTAAAAAGATTCTGCTTTAAGACCTTTAAAGATCCTTTGAAATGCAAATAATAGGACCTCTGTTTATCTACAGCTAAATTTTTGTACACCCAAAATGAGTGGCTGAATAAAGCTATCCCTTTGAAAATTGTTAAATCTATGAGGTCAGGATGGCTCCGAAACACAAAGAGCTCTGTGAGAGCATCAGTGTGACTTCTCTCATTTCCTGTCCTTTCAAACATTGAAGCTGTGATGTGAGCTTCTATGCAGTCTCCTGCAGTTTCCTACAAAGAGAAAAACTCTGGTGTGCAGAGTTGGTTAGCTGCCTGTCCTGGGCAGGGTCACATAGCTACAGAAAGTACACTAGAGTCCTGATCTTCCAGATGGTAGTGGAAGGAATCTTATTCTGGGGGTCTTCAGGTGAAGGCAGGGAATGAATCAAGTTAATACCTCGTCCTCCTTGGGTACAGTTGGCCTCTCAGTAGGGGAGCAGATAGCTAGTTAGGGACAGGGTTATCTTCTCCACTGGACAACAAGCTCCTACAAGGAAAGGCCCTGTTCTACTGAATTGAAATGGCAGCCATACACTATTCCCCATCTTCACATCTGACCCCTTTCCACTCTGTCAGCCTCATCTTCTACCTTGTATTGTTGAATGTACTCATTTTATCCTTTTAGGCAGGGAGGAAAGTTCCAATTTTTTTGTAGTGTCTGCTGTATCCAACACAGTGCCAGAATCTCCAATTATTTTCTAATTCTGTGATTTCACAACTACCTACTGATTAGTTAGTTACTTGAGCTGACTTCAGGAAAAAAAAATGAGACGTTTTGGATCTGGTACTTTTTGATAAACTCATACTGACCCTATATACGATAGAAAGAAACACTGCGCAGGTCTGCACCATCCTCGTGACTATTGCTATGTTTGAGCCCATTATTGCAGCCACTGTGTCAATCCATCACATCGAGAGTCTTCCTCTTTCACTGACCCCTGTACCTTAACAAGCACTGTGGCCTTTCTCTAAGAAGTGGTCCTTCTTGATGACATGTCCAAAGTACATGAGACGAAGTCTCACCAACGTCACTCCTAAGGAGCACTGTGCTGCAAAAGCAGACTTGACCGTTCTCCCAGCAGTCCATGGCATAGTCAAAATTCTTTGCCAACATCGGAACTCAACGGCATCAATTCTTCTTCGGTCTTGTTTTATTCATTGCTTCACTTATATTCCTTCCCTAACCTTGCTCTCACCAATGTGGTTTGTTTTTTTTTTTTGAAAACTATGATTCCTCAGGCTTTGGTTCTCCTTGTTAATTCAGTGACTAAAGACTGTGAGCTTTAATTGTGGTCTATCGAAGCAGTGCCTCCACTCTGGCCATCTACTTAGTGATACTTTCACTGGAAGACTTAAGTTGTTGTTGTTAGGCACCATCAAGTCTGTTCTGACTCATAGAAACCCCATGTACAACAGAGCAAAACACTGTCTGGTCCGAGACCATGCCCACAATTGCTCTTATGCTTAAGCCCACTGTTACAGCCACTGGGTCAGTTCATCTCTTTGAGGGTCTTCCTCTTTTCTCAGACCCACTGCTTTACCAAAACTGGTGTCATTCTCTGGGAACTGATCCCTCCTGATAACATGTCCAAAGTATGTGAGATGTAGTCTCGTCATTCTTGCTTTTAAGATTCATTCTGACTGTACTTCTTCCAACAGATTTGTTCATCCTTTTTCACAGTCCATGGTATATTCAATATTCTGCATCAGTTCCGCAATTCAGAAGTGTCAATTTTTCTATCTTCCTTGTTCATTGTCCAACTTTGACACACATACGAGGTGATTGAAAATATCATGGCTTGGATCAAGTGCACTTTCAACTTCAAGGTGGTATCTGCTTTTTAGTACTTTAAAGGGGTCTTTTGGAGCAGATTTGCAGAAAAGAATACATCTTTTGATTTCTTGATTGCTGCTTCCATGGGCGTTGATTGTGGATCCAAGTAAAATGAAATCTTTGACAACTTCAATCTTTTCTCTGTTTATCATAATGTTTCTATTTGGTCCAGTGGCGAGGATTTTTGTTTTCTTTATGCTGAGTTGGAATTCATACTGGAGGCTGTGGTCTTTGATGTTTATGAGTAAGTGTTGCAAATCCTTTCCCTTTCAGAAACCAGACTTGTGTCATCTACATAACACAGGTTGTTAATGAGTCTTCCTCCAGTCCTGATACCCTTTTCTTCTTCATACAGTTCAGCTTCTTAGATTTATTTGCTCAGCATACAGATTAAATAGATATGGTGAAAGGATACAACTCTGTTACACAACTTTCTTTCTCTAAAACATATAGTATCTCCCTGTTCTTTTGGAATGATTGCCTCTTGATCCATGTACAGATTTTTCATGAACACAGTTAAGTGTTCTGGAATTCCCATTCTCCATAGTGTTATCCATAACTTGTTAGGATCCACACAGTCAAATGCTTAGCACAGTCAATAAAATACAATCAATATCTTCATTACTTATTAATACGATAAATAAAATACAGGTAAATATCTTTCTTATTCTCTGCTTTCAGCCAGGATCCATCTGACATAAGCAGTGATATCACTGGTTTTGTTCCACACCCTCTTCTAAATTCAACTTTCAGAACTTCTCTGTCAATATACTGCTGCATCTGCTTTTGAATGATCTTCGAAGTTTTGCTTGTGTGTGACAGTAATGACATTGTTTGATAATTTCTGCATTCAGTTTGAGCCACCTTTCTTAGCGATAGGCATACATATGGATCTCCTCCAGTCTGTTGGCCAGGTAGCTGTCTTTCAAATTTCTTAGCGTAGACGAGTGAGCACCATAAGCACTGCATATGCCCATTGAAACATCTCCGTTGCTACTCTGTCGATTCCCAGTGCCTTTTTTTGGCTAGTGCCTTCAGTACAGTGTGGACTTTAAATATCATTGGTTCCTGGTCATAGGTTACCTCCTGAAGTGGTCAAACATTGACCAGTTCTTTTTGGTATACTGACATCTTCTTTTGATGCTTCCTGTGTCATTTAATATTTTCCCTTCAGTATTGCAACTCGAGGTCTGAATTTTTTCTTCAGTTCTTTCAGCTTAAGAAGTGCTGAACTATGCTCTTCCTTTCAATTTTCCATCTCCAACCCTTTGCACATGTCATCTGTTTTAGTCATCTGGTACTGCTCTAACAGAAAATACCACAAGTGGAAGGCTTCATGAAGAAAAACTTTTATTGTCACAGTCTGGTAAGCCAGAAATCCGCTCATAAGTTACAAGTCCATTCACTAAGAAAAGTTATCACAGTCTGGTAGGCTAAGTCCCAATTCAAGGAGAGCATCTTGGCACAGGAACCTCAAGCCCAAAGGATGTGCTGTGCTCTCAGTGCCGCTTTCTTGGTGGTGTGAGGTTCCTACCTTCCTCTGCTCACTTCTTTCCATTGTATCCCACAAGCTTGTAGCTTGAGTCATGCCTCACTAACACAGTTGCAGCCCATTCTCCATCATCAATAGCACAGAGGCAGGATTCGCAACACATGGGAGGAATGGCACCATATTGGGACTCCTAGCTGAGTCAAATCAACAGATACATTTTGGGAGGGAGACAATTCAATCCATGACATCCCACAGTTTGGCACCCCAAAAATCACATCATTCAAACATACAAAATATATTCATTTGTGGCATAGCAACAGTCTTCATTCATAGCATAGCAACAATCTTCATTCATAGCATAGCAACAATCTTCATTTATAGCATACCAACAATCTTCATTCACAGCATAGCGACAATCTTAAGTCCAAAATCCATAAATTTCTCCTCAACTGTGAGATTCAGAACACATATTATCTTTCAAAAATACGGTGGTAAAACAGGAAGGCACCAATTACACATTTTCGTTACAAATGGAGAAATTTCAAGGAAAGGCATAGCATACACCAAGCAGATTATCAGAACACATTACATTAGTCTTCATGGCTTCAAAAAAAATATTCCAAACTCTGAAACATTTTATAACGCTTTGCTTCAGACTCTACGTGTTGGCCACACTCTCCAGATTCTGAGTGGAGGCACTTGGGCTTCAGCTCTGCCTTTCAGGCAACTGTGCCCCCTTGGCTTTAGGGGCACCCTAAGCCCAACTGAGTGAGCTTTACTTTCTTTTCTTGAGCTGCGCTTTGAAATCTTCTGTTTAGGTCGTTGACTTCATCATTTTTTCCTTTTGCTTTAGCTACTCAATACTCAAGACCAAGTTTCAGAATCTCTTCTGAAAGCTGTTTTAGGGCTTTTCTTTCTCTGTTGTCTTTTTAATGACCTTCCTTTCTTAATGTGTGATGTCCTTCATATCATTCCACAACGCTTTGGGTTTTTGGTCATTAATATTCAATGTGTCAAATCTGTTACTGAGATAATTTATAAATTCAGCTGAGTGTATTTCAGAGTCATAATTTGGCTCTCTTCATTTTGCATATCATGGTCTGATCTGCATTTGGCCCCTGGTCTGGTTCTGACTGATGATATTGAGCTTTTCCATCATCTCCTTCTGTGGATATAGTTGATTTGATTCTTGTGTATTTCATCTGGTAAGCTCCACATGTGTCTTCTCCCTTTATGTTGATGAAAAAGTATCTTATAATGAAGAAGTCTCTGATTTTACAAAATTCAGTCACGTAATCTGGCATCACTGCTATCAACAAGGCCGCGTTTTCCAGCTATTCATCCTTCTTTCTTTCCAACTTCTGCATTCCAAGCACCAGTAATTCTCAGGGCATCCAGATTGTGTTTTCCATCAACTTCAGCCTGCATTTGTTAGTAAAAATCTGCAATTTCTTCACTTTTGACTTTAGTTGTTGGTAGACTAATCTGAATAGTAATCATATTCATTGGCCTTCACAGCACTGCTCTTCAGGATAAATCTTGAAATATTCTTTTGAACAATTAATGCAACACCATTTCTCTTTAAGTTTTCATTCCCAGTAAACATATGATCATCTGACCCAAAATGACCAATATCAGTCTATTTCAGTTCTCTAATGTTTAGGGATATGGATATTTATGCATTCTATTTCATATCTGGTGATTTCCAGCTGGTGATTTCCAGCTTTACTAGATTTATACTTCATACATTCCATGATCTGCTTATGATGGATGTTCTGCTTATTATCATTTTGAGTCATACCACATCAGTAGATGAAGGTCCCAAACTGACTCCATCTAAATCATTAATGTCAACTCTACTTCAAGGAGGCAGCTCTTCAACAGTCATATTTTGAGTGACTTCCAAGTTAAGAGCCTCATCTTCTGGCACTGTATCAGACAATGTTTCACTGCTACTCCAATGTTTCACTAGTAATTCTTTTCGGAAGTAGACTTATGGGTCCTTCGTCCTCCTCTGTCTTAGTCTGGAAGTTCAACTGCAAGCTGTCCACCGTGGGTGACCCCGCTGGCATTTGAATACCTATGGCATAGCTTCCAGCATCACAGCAATGCAGAAGTCCCCACAGCATGACAAACTGATGAGCATGTGGGGGAATTTGAGTAGGTAACCAAAACAGGGTTCTTGACAAGATCACGTAGCCTATATATGCATCTACAGCTGCAGTTAACCAGCTTCCCCCCAGTGCTCATCTTCTTCCTCAAAGGACAGAACTTAACCTTGACATGACATTATATATGTATTTTTGAGCTTATTTTTTTTACTGTACAACCATGTGACCATTACACTGATAAAGGAATAAAAGATGCTTATTGAAATGAGTTGCTCATCACATTAAATTCTATTAATGACCAAACCAGAAATGTAAGGACTCATTTGTTGAGTATTTGGTCACAGCTTCACCAAACGTCCTTTCTTCAAGATATCACCTGCATTGTATTGTATAAAGATATCACCTGCATTGATAAGGATATCTTCTTTCATTTTACTGGTGTCCACAATCAATGCCCTTGGAAGCAGCAGTCAAGAAATCAAAAGACACGTTGCACTGGGTAAATCTGCTGCAAAGGATTTCTTCAAAGTATTCAAAAGTAAGGATGTCACCTTGAAGACTAAAACACACCTGACCCAAGCCATGATATTTTCAGTCACATCATCTGCATGTGAAAGATGGACTATGAACAAAGAAGACAGAAGAAGAATTAATGCCTTTGGATTGTGTGTTGGAGAAGAGTGTTGAATGTATAATAGACCGCCAAAAGAATCAACAGATCTGCTCTGGAAGAAGTACAAACAGAGTGCTCCTTAGAAGCAAAGATGGCAAGACCATATCTTACGTACTTTGGACATGTCAGGAAAGACCAGTCCCTGGAGAAGGACATCATGCTTGGCAGAGTGGAGGGTCAGCGAAAAAGAGGAAGACTCTCAAGGAGATGGATTGACACAGTGGCCGCAACAATGGTCTTAAGCATAAAAACAATTGCAGGCATGGCGCAACACCAGACAGTTGTTCTGTTGTTCATAGGGTTGCTATGAGTTGGAACTGACTCGATGGCAGCTAACAACAACTTCTTTCATTTATTCTTCAGCAATTCTGAATATTAAACTTCACTGGCATTTCTCTTTCTCTATGTTCAGCAAGTTAAGACAGCATTGTCATTGATTTCTGCTTCATGCTAGAGCAAACATATTTATTTCTCCTTTTTCCTCCATAGAAATAAAATCTTTACAAGCTCTGCAAGTGGGTTAGGAGAAGTAACAAGGCAGGGATTGTGTCAGTCGCTGGTACTGCCTAGCTGCAGAGCTCACGAGGGTTGCTTTTCAAGCACTGTCCTCTAGTGGGGAACACAAATATTGGTGTTTTTAGCACAACCATTGCTGCTCAAGTGCTAGCACTTGGGAAGTACCTTTTGCTAACCTACACAGTACTTTACTAGGAGAAGTATTGACCCTGTAAACGATGTGAGTTAAAGTAAAAAATTAGTAGGAAAGTCCTTTCAGCAGACCTACCTTTCCCTTGAGGGTCAGGTCACTAGAACCAGTCAATAGATGACTTACAGGTGATTGTAATAAATAAAGCATGGGTCTTGTAAGCAACTTAGTAAAATACAAAACAATGAGAAGAACAAATTGCCTGTATTTTAAAAAAATCAGTATTAAAAAAAAAAGTCTTTCAAAGGAAGGGCTATGTTTTTTGACAAGTTTGCTGTTCTGAAATATTTTTACTATGTGGGGAAGATACATAAATTTTTTTAATTATTGTTCATGTTCAACTCACTTCTGCTTAACTACCTGATTGAATACTTCAAGGAGTCTCCTACATAAACTGCCCTTGAGGCCAAATGACTATTCACATTTTCCAGATTATCCTTTCTTGATTTTACTTAATACAGTGCTAACTTCAAAATTATGAATGACTAGGATAGACTACGGTCTATCCATTAAGGTTTTGGACATTAGATTCAGACAGACCTGGCTGATTGACCTTTATAAACCTATTTCCTTAACTGTAAAAAAGATACTCATAATAGCGGCTTTCTCAAAAAAATTTAATCATGGCCCAGTGAGTTGATGCTTCAGAAATACTTAACACAGTGCCTGGCTTATCACAAACACCAAATAAATGTTAAGTGTTATTATAAATATCTTTTGCAATTTTTTTAACATGGACTTTAGAGAGCTCGCTGTCCTTCAGCCAGGCCCCAAATGACTATCTCCCAATAAAGCATGTGAGAGACTGTTTACAATTCATTGCAGACTTGACTTTCACCGGTTCCTTTTACTGCACATAAATATGCCTTCATTCACTGTATATGCTCAGCTGGATTCATGCTTCTTAGTCTCCTGTGGAAATTTTGTGTTTGATACCTCCTTGCGGGACAGTACCCTATCAGGTGTCATTTCACACTAAGAAGCCAAATTTTGTGACTACTTGTGTATACTCAAGAGCATGAACACAGCCAAGCTGATCGTTCCTGCTACCAGCTCCTAAAATAGTGATCCAAGCTCTATTCCACAAAGAATGCAAACCACAGACATAAAAAAGGAGATAGTCTTTGGAAGCTAAGTATGAGAGATCATCTATGAAGTATTCATACTGTTCATTGCTTCACCTTGTTGTTGTTAGGTTCCATCAAGTCAGCTCCAACTCACAGCGACCCTGCGTACAAACAGAACCAAACACTGCTGGTCCCTCACCATCCTCGTAATTGTTGACCTGTCTGAGTCCGTTGCCATGGCCACTGTACCTACCTGTCTGGTTGAGGGTCTCCCTCTTTTTCATTGACTCTCTCCTAAGTGTGATGTACTTCTCCAGTGACTGGTCTGTCTTGTGATTATGTATCCAAAGTCAGTGAGACAAAACACGGTTTCTAAGGAGCATTCTGGCTATGTTTTTTCCAAGGCAGATTTGTTTGTTCTTCTAGCAGCCACTGATAGATTCAGTATTCTTCGTCAATGCCACAAATTAAAAGTATCATTTCTTCTGTCTTTCTTATTTATTGTCCAGTTTTTGTGTTCATATGAAAATTTAAGAGTGAAGTAAATTCTGTCTTAGTTCTTGTCATGGATAGAATTGTGCCCCCTCCCCCCAAAATATGTGTAGCCATGTGGCTGGGCCGTGATTCCCAGTATCTTGTGACTGTCCTCCATTTGCTGGTTTTCCTATGCTGTATGTTAAAGGATTAGGGTGGGGCTGTAAATCCCTTCATAGGATCACCTCCCTGCTTCACTGTAAAGGGAGTTTCCCTGGAGTATGGCTTGCCTCACCCTTAATCCTTTCATCCTATGAGAGATAAAAGGACAGAGAAGCTGGCAGAGAATTGGGAACCTGTACCATCAAGAAAGCAGCACCTGAGAAGAGCATGTCCTTCAGACCTGAGGTTCCTGCGCCAAGATGCTCCCTGGACAGAGACTGATACAGTACTGGACTTTCCTCCAGAGCCGACAAGGGAAAAGCCTTCCCCTGGAACAGACATCCTGAATTTGGACTTGTAGCCTACCGGACTGTGTAAGAATAAACTTTCCTTTGTTAAAGCCATCTACTTTGTGGTATTTCTGTTAGAGCAGCCCTAGCTGACTAAAACAGTTCTCTAGAGCTGCTCTAACAGAAATATTACAAGTAGATGGTTTTAGCAAACAGAAATTCTCTCCAAGTCTAGAAGACTGGAAGTCTGAGTTCAGAGTGTCAGCTCCAGGGAAACTTTTCTCGCTCTGTGGACTCCGTGGGAATGTCCTTGTCCCCTGGACCTAGGAATTTCTTAGCATAGGGAGCCCAAGTCCAAAGAACATACTCTACTCCCACACTTCTTTCTTGGTGGCAAGAGGCCCCTTTCTCTCTATGCTTGCTTCTCTTTCTCTTGTAACATATAAGGTGATGCAGGCCACACTTCTGGAAAAGTCTCCTTACATTGGATCAAGTAAAGGTGTTGTATCCTTCCCTAATCCTCATTAATATACCCTAATCCTGCTTCATTAACATAAAGCATAGCTCACTCCTCAAAGGCACTGTAACTACAGACATAGAGGCTAGGATTTACCTCACAAAATGAAGGATAATGAAATCTCAAAATAGAAGACAACTATACGTTACTGGGAATCACGGCCTAGCCAAGGTCACATACATTTGGGCTGGGAGTATGACTTAATCCATAACATTCCACGCCTCACCACACGTCCTTGCCACATGTAAAACACTTTCACTCCATTACAGTATCTTAAATGTATTACGTCAACTCCAAATCCAAAGTTCATATTGAGGCAAATTTCTTCATCCGCAAACCTGTGACATCTAGAATATAAATTACCTACTTCTGAAGTACAGTGATAGAACAGGTGCAAGGTAGACATTTCCATTATGAATGGGAGAAAATAGAAAGAAAGAAGGAATAACAGGTACAAAGAAAGTAAAAAACCCAACAGAACAATTTACATTAGCTCTCAAGTCTTGAAAATAAGCCTATGTACTCTAAGACCACCTTGGCAGTGACCCTGTCCTCCAGACTCTGGGAGTCAGCCAAGCTTTCTGTATTCTGGTTGGAGGCCATCTTGGACCTAGGTTCCAGATCTACCTTCCAGGCCCACTGGGATGGCAACTCCACTCCCTCAGCTTTGGGCAGCCCCATTAGCCTAGTCTGAATGAGTGGAAACCCTAACCCCTCATTGCTTCTTAAATTATGTCTACAGTCCATCCAGTTATAAAATAATTTTAGCAAGACAGCAATGACTGGTGGGAGCTTCAGGATAGCTAGGCCCTGACATAATTCTCACCTTTGATGTTTTCTGAAAGGTGCTCTTCAGTCCTCATTCTTGCTCAGCATTGTGTGAAAGGTGCTGAAGCTGCCACCACCTGATTCCAGTGTTTCATTACTGCCCATCCATGGCCTATTAGGTGACTCATCCTCACTCTTAGCATCATAAACAAGGCTCAGTTCCCTTTTGGGTTGGAGAAGGAGTGATAGCTAAAGTTAGAACACAGTGGACAAAATTCCATGAAAGAATTCAATTACTTTTCTACAGAAGCAAACCTTGCATAAATTCTCCAAGTGCATTGACTTGTGAGCAAGATGGGAGGCATTCTGAATAGGAAACAAAGGGCGGGTGAAAATAAGGCCAACACCTTCAAATATATTTCTTTCTTTTTTTTTTTTATTTAATATCACTGAGTGAAAAGGTATATTCCTGTATAAATTTACATGCCCAGCTATATGCAGCTTCCACTGCTCTCCCTGCCCAGTGACAGCACACTATTCCTCTCTGCTCCATACATGTCTCATCCTCCCAACAGTCTCCTTTCCCCTCCTCTCCACCCCCTCTCCTTCCTCCAGCCAGAGGTCAGCAGGATGATATCCTATAGATGCAGAGAATCATAAAGTGCATCTCATATGTGGTCACTCTGCATTGCCAAGTCCAATCAATTTGTGTCCAAAGAGTGGACCTTCATTATGATTTATGGGCAAGGGCATCATCAGGGACAGGGGCCATGCTCCCAGGGAAACCCTGAAACCGCTGGACCATCAATTAAGGTCTTTAGTGGAGATCTCAGGATAGACCCCTTTTTATTCTTGGGTTGCTGGTGAAACTCAACTTAGTGAGCTCCATCATGGCTGTCACTGGTGATGGCCGGGCACTATCTGGTTCTTCTGGTCCCAAGTCGATGTAGGCACCCACTCATGTGGGTCTCTCTATCTCGTGGGTTGTCTTTACCCCATGTCATTTTGGTCCTCGGTGAGCATCCATTCCTGCTGAGTTGGGACCATTTGCTGTGCCCTCGGATGGCAGCTTGGCAGCTTTTAAGACCCCAGATGCCACTCACCAATATGGGGTGTAGAGAGCCCTCTTAGCAAAATGCTAGTTGTGACATTTGGCCTCAATTTTGCCTAAGAGCATGGTCCCCTGCCCCCTGCCCCAGCTACTCTGTCTGTGCAATATTGGGTTAAGATGGAAGGAGTATTCAAGTTATGCTGAAGTCCACTTAATATTGTTCTTGTTTCTAATGTGTGCTATCACCGATTTCACCCAACCAGATTTCTATCAACTATCTAGTCTAAACCCTCCCCCCCTCGCCCTTCCTCCCTCCCCTCTCTTGCAGCTGTCAAAGAGTCTTTTGTTCTATACGTAAGTCTGTTTTTGAGATCTTATCGTAGGGGTCTCCTACAATATTTGCCCTTTTGTCACTGACTACTTTCACTCAACATAATGTCTTCCAGTTGAAACCAGGTTATGAGATGTTTCCTGGAATCATCATTATTCTTTATCATTGCATAGTGCTCCATTGAGTATATATACCATAGTTTTCCTATCCATCCTTCTGTTGTTGGGCATCTGGGTTGATTCTATCTTTTTGCTATCATGGACTGTGCTGCGATAAACATTCTTGTGCACATGTCTGTTGGTGTGACAGGCCTTGATTCTGTAGGATATATTCAAAGCAATAGAGTTACTGGGTCAAATGGTAAATCTATATCCATTTTTTTAAGGAAGTGCCAGATTGCTTTCCAAAGAGGCTGGACCATTTTGCAACCCCACCAACAGTGTAGGAGTGTTCCACTTTCTCCACAGACTCTCCAGTATTTGTTGTTTTGTGTTTTTTGGATCATGGCCAACCTTGTTGGGGTGAGATGGTATCTCATTGTAGTCTTGATTTGAATTTCTTTAATAATTAAAGATCATGAACATGTCTGCATTTGTTTTTTGGCTGCCTGGATCTCCTCTTCAGAGAAATGTCTGTCCATCTCCTTTGCACATTGCTTAATTGGATGATTTATCTTCTTCTTATTGATATTTTGTAGTATCTTATAGATTATGGAGATCAGGCACTGGTCTGACATAGAGTTGCCAAATATTTTTCCCCATTCTATAGGTGTCCTTTTAATTCTATTAATAAAGTCTTTGGATGAGCGAAAGTGTTTGATTCTTAACAGTTCCCATTTATCTATTTTCTCTTCTGTTGATTGTGGTTTGTTTGACAGATTTTGGAGTCTGTCCACATTGTGTATTAAAACTTCCATTGTTGTTCCTACTTTTTCTTGAATGAAGTTTATCGTTTTAGGTTTGATATTTAGGTCTTTTATCCAATTGGAGCTGGTTTTTGTATAAGGTGTAAGATATGGATCTTGTTTCAGTTTATTGCAGATGGATATCCAATTTTGCCAGCACCATTTGTTGAAGATACTGTTTTTACTCCAGTTTAATGTCTTAGGGCCTTTGTTGAATATCAACTGTTCATAGACAGATGGTGTCATCTCTGGGGTCTCAATTCTGTTCCATTGATCAATCTATCTGTTCTTGTACCACTACCAGGCTGTTTTGGCCACTGTGGCAGTGTAGTATCTTCTAATGTCAGATAATGAGAGGCTTCCCAGTGTGTTCTTCTTCTTTAGTACTATCTTACTTATCCAGGGCTTCTTCCCTTTCCAAACAAAATTGGTGATTTGTTTCTCCATCTCATTAAACAATGATGCTGGAACTTGTATTGCGATTACATTATATAAGTAGATTGCTTTGGGTAAAATAGACATTTTCACAATGTTAAGTGTTCCTATTCATGACCAGGGTAAGTTTTTCCATTTATCTAAGTCTCTCTTAGTTTCTTGTAGTAAGGGTTTGTAGTTCTCTTTGTAAAGGTCTGTTATTTCTCTGGTTGGATTAATTCCTAGGTACTTTATCCTCTTAGGGGCTATAGTAAATGGTATTGATTTGATAATTTCTTCATTAACAGTCTCATTGTTGGTATAAAGGAATCCTGATTTACTTATGTTTGTCTTGTATCCTGAGACTTTGCTGAACTCTTCTATCAGTTTGAATAGTTTACTTATAGATTCTTTGGTATTCTCTGCATATACAGTCATATCATCTGCAAATGGAATTTTGACTTCTCCTTTGCCGATGCAGATGCCCTTTATCGCTTGGTCTTGTCTAATTGCTCTGGCTAGAACTTCTAGTACAATGTTGAATAGGAGAGGTAAGAGTGGGCATCCTTGTCTAGTTCCTGTTCTCAAGGGAAAGTCAGTCTGTCTCCATTCAGGATGACATAGGCAATTGGCTTTGTATAAATGGCCCTTATTGTACTGAGGAATTTTCCGTCTATGCCTATTTTGCTAAAAGTTCTTAGCATGAATGGGTGTTGGACTTTATCAAATATCTTTTTTCCATCGATGGACAAAATCAAGTGATTCTTTTGTGATATTTATGTGGTTAATCACATTACTTGTTTTTCTGATGTTGAACCAGCCTTGCATCCCTGGTATGAATCCAACTTCGTCAGGATGGATTATTTTTTTGATATATTGCTGTATTCTATTTGCAAGAATTTTGTTGAAGATTTTTGCATCTAGATTCACGAGTGATATTGGTCTGTAGTTCTCCTTCTTTGTTGGGTCTTTCCCTGGCTTTGGTATCAGGGTTATGCTGGCTTCACAGAATGAGTTTGGGAGTACTCCATCCCTTTCTATACTGTGAAATAGTCTCAGTAGTATTGGAGATAACTGTTCTCTAAAGGCTTAGTAGAATTCGGCAGTAAAGCCATCTGGGCCTGGGCTTTTTTTGGTTGGCAGTGTTTTGATGACTTTTTCAATCTCTTCTTTTGTGATGGGTTTATTAGTTGTTCTGCTTCACCTTGTGGTAATTTGGGTAGGTGATATGAATCAAGGAATTTGTCCATTTCCTGTAGGTTTTCAAATTTCTTATAATATAGTCTTTCATAGTATTCAGTTGGATCTGTGGTGACAACTCCCCTCTCATTTCTAATTTGGGTTACTTGTTTCCTTTCCTGTTTTTCTTTAGCAAGTTTAG
Source organism: Heterohyrax brucei (assembly GCA_028571685.1). NCBI lineage: Eukaryota > Metazoa > Chordata > Mammalia > Hyracoidea > Procaviidae > Heterohyrax > Heterohyrax brucei. Next base: position 139,270,014 of record CM053142.1, on the reverse strand, counting down.
CCAGTGGTTTGTCAATTTTGTTGATCTTTTCAAAAAACCAGCTTTTGGTCTTTTCAATTGTTTTTCTATTCTCTAATTCATTTAGCTCTGCTCTAATCTTTATGATCTGGTTTCTTTTGGTGCCTAAGGGGTTCCTCTGTTGTTCTGTCTCTACTTGTTCAAGCTGTAAGGTTAGTTCCTTGATTTGGTTTCTTTCTTCCTTCCAGATGTGTGCATTTATGGAGATAAACTGATCTCTGAGTACTGCTTTGGCTATATCCCATAGGTTCTGGTATGAAGTGTTTTCATTCTCATTGGAATCCATGAATTTCTTTATTTCCTCCTTGGTTTCTTCTATAACCCATGTTTTTTTGAGCAAGATGTTGTTCAGTTTCCAAGAACTCCACTTCCTATCTATGTTTTTTCTGCTATTGATTTTGACTTTTATGGCTTTATGATCTGAGAAGATGCTTTGCAGTAATTCTGTGGCATGGATTTTGGTGAGAATTGCATTCTGTCCTAACACATGTTCAATTCTGGAGAATGTTCCATTGGCACTGGAGAAGAAGGTGTAGTTATCTGCTGATGGGTGGAAAGTTCTGTATATATCAGTGAGTTTTAGTTCATTAATTGTGGCAATGAGGTCTTCTGTATCTTTTCTGAGCTTTTATCTAGATGATCTGTCCAGTATTGAGAGTAGAGTGTTGAAGTCTCCTACTAGTACTGTGGATTGATCTAACTCTTTTTTGAGTGTAGTCAGTGTTTCTTCGATGTACTTAGGTGCTCTGATATTAGGTGCATAAATATTTCATATAGTTAAGTCTTGTCTGTGTACTGAACCTTTCAGCAATAGTGTCCATCTTTATCCACAATTGTGGATTTTACATTAAAATTGATTTTGTCTGAGATTAGAATTGCCACCCCTGCTCTTCTTTGTTCATTGTTAGTTTGATATATATCCTTCCATCTTTTAATTTTCAGTTTGTTCCTATCTTTAGGTCTCAAGTGAGTTTCTTATAGACAACATATGGATGGGTCATTTCTTTTGATCAGAGATGTTACTTGGTGTCTCTTTACTGAAGTATTCAGTCCATTCACAATCAATTTAACTATTGATAGGTATGTGTTCACTGCTGCTATTGTGATATGTTTATTTTTGTGTTGATGTTTTCTCTGATGTTCTTATTAGTCTGTTCTGGGACATTCTTTTTTGTGAGTTGATTTTCACCTTTTTCAGAGCTGTTTTTGTAGTTGTTGAGACTCCTGTGTTACATTTCTTGGAATGGTATGATACGTCTTTGTTGTGCTTTAGAGCTGCCCCTGTGATGTCCTGTAATAAACTATATATAAACCCAATTTTATTTACCAGCAGCCTTGTCATCTTCCTCTCCATCTGAAAGGACTATAACGACTGTAGTACATCCCTCTTTTTAATATGATGACACCATAGTTTTCATGATAATCACTGGATTGCTTCTTTCTGTATTAAAGCTGTGGTTGAATTGGGAGCCTTCCCTAACTGAGTAGAGTTTTGAGTAATGTGTTGTCCTAAAATATAAAGTTAGTGATTTTGTTCTTCTAAGCCAAGCCAAGAACTTCTTTCAGTATTTTTTGTAGTTTTTGTTTGATTTTTATAGAGTATCTGGGTTTCTGATTATCGGGAATGTCTTAATTTCATTTTTGTATTTGAAAGATAGTTTTGCAGGATATATAATTCTTGATTGGAAGTTCTTCTCCTTCAAGGCTTTGAATGTGTCATGCTACTGTCTCTGTGCCAGCATGGTTTCTGCTGAGAAATCTGATGAAAGCCTACAGGGTTTCCCTCTGAATGTTGTTAGCTTTGTTTTGAGTCTTGCTGCTTTTAAGAGTTGCTGCTTATGTTTCGTTTTGTTAAGCTTTATTATAATATGTCTTGGAGTCTTCCTTTTTAGATCTATATTGGGTGGAATACGCTATGCATCTGAGATATCTCTATTCTCTTCCTTCATGATTTCTGGGAAGTTTCCTGTCAGCAGTTCAGCAACAATACTCTCTGTGTTCTCAGGTGTCTCACCCTGTTCAGGGACTCCAATTAATTGAAGGTTGTTCCTCTTAATAGAGTCCCACATGCTTCTTAATGCTTCTTCATTTTTCTTGTTTCTTTTTTCTGATTTCTGCTCATAGACGCTGGCGTCAGTAGCTCTGTCTTCCAAGTCAGAAATTCTTTTTTCCATTTGTTCCATTCTGTGTTCTTGGCTTTGCATGGAAGTTTCTATGTCTTTGATTTTCTTCTTGATCTGTTGGATTTCAGAGTACTGGTGTTCCATCAGATTGAACAGCTTGTTTAATTTTTCCTTTTGTTCTGCTGCATTTTGTATAAGGTCTAGAAGGGCTCTGTATATAATAATTTTGTATTCACTTTCTGATCCTTTCATAAAAGTTTCTTGACCTGGAAATCTCCTTGGTTGTTTTGTTTAGGAGCCTTCTGAAGCCATGGGTGATTTCTTGTATGCCACAAATGTCTGTTGCTTTTTGGGTCCCATGTGAGTAAGTAGAGGCTGGGAAAGATACTGTGAGGATGGACTGCAGATGGTTCTCTAGGCTGTCTTAAAATGTAAAGCAAAAGGTATCTGACCACTTCCCAGGTCAGTCAGGTTTTCAGGTGTAGAGGTCCTTCTTCCCAACTGGCAAAGTACGCACCTCTATATCCAACCCCAGATGATACAAACTAGTTCAGAACACAGCAATGCTACTGCCCTGTTGGCCTCTACTGACAGGGCCCAGCTTTAGATGACACTGTGTAAAGTACTACTTTTCTGGTATAAAAGTGCTCTCCTGGGTCCAAGCTAAGAATTAGCGGCCACCGTATCCACGATGGTGCCCTCCACACAGGCGGCAGATAGAGGGGCTAAAGGTGCTGAGAGGTAGTGATTCCTCTGCTTCTGTTGCAGGGCCCTCACCATAGGCGACACTGTAAATTATTGCTTTTCTGTCAGAGAAACGCTGTCCTGTTCACAGGTGCTGGCTCCCAGGCTAAGAATTAGGTCCTGCTAAAATCTCTGTATCCAACATGGCGTCCCACACACTGGCAGTGCAATTCCGTACAAACTCCGCTGTGACAGTGATAAAAAAGCAGGCCCGAAATGGCTAGATGAACAGAGTCCTAAGCTAGGCTCTCAAAATATGGAAATTTTGCCTGCCTATCCCCTCAGCAGTACATCTGAGTCTATCCGCTAGAGACCCGACTCTGCCCGCCGGCCAAGACAGAGAAAAAAGAAAGTCAAAATGGTGCATTTACCTTCAGTCCGTGACAACCAGCGCTAGCCAGGAGTGGGAGTCAGTGAAAGAGAGGAGGTTTTTTGCTCAGTGGTATGAAGTCCAAATTAACAGCCCTGTGCCATGTCCTGGGGCTTATTAGGTGAGCAGTAGGCTCCATTTGATTATCAGTTCGGGTCTTGATTTCCAGAGGGATATAGGAAGATGTGTGCTTAGTCCGCCATATTGACTCTGCCTCCAAATATATTTCTTATAAATCCTTTGCAATTTGAGAAATGTCCTAACTTACTATTGCTCTCAGTCCTGTAGCTCTTGATTCCTTAAGAAGGGAGAAAAATGGAGAACTAAAATTTCTTCTTAATACTGAGCTAATGTCTATTGAAAAAAAAAAAAGATTTCATGTCTGTATTCTTTGTTCATTGGCCAGCTTTCAAACACATACAATGCAACTGAAAATACCAGATCGTACCCTGCTGCAGAAAGACAGAGTAAGTAGATTCAGTCACACAAAGTGATGCTAGGTGAGTCCAAGTAAGACAAAAAACATAAACTACAGTGAGTAAAATGAAAACAAACTTTTCTGCCCTTATGCTTATACTGGAAAATCTGCTGCAAAGCATCTCTTTAAATGACTAAAAAGTAAAGATGTCTCTGTGAAGACTGTAGTGCATCTGACCCAAGTGATAGTATGTTCAGTTGTATCATATGTGTTTGAAAGATAGCCAATGAACAAAGAATACAGAAGAAGAATTGATGCTTGAATTGTGGTGTTGGGGAAGAATGTTGAATGTACCATGGACAGCCAAAAGAACTAACAGATCTGTTCTGGAAGAAGTATAAGCAGAGGGCTCCTTGGAAGCAAAGATGGTAAGACTGCATCTTATATACTTTGGACACGTTGTCAGGAACAATCAGTCCTCTGTAGTGGATTGAATTGTGTGCCCCCCAAATGTGTATCAACTTGAGAAGGCTGTAATTCCCAGTTTTGTGTGATTGTCTACCATTTTGTCACTTGATACAATTTTCCTATGTGTTGCAAATCCTATGTCAATGATGTTAATGAGGCAGGATTAGAGGCAGTTATGTTAATTAGGTAGGCCTCAGTCTATAAGAACAGATTGTATGTTAGATCAGTCTCTCTTGAGATATATAAGAGAGTGATGAACAGAGAGACAGAGGGACATCCTACCACCAAGAATGAAGAACTAGGAGGAGAGCATGTCCTTTGGGCCCAGGACCCCTGCACTGAGGAACTCCTAGACCCACCCAAGATAACATTGTAATAAGAACCTTCCCTTTGAGCTTACAGACAGAAAAATTCCTCCACTTGAGCCGGCACCCTGAATTTGGACTTCTAGCCTTCTGAAATGTGAGAAAATAAACTTGTCTTTGTTATAGCCATCTACTTTGATATTTCTGTTACAGCAGTACTAGATAACTAAAACATATTCTCCTCTATTTTGTTAGGTCATTTCCTCACTGTATTTTCAAACTGTATTTGTATTAGATAGGAATGCATTCAGCTGAAAGTAAGAAGACATTCAACTGATGATGATTTATACAAACAGGGCTCTCTTTTTCACTTGGCGAGAAGTTTGGGTATATATTGTCAAGCTCTTACACAGCTGCTCAACAATATCATGAGGATTCAGGCTCTCTGTGTCTTAATAGTTTTCCATGCTTAATGTGATACTTGTTTCTCCTAGTTACAAGATCATTACTGGTAATCCTGACATCACAAATATGCTCACAGTAGGGAGAAGAAGAGTTGGGTATGAAGACAGGTATGTTTGTTTTTTATTCAAAGAGGAAAACAAAAACTTCCACAAAAAATTGTTTTCGCATACTTCAGACTATGTTTTATTGACCAGAACTGTGTCACATGAGTACCAATATCTGCAAAGGAGGTAGAAACAGTGCATGAATAGTATTTACAGCTTCAATAGTAAAGACACTTACTCAAGAAGGGGATTGGGAATTGTCTCTGACCACAATACTATTTACAAAAAGCAAGACAATGCAGTGCCATTAAACATAAGACTGATTTTTGCATCCACTAATTTTTTTAAATAAATGATTGAGGGCATGACTGTGTACCTTTTACAAAGTATGCAATGCTCTATACACAGCAATTTGGATAACTGAATGAAATAATAATATATAACCTAATGAACCTCTTACACAAACAACTCTTTTGACCATTTTGACTATTTTAATTGCTTATTTCAGTGCAAATAACAACACATTTAAATACAGCCTTAATTATCAAAGTTAGCATATTTAAAAATTTTTTATTCAGCAATTATTTATTAAACAATTATAAGCTAATCATTGTACTAGACCTGAAAGATGCAAGAAAAGGTAAGATTATTACTTTCAAAGAGCAAATAGCCGAGAAGAAAATAATAAGCAAAAAGTTGCATACGGTGCTCTGGTGGGCCACCTAACACTGCCTACAGGAGTCAAAAATGTTTTCATGAAAATTTATGTATTTGTCTTTCCGCTGTGTATGAAGAGGGAAACGAAAAGGAAAAGGATAAAGTGAGACAACGTAGAGGGAATCTTTTTCATGCAAAGCGAACACCATGTGAAAGCCACAAAGTTATAGATGGACCCATTAAGTAAGGCAAACATTTTTGTGTGACCACATAGCATAGTAGAAAGTTAATGGACTTTGAAATCACCCAGGCTTGAGTCCCACTTGCAGTTCTTTCTTGCTGTGAAACCTGGTAAGCTTCTGACCTTCTCAGTTTCTTCATCTATAAGTAGAGACAAAAATACCTCTGTTACAGGGAATTTGAAGGATTAAGGTCATGTGCACATCAGCTGCAGTGCCTGACGCAAAGAAAGTGCCCAATGGCAATATCTGTCGTTGCTGTTGTTATCATCATTGTCATCGAGTTCAAAACTAAAATGTTCAACTGTGGAAGTAGTGGGAAACGAGTAAAGGGAGGTCAGCAAGTCTCAGGTCATGAGGACACATGACCAGGTATGGTAGACTTCACAGAGTGGCCACAATTCCTCATACCCTGTTAGACACACTCTTTTGCAATGCAATGCCATTCTTTCCCTTAAAAGTGGAAATCTGTTTCTGCAGATTCTTGAGTCTGGGTGACCTTGTAACAGTTTTAACCAACAAAATACGGTGGGAAGGACGTTGTCTACCTTGTGAACTGAGGCCTCAAGAAGCATTTCCAGCTTTCATTCTTTACTCTCTTAAAATCCAATTGTTTTATGAGAAAATCTCAGCCACTTTGTTGGAGAAGCCATGTGGAGGAGAACTGAAACACCCCAGCTAAAATCCTCAGTCAATTAATTGCCATCTGGAGCCAGTCATCTCTAGCTGATGTGCCCTTTGACCACAGAATACATGAATAAGCCCAGCCAATACCACAGGGAGTAGAGTCAAGCTGTCCCAACTGATTGCCTCTTCATTTGCTAACCCTAGAACTGTGAGCAAATACATGGTTGCTGTTCTAAGCCACTAAGTTTTTAGGTGATTTGTTGTACAACAGTAAATAAGCCTAAGAAGTTTTATTTTGTCCGGGAGATGATGAGGAGTCACTGAAAGCTTTTAAACTAGATAATGACCTCAGTGGAAGTCTGCTAGTCAGTTTATTGTATTGTGGTAGTGTGTGTGTTGCTGTGATGTGGGAAGTTATGCCACTTCAAATACCTGAGGGGTCACTCGAGTGAATTGGTTTCAGTAGAACATCCAAATTAAGACAAACTGGGAGGATAGGCCTGATAGTCTGCTTCTGAACATCAACCAATGAAAGCCCTGTGGACCACAACAGAGTATTGTCTGATAGCTTTGGAAGATGAGTCCTGTTAGGTTGTAAGACGTGAAAAATATGCTGTGGCTGTAGCCATGGGCTCCAGCATACCAATGAACTTGAAGATGGTGCAGTACTGAGTAGTATTTTGTTCTATTATACACAGGTTGCTGTGAGTCAGAGCTGAAGGCAAAGAACAATAACAGTGGGTGCTATGGATTTTTAGTTCAGAAATTACACCCCACTTCCAGGATAGAGGATACGCTCAATAGGGTGATACCAAAAGAAGATAGACAAGATAGTACGTGTTAGAGCACAAATTTAGGTAAAATTTGACAAGAATCTGAAAGACCACAGAAAAGCAAGCTAGAAGCTGGGTCCTGAGTGTGCAAACTTATAAGGGCCTACACTTGGTTCAATAGTCTATGGTTACATTCTTGAAATTGTTAACGATTTTAAAACAAGAATTCCAGGTATTTATTTTGCTCTGGACCACTCAAATTGTGCGGCCGTTTCCAAGGAAGAACTTTTAGTAATTGAGCTCTAGGTCTTGGGTGCTAGAGGTTAAACAAAACTGACAGTACATTCTTGATTGCAACAGCTTTGGACTGTAGAGCTGCAGGATCCTTGAGCTGCGGAAAGCAAGTGAATGTTTGGGTCTCTGAGTAGCAAACAAGCTTTGATTACTCTTATGGTAACATTAGTGCAGTAAGACACAATAGAAACATCAAGAATGAAAAATGCATTTCCAATCTTCTCTTTCCTAAAAGTTACCTCAGCAGTCTTGAGTAGGTCAAGTTCCCCATCTTTCTCATTCATGAGATAAGGTAATGACCCTACGCCTGTACAGCTCACCAGACTGTGACAATTAAAAGGCCATGTGGATGGAGCACTTTACAATCCACAAACACACACACAAATAGATTCAAATAAATAGAAGCAGTAAACAAAATTCTGTGAAGAACATTAGTGCCCATACAGCATCCTCAACTCAGGTTCTTCTGAGATTGCAGTGACTATATACTGTTCAGAATACTCAGAATCAAAACACCTGGCAATGTTTCTCAGAGACAAAGGGAAGCTTGTAAATAGATAAGCATTTGACCAAGCCAGGTATGTGCACGTGTGTTGTAAACTTTTTACTTATTTACATTGCCTCATAGTAAAAATTTTCTGCATTCATTCATCCATCCACCCGTTCATCAAACATTTATTGAGCAAACTTAATCATGTACCAGCACCATGCTTTAAGTGGTATTGTTATTTTGCTATTGTTGCTGGCAAGTCCATTCTCACTTGTGGTGACTTCCTGTGTACAGAGTAGAGCTGCTTCGTTTGCACTGCCTGGGGACTCCACTGCTAGGTGCTAGGAAAGAGCAGTTGGAAAGGGTTCCTGCCCTCAAAGAATTCTCAGCCAGCTGGAGACTGGAACAAAGAACTAGGATACAACGTGCCTAGTGCTAACCTGTGTACTAAACCGAGTAATAGTGGAACACAGAAGTCCCAGGATGATGCAATCCGTTAACATGTATGACTACAAACAAAAATGTTGTTAATTCAGATCTTCCCAAGGTCCCTATGAAGAAAGGTCTGGCAATACAGTTCTGAAAAATCAGCCATTGAAAAGCTAGGGATCACAGTTCTCTGACACATATGAGATCATCATGAGTTAGAACCAACTCTTCTGCAGCAGTGCGTGCATGTGTGTGCACACACACACATACATGGGGTGGTGTACACACATAAGGAAACTGTTTATAGTCTAAATGGAGGGAAGAATGAGGGCGTCACTTAGAAAATTTCCATAGGATAATAAACCCTTCTGAAGACAGGAAATCAAAGTTTGTGCCCGAGTTCTATCTCTCTGATCCCCAATTTCTTGCTAAACCAGGTGTAGCAGCACCTACCCTGCTTAGCCTAAGAGAACCTCATGGAGGTTCAAACGCTGAGGTTATGTGAAATTGTGACCATGAAGTACAATACAAATATTTTCCATTGAGGATGAACTTGATTTTTTTATCCGAGCCCAAAGTCATTCCAGAATACGTCACGTGAAGAAAGCAGATAGCATTTTGGGTCACTAATGAGCAGTGATTCTTGAGACTGATTTTTTTTTTCCTTTAATTTACATGCAAATTCTGAAGATAACTCAACAAGATAAGTTTTTAGAGTTCAGTGACTTCCTTGTAAGCCGAGACTACTGTGAAAACAACCATCATCTGTTTAAAAACAGTAGTATCCATGTTAGAGTCATGACTAATACAGTGTGTTTTCTATAGGATTTTTAAGTTATCTATGGAGCACAATTCTACCCGGAGATGCATGGGATTGCCGTGATTCCAAATTTCCTTGACAGCAGCTAGTGGTAGTGACATGACGGGGGTGGGGGTTTAGTGTTGTTAGTTTTACAAAGGCATTAGCTGACCTGTAAAAACTCAATGATACATTGTGGGGACTTTACTGGTTATAAGGTACTTTGTATAAACTGTCTAATATGAGGTTAATAACATTGTGAGGCTTTTTTTTTTCCAATTTTGTTCTCAGTTTACAGATGAGGAAATTGAAGATTATCTGTAAAATAATACTTGGCCAGCTGTCAACCTTCTTGAGCCTTAAATTAGCCACAGAGCAGAGTTTCAGTCCCACAGATGCTGAACCTGAAGTCCTCCCATGCTCACACATATATTTAGACTACTAGGAATCTTAATTTCACTGATGAACTTATTAAAGCTATGTCAAGTTTGTCTGGGTGTCTGGAGCTGTCTGAACAGCCGTGTTTTCTCCTCCCTCAGGACTACAGTGATCTGGGTTCATGATGTGTTTTACTTTTTTATTGTACTTTAGATGAATGTTTACAAAGCAAACTAGATTTTCAGTAAACAATCAAGACATACATTGTTTTGTGACATTGGTTGCCAACCCCATAACGTACCGACACTCTTTCCCCTTCTCCACCTTGGGTTCCCTGTCACCAGCTTTCCTGTCCCCTCCTGCATTTTCATCCTTGCCCCTGGGCTGATGTGCCCATTTAGTCTTCCTTTGTTTTAAAGGCCCATCTAATCAATGGCTGAAAGGTGAACCTCAGGAATGACTTCAGCTCTCAGTTACAAGTGTGTGCAGCAAGGGACCACATTCTCAGCTTTCTCTAGTCTCTGTCAGACCAGTAAGTCTGGCTTTTTGATGTTGTTGTTTTTAATGTGAGTTAGAATTTTGTTCTACATTTGCATGACATGTTTTCTTTCAGTTCTTTGTGCCTGTCTTGGAAAGGAGTTAGCTCTATCCTGAGATTTCACCTGGTGGCTTAGTGGCACGTTAAGTGATGCAGCCTTTTGGGGAGCCTATAGGAGCACCTGGATAGCACAATCCATTGAGAACTCAATTAACAAAAAGGTCGGCAGTTCAAACTCATCCAGGGATATCTTGTGAGAAAAGTCTGGTGACATGCTTCAGAAAGGTTCCAGCCTTGAACACCTCATGGAGCAGTTCTACTCTGCATACATGAGATCACCACAAATCAGAATTGACTTAGTGGCAACTAGTTTTGTTTTCCATTTTCTTAAGGCATGGTTAGAAACAGAGTTTTGCCTTGCCTGTTCCTGATCTTCTCTTCCAGGTGTTCTGTACAAAGCACTGGCCTTGCATGCTGAATTGTCAATAAGAAGGACTCCTGGGTGCTGGCTGGAATTCACACTTCACTGGTTGCTAGCCTTGCCCAGAAACTCTCTCCTCTTCCCTTTCATTCTCATTCTGTTTCTCCTTTTGTCACACACTGTAAGTGTCCACAGATGTCAAGTGTAGAAAAAGACTTGTAGTGTTAATGCTTTAGTGCTGGCACAAAGGTACTTCCTGACGAAGATATGGCCCCTCGCAGGGTTGTTCTGCAGGCTGCCCGTCTATATTTATCACTGTCCAGTACTGATTCTTGATTCAAATAGCTTGACAATTTGTGAGCTGGCATGATGCCACCCAGGATATCAGTCAACGGGCCATCTAGCCATATCAAGTGCGGCTGTTAGGGGCAACAATCCTGGCCAGGAATTTCTAAGCTGCTGTCTGTGAAGAGGTTCTTTGCATTTTGGCTGGGGAAAATTTCCAAAAATAAAAATGAGTTACTGTCGCCATTTGTTTGGACTTCGTAGAACAGTTATGAGTCATTGATGGCAGAGAAAACATGGTGGAGAAGACAGCGTGGAATGAAACCTAATGAATCACTCTGACAAGCAGAACCACAATGGTAGAGCCCACTCTTCCGAGAACAGTTGTTGAAAATCTAGGAAAATTAAAAAACAAAAACCTACACCTTTACCAAATTATATCTATTTTTTCTGAAATTGGAAAGCCCACATCAGAATAAGAGCATGAAAGTAGGAGATGTCATAAGTAGTCTCAACACTCTTTCTTAGAACTCAAGTAAAGGAGAATCGAGGTGAAGAAGTTCCTCTAAACACTGATGTCATTTCTTTACGCTGCGTGATGTTTGCTAATTCGGAACTTCTGATGCAGAAGCAGAGTCACCGCTCTTTTAAATCAGAGCTGTGAGCGGCTTGAGGGTTGCAAGGTTACACTCTCTTGGGGATGGTATGTCCTTTTTTCAGGACTTTCAAGTCAGACGAAACTGGACTCAATCCCTGGCTATCCCGCTAGAAAAGCTGTTTTCCTAACAGGAGATAATAGCAATGCAACTTCATAAGATTGTTGAAGGGGATAAGTAAAAAAATTAGAAATAAAGAGCTGCTTGGCAATAAATATGACCAGTATTAATAATGTTAATGACTAGCTATTTGATCCAGCTCAGACTCACATATGTAACTCACATAAGGTAAACATTTTGGGGTTTTCCTAGCCTCATTGTTCTTCTGGCTTTTTTAGATCTGATTTTCTTTTTCCTATCCTCTTAGCTGTGGACTTTTCTTCACAAAAGTGGACTGTTAACTTTGTAGAAATTTGCTAGGCAGCTGTGAAAGTTGTGAAATATAGGAATTCCTGAGGGTACCAATTGTTAACGCACTTGGCCACTGACCGAAAGGTTAATGGTTCCAGTCCATACAGACGTGCCTTGGAAGAAAGGCCTAGAGGGCTGCACACCCATGGGGTAGCTGAGCCACCTCCACAGCAACTGCTTCAGGTTTTGTTAAATACAGCCAACATTAAAAACTAAAACAAAGTTGATAAATGCTCAAAACTCATCACTTCTTAATTATTTCACCACATTTTACTCTTGTCTATGATCCTGAGTTTATTTATGTCTTATTATCTGTAAAAGACCCAGGTAGTGCAGTAGTTGAGAGCTCAGCTGCTAACCAGAAGGTTAGTACTTGTAACCCATCAGCTGCTCTGAGGGAGAGAGATTGGAACTGGTCTAACTATTTGTCATGGATTGTGTTGTGTCCTCCCAAAAATATATGTATCAATTTGACTTGGCTATGAGTCCCAATATGGTGCATTTCCTCCCATGGGTTGTGAATCCTGCCTCTGTGATATTGATGATGGAGAATCAGCAGCAGTCGTGCTGGTGAGACAGGACTCCAGTAACCAGCTGTGGGATAGAAGGGAGACAAGTGAGCAGAGTAAATTGGGAACCTCATACCATCAAGAGAGCAGCACCGAGAGCGAACACACCCTTTGGACCCGAGGTTCTTGTGCTGAGATGCTCTTGTTGAACTTGGACTCAGCCTACAGGACTGTTGGCAATTTCTCATACTGAACAGACTTGTAACTTGTAAATGGATTTGTGGCTTTATGGCTTACCAGACTATGACAAAAGTTTTTCTTCATAAAACCTTCCATAGATGGTATTTTCTGTTACAGTATTAACAGGTAACTAAAACATCATTCTTGGCTATACTTTTTATGAAAGCAGATTGCCAGGGCTTGCTTTCTTGGTGTAGCCAGGTAGGTTCAAAGCATCAACCTTTGGATTAGTAGTTGAATGTTAACTGTTTACACCACCCAGGGCCCAGTTCCACACAGACGCAACAACTGGACTCATTTTACATGACAACATACAAAAATTTATTAAGATCAGCTTTTGATACCATGTAGCACTCTCTTGTTAGGAATGAGTCAGACACACTACGTTTGCTAATATAATTCCTTCATGAATTACAAAATATGTCAAAAATCATTATTTCCATTTTTACTGAAAATCTCATTTCTATAAAACATGGTACTTAGTAAGCATTCAAACTGGTAGCCATTTATCAAACATTTTTATTTTTTACTGGGTCTGTTACATACTTCAAAGTTTTCCTATTCTTGATTTTGGGGAATTATTAAAATACTTAAAATTATCACCATTCGTCTCCAGCAGTATGTTCTTAAATAAAACAAATAAAAATAATATGTGACTGTGCATCAGGGTTGCTTTGTTTTTAAAACGGTTATTAATCAACTCAATGCCTGAAACAGATTGGGGGTAGAAGGGTAACAGTAGAAGGACAATGAGGTTTATGTCTGAGACTAGAGTCCTGTGCTATGGGTCAGTAATCAGTCTACCATCTGCAAAATTAGCATAGCATAGCATATGCCCTCTGTGTCTGCCGTTTGTGCATCCTTGGATTCAACCAAGTGTGGATCAAAAACACAAGTAGTTGCCTCCCTTACCTGTTCCTGTTGCATGTGCATGTGCTCATATGTGTGTGTGTGTGTGTGTGTGTGGATGTATTTGTATATGTATTCACTTATATATACACACACATACATCTCTCTGTGTGTGTATGCGTGCACATACATATGTACACACACATCTATACATGTATGCCAAGTCAGCCAAGTGTCGTCGAGTAGGAGATATATATAGAGCCCTGGTGGTGAAGTGGTTAAAACCTGGGCTGCTAACCAAAAGGTCAGCAGTTTGAATTCACAAGCTACCCCTTGGATATTTTATGGGGCACTTCTACTTCATCTTATAAGGTCACTATGAGGCAGACTCAACTTGATGACAACAGGTTTTTTTTTTTGTATATATATATATATATTAATTTCTGGCAGATACTAGATATATCTTATTGGGTAGATAAAAATAACATGATGTCACTAAATATCTTGTGACTACTATGAGCAAGAATGCTTTTTGCTTATACAAAGATTCATAAAGAATAACTTGTAAGAAAAATAAATCTAAGACAAAGATTGATAAGTAATTTGTAATTGTGTATCTATTCAATTGACTCACTTTACAGACAATTGGACATGTATTTAATTTACTCCTACCCTTTCTGAAATTGAGACTTGTTTCCATTTTCATTTGAATGAGTAAGGGAATGTATCTTTAGTAAACAAGAAAATTTAAATTTTGCTACTCAGTTCCTCATATTAAATTAAAGACACCACCATTGCCAAACCCACTGCCATTGAGTTGATTCCAACTACAGTGGGCCTACAGAGTTCAAAGCATAAATCTTTAAGGAAGCAGACTGCCACATGTTTCTCCCACAAAGCAGATGGTGGGTTCAAACAGCCAGCCTTCTGGTTGTCAGCCAACCACTTTAACCATTGCACCGCTATGGCTCCTTAATTACAGACAACTAGAATGGAAATAGGAACGTTAATGTACATTCATCAACCTATATCTCATTACACTCATTCTCTTCCTTTCCGACGTATGGTCCTACAGATTCTGTTAAATTTAAGCTACTTAGAATGCTTTCTTTCACCTGTAGCCCTCCATCTTACCTCCAATCCAGAGAAAGAGAGAGGAAAGAATTGGGAATAAGAAAGGAAAACAAGTGAGAGGATATTATCTCGCTGTCCTCTTTTCCTCTACTAAACCATTAAGATAATCTTTATTTATGAGTGCTATGAGTACTCATTTTAAAGTGTGTTTCTTAAACATAACCTTTAAAGGATAAAAATAGTGGACTTAAAGTAGACACAATGTCTACAGATTAAAGGATAGGAAAAAAACTGAACTTCAGTGTACAACTCTAGCTTTCAACCACATGCCTCTTTACTCTGTAATACGGTTTCCTCACAACTTCGTGAATCAGACAGCACATATTATTCATGAAAGTTTGTCCAAGATTGATATACAGTTTGTGGAAGACAGTAGGAAGCAGACAATTTGGTACAATCAAAATTCAACCTGCTTCCTACATGGAAATTTCTCATAGCAGATTGAGAGAGCATCTTTAACTGATAATCTCCCACCCACCCAGGGGAGAAGTATTATGGAATGAAAGGAGGGATAACTACTTGTACTTTGCCGACTTTAATTATTCCATCCTGATCTGATTAGAGAATCCTGAGCAAGTCCTTTTATAAGCATGAGGATTGCACAGCAGCTAGTTAGTAATCTCAATGGGGATGTCCAGTTAGATGTAATAGGAAGACTCAAGCCTTCTGTTGTTATCGTTTCTGCTTGTTGAGTTGCCGCCTCAAAGCCCCTTGTTTGCGTTTTTCTTTTTTTCCTTCAAACAAGCCAGTTATTCTAAGCATATCAATGAAATGACAAAAATCTTCCAGTGTTGCAACTTGTCCATCTGTCTCATACCCCCTAATTTTGTTTATCCACTTTCACCTACTTAAAAAATATCAGATGTCCCTTTCCTTTATGAATGGCCCTGGCTCTATTTCAATATGTCCTGCCAATTACCTTCTATTTTAAAATTGAGTCTCTGGCCCACTTAGAAGTAAATTTGGCTTACTGTCTGAGTTACTATTTCTATGCCTGCTATATAAATTTAGTAAACCAGCTCATATGAAGCAGCTCAAAGTTTTAGAAGAAAATCAAAGCAGACAGAGCCCCTTAAAAAGTCATCTAGAACTGCTTCATTTTACTTTTAAATACAAAAATGAAGCCACTTTCTTTCCTTTCCCTTCAGATAGAGTCTGGTAAATATCCTTGGTGTTATGGATTGGTTTTTACCTCCCCAAAACACATGTTGTAAATCCTAACCACTCTGTGCCTGTGGTTATAATCTCATTTGGGAATGGGTTGTGTTTGTCAAGTGAATGAAACAGGGCTAGTGTTGGAAAGAAGCAGAGATAGGAAAAGAGAGACACCAAGCCATATAATGATTGCCGGGGAGCAGAAGCTCAGCAGGGACAAAGATTTCCTTCCAGAGTCGATAGAGAAAGAAACCTTTCCCTAAAGCCACAACTCCAAATTTGGAATTCTAGCCACCTACACTATGAGAAAATACATTTCTGTTTGTTAAAGCCACCCACTTGTGCTGTTTCTGTTATACCAGCACTAGATAACTAAGACACTTGGCTCAAGATTTCCTCTGACTCTTAGAATTGACTGTTTCAAAACTTGAGCCTTCGTACTGTTAAAGGAGCAGAGGTTAAAAAAATCTGTAATCAGGACTCGGGTCGCTTAGTTCCCTATCTCCTGCTTCTAGCTAGTTCTCTCTAGCCCTTACATACATTTTAGAGCCAATTTCTTTTTATGTAAAGAAGTATTACTCAGAACCATCATAACAAATGAAACAAAAACTGAAAACCAAACCCACTGCCATTGAGTCAGGTCTGACACATAGTGACCCTGTAGGTCAGAGTAGAACTGCCGCATAGAGTTTCCAAAGAGTGCCAAGCAGGTTTGAATTGCTGATCTTTTGGTTAACAGTAACAGCACTTAGCCCCCTACACCACCAGGACACAAAGCTACTTTAAAACACCTGTGCTATTTTGTTTTTTGAGTGAAAGGAATAGGTAAGTTTGGGGAGAAAAATTGTGTTCTTTTTTGATGTCTTCTTTTTCATAATCCAAAAAAATACTTCAATTAAAGAAAATTTAATTTATAAGACATTTGGGGGATAGAACAAATTATTAAGATGATCTATGCAGCTAATTAAATTCAATCAATAATCATTTCTAACAAGAGGAAACTGGGAATAGTTTTGTAAGCTTATACAAAGGAATCCTGAACACACTGAAATACAGCAGCCAGTTTATGGATACCTTTGATCCATTTGAGGGCCTTGGGTTGCACAAACAACTTGTACTCAGGTTGGTGAGTTGAATATAGCCAGTGACGCTGCAGAAGAAAGGCCTGGCAATTTACTTACATAAAGATTACAGTCAAGAAAACTCTCTGAAGCTTAGTTCTACTCTGTATCACATGGGTTGCTATAAGGTGGAATTAACTCTAAGGTAGGGGTTTGGTTTTGATTTTTGATGGCAGCACTATTTCCACTGAGCCTCTTTTTATTTTCTCCCTTCTAGCAGGATCATGAATTCTGTTAGGCTCTGTTTTTGTAATTTACTTAATTTTTTTCACGGGGAGAAAAAGTTTTTTCTTCTATTTTTCAGCATTACTAGTTAGATCTGTTTCATGCCACAGAGATGTTTGACAAAGACAGTATTGCCTTTACCCAACAAGCTTTGAGCCACAAGTTTTGCTATGGATGCTTTTCAAATGAGTCACCAACTTCCTGTCTTAACACATGTCATACTTTTGCCAAATTCCTTATACTACGTTCAGTTCATCTTGTTGAATTATGGCCTGACTTCACTTCCCAGAATATATCTTTCTAGAGAAACACTGGCAACTTAGTAAACAAAACAAAACAATTGTGACTAGGCCTTGATTTAAGGGTGTTTTGCATTTGCAAATAAGATTGCTAATGCTTCTAAGACTATGGTGTCTTAAGAACTATTATATTGCATCAAATTCATCCTTGTATATATTCGTCATCCCTTCCCCAATCCCCTTCCTGTTATGTTTTGGCTAGTTTTGTTTAATGTAGTCTAAAATGTTCTTACAGTTTTAAATGAGCAGATTTGGAAATTTGTAGAAGTGTTGAGGCCATATGGAAGATAGAGAAACCTTTGAGGTCAAAGAAATAGTTTACTTATTTAAGGATTAAAAAAGGTCCTTTAGGCAACAATCTATCAAACCAAAGTGTGGTTCTCTTTAAAACCATTTGTGTTAAAGATTTCTTAACCAGTTACTGTATATCAGATAGATGCTAATAAAACTTCTCTTGCCTAATGAACAGCTGTTATTATTGGATAAGCTGGTTGAAATAAGAGAGAATTATGACCAGCTGCAAAATGCATTCACAAGTGGTGAGAGAAACTGACAGCTGGTATTCTGCCTGCTATAAATATTTTTAATTAAAATTTGCCTCTTGGTTTTCAATTTATATAATAGCAGGGATTTTTACTTACTTTAGGTGTAAAGGGATCTCTTTCTCTTCCAGATGAGCTCCTTTAACTCTTCTGTTAACTGTAACTATTCACAATAATGGTGACTTCCTGCTGGCTGAAATGAGCTGCATAGTAAAAAGCTAATTCTTTTCTAGAACCTTGTACACTCAAGAATTTAAAAGTTTTGTTTGTTTTTAATACTTATGTTTCCATTTTTTTTAAAAGTTCTCAATATTCTTATAAAAAGGGAAGGTAGTGAACAAAAATGAAAATCTCATTGCCAACAAGTCAATTCTGGCTCACGATGACCCTGGAGGACACAGTGGAACTTCCCCCAATTGAGTTTCCAAGTCTGTACATTTGTGCAGAAGACAACTGCCACATCTTTCTTCTGAGGAATGGCTGGTAGATTTGAATCACTGACCTCTTTGTTAGCAGCTGACAGTTGAACCGCTATACCAGCACGGCTGCCTGAAGACAGTGAGTAGAAATGTCCACATAGGATCTGCATTAGAAATATAAACCATCCCCAGATTATGAATGAGTTCCATTCCATTCTGTCTCTAAGTAAAATTTGTACATAAGTCAGAACAGCTAGTTACTATTCGTATTTAATGTCAGTCAGATATTTATCTTAGTATATAGCATATAGTGTATCTTTCTGTACATAAAAAAATAAAGAAATACTTGCAGATGCATTAAAACACTGCTAATGTAATAGTACAGTGATAACAATAACACTTTGATGTGCATCACAGAGTAGTACCTGACTATTATTACAAACCATTGTACGTACCTCTAATTGTTAATATGATAGGTTTGAAGGTCTTGTCTTGTAGCTACAAGTTTGTGTGAGCCGTAAATCAGATTTTCATAACCCAGAGATTAAACATACCCACCCCAACTGCAGCACTCCACACAACACCTCCCCCAGTGTTTTGTTTATGAAATTCTGCTCTTTGGCTTATAGGACTTTTCTCCCACTCTTGACAGTACTCTTTGCATCTTGTCATCCATTTACTGTCTAAAATTAATACTCTCTAGAGCTTCATTGCTAGTTTGCTTCTGCTCTACATGCTCTCCTCAGGTATACTCAGCCTCTGTTGCAGTTTTAGCCATGATCTATGTACTAATGATCCCCAAATCTCATTCTCCTCCCCTGCCTTCTCGTCTGAGAACCAAGCTTGTATACATGGATTTCCCTGTGCACTCAAAATTTATTATAGTTTCAGACTTCTGGCCAGCGTGGTGCCATAGACAGAAGCATGTACACTATCCTTTCCCACAAAGACCCCAAAACTAAGTAAAACGGAACTAAACATCAGTCCTAAAACAGGAAGTGCCAAATGAAGAGATAAAGATCTTAGCCAAAAACTGTATGGAATAAGAAGCTGACAGAAAGCAGCAAGAAGAGACACCAGAGAAAGTACCCTATCAGTGAACCCAGCACAGATTCACAATCTTGGACTCCTGTTGGAGATAGGCAGACATGGAACACAGGAAAGCAGATTCACAGAAATCTCAGCAGAAGGCAAAATATCTAATAAGCAGCAAGACATGCTTTCCCATTCCCTGTCTTCTCCCTGTTGCTGTGCCTGCAATGCCTCCTGGCTAGCTGCTGTGGTTCACCCTGATGGACAGTACAGCATTTGTGCTGCTTGGATTTGCCATACCCACACCACAGGTTAGCAGATGAGGAGTATGAAAAAGCACCTTCAGGAGCTCTCAGCAGGACACAGATCACCTGGTAACCAGTGTGATACATGCTTTGCTAACCTCACTCTTATTCCCTCCCCAGTCTTCTGCTTCCTGCAAGGTACAGTCCTTGGCTGGGGAAAGTCCTTTGGCCCAGCTACTTGGATTTGCTCCTACCCCCAATGGCCTTTGTCTGTTGCTGGTGTTGCTACTTTCTGTTTCTTTTGTTTCTTTCTGTGACTCCTGCCACCTCACCCTCTTTTCTCTCAAACACCTGGTTCTGTATGCCATCTTTGCCTCTTCTTGAAAGGCTGTGAAACATTTGCTCAGCTGGGGAACCACTCCCCATGCTGGCCTTGCTCATGACACCAAACTGGTGGAATCCTTGGGTTTTTTGTTTTTTGTTTTCCTTGTTTTCTTCTGTTTTGCTTGTTGTATTTTGTTTTGTCTCTTTCTTTTTCTTTTTTGTGGTTAGGGAATGACTTCTAACTGGGCTGTACTGCAAAGCTTAGGACCCATTTCGCCAGTCTGAGGATTTGCATCAGTGTGATCCCTGGGGTCTTCCTTCTTTCCCTCCTTCCTTGCTTGCTTTGTTCCTTCCTTCCTCTCTCACTCTCTCTCTCTCTCTCTCTCTCTCTGCCTCCATCCGTCCCTCCCATTCTTTGTTTTACCTCATATCTTTCTTCGTTTCCCAGTTCTGATCTTGCTGTACTTACCTTTCATTCCTGTCTCCTGAATACCTGACCCTCTGTGACATCTATGTCCCTTCTGGGAGACCCTTTTCTGATCTTCACAGCAGCACCAGTGGGAGCCCTGGAGGCCTTTCTTTTCTTTATTACTTTTTCTTTTCCACATTTTTATCTAATTATTTTTTCACTTTTTCTTTCTTCTTTTCCTGTTCTTCTTTTAAAAAATATTTTTGTTTTTCTCCATTTATCAGTTTCTTATCTCCGCAGGCAGGCTCCCTTAGCACTCTTTGTCCTATTTGGTTTGTTGGGTGTTTGCTCCAGTTTCTCTCTCCCGTCTCTACTTTTCCCCATATTCATCACAGCTCCACAAATTAGACTCCCCACATCTTTCTGCCTATCTGCACTGTGTGCTGAACATTAAACCACTGAGTGGCACAGGCATGACCTGTGGGTACTTGCCTAGCACTGATTTCTGGCATACCTTGTCAGCCCTAGTATGTGCCACCAACAACCCATCCCAGCCCCTGTCCGTCAGCTGGACCTACCCTACTGCACCACAGTTTGGTGTCTGGTCCAGTCTATAGGACAAAAAAGTGAAAAATGTCATGACCATGGCCAAACAACTAGAAACGCACACCCTGCCTGTTCTGTGATAACCAAATAAAACAAAAAGCAGGATGAAACAAGAAAAAATCTACAGTCAACAGACAAAAAAAGCAGCTACTAAATGGCCTGAAGACAGAAGAAAATATCAAAACATATTTTAAAAGGACAAGATGTTTCTAGTTGGAGTGCAAAATAAAACACCTGATGACTTTCCAGTAGAAAAAAAAAAACACCAGAATTATCTGGCAGGGAATTCAAATTTTAATATTCAGAGTCAAAACAAAAAGTAGAAAAGAATGAGAAAAAAACAGACAAGTTCATCAAAAAGGAAGAAAAATTCATAGAAGAATTCAAGAAAATAATATTGGAAAAATATCAAAATAAATTTGCAACTAGAAATTGTACAAAAACAACAGTTATAAATCCAAAAGATAAACAACAAGTTTTCAGAAATAGATAGTATCATAGGAGGGCTGAGGAACAATGAACCAGTGAAACTGAAGATATACACTTGCATCCAATTCTCTTTGAGGAAAAATCAGAAAAAAGAATAAAGAAAAACAAACCATGAGAATGATGTGGTATACAATCAAAAGCAAAAAATTTACATGTGATCAGAGTTCCAGAATAGGGACAGAAAACAGAAAAAAGAGAGGATCATTGAAGAATTGCTGACAGAATTGAAAAGCTGACTCTTCTAAATACTCCATAAACCCTATATAGGACACACACTAAAGGAAAATCACCAAGGCATATCATAATTGCACTTCCAAAAAACCAAAGACAAAGAAAAAATTCAGAGAACAGCTCAAGGAAAACAAAAAGTCACATACAGAGGAGAAACAGTAAGGCTAAGCTTTGATTATTCAGCAGAAACCATGCTGCCAAGAAGGCAGTAAGACAATATATGAGTAAAAGCTTAAAAGAAAAAATTTGTTGGCCAAGAATAGTAAGTCCTGCAAAACTCTCATTCAAATATGGTGAGATTAGAACACTTCCAGATAAACAAAAATTAAGGGACTATGTAAAAACAAAACCAAACTTGCCAGAGCCGAGTGCCATCGAGTCGGATGCGAATCGGATTATTAAAGGGGGTCTTTCAGTTTCAGAACAAACAACATTAGGCCACAGCCTGAATCTAGGATGCAAGATTGTACCAGCCAGATAGTAGTTTAGGAAATGAAATCTCAAGGACTATCCAAAACCAAAACAAACAAACAAACAAAAAATGATAACAGAGAACTGGAGAGGTTAATCTGTAAATGACAGTAATATCAGAATGATAGAAGAGGCTGTATACAGTATAGATACAGAAGTTTCTGATCATGTGGGAGGCAAACCAACACCAACAAATAATGATTCAAACATAGAAAGATAAGGGTAAGTTTCAGAGTAACCACAAAGAAACTTAGTAAACCTACTCATCAAAATAAAGAAGGAAAACAGCCTTGGTAAAAACAAAGACAAAAGAAATCCACAATATGCTGTTTACAAGGCACACATTTTAGAAACAAAAACACCTGGTACTAGTACAACAACTGATACACTGAGCAGTGAGAAAGAATTGAGAACCCAGATAGAAATCCACCCACCTATGGTCATCTTATCCTTGACAAGGTCCCAAAGTCCACCAAATGGGAAAGGGACAGTTTTTCAGCAGATGGTGCTGGCGAAACTGAATGTCATCCCCTGACATGGAGGAAACTGGAGGGCATTATGCTAAGTTAAATGAGTCAATCACAGAGGGATAGGGATTTTATGAGACCACTACTATGAAAACTCATGAAAATGTTTTGCATACAGAGAGAAACAATCTTTGATAGCTACTAAAGAAGGAACACGTACGGATGGAAAAACACTAAATAAAAAATATACAAGCAGTAACGTTGATGCAGGTAAGACACCCAGTTGGGGAAGTCAACACAACCTGTGCAAGGCAAGGTCACAGAAGCTCAATAGACACATCCAATCTGAATTGCTAGCCTGAGGGCTATTCTAACTATGGCTTCAGGGAACATCTAGCTCCATTGGAATAACATAGTTTATAAAGAAAATTTCTGTATTCTACTTTGATGAGTAGTGTCTGGGGTCTTAAAAGCCTCTGAGCAGCTATCTAGGATACTGCACTAGTCTTACCCCTTCAGGAGCAAGGAAGAAGAAAGAAAACTAAACAAACAAAGGAAAGGTAAGTCCAGAGAACTAAGGGGCCACATCTATGTTGACCTCCAGCATACTGAATCCAAAACAAATACATGGTGCCCTGCCGCCACCACTGACTGCTCTTACAGCGATCACAACAGAGCACTCTGAACAGAGCTGGAGAAAAACATAGAACAGAATTCTAACTCAAAAATGAAAACTTGACTTTCTGTGCTAACAGAGACTGGAGAAACCCTTAGAATAGGGCCTCTGGGCACCTTTTCAGCTCAGTAATGAAGTCACTCTTTACATTTATCCTCCAGCCAGAAACTAGACAGGCCACTGAAACAAAATAAGACTAAACGGGCACACCAGCCCGGGGACAAAGAATAGAAGACAGAAGGTGACAGGAAAGCTGGTAATGGGGAGCTCAAGGTTGAGAAGTGAGAGTGTTGACC
The DNA here is from genome assembly GCA_028571685.1 of Heterohyrax brucei. Lineage (NCBI taxonomy): Eukaryota > Metazoa > Chordata > Mammalia > Hyracoidea > Procaviidae > Heterohyrax > Heterohyrax brucei. The sequence continues at coordinate 139,246,323 of CM053142.1, read as the reverse complement.
TGCTGTGGGGTTGTTAATTAATGTCATGAAGCAATATGTGTACTAGTCGTCTAGTGGAACACTAGTTTGTTCTGTAAATCTTCTTCTGAAGTATGGGGAAGTTCTACTCTGTTCTGTAGGGTCACTAGGAGTTAGAATTGACTCGACTGCACTGGGTTTGGTTTGGGGGGGCTGGTGGTAGTTAAGATCTAACGGTTTGAATTCCAAAATATTTGAATTCTCTTTCTTCCACCTACATCTCCAATAATATGGCACCTTATCTGGTATGACTTGAAATGTTTTTGTCTGTTGTTGTTGTTATTAGGTGTCATAGAGCAAGTTCTGACTCACAGTGGCCCTGTGTACAACAGAACAAAATACTGCCGAGTCCTGTGTCATGCTCACAATCATTGTTATGTTTGGTCCCATTGTTGCAGACACTATGGGTCTTCATCGTTTTCGCTGACCCTCTATCAATCATGAAGTCCTTCTCAAGGGACTGAGACTTCCTGATAGCATGTCCAAAGCAAATGAGATGAAATGTTACCATCCTTGCTTCTAAGGAGCATTCTAGCTATACTTCTTCCAAGACAGACATGTTCATTCTTCTGGCAGCCGTGGTATATTCATACCATGGTATGTTCATTCTTGTGGCAGTCCATGGTATATTCAATATTCTTTGCCAATACTGTAATTCATCAATTCTTAGGTCTTTGTCATTCATTGTCTTTCTTTCACATGCAAATGATGTGATTGAGATGTCCACAGCCTGGGTCAGGTACACTGAATCCTCAAAGTGACATCTTTGCGTTTAAATACTTTAATACATTAAAGAAGTCTTTTACAGTAGGTTTGCCCAATACATCATTGATTTCTTAACTGCTACATCTTTGGGAGTTGATTGTGGATCCAAATAAAAGAGATCTTCAGTTATGCCTCCATTTATCATGATGTTGCTAAGTGGTCTGGATATGAAGATTTTTGTTTTTTGTTTTCTTTGTGCTGAAGTGTAATTCATACTGAAGTCTGTGGTCTTTGATTTTCTTCACTAAGTGGTTTAAGTCTTCTTCATTTTCCACAAGTGAGGTTGTGTCATGTGCATATTGCACGTTATTGATTGGTTTTCCTCCAATCCCTATGATATTAAAAATAGCCTTTTGTCTTAGTCATCTTGTGCTGCTGTAACACAAATACCACAGGCTGATGGCTTCAACAAAGAGAAGTTTATTTTCTCATAGTCCAGTAGGCTAGAAGTCTGAATTCAAGCTCCAGGGGAGGGTATTCTCTCTCTGTCAGCTCTAGTGGAAGTTCCCTGTGTTACAATAGTTTTCGTCTGAGCTGAGTGTATCTCAGTGCAGGAACCTCAGGTCCAAAGGATACACTTTGCTCCTGTCACTGCTTTCTTGATAGTATGATGTTTCCATGTCTCTGTACTTACCTCCATTTTTTGTATTTCAAAAGAGATTGGCTTAAGATACTATCTAATCCTGCAGACCTCATCAGTACAGCTGCTACTAATCCATCTTATTAAATCATGGTGATACAATTTACAATGTATAAGAAATGGTAGACAGTCATACAATACTGGGAATCATGGCCCAGACAATTTGATACACACATTTTGGGGGGGACATAATACAGTCTATCACACCTTTTAACTGATCTCTCTCATACCCCAATATAAGGAAGGTTCAGCATTAGAAAAACAATGTAGTCAACCACACAAAGATAAGAATCACTTGATTTTTATCAGTTGATGCAGAAAAGGTATTGGACAAAGTCTAACACCCATTTATGTTAAATACCCTCAGCAGATTAGGCATAAAGGGAAATTCCTCAACGTAATCAGGTGTATCTATTCAAAGCCAAGGGCCAACATCCTAAATGCAGGGACTCTGGAAGAATTCTCCTTGAGAATGGAAAACAAATAAGGGTGCCTATTGTCACCACTTTTATTCAACATTGTTCTGGAGATTCTAGCAGGAGCAATCAGGCAAGTTAAAGTCATACAGGGCATCCAGATTGGTAAGGAAGAAATAAAAGTATCATTATTTGCAGATGATATGATCTTCTATGTGAAAACCTTAAAGAATCCACCAAGAAAAAAAAAAAAAAAGCCACTATTAGAACTAATAGAAGAGTTCAGCAAAGTATCAGGATATAAGATAAGCATACATAAATCAATTGGATTTCTTTATACCAGCAAAGAGGCCATCAAAGAGGCAATCATCAAATCAACACTATGTACAACAGACCCCAAGAAGATAAAATACTTAGGAATAAATGTAACCAGAGCTGTAAAAGATCTATACAAAGAAGATTATAAGACTCTACTGCAAGAAAGCAAAAGAGGCTTACATAAGTGGGAAACCTACCTTGACCATGAATAGGAAGAATTAATATCATGGAAATGCCTATTCTATCCATAGTGATTTATAGATAAAATGCAATCTCAATACAAATTCCAATGGCATTTTCTAGTGAGACAAAGAAACAAATCACCAGCTTCATACAGAAAGGAAAGAAGCCCTGGGTAAGGAAAGCATTACTGAAGAAGAACAAAGTGGGATGCCTCACACTACCTGACTTTAGAACCTATAACACTGCCACAATAGTCAAAACAGCCTGGTAGTGGTACAAAAGCAGATATATAGACCAATGGATCAGAACAGAGAATACAGATATAACATCATCCACCTATGCGTGTCTGATACTTGACAAAGGCCCAAAGTCTTTTAACTGGGGAAGAAACAATCTTTTCCACAAATGGTGTTGGCAAAACTGGATATCCATCTGCAAAACATGAAACAACACCCATATCTCAAACCAAGCACAAAAATTAATTCAAAATGGATTAAAGACATAAATATAAAATCCAGAATAATAAAGATCATGGAAGAAAAAATAGGGACAATGCTGTGAGCCCTTATATACAGCATAAACAGACTATAAAATATGAGGTCTGACAAATCTGCAAACTTAATTGTTCTAAGTGTTACGTATCTCATTGCTGACTACCATGACAGTCACCTTCAAAGTATTCCTCTTGGGAAACTATGCACCTATTCCAGTGCCTAATCCACACTTCAAAGCAATTTTGGAACTCTTTCTGGGATGACCATTGTGCATGGTGGCAAGGCAGCAAGTTTGTGAACTTAATTGTGTAGTTGTCTATGAGGGAGTTTTTAACCAATAAACAAATAGCTGTATTGGACACCCTCCCTACTCACCTGATCTGGCCCCCAATGACTTATTTCTGTACCTGAAAATAAAGAAAACATTGAAAGGAAGACATTTTCATGACATTGAGGACATCAAGGTTAACACAATGGCAGCTCTCATGTCCATTCCAGTAAAAGGGTTCCAAAATTGCTTTCAAGGCTAGCATCAGTGCATAGCTTCCCAAGGGAAGTACTTTGAAGGTGACCCTAGTGATATTCAGCTATGAGATATGCAATACTTTTTCTAGGATGAGTTCACGAAATTAACTGGCAGCCCTCATATTACTAACAGTGCACTAGCATCAGAAGGAAAAATAAGTAGATGGGAACTCCTAAAAATCAAACACTTATGCTCATCCAAAGACTTCACCAAAAGAGTGAAAAGACAACCTACAGACTAGGAAAAAATTTGAGGCAACTGTGAATCTGATCAACATCTAATCTCACTGATCTCTACAAGGGGCTGAAAAACCTCAACAAGAAAAAGACAAATAGCCCAACTAAAAAATGGGCAAAGGATATGAAGAGGCATTTCACCAAAAAGACATCCAGGAAGCTAAAAGATACAAGGTCTGACAATTAATTTCATGAACTTGCCACCATGCACTTACATTGACAGCACTGTACAGACAACTCAGTAAGGTTTCATAACTTTGGTATATCAGTGTATCACAGCTGTGTTTGTGTCGATGTGTGGCAGTGTCTTGCTGAGTGACATTCATTATTGTTGCTGTGTGTTTTTGTGTGCCATCACTAGAAAGTCAGAGGTTGAATTAGAGCAAGAACAAACAATAAATCTCTCGTTAAACTTGGCAAGAGTGGATGTGAAATCAGGGACATGTTAGTCCAAGTTTATGGGGATAATGCATGAAGAAAACAGCAGTGTACAAATGGGTTAAATGTGTTTCAGAGGGGAGAAAGAGGCACCAATTAAGAGAGGTCAGGGTGGTCAATAATGAAGAGAATTGATGAAAACATTGCAAAAATTCATTGAATTGTGCATCAAAATCCATTGGCTGACTGTGAGGATCACAGCAAACCAAGTTAACATCTATAGAGAAACAGGAAAATCTGAACTGAAAATCTTGGCAGGAAAAGGTATGTGCAAAAATGAGCCCAAAGGAGGTCACCAATGAACCAAAGCAAAAAAGAGTAGAAGTTTGCCAAATCGTTTTGGAGAGGCAAGATAATGGTTTGTGCCATGTTATCACTGGTGAAAAAACACAGAAATACCAATATGACCCTGAAACAAAGCGTCCAAGTGCATGATGGAAATCAGTGAATTGTCCATGACTAAAGAAGTTCCATCAATCCAAATTAGGAGTTAAAATGATGTTGCTGACCTTTTCTGATAGCAGAGGGGTTGTTCACTATGAATTTGCACCAACAGGACAGACAGTTAACCAAGTTTACTATTTGGAAATGCTGAAAAGCTATGTGTAAATGTTAGATGGAAACAATCTGAATTTTTCACTGACAGTTCAAGGCTCATGCATCACGACAGGATAGTGCACCAGCTCACAGGGCGTTGTCTGTGAGGGATAACGCAGTCAACAAATGCAGGGATAATGCAGTAAACAAATAACTGTATCAAAACACCTTCCCTACTCACCTGATCTGGCCTCCATGACTTTTTCTTTACTGAAAGATAAAGGAAATATTGAAAGGAAAACATTTTGATGACCTTCAGGATATCAAGTATAATATGATGACAGCTCTGATGGCTATTTCCGAAAAAGAGTCCTAAAATTGCTTTGAAGGGCAGACTAGGCACTGGCATCAGCACATAGCTTCCTGAGGGGACTACATCAAAGGTGACTGTAGTGATATTCAGCAATGAGTTGTGAGTTCACAAACTTGTCAGACCTCATACACGAGGAAATATTCCTGATGATTAGCCATTAGAGAACCCAAATTAAAACTACAAAGAGATACCATCTCACCCCAACAAGGTTGACATTAATCCAAAATAACAGAACAACAAATGTTGAGAAGTTGTGGAGAGACTGGAACTCTTTTTTTTGTTTTTTAAACCTATATATATACACACACACATATTTTTTAATTGTGATTGAATGAAAGTGTACAATCCAGTTTAAATTTGCATGCCTGCCTGTCTGCAGCTCCTTCTGCTCTCCTGGGCTAGTGACAGTACACTCCTCCTTTCTGTTCCATGTGTGTCATATACCCTTAACAATCTCCTGTCCTCTCCACTCTCTCCACTCCTCTCTAGTAAGAGACCAGCAGGATGATATCCTGTAGATGCACAGAACCATAAAGTGCACACACTATGTGGTCACTCTGTATCTCCAAGTCCAATCCATTCCTGACCTTGATTTATGATTTATGATTGGGGGCAGCATCAGGTCTAGCAGCCATGATCCCAGGGGAACCCTTATGCCTTTGGACCATCAGTTACAGTCTTTCAGTGGAGTTCTCAGGGTGCACCCCTTTTATTGAGACTGGAATTCTGCTACACTGCTGATGTGAATGTAAAATCATATCATCAATTTGGAAACCTATTTGGCACTTTCTTAAAAAGCTAGAAATAGAAATACCATGTGATCCAGCAATCCCACTGCTTGGAATATATCCTAGAGAAATAAGGGCTGTCACATAAATGGATACAGGCACACCAATGTTTATTGCAGCCCTGTCCATGACAACAAAAAGACAGAATCAACCTAGATGCCCATCAACAGATGAAAGGATAAACAAACTATAGTATATTCATACAATGGAATATACGTAATGATAAAAAACTGTGATGATCTTGGGAAACATAACCTGGGATCATCTGGAAGACATTGTGCTAAGTGACATTAGTCAATTGCCAAAGGACACATGTTGAATGAGATCACCATTATGAGGACCGAAGAAAAGGTTTAAGCACAGAAGAAAATAATCTTTCATGGTTAGAAGACAGAGGGGAGAGAGTGAAAGATACTCGTAGATTATACTGAAGACAGGCATTGGGTTGAGTGAAGGAAGCGACAGTACACAGCAGAAAGGAGATTAACCCTGCTAGACTATACCCAAAGCTCACAAGTTTCATAAATACAGCCCAATATTTCAAAGATCAGGGTAGCAGGGGAGGAGCCTGGGGACTATGGTTCCAGGGGACATCTAGGTCAGTTGTCATAACCTTTTATTTTTTAAGATGTTATGTATCCCATTTTGGTGAGTGGTGTTTGTGGTCATAAAATCTAGCAAGCTGCCATCTAAGTAGTATCAACTGGCCCCAGTCCACTTGGAGCAGAGGAGAATTTAGGACATCATATACATGAAGAAAATACGAGTCCAGAAGACAGGCCATATGATTGTAAGAGCACATGAGCAGACCAGAAGAACTAAGAAGAGCAGGCCACTACCAAAGACTACCCTGACAGGGAATACAACATAGAGTCCTTGATGTAGTGGGAGAAAAACAGAAGCATAGATCTAGAACTCTATTAAAAGACTAGACCTGATGTTCCAACATTCTGATGGGCCCACAGAGGACATGGTCTCCAGACTCTCTGCCAGCACAGAGCTGAAATCAGTACTGAAGTCAACTCTCTAGATAAAGATTAGGTTGACCTACAAAACACAGAGTGATGCTGGTGAAGTGTATGCTTCCTGGCTTAAATATACACACGAGGCTATCGGAGAAACTCCTGTCCAGAGATGAGATGGGAGGGCAGGCAGGCAGGGCAGTGAGGGGGGACAGGAGTTAGTTGAATGAATATGAGACATACAGGATAGAAGAGCAGCTAGAGATGTGTAGCAGTGCATATGCAGGATTTTGTATGGCAAATTGACTTGGATTGTAAACTTTTACTTAAAGCACAAGAAAATATTTTTTTAAAAAGTTTACATGGGAAACAGCAGGGCAGTGAGTTTCTGTTATGAGGGGAGGAATAATTTATAAAAAGAAGATGAGAACGGTTGCACAACATGAAGAATGTAGTCAGTGTCAGTGAATTATATATGTAGAAATTGTTGAATTGGTGTATCTTCTGCTGTGTATATTCGCAACCATAACAACAACAAAAATAAATTAAAAATTTTAAAACAGAGTCTTATGCCTTAGTCTGGACACAAGGCTATACTTGGCAAATAACTTTCATACTTAAGGAGCTGAAAACAAAATGTTATTGTAGCTGTTTCCATATCTGCATCCCTCTCTGAAGAGAAGGAGGAGATGTATGGAAGGTGATCTGGGTTAAATTGAAAATTAGCAGTGGAATAAATGTGGTTTCCTAGTAAGTGAAATTACTGAAAATGTCTAGGAACACATATAATTTATTGATACCAGCAGATTCAACACAAAGCCTAGAGCTGTGGATAGCTCAGATGAATTTACGTATGGAGAGATTTCAGTTTACATTTTTCTTTTAAGTGAGAAAGCAGAAGTGGACATGAAAGAGGAGACGTTTCAACGATTTGGGTCTTCCTTGGTCCTACTCCGCTGCCTCTTGTTTGCCACCAAGGCTGGCAGCCTTCAGTGCACACTGAGGGTGTGACTGGCTGCTAAGCACTGATGGGCTTTTCCTGTTTATTCAACATAAACCCGACTGAGGCATTTCTTTTTATGTGGTGGCAGGATTGCCTTGAAAGCACCAGTGGCACAGGTGAATCAAGACATGGCCTGGCTGAGTGGAAATTATGATAGGAATGGGTCTCTGCGTTTGGGCACAAGACTCTCAGGCTCTGCCAGATTCCCTTTCTCCAGTCCCCCTCTCTCACACATCAGATGGTGAAGCTACAAGCCCCTCCTGACTCACCCCACTCCCTGTCCCCGTGTTCACTTCTGTGATAACATTTACCACTTGGAGAACATCATGGGTATTTGGAGTTCTGTGTTTATGGTTTCTGTACCCTTTAAGGCAATGAATTACGTCTTACAAAATGTGTAGGTGACTTGCATGTTGTGGACCCTCAGTGCTTGCAGAAAAACATCTGTTGACTGGATACTATATAAAAACCAAGCCCACTGCTGTTGAGTCAACTCCGATTTATAGTGATCCTATAGTACAGAGTAGGACTGCCCCATAGGGGTTTCCAAGGAGCAGCTGGAGGATTCAAACTGCTCACTTTGTGATTAGCAGTCTGAACTCCTAACCACTGTGCCATCAGGGTTCCAGATGATATATACCTAAAAACAAATCTATTTCCATTGAGTCAGCCTACTCAGAGTGACCCTATGGGGCAGAGTAGAACTGTCCCATAGAGTTTTCAACAAGTGCTTGCTGAATTGAAGCTGCTGACTTTTTCAGTTAGCAGATGTACCACTTAATCACTATGCCACCAGAGTTTCCAGATGCTGTGTACCAAAACCAAACCAAAACCCACTGCTGTTGAGTCAATTCCAACTCATAGGAACCCTACAGAACAGAGTAGAACTTCCCTATAGGGTTTCCAACAAGTGCCTGGCAGATTAGAACTGCCAACCTTTTGGTTAACAGTACTTAACCACTACACCGTGAGGGTTTCCTATATGGATACTATAAAAAAGCAAGTATAGGACTTGCATATGGAGAAGGCTTTCTAATCCAATTCAGTGATCCCAGAGGGTAGGCACACACATACACATACACATTTTTTCCAGTGAGCGTAGTTTTGAAATTGCTTTTTTAAATATTGACATAGCCTCTGGTACATTCTTCTCTAAATTGATATAATAGTCTGTATTATTTTGAAAATACTCTAAATTCTGGGACAACTTATTTATTTAAAGGTGATGTGAATTTTAGAATTAGCTAAGAACCATATAGACTTAATTTTAGTCAAAACCACCACCACATGGAATCTCTCAAATCTTACACAATTCTACTTAGAAATGCACATATTTCTCTCTAGTTTTGGAGATGAAATTTTTTTTCAAGAACACCCACACTAGCACAGGACTGCTTACTTCTGATCTTTATGTGAAAAATTGTGACCTTCTTTATGTGAACTTTTGCCTATTTGAAGCCGCTATTATTTTGAATTGTTTTGTTATTTGCAACCAAACCAAACTAATGTTGTCAATAACAGATACAGTACCTTAGAATACATCAAATGTTCATAACACGATAGACATCAATTTTCATGGAACCTGATGTTAAGAAAATCATACCGGAATTTTGTTTATTCTTCCTGTTCTGTAGTGCTAACAGAATCTAAAATTATTATTTTATTCTCTCCTTTTGTGAGCATGCGTACTACAATCAGGGATGCTATTGAGCTCACTTCACTTATCAATTTACATTTTCATTGAGAATTCTGTTTTGTATCCACAGACAGTGCACACCAGTCAGTTATAGCCTAAATATTCCAAGGGATCGCTGTTAGTGACAGAATCATTTCTTAGAAGACAGAAGTATTAATGTGTTGTTAGTAAACTACCTAGATTCTATCCGTAGGGTCAGCAGAGACACAAAATGAACTTTTTGAGACTTGGGAAGATCTGTTTACTACTCCACATTCTGCTCATCCTTGCTTGAGAATATGAGATTTTAATGAATAACTCAAAGGTTTAAAGTTAATCCCCGTAACACTCCTATCTCACTTGAAGAAAACAATCAAAATGAATGAATAAATAATAAAGAGAACCCAGTCTATTTGAAGCCTTGTCATAACACTAATAATACTGTAGCCAAAAACAAGTTCCAGGAGCTCAGAAATGAGGCCCACAGACACATGGGGAGCTTTATGTTCTAAATATAATTCTTACATTTGGCCCCTCAGAAATGCAACATAATGAAGAGATGCTTGTGGGAATCCCTTTTCCCTCCTTCCATAGCATTCCCTCAGCTGTTTATTTATCAAAAATTTACTGAGCACCTACTATGTGATAGGCACTATGCCTGACACTGGGCAAAAATGTTCCTTGTCTCCAAGAAGTTTATAGTCTAGTCAGCTTACTTTTTATTTAATAAAATCTATTATTTATGACCTCTTACCCATAAAAAATGATGTTACCTAAATATCATAAAACCTATAGCCATCAAGTTTATTCTGATTCATAGCAACTCTATAGTACAGAGTAGAACTGCCTCATGGGGTTTCCAGGGAGCAGCTGGGGGTTTCATACTACTATTGATTAGCAGCCCTAGCTATTAACCACTGCACCTACCAAAAGAAAAAAAAAATCCCAAACCCACAGCTGTGAGGTCTATTCTGACTCATAGTGACCCTACAGGATAGAGTAGAACTTCCCACGTAGGGTTTCCAAGGAGTACCTGGAGAATTGGAACTGCCAACCTTTTGGTTAGCAGCCACAGCATTTAACCACTACACTACCAGGGTCCCTGAGCCCTGCACTCACAGGTCTCCCTAAATTCAGAGTACCAAAAATGTCATATAAGCAAAACTTTCTAAAGTAAAGCTTTTACCATGACATTACAATCAGCCAGCCATAGATGACATTTATTGGAAACTGAACTGTGCGCAATATATACAGTCTTAGTAGGTATTTGCTGTTATTCTTGTTTACAAATGAGAAACTTTCATAGCTTTTCCAAACTCACACAACAGTCTGACTCTAGAGCCTAGAGTAGGATACTTTCAAAACACTTTTTGTTTAGTAAGACACAAAGTTAGCCACCACTGTGGAATTGATTCTGACTCATAGCAACCCTGTAGGTCAAATTAGAACTGTCCCAAAGAATTTCCGAGGAGCACCTGGTGGATTTGAACTGCCAACCTTTTGGTTAGCAGACATAGCATTAACCACTATGACACCAGGACTGCTAAGACACGAATGGCCTCTAAAGTTCTCAGTGTGTTCAAATATCTGAAAAACATCTCTGGAGTGGGACATTTTAATATGTCTCATGATGTGCAAAGTGAGGCAGCCCTGAATTTTTAAAAACTCTTACTTTCAACCTCAGACTCTGCCCCTCTGAAAGGGTACAGTGCCTTACCATTGAATTCAGAGTGGTCACAACTCTGGACTTCACAAATTAAAAGTGTTTTCATCTTCTTCTTGAGACAGGTATGTCCTGTCATCTTCACTTATGTTTAGTTATAATATTTCTTACTATGTACTCATCAGAATGTCTACTTGTAACAAACTGCTAGGAGAAAATCAAGATGGTTTTGCACCACCAAAAAAGTATAAGCATGATGGGATTCATTTCAAGCTCCTGATAAATCTGCCAAGGTCACCCTGAAGCTACTAAATATGTTTCTTCTACATATGATCACCTCAAAGAGATGGATTGACAGTGACTAGAACAATGGACTTAAGCATAGAGTGTGGACACGGCACAAGACCAGGCAGTGTTTCATTCTGTTGTTTACAGGGTCACTATGAGTCAGAACGAACTGGATGGCACCAAACAACAACATATGATCAAATTTATCAGCTAGGATTGTATACACTTGTAAGAAAAAAGACCCTCAATAAACATTAATATACAAATTTAGTGCAGATTGTTCCAGGCTAAGACAGCTTCTCTAAAAGAAATAAGAACTTTGTCATCAAGAACTGAATTCATTCTCTTGCTGCTTCATCAGTCTTAGTGGTAACCTTCACCATTGTACTGGCTGCCGTAGCTCCACCTTTCACAAGGGTGTCCCAAGCAGGAAGAATGGTAAAAGGGAAGCAACCAGAAGCTTTCTTAGTCTTCCAGTGACCAGAATTCAGTCACATAGCTACTCCTAGCAGAAAGAGAGGCTGGATATTGAGCATTATAATTTTCCAAGGTAAACAGTGGAGGAAGACAAGAGAGAAAGAATTGGAAGAGGCATTGAGTGATCCATATTATAGCATCTACAGTGGAAATATTTACTTTGGAAACTATGGAAAACATAGGGACATGTTTACCTCTCTGTTTGCATATGTGACTCATCCCCTTATTTTGGTAATGGCAGGTCTAGGAAGAATAATTGGAGTTCTTGCTAATCTATTTGGTTGCCTTGTGGAGAAAATGATAGGGTGTAGCCTTCTGAGGGGACGGCTGTTAGAGCTAACAAAGAACTAGAAGGGGACCGTAAGCCCACTCATTTAGGTGCATACACATAAAAAAATAAAGGGAGAGGGGCTTTGGAAACAGAAATTAAGACTTTGTGGGGTGCCACATGAATTTTCTTCCCGGGGCACTTTTAGCAGAGCTGAGTAAGCATCTCAGGATTCCAAAATCAATCTATGATGATCAGAACGTAGCGATTATCTACTCTCAGTCACCAAGAAGTTCTCATGTTATTCTTGTCAAGAAGCACCTAGAATATACCACCAGTACTGGGGAGATATGAATGTAATTATAGCCCTTTCCCACTGGAAGGCCCTGAGAATTCTTTTAGTTAGACCCTTCTTATTTTACGTCTGAAATTGAATGGAATCACTTGAACTAGGATAGCCAGATGATGACTTCGGTGTCCTTTTCTGTTCTACAGTCAGGAGAAATAAGAACCCCCATCCAGTGTGTTTCCATAGCACCTGTGCCCTTCATTTTGTAATGCTTCATTGTATATGTTTATTTAACATCCACCTTCCCCTTTAGGTTGTAAGCTTGAATGTAGGTAAGAACGATATCTGTCTTATTAACCCCAGTATTTCTAGGTGCCATCAAGTCGGTTCTGGGTATTTCTTTTTTTCCTCATCACCAGCATTTCTATGGCCATAGTTACTTAGGTCATCAGCAGAAACTGGGTTAAGAGCCAATAAGTGTTAGACTAAAGAAGATTTTCCTACCTAGTCCATTCTTGACTTCCTACACACCTTCCCAGGACTAAGTCCGTCCTATTTGTGAGTCTGTGGGCAAAGGCAGATATTTTCAGTAAAATGCTCTACTGATTAAAAAGTCATTGCTGTGGAGTTGATTCCGACTCATAGTGCCCGTATAGGACAGAGTAGAACTTCCCCATTGAGTTTCCAAGGAGTACCTAATGGACTTTAACTGCCAAACTTTGGGTTAGTAGCCATAGCACTTAAACACTATACCATCAGCATTTCTGGTTATCTGATACAGATGCAGAAATTCAGGGTGGGGACTGAGGCAAATACATACTCTTAAAGGGCTAAAGAGATTATAGTAGTATCTGTCATGGTTAATCCTAGGGAATCTTTGTAGAGCAGTTGGGAGTGGAATGGAATGTGGAACCAGCTCACACAGTCTCTGACCCAACACCCTGTACCTGTGATAAACACTTTATTATCTCTGAATCCAACCTGATGGCAACTGGTGGAAACAGAAAGGCTCTGTTAAAACAGAAAAGTTTTGAGTTCTCCTAAATGTTAGTTTTGTTCCCTTAAAAGTTTATTTTCAATATTTTTACTTTGCTTCTTTTTGAGTTACAGTCTAAAACAAATGGCTTAGTTTGAAGCAAATTATTTTAATCATAATTTTACCTCATTAGTCATTTTAAAATCCTGGTAAATCTCAGCAATTACATATTCTCATCTTGCCAAATAAAGCTTATACTTCAAAAATTACAGTCATCATCATATTTTTTCCTATCTGTTGGTTGATTGCTCATGAGCCAAGGAAGACACTTAGAAAGACTGTAAAAATGCCCTGAAGTTGACCCCTCTCCCAACTGCATTATCAAGAGCTGAAGTTATTTTGTTATTATTGTTGTTATTTGTCTTCTCCAATTAGGCTATAAGCACCTGGGCTCAGGGATGTTATCTGTCTCATTCAGCACTGTATACTTCAAGCCCAGAATTGTGCTTGATGCTTAACAGGAGATAAATTTATTCAACAATTATTTATTGGGCATCGATGAGTGAGTGAAGGAAAGAATAAGTATTCTATTTTAACAGAATTTTGATAAAGCCAAAAACTGTGTCTTCTGAAAAGAAATTATAGCTTGATTCCCTCCACTTTGTCCAAGTGTTACTCATTTTTCCTGTTTCTCTGAAAGAATCCTCTGTTTTATTTCACAAAGGGAAGGTGTCAGGTGATACATGACCCTATGCTAGATGTTGACACAAAAAAGAAACCAAACCTGTTGCTGTCGAGTAGATTCCAACACGACTTGTAGCAAGGACAGAGTAGAACCACTCCTGAGTAGAACCACTGCAGAGTAGAACTACGCTCTAGTTTCAAAGGAGCACCTGGTGGATTCAAACTGCTGACCTTTTGGATAGCAGCCAGGGCTCTTAACCACTTTACCACCAGGGTTTTCTAGATGTTTATCTGCTGATAAGCCAAGCCAAGTGCCGTCGAGCCCTAGGGTCACCATGAGTATCTACTGATATGTAACACGTATTTCCTGTATTTAATGGCTTAAAATCATGAATATATATTCATTTTTCTACTTCTGCAGTCTAGACAGGTGAATCTTCTACTCTGAGGTGGTATCTGTGGGGACTAAAATACCTAAGATTGCTTCTCAACCCACATGTCCAACACCTCTGCTGAAATAAGTGGAACATTCAAAAACTGTCCAAACGTGCCTCTCTCTCTCTCTCTGTGTGTCAACATTTCTCTCCACATGTCTAGCCTGGGCTTCCTCACAGTGAGGTAGTTTCAGAGTCATCAAATTTCTTACAGTGCAACTCTCTTTCAAGAGAAAGGAAGTATTAGCTGTCAGTCTTCCTAAAGGCTTCACCTAGCATTCACTACATTCCATTGGTCTGAACAAGCCACAGGACCAATCTGTATTTGAGGGGAGGAGAAACAGACTCCATCTCTTGGTGTGAGGAGTGGCATGCACGTGTAAGAACGGAAGGCACCAGTGATGGCTCTTTTTGGAGACTGTCTACCACCAGGATGAGGTGGTTCTTCTAACGATGTCTGCCGGCCTTGGAAAACCCATGACTATTTACCATTAGGTACCAGGCAGCAGTGGTGAGCAAAGCCATTTTCTCAATAAAAAAAAAAGATCTTCAGTCACCATGGCTGCTGTCCGGCAGCACTGCATGAAGTTATCTAACGTTGCACCTTCCTGGCTCCTAACTCAGTATTGCCGACGTGGTAGTATTACTTTACATCTTTAATGCAGCAGCATCTTCAGCCAAACTGCTACTGTCATACACCTGCTCTCCTGTCCTTAAGAATGACTAATGATCGCTGGAGTGATTTTCAGCTTTATTAAACACCTGTCTTCTGCTGATCAATGAGATTCATAAAGCTTTGCTCACTAATCATCGTACCATCCCAGTTGAGAGTTTGAAAAAGGTATAGTCTAACTTAAGCAATGAAGAAGGTGTGACAAAACCAACCTTTAGGAAGGATAGCCAACATCATATAACTGCTCAGCTAGAGCAGAGGAGAAGAGCAACATGGGTGTGTGTGTGCACGCGCGTGCGTCAGCACATGCACACATGCCTGAAAGATAGAAAAAGCCTTTCAAAAGGTAAAGGAAGAGTCATCAAAATGATCTTTTCTCTTTGGTGCCATATGTCAAGCACCTATGATAATCTCAAGATACTAAAAAAGGTTTCCAGAAGCAATAAAGCTCTAGTATAATTAAAGACAGTGAGCTGTCTCCTAAAAAAATTGTTGTAATGAAATTTAAACTGTTTTGATACTTTCTAGTATTATGTCATTGAACAAGATTCTGACCCTCATGACCCTCATGCTTTGACAGTTATAAGTTTGAAATGTTTGCTCCGCAGATTAAATAAAAAGACATACAGTACATAATACACATAACAGACCCTTCTAACAGGAATGATTGTAATCATTACAAGTTTTGTGATCTTGAGAATATTACTGTGTTAACTAAAAGCAAACCAAGCTCATTGCCATAGACTCAATTCTAACTCATAGCAACCCTGTAGGACAGAGTCGAACTATCCCATCAGGTTTCCAAGGCACTGCCAGCCTTTTGGTTAGCAGCCATAGCACTTAGCCACCATGCCACTAGGGTTTCCATGTTAAACGAAGAGCATAAAAACTAAGCCTTCTCTCTTTATCCTGTAGCCAGTGATTTTCAAACAGAACAGAATCAATGAAAGGTTACTTAGTCTGTTAAAATAATGGATATATACCATTTGACCCAGTAATTCCCCTGCTTGGAATATATCCTACGGAATCACGGCCATTCACTCCAACTGATACATGCACATGAATGTTCATCGCAGTACAGCCCACGATAGCAACAAGTTGGAATCAAACCAGATGCCCAACAACAGAAGAATGGATGGGTAAACTTTGGTATATATACTCAATGGAACACCATGCAGTGATAAAGAACAACGATGGTTTTAGGACACATCCCATAACGTGGTTTCAACTGGAGGACATTATGCTGAGCAAAAGTAGTCAGCGACAAACGGACAAATATTTTATGAGACCCCTACTATGAGAACGTAAAAACAGATTCATACATAGAAGAAAAGATTCTTTGACGGCTGTAAGGGTGGGGAGGGAGGTCAAGGGGGAGGGTTTAGATTAGATCTTTAATGGAAATTTGGTTGGGTGAAATTGGTGACAGCACACATTACAAAGATCAATAATAATTGGACTTCAACACAATTTGAGTACTCCTCCCATCTTAACCCAATTTTGCAAGGACAGAGTAGCTGGGGCTGGGGGCCGGGGACCGTGCTGTCAGGCGAAATTGAGGTCAGTTGGCACAGCTAGTGTTTTGGTAGCGAGGTCTCTCTGCACCCCACATCGGTGAGTGGCATCTGGGGTCTTAAAAGCTGCCAAGCTGCCATTTGAGGGTACAGCAAATGGTCCCAACTCAACAGTAACGGGTGATCACCGAGGACCAGAATGACATGGAGAAAAGAGAATCCAGAAGACTGAGGGACCCACGTGAGTGGGTCTCTATGACCAGAAGAACCGGATGGTGCCCGGCCACCATCAGTGACTGCCACAACGGAGCTCACAAAGTTGAGTCTCACTGGCAACGAAAGAATAAATAGGGGTGCACCCTGAGATCTCCACTAAAAGACCGCGATTGATGGTCTCCGGGCTTCGGGGTTCTCCTGGGAGCATGGCCCCTGGTCCTGACACTGCCTCTGTCCATAAATCATAATGAAAGTCAACTTTTCGTACAGCAATGGGTTGGACTTGGAGACACAGAGTGACCGTATCTTGTGGGAATTTTATGGTTCTATATATGGTTATTATATGGTTCTATATATCCATAGGATGTCATCCTGCTGACTTCTTGTTGGAGAAGGGTAGTGGGTGGAGAGGAGGGGATAGGAAACTGTTGGGAGGATAGGACACGTATGGAGCAGAAAGGAGGGCTGTGCTGTCACCGGACAGGGAGAGCAGTGGGAGCTGCATATAGGTTAGCAAGCAAATTTATATGGGAATGTACATTTTCATTCAATCATAATAAAAAAAAAGTTAACTAGTTTGTATCTTATTAAATGCAACTTATTAATTTAGACCTCAGTCTGTGTGACCTTACACCAGGCAGTTAATGCCTCTGGATGTCCGTTTCCCCATCTGTAACTTCAAAGAGCTGAACCATTGACGGTAAGGCGATTTTCCATCTGTGACACCACGAGATTCAGTGGATATACAAGCCAATGCTTTACTCCTGCCATCATGCATGACCATTGTGCCCTCTAGTGGTGATAACTAAAGACTTCTATGGAGAAAAAGGCTGATGTCCCAACGGTTAAAATCCGATGATTGTCTTAACGAATGCTTAGACTTGCCGCATTGTGTTAGTTATCTCTGTCATTAAGAAAAAAAATAATAACCCCACAAATGTACAGCTTGAAGCAATAAACATTTATACAGTTTCTGAAGGTCAGAAATTCTTGAGCATCTTAACTGAATGCTTCTGGCTCAGGGTCTCACAGGAGACTGCAGCCAGGTGTTGGTGAGGCGCCGGAGGATCAGCTTCCAGGCCGGCTCACAGGCTGTGTGGTAAGAGGCTTCAGTTTCTCACCGAGTGGACTTCTCCACTGAGCCCATTATATTGCAGCTGGCTTCCTCTGGGTTGAGCGATCCCGGGGAGAGGTGGGAAGAAAGGGCATAGGGAGGGAAGAGAGAAGAGGTAGAGTGCAACCAGGACAGAAAGTGCGATGTCTTCTATAAACTAATTTCAGAAGTGATATACCGTGGATGCAAACCCTGGTGACGTACCGGTTGAGTGCCAGGTCTGCTAACCAAAAGGTTGGCAGTTCAAATCCTCTGGGTGCTCTTTGGGAGCTGTATGGAGCAGTTCCACTCTGGTCTATAGGGTCACTATAAGTCGGAGTCAACTCGACGGCAGGAGATTTGGTTTTGGGATTTTACACCGTGGGTGAATGAACTACAAGCATATAGAATCAACACAAATAAATCTCAAAACAAAATGTTCTGGGGGAAAAAACAGTTGCCGAAAAGTATGTGTGTTCATAATTACGTAGTTTTTAGACATTCATTATATACGCATATAATATGGATACATAAAAGCCAAACTCACTGCCGTCAAGTCAATTCCAAGTCAGAGCCGTCCTATAGGAGAAAAATGGAACTGCCCCACGGGATTTCCAAGGTATGCCTGGTGGATTTGAACTGCGAGCTGTTTGGCTAGCAGCCACGGCATTTAACCCGTATGCCACTAGGGTTTCCAGTACATTTACACAGTAGTAAAAAATGCATATATGGAAGTGATAAACACTAAAAGCACCACAGGTGTCGTCTCTGGTGGGAAAAGTGGAATGAAACTGGAGACGTGAGCACAGGGCTTCAACTGACAATATTTTATGCCTGTTGAATTATGACTAAAAACGATTTGTTATATTATTCTATCTGTTCAAAAATAAAACCATATCGTTATTGTCTCTGGAAAACAAAGCAAGAAATTTTAATCTGGCATGTTTGCAAAATTTTATTGTATACTCCCACTTATGTAAATCCAGAGCAAAAATGACAAAAAATTAACATTTATTGAATGTAGCTACATGGATCTTAGATCATGGTTGTACTACTCCTTGTATTTTACTTTTTTATTCTTTTCAAAATTAAAAGAAAAATTACAGCCGTTTCCTCTAGGAACCACATGCTGGGGAGACTAGCCATCGGAGACCAAGGCATCACAGTCGGAGTAGATCACTCTTCAGTATTGCCACATGCGCCTGGCAAATATACACTGACACTTACAAAAACTTGCAGCAAATATGAGGAATTATGACCTTCCCTTCTCCCTCCTCCCCGCCAAAGAATTAGAGAATAATCCATAGCTACCTTGTGACTGGCTCCAAGTGATTTCTCAAATGTAAGGTGTATTTTAACAAAATAGTGTCATAGGTGTGGGTGTGTGGTAATGGATAAAACTCGAAAATCTATTACTCAGTAGGACAACCTAATGTACTCGTTCTAGTAGACATTGTGTGGTTCACCCCTCTGACCAGCATCCATCTCTCTCCTTTGGTAACAGCTCTCGATTTTCCCGCAGGAATCATCCCTTTCTCATTCCCAGTGCACAAGGTTTGTTGGGTGTGATCCATCTCTGCCACCAGCAGGTAACCCAGACTGCTTAACAGGAGTCTTCCCTTTGTTGGAACACTCGAGGGGCGGCAGGGGACACATTCTTCTTTGCTGTGGATGTAAATTCTGGGGTTTCTGATGAACAATTTTTCCTCAGAATAAAGACAGTCCAGTGAAAAACAGAGCCAAATATGGAAGGAAGAACGAGTGGATTCTGGGCGAGGCCGAAGAAAGAGAGAAATATGAGAAAGTATAAGTGTTTTCATCACATTGCTGAGCTTCTAGTCCATTTCCCAACTACATAAGACAAAAAAGGAAAAAGAAAAAAGAAAAACCCTCTTTTCAACTTAAGTCACTGTGAGTTTCTATAGCTTGCAATCAGAATCTTGAAAAGTACACTACTTGCAAGTGTCTCACTTGTACTGAAATTCTAATTATAGAAGGCATGTGATTATTTCTTAATCCTATCCTAGAGGACTCTAAGAGCAGATGACTCCAATGCTCATAAAAATCAGGCTTCTGAGACTCTTCTTACATGTATCTTTAAGAGAAAGGTCTGTAACCTGGAGCCTGACCCTCTGGGAGGGGAGGAATTCCATGGAAGAACTTCATGGGGTGTATGAAGAGCCCGTCAGATTGTACGTAAAATTTTATGTGTACTCAATTACAAGTATATATGCAATTTTTCGCCCCCTGTGGAAAGAATCTATAGATTTTTATCACATTAGTATAGGAGACTTCTGGAAAATGAAAAGAGGTTAAAATCACCATTAAGTGTTCTGAGGCAAAAGTGTAGTGTTAAAGAATGAAGTGTTTTTCTTTTGCCTCCAAATGTATCAAGTATACTAAGTTTGTCAATTAGGGAAATCTGTAACAATGAAAAAGCAACCATCATCATCTCATTAGCATCATGAAGTGAGTTCTTTAAATATAAACTCATTAAATGTTTAAAATACATTATCGAAAAAACCCATTTCATAATAAGCCATCTGGTGGTTACCCTTATTTGAAGGATGGGAAAGACATAGAGATGTAACCAATGACCAAAGATCTGTTTCCCAGACAAGTTCAAAGATTCCTCCAGTGTCATGTATACAAATAGAAGACTATAGTTTGTTTGTACTATTTGCATAAAATAATAATTCTCAGCAATATCAATACATTTCACATTCCATTGATTAAATCTTGAATATTCATGAATGCATTAAAAAGCCTTCTGTTGCTATGGTAGAACCTAATATCATAAAATGTGTGCCAGTTTTCCTTCAGGGGGAAGAATATTATAACTGAAAATTAAATCAAAGCTGTTATTTGTCAGTGAGAATAATCAGAAAGAGGACAGAAGAATGCTCTGTGAATGGTAGGAGAGGTTAAATTTGATTCCCACACCAAATATTAATGTTTTGTGGGCCTGGAGCCTAGAAATACTGATATTCAAGCAGTAATAGGAGGATGCTTGTATCCCGGAATTTATGGTATGTACAAGTCCCATTGTCTGGGAGTGCTTGCGACAACAGAATCCCAGAAGGACGGGGCACAGTTGAGGAAAATGAAGCAGGATTGCCTTGGCCCACTGAGGAATCCAGGATAGTAACCAACAGCCACCTGGAAACTCTGCCTTTTGATCCCAGGCAAGTTCTGACCTAGTAAGGTTAAAAACAGTAGAAAATAACTTTGTTTTCATGGCATGCCTGATCAAGAGCAGGTACTTACTGGTCCTTTGAAGTAGAATTACAGAAATTCAGAATAATCGGTAAAATGGTAGATCTTATTTCTTTATCCAGAAAGTTTGCTAAACCAAGCCTGGAAGGAAGAGGGGGATATTTTACCCTGGGCTATCTCTGGGGGAAGCGAATGATTAAGCGCTGGAACACTAGCCAAAAGGTTGATGGTTCAAAGCTACCCAGAGGCATCTCAGAAGATGAGCCTGGTAATCTGCTTCAGAAAGGCCACAGCACTGAGAACTCTATGGATCCCAGTTCCACTTTGATACACACAGGGTTGCCATAAGTTAGACTCAACAGCAATTTTATCTAGGCATCAACTACAATAATGACATATGAAATACCCTACAGCAAAAAACCTTCTAAGAATAGCTCTTGCATGTGACTCTCAAATTTGTTCCTCCACTAGATTCCTAGGTTGCCTAGGCTTCCACGGAGAGCACCACACTTACATTGATGCTTTTTCACGCCTGTGGATGTCGGGTGCTGGGAAGTCAGTTTTTGACTCAGCAACCCCATGAGGTAAAGTACAGCTGCCCCATAGTTTACAGCTAGGCCATAGCTTACAGCTTATGCAGGGTGTTTTAGTTCTTGCTTTCTGAATGTTATCAGTGATGCCTAGAAATAGAAGAGGCCTGATTTTCACAGCTACATTCATTATTACTGTTATTGGTGTCACTGAGTTTTAAGATTTTAAAACTTTCTGTGAGGCTAACTGGAATAATAAGCAGCTTATGTACATTAGAAAACAAAAGCATGTCAACTCTATGTATTTGAGCAACCCTGTCTAGGTTGCTTAAGAAGGTCTGGTTGTACAGTGGTTAAGGACTCTGCTGCTAAATGAAAGGACATTGGTTCGAACCTACCAGCTACTCTCCAGCAGATGTAGCAGTCTGCTTCTGTGAAGATTTATAGTCTTGGAAACCCTTTAGGGCAGTTCTACTCTATCCTGTAGGGTCACTAGGAGTCAGAATTGAGTCAACAGCAAGGGGGCTGGGATTTTTTGGTTATCTAGATTGCTTACCAAAAAAAAAAAAAAAATACAGATTGTTGTAGAAAAAGCATTTCTATCCCTGGCAAATGAATGCGGAAAAATGGAAACGATTAAATGGAAAATACACTGCACTTATTTGCCCAGTTTTTCCTCTGTTTAATGGGAAGATAAGTGCATCCCCCAGAGACACTGATAAACCACATCCTGACGCCCTTCTTGTCCACTCCCCGTCTGGTTGTTGTGGGAGTTAAGATCTTTAATTCCAGAGGGGACTTGTGAGACCAGTGTGCTTTCCATGGGAAGATGAATAAGCAGGCTCAAAGCGGGTGGAGCATGTCTCCCCCAGGA
Source organism: Heterohyrax brucei (assembly GCA_028571685.1). Lineage (NCBI taxonomy): Eukaryota > Metazoa > Chordata > Mammalia > Hyracoidea > Procaviidae > Heterohyrax > Heterohyrax brucei. The sequence continues at coordinate 139,223,756 of CM053142.1, read as the reverse complement.
CGGTGGTAGCTGCATGTGCGGTTAGACTGTCTAAGAGGCCAGGGTGGAGGTAAGGGTGCCATCAAAATGGGCCTGTCTGCTGTTTTGCAGCCCAGAGAGCAATAAACCTTTAGCCAGGGCAATGTTTCTTTCCCTTACTAGTGTTATTAGTACATTTTCTGGAAATGACTGTGCAGGTCTGAGAACATGCTTGTGTTCAGATTTTCACCATTTTAAAATGATTTAAATTGTGATTATTGGTATTATTATCTATCATTCTTTGGCATGGCTCCACACTTAGAGGCAACACAGTGAAGATTTTGATGAGCATGTTTTCATAGATTTCTCTAAGGATGCACACACGCATACACATGCTGTTTTTCATATATAACTATTTCTTCTCTTTTACCATCTTTTTTCCTGCTTTCACTTTTCTGTTCACCTTTATTCCTAAAGTAGGCAATCTTGAAAACTTAATTTGTGTCCTCATATATTGTTTCTTTATTGGACAATCAGATATAAATACATACATAAATAGTTTTGCTACTTTCAGTCCCTATCACAGAACCTAATATGCAGAACAGTAACTGAAATAACATAGGTGCTCTATATATGATTGTTGAATGAATGAATGGCATGCTTTACAACAATGGGATCATATGAGATATACTTCCTGCAGTTTGCTTTTATCACTTATTACTTCCATGGTAAACTTTCCATATAAATGTAATTAACTCTTATGAATGGTTGGATGATACCCAGTGGTATGGTGGTAACATCAGCTTGTTTAACTATATATATAAATGATGGTCAAGATACATCTTTTTCTTTTTGTCACTAAAAGCAACAATAGCTAATGCTTAGGTCACTGGGTGTTACCAGCAGTTTGCAATTGGCTGATAGCTAAAGGTCGATAGGTCAAATCCATCCAGTGGGTCTGCAGAAGAAAGTCCTGGTAAACTACTTCAGTACAGATTACAGCCACGAAAACTCTACAGACTAGAGTTCTACTCTGTAACACTGGTGTTACCATGAGTCCAAACTACTCCACAGCAATAGTGGGTTATTTATTTATTTATGGGGGGGTGTTTACCGTGATATACCAAGCTTTTTTAAAAAAAAATTTAAGCACTTTACATGTGTTAAATCACTGAAGTAGGGTTATTCTTTCCATTTTAGGAAAATGAACGGGTAACAAGCTTGCAAAAGCCAAAACCAGACCCATAGCCATTGAGTCAATTGTGACTCAGAGCCAGCAGGGGGCAAATTACTGTGGCTCTAAAGTACCTTTCATTATTTGAACTCACTAGCTGCTCCCCAGAAGAAAGACAGTGGCAGCTTGATTCCCTAAAGATTACAGCCTTGGAAACCTTATAGGGCAGTTTTACTCTGTACTACAGAGTGACTATAAGAAGGAGTTGATTCAATGGCAGTGGGTTAAACTCACTGGTGTAGAGTCAATGCTGACTCAATATGATCCTATAGAACAGAGTAGAACTGTTCTACAGAGTTTCCAAGGAGCACCTGGTGAATTTGAACTACCAGCCTTTTGGTTGGCAGCTGTAGTACTTAATCACTATGTCACCACGGTTTCGGGCAATGAGTTAGGAAACTTAAATCAAACAAACAAAAAATCCCATAAAGAAACCTCAAACCCATTGTATCTATAGTCAACTCTAACTCTGTAAACCCATGTGTTACATAGTAAAACTTGTCCATGGGTTTTCTTGGCTCATTGGCATCAACTCTATGACACTGGGTTTTTTTGGTGGGGGGTGGTAATCTTCATGAAAAGTGATTCCACCTAATGCAGAAATTACCCAACAGTATCACTGACACCACACACAAGTAAAATTTTGCTGAAGATCATTCAAAGGTGACTGCAGCAGTATATTGCCAGGTAACTGCCAGAAATTCAATCCAGATTAGGAAGAGAACATGAAACCAAAGATTTTGCTGATGTCAGATGGATCCTGGCTGAAAGTAGAAAATACCACAAAGACATTTGCCCGTGTTTTATAGACTATGCAAAGGCATTTGACTGTGTGGATCATAACAAATTATGGATAAGATTGTGAAGAATGAAAACTCCAAAAAACTTAATTGTACTCATAAGGAACCTATACATGGCTTAAGAGACAGTTGCTTCAATAGAATAAAGGGATACTGTGTGGTTTAAAGTTAGGAAAGGTATGCATCAGGGTTGTATCCTTTCACCATACTTATTCAATCAACAAATACTCTGAGCAGCTGGACTATACAAACAAAAATAAGGCATCAGGATTGGAGGAACACTCAACAATATGCTAATGACACAACTTTGCTTGCTGAAAAGTGAAGAGGATTTGAACCACCTACTGATGAAGATCAAACACCACACCTTCAGTATGGATTACACCTCAATTTAAAGACTCCAAAACCTCACAACTGGACCGATGAGCAACATCGTGGTAAACAGAGAAAAGTTTGAAGTAGTCAAGGATTTCAGTTTACTTGGATCCACAATCAACATCCATGGAAGCAGCAGTTAGGAAATCAAAAAACACATGACACTGGACAAATCTGCTGTGAAACACTTTTTTAAAGTGCTGAAAAGCAAAGATGTCATTTTGAAGATTAAGGTGACTAAACACCCAGTCCATGGTGTTTTCAATTGCCTCACATGCATGTGAAAGCTAGATGATGAATAAGAAATAAGAGAAAAACTCACTCCTTTGAATTGTGGTGTTGGAGAAGGCTAGTGAGTATTCGATGGACTGTCTTAGAATAAGTACAATCAGAATGGTCGTTAGAAGCAAGGTTGGAGAGGCTATGTTTCCCATACTTTGGTGACGTTGTCAGGAGGTATCATTCCCTGGAGAAGAATATCACACTTGGCAAAGTAAAGAGGAAGACCCTCAGTGAGATAGTCTAAATCAGTGTCTGCAACACTGGGCTTAAGCACAACGATTGTGAGAATAATACAGGCATGGGCAGTGGTTCCTACTATTGTACATAGGGTTGCTGTCAGTAGAAACAGATTTGATGGCACCTAACAACAACAATAATCTATTTGGAAGCAGATTTGCTAGGCTTTTCTTCTGGGTTGTGACTGAGTGGTTTAAACCATCAGGATAACACACGAGTGCAAACTATTTGTGCTACCCAGGGATCTTCTTAGGAGTCTTAGCACTCAATTTTGATAACCTTTTTTTTTGTTTGTTTTGTTTTGTTTTGTTGAGAATATACACAGCAAAATGACACAAAGTCAACCTTTTCTACAGGTACAATTCAGCAACATTGGTTATATTCTTGAAGTCACACAACCATTCTTACTCTCCTTTTCTGAGTTGTTTGTCTACCATTAATATAAACTCACTGGTCCCTAAGGTTCTATTCAGTCTTAAAAGTTGCCATTACCATTTAGGTCCCATATAGTTTTTTTTTTTTAAATCCTGTCTCGGGGCAAGAGTTTCAGGGCTTTATTCAGCTCTCTGGCTCCAGAAAGTCTGGAGTCCATGAGAATCTGAAATTCACTTTGTATTTTTGCCCTTTTGATGGATTTGTCTATAGAATCTTTGAACAAAATGTTCAGTAATGCTAGGTGGACACCTCCAGTTCTTCCGATCTCACAGCAGAGGAGGAAGTTGTTCACAGAGGGATGCAATTAACCATACCTTCCATCCAAAACCCCAAACCAAACCCACTTCCATCAAGTTGATTCTAACTCACAGCAACCCTACAGGACAGAACTAACTACCCATAGAGTTTCCAAGAATGACCTAGGTGTATCTGAATGCCCACCTTTTAGTTAGTAGCCATAGCAATTAACCACTACGCTAACAAGGATTCCATACCTTCCATATCCTCCTTCTATTTCTGACTCTTCCTCCTCTGTAGCTCTAAGCAAATAAAGACCAATTATCATATCTTCAAGCCTTTTTTTTTTTTTCCTAACAATCCTCTTAGTAGTCATTTGAAAAGATGTTACCAAAAAAATAAGGAAGAAGAACAAATGAACTCTTGGCTCTGTGTAGCTCAGTTCTGAAAGTGGCAACATCAAAGACTGCACAGGTTTTAGCTACTTCTCTCCTTAAATCCCCGATCTCCATCAGCTTCCCAAACTTTCTCAAATAATAATCATGTTGTTGTTGTTGTTAGGTGCCGTTGAGTAGACTCTGACTCACAGTGACCCCATGCACAAGAGAATGAAACACTGCACTGGGCTGTTCCATTCTCCCAGTTGTTGCTGTCAGTCTGTTCTGTCAAGGGTCTTCTTCTCTTTCACAGACCCTTTACCAAACATGATATCCTTCTTGAGGGAATGGTCAACCCAATAATATGTCCAAAGTATATGAGACAAAGTCTTGCCATCCTTGCTTCTAAGCAACATTCTGGTTATACGTCATTCAGGACAAATCTGTTTGTTCTTCTGGTGGTTCACAGTGTACTCAACATTCTTCACCAACACCATAACTCAAATGCATCCGTTCTTTTTCAGTTATCTGCATTCACTGTCCAGCTTTGCTTGTATATGAGGCAAAAGAAAGCATTATGACTGGGATCGGTCTCACTTAGCCCTCAAAATGACGCCTTTGCTTTTTTAATACTTTAAAGAGGTCTTTTGGAGCAGATTTGCCCAATGCAACATGTCATTTGATATCTTCACTGGTACTTCCATGGGTGTTGATTGTGGATCCAAGTAAAATGAAATCCTAAGGATCCGACTCGATGGCACTTGGCTTGGCTGGCTAACAATTTCAATCTTTTCTCTGTTTATGATGATACTGTTGATCAGACCAGTTACAGGGATATTTGTTTTCTTCATGTTGAAGTGTGAAGGCTGTGGGCTTTGATCTCCTTCAGTGGCTGTTTCAAATCCTCTGCTTTCCACAAGCAGGGTTATATCATTGGCATAAGGCAGGTTGTTAATAGGTCTTCCTCCAATCCTGATGCCACATTCTTCATATAGTCCAGCTTCTTAGATTATTTACCCAGGACACCAAGTGAACAGGTATGGTGAAAGGACAAACCATAACACACACATTTCCTGTTTTAAACGATGGAATATTTCCTTGCTCTACTCCAAGGACTGCCTCTTGGTCTACGCACATATTCTCCAGGAGCATAATTAAGTGTTCTGGAATTCCCGTTCTTTGCCATGTTATTCGTAATTTGTTATAATCCACACAGTCAAAGAGCCTTTGCATAATCAGTAAAATACCAAGTAAACATCTTTCTGGTGTTCTCTGCTTTCAGTCAAGATCTATCTGGCAATAATAATAATAAACCCATTGCTGTTGAGCTATTTCCAAATCATAGTGACTAAATTGCCCCATAGTGTTTATAAGTATTGGCTAGTGGATTTGAACTGCCAACTTTGTGGTTAACAGTTGTAGCTATTAACTACTATGCCAACAAGAATCCAACAAATACTAACATTATAATGCATAAAATTATATGTATATCAGTGAGAATAAAAGCTGTTGTAGAAAAATCTTGCTATTAAATAAAAAGTTTATCTGTTACACAAATATCACCTTAAGACCTGATGCTGGACCCTTTCCTCCCCTTTCCAACACATTGCAGCTTCATTTCCTCTTAGTTATAGTAGACTTTCTGGACTTGTTCCTGTTTAGACTGCTTGGACTTGAAGGCCATCTCCTCACTTATTAGTAACTGAGAGTCACTTAAAATGGAAATAATAAAAATTTTGCATCATAGTACTTCTGGGACCACTGAAATGGTCCTTACTTCATAACTTTCACTTATTGTTATTTGATGTTAAAGGGCTCTGCCTTTGTTTTTTCCTTTGAGCAATTTCTAAGAATACTGAGCATTCTGCATATTTACAAGCCAAATAATAAAGGCAAAATTTTTAATATAATCGTATACTTTCGAATTTTCTTGCGGCTCATAAAATGTTGCAGTGCTTCTTGGGAAAGACATCTCCAATTCTCGACTGGCCACGTAGAAAGAGAGGCGTAGTTAGTGAAAATGTTTGGGCTCAAACGCAGGCACGCACGGAGACTGCGCAGATTTCCTCCTTCCCTGAGTTATGCGGAACTTCTTTCGGGGCTATGAATTTCAGCCGGTGGCATTTGAGAATCGTCCGACTTCCGGTACCGCCGGAAGCAGTGTTAACATGGCGTCTTCCTCGCCAGAAGTTGCAGGCACGGCGGTTGAGAAAAGCCGGTATCGTAACCAGAAATCAAAGCAGGAGAACCGAGGTGAAGTTTTGGGAGAACCACAGGCTGGAATTATGGGCATTGAGACTTTTTTTGGCTGTGGACGTTTAGTGCCGTCTTGAGTCTGTTCTTTGGAACCGAGAACTTCCTGACAGTGGACGAAACGGGGGAGGGAGATGTTTTGTCCAGGCCTAGAGGAACAGCAGCGTACTCCTGACTCGTTGCTTTTGCTGGCGACTTTTCAAAGTTAAGGTGTTTGAGCATTCCGTCTCCTGTAAAAGGATGAGGATTAATAAGCCGTGGGGGGGCGCTGCGGGATCTTACTGTGCGACCGATGCTGGGAGTCGTTGACAGCGTGAGGACTGAGGTGGAGTAGCGTAGCCGTGGGGAGGTTGTTTTGTACTGGAGTAACGCTGAAAGTAAATTAGACAGACAGGGATATGGAGAAAGAAATATTTGGAGTGTGTTTTATCGGTATGAATGACAGGCTAGAGAAATAGTTCTGGGACTGACGGCTCCATCAGTGTTGTAGGAATTGTTAGACTTCGACTCTCATCTGGAGCCATTGGGGAAATTTTAAAGGGTCCTTGCAGGGTTTTTTAAAAATATAACTTACTTAATAGAGTACCCACTATATTTACAACTTAAACAATAAAACCGTACGCTGAAAGCCAGCACCCAGTTCATTAAGTAGAATGGAGCATTACCACCCCCTCAGAAGCCACCTCATGTACTTCCTAAATCATGTTCTTTTCTTTTCCTCCTACCCAGAGTAACCGTTCTGAATCTTGTTAATCACACTGCATAGTCTTTATTGCATATGTACAAAACAGTTTAGTTTTGCCTTTTTTTTTTTTGGAAATAACGAATAAAAGTAGAATATTCTGTATTTTGCTTCTTAGTCGTAGCTGTTTTTGCTACTAAAGCAGGGTTATACTTGTAGTATTCTTTTAACTGCTGTATGATGTTTCTTGGTATGAATGTAATCCACTTTAATTTTTCTACCAGTCATGGACAGTACTGCTGGGAACTTTTTGTACTTTAGAGTGTTTCTCTAGGTTATATACATGAGAGTGGAATCACTAGAGTGTAGGGTATGTGCAAATCAGTCTTTTCCAAAGGAGTTGTACTAATTTACACTCCATTAGAAGTTGATGAAAGTTGTCATTTCTTCACATTCTCGTTAACAATTGGTGTTCTTGCTTTTTTAAAATTTCTGTCATTGTGGTTAGCTGTCAGCTTTCCTGATTATTAATGAGGCTCTACATCTTTTCACTTCTTGCTATTTGTGTTTATTGTAAAATTCTTCTTTTGTCAAAATTTTTTGGGGGAGGTTCGGTGTTTTATCTTCTTTCTTGTTTGTTATTTCATAGTTATTGAGGTTTTTACATTGGGTGGAGACGGGCAGATAAGCATTTTAGGTAATACTGTTGTAAAATGTTGAGAATTTTATTAATGGATATTGGCAGAGTGAATAAAATATGCACTTGGCTAATTTTCTGATCCCAATCAGAAAAGGCAACTGGATATGAGTACCAAAACCAAAACAGCCAAACCGAGTGCTGTCAGGTCGACTCTGATTTGTAGCTACCGTGTAAGTTAGAGTAGAACTGCTCTGTAGAGTTTCCAAGGAGTGTCTGGCAGATTCAGACTACTGAACTTTTGATTAGCAGCCATAGGACTTAACCAGTATGCCACCAGGATTTCCTGATACCGAGTACAGGAAGCAGAAAATAAGTTTATCTGATGGGGTTCAATAAAATGGGCAGAAGTCTGAGAGGCTTTAGTGTACCCTGAGAGTACTTTAGTGTACTTTAGTACTTTAGTGTACTCTGATGAGACTGTTACAACACAGATTCCTGGGCCCCACGCCAGAGATTCAGATTCACTAGTCTGGGGTGGGTCCAAAGTATCACACATTTCTAACAAACTCCCAGTTCATGCTGATGCTGAAAGTATGTGGCTCATACCTTTGAGCAGTTTCAGATTAGAGAATAGCTGCTGAATTTAAGAGGGTCTTAAAATCTAAGACCCCAAGATTTTTTTGTTTGTTTGTTTTTAATTGTGATTAAGTGAAAGTATACAATCAAAATCTGTTTTGCTTACCCACCTATCTGCAACTCCTGCTCTCCCCACCCAGTGACAGCACACTCCTTTTCTCTGTATATTTCTAGTATCCTCTCAACAGGGAGCTGTCCCCTCCTCTCCACTCTTCTCGCTCCTCTAGAAAGAGACCAGCAGGACAGCCTCCTATAAATGTGTAGAACCATAAAGTACACATACCATATGGCAATACTGTCTCTGAGTCCAGTCCGTTTTTTTCTGAGGAGTTGACCTGATTACTGGTTTCTGGTTAGGGACAGCAGCAGGTCTAGGGGCCATGTTCCCAGGGGACCCTCTGGGCTGTCAGATCATCATTTCTTGTCTTTTGATAAAATTCTTGGGCTGTACATCTCTTTTTCTTGTATTGTCTCAGGGACACTACATTTTGTACCCCATCATGGCTGTCTTTGATTGTGGCTGGGCACCATCTGGTTCTTTTGATCTCATGTTGATAGTCTCTCATTCATATGGGTCCTTCTGTCTCATGGGCTCGTTTTTCCTCAAATCTTTGTTGTTCCCAGTGACCATCGGTTTCATATGAGTTGGGACCATTTGGTGTACCTCAGATGGCAGCTTCTTAATTTTGAAGACCATAGATGATGTTCACCAGTATGGGGTGCAGAGACTTAGCAATAGACTAGTTATGCCAGCAAAGCTTGAAAACTGGTAATAGAGATAATTATGGCCCTTTGGAAACATTTTATTTTAGTGAAAAAGTCTAGACTGAATCAGCTTTGTGTTTCTTCAAGCAAGTCACTTTTTGGAATTGTGTGTGTTCACCAGTAAAATTAAAATAATAATACTGGTTCTTCCTACCTTCCATAGTTGTCTAGGGGGGAAAAAAACCAAACCCAGTGCCATCAAGTCAGTTACTACGTGTAACAAGCCTATAGAACAAAGTAGAACTGCCCCATAGAGTTTCCAAGGAGTGCCTGGTGGGTTTAAATTGCTTACCTCTTGGATAGCAGCCATATCTCTTCATGGACTGTACCAGGGCTTCCATATAGGATGTACAGAAATAAGGCACTGAAAACTCTTTGGAAAACCTAAAGCTCTACAGTAGTGATCATTAATGGAAAGGATATGTGAGAATTGGAAATCCCAGTGACATAATGATTAAGAGTTATAGCTGCTAACTAAAAGGTCAGCAGTTCAGATCCACGAGGTGCTCCTTGAAAACTGGGACAGTTTTACTGCCCTATATGGTCACTGTAAATCACAAATGACGTTACAGCAACAGAGTTGGTTTTAGTTTGCATATAAGTATCTGCCTTTTACATCTTTATGCACATGTACACCTACACACAGAGACACAGTTATTATTAGCATGTGCCTGGGCTCCACTCCAAATTCAGAAAAGTTTCTTACAGCTTCTTACAGAGATACTGACATAAACAAAACGTTATTAGGATCTTAAGTTTCATAATAGTTAAGTGTAATCATTCCTTGAGTACCCACTCTGTGGCAGCGTACGCCAGCATACACGACATGAGGAAGGTCTTTGTACTTAAGAACTTAGTCCTGTGAGAGGACTGAAGCATAAACAGGTAATACAGTGTGTTAATGATAATGACAGAGGCATTTTTTTTTTCCTTTGGCTACTGAATATTACAAAAGCAGAGAAAGAGAAGGTGCAACACAGGGTAGTGGGAAGCTTATGAATGTGTGCATAGAATGTTCAAAGACTGCACAAAAGATAAAATGTGTAATCTTTTTTAACCTTCTGTAGATGACTCTGAACTCCTCACAGTTCCTGATGGTTGGAAGGAACCCACCTTTTCCAAAGAGGATAATCCCAGAGGACTCTTGGAAGAAAGCAGTTTTGCAACTTTGTTTCCAAAATACAGAGAAGCGTATTTGAAAGAATGTTGGCCACTGGTGCAGAAAGCGTTGAACGAGCATGTATGCACATTTTATCTATTGCTTTGAGGTTTTTTTTTTCTCTTGCTTGTACCTTTGCTTTTAAGTAAGTGTATTGTTTGCCCCTCACTATGTTGAATTACTTCTGTGATCCTCACTAGTCAGAAAATCATGTTTTTATTTGCTTTGTTTAAGCTTGTTCTATTGAGAATAAAGGCTTAATTTTTGTAATGATAAATTCTTTCTGAATCTCTGATAACTTGTTTTTACTTTGCCCTTAGTCCCTTACCAGTTAGAAGAAAATATGAAAGGGAAGGTGTAGATCTCTTCTCACCTAGGGAGTAGATGGATTATCAGTTGGAGCTGGGTCCAAGCTGGGCTATGTAACTTTGTATTTCAACCTAAGGTCTTAAGTATGGTCTCATTTGGATTAATGTATATTTCTTAAACTAGAGATAATCTTTATTCTAGTAAGTACAGTGTATTCAAAAGCTAAATATAAATGGTTTTAGTTGCTGAGTTTCTAATATTATGTGAAGGATTAAAGTAATCAAGTATTTATTCATTTTTGCGTAACTATCCAGCTTCTCCAGGGTGGAAGTTGAAAGAATTTGAAAGATAAGTTAATGGCACAGAAACTGATACATGGTTTGGTAAGTGGTTAGGTAGTGCTAACCAAAAGGTCACCAGTTCAAACCTACCAGTTGCTCTGTGGGAGACAGCTGTGGCAGCCTGCCTCTTTAAAGGTTACACAGCTTTGGAAACCCTATGGGGCAGTTGTACTCTGCCCTGTAGAGCTGCTGTGAGTTGGAACTGGCTCAGACCCAGTGAGTTTGGTTTGGCTAGATTGAGTGCTGTAATTATCTGAAATTGAATGCAATTTTAGACAACTGCTCTTTTCTTCTGTTCTTTTTTTGTAGCATGTTAATGCAACCTTGGACCTGATCGAGGGCAGCATGACTGTTTGTACAACAAAGAAAACTTTTGATCCATATATCATCATTAGGGCCAGAGACCTAATAAAACTTTTAGCAAGGAGTGTTTCCTTTGAGCAGGTAAATCTAAAATTGCAAAGACTTTGCTCTAGCTGTATGAATATCAGAGATAGCATATCACGTCTTATGTAATATGCTTCTCATGTCTGCGCTTAAACATAAATATATTTGTGATAATTTTTATTTTTCCAAAAGGCAGTACGAATTCTTCAGGATGATGTTGCATGTGACATCATTAAAATAGGTTCTTTAGTTCGAAATAAAGACAGATTTGTAAAAAGAAGACAACGGCTTATTGGTCCCAAAGGATCAACATTGAAGGTACTTTTTAATCAGTGAAAAGCATACATACCTGCATATGTCATTCTGTTTTTTCAGTGCACTAAATTACAACTTATTGCTCTTTTGAGACAGGCATTGGAACTGTTAACAAACTGTTACATTATGGTTCAGGGAAACACCGTGTCAGCCATTGGACCCTTCAGTGGCTTAAAAGAGGTACATGAGAATTATTTATTGTCTTCAGTTAATTTTCAGCAGAGAGAAAATGACGGCACTTGGCTTGGCTAATTTTCAGCAGAGGGAAGATTAATTAATTTGGTTGTAATAGTTCATTAGCTTAAATGTGGCTTCATAAGTATTTTATGGTTTTAGAATATGTGTTGTTTGATTGTTATTAGTAACTAATTTGTACTTATTATTATTTGAAGAACCACCACTCTTGGAGCCTAATATCTTATGGCTAGCCTTTGGCAACTGTGAAGGAAGTCTGTTTCTGAATTAGAAATTCTGCTCATCATCACTCTTCCCACCACAAGTTTTAAATGGGCACTTAAGATCTTGGTTCTGAAGCATATACCAGAAACATGATCATGTTACATGTGCTCAGAGGATTGGAGACTTTCTGTAGATCGTATTTGCAGTAACACATTCAACCAGTAGAGGTTAGACTCTGGACACTTTTTTCTTTCAAAATACATTTTGTTTTGTTTGCATTTTTGGCATAGAGTTTCTTAAATGTTCTCTTATATTTTGTTTCACTTTTAAAATTAATGTTCTGAAAAATATCTGTGGAGCAGAGACTTTTTAGTCCTCTTTTTAATGTTGCTGTCTGGATGTGACTGAGTTTTTACATCTGGGTTCCTTTACAGGTCCTTTAGTAGTAATTCTGTTTTGACCTCTTTCTCATAAATTATCTGTCTTGTCCTCATAAGGCAACAGCTACTCACATGTATTGAATATTTTATAGTTTAATGTAGTCCTTAAGACATATTATTTACTTCTTAACAAAGATTTTTGAGGTCAGTAGTTTCATTTCTCTATTACAAATGAGAAAGGTGGAACAGGAAAATTAAAGTGATTTTTCTGTATAAAGTGATAATCATATTATTTTAATTCACTTTCTGACTCTAAAAACAGTTGTCTTCCCCTAAATTATAAAGCTGTAGCATGTTGTAATAGTTCTAGATACCACATTTTGGCAAAGAAGCTAAGAAACTTCGTTGTATTCAGAAGAGGGTAGCTGTTGTGAATGTTCTAGAAGCCTCTCACAGTGGTTGAAGGGACTGCTATGGTGAAACATGTGAGAGCTGATTTTCCACAGGACTGCCTTGTTTTTGTAGATCTCGCAGTTTTTCCACCTTTGACAAGGTACAATCCTCTTTTTGCTGTCGTGTTGCTCTCTGTGTAGTGGAAAAGGCTTGAATTTTCCTTCTCTGGCAGATTTCCACCCTACACGGATTCTGGCTTTCACTGTTTCTAATGTATAGTCAATTTGGTAACTATTGCTTGTGTAGTATAGTATAGTAATCATCTCCTATCAAGTTTGTTGAAATCTTTGTGATTATTTTTATCCATAAATTTCAGGTTCGGAAAGTAGTCCTGGATACTATGAAGAACATTCATCCAATATATAACATCAAAGTGAGTGTTAACTATATATTACTATACCAGTGGTTGTTAAACCTCTCCTAGATACAGAAGCTTTTCTGGAAATTAAATGTTTTATGAAAACTATCACATGAAATAGGTAAAGTGAGCTATTGCATATAGAGTCCAGCCTACTCCGCTTCACTTCTGTTTTACCCCAGCCTGACAGAGCACAATTTAAAACTATTGACGGGAACACTGCAGTGTATTACTACATTTCATATACAATGAAAATAAGCTTCACAGAATTTGCCATAGTTTGTATCAGACTACCACTATATTTCTTTTAAATAAAGTCCGGGCTATTTCATCACATTAAAACATTTTTTTTAATTTAAAACTCAAATCATAGAACTTTTGAGAAAGCTCTGTTATATGCACAGAGTTTGTGATTGTATTTGGAAATGTGGCCATGGTATAATGAACCAGGATGACGGATATTTGTTGAGCAGTCATTTAACTTTAAAAGATGTTCTAAGAGTGAGATGAAAAATGCTCTTCAGATAAAGGGAGTGGTGCATGTGATGCCAGATTTGTAGCCTTTGTGCTCCAGTGTTCATGAAATTCAAGGAGAGTGGCAGAAATGTGAGAGTATTGGTTTTATTTAATGAGGAACACCTTTATTCTGCTTTTCTCTTTCTTTATGAAAGATCTTGGTAGCTACTAAACGTTTCTGCTCACAGGGAACATGGAGCTAATAAACGACCCCCTGCTGTCATTAACTTGAGTTTTATGGTGTTAACGCAATAATAGTTAAAAGGCTGGGTTAGTTTCAATTTTATCTCAAATACTGTAACAGTTCTGCGTTTCTTACTGTATATTTCTAATGTTTTTCCAACACTTAGCTAATTATACATCCTTGAGATATCCCTGTTTTTCTTTTTGCAAATGGTTTAATCTCACTGAAGAGACTAGGAGCTACTACATACCTCTTTTAGTTTTATTATTTACAGAAACAATAGTTTTTTATCTTAGTTTTACAAATGTATGACTTTTGAAATTAAAAATTTTCACTTTCTTCTTATGCTTCATTGATTAAAGACCTTAATGATTAAACGAGAATTAGCAAAAGATTCTGAATTAAGATCACAAAGTTGGGAAAGATTTTTGCCACAGTTCAAACACAAAAATGTGAATAAACGGAAAGAACCAAAGAAAAGAACTGTTAAGAAAGATTATACACCATTCCCACCACCACAGCCGGAAAGTCAGGTCAGTATCATATAATCTTGAATTTCTTAAAAAACAGAAGACTGTTTAGTCTGTTTTGTCAGGAACTTTATTGAGGGTATTATAGCTGGGATTTCTCTCCCTATACATGTCTGGATGTGTAGACTGTAAGACAGTGAAGGTAAGTGTAAATGAACTTAATTTTGAAGCTAAAGTTAATGGGGGCGAGGTGTGAGTAAGTGCGTGTAAACTCATTGAGGTGGTTGGTGGCGGCATGTCGCTGTAGTCACCATAGGTGTTCTGTAGCAGTTTGGCCCTGCAATACTGTGTTACGGTGTCCCCATGACTCTACACTGTATGACTGCTCCTGCTCTAGAATTTTAAATTTTGGTATCTGTCCTTTCTCTAAGAAAGGCTAGATCCCTCCATTTGCCCATTCTGTAAGCTGCCTTCAGGCTTTGTTTCTTTTCCCACCATGATGAGAAATTGTTTCATTCTTACCCATCACTCTTTTCTTTCATATTTCCTTTCCTTGTATTACACCTGCCCTCAAAGACCCTAAAACTTGAATCAGTCCAGAAACTTAATTTTCTGTCCCATACTGTGACTACCAGACTTAGCTGGAGAAAGTCGTCTCTTTGGGCTAAATCCACTGTTGAGTCCTGTTTCTAGCCTCAGGTAGGTTCTCAGCATTATGGGGCAGTTCTTTTGTGTGTTGTATTTCTTTCTGGCTAACCCACTCCTAGCAGCTGATGTTGCCTTTTAGTTTACTGAAATAATTGAGACAAAAATTTTCTCATCTTTCTCTTCTCTTACCACAATTATTTTTTTCTCTTTGTACCAACTCTTTGTTTTCAGTTCTTTAAATTCCATCTTATGCCTACTGTCTGAAGAGTCTTGCTTCATTATCCCCTCCCTGTGCTAAATCTTAAAGTCTTCCCTCTCTTCTGGTTCTTTCTACTCAGCATGGTGTCCCATCTCTTGCAGCACATCATCTTCTCCACAGCCCTGTATGTGGGGTGTTTGTAGGCAGGGTATGGTGAAAGGGGCCAAGGGGGTCTAGAAATGGTGGTGACAGTGCAGAAACAGTGGAGGTGGTAGATTGTGGAGTCTGCTCTGTAAAGTGAGGCCAGAAGGAAGCTGGTAGTTGGAGAAAAGTGCTTTCACAGAACCTGCCAGACTTCTTAATGGCCCTGTCGTATATTGCTGATTGACTTGTCTTTCTCCCCTGTGACTGTAAGTGTCTTGAAGACAACATTGTCTTATTTGACTTTTTCTGCCAACCTATTGGCCATGTGAGTTTGGGCAAGCTGTTTAATTCATCTCTACCTCAGTTTCTATAATAATACTTAACCTCGGTTGTTAATGAGGATTAAATAGTATCTGTAAAGAGCCTAGAACAGTGCCTTGGATATGATAATACTATCTAAGATAAATAGAATGAGTATAAGTATTGAATATAAATGAATCAGCTGTGGTTTTCCCTAGTATTTAGCTAGTCTCCAGATCCTGGCTGTTGTTGCTTGTCATGTTGAATGGCACTGCCTTGATTTCAGTCTTTTATTGTTTCCTCTCTGTTCTTCTGTACCTTATTAAAATGCTGCTTTGGTCTCTTCACTCATTTTAGAAAACTGTAGTCATTTTAAATCACATCCTGGCTACTTTATCCAGGCCTTTTCAAGTTTCTTCCAAACAGTCTGTCCTATTTTCTCGTACACTTTGCTGAAACATTGACCTTTCCCTTCACCCAAACCACTGAGTAGTGTCTCCTGTGCATGCATCACCTGCTTTCCCACATCCTTGCTTTTTGTGCATCTATTTCCCTCAGCGCTGAATACACCTTTCTTTCTATGTCTTACTTTTAAGAATTAACCATAGGGAGTTTTAACCTCTCTGTCCTAACCCCAAAGATGTTATGACTTTATAAAGATTTATATTAAAGCTATAGTAATACTGATTTGTACATTATGAAGATCTGACTTGACGGCTATAGTAATACTGAAATTTTGCATAGCAATTAAGCTGATACAAGGCTTGGGTAAATTTCTCTGTAGTGCAGTAAAATATTTCTAATTTTCTTGTGCTTTCGTATTTTTATTTTCCATATATAATTTGACAGTGCAGACTTGATTCTTCAAACTTTTTCTTACTGAATTAGCTTCAGCCACCATGAATTTAAGTCCCAATCTCAAGGTCTAATTTTGCAGTATTAGTATTTTAGCCAGTAACACACCTTACCATGTGTAGCATGGCCTTTGTCGATTGTGTGTTGTTAATTCTTATGAAATTAAAAATAATTTTCTTTGGATAATTTATTATCTGTACTTACTGATTTGCTTCTTTTGTATACTTTCACTCACCTTGTGCACCATACTGAATGCTTATTCTACTGATAACGTGTGGTAGGGAGCAACATCCACTGGGGAAAGTGTACTGCATTTCTGTATGTAGCCTTCACTGTGATAGTTTGGGTTTTTGCTTTATGTCCACTACTGATCTGTAGGCTTAGGGATTCCAAGACTTTGGCCTTATACTCGCTTGGTATCCATCCTAGGGTCTGACAGTCCTTGAATTTATTAGTTGGGGAAAAAAAAGTGAAGCTCTGTGTAGTCCTTTCTCAAAAGTTGCAAAATTAAAAATTTACTCCTGGGTTTCAGTCTTAGGATATGATTTCTGATAATGCATTATTCCCGAAGTAATTGTAAATGCCATTTTCTACAGATTGATAAAGAATTGGCTAGTGGTGAATACTTTCTGAAGGCGAGTCAGAAGAAGCGACAGAAAATGGAAGCAGTAAAGGTGAGATGTTCATGTTTGGCTCACAGCATCATTAGCAAAGTTCATAGAAACTCGAATCCTTGTTTAAGTGTAAATTTTATTTTACTAATATGTGTTCTGTTAATAATGTAGGCTAAGCAAGCTCAAGTTCTCACTAAGAGACAAGAGGAAAGAAACAAAGCTTTTATTCCACCTAAAGAAAAACCAGTTGTGAAACCCAAAGAAGGTACTATTTTTCAATTGAATTTCTCTGCATCTCTTTAACTGTTGAGTAAAGAAATAACCATATCTTCCATCAGTTCACTTAGCTCATTTCATGAATCCTAGGAACAATAAATGTCTTGGCTAATTAATAATTTAGTAGTGACTGATGGCCATTTCAGGGTATTCCAGTGTGACGGTGCCCTGACCTGGGCCTTGGGCTTAGGAAGGACTCTCTGAGAGACATAGCTGGAGTAGCACATCCCCTGTAGAGAGACAGTAATAGTGAAGCAGTGAGAGCCCTGAGCTTGTTGTCATGACTCCCAGGAAGAGCTTAGCAGAGGCTGGGTTTTTCTTCTTTTTATTTGTGTTCAATGGCTTCAGGTTTGATTTCATTACTGTGAACATGGACTTCTCATCACTTTGGGCTAAAGACCACAACAGAATGACAGGAAGGAGCTATTGAAAAGATGGCTAAAATCACTTTTATCATGTGCCTTTATTTCCAGTTTTATTTTAACTGATTTAGTTTTTCTTCTTTTGCATTCCCCCTTTTTGGTGATACTTGCGTGTTTTCAAAAGTACCCTCCAAAATAAATAGTGGCACA
Organism: Heterohyrax brucei; assembly: GCA_028571685.1. Taxonomy (NCBI): domain Eukaryota; kingdom Metazoa; phylum Chordata; class Mammalia; order Hyracoidea; family Procaviidae; genus Heterohyrax; species Heterohyrax brucei. The sequence continues at coordinate 139,205,966 of CM053142.1, read as the reverse complement.
GTGGGAATGAGGTGGCATAATGGCAGGATCATGTGTGACCTGCTGGCCAGAAACAGATACAACCCATTACTGTTTTAATATTTTAATGCTGTAGTAGTTTTAACAACTTAAAAATATTCTATTCTGTAGATGATCCCATAAAAGCTCATTGCTGTTTAGTTAGTTCCAACTTACAGTAACTTTGTACGACAGGGTAGAGCAGTCCCATACTGTTCCAAGGAGCACCTAGTGAATTCGAACTGCTGAACTTTTCATTAGTAGCTTAACTCTTAACCACTACGCCACCGGGGTTTCTGCTGTAAATGATAGGTTATGTAAAAGTTAAAAATGTCAAACATAATTTCTAGTTTGTGCATTATGTCACATAGGTAGTTTTTAGATGTTCAGTAGCTTATTCAACCTTAATCTATGACAGTCACTTAGAAGGTAGCTATTCTCCTGTAGTGGAAGCTGTAAATCTCTGTGTTCCTCAAGCTGATGGATAGTTTTATGAACTTTTTATCCTCCAGTCCTTTTATGCTCTGAATACTGTAGTTTAAATCATAAGAAAAAAAAAAAATTGCAGTGTTTTGTGCTTCTTTCCTGTATTTATATTTTTGGCATTGATTATATGGTAGATGATATAAGAGAACTTGGATACAGTGAATTACTGTTTTTACTACCAAAATTTTGTTAAATAACATACTACTAGTCATTCATTGAACTATTTGAAAAACTTTGATTTTCATGTTGTTGTGTTAGATAAAGTCTTTTTTAACCTGTGGCTTCATGGTTTGCTAAGTGTATTGAAGCTTAAAGAGTTTCATGTAGTGTTTGTCATGAAATACAATTTTAAATTAGCTCTATACACAGTAGATGATTAGTATATTTAAGTCCTAGAGGAATATGAGAGCGAATAACTGATCTCAAGTAGATTTAAGGAAAAATATAATTTTAATATAGCTGAATTCAGTTATTGGTTTGAATTTCTAACAGTTATTTTTGTGTTTACTTTTACTAATATACAAATACAGTGCTTTACTTTAAGATTTACTGTTTTCTCAGTTTTAAGTTTGAAATGATTATTCAGAATTTCCAGTCTTTACGCAGGTGTTTTATATTACCTTTGAGTTGTAACAGTTCTCTGAAATTGCTGTCCTAACTACATATTGTTTGTGCTTTATTTAGTAAAAATGTAAAGAATAACTTATATGGTATTCTTAATTTGTCTAGCTTCTATTGAAACTAAAATTGATGTGGCTGCCATTAAAGAAAAGGTCAAGAAAGCAAAGACTAAGAAACTGGGAGCACTTACGGCTGAGGAACTTAAGCTTAAGATGGAAGCAAATGAAAAGAAGAAAAAGTAACATACAGGAAAAAAAAAAGACACAAACCGTGAACTAGAATTTATTAAGCTATCTCCTTTTGTAAAGGATTTTGAGGTATACTAGGCATTGGTTGCCTTATCTATGAGAAGGAATACTTTGATAATTTTTTCCTCAGTTTCTTTTGTTTTTAGAACAGAGTTCTTTATAAATAAATTATTATATTCATTTTTTGGAAAATTTTGTCCTAGAACTACCTGTATGTATGTCATTGGGTATGTTGGACCTGATTTCTTCTAGGCAGATTTTGTCTAATTGTGATCTTAGGAGTAATTTTTTAGGTAATTTTATATAAAAAATTTTGGAGTGAATTAATACCTATTGTAATTATCAGTAAAATCTAATGAGTGACACCACTGATTAGACTATTAAATATCATGTCCAAGCATTTGATTTTGAGGAAAATCACATTTTCAGTGTTTGCTCTCTTTAACGATAAATATTTTACTTTTTATACCAACATTATATAGCCCATAAGCCTCATAAATCAAGTTCTCTAAATCTAAGGAGTGGTAAAACGGAGAAAGGAAGTTGCAGTATGTGAGGAGAAAAAATCAGACATTTAAAGTTGAGACAGCACGTGACACATAATGTAGAAATGTGTGTAACAAACAAGAAGGGCTGCTAGAGTTAGTTAACCAAAACACCTTCTGCCATCAAGTCGATCCTGTCTCACAGTGACCCCTTAGACAGAGTAGAACAGCCCCATAGAGTTCCCAAGGACCTGGCAGGTTTGAACTGCTGATCTTTTGGTTTGCAGCTGTAGCACTTAATGACTATGCTATCCATGTTGTTATGTGCCATCAAGTCAGTCTTGACTCATAACAACTCTATGCACAACAGAAGAAAACATTGCTTGGTTCCACGTCATGCCTACAATTGTTTTTATGCTTAAGCCCATTGTTGCAGCCACTATGTCAGTCTGTCTTGTTGAAGGTCCTCTTTTTCACTGACGCTGTACTTGAACAAGCATGGCGTCCCTTTCCAGGGACTTATCCCTTCCGTTAACAAAGAATGTAGGATGCAGTCTTGCATCGCTTCCAAGGAGCACTTCAGTTGCACTTCTTTCAGAATAGATCTGTTTGTTCTTTGGCAGTCCACAGTACATTCAGTATTCTCCAACACCACAATTCTAAGGTATCAGTTCTTCTGTCTTCCTTATTCATTGTCCAGTTTTTGCATACACATGATGCAGGTGAAAATAATGGCTTGGGTCAGGCACACCTTAGTCTTCAGGGTGACATCTTTACTTTTTGAATGAAGAGGTCCTTTGCAGCAGATTTTCCCGGTGCAATGCATCTTGATTTCTTCACTGCTACTTCCATCGGCATTGATTGTGGAACCAAGTAAAATGAAGTCTTTCACAACCTCAGTCCTGTCTCTGTTTATCATGACAGTGCCTGTTGGTTCAGTTGTGAGGATTTTTGTTTTCTTGGTGTTGAGATGCAATCCGTACTGCATGCTGTGGCCTTTGAGTTTCATCAGCTACGTGTTTCAAATCCATTTCACTTCTAGCAGGCAAGGTTGTGTCATCTGCATAATGCAGGTGGTTAATGAGTCTTTCAGTCCTGATGCTTTTTGTTCTTCATATAGTCCAGCTTCTTGGATTATTTGCTTGGCATACAGATTGAAAAGGTATGGTGAAAAGGTACAACCCTGACGCTTACCTTTCCTGACTGAAAACCATCCGTGTCCCCTTGTTCTGTTTGCACAACTGCTCCTTGATGTATGTCCAGATTCCTTATGAGCACAATTGTGATGTTATCCATAATTTATTGTGATCCACACAGTTGAATGCCTATTTTAGTCACCTAGTGCTGCTCTTGACAGTGGTACCACACAGTGGATGGCTTTAACAAAGGAAAGTTTATTCTTACACAGTCTGGTAGGCTACAAGTCTGAATTTTGCTGCAGGGGAAGGCTTTCCCCCTTGCTGGCTGTGGAGGAAAGTCATTGTGTTGTGTACGTCTTTGGTCAGGGAGTGTTTTCACGCAGGAACCTTAGGGTCTGAAGGACACACTGAGGGTGCTGCTTTCCTGATGGTGTGAGGTTCCAGATTTCCTGCTTGCTTCCCTTTCCTTTTATCTCTTGTAAGATGAAAGGATAAAGGGTGGTGTAAGCCACATTCCAGGGAAGCTCCCTTTACAATGAAGCAGGGAGGGGACCTTATGAAGGGATGTACAGCCTTACCCTAATCCCCTTTAACATACAGCATAGGAAAATCACAAAATGGAGGACAATCATAAAATACTTGGAATCATGGCCCAGCCAGCAAGCTACACACATTTTTGGGGAGACACAGTTCAATCCATGACATTCCACTCTTTAGCCTGCCAAAAATCACATCTTTGAAACCTAAAACACATTCATCCCATCATAGCAAAAGGCATCAAAAACGTGTCTGTCCCATATGAAAGAAGTCTTAGTTCCAAGTCCAAAAGACAAAAATTTTCTACATCTGTGACACCTAGAATACAAGCTGTGTGTTTCTGAAGGTACAGTGGCAGAATAAGCCCAAGTTAGACATTTCTATTACAGATGGAGAAGGACAACAAAACAGGTCAGCAAAATATATTACATTAGCTCACAAAGCTTTCAAAATAATCGTCAGTTCTCTTGAGACATTTTACACAATGGCTTTGCTCTCCAGACTCTAGGTATTGTCCACACTCTGGATTCTGAGTGGAGACTCCTGGGCCTGTGCTATGACTCTGTCTTCTAGGCCCACTGGGACACCAGCTTTGTCCCCTTGGCTTTAGAAGCACGCTTAGCCCAACTGAGTGGTGGTTCCACCCTCACAAACACAGGAAGTCCTGGCTCTACCCTTTCAAACCCATGAGGTCATGGCCATACCTTTGAGACTGAGGCAACTCAGCTGCTCATGCTCAGCTTCTTCTGGGCCTCAGGCCGGCATCTGCCCTGCTGGGACAATCATTCCAAAGCTCTGTAGCTGCACTGATTCAAGTGCCCAGAGGCACCTCACTCTGTCAGGAAACCTCTAGCACACAGTCACTCAGCTCTCACTCCATGGGTCACCTCCAGTGCTGCCTCACGCTGACCTGGTTCTACTGATGTTGTTTCTCTCCTTCTGCATTTTGCTCAGTGTTAATAGTTCATTTGGTTCCTTCTGAGTCTTCTGTCCATTCACAGTTTCAAAACCGCTTTCACATTTAAGGTATATGTTAGAGTAGCACCACAGTCTTAGTGCCAAATTCTGTTTTAGTTAGCTAATGTTACTCTAACAGAAATACCCAGAGTGGATGGCTTTACCAAGGAAAGTGTATTCTTACAGTCAGGTAAGCTGCAAGTCTGAATTTTGCTGCAGGGGAAGGCCTTACCCTTGCTGGCTCTGGAGGAAAGTCATTTGTGTTTTATCAGTCTTTGGTCAGGGAGCATCTTGGTGCAGAAACATCATGTCTGAAGGACATGCTGTACTCCCAGTGGTGCTTTCTTGATGGTGTGAGGTTCCCAGTTTTTTGCTTGCTTCCCTTTTATCTCTTGTAAGATAAAGGATAAAGAGTGGTGCGAGCCACATTCCAAGTTAACTCCCTTTACAGCCAAGCAGGGAGGTGACCTTATAGGGATTTACAGTCCCACCCTAATTCTGTTTAATATACAGCATAGGAAAACCACAAAATGGAGGACAGTCCTAACATATTACGAATCATGGCTCAGCCAACTGGCTACGCCCATTTCTGGGGGAACACAGTTTAATTCATGATAATGCCTTTGCATAGTCAACAAAACACAGGTAAACATCTTTCTGGTATTCTCTGCTTTCAGCCAAGATCCATCTGAGAGCAGCAATGATATCCATGTTTCTACATCTTCTGAATCTGGCTTGAATTTATGGCAGTTTCTTGTCAATATACTATTGTAGTCACTTTTGATTTTACTTGCATGTGATATTAATGATGTCATTCAGTGAGTTTTCCATTTGATTGGATCACCTTTCTTGGGAATAGCCATAAATACAGATTTCTTCCTATTTGTTGGCCAGGTAGCTGCCCCCCAAACTTCTTGGCATAGACAGGTGAGCACTTTCAGCTCTGTATCCATTTGTCAAAACATCTTGATTGGTGTGGTGATCAGGATTATGTCAACTTGGCTACTCCATATTTGGCTGCTGTATTAAGCGGCAGGGTGGGGTTTGTGGTGGCTCCCTGCCCTTCAGCTCTCATCTCCCAACCTTCCACTACTACTGCTGGTCTGCTCAGGTAGCCAGGAGCTCCTGCTCTCTTCTTCCAGTGTCTGGTTCCGGGAACTTGAACTAGCAGCTGTTGGACTCATCAGTCCTTACAGTCAGCACTTGAGAGTCCTGCTCCCTGATCTGCCAATCCTGGGTTCACCAGCCTCTGCCGCTCCTGCCCCCTGACCTGCCGATCCTGGGTTCGCCAGCCTCTGCTGCTCCTGCTCCCTGACCTGCCAATCCTGGGTATGCCAGCCTCTGTCGCTTCGTCTCACCACCAGCTTGGGACCACAGACCTACACAACCGGTGATCTAGAACTCTGGTCTCTGATTTGCTGATTTTGGGTTCCTCAGCTTCCATGGCCACATGAGACTGCCAGAACTTGGGACATCCAGCTTCTGTGATTACGTGAGCTGTTTCCTATATCTGTATCTATCTATCTATCTATATATTATAAATCTTTCCTTGTACCTACATGTGTTACTGGTTTTGCTTCCCTAGAAAACCCAGCCTAAAACAATTGGTATTTCATCAACTCCTGGATGCTTGCTTTTTGCCAATGCCTTCAATGCAGCTTTGACTTCTTCCTTCAGTTCCATCAGTTCCTGATCACATGCTACCTCTTGAATGGTTCTTTCTGGTATAATGACTGTGTTTTCTTACCATCCTCTTTTGATGTTTCCTGAGTTTCTTAATGTTTTCCCTATAGAATCCTTCACTATTGCAACTTGAGACTTGTATTTCGTCTTCAGTTCTTTTGGCTGGAGAAATGCAGAGCGTGTTTTTCCCTTTGGGTTCTCTGTCTCCAGCTCTTTGCACATGTCATTATAACTTTTGTCTTCTTGAGTCACCCTTTGAAATCCTCATTTCTTTTACTTGGTCATTCCTTCCTTTTGGAAAAGGAAGGGTTTCCATAAGTATTGTCTAAATCTAACTCACTCATTTTACAGACTGGGAAGCTAAGTCATACGCTAGCTTACTTAACCAAAGATAAAGTTTATTCACAGAGAAGTGAAAAGTAAAGATTAGCGTATCCTGTGGTGTCAGGAAGCTGAACAGTTTGTATCTGTGTGAGTGTGTGTGTGCACAAGGGCTTACTGTAACAGCACACTTTTTGTTCCTGAAAAGTTTTTAAATTAAAAATATATCCAATTGTTACTGTTTTTAAAAAAGTCATATATATATATATATCCCCCTGCCTCTGATTGTGTTATTCCAGAAGAACTAACGCAGGGTATTTGTGTTTGATCAAGATGGTAAATATGACAGTCAGTATACGAATTATTGAACTAAAAATGAGAAAGAGAGAGGTGTATCTGTTACGTAAATATATCCGCCAGTCTGGATACTGAACAGAGTAGTAACCTATGAAAGAAACAGAGTATTATCTTAGACATCATTTCTCATCATGGATTGATACAATTCATGTAGCTCTTAATGAAACAATTTTAAGTTTTGTATACATACCTTTGAGTTTGTCTCGCTGTGGGTTAACTGCAAAGTAAGGGAAAAGGAAAAAAACATCAGAATGGTTCATAATGGCAAAACTTTTGTTTAAAAAAAAAGGTAAGTTTCCATAATCATTAACTCCTACTTTGGCTTCATTGCAGTGACTTTCTAAGATTAATTTTTCATGTATTGTTTTCATGACTCTTTGTACTACCTGCACTGTTTTTGTTTTGTTTTGGTTTTTAAAATCAAATTCCTTTTTCTGTAGTACAAACTATAAAAGACAGTTGCAGTCAAGTTGTTTCCAGCTCATGTCACCCCACTGTGTGTGAGAACTGTGCTTTCAGGGCTTGCAGTGGCTGGTTTTCCAGAAGTGGATTGCCAGATCTTTCCTCCAAGGATCAAACATTCAACCTTTTTGATCAGCAGCTGAGCATGTAAACCTTTTGCACCACCTAGGGACTCTGAAGGAAAAAATATCACTACTACTTATAGAATGTAATTTTTCTTGTATACATCTGTATATCTTAAAGTTAAATACTCAACTGCTAAAACAAGTATACCTTTACATATGAGCTAAAATCACCTTGTGTGCCATTGGTGTCCCAGCATATTTTGAGAAAGTGTTAACTTGGCATTCATGCATATTTATTAAACTAACAATAGTAACTAGAAAACCCCAAAGGGCTTTTTTTCTCCCAGTTCTGGCTATAATTTGTCAGAGATGGAGTCTGTTACAAAAACAGCTTTCCTCTTCTAATCCTTACTCTGTCAGAGTTCATGATAAAAGGTAACAGTAGCTATTCTGAAGTTTTTTAACTGCAGTTTCTATCATTTATTCATTAATGCAACAAAAAACAGAATGCTTTGAAATAAGCTGACATTTATATAAAACAAACTTTAGCTTTGTTAATAGGAAATAGTAACAGCATTAACCTGGAGGATGTTGAGAAGCCATCTAGAGGAAGCGAGTGGTGAGTTACTGAAAATCCGTGTAAATATTAGGCAAATTAGCATGCTTTCCCTTCATCTCTGAAGAATTCACAGATGTTTTTTATAATTGGGCTATAGCTTTAATCTTCTGGATGTTATCCAGAAAGATTAGAGATGGTCTCAAGGCAGATTTCCACAGATCAAAAGTTAAAATTCTAGCTGTTTCCTTCTTGTTACTCTCACTGTGGTAGTGGTACTAATTATCTAGGTTTTTTCAAGACAATGTTAGATCTTCCAGGAAACAGGCACTCACATAGCCACTGCTGTTGAGTCAGTTCTGATTTGACATAGTGACCCTGCAGAATAGAGTAGAATGCTCCATATTATTTCCAAGGAGTGCCTGGTGAATTTGAACTGCTGACTTTTTGGTTACTAACTGCAGCACTTAACCACCACACAACGAGGGCACTCACATGCAGGGAAAAAAAAAAAAAAACAATGCTGTTAAGTTGATTCATAGTGACCCTACAGACAGTAGAATTGCCCCATAGAGTTTCCAAGTAGTGACTATTGGATTTGAATTGCCTACCATTTTTGGTTAGTGCCCGTAGCACTTGAACTACTATGCCACCAGGGTTACCACATAAAAAAAACAAAACCCAGTGCTATTGAGTTGATAACAACTCATAGCCACCCTATAGGGTAGAGTAGAAATGCTCCATGAAGTTTTCAAGGAGCACCTGGCAAGTTCAAACAACTGGCCTTTTGGTTAGCAGATGTAGTAGCACTTGACCACTGTGCCCTGGGGTTTGTTAGCCACTGAGCTTGGTATGAGTGTTTCTTGTTTTTTTCGTTGGATTGTTTCACCGAACCTGAAACATTTAACTATTGAGGAAACAGGTCCAGAAGTCACCTGGGGTCACAGCAGTAGATGTGGATACTGCATGTACATATCTTGCTTCTAAGATCTATGCTTTTAACTCATGTTATAGTGCCAAATGTGGAAGAAAGCAATATGTTTGGTGGTAGTATGGCAACATGAAAAGAAAACTAATATACTGAATGCCTGAGAAAATACTAGTTGTATAGTGGCTACATGCCAGCAGTTTAGCAAGGCTGGTCATAAAATACAGAATGGCTGAACCAGGAGAAAAACAACTGGCTCAGAAAGCTGTGCTACAAACTGCTGCTGTACCTGGAGTGAAGGTAAGGATCCAGTGCTTATGAAGCTGCAGGAAAGGAACAAGTGGTCTGAGGGAATTTGACAGCTTACAGCTAGAATGGACCTTAGATAACATCCAAACTGTGGAACACTTTTCTCCAAACAAAATTTCAGGCAGTGAAACATGGTCTGTGGTCTCCTTTCTCCGCTTACACACCCCACCCCAGCCCTGCAGCTCTGAGTTCAGTCTGATACAGAACCTGTTGCCATCTAGTCAGTTCAGACTTAAGAGTGACCCCCCACTATAGGGTAGAGTAGAATTACCCCATTGAGTTTCCAAGGATCACCTGTAGATTTGAACTGCTGACTTTTTGGTTAGCAACTGTAACTCATGACTAATAACACCACCCGGATTTCCTTTGGCGCAGAGGTGGACGCTAAACATACCACAGGGTTTGGATAACTGTAACAGTTCAAAGTCTCCCCTCTTCATAGCATGGGGAAAAAAACATACTGGAATGGAAAAACATAACTGCAGTAGGAGCCATAAACTAATTTTGTATTAATATTTCAAAATTAAAAAGCAGAATTTTGCTAGAAGGTTTAGAAAAATACTCCTGTAAAGTTCAGTTCTTTGGCTTTATGCACTGTGCCCCTCATCAAATGCTGTCTTGCTAATAAAAAGTGCCGTGTTTCAGTTTTACACCATGTATTTACAGGTGAAGATGCAAGCCTTCCATGTGCCTTGGCCAGGCAGGACCACAAAGGATAGAATTCTGTATTTTGGGTGACCTCATTATAGACATTTTATTATTATTATTGAATGAAAATGTTCATTCCCATATAAATTCGCATGCTCACCTATATGCAGCTCCCACTGCTCTCACTGCCCAGTGACAGCGCACCCCTCCTCTCTGCTCCATACATGTCCTATCCTCCCCACAGTCACCTGTCCTCCCCACAGTCAGCTATCCCCTCCTGCCCACCCACTCCCCTTCCTCCAGCAAGAGGTCAGCAGGATGACATCCTATAGATGCATAGAACCCTAAAATTCCCACAAGATACGGTCACTCTGTCACCAAGTCCAATCCATTGCTGACCAAAAGTTGACCTTCATTATGATTTATGGACAGGGGCAGCATCAGGGCCAGGGGCCATGTTCCAAGGGGAACCTCGAAGCCCCCAGACCATCAACTGCGGTCTTTAATTGGACATCTCAGGTTGCATACCTGTTTATTTTCTTGTTGCCAGTGAGACTCCACTTTGTGAGCTCCATTGTGGCCATCACTGGTGGTGGCAGGGCAACATCTGGTTCCTCTGGTTAGGAGTCAATGTAGAGACCCACTCACGTGGGCCCCTCTGTCTTCTGGGTTCTCTTTTCCCTATGTTCTTGTCCTCGGTGATCATCCGTTCCTGTTGAGTTGGGACCATTTGCTGTACCCTCAGATGGCAGCTTGGCAGCTTTTTAGACCCCAGATGCCACTCACCGATGTGGGCTGCAGAGGTCCTCATTAGCAAAATGCTAGCTGTGCTAATTGGCCTCGATTTTGCCTCAGAACATTGTTCCCAGCCCCCTGCCCCAGCTACTCTGTCCTTGCAATATTTGGTTAAGATGGCAGGCGTACTCAAATTGTGTTGAAGTCCAGTTATTATTGATCTTTCTAATGTGTGTTGTCACCGATTTCACTCAACCAAATTTCTATTAACTATCTAATCTAAACCCTCCCCAGCTCACTCTTCCTCCCTCTCCACCCTTGCAGCTGTCAAAGAGTCTTTTCTTCTATGCATCACTCTGTTTTTAAGTTCTTATTATAGGGGTCTTATACAATATTTGTCCTTTTGTTGCTGACTACTTCCACACAGCATAATGTCCTCCAGTTGAAACCAGGTTAAGAGATGTTTCCTGCAATAATCGTTGTTCTTTATCATTGTTTAGTGTTCCATTGAGTATACATACCATAGTTTACCTATCCATTTCCTTTGTTGTTGGGCATCTGTGTTGATTTCATCTTTTTGCTATTATGGGCTGTGCTGCAGTGAACATTCACGTGCATGTGTCAGTTGGAGTGAATGGCCTTGATTCTGTAGGATATATTCCAAGCAGTGGAATTACTGGGTCAAATGGTGTATCTAGATCCAGCTTTCTAAAAATGTGCCAGATTGTTTTCCAAAGAGGTTGCACCATTTTGCAATCCCACCAGTGTTGTAGGAGAGTTCCAATATCCCCACAGCCTCTCCAGCATTTGTTGTTTTGCATTTTTTGGATCATGGCCAACCTTGTTGGGGTGAGATGGTATCTCATTGTCATTTTGATTTGATATCTTTAATAGCTAATGATCGTGAGCATGTCCACATGTGTTTTTTGGCTGCCTGGATCTCCTCTTTAGAGAAGTGTTTCTCCATCTCCTTTGCCCATTGCTTAATTGGATGATTTATCTTTTTCTTACTGATATTTTGTAGTATCTCATAGATTATGGAGATCAGGCATCAGTCTGACAAATAGTTGCCAAGTATTTTTTCCCATACTGTAGATGGCCTTTTAACTCTATTAATAAAGTCTTTGGATGAGCAAAAGTGATTCATTCATAGTAGTTCCCATTTATCTGATCTGATGATTGTGATTGGTTTGATAGATTTTGAAGTCTGTCTATGTTGTGTATTATACCTTCCATTGTTGTTCCTACTTTTTCTTGGATGAGCTTTATTGTTTTAGATTTGATATTTATGTCTTTTATCCAGTTTGAGTTGGTTTTTGTATAAGGTGTAAGATACGGGTCTTGTTTTAATTTAGTGGAGATGGATATCCAATTTTGCCAGCACCATTTGTTGAAGAGATTGTTTTTACCCCACTTTAATGTCTTAGAGCCTTTATCGAATATCAACTGTTCATAGGCAGATGGTGTCATCTCTGGGGTCTCGATTCTGTTGCATTGATCGATCTGTCTGTTTTTGTACCAGTACCAGGCTGTTTTGACTACTGTGGCAGTATAATAGGTTTTAAGGTCAGGTAATGAGAGGCCTCCCAGTGTGTTCTCCTTTAGTATTGCTTTTCTTATCTAGGGCTTCTTCCCTTTCCAGAAAAAGTTCATAATTTGTTCCTCCATCTCATTAAAAAATGTCACTGGAACTTGTATTGGGATTGCATTATATAAGTAGATTGCTTTGGGTACAATAGACATTTTCACAATATTAAGTCTTCGTATCCATGAGCAGGGTAGGTTTCTCCATTTATGTAAGTCTCTCTTAGTTTCTTGTAGTAAGGGTTTGTAGTTCTCTTTGTAAAGGTCTGTTATTTCTCTGGTTAAATTTATTCCTAGATACTTTATCTTCTTAGAGGCTATAGTAAATTGTATTGACTTGGTGATTTTTTTCCTTAATAATCTCGTTGTTGGTATAAAGGAATCCTACTGATTTACGTAGGTTTACCATGTACCTTGAGACTTTGCCAAACTCTTCTATCAGTTTGAGTAGTTTCCTTTTGGATTCTTTGGGATTCACTGCATATACAATCATATCATTGCAAATAGAAAGATTTTTGGTTCCACTTTGCCTATGGAGATGCCCTTTGTTCCTTGGTTTTGTCTAATTATTCTGGCTAGAACTTCTAGTACAATGTTGAATAGGAAAGGTGAGAGTGAGTATCCTTGTCTAGTTCCTGTTCTCAAGGGAAAGTCTTTCAGTCTCTCTCCATTCAGAATGCTGTAGGCAGTTGGCTTTGTATAAATGGACCTTATTGCATTGAGGAATTGGCCATCTATTCCTATTTTGCTGAGAGTTTTTAGCATGAATGGGTGTTGGACTTTATCAAATGCCTTTTCTGCATCAATAGACAAGATCAGGTGATTCTTGTCTTTTGTGATATTTATGTGGTTGATCACATTAATTGTTTTTCTGGTGTTGAACCAGCCTTGCATGCCTGGTATGAATCCAATTTGGTCATGATGGATAATTTTTTGGATATGTTTTTGTATTCTGTTGGCAAGAAATTTGTTGAAGATTTTTGTATCTAGATTCATGACTGAGATCAGTCTGTAGTTCTCTTTTTTCGTTGGATCTGTCCCTGGCTTTGATACCAGGGTTATGCTGGCTTCGTAGAATGAATTTGGGAGTGTTTCAACTCTTTCTATATTGTGAAATAGTCTCAGTAGTATTGGAGATAACTCTTCTCTAAAGGCTTGGTAGAATTCTGCAGTAAAGCCATCTGGGCCTGGGCTTTTATTGGTTGGCAGTGTTTTGATGACTTTTTCAACCTCTTCTTTTGTGATAGGTTTATTAAGTTGTTCTGCTTCACCTTGTGATAATTTTGGTAGGTGATATGAATCAAGGAATTTGTCCATTTCCTGTAGGTTTTCAAATTTCTTATAATACAGTCTTTCATAGTATTCAGTTGGATCTGTGGTGACAACTCCCCTCTCATTTCTAATTTGGGCTATTTGTTTCCTTTCCTGCTTTTCTTTAGTAAGTTTAGCCAGTGGTTTGTCAATTTTGTTGATCTTTTCAAAAAACCAGCTTTTGGTCTTTTCAATTGTTTTTCTATTCTCTATGCTCTAATCTTTATGATCTGGTTTCTTCTGATACCTGAGGGGTTCCTCTGTTGTTCTCTCTCTGCTTGTTCAAGGTGTAGGGTCAGTTCTTTGATTTGGTTTCTTTCTTCCTTCCAAATGTGTGCATTTATGGATATAAACTGACCTCTGAGCACTGCTTTAGCTGTATTCCATAGGTTCTGGTAGGAAGTGTTTTTGTTCTCATTGGAATCCATAATTTCTTTACTTCACCCTTGATTTCTTCTATAACTCATGGTTTTTTGAGCAAGATGTTGTTCAGTTTCCTTGAGTTCCACTTTCTATCTATGTTTTTTCTGCTATTGATTTTGACTTTTATGGCTTTATGATCTGAGAAGATGCTTTGCAGTAATTCAGTGGTATGGTTTTTGTTTAGAATTGCTTTATGTCCTAACACCTGGTCAATTCTGGAGAATGTTCCATGTGCACTGGAGAAGAAGGTGTAGTTGTCTGCTGATGGATAGAAAGTTCTTTATATGTTGATGAGGTCTAGTTGGTTAATTGTGGCAATAAGATCTTCTGTGTCTTTACTGAGCTTTTTTCTACACAGTCTGTCCAATATTGAGAGTGAGTGTTGAAGTCTCCTATTATTGTGGAGTGATCTATCTCCTTTTTGAGTGTAGTCAATTTTTCTTTGACCTATCTAGGTGCTCTAATATTAGGTGCATAAATATTTAATATTGTTAAGTCCTGCTTGTGTATTGAACCTTTCAGCAATAAATAGTATCCACCCTTGTCCACAGTGGTGGATTTTACATTAAAATTGATTTTGTCTGAGATTAGAATTGCCACACCTGCTCTTCTTTGTTCATTGTTAGCTTGATACATATTCTTCCATCCTTTAATTTTCAGTTTGTTCATATCTTTAAATCTAAGGTGAGTTTCTTGTAGGCAACATATAGATGGGTCATGTCTTCTGATCCAAGATGTAACTTGATGTCTCTTTACTGGAGTGTTTGGTCCCTTCACATTCAATATAATTATTGATAGGTATGTGTTCAGTGCTGCCATTGTGATATGTTTATTTTTGTGTTGATGTTTTCTCTGTTATTGTTATTAATCTGTTCTGTGACCTTTGTGAGTTGATTTTTCACCTTTTTCAGGGTTGGTTTTGTGGTTGTTGAGACTCTTCTTTATTACATTTCTTGATATGGTATGTTGTTTCTTTGTTGTGCTTTATGGGTGCCCCTATGATACTGCTTAATAAACTGTATATAAACCCAATTTTGATTGCTACCAGTCTTGTCAACTTCCTCTCCATCTGGAAGGACTATAACAACTGTAGTACATCTCTCTTTTTAATAGGATGATATCATAGTTTAAATGATAAGATCACTACATTGTTTCTTTCACTATTAGAGTTTTGATTGTGTTTGGAGCCTTCCCTAACTGAGTAGGATTCTGGATAATGTGTCCTTCTAAAATATAAAGTTAGCAGTTTTGTTCTCCCAAGAGATTCTTTCAGTATTTCTTGTAGCTTTGGTTTGGTTTTTACAGTCTCTGAGTTCTGTTTATCTGCGAATGTCTTCATTTCATTTTCATATTTGAAAGACAGTTTTGCAGGATATATAATTCTTGGTTGGAAGTGCTCCTTCAAGGCTTTGAATGTGTCATGCCACTGTCTCTGTGTCAGCACTGTTTCTGCTTATAAGTCCGTCTAAAGCCTGCAGAGTTTCCCTCTGAATGTTAGCTTTGCTTTGAGTCCTGCTGCTTTTAAGAGTTTCTGCTTATGTTTCATTTTGTTAAGCTTGATAAGAGTATGTCTTGGAGTCTTTCTATTGAGATCTATATTGAGTGGTGTTCTATACATATCTTGGATGTCTATATTCTCTTCTTTCATAATTTCTGGGAAGTTTTATGTCAGTAGCTCAACCACAATACTCTGTGTTCTCAGTGTTGTGCCCTGTTCAGGAACTCCAATTAATCATAGATCGTTCTTCTTAATAGAGTCCCACATGCTTCTTAATGCTTCTTCAGTTTTCTTGTTTCTTTTTTCTGATTTATCCTCATGGATACTGGAGTCAGTAGCTCTGTCTTCCAAATCAGAAATTCTCTTTTCTATTTGTTCCATTCTGTTTTCTTGGCTTTGAATTGAAGTTTCTATGTCTTTGATTTTGTTCTTGATCTGTTGGATTTCTGAGTGCTGATGTCCCATCAGCTCAAACAGCTTGCTTAATTTTTCATTTTGCTCTGCTGCATTTTGTATAAGGTCAGAGAAGGCTCTCTATATAATCTTTTTGTATTCACCTTCTGACAGTTTCAGAAAAGCATCTGTCTGGGAAGTTCTGGGGGGGTTTCTTTTGGGGGCCTTCTGATGCCATGGGTGATTTCCAGGTTACCATCTTCTCCAAAGTTGTTTTTTGGGCTTCATGTGAGTGAATAGAGGCTGGGAGAGATGCTGTGAAGATGGACCATAGTTGTTTCTCTAGGCCGTCTTAAAATGAGAAGTAAAAAGTATCTGACAACTTCTAAAGTCAGTCAGGTTTTCAGGTGTATAGGTCCCTCTTCCCAGCTGGCAAAGGAAGCACCTCTGTATTGAACCCCAGATATTATAAACTAGCTCAAAATATAGAAAGGCTACTGGCCTGCTGGCCTCTGCTATTGAGCCCTAGCTGTAGGCAATACTGTATAGAATTCTGCTTTTCTGCTGGAAAAGTGGTCTTTTCTGGGTAGGCACTGCCTCCCAGCCCAGGAATTAGGTCCAGCTGAGGCTTCAGTATGGATGATTCCACCTCCTGGTGAAACAAGATCGCGTCCTGGACAAGCTTGTGAGCCTGCCAGGACCAGGCTCCTGGTGGAAAGAGAGGCCAAGAGTGCCGAAATGCCCAGAGTCCAAAGCCTCTGCTGCTGGCCTCAGACCCAGGTGACACTGTGCAAAACACCACCTCCCTGCTGGAAAAACACTCTCCACCTGGCAGGTGCCACCTCCCAGCCTAGGGACCAAGTCTGGCCAGGGCCTATGCCTGGGCTTCTCCATTTCCCAGTGGATCAAGATGGCATCCCACACAAGCGCATCTGTACAGCTACCACATGGCGGAGGCAGAAAGATAGGCCAGAGGAGCCAAGATGTATAGAGTTCAAAGCCAGCCTCTCAGAACATGGCAATTACGCTTGCTGGTCCCACCAGCAGTGCATCTGAGACCAGCAGCTAGTCAAGTCCCAGCTCTGACTGCTGGCCAAGAGAGAGGAAAAAAAAATCAAAATGGTGAGTTACCTTCAGTCTGTGCAAGCCTGTGCTTCTTGAGAGTGGGGTCAGTGATAGAGAGGAGGTTTTGCGTTCAGTGGTATGAAGTCCAAATTAACAGCTCTGTGCTGCATCCCAGGGCTCACTAGGTGTCCAAAAGGCTCTGTTTAATTATCATTTCAGGTCTTGGTTTCCAGAGGGATTTAGGGAGACATGCATTAGTCTGGCATCTTGACTCCACCTACCTCATTATAGACAGTTTTGATCTTGTGTCTATAGTTTCCAACATCATACTCATCTTTTTTTTGTTTGTTTTTGGGAGAGTAAATAAAAGAAATGCAGTTTGGTTCTTAGGACAGTAAACAAATGTTTTGATGGCTACCTGATGCCAATCTCCTTGAAAATATCTTTTAGGATAAAGCAAATGGCATTCTTAGCTGTGTTGGCATTCTTAGCTGTGTTGGCATTCTTAGCTGTGTAAAAAGTGACAGTAGCTTCAGTTACATTGTATTTTTGGTAGATATTTTTTTAACCTACTGCAGAGGTTGTCCAAACAGGTGTCATCCTTAGGGCAGGCACTGCAAGTGGCTCCTTTGTCATATGGCCAAGTTGGGTAATTCCCTCTGTAAAGTAGAAAGTTGTCCATTAGAAGAGCTTTTCTTCCCACCCTAATTCCAATTTACTGTGAATTCTTGACAATCTAGAACAGTAGTAGGATGGAAGTCTAAAGACTCAGATGATTGGTAAAGAAGAGAGGGACATGGAAAAGGAATGCTGCTAGTATTTGCAGTTTGTTCTGGCTAATAATTGCAGAGTTCATTCAGTGTGCTAATGTCTTATTATTTTGTTGAATTCTTATAACCCTAGGAGGAAGTTGTGTTTATTTCTGCTTTACAGATAAGGGAACTAGACTTCTAAGGAACTAAGTAATTTGTGACCTAGTAACATAAGTCTCCATTAAGTATTAAATAAGATCTAGCAGAAGTCTACTAATTGCAGTAATTTCAAAGTAGTGATGAATATAAACTCTTGAGATATGTGCAGCAACTGAAATGTGATATGAAAGTATATTTACAGAGACACAGGTAAGAGGCACTACTAATACGAAGTCACAGGTATTGTGAATACAACGGGGGAGTGTTACCTTCATTCATAATGGAAAGAAGTGCTCTGTCCAGTGGAGATTAGTGAAAGTAAAACGGGAACTTTTTATGAGTTCATAGACTCTCCTTCCCTCAGGACTGTACTTTTAACTTCAAAGTTTGGAGGTCATTTCCAACCCCAAATACATTTTCTAATCTTCTTTGGCTCCAAAATAATTTGAGCTGTCTCAGAAATTAAATTTATGCTTGTGCTTTCCCTTTACCACAGAAAATAGTCAAAAGCATATAGTAGAGACTAACAGCAGTTTCAGGAGATGAGTTCCCAAGCAACATTAATCATTAGAGTATCTTTTATTGTTAAGATGTTCAGTACTCATTAAGTGGTTTAAGTTCTAGAACGTTTATTTAAAAACTTATTTATGCTACTTCATTCTCTGTTTAATTATATACCCCAAATTGTGAGAGGAAAAAAATTAAAATTGCTATTTAAAAACCAAGGCAATTGTAGAGTGTTAAAGGAATGGCAGAATTCATCTTAGGAAAAGTATGTTACTAGAGAGGCCTAGATATGTCTGTATGGGAGTAATTAAAGCAAGGGGACCTAAAATAAAATATTCTGTTCAACAAAGAAGCAGGAAGTTCTGTATTTCCCCTAGTGGCCTAAGATAGGGGTTTGGGGGCCCTGGGCTGGGAGAAGAAAGAAGACAATCTTAAAAAGATATGAAAAGAATAAGAGTCCTCAAGGCAGTGATGGCCAAAGCATGTCAGGTACTGTATTGTCAGACAGTATAGGCTATTTCCTGCGCTGGGTTGTCCTTACTGTCACACTGCTAAATGGTCCCCCAAAGAATGCAGTTGTATTAGTGACTATGGATCATGCACATGAGAGAGACCTGGAGCAGCCAGGAGGAGACGTGTCAAAGCAGTCGCAGGCAACCAGAAGCTCTGCTGAGTGCAAGAGTCCATAGCTTGAGTGACAAGTGACTGGAGAATTAAGTACCCCACACCCCCAGAATTCTCAGAAATAATGGGGATGATATATATATGAGTCATAAAGGAAGAAATGTAAATAATCAGGAAATAAGTATATTCAGTAGTAATCAGATGTAAAGAAAATGACATAGCATTTCTATCTAATTTAAATCTTAAAAATTATAGTACACAGTGCTGATGAGAAATTACAAATCAATATAATCCTGTAAGGTTATTTAGCAACAGGTCTTAATGGGGGGAGTAGGGGAAGGCCTTAAGAATGATCATACTTGTTACCTAGTAGTGTTACTTTTAGGAATTAAAGGAAATGGAAGTGACTAAAGACTTACATGCCACATTGTTCATCACATGTTTAAAGAAAATGTAGGAGACAATCTAAATTCTTCAACAGATGGACTGTGGCATTACCATAAGAACACAGACACTGGAGCCACGGGGTCCAGGTCAGCTCAGCTATGACAGTCACTAACAGGGAGGCCTTGGGCAGTTCACTTTCCCTTTTGTCCCTCATTTTTCTTACCTACAAAACAAGTGGAATGATGGTGTCTACCTTGTGGACTTTGAATGGAGACTGTTAACTAACTGCGGTTGCATCGTCTCCAGCTGGTGGCAACCCCATGTACAACAGGACAAAACACTGCCTGATCCTGTGCCGTTTGCACAATCAGTGGTGTGCTCAGATCCATGTGGCTGCTGTGTAGTTTGAGTGCCTTCAACTTCTGTTGTGAGCTGTAGGATTTTCACTGGTTAACTTCAGAAGTAGGTCACTGGGCCTTTCTTCCTGGTCTGTCTGAGTGTGGAAATGCTGCTGAAACTTGTCCACTAATGGTGACCTTGCTGGTATCTGAAGTACTGGCTGGCACTGTTGCAGGAGAAAGATAATTTTGGCCCGCAGAGCAGAAAACACCCGGAACACCCCTTTGTCTTTAGGAGGAAGAGGCTTTACTGCCGGCGGTGCTGCGCAGACGCAAGTCCCAAAAATGGCCGCCCACCCAGTTCCGTTATCAAAGCTTCCTATTCATACGCTTCCCGACTCGACAGCCCTTGGCTGGCTTGGCAAGGAAGCAAACGAAGGAGTTTTCGTACATCCTCCCAATTGGCAACTACAGGTTTACAGATTTCCATATTGCAATTTCATTGGCACAGCATGCTTAAAGAGGCAAGCAACTGGCAGTAGGTTACATGGGAAGAAGCTACTTTTTCCTTAGAAGCTAGGCTTATCTGAAGAAATGCTTTGGGGGCAGGAGGGAGTGTCCTTGGGCTGACCCAGAGAAATAAGCTGACCCAGAGAGAAGCAGCTGGGCTTCTGTGAATCTTAAAGTAAAATCTTCTTTAAAATGTTCTCCTCTCTCAGCATAGCTTGCACATCGTGGCAACAGACCAGCCTCCACGGTACAGTAGACTACAGACATGCTACCGGTATAATGAAGAGCACATGAGCTAACCTAAGTGAAACATCAACAACAGCACTTGACACTTAGTAGTCATTATATAAGTATTGTCTGTCAGTGTTACTATTATTACAGAAATCCTTCAGAAAACCAAAGACATGGAAAATGCACATGGTATAATTTTAAGTAAAAACTAGAAAGCATGCATTTGCAGTATGATCTCAATTTTCTAAATATGTGTATGATTTATATGCAAAAATATATACTATATACTTCTTTTATATTGAGAAATTATTTTTCTCTCAATATATAGAAGTTTCAAGGAAGTCAGGAGTCACATGCCACCCCCATTTTCCAAAGAAGGAAACATTGTAACCATTTCAGAAACAGAACTATTCAAAAGCAAATGTGTCATAAATCAAGGAATTCAGTTGTTTCATGAAAATCATGTAAAAATTAACAAGATTTTAACAAACCAATAAAAAGTAACCTCAATCTTCCCATCTTGTGGCATTATTACTATATCCACTTAATCTACTCCCCTGACAAATATTTCAAGCTTGCTACTTGTCATGGACTGAATGGTGGCCCCCAAAATATGTGTCAACTTGTGATTCCCAGTATTGTATAGCTGTCCTCCATTTTGTGCTTGCAATTAAACGTTAAAGAGGATCAGTATGGGACTGCAAACCCTTATCCCGGTCACTCTCAGAGCCAGTATGAAGGGAGTTGCCCAGGGGTGTGGCCTGAACCACATTTTCTCTCTCAATAGCTGAAAAGGAAGTGGTGGGAGAGGGTAGGGCTGGGGGAGGGAGCCTCACACCACCAAGAAACAAGAGCCAGGAGAACAGCGTGTCCTTTGGATCTGGGGTCCCTGCCCAGAGAAGCTCCTAGTCCAGAGGAAAATTGATGACAAGGCTGACAGAGAAAGCCTTTCCCTAGAACGGACGCCCTGAATCTGGGCTTTTGACCTATTTTATTGTAAAGAAAGATATTTTGTTCAAATCATCCACTTGTGGTATTTCCACTACAGCAGCACTAGATGACTAAGACACTGCTTTCTAAAATGTGTGTCTGTGTGGTACATAAAGAGCACAGACACACACACAAAGATCAAATGTACCAGAATGTTAACAAGCTCAGTATCCCAAGGCAGAGAATAAAGGGGGATATTAATTTTCTTCTTTATATTTTCTTTCCTTATCCACATTTTCTATGATTAGGATAAACAATTTTATAAGGAATGTGTTTATTTACTTTTTTAGAAAGAACCTACCCTGGTCCGTAGTTGCATATAAAATGTGCTCCATTGGTAAGAGTTTCAAAGCCAGATACCTTAGAACAAAATTGTACTGCACAGCCAACTTTGTAGCTATTAGCCCAAACAACCTGAAAGAAAGTAAGGATTGTTAACAGAGACACACAATAAAATATTCATCTGAATATGATTAAGGCTCCATAACTGTCATGAGGTACATCAATACTGTCCATTCTAGTCAGTGAGCCCAATGGTTGCCAGCTAAGTTCTAGGAGCTCAGAATTTGGTCAGGAATAAGACCTGAAATTATTATCATTATTCTTAGGAGTGAGAAAAATAATACCTAAGAGAATACTGATAATGCAGTGAAGAAATAGAAGAGTGTAACACAATTGGAACCTAGTGATGAGGAAGAGTAAGTGTTCACTGAAGACATCTGTAAGGACAAATTATTTGAGCTGAAACATGAACACTGAGGAGGCTTCTCTTAGGGTGAACATTCAGGAGACACCGGTGATAAAGGAAGAGCATCCATGCAGAGAGCACACCAGGTACAAAGGCCCTGAGATGAAATATTCTTGACATGACAGAGTGACAAAAGACAGTAGAGTCGATGAGCTGCGGATAGCTGTGGGTGATGAAGTCAGAGGCAGAGGACAAATCATGGGGAGGCGAGTGATGTAATGAGTTTTTTCTCCCATTTCTCTTTAGCTATTAAGAGAGGAGGAGGTCCCTGGGTGTGGAAAATAGCTTGCAATTGACTGCTAATCTAAAGATTGATGATTGGAACCCACCCAGTGGCACCACAAAAGAAAACCTTGGTGGTCTGCTTCTGTAGAGATTACAGCCAAGACAATCCTAAGGAGCAGTTCTAACTCTGTAACACATGAGGTCACCATGAGTAGGAATCAACTCAACAGCAGTAGTTTCCCCTTCTTTTTTAATCAAGGGATGAATGGCCGGAGAGACAAGGGAAAAAAGAAGCAATTCTGCAGAATATTTCAATGGTGCAACAAAGAGAAGATGCTGAGTCACACTTGGGTGATGGCAGTGGAGTTCTTGAGAACCGATCAGGTTCATGATGCAGCTGAGAAGTAAAGCTGAAAAGATTTGCTTTGGGTTGGATGAGAAGGGAAGATACAAAGCATGACTGAGGTTTGAGGCCTCAGCAGTGTTTACTGAGATGGCGAAAACCAGGGAAGGAGGGTGGCTAGGAGCAAGGTAAAGAATTCTGTCCATACATGTTAATTCTGAAGTGTCTGTTAGTCACCTACCACCTTCTATCTTGTCAGCTTCTCCTACTGTAGTGACTTTTACGTTGTTTTGATGCCAGAAGCTGTATCACTGATATTTCAAATACCAACAGCTGAACTTTCAGGCTAAGACAGACTAGGAAGAAAGGCCTGGGAAACCCATTCTCAAAGATTAGCCAATGGAAACCTGGCTTGCTTTTGTTGGACACATCCTCAGGGGGGCTCAAATGCTGGAGGAGGACATCATATTGGGTGAAGTAAAGGGCCAGTGAGAACAAAAGAGGCCTTCAGTGAGATGAACTGACACAATAGGCACCTTGTCAGGATGACACAGGACCAGGCAAGGCTTAATTCTGCTGTATATAAGATTACTATGAGTCACAGTTGACTTGACCATTTTTATCTATCTATCTATTAGACATTGAAGTCAAGAGCGGCGTGGCATGGGAATCTTTTAGGAGGAAGTGCAGTGAAGCTGGGACTAGGGTGAGTTGGTCTGAGAACCATGAGAAAACTTCTGGAAGAGGGTAACTCCTTGTGTGAACTCAAGGTGGGAAAGAAGACAACTCATTG
Source organism: Heterohyrax brucei (assembly GCA_028571685.1). Taxonomy (NCBI): domain Eukaryota; kingdom Metazoa; phylum Chordata; class Mammalia; order Hyracoidea; family Procaviidae; genus Heterohyrax; species Heterohyrax brucei. The sequence continues at coordinate 139,182,551 of CM053142.1, read as the reverse complement.
ACAGCTGAAATGAGACCGACGCAGCTGCAGAAAAATACCAGGTTTACTTTTTTAAATTAAGAAGTAATCACCCCCTGGGTAGAGAGTACAGAGTGAAGGTTGAGATGCTGAGCATAGAGGCAGAACCTCTCTAAGGTTAAAGGTAGGGTGGGAGGTGGGGTAGGGTTGGCATAGGCCAGCGTCAGGGAAGGTCGCTGCTCTTTACAGGCTGTCCTCTGAGGTTTGTCAATAGGTGGGTGTGGGAAAGCAGCTACTGCTCTCCCACAGTTCAGCAGAAGCACACTGCTCTCCTTTAGGGAGGGAAAACCCTCTACTAGGTGCATGATGTAAACTGGCTCCTCCCCTTGGTAGTTTCCCTGTGCCTCTCACTCACAGGCTTCCCTCGCAGAGAACTGCAATCTGGGCAGGTCAAGGAAGTGACTTAATGCTTTATGTTTCTGTGAGAGCCTTTAAAACACCTTGATAATGGACAATAATTGTTTTAGGTGAAGGAAGGGACAACAGGCAGCAGAGGATAAGTCAGCACAACTGGACTAAACCAAAAGCTAAGAAGTTTTCTAGATAAAACCAAACACTTTGAGGGACAGAGTAGCAGGGATAGGGGTTTGGGGTACATGATTTCAGGAGATATCTGCATCAGTTGACATAGCAAAGTTTATGAAGAAAATGCTCTGCAACCCACTTTGGTGACTGGCATCTAGGGTCTTTGAGCTGGCCATCTGAGAAGTATCAGTTGGTCTCAATCCACCTGGAGCAAAAGTGAATAAAGTACATCAAAGACTTAAATATCAGCCCAAGAGACGAAAAGGGCCACTTAAACCAGAGACTAGATCAACATGAGACCAGAACTAGATAGTGCATGGTTACCACCAATGACTGCCCATACAGAGAATACAACAAAGAGCTCCTAACAGAACAGGAGAAATATAGGGTGCAGAGCATGAACTCTAGCCAAAAGACTAGATTGGATGGTCTGACAGACAGGAGGGTCTCTGGAAGACATGGCCGAACTGAAAGCACTCTAGAAGCTAGCTCCACAAAGACTGGTTTATAAAACATAAAATTATACTGGTTGCCATGAATTGGACAGTGTCCCCCCAAAAATGTGTGCAGCAATGTGCCTAGGCCCTGATTCTTGGGGGTTGTGTGGTGTCCCATATCTTGGAAATCCTATGTCTATAATGAGGGAGGATGGGCAGGGGTTGTGTTAGTGAGGCAAGACTTAATCTATAAGACTGTATATCTTGGGATATAAAGGAAAGAGAAACAAGCAGAGAGTTGGGGAACCTCATACTAACTGGAGAAAAGCATGCTAGGAACCGAGCAAGTCCTTTTCACTTGAAATCTCTGTACCTCAGAAGCTCCCAGTTGGAAAAATTGACAAAACCCATCCTCCAGAGCCAACAGAGAAAGCCTTTCCTGGAGCTGACACCCTGAATTTCGACTCTTAGCTTACTTTACTGTGAGAGAATAAGTTTCACTTTGTTAAAGCCATCCATTGGTGGTATTTCTGTTACAGCAGCACTAGACGACTAGACACTGGTAAAGAGTGTGCTTCTTATCTTAAGTAGATACAAGAGACTAACTGGACAGCTTCTGTCCAGAGGTGTGACAAGAAGACAGAAGGGGACATGAGCTGATTGAATGGACATGGCCATTGCAGAGGGTGGAGGGGAGTATTATGCTGACACAGTGTGAGGAATGCAGCTAGGGTCACATAACAAACTGTGTGTAAGTTTTTGTATGAGAAACTGACTCGAACTGTAAACTGTCACTTAAAACATGATAAAAAAAAAAAAAAAGAAAACCAAAAAACCCACTTGCTGTCAGTTGACTCCAACTCCTGGTGACCCAAACTCATGATGACCTCAGCTCATGCTGAGCCTATGTGTGTCAGAGGAGAACTGTGCTCCATAGCATTTTCAATGTGTAGTCTTTCAGATTCAGATGGAGAAGGACATCATGCTTGGTAGAGCAGAGGATCAGCAAAAAAGAGGAAGACCCTTGATGAGATGGATTGACACAGTGGCTGCAACAATGGGCCTAAGGATAAAAACAATTGTGGATAGGCTCGAGACTGGACAGTGTTTCATTCTGTTGTTCATAGGGTCACTATGATTTGGAGCCGACTCTATGGCACCTAACAACACAGCAATAATCTTTCAGAAGCAGATGAACCAGGTCTTTTTTCAAGGTACCTCTAAATCAAAAAACCAAAAAAACAAACCCACTGCTGTCGAGTCAATGCCAACTCATAGTAACTGTAGAAGACAGAGTAGAACTGCCCCACAGAATTTCCAAGGAGTGCCTTGTGGGTTTGAATGGCTGATCTTTTGGTTAGCAGCTGTAGATCTTAACCCTTACACCACCAGGTACCCCTGGGTGAATTTACACCACTAATCATTTAGTGGTTAGCAGAGAGCAGCTTAACTCTTTCCACCCTCCAGGGACTCTGAGAATGTACTAAGTGCCCCCTGGTCAGTGGTTAAGCATTTGCCTCCTAGCCAAAAGGTCAGCATTCAAAGCCACCAGCCACTCTTTGGAAACCCTATGGAAAAGTTCTCCTCTGTCCTGCAGGGTTGCTATGAGTTTGAATTGACTCCACAGCAACAGGTTTAAGGGCAGTGGTACCTACTAACACCTGTGGGCAATCTGGATTTAGCTCTCTTGCCTTGCAGGATGTGTGGGAATCCAAAGGAATTGTTTTCTGGTTAAATTTATTGGTAAGCATAAACTAAAATTGTTAGCTTATGGGTTACATCCAGGAGAAACCTATTCATATGTGGCCAAGAAAGGGACCAATGCTATTGATGACTTGATAAATAATCTCTTTTAGCTAATGAAAATCTTTGGGTGGAAACTGCATTGAAATCAGTCTTTGCCTTCTGCTTGTGGTCATCTAAACATCTGAGACAAATTTGTTTGTAACTGTAACAACATCAGTGAGATTAGGGGTTTTACAGGGTTTTCACCAGCTGATATTGGGAGGTAGATCACCAGGCAGTTTTTCCTAATCTGACTGAATCTCCAAGTTCTGCTGAAACCTGTTTAGAATCACAGCAACACACAAGCCTCCCGTGACAGATGAGTGGTAGCTGTGCTTGAGACGCACTGGCCAGGAACTGAACTTGGGTCTCGTCAGCCATCTGATAGTGTCATGTCATGTGTGGGGTCCAATGAGTGGGGACTAACTCAACGGCAGCTCAAATCAATAATGCTAACAGTGCTTTTGCCCTCCTATGTCATCCCCACGGCTTATTGTGGTTCAATCCAGTCAGTCAGCACAGACTCTTTAATTCTTGGTTTGACACAGATCCCCAGGAAATAAAGGCAAAAGAACAAGACACTGCTAGGGCCGAAAAGCAGCACATTACAGAAAGGCACTAGCTAGGGATTACTCCCATCCTGTTGCAAACTCCGGTTAGCACCAGGAAGCCAAAACCAGGTAGAGAAAAAGAATCTCAGTGAAAAGCTCGAAATGTGGCTGCTGGGTCCAACACAGCGGATTTGAGGGACAGAATGACCACAGGATGGTTTGTATTTCAGTGCCTGTGTTGGCCTCCCTGTTGGGTTTGGGCCCATTTTTTTCTCCTCATCTGGCCTGGCACACAAAAGATTCTCAGTCAATGTTTTGAAAGAAGGAGAGACGGTGGAAACATCAATTCTTATTGTTGTCTAAGAGGCTTATTTCTCCCAATTTTATAGTTCCAAAACAAGTGCCTCAAATTTCACAGAGGATTCATGCCAGCTGAAATCTGGAAATCAAGTCAGTCATGAGGTCTTTTGATTGCTCAAAAATGGAATAAAGCCCCAAGTGATGCTAGCTTGTTCCCAGAGTTATTTAAAGCCTGTTCAGATTAAAACTATTAAAACCCACTGCTGTCCAGTCACTTCTGACCCATAGAGCCTGTCCTACTCTGTAGGACAGAGTAGAAGTGGCCCATAGAATTTCCAAGGAGTGGCTGGTGGATTCAAACTACCAGCCTTCTGGTTACTGGCAGGTCTCTTAACCACTGTACCGCCAGGGCTCTCCAGACTGGGAGCGGTCTTCAGTCCTGCCTTTGACCACTTAACTTTCCACCACTATGCTCTCTAGTATTGGAGTCCACTCCTTTATTTTACCTTTCAATTCTTAGAATTGTTTTTATTTTTATTTTTTTTACAGTAAGCCTGTAGCCTATACACCCAAATACTTGCAGGTGCGCTGGCTGACTGTGTACAGGTAGTCCCTGGTTTAGGACAGTTCCACCCTGTCCTCTCCATCCTGGATAAGCTATGATGTAAGTTGAATACCTCACTGCTTAAGTTCTTCTTACTGCCTTTTGTTATCGGTATCTTTAGAAATCTGATTTTTATTTGACTTTGAGTGTTGGAAACATTCCATATATACTTACAGGTACAATGTAGCACTGTGTGTAGTACCTATTATTAACAATAAGGTGAAAGGGGCAGACGCAGTCATGAGTGGGCTTTGCCGTAATCAAATATATCATATGTCAGGGACTTCCTGTATATTGTTAACATCAGATTCCAGTTTTCTCCTCACCCTTGAAAAATTAGCTTAAGGAGATTATAGAGTAGATACTTACCTGAGTATAATGGCCACAGACTTTATGGCAATTCCGAGTCTTGAAGTCATAGTATTGGACTTCCTCGTACCAGTCTGTGACAGCTGCAGACACAGAGAAGAGGGACAGTGACCCGGTCCAGATATTTTCTCCCAGTGAAGTGAAGTTTGGGTGTAGCTTGTAGGGTGGCTTCAGTTGTCCGTTGTGTTTAAACTGGCAGGTTGCTGCCCATGCTTTTGCAATTCGGGCTAATACTGGGTCCCAAGTCTGCAAAATAAGTATGCAAGTAATAGGGAAAGCCAAGAATATAACTGGGCTGTGCGGAGTGGGAATATATGGGAATGGCAATGTGACAACAAGAATAGAGGAGGAAAAACTGCAAAGAGATCTGCTTTCTAAACGTAATCTTTCAAGTACCAAACAGGGCTGCCTGGCAGGCAGGAAACACGATGACCTGGTTTTGTGGAATTTAGACTCCAAGGGAGGAAACAGATCAACACATCACTGAAGGGCTACTATGTGTGAAATACTGGGTGCTCTGTTTCACACATATTACACAATTTCAAAACCACAGGGGCCCCTGTCCCAAGAAGCCCAGGAAGTTTAAAAAACAAACAAACAAAAAACACAAAAACAGCTCAGAGCCACAAAACTGTGATTTAAACCCAGGCCCGACTGAATCAAAATCCCACCCTTCGCCTCAGCTCTGCCGTGCTGCCTTCCAGAGAAAAACAACTCTCTGCCAGCAACAAAAACAGACTTACAAATGAAAAAGAAAAAAAAATTAAAGGGGAAAATACATCAAAAAGAGAGAGAGAGAGAACTAAAATCTGCTTAAAAGCAGAGGAAAAGAAGTGTCTAAAAAAGAAAAGTAAAATGCACTTGTGGAGTTTGCTCTAATAAGAGTGAACCGGGTGTCTGGACGACAGACTGAATGTACTGCCCAGTGAACCACAATGAATCACGGTGAAAAAAACAAAATCACGCAGAACTACCAAGGACTTCCACCCCAAAACGATACCATAAGTTGTCTGTGACTGGCTAGGTCACCGATGCTGATGTCCTCCTTACCACGTATAGCATGTTACTGGCTCTTGGCTTGACTTCTGATCGCAACTTGTTATGAATGTGAACACAGTCTTTGATGAAATCTTCATTGTCTATACCTGGCAGGGTGTTTGAGGTATACGAGTAACAGGAGACTAAAGAGACCATCCAGGCCGTGGCAGCAAGTGTGGCTCGCATGGTGACTTCCTGGCAGGCGTGGGCACCTGCCAGCTGACAGGCTGCAGGTCCCAGGCTCTGCAAACAGTGCTTGCCTCCTCCACTGCAGCGACACGGAGCACGCCTGGCTTCAGCTTTGACAAAACGGAAAGCAGAACATGAGTTCATCACAAGTTTGAAGAAATGGTTTCTCCATATATGGCTTGCAGCTTCTTTTGTGGTCTTAACCCTGTCTTTTCAGTAGTTCTCTGTGACACAGCACCTACTGCAACATAGATTTTTATGAGGCTTCATCAGACTTTCTTCTGAATTGAGAGATCTTTCTAAAAGAAATTCCAGAGTAAATAAGACTTTTTTTTTATGGAGGATTATGATGATCCAATAAAATCACGTCCTTTCCTTCTGTGAATATTTTGCAAAACACTAAAAGCAAAACTTTTCCTTAGAGTTGTGTGAGTGCACAGTAGTTGGCAAATCTATTTAATATCATAACTTAATTTCATTCATGAAGGTGGTGATGTGTGTGGAAATGGGTGTGGGAGTGGGTAGGGGTGTGAAAGAGGGCAGAGAGAGAAAGAGCAAAGAGTAGGAGCAGAGTTAGTATCCACTAAAGGAACAAGGTCTGTTCCTAACCAGCTGTAAGAAGTTAGACAAGTCACTGAATTCACCAAGCCTCAACTGCCTCTTGAACAAGGCTAATGGGACCTTTTCTATCACATTAATTGCAGAGGGTTTGGGAGGGTCAAGTGGGCTAATTAAAAAGAAGACTCTGACTAATGATGACCCGTGTGTGTCAGAGTATAGGTGTGTTCATAGAATTTTCAGTGGTTGATTTTTCTAAAGTGGATGGCTAGGCTTTTCTTCCAAAGTACCTCTGGGTGAACTTGAACCTTCAACTTTTCCACTAGTAGCTGAGCGCATTAACTGTTTGCACTACCCAGGAACCCCATGATAATGCAATAAATACTCAATTCCTGTTCTGCGTATTAGACTCTGTCATGGACTGAATTATATCCACTGCCATTGAGTTGATTCCAACTCACAGCAACCTATAGGTCAGAGTAGTACTGCTCCATAGTGTTTCCAAGGAGCACCTGGCAGATTGAACTGCTTACCTTTTGGTTAGCAGACATAGCACTTAACCACCACACCACCAGCGTTTCTAGATTGAATTATGTGTCTCAAAAAATGGGCTTAGCAATGTGGCTGGGTGATGATACTCAGGACCGAAATTTTCATATATGTTGCAAATTCTAATCTCTGCCTGTGGTTAACGGAGCAAAACTGGATTGTTTTAAAGAGGATTAGGGTGGGACTATTGCATCCTTACTGAGGTCATATCCCTAACCCAATGGAAAGGGAGTGTCCCTGGGATGTGACCAGGGACATTTTCTCTTACAAGAGATAAAAGGAAAGCAGAGAGTTGGGACCTCATACCACCAAAAACTAGTGCCAGGAGCAGAGTTGTGCTTTGGACTTGTGGTCCCTGAGCGTAGACGCTTCCAGTCCCAGGAAAGACTGAGTCACCACAAGAATCTTCCTCCTGAGCCCACAGAGAGAAAAAACCTTCCCCTGGAGCCAGCACCCTGAATTCAGACTTGCAGCCTACTGGACTGTCTTTCTCTCTGTTAAAGCCCTCAGCGTGTGGTATTTCTATTATAGCAACACTAGATAACTAAGACAAGGCTTAGTAATGTAGAGATAAAAACACAGTTCCTGCCCTCACGGAACTCACAGTGATAAAGCCTGTCTGGTGGTCAGAAGGATTATTACAATACAGAGGATTGAAGATCTGGACAGAGGACACCCAAGAAGAAAAGGAATCACAGGAGAAGGTAGTTAACTCATTCTGAGAAGGGATGGCCTCCTACTCCTAAAGCAGAGGAGGTCTTCACCGATGCTGGAATCAGCTAATCAGCTAGGTATTGATCAAGTGGAAAGGGGAATAGAGGAAATGAAGGGAACTAGGAGGGAGAAGAATTACATGTCTAGTTGTGAAGTAGTTACCCTGGTTTGATGGTAAGAATAGAGGAGGAAGCACTGCATCAAGGTGTCCGTTCCTACACATGGTCTTAAGGTATCCATTGTGGCTGATAGGAAACATGATACCTAGATTTGTGGAACTCACAAGTTAAAGGATGCTTTCATGCCAGCTGGGGAGGGAGGTAAAATCAAATGAGCGAGATCTTCTGGACTCTGACAGTGATCTGCATCTTATCATCACAGTAGTGGGAAGTTACTGGACGAGTTTTAACAATGGGTGGCATGTGATCTAGTTTTATAAAACATTTGTCTTAGAAAATCAAGAGAATAGGTGAAGGGAATAGATGCAGCTACTGACCTATTTCTGATGGAAACTTTTAAAAGGTAAGGCAGGATGATAGAACCACGAGATGGAATTCCTAATTTTTGCCACACACGCACAAAGAAACAATCTCATGAAATAGTTACATGCAATGCCAAATATTGTGTAGGTTGCCTAATTTCTACTTGCATTCCTTTCCATTATATTTTTCTAGAGTAAGCATTTCTTGTCTGAGGTTCACAGGAAATTTTTTTGACCAGGCTAATGATAATCCCTAGTGTTCTTCCTGCCTGAGGTGGTAACCAGACCCTGGATCAGCCTCCTGTGTTCTTTTGGGTCTCTGTAAATTAGACTTCTGAGTTTGAACATTTACCAAAAAAAGAATGAGGGCTTGCAAGCAAGCAAACTTGAGGACATTTTGTGGTTACTTGTGCAATCGCAGTTGTAAACAGACAACTTCCAAGAAGCAGCAGTACTATCTTGACTTTTACAAGAGAATTTCTCCTTTAATTTCCTGATGATAGCAGACAGACAAGACTTCCCTCTATAGAGACCATTTTTACACAGTTATGCAGAAAAAGTTAGCTCTTCAGAGCTACAACACACAAACTTCTCATCTCACACAACCCTGGTGGCATGGTAATTAAGTGCCACAGCTGCTAACCATAAGGTTGGCAGTTCAAATCCACCAGGTGCTCCTTGGAAATTCTATGAGGCAGTTCTACTCTGTCTATAGGGTTGCTGTGAGTCAGACTCAATTCAACGGCAGGGGTTTGGTATTGGTTTTTAAAAGCCCATAGATCAGGGTTGCCCTGCTATAGCAGAACTTTCACCTGGAAACAAACACAAGCCTCTGCTTGGTAGAAGGCTTACAACTTTGCTAAGCATCTTCCTCTCATTAGAGCCCTGCTGGTGAAGTAGTTAAGAGCTCAGCTACTAAACAAAAGGTCAAGCAGTTCAAATCTACCAGCTGCTCCTTAGAAACCGTTTAGGGAGATTCTATTCTGTTTTAGAGGGTCACTATGAATCAGAGTCAACTCAACGGTAATGGATTTCTTCTCATTATTCTGGGTCTTCATCAAGATAAATATATATATGTGCCTGAAGAAAGGATTTGTTTCTAGTGATTGTCTCTGAATGGTAGGGCTTAGTTATTATTTCTTAAAAAAAAAAAAAAAAATCTTTTCTCTATTGCTTAAATTTTATTACACAAAGCAAGTAGTTTTGTGTATACATAATCAGGAGATAAATTAAAACTAGTTTTGGGGTGGTGAAGAGCCAAGGGCATAACATTAGTGAGATGTTTCCATAGCGTTGGATTCTAAAGGAGTCCCGGACAACACAAAGTGACACCTTTGTGGCTTAAAGCCACCTAGAGAAGCCTCTAAAGAAAGACTTGGCAATCTGCTTCTGAGAAGTCACAGCCATGAGAACCCTATAGAGCACAGGTCTCCATGGTGTCAAAATCAACTTGATGGTACGTGATTTGGCTATTTTGTTTCTTTGTTTGTTTATCTGATTTTAAAGCCTGATTATAATGGCTAAAGCACAAGTTCATTGAATTTTTCAATTGTCTGAGCTCAGATCCAATTCTACTACTGGCTGTGTGACTTTGGGCATTTACCTCTCTGTGCTTTGGTTTGCTTATATGTTAAATATGGGCATAATAATAAACCAAATCACTTGCCATCCAGTCGATTCTGATTCATGGAAACACCATGTGTTGCAGAGTTCCTAGGGTTTTCAAGGCAGTGATCTTTCAGAAACAGATCAGCAGGCCTTTCTTCCTAAGCTCCTCTGGGTAGGTTCAAACTGCTATCCTTTCAGTTAGTAGCCAGGTGCCCAGCCATTTATGCCCCTTGGTACTCCCTTGGGGTAACAATAGCACCTAATTACTTAAATTGGATAGAGAATTTAAATAATAAAAATATTCATAAATAGAGATTAGAGAATGCCTGGCACATAGTAGGCTGTAGGACAACATGCTAAAATGGTGTAACACTCATAGGTGGCCCCAATTTCTAGGTAAGCCTTTAGGAAAAGGGCACCAATAATGAACATGGATTGCTCCACTTCTAGCACATTCTTCTGATGAAAGCCTGAATATATGAGGTCTGACAAATAAGTTGGCAAACTTGCCCTAGAAAAACTCATATACCTCATACCTGCATACCTCATTGCTGAATATCACTATGGTCACCTTCAAAGTACTCCCTTGGGAAGCTATGAATTGACACCAGTGCCTAGTCTACCCTTCAACGCAATTTTGGAACCCTTTCTGGAATAATCATCAGAGCTATCATATTACTCTTGATGTTCTGAAAGTCATTAAAATATCTTCCTTTCAATATTTCTTTATCTTCAGGTATCCCTGCTCAGCTGGTGTCAACGGACAGCTTCCCGAGGGGAATACCTCGAGAGTCACCGTGGTGATGTTCAGCAACGAGGTACGTAGCACTTTTTCTAGAATGAGTTCATGAACTTAATTGTCTGACTTCCTGTTATTACTTCCCTTTTGGGGAGTCCATGGATATAGGGAACTCTGATAGCACAGTGGTTCAGCGCTATGGCTGCTAACCAAAAGATCGGCAATTCAAATCCGCCAAGCTCTCCTTTAAAACTCTGTGGGGAAGTTCTACTCTGTCCAAGAGAGTCAGTATGAGTTGGAATTGACTCAACGGCAGTAGGTTTGGTTTTTGTTTATGGTGGCGTAATATTAACATGCTCAGCTGTTAATTGAAGTTTGAGGCTTAGAGATCACACAGGAAGAAAAGCCTAACAATCTATTGCTGATAAACCAACCATTGAAAGCCCTCGGGGGCACAGTTTTATGGACACAACATGGGGTCGCCATGATTCAAAATTGACTCCATGACGACCGGTACTGGTGTTCACACTGTCAATGAAATAAAGCTAATGTTTAGAAAAATGTATTTCCAGAAGAACCACATGGTGCCTGGCTACCACCAGTGATAGCCACGGTGGAGCTCACAAAGTTGGGTCTCACTGGCAACAATAAACGGGGGTGCACCCTGAGATCTCCAATAAAAGACCACAGTGGATGGCCCGGGGACCTCGGGGTTCCCCTGGGAGCATGGTCTCTGGCTCTGATGCTGCTTCTGCCCATAAATCAAAATGAAGGTCAACTTTTCTGACAGCAGTGGATTGGAGTTGGCAATGCAGAGTGACCATATCCTGTGGGATTTTTATGGTTCTATGCATCTAGAGGATGTCATCCTGCTGTCCTCTTGCTGGAGGAAGGGAAGTGGGTGGAGAGAAGGGGATAGGAGACTGTTGGTAGGATAGGACATACAAGGAGCAGAGAGGAGGGTTGTGCTGTCACCAGGCAGGGAGAGCAGTGGGAGCTGCATATAGGTGAGCATGCAAATTTATATGGGAATGTTCATTTTCATTCAATCATAATAAAAACAAAAGGCAAAAAAAATACTATAGAAATTACTGCAATAGATTCACAATGGATTTTGATACAACATATTCAACATGGTGTTAAATAATCTTGTGATTTCTCATACCACTGTATTTAGTATTCACTTGGAAACTCTAAAAAATTATTTTTTCCTAATTTTAGAAGTGGGTAAACTGACTTACCCAGGTTGATATACTATAACTTTTTTCAATGTATTCTGGAGATTTTAGATAGAAAATTATACACAATTGATTTCATATTCAAAGGTATTTCTTATATAAGAATAAATGCTCGTGCTGATAAATATGTTCATTTATTCTAAAATAACATACAAGCTGAGGAAGAGTGGCATTTTTTAGTTATTAGATTAAAACACTTGTAGGCTGTTGTGATTTGAAGTTTTTAGCTTTCTTATATATTTCTTCTCTTCTGCCCAGCAAGCCAAGATGCTCTTTCAAAACATAATTGCAAATACACAAGTTTGTAAAAGTAACCTTTATTTTTATGTCTTTTACTTAGCTTGGATTATTTGGGTTTTTGTGTTCTTTCTAGCAGTTCTCAGCAGCTAGGTTAATTATACTTGTATATTCAAGCATAATATAGCTATATTGAATTTTTTCTGCACACTAAGGATTATGTGATGTGATATTTCTTTTCAATTTCTTAAACTTAAGGAAAAAATAATTTGTTCTAAGTACTCTTATTTTCTTTTTCTCAGTCCTTTTTATTAGTGTTATATGTATTACTGCCAGAAAGTCTTTCCCCAAGCCTTGTCAGCTAAAGCCAAGTGCCGCTGAGTTGGATCCGAAGCCTTGTCAGCAGCATCAGATTAAGACATAACACACACCTCACTCATTTTTGCTCATAGCTGCCTAATACAGGATCTAAGAGATCCACAAAACTATGCACAAAAGGTTGTTAGTTTTTGTTTCACACAACCTGGTGAATAATACCTCCATTTCTACCAAGAGCTTATGTCCAGACGTTAGCCTCTTCTGTGTAGCCACTGACCCACAGGCCTCTCCTAGATTTCTATCAGGGAGTCCAGATCAGTGTGGCTCCCACAACAGTGCTCCAGGCCCTGATGCTTTTCAGCTGTTACCTCACACACTCCCTCTGTGCTCTCTTGCAGGATTCAGACTATGAGACAAATCCAGTCCCCCTGGTGTTCAAAATTACCCTCTCTGTCAAGCACTGAAGAATTTTCTATTGCACCTAGCTTATATTGTAAAGACTAACATTTCAAGTGCTGTCTTGACAGTTTTGAGCTTCACAAGATCCCCAAAAAAGTCTAGCCCTGAGGCCCTCTGCTCTGACCAGCTATGTCTGCCTCCCTCCCCACCTGGCTAGCTCCTCATTAGCTAGACCAGCTCTGCTCCGCCTGATCTTCAAGCTCTGGAGCTTCGGTTCCCAGCCAGCCCACAGAATCATTCCAACAAGCCAATCACATCCTCCCATTAGGAGCCTGCCTTCTAGTTACTACAAAGCCCGCCTCCCACACGCCTGCTTGTTCACTCTCTTTCCCAGTGCAGGATCACAAAGGGACTGGTAGGTGCTGCCCTTCTCTCCTGGGCTGTAAGTGTCTGTGACTATTAAACTCTCATCTCTCCTCTGTGGGTTGTCACGTGTGCAGCCATATTTAGGGCAGGAAATCCTTCCTTGACCAACAGAGTGAATAGGAAATGATCAGAGTAAAGCTCAGCAGGAGTTCCCGCTGAGAGGCTCCCTCAAGCCCCAAACCAAATCCATTGCTGGCCAGTTGATTCCAACTCACAGAATCCTCTCTAGGGCAGAGCACAGCTTCCTCACAGTGTTTCCAAGGCTGTAACCTGTCGGAAGCAGGCTGTCATGTTTTTATCCTGCACAGTGGCTGGTAGGTTCAAACTGTCAACTATTCAGTTGGTAGCCAAGCTCTTAATCACTGAGTCACCAGGGATCCTTAGAAGTTCCTTAGTCCTAATGAAAAATAAGCTTTTGACCAGAAATGCCCAGGCAAGCTCATAACTGTAGTTAGACTCCCCTCCCACTGTCCTACGGAGTTAACTGAATTGTCCCACAGTATTTCTGTATCTCTGTCTCTAGCCTCAAACCCCTGCCATGCATTCATTGAATTGCTTCATGATATCTCCACATAGGATCTTCCCGAAATTATCAAGTCAAAATTTTTCTTCCTTATATCTTCCAGGTGCAATCCTATCAACTCTATCTTTGAAATGTATCCAGAATTCAACCACTTCTCACTAACTCCCTGTCTACCGGCCTGTCTTCATCTCTTGCCTGGATTATTGCAGTGTCTTCCTCAGTAGTCTTCTTGCTTTCTTGCACCCCATCCCCACCCCCTTACATTATATACTCTCCCAGCAAGCAGACTTACCCCTTTACAGTGGTAGGTCGGTTATATGACGCCTCTGCTCAGAACCTCCAAGACTTTGATTTGGAGATGAGCAAATGAGGAAAGTCTCTGCACCAAGCTTGCTCTTTCACTGGCTGGGTGGCAGTAGACATGTACAGCTTTGGGGAGCTGCAATTTCAGAGGCTGTGGTTTTTCACAAGGGTTAGTAGCCAGTCATTACAGAAAAGTACAGTGGTTGGCATTTGTTGTTCAGCAGTCACCAAGGTGATGATTTCTTATCAGCCAGATCTGGGCATTGCTCTAGGAAATTGAACCTGGAAATTGCTTTAGCAATCTCCTTCAATGATTCTGTCAGGCACTAAAGGAGACTGTTGGGAGGATGAGATATGTATGGAGCAGAGAGGAATAGTGTGCTGTCACCGGGCAGGGAGAGCAGTGGGAGCTGCATGTAGGTGGGCGTGTAAATTTATACGGGAATGTACATTTTCACTCAGTCATAATAAAGAAAAAATAGATAAATAAAAAATAAATTCCAGCCTGTTTAACCATAGTGGCTTCCTTTGTTTGCAACTAAGAATCCTAACTTTTTGAGGAGAACCCACCAAAACCAAACCCATTGCTGTCGAGTTGATTCCTATTCAGAGCAATCCTACAGAACAGAGTAAAACTGCCTGTAGAGTTTCCAAGGAGCACTTGGCAGATTTGCACTGCAGACCTTGTGGTTAGCAGGCAGAGCACTTGACCCACTATGCCACCAGTGTTCCAGGGGCAGTTGGGGAGGAGGGGAAGAATCCACCGTGGAAGAGTCCCTTTTAACATAAAAATCTACTCAATGCTCTTTTTGTGTTTCTCTGTGGAGTAATGCTGTCACAATTTGTGTAAGGCTGGGTGGAAGTTCCCTCTGTGCACACCGTCAAATTTCTGCAGAGCCTTTCTGCTAGGGTGACCTGGCAGAGAATGGCGACCGGGCTTCAGCGTTGTACTTTCAGCCTCTCAGTAGTTGACCTTTGTACAAATTGCAAATTTGGAGGAAAAACTGTGAAAAAGGACAAGCAGAGTTACCATAGCAACATGCCTTCATCTTCTGCCCTTTAGCTTTTGCCCTGCTCAGAACTGGAGTTTAATAGTTTTACAGAACTATTTCACTTATTAGAAGTGGCCAGCTAACTTCTGCCCGTTCACTTTGGTCACTTGGAGACACGGAGCCTGGAAGCTTCTGGACACAGCTTTCAGTAAACCTTGTAACTGAAAGTACAAACGAGTGGTGGGGGATAAAAGGACCCAGTGACTAACCACATCCTGCCGCAGGGAGATGCGAGAGCGTGAGGCCCTCTCAGTAGTTTAGAAACCCCCACGGGCAATTATGTCATAAAGAGTATTAGGGTGATTTCAGCAGGACTACTGATAAATATATCACATAAAAAACAAGAACTTAGGTTGTTTTCAGGATGAATCAGAATGTGCTAAACAAGGAGCATGCGCAGTGGTGCCAACCAGGAGTGAGTACTAAGTGACCTTCCGGTAGAGAGGCAAGAGCAGAAAGCCCACGACAGTACTAAAACAGAGACCTCAAAGGATGGCACGTGCCCACCGTATCATAAATCCTGCTTGTGCCTCCCAGGACCCTTCCCTGCCAACTCCATTTTGCACAGAGAGGCCTGTGCAATGTAATTTCCTTCACCCCGCCTCTTCTCGGAAATCTCCACCTCCAATGCGAATAAAACTTGAGACTGCTCCTTCTCAGACGCCTTTATAAGCCCTGACAAAAACGTTTGTTCCGGGGATGGGGGTGGGCGTGGGCCCATTTCTTCGGCCCTCCCCGTTTCCACTTGCAAGCCTCCTGAGTGAAGCTTTGCCGGTGGGGGAGATTCCCTGTGCCTTACCAGTTTGTTCTTGATCAGAGAGGGCCAAGAACCTCACACCGATCCATGGTGTATGGAAGCCCAGTAACACATTCACCAACCCTGTGCTTTCTTCACAGTGACACAGCACGGCCTGGCGGGTTGTCAGTCAGGGTTCACTTTCTTACAAATCTGACAAAGTATTTTATAGCCACGTTTTTTTAATGATCAAAGTGAGGCCCAAAGTTGTCTGGAGTTAAATGATTCAGGTTCATATAATTAGTAAAGTGAAAGAAGTAGAGTTAGATGCAGGGCTTTCTCTTTCCTTATACTAAAAGGCTATCAAACGCGGGTGTGCCTGAGGACGTCCCTACCTAACAACCCAGAAGAGTTTCAGCAGTTTTCGCTAATGTTTCTGAGTAGCCATCGAAGTATGAGAGCCACTGTTTAGACTGTGCCATCTTGCTTTGCCCCGATAACATCCTAGCCCTCGAAACGTACTTCGGTGGAAGGCACTCGCTCACTGTCATCCACTGTCTTGGTGGTCGAGTCACATCTCTCCCAGAGTCCCACTGCTTCTTGCAGACAACTGCTGCAGAGTCTTCCCTTAATAACGTTCTTTGAGGGACATGACATTCATTTGTACCAAATTCCATTATCATCATCATCCTGGGACGTCCTCTACAGTCCCTGGGGACTTGAGCCTCAGCCTATGCAAGCCCCCATGCCCCCCCCCAAAACCAAACTTGCTGCCACCCTGTCAATTCCAACTCACAATGACCCTCAGGGACAGAATAGAACTGGCCCACAGGGTTTTGTACTGCTGACCTTTGCTTAGCAGGCCTTAGCTCTTAACCACTACACCACCAGGATTTCTAGTCTTGATCACTATTTGAATTATCTAACTCTCTATCCACAAACTTTTTAAACCAGCTCTAGTCCACTGATTTGAACAGATCATTGACATGGATTTATTTTGAGCTTTACCAACTGAAGTGGCTCTGTCTCCAAATTGCTGCCCTCTGGTCGCAACCTGCTATGCTCTGACATCTCTGGCGCTGTCGGTGAGACTAGATGGGCTCTCCGTATTTACTGTGACTCACAGGCTTCTTGTATCTACTGATTCTCTCGGGTCATCATCCCTCACCCCAATCTGTTTTTATTTATTTTCTGTAGCTGGCACCAATAGTCATAATCACAGCCATGTTCCCACTAGTTTCACTCTTATTACCTTTCTATGAACCCACTCAGCCAAGCCTTGATCAAAAAAGTTTGTTACCTTAGTTTCTACTAAGTACCAAAACCAGTTGCTGTCAAGTCAGTGTTGCCTCATGGCAAAATCACGTATGTTAGAGTAGAACATATGTTTTCAATGGCTAAGTTTTGGAAATAGATCACTAGACTGTTCTTCTAAGGCACTTCTGGCTGCACGGTTTGGTTAGCAACTGAGTGAGTTAATTGCATCACCCAGGGACAGCTCCTAGTAAGCAGAACTGAACAAAATAGGAAAACTTTGCCAAAGAGCATCACGAAACTTTGCTATTGCAACGTTTTAAATAAAATTCTCTTTTTAAACTGATGTTTTATCCAAGCTTTTCTGCAATGCCCAGACCACCTAGCCATCCTGGACTTCTGATGCCCTGTAGTGCAGCTCCGTTTACCTTTTCACCAAACCCCAAATGCCAGGCTCATCCGTGACTTGGCGCCTTTGTTCCTGCTAACCAAAGTGCCCTGTTCTCCCTGCATTCTCTCTCAAACTGTTCTCATCCTTTAGGGCCTAATTCAAACGTGACCTTTTCTGATTTGTTTTATGACTCACTAACCGGTCCCTTTCCTGTGTGTGCTCTGTAACTGCTTTTTTATACGTGTTCTTCTTTTCCACTAAGCTGTGAGGCAGGCGCTGGCTGTCTTTGTTAGTATGTCACCTCTCTATTGTCAGTCACTCTGCTACAGAAGGCCTCTCCACTTCCAATCACATTAAGTAAACAGAAGCTTATTCTAATATTGTATGAGACATGCTCTAGAACTGAGAGACTTGCTGTCTAACAGTGTCACCACTAGCCATGCATGGCTACTGAGCACTTACAATGTGGCCAGTCTACATCCACATTTGGCGAAAGTATAAAACACATGCCAGGTTTCAAAGACCTGGTAATGCACAAAGAATGTAAACTATCTCATCAACTTTTTAAAAGTGACTACCTTTGAAGTGAAATTTTAGATATGTTAAACTAAATTAATTGTTATGACCAGAATTAATTTTACCTGCTGCTTTTTACTTTTTTAATGTGGCTACTAGAAAATTTAAAATTACGTGTGGCTAAGATCTCTTCTAAATGTTGTTGTTACGTGCCATGAGTTGATTCCAATTTATAGCAACCCTATGCAGAAAAGAAGGAAACCCTGCCCAGTCCTGCCCCATATCCACAATTGTTTTTATGCTTAAGCTCATTGTTGTGGCTGTAAGAGAGTAATATCTAAATAAATTCATGAGGTCCAATGTGAATATTGTGACTAATGCGATAGTATGGGCTGGCAACAGTTTTGGAAGATCTTTCAAATGGTAATTATATGTATAGTCTCATATTTAAAAGAATATCCTATTTTTATAATTCTCCAAATTATTTGGAAATTCAAGTTTCTTATCTATATGAAATTAAAATTAGAGAGAAGTAGGTGATAATTAATGCCCCAATTTAATATCAGGAAATTCTATAGCATTCTGCGTTAACATACCCTTGAATTAACAACTATGATATAATCATACTCGTTATCCAGTATTCACATGCAATTCCTTAAAGTTAAAAGGTAGCATAGGACAGGGAAGGCAGTCAAAACACACACATACATGCATGCACACACACACACACACACACACAAAATCATTAGGAAGGAAGCTTGTATAATGGTTTCCTACTCAACCATTCCTGCTCCATTATCATTACTCCTTAGTCCTTGCAGTGAGAATCAATATCTTGGTAGGCCGTTTGCTAATTTTGTTACCACAAACCGCCAATCATTGAGACAGGCTTGAGATGAGAAGAGGTTTCATTATGCACCACCACGTAAGGAGACAGAGGGGACACGTTCCTCCAAAGTCTGTCTCTCCTAAATGGAAAGTAGTTGGAAATTTTATGAAAAAGAGGGATAAGGTTTTATGAATTCCAGTAATTTGTAGATTGTTACTTCCTCCTTAGGTGATCACTGTGGTCACATCCCAGATGTTTTTATCTGTTAGTTCAAATTTTGGGCCCAGACCTGATCTGCTGACACATAAATTCCCAGTCACAAGGCAAATTCCTTTGCTTTTCTTTTATAGTTTTTAGATTATTATCACCGTTTTTCCACAGTCCTAAAGACGACACAGATTAGCCCTCAACTTGAGAGAAATAAGGGCAACCGTGTACTCAGTTGGGAAAATGTGCTTGCCGATAGAGTTAAGAAACAAAGGTGTACAGGTTACGCTCAAGATGTGGCCACTTTTTTTTGCTCTGTTCCAAGTCTTCAATTGTGTCACCATCCAACAATACAAAACAAATCTAATGTAAACCAACTGCAAAGTGAAATTTCAGTTCTTACAGAAGATTCAGGATTTCAGAAATTTGTATGAAAACTATTGGCAAATAAACAACTAACTAGATACAATTAAAGTAGTTAATATTTAAAGGAGAACAAGTCAGCAAAATAATGGCTCCATTAGCTCATAATAAGACAATGATTTAAATGTCAAAAGATTATAAGAATTCTTTGGGAAATTGATGATGACCTCATCTTTTTAAATGATTCTCTTTGTGGTTCTGTGTTACCACACAACTTTCTCAAAAATATGCTACTTTTCTTAATGAACACGCATTCTTTTTTGTTTCTAAAATTAATCTGTAGTTGGATTTTCACTTAAACATTTAAATGTAAGAGGAAGAATAGGAAAACCCTGATTAAATTCTTTACATTTATTTTGAATTTTGGTCCCTCTTTAAATTTGTTTTAAATAGTCTTTTTTCTGGTACTAATTATCTTCACATAATTGTGATGGTTTACTCTTAAAAGACAAAAAACCGATTGCCATTATGTCAATTCTAACTTATAGTAACCCTATAGGACAAAATAGAACTGCCCCATACAGTTTCCAAGGAGCACCTAATGGATCTGAATGGCCAGTTTTTTGGTTAACAGCCATAGCACTTAATCACCATGCCACTAGGTTTTCTTAAAATCTTAAAAGTCACTATAAATTCTTTCAAATAGGATAATAGTACTTTCTAAGAATAAAATTGAAAAGTTTGGGCTTATGAAGTACCTCTGTCATATTGAATATTTCTGCTAGATATAGTCATTCTTGATTTAAATTTGTTAGGACTCCAACTATAACTTGAGTGTTTTAGTCAACTGGTACTGCTCTAACTGAAATACCATGGGTAGAAGGCTTTGGCAAGGAAAAGTTTATTCTTACACAGTCCAGTAGGCTACAAGTTCAAATTCATGGTGTCCCTAAAGGGGAAGGCTTTCCCCTTTGTCAGCTCTGTAGGAAGATCCTTATGTGTACCAGCCTTTGGTCAGGGAGCATCTTGGCACAGGAACCTCAGATCTGAAGGATGTTCTCTGCTGACAGTGCTGTTTTCTTGATGGTGTGAAGTTCCCAGACCTCTGCTTGCTTCCTTTCCTTTTATCTCTTATAGGATAAAAGGTGGTATAAGTTACACTCCAGGGGAACACTTTACATTGGAGTGGGGAGATAACCTTAGGAAAGGTTTTGCAATCGTATCCTAATCCTCTTTAATATAATCCAGTGTATTAACCACAAGCAGAGATTAGGATTATAGCATCAGAAAATCACAAAATGGGGGGCAATCACACAATACTAGAATCATCAGCCCAGCCAAATTACTATACAGATTTGTGAGGGGGACATAATTCTATCTGTGACATTTGAGTGTTTATATTTCAGAGAGGAATAAAAGGCATAATTGGCAAAAGAGATAATGTAGCCAACATAATCGGATAGTTTTGAGATTTAGCCAGTTACCGTTAGACCAAATACACATTTTAGCCCTAGTTTCATTTCTTAATTCTGACAGGAAATTATTTTGAACTTACTAAAACAAAAGGAAGTTGTGGTTTCAAAAGCACCTTTGCTATTTCCTTTGGATATTCTACTTCTCAATTCCTTTTTTTTTTTTTAGTGGTTTCATACTTAAAATAACTTGTAAAACATGACCTATCAGCTGTGGCTCCAGGGGACAACTTTTTTTTATTACAGACCCTATAGAATTATTTGATTTCCTAAAGTATGCATAGATATATTTTTGAAAACAAAAAAAGAAAGTTTAATAAACAAAGTTTTTTGTTTGTTTTTTGAAATTTTAACTTACTGCTATTGCTGTGAGTAGAATATTGTCCTTTGTTTCTGGCCCAGGACTCTTGTATCTTCTTTTACTATCCTTGAAACTGTGGTAAGTTGTTAACTTGCAAGGAGCATACAATGATAGGCTTTGCACAGTTCTTGACATAATACCATTCAGCTGTGCCACTCATTCTCATGTTGGTTTCTGAAGTAACATCTTCCAAAATTTGTCTGTTTACTTTATTTTATTTTATTATGACTGAGTGAATATGTACACTGCCATATAAATTTGCATGCCCACCTATATGCAGCTTCCACTGCTGTCCCTGCCTGGTGACAGCACACTATTCCTCTCTGCTCCATACATGACTCATCTTCCCAACAGTCTCCTTTCCCCTCCTCTCCACCCACTTCCCTTCCTCCAGCCAGAGGTCAGCAGGATGATATCCTATCGATGCATAGAACCACAAAGCACATCCAATATACGGTCACTCTGCATTGCCAAGTCCAATCCATTCATGTCGGAAGAGTGCACCTTCATCATGACTTACAGGCAAGGGCAGCATGAGGGCCAGGGGCTATGCTCCCAGGGGAACACCAAAGCCTCTGGACCATCAGTTGCAGTCTTTTAGTGGAGATCTCTGGGTGCACCCCTTTTTATTCTTGTGTTGCCAGTGAGACTAAACTTTGTGAGCTCCATCGCGGTTATCACTGGTCATGGCCAGGTACCATCCAGTTCTTCCGGTCCCAAGTCGATGTAGGCACCCACTCATGTGTGCCTCTCTGTCTTCTGGGTTGTCCTTCCCCCATGTTGTTTTGGTCTTCGGTGAGGATCCGTTCCTGCTGAGTTGGGACCATTTTGCTGTGCCCTCGGATGGCAGCTTGGCAGCTTTTAAGACCCCAGATGCCACTCACCAATGTGGAGTGTAGAGAGCCCTCTTAGCAAAACGCTAGTTGTGGCAATTGGCCTCGATTTCACCAGAGAACATCATCCTCAGACCTCTGCTCAAGCTACTTTGTCCTTGCAGTGTTAGGTTAAGATGGTAGGAGTACTTAAGTTATGTTGACATCCACTTAATATTGTTCTTGTTTCTAATGTGTGCTGTCACCTATTTCACCCAACCAAATTTCTATCAACTATCTAATCTAAACCCTCCTCCCCTTGCCCTGCCTCCTTTCCCTCTCTTGCAGCCGTCAAAGAATCTTCTCTTCTATGCGTAAGTCTGTTTTTCAGTTCTTATCATAGGTGTCTCATATAATATTTGTCTGTTTGTCGCTGACTACTTTCACTCAACATAATGTGTTCCAGTTGAAACCCGGTTATGAGATGTTTCTTGGAATCGTCATTGTTCTTTATCATTGCATAGTACTCCATTGAGTATATATACCATAGTTTACCTATCCATTCCTCTGTTGTTGGGCATCTGGTTTGATTCCAGCTTTTTGCTATTGTGGACTGTGATGCGATAAACATTCTTGTGCATGTATCCGTTGGTGTGAATGGCCTTGATTCTGCAGCATATATTCCGAGTAGTGGAATTACTGGGTCAAATAGTATATCTGTATCCATTTTTTTAAGGAAGCACCAGATTGCTTTCCAAAGAGGTTGGACCATTTTGCAACCCCACCAACAGTGTAGGAGAGTTCCACTTTCTCCACAGCCTCTCCAGCATTTGTTGTTTTGTGTTTTTTGGATCATTGCCAACCTTTCTGGGGTAAGATGGTATCTCATTGTAGTTTTGATTTGACTTTCTAACTAAAGATCATGAACATATATGCATGTGTTTTTTGGGGTGCCTGGATCTCCTCTTTAGAGAAGTATCTGTCCATCTCCTTTGCCCATCACTTAATTGGATGATTTATTTTCTTCTTGATATTTTGTAGTACCTTACAGATACGGAGATCAGGCATCAGGCTGACATATAGTTGCCAAATATTTTTTTCCATTCTGTTGGTGGCCTTTTAATTCTATTAATAAAGTCTTTGGATGAGCAAAAGTGTTCCATTTTTAATAATTCCCATTTACCGATTTTCTCTTCTGTTGATTGTGGTTTATTTGACAGATTTTGCAGTCTGTCTACATTGTGTATTAAAACTTCCATTGTTGTTCCTCCTTTTTCTTGGATGAGCTTTATTGTTTTAGGTTTGATATTTAGGTCTTTTATCCAGTTGGAGTTGGTTTTTGTATAAGGTGTAAGATATGGATCTTGTTTCAATTTGTTGCAGATGGATATCCAGTTTTGCCAGTGCTGTGTTTTGAAGATATTGTTTTCATCCCAGTTTAATGTCTTAGGGCCTTTGTCGAATATCAGCTGTTCATAGGCAGATGGTGTCATCTCTGGGGTCTCAATTCTGTTCCATTGATCAATCTGTCTGTACCAGGCTGTTCTGACCACTGTGGCAGTGTAATAGGTTCTGAAGTCAGGTACTGAGAGGCGTCCCAGTGTGTTCTTCTTCTTTAGCAGTACTTTACTTATCTGGGGTTTCTTCCCTTTCCAAACAAAATTGGTGACTTGTTTCTCCATCTCATTAAAAACTGACACTGGAAATGTATTGGGATTGCATTATATAAGTAGATTGCTTTGGGTAAAATAGACATTTTCACAATATTAAGTCTTCCTATTCATGAGCAGGGTAAGTTTCTCCATTTATCTAAGTCTCTCTTAGTTTCTTGTAGTAAGGGCTTGTAGTTCTCTTTGTAAAGGTCTGTTATTTCTCTGGTTGGATTAATTCCTAGATACTTCATCTTCATAGGGGCTATAGTAAATGGTATTGATTGGATGATTTCTTTGTTAACAGTCTCATTGTTGGTATAAAGTAATCCTACTGATTTACTTATGTTTATCTTGTATCCTGAGACTTTGCTGAACTCTTCTATCAGTTTGAGTAGCTTACTTATAGATTCCTTGGGATTCTCTGCATATACAATCATATCATCTTCAAACAGGGAGATTTTGACTTCTTTGCCAATGCAGATGCCCTTATTTCTTGGTCTTGTCTAATTGCTCTGGCTAGAACTTCTAGTACAATGTTGAATAGGAATGGGTATCCTTGTCTAGTTCCTATTCTCAAGGGAAACTGTTTCAGTCTCTCTCCATTCAGGATGACGTAGGCAGTTGGCTTTGTATAAATGGCCCTTATTGCATTGAGGAATTTTCCATCTATGCCTACTTTGCTAAGAGTTTTTAGCATGAATGGGCGTTGGACTTTATCAAATGCCTTTTCTGCATCAATGGACAAAATCAGGTGACTCTTGTCTTTTGTGTGTGGTTAATCACATTAATTGTTTTTATGATGTTGAACCAGCCTTGCATCCCTGGTATGAATCCAACTTGGTCATGATGGATTACTTTTTGGATATGTTGTTGTATTCTGTTGGCAAGAATTTTGTGGAAGATTTTTGCATCTAGATTCATGAGTGATATTAGTCTGTAGTTCTTCTTTTTTGTTGGGTCTTTCCCTGGCTTTGGTATCAGGGTTATGCTGGCTTCATAGAATGAGTTTGGGAGTGCTCCATCTCTTTCTATACTATGAAATAGTCTCAGTAGTACTGGAGATAATTCTTCTCTAAAATCTTGGTTTAATTCTGCAGTGAAGCCATCTGGGCCCGGGCTTTTCTTGGTTGGCAGTTTTTTGATGACTTTTTCAATGTCTTCCTTTGTGGTGGGTTTATTAAATTGTTCTGCTTCACGTTGTAAAAATTTAGGTAGATGACATGAATCAAGGAATTTGTCCATTTCCTCTAGGTTTTTAAATTTGTTAGGGTACAGTCTTTCATAGTATTCTGTTATGATATTTTTGATTTCTGTTAGATCTGTTGTGACAATTCCCCTCTCATTTCTAATTTGGATTGTTTGTTTCCTTTCCTGTTTTTCTTTAGTAAGTTTAGCCAATGGTTTGTCAATTTTATTGATCTTTTCAAAAAACCAGCTTTTGGTCTTTTCAATTTTTTCAATTGTTTTTCTATTTTCTAATTCACGTAGTTCTGCTCTAATTTTTATGATCTGTTTTCTTCTGGTGATTGAGGGGTTCCTCTGTTGTTCTTTGTCTACTTGTTCAAGCTGTAGAGTTAGTTCCTTGATTTGGTTTCTTCCTTCCAAATATGTGCATTTTTGGAGATAAACTGACCTCTGAGTACTACTTTCGCTGTATCCCATAGGTTCTGGTAGGAAGTGTTTTCATTCTTATTGGAATTCATTCTCATTGAATTTCTTTATTTCCTCCTTGATTTCTTCTATAACCCATGTTTTTTTTTGTGCAAGATGTTGTTCAGTTTCCAAGAGTTCCACTTTCTATCTATGTTTTTCTGCTATTGATTTAGATTTTTATGGCTTTATGATCTGAGATTTTTAGCAGTAATTTAATGGTATGGATTTTGTTGAGAATTGCATTATGTCCTAACACATGGTCAATTCTGGATAATGTTCCATGTGCACTGGAGAAGAAAGTGTAGTTGTCCGCTGATGGGTAGAAAGTTCTGCATATATCGATGAGGTTTAGTTGGTTAATTGTGGGGATAAGGTCTTCTGTATCTTTATTGAGCTTTTTTCTAGATGATTTGTTCAGTATTGACAGTGGAGCGTTAAAGTCTCCCACTAGTATTGTGGAGTCATCTAACTCTTTTTTGAGTGTAGTCAGGGTTTCTTTGACGTATTTCAGTGCTTTGATATTAGGTACATAAATATTTAATATAGTTAAGTCTTGCTTGTGTACTGAACCTTTCAGCAATAGTGTCCATCTTTGTCCACGATGGTCGATTTTACATTAAAATTGATTTTGTCTGAGATTAGAACTGCTATACCTGCTGTTCTTTGTTCATTGTTAGCTTCATATATATTCTTCCATCCTTTACTTTTCAGTTTGCCCCTATCTTTAAGTCTCAAGTGAGTTTCTTGTAGACAACACACGGATGGGTCTTATCTTTTGATCCAAGATGTCACTTGATGTCTCTTTACTGGAGCATTCAGTCTATTCAATTCAATGTAATTATTGATAGGTACGTGTTCACTGCTGCCATTGTGATATGTTTATTTTTCTGTTGATGTTTTCTTTGTTGTTCTTATTAGTCTGTTCTGGGACATTCTTTATTGTGAGTTGGTTTTTCAGCTTTTTCAGAGCTGGTTTTGTATTTGTTGAGACTCCTGTTTACCTTTCTTGACATGGTATGCTGTATCTTTGTTGTGCTTTACATCTGCTCCTAAGATGTCCTTTAATAAACTGTGTGTGAACTCAATTTTAATTTCTACCAGTCTTGTTGATTTCCTCTCCATCTGGAAGGACTATAACAACTGTAGTACATCCTTCTTTTTAATATGGTGGCACCATAATTTTCATGATAACCACTGGTTTGTTTCTTTCAGTATTAAAGCTGTGATTGAGTTTGGATTCTTCCCTAACTGAGTAAAATTCTGGATGATGTGTCATTCTAAAATATAAAGTGAATGGTTTTGTTCTTCTAAGCCAAAGCCAAGAGCTTCTTTCAGTATTTTTTGTAGTTTTGGCTATGTTTATACGAAGTTTCTGAGTTTCTGTTTATCTGGGAATATCTTAATTTCATTTTCATATTTGAAAGATAGTTTTGCAGGATATATAATTCTTGGTTGGAAGTTCCTCTCCTTCAAGGCTTTGAATGTGTCATGCCACTGTCTCCGAGCCAGCATGGTTTCTGCTGAGAAATCTGATGAAAGCCTACAGGATTTCCCTCTGAATGTTAGCTTTGCTTTGAGTCTTGCTACCTTTAAGAGTTGCTGTTTGTGTTTCATTTTGTTAATCTTGATTATAACATGTCTTGGAGTCTTTCTTTTGAGATCTATATTGGGTGGCATATGATATGCATCTGAGATATCTATATTCTCTTCCTTCATGATTTCTGGGAAGTTTTCTGTTAGCAGCTCAGCAACAGTACTCTCTGTGCTCTCGGGTGTCTCACCTTGT
The DNA here is from genome assembly GCA_028571685.1 of Heterohyrax brucei. Taxonomy (NCBI): domain Eukaryota; kingdom Metazoa; phylum Chordata; class Mammalia; order Hyracoidea; family Procaviidae; genus Heterohyrax; species Heterohyrax brucei. Next base: position 139,155,558 of record CM053142.1, on the reverse strand, counting down.
TCAGGGACTCCCATTAATCGAAGGTTGTTCCTCTTAATAGAGTCCCACATGCTTCTTAATGCTTCTTTATTTTTCTGTTTCTTTTTTCTAATTTCTGCTCATAGATGCTGGCGTGAGTACTCTGTCTTCCAAGTCAGAAATTCGTTTTCCCATTTGTTCTATTCTGTTTTCTTGGCTTTGAATGGAAGTTTCTATGTCTTTGATTTTGTTCATGATCTGTTGAATTTCAGAGTACTGGTGTTCCATCAGATTGAACGGCTTGCTTAATTTTTCATTTTGTTGTGCTCCATTTTGTATAATGTCTAGAAGGGCTCTGTATATAATCCTTGGCTTGGCATACATCTGATGATTTCAGAAAAGTTTCTTCATCTGGAAAACTCCTTGGTTGTTTTGTTTGGGAGCCTTCTGAAGCCATGGGTGATTTCTTGTATGCCACAAGTGTCTGCTGCCTTTTGGGTTTCATGTGAGTAAGTAAAGGCTGGGAGAGATACTGTGAGGATAGACTGCAGATGTTTCTCTAGGCTGTCTTAAAATGTAAACCAAAAGGTATCTGACCACTTTCCAAGTCAGTCAGGTTTTCAGGTGTAGAGGTTCCTCTTCCCAACTGGCAAAGTAAGCTCCTCTATATCCAACTCCAGATGATATGAACTAGTTCAAAATACAGCAATGCTACTCCCCTGTTGGCCTCTGCTGACATGGCCCATCCTAGGCTACACTGTGTAACCTACTGCTTTTCTTGTAGAAAAGCACTCTCCTGTGAGCAGGCTCTGGCTCCCAAGCTAAGAATTAGGTCCAGCTGTGGCCACTGTATCGAAGATGGCGCCCTCCACATGGTCAGCGGATAGAGGGGCTAAAGGTGCCTAGACGTAGTGAGTCCTCAGCCTTTGTTGCTGGGCCCCAACAGTAGGCAACACTGTGTAAACTACTGCTTTTCTGTTGGAGAAGCACTGTTGTGTTTGTTAAGTGCTGGCTCCCAGGCTAAGAATTAGGTCCTGCTATAATCTCTGTATCCACCATGGTGTCCCATACATAGGCACAGCTGATTCCGTAGAAACCACGCTCTGGCAAAGATAAAAAGACAGGCCCAAAGTGACTGGATGAACAGAGTCCTAAGCCTGGCTCTCAAAATATGGCAATTTCCCCTGCCTATCCCACCAGCAGTGCATCTCAGACTAGCTGCTAGGCAAGATACAGCTCTGCCTGCAAGCCAAGACAGAGGAAAAAAAAAGTCACAGTGGTGTGTTATGTTCAGCTCATGAGAGCCAGGGCTAGCCAGATGTGGGAGAGAGTGAAAGAGAGGAGGTTTTTTGTTCAGTGGTATGAAGTCTAAATTAACAGCCCTGTGCCGTGTCCTGGAGGCTCACCAGGTGACCAGAAGGCTCCATTTGATTATCAGTTCAGGTCTTGGTTTCCAGAGGGATATAAGAGACATGTGCTTAGTCTCCCATCTTGACTCCACCTCCAAAATTTGTCCATTTTCTCCCAACTGTTGAAGCTATTGCTAAAAATTTGTTAATTATATTCACTTATTCTTTTACTTTCTCTAGGCTCTGTAGTTGTTCCCCATGTTTTATTCCAAATATTGGTAATGGTTCTCTCCCTCTCTCTTTTTCCCCCTTGATCAATAGTGCTAGGCGATTACCAGCTTTATTAACTCAATGTACTTAGTCTCAGTCAGGATTCCATGAGGCTGACATTGACAGGAGGGTTAAAACTGCAGGACAAAATCAGCACTAGGGATGCTGAACCAGGCAGAAATGAAACACTGAGTAACAACCAGCTTGATTAGATACCAACCAGGAGTTCACTTGGTATTGTCTAACGTCATTTGGAAGCTAGACCAGTGGGTTCACACCTATTGTGAAAGAAGCCAAACTCCTGGACACTGGCTTTGAGAGGAAGAAACAGTTTACTGTGAGAGCTAGTGAGAGGCAACTCAAAGGTATCAACCACAAACTGAGTTCCTTGATTTGAATGAGCAATGCCATTTTATACTTACACATATTCATAAAGGAGTGGAGGAAAATGGTGAGCCAGATCCAGAACTTTTAACTATTCATAGTTTCTATTGATTATTATGAGGCGAGGCCAAGATTTGCCATGGAAGTGAACCACAGACTCTTCTCTTTTGAAATGGGTTAGTCTACTTCCAGTGATTTTGGTTCCTTGACATGAGTCTTTTCATTCCTTGATGTGAGTTATATTGTGTTACTGGGCATGAGTGGCAGCCTGGGGTCACATGTTGGTGAAGAATGACAGATGTGATATTTCTAGGTTTCTTTGTTAACAACATCTGAATGTGATTCACATCTCACTATCAATCTTAACAGATCAACATATTAAACAAAAAAACCCAAAGGAAATGAAATGTAAGAATTTATTATGTGACAATATTTTACTAACAATATTCTCTCAGAAACAGAGCAGATATGTGACAAAGTGCTTGATGATTGTAAGCATGAAACACTACATATTCTACACCCAGTTTAACACAAAACCTAGTGTCTTAAAGTAGTTTCTAATGACCCACTTGTTTCAGCGTAGAGCTGCATGCCATAGTATTTTCTTAGCTGTAATCTTATTAAAACAGATCTCTAGGCCTTTTTTCTGGGGCACCAATGAGTAAATTTGAATTCCCATCCCAACTGGTTGTTGTTATGTACTGTAGATTCTGACTTGTATTAACCATATGGCAAAGAATAGAACTAACCCAGAGAGTTTCTTAGGCTGTAAATCATTATGGGTGCAAATCACAAGGTCTTTTCTCCCATGGAGTGGCTGGTGGGTTCACACCACTGGCATTTTGGTTAACAGCAGAGTGCCTAACCATTGCACCGTTAGGGCTACCCAACCCACTTTCAAACCAAAAAAATTAAACCCATTGTTGTGAAGTCAGTTGAGACTCATAACCACTGTAGAAGACAAAGAAGAACTGCCCCATGGAGTTTCCAAGGAGCAAGTGTGGATTTGAACTGCTGACCTTTCAGTTAGCAGCCTACCTCTTAGTAACTTTGCCAACAGGGCACCACCAAAGTTAGCAATCTCTAGTGCAAATTTAGCATATCAAAGGTTCTGAGAACTTTTTGTCTCTGGCCAAATTGTATGTGTGTGTGTTTTGGCATAATACATAGTCAAACATTATTTAAATTGAAAACCAAACAAACTCTTTGCCCTCGAGTTGATCCCAACTCATAGTGGCCCAATAGAACAGAGTAGAACAGCCTTGTAGAGCTTCCAAGAGTGCCTACTGAATCTGAACTGCCGAGCTTTTGGTTAACAGCTATAGCTCTCAACCACTGAGCTGCCAGAGCCCCAAACATTGTTCATGAAGTAATTATCCAAAAGTGATTTCAGGAAAACTGGCTATCAGCTTGGGAAAAAACTGAGGTGATATTATTGTTCTTCAGTTTGCCATACTACATACTATGGGTGACTGTGTGTTGCTGGAAGCTATGCCACTGGTATTCAAAAAAATAGCAGTGCCATAATGGTGGGCAGGTTTCAGCAGAGCTTATCAGACTAAGACACTCTAGGAAGAAAGACCTGGCAGTTTTATTTCCGAAAAGAATTAACCAGTGAAAACCTTATGACTAGCAGTGGAATGTTGTCAGATATAGTGTCAAGTGGGAAGGCACTTAAAAAATGACATGGGGAGAGGCAGGGCTAAGATGGTGGACTAGCCACATGTTTCCTTTGATCCTTCTAATAACTGATGCCTTGGAAAACAACTGAATGGAATACAAAGGACATTCTAGGAGCCTCAAGATCAGGTGGAAATTTGTGAGATCAGACTGGTCAACAGGAAAGGGAAGAACTGACTTTGTCAGAAGTGGATTGGTAGCTGCAGAGGGGCCTGCTTTTGCTGGCATTGGAACAGAGCAACAGCATTGGAACAGAGACCACCTTTATCTGCTGGGAGCCTGAGCTTGGGACTGTTGCACCTAAGAGCACTGCTGGGGCCAGCACCATGCTGGGCAGTGGCACCTGAGTGGAGCATGTCTTTCTCAACTGGAAAGCTGAGCTGAGGATGTCCAGACTTAGAGACACAGCAGTGACTGGTAGCTGAGTGCAGCACTACCCTTCTCCCTCTCTTTTCTGAGCTACACTGGAGGCTAAATTCTGGGGCACAACCTGGATTGGAAGTAGGTCATTGTACATGTGTGTCCTGAGCTTTTCTTCCAGACTCAGAGAGGCAAACACTGAGAGGAGTAGAAGAAAAATTCTGCTGGCTCCCCCTGAACTGCAGATCGCTACACCTACTGAACCCCAGAAGCCTTCCACAGGATTGTCTCAAGCTAAGTGCTTGTGAACCCCTGGGGCTCAATCCTTTCCTACTTGCTGATTTCTCTGCCTATCACTAAACTTCACCCTCACTCTCTCTGCTCTACCCTTGTCATTCAATTTTCATGCAGAACACAGGCTAGAAGTGGGACATTTTATATGTGTGTTCTGAGCTTTTCTCCTGGACTCAAAGAGGGTAACAAAGGGAGGGATAGCACACAAGTTCTACTGGCTCCCCTGAGCTATGGATTACTGAATCTACAGAGCCACAGAAGACGATTACTGGAGTGTCAGAAGATAAGTGCCAAAGGGAGGGTTGGAAGAAGAGTTCTACCAGCTTTCCTGAGCCAGCAATTTCTGCTGCCTTTCTCAGTGCAGTAACCACTTCAACAATCAGGTGACAGAGCATCAGAATTATTAAGCCTCCAATAATCATTCTAGCTCAGATGACTAGACTACTTGGACAATTGACACCAAATTAAAATTCATGTGTGTGTATGTATATATACATATATGTATATGTATATATGCATCCCACTAACCCACTGCCATCGAGTTGGGTCTGACTCATAGTGATCCTAGAGATGTGTATATATGTATATATATACATGTACATATATATATGTGCATGTGTATCTATCTATATACGAAAGTTAGATTGAAATAATCTAACAAATTCCAACAGATTTCTGATGGGTTGGAGACAATCAATTTCTAATCATTTAAAGAAGCAGACACCACAGCTTCAAAAAACACCCAAAATAAAGAATCAAAAAAATTCCCAGATGAAGTCTTCCTGCAATTATCAGAGGTAGAATACAAAAGAATTATCTATATAACCTTTCAAGAAATCAGGATGGAGATTAGATAAAGTGCAGTAGAACAAAATGAAAAATTAAGAAAGCTACAAGAATTGCTAGAGCAACAACTATTGAAATTCAGCAGATTAACAATAAAGTCACAGAGTTAGTCAGTTCAGTAGAAACTCAAAGGAACAGGATTGAGGCAATGGAATGTAGCATTAGGGAGAACAAAGATAAAGCAACTGACATCAGCATCTATGAGGAAAAATCAGATAAAAGAAATATATGAAGAATCATTAAAGATATGTGGGACTCTATCAAGAGGAATAATTTAAGTATGATTGGAGTACCAGAACAGGGTGGGATAGCAGAAAATACAGAGAGAATTGTGGAAGATTTGCTGACAGAAAACTTCCCTGCCATCATGAAAGGCTAGAAGATATCTATTCAAGATGCTTATCAAACTCCACAAAAGGTAGATCCCAAAAGGAAGACACTAAGATATAATCACACTTAACAAAACGAAAGGTAAGAAGACGTTCTTAAAGGCAGCTAGGCTCAACCCCAAACTGATTTACAAATGAGAGTCATTTAGACTATGCTCTGATTACTCAGTGGTAACCATGTTGTTCAAAGTGTAGTCATGCACCTTCTTAGCTTTTAGTTCAGTTTTCTTGTGCTGACCTCCCCTCTACAGTGCACTGTCTGCCCCTTCACCTGACCCAAGTCCTACCTACTGTCTAATTAATGAATATCCCTCTCTCTCCTTCCCCACCCTTATAATCATCCAAGGCTGTTTTTTTTTTTTTTTTTTTTTTTTTTCCTGTGTTTAAACATTTTCTTGAGTCTTTATGATAGTGGTCTCATACAACATTTGTCCTTTTCTGACTGATTCATTTCACTCAGCATAATGCCCTCTGGATTCTTCCATGCTACGAGATGCTTTCCAAGCCAGCCAAGTGCTGTCGAGTTGGATCCCACTTATGGTGACCCTAGGAGCCAGGGTAGAACTGACCCCCAGAGTATTCAAGGAGCACCTGGTGGATTATTTCATCATTGCATAGTATTCCACTGTGTGAATACACTACAGTTTATTCATCTGTTGATGGGCACCAAGGTTGATTCCATTTTTTTTGCTATTGTGGAAAGTGTTGCAATAAACATTCGTGTGCATGTATCTATTCATGTAACAGCCCATACGTCTCTAGGATATATTCCAAGGAGTGTTATTGTTGGATCATGTGATACTCCTATTTCTAGCTTTATAAGAAAACACAAAATCAACTTCCAAAGTGTTTGCAACATTGTACATTTCACCAGCAGTGTGTAAGTGTTTGTCTCCCCACAACTTCTCCAACATGTATTATTTTGTGTTTTTTGGATTAATGCCTTAGTGGAGTGAGATGGCATCTCATTATAGTTTTGATTTGGATTTCTCTAATGGTTAATGATCTTGAGCATTACCTCATGTATCTGTTAGCCACCTGAATGTCTACTTTGGTGAAGTGCCTGTGTATGTCTTTTGCACATTTTTTAATTGGATTATTTGTCTTATTGCTGTTGAGATTTTGCAGTATTTTGTTGATTAAATCCTGATCAGATTTGTTACAGTCAATATGTATTTTTTTTCTCAGTCTGTATGCTGCCTTTTTAGTCTTTTGCAGTGCTTGTGCATTGTTAGCAACATTTTGCGTTCTGTTTATGCAATGTATTAGGGCTCCCAGCATTATCCCTCCCCCCTCCCCATGATCTTTATCATTTTAGATTTGATGGTTGGGCCTTTAATCTATTTTGGGTTAGTTTTTGTGCATATTGTGTGATACAGGTCTTTGATTTTTTTGCAGATGGATATCCAGTTATGCCAACATCATTTGTTAAAGAGACTGTCTTTTGCCCAATTAATGGACTTTGGGACTTGTCAAATACTAACTGTTTGTAAGTAGATGGTTTTATTTCTGGATTCTCAGTTTTGTTCCATTGGTTTGTGTATCTGTTTTTATACCTGTACTGACTATTGTAACAGTATAATAGGTTCTAAAGTCTGAAAAGACTTTTGAGGATTCTGAAAAAGTGTTATAGGCCCTATGGACTTGCTTGCTATGCTCAATGTGTAAATCAGCCCTGGATTTAAGTCCTAGACCCAAGGAAAGAACAAGCAGCCAGAGTGGCATCCCAAAACAAACAGTGATACAGGAAAAGAGAAGACTAGTGAGTAGAGAGGGAAAAACTCAGCGGACCAGCTGTCCTTGTGCTCTGTGCTGCTACCAACTGGCCACTTGCAGAAAACGTATCATTTAACAGTCCTGGACATTGGTAGATCCCTTCTTTTAAGACTTACATGGAAAAAGGGACTAAGAAGTCAACTGCCTTCCTATACCCTTCCAATCTGGAATGAACTAAAGTAGCAAGAATCTCCTCTCTAATTAGGGAAACCACAGCCACTGTCATTTATATAGTATTTACACAGGTTAGACATGTTCAATAGCAGGAGGCAGATTACTTATGGAGCTTGTATAAAACAAGTCTCTGTAGTGAGCCAAGAAGAACTGTTAAGAGTACAGTACTAGAAATTATGGAATCAGATATCCATAGTTAGAAAATAGCTGGGGATTATGGAATCAATTTAAGAAAGAACAAATCGGGACTCACTTTTTATAGCAGTGAAGCAACAGGCCATGAGTGAACCTCGTGAGGTAGAATACACCCCATGATGAGCAAGGGTTCACTGGCTGGTACTGTCTCTGGGGAGAGCCAAGTCTCCTAGCATTTGATCTTGTTTCATGTCAATAAAATATAACTATGTTTCTTCTAATGGCTGCAAAATATTTCCCCCCTCAGGAAGGGGACTCTGTAACCACCAGATCTGCCTAAGTCATATGTACAGAAAGACTGATCCAGCCCATTAATCCTGCTGGAAGTATAACAGTCATATTTGTACAGCAGGTCACAGATTACTGGAATTTAATCTTCTTACCCTAGAGAAACTCCCACTTGTTAGTTTGTCACACTGTGGGAACTTGCATGTTGTGATGCTGGAAGCTATGCCACTGGTATTTAGATACCAGCAGGGTCACCTGTGGTGGACAAGTGTCAGCACTGCTTCCAGACTAAGAGACTAGGAAGAAGGACTCGGCAGTCTACTTCTGAAAAGAATTAGCCAGGGAAATCCTTATAAAGACTAGCAGAGCATTGTTAGATATAGTGCTATAAAATGAGCCCCCCAGGTTTGAAGGCATTCAGAAGACGACTGGGGAAGAGTTGATTCCTCAAAGTAGAGTTGATCTTAGTGACATGGATGGAGTAAAGCTTTCAGGATCTTCATTTACTGATGTGGCATGACTCAAAATGAGAAGAAACAGCTGCAAACATCTATTAAAAACCGGAACATGGAATGTATGAAGTATGAATCTAGGAAAATTGGAAATCATCAAAAATGAAATGGAATGCATAAACATTGATATGCTAGGCATTAGTGAGCTGAAATGGACCAGTATTGGCCATTATGAATCAGACAGTTATAGGTCTACTATGCTTGGCTATGCTGGGAATAAAAACTTGAAGACGAACCGTGTTGCATTCATCAACAAAAAGAATATTTTGAGATCTGTCCTGGAGTACAATGCTGTCAGTGATAGAGAAATATCCATACATCTGCAAGGAATGCCATTTCATACAAGTATTATTCAAATTTATACACCAACCACTAAGGCCAAAGATGGAGCAACTGAAGACTTTTACCAGCTTCTGCAGTCTGAAATTGATCAAACATGTAATCAGGATGCACTGATAATTATTAGTGATTGGAATATGCTGGAGATCACATGATAGAATTTTGCAAGACTAAGAACTTCTTTGCAAATACCTTTTTTCACCAACACAAATGGTAACTATACACGTGGAACTCACCAGACAGAATGTACAGGAATCAAACTGACTACATCTGTGGAAAAAAACAATGGAAAAATCTCTGTATCAGCCATCAGAAGAAGACCAGGTGCTGACTGAGGCAAAGACCATCAACTGCTCATATGTAAGTTCAAATTGAAACCAAATAAAATTAGAGCCAGTCCAGAAGAGCCAAAGTACAACCATGAGTATATCCTGTCTGAGTTTAGAGATAATCTCAAGAACAGATTGATGTGTTGAACTCTAATGACTGAAGATCAGACAAACTGTGGAATGACATCAAAGACATCATTCAAGAAGATCATTCAAGAAGAAAGCAAGAGGTCATTAAAAAGACACAAAAGGAAGAAACCACCAAATTGGATGTCAGAAGAGATTGTGAAACTTGCTCTCAGAGGTTGAGCAGCTAACGCAAAAGGAAGGAATGAAGAAGTAAATGAACTGAAGCTTTCAAAGGGTAGCTCTAGAAGACAAAATATTATAATAACATGTGCAAAGAGTTGGAAATAGAAAACCAAAAAGAAGGAACATGTTCTGCTTTTGTCAAGCTGAAAGAACTGAAGAAAAAAATTCATGCCCTGAATTGTGATAATAGAGGATTCTACAGGGAAAATATTAAACAACTCAGGAAGCAACGAAAGAAGATAGAAAGAACACAAAGAGTCGTATCAGACAGAACTAGCCGATGTTCAGTCATTTGAAGAGGTAACATATGATCAGGAACCGATGGCACTAAAGGAAGAAGTCAAAGCTACATTGAAGGAATTGGTGAAAAACATGGCTTCAGGAATTGATGGAATATCAATTGAGATATTTCAGCAAATGGATGCAGCACTGAAAGTGCGAACTCATCTATGCCAGGAAATTAAGAGGACAATTAGTTGACCAACTAGAAGAGATCATATTTATGCCTGGTCCCAAGAAAGGTGATCCAACTGAATGTGGAAATTAGTGAACAATATTATTAACATCATAAAAAATAAAATTTTGCTCAAGATAATTCAAAAGTGACTGCAACAGTACATTGACAAGGAACTGCTAGAAGTTCAGGCCAGATTCAGAACAGCACAGGGAACCATTAATATCATTGCTGATGTTAGATCGGTCTTGGCTGAAAGTAGAGAATACCAGAAAGATGTATACATGTGTTTCATTGACTATGCAAAGGCATTTGACTGTGTGAATCATAACAAATTATGACTAACATTGCATGAAAAGAGAATTCAAGAACACTTTATTGTGCTCCTAAGGGATCTGTACATGGATCAAGAGGCAGTCATGCAAACAGAACAAGGAGACACTGCACAGTGCAAAGTCAGGAAAGATGTGGGTCAGCATTGTATCCTTTCACCAGACCTTTTCGATCTGTATGTCAAGCAAATAATCTGAGAAGCTGGACTCTATGAAGAAGAAATGAGGCATCAGGATTGGAGGAAAACTCATTAACAGCCTACATTTTACCAAGTGACACAACCCTGCTTGCTGGAAGTGAAGAGGATTTGAAGCACTTAGTGATGAAGGTCAAAGACCAAGGCCTTAGGTATGGATTGCACCTCCACATCAAGAAAACAAAAACCCTCACGACTGTACCAGTAAGTAACACTGTGACAAGTGGAGAAAGGACTGAGGTTGTCAAGGATTTCAACTTATTTGGTTCCATAATCAATGTCCATGGAAGCAGCAGTCGAGAAGTTTAAAGACCTGTTGCATGAGGAAAATATGTTGCAAAGGGCCTCTTACAGTATTGAAGAATAAAGGTGTCACCTTGAAGACTAAGGTGCACTTGACCCAGGCCATGGTATTTGCAGTCACATCATATGCACGTGAAAGCTGGACAATAAATAAGGAAGACAGAAGAATTGACACTTCTGAATTGTGGTGTTGGAGAAGAACACTGAACATACCGTGGACTACCGAAAAAACAAACTGATCTGTCCTGGAAGAAGTACAAACAGAATGTTCTTTGGAAGCAAAGATGGAGAGACCACGTCTTACAGGTTTTGGACGAACTGTCAGGAGGAGTCAGTCCCTGGAGAAGACATTATGCTTGGTAGAGTGGAGGGTCTGCAAAAATGAGGAAGGCCCTCGAAAAGACGGATTGACACGGTGGCTGCAGTGATGGACGTAAGCATGAAAACGAATGTGGATGTGGCACAAGAGTGGGCAGCGTTTCATTCTGTTGTGTGTGGAGTTGCTATGAGTTAGCACTGACTGGACAGAACCTAACAACACCTTGGAGACATATAACTGAATGTCTGCTTTCATAAGGACTGGAATTTTAAAAAAGTTAAAACTTACTTGGGTATTTATGATTTGTGTTATATCTTTCATCTCTACTTCCTCCACAAGTCCAGAGATCTCTTACAACCAGTTCAACTGGTGATCTGCCTTAACAGAATAAAGTTACCATTAAAAATAAGCTTGCAAATAAAAAGAAATGAACTGGCTAATGAGAATATTTTCATGCCAAGACATGTGTTAAAATAAACGGCCAATGTTTTCTAAGAGACCAGGTTGCATAATGGTTAGCCTTGGCTGCTAACTGAAAGGTCAGTAGTTTGAACTCATCGGCTGTCCCATGGGAGACAGATGTCACAGTCTACTTCTATAAGAACAATATCAGACAGCTCTACTCTGTCCTATAGTGCTACTGTGAGTTTGAACTAACTTGATGGCATGGGATACTACTGTCAATCTTTTGTCACTCCCAATTTTGTCTAATAGTGGCTTAAATGAAACATCTCAATTTCAATGGTACAGCTTTGCAATTGACATGAATTACTGAGAACATCACTTAATACACGATTTCCTGGTCTCTCCTCTTCTGTGTTGTTTGTGCTAGAAAATGCTATTGCTTGAATGTTAATACCTAAGTTTACATCTACACTTGTGGACAATCTGGGTTTGTAGGCTTTTTTTTTTTTTTTGTCTTTGTTAGGACCTCATTCATAAAGCTAAAACCAGGGCAGTGGGGAGAGTCAATACATTAGAAAACACAGTGAAAATACATTGCTGCTATAAATAAAAAGTTCAGTTTTGTCAGTTTTCCACTTGTGTGTTGAGACATACAACCTTGAAATCTGTTTAGTGACTAAAATGCAGTCTTTGACTATTTTCCAAGCTGTACAATTCAGGAAGCAAGAGCAATTTCTAGGAATGTGCCTTTGTTGAATCTATTGATAGGTTATAAGCCTATGCACACCTACCTCAAGGATCTAATACAGCCAAAGCTTACACAAACAAATATTATCACTAGTACTTTTTTTCCAAGGAGAATCTGCCTTGAATGTCTACCTGGATCCCTAATCTAGAGGTCTGTTATTAGGCCCAGCTGGGGTCAGTGGACTATCCCAGGACCAAGGAGATAGATCACAGTAACAAAGGGACAACTCTAATTGTAACCAAGTGGATATCATAAACTGAAGACGATAGGAGAAAGGAAAGCAGAACAATTTCTAGAAAAGTGGAAGTTTAAAGGAATATAGTGGTGAGTTCAGTACATCCATAATTCATTCTTCATACATGTTCTGGATAGAAATATGCTTAGGGCAGAGTTTCTCAGCCTCAGCAAGACTAACAATCTGGGCCAGATAATTTTTTGTTGTAAGTAATTGTCCTGCCAGCATCTCTCCAGTTGTGATAATCAAACATGTCTCCAGACATGGGTAACTGTCCTGGGGAGGCAGAAAGGAGGGGGATCAAATTGCTCCCAGTTAAGAAATGCTGGCCTATATTAATCATATTCCATGAAATTAGCTGGAGATTATGTAGACTGTGGAAATGAATTTATTCTTAATCCTAGGTCTAACCACTTCACAAATCCAAGGTTAATTTTTTCATTTTAAAAATGGAGGCAATACAAAAACTAGAATATTTGTTTTTCTTCTTTTATTTATTTATTTATTTTTAATTGTGCTTTAAGTTTAACTTAACAATTCAAGTCAGTTTCTTATGCAAAGACTTACACACACATTGTTAAAGCCAACTGCCCTCAAGTCAGGTCTGACTCATGGTGACCCTAAAGGTCAGTCACACATATATACATAATTGCTCTCCCCACAATGAGACAGCTCATTCCTCTCCACAGTGTGTTTCCTACGTCCATTCAACCAGCTCCTGCCCCCTCTCTGCCTTCCCATCTCACCTCTAGATAGGAGCTGCCCATTTAGTCTCATGTATCTACTTTAGCAATGAAGCATGCTCTTCACCAGAATGGTTTTGTCTTATAGTCCACAGTTTAATCTTTGTCTGAAGAGTTGGCATCAGGAATGGTATTAGTTTTGTGCTAACAGAACAGAGTGGTATTAAATAATTTTGTGAAGGTAGTTTTAAAGTTGCATAGAAGTATATAATAATAAAATCATTGCAGAGAACTATCCCTTTTCTCTACTTACAATTAACTCAGGAGGCTGAGTAGAAAAGACATTGACTTCATAGAGATAATAATAATAAAAAAAAACCCTAATCTCCCAAAAGTGGAGTCCCTGGAGGCAGGGTGGGGTGGGGAATCACAAGAAACAAAATGAAACAAACAAACCAGCCAACCCAAGTAAACAACACTTCTCCATCCCTCTGAAATTCTCAACCCCCAAGAGGAGGCTCCAGGGCTTTTTCAAATAATTCTGATCTTGCTCTATTTTAGAAAAGACTTTTAAATATAGTATTGATATAATTAAAAGAACAATAGAATGAATAAACTAATAAACATAGAGTAAACAACAGCTGGTATATTTTGCCATGCTTCCAAGGACCACTTTCAAACACTGAAAACTAAAGATGTCACCTTGAAGACTAAGTTATGCCTAACACAGCTGTGGTATTTTCAGTTACATCATATGTGTGCAAAATCTGGACAGTGAACAAAACAGACAGAAGAAGAATTCATGCCTTTGAATGGTGGTGTTAGAGAAGAATGTTGAATGTACCATGGACCTTCAAAAGAACAAACAGATCTGTTCTGGAAGAAGTACAGCCAGGGTGTTCCTTGGAAGCAAAGATGGCAAGACTGCATCTTACATACTTTGGATGTGTTGTCAGGAAGGATCAGTCCCTGGAGAAGGACATCATGCTTGGTACAGTGGAGGGTGAGCGAAAAAGAGGAAGGCCCTCAAGACGGATTGAGACAGTGGCCGCAATGATGGACTTACGCATAAAAATGATTGTGGATGTGGTGCAAGACTTGGCAGTGTTTCGTTCTGTTGTTCATAGGGTCGCTATGAGTTGAGACCACTTGCTGGCACCTAACAAGTATTCTTATTTGAAAACCTTGGTGGTGTAGTAGTTCAGTGCCATCACTGCTAACCAAAAGACAGGTAACTAGAATTCACCAGGTCCTCCTTGGAGACTCTATAGTATGGTTCTACTTTGTCCTAGAGGTTTTCTGTGAGTTAGAATGGGCTCCATGGTAAGGGGTAGGGATATTTTTACTTAGTTAATTTGTTAGTGTTATAAGTGGTAGGTAGCCCATTTATCTTACTAATTGTATGAATTGTAAATACACATATTGAATAATTACAACTATTTTTGAAAAATATATTTTATTTCATCATATAAATTTAGAAGAAGCCAGATTGTTCAATCACAACTAATTAAATTTTTGGCATTTATGATACCTTGGTGGCAACAAACTATATAGTTTAGTTTAGAATTACAACAAAGCTTTAATAAAATATGAAACAGGAAGTAGGGATGATAAATATGTCTCTAATTAGGATGTACAAGTACCATTTTAATCATTCCAAATACATATGCCACAAAAATAATGATATTAAACACTTTGATATCACATGGAAAAATGGCATCTATCATCAATAACAACAATGATACTAGTAGTATAAACAACAAATACAATATTTATTAAATGGTTGTTCTGAATCTGGAACAATCTTAAGTATCTTACATGTATTATCTCATTTAAGACGAGAAGTTTATTGGCTCATTAAAAATAGCTAAAACAGAGATACAAACATATTTATAAAATGGAAATTCCCTTCTTTAACAGGATACCCTTGTGAAATCTCAAGATTAGTGTTTCTATTATCACATCTTTATCTGTTCTATATACCCAAGAGCTTGCAACATCTACTATGCAATACGTAGCTTTTATTTGTTTTCCCATTTTTCCCATTTAAATTTGTTGGATAGGTCTAGTAAAGAGAAGGGAATAAAATGTATTGCAATAGTGATTTGTATATATGCTTTTTTGTTAAAGCTTCATGTTTTATTGTTACTATTTTTTTCTTCTTTCATATTTTTGGCTCACACTACTCGTTAGTCTCCCCCCATTCTCTCTTCCTCCTCTCTTTCCTCTACTGACTCTTCCTTTTCTTCCGTGCCCTTCTTTTCCTGTTTCTCATCTATCTCCTTCATTTTCATTTTCTGTCCCTTCAGCTCTGTTTCTCCCTCTGCTTCAGATTCATCAGGAGTAAATGTCATCTGTTGTTCCAGTAAGACATTTGGAAAGCGGTGCTGTACCATCAAAACTAGTATGACACATAGTATAAAACATAGCAGTCTCAGTATTAAAATAAATATGCACACTGGATCACACACAATTGGTCGAGGCACTTCCCACTTTGGATACCAAAATCGGTAATCTGTAAATAAAGAAGCAATTGAAAACTGGAATTCACATAGAGAAGCTAAATCAGTCAAGAAATAAAGGACAGCAATACATACATATGATTCTGTCACGATCTGCATTACCTAGAAAGAAAAAGAAAGTTCTTAAAGAACTACATAATTTTTTTTTCTAGAGTCTAAGATAATCTTTCCAACAATAGCATCACAATTCTCCTAGTTCCCAGGCATCTTGCAATCATCTTTAATGACCCCATGCAAACCAGTAGCTAGTTGTAAATTACAATACTTTCTCTTTTAGTATAAGTCACCTGGTTTCCTAAACAGGAGTGGAAAGTATAGGAGTGAGAAAATTCTAGCACTAACTCTAAACCACTGTGCTACCTTGTCACCTCACTTCTGCCCTCTACGATTTGTAACCGCTCTAACACTTTAGGATTCCATAAATTTTCATTCTTTTCTCTTTTTCACCCCAGATGACTCCAAATTAATCTGCTGAATTTATTTACTTCTCCATTTATTTCTTATTTTCAAAAGCTTTCAGTTGCTCTTTATTTCCTAGACAATATTAACCCTACAGCCTGGTATTTAACAGTCTTAGTTATCTAGCCCAAAGCAATCATAACATTCTTCAGAAATTAAATTCCCCTTCTCTTTCCACCAGGAGATGGCCAGCACTACCATTCCCAGCGTCCACTGAGAAAGAGAAGGAGGCAGTAAATGAGTTCTAACACATGCAGAGCCCTACAGAACCCTACAGTGGCCGTGGGTTTAGTTTTGGAATGATGCTAGGTAGCCATGGGAGAATTTTAGAATTCACTGTCTAGGCACTTTGAGATACAGTGACCTTTGCTGGATCTTTGAGGTTATTTTACTCTTTTGTTCTTGGTTTTATTTCTTACTTCCTATTTTATGTAATGTTTTTTATTTTAGGGCTTACTTGAAAAAATCTCACTATATGGTCTCTGTTTTTTTTATTTTTTTTTCTGTGTATGTATTAATGTATTCATCTGTTAGTATAAGCAATGGGGTAATTAGTATATTTCTTCTTTGCATTCGACTTCACTTGTCAACACTGGTTTTCATAGGCTGCATTCTTTTACTTTTGCATCTGATTTAACATTTAAATACATTTAAATTTATTTATACCTCTATTCTTTATCAGGTTTAAATAGTATCTTTTATCTCCTCACTATAAAGTTGAGTCAGCATATTTTTCTACCTCCCCCCTCCCAAATTTTGTTAATTATATCCTTTGTATGCTGCCAAAATTTACTTATTTTTACTGGAAAAGACAAAACTTTAGAGATGGGAATCAGATCAGTGATTGCCAGAGGCTGCGGGTGGCAGCCTGGGCTTACTACAAAGGAGCCAAGGAGAATCTGGCAGAGCAAAAGAGCTGTTCTATCTATGTGTTCATTTTAGGGGTTACATGACTGTCAGAATTTGCATAACTGTATTTGAAAGGGGGTGCATTTTGTTGTTGTTGCTAGGTGGTGTTAAGTCAGTTCCAACTCATAGTGACCCGATGTACAACAGAATGCAGCACTGGTCCTGAGCCGTCTCCACAGCTGTTGCTCTCTTCAAGTCCATTGTTGCAGCCCCTCGTCAGTCCATCCCACTGAGGCTCTTCAGCCACACCTCTGTTTTACTGAGCATGATGCCCTTCTCCCCCAGACACCATGTCTAATGTATATGCGACAAAGACTTGCCATCCTGCCTTCTGCGGAGCATTCTGATACGTTGTCAAAATTTATTACGTTCACATTTTGTTTTGTAACTATAGCCAGAAGACTTATTTTAGGCCATCAGTTATTAAGATTCCGTTCTTACTGTTAGCTCTTGTCTACCAGTCTTTCCATTCACCTCTTCCTTTTGGTGAAGGTCATTCTCTAGGAGTTTATTTTTATGGCTATGATTTATTGCGGTGAAAAGTTACAGAGCAAACGTCCAAAGGGAGAAGGAGCATGGGATGAAGTCCAGAGGGAGCAAGGCTGAAGCTTCCAAAGATTCTCTGCCAGTGGAGTCACTCGGGATGTGCTTAATTCCCCCAGTAAATGAGTGGTGACAACTCGTGTGAAATGCTGCCAAGCAGGGAAGCTCACCAGGAACTCAGGGCCCGGGGTTTTTATCTGGGCTTGGCTAGGGAGGCACTGTCTGCCTAACAGATACCACATTTCTAGACTCCCAGGAGGGAAGCAGGTATTCGGCATGAAGCACATTGTACAAACAAATAGGGCACAGTGGGCCACTCTTCTCAGTTCTGGGAATGGTAGAAACCCTCTGGAAATCCAAATTACATAAGAGCCAACCTTATAAGCCAGCCTTTCAGAGAAAAGCAGTCTACTGTGTTAAATCTTTTTTGCACACCCCACTATGTGCCAGGATTATCACAAAGTGATTTAGGTGGCTGAAGTCACTGGCCCTTCATCCTGAGTATTGAGTCTTTATCTTCTTTCTCTCTGAATACTGAATCACAGATCTCAGACTGTGAGTGCCTCTGGGTATCCTTTGCCCACTTCTGGTATCTTCTTTCACACTGAGTAGATGACATCATTCTTTCATTGCTTTGATGCAATTATGTATAAGACCATTGTCCTCTCTAGATTAAAAGGTGTATTTCCCTAGGTCATTAATTCAATTCCTCTCTTTGTGTGTGTGTGTGTGTGTGTGTGTGTGTGTGTGTGTGTGTTTAACTGTATTTTAGATGAAGGTTTACAAAGCAAGCTAGTTTCTCTTTAAATAATTTTACCCATATTGTTCTGCTACATTGATTGACAACCCCACAACATGTCAATAGTCTCCCCTTCGCCACCTTGGGTTCCTCATTGTCAGTTTTCTTGTCCCCTCTTGCCCTCTCATTCTTGTCCCTTGGCTGGTATACTCATTTAGTCTCACTTTGTTCTATGGGCCTGTCTAGTCTTTGGCTGAAGAGTGAATCTCAGAGTAACTACTGAGCTAAAAGGATGTGGGGGGCGGGGCGGTGTGTGTGCATACTCTTGGGGTTTCTGTTGTCTTTGTCATGCCAGTAAGTCTGGGTATTCCTTGTGAGCTAGAATTCTGTTCTGCATTTTTCTCCAACTCTGCCCAGGATCCTCTGTTGTGATCCCTGTTGGTGGTGGTAGCTGTGCTGGACTCAGACTGGTAGAGGCTGCGGGAGTTGTGGTCCGTTAGTGCTTTGGAATCATCTGTCTGCTGTGTCTTTTGTTTTCTTCATTTTTCTTTGTTTCAGATGGGGTGAGATTAGTGGAATATCTTGGACACTCATAGGCTTTTAAGAACCCAGATGCTACTCATTAAACAAGAATAGAAAACATTTTTTAAAAAAACTATGCTGTGCCAATTGAGCAATATATCCCCCGACGCGATGGTTCCAACACATAGCCTAGTAATTTGGTCCCTCCAGGAGTTTGCATATGTTTATGAAGCTTCCATGACCTTGTCTTGGTCAAGCTGTGCTGACTTTCCCAGTATTGTATATTGTCTTACCTTTGACCAAAGTTGCCACTTATCTATTGTCTCCTTGTCTAGGAGTTTACTTAATAAGTGATAGGACAACTATATATCATGAGTTACTACATGTTCAAATAAGTTTGATCAGTTGTACATAAATTATTGGTTGATACTTCTTTCATTAGAAAAATATAAGTATCACTCCACTGTGTATTAGAATTGACTGTTGCAGTACAGAAGTCTAAGGCCAGCCTGGAGAGTTCTTTCTTTGAAGAATTGTTTATTACCAACTCAGTATTACCACCAAACCCATGTAAAGTAGTCTCTGTATTGTCAAGCTGAATCCAGAACTACATTTCTTAGAATTCATCTCATAATACAGCTTCAGGTTGCAGTTTGCCAGTGTCAAGAATACAAGTAGAATCTGGAAGCTTTAAGAGAAGTCGTGGCCACTATTGTCCAGAAGGAGTTTTAGTGAGAGACATAGGCAGATGTAAAGTTTACAGTAGCTTTCTGGTAGAACTAGGAAAGTATCTACTTTGGGGCCACAAACTGTGAGAGTTAGTGGAAGATTTCTCAAAGATTTTTTGGAAAACTTTTGTGAATCACTTATTTTGGTGCTTCAAGTCTTCAATGTCTGCTTCTATGATCTTCTCAGTGCCAGTTTTCTGCCTTTTTATGGCAACTTCCCTGACTTTTGTATCTGTGAAAGCTGTATTTTCTGTATTAAACACTTTACTGCCAGAGTATTTAAAGTGGCTGTTTTGCGGACTGAACTCAGATTGTTCCACGACTTAATACAGACCTACATGTATACTTGGATGTTCATAGGACTCTGTATTCTCTGAACTCTAGCAGCTCACCTTCTTCCTGGCACATAGAACACACTACAAACGTGAAGATGCAAATATTTTCATTCTGAAACATTTTTTATGTCTTTAAATTTTTGTATCTTTCATTTTATTTTGGTCCTGTGTTTTAGGGCCTTCAGTTATTCACATGTTGAATCTGATTGGTGCCTGTATATAATTTTCTTTTTACTCCTTGATATATTTCTCAGGCCTGACCTCTCTGTTCCTTACTGTTTTCCAGCAGTGTCAGTTTCTCGTGCTACTTCTCATGTAATCTTCACTTCTGTAATGGTTTTACTTTTTTCTTTTACATGTTTTCCCGTGGTTTCTTCTTCTGTTGTCATTACATATCTTCCTTCAACTTTGTCTCTGCTTTGATCTATTGCATTAATATGGTTTATTAAGATATTCTGAATTGAAAGTGACCCTCTCCACAGGCAGTTCACAGTGTGACTGCTTGCTTCTTCAAGAGCAACAGGAGAACAAGTCTGCTAGCAATACAGACAACAAAATCACAACATGTCACCTCTGCTATATAATATAATGTAATTACAGGAGAAATATTACCTTACCTTTGTTGTATTTTAATTTTTAGAAGCAAGTCATAGATCCCACCCACACTTGTGCAGTGGAAATTGATTATACCAGGGCATGAATGCCACAAGGTGAGGATCATTGAAGGTCATCTTAGGAACCATTCGTTGGCTGCATTATCCACCTTTGAACAGATTAATTTTTCCCATACTAGGTATCTGAATGCTGCTGGTGAAAGAGCAGGGCCAATTCAGTCACCAGGTTATTTGTAATTCTGCCAAGTTCACTGTAAATTTTCTTATCACAGTATTGTATGTGTGAGGTCCTTTTTAAGTTTTATTTCCCTCTAGCTGACAGAAATTGGCAGTTGCAAGGCTGTCCAAAGAAAATCTTACTTAACTCAGGACAGATTGCTGACTGAAAATATGTGATTTTCTAAGTGATTTTTCATTTGAGCTTCGGTTCCTTTTTTTGTTTGGTGATAAACTACTTAGCAGTTTCTGATTCTACACTGGGTATTCTGTTCCTATTGTCTCAAAAAAAAAAAAAAAAAAAGAATTATTGCGTTTCCTCTTCAGCATTTGCCAATTACTTTGTAAAATTATGCTGTACAGGCTTTGAGATCTGCAAATCCTTTCTCTGAATTTGGTTGTCCTTGGATCCAACTCAAAGGCACTTGGCTTGGCTCTATATACTTTGAAGAAGGTGGCAAATGACTCTCAGTTTTAGTCAGATGGAATTTTTCTTTATTTCTTGTTCTCCTTTTGGTTTCTGATTTACTTGCAGGGAGAACAGAGTAGAGCCAAACTTATTTCACTATTTTAAAATTGAGCTACCAGAGAGATGGAAGAAAGTAGCCTCAGCAGGTCCATGATTTCAATACCAACTCAGGATCTCAAAGGAAAACAACTAGAAATGTGTAAACTCAACTGTGTGAGCACTCTTAAAAGTTGTTGGAGTGTTGCACAACTAAACATATGCAGAAAGAAGAAAAGTGACTTTTAAACTACTGTTTTTGCTAGCTGCCATTGGGTTGGCTGGCAACTAATATTAACCCGATGAGGAATAGAAAGAAACACAACCCAGCTCTTCACTATCCCCACGATCAGCAGTCAATCAGATCACGTGATCTACAGGGTTTCCACTGGCTGATTTTTAGAAGTAGATCACCCAACCTTCCTTCCTAGTTTCTCTGTGTCTGGAGTATCTACTGAAACCTATTCAACATCACAGTAACCTAGAGGTCTCCACTGGAAGATGGGTGGTGGCACAAGAAATGCACGAACCACAAATCAAACCCAGTCTTCCTCATGGAAGGTGAGAATTCTATCATGGAACAGTCAATGTCTCTTTTAAACAGGAGACATGTCTCTCTCTTTCTTTCCTTCTCTCTCTCTCCATCTTTCTTTCATACTATTGCTAGCAATCACCCTTCTACCTCAGCAGGAGAAGCAGCTGCAGCAGTAGCTACACTTATGGCAGAGATGGGCAACAGTCTGAAGTCAAAAAGAGGGGAACTAATCTCTGGCTCTGGAGTAAGCAGAGCAGTCTTGGCTGGCAGGTTATTCAGTGTATCTGTTCTGATCTGTATGGGAGCTGCCTAAAGGACTGAAGCCTTGGTTTAACTTGATTCACAGCTCATGCAGGGTGAGGTAGTACAGCATAATGACCGAAAGCTGTGACTTCCTTTAACTGCCTAAGAGTAAATGGTGTGGAAGGAGCCCTGGTGACACAAAGGGCCCCACTACTAACCAGCAAGTCAGAACCCATCAGTGGAACCATAGGAAACAGATGTGGCTGTCTGCTTCCATAAAGATTACAGCCTGGGAAACCCTATGAGACAGTTATACTCTGTCCTATAGGTTAGCTATGAATAAGACTTGACCTCAGTGGCAATGAGTTTTTAAATGGAGTGCCTCAAGTAGATAATTGAATACTAAGAACTGAAGGAGAATTCTGAGTAGGAATTTTTGAATAAATTAGTGCTTTTGAAAAAACTGTGTATATGAGAGAATTAAGAACATCATACACATGCTCAGAAATAACATACTGTAATGTTCTAATGCTCAAGATTCAACAAAAAATTACAAAGCACACAAAGAAACTGAACAGGCTGTCCCATTAAAGGACAACAGGAAAACAATATATGAAGAAAATGAGTATATCAATAGAGAAAGAAAGACTATATAACAAACCATTACTGGGCTGAACAACATAACAACTGAAATTAAAGAATATATCAATGAAGGAGAACAACAGCAGATTTTGGCTGTGAGAAAAAGAATCAGAGAACTAAAAGATAAAGCAATCAAAAGGACAGGGTGTCAATGGCAGAAAGAATGAAGAAAGGTGAGCAAAGCCTGATAAAATTATAGGACAACATCAAGAAAATCCCTCCATGAGTCTGTCAGTCTGCTGCAACATGGGGGCTTGCGTGTTGCTGTGCATCTCTACTAAGACAACAGATCATCGATACTAAGACAGACTAGGAAGAAGGACCAAGCACTCTACGTCTAAAAGGAATCAGCTAGTAAAAACGTTATGAATAGGAGAGAACATTTTCTGTTACAGTGTCAGATGATGAGACCCCAGTTTGGAAGGTACTCAGAGTATGACTGGGGAAAAGTTACCTCCTCAAAGTAGAGTCAACCTTAACAACATGGATGAAGTACAGCTTTTAGGATCTTCATCTGCTGAATACCGAATGCACAAAGTATAAATCTAGAAAACTGGAAATCATCAAAAATGAAATGGAACATATAAACTTCGATACCCTAGGCATTAGCTGAAATGGATTGGCAATGGCCATTTGAATCAGAAAATTATATAGTCTACTATGCCAGGAATGACAACTTGAATATGAATGGCATGAAGCCAGGCATATTCGTTATCAAAAAGAACATTTCAAAATCTATCCTGAAGTGTAATGGAGTCAGTGATAGGATGATATCCACACACCTAAAAGGAAGACCAGTTAATGACTGTTCCTCAAATTTATGCATCAACTACTAAGGACAAAGATGATACTGACGATTTTTACCGGCTTCTGCAGTATGAAATGGATTGAACATGTGATTAGGATGCATTGATAATTACTGGTGATTAGAATATGAAAGTTGTAAACAAAGAAGAAGGACACACAGTTGGAAAATATGGCCTTGGTAACAGAAATAATGCTGAACATCACATGATAAAATTGTTCAAAACTAATGATTTCTTCACTGCAAATATCTTTATTCACCAACATAAATGGCAGCTTTATACATGGACCTTGCCAGATGCAATACATAGGAATCAAGCTGACTACATCTGTGGAAAGAGATGATGGAAAGGCTCAATATCAGCAATCAGAACAATACAAGGGGCCAATTATGGAACAGATCATCGATTACTTATATGTAAGTTCAAGATGAAACTGAACAATCAGAACAAGTCCACAACAGCCAAAGTACCACCTTCAGCATATCCTACCTGAGTTTAGAGACCATCCCAAGAATAGGACTCAACACTAAAGACTGAAGACCAGACAAGTTGTTGAATAACATGAAGAATACACGGAGCAGAGAGGAATAGTGTGCTGTCACCGGGCAGGGAAAGCAGTGGAAGCTGCATATAGGTGGGCATGTAAATTTATATGAGAATGTACATTTTCACTCAGTCATAAAAAAAAAAGACAAGAAAGATGAAAATGGATGTCAGAAGAGACTCTGAAACTTGCTTTTGAACATCAAGTAGCTAAAGCAAAATGAAGAAATGATGAAGTAAAATAACAAAATAGAGAATTCCAAAGAGTGGATCACGACAGAAAAAAAAAAATTATTATAATGACATGTGCAAAGAGCTAGAGATAGATAGCCAAAAGGAAAGAACATTATCAGCATTTCTCAAACTAAAAAAAACTTCAGAAAAAAATTCAAGCCTCAAGTTACAATAGTGAAGATTTCCACAGGGAAAATGCTGATTAATACAGGAAGCATCAAAAGAAGATGGAAGGAATACATAGTCACTATACCAGAAAGACTTGGTCAGCTTTCAGCTACGTAGCATAATCAGGAATCAATGGTACCGAAGGAAGAAGTCCATTGAAGACATTAGCAAAAAGCAAGACTGCAAGACTGACAGAATATCCACTGAGATGTTTCAACAAATGGGTACAGTGCTGGAACTACTCGCTTGGTTATGCCAAGAAATTTGGAAGACAACTGCCTGGCTAACCACCTGGAAGAGATCCATATTTATGCCTCAGTGATCCAAATGAATGCAGAAACTATTGAACAATGTCATTAATATCACACACAAATAAAATTTTGCTGAAGATCATTCAAAAGTGGCTACAGTAGTATATTGACAGGAAACTGGCAGAAATTCAGGCTAGGTTTGGAAGAGAAGGTAGAATCAAGGATATCATTACTGATGTCATATAGATCTTGGCTAAAAGGCTAAAAGCAGAGAGTACCAGAAAGATTTTTACCTGTGTACCGTTGACTATGCAAAGGCATTCAACCTTGTGAATCAAAACAAATTAAGGACAACATTGCAGGGAATGGGAATTCCAGAACAATAAATTGTGATAATGAGGAATCTGTACATGGATCAAGCAACAGTTATTTAAACAGAACAAGGGGGCACTGCACAGTTTAACATCGGGAAGAATGTGTGTCAGGGTTCATCCTTTTATGATAGCTATTTAAATAATCCAAGAAGGTAGACTATCTGAAGAAGAACAGAACATCAGGATTGGAGGAAGACTTACTAACAATGTGGGATGTGCAGATGACATAACTTCTTGCCCAAAGTGAAGAGGACTTGAAACACTTACTGATAAAGATTAAAGACCACAGCCTTCAGTATGGATCACACCTCAACGTGAAGAAAATGAAAATCTTCACAAGTAGATCAATAAGCAACATCACGATAAACGGAAAAAAGACAAACAGAGAAAAGGTTGAGGTTCATAAGGATTTCATTTTACTTGGATTCACAATCAACATCCATGGAAACTGCAGTCAAGAAATCAAAAGATGCCTTGCATTGACAAATCAGCTGCAAAAGTCCTCTTTAAATTGTTGAAAAGCAAAGATGTCACCTTAAAGACTAAGGTGTGGTGACCCAAGCCATGGTATTTTCAGTGGCATCATATACACGTGAACGATGGACAATGAATACGGAAGACAGAAGAAAAATAGACTCCTTTGAATTGTAATATTGGAGAAGAATATTGACTATACCATGGACCTCCAAAAGAACAAACTGATCTGTCCTGGAAGAAGTACAACTGTAGTGCTCCTTAGAGGCAAGTATGGTGAGACTGTGTCTTACATACTTTGGACATGTGGCCAGGAGAGGTCAGTCCCTGGAGAAAGGCATCATTCTTGGTAAAATAGAGGGTCAGCAAAAAAGAAGACGACCCTGAGTGAGATGGTTTGACACAGCTGGTGCAACAGTGGACATAGGCATAACAGGATTGTGGGCCTAGTACAGGACCAGGCCTAGTATATATCAGTTCACTGTAAATCAGAACTGACTCAATGGTACCTAACAACATCAAGAAAACTAATGATGTATTATGAATATGACAGAAGGAGGAGAGAGAGAAACGGAAGGAATATTTGAAGAAGTAATGGCAGAAAGCTTTCTAACATGATGAAGGACATGAATTTACAAGTCCAAAAAGCTCAGCAAACTTCAAGTAGGACAAACTCAAAGAGATCCCTACTGAGACACATTATAAAACAATTCTCAAAAACCAAAGACAAAAACAAAAAAAATGTTGCAAACAGAAAGAAGTAAACTGTTACATATATACAGGACCCTCAGTAAAATTAAGTGCTGATTTCTCCTCAGAATCTTTGGAGGCCACAGATCGTGGAAGGATCATACTGAAGTTCCTGAAAATAAACTGTCAGCCAAAAGTTCTACATCTAGCAAGACTGTTTTTCAATAATAAGGGTAAAATAAAGACATCTCCAGATAAATAAAAGCTGAAGAAGTTTGTGATGAATAGACCTAACCTGCAAGAAGTACTAAAGAAAGTCTTTCAGACAGAAATTGAAGGACATTAGACAATAATTTAAGGCCATATGTAAAACAAAAAATCAATAATATAATCTCACGGTTACATGGAAGGGCCAGGTTTTGCCTTGTGACTCTTGTAGTTATGTCCTACATGATTCAAAGTGAGAAATTCATAAAATAGAATTATAGGTTAATGTTATCCGATATACAATGTACAAAGATGTAATTTATGATGATAACAATATAAGGGGTGAGGAGTAGAGAAAAAAGAGTTTTTATATGTTACTTAAACTAAGCTGGTGTCATGCATTGAACTGTATCCCTCCCCAAATACATGTAGCAATTTGGCTAGTCCATGATTCCCAGTATTGTTGATGTTCCCATATGCTGTAAATCCTGCTGCTGTGAAGTCAATGAAGGAGAATGGGTGGCAGTTATGTTGGTGGGGCAGGACTCAACCTGTAAGACTGTATTGTGCCTTGAGACAAAATCTTGGGATAAAAAAGGAAATACAAGCAAGCAGAGAGTTGGGGACTTCATACCACCAAGAAAGCAGTGCAAGGAGTAGAGCTGTCCTTTGAAAATGACCTGGGGTCCCTGTGCCTCAGAAACTCCCAGTCCAGGGGAAGACTGACAGCAAGGACATTTCTGCAGAGCCAAAGGAGGAAGCCTTCCTCTGGAGCTGATGCCTTGAGTTTGAACTTGTAGCCTGTTGGACTGTGAGAAAATAAATTTCCCTTTCTGAAGCCATTCACTTGTGGTATTTCTATTACAGCACCACTAGGTGAGC
This sequence comes from Heterohyrax brucei, assembly GCA_028571685.1. NCBI lineage: Eukaryota > Metazoa > Chordata > Mammalia > Hyracoidea > Procaviidae > Heterohyrax > Heterohyrax brucei. Next base: position 139,128,346 of record CM053142.1, on the reverse strand, counting down.
AAGACAGCTAATAACAATTTAAACTAGATTATTATATTTTAAGACATTAAATGTCATCTTCATACTACCAAAAAGAAAGTATTTTTAAAAAATATACACGAAAAAGAAAAAGAAGAGAATCAAAAAGTTCACTACAGGAAATCAACTAAACACAAATGATGACAGTATTGGACAGAATGAAGGACAGAAAGGTATAAGACTCACACACAAAAAGGCAGAATGGTAGGGAGTGGTGGAATGGGTAAGAAAACTTGATCCATACACTGTCTACAAGAGACACATTTTATAACCACAGAAACCAACAGGCTGAATGTGAGAGGATGGAAAAAAAGTTCCGTGCAAATAGTAATCAGAACAGAACTGAGATGGCTACATTTATGTCAGACAAAATGTACATTAAGTCAAAATCAGTTCAGAGACAAGAAGGGCATCACATAATGATAAAACGCACAAGTCATCAAAAGAAAAAATAGATAGATCTACACTTACCATTAGACCTCCAGATCACATGTAGCAAACCCTGACAGAAGTGAAGGGAAAAACAGCTGCACAGTAATAGTAGAGGACTCTGTCCTGCTGCTCTGGCCCTGAACACAGCTGACACACACAACTGGGTGGTTTCTGGCCAGGGGATAGGAGGGAAAAGAGCTCCCGAGTACCAGAGAGTATCAGACAGGTGGAGAAGAAGGAGCGGCTGCACAGTTATCAATTCAAATGAGAAAAGGCAATTAATAGCCACGGTCATGGCTTTAATTGTGTCCCCCCAAAAATATGTGTAGACATGTGGCTGGGCCATGATTCCCTGTATTCTATGATTGTCCTCCATTTTGTGATTTTGGTACCTTGTCTCTTCAAGTAAAGAAAAAAGTAGGGAAGGTGTTCCAATAGTTATTTGTTGCTGATGAAAAACTCCCTCATAGACAACTATACAATTAAGAGAGCGAAACTGCCACCACGCCACCACACCACCATGCACAATGGCCATTTCAGAAAGAGTTCCAAAATTGCTTTGAAGGGTGGACTAGGCACTGGCATCAGTGCACAGCTACCTAAGGGGAGTGTGCTGAAGGTGGCTGTAGCGATACTCAGCAACGAGGTATGTGCACTTAGAACAATTAAGTCCGCACACTTCATTGTCGGACTGCACATATGGTGTTAACATTTCTGCATTTCAATTCAAGTGGTAAAATTATGATTGTAAATATACTGTGAAAAATTAAGCATGCATTTTGCAACCCTAGACCAATCACTAAAAAACCATACAAGGTAAAATATATCACGATAGAAAAATGGAATACGAAATTGTTTTCAAATAACCAAAAAGAAGGGAAAAAAGAAAAAGTACAGTAAAAAGAAAAAAAGTAACAAGATGATAGACATAAATCCAAATACATTAATAATTAAAGTAGAGGTCTAAATACACCAGGATAGTTTTTTAAAAACATGACCCAAGTCATGTTTATAAGAAACTCATTTCAAACATAGTGATACAGCTGGCTTAAAAGTAAAAATAAGTGAAGAAAAAACTGAAGTGTCAATATTGGCATTAGACAAAGTAGACTTCAAAGAAAAATTACAAGGAATAATAGGATGTCAATTCACCAACAAGGAATAATAATTCCAATTGTATGTGTCCATAATAACAGAGTTTCAGTATTCATGAAGGAAAACTGACAGAACTGAAAGGAGAAATAAACAAATATACAAGTACAGCTGAAAAATATCTTATCTCAATAACCGATAGAACAACTAGATAGAAAGTCACCAAGAATATAGAAGAACTCAACAATGCCATCACAAAACACGGCCTAACTGACATTTACAGAACACTTCACTCAGAGACAGCAAAAACATTCTTTTCAAATACCTCTGGAACATGCACCAATGCAGACCACACTCTTCATCCACAACCACACCGCAGCATGTTTAAAATAACTGAAATGACACAAGGTGTGTTTTCTGGCCACAATGAAATCAAACTAGAAATCATTACCAAAGTGTTAACTGAAAAAATTTTAAATACCATGTATAAAACACAAAACAAAACTTATTGCCATCAAGTTGATTCCAACTCATAGTGACCCTACAGACGAAGTAGAACTGTCCCATAGAGTTTCCAAGGAACACCTGGCAGGTTTGAACTGCTGACCTTTTGGTTAGTAGCCACAGCACTTAACTATTACACCACCAGTGTTTCTAAACATATTGAAGCTTCAAACTCATGAAATAATCAGGTTAATTGTAACAAAAATGTGTGGGATCTGTATGCTGATAAGCTGTAAAATATTGGTAAAAAATATTAAAGTATACCCCAATGAACGGAAAAACAAATTCAAAATCAAGTCAATGCTGACTCATAGCAACACTACAGAACAGAGCAGAACTGCCCTAAAGAGTTTCCAAGGAGCAGCTGTTGGAATAGAACTGCTAATCGTTTGGTTAGCAGCCTGAGCTTTTAACCACTGTACCACTAGGTCTTCAGTTATGGTTAGAAGATCAGTATAGTAATGATTCAAACTCTTCTCATATTGATTGATAGGTTTAATACAATTTCTATCAAAATCTTAGCAACTTCTTTTTTTTGTAGATGTTGACAAGCTTATTCTAAAATGTATATATGGAAATATATACATTTGTAAAAATAGGTATCATTCTATCCAATATTACTGTTGTTATTGTTAGTGTCACCCAGTCAGTTCCGACTATTAGTGACCCTGTGAATAACAAGATAAGATGCTGCCCATCCTTGCATCATCCTCACAATTGTGGTTATACTTCAGCCCCCTGTTGCAGCCACTTGTAAACCAATCTCTTTGAGGTTCTTCCTCTCTTACTGACCCTGTACTTTACTAAGCATGATGGCTTTCTCCAGGGCCTGGTCCATTCTGGTAACATGTCCCAAGTAAATGAGATGAAGTCTTGCCATTCTCACTTCTAAAGAATAGACTGGCTGTACTTCCAAAAGAGATCTGTTTGTTCTTTTGACAGTCCATGGTGTATTCAGTATTCTTCACCATGATCACATTTCAAAGGCATCATTCTTTTTTGATCTTCTTTACTTATTGTTTAGATTTCTCATGCATATGAGGTTATGGAAAATGCCATAGCTTGAGTCAGATGCACCTTCTCTCAGTTTTGTTTTTAACTCTTTAAGGAGGTCTTTTGCTGTAGCTTTTCCCAGTGTTTGATAATCTGAGTGCTGCTTCCATGGGCATTGATTGTAGATCCAAGTAAAATGAAATCCTTGACAACTTCAAACTTTTCTCTGTTTAACGTGATGTTGCATGTTGGTCCAGTTGTGAGGATTTTTGTTTTCTTAATGTTAAGATGTAATACATACTGAAGGATGTATTTCTTGACTTTCATCCTCTTCAATTTCAGCAAGCAAGGTTGTGTCATCTACACATCACATGTTGTTAATGAATCTTCCTCCAATCCCAACATCCAGTTCCTCTTCACAGAGGTCAGCTTCTCAGATTATTTACTCAGCATATAGATTGAATAAGTATGTTGAAAGCAACCTTCATCATTTCTTTTGTTCGCTGTAGCTACTCTACATTCAAGACATAGTTTCAGAGTCTCTTCTGACATCCATTTTGGTCTTTTCCATCTTTTTAATGACCTCTTGTTTTCTTCATGTATGATGTCCTTGATGTCATTCCCTAACTTGTCTTCTGTCATTAGTGTTCAACACATTAAATCTATTCTTGAGGTAGTCTCTATAGTTAGGTGGATATACTCAAGGTTAAAACCTTGGATGTGTCATGGTTAAGTGCTACAGCTGCAAACCAAAAGGCTGGCAGTCTGAATCTACCAGGCCACTCCTTGGAAATTCTGCAGTACAGTTATATTCTGTTCTATATGGTCACCATGAGTTGGGAATCAACTCCGTGAAAATGGATTTTGTTTGGTGTTTTATTCTCAAGATCGCACTTTGGCTCTCATGGGCTTCTTGTAATTTTTTTCAACTTAGTAAGTATGGTGAAAGGACATAAATCCTGATGCACATCTTTCCTGATCTTAAACCACTCAGTATCTCTTGTTCTGTTCAAATGGCTGCCTCTTGGTCTATGTATAGTTTCCATATAAGCACAATTAAGTGCTACAGAATAACTATTGTTCAAAATACTATCCACTGTATAGGATAATGTTCTGCTATCGTAAGATTTTTTACTGCCATTTTTTTTTAGATGTAGATTGCCAGATCATTTTTTCCTGTTTCTGACTTTATCTGGAAGCGCTGTTGAAATCTGTCCATCATGGGTGACCCTTGTGAAACACTGATGGTATAGCTTCCAGCATCACAGCAAGACACAAGCCCCCACAGTATGACAAATGGACAGATAAGTGGTACCCAAATTAAGACCTATTATATACGTATATATATACAGAGTCATTATGAGATGGAATCAGCTGAATGCCAACTAATTTTCTACAAATACAGTGGCCCAGAAGTCCGCTGCTAATCAAGAGGTCAGCATCTACCAACTACCCCTTGGAAACACCATAGGGCATTTCTATCTTGTCCTATAGGGTCACTATGAGTCAGAACTTACTCAAAGACATCTAACAACAATGTACAATTATGGAGCCCTGGTAGTACAGTGGTTAAGAGCCTGGTTGCTAACCAAAGGGTCAGCAGGTTTGACTGTACCAGGTACTCCCTGGAAACTCTGAGGCAGTTCTACTCTGTCCTATAGGGTTGCTATAATGGAAATCATATGTACAACTACAGGAATCTCTGAAAACGGCAAATGGCTAAGTGCTCAGCTAGTATCCCAAAGGTTGGTGGGTGGAAGCACTCACAATTACTTGATGCTCTGCTTCTGATAGGTCAAAGCCAAAAATCCATTGTTATAGAGTCAATTCTAAATCCGAGTGATGTCACAGCCTTAAAATCCCATGCAGCAGTTCTACTCTGCACACATAGAGTTACTATAAATAATAATTGACTTGGTAGCAACTAACAACATATAACTACATTAATCAAGACAATGTGGGATCAGTGGAGGAACAGGTACACTGATCAATAGAACAGAATAGAGGACCCATACCAAATACACCTTTTTTGACAAAAGTATGAAAACCATTCAATCAGCAAGTGATGATAGAACAGTTAGTTCTCCATTTGCGAAAAAGATAAAAAAATGAAGTTCAATGTAAACTTCGACTTACTTAAAAATCAACTCAAAATAAAGCAGGTATCTAAATGTAAAATACAAAACTATAAAACTTCTAGTAAAAAAAAATATAGGAGGAAATCTTTGAGACCAGAGGTTAGGCAGAGAATTCTTAGGCATGATAACAAAAAACCCTCTGCCATCAAGTCAATTCCAACTCACAGCAACCCTGAGGGACAGAGCAGAACTGCCCCACAGAGTTTCCAAAGAGCACCTGGTGGATTCAGACTGCCAATCTTTCTGTTAGTAGCTGTACCACTTGACCACTATGCCACCAGTGTTTCAATGATGACAAAAGCAGGATATATAAAATAAAAAACTTGGCAAGTTGAATTTGATTAAAATTATACACTTTGCTTCATGAAAAGATACTTTAGGAGAATGAAAAGACAAGCTACAGATTGGGGGAAAATACTTTCAAATCACTTGGTGATCAAAGGATTTTATCTAGAATAAAGAATTGTTAAAACTCAAAGGAAAAAAATACAATTAAAAAATTAGCAAAGGATTTGAACAGACCTTTCACCAAGGAGGGTGTAATGAAGGCAAATAAACACATGAAATAATGTTATACATCATTAGCCACTGGAGGAATGAAAATTAAAACTAAAATGAGATACCACTACAAACCTATTAGAATGGCTAAAATTAAAAAAATAGTAGTACTGAAAATACCAAGCGCTCATGAGAAGGCAAAGCAATTGAAATTATCATACATTGCTGGTGGGAATGCAAAATAGTATAGCCATGCTGGAAAACAGTCCGGTAGTTTCTTATAAAGTTCAACCCACACAGTGTAATTCAGCAACCTCACTTTCAGGTATTACCCTAGCAAATAAAAGCACATTCGCAAAACCACCTGTATACAAATGTTTATAGCAGCTATATTCATAATTGTCCCAAATGGGAAACAAGCATCCTTCAATGAGTGAATAAATAAACTGTGGTACAACTATATAATGGAACGCTACTCAGCAAAGAAAGGAACAGTCTATTGTTATACACAATACATATAAATCTCAAAGTATTATATCCTCACTGAAGAAAAAAAAAATCCAGGATTCAAAGGTTACACACTGTATTATTCCAATTATATTACATTTTCAAAAAATGTTAAACTGAAGTGATGATAAGGAGTCCTCACGGCTAAACTGTGAAGTGTTTGGTTGTAGGCAGTTCAAACCCACACAGCAGCTCCTTGGACAGAAAGACTTGGAAATCTGCTCCTACAAAGATTACAGCCTAGGGGACCCTGTGGGGCAATTCTAGTCTGTCACAGGGTTGTTATGAGTTGAAAACTGACTGGATAGCACCTAAAAACAAAGTGGTGAACAGCGCAGAGGCTGGCAGAGGTTAGAGGTGCGTGGAGTATGACTGAAAGGATAATACCAGGGAGTAATTTTAGACTAGTGGATCTGTTCTCTGTGTTGGTTTTAAAATAGCAGCAATCTAAATGTACATATGAACTTTAAGTATATAAAAATTGTAGAAACATGATAGTGCTATGTTTTGCAATACTATTGCTTTTTTTAAATGCCTATCTTCCTATACTATACTTCCTATACTATAAATTAAAGGAGGGCAAGAACTGTTTCTCTGATTATTTTATCCACAATTCACAGTGCCTTGTGTAGCACATAGCCCAAACCGCTGTGGTGGAGTTGATTCTCACTCATAGCGACCCCAGAGAGCTTCTGGGGACTTCTCCCTCCTGAGGCAGATTGTCCACAGAGCCACTGGGAATTTCAAACTGCCGACCTTGATTTCTTTCAGCATTTCCTAAAGCTGATTCTCTCACTGGCAGTTGATGACTTGAACCACTGCATCACCAGGACTGCTATTTGGGACATAGTCACCTTTTAATACATTCTGTTAAGTGGAAGTGTTTTCATTGGTATTGAGTGGAAAGTTAGAAGCTTTTTGACAGAGAAATATCAGCCTAAATATTTCCTCCTTGTCCTACAGGGTCACGATGAGTCAGGACTCACTGGAAGGCACCTAACAACAGTATACAACTATGGAGCCCTAGCAGTACAGTGATTAAGAGCCTGGCTGCTAGCCAAAGGGTCAGCAGTTTGACTGTAGAATATTTATTATTATATTTCAACTTGTTACTTTCCCTTATTTTCAATCCATGGCAGTCTGTTTCTACTCCTACCGTTACTGTCCACCTTCTCTCACTTAGGTCTCCCACGATCTCACATTGCCGGGTGACCTCTCTGCTGCACACCGCTCAGCTGATTCTCTCCTGCTAAGTACTTCACTCGCCGTGCTTCTGTGACACCAGGGCACTTCTCTGTCCCACAGCGATTTCCCTGCGTTCTCTTTCACGACATTCTTCTTTTCTATGCTTTTTAGTTGTTTTACCTCAGGATACCACTCGTGGTACAGCAGTCTTTTTTCTCTATGTTTCGTACTTGGGTAAGTTCTTCCTTTTTTATGTGTTTAACCTCCTGTATACATATATGAGATAATTACCTAAAATAACCCTGATCTATACCTGAGGCTTACTAGTCTTACTAACTTAGAAGCTAAACAGGCATCTAAAGCTAATAATGTTCAAAACCGAACCCATCACCTCTTTATCATAACCTTCTCCCTCATATAATTAATTGTTGACAAATTACACTATTGATCAACCCAACCTCAAACCTAGAAGCGAGCTTAGGCCTTTTTTCTCACTATTTTATCAAATTAGTCTCCAACATATGCTGATGTTCTCCTCACCTTGCTTGGGCTCAGATACCACATGCCAAGCTACAACTTGCATATGAGGCCTGATAGTTAAGTACACAAACTCCAAACTCATCCTAGAAAAAGTACTACATACTTCATTGCTGAATATCACTATGGTCACTTTCAAAGTACTCCTCTTGGGAAGCTATGCACTGATGCCAGTACCTAGTCTACCCTTCAAGGCAATTTTGGAATTCTTTTTTGGCTATGACTATCAGAGATGTCATCATATTACCTTTGATGTCCTGAATATCATCAAAATGTCGTTCTTTCAATATTTCCTTATTTTCAGGTAAACAAAAAGTCACTGGGGGCCAGATCAGGTGAGTGGGTAGGGTGTTCCGAACAGTTATCTGTTTACTGGCTAAAAAGGCCCTCACAGAGAATGTGCTGCATAAGCTGGTGCATTGTTATGATGAAAGAGCAATAAATTCTCTGTAAAAAGTTCAGGTCTTTTTCATCTAACTTTTTCATGCAGGCTTTTCAGCACTGCCAAATAGTATACTTGGTTAACTGTCCAGCTGGTACAAATTCATAATGAACAATCTCTCTAATATCAAAAAGGTTAGCAACATCATAATTGACTCCTAATTTGGATTGATGGAATTTTTTGGTCACAGAGAATTGGCTGACTTCCACTGTGCACTTTGATGCTTTGTTTCAGGGTTGTATCGGTACATCCACGTTTCATCATCAAGTGATAACACAGCCCCAAACATTGCCTTACCTCTCCAAAAGGTCTTGGCAAACTTCAACTCTCTTCTGTTTTTGTTCATTGGTGAGCTCCTCCAAGACCATTTTTTGCACACACCTTTCTCATGTCAAGATTTTCAGTTCAGATTTTCCTGTTTCTCTATCAGTATTTACTTGGTCTGATATGCTTCTCACAGTCGGCTGATGATTTTCACACACAATCTGATGAATTTTTGCAATGTTTTTGTCTGTTCTGCTCATTATCAGCCTCCTTGGCCTCTCTTAATCAGTTAACCTTTCTCTCCCCTCATAAAAACATTTAATACATTTGTGGACTGCTGTTTTACTCATGGCATTGTCTCTATAAACTTGGACTAATGTTTGCCTGATTTCACTTCCACTCTTGCCAAGTTTAAGAAGAAATTTAATGTTTGTTCACTGCTCTAATTCAAGCTCCAACATTCTTATGACAGTTTACAAAAATACACAACAACAATAATGAATGCTACTCAGCAACACATCACCACACATTGACATGAACACAGCTGTGAGCCACTGATATATCTAAGTTGTGAAACCTTACTGAGTTGTTTGTACGGTGCTGCCAATCTAAGTACATGGTGGCAAGTTCAATAACATAATTGTCAGACTTCGTAGATACTTGTTAGCCTTCTCTGGCTCTGATATCTGAAGTCTGATCTCATGCATGACACATGCCTCTCTTCACGAAGACTCTGACTTCCTATGCCAGGTTGCGAACTGTGCAGACACTGTCCTCACCCTGCTTAGGCTGTCCCCCTATGCTTCCTGTGTGGATCCTTGTCATCCTGCTTATATTTTTAAACATAAAACACCTGACTCCTTCTGTTTAGCAGCTTTGACCTATTTAATGATTTTGTGACTACATTCCTATGGAAGAGGATAAGAAATGAAAGAGGAGGAGCATAAGTAAAAAGCAAGACTTTGCTTCAAAATTCAAGTAAAGCAAGGATAGAAATGCTGAGTGGATTCACTCCAAAAGAGTGATATGCACAAAAACATAGTATGTTCCTTTATCTACTGACTGACTTTATCCTTTATCACATTCCTCTAAGCACTATATATTCCCAGTACAATTATATTTTGGATTATATGTGCTTAGGTTTGGGAAAAACTAAAAGAAAAATTTAATTAAACATATTTTATATTTTTCTCTTGATGAATAGTTTGTAGATTGGGTTTTTTTTGGGGGGATGGGTAAACTAAGAGAAAAGGCTATTAAATATTTGCTAGTTTTCCAACTTTATATACGTATTTGGGAAACCCCATTCTTTAGAGTACTTATTCCCAAAATTCTCACTTAGAGTTTTGTTAACTATGACACTTTTTTGAGAGTATAAATGTTATGCTCTCAGGTTCAGGAAGAGGGTGAGGAAGGGTAGAAGAAGCTGTGAGTTTCAACTGTCTTTTGAGAATAACAGCATTCTGATCAAAGGAAAAATGTAAACATGGCAGTGAAAAACTAGTATTCAATTGTTTCATTTTTTCTTGTCCAGTGCACCACGGATTTTTTTTTTCCTTTTCACATTTAAGTTATTTTCTTTATCTTACTGCATAAATTATCTGTGCATGTGTCAGCTCTGCCACATTCAGTACAAAATAATCCACCTTTATAAGGCCTTCTGCTCAGAGCTCCTCTACAAAAAAGCAGAAAACATTTAGTTAGGAAAAAAGTCTGAATTTTTATATGTGATTTAAATAATATATTTATTAGTTTTTAATTAGTTCAACCAAGCAATGTAACTAAGAAAATGGACTCAAAGAAGTACTCAAAGTGGAGATGTAATCCTTCCCTTTCTTTCCTCAGAAAAGTCTATTGCAAAATTAACTCTTATATCCTTGATACAAGTATTGTAATTTACTTTAAATATTCCATCTTAATTTGTAGCTAAATTTACCCTCCAAAACACTGATGATATAAGTGTTTTATAGATAATTTCTCTCTTGTTGGGACAAACATATTAGAAGTTATGTAGGAATAGTATCTTCATTATGTAAAGAGTTTACAAAATCCCAAAATGTGTATTATCCACAAGATCCAACTATATAGACTATTTGGAATTCTAAATGAAAAGTATGTTAAATATATAAACAAGGAAATAAATGAAAATGAGATTTTACAAAGCTGATTTAATATATTGTACACAGCTGAAGACAGAAGTGGAAAATTATTATATCAGTTACCCATGACTAAGTGTGAAAAAAGGGTTGGAAAGTTGACATAAATTGTGAAGTTTACATAAAGGATTTAATATTAGAAAGATAGGGAAGAGAAGCGGAAAATGGCAGTCTTGAGTGGGTGGTCAGGCACTAGTCCTTTTCCTTTAAACAGGATTGTGCATTCACCCAGTGTGCAACTGGAAGGAGTGAAAACAAACGTTATTTATATATATACCTGGTTGGGCCACCTTAGGCCATCTAGAAGAACGGACAGACCTAAGGAATACATAATTCAAAAACCTGAAAATCAAATTTCTAAGCCATATCTTATCTATTCAAGGTGTTTTGATGACTCCCAATATATTATTTGATATCCTTGAATTGCAAGATTTCCAGTTCATCAAGAACATCCAGAGGTTGGTGGTTATTTGCAGATCATATATCATTTCTACAAATTCACTGTTTCCCCTATCTAGAAACAAATATATTTGCATTCCAGTCAGAGCACCAGCCTTGTAGGAGCTCAAGAACTGATTCAATCACCTTTACCTGAACCCCAGTCTACTTTTTATGCCCTAACTCTTTATTACTGAAATACTTGCCACCAACACAAAAACAGAGCTTATCCTCTCTCAAGACTTTAGGGATGTGGGTGGTGGGAGTGGTGTCTCTGTCTTCATACCTTTGCAAAAAGCTGCTCACTACAAAAACTGTGTTTAGGGTGTAGAGCACAGGCCATTCATCCTACAATCATAGTATCTGATAAACAGCCTGGAACAATTGTGGGAAGCCAAATCAATTACACTGTGCTAGAATACAGGTAGTCTTCTTTTTAAAGTATTTGAAGTTCATACTCACCATTTATATCAGTCAGAAATATCTTTCTGGCTGACAGCTAAATGCTTGTGAAGTTGAATCATAATCAACTCAAGTCTGCAACTACAGTACAATTCCACAACTACAGGTGGAATCATTGTGCCAGATTAGGGGAGAACAAGGGAAAAGTATTTATAACCAGCAAAGTCTATTGAAATTCCACAGCTGCTCTGGCAGTGCCCAAAGAAACAAATAAAACAAGCTATTTTCAGGCCCATGCTTTTTCCAAAAAGCAGCCCAACTGGCTTACTGATAAGTACTACATTCCTGGCTTCTGGTTTATATCTGAAGGATCTACAGATTTACCCAGAAGATTTACAGAATCTATTCCAATGAATTGGAGGCCCCCCACCCCCCGCAAAAAATGTCTAGGAGCACCAAAAAAGATAGCCTGGTTAGAAACTCTATTTGTCTCTTCTGCTACATCTGACATGCTTGTCTATCCCCCCAAAACCCATGATAACATCTTGGGCCTACTCAAAGTCAGAAAAGTATGAATCCTGTTGATTTTTGCCTCATATTATCTTTTTGTATACAAAATAACCTTAAGACTGTCACATTTTCTCCTGTGGAGTGGCTGTTGGGTTCTGAAACACTGATGTTTGGGTTAGCAGCTGAGCACTTACACATTGCACCACTAGGGCTCCTTTATATTACTTTCAGCAAAACTCAGCCGGCTAGGTGTCTTCCCTTTACTTGTACATCCTGCACCTAAAAGACTGGGGATCATAATTAAAAGCTGATAAACCCACTATGGAGTTTTTTCTCACCCATAGCGAACCTAAAGGTCAGGGTAGAACTGCCTCATAGAGTTTCCAAGTAGTGCCTGGCAGAAGTGAATTGCTGAACTCTGGGTTAGTAGATATAGCCGTTAATGCACTATGCCACCAAGGTTTCCAAAAGCTGATAAATCTTCTTTAAAACCAGTACTATTTAGCTGGACCATCTTCTTGTCCTCCTCAAGACAGCTATCTGCTTTCTGGTGACAATTTTTTATTCATTGAAGTCTTCAGCACCTGGCTCAGACCAAATTTTTCCATTGTCCTGGAATCTAGAATCTACATTATTGTAAGATTCATAGAGATGACTCACATAAGAACTTGGCTTCTCTGTTGCTGAATGTCTTCACCAGTCTAGTTTCCCAATATTCCATTGTCAACCACTCTTAAAAACCACTGCCTTTCATTACACTCACAAATCAGACATTTTACGTACTGTCTACAACCTCTTACCCTTTCAGATTGCTCATTAGTTTACTTCCACCACAGTTATTAATTTCATGGATACTTTAAGACTGGTTTGCCCTTCAGTTATGCTGCTTGCTATACACCCTGTTCTCTCTTCTCTATCCAGTTTAAGTCTATTGCTTCATATGTTCTCTAGCTGAATATGGATATGGTCTTGCACTTGTTTCATTCACATCCATCTGAGAAAACTCCAGTGCCAGAAAAAGTGGAGGAATCCACTAACAGCATGCTCCATGCCTGTTCCAAGAGTGTTGCTTGAGAAAAACTATTACAACTATTAAACTAGGTACAGAATTATTCTATAGTTCCCTAGTTAATTTCCTTTTGACTTCTTTCTACAAAAACTGTCTCAAACCTTCCCCAACCATCAAAATTTCAGCTCCACTGCCTCCTCTTTTACTCTCAGGATATGCTCTATTCTACCTCACAGTTGTTAGACTGAAATTTGAGAAAGTTTCTGTCACTAAATATTGCAAATGTACCTGTTTTCACTTACCTTCCTTTCTAATACAACCGAAAAGCTACTCCTCCTTCCCTGTAAAGTTCCCATACGTTTCCACCTTCTCAGGGACTTGTAGCCTTAATTACATGTACTCTGTCTTATGTTTGTTGTTGTTGCTAATTGCTGTCCCATAGATTTCTACTCATGATAAGCCAGTGTGTGCAAAGTAGAACTGTGTTCCACAGAGTTTTCAAGCCTGTGACTAGGGCTCCTTCTGCCTTGTATATTTAACCTTGTATTGTGTATTAACATTGTCATGTCAATATTTAAACAGTCTCCCATCTTAAAAACAAAACAAGTAAAAAAAAATACCAATGGAAGAAAACACATAATCTTATTCTTCCTGGGTGAATTGCTCGCCTTCTTTCTTGCCTCTCACAATTAAATGTCTTATCCTCAGTTCATTCCAATCTTGCATCAGTCTCCTATATTCCATGGAAATGGTTCTCCTTAAGTTTATCAATGACCTTCTCTCTAAATCTGATACAATATTTCTAAGTTTTTACTTTGCCTAACCTCTTACAATTTGAATTTCAGATGACTTTTTCGTCTTAGCTCCTATAATACCACATTCTTCTTTTTTTTCGACTCCTTTAGATCTCCTATTCCATCATAACTTCCTCTAATGGCCCTTAGACATTGGTATCCAGAGGTTCTCTTCTCTTCTCTACATTGTGTCACTGGTTGATTTTTGCTACTCCGGGTATTTATTCTATGCCACACTTTTCTTATGAACTTCTGATCCATATAAGCATCTACATGCTTACTAAATACCTCAGAACAAATGTGTTACAGCCAATTCAAATTCATTATGTTCAAAATGGAACTCATAATTTTCCCTCCCCAAAGGTATAGTGTTCCCCATTACAGCTAGTGGGAATATGATCTATGCTTAAGTCATAATGCTGAGAATCATCTTTGCATCTTTCCTCTCTCCTGTTACCTAGTAAAATGATCTAGTGATCTCCTTACTTATATTTCCTTAATATGCCTCAAATCTGTCTACTTTTCCAGTCCACCATTCCTCTGGGAATTCATTTTTTTGCTAACATGAGTGAGGTAAAAATGAAGCTTTATGTTTATTGAGTTAGTCAGCTGTCCTGATTTCATTATTAAGTAATAGTAACTTATCCCTTGATTTTAAATGTCACCAATAATCATTATGTATGTATTTGGAGCTTTATTTTTACTGTCAAGTATATACCACTAATACCTCTGTCTATTCATTCACCAATGCAAAAAAATGACCTGTTGCCACTGAGTTGATTCTGACTCACAGAAAATCTATGTGTTACAGAGTAGAACTGAGCTCCACAGGTTTTCTTGGCTATAATCTTTATAGAAGCAGATCATCAAGACTTTCTTCCACTGAAGCACAACAGAAGTGCTAAATTAAAGATTCTAAAAATAGTTGATGAGAAGCAAAGAGGAAATTATTAAAGTAGTACACTAAATATAAGCAGGCATTAGGCTGGGAGGAAGTGGGAAAGTAGAAGTGTTCAAGATGTATCAAGGAAAACGTGATAAAAATTCAGTCACAGTGGAATATTCTGGTGGGACAGACTTAAAAGATTAGAAAGTAATATAAATGCAAGATACATTTTAAATAGGTAAACTATAAAATACATAGCTTTATATACTTTGAATTCAAATTATAAAATTTTGAATATCCATGGAACATTTTATAAATTATAAATTATATAGTTGCTCACTTGAAAACTTTTGAAAATTCAAAACAATGTTACATTATTTTCTGAATTAGATGATATAGTCCAATATATCAATTTTTAAAAAAGAATACAATGATAAACACATGGTAATTAAGGATACTTCTGAATAATCATCAGAGAAAGAGGAACTCAAACTAAATTTCGGGCTTCACACTTTCTTTCCATTTTAGGAATCTCGCAAAGGCAAAAGAAAATAGAAACACAAATTTCACATTTGCAGATTCTGGAGACATAAACCCAATTCAAAACCAAACCCACTGCTGTCAAGTAGATCCTTACTCAACAGCAACCCTGCAGGACAGAGCAGAAATGCTCCATTACGTTTCCAAGGAGCACCTGACAAATCCGAACTGCTGACATAGCACTTAACTGGTGTGCCACCAGAGAGAGACACAGAAGCCGAAAACCCAAAATTGGATGAAGTGTTACCAACCATAGTAAAGACAAAACAAAAGTATGAAAATATAGCAAATGAGGAGATTCATTGCTGCAGATGGCAGAAAAGGTTATTAGAAGACATCTCTGAAGTAAGTGATTTGCCTTACTATCTAAAAGCAATAATTAAATTTGAAAATATAGGGTGGTTTGGAGAACTTTAAGGAACTAGTTTTCTCCCAAAGGGAAGCAGAGGTAAGTGACTGAATAAGGAATGACTCAGAGAAGTTCTATTTGCAGAAAACAGTCCATTAATGAAATTAAAACTGCTGATCTTCACTGGCATATGAGATACAGGTAAGAGAACTAACTCATATACATAATCTTCTGACATTAAAAAAAAAAAAACCATAAAACTCTTCTACCATAGAGTTACAGGCTTTCCACTTCTTTGATTTGTGCATCCTGAAACTAGCTGGTCCAGGAAGATCTAACCTCAGTCAAAGATTAAATAACCAGAAAGACACTAATAACACAAACTCAGTAACAACAATAATAATCATTTAAAAATGCAAGAAAATAGGAGAAAAGGAATAAGCATATAAAACAGTAGATGTAGAATTATCACTAAAAATACTGGCATGGAACAGGGAAAATTTTGATCAAATACATTTTCAGGAAAAATATTAATGAGAGAACTCCATCTTCATAAGTCAAGAATGCCAGTTAGAAAAGAGAGAAAATGCAAGCTGTCAGGATTCAAGAAAAAGTAAAAGAGAAAAATAAAGCCCTCACACAAATGAGGAGTATATCACAGAGAACACGGTAAATGTTGAAGGACAAGAGTGAGAAATACAAACATAAGTAAGATTAACACAGATCACAGATAAATGACAAAAATTCAAACAATAGTTATAAAAGACAAGGGATAAAACATTTATAGTAAATAGTATCTTTAAAGAAGAAAACCAAAAACAAAACAGCAAAATATTTAAAGTTATAATTCAAGAAAAATTTCCAGAAAACAAAAAGCTTTCAGAGAAGTTTCCCTACCAATAATAGTAGAGTAGCTTGAATGCAATAGCAACCCTCCAACAGTAAAAATGTAAAAAGTCTGGATCAAATATTTTAAAATAACTATTTCAAAGATCCACATTTATTTAAAGAGCCAATTCCCACCAACCTCCCTGTTTTTGCAATGCACAGAGTTTAGAGTTCCAGCAGGAAACAGCAGAATTATTTGGCTAAGGAGATAGAGATTGAAATTCAAGACTTTCAGAATCTCAAAAATAAACAGGTGAAAATTCATGAAAGACAGCCAGTCACAGATGACTGAACACTAGAATCTGCATAGAAATTTCCCTGAAATCCTTTAGATTTCTAAATGTCAAATGTACAGGATTGAACTCCAAGGAACTCAGAAGAAAGCAATAATAAGGAAAGCTAAAGTAGTTGAACTGAGATCTCATCTTGTTCCTGGGAAGACAAAGCCTGAACACAAGTCATGCCAAATTAGAGGGCTTGGTTAAACTTTGGAAATTCCACTGAAAATCAGTTAGTTATGAGAGAAGTTCATGTCCAAACATTAAAGGCTGTCCTCTAAGATGAAAGGCAAAATTAAAACAGATGTGACCTAACATAACTTAAAACCAGATCTTCTCATGAACTAGTTTGTCAGTAACTTACATGTCATAAAACAAAATAAGCATTTTTCAGAGGAAGATAATAGAATCCAGACATCAGAACATAGCATTTAAAAGGTCCATTATACAACTACACAGCCAAAAATAAACTGAAAAGCAAAGAAGCTAAAATGGTAAAGAGTTGGGAATTAAGTAACATATGTCTTTAAGTCAATAGAGAAATCACAAGAGAAATGTAAAGCATTTAATATGGATGACAATGATAAAACCACACATCAAAATGTATGAGCTACAGCTAAAGCTATACTTAGATGAAATCACGGTTTCAAGTGTTTTTGTTTGTAAAGAACAAAGGAGTAAAAAAAAAAATGACCTAAGAATCCACCTAAAGATGACTGAAAAATACGAGTAAACCCAAAAAGACACCAAAGAAGAAAAGTGAAAGAAGAAATCAATAAAACAAATAATAAAGAAAATTAAAAAGACCTAAAAAATATAAAGATCAGCAAAATTGATAGACTTTAGCAAAATTATCAAGGAAAAAAAAAAAGACTATCAATTACAATTTCAGCACTGAATGACTGGATATCACCACAGATCTGATATTAAAAACTTTAATATTAAGAAAAAAATCATATAAAAAGTTTCAACTACTTGAACAGTAAATATCCTTGAAAACTGCAACTTACCAAAATTCAAACCAGATGTAATAAAATACTTGAATACTTCTAAGTCTGTTAAAGAAATATAACTTGTTATTAAAAATCTTTCCACAAGTAAAAATTCCACTCAGGTCAATGGTTTTATTGTTGAGTAAGGAAGAAAGAAAACTATGTTCACACAAACAGTTTCAGAAAACAGAGAAGGTAAGAAGTTCCGAGCTTGTTTTATCAGGTTAGCATAACACTCATGTAAAAATCTGACAAGAATGTTACATACAAATAAGCAGTATCTTCATGAACATCAGTACAAGAAACCCGAAAAAATATTATTTAATTGAATCAAGAAATGTACACAAAGAATAGTAAATTATAGCCAAGAGAGGTTTACTCCAAGGGTAAATAAAACCTTTTAGTATTTGAAAATCAACCAATGTATCATACTATATTAAAGGAGAAAAAACATGTATTTCAATATATGTAGAAAGACCATTTAACAAAATTCAACACAATATTCATAACAAAAAAAACTAGATATAGAAAAAGTGTCTTCATTCTGATGAAATATTGAAAACTTGTACTCTAACACTGGGGTAAGGAAGGAACTCAAAAAGGTGAAAACAGAAACAAGTGAACTAGATAGATAACAGCAAACAGTAAAATAAATTTAAGAGCTAACATAATTAGGGAAAATGGGGGAGTACCCAAGTACACAAAGAAGCCACCTTAGAGAGTCAAGTCACAACTGACTCAATAGCAGCTTTTTTTTTTTGGTCTTTACCCACACTACGGAGACCAGGTGGCTAAGTGGTTTAAGAGTTTGTATGCTAGCCAAAAGGTCAGCAGTTCAAATCCACAAGCCACTTTTTGGAAACCCTATGGGACAGTTCTACTGTGTTCTATAGGGTCACTAGGAGTTGGAACTGACTCGATTGGCAACGTGCTTACCTATACTATCCAGAAACATTTTAAAGCCTAAAATAATTTTTTTTTTTAATCTAGAAATGTCCTAATTTTGCCATCATATTTCAGAAACAGTTTTGCTGGATACATAATTGTTGGCTGGCAAGGTTTTTCCTTCAAGGCTTTGTATACATCATCCCACTGCTTTCTTGCCTGCATGGTTTCTGTTGAGTAGTCCGAGCTTAATCTCATCAACACTTTTGTAGATTATTTTTTGTTTATGACTAGCCAGTTTTAAATTTGTTTCCTTATCTTTAGTTTTGTCAAGTTTGATTATAATATGCCTTGGTGTCTTTCTTTTGGGATCTACCTTGTGTGGAGCTCCATGAGTGTCTTGGATAGATATCCTCTCATCTTTCTCTTTTTCTTAAACTGTGATTAAACGAAAGTTTACAATCCAAGTCAATTTGCCATATAAAACCCCAATGCATTCCTCTATACAACTCTTATTTTCTCTCCTCACCCTGTGGAAGCACACACCTCCTTTCCACCCTGTACTCCTGGTATCCACTCAACCAACATTTTTCCCTCCCTTTCTTTCTACTCTCCCTTCTAATCTCTACAGAGGAACCGGCTGGACAGCCTCATATATATATATATATATATATATATATATATACACACACACACACATATATATATTAAACCAAGAAGTACTCACACCACCTGCATCACTCTATATCTCATAGCCCCATCCATCTATGTCTGAAGAGTGGGGCTTCACTATTGATTTCAGCCCATGGATAGCAGCAAGTCTAGGGGCCATGTTCTCAGGGGATCCTCCAGGGTGTTGGGCCATCAAATCTGTTTTTTTTTTTTTGTAATACAGTTATAGATCTGCATTCCCCTTTTTCTTGTGCTTCATCAGGGACTCAACCTTGTATTCCCTGTTAAGCAGTCTTTGGGGGCCAGGCACCATCTACTTCTTCTGGTCTCATGCTGATGTAGTCTTCCCATCATATGGACCCTTCTGTTTCCTGGGCTCACATTTTCATCATGTCTTTGATGTTCTTGGTTCTTATCTGCAACGGGTGGGATGGGAAGAATTGAGGTTCCTTAGATGGGAGCTTGCTGGCTTTTAGCAGTCCAGGCACCCACTCACCAATATATTATGCGAACAATTTCTTAGAAAAAACTAGTTATGCCAATTGATATCGATGTTCCCTAAAACTATGGTCCCTAGACCTCTATATCTGCTATTCTGTCCTTTAAAATGTTGGGTTGAATTTAGAAAAATTTTTAACTTATGGTGTAGTCTAGTTGTGCTGACCTCCCTTCTACAACATGCTGTCACTCCTTTCACCTAACTGAATTCCTATCCACTATCTAATTTATGGAAACCATGGTGGTGTAGCAAAGTGCTACAGCTGTTAATAACAGGTCAGCAGTTCAAATCCACCAGGCACTTCTTAGAAACTCTATGGGGCAGTTCTGCTCCATCCTGTAGGGTCATGGTGAGTTGGAAATGACTCAGTGACACCCAACAACAGCAACATCTAATATATGAATAACCTTCTCCCTCTCTAACATTATAGCTGTCAAACAGTATTTTATTCTGTGTATTTCTTAAGTCCTTATAGTAGTGGTCTTATACAATATTGGTCTTTTTGTAGCTGATAGATTTCAGTCAGCATGATGTCTTCCAGATGATTCCAGATTATGAGATGTTTCCTAAAATTATTGTTGCTCTTTCTCATTGCATAGTGTTTCATTGTGTGAATATACTATAGTTAATCAGTTCATCTGTTGATGAGCAACTAGGTTGAGTCCATCTTTTTGCTATTGTGGATGGTGCTACAATTAACATTCGTGTGCATGTATCCATTTGTGTCACAGTTCTTATTTCTCTAGGATACATTCCAAGGGGTGGGATTGTAGAATCACATGGTATTTCTATTTCTGGATTTTTAAGAAAGCATTGAATTGCTTTCCAAACAGGTTGCACCATTTTACATCTCCAACCAGCAGCTTACAAGAGTTCCAATCTCTCCATTGCCTCTCTAACATTTGTTACTTTATATTTTTTGTTTGTTTGTTTGTTTTTGATGAATGCTAGGCTTGTTGGGGTGTGATGGTATCTCATTGTAGTTTTGATTTGGAGTCATCTAGTGGCTAATGATCATGAGCATTTCCTCATCTGTCTTTTGACTGCCTGAATGTCTTCTTTGGAGAAGTGTCTGTCCATATGCTTTGACAGTTGTTTAATTGGGTTGTTTTTTCTTGTTGGTATTTTGTAGGATGTTGTTGATTACAGAGATTAGATGTTGAACAGATTCATGGCTGTTAAATATTTTTTCCCAGTCTGTAGCTAGTCCTTTAGTTTCTTGATAAAGTCTTTGGATGAGCTTAACTGATGTTTAGTAGATCCCATTTATCAGTTTATCTATTTTCTCATCTGCTATTTATATATAGTTTGTAATATTTTGTAGTCTGTTTATGTCAAGTATTAGGGCTTCCAGCATTGTCTCTATTTTTTCCTCCATAATCTTTATCATTTTATACATGGTATTTAGGTCTTTGATCTATTTGAGTCAGTTTTTGTGCATGGTTTGAGATATGAGTCTTATTTCATTTTTTTGCCAATGGATAGCCAGTTTTGCCAACACCATTTGTTAAAGAGACTGTTCCTCTCCTCCCCCCCAGTTCATGGAATCTGGGCCTTTGTCAAATATCAGCTGCACATAGGTGGATGGTGTTACTTCTGGATTCTCTGTTTGTTTCACTGGTCTATATATCTGTTTTTGTACCAGTACCAGGTGATTTTGATGACCATGGCAGTGTAATAGGCTCTAAGATCAGATAGTGTGAAGCCTCCCACTTTGTTCTTCTCCTTCAGTAATGTTTTACCTATCTGGGGTTTCTTCCCTTTCCAAACAAAGTTGGTGATTTTTTTTCTCCATCTGATTAAAAAAGTGACATTGGAATTTGTATTGGGATTGCATTGTATGTATAGATTATTTGGGGAAGAACAGGTATCTTTACAATATTAAGTCTGCCTATCCATGGGCAAGGTAGGTTTCTCCACTTACGGAAGTCTCTTTTGGTTTCTTGCAGTAGGGTCTTCTAATTTTCTTTGTATGAGTCTCTTATATCTCTGGTTAGATTTATTCCTAGGTATTTTATCTTAGTGGCACTTACAACTGGTATTGATTTGGAGATTTCCTCTATGATGGTCTCTTTGTTGGTATAAAGGAATCCAATTGATTTATGTTTATCTTATATCCTGATATTTTGCTGAATTGTTCTGTTAGTTCCAGCAGTTTTTTTTTAATGGGTTTTCTGTGCATAAGATCATATCGTTTGCAAATAGAGATACTTTTACTTCTTCTTTACTGATGTAGATGTCCTTTATTGCTTTTTCTTGTATGAGTGCTCTGACTAGAACCTCTAGCACACTGCTGAATAAAAGACTTCTTCATCTGGGAATTTTTTTGCTTCTTTACTTTGGGAGTTTTCTGAAGCCATGTTGGTTTGCTTCTTTAAATTGTTAGAAATTGTTGTCTCCAAGCCACTAGAAAGCTGTTGTGATTTATTTATTTGGTTATTGGTTTTGACTGTTCATGAAGTCTAGTCGTTTTGGCTAGAGTGATTATTGGAGACTTAATAATTCTGATGCCCTGTCACCCAATGGTTGGAATGGTGACTGCACTGAGAAAGGTAGCAGGAATTGCTGCTCAGAGGAGTTGATAGAATTCTTCTTCAAGCCCTCCCCAAGTTCAGTACAAAAGTGGAGGCACACACGTGAAATGTCCCAGTTCCAGCCCAGTTTGTACCAGAATTTAGAGTCAGGTGTAGAGAATGGGGGGGTAGAGGCTGGGGACAGAGTGTGAATCAGTGCATAAGAAAGGTGTGAGCCATGAGAGTTGGTGAGCACTTAGCTTGTGACACTCTAGTGAATGTCTTCTGTGGCGCTGTAGGTGCAGCAATCTGCAGCTCAGAAGGGCCATCAGAACTTGTCTTCTATCCTTTTTTTTGTTCCCCTCTTACTCCTAGGTGAAGGAACTGTTTCTGTCCTGAATTACCATTTTGGGAGAGCCAGCAAATTTCAACCTCTCTCCCCCTAGTACTCTTGTTTATTAAATTGTTCTGTCTCCAAGTCTAGTAGAATGGCTCAGGGCACACATAAGGAGTCCAGCTTCTGGCTCAGATAATTGCATCAGACTCTGGAGCCAGATTAAGCTCAGAGACGGGAGTGAGAAACACTAGGAAAAGGGAAGGATGTTTATCCCAAAGGAATGTTTTAGATCCACATGTGGTAGGCTATACTCAGGCTACTTAGCCTTTGACCATCAAGTGCTGCTTTTCACTTGTTTTGGAGGCACGAGTCTGTCCTGCTTAGAAGGACACCCTCTGAATGCCACTACTCCATTCACCGTGCTGGCTGCAGCCAATTCCCGGAGGTCAGGTCTGGCCAGGCCTAGTTGATTTCTCAACTTTCCCTTTGATGTTCAGGGCTTCTACATACTAGACACTGCCTTTGAGTCAGTTCTGACTTATAGTGACCCTATAAGTCAGAGTAGAACTTCCCTATATATTTTCTAAGAAGCACCTGGCAGATTTGAACTGCTGATCTTTATGGTTAGCTGACATAGCACTTAACCATTACAGCATCAGAGTTTCCTCAAGGATCCCAGAATGTTATATATAATCAATGCATTCGGGGGGGTAGTCTTAGTTATTTATTGTTAGAGGGATCACAGGAACTATGTGACTATTCGGCCACTTTGGCTCCATGTTAATTTTATTTTTAAGCAAAATATAATTTTGTTAAACTAATCCAGATTGATGGAAAATCTAAATTGACCAGTTACTGTGGACTTAAAAAGTTCATTTTCAGTGAGTTAGTTCTCAAAAAATTAATGGGCCTATTTAAATTACAAACTTATTACAGTTTTTACAAAGATGAATCCAAGTAAGAAAAGCTACCACAAAATTTTTAATTGTATGCACAGCTTTGATTATAAAAAAAAAAAAAAAAAAAAAACAAAAAACCTGGAGAAGCCTCCCTATACACACACAAATACATATGAAGACTGGAGACAAATGTCATATATGATTATCTATATAAAAACTCATTAGAACTTCATGGCAAACAATGTTCAACAACATGTTGAAAAAATTCAAACAGTATGATCAGAGGGAGTTTATACCAGAAATGGAAGAGTGACTTAATACCCACTGACACTGAGTTGATTCCAACTCATAGCGACCCTATAGGTCAGAGTAGAACTGCCTCATAATTTCCAAGGAGCACCTGGTGGATTTGAACTGGTGATCTTTTGGTTAGTAGACGTAGCACTTAACCACTACACCACCAAGGTTTCCTGTTCTTGGATGGTAAGATACAATTTCATGAAGATGTAAATTTTCCCTAAACCAATAAATATTTTGCCAAGAGGTTTCTGTTTTTGTAAATTGTATACAAATGTTAAGAGGACTTTGGTTGTTTTCAGTTTTTGAACTGCAGAAAAAAAACATATGAGCTCTGCCAATGAAGTTTGCAGACTCATCGTAGAAACAGTGCTACATACCTCACTGCTGAGTAACATCACAGTCACCTCTGAAGTACTCCCCTTGAGAAGCTATGCACTGACACCAGCTCCTAGTCCATCCTTCAAAGGAATTGCGGAACTCCTTTTCTGGAATGGCCATTAGGCCTGTCGTGGCATTGCCCTTGATTTCCTGAATGTCATCAAACTGTCTTTCTTTCGATATTTACCTTTGGGCAAAGAAAAAAGTCACTTTGGGCCAGATTAAGTGAGTAGGGAAGGTTTTCCAATACAGTTATTCATTTACTGACTAAAAACTCCCTCACAGGCAGTGCCGTATGAGCTGGTGCCTCGTTGTGATGCAAGAGGCATGAGTTCTTAGAAAAAATTCAGGTCACTTTCATCTAAGTTCTTCATGCAGCCTTTTCAGCATTTCCAAATAATAAATGTGATTAACTGCCCAGTGGGTAGAAATTCATGATGAGCAATCCCTGTGATATCAAAACAGTTAGCAACATCATTTTGACTCTTGGTTTGGACTGATGGAAATTTTTAGGTCGTGGAAAATTGGCTGACTTCCATTGAGCGCTGTGGTATTTTGTTTCAGGGTTGTATTGGTACATCTATGTTTCATCAACAGTGACAACATTGCCGAAAACATCATCTTGCCTCTCCAAGAGGTCTTGGGAAATTTTAACTTTGATTTGTTCATCAATAAGCTCCTTTGAGACCATTTTTGCACACACCTTTCTCATGCCAATATTTTCAGTTAAGATTTTCCTGTTTCTCTATTGATGTTTACTTGGTATGCTGTGTGTCTCACAGTAGTCAGTGGACAATTTTGACACCAAATTCAACAAATTTTGCAATGTTTTCTTTAGTTCTGCTTGTTACTGGCAGTCCTGACTTCTTTTTATCAGTTACACTTTCTCTCCCTCCGATTTGTACACTGCCACTTTTTTCATGGCATTTGCCCATAAACTTGGACTAACATGTCCTTGATGTCATTTCCATTCATGGCAAGTTTAACAAGAAATTTAATGTTTGTTCATTGCTCTAATTCAAGCTCCAACATTCTCGTGATGGCACACAAAAACAGACAACTACAATAATGAATGCCACTCAGCAAGATACCACATGTCAACATGAACACAGCTGTGAGATGCTGATGTATCAAGTTATGAAACCTTACCAAGCTGTTTATACAGTGCTGCCAATGTAAGCACATGGTGGCAAGTTTGTGAACTTAATTGTTATGCCTTGTATGTAACCACGAACAGCCAAGAATTTTCTGAGACACTGAGAATCTTTTTTATTTGGTTATATTAAAATGCATTCACCTGTGGTACCTTGATGCTTGAATATAATTAAGACAGGCAAAAGGAACATAATCACAAGTCTAGAAAGAATCCTAAATATATTGAGGAACTAATATATGAAGACTTTTTCTCCATACAGTCATGTTGGGGGCCTAGCTCATTTCATCTCATGGTTCTGACATCCTGTCAGTTATCTGAGTTCTTCACTGGATCCTGTGCATCCACGTGGCAGATGAAGGAAGATCACACTGCAAATTTACAATGGGCAGGCCTGAAGTTGCCTACATTCCACTGCCCTACCAAACTGCTAGAGAAGCTCAGAAATACATTCTAGCTATCTGCCCATAAGTAAATAGCACTACATGCCAGACAGTGTTACTTAACTATTAAATAAAGCAAATTACCATTACTGAATACTTTTAGACATTATGCTTAATCAGAGTTCAGACTTAGATTCAAGTGATTTTCCACAACCCTAGATCTCTTCCACATTAGTCTTTTTTCCCCTTAAAACCCATCTTCTCTGCATCCAGGCTGACTGCTTCTAAATCTACATTTAGTCCAAACTCAGATATGATTTCATATCTGCTTTTACACATTCCCTCTATTTAAAATACAGACATATGTATATATTTGGTTGATGTTCTTCTTTGTTTATTTATACATTTCTTTCCCAGTACACTACAAGTGTTTTCAGAATGGGCGGGCGAATGGGCATTGTGTGTAAAAAAAAAAAAAAAGTGTAATCATCTAGTCAGTTTTCATGCTTCCTGCAGTAACTTGCAAGCACATGTCTGAAGATAAAGCCTTTTTCCTACACCCATCTTTTTCCTAGCTTAGTTAATAAAATTACCTGTTACTTAAACTCAGATTCCCAGCATCTTTGCTCCTTCTTCAATATACAAGTTTAAGATTAATCTAACTAGTAGTTTTATTTACATTGTCTTATAATGCTTAAAGATGTATGCATCTTTATGTTTAAAATGAAAAATAAATCGCTAAAAATAACTATATAAATATTGTTTGTTATTTTTTCTGATGTACTGTAGTCATCTTACTTTTTATATGGGTATCTTGACAGGCTAGCAAATTTCCTTTATTACAATTTCTGTTCTATTTGTTCTCTGTCTTTGTCTTCTAGGAATATCAATTTGCAGATTTATCTTATCTACATATTTCTTTTCTCACGTACATTTTTATTTCTAGCCTTCATTTTTGGTGTCTGAATTTTTCAAGGTTGTCTTTGAATTCAGTTATTGTATTTGTTTGTATGGCCAAGCCTACTTAATTCTTCCACCTTTTATTGGTTCCCTGTTTAGTTACTTTAACAAACTACAAAAAACAAGCAGCTTAAACAACAGAAATTTATTCCCTTACAGTTCTGGAAGCCAGAAATTTGAACTGGTAGAGCTGCATTCTCTCTGAAGGCTCTAGGGAAGAATTAATTCCTTGCCTGTTCTAGTTTCCGGTAGCTTGTAGTGTTCTTGGCCTATGGTTGTATCACTGCAATCTCCACCTGTGGTCTGTCTTCATCATCCAGTGCTGCTATAGCAGAAATACCACAAGTAGATGGCTTAACAAGGAAAAATTTATTCTCTCACAGTCCAGTAGGCCAGAAGTCCAAATTTAGGGTACTGGCTCCTGAGAAAGGCTTTCTTTCTCTGTTAGCTCTGGGAACATGTCAGTGTGGGACCACCTTAGTGCAGGAACCTCAGGTACAGAGGACCTTCTCTGCTCCCGGCATTGCCTTCTTGGTGGTATGAGCTCCCCAACACTCTGATTGGTTCCCTTTCATCTCTTGTAGGATAAAAGGATAAAAGGTGGTAGAAGTCATACCTAAGACAAGCTTCTTTTACACTGGATCATGGAGGTGATTTTAGCAAGGGTGTTACAATCCTACCATAATCCTCTGTAACATAAACCAGTCTCACCCTATTAACCACAGGCAGAGATTAGCATTTAAAACATAGGAAAGACACAAAATGGAGGACAACACAACACTGAAAATTATGTCCCAGTCAAATTGCTACATACATTTTTGAGGGACATAATTCAATCCATGATATGGTCACATTGCCTCCTCCTTTCCTGTTTGTCCTGTGTTGAATCTACTTCTACCTCTTGGATGGATACATGTGATTACACTTAGGGCCCACATGGATATTCCAGGATAAACTCCTCTCACAATACTAATCTTAATCACATTTTCACCAAAGATAATATTCACTCTTTTGACATACAATAGTTACAGGTTCTGGGGGATCTGAATGTAAACATTATTTTTCTGGTAGAAGGAGCCCTAGTTCAGCCCACTAGGCAGCCCTCTAAGAGGTGAGAGCAACTACTGGTTTACAGCCAGCAAGAAATTGAGTACTTCAGTCCTGTAGCTACAAGGAATTGAATTCTGCTCTTCTCCAGTGTAGTGTCTCCAGATAAGAACTCAGCTAATACTTTGATTTCATTTGAGACCATGAGCAGAGAGAATCCATCCATGCTGTGCTTGAACTTCAGAATTACAGAACTATAAGCAAATAAACAGGTGCTGCTATAAGTCACTGAGTCTGTGGTGCTTCAGTAGGCAGCAGCAGAAAACCGACCCCCAAGCCAAAACCCTAATCTAAGACACTACACTCTACAACCTATTCTACAGAAACAGCCTGATTGTTCTACCTATTTCTATTCTTACTTCCTTATACTCTATTCTCTCTCAAGTAATCTTTTCAAAACACAGATGAGCTCATGTCACTCATTTGCTTAAGACTTCCAATAGTTTTGCCACTACTTAGAATAAATCATTAACTTTGTCTATGGTATTCTATTTGATCTAATTATTGTCATCTAGTTATCCACCTCATTCTTACGTCTCTTTACAGTTACTCAGTTTATCAAATATGCTAAACACATTCTCACTTTAGAGGTTTTATACAAGCTCTTCTATCTAGAACAGCCTGAATATTCTAGGTACTTTCAGCTTTGAGTATTCAGCTCAAATGCAACCCACTTTTATGATCACTCTCCTGATAAAAATCCTAATCCATCTTCCATATCAATTGTTCCCTATTTGTTTATCCTGGTTTTTTTTGTACACTATTATCTGAAATTAAAATTATTATGTATTCATTTATTTAATGTTTGTTTCACTGTAAAGGTCCTAAACTAAATGTGGGCAGCATTTTCTTGGTTTTGCTAGCCCACAGAACAGAGCCTTATACATAGTTGTTGGGTAAATAAACAGGAGTGGTGCCCCAGAGGACGGCCTCCTCTTACCCAGTTTCGTCTTCTGCTTGAAATTGCAATACCAATTAGTAATAACTTTCAAAAGTTTCTCCATGTAGTAAAAAATCTCAATGCTTCCAGTGTGCAAGGATGAAAGGAAGCCTACATGCCTAATTCATTTTGCATGGCTGCGGTCAAAGCTTCCTCTGAGGAAAGGGTACTCTGAATTGAATTCCACTTACAACATGTAGTTATACTGGCTTCGGTATCTAGGGCAATACAGTCAGTAGTCAATTCTTTTTTGTGTGTTTCGTCTGGGTAGCATTTTATTTGGCAGAAATTTCTCCTCAATTGTAATATGCAGACTTCTTCTTTTTTTTTACTGTTTATTTTAAATGTTGACTAGGATATTTTTAATTATTGTCAAGTTATTATACTATTTATTACAGTATATATTGCTTATTTACCTACAACTTTCCAACAGAGCTCTCCACAGATAGAGACTATTTGAGAAGGTAGTTATTTTCCAGGGCAGGGTAAATAACCACAGGGTGAAGAGGTAGAAAGAATATAGAAGTTTCAAATGGACAGCTTGCTTAGATGACTTTTAAGTCCTCTTCCATCTCTGAGATTTTATGATTCCAGACTAGTAGCAATTAATAATGCAACCTCTAAGGAGTGGTCAATTTTTGTTATGCTTGTTATTGACTGACCTGTGTCTCCCCAAAATACGTGTTGAAACCCCAACCCCTGTCAATATGAACAAGGAGCCCTGGTGGTACAACGGTTAAGAGCTCAGCTGCTCACCCAAAGTTGGTGGTTTGAATCCACCGTGGCTTCATAGGAGAAAAAGTCTGGTTATCTGCTTCCATCAACATTATAGCCTGGGAAACCTCACAGGGCATTTCTACTGTGTCACATAGGGGACTTATAAGTCAGAATCAACTCAAGGACACACAACACCACTACTATATCTTTGGATGTGATCTCTGCTTGGAAATAGTAATGCAGAGGTTCCCAGGCTGCAGAAAATTCCACTGCCTTAGGTAATTTGCTTGGCATGCCCTGTAACTTTACATCGAAATTCTGGTTCTCCTCCTGTTGCCCTAAACTAGAGGAAACTGGCAAAAAACCAGCTTAGGTGCTATGTTGAGATTCAGGATAACCTTTCCAACCTCATACATAGTAACTGCCCTGCTTCTCGGTGGAGCGTAACTGCCATTTTCTGAACATGCAGTGCATGCAGTTATATATAATCCTCACTGTCACTGCAACGTGATTTAAAATGTTGCTGATATAACTTGTATGAACCTCCTATCTGTAAACCACTTCAAAGTAACCTTCCATCTCTCTGTCACTGAGCAGTCATGATGGCCGCAAACCACAACTGTTTCCTTTCCTTGTGCCAGGACACAAAGGCACCTTTCCACTCTGTCACCTTGGTCTCTTGTTTATTGGCTAAGATAAGGCACACCAAGCAGAACCTGGGGTTTCTATCCAGCATCAGTAGGACTTACTTTGTTACGTTAATGAGGCCATGTCAGTCTTGGATGTGCATCCTGTTGTTGATAGGTGCTGTCCAGTCTGTTCTGATTCCTAGTGACCATATGTATAATGGAATGAAACACTTCCCAGTCCTGCACCATCTTCACAATCATTGCTCTGCTTGAGCTACTGTTGCACTCACTGTGGGAAACCAGCTCAGAGGGTGTCCCTCTCCTTCGCTCACCCTCTACCAAGCAGGAACTGGTTCCCTCCTGATATCATGTCCAAAATACCTGAGAAGTTGTCTCCTCAGGCTTGCTTCTAAGGAGCATTTTGGCTGTACTTCTAAGACAGATTTGTTCATTCTTCTGGCAGTCCATGGTGTATTCAATATTCTTAGACACCATAATTCAAAGGCATCAATTCTTCTTTGATTTTTCTTATTCACTGTCCAGCTTTTGCATCCATGTGAAGTGATTCAAAATACCATGGCTTGGGTTGGGTTGGGTGCACTGTCATGGATTGAATTGTGTCCTCCCAAAATGTGCATCAATTTGACTGGGCCATGTTTCCTGGTATAGTATGATCCTCCTATGTGTTGTAAATCTTGCCTCTATAATGTTAATGATGGAGAATGGGTGGCAACTATGTTAGTCAGGTGGGACTCAGTCTACAAGCTTTGGTTGTGTTGAAGCAATGTCCTGGGATATAAAAGAAGCAAGCAGAGAGATGGGAGACCTCATACCACCAGGACAATAGTGCCAAGAGCAGAATGTATCCTTTGTACCTGGGATCCCTGAGTGGAGAAGCTCCTAGTCCAGTAGAACACTGATCTGAATTTGGACTTTTAACCTACTCTAAAGAAATAAATTTGTCTTTGTTAAAGTCATCCACTTGCTGTATTTCTGTTATAGCAGCACTAGATGACTAAGACTGTGCACCTTAGTCTCTTAAAGAGACATTTTTTTGCTTTTTTTAACACTTTAAAGATGCCTTTTACAGCAGATTTGCTCAATGCAATGTGTCATTTGACTTCTTGACTGCTGCTTTGACGGGCTGTTGATTGTGGATCCAAATAATCAATTCTGGGATATAACGACAGCAGAATAGACAGACAAGAAACCACCAACCAGGGTAAACAGATGCCATGTGAAGATCACCAAGGAACCAAGGAATGGCCAGGCTACCAATAAGGAAGGAACTGACAAGACAGAGGTCCTGACTGGGACTTCTGACTCTCTGAACTGTGAGAAAATAATTTTCTGCTTTTCAAAGTCACATACTTGTGGTATTTCCGATGCAGTGGCATTAGAAAACTAAGACAATGTTACAAAACTGATGTATTCCTTAAACAATTGTTATAACCTACTAACTTTATTTTCTAAGCAGTCCTGGTAGCACGAGCATTTAAGGGTTCTACTGCTACCCAAAAGGTTGACAGTTTGAATCTACACAATTGCTATGCGGGAAGAAAGTCCCAGTGATCTGCTTCCAAAAAGATACAAGTCAAGAAAACACTAAGGGCAGTTCTACTCTGGCACATGGTGTTGCTGTGAGTCAGAACCAGTTCAATGGCATTCAACAGTAACAGTCTTAAGTTCTGTTGACTTTTATTATAAACACGGGAATAAAGTAATTTGGAAAATTATTTAAAACCTATACTAATTAGGTCAAGTACTGTGAAATACTGTACTAGTTAATACTCCTATAGAAGATAATGCTTAGATATGCTAAGTAAAATCACTGTCCAAGTATAAATTATTTGTTTGATTTATTCTACATTTAATATTTAATACTTCTGTAGTTCACAAAGAAACTTAGAAGGACATACTGAAAGTCAGAAAAACTGAAAATTTTCTAATTTGTTTTTATATTATTTTATTAAACTTACCCTGGTGCATAGTTGCATATGAAAATTGCTGCATGTCTAATATGTCCAATTCTTGAACAGGGAGTAACAGCACAACCAACCTTATAAGAGTTGTCCCAAACAAGCTAAAATAAAAATTTTCAAAGAAAACAGAAAATATAATCCTTAACATTTACTGTAGCATGTTATATATATTTCATTCACATATAATATTTAACCAAAGGATTCAAAGAATATGAACTATTCTTCATTTAGATACAGGTAGAGCATTATCATGGACTTAGGAAAGAATTTCTAAAATTGCATTTAAAGTAACACTTTAATAGATTCTAACAATATTAGGTACCTAGGAAAAACAGTTTGAGAAACAGTGATCCAGAATAATGCTTCAGAACCTAAGGGAAACATATTTGATGAATCAATTTTCACCCTCTGATTGATTGTGAAAGCCGTATGGCATAAGTAGGGAGGAAAGAAATGGGAGGAAAGAAAAGGGAGGAAAGAAAAGGGAGAGGAGACAGCTTTGGAAGGATGGAAGCTGTGCAATGAAGTGAGAAAGAGAGGAATACTGAGCATGTAAGAGGTAAGGAAAAGAGATACCGGAGGACAAAGTGAAAGCTGCCAGTATTTATCTTTTCTTTTGTTGAAGGAATTCCATTTGAAGATACAAAGAGAGTCTGGGCTTTGTTTTCTAAAAGGATGAGTGGGGGTGGGATGGATCGGTGATAAGAACAGAGCTTTAAAAGGAAAAATGGGTCTTGAATTAGAAGGAAAGATAGGAATAATTAAACACATTTAGATGGTTTTAATCTTTCTGATAGTGCCAAAAGCACTTGTTTTGTTAGCCTCTGTGTAAAAGAACCTTTCTACTATCTTTTAAATCTCAAATCTCAGTGGTTTTAGATGTGTAACTTTCAAAGACATAGTAACGCATTAAAATCGTAGTGAATGCACTTCAAGAGTTAAAGCTGAGTCAAGCAAATCAATTACTGGAAAAACAACCTTTAGGTTGCTACAACTGAGCAAAATTAGAGTGAAAAACAGAGTCATGTGTCAGGAATTAGGTTTGGTTAATTAACTGAGAGTGTTGAGGTCACAACTAGGAAGGAATCTAGCTTTGATATAAGTCAGTGGAGGACCCCTACCACTGTCTAGAAGAGGTAGAGTTGATTAAAACATTTTTGAAACATGATTCACTGGAAGAAACAAAAACTTAAAATTCAAAATGAACAAATCCCAAGATTTTAAGTTCTACATAAATAATGGCATTCAGGTCTATTGACTGAAAAATAGTCATCTTTTAAATAAACTTGGAAGTTCATGCCATAATTTCTTTATTCCTGCTGCAACTGCTTATTGAAGACCTAAAAATGTCCTGCTAGTGTGTACACAACATACAAAAAGACAAGGTCCTTGACCTCAGTGTAGTATCATATATATAAATTAATGATTATTAAACAATGTAATAAGTGAACTAATACAGGTACACACAGGAAATAAGAGGTCCAGTATTTCTGGGGCATGAAGTGTGCGAGTGAACTGTCTGAGCATGAGGCAGGGAAACAATGCTATTAATCTGGATTTAAAATGTTTCTGACCATTAGTTAGAAAATACATGTACTGATCTATGCAAAAAATAATTTATTTTTATCATTAAAAAGTTAAAATAATTTTTATTTGCTGAGTTCTTGCTCCCGTTTCAGCACTATTATTAGAAAAGTGCCTTTTACCTTTGGATATGAGGATTAGTTTTACTATATTAAAAAAAATGTTTTAATAGTATCTATATTCTGCATATCTAGGAGTGATTAGAATTTTGAGTCTCTAAGAAGTAAATATTTCACCAACTGTGTGTATTTATATATTTGAAATATACTCAATAAAACTACAAAGAAATTGAGTCTTTTTAATAATATAAAAATTAGATACCTGCAAGTAATGAGAACACTGATGAGTACAAGTGTCATTGTCATAGTGATAGTACATGCTCTCTGCAAACCAACTTCTGATAGCAATACTTGGCGTAAATTCATTTTCAGGGCCAACCCAGATATTTTCACCAATACCTTTAAATGTAGGATGGCACATTTTTACGTCTTCTAAATAAATATTAGATGCCAACAAACATTTTTTTCCCCATGCTCTAGCAGTCCGTGACAAAGCTACATCCCAGGTCTGAAAAAAACACAAAAGCAAATAAAATAATCAGGTCTGTCATACTCTAAACTATTTTCCTTCCAGTTTTACAGTTAGATTTAAGAAAAACCAAATTCTAACTTTGCATTTAGGGTCTTGTTTCCGGAATTTTTATGAGGAAAATCTTTTGACATATCATAAAAACAAACAAAATCTTTCCTAAGTAACTCACTGCCATCAAGTCAGGTCCGACTCATAGAGACCCTAGAGGTCAGAGTAGAAGTGCCCCATAGAGGTTCCAAGGACTGCCAGCAGATTTGAACTGCTGACCTCTTGGTTAGCAGATGTAGCACTTAATCCATTATGTTACCAGGGTTTCCATCTTACTAAAAGGAAAATATTTTATAATTAAACTACCTAAACATTATATAATAAGAATTATTATAAAACTTGGCTGCATATAGTTAAACTGTCCAGAACTAAAAACATCTATTTTTAATCCACTGAACGTTTTAGGTGGCAGAATGGTTAAGTGCTCAGATTCTAATCATTCTGAATCCACCAGCTGTTCCTCAGAAACCCTATGAGGGCAGTTCTACTCTGTCCTATGGAGACATCATGAGTTAAAACCAACTGGATGGTAATGAGTTCAGCCTTTTTAATACAATTTAAAATATTACTAATTCAAGACCTATTTACTGAGCACCAATTATATGCAAAATATTGTATCATAAGGAACAAATTGAAAAGCCAGAAATATATTTTGTCCTCAAGGTGATTGTGGCTAGGAGAATAGCCTGGTAATGGCCCCAAAACAAAAACACCTCATTGCCATTAAGTTGGCCAATTCAAACTGCCAACTTTTTGGTTAACAGCCTTGGCACTTAACCACTGCGGCACCAGGGTAATAGACATACAGCCTTTCAGGGTTTTTTTTCCCCTGAAATATCTTCTGAACTCTTTCCACAGTACTAATTTCACAAATTACAGAAATTTGCAATCCATTTTCTTTGTCTCCTAACTTTTTCCCTTCTCCCTTTTACACTGTTATCATTTGTTAATTAACTCATTTATTTTGCCCTTATTGAGTACATGGGGAGTATCTCCACAAGTTAGTGGAAAGATACAAGGTTGCAGATAAAGAAGGGTTGTTTTAGCGATTTTGGAAACTAAGCAGATTTAAATTAAAAAAAACGTGTAAAATGTGGCTGATGAGGAGTAAAGGAAAAACATTACCAAAAGACTAGAGAATATTATTTTAACATGTAGCTTGGTTTTCTTTGCTAATTTTTTTGAAGTTTACATTGACATTTATAAATTAAATTGACCTACTTTTCTTCTGTTTTTCTTTTTACTGTATTTTAGCAGATTTGGAGATTATTAATCTAGATTTACAAACTGACTTAAGAAATTTCCCCTCTCATTTCTTTTTAAACATATAGGAAAATTTTAATAACACTGAAAGTAACTGTTCTTTGAAGATTATTTAGAAAACTCACACTATAACCTGGTATTAGGAATCCTGGTGGTTCAACTGTTGAGACAGGCTAACCAAAAAGCTGGAGGTTGAAACCTACCCAGTGGCTCCCTGGAACAAAGACCTGGCAATCTGCTCCTGTAAACATTACAGCCTAGGAAACCCTATGAGGTATTCTACTCTGTCTTATAGGCCTCTGTGAATTGGAACAACTCGAAGGCATATAATGACAACAACCCAGGATTGAGGCCTATTTAAATAAACAACCTTTCCACTCCTCTCTAATGTACTGTCCATTACAACTCTCTAGTGCACAGTGGTGTTCAGTGGTAGAATTCCTAGCCAATGTACCTCAAACACTGCTACAACCCTTCAATGTAGGCCTGTGCATGTATGTTGCTGTGATGCTCAACAGGCATCAACTAAGTTTCCAGGCCTGGTAATCTACTTCCCACAGTAAGCCAGTAGAAACTCTATGGATCACAATGATCTAATACGCATAGGAGCTCCCTGGCTTTTTATGGTTTCACTTTGTAATTTATATTCCATTAAAAACATATTGTATTCAATATATGTAGATGCGTTAACACTGTTGAAAATGCTCTCTTGAAATTCTAATAACATCATCTGTATCTGTGGTTATAAATCCTCTCTTTCCAGAAAAGCTATTTTTTTCTTCTTTTTCCTATTGTCTTATCAGGAGCATGTTCATTTTTATGAACATTTTATGCCTCTCTAACTAGACTACTGCTTTTTTTTTTTCAAATTTCTTTTTCACAAATTTCACTTCAATTTATTCTAATTTTTTTCCCTTGAATTTCCTAGTTCATTTGTCTTTTGATATAAGGTTATTTGCTACCAATTGTCTTTTCCTTTAATTTCAGTTGTACACACACATACACACACACACACAGACATTAAAAAACAAAACCGATTGCCACCGAGTCAATTCCAACTCATGATGATCTCATGTGTTGCAGAGTAGAATTGTGCTGTATAGGGTTTTCAACTCTGTGACCTTTTGGAAGTAGACTGTGACATGTTTCTTCTGAGGCAACTCTGGGTGGGTATGAAATATCAACCTTTCAGGTAGTAGTTGAATGCTTAACTATTTGTGCCATCCAGGGACTCCATGTTTTGATGTTAAGTGTTGATATTTTGGGAAATACTTGGATTTGATTCTTGATCCAGGCCAAGCCAGCCAAGGTTAACTTAAAAACTTGCTGACTTTCCAAGAAGCTCCAGATAAGTAAAGCACTACTGAAGAAGAAGAACACACTGGGAGGCCTCTCATTACCCATCCTTAGAACACATTACACTGCCACAGTAGTCAAAACAGGCTGGTACTGGTACAAAGACAGACACATAAATTAATGGAACAGAATTGAGACCCCAGAGATGACATCATTTGCCTATGAACAGTTGATATTTGACAAAGGCCCTATGACATTAAACTGGGGTAAAAACAATCTCTTCAACAAATGGTGCTGGCAAAATTGGATATCCATCTGCACTAAATTAAAACAAGACCCATATCTTACACCTTATATAAAAACCAACTCAAACTGGATAAAAGACCTAAATATCAAACCTAAATCGATAAAGCTAATCCAAGAGAAAGTAGGGAACAGCAGTGGAAGGTTTAATACACAATGCAGATAGACTTCAAAATCTGTCAAACAAACCACAATCATCAGAAAACAGATAAATGGGAACTGCTAAGAATCAATCACTTTTGCTCATCCAAAGACTTTATTAATAGAATTAAAAGGTCACCTACAGAATGGGAAAAAGTACTTGGCAACTCTATGTCAGACCAATGCCTGAGCTCCCTAATGTATAAGGTATTATAAAATATCAATAAGAAAAACATAAATCATCCAATTAAGCATTGGGCAAAGGAGATCAATAGACACTTCTCTAAAGAGGAGATCCAAGCAGCCAAAAAACACATGTGGACATGCTCACGATCATTAGCTATTAAAGAAATTCAAATCAAAATGACAATGACATCTCACCCCAACAAAGTTGGCCATGACCCCTAAAATGCAAAACAACAAATGCTGGAGATGCTGTGGGGAGACTGGAACTCTCCTACACTGTTTGTTGGATTGCAAAATGGTGCAACCTCTTTAGAAAGCAATCTGGTGCTCTCTTCAAAAAGGATATAGATATACCATTTGACCCAGTAATTCCACTGCTTGGAATATATCTTACAGAATCAAGGTCATCCACAGCAACTGATACATGCACACGAATGTTCATCGCAGCACATCCACAATAGCAAAAAGAAGGAGTCAACTCAGATGCCTAACAACAGAGGAATGGATAGGTAAACTATGGTATATATACTCAATGGAACACTATGCAATGATAAAGAACAACGATGATTGCAGAAAACATCTCTTAACCTGGTTTCAACTGGAGGACATTATGCTGAGTGAAAGTAGTCAGCAACAAAAGGACAAATATTGTACAATACCCCTATGATAAGAACTTAAAAACAGACTCATATATAGAAGAAAAGACTTTGAAGGCTGAAAGGATGGGGAGAGAGTAAAGGTGAAGGGAGGAAAGACTTAGATTAGATAGTTAATGGAAATTTGGTTGGGTGAAATCAGTGACAGCACACATTAGAAAGAAGATCAATAATAATTGGACTTCAACACAATTTGAGTACTCCTCCTATCTTAACCCAATATCACAAGGACAGAGCAGCTGGGATGGAGGGCCGGGGACCATGCTGTCAGGCGAAATCAAGGCCAACTGGCACAGCTAGCATTTTGCTAATGAGGATGCTGTGCACATCGGGGGTCTTAAAAACTGCCAAGCTGCCATCTGAGGGTACAGCAAATGGTCCCAACTCAACAGGACAAGAACGACATGTGAAAAAGAGAACCCAGAAGACAGAGGGACCCGCGTGTGCAGCTCTCTACATCGACTTGTGACCAGAAGAACCAGATGGTGCCCAGCCAACAACAGTGATAGCCACGATGGAGCTCACAAAGTGGACTCTGACTGGCAACAAGAGAATAAATAGGGGTGTGCTCTTAGATTTTCAATAAAAGACCACGACTGATGGTCCAGGTTCTTCGGAGTTCCCCTGGGAGCATGGCCCCTGGCCCTGATGCTGCCCCTGTCCATAAATCATAATGAAAGTCAACTCTTCCGACAGCAAAGAATTGTAAAGTGACCGTATCTTGTGGGAATTTTATGGTTCTATGCATCTATAGGATGTCATCCTGCTGATCTCTTGCTGGAGGAAGGGGAATGGGTGGAGAGGAGGGGATAGGAGATTGTTGGGAGGATAAGACATGAATGAAACAGAGGAAGAGTGTGTTGTCACTGGCCAGGGACAGCAGTGGGAGCTGCATATAGGTGAGCATGCGAATTTATACGTGAATGTACATTTTCAATCATAATTAAAAAAAAATTGCTGACCTTCCAATATGAAATCACTATGTTAAAATGATTAAAGAAATCAAAGTATGAATAGAAATCATAAGAAAAAGAAGTGGACGGGGGGAAACGAGCAGAAATTTAAAAAATAACTGAACTAGAAATTAAAAACTCAGTGGAATATTTAAATATATTATATAAAAAGTTGACGAAAAATGAGTGACTGAGAGTCAGCTCTGAAATAATGGTTCAGAATGAAGAACAGACAGCAAAGAGATTGAATACAGAGATGAAAATAAGAGTTATGGAAGACAGGAAAGTCCAACATACACTTAATGGGAATTCAAGAAGGGGAGATTGGATAGGATGGGCAAGAAGCAACACTGTACGGAATAGTACCTACGGAGTTCAGCATCTTAAAAAGAGTCAGAAACAAAGATTAAATAACAAGTCCTAGACAAAAACCAAACTAAACCAAAAAAGATCAAACCCAATGCCACTGAGTTGTTTCCGATTCATAGTGAACCTATGGGCCACAGGAGAACTACCCCATAGTGTTTCCATGGAGCTCCTGGAGGATTTCAACTGTCCACTTTTGATTAGCAAACACAGCATTTAACCACCAAGCCACCAGCATTTCTGAACAGGATAATAAAAATAAACACACACATGGCACAACTACAGAAGACCAGAAAGAAAATCTTTAAAGAAGCTAGGGTGGAAAGAAAAACTGTCATCAAAAGAACCATAATAAGACCAGGAAGCCTCTAGCTTTAATGTACTTCAGAGTTCCCCAGAAGACTTAAAGGATATTATTCTTTTAATACACAAATTGCTGTGTCCCACCCCAGGGTTCTTCCTTCAGCAGGTTTTGTGTGATGCCCAGCATTTGGGCATCTAACACACTCACCTGTGCTGCTGATGCTGCACACTAGGGACCATATTTTGGGAACACTTCAATTCCGTCAATAGCAGAAATCTCAAAAACACCAATGGAAGCCAGAAGACAGAGTTGAAAGTCACTAAAACCCTATGGTGGCAATAATATCACTCAAGAGTGACTGAAAAAGCTGTTAAAGGATGTACTTCAGGAAAAAGGAAACTGAATCCAGAGAGAAGGAATGGGATACAAGTAGAAAAGATTGCCAAAGAAATTGGTACTTGTACGAATGGCACAGGCGCAGCATCTGACCTCTGTTAACTTCAGGAAGGGAAAAGAGAATCAAGATCAACAGCCTAAAGCTGACTTCTCTGAGGTGGAGGTCAGACATGTCTTCACCTCCGAACTCTTTTTCTTTTTTATCAACTATGACATCAACCATTCCTCCTATGGCACTCTCTACTTCTCTGTTGATTCCAATACTTCATTGCAATGGCCATGAAGAACTCAGACGATAGTCATTATTATGGGGTTTACTAGGAAAGTAACAGGTTACAATTTGCACTCAGGAATGCTCAGGATACAGTTCTTTTTATCAGTACAGCCTGTAGGTGGGCTTCTCTCTGGCCCTTTGGCCTCTGCCCTGGTAGGGCAAGTGTCACAAAGCTCTTTTAGTTCCACTGTTAAGGACCTTGAAGCACCCCACTTCTCCAGTGAGCCCTGGCTTGAAGGCATTCAGCTCTAACTTCTTGGGTTCACAAACACAGCTTGACCAGATAGCTGCAGGTAGTCTACTGCACCTAGCTCCACCAGGTGCCCAGATGGACCCTATTCAGCCAGTAGGCCTATTTCCTGAAGGCATTCAGCTTCCTCACTCCATGGGCCAGGAACCCACCACACCAACTCTGTCAGTGTCCTGCCACTTCTCTACTGCCACTTCTTGCCATCTTTGGTGCTACAGCTCTCTCTCTCTTGATCTCCTGGTTACAGGAGCACCTCAGTGGAGGCACCTCAAGTCCAAGGAAATTGCACCACTCCTAACTTCTTTTTTATTGGTGGTAAAATCATCCCATCACACCTCTGGGATAGCTCATTTTAAGTCTAACAAGATCACAAAACAAAACTGATCCATCCCTTTGTCAGGGTCCCATAAATCCTATTTGCATGGTACTACTTCCACAAGGGTGCCACGCACCTCATTTATATTATTGGCAAGCTATTCAATACCTTTGGTGAGCTATAAGCACCTCACCTGCATAGTTCCACCCAGTAATTTGGTGAGAGCTATAAAGACCATGGCTGAAGGGCCATACTAAGTAATTCATTCACTAAGTAATTGTTAAATTACTTTTGACATTCGTTGGTGTTGTGTCCCCTTGAGTCAATTCTGACTCATAGGAACCTACAGAGCAGAGAAGAACTGCACTACAGGGTTTCCAAAGAGTGGCTGGTGGATTTGAACTGCTGACCTTTTGGTTAGCAGCCGGAGCTTTTAACCATTTCACCATCAGGGCTCCTATTTAAACAAATCTAAAGAAATATAAATAATAATAATGACTAACTGTCTTAGTGCTTAAAAAAACAGAAAAGTAAAATACCAGGCAACAACAGCATGAATATAGGAGGGAGACATTCATTATCTAAGTGCTCTAAAATAATTTTTAATGCTTGGAAGGAGGTTCTGGACTTTTCAAAGTTAACTGTATATATATTAAAATATTAATAATAATAAAACTAAAATGTGCAATTGAATAATCTATTAAGAAAACATAAGTAGATCATACTGTTACAATACATTACATTGTTCACGACATAGGAGAAAATGCATACTAATTTATAGAAAGAAGAAAAGAGTAGAAGTTTAGGTTTAGGCTTTAAATTGTATCCAAAATACTATTTGTTTAAAAATGGTTATATTTTTAAATATAGATAGTGGGTATACAGATATCTATTACATTAGTTTCTATATTCTTCTATGTATAAAATATTATACATTTTTAAGATTATAAATATGACACCTATAAAATGTATCAGAAAGCATCAAATGTTTATTAATTTATGGAAAGAAGGTTAATCTTCAAACTTAAAGCCACAATAAATTATGAAGCGTAGATAATACAGAGTTAAAACTTTTAAATATCCCGAAATTCTATAAAGGAATTTAAAGGTAATAAAAAAAAGAATTTCAAAAACAAAAACATACTTTTAGCAAATAGGGCTAAATATAGCACATTTCTGTAATAAATGAATGTATGTGAACAAGAGAAAATGTTGAAAACAAAGGCAAAGAACATGAACTAAATAATGAAAGTACAGAAAATGTCCAATCAAAATATTAAAAAAAATTAACATTAAAACAAAGTACTATTTTATATTTATTAACTTAGCAAAGGATTGAAAATGCTCAAGCCAGTGACGAGTGGTGAAAACGCTGCACTTACGCATTGCTACTATTTGCTTAATTTGGCACAACGCTTTACAAAAATAATTGTTATGTATCAAATGATTTTTTAAAAAAATCATATTCCTTAATTACTCCATTTCTGGCATTCTTCCTAAGGAACAAATTTAAAACAATGAAAGGACAATGTGTCTATGGAGGTTTCTCTTGCAGTATCATAATTGTTAAGAAGATAACTATTTGCTGCTGTATGAATCATTTACTGTACGAATTTTGGAAGCCCTGGAGCCATAGAGGTTAAGTGCTACAGCTGCTAAGGACAACAGTGTCAGTTCAAATCTGCCCGGAGTTCCTTGAAAACTTTATGGGGCAGTTTCACTCTGTATAATAGGGTCACTATGAGTCTGAATCGATTCGATGGCAGTGAGTTTGGAGTTTTTGTTTGTTTTGGTATGAATCTGCAGTCACTTTTATAACAATCCTGACAACGGAACAGACAATTCGACGTTAAATGGAAATACGTGAGGCAAAGAAGCAAGAGCAATATTGTAAAGGAATACAAAATTAAAGGCCAAGGCTACGTAAAGGTCCCTAAAGCACTCCCTCAGAAGCAAAATTTAGGGTGGGAAAGTACCAAAAGCCTCAATAAGATGGATAAATAATATTTTAATGCAATATATTATAAAGTCAAAATTAACACAAGAATATCCATGATGAAAGAAATCGAAAATATTAACTAAAAACAGGATTCAGTCCTGTCCATTCAAGACTCTGAGTGAATGCCTCACTTGCCTCCTTGATCGAGACCCAAAGATCCTGTCTTTATTCAAAATTTTGAGTTCTGCTCACTATCTGTAGTTTTAATTTTTATAACACTGCACTAAAATAATATTCTCTTGATTACGCATTTTTCTGTAGTCCCTTTAAACTTTTCACTGCAAGTGAGCGCTTCAGTGCCGGTCCTGTGCAAAATCGCGGTAATTATTTGAGTGACGGGGGATTGTAATTCTCGAGTTTGGAAATTTTATGTGATTTTTTTTTTTTTTAACCCTAAACGAAAAGGGCCGTTCTCCATGATTCTTAAGCCTCAAAGCACTGGCCCAGACTTCCCGAGGCTCGCAGGAGCACAGCGATAAGCACCGTCCGAGGTTCCGGCAACCGCCTTCGGGGCTCACCATGAAGCGCAAGTTAGACCCTCGGGGACTGACGCGGCCCCGGAGCTCATTGTGGACGTTCACGTACTCATTGATAAAGTCTACGTCCTCTTCGAGTGGCAAGAATCTCGCGTTCAAACCGGCACCCAGCAGTAGTAGCCAGAGCTCACAAAGCCACAGCTTCACCCATGGCGCCAGAGAAAGTGGCTGCGAGGACCACTCGGAGCGGACGACACTT
Organism: Heterohyrax brucei; assembly: GCA_028571685.1. Classification (NCBI taxonomy): domain Eukaryota; kingdom Metazoa; phylum Chordata; class Mammalia; order Hyracoidea; family Procaviidae; genus Heterohyrax; species Heterohyrax brucei. The sequence continues at coordinate 139,084,479 of CM053142.1, read as the reverse complement.
ACAGCCCCCATGGTCCACTGGCCGCGGACTGGCCAGTGAGCACGCGCAGACACGGCCCTGCACGGCGCCACCTCCCCGGAAGTAGCTGGGCGGAAGCCACAACCAGAGGTCCAAGAAGCCTCGAAGTGCAAGTCTTTTGAACAGCTTGCTGAGAGACATGAGTTAAATGAGTGTAGAGTTTTCACTTAACTAAAGTAACTAAATACAATCCACCTTTTATTTCTGATAACAAATGATGTGACATGGGTCATTAAAAAGTTATCAGTAAATGCTAACTGCCAAGTAGTTCACTTACTTCAGAAGCCTACTAGTTATGTAAGGGAAGACGATCCTTCCGCAAAATCAATGATCATTGATTTTTTTTTTTTCCCCTTGCTCTTTACCTGCTGAACTGGGAAATCCATGCAGGTTGTGCCCTTGGTTTCCCACATAGGCAAAAGAATGTCCTCTGTAACGTTGATTTTATTGAGATTTTCTCTCACTGTTTTACTGAGTGTTTGTAGAAACACATCAAATAAGTGAACGAGTGAAAAGCACAAGATTTCAGGGGTCTAGGCAGAGACTGGAAACCCTGGTGGTGTAGCAGTTAAGAGCTACAGCTGCTAACCAAAAGGTCAAGAGTTCAAATCCACCAGGCACTACTTGGAAACTCTATGGGGCAGTTGTACTCTGCCTATCGGTGTTGCTGTGAGTCAGAATTGACTGGAAGGCAGCGGGTTTGGTTTTTGGTTTCGGGAGGCAGAGGATCATCAAACTGTCACAAGATTATAAACTATTTCTCTTTCTTGTCTCACCAGCACTGCCTGGCATAGTCTCTGAAAAAAATATTTTCAAAGTAGAGAAGAACGTATTTTTGTTTTCATTTCTTTAAGACAAAACTTGCTAGTGTCCTAGCGGATTTTGGTCCTGGTCTGTTTACCTGTAAACATTTTCCTAAAGAACAACTTTCTAAGCTTTTAAGTTCTTGGGCCAAAATCCAAGCAGAGATTTGTTCTGGGATACACATTGACATATAATCTATTGTACTCAATAATGTTGAACAGTTATCAAAAACCATTGACCTTGGGGCGGACTTTTGCCACAAATAAAGTACTGTAACCGCCCAAGTCCAGAGAAAAGGTAACAAATTATCATTGAGTTGATTATGACTCGTGGTGACTGTATGTGTGTTAGAGTAGAGTTATGCTCCAGAGACTTCATTGGCTGATCATTTGGAAGTAGTGACCTCTGAATGCACTTGAACTTTGACCTTTTGGTTAGCAGCCAATCATGTTAACCATTTATACCACCTGGAGACTCCTGATCATTCTGTTTTGTATTACACAATGTATATTCATTATGTCCCATTTGACTTTTCTGCTTTTATATTTCCCCATAACCTTTATTTTCACATTTTGTGATGTAATTTACTTATGTTGTCATTGTGTCTCCCCTTACTAGAATGTAAGCTGCACAAGGTAAGACTTTATTTTATTTTATTACTGTTGTAGTCACAGCACCTCAAAAGTAGAGCTCAGTAGTTGATGAATAAAATGAATAAATCCTTTAAGACTGAGCAAATATGATTTCTTCTTATGAAGTCATCCAGCTGGTAGCAATCTACTGTCATTAAAATATTTCATCTGTGTATCTCTTATTACTTTATGTGTTTTCCCCTATTACTCTAAAGAAAAAACACTTCATGTGCTTATTACACCTACTCTTCACTTCTTGACTGTCTTGTTACCCCACATTTAGCATTTACAACAATAGAAAAAGCTCTACTCTCTGACTATTTTGTGCATTAGTAACATATGTCTGGCGTAACAAATACCAAGATGGAGGGTGAGCATAACACTGACTGTGATTGCAAAGGTTACAGGTCAGCTTGCCTGGAACATGACTGTCAGTGATTTGGCAGTTATTGAATGACGTGACTTTGTACTCATGTAATGATGTATTTGGTGTTTATGTAATATTGTATTCATCTTCCACTGTGTGAACTGATGTAGTTATCCTCCATTTTCATGTAACGACAATTTTTGCATTTTAGGTTTTTGGAACCTAGCTGTGTTGATAAGTGAGGAATGGATGTGCCATATTTTTCTTTCTCCCATATACAACTCTTTTACAAATCTTGTTAGCTCTGCTTTTTTCTTTCTGTGGATGATCTTTCTTTAGTTATAAAAATACATGTATACACTTGCCAATGAAACATTCTTGAGGTATATAATTTAGAGATATCAATTACATTACTCATGTTGAGCAACCATCACTCAAAATTGTTGTTGAATTCCTTGTCATCATAAATAGGAATTCACTGATTCCTTAAAGACTATCTTTACGAGCTCTATTTTTTAAATATATCCCAAATCCAACCACTTCTTCCGCTTTGTGTAGACCTAATGCCCTTGTCAGAATGACTATCTTTGCATACTTGAAGTAAGTATCCCCCTGCTCAGTTTCTCTGTATCTATTTTGTTCTCACTACAATGTTTTCCTTAAAATAGGTGATTATTCCTTTTAAAATATGTCTCGATGGCACTTGGCTTTGGCTTGGCTTCCCTCACCTCAGAATCTTCCAAAGAGTTTCCATCCCACATAATAAAACTGGAAATCCTAGGCTCAAACGTATGATCCTGATGATGGTACAAGATCTGGAAACATTCAATTCTGTTAAACCTAAGTTTGACATACAAGGTAAGTTGGAATCAATTTGATGGCTACTAACAACAACAAGCTACTGGCCACTACCAAAAAACAAAAGCCAAACCTACTGTCATTCAGTCAATTGTCACTCTAGTGACCCTACAGGACATAGTAGAACTGCCTCAAAGGGTTTCCAAGTCTAGAAATTTTTTAAGGAAGCACACTACATATCACTGTCCTGTAGGGGGGCTGGTTGACTTGAACCAATAGGTTACTACCTGAGTGCTTTAACCACCAGGCTACAGCTCATGGGTACTGCAGACTCTGACCTATGGTTACTCACCTTACCTCTTTGCCTGCTATTCTTCCCTGCCTCACTCTGCTCCTAGTCACACCCTGGCCACGATGCTGTTGCCTCAGGCCCTTTGCACTTACTGTTTTCTTAGCTACCGTGCTTTTCACAGAGTTTCTGTCATTGAAGTCTTCCCTGATCGCTCTACATTCCACATTATCCAGCGTCTAAGTCTTTAACTGATTATATTTTTCATTACCTGACATTATCACTTTCTTTAGTAGCTATCTCCTCTCTTAGATTATAACCTTCACCAAAACAGCACCTTTGTTTTTCTCAGTACTGTATCTGTAGGACCTAGAATAGGTACTGAAGCTGTAGGCCTTCAGTAAATATTTGTTCAGTGAAAGACTGAAGGAATGAACACTCTTTCGTTTTATAGGAATACTGCTTAAGTATTTTTGACTTTATCAGTAATTTCAAAGGCCATACTGGATAGGCTCATATGTTTTACCAATACTGGAAATATTGTCACAGACGAGGTATTCAGTGGACTTTTGTTGAATATGTCAATGCCTAAAAGAACAAATAAATGGAAATTTAAAGTGATAAATATAAACTGTCATGGATCAGCAAAGTAGTAAATCTTAACATGTGGCTAATTTAGTTTCATTTTGTATGTAGAAAAATTAACTGCCTGTAACAATAGCAGAGTACTCATAGAATAATTGTTTTGAAAATGGGCAAAATAGTGCCATTTATATAGTCAACACATAACCCAAAATTGTAGTTCTCACAATAGATGTTTTAACAAAATGTTCTTTATTGTATAAATGTGTTTTTTAATGTTCCTAATGATTTAGAATGCTCATTCAGAAATATCAGACAATTTAGGTGTACTATGCTCAGTGCCAAAAATAAAGAAGGGCGTTTGCTAGTTTTAGTTTCATCAGTGTATTTTTGTGGAATGGCCAAGGTTAACTGCACAGTAGAGCTTTTTGAAAGGTCATTGGTAACTTTTTAATCTTTTTTTTAGCATTTTATTATGCTTTAGAGCAAATTAGTTTCTCACTCAAAAATTTATACACAGTTTGTTTTGTGACATTGGTTGTGAGCTCCACAGTGGGTCAACACTGTCCTCCTTCCCACCTAGGGTTCCCCACTGCCAGTGTTTTGGTTTTCCTGACACTTCTGCCTTATTGTCTTTTCATTTGGGCAGGTGTTACCCATTTGGTCTTATATACATGATTGATCTTAGGATCAGATTTCTCATGGGTGTTACTGTTTGATATTCAGCTGAAAGGTGGACTTCGGGAGTGGATTCAGTTCTGAATTTGAAAGTGCCTATTGGCTATAGTCTCTGCCTTCCTCTAGTCTCTGTCAGACCACTAAGTCTTGTCTTTTTGTGAATTTGAATTTTGTTCTACATTTGTTTTGCACTCTGCCTGGGACCGTCTGCTGTGATCAAGGTCATAGGGGTTTGTGGTCATTGTGAGGCACCATCTAACTCTTTTGGACTCAGGCTGGTAGAAGCTGTGATTCATGTGATCTGTTAGGCCTCTGGACTAACATTTTCTTTGTGTCTTTGGTCTTGTTCATTCTCCTTTCCTCTTAATGGGATGGCACCAATGGACGTATCCTAGAGGGCCACTTATAAGGTTTTAAGACCCCAGATGCTGCTCACCAAAGTAGGATGTAAAACATTTTCTTTATGAACTATGTTGTGCCAGTTGACCTAGATGTCCCTGTGACCATGTTCCCCAGCCCTTAGTCCCTGTATATCAGTCCTTTGAGGTGTTTGTTTGTATCTAAGAAGCTTTTATGACTGTGCCCTGCTGTACTCTATCATATATGTGAATATACATGCTTCATATATGAAGTCTGACAAGTCTGTAAACTGAATTGTTGTAAGTGCTGCATACCTCATTGCTGAATATCACCATAGTCACCTTCAAAGTACTCCACTTGGGAAGCTATGCAGTGACGCCAGCACCTACTCCACCCTTCAAAGCAATTTTGGAACTCTTTCTGGAATGGCCATTGTGTCCAGTGGCAAGGTGGCAAGTTCATTAACTTAATGGTATAGTTGTCTGTGAGGGGGGTTTTAACCAGTAAACAAATAACTGTATTAGAGCACCCTCCCTATTTACCTGATCTGGCCCCCACTGATTTTTTTTTTTGTTTGCCTGAAGATAAAGGAAACATTGAAAGGAGGGTATTTTGATGACATTCAGGACTTCAAGGGTTATACAATGTCGGCTCTGATGGCCATTCCAAAATCGCTTTTAAGGGTGAACTAGGCACTGGCATCACTGCATAGCTCCCTAAGGAGAGTACTTTGAAAGTGACCATGGCGATATTCAGCAATGAGGTATGTAGCAATTTTTCTAGGATGAGTTCACAAACTTAATTGTCAGACCTAGTACAAATATGTAAGTAAAAGTAGCTGCAGCCTAATCTATATATGTATGTGGGTATACTGCATATGCCCTCCTTTTCCTATTTGGCACACATATCTACCTATGTATCTGCTTATAAATTATTGTTTTTACTGTTGTTGTATGTGTAGTTTGCTGTGATTGCCTTTATTTTTTCTTGTGTTCGTTGTGTCTTCCTTTGTGTGAAAATGTGCTATTCATTGGTAACTTTTTAAAAGTTGAGGTTTTAGTCTTTTCTTCTTCGTTTTTAGTTTTTTCTCAATTTAATTTTGCACTCCCTCCATGTGGGGATAATAAATGGAATAATTTTGTGGAGTATAGAGATGAAAATATGGCCCAGTGCCGTCGAGTTGGATCCGACTCATGGATAGAGGGAGTAATTATGTTATGCATGCTATTTCACTATTTTTATGCTTCAAAAATGTATTTGTATTTTTAGTGCAAAACTGTCTCCAACCTGCAGACTTAGATACATACATTTTTGATAGAAGATAAATTTGAAAAGAGGACAAATAGGAAAAACCACATGATCTTGTGGGAGGAGAACTGGATTAGGCTTTAGAAGATCTTAGTTCTAATTTGGATATCTAACACTTGGCTGTGTAATTCAGGAAAGACCTGGTGATCCGCTTCCATAAATGTTACAGATAAGAAAACCCGACGGAGCAGTTCTGTTTAGTCATATGGGGTTGCTATTAGTTGACATCGGCTCATCCAGGACCCAACATAACAGCAGTACAGCATCTTAGAGTAGAATGAAACCTCAGAAATAGCTTAAACCAGATTTTTCCTTTTATACATGAGTTGAAGCCCAAAAACATTGTGTGCAGGACAAAAATACAAAACAGTGGTATGACAAAGAATCAGCTTTCCTTATTCTTAAGTTTCTGCTTTCCATCATATCAGGAATCCTCGTGGGGGAAAAATTTAAGCTACAGCTGCTAACCGAATGGTTGGCAGTTTGAACCTACCCAGCAATTCAGTGGGAGAAAGAACTGACTATCTGCTTCCTATGTATTACAGCCAAGAAGACCTGTATGGGACAGTTCTACTCAGTCACATGGGGTTGTTGTGAGTTGGGATCACTTGGCAGCACTCAAAACCAACACATGCATACATAGCACAGAGCCCAGATGGACTAGCGTGGGATGGCGGCTAATCCAAAAGGTGGGTAGCGGTAGTTTGAATTCACTAGCCACTCCTTGGAAACCCCCATGGGGCAGTTCTACTCTGCCCGAGAGAGCTGCTAAGAGTCGGACTTGACAGCAGCTTATTTGAAGTTTTTTTTGAAGGTATAAACAGTATGTGCAATACATATGTAATTATTTACATGTAAATATACACATGCATTTTATATTACACATTGCATAACTCTATACTATAGTCTTGTCTTTTTAAATAATTGCAAACTCCTTGAAAACAGACATTATAGGAAAAGTTGTATGTAATATCAAACATCAATCTCGGTGCTAGGCACACAGTAGATACTGTTGTAAAATGTGTTACAGTAATGAAAGAATTTACTACAAGGCCGATATTCCGGCCCGGGATTTGGCTTTCTCCCTGTGCTGGAGAAGTGAAAGTGAGTGATTCCGCTCCAGCTGCCTCCTGCCAGAATTTCTGATGCACCGGGGAGCAGTCTCCCAGGAGGCTTGGTAGCTGCAGCAAGGAGTGTTTTATTCCTCGTGAGTTCCAATTTTAGAGCAGTACAACCGGGTTCTCTTGTGGGAACAGTGAGACAGCTTCTTGGGAGGACAGAAGGACTTGCTTGGGGCGATGCCTTTTTTCTTTTTAGAAGTCACAAAAGGCAAATGGAGTCCAGTCCAGCGTGGCAGTGCTTGTTGCTAGGCAACGTACTGACGCGAGCCTGAGCAGGCTTGTACCTTCGCGGGGAATTGCCTTTTCAGCCTTGGTGCCAAATAACCAGTGACAAAGTAGATTATCGCTTCAGGTCGCCTGCTTATCTGAAAACAGTTTTGGTTAAATCATCCTAGTTTATTACCATTTTCAACTCTCTTATTCTGGATCTGGTCTTAACTCAGCCTCTCGGGTCAAGTCAGGCTGACTTGTGCCCTCCTCCCCGGACTCAGCTTAGTAGGTTTCAGTTCCCACATTTTCGGGGGTACTGGTCTGAGAGCAAGGAAGATTATTTTTGCTCTCTTTTTAAAAATGAGAAATAACCCCAGGGTCCATTCATACTGGGCTCTAAGGTAGACAGGGCCCGTCTTCACAAAATTTATGTTCCACATTGTGCTTACACTTCTCTTTCCTCTCCCTTTCTTCGTGGATTTGATTTGGAGTTTCAAGGTCTTATTCATTTTCCACTAACTTCTGATTTGGCATAATCAACTTAATAGCAACTTATTTATCCAGAGAGAAGTGATGATAAGTGGAATTGGAAATAATCAGTCTTCAAAACTGAGGGCAGTGGGGGTGAATTCAAACTTTTTTAGCTTTCAAGATAGCATGGAAAGACTGGAAACTGTTGGTCAGTTATATTTAGTACATGCTAACATCACCATCTCATGAGTTACAGCACTTTGGGTTGGGGCAGATGACATTCAGAAGCATACTTCCTCTTTCCCCAGCATCCTTGAACTTGATAATCATTGCTTTAGGACAAAGACAAGTGTTGGCATGCATGTCCAAGAGTGGTTCACAGGCCACCTGTTTGGAATGTTGATTCTTGTGCCACCTACTTTAGGTTTCTTTAGTTCTTTAGTCTTTGTCGCTAATTCTCCTTCTCCTTCTTCAATTACCTGCATCCGCAAAATTGTAGTCCTGGAAGGAGATTGGAAACCTGTGCACATTCAATTCTGCAATAACTGGTAAATAATTTGGCAAAGTAATATTAACTTTTCTGGATCTTAGTTTCCTTGTTTTTAAAATCAGAAGGTTGGGATGTTTTATCTCTGAGGTCCTGTCCAAATTTTAAGATTCTTGGAAATAGGATACTGGTAGACAGACTGCTGTAGCTTCATCGAACCCACAGCATTTCATGTATGAAAGAGTTGTCCTTTGAACACCCCTCCCTGCAATATCTATGAACCATTTGTGTAATATGTAGTTTTGAATGAAGTCATGTTTAAATTGACTAAATTACTTACTCGACAAATATTTGTTAAGTTCTTACTATTTTCAGGAATGCCTGGCTAGCCATTTGAGACTCCTTGGAGGCATCTTGGAGGAAAGCCCTGTCAGGCTACTTCTGAAAGGCCCCACCCACTGAAAGCCCTATGGTGTGCAGTTCTACTCTGAAACAAATGGGGTTGTCATGAGTTGGGATCAACAACATGGGCAACTGTTTGGTTGGTTGTTGGTATCGTATATTGATTGTTACCATATATTTTATACACACATACAGACACGCAGACACACTCACAGACACACATATGTTACCATCATACCAAATGATGAGAAAGGTACTAGTGTCAAATTCATTTTACACATTAGAAGCATGGCTCAGAGTGATTATGCTGTTCTCCAAGCTCAAACTTTGGGATGAATCAGGATTTTGACGTATCTGACTTGGAGTCTGTACTATGGCCAACTAGCAGCATAACCTCTTAAAATTGTTTTGCTGTTAAACTAAATGTAATTCTAATAACAGTAAAACAAATAATGAATCTTTAAAAAATTCACTACAATGTTGAAGTGTAAAATAATATGTATAAAATTTTGATAACGTATTTGTGAGGTTTTTAATAAAGATTTGCAAGTTACTATTATCACCTGTTATCACATAATTACTAATTGAACCATTTACTTCATTTTATTCTCCATATTAAAGAATACTGTTGGCTAAAAAATATTTTGGTCAACCTCCTCTAACAAAACCAAAAGTCTCATAAAGGTGTGGGGAAAAAGTAAAGTAAATACATGTATTTCTTTATGGTAAGGAAGAGAGACACGCGTTAGTTTGCTATTGCTGCAAAGGTCCAGCACAGTGTTTCGTTCTACTGTACATGGATGGGTGGGTAGGTAGTATATAGTTCCTGGCATCTTTCAGCTTTCAAGAGGCTGCACATGCTCTTCCTCCATCGTCAAAGGCAGCTGCCTAGAATCTTCTGTTTGACCTCTGCTTCCATTCTCATGTCTGCCGTCTCTCTGATCCTCTTGCTTGCCTCTTGTGAGGACCCTGGTGATCACATTGAGCCCATTCGGTAGTCAACCATCTTCCCATCTCAAGGTCCTTAATTTAATCACCCTTGCAAAAGCCTTTTTTTCCACGTACAGTAACACATTATGAGGCTCTGGGAATTAGGATGTGGATACCTTTGGGGGCTGTTACTCAGTCTGCTGTAGGATATAATGTAATACGGTTGCTGTAGTGTGACTGTAGCTCATAATAACCCTATTGCACAGAGCAGAACTGCCCCATAGAGTTTCTAAGACTGTAATCTTTATGGAAGCCAACTGCTGCATCTTTCTTCTGTGAAGCAGCTGATGAGTTCAAAGCATAGACCTTTCAGTTAGCAGCCGAGTGTTTAAGCACTGTACCACCAGGCCTCCTTTCCATAGTATATAGCACCACGGTATTGATTTAACGGAAGAAGTAGGAGCGATTATGCCATTGTTTCAAAGAAAAGATAGGCATAGTACAGACTCTGAATCAGATACATCAAAATGCTGGTTCATCCCAAAGTTTGAGCTTGGACAACAACATAATTACTCTGAGCCTGATTTCCTTACATGTAGAATTATTGTATAATTGTAGGGCTTATTTAAAATTACGGTACAGATGATCATTTTATTTTTTAATTATACTGTTTTAAAGTATATTATGGTAAATACAGGAACTTGGAATGGATTTAGAGATTAAGGGAGTTGCTGCTTCTCCCAGGAGCCAAACTCAGCCATTCTCTGGAAGAAAGAAGCCTCTAAAAGTATGTATACGGTATAACTTTCCTTTTGAAAGACAGCTCATTAAGTAGTCTGTTTACTTTCCTAATTTTTTTTTCTTTTTAATGATTACTTACACTCACATATTTAGGACCTATAGTCCCCAGGTTTTAAGAAATGAACCGCCAGGATTAAAGATAATCATTACTTGAGGATTGAGTTGGTTCTGTTTTTAAAATTTCAGCTTGTTTTTATTTTATGATTATTTTTAAAATAACATCTCTACAGGAATTATAGGAAAATAAAAACAGTTAGAAGTAAGAAGAAAACATCAGTGTTTCCCCTGCTGGAATAAACCTTACTGATGAATATCAAAGACTTCTGTATGGATTACCTAGATAGAAGAAGAATCTAGGCTTTTACTGTAAGGACTTTATCACCTCTCAGTAATCATGATATCATTGTTGTGTATTTCATTGATTAAGTACAGATTTCAAGCTACTTTGTTCATGTATCCGTAACAGAATTGTATAAATATCAAATTTAATCTAGACATATATATAACCCCCAAAACCCACTGCTGTAAGAGTCGTATCTGACTCATAGCAACCCTAGAGGTCCCAGTAGAACTGCCCCTTAGAATTTCTAAGGAGCACCTGGTGGATTTGAACTGCTGACCTTTTGGTTAGCAGACGTAGCACTTAACCCACAATGCCACCAGGGTTTCTGATGTGTATATATAGGTAATAAATAATCTTCTGGCTATTCTTAGTATGACAAATACTGAATGCCTGTTGCTTATTAGGGACCGTGGTAAAAGTTTTAATAACTTCTATCTCTTAATTCTTACAACAGACTTTTGAAGTAGATATTAATATTAGGCTGCCTTTAGATATGTGTTAATTGGGGTGCTTAGAGTCTAAGTAACTTACCCAAAATCATGTGTCTAATTGGCACAGCCAGTTTTGAACTCCAGTTCTGACTAGCTTATAACAAAAGATGAAAAAAGATAGGAAACAAAAATGTTCAAAGTTTTTTATAAAAGGCCAGGTAGTAAATATTATTGGTTCTATGTGCTATGCAGTTTTCACTGCAGCTCTCAGTTCTGCTATTGTACATGTGGACACAACCTGGACAAACTGTAAACATACTCATATGCCTGTGTTTCAGTAAAAATTTATTTACTGAAACAGATCTGTGGGCCATAGTTTGTTGACTCCTGACCTAGGGCTTTACAAGTTGTAAATTGTTTTTATTCTATATTGACTAGTTCAGTTTTGTTAGAACTAGAAAAGAAAATTAATTGCAATTTTAAAAGTTATAATTTTGACTTCTGAAACTGTGTATGCTACGAGGTCCTTGAACTTCATTGTTCTAAGTGCTACGTACCTTATTGCTGAGTATCAGTATGGTCATCTTCAAAGTACTCCTCTTGGGGAAACTATGCACGGATGCCAGCGCCCGTTCCACTCTTCAGAACAATTTTGGAACTCTTTCTGGAATGGCACAGTGGCAGATTTGCAAACTTAATGTATAACTGTCTGTGAGGGAGCTTTTAGGCAGTAAACAAATAACTGTATTGGAAGACTTACTACTCACCTGATCTGGCCCCCAGTGACTTTTTTCTTTACCTAGAGATAAAGGAAATATCAAAAGGAAGACATTTTGATGAAATTTAGGACATCAAGGGTAATACAATGACATTGCTGACGACCGTCCAAGAAAAAGAGTTCCAAAATTGCTTTGAAGGGTAGTCTAGGTGCTGATGTCATTGCATAGCTTCCCCAGGGGAATACTTCAAATCTGACCATAGTGATGCTTAACAGTAAGGTATGCATCACTTTTACTAGGATAAGTTCATGAACTTGATTGTCACACTTTGTAAACCCAATCCTGCTGTTGTGGAGTCAAATATGATTCACAGTGACCCTATAGGCCAAGTAGAATAGCCCTATAGAGTTTCCAAGGAGCACTTGGTAGACTCCAACTGCTGACTTTTTGTTTAGCTGCTATAGTACTTAAGCACTAAGCCACCAGGTTTTCCAAAGACTGTGTATAGGTGCATTAAAATACTTTCTGGTGGGTGATGATGATGATGACAATAACAACCATAGCTATTTGGTTTTTCTTCCTAAAGGTAGATGATGACATGATGTTTTGCAAATACAGTTGAGAAAATCTGCCCTGTGTATATGTGTATTTCCACTGAAGTGATCATTTTGTAATTTTTACCATTTGTACATTTTGAAGTATTTATTAGGCTAGTATTTAAAATAATCTCCTATTAAAATTGATATCAAGTTGAAGTCATATATTCTTATTTTTATAATCAGTGATGAAACTCATTGTTGAGAGTAATTTTTATACTTGTAATCCAAATCACAAAAAATGATGTTAGATAACATCTCAGAAGTAAGATGTAAGTGCTGATGAATGAATTATTTTCTTGCTTTTATCAACCTGAGCTGTCCCTAAGACTCATACATATTTCTTTCACCATGGTCTAAGCTCACAGTAATTTTCATGTTTTTGGACAAGTTTTTGTACTGAGCTTGAACATTTACGTGTGTGTATGTATCACTTCCTTTCCTAAAATCCTACATTCTCTTTCTATCGCTTTAGGGGACAATGTCCAAGCTCCTAATGTTATAAAGTATATATTTAGCTCCTTGTATTATAATGAAACAGCTCTGCTGCTGTCTGCTCAGGCTGTGGATGTAACCTTTTACCAACAACTAATTCTCTGGCCTGCGGGCCTGTGCAGAACAAATTGTTCCTGCTGGGTAAAGCCAGTCTTCTTCCTTCTTCATTTCACCTGGCTGACTCCTGCTTATTCCTCAAAACTCAGTTTAAAGGTTACTTCCTTAGCACAAGCTTTCTGAACTCCTTGGATGAGGTTGCCCATGCCTGCTGTGTGCAATTGCTTCCCGCCATGGCACTTATTTTTCAGGTGACTGTTCATTAGAGTTCATTCTCTTCCTCAGCAGACAATGCTATAATGGGTAGGATTATCTATTCTGCTTATTATTCCATCTCTAGCCAGTAAGGAGAGGCTTAAAAAAATGAAGTTTATTAAGAAGAGTTTATATTAGCTTTACTGTATTACCTCATTGCTGCTCTTTTCTGGTACAAATAAAGGGTATATGCATACCTGTTTTATTTTTTCCTCTCTCTTTTTATTAAAGGAAGGGTGGACTTCTAAATTATGGGCAATCCAGAGTCCTCGCCCCCCTGAGTAAGTCACATTTCTTCACATTTAAATTGTTTTATGGGCAAGTATTTATGATACATTGGCAAGTTTTAAAAAAGCAAAATTTTATGTGTAAGCTACAGTTGTGACTCAGAAAAAAATTACATGCATATAGAGACCTGAAAATCATCATGCCAAAATTAGAAAAGCTCTTGTTATAGAATGGTAGGATTATGAGTAATACTTTTTGGTGAAATTAGGCAACAAATATGCACCACCTTAACAATTTCTACATGAACAGTTGAGAAGACACTGGTTGTGTTCTTGATGAGCCACTTGTCTCAACATCCTTTTCCAAATTAGTTCACCACCATTAACACAAACTCAACTTTTCATCTCACCTTTTGTTTTTTCATCTTCTTTGATACAGTTTGTGAATTTTACTGAAAAAGTTAAACTATAGCTTGATTCAGAAACTTTAGCTAAATATATTTACTGAAGAGACATAAATCTTGCATTTTACAATTGGAATAGTCAGATGAATTTAATGATAAATATATTTGTGTCTTAATCTTATTTTGACATATATGATATTTTGTCAATCTTACTAAAATGATCTTATTTTTGGATTAGGCTATATTTGTTTATATTATTTTTGCCTTTTAAAATTTGAAATTATAAGATTTTTATATTTTTTCAGATTCTTTTAGACTACAGAACTTTTTAGAAAACAGAAAAGAACATCTCAGCAATTTATTAGCTTGAACTACATGAAATTGACATTTCTGTACATTAAAAATGGGCATATACTAATTTCATATGGTGCTATGTAGTAGATACCTATTCCATAGCTATTAGATGCTGATCTAAACATGAAAAACTGACTAATCACAAGTGCAGGTTACAAGATATTGAGAATGTGACAGTGGCTGCCTAGAGTGGTGCGCTGGTAAGTGTTTAACAACTGGTTTTCTGAAAGTTTATTGTAAAGTTATCAGTTACTTGTGAATAAACTTAAGTTGATTTATAATTTATTATGAACTTTACAGATATAAACAATTAGCAACTATCACATAGTGATAAAGTATTTAAGTTACTATAAAAATCATTGCCACTTGATTCACACAGAATGCTTTCTTTGATTTTTGCTGAATTCTTGCTTCTGTTGCAAACCTGTGATTGTAGCTGGTGAGTTGGTATAGTTCCAATATGAGTATTAATTTATATTTTCACTTTGGAGTGATATGCTACTTCTTTGCTGAAAAAAGTAGTAGTTTTGAATACCAGAATAATTTTTGAATCTGTCTTTCTTTCTCTCTCTCTTTTTTTTCTCATTCATTCATTCTTTCTTTCTTTGTTCATTTTCTCTTTCTCCTTTTTTGTGCTATTCACAATGTAACAGTTACAGACATGATACACTTATAAATTTAATCTGCTTTCATTTTCTCCATCACTGTTTAAAGTTTCAACAATCATAAGAATACATTCTGATTCATAATGTTTGCTGATTTCTGGGTGAATACTCCTGTTCTGGCTGATTCAAGCCTACCTAGGTAACATCACTGAATGGAGTTGGAAGAAAGTGCACACCATCATATCATTATGCAGATTCAGTAGACATAAATAGCATCTAGATCACAGATTAGAGTAAAACACAATAAAATTATTAGGACATGATGAGTTTTGAGTATTTATCATCTTTGTTTTTAATGTAATTTATTTAATTACAGGTTTTTACAGTGTGATTTTTCAATAATATCTGTGTTCAAACAAATGGTCTGATAAGTCCTAAACATTTTACAAAAGACTCTCACAAGCTGGTAGGAGCTTCAATGCAACACTGGCTTCAGCATACCTTTTAATACAAAGTGTCTCTTATGATTTGTAATTGTTAAAATCTAATTTTTAAAAGTAGTAGAGTGCATGGATTATTTCTTTCAGGGTTCCACGACTTGATTTGGGAAGCCTTGTTGACTCTGATGATGAGGTAAATTTTACTCAATATTTAATACAATAAAGACTTGAACATAAAATTACCTGTGGAACATAATAAATCTCATTCAATTTTATTTTTAGGATGGTTTTTCATATATTCCACTTAGTACAGAGCATATTCATTTTAACTCACCGAATTCATCTCCTGCTCTTTGGTGGGTAACACCACATCAAATATCTAATACCCAACGTCATCTAAATGAACTGGTTAGCATTTATTGCGTATTGCCAACATTTAGAATTATGATATGTGTTATCAGAAATATATTTAATACAGAAATTTCATAGTACTCAGTCTATGTTTTGTCCGCTTTAAGTATTTTACCTATCAGAACCCAAATTGTAATACCAGTGAAATAATTTTAGTTTCTTTTACATTTTTTTCTCATGGTAAACTCTATAGGAAACATATTTTAAAAATTTCTTATAAAATTGATCAAGAATAAGCATATGCTAGAATGGAATCCAGTAATGTGGAAAATATGGCAGAATATTAGATCAGATTTTGTTGGTTTAACAGTGTAACTTTGTGCTTTTGGAAACCGAGTCATCCTTAGGCTACTAGGATTGAGGAAGAATAAAAAAAGCCAAAAAACAGTTGTCATGAAATTGATTCCAACTCATAATGACCCCATGTGTTTATGTGGTAAACAATTATACTCATCCCATGGTTCTCCTTAGGATACGTCTATACTTCCAATAAAATCTGGTGTTTAATGTTATACAAGTTCTGACTAGTATTTGTTGTGTAGGATCTACTTCATTGTCTAATGTTAATCTTTTTTCTTGTAGCTGCCTCTGTGTATGTTTTTCTCAGTCTTTTTTTGAGTAAATTTGCACTAATAGTACCCTTGCCTTTATTTTGCTGTAGTTTTCATTCTGAAGCTCTGCCTCGTCATTCAGTTCAGGGGTAGACTTCTAGAGATGCTTAACACTTTCCTAGGGCTGGATTGACTGCTGTGCTTCTTTTGGAGTGTTCTGTTTCTCTACTGCTGGTATATATGCAAGTTCTTACATTTGGTTGGTACTCCTAATAGATTTCTCTTGTCAATTGGCTCTGTTATCTCTCACTGTCATGGAAATGTGCCAGGGAATCCAGTAATAACTGAAGGTGGAGTATCTCAGTGGTCTAGAAATGCAACCAGTGCTTCTCAGAATTAGTGAGCTCTGATTCCTGTAAGTATTCTGAAATAACAGAACCCTCCAGTGAAGCCAGCAGGGCCAGGGCTTGTTTCTTGTTGTTGGGAGTTTTGAAATTACTTTTTCAACATCTTCTTTTGTTATGGATTCATTTAGTTGTTCTACCTGTGTCTGTGTTAGCTTAGGTAGGTAGTGAGTTTCTAGAAATTTGTCCATTTCCTCTAGATTTTCAAGTTTGTTAGTCTATAGTATTGATACCTTTTTTTTTTTACTTTGATTGGCTGTGTTCTGATTTTGCTCACTTTACTTCTTATTTGGGTTATTTGCTTTCTCTCCTGTTTCCTTTTTGTCAGTTTGGCCAGTGGTTTACTGACTTTGTTGATCATTTTGAAGAATCAGCTTTTGGTCTTGTTAACTATTTCTATTGTTTTTCTATTCTCTAATTCATTTATTTCTGCTCTGATTTTTATTATTTGCTTTCTCTGGTGCCGAAAGGCTTCTTTGGCTGCTCCATTTCTGCTTGTTCAAGTTATAAGGTTAATGCTTTGATTTGGATCCTTTCTTCTTTTTGTATGTGTGCATTTATTGAGATAAATTGACTCCTGAGCACTGCTTTTGTCATGTCCCAAAGGTTCTGGTAGAATGTGTTTTCATTCTTATTTGATTCTGTGAATTACTGTCGTACATCTTTGATTTCTTGTATAACTCAGTATTTTTGAGCAAAGTGTTGTTCAGTTTCCATGTGTTTGATTTTTTCCTTTGCTTTTTCTGTTATTGATTTCAATTTTTATGGCTTTATGGTCTGAAAAGATGGTTTGTAATAGTTTAAAGCTTTGGATTTTGTTAAAGCTTGCTCTATGGCCTAATATGTGGTCATTACTGGAGAATATTCCATGTGTGTTGGGAAAGAAAGTATGCTTGGCTGCCATTGGTGTAGTGTTCTTTATATGTCTGTGAGGTCAAGTTGATGTCTTTATTGAGCTTCTTTCTGGATATTCTGCCCTTTACAGAAGGTGGGATGATGAAGTCTCCTACTATTATTGTGGAGCTGTCTGTTTCTGTCTGCCATGCAATTAGAGTTTGTTTTATGTATTTTGGAGAACTATCATTGAGTGGATAAATATTTAATATGGCTATATTGTGGTGGTGTATTGATTTTGAATCATTATTTGGTGCCCCTCTGTATTCCATGTGGTAGATTTTTACTTTAAAATCTATGCTTTCTGAAGTTAATATTGTCACTCCTGCTCTTTTCTTGAGTGTTGTTTGCTTGATGTTTTTTCCCATCTTTTGAGTTTCAGTGTGGTGATATTTTTAAGTCTAAAGTGTGTCTACTGTAGGCAGCATATAGACGGATTGCATTTTTTTGTTTTTAAGTCCATTCTGCTACTCTCTGTCTTTTTATTATTGCATTTAATCCAATTACAGTCAGTGTAATTATTGATAGGTATGAGTTTACTGCCTTTTTTGTGTGTTGTTGACAGCTTCTTTGTTCCACTCAATTTTCTGTACTGAGTCATTTCTCTTCATGTGTCTTCTTTTGACCTTTTTTTTGTTGTTTTTGGTTTTGTAATTGCTGAGACGTTGTGTTTTTCTTGTGGTTACATTAATATTACCCTATTTTTCTAAATTTAAACCAGTCTTTAATTTTTTTGTATCACTTGACTTCCACTCCATATGAAAGATCTGTGACTACATTTTTTTAGTTCTTCTTTTTTTGTTATAGTGTTGTCATCTTCTACGTAATGAAATCTCTGTTTCCCTATTCTCAGTGTTTTGCCTTTGATTTATTTTTTTAATTTACCTATCTGAGTTGGTATCTGGTTGCACTGTCTGTGTTGGGTTGTTATGCAGTGTTGTTGATTTTCTAACTCAAGGACTCCATTTAGTATTTCTTGTAATTAGTTTTCTTGCAAATTTCCTAAATTTCTTTTTATCTGGAAATATCCTAATTTCACCATCATATATGAGAGACAGTTTTGCTTGTTATGTAATTCTTGGCTGATAATTTTTTTCCTTCAAGATTTTGTATATGTTTTCCCACTGCCTCCTTGCCAGCTGGTTTCTGCTGAGTAGTCTAAGCTTAGTCTTATTGACTCTCCTTTTTAGATTATTTTTTGTTTATCCTTAGCCACTTTTAAAACTGTCTCCTTATCTTTAGTTTTAGTAAGTTTAATTATTATGTGCCTTGATGTCTTTCTTTTGGGATTGTGTTGTGTGGAGTTTGATAAGCGTCTTGGATAAATATCTACTCATCTTTCATTATCATCAGGGAAGTTTTTTGTCAACAAATCTGTGACAATTCTCTCAGTACTTTCTGTTATCTCCTCCTGTTTTGATACTCCAATCACTTGTAAATTATTCCTCTTTATAGAGTCCCACATAATTCATAATGTTTCTTGATTTCTTTTAATTCTTGTATCTAATTTTTCCTCAAATATGTTGGTGTCACATGGTTTGTCTTTAGTCTCCCCAGTCCAGCCTTCTGTTGCCTCAGTTCTGTGCCTTTGACTTTCTATTGAATTGTCTAATTCTGAAATTTAATTATTAATCTTGTGAATTTCTACTTCCTATCTCTGTATGCTTTCTTGCAGCCTGTTTGGTTTGTCATTATGTTCTGCTGTGTTTTGCCTCATCTCCGTCCGGATTTCTTGAAGAGTTCTAATTATTAATCTTTTATATTTTATGCCTGATAATTCCATGAAGTTCTTTTCATCTAGAAAATTTCTCGAGTTTTTTTTTTTTTTTTCCATTTTGGCAGCATTCTGAATCCATCATGATCTATTTCTTTAAGTGATTTGGTATTGACTATTGTCTCTGAGTCATTAGTAAGTTGTATTTATTTATTTTATGTTTACTTACTGAGTTCTAGCTTCTTGATTTGAAATGTCTTAATAGATTGGTCGTATATGCTAGCTTGGTTAGTACTTTGAAGCTCTGACACACTATCATGAGGTGATTAGAGCTGTTACTAGGCAAGTGAGCCCAGAAATCCATTTACTATTCTTATATGTGTTCAGCTGGTGTTCTGGTAGTCAGTCACCAAGTGTGTGGTGCAGGCTTTCCCCTAGAGTCCTAGATACTAGGTTCTCCTAGTATGTCATATACAATCAATTTGTTTGGTCTTTTGAGTCTTTGTTGTTAGAGGGATTACAGGAAGTGTCTGACTGCTCTGACGTCTTGACCCTCATCACCCACCCACCTCACCTCTCTCTAGCTTTTCTGGAAGAAATGATTGACAATGAAGCTCTTCTGGGGTAGAAAATAATAATAATAAAGCCTATATAAAACTCCTAAGAAGGAATCAAAAATGTTTCCTCTACAGTTTCTTTTAGAGTTAGGCCAGCTCTTTGCTGGTAAGCAAGACAGCCTTACTGGTGTTTAAGGTCAGTGTTCATTCTGAGAGATTTGTCAGTGATGGTGTCCCAGCTTAATGTTTTAAATACCACCTCTCTTTGGAACACTGATTTTGTGGTCTATTTCTTAGGTCTAATTACTAAGGTAATTAATAAATCTGCTAATAATAAGAATGATTTTTTTTTTCCTGGTGGATAGTATATATACGTTATTTGTATATAGTATACTAATACATGGAAACTCTGGTGGCATAGTGGTGCTATAACTGCAAACCAAGAGGTCAGCAGTTCAGATCTACCAGGTACTCCTTGGAAACTCTATGGAGCAGTTCTACTCTGACCTATAGGGTCTCTATGAGTCAGAACTGAGTCAATGGCACCTAGAACAACAACATACTAGTATATAATGTTATTATAGTATATATATGTGTTCTTATATATACTTATAATTGCAGCAGCCTGTAAAAAGCAATTAGCATATATCCTTATGAAAATTCCTTACAAGGGGGGAGTGTGATCGGCAAACAAACATAGAAGGCACATATTATTTGCGTGATATATGGTTGTATATATCTCTATTTATTTGTGTATACATTTGTCTGTGTATATATCTCTATCTATCATCTATCTAAACATACTTTTTCTCCTCTAGGAGCAGAACATAATACCTGAAAATCTTCCAGGACCAACAGGAGAATATAAACTAAAATATCAGCCATACAAAACTGAATTGAAAGAGGGATATAAGCAGTATAGTCAGAGAAATGCTGAAAAGACAAATATCACATGTCAGCAGTTTCCAAGAAACAAGATAGATGAAAAGGTAATGTTTAAGGATTTATAAAATACTAATAGTTACGAGGTTTCAGAGACCTAGCAGCACAAAGATTAAGTGCTGTATGGATAGCTGAAAAGTTGGCAGTTTGAACCCACTTTCTGGCTCTGGTGATCTGCTCCCATAAAAATAGCAGCCTAGAAAACCCATGGGGCATTTCTACTCTGTGTCATTGGGTTGCTATGAGTTCAAATTGATTTGATAGTGCCCCAAAACAACAACAGTGGAGTTGAAAGAAAACAGTTGTGTGTATTGTATTATGTATCATGCTATCGACCTGCTGTTAACCACATAGTTATAATATATGACACTTGTTTAACACTTTCTTTGTGTCAGGGGAATTTTTTGAAAAATGTCTTTATCTTTGAAACGTGTAAGTGTTTTGCCTGTGTATAGTTTATTCTTCTTAACAACCAAAAAGATAAGTAATGTTATTATCACCGGTTAAGATGAGATTCAAGCTGTATGACTTAGTCATCTTTTTTTTTCTGTTAGCAGTTTTTTGCATGACTTTGGATAATAATAGTCTTATTATATACATATATGTATGTGTATTTGTGTGTGTACACACACATACAGGTATATGCAAACACCTACACAGACACACAGACACAGAAACCCTGGTAGCATATTGGATAAGTGCTAAGTGTGCTGACCAAAAGAGTGGCAGTACAAATCTGCCAGGTGCTCCTTGGAAACCCTATGGAGCAGTTCTACTCTGTCCTATAAGGTGCTATGAGTCACAATTGACTCTGTGGCAGTGGGTTTGTAGATACACACACACATTATATGTAGTCTTATTTACAGTCATATATGTGTGTGTATACTCGTACATTGGAAATAACTTTATAGTCTTGTTTTCAATACAGACACAGACACAGACACACAGGTATATGTGTATACATATACTTTTTAAATTTGATTTTAATTTTCTTATACTCTAGCTCACAGTCTAAGTTTTAAAGTTGAAAAATTGTTTGTGATTTCATGGTGCCCCTTTTTTATTCTAAAACTGGATAAAGAGTGTCTTCTTTATTTTAAAAAAATTTAAACATCATCATTGGCTTAAATTTTTGTCCTTTTATTTAATATTAACCACGAGTTATGTTGAGTTGATTCCGACTTATAGGATTCCCATATGTGTCACTGTACTCCATAGAGTTTCAATAGCTATGATATTTCAAATATAGATTGCCAGGCATTTCTTCAAGGATTCAAACTACCAACCTTTTGGTCAGTAGCCAAACTTTTAACCATTTGCGCCACCCGAGGATTCCTATTTGATATGAGGTGTAGATCCATCAGTAATGAACAAAGAGCACAGTGAACTTACACAGTTATGTGACCTTTCATAAGCACACAGGAAAATTTGTAAAGAAAGGCTTGGAAACACAGTGTATGATATTACTGGCCATAAAGAAGAGAGCACTTGCATATATTTCTTTTCCTTTTTCTTCTTAATTTAATAAAGGTTATTGATTTTGCAATACTAAGTATTCTTTTTTTAATTTTTGTTGTATTTTAGATGAAGTTTTACAGAGCAGACTAGCTTCTCACTAAGCAATTAATATGTATATTGTTCTGTGACATTGGTTGCCAACCCCATGACATGTCAACGCTCTCCCTTGGGTTCCCCATTGCCATCTTTTCTGTCCCCTCCTGCCTTCTTGTCCTTAACCCTGGGCTGGTGTGCCCACCTAATCTCGTTTTATGGACCTGACTAGTCTTTAGCTAAAGAGTGAACCTCAGTGGTGACGTCATTACTGAGATAAAAGGGTATCTGGAGACTGGGTTTTCTCTAGTCACTGTGAGACCAGTAAGACTGTTTTTCTTTTGTATGTGTGTGTAAGTTAGAACTTGTTCTACATTTTTCTCCAGCTCTGTCTGGAACCCTCTATTGTGATCCCTGTTGGAGAGAGCAGTTGGTGGTGGTAGCCGAGCACCATCTAGTTGTGTTGGACTCACTCTGGTGGAGGCTTAGTACTTGTGGTCCATTAGTCATTTGGACTAATCTTTCCCTTATTTCTTTGATTCTTTTAATTCTGCCTTGCTCCATCCAGGCTGAGATCAGTGGAGTATCTTAGATGGCTGCTCACAGGCTTTTAATACCCTAGACACTACTTACCAAAGCAGAATGTAGAACATTTTCTTTTTTAGCTATGATAGATGTCCTGTGAGACCATAGTCCGTACAGCCCTCAGCCCAGTAACTGGGTCCCTAAGGGAGTTTGAATGTGTCTGTGGAGCTTCTGTGACCTTACCTTGGACAAGTTGTACTGTTCTTAATTCAGTTAATGTTCTACAAGAATGTATTTTTCAGGAAAGTTTGATGATTACATTTACTTAGCATTTTCCTGTGGGTAACACAAAATGGTAAATCTCTAAGTAGGTGTGATATGCAGGCTTTTTTTTTTTTTTTAAGTTCTTGAATCCATGATGTAGAAATTATCTAGACCCAAGTTGAGATATCAAATGGAGATGTCACTATTTTTTCCCTTTTCTAAAAGGAACCAATCTGAAACAAAATAAAATGGTTTTGAAAGTTTATTCAACCTAAATATTATGTATAGTTTTGCCTGTTCTTAAACATATCTATTAAGTTATTCTGCTTAATTTAACATATAATGCTCAATATCTTTTTGGTCTCCATTTAAATAAATCATCATTTCCCACTGCCATTGAATTGGGTCTGACTCATAGTGACCCTAGAAGTCATAGTAGAACTGCTGCATAAAGTTTCCAAGGAGCTCCTGGTGAACTTGAACTGCAGATGTTTTGGTCAGCAGACACAGCACTTAACATGTTATGCCACCAGGATTTAAATCATTAGAAAGCCAGATATATTAGCAGGTACACGAATACATCTGTAGAGTATCTTCTCAAATTGATTTTCAAGTGATAAATAATTGCCCATTGCTGTCAAGTCTAAAGGACAGAGTAGAACTGCCTGATAGGATTTCTCAGGCTATAAATCTTTGCAGATGCAGGCTGTCACATCTTTCTCTGATGGAAAAAACCTGAACTGATGACCCTTTGGTTAGCAGCCAGGCACTTAACCATTGTGCCATCATCACCTGTTGCTGTTGAGTTGATTCCAACTTATAGTGATCCTATAAACCAAACCCACTGCTGTCGAGTTGGGTCTGACTCACAGTGACCCTAGAGGTCAGAGTACAACTACCCCATAGTGATCTTATAGGATACACTAAAACTGCCTCATATGATTTCCATGGAGTGGCTGGTGGATTCCAGCTGCTGATAGTTGATTAGCAGCCAGAGTCTTACCTCCTGTGCCACCTACACTCCATCAGGGCTCTAAACCAAAAAAAACCCACTGCTGTCAAGTCAGTGCCAACTCATGGAAACCCTATAAGTTAGAGCAGAGTTGCCCAAAGGGTTTCCAAGGAGCATCTGGTGGATTTGAACTGCCAGCTTTTTGATTGGCAGCAACCAAAATGTTTAACCAGTGTACCACCAGGACTGTAGCATTCATGAAAACTTAAATAGGATTAATTTATTCATTCATTGATTAAATGTTTTTTGAATACTCAGTCCTTGTGGTCCCCTAACTCTAACACCAGAATATAGCAATAAAATGACAGGCAAGGTTTCTGCTCTTAAGGAATTTGTGTTCCAGCTAGAAAGACAGACAATAAATCATAAACCATAAATTATAGTAATAAAAGGTCATGAAGATAGAGTATAAAAATGGAATCTGATCTTTCAAGGAAGATTGAAAGTGAGAATGAGCACTGTGGAAAAGCTCTCGATATCTATTATGTTTTATACAAATGGCTGTCTTTTGACTTTTCTTGTTATGGGAATATAAACATGTCTTATATGTATATTCCTTTATAAACATAGTCAGAGGGGAAAAAGGTACTTTTTGTGCCTTTAAAAAAATTTTCTTTTCCATTGTGATTAAGTGAAAGTTTACAGTCCAAGTTAATTTGCCATCCAAAACTCAGAACCTTTATGCAACTCTATTGCTGTCCTTACCCTGAGATAGCACATTCATCCTCTCCACTCTTTACTTTCACTATCTACTCAACCAACATCTGTCCCCTTCTCTTCAACCTGTCCTCTCCCCTCTAAAAAGAGACCAGTTGGGCAGCCTCATAAATATTAAACCATAAAGTACACACATCACTGCCATCACTCTTGTCCCATAGTCCAGTGCAATCTGTCTAAAGTGTTGACTTCAGTAGTTTTCATCTGCTCTGCGTCTTCATTCCAAAGTATATAGCTCATCTTTTAGAACTTCACTTCCAAATTTAACTTTACAAAGGAGTGGGCGTGTCCACATTGATTTTACAAAGACCCACCATGAATATTGGTTATAATAGTGGAAATGTTTGTTCAATACTTACTGTGTGCCAGGTATTTTTATAAGTCTTGGGCATGTATCTTCTCATTCAATCATTTTTTGTGAAATAGATGTTATTATTAATGCCCATTTTATCTAGAGTAATCTTAGGTACAGAGTGATCATTCAGCTAGAAAGTAGAAAAGCTGGATTCAAATACAATCTGACCTCCCGTAATCTGTATTCTTCATTCCTGTTCAGAAATAGTATTCTGAATATTATTATTATTGATGAAGGATATAGTCAGCATTTGTTTACTGCCTTATTTTGTTAAAAGCAGTTATTCTAAATATATATGCTATGGTTCATTTATTTGTTTTAAATAGGGTGTGCAAAGTGAAGAAGCCATTGAAGATGATCTTACAACTCTGGATAGAAAAGCTCTCTTACAGCAAGGCTATGCAGCCAACCCTTACAATGCCCTGTGGAGTGCAAGAAAATCTGATGCAGTAAGTTGTCAGCATAGTTTACCTAGTTATTTGATAAACCATTAAGATAATTTGTCCTTCAAGATTTTATAGACTTTTAATAAATAATTTGAAGAATTAAATTTGGATCGAGATGAATATTCATGAATGGGGAAAATGTGTCTTCATTTGTATAGTTGATTGACATATGGATCTATTTTATTTTGAAATATTGTATTCAAACTTTAACAATTTATTCGGTATTTGTACTGTGCAAGATGTTAATTGACCACTATTTATGCAGTGGATTTATTTGGTATTGTAATAATAATAAAAAATTAACCTACCTATTTTCTTAAAAGTTAAAAAATAGTTAACATAAAGACAGGAATAAAGTACATTTTCTTCAGGAAAAGCAAAAACAAAACTCTAGACTCCCAATGTGAAATTATGTCTTCTACAAAATCAATTAGATGTAGTTTGATCAGTATTTCTTAGACGTGTTCTGGCACAAAGAAATAAATTATAACATTTGGACAGTGTCCTAGGGAGAGTAGACAAAGCTGGGTGAAGTTAGAACCTACCGGCCACCCCAGGCATATCTTAGCTATGACTGTAATGGGCTGATGCAAGAATAAAGCAATAGGGATTTAGGTAATTAAATTATCACTGAAAGGAAATTCTAATATATATTTTATTCATTTCATAAGCTTCCAGAATCAATGTCTTTGAAATGACAGCAATGTATAACTAATCTCTGGCCTAGGTAGACTAATTTTCTATGAATGTCCCAAGTTGCTGTATTTTTTATAGTTCTTTCTCTATATTCATTATTAGATATTTATGTTTGATAAAATAAGAATTATTACTGGGATTACCCTAAAACTAAATGAGGTTTATTTTGATATATTACTGAAGTTATACTTGGTATAGACATAACTAATACTTACTGTCCACTGGATATTGTTCTTGGTATAAACCAGAGTCATTTGTGTAAGTGGACTTCTTTTCCTTACAATGTATTATTAGTGGATATATGTCTAAACTCAGCATCAAGTAAATCTTACTTTACTGTGGTAACACTCATCTATCTGGCTTTTCCAAGGAAACATTTGTGTGAGTAAACTTTCAAGACTTCTGAAATTTAAAAATGTACATAGATGGACAGTCACTTGGTTAATTTTTTACTATTTAAATGAATCACAGACACAGTGATTCTATGGCATTTATGTCCCTGTCTTCCAGTTCTTTTGCCATTTTTCACTGTTACCAAATCTTTTTCTTCTGCTTCTAACATGCTTTCTGTTTAGAGCTGGTGGATTCCAGCTGCAAAGTTTTGGTTAGCAGCCAAGCTCTTAACCACTGAGTCAGCAGGGCTCCTTTATGTTGACACAGACCTCTAAAGCAGTGCTCCTGAGGGCAGTTCTTACATCTCTTACCAAGTATTAGCCACTGTATCTTTAGCACTCAAGGTGGGCTTTCAGCACAGACCCTGTGGTATTCATTATCCTTGCTTCCTTGGTTTGCTTCTCGGGTTTATGTTCATGTTCTGGCTGCAGCAGAAGCAAAGTCAGCCCTTTGTGTAAATGAATCTTTTCTGTATGTAATTTGGATGTATTTTTGTCAGCACCCACTTTCTGAATCACCTTGTGTTATCTGTATAAGTTATATTATTTTTCCAATTTTTAATTACTATTTTAAATGTATTACTAAGCAAACATTGCTCTGAGTGTCACTGGCTTAGAGAACAACACAAAACGCAGTAATGTACTGACTAACATAAACTTTCTGTATGGTACATATTTGGATGCATAAACTATGCATCTCAAATTTCTGCCAAACAGAAAACTAAATTCAGCGATAGACATTAAATAACTGTGCCTAACTTTTCCAGGTTTTTTAAAGGAGTTTTTACTATTACTTTTTATAATATACTTTTAAATATGTTATTTGATGTTTTGTGACAGTTTTAAATATTACATTCTTCCTGAAGTTACAGTGCCTCTGTCTTTAACCATATCATTTGATTTGATTTCTTTTACCGGAATGATCCTTGAGTTGACAGTAATTTACATTCTAAAAACAGAACAAGTTCTGTTTTGACTTCTTAATTTTTTAACCTTTTTTATTGTCTTTCAGAAGGAACATTTTGGTGATGACAGTTTCACTTACAATCTAATTGGAGTCAAATTATTACAAATATTACAATTAGAGATGAACAAAAAAATAGTAGGAATACATTAGGATGAGCTGAACAAACAAATAATAGCATAAAAACAGTTTAGTTAAACTAGTAATTATGAAAAGTGATCAAGTATTATTCATGGGTTCTATGTATAGAAGGAGCCCTGGTGGGGCCTACACCTGAGGGTGTAGGCTGCTAACCCAAAGTCCGGCAGCTCAAAGTCACCAGCTGCTCCTTAGAAACCCCATGGGGCACATCTGCTCTGTCCTAAGCACCTTTGTGAGTTGGAGTAGACTCGATAGCGGTGTCTTTTATGTATAGAAAGGATTACATCATTTTTAATGGTGGGAATATATATTTTTTAATATTTGATGTAGACTTAAGTGGTTTAAAATTAGCAAAATCAGGTTTAAGCCCTATCTGTTGAGAAACAGGATAATGTGGTTGGCACAAACAATTAAGCCCTTGACTTCTAATCGAAAAGTTGGTCGTTCAAACCTACCCAGAAGTTCCTTGGAAGAAAGGCTTGGCAATCTGCTTCTAAAAGGTCACAGCTTTGAAAACCTTAGGGATCACAGTTCCACTCTGTGACATACTAGGTTACCAGGAATTGAAATAGACTTACTGCCAGCTGTCTTTTATTGGTGAATAGTGTTAGATCAGACTCTCTTTGTGCTAGTGGGAGCATCCTTGAAGCAGGCTAAAGTGCCTTCTGTAGGACATTTCTCAAGAAAGGAACATTATAGTTTTCTCCTTCTTAATTCTGACTCCATAAGATGCAGAGGTAGCTGCTGGAAGCAACTCATGTAGTTGCTGTTAGGTGCCTGTAAGTTGGTTCTGAATTACAGCGACCCTATGCACAGCAGAATAACAGTGTCTGGTTCTGTGCCATGCCTACAATCATTTTTATGCTTAAGCCCGTTGCTGCAACCACTGTGTCAGTCCATCTTCTTGAGGGTCTTACTCTTTTTTGATGACCCTCTGCTTTACTAAGCATGATGTCGTTCTCTAAGAATTGATCCTCCTGACAACACTTCCAAAGTATGTAAAACGTAGTCTTGCCATCCTTGCTTCCAAGGAGCACTCTAGCTGTACTTCTTCCACGGCAGATCTGTTTGTTCTTTTGACAGTCCATGGTGTATTCAGTCTTCTTCTCCAACACCTCAATTCTTCTTCTGTCTTCCTTATTCATTGTCCAGCTTTCACAATGCATGTGATGTAGTTGAAAATACCATGGCTTGGATCAGGTGTACCTTTGTCTTCAAGGTGACATTTTTACTTTTCCACACTTTGAAGAGGTCCTTTGCAGCAGATTTGGCTGTATCTTTTGGTTTCTTGATTGCTGATTTCATGAGAGTTGATTGTGGAGCCAAGTGAAATGAAATCTTGACAACCTCAATTTTTTCTGTTTATTGTGATGTTGTTGTTTATTGGTCTAGCTGTGAGACATTTTTTTTTTCTTGATGTCGAGGCACAATCTATGTATGCTAAGGGCTGTGGTTTTTGATCTGCATTAATAAATGTTTCAAATTCTCTTCACTTTTAGCAAGCAAAGTTATGTTATCTACATGGTGCTATGTTGTTAATGAGTCATCCTCCAATCCTGATGCCTCATTCTTCTTCATATAGTCCAGCTTCTTGGATTATTTGCACAGCATGCAGATTGAAAAGATATCATGAAGAAACACAACTGTGATGGACACCTTTCCTGACTTAAAACCGTGCAGTGTCCCCTGGTTCGATTCAAAGGACTGCCTCTTGGTCTATCTACAGGTTCTGTGTGAGCACAATTAAGTGTTCCGGAATTCCCATTCTCCTCAGTGTTAACCACAATTTGTTATGATAGACACAGCCAAATGCCTTTGCATAGTCGATGAAACACACATAAACATTCCAGATCCCTCTGACATGAACGGTGGTATCCATGGTTCTACATCCTCTTCTGAATCCAGCTTGAATTTCTTGCAGTTCCGTGTCAGTACTGCTTTAGACAGTACTGGATAATCTTTAGCAAAATTTTTCCTGTGTGTGACATTAATGATATTGTTTGGTGATTTCTTACTTGTTTGAATCTTTTTTGGGAATTGATGGATATCTTCCAGGTGGTTGGCCAGGTTTTGTTTTCCAAGTTTCTTGGCATAGACGACTGAGCACTTCCAGTGTTGCATTGTTTGTTGAAAGACCTCAGTTGGTATTCCATCAGCTGCTGGTACCTTGTTTTTCACCAATGCCTTCAATGCAGCTTCAGCTTTTTCTTGCAGTACTGTCAGTTATCATATGCTGCCTCTCAAAATGTTCAAACATTGACTAGTTCATTTTGGTGTAATGACTTTGTGTATTCCTTTCATCTTTTAATGCTTCCTTAGTCATTTAATATCTTCCCCATAGAATCCTTCACTATTGCAACTTGAAGCGTGCATTTTTTTCTTCAGTTCTTTCAGCTTGAGAAATTCAGAGCACGTTCTTCCCTTTTGCTCTTCTATCTCCAACACTTCGCTCTTGTCATTATAATATGTAACTTTGTTTTCTGGAGCTGCCCTTTAAAATCTGTTCAGCTCTCTTACTTCATCATTCCTTCCTTCTGCTTTAGGTATTGGACTTTCAAGAGCAAATTTCAGAGTCTCTTCTGACATCCAGTTTTGTCTTTTCTTTCTTTCCTGTCTTTCTAATGACCTCTTGCGTTCTTCGTGGATGATATCTTTGATGTCATTCCACAACTCGTCTGGTCTTCAGTCGTTTGTGTTTCACACATCAAGTCAATTCTTGAGATAGTCTTTAAATTCAGGTGGGGTGTACTCAAGATTGTATATTGGCTCTTATGAACTAATTGTTTCAGTTTCATTTTGAACCTGCATATGAGCGATGATCTTTTCCTCAGTAAGCACCTAGTCTTACTCTGACTGATAACGTTGAGCTTTTTCATTGTCTGTTTCTCACAAATGTAGTAATTTGATTCTTGTATCTTCCATCTGGTGAGTTCTGTATGTATAGTCACCATTTATGTTGGTGAAAAAAGGTATTTTCAAATGAAGAATTTGTTGGTCTTATAAAATTCTATCATGTGATCTCCAGCATCATTTGTATCACCTAAGCCATATTTTCCAGCTATTGATCCTTCTTCTTTGTTTTTACCTTTGCATTTCACTTACCAGTAGTTACTCATGCATCCTGATTGCATGCTCCATTAATTTTGGACTGCAAAATATGGCCAAATCCAATGTCTTCATCTTTGGCCTTAGTGGTTGGTGTGTAAATCTCAATGAAATATTAACTGGCCTTCCTTGTTGGCATATAGATATTATCCTATCACTGACAGCATTGTGCTTCAAGATAGATCTTGAAATGTTCTTTTTGATGATGAATGCAACATCATTCCTCTTTAAGTTGTCATTCCTAATATAGTAGACATATGACTGTCTGATTTAAAATGACTAATATCAGTCTATCTCAGGTCACTAATGCCTGGGATATCAATGTATATATGTTCCATTTCAATCTTGATGATCTCTAATTTTCCTAGATTCATACTTCATACATTCCACATCCTGATTATTAGTGGATGTTTACAGCTGTTTCTTCCCATTGTGAGTCTTGCTGTATCTGCACACGTCCTAAGGCTTGATTCCATCTAAGTCACTGAGGTCAACTCTACTTTGAGGCGGCAGCTCTTCCCCAGGCATCTTTTGAGTGCCTGCCGAGCTGGAGGGCGCATTTTTTGGCACTACGTCTGATAATCTTCTGCTGCTATTTATAGTTTTCACTGGCTAATTCTTTTCAAAAGCAGACCTCTGGGTCCTTCTTCCTACTCCATCTTAGTCTGAAAGCTCGGCTGAAACCTGTCCACCGTGGATGACCTTACTGGTCTCTGAACACTGATGACATAGCTTCCAGATTCATAGCAATACACAAGCCCCCACAGTATGACAAACTGGTAGACAAGTGGAGGAATCACTCATGGTATCTACTGAAAATTCAGTGCATTATGTTTCAGAAAATAAACCACACTTAATAAAGTAGACTTCTAATTAATACTATTATAAAGTATTGTACTCTATATATCAAGATATAGTGATGTACATTCAAGATGTAAATTAGAAATGTTTATGTTCTAGGACTCCTATGTTAAGTATTATTTTGTTCTTCTGATTTATGAAAAAATGAGATTTTCTTTTTTTATTTCCTTGTGTCAGGAAGTTGTGGCTGCAGAGAAGAAGAAGCAGACTGTTGCTGAGCAAGTGATGATAGACTGCTTATCTAGGTGCGAGTTACTAAGTAGTTGTAGAAATCCATACAGAAAGTTTTCATTGAATTTCTTTTTAATGCATGACATTCATATCACTTGTCAGTCAACAAATGACCAAGACAGAGATGCCCAGACATTCTTTGTTTACTGCACCCTTAGTGTTTTACACTTTTCACAGCACTCCTAGGCTGCTAGAAATACCCAACAGATCTGTTTATCAAGTATTTAGGTCTAAACAACTTAATAGGTGTTTATTTCCTTTCGACTTAATGCTTGGAAAAGTGGTTCACATAAATTGTATTAACAAAATTATTCCTAATTAACGAGAATTACTCTGATGTGGTATGTTCATCCTTAGAGCAGTAGAAAAAATATCTCTCAAACCTTGGAATCATTAGAATACTACCGCTCTCAATTCATTTTCCATATTGATTTTTACATGGCACTTGCTTCTTATCACAGCAACTGCAGACATACTAGCTTTGCAAATATATGACATTGCTGAGGGAGTGTAGCATGATTTCTTGTTGAAACTATAAATTATCTTGTACAAGTAGCTTTTATGGTGTCAGGCAGATTTCAAGTATCACAGTGTTTTCATTAAATTAAAAATATTACTGAAGAGGTACAAGACTCACATAGTGGAAACTGCAAAACACTATGGAAGGAAATCAAAGGAAACATAATAAATAGTGAGACATCCTATGTTCACAGATTAGTAGACCTAATATTTTTAAGACACAATATTCCACAAAGTGTTTTAAAGATACAGGGCAATCCCTGTTGAAAACACCATGGTCTTTTTTGAGTAAATGGAAAAGAAGATTCATAGTGAATTTCAGGGACCCTGACTTTCCAAAACTATTTTGAAAAATGAGAAATTGGAAGAGTTGTATTTCCCAATTTCAAAGCTTACTACAAAGCTGAGGTAATCACAGCAGTGTGAAATAAAGATAGACATATAAAACAATGGGATAGACTTCAAAGCTAGAAATAAACTCATTGATTTTGACAAAAACCAAACCAAACCTCCTGATCTTGAGCCAATGCTGACTCATGATGACCTCAGAGGACAGAGTAAAATGTTATTTTACATATAGCTTACCCTGATAAAGAGATTAAAAATATTCTGCACAGCACCTGTGAGCTCACTGTGACACTCCAGGGTAACCTGGTGCGTAGTTGGGGAACTGTGGGATAACTGTCAAGAATGTTTTAAGACCTTGCAGGAAACAGATAATTTACACCTAACGTTTAGAAAGCTATATACTAAAGTGTTAACGCATGATGTGCTAAGTCACAGTAGGATTTCAGAATCGTCTAGACTAGTCTAGGGAAGTCTTCAAGGAAGACGTAAGGCAAATTTGACTTTGAAAAAGTTGTATTGATTAGATAGATGGCAGAGAGAAAGCAGGATATTCTACATTTATGTTTTCCAGTAAATTCCATGAAATGATTTTATGGACAGTCTCTGTTTTCATTCTGTGCTTTAAGTGAAAGTTTACAATCCAAGTCAATTTGTCATACAAAAACTTGCACACACGCACTGCTATGTAACTCTAGCTGTTCTCTCCACCCTGTAACAACACACTGCTCCTTTCCCTGCTTCTCTTGTCTATTCAACCAACTCCCGTCTCCCTTCAGTCTCTAAATTTGCCTCTAAACAGGAGCTTCTCAGTTAGCCTCATGTATCAACTGAAGCCAAAAAACACACTCTTTGCTACTATCATTTTATGTTTTATAATCTAGTACAATCTGTGTCTGAAGAGTTGCCTTTGTGAATGGTTTCAGCTCTGGGCTGTCAGAGAATCTGGAGGCCATGTTTTCTGGGGACCCTCCAGTCTGTTAGATGATCAAATCTGGTCTTTTTAATATAGTTCAAGTTCTGCACACTCATTTTTCTCCTGCTGTGTCAGGGACTCTGTGTTGTATTCCCTGTTAGGGCAATCATTGGTGGTGACCAGGGACCATCTAGTTCTTCTGGTCTCATGCTGATGTAGTCTCTGGATTATATGGCTCTTTCTGTCTCTTGGATTCATGTTTTCCTTACGTCTTTGATGTTTTTTATTCTCCTTTGTTCTAGGTGGGTTGGGACCAGTCAGTGCTACTTAGATGGCTGCTAGCTGGCTTTTGAGATTTCAGACACCGCTTACCAAAATGGGATGCAGAACATTTTCTTAAAAAACTTTGTAATGTCAATTAACCTAATGCCCCCTGAAACCATGATCCCCAGACCCTGGCCCCTGCTACTTGTTCTCTGAAGTATCAAGTTATTCTTAGGAAGCCTTTTAGTTTTTGGCTTAGTCTAGCTGTGCTGACCTCCTTTCTAGTGTGTGCTGTCCCTGCCTTCACCTAACATAATCTCTATCTACTATCTAATCAATGAATACTGCTTTCTCTCCCTCCCTGTCCTTGTAACCATCAAAGACTGTTTTCTTCTGTGTCTAAACTTTTCTTGAGTTCTCGTCATAGAGATCTCATTGAATATTTGTCGTTTTGCAACTAACTAGCTTTACTCAGTGCAGTGTCTTCCAGATTCCTCCACATTATACAAGATGTTTCCAAGATCATTGTTGTTCTTTATCATTGCATAGTATTCCATTGTGTGATTATACCATAGTTTGATGATCTGTTCATCTGTTGATGGGCACCTCGGTAGATTCCATCTTTTTGCTATTGTGGACAGAGCTGCAATAAACATTGATGTCCATGTATTTATCCATATGACAGCCTTTATTGATCTAGGATATATTCCAAGAAGTGGGATTGTTGGATCATGTGGCATTTCTACTTCTAACATCTTAAGAAAGTGTTGCATCAATTTCCGAAGTGGTTGTACCCTTTCACATTCCCGTCAGCACAGTGTAAGTGTTCCAGTCTCTCTACAGCCTTTCCAACATTCATTATTTTGTATTTTTTAGATTAATGCAGCCTTATTTGGGTGAGATGGTATCTCAGTATAGTTTTGATTTTGTTTTCTGTAATGGCTAATGATCGTGAGCATTATCCTGTATTTGTTAACCACTTGAATGTCTTCATTGGTGAAGTGACTGTAAGTGTCCTTTGCCCATTTTTTTAATTGGGCTCTTTGTCTTTTTGTTATTGAAGTTTTGTAGCACTTTGTAGATGATGGAGATTAGACAGTTTGCATTTGTAGCCCAAATTTTGTTTTTCTGGTCTGTACATTGTCTTTTTACTCTTTTGGTAGTCTTTGAATGAGCATAAGTGCTTGACTGTTAGGAGTTCCCAGTTATCTATTTTCTCTTCTGGCATTTGTGCACTGTTAGTAAGTTGTAGCCTGTTTATGTCATGTATTAGGGCTCCCAGCATTGTCCCTATTTTTTCTTCCATGATCTTTATTGTTTCAGATGTTATATATAGATCTTTGATCCATTTTGAGTTCATTTTTGTGCATGGTGTGAAATATGAGTCTTGTTCATTTATTTATTTATTTTTTTGCAGATGAATATCCAGTTATACTAATACCATTTGTTAAAGAGACTGTCTTTTCTCCAGTTCATGGATTTGGGGCCTTTGCCAAGTATCGATTGCTCTTAGGTGGCTGATTTTGAGTCTAGATTCTCAATTCTGTTCCACTGGCTTATGAGTCCATTTTTGTATTAGTACCAGGCTGTTTTGACATGTAGTGTGAGACCTCCCACGTTTTTCTTTCTTTTTAGTAACATTTTGTGTATCTGGAGCTTCTTCTCTTTCCATATGAAGCTGGTCATTTGTTTCTCCATCTCTTTAAAAATGACATTGGGATTTGTATTTGGATTGCATTGTATCTATAGATTGCTTTGGTAGAACAGACACTTTCACAACGTTGAGTCTTCCCATCCATAAGCAAGGTAAGTTTCTCCACTTGTATATGTTCCTTGCAGTAGTCTCTTATAATATTCTTTATATAGGTCCTTTATGTCGCTGGTTAAATTTATTCCTAAGTATTTTATCTTCTTGGGGGATATTGTAAGTGGTTTTGATTCATTGATTTCCTCTTTGATGTTCTCTTTATTGGTGTAAAAGAATCCAGCTGATTTTTGTATGTTTATCTTATATCCTGATTCTTTGCTGAACTCTTCTGTTAGCTCCAGTAGTTTCTTTTAGGGAATTGTTTAGAGTTTTCTGTGTATGAGATTATATCATCTGCAAGTAGAGATACCTTTACTTCTTCCTCACTGATTTGGAGGTCCTTTATTTTTTACCTGCCTTTTTGTTCTGGCTAGAATTTACAGGACAAAGTTGAATGGACAATCTCAGATTTACCTCTTCAGTATCTCTTAAGCTCATCTTGTTCATACACCCTGTGTTCTGCAACAACTGCTCTTCAGAACCTTGCTAACCCCAAAAGCCAAACCTATTGCCACAAAGCAACATTAGTGATAGCCAAATTTAAGACTAGTGATTTCTCAGTTCTCATTTATTTGACCCATCACAGCATGACTCAACTGATTACTTTCTTTTCTTTGCAACAGTTTTTGTTTTTGCCACTTGGCTTTGTGTTTAACACACTTGGTTGGTTTTTCTCTTATATTATGTTCTTCCTCTGTCTTGTTTTATGGTTCTATTTCATCTCCCTGGTCTCTAGATGTGGGAACACCCAAAGGCTAAGTTCTTGGAGCAATTCAATTTTTTATTTATATTTTGTTTCTAAGTGATCTCATCTGGTGTCATGCCTTTAAAAATCATCTGTGTCCAGATTCCTCCCTAATCTAAGATTTCAGTTTAACATTTCCCATGTTTCTTCCCAATCAGATCCTCTTTAATCTTCTCCCAAGGCCATTCCATTTTTCCAGTTATTTAGGCCGAAAATTTTGGTGATGTCTTCGATCCCTCTCTTTCTCTTAAATCTTATATCCAGTTTTTTAGCAAACCCTGTCAGTTCTACCATCAAAATGAAATTGCTCTCACCTTTACACCCTCCATGTTCAAACTGTCATCTTTTGTCTTGTGGGTTATTTCAGTTACATCCTAACTGGTCTTATTAGGGGGGAAAAACAACAAAAACAACAAAAAAATCATGCAAGTGTGTGGGAAGTTAAATTATGATGAATCATGGAAGCCAAACTGAATAAGGAGGGAAGGAAGGATAGCCTGCAATTCCTAAAATAACAATAACAATAATAAAAACAAATAATAAAATGCCAACTTTCATGTTTCTTATATTATTAATTGAATCTTCATTTACACTGTGGGGTTGCTGGAGACCTTTTTACTTCATGACCTCAAAAATCCAATTCTTTTCTTAATCCTGCCAGTATTTTGTGGACCTGTTTCATCTTCCATATGCTTCTAGTGTCACCTTGGCATAGGCCTGCCCTTTCTCTTTTTGAGCATACTGCAATGGCACCTGTTTGGATGCTTCAGTAGAATGTAATTTCTCAGTTCTCATTTATTCAGCTCTGCTTATGAAGGAGCTCTGGTGCAGCAGTGTTTAAGACCTGGGTTGCTAACTGAGAGGTTGGTGGTTCAACCTCTCCCCCAACCCCCAGTAACTCCACTGAAGAAAGACAAGGTGATCTATTCTCGTAAAGATTACAGCCTAGAAAGCCCTGTGAGGCAGTTCTACTCTGTCACATGGGGTCACTATAAGTCAAAAATGACTGATTGCACCAATAGCAACATAGAACTTATTAGATGATAGATGCTCTTTTGAGCAATATGTGTCTATCAACATTTAATTTTTACAATAATTATTTGAGATAGGTGCCATTATTACTTCTCTTTTATAAATGGGGACATTGAGGCCTGGTGGAAACCCTGGTAGCTTAGTGGGTAAGTGTTATGTCTGCTAACCAAAAGGGCAGCTATTCAAATCCTCCAGCCTCACCTTGGAGACTCTATGGGGCAGTTCTACTCTGACCTATAGGGTCACTATCAGTTGGAATCAACTTGATGGCAGTGGGTTGGGTTTGGTTTTGAGGCCTAGCTATGTGAATTGCATAGTGCCACACAGCTGACAGAGTCAGAATTTGAGACTGCATTGAGTCTTGCCCCACTAACCCAAATGCACGCATCCTCCCCTGTTAACATCACAGAGGCAAAGTTTACAGTGATGGGAACATCACACAATATCAGTCATCACGGCCTAGCCAAATTGCTGTATACATTATTTTATGGACATAATTCAATCCATGACCCCAAATCAAAATGCACTGCTGCTGAGTTGATTCTAACTCATAGAGACTGTATAGGATAGAACAGGACTGCTCTAGAGAGTTTCCAAGGAGTGCCTGGTGGATTCAAACTGCTGACCTTTTCGGTTGACAGACTGTTCCAGTGTCTGTACTCTAATTCGTTACACTGTGTGCAGTTCCTCGAGTATACTGTTGCCGTCCAACATCTGTGTCCTTGTCTGTCTTGTCCTCTGCCCGGGGTACCCTTATTGCTGCTCTGAGTGCTAACTTTGCTTTACCTTTCAAGAGTCAGTGCAGTATCACATCTTCTAGGATGCCTTTAATGAATTATTCTCTGTTCCATGTTTTCCAGGCCTTAAGTGCATCCTCTGCTACGTTCTAGCATTACATGTCTGTTGTGGTACTTATCACTCCATAGCCTTAGTTTACTTGATCTGTGTGTGTGTATTTTTTTTCTCTTATAACATCAAAAACTGGTAAAACATCTTTGTGTTTCCAGAATTGCAAAATAAAGACATGAAGCTT
The DNA here is from genome assembly GCA_028571685.1 of Heterohyrax brucei. Lineage (NCBI taxonomy): Eukaryota > Metazoa > Chordata > Mammalia > Hyracoidea > Procaviidae > Heterohyrax > Heterohyrax brucei. The sequence goes on along the minus strand of CM053142.1, from coordinate 139,045,901 downwards.
TTACCCCTCCACAAGATTTCAATTTGTTTATCGTTAATACTTACGAAAATATGAAAAAAATAATTAGCCAGTCATTTTTTTATGGCCAGTATTTTTAGTAATCTAAATTTTTTGTATCTCATAAAAATAAGATTTTGGCAGGAGAATAAAATTGTGTTTAATATATGTGCCTCTCCGGCTGCTTGTAAGTGTATGAATGCTAGAGAAACATATTATCACCTTTAATTCTCAGATTTTGTATTTTCCTACATAGAGCTGTAATCAGTGATCCAGAACAAAATTTAACCAACGAAGAACAAAGCGTTTGCATCCCTCCAGATCCAGAGATGGCACCTCTTCGGTTAAGGAAAAGAACATTACATGAAACAAAGTAAGAAAATTTTAGTTACATAAAGACAGACTACCAAACCAAGACTAGATCAAACCCTTACATGAAACAAAGTAAGAAAATTTTAGTTACATAAAGACAGAATACCAAACCAAGACTAGATCAAACCCATTGCCCTTGAGTCTGTTTTGACTCATGGTGACCCTGTGTTATAAATGTATTTGGTTTTTAATGTTCTTTTGTGTTCCACTGAAAAGTGTTTCTGTTGTTGTTGCCTTCTTGTGTATAAAGGGAGGCAGACGTTTGAAGTTTAGATCACAATTTTGTCATTTTAAGATAATAATATGTTACTTTACTCTGTGTCCCTCAAGATTTTCTATTTGTAGCTTGGGTGTAACAACCACAATCCCAGGAGATAACATATTTAAAAATAATGTAACATCGTCTTAGTCATCTAGTGATGCTACAGCAAACATCACAAGTGGATGCTTTAAAAAGAAAAATTTTATTCTGTCACAATCCAGTAGGCTACAAGTCCAAATTCAGGGCATCAGGGAAGGCTTTCTCTGTTGGCTCTGGAGGAAGATCCTTGTGGTCAGTCTTCCCCTGCACTGGGAACTTCTGAAGGGTAGGGACCTGAGTCCTTTTCAAAAGAAGCATTCTACTCCTGGAGCTGCTTCTTAATGGTATGAGGGCCCGCAGCTCTCCACGTGTTTCACTTTCTTGTGTCTCAAGAGGTTGCAGTGACTCCTGCCCCACAAACACAATTGCTCTCATCCTCCCCCATTACCATCGTAGAGGCAGGGCTTACAGCATATAGGAATATCACACAAGACCAGTAATCATGTCCTGGCCAAATTGCTGCACACATTTCTGGGGGACCTAATTCAATCCATGACCCCCAACAAAAACCCACTGCTGTTGAGCAGATTCCAATCCATAGTGACCCTGTAAGACAGTTTCTAGGGAGCACCTGGTAGATTCAAACTGCTGACTTTTTGTTTAACAGTTGTAGCATTTAACCACGATACCACCAGGGTTTCCCAGTCCATTACAGTAACTGACAAATTTGTGTGTGTACCATATATTGGTTAAATCTTACTGAAATAATATATAAAAAATAACTATCACTTATAATTTATGTGTTTGCATTTACTTTGGCACTCATAAAATCTTGAACAGTCTTGTGGTCCGGTCCACCTGAATTCCTCAGCAGACTACACTGACCATTGCCAGTTGGCCTCAGCTTTAGTAAAAAAGCCAAAACCAAACCTATTGCTGCAGAGTTGATTCCAAGTCATGGAAACTACAAGACAGGGTAGAACTGCCACATAGTTTCCAAGGTGGATGTGAATGGCCAGCCTTTTGGTTGGCAGCTACAGCTGTTAACTACTACACCACCAGGGCTTCTTTTAAGAGAAGTAGAAAATCTACCAGTTCCTACAAGAGCTTTTTTTACTTACAGACTGCAGTGATTCCTAGACAATACTTATAACTTTTATCTCTTGGTCTAATTGTTGTTTTCTGGAAGCCTTTCTTTTCAAACTTTTAAATATTTGAAGGCATTAAACTCTGATTTTTTTTTTTTTTTTAAAGTAATGTGATATACGTTCCGGAAGGTGTACAAAACTGAATACGCCATGTGCCAGTGTCCTACATCAACAAACAATTCTGGACTCCTCTCAGTTACCCTCTGCCCTCTGCCACCGCAAGTTAATCCCTCTGCACTGACACTATAGGTCAGGGCTGACTGATTTGAACAATATGTAAATGAAATCATAAAATATTTTCATTTTGTGTCTGGCTTCTATAAAAGCAGGAACTTGTCTGTGATGTGTTGCCTAGTAAATCATTTCCCCTTTTCTTTGGTGCCAGCTGTTTACAGAAGCACGTAATCTGCTCTATGCATTAAGTTTTACAACTCTGCCCCCGTGAGAAGGACTGAGTTAGCCTGTTAGTTTTAGTGTTCACATTTAGCTGATTGTTGCTGTATACCTAAGCCTTGTTCCCAAGTATAATTAATAACAGAACTGATATTTTAGTCTTCACCTGCCTGATCCTTGTTCCTGTGTTGGTTGAAAATTTGGGTAGAGAATATTGATATTACTTATGGTCAGTTAAAACCCCTAACCTTTTGGTTACCAGCCAAGTACTTAGCCTCTGGACCACCAGAGTTCCTTTCTTTTACCCTTTGCATTATTTAAATCTTACTATCCTTCTGGTTTATGGGATTATCATAATATTGTTTGAAAAAGGGAGGGAAAAGTATAGTATTGAATCTCAATTTTTCCTAATATGAAGGAGATTGTGAGGAGTAGACTGCCAAAGAGTGGACTTTGCAGTTTTGCCTCATGCTGTCAAGCAATGTTCCATAGCTGGTAGTATTTGGGATATCCTTCAGTGTTATCTGAAATCCCTAGAGACTAAATAGCTATCTGAGGCCTCCCTCCAAGTTGGCACCTATGCCAGTAGTGGAACTTTATCCAGAATTCTTTTCTACTATCTTGTTTTTTCAGTAAATTATGTTTTGGCGACACGTGACTGAAAACCTGACTGATAGTGGCTTGAACAAGTACAGATTTATTTTCCTTACTTAGCATGTAGCCTAGAAGTAGGCAGTTGTTGGTTTTGGTCCGATGGCTCAGTGATGTCACAGCTCTGGGCAGGCATGTCTGAGATTTTGTTGGCCTTTCTTTTGTGTTTACTTGATGGCTGTAGTGGCTCCCAGCATCATAAATGTGCTTTTCCTTTTTAACATTTATTTTCATGGCACTTTGATACTATATCTTCTAACAAAAATAATCCATGTTCTGTATATTATAACCAAGAAAACCAAATTGGTTGCCATTGGCTCAATTCTGACTCATAGTGACTCTATCAGACAGAGTAGAACCACTCTGTGGGGTTTCCAACGAGTGGCTGGTAGGGTTAAACGGCCAGCCTTTTGGTTAGCGGATGCAGCTGCTAACCATGTGCTTCCGGGGCTCCCTATATGCTATATCTCAAGGCTATTTCCTTCCTATCCACTATAACAAGCAATCTGAAAGAAAGAGAGGCTTATACCTTCACTTCTATCCAGTGGATAACTTGTTTCAGAACATAACAAATTCCTTAGAGAAAATATTCACATTTTTTTCTTGGTATTTTTATCCTTTATGTAACACATTAGTATTTTAAAAAATTATTAACAAAATGCATTTCTTAACAGAATAAGAACACATTCTACCTTAACTGAAAATGTGCTTTCCAAGAGATTACAATTTGATGGTAGGATCATATCAAGGTAATTACAGTTTTATGATACTTTTTAATCCTAAGATTATAAAAGTATCTTCAGAAATTGAGTGCTGATTTTTTTTTAAAGACATGTTACTACTAGGAGATTCTGAACCATTCAACACTTGTCTTTTATGAAAGCTACTTAATTTGATCTTTGTGGCTCAGGTTAATAGATTATTGATAAATGCAGTAAGTTAGCAGGGTAGCCAATTCTTAACTGTTACTCTCGTCTTATAAACTTTCAGCAGTATATAATACAGCTTGATGTTCTTTATGTACTGTTCCTAGTAAAATTTTTTTTCTTTTTGTTAACATATTTAGCTAGTAATTTTTAAATATTACCATGACAATGCCAAAACCCACTGCTGTCAGGTTGATTCCCACTCAGTGACTCTATAGGACAGAGTACAACAGCCTCATAGAGTTTCCAAGGGGTACCTGGCAGATTTGAACTGGCAGTCTTTTGATTAGCAGCTATAGCACTTAACCACTATGCCACCAGGGTTTCCACCATGATAACAGGTGGTAATAAATGTATATCCTTAAGTGGCTTGCCGTAAGTTCAAGATTTTTCAAGTACTTCTAGATTTCCCTCTGATAGTAATTTCCTATAATTTTTGTAATAGATTAAGTCACTGTCTTATGATGTAAAAATATTTTTTACATTCACATTTTTAATTTAAATAGTAACATATTTAATAATCTCATTGTTGTTATTTCTACCTGAAAAGAGGTGTTTAAAATATTCTGTCTAATTAGCATCCTATGCTGTAATTTATTCATATTCATATCAGATCAGTATAAGATGAAGTCTTCTGTTTCATCCAGATTGACACCTCAGGTAGCTGTCTGTTCTGTGTTTTTTCCTGTAGCTTCCTGTAACCCTTGCTCCTTGCTATATCCTTGAAGGAATTATGCTAGTCCTCTCTGAGGTGCAGAATTTTAGTTTATTGTTATTTAATTTGAAAACTATTCCTTTATTTGAAACTCTGTTATATCTTTTTATTTTTCTAGAAATGGACGTGATTCTTGCAGAGAGCTGATTGGGTTCTTTTTCACTCATGACCAGTCCCTTACTGTTTATGAATATCGGCAATTTGGGAAAAATCGGTATGCCATAAAATATTGTTACAACTCTCAAGATGATTGCTTTGGAGAGAAGCTGAATAACTTAATTTTTTCTTATCATTTAACTTCTAGAACAAATGTGCTTCCGTTTATTCCAAAAAATGTTTATAGCCATCAGCATGGACGAAGAAAAGGAAAACAATATCAGCTTGGTGATTTTTATATCGTAAGTTAAGTGTACATGTATATCCCAAATGTTTTAACATCCGATGTTAGATTTTGGGAGGATGCTGTAGTGGAGAGGAGCAGTACTTCTAGTCTCCAATCTATTTCCTCTCCTCCTTCTTTAATAGACATTTGTCTGAATGACTAATGCTTAAGTTCCCCAGGAGCTTCTGCCTCTCAGGCCCAGATCCCTTAGGGGTCTGAATCTAAGCCGAGTATTTATTTCCCGTCTTCCTGCATCCCTCTCTACAACTGCACGTGTAGGCAGTCTCCAGGAGACCTTGTAAAGTCTTTTCCAACTGAGGGCAGTCCTATGGGCTAGAGTGGAAATGCCCCATACAGTTTGCACAGCTGCAGTCTTCACAGAAACACATTGCCGCCTCTTTCTCCCGTGGACTGTCTCATGGCTTAAAACCACTGGCCTTTTGTTTAGCCACTGAGTGGGTAACCACTGTGTTGCCAGGGCTTCCACAGCTTTTATAGTTTTCCTAAATTGTAAATAATTATATTATCTACTGGTTAAAATGGAGCATTATCCACAACAATCACTCATGCAGAATATATTCATGCAGTAGTGTATAAGTTACACTCATTCTCTGTTTTTATAGAGCTTTCAGTGTAAGTGGGAATCTCTCTGTAGTAGAGATGGTTAACGTGGTCTCCTGCTGATTGGAAAGTTAAAGGGTTAGTGCCCCCAGAGGCACCTTGGCAGAAAGGCCTCGTGGTCCAAAAAATCAGTATTGAAAATTCAATGGAACACAGTTTTACTCTGACACACATGGAGTTGACATCAGTTGGAACTGACCTGAAGTACCTGCTTTTTTACAGTTTAATGGGAAACACAGACATGTAAATAGGTGTTTACAAGACAATTTGACTTGCTATGATAGGTACATAATAACATGGTGCCAGAGTAAAGAGAAAAAAAATCCAGTTTTGTGGGGTCAAGAGAGGTATTTTGAAGAAAGCCTTCTAACCTAGGCCTGGAGAATGAGTGGGATTTTTCTCTTCTGGGACACAGAGACAGGAGAAGGTAGGGAAAAGGCTTTCTGGGAGAGGACACAGCTTGTACAAAGAAAAAGGCAACAAAGAACATGGCTTATTTGGAAAACTGAAAGCTGTTCCTTTGGTTGGAGTATAGAGTTCAGGGTGGACGTTGACAAGAATTAAGGTTGAAGAACTAAGTTGGGGCCTGATTAAGAGCTAACTTATATCAAGGAGGTATCTGAAATACACTGGGCAGTCATTGAAGGGTGGAGTGAGAGTTGGGTGGGTGGAAGTGGCATGAGCAAGTCTGAGATTTAGAAAAGGCACTCTGGAATAAGTCAGTAAGAAAACTGATATTCTCACTTTTAGCTGTTTTACTAAAATCTGTTCAGTTTCATCTTTGATAAGTTATTGTGTTCATTTCCATGGATGTGTGAAAATAGCTTAAAAATAATCTCTTGCCACAGAGGAACTTGGGAGAGCTAATCAATCCTGCCCTTCTGTTTTTAGTTAACCTGATGGTAATTACAAATATAAACCTACGTATTTAGGGGGAAAAGAAGCTTTGTATACTTTTCAATCACATGTTGATATTTTTTCAATTGTTTAATGGTATTCACATATGCTTATACTTGCATGTATATAATATATTTGTATTTTGGCTTAGAATAGACAAACATCTTACGGTACTAGACTTCCAAGCTGTGAAGCTAAACCCAGTGTAACATTTACCTTACTTTAATGTTTCTACCTGGACTTAGTTACAATCTCAACTTTGGCTGTTAGAGTAACAATTTGTCTTCTAGACTTAGTATAAGAAAAACCATCTGTTAGAAAGCTGCTGTTGTTATTGTTAGGTTCCAGCTCATAGACCTGCCCTGTGCACACCCCAACAAAAGCTGCCCTGTCCTGGGCAACGGCCACAATTGGTACGCTTAAGTCCATTGTCATAGCCACTGTGTCAGTCCACCTTGTTGAGGCTCTTCCTCTTTTTCACTGACTCTCTATTTACCAAACATGATGTCCTTCTCCAGGGACTGATCTTTCCTGACATCATGACACAGTCTTGCCATCTTCACTTCTAAGGAGCGCTCTGGTTGTACTTCTTCCAGGACAGATCTGTTTGTTCTTTTGGCGGTCCCTGGTATATTCACTATTCTTCTATAATACCCTAAGTCAAAGGCATAACTTTTTCTCCTGTGTTTCTTTTTCATCGTCTAGCTTTTGCATGCATATGATGCAGCTGAAAATAGCACAGCCTGGATCAGGTGCACCTTAGTTTGGAAGGTGACATTTTTACTTGTCAGCACTTTAGAGGGGTCTTTCGCAGCTTATTTTCCCAATGTGATGCATTTTTTGATTTCTTTACTGCTGCTTCTGTGGGTTTTGATTGTGGAACCAAGTAAACTGAAATCCTTTACAACTTCAATCCTTTCTCCATTTATGATGATGTTGTTTACTGGTCCAGTTGTGAGATTTTTGCTTTCTTGATGTTGAGGTACAATCCATACTGAAGGCTGTGGTCTTTGATCTTCATTAGTAAGTGTTTCAAATCCTCTTCACTTTCAGCCAGCGTGGCTATGTCATCTGCATGATGCAGGTTGTTAATGAGTCTTCCTCCAATCCTGGTGCCTTGTTCTTCTTCATATTGTCCAGCTTCTTGGATTATTTGCTTGACCTGCAGACTGGAAAGGTATGGTGAAAAGATAAAACCCCGATGCACACAGTTCCTGACTTTAAATCATTCGGTGTCCTCTTGTTCTGTTCAAATGACTGCCTCTTGATTTATGTACAGATTCTTCATGAGCACAGTTAAGTGTTCCCTGTTCTCCTCAGTGCTATCAGTAATTTGTTATGATCCACACACTGTCAGATACCTTTGCATAGTGAATAAAAGATAGGTAAACATCATTCTGGTATTTTCTGCTTTCAGCCAAGATCCATCTGCCATCAGCAATGAAATCCCTGAGTGCACATCCTTTTCTGAGTCTGTTTTGAATTTCTGTCAGTTCTCTGTCAGTATAGTGTTGCAGTCACTGTTGAATGATCTTTAGCAAAATTTTACTTGCGTGTGCTGTTAATGATATTATTCCTTAATTTCTGCATTAATTTGGATCATCTTTCCTGGGAACAGGCATAAATATGGGTGTCTTCCAGTCAGTTGCCAGGTAACTGTCTTCCGGTTTTCTTGGCGTAGAGGAATGAGCACTTCCAGTGCTGCATCCATTTATTGAAACATCTTATTTAATATTCCATCAATTCCCAGAGTCTTGTTCTGTGCCAGTGCCTTCAATGCAGCTTTGACTTCCTCCCTTGGTCCATCAGTTCCTGATCATATGCTACCTCTTGAAATAGTTGAACATTGACCAGTTCTTTCTGATATAATGTCTCTGTGTAGTCCTTCCCTCTTCTTTCAGTGCTTCCTGAGTCACTTAATATTTTCACTACTGCAACCCAGCCTTGAATTTTTTCTTCAGTTCTTTCAGCTTGAGAAATGCAGAGTGTGCTCTTCCCTTTTGGTTTTCTATTTCCAGCTGTTTGCCTATGTCCTTATAATATTTCACTTTGTCTTTTGAGCTGCCTTTTGTTATTGAAGCCTCAGTTCTCTAATTGGGTTAAAAATGTATTATGTTTTATTTTTAACATTTATGTTATGTTTGTCATCAGAAGTCCAGGGAAAAGAGTATGATGAGTCAGTCATGTTCCATCAATTTTCAGTATGGCTTTCTGTGAATCAGTAGCTCCATTTCTGTATTTAGCGACGTCATAAGTTAGATTATGATCATTTGTCCTTTCTTTCTCTGATTCTTATTCAAAAGTCTGAGTTTCTCATTTTTTTCTCATAAATCATTAAATACAAAATTATTTTAATTGAGACTAGTTGGGATATTTATTTTCCTGTAGAACTAACTGATGCTTATGTGGTTTATAGTTACCAGTCTTAAATATACTTAAAAAGAGATTTCAGAGTACAGTTTGTAACATAAAATCAAGATCAAATATTCTAAATTAATATTAGTCATATTTTACTAATTATGTACTTTCTAGGTTTTGATAATTCCTGTCCTAATTTCATTAGGGTGCAAATTTGACATTTTTGAGTTCTGATCACCCTGGCCTTCCAGAAAGCGTGAAAGAGAACACTTTACTTTTACTTCGAATCACAAACATTGATCAGACAGCTCTGGAGTCTCTCAAGTAAGTCCAACATGAATTTGTCATTGTAAATGTAAGTGGAAACACTGTATTTTAGTATCTTAAATAAATGAAATACTGTATTTTACTAGCTTAAAATGAAATTTGAGCCCAAAGCTTTTTGACTTTAATTAAAGCTTAAATTTTAAACCAACTGAGGCAGTGTGTGTATCATCTTAAATATACTCCATGTATAGGAATAGTTTCAATTAATTGAAGATTAAATAATGTTCCATTTTATTACTTTCTTAATGTGTCCTTGTTATAATACTTTTACGGTACATTATGATATCAAAGCAAGAAATTTTAAAAGATGAAATATTTACATAGTAATAATTTTTTTCCTATAGTGTTAGGGTGTTTTTTTCTTTCTTAACATAAAATTTTGGTCCCCTATGATTACAAAAAACCCAAAACCAATCCCAGTACCGTGGAGAGTTGAGTCTGACTCACAGAAACCCTAAAGGATGGGGTAGAACTGCTCCACAGAATTTCCAAGGAGCACCTGGCAGATTTGAACTGCCAACCTTTTGGTTAGCAGACATAGCACTTAACCACTACACCACCAGGGTTTCCATGACTATAGTATTCACTTACTGATTATGTGTATAATAAAAAATGATGCTATGAATCAAAAATTGCACTAGTTCTGAATTTTAATCATAGAGTTTCCCTGGTGCTAAATATAATTCAAAATCATACTGATTTTTGTACTAAATCTGCATTAAAAAAACCAAACCAAACCCATTTCTGTTCAGTTGATTCTGAGCCATAAAGACATTGTATGATACAGTAGGACTACCACACAGGGTTTCCGAGGTTGTAAATCTTTGAAGAAGCAGACTGTCACATATTTCTTTGACTGAGCAGTTGGTAGGTTCAAACTGCCAGCCTTTCTGTTACCAGCTGGGAGCTTAACCACTATGTCAGCAGAGCTACTAAATGTAGAACAAAAACTCTTTGCCCTGGAGTTGATTCCAGTTCATAGTGACCCTATATGACAGAGTAGAACTACCCCATAGAGTTTCCAAGGAGCAGGTGGTGGATTCAAACTGCTGACCTTTTGGTTAGCAGCAGTAGATCTCAACCATGTCATCACCAGAGCTCTGAAATTAGGGGCCAATTATTTCACAAATTGATTAAAAAGAAGTCTCTGTTCCTTTGTCATTTCTTTTATTGCTCAAAATTAATCTTATATTTTTTTGGCATCTTAAAATAGAATTTTTTGTTGTATACCTTGCAGGATATGACTGCTTTGGAGTTTAATATTTTTATTAAGTATTTATGGCTGAAGACATGTACATAATAGTTGAATGTAGTTTTTAGACAATTTTAAGGACTTTAGCTCTTATAGCATATGTAAGGAGACTGGAGCTCTGTGGCTGGGTATTCAATTGCTAACAAAAAGGTTGAGAGCTCAAACGCACTAGCTGGTCCTTGGAAACTCCATGAGACAGTTCTACTTTGTACTTGGTCCTGTGGGGTCACTGTAAGTCAAAATTGACTCTACGAGAAAGGGTTTTTAAGTGGATGTTAATTCAGGAGACAAGATAGGGCTTGGTTAATCACTAAGCATTTTTTTTTTCCAACTGTTTGAGATTTCTTTGAGGGTGTTTCCTGAAGAACTTAGAATTGCTTACCCAAAATTGCAAAACTGAATCTATTTTTATCACTGTGAACATGTGCATTGCAGAGCTGCTTCCGAGGAATGTGTGGATGATGTAACTAGTCAAGAAGCCAATGACAGGCTAGTCTTTAAGGCCATTCAAGGTATGAATTACTCCTAAATTTTCAAGTTATAATTTCAAACCATTTTCTATGTAAGTAGTAAAGTAGCATTTCCAGATGTGTCTCGGTTTTATGGCTTTAAATTTATTTTTTCCATTTTCTTCTTTTTAAAATAAAAAATACATACTTAAAATTTTGAAGAATTTCCTCCACTTTAGCAATCCTGCCTATATGAATAACTAGTATTATGTGAATTATGGATTTAGAATTTTAGAAATTATTAGAGAGTATGTGTTTATACATTAATTTCGATGGCACTTGGCTTTTGGCTGAATGAAAAGTGAAAATGTTTTTTTGTAATGTACAACTGGTCTTAGGCATTAATAGATGATATCCTAAAAAGATTCCTGGTTGTTCAGTGCGGAAGAGAAAAATGCGAGAGTGGTAGGCAGATTCATGCTCCGATGCTGCAGATCAACAGACAGATGACCTTGTGGGGATGTATTTGTTTATCTCTGAAATCAGGGTAACAATACCTATCTATTAACTGTCAAGGATTTTTGTGGGCAATAAATGAAATATGCATAGACTTTGAGACATCAAAACATTTTACAAAGTTATTACTTCTGAGGGTAAAGCATAAACGTCTATATTGAACTCCTTCTTAAAAACAAAACTACTGGTTTTCATTACAGTCTGGGGATAGAATTTTAACTCATTCATCATAATAATACAGTTTAAGGTTGCTGTCATTCTGAAGTGATCTCCCTTAATAATTGAGTATTTACATATTACATATAATATTTTTGTGCTACATATATGTGGAACCCTAGTTACCCAGTGGTTAGGTACCATGGCTGCTAACTAAAAGGTCAGCCACTCCTTGGAAACCCTATGGGGCACTTCCGCCCTAGTGTCACCATGAGTTGGAATTGACTCAACGGCATTGAGTTTTCATGATATAACCAAAAGGTTGGCAGTTCAAACCCACCAGGCACTCTTTGGAAGCTCTATGGAACATATCTGTTCTTTCTTATAGGGTTGCTGTGAGCTGGAATTGACCCAATAGGTTTGGTTTTTTTGTGCCTATAGTATATATGTTCACTTTAATTATTCTTCTTAATACTTGCAAGGAAAATAAAACAAATAAAATAATCCCCTCAGCCTCTGAATAGCCGTTAGATGTTCAGTTACATCAAAATATTCCAGGATTTATTAATGTTTTATTGAGCATTTTTGGTTCCTTCCTGGGTGATTATTCCCAAACACACTGAACATACACATTAGCTGATAATAACAGCTTACTAATTTTGTATCTAGTTTATGTGCTAAGCATTTTATTAGACCCTGGGGATTCAGAGGTGAGCATATTATGATGATAATGAGCATTACTGTACATTTGCTGTATACCAGATTCAGTTCCAACTATTTAATTATGTATTGAGATAATGCTGTGCAATGATTTTACAGGTGAAGATATTGAGGCTTTACAAGGTTAAATCATTTGCATAAGGTCATATAATTAGTGTTACAGCTAAAAATAAAACCCAGGCAGTCTGTTTCTAGAGTACATGCTTGTAGCCACCACATTATAAACAACAAACCCATTGTCATGGAGAGAATTCTGCTTCATAGTGATCCTGTTACAGTGAGTTTGAAATAATTAGACAGTTCTTTTTCTGGATCTCAGTCTAGAAAGGTAAAAGCCATTGATCACAGAACTGATCACAGAAATGAGTACAATAATTTAGAAATTTTAAACAAATCCTGGTTTATCACTTAAAGATGATCAGGGAGTGACAGTAAGAAGACTAGAAACTGATTGGAAAGTTGTCTGAGACAGGAACCTGTGAATCCCTAGATATCCTTTTTTTTTTTTTTAACAATTAAGTGAAAGTATACCATCCAAATCCATTTTGCGTGCCTGCCTATGTGCAACTCCATCTGCTTTCCTCACCCTGTGACAGCACACTCCTCCTTTTCACCCTTTACTCCCAGTACCCTCCTAATGAATACCTGTCCCCTCCTCTCCACCCAATTCTCTCCCATCTAGAAAGAAACCAGTAGGACAACCTTCTATACATGTATAAAACCTAAAGTACACACACCGCGTGCTCACACTGTGTCCCCAAGTCAAGTCCATTCTTGTCTGAAGAGTTGACCTCAGTGCTGGTTTCAGGTCAGGGCCAGCAGCCAGTCTAGATGCCAGGTTCCCAGGGGACCCTCCAGCCTGTCAGACCATCAGTTCTGGTCTTTTAGCAGAGTTCTTGAACTGCACACCTCTTTTTCTCATACTACATCAGGGACTCTATATTGTGTTCCCCATCACAGCTACCTTTGGTGGTTGCTAGGCACCATGTGGTTATTCTGGTCTCATGCTGATGCAGTCTGCCATCCATGTGGGTCCTTCTGTCCCCTGGGCTCATTTTTCATTGTGTCTTTGATGTTCTTGGTCATCATTTGTTCCTGATGGGTTGGGACCAATTGGTGTTCCTCAGATGGCAGCTTGCTAGCTTGTACGACCCCAGACACCACTCACAAATTGTGATGTGCAGAAGACTTTCTTAGCAAAAGACTAGTTATGATGATTGACCTCAATGCTCCCTGAAAACACAGTCTGATGCTACTCTATGCTTTGAAATGTTCACCTCAGTTTAGAAAACCTTTCAGTTTGTGGGGTAGTCCAGTTATGCTGATCTGCCCTCTACTGGGTCCTGTCACTCCTTTCTCATAACCAGATTCCTATAGACTATCTAATCTGTGAACTTCCCTCTCTTTCTCCATCCCCAAACTTGTAGCCATCAGAGTCTTTTCTTCTGTATGTAAGTCTATTTTTAAGTCCTCATAGCAGGAATTACTTGTCCTTTTGCCACTGATGGATTTTACTCAGCATAGTGTCTTCTCGTTGGTGCCAGGTTATGAGATGCTTCCTAAAATCATCATTGTTCTTTATCATTGCATAGTGTTCCATTGTGTATATTATACACCATAGTTTGTTTATCTGTTCATCTGTTGATAGGCACATAGGTTGGTTCCATCTTTTTGCTATTGTGAGCAGTGTTGCAATAAACATTCTTGTGCCTATATCTGTTCATGTGACCACCTTTATTTCTTTGGGATATGTTCCAAGCAGTGAATGAGTGCCTAGATATTCTTTATGCTCTTGTTAATGAATAGTTTTCCATGTCATGGTCAAGGCAGTATGTGCACTTTGAAGTCAAATTGTATCAAAGACATTGCTTATGTTTGTTCTTTCCTCTAAACCAAAAGTTGTTGCTATTGATTCTCTTTCAACTCATAGTGACCCTGCAGGACAGTAGAACTTCCCCTTAAGGTTTCTGAGACTATAAATCTTTGGAGAAACTGACTACCACATCTTTCCTCTGTGGAAGGGTTGGTAGGTTGGAATCACTGACTTTTTGGTTAACAGCCAAGTGCTAAACCACTGTACCACAAGGCTCCTTCTTTCTTCTAATTAAATAAAATTGTATTGTATCTCATGACTGCTTATAATGAAATGTCTTAATTCTCTAGTGCTGCTGTAACAAAAACTCCCAAGTGTTTACTTTTAACAAGTAGAATAGGGTAAGAGTCTAAATTCAGGCATCAGGTCCAGGAAAAGATTTTCTCTCTCTGCTGGCTCATCGATCTTACTCTCACCTAGAAACTTCTCTACTCAGGGACCCCAGGTCCAAAGGACTCACTCTGCTGCTGGCACTGCTTCCTGGGTTGCATGAGGTCCCCAGCTCTCTGCCTGCTTCTGTTTCCTTTTGTTTTTTGTAACATAAAATGTGGTACAGGCTATACCCCAGGGAAACTCCCTTTACATTGGATCAGGGGTGTGGCCTTAGTAAAGGTGTTACAATCTCACTTAATCCTCTTTAGTGTAAAATTGCAATCATAAAATGTAAGTCATCTCCATAGTACTGGGAATTATGGCCCAGCTAATCGATACACACCATTTTGGGGGGACAGAATTGAATCTATGACATGAGGTTTCCTGTGTCTTCTGAAGTCAAGATGGTGCAAAAGGCATTCAGTAATGTCACTAAGATGTAAACAGAACGTTAGGGTCTAGAAAATAAGACCTTAAAGAGTATGTTAAATATCTAAGTGTAGGTTAGCACCCCAAATTCTTCGTGACGTAGAAGCTTCAATGTGACAATTTCAATATTTTATAAAATTAGAGTGGATTTTGTTTTTCAGAATTATGGTATGATATTTGATTTGTTTTTTTCAAATTGCACCTTAGATGAAGGTTTACAGAACAACCTAGCTTCTTATTAAACTGTTAGTCAACACACTTTGGTTAACATGTCAGCATTCTCCTTTCTCAAATCCAGATTCCCTATTAAGACCTGAAATACTATTCATCAAAGTAAAATGTAGAACATTTTCTGTGTAAAGTATCTTTTGCCAGCTGCTCCAGATGTTCACCGAGACTGTGGTCCCCACAGCCCTCAGCCCTGTAACTCAGTCCCGCAGGGAGTCTCCATGTCAAACTGATTGTTTTTGAGTGACTCACCTTCCATCATTTTTGTAGTTTAGTTGGTAGCAACAAAGAATGGGGAAAGAGATTAAAGATA
The DNA here is from genome assembly GCA_028571685.1 of Heterohyrax brucei. Taxonomy (NCBI): domain Eukaryota; kingdom Metazoa; phylum Chordata; class Mammalia; order Hyracoidea; family Procaviidae; genus Heterohyrax; species Heterohyrax brucei. The sequence goes on along the minus strand of CM053142.1, from coordinate 139,030,505 downwards.
TGAGGATGGTTAGATGAAAAGGAAGGCTATAAAATACAAAATAAAATAATTTTATTTGTAACACTTCAGTTATTTTCATACTGATAAAGTGAAACATCTTCTTTTCCTAGATTTAAAATGTAAGCTTTAACCACACGATGGTGCTATAGCCCTGGTATATGAGGTCCGACAAGTAAGTCCATGAACTTAATTGTTGTCAGGCGCTCCATACCTCACTGCTGACTGTCACCACGGTCACCTTCCAAGGTGGGAAGCAGCTATACACCAATGCCAGTGCCTAGTCCACCCTTTAAAGTAACTTTGAAACTCTTTCTGGAATGGCCATTGAGCCCAGTGGCACAATGGCGAGTTTAGGAACTTAATTGTGTAATTGTCTGTGAGGGAGTTTTTAGCCAGTAAACAAATAACCCTATTGGAATAACCTCCCTACTCACCTGATCTGGCCCCCAGTAACCTTTTTCTTTACTGGAAGATAAAGGAAATACTGAAAAGAAGTCATTTTGATAAAAATCAGGACATCAAGGGTAATATGACGACAGCTCTGATGGCCATTCCAGAAAAAGAGCTTCGGAATTGCTTTGAACGGTGGCCTAGGTGCTGGCATTGGTGCATAGCTTTCCAAGGGAAGTACTTTGAAGGTGACTGTAGTGATATCCAGCAATGAGGTATGTAGCAGTTCTCCTAGGATGAGTTCATGAACTTAATTGTTGGTCCTTGTATTTACATGTAATTTTGCATTAATCCACGAAATCCACTGCTGTCTAGTCGATTCTCACTCATAGAGACCCCATAGGACAGAACAGAACTGCCTCTTAGAATTTCAGAGAAGTACCTGGTGGATTCGAACTGCCAACTTTTGGGTTAGCAGCCTTAGCACTTAACCATTATGCCACCAAGTTTTCCTTTTTTTTTTTTTGTATATAATTCCCTGTAATAACAGAACTCAGTTTTCTAAACTCTATCATCATCCATACCCATGACTTAGATGAATTTTTTTGTTTCTTTTTCTATTATATTGACTTCCATTTTCTTACAGGGAGGCCAACTGAAGTCTGATGTATTTGTGCAAAGGAACATTTAGTTTCTGTCTCTCTTTTTGCTAAACAGAGGTGCTACAAGTAAAACTGCGTAAAAGAGGTGTTCATATTTTGACTGGACTGGGAAAATACTTTCAACGATTGGATAAAGAAGGAAATGGACTTTTAGATAAGGCAGATTTTAAGCAAGCTTTAAAACTATTTCACTTAGAAGTGTGTGAACAGGTATGTGCCGCAGCAGTAATACATTATTCACCTTTCTCCTGAAAACTTTAGTAGGTTTTCTGCCATTGCCTTCTGCCTTATTCTCTGTCTTCAGTGGTAAGTCACCAGGAAACAAGTTCTGTTGATACTTAAAATTTCAACATTTATTCCCTCGTCATGTATTTATTATGATTCTGCTAACCAAGTACTGTGCTAAGATCAGAGAAGGCATACTGCGTAGTCTTAAGCTCTTTATACTCCAAGGAGAGAAACATATACGTGACTATAAAGGCATAAAAAGAAAAAAAAAAAACCAAACCTAGTGCCATCAAGTTTATTCCAACTCATAGTGACCACGTAAGGTAAAGCAGAACTGCCCCATAGAGTTTCCAAGGAGTGCCCGATGGATTCGAACTGCCAGCCTTACGGTTAGCAGGCAAAGCACTTAACCACTACACCACTAGGGTTGCCTATGAAAACATGATAGGTGTTAAATAAAGGATGTTTTGCGAACACCTGGGGGAAGGACCTAATTCTAAGCCAGGTTGTAGGGAAGGGGAGGGAAGATCGTGGAAGGATTCCTGGAGGAGGCTACATCCTAGTTGAGTTTAAGGATGCCAAGCCAATGGGGAGCACAGATATTTTAGGAGGAGAAGCACGAGTGAAGATATTGAGGAGACAAAGTGTGGTCTGTTCTAGGAACTGTAGATGTTCCTTCTTCCATGGCTGAGCCTTCACGTATATTGTGCCTTCTGCTATGAGTTCTCTTCCACTGCATCCTTGCATGGCTTGGTTTTCTCCATGATGCAAGCCACAGCTTTTCCACGTGGAGAGCTATGAGACACTCTTGTCTAAAGGAGTCTCTTCCCCTCACCCCCTTGTGCTCCCTGGTCCTGTCTACACCATGTTTCTGTTTTATTGTTTTCACACCACTTCTGCAGATATGGTCTGGCTCTGCCTGCATCTAGGCTACAAGTCTCATTACAGCAGAAACCTGGCACTTCTGGTTCCCTGCTCTAGCTCCAGCATCTCCAACAGAGCCTGGAATACAGGGCTTGCTAAAAAATCCATCTATGGATTAATTTGAATGAATGAACAAATGGATGAATAGAAGGAAGGAAAGAAGAAAGAAAGGATAGCAAGGAAGGAGAGAGGGAACAAAGGAGGAGGAAAGAAAGAGAAATAAGCCTGGAAGTGTCAGAAGGGTTCATTATGTTGCAGCTTTGTGTACCATGCTAAATTTGAATTTTATTATTGAAGTATATGAATTTGAAACACATCTGCCTCAAGGGTTTCAAATAAGGGGTTCCCTTTCATTGCTCTCTCTCTCTCTCTCTCCCCACCCCTCAACCCCTTCAAATGATCTTGCCAAAACTGCAATGTGTTTAGTAGAAGGAATACTGGAACTTGAAGTTATTAGAGCCACATTCACATTCTGGCTTTGCTGCTTGAACTGGGTGGGGTGGGACAGGTCTCTGAACTGTTCTGATTGGCAGCTGTACCTGCACAAACCAGAAATAATACTTATGAGGAGAGAATTGGCTTGAAGTGCAAGTGGGAAAAATTGCTGGAAAAATGCTTTATTAACTGTAAAACTTTATGTCAATGTGGTGTTGCCACTCACCGTTGTGACTGACCTGCCTCTTGTGTTTTCTGTAGTATTGAATCTTGCTGCCCACATAGTGACAAATACTAGGGATAGTCTAGTTTCACCTCTTCCTGTCATAGACAAAAGACCTCAGACTACTACCACTACCACCACCACAGCAAAACAACAGAGATGTGGAAAGTCTTGCTGTCTCTGTCCACAGTCACCCACAGAATTAGTAACTGAGATAAAACTAGAATTTCTTTATTATCAGGAGTGCTGTGAATAGAACATCCTGCTATAAAGCATGTTTGCTAAAAAGTTAATGGCGATGGAGAAATGAATGCACTCGCGTAAGGAATTTACTGCACATAATGTCTTGAGTATGAATTATGGAATATTATTAGTCATTCAAATCTTCTATGTACAGACACTGGCAGAAATGGAGTTGGTGGTTATAATGCTGTTTGGGGCATTCTAGAGCTTGAAATAGCTTTTGAATTGTTACAGACATAGTAAACAAACAATAAACAAATTGAATGTTAGGTACAAAGTAAGTGGTAAGCATGTTTTTTTTGTATACAAAAGGAATTGAACTTAAAAAGATAAATTTACAACTCGCTGTCACTTCTAAATGGCTCTTTTAAAAAAGTTGTATTGTGCTTTAGGTGAAAGTTTATAACACATATTAATTTCTCAGTCAAAAGCATGTATCCATATTGTTTTGTGGCACTAGTTGTAATCCCCACTATAGGACAGCATGTTCCCCCTTTCTACCCTGGGGTATCCATTGTATCCATTCATCCGGTTCCTGTTACTTCCTGCCTTCTCTTCTTGCTTTTGGATAGAAGTTGCCCTTTTGGTCTCATATCTAAGCTAAGAAACAGCACATTCCTCACATGTATTATTTGTTGTTTTATAGATCTGTCTAGTGTTTGTCTGAAAAGTAGACTTCCAAGAGTTATTTCAATTCTGAGTTAGCAGAGTGTCCAGGATTCAGAGTTTCTGGGGTCCCTGCAGTTTATGTCAGATCCTAAATGGTTCTCAACTTTCTAGAACTGCTTGCTATGAGTGATTTAAATAGTTCTCTTCGTACCTTTGCGGTATGGAATTTTCTTCAGTAAACTGCTATTACCTTGTTGAGGGCTACAAAAATATGTGACAAGATACTGCTGTGATGATTTTTGATATTACCGTACATACTTAAAAGTGTAACAGTTATCTCTGTCTATTTCCAGGATTTTGAGTCCTCGTGGCTGATTTTGACTGCCAATGGCAGTGACAGGATTGACTATGGAGAATTCAAACGTGCCATTATTGGTGAAATGAATGAATATAGAAAATCATTTGTTCGAAAGGTAACTTTGTTAAGTAATCTTTTTTATTTGTTACTTTTAATAGATTGTTAAGTTTATGATGTAAAAACTCGAAGTAATTACCATTTAAAATGTTTCAGTCTTTTTACATGTACTGAATGTTTAGTTGATACAAATACATGCATATTCACACACTAACATGTAAGTTGTAAATAAAATAACTGGTGCTTTAGGAAAATAGAAAAGAAATTCTGGAATTAAGCTTTGGTTTACAGATTACTAGCTACAGAAGTTAATAGCTGTGTGACTGTATGCATTATTAAATACCCATGCCTTAGTTTCCTATCTTATAGAGTTGATGTGAACATTGAATGAGATGATATATGTAAACTTTTTGGCATTGTGGCAGTCCCAGTGTCAGTGCTCGGTATGTGTCATTTTAGGATTGTTGCTATCAATTGCATTGGTATTGGTTTTGACTCGTAGTGACCCCATGTGACAGAGTAGATTTGCTCCATAAGGTTTTCCAGGCTGTAAGCCTTACAGGAGCAGACCACTAGGCATTTCTACCCTGGAGCCACTGGTGGGTTCACACTATCCCCTTTTGGTTATTAGCTAAGTCTTTAACTATTGCACCACCAGTACTCCTTAATTTTAGAATGATAACTGAAAAAATATTACTTTGATTTTCATAACATGCATGCTTCATGGAAATCCTGGTGGTGCTGTAGTTAACTGCTGCATCTGCTAACCAAAAGGCTGGCAGTTCAAATCCACCAGGCGCTCCTTGGAAACTTTATGGGTTAGTTCTACTCTGTCCTGTAGGGTCACTATGAGTCAGAATTGACTTGGCAGCAGTGCCGTTTTTTAGTGGCTTGCTCCATATTAAAATAGAGATTAAAATGCATTAAGTTGGAATTAAAATAGGATCCCCTTTTTTAAGGTCTTTAGCATAAAAACAACTGTGGGTAGGGCACAGGATTGGGCAGTGTTCCTTTGTGTTGTATGTAGGGTCACTGTGAGTCTAAACCGACTTGATGGCACCTGTCAGCAACAACATGTTTTACTTGGGTTCTTGGTAGCCATTTTTAGAGCATATTTTTCAACAATATAGTTTTCAAAATTTATCTTTTTCTTTTGTGTGTGTACTTGATACAAAATATAAACGTATCTAGTATTGAAACAAAGCTACTTTAATGGAGTGGTACAAATTGTTATATCACGTATAAATTTCAAACAGAAAAATCAATATCCCTATCTTTATTGGTCAAGAAGATACAATGAAAATCTTAAGGTAACAAATTCACCACATAATATTCATAAATTTGCATACATTTTTTCCCTCACATCTCCCAGTGGTAGGTTTGAGTATCTGCCTTTGTTTCCTAGGGCTGCCATAATAAAACACTACAACATAAGTGGCTTTTAAAAAGCAGGAATTTATTTTCTCATTGTTCCGGAGAAATCAGGGTATTGGTTGTGTTGATTCCTTCTGAGGCCCTGAGAGAGGAACTGTTCCGTGCCTCTCTTTTAATTCCTGTGGTTGCAGGCAATCTTTGGTGTTCCTTTGTTGCTCATAGATGTCTCTTTCACGTGGCATCTCCTCCCTGTGTCTGATTCCCTTTTCACTGCCCAGAGTCGAGATGGTAGGACCATTGCCTAGCTGGTTGCAGAGAACAGAGTATTATTTAAAGCCTCGAGATCTAATGGAATCTGTCCTGCTGAGTTTTGGACTTGCTTGTTACCTGTGATCTCCTTTTCTCTCTCTCTCTCTTTTTTCCTTCAGTTTTCCTTTTTGGAAGAGGAATGCCCTCTTCCTGCTCCTTGATTGGGAGTTGAAGGCAGGTAACTTATATCCTAGGTTTCATAGGTCCACAGATGCAGAGCAGTTTTGCTCCATGATGGACCATGCATAGTATCTTATCCATGCCTGATTTAAATATCCAGAAGATGAAATTTTGGACTTCCACAGTGGGTGCTGGAAGATTTTGGGGGATGCTGGGGTGGGGTGAATGGATGCTTGCATGGGAAGGACGTGAGTATCTGGGGACCAGAGTACAGAGTCCTGTGGGTTGAATTGTGTCCTCCTTCCACCTGCCCTCCCCCCCAGAAGACACGTTAAAGTCATAACCCTTGTACTTGTGAATGTAACCTTGTTTGGGGAAACAGGATTTTTCTTTGAAGATATTATCTTTTAAGTCATAGTGGAGTAGGGTGGGTCATAGTCCTAATTCCTTCTGAGTGACTCTTAAGGAACACCTTAAGAGAGCCACAAATGAGGAGCTGCCATGAGAAGACAGAGTCAAATGCATCTGCAGTCAGCAACAGAGCACCAAGAATGGTGAACACTAGAATAGAGGCGATGGCAATGGAATGATTCCTTTCTCAGACTGCTTAGATGCAGTCTATGTAGTTGATTACTTCATTTGGACTTCTAGCTTCCGAAAGTGTGAGAAAATAAATTTCTGTTCTTTAAAACTAGCCACTTTGAGGTATTTTGGGATGGTAGGCCTAGAAAACTAAGACAGTATTTGTGGGTTGCCCCCTACTAACTAGAGGCAGAAGTAGCAACTGAGTGTTGTCTCTGTAACTCTTGGTACTCAGAATAAAGGACAAAGGGAGAGTTATAGGGTATCATATTTCCATGAAAGGAATACTGTGATCAAACAAATTTGAGTCTAGTATTTTGACTCTTTTGTAAACATGGCTTAGGGTAGGTTGTCTATTTCTGTGTACCTACCCCTTTTGGCAGTGAGATCATTGATGATACTCAAGCATTGAATTAGAGGAGCAATAAAACAACTGGCAATATTAAATTTCAAGAAGCACAATAATAGAACTTATTCGTATTTTTTAAGTACTTCACTTTCTCATTGATTTTCATGATGGAATATTTTGCGTGTCCACTTTTAGTCATGCATAGTTTCGTCTTGGCCATTCATCAACTTCATATGAATCCTATAGCTGAAAGTGACCTAACAGGTCAGGGACCCCAACGCTTCAATTTATAGAGAAGGAAAACTGGGCAACAGAGCTTAGGTTCTAAGTCAGGATGCTAGAAAGTGGTAGAACTAATCTTTATCTGCCGTTTTCCTAGTATCTTGTTCCAGTATCTGTTTCCTTATATTCATGATACTTTCCTTTCCTTATGTGTCAGTTAAGTACTTTTAAATTGTTTTTTTTTTGGTGCTCAGAAATAACCTGCTGAAAATGAAAAAATAAGTGCTTGTGTCTACTGATTTCATAGAAAAAAACAACATGTCTCTATTTAGGCATTTATGAAACTGGATTTCAACAAAACTGGAAGTGTGCCTATAATAGATATAAGGAAATGTTACAGTGCAAAGAAGCACCCTCAAGTAATTTCAGGTAATTATAACATGTCAAAATGCAATCAATTTCTAAAATGTTAGCTAATAAAGGCAATATCTTTAAATCATATTAATTTACAGTCTGGACTTGGGACCATTAAGGGAGCAAATAAATTATTTTTACTGTGTTTTGAGTGAAAATTTACAGTCTGAGTCTTTCTCATACAAAAACTTACGCACACTTTGCTGTGTGACCCTACCTGTGCTCCCTGCACTGTTATCACACAGTTGTCCCTGCCACACAGAATTTCCCATGTCTATTTAATTGACTCCTGTCCCCTGCTTTCTTCTCATCACACTTTTGGACAGAAGCGACCCAGTTAGTTTCCTTTATCTTCTTAAGCCAAGAAGGCCACTCATCACCAATATCATTTTATGGTTTATAAACCATTTCAATCTTTGTCTGAAGAGTTGGCTTTTATAATGATTTCGGTTCTGGGCTGACAGAGAATCCAGGGGTTATGTCTTTCAGGGACCCTTCGGTCTGTCAGATCATCAAGTCTGGTCTTTTTAATAGTGTTAGAGTTTTACATGCCACATTGTCTTGTTCCATCAGGGACTCTGTTGAGTTCCCTGTAAGGAGAGTCATTGGCAGTAGCTGCAAACCATCTAGTTCTTTTGGTCTCATGTTGATGCAGTGTCTGGTTTATGCTTCCCTTTCTGTCTCTTGGTACATGTTTTCCTTATGTCTTTGATGGTTTTCATTCTCTTTCACTCTGGATGTCTTGAGAACAATTGATGCTTATTAGATGGCTGCTTTCTGGCTTTTAGACCCTAGATGCCCCTCACCAGGGTGGGATGCAGAACATTTTCTTAATCAACTTTGTTATGCCAGTTGATCTAGATGCCACCTGGAACCATGGCGTCTAGACCCCTGCTCCTGCTTCTCTGTTCCTCAAAGTGTATGGCAGTGTTTAGAAGACTTCTTAGCTTTTGGGTTAATCCAGTTGTGCTGACTTCTCCTCTACTTCGTGGTATCTTTCTCTTCATCTAATTCTTGTCTAGTACTGAATTAGTAAATATCTCTCTGTCTGCCTCCCCACCCTCATAACCATCAGAGTTTTTTCTTCTGTGTTTAAACCTTTTGTGATGAACTGATTTCCCTTAGCATAATGTCTTCCAGGTTTGTCTGTGTTGTGAGATGTTTCTCAAGTTATTCATTATTCTTTATCATTGCATAATATTCTGTTGTGTGAACATACCATAGTTCATTTATCCATTCATCCATCGATAAGCACCTAGGTTGATTCCATTTTTTTGATCTTGTGGGCAGTGATGCAGTGAACATTGGTGTGCATGTTCTCTATTTGTGTGATAGCTTTTATTTCTCTAGGATATATTCCAAGAAGTGGGATTGCTGTATGATATGGTATTTCTATTTCAAGCTTTTTTAATTAAGCACCAAATTGATTTCCAAAGTGGTTGTACTGTTTTACATTCTCACCAGCAGTACATAATTGTTCCAGACTCTCTGCAGCCTCTCTAACATTTATTATTTTCTATTTTTTGGATTAATGCTAATGTTTTTGGGGTGAGGTGGTACCTCAAAATATTGATTTGGCTTTATCTAATGGCTAATAATTGTGAACGTTTCCTCATGTGTTTGTTAGTCACCTGAATGCCTTCTTTGTTGAAGTGCTTGTTCATATCCTTTGCCAATTTTTAAATTGGGTTGTCTTCTTTTTGTTGTTGGGGTTTTGCAGTGTCTTGTAGATTTTAGAGATCAGAAACTGATCATCGTTGTTGTAGCCAGTTCCCCGCCTCCCACCCCCGTCTATAAGTTGTCTTTTTACTCCTTTGATGAAGTCTTTGGATGAACAAAGACTTTTAGGAGTTTACAGTTGCCTGTTTTCTCTTCTGAGGTTTATGCACTGTTAATAATGTGTTCTGCTCTGTTTATGCCATGTATTAGGACTTAGCATTGCCCTTATTTTCTCTTCCATAATCTTTATTGTTTTATATTTTACATTGAGTTAGTTCATTTTGAGTTAGTTTTTGTGCATGGTGTCACATAGGGATCTTGTTTCAGTTTTTTGCAGATGGGTATGCAGTTATACCAACATCGTTTGTTAAAGAGACTGTCTTTACCCCCAATTTATGGACTTTGGGCCCTTGTCAAATACCAGCTGCTCACAGGTAGATGCTTTTATGTCTGAATTCTCAATTCTGTTCCATCAGTCTGTGCATCTGTTGTTGTACCACAATCAGACTGCTTTGACTACCAAACCCGAAATCAGACTCACTGATGTTCAGTCAAGTCCAACTCTTAATGACCCTATAGGACAGAGTAAAACTGCCCCATAGAGTTTCCAGGGAACTGCTGGTGGATTTGAACTACCAACCTTTTGGTTAGCAGCCATAGCACTTAACCACTGCACTACCAGGCTTTCCATTTTGACTACAGTGGTGGTGTAATAGATTTTAAAGTCCAGTAGTGTGAGGTTTCCTACTTTGTTCTTCAGTAATGCTTTGCTTATCTGAGGCTTTTTCCTTTTCCATATGAAGTTAGTAATTTGTTTCTCCATTTCATTAAAAAAATGCCATTGGAATTGGGTAGGGATTGGATTGTGTCTATAGGCACTTGGCTTGGCATAGATTGCTTTGGATAGAACAGACATTTTCACAATGTTGAATCTTCCTATCCATAAGCAAGTTAAGTTTCTCCACTTACGTATGTCTCTTTTGATTTCTTGTAGTACTGTCTTGTGATTTTCTTTGTATAGGTGTTTCACGTCTCTGGTTAAATTTGTTCCTAGTATTTTATCTTCTTGGGAGCTATTGCAAGTGGCATTGGTTCAGTGATTTCCTCTCTGATGTTCTGTTTGTTGGTATAAAGGAATACAGCTGACTTTTGGATGTTTATCTTGTATCCTGATGCTGTTTTGAACCCTTCTATTAGTCCCAACAGTTTGTGTGTGTGTGAATGCTTTAAGATTTTCTATGTATATGATCATATCATCTGCAAATAGAGATACTTCTACTTCTTCCTTACCAATTTGGATGTCTTTTATTTCTTGTCTGATCACTCTGGCTGGAATCTCCAGGACAATGCTGAATAAAAGTGATGATAAAGGGCATCCTTGTCTGGTTCCCATTCTCAAGGGGAATACTTTCATATTCTCTCCGTTCAGGATATTGTTGGCTGTTAACTGTATATAGATCACCTTTGTTATGTTGAAGAATTTCCCTTGTATTCCTATTTTGCTGAGAATTTTAAACATGAATGTTATTGGACTTTGTCAAATGCCTTTTCTGCATCAGGTGATTCTTGCCTTTTGTTTTATGTGGTTGATTATATTGTTTTGTTAATGTTTGACCATCCCTGCTTCCCTGGTATGAATCCCACTTGGTGAATTCTTTTTTTGATATGTTATTGAATTCTATTGGGTGGAATTCTTTTGAGGATTTTTGCATCTAAGTTCATGAGGGATACTAGTCTGTAATCGTCCTTTTGATGCTGTCTTTATCTGGGTTTGGTATCAGGATTATACTGACTTCATAGAATTAATTTGGGAGTATTTCATCCTTTTCTGTGCTCTGAAAAACTTTTGGTAATAGTGCTGGACAATAAAAATTTTTAAATGAGGGAGGTGGAGTCAAGATGACAGACTAAACGCACATCTCGCTAAATCCCTCTGTAAACGAAGACCTGAAATGATAATTAAACAGAGCCTTCTGGACACCTAGTGAGCCCTGGGTTGTGGCATAGGGCTGTTAATATGGAATTCATACCACCGAATGCGAAACCTCCTCTCTTTCATTGACACCACTCTCGGGGAGCACAGGCTTGCACAGACCAAAGGCAACTCACCATTTTGATTTTTTTTTCCTCTCTCTTGGCTGGTGGACAGATCTGGGACTTGGCTAGCTGCTGGTCTCAGACATACTGCTTGTGGGACTGACAAGTGTAATTGCCATGTTCTGGGAGCCTGGCATTGGACTCTGTATATCTCAGCTCCTCTGGCGTATCTTTCTACCTCTACCATGTGGTAGCTGTACAGATGTGCTTGTGTGGGATGCCACTTGATCCACAGGGAAACGGAAAAGCCTAGGCAGAGGCCCCAGCTGGACTTGGTTCCTAGGCTCAGAGATGGCGCCTGCCAGGGGGAGAGTGCTTTTCCAGAAGGGAGGTGGTGTTTTGCACAGTATTGCCTGAGGCTGGGTCCCAGTGGCGGAAGCTGTGGACTCTGGGCATTTTGGCACTCTTGGCCTCTCTTTCTGCTGGGAGCCTGGTTCCGACCAGCTGACAAGCTTGTGTGGGATGCCATCTTGTTTTGCTGGGAGGCAGAGTCACGCATACAGAAGCTTCAGCTGGACCTAATTCCTGGGCTGAGAGGCAGTGCCTACCCAGAAGAGACCACTTTTCCAGCAGAAAAGCAGAATTCTACACAGTATCACCTACAGTTGGGACCTGACAGTGGTGGCCAGCAGACCAGTAACCTTTCTGTATTTTGAGCTAGTTTATAAGATCTGGGGTTCAATATAGAGGTGCTTGCTTTGCCAGCTGGTAAGAGGGACACCTGAAAACCTGGCTGACTTTGGAAGTTGTCAAATACTTTTTACTTCTCGTTTTAAGATGATCTAGAGAAACAACTGTGGTCCATCTTCACAGCATCTCTCGCAGCCTCTGTTGACCCACATGAAGCCCCAAAAACAACAAGCTTTGGAGAAAATGGTAACCTGGAAACCATCCATGGCATCAGAAGGCCCCCGAAAGAAACCACCTCAGAACTTCCCAGACAAATGAGCTTTTCTGAAACTATCAGAAGGTGAATGCCAAAGCCAAGTGCCATTGAGTTGGATCCAAAGAAGGTGAATACAAAAGGATTATACAGAGAGCCCCCTAGACCTCATACAAAATGCAGCAGAGCAAAATGAAAACCTAAGCAAGCTGTTCAATCTGATGCAACATGAGTACTCTGAAACCCAATAGATCAAGAACAAAATCAAAGACATAGAAGCTTCAATTCAAAGCCAAGAAAATAGAATGGAACAAATGGAAAATAGAATTTCTGATTTGGAAGACAGAGCTACTGACTCCAGCATCTATGAAGAGAAATCAGAAAAAAGAAACAAGAAAAATGAAGAAGGATTAAGAAGCATGTGGGGCTCTATGGAGAGGAACAATCTATGATTAATGGGAATTCCTGAACAGGGTCAGACACCTGAGAACACAGAGTACTGTGGCTGAACTGCTGACAGAAAACTTCCCAGAAATTATGAAAGAAGAGAATATAGATATCCAAGATACATATCAAACACCACTCAATATAGATCTCAGTAGAAGGACTCCAAGACATATTATAAGCAAGCTTAACAAAATGAAACAGAAACAGAAACTCTTAAAGGCAGCAAGACTCAAAGGAAAGCTAACATTCAGAGAGAAACCCTGTAGGCTTTTGTCAGATTTCTCAGCAGAAATTATGCTGGTATGGAGACAGTGGCATGACACATTCAAAGCCTTGAAGGAGAAGAACTTCTAACCAAGAATTATATATCCTGCAAAACTATCTTTCAAATATGAAAATGGAATGAAGACATTCTCAGATAAACAGAAACTCAGAGACTTTGTAAAAACCAAACCAAATCTACAAGAAATGCTGAAAGAATCTCTTGGCATGGAAGAACAGTAACTGCTAACTTTATATTTTAGAAGGACACATTACCCAGAATCCTACTCAGTTAGGGAAGGCTCCAAACACAATCAAAGCTATAATAGTGAAAGAAATGATCTAGTGATGACATCATGTAAACTATGATATCATTGTATTAAAAAGAGGGATGTACTACAGTCGTTATAGTCCTTCCAGATGCAGAGGAAGTTGACAAGACCGGTAGCAATCAAAATTGGGTTTATACATAGTTTATTACGGGGGATCATAAGGGCAGCCGTAAAGTACAATAACGAAGCAGCATACCATATGAACAAATGTAATACAGGAGTCTCAATAACCACAAAACCAACCCTGAAAAAGGTGAAAACTCAACTCACAAAGAATGTCCCAGAACAGACTAATATGAACAACAGAGAAAACATCAACATAAAAATAAACATGTCACAGTGGCAGCACTGAACACATACCTATCAATAATTACATTGAATGTGAATGGACTGAATGCTCCAGTAAAGTGACATCGAGTGACATCTTGGATCAAAAGACATGATATGATGAAGACAATAACATTGACTGGGAATATATCAAGTAAATATCATTAGAGCTTTTAGTTCTTTGTGTATGAGTAGCATGAAAATAATGCTTATTATCGTACACTATCTAACTTCCAACAGAGACTAGGTGGCAATGTGGTAACATACTAGCTACCTTTTTGTTTAAAACTGTAATATTCTTAGGAGCATGTAGGATGTCAGGACCTAATCTACTGTGCCTGCCTGGTATCATATGCCTGTAAAAGGCACACAACACATAAAAATAATATTCAAAATGAAGTGAAAAAAATTTCTAAATGAGAAACATGGAAGTTATTTTCTCTTTCTAATTTAAAAATTCTTAGGTCTGTTTTCTGTACCTATTTTTTTTATTTTATGCTTATAATTGAGATAGAAATATCATTTTTGACTGAAGAAAGTGAGGTATTTGAGTTAGAAAGAAGAGAATAGATTAGTTCTAGAGAATGGGCGGTTATACATGCAGATTCTCTTGAGTTTTATTGTATCTGCTTATACTGTTATCAGTACTGGAAGATTTAAGGTGGATTGAGGGAGTATCTTTAGCCATTAAGAGAAAAAAACAAATGTTTAGGTTTAACAGAAATGAGATTTCTCAAAAGTGATTCTGTGTAATGCTATAAGAGATTCAGTGTTTGCTCATTGAAATATATTGTGATCTCTAAAAGGAACAAAACAAAGTTTACTTACAGATAGTAGAAAGTAGGTGTATTGAGGTGGAGATAAAAAGACAGTATAAAATTTCTGATCACTTGACATATTTAAATAAAGTTTTCATTAAGGAAAAATGATGTGAAAGCTCATCTCTAAAGTGTAGATGATAAACAGAGGGAGAAGTCTTTCTTGCCCCCACTTAGATATCTTAGTATAAATTAGATCTTGATTAATTTCTAACCTTGACTAACATATGGATCACAAATTCCCTCTGCTGATTTCTGTATTACCTCTGAGTATCACACTTATTCAGTGCTTGTTTATCCAGTGTATTTTTTTAACAGAACAACATCTTTGTTCTTTATTTCTCTCATTTATTTGGTATCCAAAGCAGATTTTATTCCTTCAGTTTGAAAGGCACATCAAAAAGCATTCACATCTAACTCTATTGGAGAAGTTCTAGTTTGTGAAAAATACACAACTGTTACCCTAATTTTGTCCATACTGTTAGGTGAACACTTAAGGTTGTATTGCTATTTAAACTTTACATTTCAAAATGCAACATGACTTTAAATGGTTGTAGAGGGTCACAAAGATTAAGGTATTGTTATTTCAAAGATTGTTGATCTTTTCTTTCTGCTTTGCCTATGGGCCTCCTTTTACCCTCTTTGTTACCTGACTGTCTTCTGTATCTTCCTTTCATCTTTAATTGCTTGTTTTTGTCTATTATAAGAAAAATAATGAGTTTCTTTTTTTTTTTTTCCCATTCATGTTCACATGTTCAGTGCCAGAATCCTAGGGTAGAGCAGTACCTATACGAGAACAGTCTTCTACTCACTGGAGGTGGCAGAGAAATTAGTGAGATCAGTTCTGTGGTGGAGTTCCAAGATTTAGGGTGGTCAGTGAAGGCTTCCTAAAGAAAGGGTGCTTACACTAAGGTCTCTCCCTCCCTTAACTGGCCACTATGTATTTAGACATTATTTAAATAACTGATTGGTCTATTTTTTAAAAAAAGATGGAAAACTCAAATAAATTTAAGAAAAAGATGAATTTATGTTATCTATTTAAATAATAAACTGAACACTTGCTATCCATTTTATATACATATGCAGTTCTCAATAACATTTTCCTAAGGGATTAAGGGGAACCCTGGTGACATAGTAGTTAAGAGCTACAGCTGCTACCCAAAAGATTGGCAGTTTGAATCCACTGGGCACTCCTTGGAAACCTTGTGGGGCATTTCTACTTTGTGCTTTAGAGTTACTATGAGTGAGAATGAATTTCGATGGCAATGGTTTTTATTTTTATTTTTTAGGAAGTACAGAAGTTAATCATATTTAATTGAAGCCAGTGGAGATAGTCTACGTAATGTCACAGATTACGACAGAATGATTTAATCATTTGGAAGTACTTCTAAGGCTTTCACAGGCTTCTGAATTATGTTTGCTGTGATGTTTTCTAGCTACAGTTATACGCATCTAATTAATAAAATAACTACTGCCTGAAATTATTCTCACTTGTTCTTTCCTAATTTCCAAAAGAAATAAAGCTCAATCCTCTAGAATGTTAAGAAATATAAGTACCTAAAGTAGTGATGCTGTTTCATAGACACATAAAGAATAGACTCTACCAGGTGCTTAAGTGATGCTTCAAATGTGTTTTAAAATCAGCCACCATTAAGTTGTAGTTCTTGTAAGAAAATGTTGAAATGAATTGGAGGACAGTTTGACATAAGATTTCAAGTTGTTGGAGAAGATTTCATAAGCTGATTGTGACTTTACCATCGTCAATCATTTTGCTGAACTTCTAGGGAGGTGATTTCACAGCCAGTGCTATTTTACAGGTCATTCCACAGAGGAAGAAATCAAATCATCCTTTTTAGAAACATTAAAGAATGCCTGCAGCAAGACTGATGAAGTATCATATTGTGAATTTGAAGATTACTATGAAGGTCTAAGTATAGGAATAGTAGATGATGAAGATTTTGTTAATATCATACGTACTCCATGGCGGATTTAGTTTTTAAAAATGTGTATGCCATCAGCACTAAACATTTTATAGGAGCCATGAATTAAATGTAAAATGTAGTCGAACACTGAATATATTTCTCTAGGGCTTTCTTTGGTTTTTCAAAAACTTGTGTGTAGAAAAATATCTAGAAAGACCGAGGTAGTGATACGTGTATGTGTACATACATGCCTGTTTGTGTGTCCATGTAAACATATGTCCTTTTGATTTATCTTGAATCTGCTTTAGAATTCTGTTTAAAAAAATTAAACTCCATGGGGAAGTTACATCTACATTAGGGATTCATCTGTACAATAACCAAGCTTCCTGTCTTCATATTGTTTTCTAGCATCCCTTTCTGAGATATTAATTGCCACCGTTCTCAATTTGATAAATTGGAATTGGCTTCAAAGGGCATAAAAACTGAAATGTTACTTAAAGATATGAAAATGTTAAAAGAATTAAAGGCTATTTAAGGGAAATTTCCCTTGCAGTGTGATTATAAATGTTTTCTATAGAGGTAACATTACTGTTTCATGTAATGGAGGCTTACTGTTAAAATGCTTATTTAAACACTGGTTTGCCTTGTAATTATAAATTGTGTGCTGTTGTTTATTTAATATAGCACAATGCAATTATTCTAATGACTGATTCTAGTCTTTTATTAGTATCTGCATAGAATGTATAGTTAGCTAGAGATAATACAAAGTGAGAGAGATGCTGTCTTACACATTAAAGTTTAATATGTATGTTACCACATATATGGGTTGAAGAGATAATTTAATAATGCCTAATAAAAATATAAATAGATATTTTGTGTCCTGAGATGAATGTATGGTATTCTAGATATCTTTTTCTAGCATATTAAACCACCAAAACAGTGTTTTCTGAATATAGATTATTTAATTGTTGGATATATTATAATCTTTTTTTCTAAATTCTTTTATATTTTTACTTCTCCCTAGAGACATAGAGAGATGAAAGAACTTTATAGGGTTTTTCCAGGTTCATGACTTTAAATTTCACATGTTAATACAAATTAGAAACTGAAGTGTAAGATGAACTAAGAAGTGGTAAAAAATAGGAATATATATTTTGTAGAATATGACTTAAGGCACATTGCTTTATCCATCTGTATCTTTGACAACACAATCAGAGGATGGCTGGCCTGAATTTTAGTAATACATGTAAACCCGATAAATTCATGGTAATACTTTTTAAGATTTGAAGAGATACTAAAACTCCTTACTAAAATATCAGAAAGGAAATGTATACAAGCCATTTATTGCTATTTACACTGGTTCAATTCTTTATATCTTGGCTTATTTTTTTACGATTAGGTTATTTAAATTAAAATATTCTAGAATATATTATAGCAGAAATGTCTCTAAAGTTATTTTTGAGGCACATTTTCTTCTTGCAAAGAAAAATACTTCTCATCATAAATATCTTAAACTCTGCAAATTGTTGTTGTGTTAAAATGGCTTACTGTGGCTTCCCAATATACAGGTACTGTTTTCTGTTGCTTTTTTCTTTTCTTTTAATTCTTATTAACAAATCTATCCTCAATATTGGTATGTAGTAGTTTCTTGTGATTATAAACAGAAAATGTAAAAGTTGTTACATATTGGGAAAGGTGGGGAAGGGTACTTCTGTAATTTAGTGTGTTAATACGGTAGCGTCCCCTTAAAGTGAATTTCCACTCTTTTAAGGTGAGTATCCATATGTAAATTTTTAAAGATATTTCTCTATTAATAAGATGTAGCTGTATTATCCTATGTTTTTGTTTTCACATTGAGGCAGAATGTACATACTCCTAATATTGTTAAAATAGAATTGGTAACACAATAAATCGTTTTGATTTTGAGCTGACCTGTGCTGTTTGCATTCTGCTGACTTTGGTACAGTAAAATCTATTATTTAGTATTTAGTTTAATAGAAGAACATTTCTAAACACTGATAGCATGATAATTGAATTTTGAAATTCTATTCTTAATAATTTTCAAGGTTTTAGAATACCTTAGTAATTTGAAAATATTAAATTATATATTATAATGTTGTTATATGTATTTTATAATGAGATATATTTTATACTTCAACAGGTCTTTGAATCATCTCTTTTAAAATAATGAAATCAGACCAACTCCTGAGTATGACGTAATTTTTCTTCCTTGATATCCCTTTGACATCCTAGATGTGATGGTAATCTGGCATTTATCTTTAAATTTTTTTTTTAATTGTGCTTTAGGTGAAGATTTACAGAGAAAGTTAAATTCTCATTAAACTATTAATACACATATTGTTTTGTGACCTATCAACCATGTGACATGTCACCTCTCCCCTTCTTCACCGTGGGTACCCTGTGTGCACTCATCCAACTTTCCTCTACCTTCCTGCCTTCTAATACTTGCCCCTGGACTGGTGTACCCATTTAGTCTGCTAGACGCTGTTCAGCAGTGTGTGTTATTGTTTGCTTTATGGCCCTCTCTTTGGCTGAAGAGTGAAGCTCAGAAGTGACTTCAGTACTGGGATAACAGGGTGTCCTGGGGCCACTCCCGAGGCTTTTCCAGTCATCAGACTGATAAGTTTGGTCTTTTGTTGTAAGTTTGAATTTTGTTCTATATTTTTATCCAGCTCTGTTTAGGACCCTCTATTGTTATCCCTGCGAGGGAAGTCAGTGGTAGCTGGGCGCTGTCAACTGTGCTAGACTCCATCTGGTGAAGGCTTGGTAGTTGTGTTCCATTAGTCCTTTGAACTAAGCTTTCCCTTGTGTCTTTGTTTTGTGTTTGTTTTTATTCCCACATGGATGTATTATTTTTTATTATAATCATTACCCTGCTTATGTTTCTCCCACTAGATTGTATGTTCCATATCTTGTAGGGTGGGAACCGTATCTTGGTGAATTTTATAACTGTCGTGTGTACTGTACTGTCTAAATGTGGGTAGGTATTCAGTCAATATTTGTGGGCTAAGTAAGTGTGTGATTAACACCAACTAACTATTATGGTGCTTGGGGCCTTGGTGACACAAGGGGTAAGCATTTGGCTGTTACCCAAAAGATCAGTACTTTGAATCTAGCAGCTACTCCTTGAAAAATCTGTAGGGCAGTTTCTACTCTGAGTCAGAATTGACCAATGACAGTGGGTTTATTATGGTCCTTATATCTGATGTTAAAGTATTTTAGTATGAACAATGTGAATAGCATGAGTGTGCAGTTTAGTGCTAACTTCAATTTTAAGGGGACTAAGTTTCCTAATAAGCAAAGGTTAGCAGTTGGAACCCACCAGCCACTGCACTGGAGAGAGATGTGGCAGTCTAATTCTGTAAAGGTGAAAACCCAAACCTATTGCCATTTAATTGACTCAGACTCATGGTGGCCGTCTAGGACCGAGCAGAGCTGCCCAAGCTTCCAAGGCTGTGATCTTTATAGGGCGCTCTAGTGGCCCAGTGGTTAAGAACTCAGCAGCTCACCAAAAGGTTGGAATCTCCCAGCCACTCCTTGGAAACTCTATGGGGCAGTGCTACTCTGTCCTAATAGGGTTTCTGTGAGTTGGAATCAACTGGTCAGAAATAAGTTTTGGTCTTTAATCTTTTTGGAAGCAGCTTGCCATCTTTCTTCCCCTCAGCGGTCTGATAGGATTGCTTATTAGCTGGAGTCAATCCCACAGCCATGTTTTTAGATTTCCTGGTAAAGGATACAGAGGTGCTGCTGCAGTCACCTCCGTTGGCCTGGAGCCCAGTCAACCTCCAATGCCTTCTGAACATGATGGATTTTATCTACGAACTTCTGCCTTCTGAGTCCTAAAAAGTCATGGGCTCAATTGTGGATTGAAACATTTTCTTGTTGCCTGTCTCTTAACAAGGTCACCAGGCTCTGCCAGTGAAATGTTGCTGTTCCCTCCACTGAGCCTGTACGCACAGTACTGACTGGTGCTTCCCTAAAAAGAAATTGTTGGGTTTCACTGAGCTTATAGAACAGGTTATATAATCTTTTTATGCTTCCTTGCTAATAAATTTTTAATAAATATCTTTACATGTGGTAGAATTTGGTCTGAAATTTGTAGTGAGATTATGGGGAGTAGCTAATGCTCACCTAACTAAAAAATTTGGGGGACTACTGTTTACCATGCAAAATAACCTATTACTTGGACATGCCTAAATTGACTTAGTTGACAGCTGCAGCTCTTTCAGACAATGTGAAAGCCATAACAGACCTCAGCCTGGCCTGGCACAGTGCCCAGAGACTTAGAGTTAAGAATTCAAATACTTTGTCAAGTTAGCTGTTAATCAGGTCAGTGGTTTTAATCCACCAGCTGCTCCGTGGAAGCCCCATAGGGTAGTTCTCCTCTGTTCTGTAGGGTTGCTATGAGTTGCTTGATGATACACAACAACATAAACAACGCATGGTAGGGAATGCAAGGACCACCTGTGTCATCCCAGGGGAATAATAATTCATTATTCTGAAAACAAAAGATTTAGTAGGATATTATTTAGATGGAAATTAAAGTATTCTACATACAAGCTGAAACAGCAGATTATTTTTGGAGCTTTGCATATATCGTAACAATGTATACACATTTTCAAATTTCCCTCTTTAATAACCCATATAAACTGATTTGCATGGTTTTTGGGTATCCAAGGTGAATGTCTTTGCAAAGACTTGAATAAAACCTCCCTATTGACAAATCTTATGTAAGGAGAAGACAGTCAAGGTCCCTGTTGTGTTTAAGTATTCCTTCTGTCAGATTGTAATGGAGATGTGGGCAGGACTTCTGAGTCATGGGTGAATGAGTTTAGATAGAAATAAAAAGATGATCGTCTTCCCAATGGCATTCTGAATTTCCTAGGCTTCTCAGATGCACAGAAAGCCAATATGTGACCAATGAGAACCATTCAAGGAAATCATTATGCTCCACTTAGAAAAGCTACACAGTTATTCAGGAGTTGAAGAGACACTACTCACAAAGAACTTCTAAGAAAATATATATATTGGAAAAGAAAAGTGATTCTGAGGATGTATCCAAATGACTAGCAAGAAAGATATGTATATTAACATTTTAGTACAAATGTTAATATTTATTATTACATATTATTATAAATGTTCATATTAACATTTTAAGATTAATGATATTGTGGAAAACACACAGGCTTGAAGTTACTGAATACTGATTTCAAACTTGAGCTATGCTACAAATGAGCTGTATAACTGTGGACCTCACTATTTCTCAGTTTCTTCATCTGTGAGTTGATGCGGGGCTGTGTGTGTGTGTGTGTGTGTGTGTGTGTGTGTGTGTGTGTGTGTGTGTGTGTATCTATATAAAACTCATTGCCATTGAGTCAATTCTGACTCATAGCCCTCTTATAGGACAGAGTAGAACTGCTCTATAGGGTTTCCAAGGATCATTTGGTGGATTCAAAATACCAACCTTTTGGTTAGCAGCAGAGCTCTTAACCACTGTGCTACTAGGGCTCCACATAGATGATTGATAGGTAGCTAAGTAGATAGATAGACAGACAGACAGATAGATAGATAGTTATATAGAGGTAGACACAGACATAGTACTTAACACAATACCTCATATACAAATATTAGTATACACATATTTCCTTGCTTATCTAAAATTAATGAAATGTTTCTTAATTTTTTTCCTGATTCTTTCTAATGACAATTATAGGAAACATTTTTTCAGAGACATTTTTTAACAGGTAGAAATAATTTGTATGTCACCATTTCCTGCTCTATCTATAAACCTCTCATTATTATCATTCTTCACAAGTTTCTTCCTTCATCAGAATCTGTAAAAGAAAAAAAAAGCTTGTATTAAGGCTATCAACTCTTTTCCTTCAAAGGATGTAGCAAGGTGTTGGGTCACAAAAATTATCATCAAAATGTATTGTTACTCAAATTAACTGAATGGTGATACATATGAAATACTATTTTTATATCTGTAGGTACTGTAGGTAGCATTTTGTGTATCTTTGATGTACATGTTATGATAATTGATGATTTTGAGTCCTTTAAAAGACTGTTTTCCAAAGATGGTCACATCTCTCACTCGGTATCGTGTTCTTACGTGGTAAACTTGACTTCGTATTGAGAGATGATGGAAAGTCTGTGTTCTTCGCCCCTGAATCTGAGTGACTTGTAACTTGTTCATAAGCAATAGCTTGTGGTTGAAGAGATGCTGTGTGCTGGACTAGACCAGAAACAGTGATATGGTATCTGCCTTGTTCACTGAGACTCTTGGGTCACCAGGGTTCAAGTCAAACTACTTCGGACTTGCAAGCTGGAGAGACCCTATGTAGTTGCCCTGGACAACGGGTCTCTTGAGCTCCCAGCTGATAGCTAGTATCCATCAGCTACCTCCTGAGTGAGCCTTTTTGAACACCCAGCCCAGCTGCACCTTCAGTTGCCTGCAGCTCTTCTCCACATCTTACTACTAGAGACCCTGAGTATCCCTCAGCCGAACCCATCCATATTCCTGACCCAATGTCAAATAGTTACTTTAAGCTGCTAAGTTTTGAGGTTACTTAGTGTACAGCAGTAGTAACTAGACTTTATTCAAATTTTGAACAAGCGCAAAGTTATGAAAAACCTTTTTTCCAAATATCAAGGAGATTTAATTGACATGACCCACAGTCTATAAAATTCTTCCAACACATTAAAGGAGAAAATAATGTAAGTATGCATGATCTCATTTAGTAGGAGGAAAATGATCTGATAGACTGTGTGATAAATAGCATCCAAAAGGTGATCTGTTTTAAAGTTACACCAACCTAAGCCATAATGTAAAACCAAAGCCTTCCTGTATGTTTAATTCATTCAACAGTTTCTCATCATGTTGCACTCATTCAGGTAATTAATGTGTTTATTTATTACTGTCTTAGATTGCCAGCCAAGTGCCGTCGAGATTAAATATCATACAATATTGTTGCTAAAAAAATACCCAATTTCCCCTAGTAATTTCACCAATGTATCTTATGAATATGGCAAGATAATTAGTAGAGCTACTAATTTATGTTTGGTTCTTACAACCAGAATATCCCTTAGAAGCAAGAATGATGAGTCTTTGACTCACTTCCTTGGATACGTCATCAGGAAGACCAATCGCTGGAGAAGAACGTGTTTGGTAAAGTGGATGGATGTTTGGTAAAACAAAAACAAACCAGTTGCTAGTGAGTAGATTCCAACTCATAGTGACCCTGTGGGACATAATAAAACTTCCTGATAGGGTTTCCAAAGAGTACCTGTCAGCTTTTTGGTTAGCAGCTATAGATCTGAACTGCTACACTGCCAGGGTTTCCGTGTTTGGTAAAGTCAACAAAACTGAGGAAAACTCTTAACGAGATGGAGTGACATATCGCTACAACCATAGATTCACAAATGCCAACAATAATGAAGATGGCACAGGACTGAGAAACATTTTATTTTGTTATACTTGAGCTAATTTGACAGCAGCTAACAACAACTATCAGATACAGTAAAGAATTAGAGTCCTCTAGTTCCATTCCCAGAAGACTAGCAGGTGTTTGTTTTTGTTGTTTTGGGGTTGGAAACATGTTGCCAAGCACTCAACTAAGAATCTGAATCTCACCTACGTGTGGATGCATGTGTATGTGTGTGTTGTGTGTGTTTATAGGCAGTTTGCCAAAATCGGGTCTAACGAATATAGGTCCACTTGGAGTGGGAGGAAGTCTGGAGAGCCTTCTCCAAGACAGGAAGGGAAAAGGTTTATCCGTTACTGTGAAAATTGAGGTCTGGTGTCCCATTCCCTGTCAATAACATCATGTGGGAATGATAGGAACTCCAAGGCAAGTGGCTGTATAGTGAACAATAAGCGTCTAGGCTGTTACCCTCAGATAAGACTCCCAAGTGTTAGAAATCATGAGAACTTGGAAAATTAGTTTATGAATTGACTCAGCTATGCATTCAATCATTTATTAATCTCATACGTATTGAGCAGCATGATGGGTAAGCTACTGCTCTGGAGTCAAGAAATGGCAGCCATGAGCAATATGTATAAATCCCTGCTCCCTTATAGCTTAAATTACAGTAATAGAAGATAGTAAGCACATAAATAAGACAATTTAGTTAAGATCTTTGCAGAAGAAAAATTAAGCAGTGTGGGCAGGGTGACTGAGAGTCTCTGAACAAATGACTTTCTACTTGAGACTTAAATTATGTGAAATGGAAGGGTAAGAGCATTCTAGAAAGAAGAAATAATTAATGAAAAAGGTCCTTGGGAACAACTGAGTTTTGGGTGTTCAAGAAAGAAAAAAATAGTGTGCCTAGAATGGATAGAATATTAGGATATGAGGTTAGGGAGGTAGGTTGGGAAAGATCATATAAGGATTTATAGGCCATAAGGAGGAGTTTGGACTGTATTCTAAGCCCAATGAAACTCAGGAGATTGCTATTAGATTTTTTTGTATTTTCAGAAGATTACTCTGTAAGCTAGCAAAAACATGGATTGAGGGTGGGGAGTAAAGGTAAGAAGACTTGTTAGGAGACAGGTTTCATGTTTAGTTCTTCAAATGTGATAGTTCGGACTAGCATCAGAGGTTTGAAGAGGTTACATTTGTGATATGTTTGGAGATAGAGCCAGCAGGACATATGGGATGGACTGTTTAAAGTGAGAAAAAGAGAGAAAGAAATCATAACGTTCTGAGCAACTGGGTAGTTGGTTATGCCAATTACTAAGACTGGGGAACACTAGGGAGAAACAGGGTTGAGATGAAGAATGAAGCCTTATGTTTTGGCCACAGTTTAAGATTCCAATTAAACCTCCAATTGGAAATGTAAAAAAAAAAGGTGACTGAATTTATAAACAGAGAGCTCAGAGATTGGTAGTATGAAACCACCAGTATATTTAAAGTCTTGGGAGTTTATGGGACACTTAGCGAGATGATATAGGTAGAAAATAAAAGAAAGTAATGGACTGAGCCACTAAAATACAGTTAGAGGTCTAGAAGAGTTGACTAGCCAACGAAAGAGACTAAATGAGTTGGCCAGAAAGGTAAGAGGAAAGTCAGAAGGCTGCAGGGCCATGAAGCCAGGAGAGCAGTCACTGTCAAGGATGAGAAGTGATCAAGTATGTTGAATAAGATGAAAGCAAAAGTGTGACCACTGAATTTGGCAATATGAAATAGTAGAGACAAACCAGATTGATATGCTTGGACAGACAGTGAAAAATGAAAAGGTTGATTTAGCAAGTGGAGAAAATCTTTTTGAAGAGTTTCACTTTGAAGCAAGCAGAGCTACAAGACTGTAACTAGAGTTGAATGTAAGGGTTGAGTAAAGGTGTCCCTCCCCATTTTGAGATGGCAAATAATTGGGAATATTTGTACATTGGAAGCAATGATCCATCACAGTAAGGAGTGTGAGTTGAAGGCCAAAGGCCCTTCCCTAAATGCTCTGAACTGTGTGAGACTCACAGGCCCCTTGTGTAATCACTAGTACAAAAAGTCCAGTTCCCAAACAACTGAAATTGACTTGCTAATCCCAGGAGTGAGACTAGAATGTGGCAAGTGAGATACTTGCACTTGGTGTAAAATCAAAGCAGCATCAAAACCAAAACCAAAAACACCCTAAGTAATCAGATAAATAATAGTTTAGTGTAGCAATTTAAAAATAAAAATAAATGCAAAAATTCGTGATAAATTATCAAAACTTGAAATAAAAGCAGGATCAGCAATAGTGTCGCCAAGTCATCTTGGAGCCCGAGGTAAAAGGAGAATTAGTTGCACTAACCTTGTTTATATTTAATATTTTTATGTTTTGTTTATCACAGATACCCTTGCATTCATTTTGATTTTTAAAAGTAAAAATTAATACTGCATTAAATTATAATTTACCTTAGCAACTGAGTTTTTAGTGTCCTTTTAAATTTTGCATCTGAGGCAAATGCCTCCATCACCCTGCTGTAGTCTCAGGCCTGCCTACCAACCCAGTGAAAGAGGGGACTCAGAGCAAATAATAATTGTTCCAGAGAAATAAAGGAATGTGAATATTTTGCAGTGTAACAAGAGTGTTTCATGGACATCAGGATCTATAGTTTTCAAACTCTTGCATTCAGTGTGTTAAATCACATCACCAATTTTAATTTTCCATTGAAGGTTTTGTGGTTAGGAAGTTTCAAGGCTTTGAGGTCCAGAACTTCATTAGGAGTATTTTCTGTGTCAGCTTTAGTGATTTGTCTACCCGAGATGCTCCAGGGAGGTCAAATGTGTCATCTTGCAGAATGCAGTGCTTAGTCAGACAACAGTAAAAATGTTAAGATCTTTGTATCAAGAAGTGCTTGTTCTTAAAACTAAGCAGTAAAGTGAGACAAGTATAGAACTCCTGGAACATAGTAGGTGCTGCCTTTCTGCTGCCTCTTTTGTCTGCACAAGAAACTATCATCTTAATAGTTACCAACAATTTATCACCAGAGAAAAATACATTCTTTTTCTTCTTGATGGAAATATTACCGTCTGAAGCTTGAAGAAGCCCCACTTCAACCCTGTTTGTTAACTAAATCCATTTTCAAATCCCTGACATTCCCTGTTCTGCACAGAACCTTTAACTGACAAGGAGATATGTCTTACGTGAAAGTAGGGGGCCTCATTTATTAACAAACATGTCAGCCTTTGTAGCCATTTCGAAGAGAAATTTTAATAGAGTGTATTAATGGTTAATCCGTTTGTTAAAATTTAGTTTCTATTTGTTTTGAGAAGAGAAATGAAGTGTTCAGGGCTTTGTGAAATTGACATGGGTGGGGGAAGGGAACTCATGCTTGGAAAGCCTTGAAATTATTTGAAATCCAACTGTAAGTTCTTCTGATAAATTCATACAGTTATGATTTTAAGTTTTTAATTCTGTGTGTGCGGAGGTCCGCCATCAACCTTGTAGACAAAGTCACGAGCCCCTGTAAATGACAGGCTGAAGCATCTCACCTGTAACATGTTTTCTAGCCTACTGCCCTTGATATTAATTGGCTTCCTAATTAAATTTTCTTCAAAAAGATACCCCCTCCTCTCCTGGCACAAGGATCAGGGGAGATGCCTTCTGAGAGGGGCCCTTTACTACCCCCTTGGTTTATAAAATAATATTGGGAAAACCTGCACAGGAATTTCTGGGGAAAAGAGCTCAGAGGAATGATTTCTAACACAGCCAGCTTGAGAGCAGCGAGGCTAGCCCAACCCCTGCTGACTTCTCCCAGCTGCTCACCCCTCCCTTCTCATGAGATAAGCAAGCTTGCAAGAAGGCCCTGAAGGGCTTTCCAGAGACAACACCCTTCCTCTCTTTCTCAGCTCTTAGATAGCAAATACCTTACTTCAGGAAAATAACTAGATTCCCAAGTTTATTACATTTGGTATTGGGTAAACAGACAAATACAAAAGAAATGCCTTTCTTAGAGTAGTTTAAGAGAAACTTAGAATAAGGAACGGTGGACACCCATTGTCCTTACAGGAAGAGATAAGGAAGAGCAGAGAAGGAACAAATAGAGACTGTATAACTTTTAAGATGGGTTTGTCCTCTCTTCCTGCTTAGGTAAAGTTAATAGAAGTCTAAGATTAGTTTTGCTCCAGCTGTAAATTATAAATCACAAATATGCCTGTCTCAGACCATTCTTTAGAGGACCCTAATGGTTAACATAAAAAGGAATAACAAAGTGTTTGCTTTTTACTAACAGAGAAGACCCTAATAGTCAACAAAAGAAGAAGACCATTGTCTCTAACCATTGTTTAGAAGATCTTAATGGCTAACATGAAAAGAGACACTAGTCTCGGGCCATTATTTAGAAAACTCCAGTGATTGACATGAAGAGACCACGAGGTACCTGCTTCTTGCCTAGCCAATCACCGACGTGGTCAAAGTACTAGTGCCTTACCAATTATAAAAAGATAACAATAAACTAAGACGACCCTTCTCTCTTGCTCTCTGGGTCGGGCTGCCATAAACCAGAAAAGTCTTTCCTGTCTCCCTTTATTCATTTCCCGCCGCGCCTCTCCCTCCCTCCGTGCAGGACCCTGAAAAGTGTCGGGGCTGGCTCCCGGCATGTGTGGAGTTTACTTTTTTCATTTAGAGCAGACTACATTCAGTGTTATAATTTTAATGTGATATTTAAGGCTTTGAAAATTATTTTGCCTTCAATTTTGTCATGCTTCCTTTTTGGATTCAGTCTATAGTCATGTATTTATTGGATATGAACACCTGTGATGTGGTTATAGGCACATCAGTGAAGTAATACAAGCTTCTTGGAGCTTATGTTCTAGTCAAGGGTGACTAATAAACATAAATAAATTATATAGTATGTTAGGAGGTGATATATGTAGAGGTAAGTTATATAGTATGTTAGGAGGTGATATATGTAAAGAAAAAAGTAGGAAAAGAAGCATCTGAAATCAGATTGGGTATAATTTTAAGTGGAATGGTTAAGTGGGGCATTCTTGAGAAGATGCCGTGAAAGGGGTGAGAGAGAGCAAGCCCTGTGGATATCTGGGGGAAGATGAGCAGCTGGTGCAAATGACCCTGGCAGTGAGACAAGCAGCCTCAAAATTCAGGCATTTTCAGAGATGACTGTTCTGGCTTATCTTCTGTATCAAGAGCAAAATAGCCCACTTATCTCTCTGAAATTGCCCTTTGACAAAATAACGGTAGAATCGTCATAGCTGGCTTCCACTGGTTTTAGCAGGTTTTCTACACCATCTTAGCACTTTGAGTGAACTGTTTGCTCATTAAGTGAAAAATTAGGACCCAACCTCTGGGTAGAGACAATATGTTAGTCTAGGAAAACTGACTTCTCCCTCCATCCCAGGGGATCAAACCCTCATCGATAGAAAACACATAGTCATCATGAAGCTCTGGGTTCCCGCAATGAAGATCAGTACTAAACATTCATGATAAACTTACCATTCCTTGTTTGCCCTCTGTGAGTCTGCCTCTCCAAGCTGCCTGCCAGCAGTCTTGGAGACAGCATCCCTACCTGTCTCCTTTCCTTGTGCAGTGAAATAAATGTGCTTTCTGCTCTCCCATCTTGGCCCATTACTGGCTATAACAACTTACGTGCATCAGAAGCACAGGTTTCCTTTGGGTAATGGCAGGAGTGTGTCCATTGCGTCTGAGGAACCGGGAGGTGGAGCTCCAGAGAGCAGCAGAACATGCAGAGAGCTAAGGGGAAACAGATCAGTTCAGGCCATGTTAGTCACTTTAAGAGTTTTGACTGTTACTGAGTCTGTTTCTTCAAGAGCTACTTATTCATTCAAACAACCACCATTTACCAAATAG
Source organism: Heterohyrax brucei (assembly GCA_028571685.1). Taxonomy (NCBI): domain Eukaryota; kingdom Metazoa; phylum Chordata; class Mammalia; order Hyracoidea; family Procaviidae; genus Heterohyrax; species Heterohyrax brucei. The sequence continues at coordinate 139,000,871 of CM053142.1, read as the reverse complement.
TTATGAGTGTGTTCCATGTGCTGGAAGTCCCTGGATGACACAAATGGTGAGCATTCAAGTACTAAATGAAAGGGTGGAGACTGGAACCCACTCAGAGGTACCTTTGGAAAAAGGCCTGGCAGTCTGCTTCTGAAAATCCTGTGGAGTGTGGTTCTAATACATTGGATTGTCATGAGTCAGAATGAATTCAGTGGCAAGTGGTTTGCTTGGGTTTTGCCATGTTAGGTTCTATGCTAGTAAAAAACAAACAAAGAAAAAACATGCTTTCTGCCCTCAAGAAGCTTTATGGCTCCTGGAGCCTTCAGCTTAAGAAGTCAGTGACTGTATAGTAAATGTGAAAAATGATTGGCAGAGTGGACAGATACAGATATATGACTAGGTGAATGTGTGTGTATGCGCATTTATATAAATGTTGTAAAAATGAGGAAAGAGACAGGGAAGATGATGTTTGACAAATTTTAAAAGGATTGTTTAAGGCAATTAAGGCTAGAAGGCACAGGAAGGTGGGATTTTTGAGACATGCCCTGTTGCTATTTTTTCTTCTGTTATCTATAGTTTTTTTGTTTTGTATTTATGTCTTTCATCCAATTTGAATTAGTTTTTGTGTAAGGTGTGAAATACGGGTCCTGTTTCATTTTTTCACAGGTGGAGTTTCAGTTTTGCCAGCACCAGTTGTAAGAAGATTGTCTTTTTCCCACTTAAAGGACCTGAGGCCTTTGTCAAAGATCAGGTGACCATGGGTGGATGGATTTACACCTGCATTTCTCAGTTCTGTTCCGTTAGTCAATGTATTTGTTTTCATGCCAGTAACAGGCTGTTCTGACCACCATAGACATGTAGTAGGTTCTGAGAACAGGTGGTAAGAGTCCTCCTATTTGTTTTTCTTCAATAATGTTTCACTTACCTGGGGCCTCTTTCTTTTCCATATAAAATTAATCATTAGTGTCATGTATTGAAGTATGTTCCCTGAAAGTTTCTGTCATATTAGCTTGGCCATGATTCCCAGTTTTGTGTAATTGCTCACCATTCTGTCATTTGATGAGATTTTCCTGTGATGCACCAGGGCAGATCTACTAAAAGGGAAGGGGCAGAAGTGGGTTGTTTGCCACACTGACTGGGTCCAACAGGGCGGCCTAGAGTGCACTTCAGGGCCGAGTGCAGTGGTCTCCATCTGTGCTACTCAGCAGCGCAGTGCGTAGTGTGTGGTGAAGAACGGCAGGAGGGGATGGGAAGATGTAGTATGTAGAGCAAAGTGGGTGTGGGAAAGCAGAGAGAGAAACAGAAGACCCCCACCCTTCCCCTCAGAAAACCTGAAATACAAATGAAACAAAAAGTTGCTATGGGAACCTGCCTTTGGAGTGATGCAGACCCAAGGAAGCAGCGTGCTTGTGGCTTTCTAGCCTGGTGGTGTGGCACAGCCTGTCAAGAAGCGTCAGAGTCAGCATATGCAGCTAGGTGGGCAGGAAGGCAGGAGGAAAGAAATAAAGGGAGACAGAGATAAGAAATTGAAACGAAGGAAGGCAGACAGCAGGCAGGTACAGGCTGCCAGGTGGTTGGGAGAAAGGAAATGAAGGAAGGCAGAGATAAGATATTGAGAATGAAAGGAAAAAGAAATGCCAGGAAGTCAGGAAGAAGAAAAGAAAGAAGGTAGGCTAAGACAGGAAATAGAGAAAACAAAGCCCTGAGGCAGCCCTCTGAGTTGGTGGTGTGGACCGGGGAAGTGCTTACTCAATTGCGTGGTGCTGCTCAGCCCATCAAGAAGGAGCAGAGATGGCAGAAGGCACCAGGTGTTTGTGAGAAAGGAAAGGAGGAGGTAAGAGAGAGAGAAGAAACCAGAAGAAGCCAAGAAAAAAGGCAAGAACATAAACAAAAACAAATACCGGAGGAACCAGCCATGGGGAAAGGGATAGTCCAGATTGCAAGGATCAGATGTCTGCCTGGCCAGAGGACCGCGTCTCACCGAAAACCTGTGGAGACTGAGCGGGGAGAAGAGGGATGGGGTATGAGAAAGCCTGTATTCCTGGCTACTGGGTGCTGTGTCTTCTGCTGGGAGCTCCAGGAAGCTTCCTTTCTGTACTCCGTATTCCTGATTCTCGGAGACGAAGGGGTCCAAGGTGGTGAATCCATGCCGTGTCAGCTGATAGGAGAAATCCGCTTCATAGCTTTCCTTGTACTTGTTTCTCCATTAGTTTCTCATTCCGTTCAGTGCTTGGATTGTTCCTTATGTGTTCATTTGGTGCTTGTGGCTCCAGGACTGATGTTTCTGTCTGTTTTACATAGTTTTTCAGGTTGTTGCTGGGGAGGGACGGCATGGTGTTTTTGCTTGTAGCACCATGTTGGCTCCTCCCTGTCTCTTGTCTTTTTCGTGGCCTCTTGTTTTCTTCTTGCGTGATGTTCCTGACTTCATTCAACAGTTCATCTGGTATTTGGTCATCAGTGTTCAATGTGTCAAATCTTGTCATGCATTGAGTTATGTCCCCCTAAAATATGTGTCAGCTTAGTTAGGCCGTAATTCCCAGTATCATGTGATTTGATGATTTTCCTCTGTGTTGTAAATCATAATCTGTTCTGTGATTTTGTGTTATAAATCATAATCTCTTCTGTGATTAAACAGAATTAGGGTGGGATGTAGTGTTCTTGCACAGATAACATCCCTGATCCAGTGTAAACAGAATTTCCTTGGTATATGGCATGCACCGCTTTTTATGTTATAAGAGATAAAAGAAGAGGGAAGCATGCAGAGAGTTGGAGACCTCGAGAAAGAAGTCCTGAGAGCACAGTACATCCTTTGGGCCCAGGATTTCTATGTAGAGAAGCTCCTAGTCCAGACCCTTCCACAGCCAGCGTATAGAGAAAGCCTTCCCCAGGAACTGGCACCCTGAATTTGGACTTTTAGCCCACTTGACTGTGAGGAAATAAACTTCTCTTTGTTTAAATCCATCCACTTGTGGTATTTCTGTTGCAGCACCTCTAGATGTCTAAGACAAATCTGTTCTTGAGATGGTCTCTAAATGCAGGTGGATTACTTTCAATGTTGCACTTTCACTCTTGTGGACTTGTTACAACTTTCTTCAGTTTCACTTTGAACTTGTATATGAAAAATTGACCCCCACTTATCTCTCAGTGAAGGCTTGCTTGTTGCTGTGATGCTGGAAGCTATGCCACTGGTATATAGATACCAGCAGGGTCACCCATGGAAGACAAGTTTCAGCTGAGCTTTCAGACTAAGGCGGACTAGGAAGAAGGACCCAGAAGCCTACTTCTGAAAGGAATTAGTCAGGGAAAACCTTATAAATAGCAACCGAACATTGTCAGATACGGTGCCGGCAAGTGAGGTTCCCGTGTTGGAAGGTACTTGGGAGACAGTTAGGAAAGAGCTGCCTCCTGAAAGTAGAATCCACCTTAATGATGTGGATGAGGTAAGGCCTTCAGGATCTTCATTCACTGATATGGCATGACTCAAAGTGAAAAGAAACATCTGCAAACATCCATTAATAACTAGGACATGGAATATATGAAGTATGAATCTAGAAAAATTGGAAATCACTAAAAATGAAATGGAACATATAAACATTGATATCCTAGGCATTAGTGAGCTGAAGTGGATTCATTTTGGCCATTTAGATTGTGACAATCATGTGGTGTACTATACTGGGAATGAAAATTTGAAGCAGAATGGTGATGCATTCATCAAAAAGAATATTTCAAGATCTGTCCTAAAGTACAATACTGTCAGTGACAGGATAATATCCATATGCCTACAAGGAAGGCCAGTTAATATGACTACTATTCAAATTTATGCAGCAACCACTGAGGCCAAAGATCAAGAGACTGAAGATTTTTACCAGCTTCTGCAGTCTGAAATTGACTGAACATGTAATCAGGATGCCTTGATAATTATGGGTGACTGGAATGAAAAAGTGGGAAGCAAAGAAAAGGGATCAGTAGCTGGAAAATGTGGCCTTGGTGATAGAAATAATACTGGAGATCGCATGATAGAATTTTGCGAGACTAACAACTTCTTCATTGCAAATACCTTTTTTAACCAACACAAACAATGACTGTACACATGGACCTCATCAGATGGAATACACGAGAACCAAATTGACTACATCTGTGGAAAAAGATAATAGGAAAGCTCCATATCAGCAATCAAAACAAGACCAGGTGCTGACTGCGGCACAGATCATCAATTGCTCATGTGTAAATTCAAATTGAAATTGAAGAAAACTAGAACAAGTCCACAAGAGCCAAAGTATGACCTTGAATATATCCTTCCTGAATTTAAAGAGCATCTCAAGAATAGATTTGGTGTCTTGATCAGTAATGACTGAAGACCAGACAAATTGTAGAATCACATCAGACATCATCCATGAAGAGAGCAAGAGGTCATTAAAAAGACAGAAAAGAAAGAAAAGATCAAATTGGATGAGGGAAGAGACTCTGAAACTTGCTCTTGAATGTCAAAGAGCTAAAGCCAAAAGATGGAATGGTGAAGTAAAAGACCTAAACAGAAGATTTCAAAGAGAAGCTCGAAAGACAAAAGAAAGTATTATAATGACATGTGCTGGAAATGGAAAACCAAAAAGGAAGAACAAGTTCTGCCTTTGTCAAAGTGAAAGAACTGAAGAAGCAGTTCAAGTCTTGAGTTGCAGTAGTGAAGGATTCTACAGTGAAATTATTAAGCAACTCAGGTAGCATCAAAAGAAGATGGGAGGGATACACAGAGTCATTATACCAGAAAGAACTGGTCAATGTTCAAACATTTAAGAGGTAGCATGTGATCGGAATCGATGGTTTGAAGGAAGAATTTGAAGCTACGTTGAAGGCACTGGCAAAAAACAAGTCTCCAGGAATTGATGGAATATCAATTGAGATATTTCAACAAACAGATGAAGCGCTGTAAGTACTCACTCATCAATGCCAAGAAATTTGGAGGACAACCACCTGGCCAGCTGACTGGAAGAGATCCCTATTTATGCTCATTTCAAAGAAAGATGGTCCAACTGAATGCAGAAATTACTGAACAATGTCATTAATATCACATGCAAGTAAAATGTTGCTCAAGATCGTTTAAAAGTGACTGCAACAGTATATTGACGAGGAACTGCCAGAAATTCAAGCTGCGTTCAGCAGAGGACTTGGAACCAGGGATATCATTGCTGATGTCAGATGGATCTTGGCTGAAAGCAGAGAATACCAGAAAGATGTTGTGTTTCATTGACTTATCAAAGGCATTTGACTATGTGGATTATAACAAATTATGGCTAACATTGCAGAGAATGGGAATTCTAGAACATTTAATTGTGCTCTTAAGGAATCTGTACATAGAGCAAGAGGCAGTCATGTGAACAGAACAAGAGAACACTGCATAATTTAAAGTCTGGAATGCTGTGCATCGGGGTTATATCCTTTCACTGTATCTTTTCAATCTGTATGCCAAGCAAATAATCAGAGTAGCTCAATTATCTGAGGAAGAATGAGGCATCAGGATTGAAGGATGACTAATGAACAACCTGCATTACACAGAAGACACCATCTTACTTGCTGAAGTGAAGATTTAAAACACCTGCTGATGAAGATCAGGGACCACAGTCTTCAGGATGGATTATACCTCAACATCTAGGAAATAAAAATCCTCACACCTGGACCAGTAAGAAACCTTGTCATAAATGGAGAAAAGATTGAGGTTGTCAAGGACTTCATTTTACTTGGGTGCGCAATCAATGCCCATGGAAGCAGCAGTCAAAAAAATCAAAAGACTCATTGCATTGGGAAAATCTGCTACAAAGGATCTCTTTAAGGTATTAGAAAGTAAAAATGTCATCTTGAAGACTAAAGTGTGTCTGATCCACACCATGGTATTTTCAGTTTCATCGTATGCATGCGAAAGCTGGAAAATGACCAAAGAAGACAGAAGAAGAATCAATGCCTTTGAATTGTGGTGTTGGAGAAGAATGTTGAATGTAGCATGGACCTCTAAAGAACAGATCTGTTCTAGAAGAAGTGCAACCAGAGTGTTCCTTGGAAGCAGAGATAGCAAGACAGCATGTTATATACTTTGGACAGATTGTCAGGAAGGATTAGTCCCTGGAGAAGGACATCAGTTTGGTATTGTGGAGGGTTAGCGAAAAAGAGGAAGACCCTCAATGAGATGGACTGACACAGTGGCTGCAACAATGAGCTTAAACATAAAAATGATGGTGGACATGACGCATGACGGGGCAGTGTTTCGTTCTGTTGTTCATAGGGTTTCTGTTTTTCAGAACTGACTTGACAGCATCTAGCAACAACATAAGCAATTGATGGTTTGCTCCATAGTCAGCTCTTGGCTTTGTTCTAATAATATTCAGCTTTTTTATTATCTTTTTCCACAGATTTGGATTTGATGCCTATGTACTCCATTTGATGAGGTCCATGTATATAGCTGCCATTTACATTGTTGAAAAAAGATCTTTGATATGAAAAAATTGTTGATCTTGCAAAATTGTATCATTTATTCTCAGACATTTCTGTAAGCAAGGCCTTATTTTCCAACTACTGATCCTTCTTTGTTTCCAACTTTTGCACTACAATCACCAGTAATTATCAATATGTCCTGATTGCATGTTTGATCAAATTTTATTTAGGTCAAATAAAAGCATCAATTTTTATTTTTAATTATTAGCTTTCCCAACTGTCTTCTATGTATCTAGTCAATCATTCAACAAATATTTATGAATCACTTATGTTATAGGTACTCTTCTGGGGGCAAGAGTCATAGTAGTTATAATAGATTGTAATTTCCAAAGATGGCCGTGATAATATTACCCATCCAAATACTCTTCTGTAATGTGATCTTGACAGCCCCTGGTTAACAGGTAGAGTGTACATTTTTACCTTTTTTTGAATCTGAGCAGACTCTGGACTTTCTTATTCAGTGGAATATAGCAGAAGTGATGTTATCATAGTCCCAGGGGAAGTCCTTAAACTCTGGCAGCTTTCACTCCCTGCCTTTGGTAGTCAATCATCCTGTAAGAAGTATAACTGTCCTGGGACTACCAGACCACAAGAGGACAATCCTTGTAGTAAGGACCTTGGTGATTGTATATCATGGTCAGAGAACGGCCAATGAGCACCAAGGTACCGCCTGTATAAGTGAAGAAGCTATTTTGAAGGTAGTTCTACTTCCAGCTACCCCATTTGGAGTAGAGACAACTTCCCATCTAAGCCATCCCCAAATAATAATGCACAATTCAGGAGCAAAATAGTGGACTTTTTTGAAAGAAACACTACCAATTGGAATAAGCTGAGACTGTAAATAGTACATAAATATTATTTTAGGACAATGTAATTTGGAATAGTTTATTGTGGAGAGTTTGATAATTAGAACAGCAGTGAACAAAACACTACTCTGTCCTTCAAAATGTTAGATTATATTTAGGAAACCTTCGCTTTTAGTTTGTGGTAGTGTCTTGTAATTACTTTCTTTTTTTGCATAGATCTTTTACGTCTCTGGAAACCCTAGTAGTGTAGTAGTTAAGTGCTACGGCTGCTAATTGAAAGGACCGCAGTTCAAGTCTGCTAGGCACTCCTTGGAAATTCTATGGAGCAGTTCTACCCTGTCTATGGGCTGCTGTGAGTCGGAATCTATTCGACAGTAGTGGATTTGGTATGTTTTATGTCTCTGGTTAAATTTATTCCTAAATATTTTATCTTTTAGGGGGCTATTGTAAATGGTATTGATTTTTCTATTGAATTTTGTAGAGGAGTGTGTACCTAGGTTCATGAGAGATACTGGTTTGAAATTTCCTCTTTGATATTCTCTTGGTTGGTGTAAAGGAATCCAACTGATTTTTTGTATGTTTATCTGATGCTTTGCTGAACTCTTGTATTAGTTCCAGTATTTTATTTATTTATTGTGGATTCTTTACAGTTTTCTGTATATAACATCTTATGTCTCTGAATAGAGAAAGTTTTACTTCTTCCTTATAAATTTACCAAACTAAACCCACTGTAGTCAAGTATTCTGACTCAGTGACCCTGTAAGATGGAGCAGTACTGCCCCATGAGAGTCTCCAAGGACTGCTTGGTAGATTTGATCTGCTGACCTCTTGGTTAGCAGACATACTACTTAACCACTTCATGCCCAAGGTAGATGCTCTTTATTTCTTTTTCTTGTGTGATTGCTCTGGCTAGAACCACCAGCACGATACTGAATAAAAATAGTGGCAAATGACATCCTTGTCTGGTTCTCATTCTCAAGGGGAATTCTTTCAGACTTGGTTCATTTAGGATGATGTTAACTGTTGGCCTTGTATAAAAGCCTTTTATTATGTTGAAGAATTTCCCTTCTACTCCTATTTTGCTGAGAGTTTTTTTTAACATGAATGGGTGTTTGACTTTGTCAGTTGTCTTTTCTGCATCAGTTGATATAATCAAGTGGTTCTTATTTTTGGTTTATGTGACTGATCACACCGATTGTCTTCCTAATGTTGAACCATCTCTGCATTCTTGGTATGAATCCCACTTGGTCATGGTGAATAATTTTTTTATATATTGTTGAAATATATTGGCAAGAATTTTGTAGAGGAGTGTGTACCTAGGTTCATGAGAGATACTTGTTTGGAATTTTTCCTCTTTACTGCTATGTGTCCTTGGTTTTGGTATCAGGGTTGTGTTGGCTTCCTAGAATGAATTTGGCAGAATGTCAGCCTTTTCTGTTCCCTGAAATACCTTTAGTAGTAAGTGGTGGTAATTTTCCTTTAAAAATTTGGTAGATTTCTCCAATGAAGCCTTCAGGGCCAGGGCTTTTGTTATTTTTGTTGAAATTTTAAATTACCTTTTTGTTTAGCATTCATTTAGTTGTTCTAACTCTGTGTTAGTTTAGGTAGGTAGTGTGTTTCTAGAAATTTGCCTGTTTCCTTTGTTTTCAAATTTGTTAAAGTACAATTTTTCATAGAATTCTGCTATGATTTTTTAAATTTCAGTTGTATCTGTTGTGATGTTGCCCATTTCTTTTCTTATTCAGGTTATTTGCTCCCTTTTTTTCTTCTGTCAGTTTGGCCAGTGATTCATTGATTTTGTTGATCTTTGCAAAGAAGCAGCTTATGGTCTTGTTAACTCTTTCTATTATTTTTCTATTCTCTGATTCATTTAGTTCTACTTTAATTTTTATTATTTCCTTTTTTATGGGACCTGAGGGCTGCTTTTGTTGCTCTCTTTCTACTTATTTGAGTTGTAGGATTGATTTGATCTGGCCTTTCTTCTTTTGAATGTGTTCATTTATTGAGCCAAATTGACCTCTGATCACTGGGCTGTGTCACAAAGGTTCTGGTAGGATGTGTTTTCATTCTCATTTGTTTCTATGAATTTCTGTATTACAACCTTGATTTCTTCTGTAACTACACAGTTTTTGAGAAAAGAGTTGTTCAGTTTCCATGTGTTTCACTATTTGCTTTTTCTTTTATTGATGTAGACTTTTATGGCTTTATGGTCTGAAAAGATGTTTTGTGATATTTGTGTGTTTTGAATCTTGTTAAAGCTTGCTCTGTGACCTAATATGTGATCTATTCTGGAGGATGATCAGTGCATTAAGAAAGAAATATACTTGACCCCTGTTGAAATGGAGTTTTCTATGGATGTCTATCTGGTCAAATTGGTTGACTGTGACATTTAGATCTTCTGTGTCTTTATTGAGCTTTTTTACTGTATGTTCTGTCACTGAAAGTGGTGTGTTGAAGTCTCCCACTATTATTGTGGAGTTATCTATTTTTGTTTTCAATGAAGTTAGAATTTGTTTTATGGATTTTGGAGGACTTTCATTGGGTGTGCAAATATTTAAGATGGTTGTGTCCTCTTGGAGTATTGACTCTATTCATTATATAGTGTCCTTCCTTATCACGTGGTAGATTTTACTTGAAAGTAAAGTCTTTAATATTGTCACTCCTGATTTTTTAATATGTATACTTGATATATATTTTTTCTATCCTTTGAGTTTTAGTTTGTTCATGTCTTTAAGTCTAAGGTGTGTCTCCTGTGGGCAGCATATAGATTGTATCCAATCTGTCACTCTCCATCTCTTTATTAGTGCATTTAATCCAGTTACAGTCAGCATAATTATTGATAGGTATAAATGTAGTACTGTCATGTTGATGTTGTTTTTTATGTTTATAGACAATTCCTTTGTTCCACCTAATTTTCTGTGCTGAATTATTTTTCTTTATGTGTTTTCACGTTTTTCATTGTTGGTGATTTTGCATTTGCTGAGACTTCATATTTTCTAGTTTTTTATTTTGATATGTAAGATTGTTAGTTTCCTTTGCAGTTGCTTCAATATTTATGCTTATTTTTCTAAACTTAAACCAGTTTTTAATTTCTTTATATCACATTGACTTACTCTCTGTATGAACTCCAACTGCATTTCTTAATTCTCCCTTTTTTGTTACAATGTTGTCATCTTTTATGTAATGATATCTCTGCTACCCTATTTCAGTGTTTTGCTTTGGATTTATTTTTGTAATTTCCTTATTTGGGTTGATACCAGTTGTTCTGTTCTGCATTCTAGTTTTGGCATGTTATCTGATGTTACTGATTTTCTAACCAAAAGACTCCCATTAGTGTTTTTTGTAATTTTGGTTTGTTTTTTGCAAACTCCCTTAATTTCAGCTTATCCAACAATGTTCTGATTTTGCTATCACCTTTTAGAGATGGATATATACTTTTTTCTGTATGTATAATTCTTTGCTGGCAAACTTATTCCTTCAAGGCTTTGTATATGTCATCTTATTGCTTTCTTGTCTTCATGGTTTCTGCTAAGCGGTCTGAGCTGAGTCTTATTGACTCTCCTTTGTAGATTATTTTTCATTTATCCCTAGTTATTGTCTCCTTATCTTTAGTTTTAGCAAGTTTTCCTATAATATGCCTTGATATCCTTCATTGGGGATATACCTGGAGTTCAAGGAGCATCTTGAATCAGTGTCTTTCCATCTTTCACAACAAATTGTCAACAATTGTTAACAAATCTTTAACAATTCTCTCTGTATATTCTGTTATTCCCCCCATGTTCTTGTACTCCAATCACTTGTAGATAATTTATCTCGGTAGAGTCCCAGATAATTCTTAATGTTAGATTTTAAAAAAAGAAAAATCAGAGTTTTCCTCAAATATGTTGATGTTACATACTTTGTCTTCATTCTCACTAATTTGGCCTTCCATTGCCTCATTTTTGTTCCTTTGACTTTATATCAAGTTGTTTAATTCTGTAATTTTATTGTTAATTTTCTAATTTTCTTCTCCCTGTCTCTGTATGTTTTCTTGGAGCCTGTTCAGTTTGTCATTATGTTCCATTGATTTTTACCTCATCTCCCTCCTGATCTCTTGAAGAGTTCTAAATATTAATCTTTTATAGTCTACTTCTGATAATTCTAGGAAGTTCTCTTCATCTGGAAAATTTCTTGATTCTTTGTTTTGGGAGCTTTCTAAAGTCATCCTGATTTGCCTCTTTAAGTGATTTGATATTGACTGTTGTCTCTGAGCCATCAGGAAATTGTTGAATTTATTTATGTATTCTTGGTGTGTTCTATCTTTATGGTTTGTTTTGTTTTCAGTGTTGAAATAGGCTGGTCATGTATGCTAATTTGGTTATTGGTGCCTTTGAAGCTCTAAAATCCAGTAACCAGGTGGTTAGAGCTATTACTAGACACGGGAATCGAGGAGTCTGTTTGCTTTTCTTACATGGATTCAGCTCAGTTGCCCAGATCGGTGGTCACCAAGTGTGTGGTGCAGGCTCTTCCCTATTGTTCTAAATGGGCAAGGGTGATTGGTGTAGGCACAAGTATTTGGCTGCAGCTGCTGAGAAAGGCAGGGGACTAACAGCTGTCCCTCAGTGTCTGTGAGGAAGACATGTCCTCTTATGAATATTCCTAGATGAAGGAAGTATCTCTTCGCTACATTTCCATCTCGGGGGGGTTGGCAGATTCCCCTCCCTACCCCTGCCCTTCTCTCTGTTTGTTAAATTGTTCCATCTCCGAGTCTTGGGGATTTGCCCTGGACTTACTTAAGGAGTTCTGCTTCTATCTCAGGTAATGTAGTTGAACTATAGAGCTTGGGGTAGTGTAGAGAAGGGTGGGAGGAGTACTGGGGAAAGAGAGAATTTTATCCTGAAGGAAAGTTTTAGATCTGCACATGATAGGTTAGATGAAAGCCACTTAGCTTTTGACAGTGGATTGCCACTTTTCACTGGTTCTGGAGGCATGAATGGACTCTCTGGTTGGTTTTCCTGCTAAGGAGGATGCCCTGCAAACACTGTTCCTCTGCTCACCATGCTGGCAGCAGCCAATTCCCAGTATGTCAGGTCTGGACAGTCCTAGGTACTGATGGACTTATTCTCCCTTCCTTGTTGCTCATTCTGGTATCTCAGCCTTCCCTTTGATATGCAAGGCTCCTAGACGTCACAGATAATCAATTGCTTTGTTCTTTTGGGATTACAGGAATCATCTGAATACTCTACCATCTTAGCCTGACCTCCAGTGAGCTTTATCCACTGTGGCACTAGGGCTTCAAAGTAGGACTAGGAATATAAAATGCTGTGGACAAATTTGGAAGTCCTGGTAGTATACTGGGTTAAGTGCTATCTGCCAGATGCTCCTTGGAAACTCAATGGGACAGTTCTGCTTTGACCTATAGGGTTGCCATGAGTTGGACCTGACTTGATGCCAGTGGGTTGGGTAGACAAATTTGATTTTTCAGAGAGGGTGGCAAAGGTTTCCTCAGAAAGGTGATTTCTTAGAAGTGGGAAAGCTAGTCATGTGGCTAACCAAGGGTCAAGATTTTTAGGTAGAGGAAAAAACAAATGGAAACACCTGAGGTTGTAGCCTGGAATGTAAATAGAAGTGTTAGCAATGTGGAGATAAAGAGGGGGAGAGGAGAAGGAAATGAGGCCTGAAAGGTAAACCAAGTGTGAAATTATGCAGAGCCCTGTAAATCATAGCTAGGTATTTTGATTTTACCGTTCTAAGCAGAGCAGTAGTATGGTCTAATTCATGATTTTACAGGGTCGTGTCTGCCTGCTGTTACAAAAAGAGTGCAATGGATGTGTGAACAAACAAGGAAACACTAAAAAAAAAAAAAACTGTTGTACATTGGTCTTCTGTTCTGGGTGATGGGAAATTTGGTGGTGAATATTGGTGATGGTCAGACAACATGATTCATGTAATTGTACATATGAAAAATGTTGAATTGGCAAATATTGAGTTATCTATTTCCAACAATTTAAGAAAAGAAAAAAACGATTGCAGTAGCTCAGGTGATTAATGACAGGAGCGTGGTCTAAAATGATTTCACCTGGTGGGGATAGAATTATAAGTGGTCAAATTCTGATTATTTTTTACAGGTAGAGCCAAAAGGATGTTTAAATGCTATGTTTGATATATAGCTTTATATGTTGTGCCACAGACCATATGGAAATCTATGATGCTGTTCAGTGTTTTCGAAATATCAGTAGTTAACTATTGAGCCCTTTTAGTTAAACTTCATAATGACCATCTCTGTTCATCATCTCCTTCCAAAAATTCCATTATAATGTCAGCGGGAAGGGGGGAGTGTAAATCCACAAGGATATAGAGAACATAAGACACAACTGTGCATAAGAAATTTCAAAAGGTTTTAAAAGTGAGCAAACTGATACAAGAGTTATAAACTAACTTAGCAAAAAGGAAAATTTATAATCCAAATGTCTACAGGGTTTAAGGAGTCTATAAGACTTGACCTTCTTTACCTTTTCAGGTTACTAGGGTGAAGTATATGATATAGCTGAAAATATGTATGCAGAGTGCCTTACCTTCCCTTGCCCCCACCATAGCCCTGGGCAATTAGGACAACATCTCACATCCATTATAGGTAACAGATTTAAGTTTTTGAAGGAACTGAAAAAATGAGGCTCTAGGTTCAGAGACAGCTAATATGAGGTAGAAATGCCTTCAGTAACTCAGAGTAGAGAAATTATGTGTGTGCGTGTGTGTGTGTGTGTTAAAATTCAGGACTATCAGGCTGCTTCCCCAAGTCCCAGACAGCTGAGTTTACACCCTGCCTCATGATCAAGTACTAATGATACAGAGAGAAGTCCAAGCTGAACTGAAAGCCCTGGTGAAAAACAAAGCTCCAGGAACTGATGAACTGCCTGTTGAGGTGTTTCAGCCAATATATGCAGCACTGGAGGTGCTCACTTGTCTATGCTGAGAAATTTGGAAGACAGTTGCCTGTCTGATTGACTTGAACAAGTATATATTTGTGCCAACTCCAGAGAAAGATGATCCAGTCCAATGTGGAAATTATCTAACAAATTATCAATATCATACCCTAGTAAACTTTTGCTGAAGATCATTCAAAAGCATTTGCAATAGCACATCAGCAGGGAATTGCCAGAAATTCAAGCCAGGTTTAGAAATGGACATGGAATGAGGGCTGTCACTGCTGATGTCACATGGATTCTGGCTGAAAGTAGAGATACCAAAACATGTTTACTTCTATTTTATTGATTATGCAAAGGTATTCAACTATGTGAATCATACTAACTTGTGAATAAAATTGTGAAGAATGGTAATTCCAAAACTTAAATCATGTTCTTGAAGAACCTGACATAGAACAAGAAATGGTCATTCACAGACAACCAGGGGGTATGGAGTGACATAAAGTCAGAAAGATTTGTGTCAGTGTTGTATACATTTGCTATACTTATTCAATTTGTATATTGAACAAATAGTTTGAGAAGCTAGACTGTATGAAGAAGAACATGGTATCAGGATTGGAGGAAGAATTTTTAACAACCTTTGATATGCAGATGACACAACCTTGCTTGCTGAAGGTGAAGAGGACTTGAAGCACTTACTGATGAAGATCAAAGACCACAACTGTTAGTATGGATTGCACATCAACATAAAGAAAACAAAAATCTTCACAACTGGGCCAATAAGCAACATTACTGTAAATGGAGAAAAGGTTGAAGTTGTTAAGGATTTAACTTGGATCCACAGTCAACACCTAGGGAAGCAGCAGTCAGGAAATCAATGATACATTGCCTTGGGAAACCTGCAAAAGACTATAGTGTCAGAGAGCAAAGATGTCATGTTGAGGACTAAGAGGCACCTGGCCAAAGACAATGTATTTTTTAATTGTCTCATATGTGTGTAAAAGCTAGACAATGAATATGGAAGATAGCAGAAGAATATTGATTGTGCCATGGATTGACAGTAGAACAAACAGATCTGTCTGGGAAGAAATGCAGCCAGAATCCTCCTTAGAAGTATTGATCTCATGTATTTTGAATGTGTTATAGAAAGGAACTAGTCCCTGGAGAATGACATCTTGCTTAGTAAAGTCCAGTGTCAGCAAGAAAGAGAAAGATCTTCAATGAGAAGAAATGGCACAGTGATTGTAACAATGGCCTCAAGCATAAAACGGTGGTGAGGATGGTGCAGGAACAGACAGTATGTCGTTCTTTTGTACATAGTGTCTCCGTGAATCAGAACCAGCTCGACAGTACCAACTAACAAACCCCCACCAATATACATGTACATACATGTACATTTTTCAAATGGCTTCTTAGTTTGACATACAGGTGAACAGCTGGCAATCACTAGATGCTTCAGAAAAGACAATTTAGGAGACTGAGATAAAAATAACCTGGATGTAACAAAGACAACTATGGATTGGAAAAAAAAAACAAAATCACTAGAAGGATAAGTTTTTCTTCCCATAAAACAAAAACAGGGTCCTATGTAAAAAGAACAATCAGCCCTCAAGGGCGAGCTTTAGAAATTTATAAATATCAAGAAGAGATTTGCTCCAGTCTCCTTTTATGGTGTGGCATGGTCGCACGACTGTGGGGAAACCAGTTATCTGGAGGGGCAGATGCTGCTAGCAGAAAGGTGGGCACAGCAGTGGCGTAAGCAGGAGGGTCTAGGAAGGGATAAAAGTGATGGTGAAGGGCTAGATGCCAGTTAGGCAGCACCAGTGAGCTGGAAGTTCCCTGGTCCTGGAGAAAAATTATGTCATGTCCCTTTTGTGTCATTCTTTATTTGGAATATGGCATCCCATTTCTCTCATAAGGAAGTATTTGGGGGCATAGGTCTTGGTAGGCCTTGAATGGATCTGGATATTTCAAGCTATTAAAATTCTCCCTGGAGCAGGAACAAAGGTTCCAATCACATGAAAAACAAATGAGTTTGAAGGAGCTACCCATGAAAATGCCAGCACTTTGTGTTGAAGATAGAGACATGATGCTGTGGAAGATCTAAGGAGTTTAACCAAGTAATTTGTTTTATTTTATTGGTTTTTGTACTAAAACTTTTATACTGGCTGCCAATATCTCAGACAGATTCTTGGCTCTTATGAGGATGAAACCTAGAATTTGTCTTTTATTGGAGTCTGCTGCTTTTGCTGGCTGCCAGAATAGTTGAAGAAGCATACAATGTTCTATTCATTCATGAAGCAGTCCAGCTTAGTAAATGTAAACACACTGCTTCAGACAGAAAAAAAATAGAAAAAATAATTTCAGAAAAATTCATAAGTATAAGTTGGAAGGTACCCCTGCTTTGAACTTTTTTTTTTTTGCTTTTATGAGACTATTATACTTCATAATTAAAAAAGGAGAGAAATATTGACCTTTGATAAACTGGAAGTTTGGAAGAAAGTTTTCATTTTTGACTAGTCTTTTCAAAAGCAAAACCATCTATATTAAGATCATGCTTTTTCAGTTCGGAAGAAGAAACCTTGTAATTCACTGAATTATTAAAATTATTAAAATTTCTTCTGCTTGTTATATATAATTCAAAGATCAATGGCACTGACTTCTTTTACTGGACAGAAATAATTTCTACATGCCCAGTTGAATATTTCCTCATGAATGTTGTAAACCACATCACAAGAAGTTGATCTGGGTGTTTCAAGTTGTATAGCCCAGAGCCTCTAAGACAAATACTACTGTGTTCTTGAGTTGCCACTAATATCAGAAGGCATTTGTCCTGATGAAAGTCAACGTGAGGACTCTTAAGATATAAGTTGTGGTAAAGAAAGTCTCAGCAACTTTCCATCCCAAAGATCAACAGATGCACTTTCTTTCTCATATTGAAATTGGCATAGACTGGGCTTTCCATCTTTGAAATCAAATTATGCTGCATCAAAATTTAAAGAGTGTATGTGGTTTCCAAGCAATAAATGGGTAAGTAGGTAGTTTTCTTGTCCAGTCCTTGTCTAGGCAACAACAGTACAGACTGAAACACTTGCCTTCTATCCGTTATTCAGATCAGATCTGGTTTTGTTCCATATTGAATCATAAGCTATCAGATGGCTCAGGGTCCCTCAAACAACTGTCACTACTTCACATATTAACACTGTGTTTTCCTCTGTAAATGAAAATGGCCTTTAGCTGTCTGGGGATAAAGGGAAAGGACAAGTGCTTTCAATGTATTACTTTTTGAGAGATCTTTTAAGATGTGACTTATCTTAAACTTTTAAAAAGTCCTCCCAGCATTTATTTACACAGATTCAGAGTGTGCAAATGCTTCTTTAGTAGAGACAGTGGATGATATTTTCAGTGGTTTAATTCAGATCTCTTCAACTGCATCGTTTTCACCATTTTTCAGAGCAGAGACTATATTTTTTAAATGGCAGGAATCCATCGTCTTTTTATTTAATGCGCAATATTCTATCTGGTGCAGACCCTACAAAGTTATTGCTGTTGGTTGCTGTTGGTTCATTGTGACCCCATATGTGCACCGTTAAATTTCTCCATAGGCTTTTTAAAGATGTGCCTTTTTAGAAGAAGATTGCCAGGCCTGTCTTCTGAGGTGCCTGTGTGTGGGTTCATGTCTCCAATGTTTAGGCTAGTTGCTGAGTCATTAGCTGTTTATGCCAAACAAAGAAGCTCTACAAACTTAAAAGTTATAATATTGACATATCTGTTTCATTATAAAGTATCTTAATAGAGGTTTCAGCTAGGGTACAATTAAATAACAGACTAAGACTGTTAGATAGTTTTGATAACTGTTGCTAGTAATGGGCTAGTTTTGAATGCATATGTATAAAGCTGTAAGAAGTTGAGCAGAGCTAGATCACTATATAATTGACAAATGTTGTTCAAGTAGCTCATTTTATCTAATTTTCTTACAATAATTTCTGCATGATTGAGTCTTCTTTGCCTTGGAACTAATATTTCAAAAAATAATAAATGGGTGGTGAGATTTAATAAAAAGTATCATATTTTAGCTTTAAGCATATTTCTTAAGTACAGTGGCACAGTTACAAGAATGATGATATGTGAACTCTACACAAAAAGTTTTATGTATAGAAATGTTTCCTTATTTATAAAATGTACATAAAATGTAAACTTTAAAGATTAACTTAAAATATTGATCTTTTAACCTCATGTATGTACTGGTCTAGTCACTGACTGTAAATATAATCCATGTGTTTCTGTACCATGAATCACACATTGATGTTTTCCTTTTTATAGACTAATTACCTATTGGATGAGTTTCTGACAAGGATATTTTTGATATGGTAACAGATTACAACTTAATATTAATGGAGCATAAAATATATGATTAAATAAAATAATTCAGTAGAACTTTTGAAAGATGAGAAAACAAAAAGTCCAAGAAGAAAATAAACAACAGAATAGATTAGAGGTACAATATGTGATTAGGTTTGTAGTTCTGTCATAGGAAAGGAAAGTGGAAGAAGTGAGTCAAACAGCAGAGGTATTATCACATAAATAATACAAGAAAAAATTTCAGAGCTGAAGGACATATGACCCTTTCCCATTCATGTGTTTGAAGGGGTCTACCCTATACTGAATTATTGTCATTTGCCTTTGAGTTGAAACCAATGCATAGTGACCCTATAGGATGCAGTAAAATGGCTCCAATTATTTATTAGGCTGTAACCTTTATGGGAGAAGATCATTGTGCCTTTTCTTGCAAGGAGCAGATGGTGGTTTTGAACCACCAGCCTTTTGATTAGCAGCTGAGTATTTAACCACTGTGCTGCCAGTTCTCTAGGCTGAGTATAGTGAATGAAAACAGACACTCAGACCTTCCAAAATTATAGATTGGAACCCCTGGTTGGTGTAGTGGTTAAGAGCTATGTCAGATAACCAAAAGTTAAGCAGTTTGAATTTACCAGGTACTGCTTGGAAGCGCTATGTGACAGTTTCACTTTGTCCTGTTGAGTTGCTATGAGACAATTAACTTGATGACAAGGGGTTTAAAATTATAGGTTGGAGGAGAATGGAGCACTGTGAGAGGGAGGTGCTGTAAACACTCTGTGGCCAAATGCTAAACTGAAGGGTGGTGGTTTGAACCCACCTAGTAGAAACTCTGCTGGCATAGTGGTTAAGTGCTACATCTGCTAACTGAAAGGTCGGCAGTTTAAATGTGCCAGGCACTCCGTGGAAACTCTTTGGGACAGTTCTTCTCTGACCTGTAGGGTCACTATAAGTCAGAATTGACTCAACAGCTGTGGGTTTTGGCCTTAGTGGTACAGTAGGGGTAAATGCCAGGTGGTTGCTTCCATTAAGATTACAGCAAAGAAAATCCAAGGAAGCAGTTCTGCTCTATAGTGTATGGGGCCACTTTGAGTTGGGATTAATTTGACAGCAACAGTTAACAACTGTGGAAACCCTGGTGGCGTAATGGTTAAGAGCTGTGGGTACTAACCAAAAGGCCAATAGTTTGAATCCACCAGGTGTTCCTTGGGAACCTGATGGGGCAGTTCTACTCTGTCCTGTACAGTCACTGTGAGTTGGAATGGACTTGTTGGCAATGGGTAATGACTACAAAAAAACATGAACACTACATCTGAAACTTACATATAAACGATCCAAGAGATAACAGTGTTAATTTCACTTGCTTTTTTGTTTGTCTTTGATTGGAGTTTACCTCTGCCATGTGCTGCTTTCTTTTGTATCCTCTGCTTTTGAATATACCATGGACTGCCAGAAGCAGAACAAATCTGTCCTGGAGGAAGCACAGCCAGAATGCTTGCTTCTGAGAAGCGCATGTGATGAGACTTGTCTTAGGTACTTTGGACATGATAAGGAGGGGCCATTCCCTAAGAATGGCATCATGCTTGGCAAAGTAGAGGGTCAGTGAAAGAATTTGAAACCTTCAACAAGTGGATTGACACGATGACTGCGACAGTGACCTTAAACATAGTGACGACTGTGAGGATGGTGCTGACCCAGGCAGTGTTCCATTCTGTTGTGCGTAGCTGTGAATTGCGTCTGACTTGACAGCACCTAACAACAAGTATGACACATCTCAGTAACCTTATGGTATATGTGTAAGAAAAAAATTATGTGAATAATATATGGAATCTTTTTGTATAAAATATATTTTAATCAAAGAACATACTCATATAGCACTGAATAATTATGGTAATTATTCAACAGTTGAAGGAGCCAGCAGTCAAGAGAACACAGTCAGTTTTCGTTTATAACACTTCGCATATGCATATACCCTGTGTTCTGGTTTATGACCACTAGGGGCCTGTTGGGGAAAAGGCACAGAGTTTAGGTAGTAATAGATAATTCAGTAGCTAGCCCAAGCGCATTGTACTAGCTTTGTAAGGGTGCTGTAAGAAATTAATAAATAGTGGACAGCTTGAAACAGCAGAAACTTAGTTTTTCATAGTTGTGGAAGGTAGAAGCTCCAAATCAAGGCACAAGCAGAGCCATGTTCCTTCTTAAAATGCTAGGAAAGAGTCGGCTCTGTGCCTCTCTCCAAGTTTCTGCTGACTGCTGGGAAATCCTTTGAGTTCTTTGTCTTGAAGATGATTATCCCATTCTGTGCCTGTCTCTTCACATGGCATTCTCCTTTAGGTGTCTCCTCCTCTGTTCTCATAAGGATACCAGTCATATTGGCTTTATGGCTTGCTCTAATTGAGTATCACCTCATCTTAAATAATTGCATCCGCAAAAATTCTATTCTGAGGCTCCAAGTGGGCTTAAATTTTGGCAGGATGCTGTTCAATCCAATACACACCATCAGAGCCAAGGTTCTTCATAAAATTTAAAAAAATCATATTTACAGGGACTACCAGTTATTTTTGCCAACTCATCCTAGAAAAAGTGCTACATACCTCATTACCAAGTATCACTACAGTCACCTTCAAAGTACTCCCTTTGGGAAGCTATGCAGTAATGCCAGTACCTAGTCCCCCCTTTGAAGCAATTTTGGAACTCTTTTTCTGGAGTGGCGGTCAGAGCTGTCGTCCTTTTACACTTGATATCCTGAATGTCATCAAAATATCTTCCCTTCAATATTTCTTTTATTTTTGGGTAGAGAAAAAAGTCACCAGGGACTAGATCAAGTGAGTAGGGAGAGTGTTCTAGTGTAGTTATTTGTTTACTGGCTAAAAACTCCCTCACAGACAACTATACAATTAAGTTTGTGAAATTGCCACTGTTCCGGCAGGCGCAATGGCCATTCCAGGAAAGAATTCCAAAATTACTTTGAAAAATAGACTAGGCACTGGAGTCAATGCATAGCTTCCCAAGGGGAGTGCTTTGAAGGTGTCCGTAGTGATACTCTGCAGTGAGGCATGTAGCACTTAGAACAATTAAGTTCCCAGACTTAATTGTCAGACCTCCTACATTACTTTAAAGTATTCATTTCAGAAAAAAATAAAAATCTTGTTGAAATTTCTTGTATTTATTTTACAGTTAAATAATATTCTTATTTAGAAATGTGTATAAGTAGGAGAGGCAGCACCACAATATTTTCAGTGCTTATCCTCTCATATGGGTAAGTCTCATGTTTGATATCACTTATTAATGGCTGTGCATTAATATCACCAATTAACAGCTATGCCATTTCCGTATTGTGATCTGCTGATCATAGTTAGGTCACTAAATGGCCTTCAGTCAATCTCTTGAACTCTAACAGACTTGAATAACTGATCAGTAATGTTTTCTCAGAAGCGTAGAGAGCAAGCAACTACTTGAAGATGGAAACTGTTGTGCTGTATTATCACAGGGTAGAAAGCTGTGACCTGTTAGTTTCACGAAGAGCAATCCACAGGTAACAAGAAAGTCAGTTATAAGACCAGACTAGTTCTGAATTTAGAGATTCCTGATTAACTTTGGTCAAACCAATCACATTAGAAATTCTTCTAGAGTACTGCATTTTTATTGATTGTAGATTGTCAATTGGAAATTAATTCAGATTTAACACATCCCCCAAGGTTAAAAATACCCATCAAGGACATAAGAAAACATTTGTTAAAAAGGACTTCAGGGAGTAAGTATATTTTGTTATTTTATAGTTTCTGATGAGACAACTCAAAGAGTACAACATCTGAGTAGGAAAAAATCTTACTCTTCTGTAGATCACTAAAAATATTAATCTGGAAACTTGTTATTTCATCTCTTCCAGAAGCAATTCATGAACGAGATTGCAATTCAAATTAATCCAGACAAGAATGGCTATGTCTCTATTGCCAAGTGCCGTCGAGTCGGATCCGACTCATGGCGACCCTTTGAAACTTTGAGTGGAGTTGTTTCCCAGCCGCAGGAAACTTGTATGTAAACTCTGTGGCCAGGCATTTCATACTGCATTCTAATTTAGCATTTTATAGTGCCACACATACTATGGAGCAAATAAATAATACAGTAACTATAAAGATTTCATCCATTCAAATTAATAGCATCTGCTAAGAATGTCTATAAACTGAGAAACACACTTAATAGCATTCAACAAATATTCATTGCATACTGTTACGCTCCTCCATATATAGTATTAAATCAATGGAGATAAAATTTATATCTGCAATTAGATTGATTAGAGTTCTTTCCTTTTGTTAGGGAGGGTTCAATCTAGAAGTTCTTAATTTCCACTCGAGCAGATTAACCCAAATGTAGCATTAATTTTAGGTCACCTTCTTCACCTGCAAGGTATACACTCAATAGAAATTCTGCATATTAGATTCTTTTAAAAAAAAAATCTAAGATTTTTTCTTTTCAACTAGCCTTGAACATACTAATAATCTGAGAAAAGAAATCGTTAATTTTCTAGGGAGTTTACCTGCTTACCTATACTTAATTTTCCTCCACAGGTCACTGTCTGGAAACCCTGGTGATACAATGATTAAGTGCTACAGCTGCTAACTAAAAGACTAGCAGTTCTAGTCCACCAGGCACTCCTTGAAAACACTATGAAGCAGTTCTGTTCTGTCCTATGGAGTCACCATGAGTTGGAATAGACTCAGTGGCAGTGATTTGGCTTGGTTTTGGTCGTTGTTAACACTTTTCTAGCAGGCAGAGAAAATTATATTTATTCAGAAATAGAAAATAGATTCTTAGTTACCCAAAATACATTTAGCATTATACAATTTACATTACAGTTTACCTTGAAAAAGTAAGAGATCCTTGTAACTCAATTTACCTACCCTAAACTTTAAATCATGTTTAGATTATGTTATTTAATCAAGGGAATAAAACAACATATTAAACAATAGTCAAGTGTGCATTTATCAAGACTTTAATTTCATACTAGCGGGACACGTATCCTGAGTCATGGTTGTGTAGTGGTTAAGAGCTCAGCTTGTAACTAAAAGTGTGGCAATTCAGATTCACCGGCTGCCCCTTGGAAACCTTGTGGGATGGTCCTATAGGGTGCCTATGAGACAGAACAGGTGCCTACAGCAATGTGTTTGCTTTTTTGAAAAGGTGGATCCTTGAGGGAGTAAACACTTTTTGAGTTTAAAAATACAACTTCAGAACATCCAAAACAGGAATATATTTTACTTGTATGAGCAAAGGGCATTTCACCTTGAAAAATAGTAACCCTGTATAGACAGGCACAGGACACTGGTTTATAACCATTTCCTTTCAGCAAATTCAAAGATACAGAAGTTCCAGGTCTTTACACAAAGAGCACAACTCATCCAAAAGATAAAATAATTGGATGAATTTCTTATACAAAATGTTAATATTTCCATCTACTGAGAATATATTTGGGAAGAAAAGAGACCTTTCTGATATCTCTAATCATCTGATTCCTCAAAATCGTACAAATATTTCTAAGCAAAATCTGAGCTAAGTAGGCTTAGAGAAGTAGTCTGCTACTTCTAGACAGCCTGGGTATTCAGTTTTTACAAAGTTAGTTTTTTTCTCCCATGCCTCTCTATTATCTGCTTAGAGCAATGGACTTTACTAATTTACCAATACTTCTGGATTCTGTTACCTTTTATTACTCATGTAGGATCAGTTTGTACATTCCAAATTATGTTTGACTAAGGTGGTCTTTTGTCCAGTTTGAATTCTGCTTTGATTGACAAGCAATAGTCAAATTGCACAAGAACCTTTCATTTCTCCTTATTTCTATGGGATCACCCTTGTGGTCTTCAAGTATTTCATAGTATAGATAACAGAGAATTTGATCACGGAGTATTATGGCTTGGGTATTACCTTTCCTTGACCAGAAATTCTTCCTTCTCTCTTGGCCTTACTTAGAATACATCATTTTGTCAATCTTTTGCTACTTAAAAATATTTTTGCCATTGACAACTTCCATTTCCTGGAATAGCTTGTCTTTGTTAATGGCTGGAGTTTTAGAAAATTAGATACAGGTAGAAATCTAACATTATTTCCTTAAACGGCAGCAAAGAGTTTGCCCCAAGTGGGGAGCTCTTATGTGTCTATGGTTTCTGACCCCAGTGGCCCCCAGATTTCTTTCTCTGGATCCCTATAAGCAGAAGTTGTAGAGATATCACAGTTCACTCACTGGTTGACGCAGCCATGTGATGTGCTTACCGGTTACCAAACAGAGGGGTGATGCTGAAGCCAGCCTTTGCTTAAACATTAAGAGTCAGAAAGTAATCTGTAATCAACTTGATTGACATTTCAAAAGAACACAGAAGACAAGGGGCCAGGATGATCACAGGTTAGAATGTTTCAGGGAAACAAAGTATATATTTTTTCTCCTTTTGTGGAAAATTTCTTCAGGGAACCAGAACTGCTTGTGTGATAAAATGCCAAGATAGATATATCACCCATCTAAATCTCTGCCAAAGTTTGTGTGAATGTGCCTATGCTGTGTTGTCACCTGTAGGCTTATATTTAGCAATTAAAATTTTTTAAAGTGCTGTTGAGTAAATTCTGACTGAGCAATCCTATTTACAGCAGAAGGAAATACTGACCAGTCCTGTGTCATCCTCACAATTGTTGTTAGGCTTGTTGCAGCCATTGTGTTGATTCATCTCATTGCGTGTCTCTCTTTTTCACAGAGCCTCTGTTTTGCCAAGCATGATGCCCTGCTCGAGGATTTGGTCCTTTCTGACAACATGTCCCAAGTATGTAAGATGAAGTCTTGTCATCCTTGTCCCCAGTAAGCACTCTGGTTGTACTTCTTCCAGGCCAGATCTGTTTGTTCTTTTGGCAGTCCATTGTGTATTCAATATTTTTTTGCTAGCTTTACCATTCAAAGGTACCAATTCTTCTTCACCTTCTTTATTCATCTTCCAGCTTTCACATGTATTTGAAACTGAAACGCTGTGGCTTGCATAAGGCACACCTTAGTCTTTTCAGCACTTTAAAGTGGTGTTTTGCAGCAGACTTGTCCAGTGCAATGCGTGTTTTGATTTCCGGACTGTTGCTTCCATGAAGTTTGAGTGTGGGTCCAAGTAAAATGAAATCTTGACAACCCCAATATTTTCTCCATTTATCATGATGTTCCTTATTGATCTAGTCGTGAGGATTTTTGTTCTTTGTATTGAGATGTAATCCAGACTGAAGGCTGTGGTCTTTGATCTTCTTCAGTTAGTGCTTCAAGTCCTTTTCATTTTCAGAAAGCAAGTCTGTGCTATCTATATGCCACAAGTTGTTAATGAGTCTTCCTCCAATCCTTCTTTATATATTCCAGCCTCTTGGATTATTTTCCCAGCATACCGATTTCTTAAGTATGTTAGGAGGGTACAACCATGATGTACATATTTCTGAATTCAAACCACACAGTATCCTCTTGTTATGGTGAATGACTCTCTCTTGATCTGTGTACAGGTTTCTCATGAGCAAAATTAAGTGTTTTGCTGTTCTCATTCTTCAAAATGTTATCCATAATTTGTCACGATTCACACAGTCAAATACCTTTGCATAGTCATTGAAACAGAGGTAAACTTCTTTCAGATATTCTCTGCTTTCAGCAGGATCTATCGGACATCAGCAATGGTATCCCTGGTTCCAAATCCTCTTCTGAATCTGGTTTGAATTTGTGGCAGTTCTTTGTTGATGTATTGCTGCAGCCACTTTTGAATGACAATCAGCAAAATTTTACTTGTGTGTGACATTAATAATTTCCATGTTTAGTTGAATCATCTTTCTTGGGAATAGGAATAAATATGATCTCTTCCAGTCTGTTCTTCCAGTCTGTCTTCCAAATTTCTTGGCATAGATGAGTGAGCACTTCCAGTGCTGAATCCACTTGTTGAAACATCTCTATTGATACTCTGTCAATTCCCAGAGTCCTGGGGCAAAAATTCCTCTGCATCTGTGGGCATGTGATAACTAGACTATTATCTGTTTTCAAAGGACAATCGTAGAACAGGCACAAAGTAAGCATGTAATGGGAGAAACTGGAGTTCTGAAGAAATAATAGTCACCAGACAAGTCTAAAACCTATCAGAACCATTTACATTAACTCTCAAGGCTTAAAAATAATCTTCTGTTTTTTGGGACAGTCTAGACAGTGGACCCAACCTCTAGTTTCTGGATATTGGCTATGCTTTCTGGATTCTGCAAGGAAGCTCATTTACCCTGGGCCTCAGCTCTGCCTTCTAGGACCTCTGGGAGAAAAACTCTGCTCCTTCAGTTTTGAGAAATCTCATCCATCTAGTTCATCTCAGCTGTGAATCTACCACCTCAGACATGGGGGCCCATTTTTCTGCCCCTCAAACATGAATTCCCTAACCACTGAGCTTTGGGCAGAATTCCCATCCTCTTGGCCAAACTGAATCGCAGTCCCATTTTGGAACCGAATTGGTGCAGATCTGACTGTTTGAAAGATAGGAGGCTATGGATCTACACTTTGAGACCAGAAAGGCTATGGCTCTACCCTTTGAGACTCCAGAGACCCTGACCCCACCTTTTGAGTCCTAGGTTGCTCTGCTTCCCATGCTTCTCCCAAAATTTCTGCTGATCTGTGAACTGTTATGGAGTGATTCTTTCTCTTCTTGAAGGACAACAGATATAGCTGTTTTGGCCTGTTGCTTGCCTGTATAATTCCAAGAGGCAGAGAGGTTTTTATTCTTAAGGCCTGTCTCTGTTTCCTTCAGTCTAAGCTGATTAGTTTTATGTTCTAGAGGTTGGTTGGATCCATCAGTCACAGGCTTAATGTCTTTAACAAATTCCTTGTAGCCACATCCTTGGTGAACATTCTAGGGACATGTCCTTAGTTTATACAACCAAATTTTCTAAATCTTTGTTTTCATTTTATACAGTTCATTTTTAAGTCTACCTCTTTCCTCTTGCATTTTACTGTAAGTG
Organism: Heterohyrax brucei; assembly: GCA_028571685.1. Classification (NCBI taxonomy): domain Eukaryota; kingdom Metazoa; phylum Chordata; class Mammalia; order Hyracoidea; family Procaviidae; genus Heterohyrax; species Heterohyrax brucei. Next base: position 138,973,354 of record CM053142.1, on the reverse strand, counting down.
GCAAGAAAAAAATTACACAAAGGTCTTTAGAATGTTCTCAAATACTGAAATTCTTATCTGTTTATCCCTTCATTTTAAAGTGCCACCAAAAGTACATATAATGTCCACATTTCTAACAAGCTTATTTACTGCACCATATATTATTTTTAAGGTGATGATGTTCATTCTGAACATCATCAGCGTTGCCTTCAATGAATATAATTCTACCAATAGTCTCTTTAAGCCATCTAGGCTTTTACTAGTAGGCAGCTTAAAACTCTTCCAGCCTCCACCCATTACCTAATTCTAAAATCACTTCCATGTTGTTGTATAATGTGACAGTAGTACCCCACTCCTGATACTAAATTCTGTGTTAATTGTCTAGTGCTGCTATAAAAGATATGCCACAAATGGGTGGCTTTAACAAACAGAAATTTACTTTCCCACCATTTAGGAGACTAGAAGTCCAACTTCTGGGTGCTAACTGTAGGAGGAGAATTTCTTTCTCAGTGGGCTAGGAAGGAAGATCATTGTTTGTTCTGAGATTTTGCTCTTGGGCAATCTTCATGTGACTTGGAGTCACTGTCCCCCTATCTCTGCTCTACTCACTTGTTTAATCTTTTTTTATATCAGAAAAGAAATTGACTTAAGATGCACCCTACACTAATCCTGTGTATTAACGTAACAAAGACAACCCATTTTGAAATGGGATTATAATTGAGGGTATAGAGGTTAGGATTTACAACACATGTTTTCAGGAGTCACAATTCAGCCCATAACAAAGAATAATGCCTTGGAAACAGAAAGAGTAGAGCAGGAGAATGCCAACTCCACTACTTCTCAATATACACTCTTCTGTGAATATGAAGAACAGCTTGTGGTATGAATGCCTATGGGGATACTTGAGAACATAAATAAACAAGGTCTGTCTTCCTGAGAAGTTCCTGGATGGTACAAATGATTGTGTGCTCAACTACTAGTCAAAAGATTGGTGGTTCAAATCTACTCAGATGCACCTTAGGAAGCAGGCCAGATGATTTACTTCTGAAAGTTCACAGCCTTGAACCATCTGGGGGTCACCGTATCTACTTGACAGCACTAACAGTAGCATCAGCTTCCTGGTGCACATATTTATACCTATGATAAACAATTCATAGAATGCAAAAGCAGGCATATTTTGAAGCGGAATGAAAAAAATTATATTTTAATAAAAGAACAAGTGTCACAGAAAATTTATACTTACAGAAGGCTACTTTGGGCTAGACTCCCTGGGTCCTTTGAAGGAATTGTCTTTCTTTTGTCATTTGTATAGAAAACCTTTAGAAGTACTTAGGAGGTCAGGCAAAGTAGCGAAGATGTCCTGAGAGAAATACTAAGGACATGGCAGTGTCTTATCCGGAGACGAGGCTCTCGCACAGCAGTGGATAACAGGGGGAGGGGAGCTTGGGCTGTTCAACAGAGAGAGGGGGCACAATGAGAAGTCTGAAGGCGGTGGTGCTATAGGTGACCTCAAGAGGAGAAGAGGAGAGAATGAAGGTGCCAAAAACTTTCAGTGACTTATACAACTTGAAATGAGAATGAGGATTGTTCATGCTGATTTCTTTTCTATTCTAAACTTTGCACAAGTCATTTTCATGCTTGAAGTGCTGTGTTTTGCCTTTTTCTGCAAAGTGGTGAAAACAACCTGTAAGGAGATTTTCAGTAGATATCAAGAGTTCCGATCAATCCATGGTGATGGGATCATTGATGAGTGACTAGTTGAAGTCTCCTCATAGTGACCATCCAGAGATCTTATAACTAACTCACTTGTGACATATTTACTTACGTTTGCTAAAAACTCTTCTCTGTCAAGTCAAAGATAACCAACAGAGACCAAAAACAGGACTTTGCTGTTATTTTTGTTAATTTGGTTGCTATGACGCCTGCCTCCCCAGCTTCTTTAAAATCTATTGCCATCAAGTGGATCCCACCTCGCAGTGACTCTGTAGGTCAGAGGTGAGCTGCCCTCAGAGGCTTTCTAAGGCAGTCAAGTTTTTTTTTTTTTTTTGGTAATTGCAGAACTGTAGCTTTATTAACAAGATATTACCATGCTTCAATTCTTTTGAAACTGACACTTTGCAGAGCTTAACCATAAAGCTGGACAGCTCTCTCTCTATAAGACTGTCAACTATTTCATTTCCTGGGCATTTACTCCAAAATTATTTATTGAAAACCTAGTAGTACCAGGAACTATATAACACTGAATTGCAGACAGCAAAGTTACTTTTTAAAAATGATATTTTTACATATTACAATTATATTCTTAGCACATAGACTACAAAAGGAAAAATCTTGCCTAACAAGGAGCAATTCCAGTGTCTATTTAACATTAATAGGATTAGACTATTCCAATGCACTGTCTCTCAGGTACAACAGCAGGTTCTTATACGGAGGCCAGATAAAGCTTTTTAGTTACCTAACGTGCAGTGGATCCGACTCGACAGCACTTGGCCTGGCTGGCAACGTGCAGCGATTAGGACCTCTCCAGAGAACAGCACCCACAAATGAGCTGAATACTGACAAGAGCATTACATCCCAAAAGTGTATTACAAACAGGTCTGACTAATGACTCTGAGAATGGAACCATTTAAAGACATGAGATATGTTTTTTTTTTTAAAAAACTGTATTGCCCAGCAAATAAAGTGTTAAATAGCCAAACATGTATTTTCCATGTAATCATTGTTAGATAAGGTTATTAATGTCAAATAAAATATTAATTTTATTCACTTATATTCATGTCTTCATGACCAAGTCTTCATTTTTCCTTGCCAAAATGTTGTATGCCACACTGGAGATAATGAAGAATTCTTAAATACCATGGTTAAGAACATGGACATTTAGCTACAGCCACCTATAGGATGTAACTTCTGGTTCCACTTGTGACATGCAATTTTGGTCCTAGTGGTTTTTTTTCGTAGCCATCCTGTTATAAATTATTAGAAAACATTTATCATGATGACCTTTATAGATCTTCAAAACTCAGCCTTTACTGTATCTTGAAAAGTTCAGCGATGTGGCCCGCAAGCTTGGTCACCGACTTCCAGCCTCTTGGCAAAGGGTATCTCTTGAGCCCTCCATGTTAGGTAGCCTCTTTGAAAAGGAAGTGCCACAGTTCCAGGCTGACCTGAGGGTGGTAAATCTTTGTGGAAGCAGACTGTCACATCTTTATTCAGTGGAGCAGCTAGTGGGTTCAAACCACCAACCTTTTGGTTAACGACCAAACACTTAGCCACCGTGCCACCCGACTTCTTTAGGACAGTTAAGTATGGTGAACTATAATGCCAAACAACACTGAGTTACTTGGCAAAGTTAACTGTAAGCCTCAAAATGTTAAATGTTTTGGCCTTCTCACAATATCTTAAATTCTAATTTTTTGTTGAAACTGTTTTACTTTTACCAACACTTACAGCAAAACTGACTACTTCCTCCCCCCCACCCCATAAGGACTATTTCTTCTGTTTGAGATCTCTAAAAATGCTGTCTCAGACTAAAGACGTTCTTCAGAACCTTTGCAGCCTTTCTCTTCTCTTCCCAAAATGATTCTGTTATTTTGAAACTATATAGCGTTTTCCTTCTGAAAAAGCTTTGTGAAGAAATACTTCCTTCTCTGAATGTTACTGAATTATAGTTTATGTTATCTGTTTTGGTAAAAAAAAAGTGATCATCTTATCTGTAGATAACCTGATTTCATGATTTGTTTATTATTGTATGAGAGTGGTTTGAAGTGGTGGGGCTATAAATTGTGGAATAAAAGGCAACTTTTAATGAGAATTTTTGGAATTTAAAGAATCATACTTTTGATCCATCCTGAAGAGGATTCTGGCATACCCAGAAAAAAACAGTGGGCAAGAAAATCAGTTGAAAAAGACTAGGGGTTTAGAGCATTTGATAAAGGGATTTTTGTTTCTTTTTTAAAGGCAGGCTATGATCTCTGGAAAGAACTTGTTAAAGGTTCTGGGTAAAGGCAGAGAAGAACAAAATTGCCAAATTGGGGTTTTGAGTATATTAGGATGAGACTTAACCTAGAATTACTGAGTTTAATGCTAGCAAGAAAGGACAGAGTAACTTGGGGCTATTATTGGTGGTTTGGTAGACTGAGACTGTAATAAAAAAGTAGTGTTAATCCTAGGATGGACTGTTCACTGTTTAGTTTTAAAAGATATCATTCTCACCTGGAAACCCTGGAGGCATGGTGGTTGAGTGCTATGTCTGATAACCAAAAGATCACAGTTCAAGTCCACCAGGTGCTCCTTGGAAACCCTGTGAAGCAGTTCTACTCCATCCTGTAGGGTCATTATGAGTCAAAATTGACTCAATGGCAATGGGTTTATTTTCACCTAGGAGCTTTCAGGGCACAGTGGTTAACTGCTGGACTCTTAACCAAAAAGTCATCAGTTCAAATCCATCAGCTACTTCTTGGAAATCCTTTGGGGGTAGTTCTCTGTCCTAAAGGGTTGCTATGAGTTGCAGTTAAAAGCAACAGTTTCTGCTGCTGCTGTTATTCTTACAATAAAGTGCCACTTATTAAATAAAGCAGGAATTTATTCAATCATTTAAGAAGCATTAAATTACTTCCAGATCTCTTAAAATGACAACTTTAATGTCATTTTAGAAAACTTCACACTGGTTCTGGGAGGTGATAGGGACATGTGATTGGAGGATACGTAAAGATAATGTGATTTAGATAATTGAAGAACATTTCTAACTTGAGGATAAAAATGAAGAAAGGTGAAAGGTAATACCAGACAACACAGAAGATACTCTAATGCTAGATTAATTGGTAAAATTTTATCTGAAAAGTCACAGAAAAAAATGCTGTGCATTCTGAAGTAAAAAAGTAGCCTTGCTATTGGAAGCAGTGCCATGTTGGATTGACAAGGGTTAGAAGAATGGGTGGTGGCTGTTGCAATAACCCAAATGTAAACTGAAAATTCTCCATGCTAGACTTGTGGTTATAGCAAAGTATCTAAAGGATGGGCATGAGAGACTGTAGTAGCAGCTGATCGCTTGTTTATTCTCATTTAAGCCATGATAGGTCTACTACTGGGTCCACATGTGTCTAGTACATGTCATGATGGTCAGGTCTTCTAGAAGTCTATCTGAATGAGAAAAATGAGACATCTTCTGGATGAAAATTCATCCTAAAGGAAGGTGGAGTCAATAGTGAGATATTTGAACCAACTGTGAAATTTTGTCAACTTTCAGAAACCGTGATTCTGAACATAGCATATTTTGCCACTTAGATCTGTCTCCTTTATGAACTCATGCTTTAAAGATTAACTTTTACTTAGAAGTTCATAAGATGAAATCTGGCAACAGTTTTTCATTCTTTTTTTTTTTGGCAAAAAAAGTGGAAATAGATCTTTTGTTTCAATTGAAGGATGATGCTTCTGGAATCAAGTTCAGTAAGAGTAGTAGTGATGGTGGCACAAGGCTCAGCACAGTGACACTCAGAGTTACATTAGTACCCAGAGGATATACTGAATTCAGTGGAAGAGGACAAGGAGAGTGACTTAGTTATCTAGTGTTGCTGTAACAGAAATACCACAAAAGGATGACTTTAACAAACAATTTAATTAGTCTAGAAGATTAGAAGTCCAAATTTAAGAGAAGGCTTTCTTTATTGGCTCTGGGGTAGGGTCCTTGTCATCAGTCATTCCCTGTCTAGGAGCTTCTCAACTCAGCGACCCCAGATCCAAAGGATGGACTCCCCTCCTGGTTCTTCATTCTTGGGGGTAGGTCCCTCTTTTATATTGTCATGATTTAAATTTATTATAAAACTTAGCTGGCAAGGGAATTCTCTGTAGTACTGACAGTACAGTAGACACATTGTTAAGGTGCTTTTCTCTTTGGTCTTACTATGCTTCTGAAAGTTTTCCCTTAATAAGTCAGTTTAGCTTAATTAAGAAATAAAAGCCCTCAGAGCTGAGAGGCAGAGTCAAGATGGTGGACTAAACTTACATCTCTAAATCTCTCTGGAAACCAAGGCCTGGGTTGATAATTAAACAGAGCCTTCTGAACACCTAGTGAGCTCTAGGACACGGCATAAGGCTGTCTATTTGGTCTACATACCAGTGAGCACAAAACTTCTTCACTTTCGCTGACCCCTACCCTTGTTGACTGCTGGCTCCCATGGACTGAAGGTAAATTGCCATTTTAACTTTTTTTTCCTGTCTTAGCTGGTAGGAGGGGCTGATGTTTGGCAGAAAGGCCCAGATGCACTGCTGATAAGATCAGCTAGTGGAGTCACCACATTTTGAGAGCTTGGCCTTGGAATCTGTGCAACTCTGCACCTCTATGACCTCTTTCTCTTGGAATCTCCAAATCTCCATCATTGAATAGCCTTTTCCAAGGTGGGTGGGGGAACTTGTGTGGGACGCCATCTTGATTCACTGGGAGGCAGATTTTCCTATACAGAGGCCTCAGCTAGAACTAATTCCCAGGCTGAGAGGTAGTGCCTGCCCAGAGAGTGCTTTTCTGGCAGTAAAGCAGTCTTTGATATAGAGGTGCTTACTTTGACAGCTGGGAAGAGGGACTTGCGCACCTGAAAGCCTGGCTAATTTTGGAAGCTGTCAGATATCTTCTACCTTTCAATAGAGAAATAACTGCAGGGCATCTGGACGGCATCTCTTCCAGCCTTTAGTGTCTGACATTATAAGCTCAGCTGATGGCTCCCCAGTGAATCCATAAGTGGGGCTTTGGGAGGTGGAGCCTGCTACCCCAGAGACTGCATTGAGCCCAGTCACTGGAGTACATAGATGTATCTGGTGACCAACTTCCTTTTCAGACTGAGCTTTAGATCCCATTAAGGTAATACTGGAGAAACAAAACAACTTCCAGATGCCCAAAAAGCAACAAACTTTAGACTGGAACATTAGGAAGAATTCAGCTATGGCTTCAGTAGGCCCCAAAAGAAAGATCCAAAGAACTTCCCAGATGAAGAAGCCTTTCTGAAAATATCAGAGGGATAGTATAAAAGGATTATTTATAGAGCCCTCCTAGGCCTTACACAAAATGCAGCAGAGGAAAACAAAAATTTAAGAAAGCTGTTTGATCTGCTGGAACACCAGTACTGTGTAATCCAACAGATCAATAACAAAATCAAAGAGATGTAAAATTCAGTTCAAAGCCAAGAAAACAGAACTGAACAAATGGAAAACAGACTTTCTTACTTGGAAGACAGAACTACTGACTCCAGCATCTATGAGGAGAAAGCAGGAAAAAGAAACAAGAAAAATGAAGAAGCATTAAGAAGCATGTGAGACTCTATGAAGAGGAACAATCTATGATTATTTGGGAGTTCCTGAACAGGTTAGGACACTTGAGAATACAGAAAGTATTCTGGCTGAGCTGCTTACGAAAAACTTCCCAGAAATTATGGAAGAAGAGAATATAGATATCCAAGATGCATATTGAACACCACTTGATATAGATCCAAAAGAAAGACTCCAAGACATATTATAAGCAAGCTTAACAACATGAAACACAAGCAGAAACTCTTAAAGGCAGCAAGACTCAAAGCAAAGCTAACACTGAGAGGGAGAACCTGTAGGTTTTCATTGAATTTCTCAGCAGAAATGATGCTGGCATGGAGACAGTGGCATGGCACATACAAAGCCTTGAAGGAGAAGAACTTCCAACCAAGAATTATATATCCTGCACAACTATAGTTGCAATATGAAAATGAAATCAAGACATTCATAGATAAACAGAAACTCAGAGACTTTGTAAAAATGAAAACAAAGCTACAAGAAATACTGAAAGAAGCCTTTGGCTTAGAAGAACAAAACCATTAATTTTATACCTTAGGAGAAAATATAGGACACATCATATAGAAACTTAGGGAAGGCTCCAAACTCAATCAAAGCTGTAATATTAAATGAAGTGATCCAGTGATCATATGGTGAAAACTATGATGTCATCATATTAAAAAGAGAGATGTACTACAGTTATTATAGTCCTTCGAGACAGAGAGGAAGTTACTAAGACTTGTAGTAGTTAAAATTGGATTTAAACATAGACTGTTACGGGTGATCACAGGGGCAGCCACAAACCACAATAAAGATCCAACATATCAAATCAAGAAACATAATACAGGAGACTGAACAACCACAAAACCAACCCTGAAAAAGGTGAAAAATCAACTTATAAAGAAGAATGCCCTAGAACAGAATAATAAGAACAGAGGAAGCATCAACACAAAAATAAACATATCACAATGACAGCACTAAACACACACTTATCAATAATTACATTGAATGCGAATGGACAGTATGCTCCAGTAAAGAGACAGTGAGTTGCATCTTGGATCAAAAGGTATGACCTGTTCATATGTTGCTTTCAAGAAACTCACCTTAGACTTAAAGACATGAACAAACTGAAAATTAAAGGATGGAAGAACATGTATCAAGTTAACAATACACAAAGAAGAGCAGGTGTGGCAATACTAATCTCAGATAAAATAGATTTTAATGTAAAATCCACCATTGTGGACAAGGATGGACACTATTGCTCAAACATTCAATACACAAGTAGGACTTAGCAAAATTAAATATTTATGCACCCAATACTAGAGCATCTAAATACATTGAAGAAACACTGACTACACTCAAAAACAAGATAAATCACTCCACAATAATAGTGGGAGACTTCAACACTCTGCTGTCAATATTGGACAGATCGTCTAGAAAAAAACTCAATAAAGACACAGGAGATCTTTCACAATTAACAAACTAGAGCTCATTGACATATACGGAACTTTCTATCCATCAGCAGGCAGCTACACCTTCTTCTCCAGTGCACATGAAACATTTTCCAGAATAGACCATGTGTTAGGACATAAAGCAAATCTCAACAAAATCTATACCATTGAATTATTGCAAAGCGTCTTCTCAGACCACAAAGCCATTAAAGTCAAAATCAATAGCAGGAAAAGAACAGATAGAAAGTGGAACACATGATACTTAACAACATCTTCCTCAAAAAGCCATGGGTTCTAGAAGAAATCAAGGATGAAATAATGAAAGTTTTGGATTCCAAAGAGAATGAAAATACTCTTACCAAAACCTATAGGATACAGTAAAGCAGTGCTCAGAGGTCATTTTATCTGTATAAATGCACACATCTGGAAGCAAGAAAGAACCCAAACCAAAGATCTAACCCTACAGCTTGAACAAGTAGAGATAAAACAACAGAAGAACCCCTGAGGCAGCAAAAGAAAACCGATCACAAAGATTATAGCAGAGCTAAATGAATTAGAGAATAGAAAAACAATTGAAAAAATTGAAAAGACAAAAGCTGGTTTTTTGAAAAGATCAACAAAATTATTGACAAACCACTGGCTAAACTTGTTAAAGAAAAACAGGAAAGGAAACAACCCAAATAAGGAATGAGAGGGGGGTTGTCACAACAGATCCATCGGAAATAAAAAATATCATAGCAATACTGTGAAAGACTGTACTCTAACAAATTTGAAAACCTAGAGGAAATGGACAAATTCCCTGATTCATATCACCTACCAAAATTATCACAAGGTGAAGCAGAACAACTTAATAAACTCATCACAAAGGAAAAGATTGAAAGTCATAAAAAACTACCAATGAAAAAAAGCCCTGGCCCATATAGCTTTACAGCAGAATTCTACCAAACTTTTAGAGAAGAGTTATCTCCAATACTACTGAGATTATTTCACAGTATAGAAAGGGATAGAATACTCCCAAATTCATTCTATGAAGCCAGCATAACACTGATACCCAACAAAAAAAGGAGAGCTACAGACAATTATCACTCTGGATGCAAAAACCTTCAACAAAATTCTTGCCAATAGAATACAACAACATATCAAAATAATAATTCATCACAACCAAGGCTGGTTCAACATCAGAAAAACAATTAATGCAATCAACCACATGAATAACACAAAAGACAAGAATCACTGACTTTGTCTATTGATGCAGAAACATCAATAAAAGTCCAACACCCATTCATGCTAAAAACTCTCAGCAAAATACAAATAGAAGGCAAGTTCCTCAATGCAATAAAGGCCATTTATACAAAGGCAATTGCCTGCATCATCCTGAATGGAGCGAGACTGAAACAACTCCCCTTGAGGATGGGAACTAGACAAGGATGCCCACTCTCGCCTCTCCTGTTCAACATTGTACTAGAAGTTCTAGCCAGAGCAAGTCTACAAGACCAAGAGATAAAGGGAATTTGTCGCCATGAGTCGGATCCGAATCGTCGGCACTTGGCTTGGCTATCGACAAAGAAGAGCTAAAAATCTCCCTATTTGCAGCTGACGTGTGATTGTATACACAGAGAATCCTAAAGAATCTATAAGTAAACTACTCAAACTGATAGAAGAGTTCAGCAAAGTCTTAGGATACAAGATAAACATAAGTAAATCAGTAGGATTCCTCTATACCAACAATGAGATTATTATGGAACAACATAGTCCCTAAGAAGATAAATTATCTAGGAATATATCTAACCAGATAAATAACAGACCTTTACAAGGAGAACTACAAGTCCTTGCTACAAAAAATCAAAAGAGACTTCATAAACAGAGAAACCTACCCTGCTCATGAATAGGAAGACTTAACATTGTGAAGATGTCTATTGTACCCGAAGCAATTTACTTATATAATGCAATCCCAATACAAATTCCTGTGACATTTTTTAATGATATGGAGAAGAAAATCACCAACTTTGTTTGGAAAGGGAAGAAGCCCCGGATAAGCAAAGCACTACTGAAGAAGAAGAACACATTGGAGGCCTTTCACTACCCAACTTTAGAACCTATTACACTGCCACAGTAGTCAAAACAGCCTGGTACTGGTCAAAAAAGAGTCACTAGATCAATGGAACAGAATTGAGACCCCAGAGGTGACACCATCCTCCTATGAACAGCTGATACTCAACAAAGGCCCAAAGATACTAAACTGGGGTGAAAACAATCTCTTCAACAATTGGTGCTGGCAAAATTGATATCCATCTGCAAAAAAATGAAACAAGACCCATATCTCACACCTTACACAAATACCAACTCAAACTGGACAAAAGACCTCAGTATCAAATCTAAAACAATAAAGCTCATCCAAAAAAAAGTAGGATCAACAATGGAAGTTTTAATATACAGCAGACAGACTTCAAAATCTGACAAACAAACCACAATCAACAGAAAATAGAAAAATGGGACTAGTAAGAATCAAACACTTGTGCTCATCCAAAGACTTTATTAATAGAATTAAAAGACCACCTACAGAATGAGAAAAAACATTTGGCAACTCTATGTCAGACCGATGCCTGATCTCCATAATCTATAAGGCACTACGAAATATTGGTAAGAAAAAGACAAATGATCCAATTAAGCGATGGACAGACACTTCTCTAAAGAGGAGATCCAGGCAGCCAAAAAACACATGCAGGTATGCTCACAATCATTAGCCATTAAAGAAATTCAAGTCCAAACTACAATGAGATACCATCTCACCCCAGCAAAGTTGGCTATGATCCAATAAACACGAAACAACAAATGCTGGAGAGGCTGTGGAGAAATTGGAACTCTCCTACACTGTTGGTGGGCTTGCAAAATGGTGCAACCTCTTTGGAAAGCAATCTGGCACTTTCTTCAAAAGCTGGAAATAGGTGTACCATTTGACCCAGTAATTCCACTGCTTGGAATATACCCTACAGAATCAAGGTCATTCATGTCAGTGGATACATGCACAAGAATGTTTATTGCAGCACAGTCCACAATAACAAAAAGATAGAATCAACCCAGATGCCCAACAACAGAGGAACAGATAGGTGAACTATGCTATATATACTCGATGGAACACTGTGGGATGATAAAGAACAATAACAATTTTAGGAAGCATCTCATAACATGGTTTCAATTGGAGAACGTTGTGTTAAGTGAAAGTAGTCCCCAGCAAAAGGACAAATATTGTGTGAGACCCCTATGATAAGAACTTAAAAACAGATTCATGCATAGAAGAAAAGACTCTTTCATGGCTGCAAGTGGGAAGGGGGAAGGGGGGAGAGGGTGGGGTATTGGTTAGATAGTTGATAGAAATTTGGTTGGGTGAAATCTGGGACAGCACACATTAGAAAGAAGATCAGTATTAACTGGACTTCAACATAATGTGATTACTCCTCCCTTCTTAACCCGATATTGCAAGGACAGAGTAGCTGGTGTGGGGTAGGATATCAGGACCATGCCCTCAGGGGACATCAAGGCCAATTGACATAATTAGCATTTTGCTAAGAGAGTCTACTGCACCCCAAATTGATGAGTGACGTCTGGTGTCTTAAAAGCTGCCAAGCTGCCATCTGTGGTACCCTAAATGGTCCCAACTCAGCAAGAATGGATGATCTCCAAGGACTAAAACGACTTGGGATAGAGAACCCAGAAGACAGAGAGATCCATGTGAGTGGGTGACTACATCGACATGTGACTGAAAGAACCAGATGCCCGGCCACCACCAGTGGTAGATGTGATGGGACTCACAAAGTTGAATCTCACTGGCAACATGAAAATAAAAAGGGGTGCACCCTGAGATCTCCACTAAAAGACTGCAATTGATGGTCCAGGAGGATTGAGGTTCCCCTGGGTGCGTGGTCCCTGGCCCTGATGCTGTCCTTGTCCATAAATCATAATGTAGGTCAACTCTTTGGACAGAAATGAATTGGATTTGGTGACAAAGAGTGACCATAGCATGTGTACACTTTATGGCCCTATGCATCTATAGGATGTCAGCTGGCTAACCTCTTACTGGATGCAGGGGAGAGGGTGGAGATGAGGGGATAGGAGATTGTTAGGAGGATGTGACATGTACAGAAAGGAGAGGAGTGTGCTGTCACCGGGCAGGGAGAGCACTGGGAGCCATTCATTGGTGGGTGTGCACATTTACATGGGATTGTATATGTTCGCTCAATCATAAAAAAAAAAACCCTCAGAGCTCAATGATAATCTGATAGGATCTACGGTAATAAAAATAATGTTGTTACTTTCATTTTCTTCTAATAAACCTGTAATTCTTCAAAGAGTTGGTAAATTATGATATTTTATATCAATTTATAATTTGATTGCTTTCACAATTTTAATACATTTGTGTGTAGAAATCGTTTTGGTATTGTAATAAATTTTCTAAAATCATATATAAATCTGACATTGTACCATGTAAACTGTTTAAAAATCAAAGCTCCCATTCCATGAAGCATGCAGCATATAGATTCATTACTAAATGCTATATATCAGTATAAAAACATAGGTCTTTGATAATGAAACATGCACTTAAAATACATTAAAATTTAAAACCTCTAAATTTTACAAAACAGAACTGCGTATGTTGCCATTTATGCATGATGAGTTTTTGAAGGTCAGTACGACTCCCTGACTCAGAAGTACTCAGGACACTTTCAGCTATTTAATTAAAGACAGAGGTTTTAACTACTATTTTAAGGTCTAGACAGTGCCTGACTTATATAAGGCTCTCACTAAGGATATATGATGGTGAATGATGATAACTAGGGGAGGAGATGAGAGAAAGGTTTTTCTGGTTAAAAAAATAGTATACATCGAAGCATGTGGACCAGAAAAACATTCGAGTTGTATGGCACAGAATGAAAGTGAGTGTAACTGGAGAGTTGACAGCAAGGAAGAGTATCTTATGAGCACAGGCCATAAATGTGACTTACTGTAGTTTGCCCCAAATGTACCATTCTCCCTCCTAGCCTCCCTCTCTAGAACTCTCGGATACTTAACTGTGAAGACATCAAATTCTGTAATGATTTGAATATTTAACATCCTTCCTGGTGATAGCATGAGCCACCTTCTGGGATTGTTGATGGATATGCTTCTTTATTGTAGACACTATTGAATTATTCCACTCATTTATATAATTATTGTCCTCCATGGTGATTCTAGCTTTTACTGATTTCCTTTAAAGAAGTGCCTATAGTATCTCTATTTTCGTTGGCAAGTTTTGTTTTGTTTTTTTTTTTTCACAGTACCAAATCTCCAGAAACTTCCTTTTATCCGAACTTAGCATACCAGGGCCGCTTCCAAGGCTAGCTTCTAAAATCCCCACAGGAAGCTGGTATGGCAGTATTAGTGCTAACGAAGCCATCACAGATGTTGCTATCATTAGAAACTTTAAAAGAAATTGTGTATCCCATCAGATTGTGAACTGGATACATTTTACCCCCATAGGTATCTTTATTCACACATACCGTAAACCAAAAAGCAAAAGCAACGACAAAGAAAACCTGTTGCTGTTGAGTCAGTTCTGATGTGTTACAGCGTAGAACTGAATCCCACAAGGTTTTCTTGCCTGTCATCTTCACTGAGTCTTCTCAGCTCCACTGGGTGGGTTGGAACCACTAACTTTTGATTAACAGCGAAGTGCAAACCATATGTGCCACCTGGGGATCCCCTTATGCCATAAAACTTCTCATAATTGTCATACGTATACTTCTAGAAGGAAGTAATAGGTAACATTTTCCACTGAATCATGCCCAAATTCAGCCCCCTTAAAGCCTGGTGGCATAGTGGTTAAGTGCTACAGCTGCCAATCAAAAGGTAGGCAGTTCAGATTGACCAGGAGCTCCTTGGAAACTCCATGGGGTAGTTCTACTCTGTTCCATAGGGTTGCTATCAGTCTGAAACGCCTCAATGGCAATCAGTGGTGCTTGGTTTTGGGTTTTGAGAATGTCTTGGTTTCCTTTCTCTTTTAAGGCTTACTATTTACTTTCATATGTGATAAACTTGAAGGAGCAAATCATGTTCTGAAATGCGAGTGCGTGGCAGCAATCTACTTTCTGTCATACTTGAGCAGATGTCTTGGCAATATACCATTTTACTTACGGCCACAGACAGTGAAGAAGCTTGGATGTTGAGGGGTTTTCTACACTGTACAATGTCTTGGTAATATTTCTCTCAGGCCATTTTGATCAGACCTATATCTAGGTGGGCCCAATTCACAGAGAATTCACTGCTTCAAAACCGTTAATTGTAATTTCTTTGGTTCCTTCTGCTACAAGGTAAGCAAAGCCTAGAGTAGAGTATCTGTCAATTTCAGTTAACTCTCTGGGATCTACATGGCCAGTGTAATCCACTAGCCTGCTCTGAGCAAGCCTGTAGGGGCAGGGAGTGGGGAACCCAGTGCTGTCGAGTTGAGTCTGACTCTGGGCAACCCTAGAGGTCAGAGTAGAACTGCCCTGTAGAGTTTTCAAGGAGCACTTGGCAGATTTGAGCTGGTGGATTTGAACTGCCGACCTGTTTGTTACCAGATGTAGCACTTAACTGAGAGATTAGAAAACTTTTGAGGAGATTTAAGATTCACAGAAGCCCAGCAGCTTCTCACTTAGTCAGCTCCTCTCTGGGTCAGTTTCTCTCTGAGTCAGCCCATACCTCAGGACCGTCTGGGTTGGCCCAAGGGCACTTCCTCTTCCCCTCACGGGATTCCTTGAAATGGGCCCAACTTCTGGGAAGAGGGTAGTTTCCTCCCATGTAACCTAATGCCAGTTGCTTATCTAGTGCCCCTTTGAGCATGCTGGGCCGATGAAATCGCAACATGAAAATCTGTAAACCTGTAGTTGCCAGTTGGGAAGATGTATGAAAATTTCTCGTCTGCTTTCTTGAGAAAATGTATAAAAGGGATGTTTTGATAACAGGACAGTGTGCACGACTGTTTTTTGGACTTGAGTCTGACTGCAGAACCGCGGGCAATAAAGCCCATTCTTCTTAAAAACAAAGTGGTGTTTGAGGTGTTTTCTGCTCTGTGGGCCAAACTTACCTTTTTCCTGCAACTACACCACTACGGTTTCCTTGAGCAAGCCCACATCCTTGAGGATTTCTACCCATAGTCATTTTCAAGTGGGTGACACTGGTTCTGGTTTCGTATTCGTGTCACAGTAATTTCATCGTGCGAGGAAATGTGCCATCTCGTCACCCACCGGTGAATTGCCTGATCATCCTCGTGCTGATTTACTTCATGAACCCAAGGGTCTGGCTTTACTGAACTGACTATGCCATCCGTCTTGGCATTCCAGTCTTCTCCTGGGTTGACAACTGAGTTTTTTAGTGCATTTATGTGACTTAACCTAATTCTTGCTTTAAAATTCTATAGAGACTTTCTCAATTCCGTGTCCCCTGCTTATGTGTTTTTAATTGTCCAGTCACTTAGCATACATTTGCCCGATCAAACACATTTGCTGTTAGCTTTAGTTCAAGAGTCTATAAAGATTCAAACACTCCTGTCAAAACAAGAGCCTGCTTTTCAACTTCAAGGAACTCTCTGCTATGTAGACGTGCCCTTGACTTTTCCATCAGTGTTTTATCATCTTCAGGCTATTATGTTGCTTCTTTCTAAACAGGACTGGGGTCCTCAATCCAGCACTTGCCATCATTGAACTGTGCCGTTGACTTTGCTTTGACAAAGAGAGAAGAAGAACCATAAAGTTCAGACTACACCGTGAGGAAGGGAGGTCTTTGAAGAGCTCTATCATAAGCTCCATGGGTAGTAAAGCCACCCTATGCTTGCTTGGGATGTCTTCTCCCTAAGGATTTCCTGTGGCATACTTTGAATACACCACTCCCACTTTGTGAGTAAGTTTTGATAGGATATTGCTTTCTATTTGAATGTCTCTCTGACATCACTTAATGTGATCAGTAGTTCTGGCTTCAGAACTATCTGATACTCTTGTGGTATGGATATTTTGCACCCAAATCTAATTAACAGGCTAGCAATTATTTTTCAAATGAGCTAAAAATTAGCAGCTTCATCAAACAGCACTCCAGTCCCAAACTTGAGAGTTCTTACTGGTAATTTGATTTGAAATCTGTGAAAGGTACCCAGTGTGTGTGTTTTCTTGCTGTTGATACACCTAACACCATTTAAGCAGTTGAGACCTAACAGCCTAGTGGATCGCTTTTGCCTTTTTTCTTTATAAGTATTTTGACACTTTTCTTTTTTCCTCCCAGAGTCTCTTTTAAATAGAGATTTCCTTCTGTTGACATTATGAACAGGAGCACTAGGATTTCTAGCTGATAATCCGATTTCATTCAAGTCAGAATAGGGGTACCAATCTCTGAACTTCTTCCTTATTGGTGGAGCTCTAGGAAGAAACTCATTTTTCACAGTGTGAAGAACATCTGCTGTTGTAGCCCATATGATTCACTGGAATTGGGAAGATTAGGCTGGGCCTGGAATTTTCAACTGATTATTTTAGCAAACCTTTATGTGTGATACATATAGCTACACTCTGCAACCCCTCCTGTGCTACCTCTTCTGAGAAGTTAAGTATTATAATATTCTCCATCAACATAGTACAATTAATTGCTGTTTAGTGATTATCAAGTCTAAGGGCTTAATTATTAAATTTGATGATAGATTGGCAAATTCAAATATCCTTGTGGCAAAGCAATAAGTATATACTAGGTTCCACTCCAACAGAATGAACATTGTGCCTGGCTAGATTCTAAAAACTGGGATTGAAAAGAAGGTGTTAGGCAGATTTATAAAGGCATAAGAGGCCTATGACATTTCCTGTGTAGCACACCAGGTGTAGCTGAAGCAGAGAAATTACATTTAATCTTTGATGATATACTATTAACCTCCATGAACTATCTCCATTAAACACTGGACAGACAGGGATGTCGAAAAAGGAGTTGATGGGAATAACATTTATTTACTTAGGGATAAGAGATCTTGTTTGTTTTCTAGAATTTTCTGAAACTCTTGTTGCTGTCTTCTGCCAAGGAAGAGAGCCCTGGTGGCACAGTTGCTATGCTTTGGCTGTTAACTAAAATGTTGGTGGTTTTCAAGCCACCCGCTACTCCATGATGTAAAGATGTGGCAGTCTACTTCCATAAAGATCTATAGCCTTAGAAATTCCATGAGGCAACTCTACTGTATCCTATAGTGTGTTGCTAAAAGTCAGAATTTGACTCTGTGGCAAGGGTACTACCGAGAAGGGGTTGTCAGTTCCAAATATTGACATTTAATCTTGGTCAGTTCAATCTGGTATGTCTGAGCCAAGCCATGGTATTGTCAGTCACATCATATGTGTGTGAAAGCTGGATGATGAATAAGGAAGACAGAAGAACTGATGCCTCTGCATTGTGGTGCTGGAGAATATTGAATGTACCGTGGACTGCCAAAAGAACAAATAGATCTGTTCTGGAAGTACAACCAGAGTGCTCCTGGGAAGCTAAGAGCGAGACTGTGTGTCACAAACTTTGGACATTTGTCAGGAGAGATCAACCCCTGGATAAGGACATCATGCTTGGAAGAGTGGAGGGTCAGCATAAAAGAGGAAGACCCTCAACAAGATGGATTGGCACAGTGGCTGCAACCATGAGTTTAAGCATAAAAACAGTTACGGGAATGGTGCATGATTGGTTAGTGTTTCTTTCTGTGCATAGGGTTGCTGTGTCTCAGAACCTAACACCTAACAACAACAGTAACTCAATCTGGGCTATGGGTGAATAGTTGTATCAAAGGAAAGAACATCATGTGCCATTCCGGAACAATTTCTCTAGATATGCTTTCCATAACTTAACTCTCACTCTCACCTTAGTTCTTCCAGTCATGGCATATCCTTGCTGTTGTTGTGTGCTCTCAAGGCAATTTCTACTCATAGCCCCCGCTAAACCCCCCACCATCAAGTCAATTCTGACTCATAGTGCTGGTATAGGACAGAGCAGAACTGCTGCATAGAGTTTCCAAGAAATGCTTGGTTAGCAGATGTAGCACTTAACCACCACGCCACCAGTTTCCTCCTACTTATAGCAACCCTGTAAGACAGAATAGAACTCCATTATAGAGTTTCCTATGCTGTAAACTCACAGAAGCAGATTACCAAGTCTTTTCCCTCATAATAATAATAAAAGATACATTATTATAGACAATATAAAACAGTCAGTCTGATATATGGGTGTTTCCTGGGACTTTCAGTCTCATAACTTTGATATTTTCTCCATTCATCATGATATTTCTTATTGGTCCAGTTGTGAGAACCAACCTTTGTGGGTTTTTTTTTTTTCCATTTTGTATTCCGTACTGAAGGCTGTAGTCTTTGCTCTTCATCAGTCAGTGCTTCAGGTCCTCTTCACTTTTAGCAAGCAATGTTGTAGCATCTGCCTATCACAGGTTGTTAATGAGTCTTCCTCAAACCTGATGCCATCTCGTTCTTCATATAGTCCAGGTTTTTGGATTACTCGTTCAGTGTACAGAGTGAATAAGTATGGATAAAGGATACAACCATGGCACACATGTTTTCTAACTTTAAACCACTCAGTATCCCTTTGTTCTGAGTGTTCTGACAGTTTTGAATAACTGTCCTTTTGTACAAGTTCCCCATGGACACAATTAAATGTTCTGGAATTCCCATTCTTTGCAATTTCCCATTTGCTATCATTTACCCAGTCAAATGCCTTTGCATAGTCAATACAACAGAGGTAAATGTCTTGTTGGTATTCTCTGCTTTCAGCCAAGGCTCATTTGGCACAAGCAATGATAGCCCTTGTTCCACACCCATTCCTGGATTCAGCTTGAATTTCTAGCGATTTTCTGTCATGTACTGCTGCAAACAGTTTTAGATTATGTTTTGTAAAATTCTACTAGTGTGTGATATTAATGATATTCTTCAATAAATTTCCCTTCTGTTAGATCACCTTTCTCTGAAATGAGCATAAATATGGATCTTTTCCGGTCTGTCAACCAGATAGCTATCCTCCAAATTTCTTGGTATACATGAGCAAGCATTTCCAGCACTGCATCCATTTATTGAAACATCTTAATTGGTATAAGGTCAATTCCTGAAGCCTTATCTTTTGCCTTTAGGGCAGCTTGCATTTCTTCCTTCAGTACTATGGATTCTTTATGATATGAAATGGCTATCTCAACAAGTTCTTCTTGGTGCAGCGATTCTGTGTATTCCTTCTATCTTCTTTTAATTCCTCCTGCATCATTCATTATTTTTCCTATAGAATCCTTCAGTACTGCAATTTTAGGCTTCAGTTTTTGTCTTTATCTTGAGAAGTGCCAAGCATGTTCTTCCTTTTTGTTTTCTAACTCCAGTCTTTTTTATGTTTCATTTTAATACTTCGCTTTGTCTTCTTGAGACACCCTTTGAAATGTTCTGTTCAGCTCCTTTATTTCATCACTTCTTTCAGTTGCTTCAGCTATCCTACACACAGAGCAAGATTCAGAGTTTTATCTAACATCCTTTTGGTCATTTCTTTATTTCCTGTATTTTTAATGACTTTTTGCTTTCTTTGTGTGTGAAGTCCTTAATGTCATTCCACAACTCATCTTGGACTTCAGTCATTAGTGTTCAATGTGTCAAACCTATTCTTGAGATGGTCTTTAAATTCAAGTGGGATATACTCAAACATTAATTATTAAACAGAAGGTAGAATGTTCAAAGTATGAATCTTGGAAAAATTGGAAGTAGTTAAAAATGAAAAGTAATGTACAAACACCAATACCCTTGGCATCTGTGAGTTGAAATAGACTAGTATTAGCCATTTTGAATGAGACAATTCTATGGTCTCTGTTTTAGTCAGCTAGGGCTGCTCTAACAGAAATACCACAGAATGGATTGCTTTAATAAAGGGAAGTTTATTCTTACATAGTCTGGTAGGCTGTAAATCTATATTCAGGGTGTCTGCTCCAGGGGAAGACTTTCCCCCTTGTCGGCTCTGGAGGAAAGTCCAGTATTCCATCATTCTCTGTCCAGGGAGCATCTTGGCGCAGGAGCCTCAGGTCTGAAGGATGCACTCTTCTCCTGGTGCTGCTTTCTTGATGGTAGGAGGTTCCCAATTCTCTTCCTGCTTCTGTGTCCTTTTATCTCTCCTAGGATGAAAGGATTAAGGGTGGGGCAAGCCATAATCCAGGGAAACTCCCTTTACAGTGGAGCAGGGAGGTAATCCCATGGAGGGGTTTACAGACCCACCCTAATCCTTTAACATACAGCATAGGAAAACTGGAAAATGGAGGACAGTCCAAGATACTGGGAATCATAGCCCAGACACATGGCTACACATATTTTGGGGGGACACAATTCAATCCATGACAGTCTCCGAAGCTGGAAAATAGTAAGAAGACATAATTAAACCCATGTTCCTTGTTTACTGCGTAATCTGTCTCTGGCCCCTGGTAAACACCAGGATGTGGGCACAGTTCTTTCAACTTCCTGATGTATTTCTTTCATGCAGTAAACTTATGTAACTCACGGCAACTGTTGTGCAAAGTTTGAAAAAGCAGAGCTTTTGTTTGTTAAGAGAATCATACATTCACTTTGTTCACCAGTATCAATGGTGAGATTTATACACTATGTTTCCAGTCAGGATAATATGTATTATTATAGGCAGTATTAAGCAAGTAAGTCAATCTAGTACGTGGATATTCCAAGGAATTTCAATCTTACAATTTTATATTTCTAGTCACACGAATTCAGTTACAAGAAGAACATGAAGGTTATTTTAAAGACAGTAGACCCAAGACCTTTGCTTTATTCTTTGACTTGGAAAGAGCTTTGGATTTAGCACTACATCCTAACAATAAGAAGAAAAAGCTGCACAAAACTGAAAAATAACAATTCATCTTTAACTCTCAGAAAATGAGATTTACAGGTCAGTCTGCTGCTGCAAAAATTAGAGAGGGATATGGAGATAACTATAGTTTATGTAGAGAAGGCCTCTGCTGGAGACAGTACTAATGGGAACACTTAAACTGTAGTTGACAAATTTTTGCAGATTTAGATGAATAAATATTTGAAATCTGAAGAAATAACTTGTATATATCCTGAAAATGTGAACATCCATAACATTTCCCAGCTGTTCTAAATGTAAGAAGTGAGACTCTAATTTTATTTCATGTTATTCGAGAGCTTCTGTTTTTTTCCTAGGAGTGAAATATCTAACCCTGTGGAAATCTCTTATGCTTTCCAGGGTAGCGGACATGGTACGGGACTATTCAGCAAATTATGTTTCCAGCTGCCCTTTATGGCCAGAGTTTCTTCATTTAGATTTTATTGGATGTACTTTTGTTCTAACAAAGTAATTTTGTCTATATAGGAAAAGATGTAAGAGTTTTATTTTGCTAGCACAAGAATGGGGCTTCCAGGCATTCTTTCCTAACGAGGTCTGCAAGTTCCTTGCTTTGCCTATGCTTTTTTTTTTTCATTCTGGTAATGGCACCAAGCTATTTTTGTGTTGCTTTTTTCTGCTATGTAATAGAGTCTAATATGATTCCCATGAGTTAGATTCTGAGGAAACATTTTCCTAAGGAAAAGTGCTTGTGAAATTAACTCGCTTCCTACAACTACTGGAGGAAATGATAAAACTTGATGTTTAATGATACTCGTTGGAGATTTGGAGTGCACGTTTCCAAGACTGGGTCAGGACTACAATTAAATTTCTTGCCTTTTCTATTGCCTAGAGGAACAATTCACCCAAGCTGATCTAAGCACTGCTTTCTAATAAGTTCTTTAGCATCTTCTGTGACAACACATTCTACTCTGAAACCTATTGAAGTCAGTATTTTATCCTGAAGTCTACCATGAATTCCTAACCTTGTAATTTTTCTTGTGTTCTGTTGCCTTGGTAAGAGATAACAAGTTTGAGAGATATTTATCTAATGAATAAAAAATGTATAAGTATTTACTTTATGCTAGGCATTTTTCATTATTCTTCATATATTGCTGCTTTTGATCAGATTTTGGGAATAAAACACAATGGAAAGACAGTGTGATTTACAAAGCTGATGGCAGAAAGCTTGAGGAGTTTTAGGGCCGGAGAGTCTGCTCTCTAATCCTGACTTTTTTAAAAAACATGGTTTCTTACCAAGTGTATAGGTGAGAGAGAAGAAAAATATATATACAATAAGCTGTATAACTTTGCTTTTTATGAAACTTTGCTTAATGAAGATTTATAAAACTCCTTAATGAAAATTCCAAGAGTGAATCAATATGTTAAGTGGGGGTGGACTGATAAAGAACTCAAAAGTGTTTGCAGCCTTGTATTATCTACAGAAGAGGCTTCTCTTTTTCCTCTTGATCTCTCAACTCTGTGTTCTTGCTTACATGTTAAGTATCCATTTTCCCTGGTCTGCCATATTGGAGAAATTACATGGAGATACCCCATCCAAAGACTGTAAGACTGTACAGATGACAGATTTTCAGCCATCCTACCGCTATTGCAACCATTCCATCTAAGGCCACAGATATTATCAAGGAAAAAAAGAAAAATACTGACTATACCATGGACTGCCAGAAGAATGAACAAATCTTGGAAGAAGCACAGACTGTTCCTTAGAAGCAAGGAGGTTGAGACTTCATCTCAAGTACTTTAATATGCTAGCAGAAGGGACCAGTGCTGGAGAAGGACATCAAACTTTTCAGAATCTCAGCTCTTTCATCTGTAATTCTCAGAAGCTCTAGAGGACAAGCTTTCCCAGCATTATGACTCTTTTTTTTTTGTATTTTCTTATTTCTTGATTTTAGACCCATAATCAGGTACTGTCTTGATAACTTTTCCAATTCTTCCAAAATATTGGTTGCTTGTCTTTTGAATAACACCATTACCAGCTGCCTGTTTTCACTAAAAAAAAAAAAAAAAAATCAAATTTAAGAGTGACTTTTAGAGCAACTAAAAGAAATAAACAGACATGCCGACAGATGTACATGTAACTTTCTTCAATAATTTTCAATGATCATTAAATTTTCTTCTCGTTTTCTAAAGATGAGTGTATGTTTTAAACTAGTGTTTTTCCAGGAAGTTTGTGTGGGAGGGACATGTGCCTTTATGTTAGATGGACTATTTATATTTCAAAAAAGATTTTCAGTATTATATGTCTTCCCTTTTCTCTATGAAACATTGAAGAATAACTAATTTAAAGAGTGGCTATATTTAAGTTTTTACAAACTTTTTACTAACTCTTGTTATTAGCATCCTATATAAGAATTTATTTACCACTCCTCTTAACTCAAACCAAACCCACTGCTGTCGAGTCAATTCCAACTCATGACAACTCTATAGGACAGAGTAGATCTGCCCCGCAGAGTTTTGAAAGAGTGCCTCTTGGATCCAGTCTGGTGACCTTTTGGATAGCAGATTATAGCACTTAGCCACTACATCACTACGTTTTCATCCTTCCTTCCTCATAGGTTACTGCTTATCTTATCTAGTTCAAAGGCAAATTCTGAGATTACTTTCATAGTCCTAGAAACCTGTAACCCATTTCAGCATTTCTTTAGCTTTATATTTAGGATTCAGTCAGAAAACACATCTCACAAAAAAGACATATATAACAAGATGCAAAGTTGTTTCACTGGTGTTTGCAAGTTTCTTTTGTGTTTTCCTAATTATCTCTAGAAAGAAGTTCATCCCTGTTTATTATCCCTGGTTAGGTGCAGGGATTTTTTGTGTTTAGGATGATTTTTTTTTAACATTTTTTGTTTATACAAAAGGCTAATATTAGAACAAGATACTAACTGAAAAATATTTTAATAAACTTATAACTGAACATCTATTAAAAATCTTTTGGTTTCATACACATATATTATGGATTTTGTAATTATCTAAAGAAAGATTAAACTTCAAATTCTTACTGATATATTGCAAAGTCAAAAGCTGAGTTGTTAGAGCATCAAGGATGCCTTTGAGGTAGTAGTGATGTTAAAGCTGAGATCTGGTGATTGAATGAGAGTAGACATGTGAGGAGGAACTAGAAGGACCCCCCCAGTAGGGAACAGCATTGGAACTTTTCAAAATAGTTAAAAGAAGGAAATGACTATGGAAGGAGATGATTCTAGTGAGGTGAACAAGGATATATTGAGGAATCTGGATTTATTTTAGGTACAAGGGATAGCCTTTGGCAGGTTGTAATGAGGGAAGATGGCACCTTAAGCTATCTTTGTTCTCCAAAAGACCATTGTGCCTGTAGTCTACAGATCAGGTATTGAAGACAGAGAGCTCCATCTGGAAGCTGTGATTATTAGGCAGGTAAGAGATGTTGGACAAATGTTGATACTGAATGAAGAGATACAAGCTACACTGAAGGCACCGGAGAATAACAAGGCTACAGGAATATTGTCATGGATTGAATTGTATTCGCTAAAAATCTGTAGCAGTTTGGCTGGGCCATAATTCCTGGTATGGTGTGCTGTTCCTCCATGCTGAAATTCCTACCTATGTGATGTTGATGAGTGTGGATGGGTGACAGTTGTGTGGGTAGAGGACGACTCAGTGTGTAAGTTGGTTTCGTGCCTTGAGGAATTCTCTTGAAACATAAAGGAGAGGAGCTAGTACAGACATTCGGGGACTTTATACCACCAAAAAGCAGTGCTAGGAACTGAATGCATCCTTTGGAAAGGACCAGAGTCCCTGCACCTCAGAAGCTTCCAGTCCCAGGGAAGATTGACAACAAGGACTTTCCTCCGATGCAGGCACAGAAAGCCTTTCCCCGGAGCTGGCACCCTGAATTTGGACTTTTAGCTTACTGAGCTGTGACAAATAAAATTTATCCTTTTAAAGCTATCCACTTGTGGTATTTCTGTTAAAGAAGCACTAGATAATGGAAGCAAATACCAACTGAGGTGTTTCCACGAATTGATACAATGCTACAAGCACTTGTTTATGCCGAGAAATTTGGAAGACAGCTCGGCAGCCAACAGACTGGAAGAGATTCATGTTTACGCCCACTCCAATGAAAGGTTATCCCACCAAGTATGCACTTTATCCAGCAATATCAATATGGTATCCAAGTGAAATTTTGCTGAAGATCATTAAAAGTGGTTGCAGCACTATATTCCACAGGGAACTGCTGGAAATTCAAGCCATCTATCTGTCTTGGAAGAAATGTAGCCAGAATGATCCTTGGAGGTGAGGGTGGTAAGACTTTGTCTTAAGTACTTTGGACGTGTTGTCAGACAGGACCACCCCTAGGGAAGGGCATACCTCTTGGTAAAGTAGAAGATCAGTGAAAAGACGACTCACAAATGTAGAAAAGATTGTGAGGATGGTACAGGAGGACCAGGCAGCGTCGTTCTTTTATACATAGGGTCCCTGTGAGTTGGAACATAACAACAACAACAAATGTGGGCAGAATAATCGATATTCAAATGATTATTTGTAAAAGCAAAAGGTGTTGTCTGTAGGATTAGGGGAGAGTGTGTATTGTATCCTTTAGTGTGTATGTCATTAATGAGTTGGGTCTGCCATCACCAAAATGGAATGAAAAAACTAAAGATGCTTCTAAATGTTCATATTTGACTAGACCATAAAACAATTCAGGTCATTCGGAAAAACTGAACTTTTAAAAATTATTTACCTAAAAATGACATTGAAATTAGTTTTTTTTTATTTTTATTTAACATAACTGAGTGAAAATGTACATTCACATGTAAATTTACATGCCCCCCTATATGCAGCTTCCACTGCTCTCCCTGTCCGGTGACTGCACACTATTCCTCTCTGCTCCATACATGTCTCATCCTCCCAACAGTCTCCTTTCCCCTCCTCTCCGTCCACTCCCCTTCCTCCAGCCAGAGGTCAGCAAGATGATATCCTATAGATGTATAGAACCATAAAGTGCTTCCAATATATGATTACTCTGCATTGCCAAGTCCAATCCATTCCTGTCCAAAGAGTGGACCTTTGTTATAATTTATGGGAAAGGGCAGCATCAGGGCCGGGGGCCATGCTCTCAGAGGAACCCCAAAACCGCTGGACCATCAATTGAGGTCTTTTAGTGGAGATCTCATGATGCACCTCTTTTTATTCTTGTGTTGCCAGTGAGGCTCCTCTCTGTGAGCTCCGTTATGGCTATCACTGGTAGTGGCCGAGCACCATCCGGTTCTTCCGGTCCCAGGTCGATGTAGGCACCCACTCTTGTGGGTCTCTCTGTCTTCTCGGTTGTCTTTACTGCATGCCATTTTGGCCCTCGGTGAGCATCCGTTCCTGCTGAGTTGGGACCATTTGCTGTGTCCTCGGATGGCAGCTTGGCAGCTTTTAAGACCCCAGACGCCACTCACCAATGTGGGGTGCAAAGAGTTCTCTTAGCAAAACGCTAGTTGTGCCAATTGGCCTGGAATTCGCCTAAGAGCATGGTCCCCTGCCCCCCGCCCCAGCTACTCTATCCTTGCAGTATTGAGTTAAGATGGAAGGAGTACTCAAGTTATGCTGAAGTCCACTTAATGTTGTTCTTGTTCCTAATGTGTGCTGTCACCGCTTTCTCCCAACTAGATTTCTAGTAACTACCTAAACTAAACCCTCCCCCACTCGCCCTCCCTCCCTCCCTCCCCTCCCTTGCAGCTGTCAAAGAGTCTTTTCTTCTATGCACAAGTCTGTTTTTGAGATCTTATCGTAGAGGTCTCATACAGTATTTGTCCTTTTGTCTCTGACTACTCTCACTCAACATAGTGTCTTCCAGTTGAAACCAGGTTAGGAGATGTTTCCTGGAATCATCGTTATTCTTTATCATTGCATAGTGCTCCATTGAGTATATGTACCACAGTTTACCTATCCATTCTTCTATTGTTGGGCATCTGGGTTGATTCCACCTTTTTGCTATTGTGGACTGTGCTGCGATAAACATTCTGGTGCATGTGTCCGTTGGTGTGAAAGGCCTTGAAATCTGTAGGATATATTCCAAGTAGTGGAATTACTGGGTCAAATGGTATATAAATATCCATTTTTTTAAGGCAGCGCCAGATTGCCTTCCAAAGAGGCTGGACCATTTTGCAACCCCACCAACAGTGTAGGAGGGTTCCACTTTCTCCACAGCCTCTCCAGCATTTGTTGTTTTGTGTTTTCTGGATCATGGCCAATCTTGTTGGGGTAAGATGGTATCTCATTGTTGTCTTGATTTGAATTTCTTTAATAACTAAAGATCGCGAACATGTTCGCATGTGTTTTTTGGCTGCCTGGATCTCCTCTTTAGTGAAGTATCTGTCCATCTCCTTTGCCCATCGCTTAATTGGATGGTTTATCTTCTTCTTATTGATATTTTGTAGTATCTTATAGATTATGGAGATCAGGCGTCGATCTGACATAGAGTTGCCAAATATTTTTTCCCACTCTGTGGGTGTTCTTTTAATTCTATTAATAAAGTCTTTGGATGAGCAAAAGTGTTTGATTCTTAATAGTTCCCATTTATCTACTTTCTCTTCTGTTGATTGAGGTTTCTTTGACAGATTTTGGAGTCTGTCCTCATTGTGTATTAAAACTTTCATTGTTGTTCCTACCTTTTCTTGGATGAGCTTTATCATTGTAGGTTTGATATTTAGGTCTTTTATCCAGTTGGAGTTGGTTTTTGTATAAGGTGTAAGATATGGATCTTGATTCAGTTTATTGCAGATGGATAACCAATTTTGCCAGCACTATTTGTTGAAGAGACTGTTTTTACCCCAGTTTAATGTCTTAGGGCCTTTGTCGAATATCAACTGTTCATAGGCAGATGGTGTCATCTCTGGGGTCTCAATTCTGTTCCATTGATCAACCTGTCTGTTCTTGTACCAGTACCAGGCTGTTTTGACCACTGTGGCAGTGTAGTATGTTCTAAGGTCGGGCAATGAAAGGCCTCCCAGTGTGTTCTTCTTCTTTAGTAGTACCTTACTTATCTGGGGCTTCTTCCCTTTCCAAACAAAATTGGTGATTTGTTTCTCCATCTCATTAAACAATGACACTGGAACTTGTATTGCGATTGCATTATATAAGTAGATTGCTTTGGGTAAAATAGACATTTTCACAATGTTAAGTCTTCCTATCCATGAGCAGGGTAGGTTTTTCCATTTATCTAAGTCTCTCTTAGTTTCTTGTAGTAAGGGCTTGTAGTACTCTTTGTAAAGGTCTGTTGTTTCTCTCGTTAGATTAATTCCTAGGTACTTTATCTTCTTAGGGGCTATCACAAATGGTATAGATTTGATAATTTCCTCCTTAACAGTCTCGTTGGTGGTGTAAAGGAATCCTACTAATTTACTTATGTTTATCTTGTATCCTGAGACTTTGCTGAACTCTTCTATCAGTTTGAGTAACTTACTTACAGATTCCTTGGGGTTCTCTGCGTATACAATCATATCATCTGCGAACAGGGAGATTTTAACTTTCTCTTTGCCGATGCAGATGCCCTTTATTTGTTCATCTTGTCTAATTGCTCTGGCTAGAACTTCTAGCACAATGTTGAATAGGAGAGGTGACAGTGGGCATCCTTGTCTAGTTCCTGATCTCAGGGGAAAGTCTTTCAGTCTCCCTGCATTCAGGATGATGTGGGCAACTGGCTTTGTATAAATGGCTCTTATTGTGTTGAGGAATTTGCCGTCTATGCGCATTTTGCTAAGAGTTTTTAGCATGAATGGGTGTTAGACTTTATCAAATGCCTTTTCGGCATCAATGGACAAAATCAGGTGATCTTTGTCTTTTGTGTTATTTATGTGGTTAATCACATTAATTGTTTTCCTGATGTTGAACCAGCCTTGCATCCCTGGTATGAATCCCACTTGGTCATGATGGATTATTTTCTTGATATGTTGTTGTATTCTGTTGGCAAGAATTTTGTTGAAGATTTTTGCATCTAATTTCATGAGTGATATCGGTCTGTAGTTCTCTGTCTTTGTTGGATCTTTCCCGGGCTTAGGTATCAGGGTTATGCTGGCTTCATAGAATGAGTTTGGGAGTACTTCATCCCTTGAAATTAGTTTTTCTGTTAGAAGTTTGAAAAGAACTTTATAACCCCTGGAAACAAATTTTGTGCCTTTGAGTATATGCTTTATATTTTCTTTGAGATGGTATTTTGTCATACTAGTTCATATGAATATTTTTTATTGTTTTTTATATCTCTTGAATAAGTTGGATAATACTTTATATTCTCCCATAATCTGATTTATTTAAAAATTGAACAAAAATAAAATTGGAAAGCAAGCTTCCATAAAAACACAAACCCATTTGCCATCAGCTGATTCTGTCTCACAGTGACTCTATAGAACAAAGCAGAACTGTCCCACAGCAATTCCAAGGAGTGGCTAGTGGGCTTCAACTGCCAACCTTTAGGTTAGCAGCCTAACTCTTAACTATTGCACCACCAGGGCTCCAGGCTTCTATGGTCAGTTAAATCAAAAGCATTTCAGTGTTTGCCTTTGGTTCCTCTTTAGAACCGCTTCTTTGCCCTGACATTATTTTTACTTCCCTCACTTCTTTTTGAAACCTGAATATTGTAGCTTTTGAGAAGCCTGCTTTTCGACCTGTCTAAATGTCTCTCTAAGTAATGCAACATAAATGGTGTGCTTAGATCTTGGCTTGGCTAGATCTGCTCTAATATTGCTGGAAATCTCTTCTGGCTTCCTTTATTTCCTGTGGAAACCAACCTGAGGTTATTCTCAAATTTTTTGCAGAGCAATATTTGTGACTCAGAGTTTCCATTATCCTTTTGGACTAAATAAATTCACAGAGAGTTCTTTTAAAAAGTCTACTTTACTTATCTTTTTTGATTATTTCTTTTATCATATAATATTTACTAAACAGTGAGAAGAGGCATAGCTCTGAGACCATTTGATAAAGGTTTTCAGTTCACTAGGCATCAGGATACTTCAAGTTTAGTGTTTGTTTTTTTATCTAGTCTGTTATATTCTATTTCCCATATCTTTGCCATTTTACCTTATCCTGCTCATACATATGTATATTTTGAAGTCATACATACAAATATTTAAACCATGGCTCTACCTTTGAATCTCAAATTGGAACATAGGCATTGGAATGAGACACATGTTGGTTTGAAAGCTGCTAGCTGCCAGTTTGGAAACTCTGGTGGTGGTGGCATAGTAGTTAAGAACTATGGCTGCTAACCAAAAGATCACCAGTTCAAATCCACCAGGAACTCCTTGGAAACTCTATGGGACAGTTCTACTCTGTCCTATAAGGTCACTATGAGTTGGAATTGACTTGGAGGCTGTGGCTTTCAAAATCAAACCGAAGTCATTGCTGTCCAGTAGATTCCAACTCAAGAGTCATCCC
Organism: Heterohyrax brucei; assembly: GCA_028571685.1. NCBI lineage: Eukaryota > Metazoa > Chordata > Mammalia > Hyracoidea > Procaviidae > Heterohyrax > Heterohyrax brucei. Next base: position 138,942,317 of record CM053142.1, on the reverse strand, counting down.
GTAGGACAGAGTATAACTGCCCATAGAGCATCTAAGGAGTGCCTAGTAGATTTGAACTCCCTACTTTTTGGTTAGCAGCCATAGCCTTTTAGCTACTACACCACTAGGGTTTCCGGTTTGGGTTTAGCTATCATTTAAAGATCCCTGGTGATGCAAATGGTTACCTTGGAAGCTAAAGAAAAGTTGACAATTTGAGCCCATGCAGCAGCTCTGAGGGAGAAAGATCTGAAGATTTGCTTCTATAAAGATTATAGCCAAGAAAACCCAGTGGGGGCAGTTTTACACTGTCACATGGGGTCACTATGGGTAGAAATTGACTTAGGGGCACCCAACAACAACAGCTGTCTCTTAACCAGCTGTCTGATCTTGGGAAAGTTATTTTAATGTTTCAGAGAAACCCTGGTGGTGTAGTGGTTAAGTGCGACAGCTGCTCACCAGAAGGTTGGCAGTTAAAATCTGCCAGGTGCTCCTTGGAAACTCTATGGAGCAGTTCTACTCTATTGCATTGCTATAAGTTAGACTCAACTGGACAGCAGTGGCTAGTTTTTTATACTTAATAATAAATTAGCATTTACTAATAACACTTTTTCCATCATATTGATTGATTATTTCTTGCGTGATCAGGAATAAACAAATAAATAAATAAATATTTTGATGCTTGTTTGACTTACTCTTCTTAGCTGCTGTGGAGTCAATTCTGACTCATGACAAACATACATGTGCACAGTAGAAATGCTCCACAGGGTTTTCAAGGCTGTGACTTTTGGGAAGCAGATGTCCAGGCCTATCTTCAAACCCTGGTTAAGAGCTTGACTGCTAACCAAAAGGCTGTTCAAATCCACTAGTTGTTCCTTGAAAACCCTGTGGGGCAATTCTACTCTGTCTTATAGGGTAGCTGTGATTCAGAATCAGTTTGACAGCAGTGAGTTTGGTTTTTGGTTTATCTTTGAACCGCCAACTTTTTGGCTAGCAGTTTAGTGCTTAACTGTTTATCCTACCCACAGACTCTTAGGATTACTGTAATGTATAACAAAATAATACACGAGCATGTTGCCTGCCCTGGTTCCCTAGGTGGTGCACATGCTTAAGCACTTGATTACTAACCCAAAGGTCAATGACTTGAACATACCCAGATGTACCTTGGAAAAAAGACTTGGTTATCTCTTCTGAAAGATCATGACCTTGAAAACTTTATGGAGCATAGTTCTATTCTACACACATGGAATGAATTCAACAGCAAATAATTGCGGTTTTTGGATGTTGCCTAGCACCATATAATTAGTCCTTAACTAAATTAGCTCTTTTTCTGCCTCACTCCTCAATGCATTATGCATAATATTTAGCTAATTTCTTGCCATATATTTACAAAAATTGCCTCAGTACATCTTGTGAACATTTTATAAAATACATAATTAAAAAAATATATATATATTTCTAAGTTTTATAACAAAAGTGACTGCAGCAGTATATTGACAGGAGACTGCCAGAAATTCAGCCTAGATTCAGAGCAGGGTGGGAAACCAAGGATATCATTGCTAATGCAAGACAGATCCTGATGAAAGCAGAGAATACAAGAAAGATGTTTACCTGTGTTTTATAGACTATGCAAAGTCATTTGACTGTGTGGATCATAACAAATTATGGATAACTTTGCAGAAAATAGGAATATCAGAACACTTAATTGTACACATGAGGAATCTGTACATGGATCAAGAGGCAGTTGTTGGAACAGAACAAGGGGGCACTGCATAGTTGAAGGTCAGGAAAGGTGTGTGTCAGGGTTATATTCTTTCACCATTCCCATTCAGTCTGCATGTCAAGCAGATAATCTTGGGAGCTGGACTATATGAAGAAAATGGGGCATCAGGATTGGAGAAAGACTCCTTAACAACCTGCATTATGCAGCTGACACAAAATTGCTTTCTTAAAGTGAAGTGGACTTGAAACACTTACTGATGAAGAACAAAGACCACAGTGTTCAGTATGGACTACATCTCACCATCATCACAACGAGACCAATAAGCAACATCACGACAAATGGAGGAAAGATGGAGGTTGTCGAAGATTTCATTTTACTTGGATCCATAATCAATACCCTTGGAAGCAGCACTCAAGAAATCAAATGACACCCTAAATTGGGTAGGTTTGTTGCAAAAGAACTTTTTAAGTGTTAAAAAAGCCAAGACTTTAAGGACTAAGGTGTGCCTGACCCAAGCCATGGTATTTTCAATTGTCTCATATGCATATGAAACTTGGACAATGAGTAAGAAAGACTGAAGGAGAATTGATGCCTTTGAATTATGATGTTTGGAAAGAACAGTTGAATATACCATGGACTGCCAGAAGAAGGTACAAATTTGTCATGAAAGAAGTATAACAAGGAGGCTCATTAGAAGCAGGGTGGATGAGACTTCATCTCATATATTGTGGACAGGTTATTTGGTAAAACCAGTCCCTGGGGAAGGACATCACACTTCATAAAGGGTCAACGAAAAAGAGGAAGACTTTCAGTGAAGTGGACTGACACAATGGCTGTGACAATAAGCTCAAGCATAACAGTGATTGTGAGGACCATGCAGGACCAAGCAGTGTTTCATTCTGTTGTACACAGGGTCACTATGAGTCAGAAGTGGCTTGACTGATGACATCATCCATCCAGCTATCCTGCTATCCACCCATCCATTGACCCACCCACCCACCCACCCGCCCATCCATCTATCCCGCTATCCACCCATCCATTGACCCACCCACCCACCCACCCGCCCATCCATCCATCCATCTCTTCTATCACTGTAACCATAATCATGATGTTACTCTTCAAACAAATGTTCAGAGTAAAAGACTATGACCCAGCATTTCTAAAGACAAGTCTATTTTCAACTCTTATTTTCATACTCATCAGTGAATATCATCCTATATTCATGGAAATGTTTTCTCTTCTTTTAATCTAAAATTTATTTTTCTCAGCACTCTTACATGTTAATTTTCTCAGCACCCAGCAAGCTCAAATTGCCCAAATGTCTATGCTGCTTTTCTGCATATTTATACAGAGCCTGTCTGGATCTTGACTACGTATACACAGTGGTATTCCTTGCAAATCAAATGGCCAAGGCATAAAATTAGTAACAAGTTAATTCTTCATATGTAGGTTCATCCATCTTAATCTTTGTAAGCAAAAAAACTGTATTGCTTACAGCAGGTCATTTAAAACACGATTGACACTGTCATGGGTTGAATTGTGTCTCCCAAAAATTATGTGCAGCCATGTGGCTGGGACATGCTTTCCAGTATCTTGGGACTGTCCTCCATTCTGTGGTTTCACTAAACTGTATGTTAAAGGATTAGGGTGGGGATGTAGATTCCCGCATAGAATTACTTCCCTGCCCTGCTGTAGGGGGAGTTTCCCCAAAGTATGGCTTGCCCCACCCTTGATGCTTTCAGCTTGCAAGAGATAAAAGGGAAAGAGAAACAAAGGACAATTGAGAACCTCTCTACCATCAAGCAAGCAGCACCAGGAGAAGAGCGTGTCCTTCAGACCAGAGGTTCTTGCACCAAGACGCTCCCTGGACAAAGACTGATGCAGTACCAGACTTTCCTCCAGAGCCCACAAGGGGAAAGCCTTCTCCTGGAGTGGTCACCCTGAATATGGACTTGCAACCTACCGGACTGTGTAAGAATAAACCTTCCTTTGTTAAAGCCATCCACTCTGTAGTATTTCTGTTAGAGCAGCCCTAGCTGACTAAAACAGACACATATATTATAAACTTAAGTAATTTCGAAAGGTAAACCAGATTATAAATCATGGCAATCTCATCTCTGTTAGATTGGAGATACGCTATATAGAGTTTTTAATGGCTGAGTTTTTGTAAGTAGTATGCTTTTCTTCCCTTTTCTTCCAGGGCACCTCGGGGTAGACTCAGACCTCCAGCCATGTGACTATAGGCTGAGCGTGTCAATCATTTATACCATCCAGGGGCTCCAAATTGAGAAAAATATTGATACTACATCTAGAATATAGATATTACCAGAAAGATGTTTACCTGTGTTTCATGGACTATGCAAGGCATTTGACTGTGTGGATTCTAACAAATTATGGCTAACACTGCTTAAAATGGGGATTCCAGAATACTTAATTGTGCTCTTAAGGAATCTGTACGTGGATTAAGAGGCAGTCACACAAACAGAACAAAGGGACATTGCATGGCTTAAAGTCAGGAAAGGTGTGCATCACGGTTGTCTCCTTTCACCATGCCTTTTCAATCTGTATCTGGAGCAAATAATCCAAAAGAAGAATGAGGCATCAGGGTTGGAGACCAACTCATTAACAACCTGTGCAGATCATACCACCTTAACTTGCTGGAAGCAAAGATGTGAAACACTTACTAACGAAGATCAAAGACCACAGCCTTCAGCATGGATTGTACCTCAACATGAAGAAAACAAAAATTCTCACAACTAGACTAGGCAACATTGTCATAAATGGAGAAAGAATTGAGACTGTCACGTATTTCATTTTACCTGGGTCCACAATCAATGCCCACGGAAGCAGCAGTCAAGCAATCAAAAGACACACTATTCAGCAAAAATCTGCTGCAAAGGACCTCTTTAAAGTACTGAAAAGTAAAGATGTCACCTTGAAGACTAAAGGGTGCCTAACCCAAGCTATGGTATTTTCAGTCACATCACATGTGTGTGAAAGCTGGACAATGAACAAAGAAGACAGAAGCATTGATGTCTTTGAATTGTGGTGCTGGAGAAGAATAGTGAATGTACCACAGACTGCCAAAAGAACAAACAGATCTTTTCTGAAAAAAGTATAACCAGAGTGCTCCTTGAAAGCAAAGATAGTATGACTACTTCTTACATACTTTGAACATATTGTCAGGAAGGATCAGTTCGTGGAGAAAGACATCATGCAGGGTAGAGTGGAGGGTCAGAGAAGAGGAAGACACTTGGCTACATGAATTGACATAGTGTCTGCTACAATGGGATTAAGCATGAAAACAATTGTGGACATGGCATAAGACCAGGCAGTGTTTTGTTATGTTGGGCATAGGGTCACTGTGAATCAGAACCTATTCAACGACACCTAACCGTAACACAATATAGATATTAGAAGGTTTCTAGAGTTTCCTTTTCATTGCATCTGTATGGAATATCTACTATATGGACTAATTTTTACCTCTGTGCATGGCAGTATGGTGTAACACATAGAAACTAGTCATGTTGTCAGAGTATGTTTATGTTCCCAATTCTGCAGATTATTAGCTGTGGGACTTGGGGAATGAGCTTTTTTTCATATGAAAATGATAAAAACTACCAATTACTGGATAGCTAAAGTGTACCAGAAACTTGCCTGAGTGTTTTCCTGATTTTATTTCATTTGATCCTTATAATAACTATGATGTCATCATCCCCATTCTATAGGAGATGAAACAGAGGCTCAAGGAGACTTACCAGTTTTTCTAGGTCAGATATCAGGTGATCCGTACTTAGAAGATGATGAATTCAGTTTTCCTTTCCTCCAAAGTCTATGGAATTCACCACTGTAAAATATTCCTCTTAAAAATTTTCAAAATGAAGAATTTCTGTCTCATAGGGATTTTGAAAGTGTTATATGAGGTAAAGTGTTTCTTGTGGAATTCACAATATATTACATAAATTTTAGTTATTGTTAAGAAGGCAGGAAAGTAGGTCCATATTTTTTACTTGTCAAGTGATGGAAACTTCAGAGGATGAACTAATAATCTATCCTTGCATTAAAAATTCAAACATTTTGCTGCTTAAACATTAGTAATTTATTTAGCCCATGGAAATCCCAATGCTGTAGTGGTTAAGTGCTACAGCTGCTAACTAAATGGTCAACATTCAAATCCACCAGGTGCTCCTTGGAAACTCTATGGGGCAGTTCTACTTTGTCTCATAGGGTCATGTGAGTCAGCATTGACTTGACAGCAGTGAGTTTCATTTATTTAGCCCATGATTCTGTAGGTCAGTGCATTTGAGCTGGGTTCAGCTGGCCAGTTCTGGGCCGATGTACAAAAGCAAGGTAGTTCTGTTTGGGGGCTGTCTTAGTCACCGGGTACTGCTCTAACCGAAAATACCATGAGTAGAAGGTTTCATGAGAAGCTTTTATTGTCACAGTCCAGTAAGCCACAAATCCATTCCTAAGCTACAAGTCCATTCAATATGAAAAGTCATCACAGTCCAGTAGGCTGAGTCCACATCCTGTGAGAGCATCTCGGCACAGGAACCTCGGTCCCAAAGGACGTGCTCTGTTCTCAGTGCTTCTGTCTTGGTGATATGAGGTTCCCAACTTCCTCAGCTCACTTCTTTCCCTTTTACTCCACAAGCTTGCAGCTTAGGTCCTGCCTCACTAACACAACTGCAAACCATTCTCCATCATCAATATCACAGAGGCAGGATTCACAACACATGGGAGGAAGGGTACCATATTAGAACTCTTAACTAAGTCAAATCAACACATCTATTTTTGGGGGGACACAATTCAATACATGACAGGGGCATTGGCTGACTATTAGCTGGGAGCAGAAATGAAAAGTTTTTGGGTGTTTAACCAACACTTTATTTCTTTATTATGTTGTCTGAATTGATTCCTATTATTTTATTCCTCATTATACCAAAGGTTTGTGTGTGGTGGGGGGTGCCTGGTATATATTTCTCAGATCACCAAGCAGACTAGCTAAGGCTTACTCTCAAAGCACCAGGGCAGTGTTCCAAAAAACAGAGAACTGAAGCATGCAACACCTTTTGAAGCTTGGGCTTAGAATTGGCACAAAATCACTTATACTGGCTTCTGTTGGCCAAAACAATTTACAAAGGCAGCACAGCACAGATTCAAGGGATAGAGACACAGACATGAAGGGTGAAAGCTGCTAAGTTGCACTGTAAAGAGGATGTACCTTTAGGGTGGAATGAGAAATTGTGGCTGATTTTTTAAATTTACTGCAAAGACATTTTGTTTATAAATATATTCTTACAGAGGATGGATCAGCTTCCTTAAAATCCTTATACTGGCTTATAAAAGAGTAGTTGGTTCAAATGTTAAACTTCTACAAGTATGTCATTCTGACCGTTACAATGGGGCCTCATGAGATCAATGCACATTTGGTGGTGACACACTCCTTAGTTTCTGTAGCCTTCTGCGACGCTGATTCAAGGATATAAAGGAAGCAGCATTTCAGCTGCATCTCTACAAGGGGTAATGTCCAGGCAGTCTTTTAAATCCTTGCTCCACGCATACCAACAAAGGAAACCACAACTGTTTCTTCTTCCCACTCAGTTTTCCATTGCCACCTTTCAAAGCTTTGCTTTCTTTTTACTTTCATCTGTCTTTTACAACAGGATCAGTGGAGCTAGCTGGCTGGAGGGGTTTTCTGTTCTCTCCTGTCTTACGTAATGAAGCCTGGATATTTGTCTTAGAATCTTCTCCACCTGTATTGACCAGAAAGAAAATAAAAGAGACGATCTCATTCGTTTCTTTGTATATTATGTCTTATCCTCTTATCTCCTCACTTTCTTATTTTTGGACTTACCTAACATGTTGTCCAATTTCACATCTAATCCTTTAGGAACCACAAGAAAATTTTTAGTTCCTCTAAAAGATGATCATCCTATGAATGCAATTATTTCCAATTAGCTTATGTAAACCAAGACCCAAACAGACTTACTGGATTCTTTTTTCTTTTCATTTTTCTTTTGAGTCTTTTACATCATTTCCACCCCTCTTCCTCTTCATTTTTCTATAGATCCATCACAATAAAAATTAAATCAGATGAAACTAATGGCTTTATTTATTGTCTTGCCATGTTGATGAGTTAGATGTTTTCATGAGTCTTTAAAAGAAATATTTCCTTTGCTGAAATTAAAAGGGATAATTTATGTAAGGTGTCTTGGAAATAATAAGATCTCAGTAAGTGTTATCTATTATTATAAATGCTTCTGCTACTACATTACCATCGTTATTAATTATTTTAAAGTGAACAACTTACCTTTCTATGTCTTTAAATTTACATTATTGGTTAATACAAGAAGTCACCTAGACAGTATGAGAATGTATGCTAGAATTTGAATATATGTTTATTTCACAATTTTCTGGCAATTGAAATTTGCTGTCACTGTTGCACTTAGAAGAAACCCTGGTGGCACAGTTGTTAAGTGCTATAGCTGCTAACCAAAAGGACAGCAGTTCATAATCTGCCAGGCGCTCCTTGGAAACTCTGTGGGGCAGTTCTACTGTCTTATAGGGTCACTGTGAGTTGGAATCAACTCGACAGCAACTTTTTTTTTCAAATTGCTTTTAGAAACGTCTCAGTAATTGATAACTGTGCAAAATTAAAACCACTGTTTCAGTACCTAAACCTTAGATTTTTGAGAGATTTTAGTAGATGAAATTTATATTTTCACAAAACTAAGTGCATATAGCTCTTAGTTTAGTTATAATGCTGCATATAATGTCTTATGGTCAGTCCTGTAAATGCATATATACCATATTTTCTCTTATTTCTTTCATAGACCTCAGTGACTTTCCAGTTTTTAATTTTGCTTAATTATTTAATAATAGAAAGAAGTCATTTATTTACTGAATTCTTCATATTTAATCCAACCTTATAGTCCTCTATTGTAAAAACTTTATTAGTAACTCACGACTCTTGCTCTTTCCAAGCATAGGATCAATATTGACGTTTTCCCAAGGCATATCCTCCTGCAATGACGTCCAATAATTGATGTTTTCTGAGTTCTGTGAACTGCAATCCTAACAACCTATGCCTATGAAATATGACCACTGATCCATCCTTCCTTTTTTTTCTTGCTTTCAAGAAATGGACACACACACATAAACACACGTACAGTCTGGCGGTGAGGCCCCATAAAAACTTGAGAAAGGGAGAGATTGGCTTACAACAGAATTGTCTTCGTACTTGGGTACTTGGTAGCTTCTCTCTTTAGTTCTGACAAAAAGAAAAATAACCTGAAGTTTTAATGAGACAGCATTATGTTCCTGGAATAAACTTTTAAAACTGTTTTGCTTTATGTAATCATGATATACTTGGTGGCTAGGGACCTACATTTGATTGAAAAAGAACAAGCCAGGGCCATAGGTAAGACATGAGAAACAAGATTCACTTGTCACCTGTTGTAGACAGATTCCTCTCTCCCTTCAATTGTCATTAAGAAAAAAAAATGCAATCGGTGTTAACGTGGTCTCTCTCGCTTCTTAGGAGGGATAGGAGAGCGAGGAGAGCAAGACGTGGGGAGAGCCGGGTGTGGATGAAGCAGACCGCAGCTCCAGGGAGGTGGGGGCAGGGCTTCGCGGAAGAAAATATCTGAACCTGGTTGGTACAACAGAGCTTCCCCAGACCCACCCACCCACTCTTTCCAGAGCTCTGTGCTTTGGATGGCGGCGAGCGGCTGACAGCGAGTGGTGCTTTTGGAGACAGCCAAAATCTGCAAGGCAAAAAGCAGGGCGGACGGACTTCACCTTCCAGTGGGTGATTTCTCCCGACCTTCGAGCCTCGTCTCCCCGCCACTGCCAGCCCATTCGCCCGCGCCCGGCGGGGTCAGGAAGCGCAGGCTGGACCCACCCCAGTTCCATGGTTTGCCCAACCCTGCGAGACAGTGACTCTGGGCGCGGAGGTTGGCGCCCGGCGAGCCTGCAGCTTGCAGAATGAAGGCGGGGAGCACGGCAGGGGCTGTGTCCTACACCCCAGCGCCCAGACAAGCGGCCCCACCACCTGAACCCGGGAAACGCCAACAAGTAGTTTCTTGTCGAAGAAGGGAAGATCAACTGGGTGTTAGGACTCAGTTCTGCTGCCCGGAGCATCTCGTGCACTTGGAAACCGAAGCACAGCCACTTTTCTCTCGGTCTCGTTAAGGTATTTACGGGTGGGAGACAGGGCGATGGTTTCTTGGAAAGGGCATGCTGGCCCTGCAGGCAGTCGCACCCCCCGGCGCCGTTCTGCAATGGGAATGTGCAGGTGAAGCCCTGGGGAGAGGCGGCTGGGAGGCTGGGGACCAGGACGCTGTCAGCCTGGACTTGTAGCTCCGGGACCCACAGGGGGTGTGCCTCTGGAGGCTTTTTCGCTGGGCCTGGTCCCTGCCTCGAAAGCAAATCCACCACTTTCCACCCTCAAGGCGTTTGTTTTTCTTGGAAGGAAGGGGGATGGGTGAGATGCACTGATCACTTCTATTCTGAAATACCGATTCTAGTTAGTCGCTTCCTTTCCTAAGTAGCACCCCCCCCCAAAACAATGCTAATAACAACAACAACAATAATGTGAAAAGGAAATTGGTTCAGGAAATTAGTCAGAGGTCTCTTTGATGACAGGCAACGGTAGGGAAATTTTCTGCTCTCACTTCTGCATTCAGTTGTATTAGCTGGTCCGTGAGGAAGAGGCTAGAGGTGAAAAGAGAACGGGTCGCGCAAAGGGCAGTCCCCGAGCGCTTCCAGGCGGGCGGTCCAGGGTTGACGAAAGGTACGCAGGCAATCGGGGCTCCCGCTGAAACCGGGGGTCTCCGACCCGGCACTGCTAAGCTGCCTTAGCAAAGAGAATTCCCAGCTAGGGGGAGAGGAGAAACCAGTGCTGGAAGAGTGGAAGAGAGAGGCTAAGGGAGAAAGAGAGGAGGAGGACCAAGGAGGAGGAGAGAGCGAGTTTAAGAGGAAGAGATGGAATTGGGGAGAAGAGAGAGGGAGAGTAGGAGAGTGAAAAGGAGAGGCTAGGGACAAGAAAAGAAGAGGACTTGGGAGAGGAAAACAGGCGGATTGAGGAGAGTAGGGAGATTTGGGGAGGGGAGTGTGGGACTGGGGGACAGGAAGAGTTTGAGAAAGAGAAAACACGGGGAGAGAGGGCGTTTGGGGCCTGAAAGCAGATGAGTTTTCGAGAGGTGAAGGAAGGTGACGGTTTAGATGAAGGCGGGGATGACAGAGCAAGGAGGTGAAGGCGTTAAACAGAGAAAAAGTGTCCTGGAAGATCAACAACGTCTTGGACTGCTATCTCCTTAGTCATCTGGAAACCTGGGAAAGGTGTGATGCAAGAGTCAGGGACGGGGCTGGACTCCGACTCCCGTCGGGAGGGTTGTTCACCCCTGGCCCATGTGGTCTACCAAGTCTGCTGCTCAGGACTCTTGGACTTGCGGTGGGAGGTCGTGGGGCGGCTCTGCCCGCCCAAATCTCTAACTTGGCTTTTGCCTTCATCTCCTTTCAGTCATGTCTGAGCCACAGAGATGGGCAAGATCGAGAGCAACGAGAGGGTGATCCTCAATGTCGGGGGTACCCGACACGAAACCTACCGCAGCACTCTCAAGACGCTGCCCGGGACGCGCTTGGCCTTGCTTGCTGCCTCTGAGCCCCAGGGTGACTGCCTGAAGGCGGCGGGTGACAAGCCACAGCCCTCACCCCCTCCACTCTCGCCGCAGCCGCGGGCCACCCCGTTGCCTCCGGGACCCGGAGGGTGCTTCGAGGCCGGCGCCGGCAACTGCAGCCCCCGCGGCAGCGGCGGTGACCACCCAGTGGGCGGCCGCGAGTTCTTCTTCGACCGGCACCCGGGCGTCTTCGCGTATGTCCTCAACTACTACCGCACCGGCAAGCTGCACTGCCCCGCCGACGTGTGCGGGCCGCTCTTCGAGGAGGAGCTGGCCTTTTGGGGCATCGACGAGACCGACGTGGAGCCCTGCTGCTGGATGACCTACCGGCAGCATCGCGACGCCGAGGAGGCCCTTGACATCTTCGAGACCCCCGACCTCATCGGTGGCGATCCTGGCGACGACGAGGACCTGGCGGCTAAGCGGCTGGGCATAGAGGAGGCAGCCGGCCTGGGGGGCCCCGACGGCTCGGCTGGCCGCTGGAGGAGGCTGCAGCCCCGCATGTGGGCCCTCTTTGAGGACCCCTACTCATCCAGAGCCGCCAGGGTAAGGCCAGAATTGACCCCTCCCTTGCTGCTCTCACTTCTGCCAACTCCCTTTCCAGCTTCTGTCCATCCCCACTGCAGAAACCCAGTGGCGTGGTGCTTAAAATGCTATGGCTGCTAACCAAGAGGTCGTTTGAGTGTACCAGGTGCTCCTGGGAGATTCTGTGGGGCAGTTTTACTCTGTCTTACGGGGTCGCTATGAGTCGGACCCGACTCTATGGCAGGGTTGTTTTTTTTTTTTTTCAGTTTATTGGCCTATGGGATGGAGGTGAGAGAAGAAGACAGTGGGAGCTCCCCAGTGAGGTGCAGGTTAACCCTGAAACCTTGCCCCCCGTACCACCTCCCTCCTGCAACTCAAACTGTGGTTTACTTCAGCAAATGGGACCCAAAGGGCAGACTTGAAGTTCCTCTGTACCAGTCTTTCTGTGATTTTGTCCTAAAAGCCGATACCATCCTTCCTCCAGAGTTTCTCATCAGTCTTTATTCCAACTTCTTATTTAGCTTGGATGTCTCCTTGGACCTCCTGATCATAACAGCTTGACACTGTCAGTGAGGCCCAGCACTCCTTCTATTTGATTCACCCAGAATGATGACTCCAATGAGGGATCGATTCTGAGGACTAAGAAGAAATCGAAAGCACTTGTGTGGCAGTGTGCGGGGGTGGAGTAGGGGATCCAATAAGGGGTTCATTTTTTGAACAGAATTTCCTGAGTGCTGGCTGGGCCTGGCCTGAGTTGATCAGAGAGCGCACTTGTTCGCTGAATTTTGGAGTCTGGTGCCCTTCTCCTTGAGTTGTGTCTATGTTCTTTACAGGCTGAGCATAAATTAGTCACTTTGGTGATCCTCGTTGGTTCTCCATATTTGACTACTTTCAGTTGTAGCAAACTTTATTCTGCTTTTTAGATTGTGACGCCAGCCTTAATTTTTTATTTGTGCATGAGTGTGTGTGTCTTTCTAGCTTGAGTGACAGCTTAAATTTAGTTCTTTAATTGCCAATAAATTCTTCAAAATCCCAAGAAGGAAGTATGAAAGTAACTAATAACAATGCTTTCAGTTTAATGGAAATAAAAGAGGCATAACTAAAAATTGTACAGTGTACAAATGATTTTTAATTATATATGAGAAAGGAATACACGTTTCTTTACATTGACTACCTCATTATCTAGCATTTTCCATTTATGACAATAGAAAAAAACTTTCTGTGTATTAACATGACCCCTGTGGCATATGTTGCCTGCCTGTTGAGTTATTATGAGTCAGAATCAACTCTACTGCAGTGGGTTGGTTTTTTTGAGGGGGGGCTATTGAGTTATTGTGAAGCTGTGGTCCCACTGGTGTAATAACCTATGTAACTATCTGAAACAGAAGGAATGGACACTATTTTTGCATAATACCAATTCTGAATAACTACTATGTCTTTGGAACCTAAGCATGTTGACTAAGCATGTTGACTAAGTGAGCACAGGGTGTACTGTACTTAGGTAAATCTTTGCAACTGCCTGCATCTGGTTTGTTACTAACAGTCAGAATAGACACCTCCTGGCAGAGTGGGAATTCTGCCGTCTTCTTCACTTTGGTTTCATCTTCATTACTATCTTCTGCACATCAGAAGGCTCTGCATCTGAGATCTTGTTCAGCTGTCTGCTAACGTGTTTCATGTGCTGCTGAAAACCAGGTGGTCAGAAGTTGTGCTACTGACACCGTGTTGGAAGTCTGAGGAAAGGCTTTGTTTTTGGTTTGAAATGAAATGTGAAAGAGACAACTTAAACCATTACTGTTTCACTGGATTTAGTATTTAAATAGATGCATAAATTGTAGCACACCCATATTCACGTGTTTGTATAGGGAATTAATGACTTCAACTCTAAAATCTTTCTATAAACTGAACAAGAATTACCATTAAGAAAACAAAACTAAATGCATATTTATTTAAATTAAATCACAAGCTGGTGACTAATATGTCTGTGTCTTTGGGATTTCAGCTGAGTGCCATGGTGTTCATCGCAGTTGGTGGCTAAAAGGGTAATCTGAGTTTGTTTTTCAGGCTCATCCTATAATTTTCTTAATTTCTCCCACCCCCATTGTGTGCTGTCTAAGGCAGAATGTTTTCTTATCTTTTCTCATGATAATATAATATATTTTACTTTTTAGGCCAGAGTATAAAGCAAAAAGTTTAAGGAGGTGATCAATTTTTATCACTGCTATGGAATTCATTCTGTTGTTTATTGATCAAAAGGGTAGACCATTGACTTAAAAGTATATAAGTTTATTTTTAAACTTTCTAAGATTTTGTTGTAATAACGTTGAGGATTTGACCTGGATGCATCTTAGGTGATGACACAGGTAGGTTAGGGATTTATACAAAGTCAGAGAGCAATTAGAATAGAATCACCTAAGAATCATAGATCTGGAAAATTTCTCTGAGATCACCTAGTGAAGACTCCTTATTTTGTAGCTGAGGAAACTGAAGAGTGCACATGCCCTGTAATAGCCAAGGTCATACAGCAAGTTAACAGCAAAGCCAAAATTATTCCTGAGGTCTTATGACCTCTTCCCCAGGCCTTTTCCGTCAGAACTACTGATTATAACTGACTGACTAGCTTCTGAAATCTCTGCAGATGTGTGTTGCTCTTGAGATTTAATGCAGCATAAGACATTTGCTAGAATTCCAACTTGAAAAGGTCATCTATGACTTTTAAAAAATACATGTGTATTCTACCACTTTGGAAGGTAGAATTATTACACTGCACCAACCAATATTAGATTAAAAACACAGATCTTGAATTAAACTCTTAAGCAGCTCTTTTCGAACTTTATGTTTTTACTGAGCAGTCAGTGTTTACTTGTTTTGCTTTCTTTCAGGTTGACTATCCTATGTGGGACTTGTCTTCAGGGGAATCTCTTTTCAAATTACTAGGGATTACCTAAGAAAGAATAACCATAAATCACCATTCTATTTAAGGGTGATTTAATATTTTTACTTTAACAGCATTAGTTCAGATGATAGACTAACTTAATGCTATCTGCCTAGTTTGATAAACAGAAGTATATTGGAAGGCCTAAGGATGAAACTGTATTCTGCATGGATATGATTTCAGGAGACATAAATCAATTTTCAAGTGGTTTACTTCAATTGTAATCTTGCTGCCACAAGTCTTATTCTTAAAAGAAGTATTTAAACTTTTGTAAGTGTCCTGATTTTGTTATATCTCCTTTTCACATCTTTTTCCAGTACTGGAGAAATTGACTCAATTATATATCTCTGCTATTTCTAGCTTTTACCATCAAAAGTTACAGACTGAAATAAAAGTGATAGAAACTGGATGCTCAGTTAAATTTTGCAGCCTGTGTTTTGGTCTTAGGTTGGCATTATTCCATCTTCCCTTTATTGCTTTTAATTTGTGATGTAAATACATACATGAGAATTTGAGAATGTAATTGTCCTGATTAATTTGATAAATTATATTTTATACTTATTATTTATGAATTTATATACCTAAGATTACTACTCAAAAATAGATATTTATAAAAAATTAAATATAAGTTGTCACAGATACCTGGTGTGGGAAAAATGAGATCAGAAGAGTGATTACTCTGTTGATGCCACTGAGTGATATTTGCAAACACTAAAAAGCGGGGATGCATAGATATATTTTTTAAAATGTTATGCATTGTATATTTTCAACTTCATATTTCAGTTTTTGAAGCAAACAATTTGTATGTGCTTTCTTCTGAAAACGTTATAAGTAAGGGGAAGTCACCAGGAAGAAATATTGCTAAAACTTCTAAGTTTTTGAGAAATTTTTATTTTTTTATTTTTAAAAGCAGTATAAGGCTATAATAGTACAATCAAAATATAGGTAAAAAAATTGTTTCCAGTGCTTAATATTGGAGCAGAGAGCAGATGTAAGTTTATCTTCCTGTTTTCACTTTGTTTTTTTGAGTGGGTAGGTTAATTGAATTCAGTTTGAGTGTGTCCCATCTTTGATGACTTAGGAATATCTTTGATTATCTGATTAACTTTTTTTTTTTTTAATTTTCAAACAGCAATTTTGAAAGAAAAAAACCCTGCTATGTGTTTTCTTCCTGATGTGAGTCTAGATATGCATTTTAATGTCTTTACCTAATATACCATAATTGCTCAGATCATTGTGAATTGTACATGGGTAGTGATAGCAAATCCATCATTGTTTAACCTGAAAGCATTGACTTTATTAGCATTTCAGATTGTTAAGTTCCACAGCATTGCTAAAATGTACATTACAGTTTAAATATCTAAAATTGGATTCAGCTTTGCAGCTTTTAAGTTGTTTGTTTTTTCTTATGAACTACATTCTCTTCTCCAAAATCTTAAAAGAAGACAGATAATCTAAATAAGGGTTTGATGACGTGTGTCACTCTTAATTACAGAAGATATAAGACAATGAGGCTAAGTTGAGGTACATGTTACATTAAAACCAAAGCAAGAAAATGTATTAAATCTTGTTTCCTAAGTATTTCTCCAATTAAAAGAATTACTGGTCAATATTGCTTGTTCATGGAGTTGCTGGTGTGGTGCATAGTTCAGGGCTCAGCTACTAAAATGTTGCTGTTTGAATCTATCTGAAATTTGCATGGAAGAAAGGCCAGGAAATCTGCTACTGAAAGTTTACAGCTATTTCAAGCACTACGGCTTGCAATTTTACTCTGAAACACACAAGTTTCCATGAGTCAGGATGGACTTGATGGTACTTGATTATAGCTTATTCATAAATTATACTCGATTATTAATTTTTTTTAAGAAGGGTCATTTCATTTATTCGATGACTATCGATTGCATAGTGTTATAGACAAGAAAAAGGAGCTCGGGCAGTGCAGCGCTTAAGCACTTGGTTGCAAATCAAAAGTTTGTAGTTTTCGGACCCACCAGATGCTCGGTGGGAGAACGCTGTGGCAGTGGGCTGCAACAGCCGCGGAAACCCTACAGGACAGTTGTATTCTGTCCTGTAAGGTCCCTTAGGGTCACTTTAAGTCAGAATTGACAGAATAGCAATAGTTTTTCTTTGACTTATAGATCAGAAACTACATACTGATAACAGAAGAAGAAGATGTAGTCATCTTCAATAAGCTCACTACTCTTTTTATAATAAAACATTTCCTAAAGAAATACATTGAAAACTTGGTGGCGTAGTGGGTTAAGTACTACGTCTGCTAACCAAAAGTTCAGCAGTTCAAATCTGCCAGGCTGTCCTTGGAAACTCTATGGGGCAGTTCTACTCTGACCTATAGGGTCGCCATGAGTCGGAGACGACTCGACGGCAGTGTTTTTTAACTAAATACATTGTCTATTAAATTTTTAAGAATGTAACATCAATCGAAACAACAAGCAAAGCCTCAGGTATATCCAAATAAATTTTGCTCTTCTGTGAAGATATTACTTGATGCATCCAGCAATTATGCATTTAAGGTAACATTAGTCTTTATTTTATTATCAAGTGGTTGGTTCTTCTAAATTTTTTTTGTGTGTGTATTTTCAAAGCATTTCTAGGCTGTGTTCTTATGATATGATTGAAGAATTAGATAAAATTTTCTGGGGCGTGGCCTGGTGTCTTCATCTCCTCCGTATTAATCAAGAGCCATGGGTAACCAAACCACAATGCACAGCCCAGCCTCAGAGCTCTGAAGAGTCTGCTGGAATAGTCTAGTGTGTTTGCAGTTGCCATACGTGCAAGTAATACTTGTACAATTTATAAATACATTTAATTTAATGTTTACATTCTGTGCATTGGATCAGAGTGCTTCAATACATTGATAAAAGAACCAGTTGACTTCAATAATCAATTGTATTTTGAATAGCATATTTGATTAAACACCGAGTGATTTGATTCATTGCTGGACATTAGGTGTACCCAAGGTGGAGAGAAGGGTGAGACTGTCAAGGATTTCATTTTACTTGGTTCCACAAATCAACTCCTATGGAAACAGCAGTTAAGAAATCAAAATATGCATCGCTTTGGGAAGATATGCTGCATGAGACCTCTTTAAAGTATTCTAAAGTAAAGATGTTACCTTGAGGACTAAGACGTGTATGACCAATCTGTGGTATTTTCAGTTGCATGATGTACATGCAAAAGCTGGACAATGAATAAGGAAGACAGAAGAAGAATTGATGCCTTTGAATTGTGGTGTTGGAGAGGAGTATTGAGTATTATCACAGACTGCCAAAAGAACAAACAGATCTGTGCTTGAAGAAGTACAACCAGAATGCTCCTTGGAAGCAAGGATGGTATGACCATGACTATGTTTTATGCACTTCAGACATGTTGTCAGGAGGGATCAATGTCTGGTGAAGGACATCATGCTTGGAGAGTGGAAGATCAGCAAAAAAGAAGAGGACACTCAAGGAGATGGATTGACATGGGCTTAAGCATAAAAACTATTGTGGGCATGGCACAGGGCAGGGCAGTATTTGATTCTGTTGTACATGAGGTCGCTATGAGTTGGAACTGACGCCATGCCCCTAACAACAACAAAGTGGATATAGTTGGGAAGTTTAGGTATGACTTTTTCAGTTGTATTTTGCTGAGAGCTTATTTGCAGATTTGAGTTGATAAATTTGTATGAGAGATAAGGAAGTTTTTCTTTCAAGTCAGAAGCTCATTTTTAAAGCAGCTAAAGACTAGGAAATGTGTAGATTTGTATAAAAATGTGTAGGTTTACATAAAAATGGAGATCAGTCTTTCTCATCTGAAAATATATGTCATTACCATTTATTTTTACTATTACAAGTAAAGTAAATGTGAATTTCAGCCCCTGTATTTTTTGAACATCTGAGTCATATATCCTTTTTTATTATGGCAACCTTTAAGTGTATGTCTAAACGAAATAGTACAGGGCACTAAAGGCGTGGTAAAGATAATCACAGATCTCCAGGAGGGAAAACAGAGTGGCAAAGTAGTCTAAACACAGAAGCTTCAATATGTTATATAAACTTAATTTAATTCTCTTTGAAGTATGAAGGGATTTTCTTTTCAGAAAAGCTGTCAAGATATTCTTTTATGAGAGAACATCTCTGCCTTTTGCTCACTTTCCATATAAATTGAAAGGGGGTGATTAATTTTAATACTGGTAGTCAATATTTTCACAGAAAATGAGTAGAATGTGGATGTTTGGAGGAAAAGAGTGGGAAGACAGAATATATAGAAAGAGAATTGGTAAAAAAAAGCCTGAGTTGGAAACCATAGGACCCATGCCCTTAAAGTGATTACACTACTACTGTTTGTGTAACCCTAGGGAGTTTGCATAATCTTCCTGAGTCTTGATTCCATTTCCTTATTGGGGGGTGAGGTCCGATAGCAGAGGTGAGGGGGTTGGGAGGGCGGGGTGTGGAGAATGGAGAGGGCACAATGGACTAGATAATATCCAAACATTCTAGCTCTAAGATTTTGAGATTTGAAGTAAAAACAAGGATAATTATTTCTAAATATCCCAGGGGGCAGGCACAACATGTCTGTGCCCATTTCGGCTGTACTGTAAGGACATCACACTGATAAGGTAAACCACCCCAACCACTAACCACTGCTGGGCAGCTGGGTCTGACTTATAGGGACCCTAGAAGTCAGATTACAACTGCTCCATAGAGTTTCCAAGGAGTGCCTGGTGGATTTAAACTGTTGACCTCTTGGTTAGCGGATGTAGCACTAGACCCACTCTGCCACCAGGGTTTCCAATAAGGTAAACCAGGATTTCTTTTTTTTTTTTGCCATTTATAACTATCTGTCTTTTTTTTTGTACAGCTGTTGGGTAGCTGCTGCTCTGGTTACCATAGAAACAAGTTAGCTCCTAGCTTCCTGTTTCCATTGAAAACTGCTTTCTCTCAACCACATATTGATTCCAGGAAGTTGTTTTGCTGTGGCTCTGCCATGAAACCCATAAAGATGATCAGCTCTGTCATTTCCTGAACCTACAAGTCAGTGCAGGTGTAGATCCATCCACCCCCAAGGGTAACTGATTAGATAATCTCAGCTTTATTTCCATTTGAAAAGTGTCTTGTCAAAGACACCATCCTTTTCCCTTACTGTGTCTTATATGGGAGGGAAAGATTCATTCACTTGAGGATTTACAGGTATGGCTAGCACATTTAAATGTTTACAAAACAGTGTCAAATACTTGAGTTCCAGCCTCTTTCATACTCTAGTCTGTGGCATAAATCTAGAGACTAGTATGTTGTCTAACATATTTTGCAAACTTATATTTTAGTATGCTCCTTAATGAAGGATATTTCGAGATACATGTGTATATGTATTATATAGAGCTCCTGTTTCTCTTTCGAGGAAATACTTTTTCTATTTAAGGATATACACATCTACATGAAAAGCAGATGCAGTGTTAGCACAGAATCGTATTTAAGGGATGTGTTTATACATTTATTTATATGGATAAGTAATGGAAGAAATTTATGGGGATATGGCATCACTTTATTTTTTTTTACTTAATGTTTTGATGGACAACATTTGTATGTGTGTGCTCTCATGAATACACGAATGATATGCATTATAAATATTCAAGAAATACTATTTGAGTGAGACTGGCGATTGGTACATATGACAGACTTCTAGTGTTTAGGAAGCTTAGAAGTGGAAAGTAGCTTTCGATTATCTGGCATAGTTGCCTCAATGGAAAAAAAAAAAAAAAAAGGTAGGCAGTTGAATTGTTCACAGCTTGTTAGTGACAGCAGCAGGAAGAAATCCAGATCTTCTGACTTCTCATCATTTCTGGTTCAGTGCTCCTCCCCTTCAATCTTGGTTGTTCAGTCTGTGCTGTGTTTAACATTAAAACACAGATTTCAGCTCTTGGGAAAAAGAAAGTAGTTAGAAACAGAGTTAGGTGTGCCTTCTTCTGGTAGTCTCTGGGTGGTCAGATGGTCAGATGCTCAACCACTAACTGAATGGTTGGTCTTTCCAGTCCATCCAGAGACGCCTCAACAGAGGGTCTTGGTGATCTGCTTCTGAAAGGTCATAGCCTTGGGCTCATCATGAATGGAAGTAGACTCAATGGCAACTTTTTTCTTAGTTTTTTTTTTTTGTGTGTGTCTTCTTCCATGCCCAGTTGTTCACCAGTGGCAGGGATATTGGCCCTGTTTTAGCTACTCGCCTTATTTCAAGGTGCCCCTCCAGACACTGCTTTCTATTGCCTGCCCCCAAAACAACCCACTGCCATTGAGTCTAACTCATAGTGACTCTATAGGACAGGGTAGAACTGCTCAGAAGAGTCTCCAAGGAGTGCCTGGTGGATTCGAACTGCTGACCTTTTGGTTAACAGACATAGCACTTAGCCATTATGCCATCAGCATTTCCTTCTACTGCCCATTCTCTGCGTTTTGGCTTGCTATCTCTAATAGCTCTACGTCTTACTGTTTTGCTACTTTTAAAGCCTCCAATCTAACCACCGCCCCCATACCTCTCTGCCTCTTACATTGCCAAACTGAAGCTAGTTTGTTCTGCCTGTCACTGTAGCCAAAAATTCAGAGACAGTGTGGGGTTCAAGGATTATTTTATTTGCGGCTTTGCTAGCAACTGGGAGACAGTGAGCCCCAAACTGTCCCACTTGGGTTCCATTTCTAGTGGTTTTTATAGCCAGAAATTCAAAGGGGTAGGGGCTTGTCACAGAACAATAGTCAGGAGTCACCAGATTTCATTGCATCGTAAGGTTTCATTACATCATAATGTTTTGTTACATCTAACAAACAGTGTGAAGTACCCCAAATTTCGTTATCTCTCTCTGAGGTCTTAATCAATTCTGTTTCCTCACAGATAGGGAGATGGAGAGATAGGGAGAGGAATGCAGACCTGCTAGTCCTGTCTGAGGGTGATAATTGAGGCAGAAAATGGAATGCAGCTTAATAACCTAAGTGACCTTATTTTAGATTCTTACATTTAGCGCCACATATGCTATTCTCTGTGTTTACTTCAGCTCACAATTTTGGGGACTGGATTCACAGAGGACTTTACTCCCAGGCTGAACCATGTTTAAGAAGTTTCAGGAGACAGTTACATCATTAAGAAATAATACTTATTTTCCCTTTTATCCTCTGTACGTGTCTTTTGTAATATATATTTTCTACTGTTACTTCACTTATTGCACTTGAAATTTTTACTGCAATCCTGGTTCAACCTATTGGTGACAAATAATGTATTTCATATTGTCTCCTCCAGTGCAATGTACAGGGAAAACAGGTGAATTTGAGAGTCAAACCATATTTAGAGCTGCTGTGGGTAAATTTTACAAATGAGATTGGATGTTGTGGTATCAGTAAATACTGTCTCCCCTCTCCCAAATAACCCAGACCTGTTGCTATCCAGTTGATTCTGACTCGTAGCTCAGTAAATGTAGTGCAGAAAAGTCTTTTCCCTGAAACTTTTGTTAATGAACTGTTCACTGAAGGTGATGTTTACTGTGCTGTAGTGGGAAGTAAAGCAACATTACAAATTTGGGTGAGTTTGACAGAAAGCATTTTACAGGAATAAAAGTAGAGGAATTTGGGCCAAAATGTTGCTGGTAACATCAAGAAAAAATATTCCGTGATTGCTGGGTTACTTGACTGACCTTCTCTCTTGTAAATTGGTAATGACTGTGACAGCTTTGTAATCCTGCAAACACTGTAGTAATGTCTTCTCCATTCCATGTTTGAAGACTCTAGTGGGTTTGCTATCAGATCTTAGATCTTTCCTATGCTTCATATACCTGACAACATTGTTGCTATCTTTAAAAACTGGAGCTTAAGACCAAGACAGTCTTTCTTGGCAGGTGTTCTGAGATAATCTCAGTGATGAAAATTATTTTCTTATAAGTTGTCTTTATGGAGAGAGAACTAGAGATGAAATAAATACCTCCTTTTGGCCAGGGTCATTGTTTTACTTTATATTAATACTTTGTCTAGAATTTTAAAGCCGATTGGTAAATAAATACAAGTGCTACTTTCATAACATAGTTGAAGTGATTATAAATAACGTCATCAATACCCAAAAACCCACTGCGATTGAGGTGACTCCGACTCCACGACCTCACAGGACAGGGTAGGACTGTCCCAGGGAGTTTCTGAGGAGCTCCTTCTGGACTTCAACTGCCAACCTTTTGGTTAGCAGATGTAGCACGTACCCACTACGCCACCAGCGTTTCCACATCATCGTCATCTATAGATTCAAATAAGAGCATTGACACTGAATTTCAGAGTACATGTTGGACCAGTGTAATTTTCTGAGTAACTTTTCAGATTGGGTTAAGAAAAAAAGAGCTGAGCATTGCTGAGAACTTACGTAAAATTCGTAGATATTTACAGATTACATAGAAACTGAGATGTGGGATTTCTTATTTTCATGGTTTTGTGTTTGTTGATTTCAGATAAAATACTGTTTGTCAAAAGGGAAAAGGCAATAAAAGTTCAGTGCTATGATGTCTATAGTAGAGATAAGTAGAATGGGCTTTGAAGGGTGACATACTCTTGTCAGTGTTAGAAACAGCTTCCTGGAGGAAAGTATGTCTTTGTCAGGATCACAGGATAAAAAAGTTATAACCAGATTTTTTTTTCAGGCAGAGGATAGAGAATAAACAAAGTCACAAAAGCGAAAGAAGTCACATGCAGTTGAAAGAAGTGTAAGTAATTCTGCTAACCAAGAGGCTGGTGGTTCATACTTGCCCAGCAGTGGCATGGAAGAAAAGTCTGACAGTCTGCTTCCATAAAGATGACAGCTAAAAAAAGCTCTGTGATGCCTGGGGTCACCATAAATTGTAATCGGTTTGATGGCAACAGGTTTTTTTTGTTCATTTGCTTTGGAGCCTGGCCTCAGGGCGGAAGATGGACGAGACAGGTGTTGGGAGAAGCAGGTTGAGCTTGGATCTAAAGGCTTGGTCAGCTCTGGTGAGAAAACCTGATTTCCCTCCGTTGGTACTGGGGACTTTGAAAGATTGTAATTAGATTGATAGCATGCAGCTTTGTAATTAGGACTGTCATTCTGAAACCTTTGTAGACGAAGAGCTGATTGGGCAGGGAAGTGTGAATATAAGTTTGTGAAGAGGGCTGTGGTTAACGTATTTTGCAGTAATCTGGGTAAGAGACAAATCAGACAGTAGATGGTGAGACCAACCAGTGAAGAGTTAAATGACATTGCAGGCTTTGAGTGAAATGAACATACTTGAAGTGAAACTGATAGAACTTATCGATTGATTAGGTGCAAAGAAAAAGGCAAAGAGAGTAGACTCCCCCTGATGTCTGCCACCACGATGAGATAAGAAAACTTTTATGACTGCTTCCTAACTGAGGATTTTATGACTGTAAGACTTGAGACTCTAGTTCATTAGTAGTTAGTTATCTTTCATGGGATTTAATAAAGTATTTTATGTTTTGTGTTGTGATATTTTTCTTTCTATGTTTTGGTATAAATTAATCAATTATAGAAGGCTATCTTATGGATTGTATGGTTATAAAATTAGGTGCCAAGTATGCCTGTCTTCTAGTAAGAGTAATTCACTACCATACAAGGGTAGTGTTGAACAAGCAGCCCTGATTACAAAAAATGTAGGTTTAAAAAAGATGAGAAAATAAGGGGAGCAGGGAGACTAGAGAAATGTAAATGGCACAACTAGAATAGAAAATTAAAGAGAATGTGGACATGTTGGAAAATATGTCACTAATGTCACTTAACAAGTGAGACTCCACCTTTCCAGTTGAACTCCAAAGCTAGAAGGTTGACTTGAACTAGACATTAAAATAGCATGCTTGCGAGAATCTGTGACACTGTCTTGGAAAATAGGAAAATTGTTTTATTGAACTCTTTTTCTTAGCTAAGTCCAGGGAAGAGCAAAGGCAGTAAGGAGTATGGAGGTCGTGCAGCTCATTAGACTCCAAGTGACCTGATTCGGGTTCTGGAGTTTGATCTCCTAAAAGAGGGCAAGTTAGGCTCCCCCTATCCAAAATGCACAAAAGCTTATTAATGGAAAAGAAGTTCCAAAGAGGGAACAGGTCAGTCTCCATGGGTGTAAAAAGACCCCTCGTGGATTTAGGGGGTGCTTTTTATTGGCAAAAGCAGGGAGTGACATCATAGATGGGAGGCGGAGGTAGCAACTTGGTTTTTGATTAGCCACTTCACAACTGCCAGGATGAATTGTATCTGCATCACAACTCCCAGGAAGAACTTAATTTGCCTCACAAACTACCGGGGAGAACTGTTGATCTGTGGCAGGTCAGGTTCCCTTGGTAATCTTATCAGTACTGTGTGTGTTCTGTAATGCAAACCACTACCTTTGTTATCCCTAGAAAAGGTTAGATTCTGGAGTGAAATATTTTAGTACGTGGCAGCAGAGATCAAGTTTCCTAGCTGTGTTCCCTTGATGAGGAGGGAAAACAAAAATGAAAACAGGAACCAAAGTAGTTAAACTGGGAAGAAAATGGTGACTTCGGACACAAGACAGAGTCATTCCTTCTAAAGCACAAATTGACCATATCATTTTCTTGCGTAGAAACCATGGAAACATCTAAGTGATATGAATGAGTAATACTCTCAGCTCCTAATCAAAAAGTTGGTTTGTGTTTCTCGAGTTGCCTGGGCAGGAACGCGCTGGAAGAAGGTTACTACTGAAAAATCAGAAGCTGAACAGCCTGTGGAGCTCAGTTCTGCGCTGACACCGTGGGTTTGCCACGAGTTGAAATTGATTCCAGGGCAGTTTGTCCTTTGTGAGCATGGCTCTTCAGAATCTCCTGAGAGCCTCCTCTAGGCTCCTCCTCAGACCTCTCACAGCTACGCCACAAACAGAAGGCTGCAGTCACACCCTGTTTTTTGCCAGTCCTGAATGTAAGAGAAATCTTTACATTGTGCCTTTGCATGCACTGTTCTCACTGCCTGAAATACCATCTTCTCTTTGACTTAATTAGTTCAGTCGCCTTTTAATATTTTTACTAATCTTCAGGTTTTCTTTGACATCTTTTGTCCTGGATTGAGTTGTGTCCCCCCCCCCCCCCCCAAAATGTGTATCTATTTGGCTGGACCTTGATTCCCGGTATTGGGTGATGTTTCTTTGTGTTGTAAATCCTGCCTCTGTGATGTTAATAAGGTTGGATGGCGGGCAGTTGTGTTGGTGAGGCCGACTCCGTCTACAAGTTTGTGGCTTGAGGCAATCTCCTGAGAGAGAAAAAGCGGGGAAGCAAGCAGAGCTGGGCATCTCAAGTCTACTGGAAAGAAGCGCGAAGAACAGAGTGTGACTTTAGACGTGCGGTCCCTGCACCTCAGAAGCTCCTGGTTCAGGAGAAGATGGACAGCAGCGACTCTCCTCTTGAGCCAACAGGGCAAACCTTTCCCTGGAGCTGATGCCCTGCGTTTGGACTTTTAGTCTACTTTTCTGTGAGAAAAGGAATTTCTCTTTGTTAAAGTCATCCACTTGCAATAAATCTGAAGTGGCAGCACTAGACGACTAAAACACCTTCTAAACTCTCTCAGAAGCAGTTACATTCTTCCTCTGAGTTTTTATAACACTGTATCATGGCACTTAACTGACTTCTGTTTTGGCAGCGTGTTTCTAATATCCAAGAAATCTTTCTTATTTTCTGTTTCCCTATTTCCTATCAGTTTGCTGTTGTTTAATGGATAAAACGCCTTTGTGAATCTTCCCGAAGATTCCAGCTGGACAGTTTTTAAAGTTTTATTTCATTTCTGGCATTAAATATTGTCCTTCTATTTTTTTCCCCTTATTTGTTCACAACATTAAGTGCTACATCTACTAACCAAAAGGTTAGCAGTTCAAATCTGCCAGACACTCCTTGGAAATTCTATGGAGGAGTTCTATTCTGACCTCTAGGGTCTCTGTGAGTCGGACCCGACTCATTGGCATGGGTTTTGGGTTTTAATTTGTTCACCTTTATTCTTCTGTCTTGTATTATTGATTCTTTTGTTTTCTTTCTTTCTGCTTTTTTAAAATTGTGATTAAGTGAAAGTATACAATCCAAATTGGTTTTGCATGCTCACCTATTTGCAGCTCTGCTCTCCCCACCCACTGACGACACACTCCTCTTTTTCACTCTACATGTCTTGTATTGTCTAAACAAGCATCTGTTTCCCCCCTCCACCCTCTTGTCCCCCATCTAGAAAGAGACCAGTAGGACAGTCTCCTATAAATGTATAGAACCATGAAGTATGTGCACAATGTGGTCGCACTGTGTCCCTGAGTCCAGTCTATTCTTGTTTGAAGAGTTGACCTCATAACTGGTTTCTGGCTGGGGACAGCGGTAGATCTAGGGAACATATTCTCAGGAGATCCTCCAGGCTGTCAGACAGTCAGTTTGGGTCTTTTAGTAGAGTTCGTGGGTTGCACACCTCTTTATCTCATATTGCCTCAGGGAGTCTACATTCTGGGCACCATGTGGTTCTTCTGGTATTGTGTTGGTACAGTCTTTATTCGTATGGGTCCTTCTGTCTCCTGGGCTCTTTTTGCCTTGTATCTTTGTTATTCTTGGTGATCATCTGTTCCAAATGTGTTGAGACCATTTGGTGTGTCTCAGGTGGCAGACTGCTAGATTTTAACACTCCGGATGCCGCTCACCAAAATGGGGTACAGAAGACTGTCTTATCAATAAACTAGTTATGCCAGTTGGCCTTGAAGTCCCCTGAATACATGATGCTCAGATCCCCATCCATGCTACTCTAGCCTCTGAAATACTAGGTTGAGTTTAGAAAACTTTTCAATTTGTGCTAAAGTCCAGTTTTCTCTGCTGTGTGCTGTCACTTTCACCTAACCAAATTTCTGTCAACTCTCTAATCTGTGACCAAAGCTCTCCCTCCCTCCTTACCCTTGTAGCCATCAAAGTCTTTTCTTCTGTGCATAAATTTATTTTTAAATCGCTATAGCAGGGGTCTCATACAGTATTTGTCCTTTTGCTGCTGATTTCACTCAGCATAATGTCTTCCAGTTGAAGCCAGGTTATGAGATGCTTCCTAAAACCATCATTGTTCTTTATCATTGCATAGTGTTCCATTAAGTATATGTACCATAGTTTGTTTATTCATTCATTTGTTGATGGGTGTCTAGGTTGAGTCCATCTTTTTGCTGTTGTGGACAGTGCTGCAATAAACTTCCATGTGCATATATATGTTTGTATGACTGCCTTTATTTCTGTAGGATATATTCTGAGAAGTAGGATTACTGAATCAAATGGTGTTTCTATTTCTAGCTTTTTAAGGAAGTGCCAGATGGCTTTCCAAAGAGGTCGTACTATTTTGCAATCCCAGCAGCAGTGTAAGAGAGTTCCAATCTCTCCACAGCCTCTCCAGCATTTGTTGTTTTGTGTTTTTTGGATTATGGCCAACCTCAATGGGGTAAGATTGTATCTCACTGCAGTTTTGATTTGGATATCTCTAATAGTTAATGATCATGAGCATTTCTTCATGTGTGTTTTGGCTGCCTGGATGTCTTCTTTGGTGAAGTCTTGGCCCGCCTCATTTGCCCATTGCTTAATTGGGTTATTTCCCTTTTTCTCGTTGCTATTTTGCAGCTTATGGAAATCAGACATTGGTCCAACATATAGTTGCCAAATATTTTTTCCCATTCTGTAGGTGGTCTTTTAACTGTCTTGATAAAGACTTTGGATGAGAAAATGTGTTTGATTCTTAGTAATTCCCATTTCTCATTTATCTATTTTCTATTGTTCATGCTTTGTCAGATTTTAAAGTCTGTCTAAGCTGTGTATCAGAACTTTCACTGTTGACCCTATTTTTTCTTGAATGATCTTTATCATTTTAGGTTTGGTGTTTAGGTCTTTGAACCATTTTGAAATAGTTTTTGTGTAAGGTATGAGGTATGGGTCTTGTTTCAGTTTTTTGTGGATAGATACCCAATTTTGCCAACACTGTTTGTTAAAGAGACTATTTTTACCCCAGTTTATGACCTTTGGGCCTTTGTCGAATATCAGCTGTTCATAAGAGGATGGTGATATTTCTGGGGTCTCAGATCTGTTCCATTGGTCTATATGTCTCTTTTTGTACCGGCACCAGGCTGTTTTGACTACTGTGGCAGTGTATTAGGTTCTAAGGTCAGGTAGTCTGAGATCTCCCACTATGTTCCTCTTCAGTAGTGCTTTGCTTATCTGGAGTTTCTTTCCTTCCCAGGTAAAGTTGATGATTTGTTTCTCCATCTCATTAAAAAATGTCACTGGAATTTGTATTAGGATTGCATTTTATATGTAGACTACTTTAGGTGAAATAGATACTGTCAAAATGTTCAGTCTTCCTATCTATGAACAGAGTAGGTTTCTCCGTTTATGTAAGTCTCTTTTGATTTCTTGTAGTACGGCCTTGTAATCTCTCTGTATAGGTCTCCTGTTTCTCTAGTTAGATTTATTCCTAGATATTTTATCTTTTGGGGGGCTATAATAAATGGTATTGATTTGGTAATTTTCTCTTTGATGTTCTCTTTGTTGGTGTAAAGGAGTCCCACTGATTTACTTATGTTTATCTTATATCCTGATACTTTGCTGAACTCTTCTATTGGTTCCAGTAGTTTACTTATGGATTCTTTAGGATGCTCTGTCTATACAATCATATCATCTGGAAATAAGGAGATTTTTAGTTCATCCTTGCTGACATGGATGCCCTGTATTTCTTTGTCTTATCTAATTGCTCTGGCCAGAACCTCTAGCACAATGTTGAGTAGAAGTGGTGACAGTGGGCATCTTTGCATAGTTCTTGTTCTCAGGGGAAATGCTTCCAGTCTCTCTCCATTCAGGATGATGTAGGTGCTTGCCTTTGCATAGATTCCCCTTATTGTGTGAGGCATTTCCCCTCTATTCCTATTTTGTTAGAGTTTGTAACATAAATGTGTGTTAGACTTTGTCAAATGCCTTTTCTGCATCAATTAAGCAAATCAGGTGATTCTTATCCTTTGAGCAATTTATGTGGTTCATCACATTAATTTTTTTAAATGTGATTCTTTCAAATATTTCTCTTCTGAAATGAGATGGTGTGACAAGTATTCTGTGGATAGATAGGCAGGATGTTACAGAAACATAGGATCCTTGTATGGGTGGGCAGGTAGAAGAAGATGGATGAATTGGGGACCCTCTCAAGGTCTAGGAAAGGCAGGTTTGTTTGGAAGCAGAGAGCTTTAGTGTATTTCAGCTAATATAGAACTAAATTTTCTTGTTCACCATGCCCTCTGAGGCAGTCAGAAGATACCCGGTATGGATTGTGTCCCCCCCAGATATGTGTCTTCTTAGCTAGGTTATCATTCCCAGTATTGTGTGATTGCCTATCATTTTGTCATCTAATGTGACTTCTGTAGGAGGCAGGATTAGAGTAGTTATGTTAATGAGGGAGGACTCAATCTATAAGATTAGATTGTGTCTTTATTTTGTAAGGTGTGAAAAAAGAGAAGCTAGGAGAAAAAACCACCAGGACCATAGTGTGTCCCCTGCACTGAAAAGCTTATTGACCATAGGAAGATTGATGACAAGGACCTCACTCCAGGGCTGACAAAGAGAGAAAGCCTCAAGCCCTAGAGCCGACACCCTAAATTTGGACTTCTAGACTCCTAGACTTTGAGAGAATCAGTTTCTCCTTGTTAAAGCCATTCACTTGAGATATTTCTATTACACAGCCAGACTAGATAACTAAGACAGTACCTTATAGTTTTCTCAGCTTTGTTGTGTTACACCAGAACATCTGATTAGGAGCTGTCTGTTGATGTCTTTTTTTTGAGAGCTGATCTTTCTGATTATATCCTCAGGGTAAAATCTGTAGCTAAATCCTTTAGTAATAAACCTAAACCAGATACACTAAGTTGGTCCAACTCATTGTATAACATTTATGTCAGAGTAGAACTGTGCTCTGTAAGTTTTCAGTGTCTGCTTTCTCAGAAGTAGATCTCCAGGCCTTTTCTTCAAGGCACCCTCTGAGTGAACTTGAACCCCTAATGTTTTGGTTAGTAGCAGAGCATGATAATCAGTTGTGACACCGAAGGACTACTAGTCATTTAGTATCCAGCTCGATGGCACTTGGCGACTCGGCTACGAAAGGAAGTAGGGACCTGCCCTTTGGTTATCTCACAGCCAGATCCCTCTCCTCGTGACTCTTGTCTCTGTGTTGTTCCTCTGGACCTCCTTGGGAAGAACAGAAATGCTCATTCTTGCACTTTCATTCAATTGCTCTGTTACTACTTCCCCTCGCACCACATGTAAATTCAGGTTCTAGTTGCTGTCAAGTTGGTTCTGAGTCACGGTGACACCCACGTGTATTGTAGAGTACAACTGTGTTCCACAGGATGTTCAGTGCTGTGATCTGTCAGAAGCAGATTTACAGGCCTTCTTCACAGGTGCTTTGGGGTGGGTTTGAACTGACAACTTTTCACGTAGTAGTCAGGACTGATCGTTTTCCATTTCTGCAACCTAGTTACTCATAATATCTTCGTTAGTCCCCTTCTGTTTTCTTTGTATCTCCATGACTGATCCAATGATAGCAACTTTCCATGTATTTATATCCTTGTGATTTTTTTTCTCTTATCATTTTAAGTAGAATTTGGGTGACAAGATCAAGTTTATTATCTTCAACAAGAATTTGATTGTTGTTGTGTAGGCCTGTTGTCCATACTAGTTATGAACTTGTGCATAGTGTCAATATTTCATTCTTTCATGTTGTTGTCCCCCAGGATTATGAACCAAACCAAAAAGTAAAGCAAACCTGCTGCAGACAGTTCCAGCTAACAGTGATCCCATAGGACAGAACAGAACTGCCACATAGTTTCCGAGGAGCACTAGTAGATTCAAACTGCTGACTTTTGTCTAGTAGCCATAGCTTTTAACCACTACTCCACAGTGTGTAGTAATTTTCATTGTAGTGTTTTTTTTTTTTTTTTAGTTACCATCTGCCTTTGTTTCTTAGGGCTACCGTAACAAAATAACACAAAACGGTGGCTTGAAGGAATGGAAATTCATTGTATCACAGTTCTAGGGATCTAGGGATAAGGAGTCCAAGTCAGAGTATTAGCCTGTCAATGCCCTTTGAAGGCTTTGAGCAGTCCTTGGTGTGCCTTTGCGGATTATAGACACATCTGCTTTCATTGCCACAGCTGTGTTTTCCTTCTGTGTCCCTCTGTCTCCGTGTTTGTTCTCCACTTTCATAAGACTTACCCTACTTTGTTATGATCTTTTTAACTTCACTGACAACATAAGAAAAATCCCATTTCCAAACAAGGTCTTATTTGCAGGTACAGGGGTCAGTGTTTCTACACAGTTGACTCTGTGACATGGTCTGAATAGTTGTACTGTTTTTCCCACCTACCTAGACTGTTCCTCTGTGCTTCTTACCCACAAGATCCTGAGTAGTTTATTCAAAGACAAGATTTCTTCTTCTCTTCTTGGAACTCACTGTCTTCACCTCTTTTTCTACTGTAGTCCCCTTAATACAACCCTTATCAAGAAATTAAAACCATTGTTATAAGAAACTTGTTGCCTGTTGCAGTCCAGTAATTTCTGACTCATATCAACCATAAAGGGCAGGGTGGAGCTGTCCCATAGGGTTTCCGGTGAGCAGCTGGTGGATTTGAACTGCTGACCTTTTAGTTTGCTGCCCAACTCTTAAGCATTGTATCTCTAGGGCTCCACAAGAACCTTGTTATAACAACATTAATACAAAATTCTTGAAAATTATCACTTGGACTTAAGTGACACTTTAATTTGTCATCTTCCTGCTGAGAATACATTTGTAAGAACCCTGAAGTTTGGTGGTGGAACAGATGTTTGTGATACTAAAAATTCCCAAATAAAGTAACAGCATTAATTTGAAATAGTGTTTACCTATCATTGTGCTTTAATTTTTACACATAGAAATTGCCAGTGGGACCAGATGCCTAATCCTGCTTATGTGGAAAAGCATCTGACTAACAATGTTAGATGGCACTGATTATCTTGCTAATTGCATGGAAATTGGGCCTTTTCTGAAGGATGCTGTGTCTTAGGAAAATACACTGAAGAATTCAGTGGAAGTAAGAAAATTAGACAAGGAGAGCAAAAGAAAAGCATCCCTAGTCACCACACTGCTGATACCTCCTTTCATTTAACAAAATAGTAATATCTGAAGGTGTATTTTTTTCCTATGCTTTGTAAAATACACTTATCAAGCCAATGTAGTAAGGCAGGCCTCACATCTAACATCTAATTCTGTCCAGATGTTCCCTCTGAGCTGCGGCAGATAAAAGGACTGAGGAAGGCATTTAAAGAAACATATATGTAGTGGTCATGTAAATAGAAGGAATGAGAAACGTATTCATTTATACAGACATAATATTACATTAAAGGAATCAGTTCAAGCTGGATTGCTTTTGGAAAAATCATTGTGAGATAATAGGTAAAATAGATTAAAAGACATAAACAGAATAATTTCAGAGTGGGTTTATGGTTTTACCATGAGGAGTCATTGTATTTTAATTTTTTATTTAAAAATAAAAATAAAAAGTGTTTTTTTAATCACTAACTGTTCTTACTATGGAAAAGTGAGGAAATATAGAATGGAATGAAAAGGAAAATAGCCCTTGTATTCTCCAAAGATTATTAAAATTTAGTTTATTTCATTCTTATTTTCCTTAAGGTAGTTGTGAAGTGGGGAGGGAAAGGACATAAAGATTTTTATTGAATGTTTAATTTTCACGGTCAAGAACACAACCCCAAACTGTTGCTATTGAATCAATTCCAACTCATAGAGACCCTATAGGATGAAGTAGAATTGCCCTATAGAGTTTCTAAGGAGCGCCTAGTGAATTTGACCTTCTGATTAGCAACCTTAGCACTTAGCTACTATGCTGCTAGAGTTTCCAACATAAGCATAGTACTTTTCTATTTTATTGAAATCTGGTTTTAGATTTTACTAGAGAATGTCATATTTTTCTATATGTAAGGCCCACATGTTTATTTAAAACATTATCCTTGTATCCTCTATGCTCATGTGCTGTCAAGAATGGAGCTTGCTTTCCATTATATTTTAAGTAGTTATTGACAGGAATATGAGTAAGATCTCTGCGGGCACAGTGGCTAAGAGCTTGGCTCTTAACTGAAACGTTGGCAGTTTGAACCCACCAGCCACACTGCATGGAGTGAGATGTAATAGTGTGCCTCTGTGAAAATTGTCACCTTGGAAACTTCATAGGGCAGTTCTACACTGTGCTATAGGGTCTCTGTAAGTTGGAATCCACTTGATTTTTTTGAAATTTTATTTTTGGTTTATTGTTATTTATCCCTTACTGATTGAAATAGTATTTCAGTTTGTTGTCTTAGGTTTTAGTGAATACACCCTATATGCAAATAATAATTCATTTTTAAATTTCGTCAGATCCGACTCGATGGCACTTGGCTTGGCAATATATAAACAATGTTATATACTTACCTCTATTTTTTTGTTGTAGTCATATAATTTGTAACTATTCACCATCATTTTCATACATATTTGTTTTTATGTAACTAAGTACCACTGTTGCTTTTTTTCTCATTATGTTCTTGTTTTTGAGCTGGTTTGGAAATATCTCTGTACTATGCTGTATGTTTTTGACTATTTTCCTTCAGAAATGGCATCAGTGTGACATATTCTTGTGGGTCTTGGTGTATCTGAGAATATCTTCAGTTGCAGAAATCCTAGTAATGTAGTAGTTAAGTGCTACGGCTGCTAACCAAAAACAAGTCAGCAGTTCAGCTCTACCAGGTGCTCTTTGGAAACTCTATGGGGCAGTTCTGCCGTGTCCTGAAGGGTCACTATGAGTTGGAATCAACTCAACAGCAGTGGTTTGGGTTTATGTTCTGTTGCACTCACATATAAAAGTTATCTGGGATTAGCATAAGATTTTTCAATACAAAATATGTTTCCTAAAATTGCTATTATTTTTGTCTGGTATTTGGAAAATAAAGTGGAAGAAAAGATGACAGTGTTGTGAGCACTTAACTTAAGGAGCCTTAAACAACTCTTGTGTCTTGGAAGGTCCACAAAAAGACATGCCATTTGAATTAAAATCTAAAGAAAGATTTTTATTTTTCTTCTTGTTAGCTGCTAAAACAAGTTGACTCTTACTTATGGTGACCTTATGTATAAAAGAAAGCAAATATTACTCTGTCCTGGGTAATCCTCATAATTGCCAATGTGTTTGAGTCCATTTTTGCAGATATTATTCCAGTTCACCCCCTCAGTGGTTTCTTGCAGGCCTGCTACTTATGTCTTCCTCTAGAGATGGATCTTTCTGCTTGTCTTAGTTATCTAGTGCTGCTATAACAGAAATATCATAAGTGGAAGACTTGAACAAATAGAAATTTATTCTCTGGCAGTTTAGGAGGCTATAGTCTGAATTCAGGGTTTAGCTCTTGGGGAAAGCTTTCTCTCTCTGCTGACTCTGAGAGAAAGTCCTTGTCTCCTTTCAACGTCAGTGAGCCCAAAGTTCCTTGGACATCCACATGTGTCCTAGCATCAGTCCCCTGAGTGTAGAATCTCCTTGGTACAGGAACCCTGGATCCACAGGAGATGCTCTGCTCCTCTTCTTTCTTGGTGTTTGAGATCCCTCTCCTTTCTGCTCCCTGCTCTCTTTTGTATCTCAAAATAGATTGAGTCAATCTGTAACTTAATCCTGCAGGTTGTCCAGCCTTATTGACATAATTGCCTCTATTGTCTCATTAGCATCAGAGATGTTGGGTCTAACACCTGAGTGAGACAACGCTCTGTTAATGATCCATAATGTTCATCTATTAATTTTAGAAAGGAGCCCTGGTCATAAAGTAGTTAAGAGCTCCGGGCTGCAACCAAAAGATCAGCAATTCAAATCTACCAGCTACTCCTTGGAAATGCTATGGAGCATTTCTACTGTGTGCTATATAGGACCCTATGAGACAGAATCTGGCATAACAACAAAAATAACAAAACAGTTATCTAAAGTAGATCACTAGAACTCTCTTGGTCTTTAATCTGGAAGTTATGTTGAAACTTGTCCACTGTTGATGACTCTGCTGGTATCTGGTGGCATCATAACAACATTCATGCCACCAAAATATACCAAATTGATGAATGGTGGAAATAGAGATTAGAGTTAGCCAAAGGACAGAAAATTGGCACTCAAGAAATGGGAAGTAGTGAAATGGAAAGCTGAGAGGTAAGACAGCAAAGGGATTTGGAAGAATTGAAAGAAGTTTGGTGTGACCATTGAGTAGGGACTAAGTGAGGGCTATGGGAAAAGGGTTTAGCAAGGTAGTTTTTGGAACAATCGTGAAAGATTTTGTGACCTATGTAAAGGTTCCACTGTTTTGTGTGTCATTTTTCTGCCTTTTAAAAAAACACATCTAACCATCGTTAGAGTAGGGGATCAACGTAAAGAGGAAACTGCTCAGTGAGATGGATTAACACGGCAGCT
Source organism: Heterohyrax brucei (assembly GCA_028571685.1). NCBI lineage: Eukaryota > Metazoa > Chordata > Mammalia > Hyracoidea > Procaviidae > Heterohyrax > Heterohyrax brucei. Next base: position 138,906,000 of record CM053142.1, on the reverse strand, counting down.
GCAGCAGGGGGCTCAAGCATAGCAGTGGTCACGAGGAGGGCGCAGGACGGGGCTGTTGGGTTACGTTGTACACAGAGTCGCGAGGAGTTGGAAGTGACTCGATGGCATCCAACAACAGCAGTGTTATAGATAAATGCTTTGTCTTCTGTTTGTCATCTTTCTTAATTTTCATGTTTTGCATTTGTACAAAATTCCTAAGTAGTTTTCTATATTTTTATTTTTTTCAGCATCATGCCAAGCCAAGTGCTGTCGAGTAGGATCCGACTCATGGCGATAGGTCTTCTTTATTACACCCAATGAATAGTTTAATTTGCTGCCATGTTTCTGGTGTTTGTGTATTTCTTTACTAGATTGTTCGGCCCATTTGTCATTTAGGTTACCTCAACGGCACTTGGCTTGGCTTTGGCTTATCTTTTCTGAGTTTTCAAAATTTTCAGTCTCTTCTACTCTTTGCTTTTGTTTATGACAATTTGAAGCAGGTATTTTTAAAGGAAGTCTTTGCTCTCAAACCTCAGGATGCTTTTTCGTTTATTTTTTGATGCAGGTTCTGATTCTACTCCCACCCTTTTCCAACAGCTCTCTTGGTGCTCCTTCCTCCAGTTTCCTCATCTTTAAGTAAACAGACAGATATATACATAGTATTGGGGTGTAGTCAGTACTCAGAATTGTCCAGAATTCCTCATAATCCATTTATGTTCTAGCATAATCCCCTTTACATGGGCAGATTATTATAATAACCAAGGATATAGATCTTGGCCTCAGATGGACCTAGATTTGCGTGTGATCCTACCACATATTATTTACATGACCTTGGATAACATACTTAATTTCCATTTCTGTTTAATTTTTTTTCTTTTGCACAAGAACATCCCCACAAAATAGCATTAACTTAAATTATGCATTTAAAGTGCTTAAAAGTTGTCTACCTTGAAGTAAGTGCTGCGTTACTGTTAATTACCATTAAGTCAGCTTCAGCTCACGGAGACTGCATGTTTAACAGAACAGAACATTGCTTGGTCCTGCGCCGTCTTCGTCATCATTGCGTATTTTAAGCCCATTGCTGCACGTCTTATGTCAGTCCATCTCATGGAAGGGTCTGTTGTTTTCAATAACGCTCTGCTTTACCAAGTACATTATCTTTCAGTAATCGTGAATCTGGATGGCAGGCTAGTGTGTGAAATTTTTAGTCTAATAATTGGTCACAACTATCCAATGCTTGTTGTATATCTAGGCCTATAGACACTGGGGATCATTGGATCATAGGGAAAAAATTCGGGAGTTAAGTTAAACAAGCCTGAAGATTCATTTGCATTTCTCGGCAACAGATTGTTGCGCATGTTTAACAATCCTCATTGTCTTGATCATAATTCTCTCAAGGTTTGATTCTCTGTTAGAATGATGTAAGATAACATTTCTGGTATTATTGCTGATTTCTTTGAATGTGGTGAAAGACATGAATGAGGAAGAGGTAGATGAGACTGAGATAACTTTTGTTTAAGTATTTACTAATACCTACAACAGTTGGGCACACAGCAGAACAGAAGTGCTTTCTGGACAGACTCACTGGCTGACAGCTTTGTACGTTGAACTGTATGCCAGAAGTTTCTGCTGCTTCAACCTTTGGATGCATCTCCTAGGAAAGCAACTTTTATTCCTCAGCTGTGTTTCCCTGGAATGGTGGTCAGATGATAAGCAGTACAGGACAGCAGTGCTTGCTGGCCTTTGTGTCACTGCTCATGTTGAGAACAGAACCATACTGCTAACCCCTCTGTCTCCTGAACTAGCACAAGGTGAATGATGGGGGAAAAACATTATCATGGAAATAGAATTTCCTGCTCCTGGGAAGGGGTGGCTTTATTCTTGACTAGGGAATCTCTTCAAGTCAGTGCCCAGACCAGCTATAACTTTTAAGTTCTAAGGAGTTTTCAAATTTCTGTACTTCTGGTTGATTTTCCCTGCCTTCTTCCATCCTCCATCCAATTTAAAGAATACAAGCCCAGTTCTTAGCTGGTCTCATCAAAAATTGTTTTGATTAGTATAAACCCTCCCTGGCATGTGGTTAACTTTTATCTTTAATTTCCTCAGCTACTGCAATTTGCTTTTTTTTTTTTAAGAGTGTAGGGCTGCCAGATAAAATATAAGCTGTTCAATAAACTTGAAATTTCAGATAAATCAAAAATTGTTTCTTAAGTATCAGTGAATGACGGAACATAATTAAAGTGAAAATAGGTACTTGTTGCTTACAGGAAAGTCCAAGTTAACTAGGTATTTTGTATCTTTATTTGATAAATTGGACAATCTTGCGTGGTGTTTGGATGGATGAAAATGCAGAAAGGAATTTTTGGTAGTCTTGCTTTGCAGTATTCCCAGTGCCTCAGTAAGTACTGTTTTCACACTGGTCCCCCACACAAAATTTTCTGACGAAAGATACTCATAGTGCTGTACAGCCTGCTGTGGTTCTAGTTTCTAATTTTTGAAGCAATTAGTGCTCAAATAGAGACAGATAACTCCTTCAGCCATCTAGTCACACCGCAAAAAGCTACCAGGGGCTGGTAAAAGATAGAAACAATATTATTATTATATTTTAAAAATTTTTTTATTATGACTGAGTGAAAATGTAAATTCCCATATAAATTTACATGCCCACCTATATGCAGCTTCCACTGCTCTCCCTGCCTGGTGACAGCACACTATTCCTCTCTGCTCCATACATGTCTCATTCTCCCAACAGTCTCTTTTTTCCCTCCTCTTCACCCACTCTCCTTCCTCCAGCCAGAGGTCAGCAGGATGATATCCTATAGATGCATAGAACCATAAAGTGCATCTATTATATGGTCACTTTGTATCACCAAGTCCAATCCATTCATGTCTGAAGAGTGGGTCTTCGTTATGATTTATGGGCAAGGGCAGCATCAGGGCCAGGGGCCATGCTCCCCTTTGACGGCTGCAAGGGAAGGGAGGGAGAGAAGGTGAGGCGGGGAGGGTTTAGATTGGATAGTTGCTAGAAATCTGGTTAGGTGAAATCGGTGATAACATACATTAGAAACAAGAACAACATTAAGTGGACTTCAGCATAACGTGAATACTCCTTCCAGCTTAACTCAATATTGCAAGGACAGAGTAGCTGGGCGGGGGGCGGGGGACCATGCTCTTAGGCGAAATCGAGGCCAATTGCCACAACTAGCATTTTGCTAAGAGGGCTCTCTGCACCCCCCATTGGTGAGTGGCATCTGGGGTCTTAAAAGCTGCCAAGCTGCCATCCAAGGGCACAGCAAATTGTCCCAACGCAGCTGAAACAATATTATTTTTGTTTAAGCATTGTTGAACCACCGTATTTTAAATGGAAACCCTGGTAGCATGGTTTTTAAGTATTATCGTTGCTAACCAAAAGATCAGCAGTTTGAATCCACCAGGCGCTCCTTGGAAATTCTATAGAGCAGTTCAACTCTTTGCCTTAGGGTTGCAGTGAGTCAGAATCAACTCAATGGCAATGGATTATTTTTTACTTTACATGAAAGAACTCTGGTGGTGCAGTGATTAATTGCTTGGCTGCTAACCGAAAGGTTGGTGGGCCAAACCCACCAGCTGCTCTTCCAGAGAAAGATGGCAATCCGCTTCCATAAAGATACAGCCATGGAAGCCCTCTGTGGCAGTTGTACTCTGTCCTATAGGATCGTCATGAGTCTGGGTTGACTCAGTGTCAGTACATTTGGTTTGGTATGATTATTACAAACCAGAAAAACTTGATTATTGCTAAATAATAGCATGTAAAAGCTGTGTTATTTGAAGAAAACCCAGTAACTAATTATGGACTACACAAAAAGGCATCATGTGTGTTTTTAAATATATGGGTACTTGCGTTTTCAACTTCTGGCAGTTTTGTTTCTCATAATTTTCATTTATAGCCCTCAGGTTGTTGTATTTATGTTGTGTCTTGTGGCGTTTTCAGACATGCAGCAGCCAGGGGACAAGTAAACTTACATTACGCAGTTGGCTTCTTGGGGAGGTTGTTTTTTCCCTCACCTTCAGTTTGGTCCCCCAGTCATCTTCTTTGGCTTTCGCTGTCTGTTCTGCAAATAGCTCTCCTCACAACCTGTGCCAGCATGTCCCACTGTGGGCTTCCCAGGGTTCAACAGGAGAGGAACAAGCAAGTGAAGAAATGCAGCTGATAAATTAGGACAAAGAGAAAGGTTGGAACAAAACAGCATATCCTGTAAGTCACTAAGACTGATTTTCTAGTGTTTGGTAAATTGTCTCTTGAGGTCATTTCCAATAGAGAACTTCCAAAAATGTTTAGAACAATGACAGCATCATACTGTGGGCATAATCTCCCAAAGCAGAAGTGTGTTTTTCAGTACACAAGTCTACTGAGGTGCCACATCACAAAGAAAATTCTGTTTGAGAAATGAGTCACACTGTCTTTCCACTTGGAGAGTCACGAAAACATTGTGTATGAAAGCTTCTCAGAAATCCCATTTAAAACAAATAGGAGAATTATTTATCTTGTATTTTTTTCCCCTGAAAATACTCAATTTCCAGGGAATATCATTTGAGAACTCTCTTGAGAGGATTTTTTAAAAAGGAGGTCATGTAAATGTTTAATTTTTTTAATTCATTATTTTAGAGTCTTATATTACAGTAAATGTGCTAACCCTCGTTTGCTGTCAAGTCCATTCTGACTCATAGCGACGCTATAGGAGGGGCTACAACTGCCCCATAGGGTTTCCACAGAGCACCTGATGGATTTGAATTGCTGATCTTTTAATTAGCAGCCACAGCACTTAACCACTGCACCACAACCTTTTCCAGATGTGCTAACAGTAGCTAATTAAAGGGAAATAACACTCATGATACACTTTCCTACATGAAACCTGCAAGACTGGAAAGGAAAGAGAAATCCCCCAACCTTATAGTCATGGAGTTGATTCCAACTCACAGCAACCCTGTAGGGCAGAGTAGAATCGGTCTGCAGGGCTTCCAAGGAGCAACTAGTGAACTCCAGTCGCAGGTCTTTTATTAGCAGCTGAGCTCCCTTAATCTCTGCACCACCAGTTCTCTTCCAAATTTAGTAATCCCTGTTTCAAATTTGAGCACACCAAAGGCTCTGAGAACTTCTGTAGTACTTAGTGAAGGGGTGAAAAGTACAGGACTGGATTGGGAAGATAGCACTAATTTTGTTGAAGAAGAGTTTAGTTAGGGAACTTTGGCAGCACAGTGGCTGCTTACTGAAAGGCTGGCGGTTAGAACCTGGCCTCTCCACGGAAGAAAAGACCTGGCGATCTATTCTGTAATATAGCATAGGAAACTCCGTAGGGTAGTTCTATTCTGTCCCTGTTGATAGTGTCTTTGGGTTAGTTCCAACTCACGGGGACCGTGTGTAGCAGAATTGCCTGGTCCTGTGTCATCCTCGTAATCGTTGCTATGTTTGAATCCATTGTTGTCGTCATTGTGTCTCTTTGAGGGTCTTCCCTTTTTTCACTGACCCTCTACTTTACCAAGTATGATGTCCTTCTCCAGGGACTACTCTTCCTTATAACATGTGCAAAGCATGTGAAGTGTTCTGGCTATACTTCTTCCAAGACAGATTTGTTTGTTCTTCCGGCAGCCTGTGGTATATTTGTTAGACATCACCGACCCCATAATTCAAAGGCAACAATTCTTCATTCCTGGTTATTCATTGTCCAGCTTTTGCATGCATGTAAGACAACTGAGAAAACGATGACTTGGACCAGGCAGACCTCGGTCCTCAAGTTTTATCTTTGCTTTTTTAACACTTTAAAGAGATCTTTTGCAGCAGATTTTTCCAATATAATCCATAGTTTAACTACTACTTTCACAGGTGTTGATTGTGGATCCAAATAAACTGAGATCCTTGAAACTCAGTATTTTCTCCATTTATAATGATGTTGCTCATTGTTCAGTTGTGAGCATTTTTTTTAGATGAGTTGTAATCTGTAATCTATAAGTCTTTGATCTTCATCAGTAAGTACTTTGAGTTCTGTTTGCTTTCAGCAGCAGGTTTGTCATCTGCATATTGTAGGTTGTTAATGAGTTTTTTTCTGATCCTTATGCCCATTCTTCTTCACACAGTCCAGTTTCTCAGATTCTTTGCTTGGCATACAAAGTGAATAAGTACGATAAAAGGATGCTACCTCACTGCACGTCTTTCCTGATTTTAAACCACGCAGTATATGCTTCTTAAAATAACTGCCTGTTCGTCTATATACTGTTCTTCATGAGTGCAATTTAACGTTCTGCAATTCTCGTTCTTCGCAGTGTTATCCATGTCGTGATCCACACACAGTTAAGTGCCTTTGGATAGTTAATGAGACACAGATAAGCATCTTTCTGGTATTCTCTGCTTTCAGCCAAGATCCGTCAGACATTAGCGATGATGTCCCTGCTTCCAAGTCCTCTTCTGAATGTGGCTTGAATTTCTGACAGTTCCTTGTCAAGGTACTACTGCCACAACCATTTTGGAATGATCTTCAGCAAAATCTGACTTGTGTGTGATATTAATAACATTGTTTGGTAATTTCCATTTCTGTTGGATCACCTTTTTTTTTGAATGGGCACAGTGTGGATCTCTTCCAGTCGGTTGGCCAGGTAGCTGTCTTTCAGTTTTCGTAACAATGCTTCCAGCATTGCATCTGATTGTTGGAACATCTCAGTCGATATTGTGTGAATTCCTGGAGCCGTGTGTTTCACCAGTGTCTTCAGTGCAGCTGACATCTTTCATCAGTAACCCGGACCCTTGATCATGTTACCTCCTGAAATGGCTGAATGTTGGCGAGTTCATTTTGATACAGTGTCACTGTGTTTTTCTTGCATACACTTTTGATGCTTCCTCTGTCCTGTACGGTAACTATAGCATAGCTGTGAGTTGGTGTCTACCTAATGGCACATATCACTGGTTTCGTTTAACATTGCGTATATTGGAACTGGGCTATTATTCAAGAAAACATCAAAGAGTTTTTTAATCACATGGTACCACAATATAGTAAGAAGTTGAGAACTTAAAAAAAAAAGACATATGCAAGTAAGAACAGCTTTATGCAACTTAACCTGACGTCTTCTTTCCATAATAGAAAAGTGTGACAAGATGCTGATAGCTTTGTAAGTCAGCAAGATTGTTTCTCAATCTAGTAATCTTACTTTTAGGAAGTAATTATAATGGAATGCATCCGAAATGAGGAAATAATTTTTGTACAAAAGTATTCCTTCATGATAGTGAAAAAATTGATAACTAATTTCCAACAAAAGGAGATGGGAGATGGGTATGAAAATTCTTACAATGGAATATTATTCCTCTGTGAAACACATATATCATGAAATCATAGTAACAGGGAAAAATACCCCAAAATGTTGGCATAAAACCCCATGCTGTTGAGTTGATTCCAACGCATAGCAGCTCTGTAGGTCAGAGTAGAACTGCCCCATAGAGCTTCCAAGGAGTGCCTGGCAGATTTGAACTGCTGGCTTTTTGGTTTGGAGATGTAGCACCTAACCACTCTGCAGCCAGGGTTTCCAAAGTATTAACATAGTGGGTTGAAATTAGTTTGTTAAGAATGTTATCAAAGTTTTAAAAATAAATGTGATGAATAAATACTAAGACCTAATGATAAAAGTTAATAGTGGATATGATTGAATCAAAAGAATTAAAATTGTTCATGTTTTTGTCCTAATGTTTTTTGTAATGGTAGTATATTAACTTTATAAAAGGAACAAAAATGACTGTGAGAACATAACAAGTAGGTTTATGGTGTGTGGCCCCAAAATATAGACAAATCCACTGCCACTGAGTTGATTCTGACTTGTAGTAACCCTATAAACAGTGTAGAACTGCTCCATCATTTCCAAGGAGGGCCTGGCAGATTTGAACTGTTGACCTTCTAGTTAGCAGCTGTAGCACTTAACCATTACATCCTCAGGGTTTCCAGTGCAGCAGTATGAATAAATGCCAGTCCCAGAAGTGTGGTCTACCTGAACTCACTGCCATTGAGTCACTTCTGACTCGTACCTACCGTATGGGACAGAGGAGAACTGCTCCATGTAGTTTTCAAGGAGCGCCTGGTGGAGTCAAACTGCCGACGTTTTGTATGTGTAAATGCCTCTCCTAGAGGTAATAATGCAGCAGCCCGGGAATCCAGTAAGTTATTCTGCTTGAAACAAATTAGTGAAATTGCCAACAGACTCACCTCTAATGCTTAGTATAAAACTCTCATGTACATCACAGAGAGAAATTAACGTGAAAAAAATCACGCGTTCAAATCACTTTTAATTTATTCATCTATTTGATCTGTCCTGGGCTTATGGTTACTAAATGCCATTGGTGCTGAAGATTATCTCTGCTGTGAAGAATCGTATGTTCTGATGGCAGTGTAGGGGGGTCCCTGTATGGCTTAAACAGTTAGATGTTTTGCTACTAAGTGAAAGTGTAGTTATTTATGTATACCCAGAGATACCTTGGAAGAAATGACTGGTAATCTATTTCTGAAAGGTCACAGCCATTGAAAACCACATGGAATGCAATTCTGCTTTGAAACACACAGGGTTGCCCTCAGTTTGAGTTGACTAAGTAGCAACTAGTTTTAACTGGAGTGCAGCAAATAAGTAAAGAGATAGTTTTTCAATATGAGAGAGACCCACAGAGATTTTAAGAATCTCTGGAATAAGTGTTTAATTCAGGTTTGGGGATAAGGAGAGATTTCCCTGATAAAGTGACATCTGAGTTAAGGCTTGATGGACAAGTGGAAGGTAGGAAGGAAAGTAATAAGAAGAAAACTATGCCCAGAGGGAACAACACTGAAGCCAGAGTGAGCAAGTTCTACACATCTGTCATTTTGACTGGAGTAAGTGAGAAGCAAGAATGGTGAAACTTGGTCTCTTTCTTTAGACACTTTGTCAGGAAGAACAATCCCTGGAGAAGAACACCATGCTTGGTAAAGTTGTGGGTCATCCCCAAAAAATAAAAGGGACACCTTCAATGAGATAGAGTGATGCAGCGCCTGTGACAATAAGCTCAGACGTACCTAGTATTGCGAAGACAAGGTAAAGGACTAGGCACCGTTTTGTTATGTTACACATGATGTTACTGTGAATTGATGGCACCCAGCAACAACAATGCAGAGTGAGCAGTGAAGAGTGAGCGGTTAGGGAGATGCCAAGGCATTTCTCCAAAACAGATCAGACATCTCTAGAACTCTAAGAAGCATTCTCAAGGAAGCCTACAGACATATTCCCAACCAGTAAGATTTGCAGACTCCTGTACTATGACTCTGCTGAAGACACCTGTGTTTTCTCTTTTTTTGGCATTACAATGAAATTGGAATTAATAAGAAAAGTAACTTTTGTAGTAGATTATGATAGTACATTTATTTGGTGGACTTACATTTTATACTACTCTGTTTTCTGGACTAACAGACGTTGAATAGGTACATTGTTGTTTGTTATTAGGTGCTATTGGGTTGGTTCTGATTTGTAGCAATGCTATGCATTACAAAATGAAACACTGCCCCATCTTGCGCCATGCACACAATTGTTTTTAGGCTTAAGCCCATTGTTGCAGACACCATGTCAATCCATCTTGTTGAAGGTCTTCCTCTTTTTTGCTGACCCACCATTCTACCTTCAAGAATGATGTCCTTCACCAGGTACTGATTCCCACTGACAACATGTGCAAAGCATGTAAGATGCAGTCTTGCCATCTTTGCTTGCAAGAAGCACTCTGATTGTGCTTCTTCCAGAACAGATCTGTTTGTTCTTTTGGCAGTCCTCGGGTACATTAAATACTCTTCTCCAACACCACAATTCAAAGGTGCCAGTTCTTCTTCTGTCTTCTTTATTCATTGTCCAGCTTTTGAATGCATATGATGCAGTTGAAAACACCACAGCTGCGGTCAGAATCACATTGGTCTTCAAGGCAACATCTTTACTTTTTAACACTTTAAAGAGGTCCTTTGCAGCAGATTTTCCCAATGCAACGCTTTTTATGATTTTTCGACAACTGCTTTGATGGGTGTGGATTGTGGAGTCCAAGTAAAATGAAATCATTGGCAACCTCAATCCTTTCTTCCTTTATCATGATATTGGTTACTGGTCCAGTTGGGAGAATTTTTGTTTTCTTGATGTTGAAGTGTAATTCATACTGAAGGTTGTGGTCTTTGATCTTCAGCAGTGTTTCAATTCATCTTCACTTCCAGCAAGCAAGGTTGTGTCACCTGTATAACACAGGTTGTTAATAAGTAAGTTTAATTAAACAGGTTGTTTAATGAGTAAGTACAGAATCTAATAAATCACATAACCTTGGAAGTGTCATCATGTATCAGCACCAAAATAAAAACCAAAAAACCCAAACCTTTTGCTGTCAAGTCAGCTCTGATTCATAGTGACTTATTAGCACACAGCAGAACTGCCCCATAAGGTTTCCCAGATCACCAGCCCTTTTTCCCATGGAGCAACTGGTGAGTTTGAACAACTGGCCTTTGATTAGCAAGTAGCCCTGTGCATTAACTGCCGCATTGCCAGGGCTCCCTATATATCAGTGCAAAGGTGTCTTCTTTAAGTCCCTGAGTGCTACAAAGAATTAATGTGCTTGGTTGCTGACCAAAAGTTTGGAGGCCGAAGTACCACCCCACCCCCCGCCACCCGCCAGGGGAACTGCAGAAAAATGACCTGGCAATCTACGGCCGAGATAGCAGCCACCTAAATGCCTGTGAAGCACAGTTCTGCTCTGACATACATGAGGGTGCCAAGAATCAGAAGACTAGAAGGCAGTTGGTAAATGACTTGATTAAATATGGCATCTGTTATTCCTATAAAGTGCTACACAGGTTCTTTTTGAGATGAAAGATACGTTGAATTCTCTCCTAAAAGAAATAAGATAACCAACAAATAGATAACAACGTTTCTTTCAGGAGAGAATTCAATACATCTAAATCATTCCAGCTACACAATCTGTTGCTACCAGTGCAAGAGCTGTGGTGGCACACTGGTTACAGGCTCAACTGGTGCCTGAAGGGTTGGTGGCCCAAACCTACCAGCAGGTCCTCAAGTGAAACACTTGGCAGTCCACTTCTGCAAAGATTATGTCACTGGAAACCTGTAGGGCTAATCAACTAGACAGTAATGGGTTTTATGGTTCACCATTGCTCCATGCCTCTGCTCCTTTCAGAGAGAGCCTGAATTCAGAAGGCCATCGGTGAATACTTACAGACTAAAAGCTTCTCTTGAGAATATTGCCTGTCACAATCATGCTCTGCCCTGGGCCTATATTGTTAAGGACTGGACATGTATCCAGCACAAGCTACACTCTATCTCTGTGGATTCACAGATCACATCCCAAGCAGTCCTTTTAGTACATAAATGGCTCTTCAATTAAAGCATCTTGTAAGACATTTTGAATATTTTGAATATAATGTTTCCCAGGCACTGTGAGATAATTAAATGATAGCACTGTGACCAGTGACCCCTATATTTCCTGAATTCAGAGAAGAAGTACTGTGTGGCAGTCCCTTTTATTAGGTAGTATTTGCTAACCAAATGACCGCCAGTTCAGACCTACCAACAGCTCCTTGAAAGCCCTATGGAGCAGTTCTATTCTGTACTATTAGGTTACTATGAGTCAGAATGACTAGCCAATAATGGGTTTGGCTTTGGGTTTTGGTAAGTGAAAAGCAGTGTCTGAGGGAGCTTGATTTCCACCCCAGCTCTGCCAATTAATTATTGATTTCTAGGACATTCTCTCCTTTCTCTCCTGAAAAGGAGAATGTAGTAAAGGAAACTCTAGTGATGTAGTAGTTAAGTGCTATGGCTGCTAACCAAAAAAAGTTGTTAGTTCAAATCTGCCAGGCACTTCTTGTAAACCCCTTAGGACAGTTCTACTCTGTCCTGAAGGGTTGCTATCAGCTGTAGTCCAGTCAATGGCAGTGGTGGGAGTAAAGATTAAATAAGAAAAATACATAAATTGCCTTCACATTAAGAGGCACCCATTCAGTGGTTGTGGTTGTTGCTAGTGATTCATTCCAGTGCTTTTACTTAGTTTCTTCAGTGCAGCCAATCCAAACCCATGAAGACTCTTAATTAGCTGGTTAATTTGGCCCTAGATAGTATCACAAACGTACCAGTGATCACAAAGCGGGTGCAGGACTGGGCAGCATTACCTTCTCTTACACATAAAGTTGCCAACAACTAGTATGTGCTCTTTATAGTTCCAAAAAACATGGCCACATTTTACAAAGGCATGTGTAATTATCACAAGTTGTGTATTTATTGTGTTGCTACTACACAGGATGCTCTGTGCTAACTAATGGGGCAACACAAGGTGTTACACAAATCGTTTCAGAATTACATCTAGAAAAGATGAGCAAAGCACTGTAATCAAATTCAAAGAGATTCATAATTGGGGTGTGGAGGGAACACATAGCAAGTGGACGTAACCAAGCCTGGAGATCACAGAAAACAAAAGAACTAAATTGAAAGTTTTTGAAGAAAGAGTAGACTTTTGCTTAGGGTAGTGGGCAGCAGCAGTAATGCCTGTGAGCTGTGAGAGGAGAGGTATAAAGACAGAGACTGTGATACGTCTGAGGAAGTGTGGGAAGTTCAGGAAGAACAGAGCTCCGGGAGTAAGACGGAGAACGAAAAGAGCGTGTGGTTAGGTCGAAAGAGCAGACAGAGATCATGGACAATGGTATGGAGTGTGGACCTCTCCTAAGAGCTGTGGGAATTTAGTGAAGGGTTTCCAGTAGATGAGTGACACATTTTATTACTCAAGTTTTAGAAATACATTGCCTGCGGTTTTGAGAATGCCTAGTAGAAGGCCAAAACAGAGACGGAATACCCAGTTCAAGACTCATCACTCAAATCCAGGTAAGAATTTTCTATATGAGTGTCTTAGTATATCTGTCTTTAATGCATAATGGTTATGGAGTTTTGCCTGTATAAAAGTACACAGCAGATAGCAAATTTGCTTAACTATAAGTTTTTCTAAAAACAAAACTTACTGGACAATCAAGGATTTTGTTTTTTTTTCTTTCTGGGAAGAAACTGGTTGTAGTTTTGTGTTCATTTGATCAGTAAAGTATTTCAAGGCAAGAATGTTATTCAGTTTTATTTTCAATTTTTAGGGTTAAACAAACATCTTTTATTAAAGCTCTAAAGCCATCTCAGGGTAAGCTGACATCATGTATTTATAACGTCCTTTTTATGCTGTGATGATGAAGATATCATTCAGCAGGGCTTGACAAGAGGCATAGTGGTTATGTAAGAATTGCTAGCATGTGTAGATAGTATTTCAAAGGCACATGAAAACCTTACAAAAAGTTGAAAAGTAGGGTTTGCTTGTATCTCTTGACTCTTGTCATTTCCATGTATTTCTGGAGCTGATTGGTAATCTTGGTTCTGTAGGCTCAGTGTCTTATTCATTATTTTTTTTCCAGATAAGATACTGAAAACTTAGTATTTTAATTACAGTGGCTATCTTCTTAAACAGACTACAATTTATTCTAGAAGGAATTGGGTTGTATAAGCTCCTATTTGCTTAGCACCCAAGACTTGCCAGACTTCAGGTCTGAAGTCTCTGTATGGGTCAGTCTACTTTTGGAGAAGGTCTGAGCAGAGAACCACTAAAGCATTGCACCCTATTACTTTGCTCCAGTGCCTGAAAACTTCTATCGGTGAATTCACTTGTTTCTATGAATGCACTGATTTCTGAATGTCTCTGTTAACACATAAATATTTTCTTAAGAGGGGTAATGTGTTGAACTCTTCTCAGCCGCAAATGCTACCATCAGTTAGTGTCTGGAAGAAGTAATATACAGCGAACAAGCTGTATTGCTAATTTATTCATTCCACATGCCATGCTCTGCTGTTAAACGCACTGTGCTTCCCATTCATTGCATGTCCCCAGCCCCCTTACACCGCTTTCTTGGTGTCGGGTGCCGTGGAGTTGGTTCCAACTGATAGCCGCTGTGTGTACGGAGGAATACCGTGCGGTCCTGCACCGGGATCACAGTTACTGCTGTATCTGAGCCCATTGTTGCAGCCACTGTGTCACTGGTGTCAGTGAGCATCTTCCTCTTTTTTGATGACACTCTACCTTACGAAGCATGATGGCCTTCAGGGACTGATCCCTCTTGGTAACATATCTAAAGTATCTAAAATTTAATCTTGCAATCTTTCTAAGGCGTATTCTGGCTGTACTTTCACAAGACAAATTTGTTCATTCTTCTGGCAAGTCTGGTATATTCAATATTCTTTACTAACATCATAGTTCAAAGGCATGAATTCTTCAGTTTTCCTTATTCATTGTCCAGCTTTTGTATGCACATGAAATAATTGAAAATAGCTTGGGTCAGGCACACCTTAATCCTTAAAGTGACATATTTGCTTTTTAACACTTCGAAGAAATCTTTTGTAGCAAATTTAGCCAATGCAATACATCGTTGAATTTCTTGACTGTTTATCTGTCAGCGCTGATTTTGGATCCAAGTAAACTAAAATCCTTGCCCAGTGTTTTTTCTGTCATGATGTTATGATTTACATTTGTAAGGATTTTTTATTTCCTTTGTGTTGAAGTGTAGTCCATACTGAAAGGTTTTGTTGTTTTTCAGTAAGTGCTTCAAGTCCTCTTCACTTTTAGCAAGTAAGGTTTTGTCATCTACATGTTATAGGTTTTTAATGAGTCTTCTTCCAATGTTGATTCTGTATTCTTCATACAGTCGACTTTCTCAGATTATTTGCTCAGCATATAGATTAAGTATGGTGAAAGGATACATCCCAGATGCATGTCTTTCCTGATTATTAAACCACACTGTATCCCCTTGTTCCTTTCAAACAGCTGCCTCTTCTTCTATGTACAGGTTCCTCATAAGCACAATTAAGTGTTCTGGAATGCCCATTCGTTGCAATGTTATTCATAATTTCTTATGATCACACAGTCAAATGCCTTTTATATAGTCAATAAAACATAGGTAAACATCTGTCTGGCATTTTCTGCTTTCAGCCAAGTTCTTCCTGGCCTCAGCAATGATCTCCCTCCTTCCACATCCTCTTCTGAATCTGGCATAAGTTTCCAGGAGTTCTTTGTCAATGTATTGCTTCCATCACTTTTGAATTATCTTCAGTAAAATTTTACTGGTATGTAATACAGGCACAAAATAGTTGGAGATCTCTTGCCTTGGATGTTAGACTCAAAAGCCTCTAGAAACTTTTTTTTTCTTTTCCACTAGTAACTCATTTGTAGTAAAACTTGTCCTGAAGCAAGGTGAAGCTGTTGAGTTAGTTTCAGCCCCGAGTGACCGTGTGCCACAGAATGAAGTGCTGCCCAGGCCTGTGCCGTCCTCACAACTGCTCCTGTGTTGGAGCCCGTAGTTGAAGCCACTGTTTCAAAAGGCTCTTTTTAGTCTTTATTTTCCCACTTCACGTGAATGTTTTGGTTGATGCGGAAATATCGGTGTGCTTGACTCCGGGGTGCAATCCGAGCCGCTGTAGAGGTGTTACATAACCTGTGTTAAACGGACTGCACTGCCTTTCTGAAATCTGAACCATTTCAGAATTCTGAAATACATCTGGCCCTAGAGCTTTTGAGTAAGAGCTGGAATACCTTAGAAAGGACCGTGTGTTCAGTGTTTCCCATGAGCCAGATGGTGGCTTCCCTGCAAACTTAGGATCACCTTGGTAAAGCACACAAGGTAGGCAGTACTGCCGAGTGGGAACAGCAGGCTTTGCAAACTGAACTGCCGGGGTTGGAATTTCAGTTCCGTTACTTAATCGCTTGTGTGCCTTTGGGTGTGGCCACTTCTCCTCTTTTACCTCTGTTTTCTCATCCAAAGCTAGACATAATAAAGATGTTAGCAGCTGTAATTAAGTCAGCCCTGACTAATGTTGACATGATGCACAAAAGAATGAAATGCTGTCAGGTCCCATGCCACCCCCAAGACCAGTTGCAGATTGAATTGGTGTGACCCCTGTGGTTTCCCTTAGCTAATTTTTGGAAGTAGAGTGCCAGATCTTTCTTCCTAGTCTTAGTATTTACACTCTGCTGAAATCTATTCAAACTTGGCAGCACAGAAGCCTCCATTAACAGATGGGAGGTGGCTGAGAACTGGCCAGAAATCAAACCTGGGTCTCTGGCATGAAAAGGGAGAACTCTTACCAGTGCCCTCAGAGATAATAACGTCTTTCTAATAGGCTCATAATTGGAATCAAATGATGTAGGAGACGTAACTGATATTAAACTCTGCTGATATTAAACAATGTATCTTTGTTGACATAACTAGGTTATTGAGAAGGATTTTGTCTCAGCTATCTAGCGCTGCTAAAACAGAAATACCACAAGTGATGAATTTAACGAAGAGAAATTTATTTCTCACTATTTAGTAGACTAGAAGTCCAAATTCAGGGCAGCCACTCCAGGGGAAGACTTTCTCTTTCTGCTGTAGACGAAGGTCCTTCTCATCAATTTTCCTTGAAGTAGGAGGGTCTCTGTGCAGAATCCCAGGTCCCAAAGATACACCTCTGCTCCTGACGCTGCCTTCTTGGGGGCCTCTCTGCCCGCTTCTCTTCTGTATCTCAAAAGAGATTGACTCAAGACACAGTCCAGTCGTGGGCTGTGTCCTGACTCATTAGCATAACCGCTGCCCATCCCACCTCATTAACATCACAGAGATAGGATTGACAACACATAGGAAAATCAGTCAGATAACAAAAAGGTGGACAAATTACATGTTACTGGAAAGTATGGCCTAGCCCAATTAATACACATGTTTTGGGGGGACACAATCCAATCCATGACAGTTTGAATCTGAGTCAGTGAGGTCACCAAGCCCTTACTCTTTGTCACCATACTCTGCTGGTTCTTTTCGGATGGAAGAACTTTAATAACTGAGTTGAATGAGAAGGTGGACAGTGGGGACTCTAGTAGGGAGTCCTCAACAGGGATGTGCTCAGTGGCAGGAAGAAGACATCACAGTGTGAGGTACAAGTATGAGATATAATTTTTCCCTGTTCTGTGATATTCCTGGTCATACTTTTATGGCTTCTGGGGTGTGTAGATATGTCCTGTATAGAGACAGGTTGTGAAAAGGCTTATTCAAACATAAAAAAAAAAAAGTAAAGAAGATTGCTGGAAGTTGAAGAGCAGTTTACCTTTTGACTGCATTGCACTGAAAATAAGAATGGAGAATTACCGGTGAGGTTTTTTATTTAATTGCAGTCATCAGTGCTAGTACAGGAAATCAAGTGTAGTTGCATTTTAAGTGAGTTTACCTTTGACTCGGGCCCCATTTCTTCAAGAATCTAAGAAACTGATTATCTACTGATTCCTTGCTTTACTCTTTGCTTAATTATCATTAGTATTGAAGACTGTCCACTGAGGTTCTCTTTTGAAGTAGTTTTTTGAAGCACTATGCTTAATGTGTTAGAAAAAAGAACAAGAAACATGAGAACAATACTACTGACAACCATATGCTAGTAAATCAGAAACTTGTGAAGAGACTCATGATTTTTTGGAAAGGTATGAATTAACCAAAGGCACTCAAGAAACAGAAGTCTTGACGAGACAGCAAATGTGGGAGCCATTGAAAGTTATTAAAAAATAACCAAAGATTTGAACATGAATAGGTCTACTGTGAGCTCTTTTAAACTTTCAGAGAATGGTGATTTCTACAATAATAACTTATTCTGGAGCACGGGAAAAGATTTTTGAAAAACTATCAAGTTTATCTTATAAAACTTTGAATATTTCCAGTCTGATGGAGTAGAAATTATAAAGCAAACTCACAGCTTTAGAAGGTAAATTACTAGATAAAATACTGGGAAATTGAAATCTAGTACATTCTAAAATATTCTTCTATCACAATCAGGGACAAGTTAACCGGTAAGCAAATTACGCATGGGCTTACAGTAAGCAAGGGATGCACAGCCTTCTTTGTGTTTATTTACTTAACTGTAGGCCCAGTTTTACATAGGGTTCACTGTTCTTGGTGTGGTGAAAACAGGTGAAGTTGTCCGATCCTGGTTAGTCAGTAAGCCTGTGTATCCCTGACCACAATCAACAATCAAGTTGTATTTATTGTAGGCATTACACGGATGATTTGGGTTTAGGAGCTTTATTATTAAATAACACCAATATATGCAATACAGAGTAACACACAGTTTGCACCCTTAAAAATCCATAATAATAATAATAATATTAAAAGCGATTAGAATCAAGTGTTTATCATACAAAATTGCACATAGAAAATTCACCTGTTTTTCTTATACTAGCAATAACTTATGATATAATCCATGATAAAGGAGGCTGTACAGTGGTAATAACACTTAGTCACCAAACATTTTTAAGGACCCAGCATATGCTAGGAATTTGGTTTAGACACAGGTAGTCTTCTCATGGAACTTGTAGTGTTAGAAGCAGAAAACGAGTATTCTTCAAACTGTCTGTATTAAGCATATGCAGGTTTCCCACATGTATCTGCAAGTGGAGCGTTTCTCTTTAAAAATATTTTATTGTGCTTTGACTGAAAGTTTACAATCCAAGTCAATTTGTCACATAAAATCCCACACATACACTGCTATGCAATTTGAGCTGCTCTCACCACCCTGTGATAGCACACTCCTGCTTTCCACCCTGTACTTTCTCTGTCCTTTCAGTCAGCTCCGGACCTACTCCACCCTCTCATCTAGTCTCTGGACAGATGCTGCTCAGCCTCAGGTATATACCTAAGCTAAGAAGCACACTCTTCATCAGCATCACTCTGTAACTTACAGTCTAGTCCAAACTTGGTCTGAAACAATGGCTTCGAGACTGTTTTCAGCTCTGGGCTAACAGTGTTCTGGGACCATGTCCTCAGGGGACCCTCCAGTTTGTGGGACCATTAAGTCTGGCTTTTAAAAGAGTTGTAGCTCTGCACATTCATTTTTCTCCCTCTACATCAGAGACTCTGTGTTGTATAACCTTTAAGGGCAGTCGTTGGGGGTGGCTCGGTGCCATCTAGTTCTTCTAGTCTCATGCTGATGTAGTCTCCAGACTGTGTGCCCCTTCTGTCTCTGGGCTCATATTTTCCTCATGTATTTGATGTCCTTAATTGTCCTCTGCTTTAGGTGGGTTTGGGCCTAGTTGATGCTACTTGGATGGATGTTTGCTAACTTTTAAGACCCAAGACGCCACTCACCAAAGTGTGATTCAGAGAATTTTCTTAAAAAAACAACAACAAACAAACAAAAACAAAAACTTAGTTATGCAAATTGACCGGGTGTCCCCTGAAGCCGTGGTCTCCAGGCCCCTGCTCCTGCTACTCCTACTCTGTTCTTTGAAATGTTGGGTTATATTTGGGAAACTTTTTAGCTTTTGGTATAGTCCAGATATGCTGACCTCCCTTTTATTGCATGCTGTTATTCCCTTTCTTGCCAAAGTCCTGTCTACTATCTAATCAGTGGCTACCTTTCTCCCTCCCTCCCCAACCTTGTGACCATGAAAGGCTATTTTCTTCTGTGCTTAAACATTTTTTGAGTCTCTCATCCTTTTGCAACTTAGTAATTTCCGTCAGTATAGTGTCTTCCAGATTACTCAATGTTAAGAAATTTTTCCTAAGATCATCTTTGTTCTTTATCATTGCATAGTACTCCATTGTGTGAATATGCTATAGTTTGTTTAATGTTAAGAAATTTTTCCTAAGATCATCTTTGTTCTTTATCATTGCATAGTACTCCATTGTGTGAATATGCTATAGTTTGTTTATCCATTCATCTGTTCATAGGTATCTAGGGTGATTTCATCTTTTTGCTGTTGTGCACAGTGCTGTAATAAACATCGGTGTGTATGTATCTGTTTGTGTGACAGCCCTTATTTTTCTAGGATATATTTGAAGAAATGGGATTCTACCTCTGATAACTTCAGGAAGTTCTCTTCCTCTGGGGAATTTGATTCTTTGTTTTGGGAGATTTCTGGAGACATCGTGGTCTGTGTTTTTAAGTGATTTAAAATTGACTGTTGTCTCCAAGCCGTCAGTAAGTGTATTTATTTATTTTATGTTTGCGTACTGTGTTCTAGCTTCTTGTTTCATTTTATTTTGAAATGTCCGAATAGGCCTGGCTGTGTGTGATAGTTGTTTATTGCTGCCCTTGAAATTTTAATGTCCAGTAACCAGGTGGTTAGAGCTGTTACTAGACATAGGAGGCCACATGTCAGTTTACTTTTCATATGCAGATTCAGTTCAGGTGTCCAGGTGGTCAGTCACTAAGCATGTGGTGAGACTCTCTCCTACTGTCCTAGATGGCCAGGGGTGACTGGTGAAGGCCCAGGGGTCTGTTGGCACCTGCTGAGAAAGGCGGGACACTAACAGCCATCACTGAGTGTCTGAGAATAGCATACCCCCTTAGGTCTGAATCAAGGTGAGGAAACAGTTTCTGTCCTAAATTTCTGGCTCAGAGGAGTCAGCAGAATTTTTTTGCTGCTTTCCCTTGTTTGTTAATTTTTTTCTTCTCCGAGTCTCAGAGAATGGCTCAGGGAGGGCTTAGTTATTTCTGACTTAGTTAGTGACGTCGGACTCTAGAACCAGACTCAGTACAGAGAAAGGAGTGGGAAATACTGGGAGAAGGAAAAGAGATTTCTCCCAGTGGAAATATTTAGATCCATGTGTGTAGTAGCTTTCATGAAAAGACAGCTTTTGATGATCTAGTGCTGTTCATTGTTGGTTCTGGTGGTAGGAGTGAATTCTCTAGTCAGTTTATCCTGGTGAGGAGGACACCCTGCAGCTATGTCCACTCTGCCCACTACCTTGGCCAAAGCTGTTGCCCTGTGGGTCAAGTCTCTTGAGTTCTATATACTTCTGGATCCATTCTTCCTTTCCCAATGCCAGTCCAATTTATTGACTTTCTCTTTGAGGTTCAGGGCTCCTAGGATGTCATATATACTATATTTATTTGTTAGTTCAGGTCTTTGTTGTTAGAGGGGCCACGGGAAGTGTCTGTCTACTCCGGGATCTTGGCCCCACCCTCTGAAAGCAGATCATTTCTATGAAAACTTTTGTAAGTTTAAATGACCTAAAGCAGAGAAGAGATTACCATTAGTGTATATAGGAAAAATTTTTGAATGTTCCCAGACTCACCCAGATAACCTGCCAAATCATAACAAATAACACATCAAAATTAATATTAACATATACTGAAAGCTAAGATGCTGAGTGTAGTTCCTGGGGAAAGGACTCAGAGACACCACTCCTGCTGCTTAAGATATAGACTGCCTTTTACCAGTTCACTGCAAAACAAACACTGAAAGCTATTTCTAGCTTGTCTCCTTCGTTCACGAAAAGAACTAAACCCTTCAGGTTTTTGTGTTAGTACAAACAGGTACTAACATAAGTCTTTGGTCAAAGGGAAGTGATATAAAGTGAACTTTTGAAAAGCAGGGGATATCTCTGTTCATTTGATAATAAAGACATGAAAAATAATGAAATTTTAGAGTTTTTTATTTAATGTTTTTATTTTGTTATTCTTGGTGGTTAACAAAAGGCCTGCAAAAAGGTAATATTCAGTAATTCAGTAAGTGTTTTTTGTTGATGGTGATTAAGATACCATGCAATTAGTAGCTTAAAAAAAACAAACCCTTAGGGATGGTTTTCATGGGATGCTAAATTGAAGCCAGGCTAAATTAAAGAGACTTTATTATATGCTAGTGAAGCAATAGAAAAGTAGTCTTTTAAAACATGAAGAGTTCACACATTTTTCATTGAAAGTATTAATTAAAAGCTATCACTTATATATATGAAAACTAAAGGAACTATACCCCTGCTGTTGAGTTGATTCTGACTTATAATGGCCTTACTGAGAAGAGCAGAACTGTCCCATGGGATACCCAGGAAGCAGCAGGTGGATTTGATGTGCTGACCTTTGGTAAGCAATCATAGCTGTTAACCTCTATGCTACTGGGTAGATGCTTTCATCTGATATACTTGTTTGCATGAAACCATGGAGACTTACAGACATGAATTAGCCAACTTGTAACATTAAAGTAATTTCAAATTCTCTTAGCAAATATAAATGGAATTGAAATATAGTCTTTACTTTTTTTTTTTTTTTAGGCTCATTGCATTTCTTTTTGTTTTCTGATTTGAGAAACAATTCTTTACATATTAGTCTGATTCAATCCTTGTAAATTTTAGCCAAAATGATACAAAAAAAAAAAAAGAAAAGAATAAATGAAGATAATGGAAAAGTTCTCTCTCTGAGTGCAGTTGATTTCCACTTCTGTTTTTTAATTCTTTGCTATCTGAAAGTTCATACACAAATAAATTTCTGTATCATTTGCTGCAGAAAGCCTATTTTCTACTAGTGCTCTGATTCAGCGTTGGAATCAAGCTGTTTAATTGTGTAGTATTGTATTCATCAAATGTCGAGGAAACATTTGGGTGAAGCTTTTTAAATGACAGCATTTAATTCTTATTCTTTCATTATCTTTTTTCCTATATTGCTCTTTTTTTTCATGTTGAACTTTGAACTGAGATTTTCTTCTGTTTTGTTTGTTTGTTTTCCACAGGGATGAAATGTTCAAGACAAAGGTAGAGAAGCCATGCACTGGATGGCTGCTACCAGATCTGTTAGGTCATGAGGCCCAGATCTGGGAGACTGCTACCACATCCATGAGATCATGGGTCCCCATAATTTTCTATGCATGCTTTTCCCTTTCCCTTCCTAAAGATGGAGGGCTACAGTGCCTGCAGCATTATTAAATGGCAAACTTGACACTGAACTGCTTGATTCATATTGGAAGTTTAGGTCTTTCTGCATCAAAGGCAGAAGAATCTTCACTAGATTCTGAGCTAGTTGCTTTCGTGTATGTTGTCTCATTTTTCTTAACTGTAGTCCTGTGAAATTTTGAGGGGCTAAGGGTGTACTTTTTTTATTTTTGTTTGATTTAGTTCTCATTTGAAGTTTCTCTAAATTTCAAGTCTTCAAAGTTAGTAAACTACAAAGCCAGTTTCCAGACTTAGAACTTCAATCTTGGGTACCTTTTACCCTGCCATGTAGTCTGTGAAAGGATTTTTAAATAATTCATATTTTTGACAGTCAACAAAATTCAATTTCAATAAAGCAAACTTTCTACACTGTCTTCAGCACCAACAGTGACTCTGCTAAGTGAATTTAATGATGGTTACCATTAAGAGAATCAAGACTCGTGTTGCCATCCCTGTGAAAACATTTTTTATTTTAATTCTTCCCTACCACGTCCCAATTCTCTTTGACAAAGCCTGAATTCTAATCAGCTCTAGTAGGCTTGCACATCAGCACTAATTTGTGAGGTTGAGTGAAATTACATCCCTGAGTGTGCTGATGCTTTGCTGGGAGTCAGATGGACTCACTGGTTGAGATGGAAATAGAAGACTTTCTTGGGTACTTTATTAGAATTTTCTTGAAGGAGACTTGCTCTCAGTGTGTCCTTGGAGATAAGTTATACTATGAAATGGAGAGAACTAACCAGCATTCTCACTGAACACTGCACATTCAAGAAATGATGGCTATTAATGATAGGACTGCTCACTTGATTCTTATATTCATAGACAAGGTATTTAGATATTCAATTTGTCTTTTGCATGTTAATATATAAAGTAGTTGACACTGCTGTTATCTTTTACTTCCCACTTTCCTTCTTTTTAAGAGAATCCCAATTTAGGTAGCTCAGGTGGCCACTACTGTCTGTACATATTTATATAACATCTGTGGGGCTGACCCTAACTCCAGATCTACTGGTGGGCCTACCCAGGCCAAGAGTAATTCATTCTTCTTTTCCATGAATTGTTCAGGAAAACACTAAAATTTTAGGACATGTTTCTGAGGATACTTTGGGGGAAAGTATTCTTCTTCCTGAAAGTAAGTCTTGAGATTTACTCACCCTCCTTTTTATAACATTACATGTGGATGTGATGACTGAGGGTAGCGTGAACACACAGAGGTAGGAAAACCAAACCAAACCGGTTGCTGTTGAGTCCATTCTAACTCATAGAGTTTCTATAGGACAGAGTGGAACTGCCACCACAGAGTTTCCAAGCAGCACCTGGAGGATTTGACCTGCCACCCGTTAGCAACTGTAGCACTTAACCACTACACCACCAGTGTTTCCACAGAGGGAGGCAGAGGACAGCAACTGAAAGAAGCTGGCTGAACTGATGAGTGAGCAGACTTGAAGCTTCCTTCGGTGGTTTTCACATAATTCAAGATAAATTTTCCTGTCATTGAAGAGAATTTGAGTCTATGTGTTTTGCTAATTATAGTTGGAAGGATCTTAATTTATACAATTCTCAAATTTCCTTCCAATTCAATGATTAAAACAAAGTATACTTGTGTATGTAATGTATATTACACATATAATTGTAGAATTATTGGGACTCTGCAAAAGGCTTATAGGCTTTTACTTACATTTCCCAAATGCTGTATCTGTTCTTAGACTAACATTACCTCCGTCTGGTGTTTTTTACACTGTTCTTTTTGCTAGGAGAAGTAGGAGACTCGGTCAGATTTTATTACACTCCCTAATTTAAGTTTATTAAATCTTCTCTTTTATGTTCACCTATAGCAGATTTTCTTGGAAAGTAGTTTTTACGTTTTTTCCTGTGAAAGGACCATCATAATATTAACACAACTTAAAATGAAAGAACATTTCACCCATAATTCCATTTCCCTAAACAATTTCCTTCACTTCTTCATGTTGTTTAATTTACAGAAGTTGAAACATTATTTATATATAATTTTGAGTATCATTTTACCTATCAATCACCTTTTCATGTTGATATAGTCTTTTTCTTTACTGTTCTGAATGAACAAAAAACCAAACCTGTTGCTGTTGATTCAGTTCTGATTACAGGAGAGAATAGAACTGCCCCACATGGTTTCCAAGGAGCAGTTGATGAATTTGAACTGCCAACCTTTTGGTTAGTAGCTTTACTGTTAACACATCACACTGTCAGAGCTCAATATTCCGTCTGTTATGTGTTTCTGTTGTTTTACCGCTGTAAGTTAAATTATTGAGAACATTCTTTGTCAGGTATTGCTGGCAAGACTATATTTGAAAATGTTTGTTATTATTAGTTGCCATTGAGTCAGTTTTGATGCATGGTGACCTTTTGTATAACATAATAAAATGTTACCGGGTTTGTACACATAAATTTTTGTTTTGAGTTTTTGGTTGACAAATTCTCAAAACTTGGATTACTGTTGCAAAGGTCACTAATACTTTAATCACTTTAATAAGAACTGCTGAATTCTCCTGAAGAGGAGATTATATAAATTTGCAGTATCATCTATGATGAGCTAGTCTACGTTTTCCAATGTGATTTGGTAAATTCATTGTTCACTGAGGTAAGAGGAAATATTCCAGTCAGATCAATAGATTCCTCTTTCTGTAATAAAGAGGATGAGTTTACAGGGGTTAGAACAAGAATGATGGTAGGGAAATCAGTTAGGCCAGCCAAGTGCCTTTGAGTCGGATCTGTTAGGAGGCTTCATCAAAGAGTATCTTTTATAAGGCATAAAGGATGGTGAGGGTCAGATGATTTTCAGGTTTGGTCTGAGAGGCAGAGAATATGGTGGTGTCATTAGTTAGTGAGATTTGGATTATAAAGTGAGGTATAGATTAACAATGATAAATACAGTTTGGGCATGTTCAGTTTGAGGTGTCCATGGGACATCCAAGTGAATGTGTCCTTTAGGCAGTCGAGTATATATCTAACACTCAGATGAGAAGAGGAACTGTAGGTATGACACTGTTTGTAGAGTAATGAGAATGGTACTCCAATTTGAACTCCTGGGAAATAGCAAAAAGTAAGGAATGGGGAGGGAGGTGCTACAAAGTAGCCTGAAAAATTAGGAGCTTAGATGTGCTCATTCAAGATATGGCTGACCTTTAAAGCCAAGAGCATAACAGCTTTACTAAAAAATCCAAAGGCCAACATGTCATTACAGTATAGTCAGTAGTATCATAAAATAAAGTACGAAAAGTGACTATTTAGTTTATCAACATGGTGTTTATTGATGACTTTTGAATAAGAAGTTTCTATGTAGGAAATTTCTGTATTTCAACATGCTGAAGTGTCAGTGGAACAAGAGGAAATAGAAAAGACTAGTATAAAATAATTCTTTAAGTAAATTGCTTAAGAAGGGAGATGAAAGACACAGTTTTAGTAAGATGGAATTGCAGATTCAGGATACTGCAGATTCAAGGGAGGGTTTTGTTTTAGGTTGGAAAGGACTTGTCTGTACTGAAAGCCAGGAGAAAGCAAGAAGCTGAAGAAAAGAAAAATGAATAGTTTTTGAAGTGAGTCCAGGAAAAGGCAGAGGATAAAATGGCTCGTAGAAGATTCTCAAGTAATATTTCCTGAAAAAATGCCTAAGTGGTCAGAGGAGAAAGGATTACTGAACAGCAGAAGGGTCACTTCATCTCTGAGAATGAAGATGATTGGGAAAAGTCAGGTTAAAATGTAGATAGAATTCTAAATGGGACAGGAGATGAGGCACTCCATCTCTGAGGTCTCAGCTTCAGTGATTAAGGAGGTGGAAAACGTTAAATAGAGAATTTGATGGGAAATTAAAAACTTGCAACTTTTGAATGTAGTTGCTGAGAAAAAGAAATCGATTAAGAAGAGTGATTGCTACACAATTATGTTCCTTCTTATTTGCATCTGGAGAGTTTTCTGAATGACTGTGGGCAGTGGTGGGAAAAGGGCATCAGGCACAACTGCTGGCCTTCACTTTCCTCACCAAGGTGACAGCTAATGGACATTACTATGGAACTTGGGGTAACCGTGTTTAGGGTAGTTGAGGAACAGAAAGGAGGACATATGACTGGTGCAGGGTGACAGAGCAGTAGGAAGGAAGTTCATGGAGTTAGCAAGGGATGAGATCTCTCAGGGCATTTTAGGCAGTTGGAAGGACTTTGGTTTGTACTCTAAGTCAGGTAGAGGCCATCAAAAGATCTTGAGCACAGGAGGGACATAATCTGGGTTCTGTTTTAAAAAAATAACTCTGGTCACTATGTTGAAGCACACTGGAGATGAAGGGAAGAGCCAACTGATGATCACTCCTACCAGGGAGATGCTGAATTACAATCTTCCATTCTTATTCCTGCTCAGATGATGGGGGGGATGGAGAGGATGAGAGTGCTTGGGGTGAGCATATAGAGTAACAAGAAGAGTATATCAAGAACAGTCCTAGGAAATAGCACAATATAGAGCACTTGCCATTCCAGAAAGCAGCCCTAGTGTTGCAGTGGCTAAGCACTTGACTACTAACTGAAAAGTCAGCAGTTGGACTCCACCAGCCCTCCACAAGAGAAAGATTTACCAATTGCTTCTTCAAAGATTTATAGCCTTAGGAACCTTATGGGGCAGTTCTATTGTGTCTTATAGGGTTACCATGAGTCAGACTTGATTTGATGGCAATGGTACAGGTCTTTCTAGGTATACAGCATTTCAGAATGTTAGACTTCCAGATCTTTGAACACTCTCTGAGCCTTTTGGTCTTTGGCCCTTTGACTGAACATTTGCTTGTGTCATTTTGCTTGTGTGTTCTACACATCAGAACTCTATTAGTGACTGAAGAACTGTCTTAGGTACCGTTGCCTTCTAAATGTTGCTACTTGCCTGTGTAATCAACCCCTAATTTAGGGAGATCCCATGTGCAATGAGAGCAGACCATAGTGATCCTAGTCTT
This sequence comes from Heterohyrax brucei, assembly GCA_028571685.1. NCBI lineage: Eukaryota > Metazoa > Chordata > Mammalia > Hyracoidea > Procaviidae > Heterohyrax > Heterohyrax brucei. The sequence goes on along the minus strand of CM053142.1, from coordinate 138,878,304 downwards.
TTCTTTGGCTGATTTTTTGGGTATAGATCATCAGGTATGTCTTCCTAGTCTGTCTTAGTTTGGAAAGTTTGCTGAAACCCATTTAGCATCATAGTGATGCACAAGCCTCCACTGAAAGGCAAGTGATAGCTGTGCTTGAGGTGCCTGAGCCAGGACTCAAACCTGGGTGACCCTCATAAAACCAATAAAACCAAACCTGTTGCTTTCAAAATGATTCCTATGCATAGCAATGCTATAGGACTAAGTGGTACTGCCCGATAGGGTTTCCAAGGAATGGCTGATGTATCTGAACTTCTGACAGTTTTGTTAACAGTGAGCATTCTACCACTGAAACACCACTGCACCCTGCCTTCATAAATGTGTGTTGTCTAGTCAATTCTAACACATAGCAATCCTTTGGAGAGAATAGAATTGCTCCATAGGGTGTCCTAGACTGTAATCTTGAAGAATGTGAAATATACCACAGACTGCCAGAAGAATGAACAAATCTATTTTGGAAGACATTCACTACTCTGTTTCTTAGAAACAAGGGTGGTGAGACTTCATCTGATTTATTTTGGACATGTTATCAGGAGGGACCAGCGCCTGGAGAAGGCCATCATGCTTGGTAAAGTAGAGAAAGTGAAAAGAGGAAGACCCTCAACAAGATGGATTGACACAGTGGTGGCAACAGTGGGCTGTCTGACAGCAACAGTTGTGACGATGGTGCAGGACACGGCAGTGTTTCATTCTGTAGTGCACAGAGAAGGTTACTTGAAACTAACTTGACATCACCTAAAAGCAACAGGAGGAAGAATAGTATCAAGATCAGTGGTGATTAAGATCCGTATTAAGGAGTTTAGGCTCCATAAGAATAACTTTATGTTGGTGAGGGTAAAGTAGTATACTACAGGTAAAGAAAAAAACTCAAAAGATGACAGAATGAAAGTGCCCTGAATACAAATTGTATTTTGTTGAAATTACTTCCTAACTTGCCGAAGCCCGTCACCCGCAAAAACCTCTGTGAGCAAAGCCACAAGCCTATGTGATGATGGGCAGACACATCTCACCCCTGACATATTTCTGGCTGTATATTTTTCATCCTAATTAAACTCTCCTCAAAAATACCCCCTCATCTCCTGGCACAAGGACAAACGCTGAGCCTGGGAATGCCCAGCCCGGGAATACCAAGGCCAGCCCAGCCCCGCTGACTTCCCCCAACTGCACATCCCCCGCCATGTGAAAAGAATTACCCTTCTTAGAACAGTTTAAGAAAGGCATAGGGTGGGGGACGGTAGTTGTTTACTGTCCCCACAAGAAGAGATAAAATAAAGAGCAAAGTAGGAACAAATAGAGATTATAACCTTTAGACCCCTCCTCCTGTACCTTTTAACTTTGAGGTATTGGTAGGGCTGATTGAGCTCGGGTCATAACTTTGTTTTTACTGTCAATTATCACCACAACACACCTGTCTCAGGCCATTATGTAGAAGGCCTTGACAATTAACAACAACAACAAAAAGAGACCACGAGTTTTCAGTTTCAAGTTAGCCCATAGCTTGTGTGGTCAGGGGGCAGGGTGAAAATCACATCACCTCAACTATAAAAAATAAAAGAAAGACAGACCTTGATGGGCTACCATTCTCCAAAAACTCTTTCCTGTCTCTCTCAATTCATTTCCCCACCGACGCCGTTTCCCTCCCTCCGTGGGGCCCTGAAAAAGTTGTCAGCCCTGAAAACTTTTTCAGGGCCGGCTCCTGGCACTAACTGATCTTAGCTTGGTGCTGAGTGAAGGTAAAGTACAATGAGCAGTTTGATTGGTTAAGAAAATGCTATGTGAAGACAGTGTTTTGGGCACAAAGTAAGGGGCACGCCTTCACGCCTCTTTGAGCTCCAAAGCTTTGGAAATAATTACGTATTCAAGTAGTATAATGGATATTGCAATGATGACTTTATTTGAATTTTTTTTTAGCCTTACGAGTTCATATCTATTTTTACTTTTTAAGAAACTTCTTTATTATCAACTTTCTGATCAAATTCATGTTTAAATTTCACCTGATAAATCTGACTTAAAAATGCTTATGTTTGTGGAAGTATGTGTGATTGTGTGAAGAATTATGAGGAAGAAAGCAAGTGTTGGCATAGGGACTTTTATTTGTATAAAAATGTGGGAATATGGAGAAATGCAAAATGTGGCTTTATAGGTTTAAATCTGGAAGCAATGATGACTGCTTTGTGATTCTCTATTTTCCATGTAAATTGGTAAAGAAAAATCAATTCTATCTTTAGATTAGCTCTCAGACCACTTTGCTATGATTTCTTTTTCTTTTTTTTTTTTTTTTCACAGACATAGAAATGCACTAAGAATTTCATAGCTGTGATGGCCTCAGTTTTTAACTGACCAAATGTAATCTTGTAGAAATATGCTTGTCTCTTGTGTGACTTGTGGCTTTCTTGCTATTGATATAGTGATTGTGGAACAGAATTAGTAAGATAAAATTTAAAACTGTGTCTGTAACAGTGCTTAAAAGGGATTGTAGCTGTTGCTATGAGAGGATACACTCATCCTAGAAATAGTGCTACATACCTCATTGCTGAATATCACTACAGTCACTTTCCAAGTACTCCAGTTGGGAGGCTGTGCACTGACACCAGTGCCTACTCTACCCTTTAAAATAATTGTGGAACTCTTTTTCTGCAGTGGCCATCTGAGTTGTCGTAGTATTAGCCTTGGTGTCTTAAATGTTGTCAAAATGTCTTCCTTTCAATGTTTCCTTTATCTTCAGGTAAACAAAAAAGTCACTAGGGGCCAAATCAGGTGAGTAGGGAGGGTGTTCCAATACAGTTATTTGTTTACTGGCTAAAAACTCCCTCACAGACAACTATACAATTAAGTTTGCAAAATTTTTACTGTGCCACCGTGTACAATGGCCATTCAAAAAAGAGCTCCAAAATTGCTTTAAAGGATGGGCTAGGTGCTGGCATCAGTGCATCGCTTCCCAATGGGAACACTTTGAAGGTGAGCATGGTGATATTCAGCAATGGGGTATGTAGCACTTAGAACAATTAAGTTCACGGACTTGTCAGACCTCATGTAATGAAAATATACTAGAGTATATAGAATGTAATAAGTTATATAGTATGTGACAGAATAAGTGACTTTACTATAAAATGGTTTTCTGCTAGATCTGGTTGGTATCTCTGAAAGGGATTTTATATTTTCTGTATGTGTTTTGTTTCAAAGTTCTACATAGCTTGGTTATTTTACTTTGGTGAAGTTGACTTCTAGCAAAGAGTTAAAAAAAAAAAAAAAACACAGACCAAACCCAGTGCTGTTGAGGTGAACTCAACTCATAGCCTATAAGGCTATGTAGAACTGCTCCACAGAGTTTCCAAGGACCACCTGGCGGACTTGAACTGCTGACCTTTTGGTTAGCAGATGTAGCACTTAAACACTATGCCATCAATGTTTCCAAGACTTTAGAGACCTTTAAATTTGCACTTTGGAGGTTTAGGGAGAAGTACGGGACACATGGAAATGGAATGCAGGTATAATCTTGCAGAAGTGTAGCTGTACAGTTGTAGCATGTCAGTGAAGAAGTTGGAACTTGGTTGAGGCACATTCATTTAAGTTGTGTGTAATCAAAGGTATAAAAATCTAAATTACCATTTTGTTAGAGAAAGCTTTGATCACTTTAAAATTGAAAAAAAAAATCCATGTTGATGAAGCTTGATGAGGTGAATTCGTCAGAGTCATGGTCTGATTTACAAATAGCCAAATTCTGTTTCTCAGTATTTGAGAGATTAAGGTATAGAACAAATATGGGTGTGTGTGTGTGTGTGTTTCCTTTAGCTTTTTTTGCTAGGTAGTACTACAGAATACAAATTCAAATACCATGAATCACTTGAGAAGTATGTAGATGGAAGCCTTGTGCAGTAGCTGTGTGGGATATTCACTTCATTTTCCTTATCTAAGAAATTAGACATTCTTGATAAAATAGAGCAAACTAATTTATTGTTCTGTAAACCTGACTGGGAAAGCAGGAGGGAATATATAACTTAACAATTGTAAATGTTTGTAGTTGGCAGAATTCATAGCCATGTATAATCTCTTCCCCTTAAGTGTGTGTGCGTGTGTCCTATTAATATGATGGGATAGTGCTCCCATAGTTAGGTAATATTACATGACAAATATGAAAAGATTTTGCAGAGCTAATTAAGGTCCCTAATTGTTGTTGTTTTTTTGGTGCAGTTGAGTCAGTTCCAACTCGTAGCAACCCTATGTGTAATAGAATGAAACACAGCCCCATCTTGCTCCATGTCCACTATTGTTTTTGTGCTTAATTCCATTGTTGAGGGAGATTGTGTCAACCTATTTTGTTGAGGATACTTCCTCTTTTTCACTGACTGTCCACTCTACCAAGCAGGATGTGCTTCTCCAGGGGCTGATCCTTCCTGACAACATGTCCAAAGTATGTAAGATGAAGTCTTGCCATCTTTGTTTCCAAGGAGCACTGTGGTGGTACTTTTCCCAGAACAAATCTGTTTGTTCTCTTTCTGGTCCATGGTACATTCAACATTCTTCTCCAACACCACATTTCAAAAGCTGCAATTCTTGTTCTGTCTTCTTTGTTCATTGTCCAGCTTTTGCATGCATATGATGTGACCGACAATACCACGGCTTGGGTCAGGTACGCTTCAGTCTTCAAGGTGACATTTTTACTTTTGAATACTTTAAAGAGATCCTTTGTAGCAGATTTTCCCAATGCAATGCATCTTTTGATTTCTTGACTGCTGGTTCCATGGGCATTGATTGTGGACCCAAGTAAAATGAAATCCTTGACAACTTTAATCCTGTCTCCATTAGTGATGATATGTTTACTCGTCCAGTTGTGAGGATTTTTGTTTTCTTGATGTTGAGGTGCAATCTACACTGAGGGCTGTGGTCCTTGATCTTCATCAGTAGTGTTTCAAATCTTCTTCACAGATTGTTAATGAGTCATCCTCCAATCCTGATGCTTCATTCTTCTTCATGTAATACAGCTTCTTGGATTATTTGCTCGGCATACAGATTGAAAAATATGGTGAAAGATACAACCCTGATGTACACCTTTCCCGACTTTAAACCATGCAGTGTCCCTTTGTTCTGCTCGCACTGCCTCTTGATCCATATACAGATTCCTTAAGAGCATAATTAAGTGTTGTGGAATTCCCATTTTATGCAATGTTAGACATAAGGTCCCTGATTAGATGAGTTTAAGTTAGTCAAAAAGGGAGATTATTCAGGTTTGACATGTCCTAATCAGGTGAGCTCTTTAAAAGATGAGGCAGAGGCCAGAGAAAGAGGGATTCAAATGTAGAGAGTATGTCCCACTTGCTTTGGGTAAGTAAGCTGCCACGTTGTGAGAAGGCCATGTGGGTAGGACCTGATGGTGACTTCCAGGAACTTATTGTAACCTCCGGCCAACACCCTGCAAGAAAATGGGAACAGTTTCAGTTCTACAACTATGGGGAATAGAATTCTGCCAGCAACTTGAGTGAGCTTGAAAGATTACTCCAAGTTACAAATGAAAATGCAGCCCAGCTGATTTCTTGATTTCAGTCTTAATGAGAGAGATCCCATGCAAAGAACCTAGCTATAGCATTGTGAGATAATAGATGGCTGTTATTTTAAACCAATAAAATTTGTTGCCAGGGTATTGATTGTGACTGATAGCAGCCTTACAGGACAAAGTAGAGCTGCCCAGTAGAGTTCCCAAGAAGCAGCTGGTGGATTCCAACTTCATACCTTTGGGCTGGCAGCTGAGCTCTTAACAGTTGTGCCATCAGGGTTCTTTTAAGCCCCTAGAGGTTGTGGCAATTTTTTACATAGCAACAGAAAATGAATGAACTACTAATGTTGCAGATTTCTATTTCAGCCTTCTTGTAAATCATGATTGTTTCTCTATGCTGTCAGTAGCTACCCTCAATTGGAGCTGAAACTTGGCTAAGTTCATATATGAGAATTGTTTAAGAGCACACTGAGAAAATGATTTGTATCACTGTAACATGCTAGGTTTAAGTGCAATTAAAACAAAAACAAAAACAAACCCATTGCTATTAAGCCAATTCCAGATCTTAGGGACCCTATAGGACAGAGTAGAACTGCCCCATAGAAGTTCCAAGAAGTGGCAGCTAAATACCACCAGGGTGCCCAAGTATAATTATATAATGTCAGTATTTGGAAAACAAACATAGAAACTAATTTACTGGATTCTGAATATATAATGGGCCCTGGTGGCTCAGTTGGTAAGAACTTGACTTCTAACCAAAAAGTCTGAAGTTTGAATCCACGAGTCTCTCCTTGGAAATCCTGTGTGGCAGGTCTATTCTCTCCTATAGAGTTGCTTTTAATTGGAGCCAAATAGATGGCAAAGGATTTTCTGGTTTTAAATAAGTAGCAGAGAGCCTTAATAGCTAGTTTATCAGTTAATTGTGCAACTACCAATTGAAATATTGGTGCTTTGAACACATCCAGTCACTTTACTAAAGAAAGACTTGACGATTTGCTCCTATAAAAATTACACCCTATAAAACTCTATGAGAGTTTTCCTCTGTCACGTGGCTTCCTATCAGTTGACACTGACTCGACAGCAACTAATGATAGCAAATAAAGAGCATTTTTGTTTTTCTAAGAAGTTAAACATACCTAATTCAGTAAATAAAATTTGATACTTAATCATTACATTAGGGGTTTGAATTAGGTGACCTCTCAATGTCCCTTTTGTATTCAGAATGCTGTGATTCAAGATTCAGAGGACTTGAGTCCAAAGTTGAGAATTGTTCAAAACTGAGATCAGAGACAAGTGTCTTCCCCTTGATATAATGGAAGGAACATCTAAAGAACCAGATTTGCAACTAGGCCACTTTTCTGTTACCTGTATGGCTTTGAGTCAATCACTTAATCTTTCTAGGCCTCTCTCTCTTCATCTATATATTCTGTGTCCATGGAAGAAACAGTCAGGAAATCAAACAACACATTGCATTTGGTAAATCTGCTGCAAATAATGCCTTTAAATTTTAAAAATCAAAATATCACTTTGATGATTACAGTGTGCCTGACTCAAATCAGGGTTTCTTCTATCACTTCATCTGTGTGCATAAACTAGACAGTGAAAAAGGAAGACAGAAGAGAGTTGCTATAGCTGAATTGTCGTGTTGGCAAAAATTATTCAATATACCATGGGCTTCCAGAAGAATGAAGGAATTAGTTGTAGAAGACATACAAGCAGAATCATCCTTAGAAGTATTGAATGATGACTTTGTCTTTTTTTTATCTTGGACACATCATCAGGAAGGAACAATTGCTAGAAAAGTGTATCATGGCTGGTAAAGCCGAGGGTCAACAAGAGTGGAGCAAGTCCCCATCGTGATGGGCTGATAGAACAGCCACCGCAGTGGGCTCAAACAAAGCGGTGACTGTAAAGATGGTGCTGGACCAGGCAATGTTTTCTAGTAAAGTCACAAGGAATAGGAGCCGACCGCAAGACAACTAAAAATAAAACCACAATGGACATTCTGACACACCTCCCTGTGTTACCTTATGGGGTTACTAAAATCACATGTGATAAAGCATGAGGAAACCTTTATAAAATAATTCAGTGCTAATTAATTTGTAAGTCATTGTTATCCACTTCTCCTTTCCAGTATTCTAGGCTGGGCATTCTAGTGGCTCTGCAATTTGATAAGAAGAAGGTACAATTTTAGAATGTTGAAATTGTCTGGATTTGTTTTTCTTTTACTTGATCATTTGAAAAGATTAACATAAGCAATTTACCCCATTTCCACATTTTATTTCTAATATTATATTATCATTCTGTTACACGCCTAGATAATAACACGCCAATTAACTCAAGGAATCAGGCTCTAGACTTAAAATCTTCTGAACTAAACAGCCGTCAGTGACATTCTCATAACATTTATATTTGTGAAGTGATAAAGAGTTTTAAAATATTTTAGCAAAATAAATAAATAAAAACATGTGGATCCTAGTTTGCAAACCATTTTCTTTATTCTTTTTTCAGCCTACCTTTAATTCTCTGGGTCTGTTTTTCGTTCTTTACTTCTCTGACTTCAGTAACAATAAGTAAATAAATGTATATATGTATATATAAGGGAAGTGGAAGCGAAAAGAAAACAAAATAAAACCACCACCACAATAATTATGAAAATGCTATTTGTAGAAGAGATTTATAAAATCTGATGCCAGTTTAAAAATTGTATGAATACCAAAACACCACCACCAACAAAAAAGGAGTGCACTACATCGAGTCCATTCCAAGCAACCCTATAGGACAGGGTAGAACTGCCCCATAGAGCTTCCAAAGAGCACCAGGGTATTTGAACTGCTGACCTTTTGACTGGCAGCCGTGGTACTTAACCACTACACCACCAGAGTTTCCATGGATGAATAGAACATTAACAAACCAAGACTAAGGATGCTATTGTTCCTGGTAGTGCAGCAGTTAAGAGCTCAACTGCTATCCAAGAAAGTTGAGAAATCAAATCTACTAGCAGCTCCTTGGAAACTGTATCGAGCAGTTCTACTCTGTCCTATAGGGTCACTGTGAGTTGGGATAGACGTAACAGCAATTTAAAAAAAAATTTTTTTTCATTTAGTGGTCAAGAACATGGGCTCTAGGACTAAATTCCGTTATTCAAACCTTAGCTCTGCTTCTGCTAGATGTATGATCTTCAGAATGTTTTTAAACATTCTGTTCCACTGTTTTCTAATAGGTAAAAGAGAAATTATAGTAGTAATTTTTTCATAGGGTTGTCGTGAGGATTTAGTGGGTTGTAAAAATTACAATGCTTGTGCATTTAAGTTTCATTTTGGCTTGGAAAGGCAGAGTGAAATCTGTTAACTCTCTCATTCCTAAGGTAGCAAAATCCCACTGGAGAAAGAGATCTGAAACAGACAGACTACAAACAGGCCCTGCTCGTGAGACATTAAATTAGGACATGAACTGAATCATACAGAAAGTACAAATGATCCCTGATCTAGTTCAGTGTCTTATTGGATTACATAATCAGCTCATTAATCTATTCATCTAAAAGTGGAAAGGATGAGTTTATTCTGTGGAAAAGATGTTTAACTTCATTCTTCAATTTTCTTTAAACGTACAATGTTTAATACATAAATGAAAACTTGAAAGACAAGTAAAGAGGCAAGAAACATCAAGAGAAAACTACACAATAGAAGCAGATACACAGAAGACACAAATGGTGGGTTAAAAGGCAAGAATTTTAACTGTATGTGATATGTTAAATATAAGGGTAATGAAAGATTTTTAAAAATTGAAAATTTCAACATATAGTTTCAACTACCAAAGAAAATTAGATGGATATTTTATTAATGCAAAAATTAAGGAGTTATTAGGTTGGATTAACAACAGATCAGAGGTATCAGAAGATAAGTTGAGTGAAATCGAAAGAAAGTTAAATAGTTAATACCTAAACTTAAACACAGAGAGAAAAAGAAAAAATAAAGAAAAGAATTGAATTTATTTAGGGTGTACTAAAATAATTTAAACTTTAGGTAATTGGAGTCCCAGAGGTAAGGAATGAGAGGAGCAGAAAAAGTATTCAAAGAAATGGTGGCTGAGAATTTTTGAAAACTGATAAAAATCAGATGCAAAAAGCTCAATGAACCCCAGGTGACGAAAAGAAAGCACATCTGGGTGCGTCATATTTAAATTGCTGATAACCATAAATTAAAAAAAAAAAAAATTATTTAAAAGCATCCAGACAAAAAGAGACATTACTTTGAGTGGAATAATTACTACTCACATTTTAGTAGACTATGAAAGACAGAAAACAATGGAAATACCAAGAAATGGAACAAAGCTAAAAGCTTGCCAGTCAGTGAAAAAATTCTTAAAAAAAATCAGAGCAATAAAGATATTTTCAGATAAACAAAAGGTGTAAGCATTCATTGCCGGCATGCCAACAGAACAAGAATTACCAAAGGAAGTTCTTCAGACCAAAGGAAAAGAATTTCAGAACAGAAGCACGAAACTGTGGGAAGGAATGGTGAAAACCGGAGAAGAGAATCTATGGGTAAATGTGCAAGAACACTGACTGAAGCAACAATGATACGCGTGTATTATAGAGTTTCTAACTAGGTGGAAATAAAATGACATGACAATAGTGCAAAAGACAGAGAAGGAAAAATATTGACAGATTTTGGCAAATGGACTTTTGAAGTATTAAATGAATATCCAGTAAGAGCTCTGATGAACATAATTATTGTTGGAATAATTTACACAGATGCTGATTTAATTATTTCAGTCATTTTTGATCTATGAATAATACATAGAAAACTACCAGATGCCATACCATTGGGCTATTCTCATAGATTAAACAAACAAAAATTAGATTTGGAAGGGGAAATAAAATGGCAGTAGTTACAGATGAGTAATTAAGGGACAGGAATTTATTTCATGTTCTTTGTGCAGATGTCTGATGGACCCTTTACTAAAGTTCTACTGAGAGCAGTTCAGTCCAGAAAAATGTGTTCCACTTAAGGTTCAATATTGAACTTATTAAGTGAAAGCCTGCAGGGATAGTGGCTCCTGACAGAGGATCAGAAATCTGTGGTTTCTAGAAAGTGGAAATTTCTAGCTGTTGTGCACGTCAAAATGTGTTAGAATATGTATGGGGCTGAGGGCACAATTGGAACTGTGATTTCTGGGTATTCACACGATAACATAACCAGAGCAGTCCTTAGAATGAATGCCAATTTATTGAGAACAAAATGAAAGTAAATTGTATTGAGTTTTAGGTGGTGGTGTTTGGGGCTGGAGTGAACACATGCATTTGGAATTGCAAGCTATCCCCTCCCTCCCCACTGCAAATATATAGGAAAAGATGTCACCAAAAGAAATATGAAGCTAATGATGCTCAGATGCGGGTTGGTCAGGTACCAGAAACTGAAGTCGAGTATTTAAGACGACTCTTGAAAGACAGTTTTGTAGTAAGCCCAGGTATGATTTTGCTCCTTTAATGTCCTCTGTGACTTCCAGGAAAAGGGGAGTGTGAGATTTTTCCCAAGCTCATTTTAGGACACTTGGAGTTTGTTTCTCAGATGCTGCAGAAAACTTTGCATCGAGTTTCAGGATATTGTTCTTAGTTGCCCTCAAATCACTTCTGACTCATAGTGACCCTACGTACAACAGACCCAAACAGTGCCCAGTCCTGCCTGTGACATCCTCACATTTGCTGCTGTTTTTGAGGCCATTGGGGCAGCCACTATGTCTGTCCATCTCACTGAGACTCTTCCTGTTTTTTGCAGACCTTCTATTTTACTAAGCATGACATCTTCTCTAGGGACCAGCCCCTCCTGAAAACATGTCTACAGCATGTGAGTCCAAGTCTTGCTAAGGAGCATTCTGGCTGTACTTCTTCTTAGGCAGATTTTTTCATTCTTTTGGCAGTCCATGGTGTATTCAGTATTCTTTGCCAACACCATAATTCAAAGACATCAATTCTTCTTTTCTCTTTTTCATTGTCCAGTATGCATATGAGGCAATTGAAAATACTGAGGCTTGGCTCGGGTGCCCTGTAGTCCTCAAAGTGACATTTGTGTTTCATAATGCTTTAAAGAGGTCTTTTGCAACAGATTTGCCAATGCAATACTATGTCATTTGATTTTTTGGTGACCGCTTCCATGGATGTTGTTTGTGGATCCAAGTAAAAGGAAATCCGTGACAGCCTCAAGCTTTTCTCCATTTATAGTGATTTGTCTCATTGTTCCTGTTGTGAGGATTTTTGTTATCTTTGTGTTAAGATGCAGTCCATGTTGAAGGTGATAGTCTTTGATCTTCATCAGTAAGTGCTTCAAGTTTCATGGCTTAAAGCTATAAGTGCTTCACGCTCATTTAAGACCAGCTATTTGGAAACCCTGGTGGCGTAGCGATTAAAGTGCTACAGCTGCTAACAAGAAAGTCAGCAGTTCAAATTCACCCAGTTCTCCTTGGAAACTCTATAGGGCAGCTCTACTCTGTCTATAGGTGTCATGGATTGAATTCTGTGCCCCCCAAAATAGGTGTAGCCATGTGGCTGGACGACGATTCCCTGAATTCTGTGATAGTCCTCCATTTTGTGGTTTCCCTATGCTGTATGTTAAAGGATTAGGGTGGGACTGTAAATCTCTGCAGAAGATCACCTCCCTGCTCCACTGTAAAGGGAGTTTCCCTGGAGTATGGCTTGCCCACCCTTAATCCTTTCATCCTACCAGAGATAAAAGGACAGAGAAGCAGGCAGAGAGTTGGAAACCTACTGCCAAGCAAGCAGCCTCAGACCTGAGGTTCCTGAGCCAGGATGCTCCCTGGACAGAGACTGATACAATATTGGACTTTCCTCCAGAGCTGACAAGGGGAAAGCCTTCCCCTGGAGTGGACGTCCTGAATTTGGACTTCTAGCCTACCAGACTGTGTAAGAATAAACTTTCCTTTGTTAAAGCCATCCACTCTGTGGTATTTCTGTTAGAGCAGCACTAGCTGACTAAAACAATAGGGTTGCTAGGAGTTGGAAGCATGGCAAAGACAAGTATTTCAACATAATTTCAAATTTTTAGGTTATAGCACATTAATTCATTGTTCCTTTTATATCATTGTATCTATAATTTTAAAATCAATAAAAGTAGACTCCAAATGTACTGCAAATTTTCTAAATTTCATTCTTCTTTTAAAAAAACAAAAAAGAAAAATATTCAGGATAAGTAAGTTGCAGTAGGTATTACTTTTGTACCTGCTATGTGTCTGTCTCACGATGTTTAAGCTTAACATTCTGTACAAATGTGTGTGTATGTCTGTGTAAGTGTGTGCTTAATGTTTTATTTCCTTCCTACAACTTTTAACTTAAGGCTAACATTGTCAAGAATTTGAATGCCAGTTTACTGTTTTTTTCTATTGTGATTAAGTGAAAGTTTACAATCCAAGTCGATTTTGCACATCCACCTGTCTGCAGCTCTTTCTGCTCTCCTTTCCTGCTGACAGCACACTTCTCCTTTTTATCTTATACTTGTAGTATCCTCTTAATTTCCTGTCCCATCCTCTCCACCCTCTCCTCTCCCATCTAGAAAGAGACCAATAAGACAGCCTCCTATAAATGCATAGAACCGTAAAGTACACACAGCATATGGTCACCCTGTGTCCCTGGGTTGGAATTCCAAAACACTTAATTATGCTTTTAAGGAATCTGTATATAAATCAAGAGGCAGCTGTGAGAACAGAACAAGGGGACACTGCACGGTTAAAAGTCAGGAAAGGTGTGTGTCAGGGTTGTATCCTTTCACCACGCCTTTTCAATCTGTATGCTGAGAAACAGTCTGAGGTGCTGGACTATACAAAGTAGAAGGAGACATCAGCATTGGAGGATGACTCATTAACAACCTGCATTATGCAGATGGCACCACCTTACTTGCTGGAAGTGAAGATGATTTGAAACACTTACTGATGAAGATCAAGGACCATGACCTTCAGTATGGATTGCACCTCAACATCAAGAAAACAAAACTCTTTACAAATGGTCCAGTAAGCAATGTCATCACAGGTGGAGAAAGGATTGAGCTTGTCAAGGATTTCATTTTACTTGGTTCTACAATCAACGCCCATGGAAGCAGCAGTCAAGAAATCAAAAGATGCATTGCACTGGGAAAATCTTTTGTAAAGTATCTCTTTAAAGCATTGAGAAGTAAATATGTCACCTTGAATATTAAAGTACTGAGACAAGATTAAATACCTGAGCCGAGTCATGGCGTTTTCAATCACATCATATGCATGTAAAAGCTGGACAATGAACAAAGAAGATAGAAAAAGAATTGATACCTTTGAATTGTGTGGTATTGGAGAAGAACGCTGAATGTACCATGAACTGCCAAAAGAACAAACAGATCTGTTCTGGAAGAAGAAACCAGAAAAGTGCTCCATGGAAGCAAAGATGGCAAAACTGCATCTTACATACTTTGGACATGTTGTCAGGAAGGATCAGCCCCTGGAGAAGGACGTTACACTTGGTAGAGTGGAGGGTCAGTGAAAAAGAGGAAGACCCTCGACAAGATGGATTGACACAGTAGCCGCAACAATGGGCTTAAGCATAAAAACGATTGTGGACAGGGTGCAAGACCAGTCAGTGTCTTGTTCTGTTGTTCATAGGTTTGCTGAGTCGGAACCGACTCAACGACACCTAACAACAACAACTTTTAACTGTAAATGGCTGGTTTTAAACCAAGTCACTAATATGGGTAAACTTACATACATTTGTCCCAAATGAGATTTTTTGTTGTCGTTGTTTTTGAAAACTGTCTGGCTGACTTTAAGCTTAGGAATCCCATTTAAAGAACAGGTTTCCCCCAAGAACTGGTCAGTCACTTTTCTCCCTGCAACAACTCAACAGTAGTATTTCTTTTACCTAGAAATAGCTTATCAGCTCTTTTCCCTTTGGGGTTCTTGACCCAGGTAGCTATAGATCCAAGGAACAACAGACAAAAAAGAAGCAAAGCATGGGATGTACCACGTAACTGGAAGTGACGTGATACAGCCACACCTGCTGTTTCTCCCTGCCGTTTCCCACCCCCTCTGTTCGGCTGTTGCAGTGCTCCTCTGGTGAGCTGTAGCCCAGGCTCAGGATAAATGGAGTGTGCCGTCTTTTCCTGAACCCGTCGGACTCACGTGCTCAGTTTTGTCAGCAGGGAGAGAGAGACAGATTTAGACCTGTAGATCCACTTTTCTGATCAGCCAATTTGCTTTGTGATGACACATCGTAGGACAGAGTAGAGCTGCCCCACAGAGTTTTCAGGTAGCACCTGGTGGATTCGAACTGGTGATCTTTGGTTAGCAAGTATAACGCTTAACCCCCTCACCACCAGGGTTTCCCACCTGCCTTTAGGTACAGGAAATAAAAGAGGAAGCCAGATATGACCTTGTTTTTTGAAATCTCTAGTAAAGACTGGTCAACCATGTCAATGTCCCAGATGAGAGTGACTCAGATGAGCTGGCCATAGTCCTTTCCAGTAACTTGCAAATAGAGAGAAGGGGAAGCTACTTCTAAAAAACGAAGCCAAAACAAAAGGAAGAAAGAGGGTTTCTGACAGTGAGTAGGCACCACAGATGTCAGTAAGTCTGTCCTCTCTCCTGAAAATGTAATACTTCAATAGGCAAACCTCTTCTACAGAGTTGGACCAGGCTTGCTTGTCTGATTTGAAGTCTTCAGAGGGACTTAAAGGCAGAAATCAGGGCAGTGGGATGTGACTGTGTTCAAGGCAAGATGTAGCTTCTGACAGTCTGACTACACGAGGGGAACATAACTTACAGAAGTCAGCCACTAATTTCTCAGGCATAGCCGCCACGTGCCAATTTACGTGGTGATAAAGGGCCCCCTAAACCTCCGTGGCTGACAGTCCCCGTGTGCAGCAGAACGGAGCCAGTACTCAAGATGAAAGCAAAAACCCAGGGCACGGAGGAAAACTCTCAGGCTGACTTTGGTATTCATATAGTGCAAATCTTTTGTTTTATAAAGAAGCAGAGGCCAAATGTGCTGTGGAAAGAGCTGGGATAAGTTTCTGATAAATTTTAGAAAGATGTTTATGCTAAACTTTAAAATCTTATTTGAAAGTGAAGAAGCTTTGAGATAGCATAAATGCCTGGTTCACGCAATGAAAAACTTGGAAGAGAGAAAGAAACAGATAGAGAATATGAATATGGTTGAAATATTTATAATGCCAAACAGAACCTCACACAGCACTCTCCTCATGGTGAGTCTAATCATCGCCGGCTGATTGAGTAGGTGGTGTACGTGTTGGGAATATAAGCACAGAATTCACCATCTTGAAGGAACTGATGCTATTTTCAGCTTGCAGTCCTTTTATGTAGTGTCACCTCCCTTAT
This sequence comes from Heterohyrax brucei, assembly GCA_028571685.1. NCBI lineage: Eukaryota > Metazoa > Chordata > Mammalia > Hyracoidea > Procaviidae > Heterohyrax > Heterohyrax brucei. The sequence goes on along the minus strand of CM053142.1, from coordinate 138,862,400 downwards.
CCAGCACATGTTGCCCGTGCACGTGCAGCCACCCTCTGGCTGTCAGTCGAGGCTCCCGTGTTGCTGTGATGCTGAGCGGGTTTCAGTGGAGCCTCCAGACTGAGACGGACTAGGAAGAGAGATCTGACGGCTGACTTCTGAAAATCAGCCAGCGAAAACCTTCTGGATCGGGCACTGTCTCATTCCGCTGTGCGTGGGGTTGCCGTGAATCAGAGACTCACCCTAACAGCAACAGTGGCTTCTTAATTGTTGTTGCCCTATCTCCCCCTCATCCCCCGCATCCAAACTTAAGATCACTTATGGATGTACCATGGGTTGGGATGGGGCAATTTTTTCCTGGTAGTAAAATCTGGGGTAAAAATATATCCTCTAGTTAAGAAGTAGTGCTCCGTGACTTCAGGAGTGCAATTTATGTTGTAGTCCATGTGAATGACACTCTCTTGTCTTGGGCAGTGACCACTCTGAGGAGCTGTATGTGGCAGCTCTAGATTGTAAAACCTGTCAAAATATAAATTTTGTCCGGAGGGTTCTTTTTTTTTTTTCTTTGCTGGAGAGGAAAATTGCAATAAAATTCTCTACCAAGATAGATGTTTCAACTTCATACTGTTGAAACTTGGCAGAACCGTATCTGTAGAAATCCCGGGTGCTAGAGGTTCATTCCTCATTTAAAAGATGTCAGAGTGCTTCATTGGACAGATTGTTTTCACATGTCTTTGAATTCTTTGTTTTTGGACCACTGAAAAGTGACATCCCATGTGACACTGGGTAAATTTAATCTATGCTTGAGCAGATACCGTTTACATTTCTTAGCTGTGTTTGTACGAACAAATCCACATATGTCTTTAAATGTATTTTGGATTTGATGTTTTGATTTCATTCTGAAGATATAAAATTCAACATTATATTTAATGCATACACTTCTCTTAGATGTTAATGAAGCCATAAATATATTTAACTAGTTAGCAGCAAATTTGGATCTGGAAATGGGAAACATTAATATGCATTTGGTAACAGTGTCCACAAGCATTTGTTTCTGAACAAACTACTTCCATATTTTTATAGAGTAGATCCTGCTCTAGACAGACAATACTGATAATTCTGGATCTGTTGCTAGCAGGAGTGCTTTCACTGCTGTGATACAGTAGACAAATTTATCACCACATAACCTTATAAACTACCTTTGATCCCTGGCCCTGGAACTTACTGGCTGTGTGATCTTAGGCAAATCACTAATGTCTTTGGCCTGTTTGGAAATGATTAAATAAGTAAATATATGTAAGAGATTCTTTGCCCATTTATAGCAAATTCTAATACATAGTTTTATTTTGTGTTGCTAAGAGTTTTTTTTTTTTTTTTAATCATCTTGTCATGTATTTATGCATTTTTCATTTAGCACTCACGTAGAATCTACTCTGGGTCAAATACCTGTGCTGGATGCAAGGCATTCAAACTTACTGCCCTCATTCAACTTACTATCTGGTTATGTTGGCTTGGAAATACTGCGGCACAATAGAGTGACTTAAAGAACTTCCAAATGTAGACTTCTGGGTATGGCAGAATCCTCCAGAATATGTACAGGTGCGCATAGCTTAATGTCCCTTCTGGTAATGTCCAACCACCCATACAAAGTCTGACAATTAAGTTCACAAACTCTTTCTAGAAAAAGTGCTACATACCTCATTGCTGAATATCACTATGGCCACCTCTTGGGAAGCTGTGCACTGACACCAGCATCTAGTTCTCCTTTCAAAGCAATTTTGGAACTCTTTTTGCAAAGGCTATCAGAGCCGTTGTGGTATTACCTTTGATGTCCTGAATGTCATCAAAATGTCCTCCTTTCAATATTTCCTTTATCTTGGGTAAAGAAAAAAGGCATTGAGGGCCAGATCAGGTTAATCAGGAGTTTTTTCCAATACAGTTATTTGTTTATTGGCTACAAACTCTCTCACAGACAACTATACAATTAAGTTTTCAAACTTGCCACTGAGACACTGTGAGCAATGGCCATTCCAGAAAGAGTTCTAAAATTGTTTTGAAGGGTACTAGGCAATGATGTCAGTGTATAGCTTCCCAAGGGGTGTACTTTGAAGATGACAGTAGTGATTTTCAGCAGTGAGGCATGTAGCACTAGAACAATTAAGTTCATGGACTTAATTGTCATATCTCGTGTTATCTGTGGTTGCATAACATTATCCCAACAGAAGAGTTGTAGCAGCTGCATTTGGCTAAACAGGATAGGGAGATACAATCTGTCTCTCTCACTAGCTCTCTAGTCTTGCTTCTTCCCCTGCCCACAGGAAGCAGGAGGAGGGAGTCCTGGAGCCCATCTACAGCTTCTGTCCTGTGAAGGTAGCCTCGGGGACCTTGCAAAAGCCCTGGAGCAGTAGAGGGAGGTGCCCCAACAAGGCCACTGTCCCACAGATGCTGGATGCAAGGCCAAGGCTCCTCCCACTGTGGCTGCCAGCTACGTGTCTGAGGTGGGGCAGGAAGTCTAAAATTCTTTAGGAGAGATGGCAAAGGGAGGCACAGAGGGAGAAACGTAAGGGACCAGGTGTGCTTGAGGGCCAGTAGGCAGCCAGCGGGATCAGGCTGATGGTTGAGTGGGTGGTTGCTAGGTGAGGCCCTTGGAGACCAGTTAGCAACCATGCAAGACGTGTGGTGGCAGACTCAATTGGTCACTCAGTGTTTCTGCACAGCAGTGGCAGCTTTGCAAGTCCTGAGATCCACAAGTGGCCATCTTGAGTGGTTCCCTCCTGTGCATAATACAGCCCTATTCTATTTCCCAGAATGTACTGTGGATGTTAGGTGACGCATGCTGTATTTGCAATGGAATATGTAATTATAAAAATTCCCTGGGAGAAACAGGGGCTTGGCAACCACTGATCTAATGGAATGTAGTAACTGTCACATGTAAACTACTTTGTATATGATAAAACCAATTACCATATGGCCATTTCTTTTTCTCTTTATTATGATTGAATGAAAGTGTACATTCCTATATAAATTTGCATGCCCATTTAAATGCAGCTCCCACTGCTCTCCCTGACCGGTGACAGCACACTCTTCCTCTCTGCTCCATACATGTGTTGTCCTCCCAACAATCTCCTATCCCCTGCTCTCCACCCCCTCTCCCACCTCCAGTAAGAGGTCAGCAGGACAGCATACTACAGATGCACAGAACCATAAAGTGCATACATGATATGGTCACTCTGTGTTGTCAAGTCCAATTCATTTCTGTCTGAAGAGTTGACGTCCATTATGATTTATGGATAGGGGCAACGTCAGGACCAGGGGCCATGCTCCCAGGGGGACCCTGAAGCCCCTGGACCATCAGTTGAAGTCTTTTAATAGAGATCTCAGGGTGCACCCTTTTCATTCTTGTGTTGCCAGTGAAACTCAACTTTGTGAGTTCCATCATGGCTATCACTGGTGGTGGCTGGGCACCGTCTGGTTCTTCTGGTCACAAGTTGATGTAGTCACCGACTTATGTGGGCCCCTCTGTTTTCTGGGTTCTGTTTCCCCCATGTCATTTGGTCCTTGGTGATAATCTGTTGCTACTGAGTTGGGACTATTTTCTGTACCCTCAGATGGCAGCGTGGCAGCTTTTAAGACCCCAGGTGCCACTCACCAATGTGGGGTGCATAAGGCTCTCTTAGCAAAATGCTAGTTGTGCCAATTGGCCTTGATTTCCCCAGAAAGCATGGTCCCTGGCCACCTGCCCCAGCTACTCTGTCCTTGCAATATTGGGTTAAGATGGAAGGAGTACTTGTTATGTTGAAGTCCAGTTAGTATTGATCTTTCTAATGTGTGCTGTCACAGATTTTACCCAACCAAATTTCTATCAACTATTTAATCTAAATCCTCACCCCATCGCCCTCCCTTCCTCCCCATTCTTGCAGCCATCAAAGACTATTTTCTTCTATGCATGAGTCTGTTTATAAGTTCTTATTGTAGGAGTCTCATACAATAGTTGTCCTTTTGTTGCTGACTGCTTTCACTCAGCATAATGTCCTCCAACTGAAACCAGGTTATGAGATGTTTCCTAAAATCATTGTTGTTCTTTATCATTGCATAATGTTCCATTGAGTATATATACCTTAGTTCATCTATCCATTCCTCTGTTGTTGGGCATCTGGGTTGATTCCATCTTTTTGCTATTGTGCTGTGATAAACATTCGTGTGCGTGTATCAGTTGCTGTGAGTGGCCTTGATTCTGTAGGATGTATTTCAAGCAGTGGAATTAATGTATCAAATGGTATATCTATTTCCATCTCTTTAAGGAAGCACCAGATTGCCTTCCAAAGAGGTTGCACCATTTTGCAATCCCACCAACAGTGTAGGAGAGTTCCAATTTCTCCACAGCCTCTTCAGCATTTGTTGTTTTGTCTTTTTTGGATTATGGTTAAACTTGTTGAGGTGAGACTGTATCTCACTATAGTTTTGATTTGAATTTCTTTAATAGCTAATGATCATGAGCATGTCTGCATGTGTTTTGGCTGCCTGGATCTTCTCTTTAGAGAAGTGTCTGTCCATCTCTTTTGCCCATTGCTTAATAGGATTATCTATCTTTTTCTTATTGATATTTTGTAGTACCTTGTATAGATTATGGTGATTAGGCATTTATCTGACATGTAGTTGGCAAGTATTTTTTCCCAGTCTGTAGGTGGCCTTTTAACTCTATTAATAAAGTCTTTAGATGAGCGAAAGTGTTTGATTCTTAGTAGTTACCACTTGTCTATTTTCTCTTCTGTTTGTTTGACAGATTTTGAAGTTTGTCTACATTGTGTATTAAAACTTCTATTGATGACCCCATTTTATCTTGAATGAACTTTGTCATTTTAGGATTTTATATTTAGGTCTTTTATCCAGGTGTGAGATACGGGTCTTGTTTCAATTTTTTGCGGATAGATATTCAATTTTACCAGTAGCATTTGTTAAAGAAACTGTTCTCACCCCAGTTTAAAATCTTGGGGGCTTTGTCAAATATTACCTGTTCATAGGATGATGGTGACATCTCTAGGGTCTCAACTCTATTCCATTGGTCTACATGTCTCTTTTTGTACCAGTACCAGGCTGTTTTGACTACGGTACAGTGTATTATGTTCTAAAGTCAGGTAGTGAGAGGCCTCCCGGTTCTTTCTTGTTCTTCAGTAGAGCTTTACTTATCCGAGATTTCGTCCCCTTCCAAAAAAAGTTGATGATTTGTTTCTCCAACTCGTTAAAAAATATCACTGGAATTTGTATTGGGATTGCATTATATAAGTAGATTGCTTTGGGTAAAATAGACATTTTCACAATGTTAAGTCTCTCCATCCATGAGCAGGGTAAGTTTCTCCATTTATGTAAGTCTCTCTTAGTTTCTTGTAGTAAGGACTTGTAGTTCTTTTTGTAAAGGTTTGTAATTTCTCTGGTTAGATTTATTCCCAGGTACCTTATCTTCTTAGGGGCTATAGTAAATGGTATTGATTTGGTGATTTCTTCATTAATAATCTCGTTGTTGTTGCAAAGGAATACTACTGATTTACTTGTTTATCTTGTATCCTGAGACTTTGCTGAACTCTTCTATCTGTCTGGGTAGTTTACTTATGTATTCTTTAGGATTCTCTGTGGATACAATCATATCTTCTGCAAATAGGGAGATTTTTAGTTCTTTGCCGATGCAGGTGCCCTTTATTTCTTGGTCTTGTCTAATTGCTCCAGCTAGAACTTCTAGTACACTGTTGAATAGAAGAGATGAGAGTGGACATCCTTGTCTAGTTTCCATTCTCAAGGGAAATTGTTTCAGTCTCTCTCCATTTGGGATGATACAGGCAGTTGGCTTTGTTTAAATGGCCCTTACTGCATTGAGTAATTTGCTATCTATTCCTATTTTGTTGAGAGTTTTTAGTATGAATGATTGTTAGTCTTTATGAAATGCCTTTTCTACATCTATAGACAAAATCAGGTGATTCTTGTCTTTTGTGTTATTTATGTAGTTGATCACATTAATTGTATTTCTGATGTTGAACCAGCCTTGCATCCCTGGTACGAATCCAACTTGGTCATGATGGACTACTTTTTGATATGCTGTTGTATTCTATTGGCAAGAATTTCACCGAAGATTTTTACATCTGGATTCATGAGTGATATCAGTCTGTAGTTCTCCTTTTTGGTTGGGTCTTTCCTTGGTTTTGGTACTAGGGTTATGCTGACATCATAGAATGAATTTGGGAATATTCCATCCCTTTCTTTGCTATGAAATAGTCTCAGTAGTATTGTATATAACTCTTCTCTAAAAACTTGCTAGAATTCTGAAATAAAGCCATCTGGGCCCAGACTTTTTTTTTGGTTGGTAGTTTTTAGATGACTTTTTCAATCTCTTTCTTTGTGATGGGTTTATTAAGTTGTTCTGCTTCAGCTTGTGATAATTTTGGTAGGTGATATGAATCAAGGAATTTGTCCATTTCCTCTAGGTTTTCAATTTTTTTAGAGTATAGTCTTTCATAGTATTCTGTTATGATATTTTTGATTTCTGTTGAATCTGTTATGACAACTCTCCTCATTTCTTTTTTGAGTTATTTGTTTCCTGTTTTTCGTTAGTAAGTTTAGCCAATGGTTTGTCAACTTTGTTGACCTTTTCAAAAAACCAGCTTTTGGTCTTTTCATTTTTTTCATTTGTTCTTCTATTCTCTAATTTGTTTAGTTCTGCTCTAATCTTTATCATCTGTTTCCTTCTGGTGACTGAGCAGCTCCTCTGTTGTTCTCTCTCTACTTGGTCAAGTTGTATGGTTTGGTTTCCTTCTTCCTTCCAGATGTGTGCATTTATGTAGACAAACTGACCTCTGAGCACTACTGTGGCTGTGTGCCATAGGTCTGGCAGGAAGTGTTTTCATTCTCATTGGAATGCTTAAATATCTTTATTTCATCCTTGATTTCTTTTATAACCCATGGGTTTTAGAGCAAGATGTTTTTCAGTTTCCATGAGTTCCACTTTCTATCTATGTTTTTTCTGCTATTGATTTAGACTTTGGTGGCTTTATGATCTGAGAAGATGATTTGCAATAATTCAATGGTATGGATTTTGTTGAGAATTGCTTTACGTTTTAACTCATGATCTATTCTGGAGAATATTCCATGTGCACCGGGGAGGAAGGTGTAGTTGTCCGCTGATGGATAGAAAGCTCTGTATATGTTGATGACATCTAGTTGGTTAATTGTGGCAATGGGGTCTGCTGTGTCTTTACTGAGCTTTTTTCTAGATGATCTGTCCAGTATTAAGAGTGGAGTGTTGAAGTCTTCCACTGTTATTGTGCAGTGATCTATCTCCTTTTTGAGTATAGTCAGTGTTTCTTCCATGTGTTCAGGTACTCTAATATTAGGTGCATAAATATTTAATATTGTTCAGTTCTGCTTGTGTATTGAAACTTTCAGCAATAAATAGTGTCCATCCTTGTCCGTGATAGTGAATTTTACATTAAAATCTATTTTATCTGAGATTAGATTTGCCACACTTGCTCTTCTTTGTGTACTGTTAGCTCGAAATATATTCTTGCATCCTTTAATTTTCAGTTTGTTTATATCTTTAATTCTAAGGTGAGTTTCTTGTAGGCAACATATGGGTGGGTCATGTCTTTTAATCCAAGATGTCACTGGATGTCTCTTTACTGGAGTGTTCAGTCTGTTCACATTCAAAGCAATTATTAATAGATGTGTGTTTAGTGCTGTCATTGTGATATGTTTATCTTTGTGTTGATATTTTCTCTGTTGTTTTTAGTAATCTGCTCTGGGACTTTCTTCTTTGTGAGTTGATTTTTCACCTTTTTCAGGGTTAGTTTTGTGGTTATTGAGACTCCTGTATTATATTTCTTGATTTGATACATTGCGTCTTTAGTGTGCTTTATGACTGCTTCTATGATTCCCCCTAATAAACTGTGTATAAACCCAATTTTAATTACTACCAGTCTTGTCCACTTCCTCTCCATCTGGAAGAACGATAACGACTGTAGTACATCCCTCTTTTTAATATGATGACATCATAGTTTTCATGATATGACCACTGGCTCACTTCTTTGACTATTAGAGCTTTCATTCAGTTTGGAGCCTTCCCTAACTGCCTAGGCTTCTGGGTCATGTGGCCTGTAATTTCTTCTAAAATATAAAGTTAGTGGTTTTGTTATTCTAAGCCAAGAGATTTTTCAGTATTTTGTGTAGCTTTGGTTTGGTTTTTACAAAGTCTCTGAGTTTCTGTTTATCTGTGAATGTCTTAATTTCATTTTCATATTTGAAAGATAGTTTTACAGGATGTACAATTCTTGGTTGGAAGTTGTTCTCCTTCAAGGCTTTGAATGCGTCATACCACTGTCTGTGCCAGTATTGTGTCTGCTGAGAAATCTGATGAAAGCATACAGGATTTCCTTCTGAATGTTAGCTTTGCTTTGAGTGTTGCTGCCTTTAAGAGTTTCTGCTTATGTTTCATTTTGTTAAGCTCGATTATAATATGTCTTGGAGTCTTCTTCTGAGATCTATATTGAGTGGCATTCGATATGCATCTTGGACATCTATATTCTCTGCTTTCATGATTTCTGGGAAGTTTTCTGTCAGCAGCTCAGCAACAATACTCTCTGTGTTCTCAGATGTCTCACTCTGTTCAAGAACTCCAATTAATTGTAGATTGTTCCTCTTCACAGAGTCCCACATGCCTCTTCATTTTTCTTGTTTCTTTTTTCGGATTTCTCTTCATAGACGCTGGAGTCAGTAGCTCTGTCTTCCAAGTCAGAAAGTCTCTTTTCCATTTGTTCCATTCTGTTTTCTTGGCTTTGAATTGAAGTTTCTGTGTCTTTGATCTTGTTCTTGATCTGTTGGATTTCAGAGTATTTGTGTTCCATCAGATCAAACAGCTTCCTTAATTTTTTGTTTTGCCCTGCTGCATTTTGCATAAGGTCTAGGAGAGCTCTACATGTAATTCTTTTGTATTCACCATCTGTCATGGTTGGAATTGTGTCCCCCCAAAAATGTGTGCAGCCACGTGGCTGGGATATGGTTCCCAGTATTTTGGGACTGTCCTCCATTGTGTGGTTTTTCTAACCTGTATGTTAAAGGATTAGGGTGGGGCTGTAAATTCCTGCTGTGGGGGAGTTTCCCTGGAGTGTGGCTTGCCCCACCCTTAATGCTTTTAGCTTGCAAGGAATAAAAAGAAAAAGAAACAAAGGACAATTTGAGAACCTTGCTACCATCAAGCAAGCAGCACCGGGAGCAGAGTGCGTCCTTCAGACCAGAGGTTCTTGCTTGAGGACGCTCCCTGGACAAAGACTGATGCAATACCAGACTTTCCTCCAGAGCCGACAAGGGGAAAGCCTTCCCCTGGAGCGGACACCCTGAATATGGACTTGCAACCTACCGGACTGTGTAAGAATAAACCTTTCTTTGTTAAAGCCATCCACTCTGTAGTATTTCTGTTAGAGCAGCCCTAGCTGACTAAAACACCACCCTATAGTTTCAGAAAGGTTTCTTCATCTGGGACGTTCTAAGGTGGTTTCTTTTGGGGGTCTTCTAAAGCTATGTGTGATTTCTTGGTTATGCTTTTATACAGAGTTTGTTGCTTTTTGGGTGCCATGTGAGTAAATAGAGGCTGGGAGAGATCCTGTGAGGATGGACTGCAGTTGTTTCTCTAGGTCGTCTTAAAATGAAAGGTAAAATGTATCTGACAACTTTCAAAGTCAGTCAGGTTTTCAGGTGTACAGGTCCCTCTTTACAGCCGGGAAAGTAAGCACCTCTGTATCTAACCTCAGATGTTATAAACTAGCTCAAAATACAGAAAGGCTACTGCCTTGCTGGCCTCTGCTGTCAGACCCCAGCCATAGGTGACACTATGTAGAATATTGCTTTTCTGACAGAAAAGTGCTCTCTTCCAGGCAGGCATTGCCTCCTAGCTTAGGAATTAGGTCCCACTGATTCTTCTGTATGGGTATCTATGCCTCCCAGTGGACAAGATGGCATCCTGCACAAGCTCCCCACCTGCCTTAGTACTGGCTACTCAATGGTGGAAGTGGAAAGAGAGGCCAACGGTGCTGAGCTGCAGACAGTCCAAAGCCAGGCTCTCAAAATATGGCAATTTTAGCTGCCAATTCCACTAGCAGTGTGTCTGAGATTAGCTGCTAGTAAATTCCCGGCTCTGCCCACCAGCTAAGACAGAAAAAAAAAAAAGTTAAAATGGAGAGTTACCTTTGGTCCATGAAAGGCAGCACTCACCAAGTGGGGGGGGGGGTTCAGTGAAATAGAGAAAGTTTTATGTTCAGTGGTATGAAGTCTAAATTAACAGCCCTATACCGTGTCCTAAAGTTCACTAGGTGTCCAGAAGGCTCTGTTTAATTCTCAGTTCAGGTCTTGATTTCCAGAGGGATTTAGGGAGACATGTGCTAGTCTGCCATCTTGACTCTGCCCCCCCACCATAGAGTGATTTCTGACTAACGACCTCGCGTGTGTCGTCGGAGTAAACCTGTACTCCACAGAGTTTTCAATGACTGATATTTTTGAGGTAGATCAGCAGTCTTTACTTCCAAGTAAACTAGAATTACCAACCTTTTGGTTAGTGAGTAGTCAAGTACACTAACCATTTATACTACCTAGAGAGTCATTGTAGATGATTCCAAAATCCTGTTGCTGTGGAATCAGTTCTATCTTACAGCGAACCTATGGGACAGAGTTGAAATACCTCATAGGGTTTCCAAGGAGCAGCTAGCAGATCTGAACTGTTGACTTTTTGGTTGGCAGATGAGGTCTTAACCACTGCACGGCAGATCCAATAGAGCCCTTTTATGTGTATTAAATCTTCCAGTCCCTATAAAACTCTTATGATGTTAGCAGTTAAGCTTAGGAGTTGAGGATTTTCAGTGGTTCACCAAGATTACACAGCCGATTCAGTTCAGGATTGGGACTGAACCTCCTTACTGCATTTTCACACAATAATTAATCTTTCATTATTTAGTGAGATAATCTTAAAACATTTGTCTTAGGTCTGATGATAATCAACAAGGGCTCTGAGTGCAACTGCCAGCCAGGCCTGAGTTCTCAAAGTCACCTGTAGACAATTTCTGAACTATTATTTGAGTTAAAGGAACTTTTATGGAGAGAACAGTTCAGATGTTGCTTAGAAAGTGAGGCTGGGGTGAGGAACCTGTTGTCATTGAGTTAGTTCTGACTCATAGTGACCCTATACACAGAGTAGAACTGCCCTATAGCGTTCCCAAGGAGTACCTGGAAGATTTGAACTTCTGACATTTTGGTTAGTAGCTGTAATGACTTAACCACTACACCACCATAGTTTCTAAGATATTGCTTGTGGTCACGGATTGAATTGTGTACCCCCCAAAATATGTGTAGTAATTTGGCTGATCCAGGATTCCCTGTATTCTATGATTGTCCTTCATTTTGTGATTTTCCTATGCTGTATGTTAGAGGATTAGGGTGGGAGTAAGAATCTCTTCATAGAATCAACTCTGTGCTCCACTGTAAAGGGAGTTTCCCTGGAGTATGGCTAGTACCACCCTTTATCCTTTCATCCTACGAGAGATACAAGGAAAGGGAAACCAGCAGAGAATTGGGAACCTCATGCCATCAAGAAAGTAGCACCAGGAGAAGAGTGCATCCTTTAGACCTGAGGCTCTTGTGCCAAGATGCTCCCTGACCAAAGACTGATGCAACACAAGGACTTTCTTCCAAAGCCAAAGGGGAAAGCCTTCTCCTTGAGTGGACACCCTGAATTTGGGCTTGTTGCCTACCAGACTATGACAATAAAGTTTCTCTCCATGAAACCATCCACTTTGTTGCAATTCTGCTAGAGCAGCACTGGTTGACTGAAACACTTGGGGTGCTGCATGAGTCCTTAGCTGTTCCTTCTGTCCCTTATGAAGATGTAATTTTCCCTCATGCCTCTGTGCCTTTTAAACAGTAGTTTCTCTCTTTCCTGCTACATCCCTTAGGTCTGATGAAGACAAGATGAAATTAAATTTTTACTCAGTGTTCACTGTATAACTTGATTATATCCAAAGTCCCAGGGGATTTAAATAACCCTGCTGCTCATAAAATCTTCTTAGATGGCTTTAGCCTGTACACTATAACTAGTGAGATCCGTTTTCAGACAAAATTTCTCAGAAAGTTTTAGGGGGGATAATCAAAGTACCTTTGTTGTCTTGAAGTCTTATTATGGTTTTTTGTTTCACAAAACCCTGTTTTCAGTACTTTAAAGACCCTGATTTGCCAGTAAATGTCATAGGAAATGTCATAACCATGAGAAAGCCTTGCTTTGGATTTCAAAGCACCAGGCGTACTTGGGAGGGTAAAATCAAGGTTATAATCAGTGTAAAGATAAGAGGATACAGGCTGCCACCTTGTTCTTGCTATTAATTCAGATATGTGGCTCCTTCTTTTTCATCTTTTTGAAGCGCATTTAAAAATACAATATTCAAAGGTTCAAAGATTGAGTCACAAATCATGGGTGTTCTCACTCCCACTAAAGGTGATCAGCAAAGTTGTGTGGATAACATTTTATCCTTTTCAGATAAGGGTATAATGTATTTCCAATAGTTATGAAAATAGAATTACATTTATGACTTATCAAGCCATAATATTCTCTTCCTTGGTGGCTCAGTGGTTAAGAGCTCAGCTGCTAACCAAAGGGTTGGCAGTTTGAATCCATTAGCCACTCTTTGAAACCCCTATGGGGCAGTTTTACTCAGCCCTGTAGGATCACTTGAATCAGAATTAACCTGAGAGCAATGTTTATTTATTTTTGTTTTAGTTTTTTTTTGTTATTTCACTGCTTGAGTTTTCTGGATGACCAGACCTACTCAGAATACATTAATAAACTAAAAGATGAACAAACTTTATATGTCCATCACTGAACACTAGGAGAAAACACAAATAAGCCTCCTACTAACTTCTGTTGACTTCAAAATGTAAGCTGCTTAAATAAAGCCTATAAGATTGTATTAATGACAAGGACTAGGCAAATACAAACACAACTAGCATCAGTGGACTGCCTGAGTGAGTTGTGATTTAAATGAACTTGACATCAATAGAGCCTCCCTACCATTTAATCTGATCTTTGTAAGGGAGAATGTTTCCAGAGCGGGTGAATGCAAAGTTCATGAAGTTTGAAGTTCCCATTTAAAATTTCTTTAAGTGCTAATACAATTGCACTGCTGATTTGTAGCACAGAGTTCAAGCTCCCAAGTCGCAGATGCTGTCAATTAAGATCACTGCTGTCTGTAGTCAGTATAGCAAGATGTCTGGTTTGAAGTTGAGCATCTCAAATTCCTTTTCTCCAAGGAATGATATAGCCCATTTCTTTATCTTTTTATTTTTTTCTGTCACTCCAGGACTTTTCCATGACTGCTGCCAGTTGATTATATAATGATACTCAGGCACGGCACAAATGATATCAAGTCAATCAAAATTGCCAAACTGCACCCTTGATATTTGGGTACACGGGCCTAAGGATCAAGAATTGGGTACACGGGGATCAAGAATTCCTTGAGGACGACTGTATTAGTTAGAGTTGTGTCTGGCTACAAGAAATTGAGGAACTAAGAGACAAATTTAATGGCTTTATTTTTATGATTTAGCAAGAAGTCCTGAAGTAGCGTTGCTGGTCAATGGTTCAGCAAATCAGAGCCAAAAGTACAAGTCTCATCTAATGACTATCTCATTACCAAAATTACCCCTACCCTCAGGAGAAGTAGGGAAATTGTAGTGATTGGTGTGTGTGTGTGTGTGTGTGTGTGTGTGTGTGTTTTGTGGGGTACACTGACGTCCCTGATAAAACTCAAGTTCCCTTGTGAAAGCAAGAGAATGACAATCAGAATCTGCATAGTGAGGAATCAGGGCAGCAGCTAGCATTGTTTCTAGGTCATGGTGGACATTGATTTATGTGGCTTTTATATGATTGTTGTTCTTTATTGTCTGCCTCATGAACACACTGGCTGCTTTATCAGAAGATGATAACCTAATGAATTTATTTGAGTAGGATAAGCCAGGGAAGTGCCATCGAGTCAGATCCTAGAATAAAGGTATTGAAAAATTCTGAATGGGCTCATAGAGACATGATATAACAATGATAGGCTATAAAGTTAGACAGTGAATTAGAATTATCTGGGTAGAATGTATGTAGCTATAATTTATTGGGAATGTTGGTGGGTAGTGGTTAAGGGCTACGGCTGCTAACCAAAAGGTTGGCCGTTCAAATGTACCAGGCACTCCTGGGAAGCTCCATGGGCCAATTCTGATGTATCCCATAGGATCGCTATGACGGCAATGGGTTTGGTTTGATTTTGGATTTTGTAATTTACTGAGCTTTTATTATATACAAGATAACAGGTTTAATGCTTTACATATAAACCCAGTGTCTTAGGCTGGGTTTTCTAGGGAAGCAAAACCAGTAACACGTGTAGGTACAAGCAAAGATTTATGATATATATATATAGATAGATAGATAGATACAAATATAGGAAACAGCTCACGGAATCACAGAAGCTGAATGTCCCAAGCTCTGGCACAAGACTCACGTGGCCACAGAAACTGAGGAACCCAAGGTCAGCAAGTCAGAGAGCAGAGTTCTAGATCACCGGTTGTGTAGGTCAGTGGATCCCAAGCTGGTGGCGAGACGAAGCGACAGAGGCTGGCAAAACCAGGATCAGCAGGTCAGGGAGCAGGAGTGGGCAGAGGCTGGTGAACCCAGGATCGGCAGGTCAGGGAGCAGGACTCGCAAGTGCCGACTGTAAGGACTGATGAGTCCAACAGCTGCTAGCTCAAGTCCCGGAACCAGATGCTGGAAGCAGAGAGCAGGGGCTCCTGGCCACGTGAGCGACCAGCCGCTGTAGTGAAAGGTCTTGAGATGAGAGCTGAGGGGCAGGGAGCCACCACAAACCCCGCCCTGTCACTTAATACAGCAGCCAAATATATAGTAGCCAAGTTGACATAATCCTGACCGCCACACCCAGTTTATCATTTTCTCTTATAATAAACCTTCAAATGAAGTATCATTAAAGTTGAACATACTAAGTGTCTTAGCCATCTAGTAATGCTATAGCAGAAATACCACAAGTGGATGGCTTTTAATGAAGAGAAACTTTATTCTCTGACAGTCTAGTAGGCTGCAAGTCTAATTTCAGGGTGCCAGCTCCAGGGGAAAGCTTTCTTTCTCTCTGTTGGCTCTGGAGGAAGGTAACCATCATTAATCTTTCTCCGGACTAGTAGCTTCTCTGTGCAAGAACCCCAGGTCCAAAGGACGCACTGTGCTACAAGTGCTTCTTTCTTGGTTGTATGAGGTCCTAGTGTCTCTCTGCTTGCTTCTTTCTTTTGTATCTCAAAAGAGATTAGCTGATGGTACTCTCCAATTGCCATTGGATTCAACTGTGCCTCCCCAAAGTGTTTGTAAGTTTGATGGGGCCATGATTGCTGGTATTGTGTGTTTTCATTTCCCCTGTTTTAGGAATCCTGCATCTGAGATGTTAATGAGGGAGAATGGGCAGCAGTTGTGCTAGTGATACGGGCCTCAGTCTACAAGCTTGTATTGTGCTCAGGCAGTCTCTTGGGATTTAAAAGAAAGAAATGAGCAAAGAGAGTGTCACCAAGAAAATTGGCCAGGAGCAGAACATGTCCTTTGTACCTGGGGTCTCTGCTTGAAAATATTCCAGTCCAGGGAACATCAATCTGAATTTGGACTTTTAGCTTACTTTAGTGTGATGAAATACACTTCTATTAAAATTTAAAGCCATTTACTTGTGCTGTGTCTGTTACAGCAGCACTAGTTAACTAAGACAGAATTTGGGACCAGGAATGATATGCTGCTCCAACCTGAAATGTGGAAGTGGTTTTGAAGCTGTGAATGGATAGAGGAGCAGCAGCAATAGGAAGCAACAGTGGCAGGGAAGCAGGTGTGGTGAGTCAGCAACAGCAGCAGCAGAACCAGGAGACGAGTGCTCTGTTGTGCTGGAGTCAATCAGTGGAGTGAGACAGCTGAGTGCCTGTGCCCAGGAGGCTTCCTGGTGGAGTGCAGTGTTTCCAAGCACATGTCAGAGGAAACACTGAGCTTTGGAACATCTTCAGGACAGATGTGGGCATGAGACCCAGAAGCCTAGAGGCCACTGGAAGCAGAAGTTGAAGAGAATGAGAAGCTGAGCTGCCTTCCTCTGAAAACGTATGGCCGTGACTGCATGGGTTTCAAAGGGTAGAACGATGATGGCCTCTGGGGCTTCGAAGAATGAAGTTCCTAAAGCCAGGGAGCAGGATTGCTGTCCCTGTGGGCCTGGAAGGGAAGGCAGAGCTGAAGGCCAGGGCTCGGGGGTCTCCATTCAGAATCTGGAGAGTGTAGCCAATACCTAGACTGTGTAAAGTGTCTCAGAGAAGATTGCTTTCAAAGCCTAGAGTGCTAATGTGATATGTTCTGCTGACTTGCTTGGTACCTGTTGTCTCTTTTTGCCCTACAGTTTTTCCCATTTCTAATGGAAATGTTAAGTTGTGCCTATTCTGCCACTGTGCCTTTGGAGGCAAATAATTTTCATACTAGTTTTCACAGATGAAGAGGAATTTTTTTGTTTGTTTGTTTTGGACTTGGAGTTAAGACTTTTGCTATGATGTGATGAGTATGTTTTGCATGTTGCAAGAATGTGATTTTTTTGTGGGGCCAATGGGTTGAATATCAAGGACCAAAATATGTCCCCCCACAAATGTGTGTCAATTTGTTTGGGCCGTGATTTCTGGTAGTGTGTAATTTTTCCCATGTGTTGTAAATCCTGCCTCTGTGATATTAATGAGGGATAACGGGCATCAGCAGCAGTTCTTAGTGAAGCAGGACTCAATCTACAAGCCTGGTTGTCTTGAGGCAGTCTCTTGGGTTAGAGGAGAAAGAAGTGAGCAAAGAGAGTTAGGATCTCATACTACCAAGGAAGCTGTGCCAGAGGCAGAGTGTGTCCTTTGGACCCAAGGTCCCTACATAGAGAAACTTTTAGTCCAGGGGAACATTGATCTGAATTTTGGACTTCTAGCCTACTTTACTATGAAGAGATAAATTTCCCTTTGTTAAAGCCATCTACTTGTGGTATTTCTCCTATAGCAGCACTAGACTACAAAGACACTGATCTTGTAGTCTTAATCAATATAACTGCCACTAGTCCATCTTATTAAATCATAGTCATAGAATTCATAACACAAAGGAAAATCCCATCAAATGACAAAGTAATGGATGATCATACAATACCGGGAATTGTAATCCAGATAAATCAAGGCACACAATTTGGAGAGGAGGGACACATAATTCAACACATGACCCTCACTTTTGGAGAAATGAAGTAGCTTTCTTAAGATTACATGATTAGACAAAATTGAATTTGAATTCAAGACTCCATGACTTTAGAGCTGAGTTGGCAAAGTTTTATTGTAAAGATCATGACAGTAAATATTTTAGGCTTTATAGGTCATATTCAGCTCTGACTTTAGTTCAAAGACTGCCATAGACACTATGTAAAAGAATGAGTATGACTTGTTCCAATAACAATTATTTATGAGTACTGAAATTTGAATTTCTTACTTTATGTGTGTCATGAAATTTTCTTCTTTTGATATTTTCTCAAGTATTTGAAAATGTGTAAACCATTCCTACCTGGAGAAATGTGTAGATAGTAAGAGGGAGTCAGGTTTAGCCCATGAGTCATACTCTGCTGACCCATGCTCTAAACCTTGTACATTTACTTGATCTTGATACTGTATCTAGATACTACAGATGTATCAAGCGGGAATTTCCTAGACTGTACTCTTTCAGCTATGATGTCTCCATCCTCAAAAACTCCAAAGAATATGTAATCAACTCCCTTGATGTGCTGAAAGTTTGTGCTTACTTGCGACTTGATTCTGACTCATGATGACCCTTTATCTGTCAGAGCAGAACTGTATTCCATGGTTTCTTCAATGGCCAATGTTTTTAGTAGTAGGTCACCTGCATTTTCTTGTGAGACACATTTGGTGCACTTGAACCTCCCATTTTTTGGTCAGCAGTTGAATGTGTTAACCATTTGCAAGCTAGATCAGTCGAAATTTTTTCTAAGCTTTGAAATCCAACTCATCTTCCTTTAAAGAAATAATACCATTATCACAGATACTGATGTCCTGCCCATACTTTCTGATGACAACATTATTCTCTCTCTCAGGTATAGGGAATCCTGCTTCTTTTTCAATTGTCCCCATCTGTAAAGATATCTCCCTCAGATCCTTAATGTGAGAGAAAATGATAAACTATATCTGAAGCATTTAGCCCAGCGTCTTTTATTTCCTTAACCTTGTCATCATTGAACTGTGGTCAGCTTCTCTTCGACTGCTCAGGCAACATCTACGTCATCAATTCTACTCTTGTCTGCCCCTTTGCTAGGCATCCTCTCAAGGTAGTGTTATCTACAGACTTAACAGGCTTTTTCTCTGTTCCTGTCATCAGCACATGAACTCACATGTAAGGGTTACATATAAAACTTTGCCAACACAAAGATAAATTATACTCATCTTGTCCTAATCTATCAGCCGTGAACTTTGTCTTTGAAAGAAATCTGCTTTAATTGGGTGGAACTTGATCTTTCTACAACCTAGCTATTATGTGAGTATTGACCTTATTCCTTTGGATTCTCTCAAGTTTATTTTTTGCCTTTCTACAAATGTTTCCCTGACATTTGTATGAAACTGGTTTTGAGACTAGGGGGAAAAAAGGTTCATTGTTTTAAAATCATTGCTAGACTTGGTTTTCTTTGTGTCCACTGCTTCTAAATCAGCTGTCAAATAGCAGAGTACACGAGAGAAACAGACTTCATCACAGGTGTCACGGAATGTTATTTCCTCAGTTTATATGATGAGTTCCACCTCTAATTTGTGCAATAATACTTGCTGCTGCAATATTTGAGCCAGAGATTTGTGCAGACATGATAAAGAAGGGCAGTTATCTTGGGAGAGGGGTTTGGAAGGCAGAATTGAGTCCAACATTTTTCAATTTCCCTGACCTCTGATGACCTCCATACTTGTGACAGTTATAAAGCCCTCTTCATGCTTTAATGCATAACACTGCATTATCAGTGAAAGCAAATTTGAAAACTTGGAGGGTAGTTTTTGATAGGGTCAGAAAAGACAGAAAAATGGACAGAAACCAATTTTAGTTTTTACAAGTGCTTTAAATTCAGGTGAAATCTCATAGAGCAGTTGCCATGTTGTAACTATTGTAGAGAGCCACAAAGCTTCTCTATGATCTATTTATATACTGTGCGTTTAGTTTTGTAGCACCAGTTCTATATGATTTATGAAATTACATGAAATGAAAATAGCTCGGAATAACAAAAGCTTCAAGTGATTTTCCTCTCTTATTTGGGTGACCAGCTTGCACATTTCATGACTCAAGACACACCATTGCCAGTCAGATTGCGTTTTTTAAACACAATGGCATCTATCTAGGCTGTGGCAGCACCAGATGGGTTTGAGGGATTTAGCCAGCCTGATTTATTGTAGTTTATCATCCAGGTGCCACAAATGCCTAGATTCCTGATATTAGCCAACATGTAAGAGCTGCATAAAATGAGACCCGTGGAACCCCAGTCAGGGCTCCAGGCCGGGAGACTGGAAATAGACAACTGGGAGGACGAGTGTGATGATATTGGGATATTGGGAAAGGAGAATCGAAATGCAGTCTCCTCAAATCTCAGCTGTTTACCCTGTCAATGGCAGTTTGTCTGAGGGCTATTGCTTGTTTGAGATGCCAGTGTTTCAGATACATCTATCTAAATGTCCCAAATTATTTCTCCTTTGGTGGTGATTGTTATGTGCCTTGATTCTAACTCATAGTGAGAGAGGAAGAAAAAGCTTTTAAGAAGATAGCACTTAAATTCCAGTAGGCCTGGGTGCAGAGCTTGTAAGCCTGTAAATGAGTGATTGTAAACAGCTGAAAATGGCTGGAATTCATGACATCAGACCCTCAAAAACAAGGGGTTTGGCCTGCTGAATGTGACCTCTGCATCCACACCCAGGCCTACCTGCTTTCCTCCTGAAAGGTGAATTCACCTGAGGAAGTAACCTTTGTGATACTGTTTAGATAAGAAGGCACCAGTTTACTTTGTGAGGAACTTTCCAAACCCTATTTGAATCCATGCTTGCCTTCTGGCTGATGCCTAAATTAGGTTTGGGGAGTCAGATGCCAGCTTCCCTCCCCCACTAATAGAGATCCTGAGATATGCTCAGTTTCTAAGAAGAAGGTTCAAGTCCAGATGCCTCTCTCCAGTGCCAGTCCAGGACGCTCCCTCCTGCCCCCAGTGGGAATCACTGATAAGCCCAGTTTCTGAGGACGGGGTAACTTCTTCCTATGTAACTTAATGCTAACTCCTTATCTAGTGCCTCTTTAAGAATGCTGGACAAATAGAAATACAGTATGAAAATCTGTATACTTGTAACTGCCAATTAAGAGAATATGTGGAAATTCCTTTATCTGCTTTCTTGGAAAAATGTATAAATAGATGTGTCTGATAATGGAATGGGATGCATAGCTACTTTTTGGACTTGAGTCCATCCACTGCGCCGCTAGCTAATAAACAGCCTCTTCCTCTACAAACAAGATGGTGTTTGAGGTGTTTTCTGCTCTGCAGGCTGAACTTCTCTTTTTCCTGCTACAATAGTGACAGTGTAGGATACAGTCAAACTGCTCTATAAAGTTTCCCGGGAGTGGCTGGTAGGTTTGAGTTGCTGACCTTTTCTTGATAGCAGCCTGAGCTCTCACCCACTGAGCCTCCAGGACTCCAGGATTCCCGTTAATCAATGGACATAGTAGAGGAAGGTTTTGCTAAGTAAAACATCAGGGACAAGAGGCACCCCCAAAAGTCATCTACTTGAGCATACTTTGTCCATTCAGTTCTAATAAGCAATTACTCAATGATGTTAAAATAAATTTGATTTTGAAGGAGTCCTAATAGTAATTTTCTGAGTTATGAGATATACTGTACTGATAACAGTGTATAAAATTACATGCATTCCTCTTGAAAAATGACTACATTAACATCCCCTGCTGCAGTATGTCTTGGGCTAAGAAGTCACATATTACACTTATTTTAAGCACTGTTGGTGGTCCTCACCCCAAATACTTACCATCTTCCCCTTAAAATGACTATATTTGCATTTGAAAGACATGCAGGCATACTCAGAACTGCTGAGAGAGCATGAGATTTGCATCTGAAGGAAGGACCTGCAGAAAAAAAGAAAAAAAAAAAAAGAAGACTGTTCTGTGTTTTGAATTTTCCACCTGTCATTGGATACCTCCAAGCAGGAAAAGGCAGTGCTCATTAGAAGAATTTCCATCCAGGACTAGAGGTTAAAGGGAGTCAGTAAGTAGGAAGCCTGGTATGCTCACTTGAAGTGATACCAGGGGCCTTGAGAGGAGTGGAAGCGGGAGAGATGCAGCAAGGAAGAGATGGGCTGAGTTTGGGCATGCCGTATGACAGCTTGCCGTGGACTAGGCTTTGCTTGTGGATGTAGACGCTAGAAGTTCCAACCAGAACCAAAAATTCTTCAGATCAAGAAACATGCTTTGTCTCCTCAGAGTATGCATTTGATTTAAAAACAAAAAACAAAACTAAACCCATTGCCATCAAGTCAATTCTTACTCATAGAGACCCTATATGACAGAGTAGAACTGCACCCACAGAGTTTCCAAGGAGCACCTGGTGGATTTGAACTGCTTAGTTTTTGGTTAGCAGATGTAACACTTAACCCACTGTGCCACCAGGGTTTCTCATTCTAACTCATAGGGACCCCTGTAAGACAGAGTAGATCTACTCTACAGAGTTTCCAAGAGTGCCTGGCAGATTCTAACTGCTGACTTAACTACTAAGACACGATAGTTTCCATTGGTTTGATAAAGATAGGCAATTTAAGCATTGGCTATCTAAAATGAGAAGAGATAAAGTGGCTGGATTATACTCTTTTGAGACACTCTTTTGAGAGTGTCTAAATGAGAGGGATACAGGGAAGATCTCCACTGAACAGATTCCTCTCCTGATGGATCTGGGGATGAGAGGATAGGAGAAGATATTGATAGGATTACATGATTCCGTTGTGAGAATTGATAGTTAACAGGGTTAATTGTGATTGTGAAAACTGTGACTGTAGAAGCAGTAATTGTGAAAGAACAGATAAAGTGGAGAGGTACTTCTGGACTGGATGAAATGAGTATGTGTATATGTATGTGTGTCTGCATATGTATATATGTGTGTGTGTATATGTATATATATACATACACATGTTTAGGTATGTATTTCTTTTTATTTATTTTGCTTGGGATCCATCTCTCTCTATCTCACCTATCTCTCTGTCTTACCTATCTGATCTGTCTTCTGTTACATTCTGCTGGTTTCCGTTGATACCAACCCAAACCAAACCCACTGCCGAGGAGTTGATTCAGAGTCACAGTGACACTGCGGGCAGAGTAGAACTGCCCATGGAATTTCCATGGGGTGTCCAGTGCGCTTGGCAGCCTACCTTCTCTGGTTATCATCTGTAGCACTTAACCACCATGCTAATGGGGTCATGCTCTTGGAAATATTATTAATTACTAGCTAGTTATTATGAATTTATCTTGCAATTTTTTATGGGAATTCTGTGAGGTTTGGTTTGAAGTTGAGTTCTCTCAGAGAGAATTTACACTTTCTTCTATCAGTCACCCGGCAGTGCCACCCACCATGGGCACCTTTAGATTAAAATCTCCACTTGAAGACTTTAGTACCTGTCTTAGTTTCCTAGTGCCACTGTAACAGAAATGCCAGAAATCAATGGCCTTAACAAACAAGTATTTATTCTCTTATAACTTAGGAGGTTGTAACTTCAAATTCAGTATACAGGCTTTAGGTGAAGCTTCTGTTTTTCTGCTCTGGGAAAAGAAAATCTTTATCTCAGCTTCTCTAGAATTCTTCTCTGTGTTCCTTGGAGATCTCCACAAGGTTTCTGTTCTTATGTGTTTCTGTACCTCATTTACTGTTTTATGTCTCAAAAGTGTTTAGATTTAAGACATGCCATATACTGAAGTGGCTTCATTAGTGTAACAAGAAAAATCCTCCTTCTAAATGGAATTATCTTCACAGTTGTAAAACCAACACCCAAACTTACTGCTGTCATAGGAAACCCTGGTGTCATAATGTTTAGGCACAATGGCTGCTAACCAAAAGGTCGATGGTTCGAATTCTCCAGGCACTCCTTGGAAACTTTATGGGGCCAACTCTACCTTGTTTTATAGGATTTCTTTGAGTTGGATTTGGCTCAGTGGCAGTGGGTAGTAGTAGGTAGTTTCTGTCATCGAGTCAACTCTGACTTCATGCAAACCTACAGGATAGACTAGAACTGCCCCATAGGATTTCCAAGGAGCAGCTAGTGGATTTGGTTAGCAGCCAAGCTCTTAACTACTATACTGCCAGGGTTCCCTCTACAAGTATAGGGGGTTAGGATTGCGACACATTTGGGGGAACATAGTTCAGTCCCCAAAAGTACCATACAGGTAGCATGAATTTCAATTGAAAATCTGTGTCAAAAATAGTGTGTGGTTACAAATTCTCAGGGGAGATTTTTAATTTTTCTTTTCACCCATAAACATGGTCCAGATGGTCAAATTTGTTTGATCCACCTTTTTATACGGTCAGTCCTGTTTTTTCTTACTTATTCTTCTGTGCAAGGCTCTTTTGCTAGGTCTCCCGGCTTTGGGAGTGTCTTGGACCTGGTTTGTCCTTCTGTGTCCGTTCTTCTATGAAAACGGAAGTTCAAAGTCTGTAGGCTTCAGGCAGAAATTGTCAAAGTGAAAGTCATCTTTAGCATTCACTTTCAAGAGTTCTTATTTCTGTTTAATTTGAGCTCAGTAATGTGTTTAAAGTAACATGTGTACAGACACGTGTGTGTGTGTGTGTGTGTGTGTGTAATTTTAGTGCTTCAGTGAGGAGGATCATTTAGGATATATAATCCACCATACTAATGGAAACAGATATTCTGAGTGTTAATTTAGGAACTGCAAGTGCATAGAAGATTAATTCTGCCTCTATGTTTTACTGTAGGGTTTTGAAAATGTGTTTTATATAGCTGAGTTCTTTTTATAAGATAGCTTATTCTTGCAACCATAGAAAGACAAATCTAAGGAAGTTCTGTTGATATCAGAATCATGTTATGTATTAAGAGTAAATGCATAAAATATTCATATATCATTTATATTAAATGTAGTCTTGGTTAGAATGGCGTGATTATGCGATCTTTTCTTTCTAAAGGCTGTGTTTTATAGTATATACAAAGGTATGCTTGGCCAGTAAGACTTTGTAGGACTATTAAACTTTTGGCCAAAAAGCAAGCAAATGTGAACATTACACAGTTTTCATTCATTTGTTCTTCTGAAGGATACGTCTGTGGTGCCCATAACACTGTATTTTTTCTGTCCCTGAATTTAGTATAAAAACAGCAGTTTTTGAACATTTCTATATGCTAGGAACGTCTCTACATTTCAAAAATATATGTGCTTAGCTTTGTAATGATCCTGTGAGGAAGACACTTTTTCATACTCATTTTGCAGATGAGGAATTCAGGTCAGAAAGTTTAAGTAACTTGTCCATGTTCACACAGCTAATTTTTGGATGAGTCAAGATTAGAACCCAGTCTGTCTGGTTTCAGTATCAAGTTTTCCTAAACATGTTGTTAGACTGATTTTTAAAATGACTGCAAAAGGATGACATCATTTATGTAACAATGTATTCCTTCCCTTAAAGAAATATTTTATTGAGTATTTGCTGTGTCCCATGTATTGCCCAAAACATTTGGGACCTTCCAGTTTTGATGGCTCTTGTGGTCTAGTGAAGCTATACAGTCAAAGAACTACAATAATCTGAAAATTCATGCACACAATTGATAGTATTTAGAGGGAGGATCAGCTCAGTTGATCTGTGGTTGTCAAGGAACTCTTAAAAATAGCCACCCATCTGCCAAGTGAGTCAATTGTTGGTGGTAATAGTTTTAGCCTGGAGACCAAGCTTTGCCAACATGTAGCAGTATGAAATATTTCACAAAACTATTACTTGACTACTACTAGAGAGTTTAAAGTATGGTAATATAAACAACAAGAGTATAATGAAAAATTAGATTAACTATTAAACAGTGATAATTGAGGGTTCTTTTTTCCTGAGTCATCTACATTATTGAGATACACTGAGTTTCTGAATTTTCTTTCTCTTTTAAATGTTATAGGTGATTGCTTTGTGTTCTGTGAGTTCATAAAGTCTGCATGTTGTTGTTGTTAGCTGCCATTGAGTCGGTCCCAGCTTACGGGCACCCCATGTACAATGGAATGAAGTGGTGCCTGATTCTGTGTTGGGTGATCCACAGAGTTGTCATTGGCTGATTTTTGTGAGTTGATCACCAGGAATGTCTTCATAGTTTGTCTTATCCGGAAGCGCTGCTGAAATTTGTTCAGTTTCCTAGCAATGGGCAAAACCTCCACTAATAGACAGACGGTGGCTGTGTGCGAGGGGCATTGATCAGGATCCAGCTTGAGACTCCTGCATGGAAGGTGGGAATTCTACCGCCGAACCACCGCAGCCCTCATAAAGCCTACATAGGAATAGGCATTTTGTGGATGAGAACAACATAGACTCTACTTAGAGGTGCAGCATGACTGTTTAGATTGGAGGTCATAGATGAAAATGGTTTCGTGGATAAGACAAGAAATAGGCAATGGCTTATAGCAAGATGACATGGAGTGTTGATTACTGAGGTAAACTAGAGAGTGTTTGCCCAGCTTAAAGATGTCCATATTCAGTATTTTAAAAGCACTAATTGTAGGCTGAATAAATCAGAAGTACTTGGTAATTTATCCCAACAATTCTGGATTATAGTCTTTAGTTAAGATGCCCAAGGTTTGAGTAAGAAACCTCTGAGTTTTTCTTTTTACCAAACTTGGTGATTACAATTACAAAATTTAAATACACATTTTTAAATTTAATATCCTCTTTCTTACATTGTCAAGTAATAATACTAGTCTTTTTGTTTCTAAGCAGGTAATTAAAAGACCTGTCAAAGAATACTTTAAATTCTAGGACATAGGTCATAACATACATGAAAACATGTGTTGGATATTTAATTTATAAGTATAAAGCACTAAGGAAGATTGAGGATGCTTGATGTGACCATTGAACTAGAATACCTTTAGACACACATGTCATATCTAGCAATTGTTTTATGATCCATGTGATTTCATACAATACTGGCAAATTGTCTTCCTTGGGTGAAGTTTCCCTTGAACCTGAAACTTTCTTTTGCATTTTTAGTGGTATACGTTTTCTTGTTTTTCACCATATTATCGAACATTTTAGGAAGGGGTGGTAAGTATATGGTATCATCAAGAAGGCTTAGAAGTAACGATGGAGAGCTAAAATATAGTCTTAGTTTATGAATGAAAATTTTTGGACTTAGTATTTATTTATGCATATTAGTATAGTTATTACAAAGAGTAGCACAAAAAACCCATTTCTGTTGAGTTGACTCAATACATAGTGACTCAACAGGTCACAGTAGAACAGCCCTGTAAGAGTTTCTGAAGAGTGCTTGATAGATTTCAACTGCCAATCTTTTGGTTAGCAGTTATAGCACTTAACCACTGAACACCACAAGAGGTTTCCACAAGCAGTACAAGCCAAACCAAATCCAATGCCTTCGAGTAGATTCTGACCCATAGCAACCCTATAGGGCAGAGCAGAGCTCCAAGGAACTCCTGGTGGATTTGAACTGCCGATCTCTCAGTTAGCAGATGTAGCATTTAACCACTACACCATCAGGGTTTAGTACCTCCCAGCCCCCCAAAACCCGGTGCTTTTGAGTCAATTCTGATTCACAGCAAACCTATAGAACAGAGTAGAACTGCTCCATAAAGTTTCCGAGGAGCGGCTAGTGGATATAAACTGCCGACCTTTTGGTTAGCAGAAGTAACACTTAAACACTATGCCACCAGGCTTTCCAGGGTTTAGTACAGTAGGTGGTAAAACCACAAATTAATTTCACGTCTGTAACACATAGTCATAGCCACATACACTCTCATGAGTACTCCAACTTTTCATATCATTATCTTTGTTAATGATTGGATAAAGGTTTCCTTAAATTACATTCTTGATTCATTGAGTTACTGGGTGTTGGTCATTCACCAGTTGCATCTTATATATTAATATCCTGCTAGACAGAGAAAAGGTGACATCAGTTTCCCAGCTGTAAAAGCCAAGATTCTAGATGTATATTTTTTAGTATAACAATGATCAAAAAGGTTGTCACATATCATGAAATTTAATGTGACATAAATGCTGTAAGAAATAACGTCCTTTACAAAATACTTGCCTTGCCAGACAAGTAATATTCTCAAGCTGCTAAGTTGAAACTGAGGCAAAAAAATGCTGAATTGAGTATGCTGACTCATTCTTCCTCAATAGATATTAGAGAGAATTAAGCCAAAAAGGAATTTTGACACGCTTTGAAGAAACTGGGCCGATGTTTGATGAGAAACTATAAAACCACAGTAGTGCTTGCCAATAAACATTACATTAAGTTTCTTTTAAAAAAATAAACAACATAATTGTATTTTACCTACCCCAAACCAAATCCACTGTCCCTGAATAGATTTCAACAGCAGCCCTATAGGATATAGTAGAACTGCCTCATAGGATTTCTAAGGAGTGGCCGGTGGATTCGAACTGCTGACTTTTTTTTACTCGTTGTAGCTCTTAACCACTGCACTGGTAGATAATATATTTTACCTATAAAATATATTATCTTCATAAAAAAGCCCTCTTCTTTTATTCTTCTCAAGGATGATATTAAAGTCACAGTTACTACATCATTGGTATGTTTTTTGATTCAAATGCTAGTTATTTTTAACAATTGGAAAATTTACCCAGAAGAAGAAAACTTATTCTGTATAGTATTTACGTAGTGAGGGCCAGGCAGGCCTCCTGACCTGAACAGTCATAGTCTAAAAGCAAGTTAAAGAAGAAAAAATCCTGAGAGCATGTATTGAAGGAATAGTTGTCATAGATTGGATGTCAGCCATGGA
Organism: Heterohyrax brucei; assembly: GCA_028571685.1. Classification (NCBI taxonomy): domain Eukaryota; kingdom Metazoa; phylum Chordata; class Mammalia; order Hyracoidea; family Procaviidae; genus Heterohyrax; species Heterohyrax brucei. The sequence continues at coordinate 138,834,298 of CM053142.1, read as the reverse complement.
ATGGCTATTAAGCTTTTGAAGTTTAAGTGGGGGTTATTTTATTTATTTCTTATTCAAAGAATTGATGCTTTTATATACCACGGACTTCCAAAAAGAACAAACAGATCCCTTATGGAAGAGGTACAGTCAGAGTGTTTCTTGGAAGCAAGGATGGTGAGACTGAGTCTGACATGCGTAGGACATGTTGCCTGGAGGGATCAGTTTCTGGAGAAGGACATCATGCTAGGTTTAGCAGAGGGTCAGCACAAAAGGGGAAAACTCAAAGAGATGGATTGATACAGTGGCTACAACAGTAGGCTTAGGTATAGAAATGACTGTAAGCATGGTGCAGGACTGAGCAGTGTTTTGCTCTGTTATTTATAGGGTTGCTATAAGTCAGCACCAATTTGATGGCAAATAACAACAACAACCATGTAAAGTATAAAATTAGGACTTTGTTTAATTTTCATTCGGCAATGAATTATGTATTTGTACCCTTTGCAGAATATTGTACTGTCATTTACTTACATTTGAGGTACTGTAAATTCTTAACTAACACTATATGGCATTTACCAAATTTTTGTAATTTTTTTTTTTTTTTTTTTTGGTCTTTTAGAAACAAATCCAAACTCCTAATCCTGGTATTTAAGAATTTTTATAATTTGGACTCTATTATTTTAAATATTTACTCTGTAACCATCAAACCCTAGGAATGGTTGCCCCAGAAATACTCTCCACACGAAATTTTGTAAATCCTAGTTATATGAATGCTAGGTGTCTTAGACTGGGTTCTCTAGAGAACAACACTAGTAAGTGTGTAAGTGTGCATATAGATAGTAAGTGTACATATTAGTATCAAGAAAATGGCTCATGCAGTTACAGAGGTTGGAAAGTCCCAAGTCCACAGGTCAGAAGAAAGCTGCTCCTGATGCACACAGCCACCAGGGCTGGTGAACCCATGACTGGCGGACTGGAAAGCAGGGCTCTTATTCACAGCCTGTAAAGAAAGATGAATCCCCCACATCAGTAGGCAAGAACACATGTAAGCTGCTAGTTGAAGTCCCAAGAACTGGAGATCAGATGAACAGGAGCCAGCTGCAGGATCCAGAAGGAACAAAAGCCCATAACCTTGCAAAAATGTCCACTTATATTCAGTGCAGGCCACACACCCAAGGAAACTCCCTTCCAACTGATTGGCTGCTCACAGCAGATCTCATTGTGGAGATGATCACATATAAAATCAAATCTCATCATGTAAGGGGTCACACCATCACACAACCACCAAACCAATGAAAATCAGGGCCCAGGCAAGTTGATATACAACCTTAACCATCACACTAGGTTACTTGGGTCTCTCCATGGTTAGAATTTGGCAGCTGCAATGTCTAGATGTGAAGAAAGAAGCCCAGGACTTGTGCTCTGTTTTGTTCTTACTTGCTAATTTTGTGACTGTGGCCACAACATATACCACACCTGCACTTTGCATGGGCCATTTCACCTTCCAGCAATGACCTTTTCTTTTCCTTTGCTGTCTATTCAAATTTTATCCAAAATTCCAGGCCAGATTTTAATCTATAGAACTATTTTTCCTGACCATGTTACATACACATTTTTTTTCTCAGAATCACTGCAGATTGCAAATCTTGTGACATTTTCAGAACTTGTAACTTACTTCTTGAATTGTTTTAGTTTCATTGTCATGTGAGAATAACTTTAAATTAATTCTATCCTAAGTTGTTTAGTGTAGGGCCTTAATTTTCCATATATATAAACCCAAACCAAACCCACTCCTGTTGAGTCAATTCTTACTCATAGCGACCCTATAGACCAAGTAAAACTGCTCCACAGAGTTTCCAAGGAGAGTCTGGTATATTTGAACTGGACTTTCTGGTTAGCAGCTGTTAGCACTTAACCACTGTGCCGCCAGGGTTTCTGCCATATGGATCTATGTGATCAAACTGTTGCATGATTATCAAACCAGTGAGAATATATACATATGTATATGTATATATCTACATGTATATATGTAAAAAACTATAAAACTTTGAGTTTATGTTTTTTTGTTGCTATTGTCAGTTCAGTAAGTATTGAAATATTTAGCTAAAGTATTAAAATAAAATGTTAAAATATTTAATTTTTCAACCAATGTTAAGAATGTTTATGTGTTAATTATGTTTGTGGCAAACTTGCTAAACTTCCTTATTAGATTTAATATTGTGTAGATTCTTTTGAATGTTTTAAGTATAAAGTCTGATCTGCAGTTAATAAGGTTCTTAATTTTTTTTCCCTTTCTAGTTAAGTTGTACTTATTTTTATTTCCTCACTTCCCTTGGTAGAATGTTAGCACAGTGGTAAATAGACTCAGTAAAGGTGTTTACGAAAGAAATGTAAATTCAACCAATAAGCAGATGTTGTTTCACACTCATCAGAAATGGTTAATATACTTAATTGTACTGAGAGCTGGCAAGACATGGTGAAATGGCAGCACACACTACCATGGAAACACAGATTGTTACAATTGCTACAGATATGTATGTATTTATTGATGTTAATGGAAATCAAAGAGACACATATCCTCATGACTTGGTGTTTCTATTCTAGGTACTTATCCCAGAGACATTCACACACTCGCACAGGTATAGTGATTATTGTCCTATTTTAACAGTGCAAATGTGAAACATCTCTTTCATTCCTGTTGTTATTAGGTGCTGTCCAGTGTTCGCTGAGTCACAGTGATCCTGTGTACACAGAATGAGACACACTGCCTTATCCTGTGCCATCCTCATGAAGTTGCTATGCCTAAGTCCATTCTTGCGGCCACTGTGTCAATTTGTTACTGAGTCAGTGAAAGTTAAAGAAAAAAATTGATTTGGTTGGCCAAGTGAAAGAATACATTGGGACCTGCATCTCCAAGAGGGCTCCCTGGTTGGCAGTGACAGGGGTTTACGTGGGGAGGAAAGCAGACAGGCGACCCTGCTTCAGGGTGTGTTCAGGCCCATGGTTTGGCAGGGTTGGTGGACAACTTCTAGGACAGTGCCATCAGGTTGTTGCGGTCGCACTGGGGTTCAGTACTCACAAGATGGCCACAGTGAAGACAAAACGGTGACTGTGCTCTTCCCAGTGCCTCCCCATCAGTAACGTCTCTCTGATATGTCTCCAGGAGGACAAGCCCAGGCTCTGTCTGCGTGCGTGTGTTCTGCGCCTGCACGGGCACCTCAGACTGATTCCACCTGATATTTGCTCCAACCCCTTATTTTTAACTCCAGGTTTTGTCTTAGTCCTGCTTGGCTGCTGTCCGGACAATGTCTGCTTCAAATCCATCTCTTGAGGATCTTCCTCTTTTTCATTGACCCTGTACTTTACCAAGAATGACGTCTTTATCCAGGGACTAATTCTTTTTGATAACAAGTCCAGAGTATGTGAGACGTACTCTTACTATTTTTGCTTCTCAGGAACATTTTCTCTGTACTTCCTCCAAGACAGATTGGTTTATTCTTTTGGCAGTCCATGATATGGAGGCATCAATTCTTCTTCAGTCTTCCTTATTCATCATCCTGCTTTCACAGGCATTGGAGACAGTTAAAAACAATATGGCTTGGGTCAGGCACACCGTAGTCTTCAAAGTGACGTCTTTGCTTGTCAATACTTTAAAGCAGTCTTTTGCAGCAGATTTTTCTAATGCAAAGCATCATTTGATTTCTTGACTGCTGCTTCCGTGTGTGTTGATTATGCATCCAGGCAAAACGAAATCCTTGACAACTTCCATCGTTTTAGTCAGCTCAGGCTGCTCTACAGAAATATCACAGAGTGTGTGGCTTTAATAAAGGAAAGTTTATTCTTACACAGTCTGGTACGCTACGAGTCCAAATTCAGGATGCCTGCTCCAGGAAAAGGCTTTCCCCCTTGTTGGCTCTGGAGGAAAGTCCGGTATTGCATCAGTCTTTGTCCAGGGAGCATCTTGGCACAGGAACCTCTTGCAGGCTGAAAGGATTAAGGGTGGCGCAAGCCACACTCTACGGAAACTTTCTTTACAGTGGAGCAGGGAGGTGATCTTCTGCAGGGATTTACAGTCCCACCCTAATCCTTTAACATGCAGCATAGGAAAACCACAAAATGGAGGACAATCACAAAATACTGGGCATCATGGCCTAGCCATATGGCTACACATATTTTTGAGGGGTCACAATTCAATCCATGACATGTATCTTTTCTGTGTTTATCATACTGTTGAATATTGGTCCAGTTGTGAGGATTTTTGGCAATGGATTTCGTTGTTAGATAAACTAACAGTAGATTGTCCATATAATGGACTACTACAGAGATGCTATAATTAGTAACTGATATTTACTTTTAATAATATGAAAATTTCAAAGATAAAATATTATAAAAAACAAGATTTAAGTGAATAAATACTGTTTGTGTAATTTCCTAAAAACCACAAAAAACTGTAGAGAGTGTGTGTGTGTGTGTGTGTGTGTGTGTGCGCGCATATATACACCCTATCTCTGGTGACCATATACACCCCAAATTCCTGCCTAGGAATGAAATATACCACCTACAGAATAGCAGTTATCTGTGGTAAAGAAGGAACAAGGAATAAGAGTGTCAGTTTTAACTGTAGCTATATCATTTTCATTTCTAAATGAAATAAGCAACAACAAAAGACCTGAAACAAGTATAGGTATACACTGATTCTGGATGGGTGAACAGTGTTCAGTACTGGATCCTAACAACTCTTCAATGAATTTATGAGAATTATGATGCCTACTACTGCTGTAAGCAAAATCCTTCTTCTTGACTTTTCCATCCATTTTACTGTAAATTTAGTGAGACTTGAGTTGGTGGTGGAAATTTTGAGTATTTCAGATACACAGAGACTGTTTCCTGAGTCTGGGCAGTGCAGTGTCAATGTAAAGGAAGAGATCACTAACCAAGATCATTCATAATTGGAACAATAACTCCAATTTTGAGGATATGATGATGTTTATCAAGTATCTACAAAATTATTTACAAGGTTAAGCTACAAAAAAGGACAAACTGAAATTTGAAGAAACTGGAATGCATTCTCAAATTTAGTTGTACAAACATTTTGCAGTTCTAGTCATCCTGAGTGCACTCACCCACTGCTGAATAAATTAATATGTATTATATGAAAGCATTGGTGGAAAAATACCGATGCACTGACTACATCTGCTCTGTCACATGATGTGAGTGCATGAGCCTTCCAGCTTTGTGCTGTAAGGATATCTAAGGATTATACTTACATCTTTCAATAACTCATATTTCAGAATAATTAATGCCCTGTGGATACTTATGCTAATTTGAAGAACTACTGAAAATTAAAAATAAATAATGGTAAATATTCATCAGGGAATATGCTTGGTTAATCTTTGTACAATATAACTGGTATTCTGCCTTTTCCCTTTTCAGTGACAAGTGAAACTATTATAATTATTAACACAATGTCAGCTATGTAAAAAGATATTCACTGTGAATTCCAATGTTTTCTAAGGCAATCTACTCCTACACAATAATTCTTTACCTTCTGTGTGTCATTTTTATTATCAGATGAAGAGTGTGTATACGTGCATATTAGAAAAAATATTGCTGACACTTAAATTAGTTTTATGTGTCCAATTAAAACTCCCATCAAAACATATCATACATAATAGAAGTTTGCCAGCAGACTTAGAGAACATTTGGTGGGAGGTTTTATTGCCATTTTTGCAGATAGAAGGAAAAGTCAAGGTGAAAATACAAACACGTACTGTGTATTTTTGTAAGGCAGTTCTGGAAACAGAAAGGTATGCAGAATAATCATTAGAACCACAGTCAGATGGTAGTAGGAAATGCCAGCTCACATAATCAAGGCAATTTTCTAAAGACTTCTTAATCAGATAAACGTCAAGGGTGAACAAAGCGGACAGAGTCTGTGTTCCTAAGAAAGGCATGCAGGGCCTGAGTCTAAAGACAAATCTACAACAAGTCATATTACTAACAGAGGACAGCTGGAATCCAAGAGTGAACATTCCAAGAGAGCTAAGCAGAGACTGTATTATCTTTTAAGGCAGTTAGAAAATCGCATGTAACCCCTGTGACACAATGGTTAAGAGCAATTAAAAGTTCAGCTGCTAACCAATAAGGTTGACGGTTTGAATTCACTCCTTGGAAACCCAGTGGGGCAGTTCTCCTGTGCTCTGTAGGGTCACTATGAGTTGGAATCCACTCGATGGCAAGAGATTTGTTTTGATAGGAAGTCACATAGTGGCACTTAGCTCAGGCGCAGCTCTACCCAAATTCAAAGGAAAGGAACATAGGCTCCTGCTTCTCAGTGAGAGGAGTAACAAAATGATAGAGGGATTATATTTTCATTCCTTCTACATTAAAACTTTCAGTTATTTGACCCAAGTAAGTTTATCTATCTCCAATTCTAGAATCAACCCTGTCTCAAGCAAAGTGTGTACAAAACTCTATTCCAGCAGTTCAGTGGCTTCATGATCAGATCTAATTCCAGAAGATGCACTAACTTGTCACGTGGTCCAGGCCTCAGAGGTGTAGTGAAGGCAATGAGCATGCAAGGACAATCTTTGATTTGAAGGCCTCCCCGCTGCCTCCCAGTTTTAAAATGAATAGACAGTGGTAGCATGGACAGGGCAGCAGAAGCCCTCCCCCATCTCATCCAGCTGCCTCAGCCAGGCACCTTTCCTGTTCGTGCCACCAAAGGATGTTATTATATACCTCATCTGGTGCCCCCTTGGACTTGCCCTTCTGTCCTCCCTCACTGCATGTCTCTAAGACCTCTCTAGACCCCAGTTTCTTCATTGATGAGACGAGGGATTTGGTCCACATGACCCCCAAGGCCCTTGGAGATCTCATCATAGTAACTTGTTTCCAACCTATTTTCCTGTAATCATGTCCTATACTTTGGTGTCCACTCAGAGACAAAGTTTTCTGCTTCTGAAAATTCCTCTCTGTGCCTGACCTTTCAGTTAGCAACCAGACTCTTAACCACTCTTGATGACTGTGTCACCACAGTGAAATGTGATTTCCTAACTGCCTTAAAAGACAGGACAGCATCTGCTTGCTTGCTACTTGAATACTCACTCTTGAGTCCTGCTACCCTGCCGTGAGAAGGCCCACACAGGAGCAGGAAAGAAAGGCGTGGAGGGCCCCTGCTGATTTCAGCAGGCTGTGCCTACCCCTCTTTAATGTAACTGAAGTAGATTGAGAGTGGATTCTCCAGACCCCAGCAATCTTAGGAGCTTTCTAGGGCTGTTCTAACAAAATACCATAAGGTCAGAAACAAACAAACAAAAAACAGATCCACTGCAGGTGAGTCAGTTCTAACTCACAGAGACCCTACAGGATAGAGTACAACTACCCATAGAATTTCCAAGGAGCAGCTAGTAGATTCAAACCATTGGCCTTTTGGTTAGCAGCTGTACCACTGAACTGCTCTGCCAGCAGGGTTTCCCACCATAAGGTGAGTGGCTTTAAATAACAGGAATTTATCTCACGGTTTTGGAGGCTAAACATTTCAATTCAGGCTGTTGGCAGGGCTATGCTCTGTGTTGGCTCTGCGGGAAGATACTTCCTTGTGTCCTTCAGCTTCTGGCATCTTTAGGTTTTTCCTGGTATTCCTTGGCTGGTAGACTGACCTTCACACAGTGTTGCCTCATGTGTATGTGACTTCTTTCCACATCTATTCTTCCCTTTAGCCACACTGCTCAGAAGAGATTAGGACTCTCTCTTGTATGACCTTGTTATATTTAACTGATAACAAAAGAGAAACCGTATTTCTAGACAAGGCCACATTCACAGGTACAGTGATGGTGTAGCAGTAATAGTAGTTATTTGACATGTGACTTTAAACATTTTTATGTGCTGGCATCTTTACAAATAATCCTGCATAGTGTATTACTGTGCAGCTTCTCAGCCGTTACAACTGCTGGTTCCTCTCCTACCGTTGTTGTGAACTGCCGTAGAGTCAGTTCTGACTCACTACTAGGATGTCATTTTATCTTCTGAGGCAACGCAGTTCAGCCCACCAACAGCATTCGCCCTGCTACCAGCTGATGACATGGGGAGCAGAGGTGCCCTGTCTCTGTCAAAACGGCAGCTCCATGAGCAAAATATATGACTGCTGTTTTAAGCCCCAACATTGTGGATAATTTGTCATGTTTGATGCAGTGTGGTTGCTTACTTCAGTGGTTGTTGTCAGCGAGAGCTGTGTTAAAGAGAGCTTTAAGGGCTCTTTAGCATACAGGTTTTGTTGGTTTATTTCTTTATTTCCAAAGCTTAATTTTGGACTTGCACATAACAAATTTGTGTAATCGTAACAGTTAATTCATGTTTGCAGATTGGTACTTCCTGGGACCCTGATGGTGTTAATATTTTTTCATTATATCCTAGAATCAGACTGCTTCTGGGTTTTAATCTTACATTACCTATTTGTGGTGATAACATGGACAAGTTATTTTAACCTTCCTTTGCCTCAGTGTCCTCATCTATGAAACAGAGCTGATAACTCATTAACAAAGTATTTTTGGAGAGGCTGGACAGGAAGTATCTTTAAGGATTAGACACTCGGCTTCTAGAGTCTAATCTAGGTTTGAATGCAGGCATTGATAGTAATTGGGTGTATAGCTTTAAATGATAATTCAATCTGTCTAAGACTAAACTTTCTCATTTGTGAAAATGAGTGTAATATGAGTACCTGCCCTATCGTATTCTTACTGGCAAGATGAAGTAATTTATGCAAACCCTTTAGCACAATATAACACATGGTAAATAAATACTTAATCCCTGTTGTTATTATTACTGGAATTAAATGAGATGGACCTTCCGAGCATGCAGTTATGTATTTTTCTGGTACATAGAAATACTCAATAAAGGCTACTGCCCCTCTCCCCTACCCCTCTTCAGACCTTCATGTTTTACACAATCTCTGATAACAGTTTTGTATGTTAAAATTGTAGGCAAACGGGGGAAAATTGCTTTGAAAGTCAGAAGTTGATTTCGAATTCTGAATGACCGTGATAAACTAATAAACTTAAAAAGATGAAATGCTCCAATGGGAAACCGTTGATTCTGCTTGGATATGCACTGTCCAAAGAATAGTAGATTTGTTCTGAAACAAGTACAACTAGAGTACTCCGTGGAAGCCAGGATGGTGAGACTGGGTCCTCCAAACTTTGAACATGTTGTTAGGAGGGGTCAGTCCCTGGAGAATGACATCATGCTTGGTCAAGTAGAGGGCCAGCTAAAAAGAGGAGGACTTTGCAGGTAGGTTGACACGGTGGCGGCAACAGTGGGCTGAAGTGTAAAGGCTCAGGACCGGGCAGTGTTTTGTTCTGTTGCTCGTAGGGTCACTGTGAGTCAGAACTGACTCTATGGCAGTTAACAACAACAACAACAACGGGAGAAGAAGAACCAACAGTTGTAAGGGCTGAGAAGCTACACAGTAACACACTATGCATAACTGTTTGTGAAGATGCCAGCACATAAAAATGTTTAATGTCACATGTCAAATAACTGCTGTTACTACTACACCAGATATGGCCAGCTAGCTACACTTGGTTATCAGCTGCTGTTGAGTTGGCCCTTGACTTCTGGCGACTCCATGCACAATGGAACAAAACGCTGCCTGGTCCTGCTCCATCTGCGTCATCAGTTGTAGATCAGACTGCTGCGATACGTAGGTTTTCACTGGCTGCCTCTTAGAAGTGTGTAGATCTTTCTTTGTAGCCCATCTTAGTCAAAGTGCTGCTGTGTCCTGCTCAGCCTTGTAGGAACATACAAGTGTCCCTTGACACAGGTATGGTGGCTGAGCAGGATGTGCACTGGCCAGGAATCAACCCAAATCATAGGAGGCGAGAACTCCACCACTGAACCACCAGTGCCTTACCATATTTGATAGTGGGCATTATTTTAAGTCCATTTAAAGAAAAACACACCAATTTATTTAATCCTCAAAGCAATCCAATGTTGGAGAGGGGAACTATGCATTCTAGCTGTGTCGCTGGTTAAACACACCATAAAGTGAAAGAGCTTCACTCCCCAGAGATGGGTCTTGAAACTTAGAGCAGGATTTAGAGAAGTGCAGTGAAAGTGGCTGCAGAGTTTGGAAATGAGTCCTTTGAAGAATAGTTTAGAAAACTGTAATTTAGTATGAAGGAGGGAAAAGTAAATGTCATAAGAAATGCCCCTTAAGCAGATGGAGGGTTATTATGTGATCGTGTGAAGAGAATACTTACTTTTTGTCCATGTCTCCTGACAACGATGGTTTAAAAAAAAAAAAAGAAGGCCAAGATTTAACACACACACACGATTGTACTTTAAATGAAGGATTACAAAGCAAACAAATTTCTCATTAAACAATTAATGTATATTTTGTGACATTGGTTGTCAGTCCCATGCCGTGTCAACACTTTCTCCTTTTAGACCATGGATTCCCCATTGCCAGCTTTCTTGTCCCTACCCACCTTCTCATTCTTGCCCCTGGCACGGTGTGCCCATGTAGTCTCATCTTGTTTTATGGGCCTGCTTTTTTGATGAAGGATGAACCTCAGGAGTGACGTCACTGATGAGCTGTAACGGTGTCTGGGGATGTCTCCAGTCTCCATCAGACCCGTAAGTCTCGTCTGTATTATTATTGTTATTTTTGGTGTGTTAGAATTTTGTTCTACACTTTTGTTCCATCTCTGTCTGGGACCATATATTGTGATCCCTTACAGGGTAGTTGGTGGTGATAGTCAGGCGCCATGTAGTTGTGCGAACTCAGTCTGATGGAATGAATAGTGTACGAGGTCTGACAATACATTTGGAACTCTTGGGAATGGCCATCAGAGCTGTTGTTGTATTACCCTTGATGTCCTGAATGTCATCAAAATATATTCCTCTAGTATTTCCTTTATCTTTGGGTAAAGCAAAAATCATTTCAGGCTGGATCAGGTGAGCAGGGACAGTGTTCCAATACAGTTATTTGTATACTGGATAAAAACTCCCTCACAACAGTGCGTTTTGAGCTGGTGTTTGTATTGTCATGGTGCAAGAGCCATGAGTTTTTGCCAAAAAGTTCAGATCATTTTTGTCTTTTTCATGCAGCCCTTTCAGAACTTTCAAATAGTAAACTTGGTTAACTCTTTGTTCACTTGCTACAAATTCATAATGAACAATCTCTCTGATATCAAAAAAGGTTAGCTACATCATTTTGACTGTTGATTTGAACTGACAGAACTTTTTGGTCACCGAGAATTGTCTGACTTGTGTTCTGCACTTTGACGCTTTGTTTCAAGGTTGTATTGGTACACCCATGTTTCTTCTCTAGTGAAACTTGGTCCAAAACATCATCTTGCCTCTCCGAAAGGTACTGGCAAACTTCCTTCTGTTCATCACTGAGCTCCTTTGGAAACATTTTTGCATACACCTTTCTCATGCCAAGATTTTCATAACTGTTTCTGTGTCAATGTTTACGCTTCTCACAGTTAGCCAAAAATTTTGACACACAATTTGATTGATTTTTGCTGTATTTTCATCAGTTCTACTTGTTACTGGCCACCCTGACCTCTCTTCACCAGCGACGCTTTCTCTCCCCTCAGAAAAATGTTTAATCAGCTTGTACACTGTCATTTTCTTCATGGCATTATCCTCATAAACTTAGACCAACATGTCCCTGATTTCATTTTACTCTTGCCAACTTTAGCAAGAAATTGAACATTTGGTCGTTGCTCTAATTCAAGCTCTGACGTTCTTGCAGTTGAACAGGTAGCCTTCGAGTAGTTCGGCTATGGCATTTTCTCTCAGTGCTGGAGAAGAATTAGCAAAACCACTGCTAGAAAATGCGTTGAGAGAGACTTGCAGGGAGGGAGAGAGAAGGGAAGGAATGGAGAGAGGGAAAGAGAGAGAGAGAGGGAATCTAAGTAAGGGTGGTATTTACGGATGAGGAAATAGTGATTAGGGTTGCACTAAATTCACCTAAGTAGTCTTGTTCACGTATAAAATTTTAGCCTCAATCGTGTTCTCCTGTTTTAAAGAAAATTGTGTTTTTCCTCTTGGTTGGTAAATTGCAATTCATTCACTGGCTGTTTTTAAAGCAGAACAGCACTCCTAGTTTTACTGGCTTATTTCTAACCATAATTCACAGCTTCCTTTGAAGGAGAGGTAAAAGTTTGGTTCATGTTTTATTCTTTTTCATTTCCTTTCCAAGACATGGCCTTATTATTATATCTGGGACAACTTAGATGCTGGAAGCGACTGCTTTTTTGCAGCAGAATGAAGTGAAGCGAGCTGGTTATTTTAACTCTAAAAATAGCAAAGGCAGTCAAGCTGATCTTAAAGATGTAGACAGTAAATAATGTGACTTATTGGGTCCTCAAGGTCTCTAGGAAGTCATGCTAGAATGCCTTGATTGCGCTGGCATTTTCTCAGGTGAACAGCATTGGCAGACGTCTCTTTGAACCTCTTCTAATCAGGATTTCATTTTCTTCAAAGCAGCTTTGACACCCTTCTCTGCTCTCAGTCCTTCTTCTGGTTTCTTGTTCAAAGTCAGCTCAGCAAATGCAATAAAAAAAGAGAGTCTTGTCAAACACTAGGATGCATTATGACCACCTGGGAGGGCTGTTAGAAAACTCTTGCTTTACCCTAAATATTCTGATTCAGTGGATCTGGTAGGAATCTAGGAATCCAGATTTTTTTTTTTCCTTAAAAAAGCAAGCAAACAAAAAAAATACAGATGATTCTGAAACAGGTAGATTGAAAACATGCTTTGGAAACCTCAAGTCTACTAATATTGTTATACTTATTTACTTATATTATTTTTCCTATAAATATTGTTAATTCACACATTTGTATAAACAAGCTATTTTAAGACCACAATAAGGGCAGCGAGAACTGTCAGTGGCAGAACTTCCTGTTGTAGGGTATAAGACAAACAAATGTTTACTAAACAATGAATTTTTTCACCGTGGGAAAAGCAAAATACAACACCAAAAAATTTAGATAGTTTTTTTTACTGTGATATAAAGAAACACTGCAGATTGCTACTACCGCTAAATAAACCCTACTGTTTTTATTGGAATTACCAGAATTCTGTTTATGTCCATATCAGTGAGTCAGCCCACGGGAGAGCACATGCTGACTACTGACTAATGGCATCCCACTCCACTCTCCCAGGACATTCTCATGGTGGACTTTCAGTAAATATCCTTAATTTTGATGAATTAGATTTCTCTCTTTAGGAAATTAACTCAATGCTGTATGTCCATTTTGGTAGCTATTTATTTTCGTAGTAAACTTCTAACTAGCACACTTGACTGTATTAAGCAAGGTTAAAGCAGAAGCATTAGTAACCACTAATACTTCTCCCCAGCATAAGGATTCAAGAATGTGTGATGATAAAAACTGTGTTAATGGGAATACAAACTGAGGAAGCTGAATTTATGTCTTATTTATATCCTCTTTTTGTTTTAAAGTCATATTGACTACATATTGACTATAAAGCTTTCTTGACAGAATGATTTGTAAAAAAATATTTTAGCATCAAGATGTATGTGCAAACAGAGCACTGCAGTAAAATATTGACATTGCCTCTAGCTTTAATGAAGACAATTGTGTCAGCATTTGTTGCATTTTCCCTAATTTTCAGAAATATAACTCATCCTTTTTTTGTTGGTTTACTGAAGAACTTGGTTATGACAGATAAGAAAATTGCCTTGGTGATTTCATTTGTTTAATTAAGAACCTTATGGGAATCACAAATGTGCTCACTTATACCGTGAACACCATCGGTAGCTAAGAAGCATGAATTCTTACTAACTTTCAAAGAGTTTATTAGATAGTTACTCTAACAAGAAATATAATTGCAGTGGCTACACAAAATAAAAAAGTTTATTTCTTGATTACTTAAAAATCTAATGTAGACATTTCTGGTGAGTGACTCTTCTTCAAGAGGCTCCTCACTGACCCAAGTTTGTTTCCTTTTGACACGAAGTTTTCAAGGTACCCTTGTGGTCTTCTCCTTTCTAACCATGTCAAAGAAGAAAGAAGTATGCCTAGAAAATTATACATAGAAGGTGCATATATAACCGGGACTGAAAGCAATGCTGATCACTTCCATTCACACTCCAATCACTAGAAGTGATTAGTAACGTGGTTACATCTAACTGCAAGCTAAGACTAGGAAATACAGTCATATGCATTCAAGAAATAGAAAGGACAGATTTGGTGAGAAGCTAACCAGTCACTGAACGTCATAGCCGTTTTTAACTCATCTGTCTCTTTTCTCTCTTTCGTCTTAAATACATCTGATTAAGACAAGAACTATGTTTTATTTCTGTATTTTTATATTTAGAGCTAGAGTGGTTCTGGGTAAGTGGAAGGAGATGTAGTCAGAGTAGAAGCCAGAGGACAGAAAATGTGGAACCTGTAGACCAAGGCAACAGTGTTAGATTTAGCTTTTAAAAATAACATTTGGAATGGTGTATGGAAGATACATGAGAAATAAGAATACAGTTTTCAATTTGGTCTTAAACTGAGTTCTCTAGAGAAGTAAACCTATGTATATATCTATATATATAGAGAGATATGTATATATCTATATACGTATATGTGTGTGTCTGTGTACACACACACACATATATACACACATTTTATACATATCTGTGTGTATACATACACATATATATATATTAGAGGGAAAAATATATATGAGGTAAATATATATATCAGAAGGAAATATATATTTATATATATTAGAGTGAAAATGTATATATATTAGAGAAAGATAGAGTGAGGAAAATTGACGTCAAAAATATAATTTTAGAGGCTGGCAAGTCTCAAGTCCATGGGTCAGGCTGCAGGATTCTCCTGACTCATATAGCTGTGGGATCTAATGAACCCAAGACTGGCAGGTTAGACTGCAGAGTATTGTCTCATGAGTTGCTGAGGCTGAAAAATCCACGCTTGGCAGGTAAGTTGGCAAGGTATTGGCCCTCATACCAAGAACTGGAGGTCCGATGATGATGGGTCACACTCAGAATCCCAAAAGAGTAAAAGCCAGTTAGCTTTACCATAGCACCCACATATATTGGATACAGGTCACACCTCTGAGGAAACTCTTGTTACAAATGATTGGCTGATCATAACAGATCAGATCATGAAGGTGCTATGTTATCATCACAAAATGGAGGATAAGTATATTGTAATATAACTACCAAATAATATCAGTACATGACTGATGTACTGTATCATTACATAACTGTTAAACCACTGAGAATCGTGGCCTAGCCAAGTTGGCATACAACCTTAACCATCATAGTCTGCCTTTTGTCAACTTGGCAACTGTACACATCTTTTGAACCATATGTGATCTCTAAATGGAGACAATTATGAAGTCATGTTTGTACAATTCAGAGAGGTTTGTGTACATACCTCTTCCCCAAGCCTCATTATCACTAATTTTTTGATCATGTTCCTTTCAAGTCTCTGACCATCCAGCCAAACCATGAATCAGTATGTAGTCATATATTTGACCATTTCTCCTTCCAAGCAAAGTGAGCCAGCAGGTACACTGCTTGAAGTTCTGCCCACTGGGAGCATTTCTCTTCACCACTATCCTTCAGGGAGGTCCCAGAAAGGTGCTACAGTGCTGATGATGTCCACTTTTAAGTGGTACCTGCATGTTGCACAAAACCATCTGTGAATCAGGCATTAGTTTTCTCTTCCCTGTTTCATAAGGAGCTCCCTGTGAAGCCATAGGCACAGACTGGGAGAGTGCAGGTAACATGCCAGGAGTGGAGACCATAGGCATTTGAGTGGCATTATTATGCAACTACTTGTGCCTTGAGGACTTACTTGGGCCTAGTCTTATATATACCACTTCCATTTAATGATGGAGTGCTGCTGTGCATGTCTGACCTTATAACTTTCTAAGTCAGACAATACCCAGTTTGTCATGGGCGGCTTAGGCCCCATGGTGACTTGGTGGCCCATATTTAAGCATTCAGTCACTTAGTAACACCAAATATCAATCTAAAAACTGTTTCTCAAAAGAAGAAAAGTTATCTGCAGAAGAGAGAAGAATTTTGTCCAAAATTCCCAGGGTCTGCACTGTGATCACCAATAAGGCTCTGTCAAAGATTTCAAACAACATCTCATCTGACACTGACACTATCAGCACCATTAGATCAGCTGGATCATATGGCTGAAATGACAGAGCTGTTTGTATCACAGGTTGAACATGTAACAGAATCTTGTTTTGTTCGGGGCCTCCTTCAAAGCTAACAGCTTTTTGAGTCACTTTATAAACAAGCCAGAGTTACATACTCAGATGAGGAATATGATGCCTCCATAATCCAAAGAGGCTTATCAGGAGTTGTGCCTTATTTTTAGTTTTGGGAGGGAGCAGAAGCAATAAATTATCCTTCACTTTAGGTACAATATCTTGACATGCCTCATACCACTAGACCCCTAAATATTTTACTGAGATGGAAGGTACTTGGATTTTTGTTGAGTTAATTTCCCACTCTGTAACATACAAATGCTTTACAAGTAAGTTCCAATCTTTAATGTTTTTTCTTAGTAGATCTAGTCATATAAAGCCATCTGTGTAACTGACCAGTGGGACATCTTGTGGAAGAGTAAGACAGTCAAGTTCCTTGCAGACTCAATTAATGACACAGGGCTAGTGAGTTGATATACCTATGAGGTAAGGTCATAAAGGTGTATTGCGAACCTTGACAGCTGAAGGCAAATTGCTTCAGGTGTTTCATTAAAACTGAAATTGAAGACAAGTCACTGGCCAGAGTAATAGATGTATATCAGGTACCAGGAGATGTATTAATTTGCTCAAGCAATGCAACCACGTCTGAAACAGCCGCTGCAATTAGAGTCATCATCTGGTGGTTAACTTTGTGATAACCTATTGTCATTCTCCAACATTTATCTATTTTTGGCACAAGCCAAATAGATGAGTTGAATGGGATGTGGCAGGAATCACTACCCTTGCCCATATAGGGGCAGTTCTAATTACTTCCACTTGTCTATTTCTACCACAATAGCCTTTATTCCACTTGTCAGTGATCCAGTGTGAGAGTTCTGCCAGTTGCTTTATGTTTGTTAATCAATCTGTAATTGGGGAAATCACTACAGAATGGGTTCTAGGACCCATAGGACCTGCTGTGAGATGAACCTGAGCTAAGTCTCCATTGGTAACTTTACCTTGATATGCTCCCACTCTGAGTAGTAGTCCACAGTGAAATTTTGGGTCTACTGGAATTAGTGTCAATTTAGAGCTAGTATACTGTAATTCCCAAAGGTCCGATTATTTCCTTTTCCCGGATGAACAGTCACTCCTGAAAAAGCCCATAGATCTCTTTGGGAAATGTTGGGGAGAAAGATTGTTGTTGTTAGGTGCTATTGAGTCAGTTCTGACTGATAGCAACCTTATGCACCACAGAATGAAACCTTCTCCAGTCCTGTGTCATGCCCACAATCCTTTTTATGCTTAAGCCTATCATTGATACAGTATGTCAATCGATCTCGTTGAAGGTCTTCCTCTTTTTTGCTGTCCCTCCACCCTACCAAACATGGTTCACTTCTTCAAGGGCTGATCCCTCCAGGCAACTCCAAAGTATATGAGACACAATGTCGCTATCTTAGCTCCCAAGGAGAACTCTGGTTGTACTTCTTCCAGAATAAATCTATTTGCTCTTTTGGAAGTCCTTGGTATATGAAATATTCTTCTGCAACACCATAAATCAAAAGCATCAATTCTTTTTCTGTCTTCTTTATTCATTGTCCGGCTTTTACATGCACATGATACAATTGAAAACACCATTGCTTAGGTCAGGTTCACCTTTGTCTTCAAGGTGGCATCTTTGCTGTTCAACACTTTAAAGAGGTCCTTTGTGCCAATTTTCCTAGTGCAATGCAACTTTTGATTTTTTGACTGCTGCTTACATGGGTGTTGACTGTAAGACAAAATAAAATTCTTAACAACCTCAATCCTTTCTGCATTTATCATGATGTTGCTTACTGGTCTAGTTGTGAGGATTTTTGTTTTCTTGATGTTGGGGTGTGATCCATAATGAAGAATGTGGTCTTTCATCTTCATCATTAAGTGCTTAAAGTCCTCTTCACTGCCAGCCAGTAAAATGGTATCATCTGCTTAATTCAGATTGTTAATGAGTGTTCCTCCAATCCTGATACCTTATTCTTCTTCATATAGTCCAGCTCCTCAGATTATTTGCTCAGCGTACAGATTAAAAAGGTATCATGAAAGGATACAACCTTGATGTACACCTTTCCTGAGTTTAAACCTGCATTGCTTCCTTGTTCTGTTCGACTTCCTCTTGATCCGTATGTAGCTACTCTAGTACAATTTAGTGTTCTGGAATTCCCATTCACCTCAATGTTATCCATAATTTCTTATGACCTATGTTATCCCTAATTTGTTGTGACCTAATTTGTTATGACCAGTTGAATGCCTTTGCATAGTCAAGGGAGAAAGATTAACAGTATAAATTTCTAGCAATGTGGTGAAGTCATTTCTCAAGGGTGCCTAACCTTCCTTCCATTCAAGAGGTTATGGTTGTGTAAACTGGCTCATGTCTGGGATTTGATGGAGAGCCTGTGACTGACTGTCTCTACTGGTGACTTGAGTTAGATTGAAATTCATTTGACCTAGAATTCTTCTGTTTGTACAGAGCAAGTAAATATTTAATAGAGTTTCCATGTATTTCACGCCTAATGACTCCATGATGTAGTAGTCATCTGCATAAGTCCACAAGAGTCAGACTATTCTGGTCACTGCTTTGACTCTGTTGTCCATGGGGTAACCATGCTCACTTTGTATTTGTTGATTGAGTGCTGTCATTTGGTCTCTGCTACCATGAGGTCCAATGAGCCCCATTTAAGTTTAGTGTCTTAATTCAGTTAACACAGTTCCCAGTGTGAAATCCGACTTACATAAACTATAAAAGCAGTCTTCAAGATGCTAGGGCTGTCTTCACAAGTTTGTTTCGTACAGTTATGGTAAAAAGTGTGTCCCCTGGGCATGTCATGTGTGAGTCTGTGGGTCTGTCTTGATAAATTCATTCTAACATATCATTTTCCTAAGTCTTTGAATATCTTATTTTACAGCATACGATGGCAGGTTTGGCATTTTAACTTACTGTAGGATATCATGTAACTCACGCTTCAATAACCTACACCAAAATAAGCTATTAGATCCTTTTCTAAGCTGCCAAGCTGACGTATTGAATAAAGAATCGTGCTTAATGGGCCGATATCAATCAACTCAGACTGATCCATCCTTACATTCCTTGCATCATTATCCCACACCCTTTAATAGCCATCACCCACGTATTTCCCTGGTTTCTGTTTGTATATGCGGTCCAGCAATTAAGTCTGTGAACTTCACTGTTTCAACTGCTACATATGTCATTGCTAAATACCTCTATGGTCACCTTCAAAGTACTCCCCTTGGGAAGCTATGCACCAATGCCAGTGCCTAGTCCACTCTTCAAAGAAATTTTGGAACTCTTTCTGGAATGGACATTGCACATGGTAACACTGTGGAAAGTTCATGAACTTAATTGTGTAGTTGTCTGTGAGGAGTGTTTAGCCAGTAAACAAATAACTGTATTGGGACACTCTCCCTACTCAGCTGATTTGGCCCACAGTGAGTTTTTTCTTTACCCAATGATAAAGGAAATATTGAATGGAAGATATTTTGCTGTCATTCAGTGCATCAAGAGTAATATGACAACAGCTCTGATGGTCATTCCAGAAAATGAGTCCCCACATTGCTTTGAAGGGTGGACTAGGCACTGGCATCAGTGCATGGCTTCCCAAGGTGAGAACTTCAAAGGTGACCATAGTGATATTCAGCAATGAGGTATGTAGCACTTTTCCTAGGATGAGTTTGTGAACATAATTGTCAGACCTCATTTACTAGAAGAATCAAACAGTGCTTTTACAGTATAGCATACCTCCTCCTGGATCACACTTGTACTTCACTGTTTTAGGCTTGGTGGAATATAAGTATAGTTGTAGATCAAGAAGCAAACATGAGTGGTGGAGATGTGTTTTGAGAACATTCACTAATGTCTTGTAAGGCATCTGCCTCAGGCAATACCCCAGCTAATGACTCAGACACGTCTCCACTCTATGACTCAGACAAAATCTCTTAAGTCACAGCAGAGTTAGTTTCATCAGGCAGAGGGGCTAATCATCTTATCAGGTAGGGTGACTTAGCTGACAAATATGGAATGAGAGGCTAGTTCTTTCAGCCAGAGTAATTCATTGGAATCTGAAGGCTCAGTATTGCTGGTTTTCTGATTATCTGACCATACGGCCCCATCCCAGGTTTCAGTATTCCATTTCTTCCAAATCAGTGTTGTCACATTAACTTCAGACACCCTTTGAGGTTGAGAATTCAATTGGGATTATAATTCAGCCACTCGTATTTTATCATTCTGGGCTTGTTTTTGGCAAAATTAGGCTTCTTACTAAAAGAAGCAAGGCATTTGTTCAAGGCAAAAATGATGACTTTGAGATCATTTATGTGATGCTTGAGCTGTGACTCATCTCCTTCAGTATTTTGTCTAGTCAAAGCAAGATCAACCAAGCAGCCTCCTTATACTTCTCAGTCTGAAAAAAAAAAATTGTGGGAAAGTGTTAAACTTGTGATCACCCAGAGTTTTGTCTCTCACCATTTTTTTTTAATTGGTAGTTATGTTTTGTGTATTTCTACTGTCCACCTGTGCCATGAATTGGAAGAGTGGTCAGTATCTTTAAGACTAACCAGATAAGAATCAATTTTGAAAATGAATCCTTAATTTGTTCCTCTAGAACTGCTTTTCATACAAAATGCCATAGACTGGGTTCTCTGGAAAGGTAAAACCAGTGACGTGTGTGTGTGTGTGTGTGTGTGAGTAAGTGTATGCACATATATGTATACTTCACTGGTTTACTGGTTTTCCCTAGAAAGAAGCAAAATCAGAAAAACCTATATATCTCTATCTCTGTATTTATCAGAGACATTTATCTCACAGAAATGTTTCCCTTTGCTGTAGAGGCTGGCAAGTCCCAAATCCATGGGTCAGGCAGCAGGCTGGAGGCTTCTGACTTACCGACCTGTGGTGTTGATGAACCCCAAACTGGTAGATAAGATAGTAGGCTGTTGGCTTATGACCCGAGAACCAGAGGTCAGATGATGATGAGCAGGAGGTAGGATCTAGAATGAACAAAATTCAGAGAGCTTTTCAAGAACTTCCACGTGTGTTGGATACAGGCCATACCCTTGGGGAAACTCCTTTTACAACTGATTGGCTGATCAGATCACATAACGGAGGTGATCACATTATATTACAAAATACAGCATAACTATATCATTATGTAATTACCAAACTACATCATTATAGAAGTGCAAAACCCCCTATTAATCATGGCCCAGCCAAGCTGACACACAATCTTAACCATCACGGACAGAGGCCATGTCATTATTTAGAGCTAGCATAGCAAGAGGTAAGGTCAAAGAAGAAAGTGAAGGACACAAAATATGGTGCCTATAGCTGGGGTTCAGTGGGACATGATCAGATTTAAGTTTTAAAATGCCTCTTTGGGTGATGTGTGGACTAGGAGAAGTAGGAATACAGTTTACAACTTGGAAGACCTGTTAGGAGGCGACTTGTGTGCTTCAGTCAACAGATGCAAATGGGTTAGATTAGATGGTAATGATAAAGATGGAAAGAAACAGTTAGGTTTAGATGCAATAGAAATACTACACTTAGTGGAGAATTGAAGAAAGAGGAAGGCCAAGGAAAAAATTATTGCATTGCAAACTTAATGTGTTTTGGGGGGTGAATATTCATTGAGATTAGAAAGATTTTTGTTTTAGTTTTAAGAGTTTATGTATCTGACTTGTGGTTAGAGTGGCACTTCATGAATTTGTAGAGAAAAGAATTGAGGGATTGAAGATTGGGAGCATTCAGATCTATTAAATGTTATTGGAACATGCTAAAAAATGATGTGGACTTGGATTAAAACAGAGGCACAAGATATACAGGAGATCAGAGATGAAATTGATATGATTTGGTGATTAGCTGAAATATCCAGTGGAGAACAGTATATAGTCTAGAATGTTAAGATGTGCCACTAAGATTGTAATTTGACTGCAGGAAATAGTATGTTCTGTTTGGGAGGCATTCAACTTGAGGTGATTATAGAGGCCTGGTGGTACAGTGGTTAAGAGCTTGACTGCTAACCAAAAGGCTAGCAGTTCAAATCTATCAGCAGCTGATTGGAAACAAATTATGGTGCATGCACGCAATGGAATACCATGCAATGGTAAAGAATAATGGCAAACCCATGAAACTCACCACATGGGTGAATGTGGAAGGCATTATGCTGAGTGAAATTAGTCAGTTGCAAAAGGAGAAATATTGTACATGACTGCTATTATAAGAACTCAAGGAAAGGTTTGACCACAGTAGAAACCGTTATTTGACTGTTTCCAGGGTGGCGATGGACACAGAATTTGTTAGTAGATAGTAAGCAAGAATTAAGTGACGGGAAGAACAACACACAATACAGATCAGTTCAAGTGAACTGAAGCAAAAGCTAAGAAGTTTCCTGAACACAACCAAATACTTTGACAGACCAAGTAGCCGGGGCTGGAGTCTGGGGACTGTGGTTTTGGAGATGTTTAAGTCAACTGGCACTTGGCTGGCTGGCTGGCTGGCATAAAAAAAGCTTAAACTGAGAAAAGGTTCTGCATCTCACTTTGGTGGGTGATGTCTGGGGTCATAAAAGTTTGTGAGTAGCAGTCTAAGATGAGACAGTTCCAACCTGTACTATAGGATTGCTGTGGGTTAGAATCTACTTGGCAGCAACAGGATGGATTATCCAGACAGAAATGTCCACCATGTAGGTCTATATAGGATCCTGAGACTTGGGGAAGAAGCCAGTAATTCAGTTACAGTTATAAAAATTTTTTTCTATATAGATGACAGCTAAGTTTATGGGTTTACATGCCCAGAGAGTGTGTGAAGAGAAAAAGGTTGAGGCTGAAATCTTCTAGTGCTGATATTTAAGAGATAAAAAAAGGAAAGCACCTACCAGTAGATACTTAAGGGATGGTCAATGAGTCAGACAAGAGCAGAGTGAGACATTATGATGGCCAAAAAGAAGAGAGAAGAAGAGTCCTTAAAGTGTCAGATTGTGTGTTAGAAAGAGTAGAAATGTTAAATTTAATAATTACATGGTCATTGGTGACTTTGCCAACAGAAGTTTTGGGAGAAATTGGTTGAACTGGTTTGAAGAAGAGTTGAGAGAAAAAAGAAAGACTGCTAGAGTAGGCTGTTAGGCAAGTTTGAGAAGCAAAAAGAAAAGAAAGTTGTAATGGATTGGAATTGTTGTGGTGGAAGTATACGCAGTAAAGCAAACTTTGACTTATTTTTTAATTCAATTTATTTATATTTTGTTGTTTGAAAATACATACAGCAAGACATATACCAGCTCAACCATTCTACATGTACGATTCAGTGACTTTGATTACATTCTTTGAGTTTTACAACCATTCTTACTCTCCCTTTCTGAGTTGTCCTCCCCCCTACATTGACATAAACTCATTACTCATTAACATTCCTAGCTATTCTGTCAAGATGCTGCTGTCACTTTGATCTCATGAAGGCAGTTCTTAAAAGAGCATAATGCCCAAGCTAGACATTGTTTACTGGTAAAGTTAGACTATTGTTTGGTTTTAAAAACACTTTAGGGAGTATTCTGGATTATGGTTTAAAGATTATGTTAGGGTAATATTTTGGGGGATTTATGCAGCTTCCATGGTTCCAGAAAGTCTGAATTCCATGAAAATTTTAAATTCTGTTCTGCAATTTACCCCTTTTGGTCAGGACTGTTCAGTAGACTTTATGATCAAAATGTATGATCATGGAAGCTGGCTACTGTCTAGTTCTTCTGGTCATGTGTGGTGACATTCTCCACTGTGCAAAATTAAGGACTGAAAATGTGGACTTCTAATGAAGCTGTTATCATATTTAAGAGGTAAAGTAGTTCATTGATATGAGGAAGTGAATAAACACAGTTTATGACCATTACGATAGTCACCAATTCTTTTAATCTGTAGAGATGAAGCCATTTACCACAGAACACTGTAGAATATGCATATTTTTCTTTGCTTTGAATTTCAATAATAAGCTTTCGTGAAAAGTTTTGAAATTACAGGCCAGCCAAGAAATTACAGGAGTATTGCTATAATGTCAATACTCAGTTTTTATCTTTTGAACTACAAGTGCTTGTTTTCAGAACAATGTCCGAAGTTTAGGAATAAGCTTCTGTTTAGCTATGTATTTACTTACCTCTATTTAATTTTTTCTAAAAAGAATTCTGCCAATCAAGTGCAGTCAAGTTGGATCCATTAGGCCATTATTAATATTAGGAAATATAGACATTATGTCTACTTATATTAAATGTTTCAATATATGAATAAAATAACACAGACCTGCCTTGCAGCAAAAAGGGACGCATTAATTTAATTACCATGATTATCACATTCACATAGAAATGTGAAGGTATTACAGTCAGGGATTTAGTGGCATTTTTTTTTTTTCAGCTTATGTTTTTGCCAGAAGTGAACACCTGGAATATTGCTAATGGACCCAGCTACTCTCCATCTGTTTCATCTTGGATTTACTCCCATTTTCTATGTAGCCATGACAGGGACTCTAAGGGGAACAGGAATTTGTAACCCTAGGTCACAAGAATCAGTAGATTTTTCACTCAGTGACTTTGGCTAGGTAACATTTCAGAGTGCAAATGGGAAAATACTTTGTATTTACTTAGAGGAAAATGGTCTGATATTAGTTGTGGATGAGTTTTTGTGAGTGTAATCATAATCAGTTGTCAGATTGACAACTCCAGTTTAAATCCCAATTTTAAAATATTTAAAGCAAATATGATTTTATTACTTTAAATGCACCTTGCGTTTCATATTAGACTCAAAGTGTTTTCTAAGAGTAGGGTTTAAGAAACTTACTCATTAGTATAATTATAACATAGCAGTTATCTGTGAAGAGATGTTTCTAATAAGACTGACACTACTTTAAAAGGCTTTTTAATTGTAATGCTTTGAGAAATAAATTTTGTATCTAACCCTTAATACTTGATTGACATGTAAAAGGAGAATAATTACCCTCCCTTCTTTGGCAGGCCTATGGACACGTTAGGAATGTTACGTTATTGTTAATATGTGGAATGACATTTTTAAGTGGCTGTAAAGATGTTGCTAGTTGCTTTTGAATTTGATTCTGACCCATGCCAACCTCATGTTTGCAGAGTAGAACTGCTTTGTAAGGTTTTCAAGGCTGTGATCCTTTGAGAGCAGATTGTCAGATCTGTCTTTTGAGGAACCTGTGTGTGAGTTTGAATTGTGAACCTTTCAGTTAGTAACTGAGCACTTAACAGTTCCCACCACCAGAGAGACTCTTGGTTAAAAAGACAGAAAAACAAAACAAAAAAGAAAAACCAAACCCGTTGTCAGCAAGTTGACTTCAATTCATAGCAACGCTGTAAGGACAGTGGAATTGCCCCACAGAGTTCTAAGACTGTAACTCCTTGCAGAAGCAGACTGCTGCATCTTTCTTCCATGGAGCTGCTGGTGGGTTCAAACTGCTGACCTTTCGGTTGGCAGACTAACACTTTGACCACTGTGTCACCAGGGCTCTGGTTATAAGGATGCCAAGCCAAGTGCTGTCGAGTCAGATCTGACTCATGGCGACCCCAGGGGCCAGGGCAGAACTGACCTGTAGAGTAGTCAAGGAGAGTTTATAAGGATAGTCATGCCTAATTTTATGCAATTCCAGGAGCACGTTCCAAAGAAAAATTTGTGTTCAGTAGAAGTATATTATGATTCTTGTTTCAGAGGATGTATCATGACATTTGTGTTACAAAGAAGTATGTGTGCCTGCATTCATTACATGTTTTCAAAGTGTGAGTGGAAACAACATGTCTTTGGGATATCAAAATAATTCAGCCAATGGGTATTCACTTAACGTCTGTGTTTTAGTCAGCTAGGGCTGCTCTAATAGAAATACCACAGAGTGGATGGCTTTAACAAAGGAAGGTTTATTCTTACACAGTCCGGTAGGCTGCAAGTCCAAATTCAGGATGTCCGCTCCAGGGGAAGGTTTTCCCCCTTGTCAGCTCTGGAAGGAAGTCTGGTATTATATCAGTCTTTGTCCAGGGAGCATCTTGGCTCAGGAACCTCAGGTCTGAAGGACGCACTCTTCTCCCAGTGCTGCTTGCTTGATGGTCTGAGGTTCCCAATTCTTTGCCTGCTTCCATTTCCTTTTATCTCTTGCAGGCTGAAAAGATTAAGGGTGGGAAAGCCATACTCCAGGACAGCTCCCTTTACAGTGGAGCAGGGAGGTGATCTTATTAAGGGATTTAAAAAGGGATTTCCTTTAACATGCAGCCCAGCAAAATCACAAAATGGAAGACAACCATAGAATATAGGGAATCATGGTCACATGACTATACCTATTCTTGGGGGAAACAATTCAATCCACGACAACCCACCCTTTGGTATCCCCAAAATCACATCACTGAAACATGTAACACATTCATCCCATATGACAGAAGTCTTAAATCAGATCCAAGTCTAAAATACACAAAATCTTCTACATCTGTGAAACCTAGAAGGTAAGCTATCTGCTTCTAAAGTTCCGATGGCAGAACAGGCACAAGTCAGACCTTCCATTACAAATGGGAGAAATTGCAGGGAAAGAAGGCATTAACAGGCGACAGGTAAGTCAGCAGAACAGATTACATTAGCCCTCAAAGCTTTGGAAATACTCGTACATTTTCTGAGACATTTTACACAATGACCCTGCCCTCCAGACTCTAGGCATTAGCCACACTCTCTGGTTTCTGAGTGGAGACCCCTGGCCCTGTGCTACAACTCTGCCTTCAAGGCCCACTTGGACAGAAATTCTGCCTCATTGGCTTTAGGTGAACCCTAACCCAATTGAGTGGCATTTCCACCCTTACAAACACAGAACACCGTGGTTCCAGCCTTTCAGACCCCGGAGGTCATGGCCATACGTTTTGAGACTGAGGCAGCTCAGCTTCTCATGCTGTTTGTCTCTTCAGCTTCAGCTTCCTATGGCTGCATGGCCCAGGCCTCAGGCCCACATTTGCCCTGCCAGGGCAAGTGTTCCAAAGCTCTGTAGCTCCACTGATTCAAGTGCCCAGAGGCATCCCACTCTTGCTGGAAAGTGTCCCGCCCAAAGTGTCCTGTCCAGCTCTCTCACTCTATGGGTCAGCAAAGCCAGCTCCACCTATTTAAGTGTCTGGAGGCACCCCAATCTGCGGGGAAAACTGCACAGGCGCTCAGCTCTCTCACTCCATGAGTTGGCTTCAACGCTGCCCCTGTCTCTGCTGCTGCCACCAGTCCTCTGTTGTTTCTCACCATCTGCACCTTCTTCTTTCCTTCTGAATCTTCTATCCATTCACAATTTCAAAATGGCTTCCACACTTTAGGTATTTGCTAGAGCAGCACCCCACTCTCAGCTGGTTATATACATTTATTGTGATTCATAGTTATTTTAACTGTATCTATTTAAGCAGATAGTGATTTGACCTGTCAGGTGACTAACAACTGCCCAGGCACATTTTAGTCACCACTGGAGGTAATAACAGATGGTCTACTTTTGATTTGGCATGTGTTGTTTCAAGCTTTCATGCCTATTGCTTTGTCTTCATAACACAGTTTACAGAAAATTAGAATCAATGGTGATCAGCAAAGCCTGTTGTGTACTCTTGAAACACTCATGTCTTCCCACTGCTCTTAACTTTCTTTCTAGTTGTTCATCTGCCTTATTTTATTTTAAAGGGAAGAACCATGTTGTGGTTTGTTCACCATTCTGTTGCATATGTCTAGCCCAATTTCTTGCATAGGGTATATCCTCCAGAATGCTTATTGAATGAATACATGTCTATTTTTTGTAAAAGACTGAATTAGAGAGAAAGAAAACTGTTTTCAGAAGTCTTTCTAGAAGCAGAACTGTTACCGTTAACTCCTGAGTTCTTGTCAAGCTGACTAGCAGATTGAAGTTTGCCAGATACAGAGTTAGAGGAAGAGAACAATATTTATTTACTGCTTGCAAAAAGGAGGACAGACAGTATCTCAAGACCAAAGATTGATATGGGAAATAGTGAAGGAGGGAAGGAGAAGTCTTGCATATTTATAATAAAGAGTCTGTTTTATGCTACTCCTTAGTATGTAGAGGTGGGGATGATGTGCACATAGCAATATGCTTCTTTGAGGTCCCAGCCGAGCAGGATGGAGTTTTAGTTATCTTTTAGTGGCACCTGTATAGCAACTTAGAAACAACTATTATGCGATGTTAGTATATTTGTGTAGCCATGTCACCTCAGAACCAGAATCTGTTTGCTTGTATTTTTAGGTCTCCTTTTCCCCACTTCTCCATCGGATCACTTCCATACCATTTAGCTGTCTACAGCTGTGCCCAAAATGTTTACCCAAATTTGCATGAGAAAGTTAGTGATTGATCTTCAATTTGTAGTTGTTGTTCTCAGGTGTTGTCAAGTGGGAACCAAGTCATAGCGACTCTGTAGAACAGAGTAGAACTGCCCCATAAAGTTTCCAAGGAGTGCCTTGTGGATTTGAAGTGCTGATCTCTTGGTTAGCAGCCATAAGACTTAGCCACTACACCACCAGGGTTTGTTATATGCTTTTTTTTTAAAATGATTGAGCGAAAATATAAGATCCCGTATGAATTTGACAATGAGTGGCTCCCTCTGCTCTCCCCGCCTGGTGACAGCACACTCCTCCTCTCCATTCTGTACAATACAACTCTTACAGAGAAAAATGGAAGGGCATCGTTAGCCAACTAAAGGGAAATTAAAGGTAGCAATTCAATTCTAGCATTAGAAATATTAGGGAACACATAAAGAAGTTTTTTTTTGACAATGTCTCTATGTGAACTTTGGACATGGTTTGAATGGATACTTGTACATTTCCATTTTCTAAAAATCATTAGCAATGTAGTGGATGTGCATCTGTCATCAGTGATGGAGAAATAATGCCGTTGAGCTTCTAGGATTAGTAAAAATTCTCTTAAACTATGTTCTATCACTGTCAAATGCTTGGTCAGCAAATCATTCAGTTATGCATTTTTCAATTTGTACTATACCTGGTAGCTGATCTTAATTTTTTAAAAATATGAACTGATTACAGTCAAAAAGTCTTTTTTACCTCCACAAATTTAGATAAAACTGTATTTATTTAAAATTACTAAATCTTGAACAGCGTTTATACTTGTAAATACTAATTTAATAATTTTCACTACTGAAAGCAAATCCAAATAGCTATTTCTGCACTGATGGATGAAATCAGACAGTCATTTATGACTGAGTGAATGTTTATGCTTTTCTGGCTAGTAGGAGTTCTTGAGATAATAAAATACCAGTCAAACAGAAAAATAAAAATTCACTGGTGGGTGTCTGTAGTTCAGTGCTGTTGGAACTCTCATTTGTGTAGTTCATGGCTGTGGATGTAAAAGTCTCCAGCAGCCTTATGTGTGTTGTACGTTTATAAAGGAATTTTGCAGTCAAAATAAACAGGTGATAAATCAGAAACAGGCTTTGCTACTCTAGCCTAAATGTGAATTGAACTTGCTTCCCTTTGAAAAGGTACAAAATTATAATCCTCATCTGAACCAGGAGCTAACTGGCAGCACATCCAGAAAGTAAAACATTTATGTTTGGGCAGTTATCAATCCCCTAGCTTATATCTTTCTTTATTCTGTTTTATTAGGGAAAACATCTTTTGTCTTAAAATTCTGCCTCAACTTTCCTCTAAGCATTTGCTTAAAAAAATTATTCACCTTTTAATGTAGTCTGTCCAAAGATTCCAACATTCTCTTGAGACATCCTGATTCTTCTGCAAAATCATACAAAGTGACTCAAGAGAGATTACAGAAGTGGGCTGGTGCTGGTTTCAAGGCAAACTTTCAGTGTATCCAGACTGAATTATGCTGGAATTAAAACAGATTGGCAAAATTGGGCAGTTAACCTGGCAAGGGTGTTACAGTTGAATGAGGATTCAGATAATCTTATATAGGGTCACCATGAGTTGGATCCGACTCGATGGCACTTGGCTATATGGGGTGAAAAGTCTCTAGAAATTCTGGAAATTCCAACTTCTTTCCACTACATAAATCTAAGATTACCAACTAAAGATAGTGACTATTAGTGTTAAACAGAAACATTTTTAAGTCTTAACTGAATTTAACTGATTAACAATAGCAGATATACACTAACAAATGTTATGGAAAGATCCTCACCATCATCAGCTACTGTTGTCAGTTACTGTTGAGTTGGTGGCAACTCATGGTGACCTGTGAGTAACAAAATGACACTGCCCAGTCCTATACACCTTCATAATTGGTGGTATGTTTGAATCCATTGTTACGGCCATTGTGTTAATCCATCTCGCTGAGGGTCTCCCTCACCTTTGCTGGCTGTCTACCAAACATCTGTCTCCAGAGACTGGTCCTCCAAATGACAAGTTCAAAATAAGTGAGTAGAAGTCATAGACAATAGTCTATGATTGTAGGGTTTTCACTGCCTAATTTTTAACGGCAGTAACCAGTCTTTTCCTCCTGCTCGGTCTTAGTTTGGAAGCTCTGGTGAAACCTGCCTACCACAGGTGAGCCTCCTGGTAATTTATCTGAAATCTTGGTGGCCTAAAATTTCAGCGTCACAGCAGCATACAAGACACCACAGTATGACAAACTACAGATGGATGGTGGTCATTAGAGAATTGCAAATGGAAACCAGGATGAGACACCACCACATACTCTCTAATATGGCTAAACATGAAAAGACTGATGATATTGAGTTTTGGCATGCATGAGAAATAATGGATCTCTATATACTGTGGGTCGCCATGAGTCGGATCTGACACGACGGCACTGGGCATATACTGTGGATGGGAGTGCAAAATGAAGCAGCCACTTTGGAAAATGGCTTGTTCACTTATATAATACAATTTCACTCTTAGGTATTTACCCAAGGGAAGTAAAAACACATGTCCACCAAGACTTATACCAGAATGGTCACAGCAGCTTTGTTCATAAGAACCCCAAACTGTAAACCACTCACATGTGCCTCAACTGGTGAATGTGAGCTAATTATAACATGTGTAATAGTGGAGTACTAGTCAGTAATAGGGAACCCTGGTGGCGCAGTGGTGAAGTGTTACATCTGCTAACCAAAAGACTGGCAGTTCAAATCTGCCAGATGCTCTTTGGAAATTCTATGGGGCTGTTCTACCCTGACCTATAGGTAGCTGTTTTAGTCAGCTAGTGCTGTAACAGAAGTACCACAGAGTGGATGGCTTTAACAAAGGAAGCTTTATTCTTACACAGTCTGGTAGGCTACGAGTCCAAATTCAGGATGTCCGCTCCAGGGCAAGGCTTTCCCCCCGTTGGCTCTGGAGGAAAGTCCAGTATTGATTGCATCCAGTATTGTCCAGGGAGCATCTTGGTGCAGGAACCTCAGGTCTGAAGGACGCGTTTTTCTCCCACTGCTGCTTTCTTGACAAGGTTCCCGATTCTCAGCCTGCTTCCCTTTCCTTTTATCTCTTGTAGGATGAAAGGATTAAGGGTGGGACAAGCCATACTCCAGGGAAACTCCCTTTACAGTGGAGCAGGGAGGTGATCCTATAAAGGGATTTGCAGTCCCATCCTAACCTTTACCATACAGCACAGGAGAACCACAAAATGGAGGACAGTCATAAGACACTAGGAATCATGGCCCAACCACGTGGCTACGCTTATTTTTTGGGGAGATACAATTCAATTCACGACAACAGCTATGAGTCAGAATCGACTCAACAGCAGTAGCTTAGGCAGTAGTAAGAGGGTAGCAAATACTGATGCACATAACAGCAAAAACATTACGCTATGCTGAAGATACCAGTCACAAAAGGCTACATACTGCGTGATTCCCTTTGCATAAAATTACAGAAAAGATAAAACAGTAGTGTCAGTTAGGAGATCAGCGGTTGTCAGGTGTATGGTGGGAGGATAGCCTACAAGAGGGCGATGAGGTAATAGCAATGTTCTATAGCAAGATGACTCTGGTGATCATATTATTTTACGTGTTCTTCTCAATTCATTTAATTATAGGCTTAAATTCAGTAAATTTTATTGTACAATAAATTATACTATGATAATGCTGACAAAAAATATCAAACATTGATACACCTATCATTATCTGTATTAGCAGCCAAGGAAGGTAAATTTTGTATGCCCAGAGAGTACGTGTTAGTTAGTAAATGACTAACTGGGGATTCAAGTCTTCTTCAATCTCTTTCCGACGATGAAAACACGCAGCTGATCTATTTTACCATCTTAAGCAGATGGGATAGAACATGTAAATAAATTATGGGGAATGTTACTTGAAATGGATGTTTATCATTTAAAAAATTCAATATAAAACTGACATAATAATATTAAGTGCCTAATATAACTTCAAAAAGTTGTTGAAGAGCAGTGGTTCAATTCTAGACACTGATGGGGAGGGCGGGGCTCAGTTAACAATAATGGAAATACAGGAGCCACCGGACTCAGCCTCTGGAGCAGAGCAGTACAAACTTCTTCTAGTGACCTGTTTTGATTCCTTCTTTCTGTCTGTCTCTTTCTTTTTTCTTTTTTGGCTCATCCTTCTTTTGTTTCCTGGTAGTATTTAATAGAATGAGTTATTTTTGGTGATAAAACCGAGAACAAACCTACTGCTGCTGAGTCAGTTCTGACCCATAGTGACCCTGTACTTCTATAGACAGAGTAGAAATACCCATAGAGTGTACAAGGAACGCCTGACAAGTTTGAACTACCGATCGTTTGGTTAGCAGACACAGTACTTAACCACTGCTTTACCAGGGATTGCTGGGTGATAAGGTATTGGGTATTTTTCATTTGCTTCTTTAGATCCTCTCTTCATTCTTTTTGCCTTTGTGCTCTAGAAGGTGGCTTTAGCGAACTGCATTCCTTGTCTTCTGTATCCTAATGGTGTTCAGCCAGTTGGAAGAACTGACAGGATACAAGAAATGGGAAAAGAAAGAGTTTTCTCTATTTCTTCCTCTATTTTCCTTGCTACTGGACCATAAATTGACAGTAGCTACATTCCTTGATCAAAGATTCTTCCACAGCTGCAGCTTTGTTTGGTACTTGTCCTTTCATTTATCTTTTCAGGTTTAGGGGTAGTAATGACTCCCACTGTTGTGAGCTCCTGGGTGGTTCACCATTCCTTGTGGATGTCATTAACCCTGGCTACACCTTTATGTCTCACCTCTCAGTTCTTTATTAACTGTTCTTCAACAATACCATTTCGAGTGGGCTATCTGACTGATACAGGGGGAGGTTAGGATATCCTCTATTTGAAACACAAAGGGATTAATTAAACATTTTGCCCTGAAATTGGTATTCCTATTCATGTGAGAATGTTATTGAAGAGACTACGTATCACAAATATGTTTGTCTCTGAGTGTTTTCCTGACTCACAGGCTAAAGATGTTTCTAGGGTCGCTATTCGTCAAGGCTCAGCTTTGCCTGTGCACTTGGTTTATGTCTCTTTCTGTATTCAGAACCATTATTGATGTTGTCCAAATGATCCCTGCACGTGTGACATGAGTTGTGATCATGGGGGTGAAAAAGAAAATTTTTACAGCATCTGTATTCAATTCCTTAGTAGTTATACTACTTCTGTTCATAATGATCAAGTAGGTAGAATGGATGAGATTCTTCTCAGCACTTCTCTAATTATGGTGGAATATATTGTCCTGGAGGTTAAGGTTTATTTTATATTTTAGATGATTGTGAGAATGTATACTTTTTAAAACTCTAAGATGATGAATCAGTCATAAAGACTGTAATATCAACTCCAGAAATATCATTCACCCACTCCTCTAGGAGAACTAATAGTTTATTATAGATGAGTTATAAAAATGCCAATTTAACTTCATTTTCTCCATTATCCTAAAAGGAGTGTACATAATTTTTAATTAGATTATATTTGATTTGGGTCTGTTGAACAGTATTCTGAGAGTCATTGGTGGACACTGGGTCCATGTTAAACTAAGTGTTTATACCTCTGTATCTTAACTTGTTTCCTCAGTTTCAGTGTTCTACTTATTTATATATTAATTGTTGTGGCATCAAAAACAAGCCTCAAATTGCTTGGATTTTGTAATTAGTATGTTATTCCTTTTCCCCAACTTTCCACCTTTAACATATCTTGTGCATCCATGTAACAATTACACTATATTTTTAGATACCAAATTTCAAAATGGCTTCAGATCTAGTGAAACTTGGAAGTATAACTGACGTTTTATGAATGTGAGAAGACTCAAGTGGAAAGCAATTGCTAAATAGTAAAGATTTTATAAAGTTTGGATTTGAGGCTTAATTGTAAGTTCAGCATTCTTAACTCAATGCTTGTTACAAATTTATATTAAAATTCTTGAGCACAGATACTTAATTACTACAGTAATTCAAACTTTTTGGTTTCTGGATAAAAATGACAGATATAGCATGTTTAATAAAGTCTACATTTAATCTTTGGAGTAAGTTTATTAAATGCTCTTAAATAATCCAGAATTTATAGTGGTTCAAGATTCAAAACAACCACACATGCTAGCTAATCAACTAGAGGTTGTAGATGTCCACATGAAAGTCAGTGGGGAATGAATGAGAGCAGTGTGGAGCAGCAGCAGTACTGCCCTGAATCAGTAGGGGAGCGCTCCTTAATCTCTGTTGCATTTCTTCAATGGTGTTGTCGAACCATTTGATTTGATATCTTGTTTTTAACATACAAATATACCACCACGAGGAATTACTTAATTGTATGATAAAAATACATTCTATAACACTTTCATTTGTATTGAGGAATTATATCTCTTCAATAAGTTGATTCTCTCAGCGTCTCAGAGACAAACAGGACAGACAAAGGGCAAAAGAATGATTGAGAGCTAGAACTCAGGTTTCTTTTCAAAATAGGTATTTAGTTGTTCAAAGACCCCTGTTGTTCATACACTTACTTTTATAATTTATTTTATAATAAAACTTGTCCAACAAAGGGAAGAGTTAAAATATCCCATGAAGAACAACGGTGTACCCACCATCTCTGTTCTGCCGTTAACACTATGTCCACTTTGTCATAGATTCATTCATCTCTTCATCACTCTATCAGTCCTCTTATTTTCAATGCGTTTCAAGGTAAATAAAACGGACAATTGCATATCTCTTCTTTTAAATAGAAATTGCTCATATTTATCGAATGCGTATTATATACCTGTTGCTAGACTAAACGCAAAGAGCCTGGGTGCTACACGCAGTTTGTGATTGGCTGCCGACCTAAAGGCTTGGGGCTCAAGCCCGCCCACTGGCTCTGTGGAAGAAAAGGTCTAGTAATGTGCTTCCATGAAGACGACAGCCAAGAAAACCTTCTTGATCAGTTCTACTCTTTAACAAGTGGAGTCCCCATGAGTCAGGGGACAAATTGACAGCAGCTAACTGCGACAGTGCTAAAACATTACCTGCAGTATTCTCCCCGAGCCCCTCACCAGTGTTGTGAAGAAGGTGCTGCTTTCATCATGGTCGCTTTCCAAGTGAGAATGCAGAGGTTCAGAGCAGAGACACGGCGTTACTGCGGTCAGACTCAGCTGTAGAGTGTGATCAATCTCATTAAGATTAGTAAGTAAACTTTTTGATATTATGTCTCTGTGATGGGGCTAGAATTTGTATGTAGAAGGTCTGAATTCGGAGCAAGGTCTCCTTTACTAGCTTTTATTTCAGCTGTAACAGATTAACACAAATGTAGTGGCTTAAGACATCTAATTAGTATCTCATAATTCTGTGCATCTGATGTCACCATAGTGTGGCTCATCTAGGTCCTTTGCTCTGGGTCTCACAAGGCTGAAAGTGGAATGTCACCTGGGAGGGCATTTGTCTTGAAGCTCTGTAAAAGATTCTGTTGCTCAGCTTTGTCAGGAGGTTGTTGGCAAGTTCAGGTCTTGCATCTGTAGAAGAGCCCTTGCCGTACAGTGGGTGAGTACTTGGCTACTAACCAAAAGGTCTGCGATTTAATCCCACCAGTCTCTCTGTGAGATAAAGATGTGAAAGTCTGCTTCTGTGAAGGTTTAAGCCTTGGGAACCTTTGGGGGCAGTTCTACTGTGTCCTATGAGGTCACTATGAGTTAGGATCAACATGACAGCAGTGAGTTGTATGACCACCTGCAGAACTGTGATTCCTTTGCCTTGCTAGCTGTCAGTCAGGAGCCAGTCTTTGCTCCTGGAGGCTGCCTGCCTTTCTTCTGATGCTTTCCACTTGGCCGCATTCTTGCAATTACAAGTCAAGTTCTTTTCATGCTATGATTCTCTAACTTTTCCTTGTGCTGCATCTATCTTCCTTCAACTAGACAGTTCTTTGCTTTAAGGTCTCGTGTGATTTTACATTGGGCACACTTGAATAATCCAGGACAATCTCCGTATTTGAAGGTCCGTGAACTTAATTACATTCACAAAGTTCCCCCCACCCCAACATAATAGAACATGCTCATACCTATAGATTTTGATGATTAGGACATGGTGTCTCTTGGGGATCATTCTGTCCACCACAGTTTCCAATCATAATCATATGTCATTACTTTTCAGTGCTTTTCAGTGGTTCTCTATTTTAAAAAAGATTCCTGGTCATCCAGTGATTTTAATCCAATGTTTGAGGACAAAACTTCTAAAAAATTATTATGAGGTTTATATAGAGTTTTTGATTTGAGGGTAGATTTTGAAAGCCAAATATATCAAGATTTCAGTTGTAATTATGATCATTTTTCCTATGAAATATCTGTATTTTTATGCAACAAGAGCTTTTGTATTTATTTGAGGCATTTTAGCTAACTTGATCCATCATGCATATGAAAATTTGTAGATACCTTGGTGGTGCAGTGGCTGCTAACCAAAAGGTCAGCAGTTCAAATCCATCAGCCACTCCTTGGAAACCCTATGGGGCATTTCTGTTCTGCACTGTAAATTTGCTGTGAGTTGAAATAAATCAACTCAATGTAAATGAACTTGTAGTCTTGTCTATATTGACGAGTAACATACAAAGTACTGCAAGTGCCCTAAAGCCTGAGTCCTTTTCTTAACATATGCTTTTTCTAGTTATACCCTGAATGGTACTCTACACATCATTGCACTGATGTGTCCAAACCACAGATGGGATTGATTTCACTCATTCAAGACTGCCAGTGAGCGGATTTGTGTTCCAGGGTGGACTAAATCTGAGCTATCTCAATTCTCTAACTGGCTTTCTTGCATCACTCAACCATGTTTAGTATATCTATTGTTTTTTTGTTATTATGGTACCTTTCAAGTCGGATTTGACTCGACGGCACTTGGCTGGTACCTTTCACAAGATATAAATACATCTGTATGGCAAAATAATTAAAGTTTTACAAGTCAGATAAGGAACCCTGGTTGCTCAGTGGTTAAGAGCTCAGGCTGCTAACCAAAATGCTGGCAGCTCAAATTCACCTGCTGCTCCTTGGAAACCATGTGGGGTAATTCTGTTCTGTCCTATAAGGTCAATATGAGTCAGAATTGACTTGATGAGAATGGGTTTTTTTTTGTTTGTTTGTTTATGTCAAATAAAAAGTTCTTGTCCTCAAAAATATGGATAGAATAATGTTATTTATAATGAAAGTAACCTTTACTAGGAGGGCTAGTCACCAAAATGAATGTAATAATTATAAACATGTGCTTTCAACATCTTCACATATATTGATGAGTCAGTTCCTTGAACACCCCTTGTAATAATTTCCTCTTATTTTCATCACTTTCTGTGTTATAATAATTTCTCTAATCTCATTCAGGGAATAATTTGCATATTATTCATTTTACAGCCCTAACATTTCCTAATGTTGAGCCTAGCACAAGCAATGTTTGGATTACACAATTAGTTCAATCATTGATTCATTCATTCTGCAAAGAGCTCCGGTGTGCCTATGTTGTATCAGCTGTGGTTAGGCCCTGGGAAGATAAAGAGAAATATGGAACCAGATTTTCAAAAAATTTTATAGCCTAGTGGAAAGTAATATCAAGCAAATAAATAATTGTCATATAGTAATCAGTGCTGTAATTGATAGGATTAAAGGAATCTAGAAAAGAGGTGAAACTGAGGCTGAAGGCATGAAAGAAAATATAAATAAGTGAGCATTTTTGTGTGCATGTGTGTATGTCTGCCTTCATGCAACGATATGAACTAGAATTGCATTTGAGGTGGACATTATATTTCTACTTACCTGTTGAAGTACATGTGAAAACCCTGGTTCCATAGTGGTTAAGTGCTGTGGCTGCTCACAAAATATCAGCAGTTTGAATCCACCAGGTGCTCCTTGTAAACTGTGTGGTGACAGTTCTAATCTTTCCTATAGGGCAGCTATGAGTCAGAATTGACTTGATGGCAGTAGGTGTGATTCATTGAAATACATATAAAACATATAAAATGTGTGGCATATTTTAGAATGGTGTATAGAACCTGCTTTGAAATAGCACCTCAGAGCAGTTCAGGACTGTTTTTAATCTTCCGTACCATTTCAACTACCTTGAAAAGGTAAGCATAGAAAGGCTGTATTCAGTTAAATCCACTATGCTAACTGGCATATCATGATGTTTTGGATTGAATTGTGTCCCCTCCCAAATAGATACAGCCATGTGGCTGGGCCATGATTCTCAATATTTTGTGATTGTCCTTCACTTTATGATTTTCCTGTGCTGTCTGTTAATGGATTAGGGTGGAGCTGTAAATCCCTTTATAGGTTTACCTCCCCGCTCCACTGTAAAGGGAGCTTCCCTGGAGTATGGCGTGCATCACCCTCAATCCTTTCCTCCTACAAGAGACACAAGGAAAGGGAAGAAGGCAGAGAATGGGGAACCTCGCACCATCAAGAAAGCAGCACCTGGAGAAGAGCATGTCCTTCAGACCTGAGGTTCCTGCGCCAAGATGCTCCCTGGACAAAGACTGACGTAATACCGGAATTTCCTCCAGAGCTGACAAGGGGAAAGCCTTCCGCCAGAGTGGACATCCTAAATTTGGACTTGTAGCCAACTGGACTGTGTAAGAATAGACTCTCTTTTGTTAAAGCCATCCACTCTGTGTTATTTCTGTTAGAGCAGTATTAGCTGACTAAAGCACATGGATACTGTGCAAAATTTAAATAATGTTGCATACACATGATTATTTTAGAAACTATGTATGAGATTTCTGTACGTGCTTGTTTTAGATTATTTATCCAGTCAAGGAAATAATCAAATGACCCTCCAGCAATACATTTTTCAGCCTCTCAACTGTATACTTAACTACAGTCGGCTTTTAGGCATCATAGCACTTTATGAATATCTTGTTGGTAAGGTGATTATCAGTGACCATTCAGATTATTGAGTTTCTAGCCAATACTTCCCATCAGCTCATTTGTCTGCAGGACATCCATATCACGACAGATTCGACACAGTCATTTTCTTTCTTTTCTTGTCCTTTTCTGTTTTGTTTTGTTTTACTTCCCTTATTTCAAGGAACATATAAGGCATGTTCTTTATGGAGAAGCGATCTCTTTCACTGAAAAGGGAGCCAGGGAAGTGAGGACACACAATTTCTCTGTTAAGGAAATAGAAGGTAGGCAAAGGCAAAGGCAAAAAAAAAAAGGACTATTTTTTACTGTCTGCTACTGAACACTCAAGAGACTGAGTGGTAAGGAAGAGAGGGCTCAATATAAACCACTTTATCCATGAAAAAAGAAGACTCATAGTGACCATTATAGGACAGAGTAGAACTGATGCACAGAATTTCCAAAGAGTCCCTGGCAGATTCGAGCTGCTGAAGTTTTGGTTAGCAGCTGTAGCACTTAACTGGGGGGCTGGAAGGAAGTGTGCAGTTTTTCCACAGTATTTGTGTCCTGGATCCCCTAGCTGTGAGGCGTGCTGGAGAAGTTGTTTCTCCAGTGGTAGTGAAACACTTGTGCTGAGTTGTGACCATTTGGCCATTTCACCTTGAGACTCAGACAGCCTCCGTAAGATAGTAATATGGCAAGAGGTGGGGAGAGTCATATAAACATGAGAGAGAGAGAGCAAGTACAGCTGGTTTACCAGAATTTCAAGTCAGCACCTTGGCAACCTCAGTTTAATCCACACTTTAGTTAGGTATTCAGCCTGCTTCTCCGACCTGAGAGTTACTTGGCTTGCAAAAGTCAATAAAAAAAGATTTTCATCTTTGGTGGCAATCTAATCTTAGTTTCACAAATCAGTATCAACTGAAATGCTGAGAAGCCTGAAGCCACACTTCTGATTAGCAGGTACGAGGCTAATTGTATCTTCTAAAAAGAAAATATGGAAGGAAGTAAAGCATGAATCAATAGATAATGGGGCCCAACACTGGTGATTATCTGATTGTAGGAATTTTCTCATGCTTACTAGATCAAATTAATGAGTTTAAAACTTAACTTTCTTTTTTGAATAACATAACTAGGCAGTGAAAGACCTCTTGAGGCTTGAATACTTATTATCTTTCTCTATTGTCAGATTTGAAGGGCATAACCCTAGATAAGATTTTCTTCTTGTGAGCAAAGGAGTTTTGCATAAATGAGAATGTCTAAAACTACTAGTGTATAACTATGAGCTTCTGTTTTTCATAAGAAAAATATTTGGTTTGAGTTCTTGGATAAGTAAAAGTGATCATGCTTTTAAAGCTAGACGTGACTTTCACTCTTCAAAGGTTCAGTTGTTTTAAATATCTATTTAATTGGGAGATTTGTGGGCTCAAT
The DNA here is from genome assembly GCA_028571685.1 of Heterohyrax brucei. Taxonomy (NCBI): domain Eukaryota; kingdom Metazoa; phylum Chordata; class Mammalia; order Hyracoidea; family Procaviidae; genus Heterohyrax; species Heterohyrax brucei. The sequence continues at coordinate 138,793,398 of CM053142.1, read as the reverse complement.
GATTATAACTCATTTTGTAAATCATGTATTAGAATCAAAGACAGAGGTCCTTAAATACTGATCCAAGCTGACATGTTTTTCAAGTGCACTGCATATCTAGTGGCCTGGTAAGAATTCTTTCACATTTCTGTGCCTCACACTCCTTTGGTCATTGATGGTCTTCTGCAGAAATAAAGCTTATTTAGATATTTACGTGCATATCTTTTTACTTGGAATACATTTATATTTCTTAATGAGTATGATAAAGAAAATAGGCTCTCATTGTCATAAAGAATTAAGTGTAATTTGAGTTATTAGTCTTCGCTTGCTAATTTGATTATCATATAGAAGATTTTGTCTTCATCATTCCAATACTTACTTGAAATTCATGAATATTTTCACTTGAAATTATTGTAGTTCCAAGAGGATTCATTAGGGGAAAAAATGACAGAAAATCGATTATAGAGAATGGTCTGGTAATATGTTTTTCAATGATGCTATACTGGAAGTTAGAACATGCTATTACATTTCTAGGTATTTGCATTCTTCTACTATTTTGGAATCCCTGGTGGCATAGAGAAAACCCTGGTGGCATAGTGGTGAAGTGCTACAGCTGCTGGCCCAAAGGTAGGCAGTTCAAATCTGCCAGTCACTGCTTGGAAACTCCATGAAGTCGTTCTACTCTGTCTATAGCATAACTACGAGTCAGAATCAACTTGACGGCAATGAGTTTGGTTTTAGCAATGGGTAGTAGCATAGTGGTTAAGAGCCAGGGCTGCTATCCCAAGGCTGGCAGTTTGAATCCACCAGGTGTCCCTTGGAAACCCTAGAGGACAGCTGTACTTTGTACTGTAGGGTTGCTATGAGTCAGAATCGACCCAGAGGCAATGGATTTTTAAAAACATTACCTTGATATTAGAAGATGGCCATCATTATGACCATTATTAGAAGTTTTAACTTGATGTTTTTCTTTTTTAATTCAGAGAAAAGTCACAAGCCTGTATTTTTAGACAGTTGTAACCTTTGTTGACCTACAAGTAAAAGACGTGAAAAATGTTTAGCATTTAAGTTAAAGATGAGCAGTGAATTTCCATCAGCATCTCCATGATTAATAACGTATTCGAAAAGACATATTGATTTGTAAGACATAAATCTTCCCTTGAAATCTTAATCCTCCTCTCATTACATTTGTATTCCAAGTGAGTTTTCATCTACCTTTAAAATAAATTTTAATTTTGCTTTCACCTGCCTCCTACTTTGAAAGAAGTGCCATTTGAGTCCCATACTTAATGCTATGTCATTTCGAGTTTTCATTATGCTCGAGGCTAGACTCATTCCTAAAAGTAATCTGCATATTTGCCCATGGTCCTCTTTGAACCTTTGCAGTTCGGGACAGGTGGGGTCTGTGTGGGTATCCTGATAAGAACAAGTCCAATTCTTTCCCATCTCTCTCTTTCTCTCAGCTTTCTAATTGACAAGTTTATTTATTACTTTCAAATCTTGATTGGAATTAAATAAAACAGACCACTGAGACTGTCAGTTTTTTTTTTTCTGTAAAGCCATAGGAAGTTTTCCTAAAGAAGTAAGCTCTTTTTTTTCTTCTCAGTGTTGAAGAGTTGACCTTTTTCTCTGAAAGCAAGTGAGAGATCGTGTAATTTTCAATATTGTTTGAATTTAATTTGGGCTACATTTTCAGCTAGTGCTGTCATGTAGCTACTAATTCTCACTTGGTTAAAAGGTGGCTTTAGCTAGAACACAAAGATTGTTGATACCTGTCTTCTATAATTTCCACAGTTAGTTCTCATTCATAAATCTGAGACAGGTGTCAAACCCAAAACACCAACTGAGGCAGACTAGAAAACAGAATCTTTTAAAAATACACAGTCTATTAAGTGGAGTAGAAAATGCTGTTTTAGTAGGCATGGTAGAAAACATGAAACATTTGGGCATCATGCATAAATTTACTTTTCTTATATTAGGGTCCTTTTATTTAAATTATAGATGGAAGAGTTGGTTCTGTGCCAAGTGATTTAAAAACCCTGGGAAATACTTCCTTCCCCAAATTCTTCTTCAAAGCCTAGAGAAATCTTTTTTATTGCATATAATCCTTTGATCCCAAAAATCCATTTCCTTTGAGTCGATTCTGACTCATAGAGGCCCTTACAGGACAGAGTAGAACTGTCCCATGGATTCCAAGGAGCAACTGATGGATTTAAACTGCCTGCCTTTTAGTGAGCAGCCGCAGCGAGTAACCATTGTGCTACCAGGGCTCAGTCCTTCAGTGGATCCCCATGATATTTAAGATGAAGTTCAAAATCTTAAGCCTCAATCTCGGAATCTTTCTTGGTCATCTTTGTGCCTCGCACATTCTTCAGGCCCGTTCTCAACGACTTGTTCCTTCTAGTCTCGTATTGTGTCACACTTCTGCCTCCTTTTGAGGTCCCATGTGAATGGAATAGCCTCTTATCACCAACTTCTTTATTTTTCAAAACTCTCCCCAGTTGTCATACTATAAATGAAACTTTCACAGAATGTTCCCTTCAGCCCACTTTTGTTTCATTAGCACCCTGTGTAAAAGTCTATTGTAGTATTGATCACACTCTATTGCAACCAGTAGTGTTTACTATTGATCTCCACTCACATAAAGTCTTTACGAAAAAACCAAACCCACTGCTGTTGAGTCAGTTCTGACTCATAGCAACCCTGTAGGCCACAGTGGAACTGTTCCATGGAGTCACCAAGGAGCACCTGGCAAACGTGAACTGCTGACCTTCTGGTAGCACTTAACCACTGTGCAACCAGGTTTCCAACATAAAGGCTTTAGGGGAATGAAAATATCCTTTCCAGATTGTATCTTTAGTGACTTGCACAGTGCCGGATGTATGGTAGGTGCTTGGTGAGGGAGTATTGAGTGAGTATGTGAATGAATAAATTAATACTTAGTATTCCAACATCAGAAATTAATTTTCTTGTTTTAAAGATGTAGTTTACCAAGTGATTGTGTTTTAAAATGCAAATATTATGGGTGAACTAACATGCTAAGATACTGTTAATTCTAACCCCATTCAATGAAGCAAATATCCATTTAAAACTACATATACTTTAGTGTTGAGAAACCCCTGAAGATAAATTTCTTTACTGTTTCATGTAGTAATGTGACCATGAGGTTGACAAAGCAGAATCTGGGCTTCAGTTTTGGCTCCACAGCTCATTAGATTATCAATCTCTTCTTGTGTCTCTTGGCCTTAGGTGCTCATTACTTAAAATGGAATAGATAATCTGCATACTATTGGGTTACTATGAGGAACAAAATGAGATAATATATATTAAAGTGCTTTGTAAATCCAAGGAGTATCAGCAAAATAGAGTTGTATAGGTGGAGGCTTGGTTTCCATCTGGATGAGCCTTGGCCAGGAGGGCCTAGGGTACTGACAAAGAAAGAGGGAGAGAGGTGAATTTACTTTGAAGATCCTGACCAGTAGCTTGAGTATGTGGATGTGAACACACACACACACATGCATATACACAAAAGCAAATACTAAACTAAACCCATTGCTGTTGAGTCGGTTCCAACTGATAACAATTTTATGGGGAAGCGTAGAATTTCCCATAGAGATTCCAAGGCTATAATCTTAACTGAAGCAGATTGCCACATCTTTCTTCGGTGGGGTGACTGGTAGTTTCAAACCACCCAAATTTCAGTTGGCAGTCAAGGGCTTAACCACTCTATCTCCAGGGCTCCTTATGGATGGGGTACAAATAAAAGGAGAGAAGTAGTTTAAAAGGAGAGTTTGGCACATAAAAGGGATTTGAACTTAGCATTTACATACCTTAAAATTCTCGTAACTGTCCCTATTTTCGTAATGAAAAGCTTTAAGCATAAAGAATTATGTAGAGAATAGTGCAATGTGACATCTATTCTTAAAACACATGTTGGTAAAGTAGAGGGTTAGTGAAAAAGAGAGGGACTCTTAACAAGACGGACGGACACAGTGGCTGCAACAAAGGGCTCAAATATAGCAATGGTTTTGAGGATGGTGCATGACTGGGCAGGGTTCTTTTCTGTTACATAGCACATGGAGTCTGTATAGGTAACCGTGGACTTTTGGGCACCTAGCACAAGTGTGCACATTGTATTCAACTTCCTGTTAGAACCATGTTCTCTCAATTTGCAGAAGTAGTAAGAAAGGTATCAAAGACTGTCAATTTCAATGTAACTGATAACGAGAAACAAAAATGTTTCTGTGAGCCAGTAAGAGTAGGGATTTAATCACATAGTATACAAATTTTAGATCTTAATCCTTCTTCAATGCATATAAGATATCTTTATCTTCAAAGACTCAGTTGTGTTTTGATCATTTCTACAGATTTGTAGGTATGCAAGAGGTCCCCAGAACTCAGTATTTTTTCTCCATATATGATTAAATATTTAAACCATCTCACACTGTTAATTCTTAATAACCCGCTAAAGCATCTTAAAAGCCCTGTTTACTAATAACTCATATTTACATCTTATAAAATCCTGCCATTACAATTTAAATGTTTGTTCTAGTCTCAGTAAAGGTATAAAACAGCTGGTTTATCAGTTTCAGGATAAATAATCATAAAGGTAAAGATTATGATTAAGAAAGCCAGCAGTTTTCAACTTAGAGAGAGAGAAACAGAGAGACTGAGAGTCTCAAAATTTTCTTTTTTGATGTATAAATCCTCTAAGATATGTTTTCTGAAGTGGGAATAATCATCTCTGTTTTTCCAAGCTTAAAAATTGAACAGTATAGGACAGATTGTTTTTTTCCTCTGGAGTTATGTACAATGTGAAAATTGATCTGGGGAAAGAGCACAATTCTAGTGCATAGACAGCCAAATCCTGTATCTAGAAGATAATCAAGTTTCATGGAGCAAGATTGGGGAGTTTGGGGCTGTTAAGTGGAATTTTGTATTATATTACTTTAGTGATCATAGTTGCAATTTTGTTCACTTGACTGGAGAAATGGAGAACACATAAGGCTTTATAAAAGTTGTTTGTTGAAGGTTGGCTCCATTGTACTGCAAAGTGGTATTCAGTTTTGGCTACTGACAAATGACGTTTGAATCCCCTTTAGGCAGGCTTCTTCTGTGTGGAGTCTTGACTGATGATCAAGTTTCTCCAGCTTTCACTGCGACTCAGAAATGCTCGTTGATTTCTGGAGTCCCTAAAGAATCGGCTTGCTGGTAAGGTCCCCCAGGGTTTCACAATGGTAGAAGGATGATGAAGGAGAGAACGGAGGGGGTGATATATTCCCAGAAACAGAATGATACTCAGACTGGACTGTGCTGTCTTGCAGGCCCTGGTACCCGGTACCTTTAACCTTGAATTCCATTGGCCTAGAATTTGGACTTCAAGCTTGTCCTCAGATACATTTAGGTTCTTCTTGTATGACAGAGGGGAGTGGATGTTGATACATTAGTTTCTTCGGCAGAATGAATGATTAGGAGAGAGGACCTGAGACAAATAAAGGACTATTGACTGCCTACTCAACTCCAAAGGAGGCATTTGGGAAAGGTAGTTGCTTAGGGTAGTGGGTGGATTCCAAGCTGTTTGTTTTGCTCTTCTTTTTAAGTGTATTTTTAAAACATTTAATTAAAAGAGAAACATTTCATTGTATCTATTTTTGTGCTATTAAGAATAGAATTCGTTTCAAGTGGTACTCCATTTAGCTTTACATGTCATTGATTCTAAATCATTTAAAATAAACTCAGTCTTTAGATTTAATCTGTGCAGCAGTCGCTGTCTTGAAAGTCAGAATATTTTGTCGTACTTTTATAACTTCATGTCATTTTTGTACCCATATTTGAAGCTGTAATCTCATAAAACTGCTTTTATTTTTGTCCTAAAGAATATCATACATACATATAGTGATGTTAGAGAAAGCCGCCTTTTAAAAATGAACTTGGCCTATATGCCAAGCTGTAATTGCTCTTCTGAACAAATTTGTTACATTTTTAATTAATTAATCAATTAGTTACTTTGTTGTGGTTGAGCGAAAGTGTACAATCCAATTTGAATTTGCATGCTCGCCTATCTGCAGCTCTTTCTTCTGCTCTCCTTGCCTGGTGATAGCACACTCCTTTCCGTTCTATACATGTCATATTCTCTTAACAGTCTCCTGTCCCCTCCTCTCCATCCTTTCCTCTCCTCTCCAGTGAGAGTCCAGTAAGACAGCATCCTACAGATGCATAGAACCGTAAAGGGCACACACCATGTGGTCACATTCTATCCTTGATTCCAATCCATTCCTGTCCCAAGAGTTGACCTCAGTAATGACTGATGATCAGGGGCAACAGCAGGTCCAGGGGCCATGCTCCCAGGTGAACTCCCAGGCCTTCGGATCCTTTTAGTGGTGTTCTTGAAGTGTACCCCTCTTTTTCTCATGTTGCCACTGGGACTCAACATTGTGTGCCCCTTCATGGCTGTTGCTAGTGGTGGCCCGGCACCATCTGGTTCTTCTGGTCATGTGTTTATGCAGTCACTCAATCATATGGGTTCTTCCGTCTTCTGGGCTTTTTTTCCCTCATATCTTTGTTGTCCTAATTTAATATATTTTTAAAGACTATGTATTTAATTTAATATAATTGCTTGACTTTTGCCAGAAGCCAGTAACAGTTCAATGATAGGATTCCCCTCTTCCAAGCAGACACCATGACGGATCTTAGGCAGTGTACCTCGTACTCAGCCACTACTATCTCTCAGTGGAAGCTTGTGTGTTGTTATGATGCTGAATAGATTCTAGACTGAAACACTAGGAAGAAAGTCCTGGGTATCTAGTTTTGAACAATAAGTCAATACAAACACTGTGGATTAAAACTCAATTTTAAAAATATAATACTTGATGAAGTATCTCTATAAATAAATAAATAAATCTCTATAAATTGGTAGGAATACCAATCCGTTTCTAAAGATTGAATGAGTGTCTGAGGTCACACAGTTACTGATGGAAAGGGTTGGGACTTGAATCAAGGTCTTTAGTTTTTTTTTTTATTGCATGGCCATTCTTGTATTTTGTTTCAAGGATGTGTTAGATTTTCTAGAAGTTTGGGTTTAATTCATGGAATGTAAAATTTAAAGACTTTTAGATACTGTGAATCTGAGCTTATATTGAAAATATATGTATGCACTCACTCATTTTAGCTTCTTTCGAAGTCACTTAACATGTGGTGTAGTACTTAAGTGTGATGGCTGATAACCAAAAGGTTGACAGTTCAAATCCACCAGGAGATCCTTGGAAATTCTATGGAGCAGTTCTACTGTGTCCTATAGGGTCACTGTAAGTTGGAATCAACTCTAGGGCAATGAGTTTTGGTAACATAGTTTCAAGAGAAAAAAGGTATTCTTATGAACATAGACTATGGAAAGTTGTTGTTAGTTGCCATCAAGTTGGCCCTGGAAGTATAAACATCGGGAAGCTTTGCTGAATCCTTTTCATTATAAGCCTTCATGTCATTTCTTTTCATTATAAGCCACCATTGACAGATGGTTGGTACCTGTGCTTGGGATGCATTGGCTGGGAATTGAACCTGGGTCTTTTGCACGGAAGGCAAGAATTCTACCACTGAACCACCACTGCCTTCTTAAAAAAAGGTAGCTACATTTCTGCAATATATGCCAGATGTTAGGTTAAGCAATAAGTCTGCATTATTCAACGTAATAGGGTGGCACTGTTGTTTGCCCTGTTTCCTGTTTTGTGGGCAAGAAACAAGAGTCAGAAGCAAAGCCAATGAGCAGCAGAGGCAGGACAAAAACTCAAGTCTGACTTTAACTGTGGACTGATCTATGGGCTATAATTCCATGCTTGTCTTACTTTCTAAACTTTCAACTTTCTGTTGACATACCACTGCACGCAAAAAAGTATATTCCTCCAGGAAATTTAATGGATGATATTACACATACTAAAACAAATTCAGTTCTTAAATTGGCACTCTGTTTTGTTCAATGTTAATAGCTGTTACAGAAACTTTGGTAACTTGGGACTCTGTGAGTTCTACCACATCCTCTGCCCTTTTCCATTTTATAAATGGTTTGAGGTCTCAGTTTCTGCATCTGTAAATCACGAATTATAGAGCTTGTCTCAGGATTATTGTGGTATTTGGATGACAGTTTTTGCTGGGCAACTCCTATCTTGATTAGTACACAACAGCTGTATTTCCCTTTTTTTTTCATATTAGTGAGTGGACCCTATTGTCTGTGGCCTGTAGGAATCAAAAAACCAAACCCAACCCATTGCTGTCTAGTTGATTTCCACTCATAGCAACCCTATAAGACAGGATATAACTGCACTATAGGGTTTTGAAGGAGTACCTGGTAGATTCAGACTGCCAACCTCTGGTTAGTATTTAAAGACCATGCCCTCAGGGTTTCTATGGTCTGTATGAGGGCAGAGTTAACCCTGGAGGGCTAACATGTTTACCTTGGTGGTTGCTACAGTTGCCTTGGTGACTTGTGATTTCTCCAGATTACCTTCTTTCTCTTTCGTGGTTTCATTCTCCCGAGAACTTCATCTGGACCACTATAGGATAGCCCTTCAATGATGTCAGCAGCAGCAGCTTCCATCTGAAGACTTGGCTCACCCCTTCTTCGGGCTGAGTCAATGTTCAGGAAGCTGATAACTGAGCTCAGTGTTCCTACCTTTTCTCTCTTGTGAACTTATGGAGATATTCGAATGAATTAATGTAGCACAAAGGGCCTGATTTTTCCCCTTGATAAAATGGGGACACTCAGGAATCCCTGTGAACATCAGAAATGGAATGGAGAATTTTTCTGTCATTACAGCTGAGCCGAGTTGAGCTATGCTGAGATTGTAATCCATCAACTATGCCCATGAGAATAATCTGCTTCTGTTCCATGTCATCATCATTAGATGTCATTGAGTCACTTCTGACTTACAGTGACCCTAGGTACACCAGAGTGAGACACTGCTCAGTTCCGTCCTGTGCTATACTTACTGTCATTGTTCATACTTGAGCCGGTGGTTGTGACCACTGTGTCAGTCCATCTCGTTTAGGGGCTTCCTCTTTTTTGCTGACTCTCGACTTTACCAAGCATGAAGTCTTTCTCTAGGGACCAGTCCCTGCTGATAATGTATCTGAAGTAAGAGAGATGTCGTCTTGGCACCTTGCTTCTAGTGATGGTTCGGTTTGCACTCCTTCCAAGACAGATTTGTTCATTCTCTGAGCAGTCCCTGGCATATGCAGTGTTTCTCACCAACACTACAGTTCAAAGGTATCAATTTGGTTTTTCTTATTCACCATCCAATGTTCACCTGCATATGAAACGATAGAAAACACTATGGCTTGGGTCAGGTGTACCTTAGTCTTCAAGGTGACATCTTTGCTTTTTAACTTTTTTTTTTAAAGACACTTTAAAGAGGTCTTTTACAGCAAATTTGCCCAATGCAATACGTCTTTTGATTTCTTGACTAATGTTTCCTTAGGAAATTCAACAATAAATAGGACCTAGCTTACCTGGTATAGTTGCAGAGACTCTGAGTCACTTGCTGAATATTAACCAAACTAATATAACATTCTGCTTTCAAAAGCTTATCAAAAAGCTACGTAAACAAAGAAGGGTGATTATGGTCCTGTGACAAAGGCGATCATCTCCTCGTGGGGCCTTTCCCAATTTTCCCCCACTCCCTCTTCCCTTCTATGTATCTGTCTGTCTGTCTGTCATCTATCACACCTCACAATGATTATATTCTACTTATGCCTAAAGGCTTACAGCCACAGATGTGAAGAGTTGGAATTATTTGCTTAACATCCACTTCCTCTAAAGGGCAGAGGTTTGTCTATTTCTCTCTGCCATGTCCTTAGTACCTCGCTATATTCTTGGCCAAGTGCTTGGTAACTCATTGTCAAATGAAAAGGGGACCTGTTAGCAAATTGTCCTCAATCAGCTGACACTGGTAGAGGGAATGCTTGACTTCTCTCATCAAGGGAAAAATTTTTGGAAACAAAATAAGTTTACTTAATAGCAAAGCCAGTGAAAACAGACATGTATTTTAAGAATTAACTGGGGAATTACACAGCACGGGTCTGCATGAGGTCTGTAGTATTAGTAACCAGGGACAAGACAAATTACGAACTAGATACATTAGGAGGGCTAGGAGTGAAAAGACAGATTGCAGCAGGGCCGTTCTTAACATTGGGGATCATCTGGGCCCGGGAGACAGCTGTGCTCCGAGGAGAGAGGAGGACGAGGGTAAACACAGTGCTGATCGGTGCTTCTGGGGAGCTGTCCATATTGGCTTCAGAGAAGGAAAGTATAACTGCATCATCATCTGCTGATAAAAAAATATGTAGGATTAAGTCTTCTGTGATTTAGACCCAGAGCCAGTGTTGCAAGAACTTGCAGTGATTAAAAGGAAATGAGAAAGTATGTGTTACTTAAAATTGAGAGGATGATCTCAAGGCCTCCTGAAAGAAATGTGTGGCACCTCTGTCAAGCAATTCCCACATCTCCTCTTAAAGACACACTTTCTGAGAGCCTTTCCTGGCGGTACAACTGGAAGCCACTTGCCAAAAAATGCTTTGTAAGGGTCTCTCCTTGTCGTCAGAGTCTTTCATCAGCTTTAGCACTTTTCTGGCTGGGTCAAGGCATTCGTTTGATGGCTTTGGCCTCATTTCAGCAAAGCTTAGTGGCTATGAGGTGGCTTCAGCCCTCCCAGCTTAGGGAGATCCAAAAGATGCTAGACCTGAGGACTTGAGGACTTAGGAGATAGCATACATATTTTATCCAGCTGTGAAAAGAACTGGCTGGGCTAAAGGAATGGCATTATAGAAAAATGCTACACTATGTAATCCCAGGGATAAATCTCCTTGATTTAGGTTAATGGGCTCTGGGAAGGCCAGCAGGCTAAAGCTGCAGGTGGAAGGTCAGGGCAGGATGCTATGTCTGCTGAGACTCATTGCAAAGATGCCCACGAACCTGTGGCCTATGCTATTATGTAAGTCAGTCCTGAATATTGAAGAGACATCGCTGCTGCATTGCAGCATCTCTGAAGATATTAAAATGATAAGATATTAGCAGATAATGGGAAATAAGTTATTCTGCACAACTCTTTTACACAGATGACTAGAAACACTAAACTGGAGCTCGCGAGTGAGTTAATATTGTGTTTTAAAGTCATTCTGCATTTGTCATTGTTGTTGCTAGGTGCAATCAAGTCAGTGCCATGAATCACCTTATCATGATGTGGTTTTACAGTTATTTTCTAAAAACAATTATATTCTTCACTCAGTTGTAAGGGTCATAGATTTCTTATCTAATATTTATTAAGCTATTAGTGTTGCTCAAGGCACTGTGCTATACTCTTTGTATACATTGTCTTAATCCTCAAGTAAAAGAGCTCTTTAACCACCAAAGACAGCCTTGATAGGGGACACAATGTAGAATCCCTGACATAACATGAGAAGAAGTGTGCAAATCAAGAACTCTACTAAAAGACCAGAATTGATGATTCGACAACCTGGAGGGTCCCATGGGAACATGGCCCCTAGACTAGCTGGTACCCTAGACCTGAAACCACTACTGAGGTCAACACTTTAGGCAAAGAATGAACTATACTTGAGGACACAGAGTGAGCATGTAGTGTGTTTACTTTATGGTTGTATACATTTATAGGAGGCTGTCGTGCTGGTTTCTTTCTAGACAAGAGAGGAGAGGGTGGATAGGAGGGGACAGGTGTTCATTAAGAGGATTCTGGAAGAGTGAAAAGGAGGAGTGTGCTGTCACAGGGTGAGGACAGCAGATAGAGTTGTAGAGAGGTGGGCTTGCAAAATTGACTTGGATTGTATACTTTCACTCAGTCATAATCATAATTATAAAAAGCTCTTTGAGGTAGTGATTATTATCCACACTTTACATATAAAGAAATTGAGAGCTTTCAGAAACAAAGAGATTGGCAGTGAAGTTGTAGAGTTGGTGCAAAAAGCAACGGAACAAGACCTGGCCTCAAAGTCTGTGTTCTAAAATCTGACACTGGTGTGCAGGGTATGAGAGCCATTGCTCAAAGCAGGTGGTGCAGAATGATGTAACAACATGACCAGGAACATTGGAATAACTGATTTCAAGGTCTGTCCTAGTTGGGTGCTTACTGGCTATTTTTTAAAATTTTTTGACAAGTCTCTTAACTTCCCCAAATTTGTTTATTTATCTGTGTATGGAAGGTAACAATAATTATTATCTTACATCACAAGATTTGTTTGAGGGTCAGATAAGATATTGTATGGGAGAGTACAAGTTGTAAAGTGTTATGAAAATATTAGTTATTTTTAACCAAACCTTTTTCATCATCCCTCCTGAGGAGAAAGAACACCTACCTTCTTAGCTGTGATCAGGCTTGGACATGGCTGCGTTTAACAGGAAACCTAGATTTTGAAGTTATGTGTGAAATGGCTCACTTTTCAGTCTCTCCACAGGGTTTTGTTGTATTCCTGAAAACAACTGTGAACAGCCGCATATGGTAATCTTACAGCTATCAAGTTGGGTATTATATTAATCTATCTGACAGGACCATTGAGTGAAAAAAAATGCCTAAAATGATACAACAGTTAGGGATAGCTGGTGAATATATGCTGTGTAACATTTCTGTTACTTGATGCGTTGTTTTATTGTTTTAATATCACTGTCTCACTCTGATTTAGGTGGTCTCTCAGCAGTGAAGTTATAGTGAAGCTATCAACAGTCAGACTCAGGTACCACAGTTGCCTTTACCAGTATTTGCTTATAAATCACAAGCACATAAAATCTGTGAATGTCAAGAGTAATCACTCTGTGTTCTGCCCAGTTAAATGTACTGTCTCTAACGATGACAGGAAGGAATGTAATGAATGCAAAGCATAATTTCTTTCCTGGATTACTCTATAAGCCTTTAAAGTGACTTTCTTTTTCCACCATTTTCTTAATTCATCCTTTATGTGTTAGTTATAGTAAATTTTCTAAAGATTAAGTCCCATTGCTTCTGTACTTAAATCTTACAGTAGATTTCCAAGCAAAGCAGTGTAAAAATCCCAACGCTTCATCATGGATTGCTGTGTGCTGCCTTTCTTTTTGGCTTCTTCCTAAAATTTCCTGCTCACTCACACACCCCAACCACGTGGGCTTCTTTTGGTCCTTTGACAGCTGGCTTTGGGTCAGGATCCTTGATGTTCTTTCGCTTAAGTGCTCTTCCTTTTGATACTTATATGGCGACCTTTTCATCATTCTGGTTGACATTCAAAGGTCACATTTTTAGCAAGGCCATATCCAAGCACATCATTTAAATCTGCTACTCAAGCCGCTTAAATACATATGTATATATACTTTAAGTGCAAGTTTACAGTCCAAGTCAATTTGTCATATAGAACTACACACACACACTATGCAACACTAGCAGCTCTCTCCAACCTGTGACAGCACGCTCCTTTCCACCTGGTGCTTCGTGTGTTCATTTAGCCAGTTCTGTTCCCATCTTAGCTCCCCTCTGGACAGGCACTGCTTAGTCAGCCTCAGATACATACTTAAGCAAAGAGGCCCACTCTTCCCCAGCGTCACTCTGTGTCTCAATGATCTAGTCCAATCTTCAGGACTGATTTCAGCTCTGGACTAACAGAGAACCCAAGGGGTCATGTCCTCAGGGGACTCTCCAATCTGTCAGACCATCAAATCTGGCCTTTCAATAGAGTTCTAATCCTGCACACTCATTTTTCTCCCACTATATCAGGAACTCTGTTGTGTTTCCTGTCAAGGCAGTCAGTAGTGGTGGCTGGACACCATCTAGTTCTTCTGGTCTCATACTGATGTATACTCCAGATGCTATGGCCCCTTCTGGCTCTTATGCTCTTATTTTTCTCATGTCTTTGGTGTCCTTCATCCTCTTCTGCTCCAGGTGGGTTGGGACCAATTTATGCTACTTGGATTGCATCTTGCTAGCATTTAAGGCCTCAAATACCTATCATCAAAGTGATACACAGTTACGCCAATTGACCTATATGTCCCTTGAAACCATGGCTCCCCAACCCGTGCCCGTACTATTCTATCCTTTGAAATACTGGGTTATATTTAGGAAACCTCTCTGCTTTTTGTATAGTCCAACTGTGCTGACCTCCCTTCTGCTACATGCCATGGCTCCCTTCACCTAACCCAGTTCTTGTCTGCTATCCAAGCTGTGGATACCCCTCTCTCTCCCTCTACACCCTTGTAACCGTCAAAGACTATTCTGTTTTCAAACTTTTAAGCTGCTTTTAACCCTACCACCTTACCTTATTATTTTCATCTTGCTAGTCAGAAATATCTGAAGTTATTTTACTTCTTAGATGAAACGCTCATTGTTTCTTCTGCCTGGAATACTAGCACTGCCACAATAATAATTAGGTATTGTCCATGGTGATATCCCAGGGTCCATCACATCATATGTATTTTGTAATGGTACTTGGTTGATAACTGGTGATCTTTTAATCATTTAATTGAGTTACCTTGAACAAAACACTTAAACTGTCTGAGATTTGGTTTCTTCTTCTTTTTTTTTGTAACAGGTGATAGTAATATCTGCTATGTTTAATTTCCAGAGTTTTTGTGAAGCTGTTTGAAAATGGTAGCATTCACTAAAATGATGGATAGGCCTTGTTTTGAGCAGCTTTCAGTATCATGGGGATAGGCAAGCACATGGACAAAGAATTTCAACATACATTGATTACTAAGCAGTGTCACTAGGTTGCATAACTCCAAGGGGACCAATTTGTGGTGGAGATGAACAGTGTCCCCCGCAGCAGTGCAGTGCTCATCATTTGTTGCCCAACACTATGACCCTATCTATGTGCCAAGGACTGTTTTAAATATTTTAAAATTGCCAGCCAAGTGCCGTCAAGTCGCCATGGGTCGGATTTTAAAATTATAACTCATATTTATTTTAAAAAAGTGAGCATATTGCAGTTCATTATAATTGTAAAATCGTGTATGCATAGCACACTATAATTATTGTCTAGGTATTTCATGAATATACACTTTAATGGTTAACTTCTTTTTTCGTCCATCCCCAGGAATTCCAATTGTTAGTTTTTCTTATATGTTACCGATTGCCTTTTCTTCTCCTTCCCTTAATTCCCTGGATGCTGTGAAGGAGGGATGATTAAAACTGCACTAAAGTGATTGGGGCTGTAGAAAAAATAGTGCTTGACCATAGAAGTCATCTAGACTTTCCAAAGCTACCCTGATCCTAATAATTGCCACAAAAGAAAATAAGCAAAACACTCTTTTTTGAGGGACAGTTGCTGTCGGTAATTTATGTAAATTGTCTGCTGTCCTAATAGTGGCTGTAGTCTTCATAATGAAAAGCAGTGCAAGACCAGCCTGTTGACAGTACAGCTTGTATTTTTCCCAGACTTTCTCCTTTGCATATTTTGAAGGAAGCAGGCAAATGAATTCAAAACAAAAGCTTCTCAGAGCATCCAAAAGCGTGAAAACCGTTAAGTCTTTAAACCCAGAAACTTCTTAGTGTATGGAGACAAATGTGTAATTAAATCTGGAAGTTTTTTTTCTTACATGCAATGCAAAAACTCCCAATTACCAGTGATAATGAGTGTCAGGGAGTAACTACGCTCAAAACAGAATAAAAAATGCGTTGCTACGTGAACGAAATCTTGGAGAGAACAGTTGTAAAGGGAAGCTGTCCTATGCCAGGCCTTAAATTATAGTGAGATCAAAAGAGGTGCCACCTTTGAGGTTAAATTATTCAGGCAAAGCTGTTTTCTTGGGAAGAGGGTGGGCTGCTAGAAAGCAGTTGTCTTTCTGAGAAATTGTAGACGTGTGGATGGGGGATCAGGATGGGTCGCCCGCTCTGCAGGGTGGGAGCTGAGATTGGTAGGGCAGAGGCTGGGAGTGAAGGCGGCCTCTTGGTAGACCACCCCTGGCACATGACTCTTTTGTTCCACTTCTAAATGTCCTTCTGCTATCCAATGATTTATATTTCAGAATGAAATGCCGTGTTTTATCTTTTATCCCCACTGTTTCTATTTGGCTCTTTGTAAGTGTTGTTTTACTTTTACACTATTTTCCTCTACTGAAAGATGTATGTTCAGCCAATTCCCTCAGAATGTTCATTTTATCTAAATACGACCAAGAAAATGTTCTTATGTGAATTGGAAGAAGAATTTTTAACAGTATTTATTAGCTGCTTTTATAATTTTCCTTTTGGAAACTAAATAATCGTTCTCTACCTCCTCTTCCTCCTCCTTCTTACTATTATTATTATGGGTAATTCTGACAGTATCACTAGGAAGATTTTCTTTTGGTATATTCTTTGAGGTTTGGAGTATGACAGTCCCAGCTGAGGCTAGCTGTCCCTTCAGTTTCCTTCAGAAATATCTGTGAAACACTTAAATCCGGATTGGGCAGCCAGCTTCAGGATTCATGATTCAGTGACTCTGAAAACATTGTGTTGAGATATACTGAGTTGCCATAGTAAAATTTTAATCCCCTGACCTTTGAGTTTTCCAAAATGTGTACAACATTTTTATTTAATAAATGGAAGATAGATGCCATCATGGTTAAGCATTCAGCTGCTAACCAAAAGCTCAGTGGTTTGAATCTACCAGCTGCTCCTTGAGAGGAAGTTGTAGGAGTTTGCTTCCATAAAGATTACAGTCTTGGAAACCCAATGGGACTGTTCTGCCTGTTTTATAGAACTGCCGGGAGTTGGATTCTAACCTAAGACAATGGATTTTGCATGGGGCGGGGTGGGGGGGGGGTTAGGCCGAAAGCCTGTCACTTTGCATAATGCAAAGTATTAGGGTTCTCTGACAGGCCAGCTATTTAGTATTTGCTTAGCACTGTGCCAGGCACTACAGAGAATCAAGAAAAAATAAACTGTAGTTGTTGTTCTCAAGGAATGTGTAATTTTCATGTATAATTTAAACACATGCACTCAAGACAAGAAGTCCAAGGGTGGATTTCAGGTATGCACAATTTTGTGTTTATATTCTCTGCCCTTCTACCCTTAGGGAATGGTATCTATAGCTCTTATCAGATTCTTAAATAATTTTCCCAAAAGAATTAAAATTAACACAAAAATAAATAGGTGCCAATCTGTATGATTCTGATTCCAAGTGTATCAGGAATTCAGAGAAGAAAGATCAGTGCTGCCAAGAGGAATTGGAAAAACATTTAGTGGCACTGAGCCTTGAAGAGTTTGATATGCAAAGGAGAAGAGGAATGTAATTCCAGGTGAAAGAATTGAAAGTATCTACCTCCTTAACTCGGAAATAGGGACATTGGTGGTATAGTGGTATAGTGCTTAAGCGCTACAACCAACACCCATGGAAGCAGCAGTTAAGAAAACAAAAGACACACTGCATTGGGGAAATCTGCAAAAGGCCTCTTCAAAGTGTTGTAAAGCAAAGATGTCACCTTGAAGACTAAGGTGTGCCTGACCGAAACCATACTATTTTCAATCACATCACGTGTATGCAAAAGCTGGACAGTGAATAAGAACCCATGCCTTTAAATTTTGGTGTTGAATATTGAATATATCACAGACTGTCAAAAGATTGGTCAGATCTGCCTTGAAAGAAGTATAAACAGAGTGATCCTTTAGAGGCAGATGTCTTACATGCTTTGGACATGTTGTCAGAAGAATCAGTCCTTAGAGAAGGACTTCATGCTTGGTAAAGTAGCAGGTTGGCAGAAAAGTGAAAGACTCTCACTGAGATAGATGGACACAGTGGCCGCAGCAGTGGGCTCCGGCATAACAGTAATTGTAGGCACACGTGGCACAGGACCAGGCAGGGTTCTCTTCTGTTGCCACAGTGTCACTCTGAGTTGGGACTGATTTGGCAGCAGTGAAAACAATATGTTGATAAAAATACAAAAACAAAAGCAAATGATCTCTTCCTACAGAAACTTTACATAGTCCTGGGCTCCAGGTCCTCTTACAGTATTTTTTATGAGCTAGGGCAGAAGGGGGAATGTCTGTAATGCCCTTTGATGGACAAGGGAAAGGTTAGACTTTAGAGTTAAAATATAAAATGAATTAGGAAAGTCCTCCCGTTTCTCCTCTCTATCGTATATACGGTCTCTGTGCTGTAATAACTGGTGAACCAACTAGAAGGCTTCTAACAGTAGCAGTGTCAGTAAGCTATACATTTACTCGATGGCACACAATAACAACAACAGTAATTGCATTACATTTCACTGTTAACTTAGAGATGAGTCTCTGAGGTTTATGTGACAATTTCTCATTAATAGTGATCTGTCTATGTTTTCTTAGTCATTCTAATTTCCTTTGGAAAATGGGATGGGTATGACATTTCGAACTGTAGACGTGAAGGTTGGGTTTTAGTGTGGAGTAGTGTACAGGATAAAGATTTCAGTCATAGGATGTGTAATTCCTTTATGAAAACAAACCCTAACTACATGTATAATTCAGAAAATTACACTGAACTGAGTTCTCCGTCTTTCCTTTCTTTGGAAAATTATAGGGTGAATGATTTGTTTCAAAGTTATGATGGTCAGAGGTTACATATCCAAGTGACTAATACATTTGCAACAAGGTCAGAAATTAAAATTTTCAAGATATAGTGCTGAGGTCTTTTGTTATGAAACTTAATTTTAAGTAAGTTCTCCTTAGTGTATCCAAATTCCTTTTCATGAAAGTTGTGATTAATGCCAGGACATTAATTTTAAAGCATTTAAACTTGTCAAAGGATAGCCGATGTGTGCACGTATGTTCACTTTTAAAACTCCAGATGTTCAAATGTTGGTAGATGCATAATTGTAAGTGTTATTTTCTGTCATGTAATGTGGTTCATCCTTTCTATGTCTTTTGAACTAGATTTAGTTACTTTTCACGTATTCCTCAAAATAAATTCTCAATTGAATTCAGGTTTTCTAGTTAAACTAGATTCTAGTTAAACTAGATTCTGCTTTGCATGCATTTGAGAATTTTCTATGAAGTTTTCAATTTTATATCATTTGAATATCAAGGTGATGTTGAGTTTTAAGAAGAAATTGAATATTTGTACACTTTGAGTATGTTAGCCCACTTTTAACATTTAAAATTTTTTCACATGATGACTTTTTATCACTATTCATGTTTTGTACGTATTTAGGATTTCTATCATACTGTTGGTTTCTTTGTGTTAAATCATATGGCTAGTGTATATTTTGAAAGCTTGTTCTGTTTTGTGGTACTTGTGTTTGCCCTAATTCTGGGAGAACTGCTTATTAACACAGCTAAGGCTTGCATTTATCAACTTAGATATATTTTGGTCACACAGATAAATGGGGAAGATAGGGAGAAATGTATAGTTTAGGAATCGAGAAATGAAATACTGACTCAAGAAGAAGTAAGCTAAAAGGGGTAAATGATGATATTTAGATGAGGTGGAATAGCATGAAATGACTAGACTTAAGACAATAATAAAAGGGAAAATACAGCTATGAGAAAAATTAATGAAAAGCACATAAAGTTTTGAATAGTTTTAAAACATTCTGGTTCTTAGAAGTCCTATTAATTAAATCTAATCTCTGACATTGCTATTAAGAAGAGATTATTGTTATATTTCAAACTGTTAGAAAACAAGGATGTCACTTTAAGGACTAAGGTGACTCATTCAAGTGATGGACTTTTCAATTGCCTGAAACACATGTGAAAGCTGGACAATGAATAAGGAAGAACTGATGCTTTTAAAAATGATGGTGTTGGCAGAGAATATTAACTATGTCGGGGATTGCTAGGACAGTGAACAAATCTGTCTTGGAAGAAGTGCGGTCAGAATGCTTCTAAGAAAAGCCAGGATGGTGAGACTTGGTGTCATGAACTTTGGACCTGTTATCAGGTCCTTGGAAAAGAACATCACAGTTGGTCAAGTAGAGGCTCAGTGAAAAAGAGGAAGATCCTCCCTAATATGGGTTAGCACAGTGTCTGCAGCAATGTACTGAAACACAGCGATTGTGAGGACAGTGCAGCACTGGGCAGTGTTTTGTTCTGTTGTACACAGAACTGATATGAGTTGGAACCAACTCAATGGCACCTGACAACAATAGCATTGTTACACTTAACTTGGAGAGTTTCTCTTTGTTCTATTTTTGTTGTCTCTATTGAACTGTTTTCCTTTTCTTCAACATTTTTCTATTCTTGATACTTGATATTTGGAGAAAAATTTTAAAATTATGAATGATATTTTGCAAGCATGTAGAATATATGAGCATAATAATTATAAGTAGGTAGAATTGGAAAACTCTTTTTAAGATAGCTTTTTACTCTAGTTCATTTTTAAAATTTTGTTTTATACTACATAAACAAATTAAAGCAAATGTAAGTAAAATAAATACAGATGTATTATATTTTAATAGAAAATATTTCTAAAAATTGTTCATTGATACAAAGTCTTGTGTCAGTTGAAATGGAATAGTCTGTATTTCAATAATGTTCTTCACTTCGTCTATAGGATAGCAATGTTTTAAACAATGAGAATGTTTGAAACTTGTTTAATTTTGTGTGCAGTACTGCTGGGATAGCTTGTTGAAGGAATTTTAAAAGTGAAAGTAATGTGTTTCCTATTCATGTATTTGCTGTAATATAGCGTGGAACCTTAGATGCTTTCATGTTTAAAGCATAGGGTGAAAAATGTGGCCATAGACTAAGCTGCAGACCTATTTTATTTGCTCCACCCAGTTTTGGACAGGAGGACTTCAAGCACTTACTAACGAAGATCAAAGACCAAGGCCTTCAGATTAAAGCTCAGCATCAAGAAAGCAAAAATTCTTATAACTGGGCCAATAAGCAACATTGTGATAAGTGGGAAAAAAAGAAAAAAAAAAAGATTGACATCAAGGATTTCATTTTACTTAGATCCACAGTCAATACCCACAGAAGCAGCATTCAAGAAATTAAAAGACAGATTGCATTGGACAGATACGCTGCAAGAAGTTTTTTTCAAGTGTTCAAAAGCAAAGATGTCACCTTGAAGTCTAACTAGTATCTGACCCAAGCCAAGATGTTTTCAGTGACCTTATGTGCATGTGAAAGCTACACAATGAATAAGGAAGAACTAAGAATTGATGACTTGGTTGTATTCTGGTGCTGGTGAAGAATAATGAATATACCATGGTCTGCCGAAAGAACTAAAAAATCTGTCTTGGAAGAAATACAACCAGAATTTTCCTCAGAAGCAAGGGTGGCAACAGTACTTCCCACACGCTTTGCACGCGTTGTCAGGAGGAATCAGTCTCTGGAGAAGGATGGATGCCATGCATGGTGAAGTGATGAGTCAGTGAAAAAGCAGAAGACCTGCAACAAGATGGACTGATAACAGCGGCTTCCACAATCGTACCACGCGTAGCAGTCACTGTAGTGATAGCAAAGGAATGGTGGTGTTTCACCCGACTGTGCACAGGGCCACTTGTGAATTTGAACTGACCTGATGACACCACCACCGCAGTAGTTCTTCACTCTATTTTAATTTTTTTCAGTTATTTGTTAAGTAATTCCACATTAATAAAATGACTTCGTGGTCATCTTTTGGAAGATACAGCTACATCAGGTCCACATTCCCACATGAAAGTGTTAGCCTTGGATATTAGGTAGAGGCCCCTGTAGACTTGACCTGTACTGTAGTTCACAGTGCCACTCATCTCTCCCTGTTGTACCCACGACTGCTTTGCTGCACTATTTATGCCACCTTTGCAATCTTGTTTGGCATTTGTGTTTGTGCGTCTTTGTGATGAGTTAAAATGACATGATGTATCACAATGACGATTTTCTTTCATTTCAACATTTGTAAGTCTTTATTGTCATTAACGTGTTAGATAATAGGTAAATACAAAATGTAATTAGTGAACACTTTCATGATAAATGCAGCTGAGATGATATGTTAGAAAATATTTTGAAAGTGGAAATTTTCGTTGTGTAATTCAGATTTCTTTTCTTTTATAATTATCTTTATGAATTACATCTTTTTATTGTTACATTTGATCTTTTAGTTTCTTAAGTTGAGTACTGAATTATCTTTTTCAGTTCTTCTTTGTTAATGATACTTAAGCCTGTAAGTTTTCTTCTGAATAGACACAGCTGTTACTGAAATAATTTTTTTTCTTTTACAATTTATTTTATTTTACATAGTTTGCAGATTTAGTTTTGATCACTTCTTTGACCCAACGTGTAAGACAAAATTTAGAGAATTCCATGTAATCGAGCATTTCAGTTTTTATTGTTTTTAAATTATCAGATTATGGCCTGTAAAATTTTTTCTTTTTAACATACATTGGAGAGTGTTGGTTGCTAACTACATTATGCATTTTAATAACTATCTCTTGATCATAAGATATGAAAAGAAATTAATTACTTATTGTATATAAAGTAATTAGACATATACAGAATTTAGGTAGGCACCAAACTTGTTAGTTGTAGTTTTCAGATCTTGTTTTTCTTAACAAAAACTAAATTTTGCTTTATGCAGTGCTATATTCATAATAATGTGAAATAGTATCTTGTATTATAGTTGTACTTTTTTATTGTGATTGAGTGAAAGTGTGCAATCCAGTTTAAATTTGAATGTTCTTGTATCTGCAGCTTCTTCTGCTCTCCTTGCCCAGTGACAGCATACTCCTCTTTTCTGTTGTATACGTGTCATATCCTCCTAATCTCCTGTCCCCTCCTCTCCACTCTCCTCTAGTAAGCCGCCAGTCATATGACATCCTATAGATGCATAGAACCATCAAGTGCACACACAATATAGTCACTCTGTGTCCCTGAGTCCAATCCATTCCCGTTTGAAGAGTTGATCTCAGTAATGATGTATGATCAGGGGCTGTATCAGGTCTAGGGGTCCAGCTCCCAGGGGAACCCCCAGGGCTTCAGAGCATCAACTGTGGTCTTTTAGTAGAGTTCTCAGGGTGTACTCCTTTTTTTTTCATGTTGCCACTGGGACTCAACACTGTGAGGCCCATCACGGCTGTCATTGGCGGTGGCCAGGCACCATCTGGTTCTACTGGTCACATGTTGACATAGTCACCCATTTATATGGGTCTTTCTGTCTTCTGGGTTCTCTTGCCCCCATGTCATTGTTGTCCTTGGTGATCATCTGTTCCGGCTGAGTTGGAGCATTTGGTATACCTCAGACGGCAGCTTGCTAGCTTTTAAGACCCCAGGTGCTACTCACCAATATGGGGTGCGGAAGACTCTCTCAGAAATAGGCTAGTTATGCCAATTGGCCTTGATGTCCTCTGAGAGCATGGTCCCTGGACCCCTGCTGCTACTACTCTGTCCTTGCAATATTGGGTTAAGATTGGAAGAGTTTCCAGGTTATGTTGAAGTCAAGCTAAATTGATCTTCTTTCTAATGTGTGCTGTCACTGATTTCACCCAACTAAATTTCTATCAGTTATCTAAGTTACAACCAGCTCTCTCCCTCCCTTGTAGCTGTCAGTAAGTGTTTTCTTCTGTACATAAGTCTGTTTTTAAGTCCTCATAGTAGGAGTCTCATACAATATTTGTTCTTGTGCCGCTGACTAATTTAACTCAACAAAATGTCTTCCAGTTGAAAGTAGGTTATGAGATGCTTCCTAAAATCATCATTGTTCTTTATCATTTCATAGTGTTCTGTTGAGTATATATACCATAGTATATCCATTCATCTATTGTTGGGTATCTGGGTTGATTCCATGTTTTTGCTATTGTGGACTGTGCTGCAATAAACATTCTTGTGCATGTTATCTGTTTGTGTGAATGCCCTTGCTTTTGTAGGATATATCCCAAGCAGTGGGATTATTGGGTCAAGTGGTATACCTATTTCCGGCTTTCTAAGGAAGTGCTGGATTGCTTTCCAAAGAGGTTGTACCATTTTGCAATCCCACCAGCAGTGTAGGAGTGCTCATTTTCTCCACAGCCTCTCCAGCTATAGTTGTGTGTTTTTTAACGCCACTTAATATTTCTAGTAATTTTTGCCTTTTATATTTAATCACCAAGTTTCTAGATGCTCGTTCTTTGTAAATTGTCTTTTTTTCATTGTATCATTTCTCTTTGTTCTAGTTAATAATTTTGGTCTTGAAATGTATTCATCTTGCCACTTTCACTTTTTTTCTGTTTGAATTTGTCTAGGAGCTGGATGCCATTTTATTTTCAACTTCTTTGTCCTATGTGATCTATTTAGAAATGTATCAGACTTTTATTTCATTTGGTTGCTGTTGTTTCCTAATGTTGTCTGTCCTTTAAGGAGCCCTGGTAGCACAGTGGTTAAGTATTAGATTGCTAAGCAGTGGTTAGCAGTTCGAACCCACCAGAAGCTCCTTGGAAACCCTATTGGGCAGTTCTCTCTCTGTAGGGCTGCTATGAGTCAGAACTGACTTGATAGAAATGGGTTTGGCTTTGGTTTCTGTCCTTTAATATAAGGAGAAATCAGCTAAAGTATTCGCATTTAGTATAATTACTGCTACTTGTATTGTTTATGCTTTTCTTAAGTTCAGCGTCCTGGATTTTTTAGTTTTTTTCTTTTTCTTCACGTTTATTTATTCCTTTGTTAGTTCAGAGCTCCGTACTGTGTTTCCACACAAACAATGCCAACCTTTTACATTTGTCTGTGAATTCAGCCCTTCCTGTGGGAGGTGCCTTCTTAAGTGTGGTTGCCAACAGTTTACAGCAACATTATTTGAAAAAAAGATATGTTTTCCCATTCAGCTAATGCCCACCTTTTAATCTGTAACATTACCTTTCAAATTTATATTTTATGATTGCTATTTTTTAAAAGAAACAAATGTAATGTTCCTGGGTCTACAAAGTAAGATAGTATCTTAAAATGCATTCATTTCCCATCCTCCTCTAACCCTCTTCTAATTCCTAGGCTTTAAGAAAATATAAGTCTGAAATTAAAAATACCATACTAAGCTTTCTCTTTTAATTTTTATCACTTGATAGTGTTGAGTCCTTGCTTTGTGGCAATTTTGAATTTTTGCAGCCCTCAATAGAAACTCATACACTGCTAGTGACAATGAAAATTGGAAAGAAAAAGAAAAAGAAAGAAGCATTTGGCACTATCTTATAGAAAACACACACACACACACACAAGGTCTGACAATTTAAGTGCCTAAACTTAATTGACGGTCCTCATCCAATTCTACGGCACTTGGCTTGGCTGCATGTGAATGTACAATAAATTGATATGACACTTAACTTCACTCTTCGGGATATTCCCTAGAGATAGTCTTGCACCAGGAAATATGTACAAAATTTTCCATAGCAACGCTCCTTATAACTGTAGGAAATTGTAAAATGAGCTCATTTCCTGCCATGGTGAAATGGGATTATATAACAACATGGATAAATCTAAGAGATGTATTATTACCTAAAAAGTAATTTTCAGAACATTCTATACATTCTAATGTGAGTTTTGTAAGTCTTTAAAACAAGAAAAACAATAGATTGCACAGAGATATACACATTTTTTTTTTTTTTTAAGAAAACATAAACCAGGAAAAATAAGAAATGATAGTGATCATCACTGGTGGAGGAAGGCAAAGGGGTTGTAGACTTAAGGTGCTGGGACAATCAGATGTTTGTGCTTTCTTATTGTGATCTCTAAGATTTATATATGTAACATTTTATAGGTAAAATCATTACATTATAAAGATGAAGGTTGTCGAAATGCCAAATGTTTTGTTACATATATATTTATTATAATGAAAAGAAAAATGATATCCCCAAAGAATATATATTTAGCATGCCAACTGCTAGGATTTTCCTTAAGATCATCTATATAGGCCTATATGGTGCTTTACAGGGAAAGGTATTTTCAAATATCCTCTTCAAATGAGATAAGTTTGAATACTGCTCTGATTCTTTTTATTTTTGAAAGTTACTTTGTATGGAACCTTAAAAGAGTTGACTGCTTGCTAGGAATTCAAAATAATTTACCAGGATACGTAAAAACCATGTGTCTGTTTCTTTTTTTTTAGTCCTTTCTGGGACTTGCTGAACCTTTTCAATCTGCAACTCAAGTGTTTCTTCAGATCAGAAAACGTTTTGTCTATTGTTGATTTGATTATTCTCTCTAGTCCATCTGTTCCTTTTCCTTCATCTGAAAGTCTTATTATTTGCATATGAAACCTCCTGTATTTTTCCTTCACACTTTTGAGGTTTCCCCCATGATTTTTCATATTCCTTTTTTAAAATTTGCTCTGTGTTGTAAGATATTTGTGTCCATTGATCTTTGCCAGTTCTTAAAAGTTTTCATCTTCTCTTCCATTTATTCTATTGATTTTTTTAATTCATGATTAAAAAAAAATCTGAAAAATATTCTTATATGTCGTCTTATTTCTTCCTTTTTGTTTAAAGTTATCGTTAGACTCTTCTTAGTGAACTATTTAAAATAAAATGAAAGCTATTGGTTTTGTATCTTCTGCTTGAGATTTGTCCCACTCCTTGCTGAATTTCATTGCCTGCTTGCAGTGATCAGATTAGCTTGCTATGGTCTGGTACAGCTGGCTCACTAGGGACTGGCAGATGCCCAGTAGTGTTTGTTCCACTGGACCTGAGCTGAACGGATCAGGGGACTTGAAACTTTCTGATGAGAAATCAAGAAACAGCTTCTCTGTTGTTCACTGATCTGTCTAGGTCAATGAAGAGCGTTAATGCTTGCTTTTGAGTCTGGGTAGTAATGTGACCCCCATTACTGCTTTCCAGTAGGTTCTCAGACCCCATACAAGTCCGATCTTCTATAGTGTCTCATAGATCTCCAAAGAGGAAGTTCTGTCTGGCTGAAGTACTAATATCAATTGCTGTGAAGTTGACTTTCACTCATGATGACCTCATGTTACATTGGAGATGAACTGAACTCCATAGAGTTTTCACTGGCTGATTTTTCCAAAGTGGATCACCAGATCTTTCTCCAACGTGCCTCTGAATGGATTCAAACTTCCAAACTTTTTGTTATCAGCTGAGTGTGTTAACAGTTTTTACCACCCAGTGACTCCTCTTTGGGTACAAATTGAAAAACCAGACCTACTGCCTTAGAGTCAATTCTGACTCATTATGACTCTATAGGACAGAGTAGAACTGCCCCACAGAGTTTCCAAGAGTACCTGGTGGATTCACACTGCCAACCTTTCGGTGAGCTGACATAGCACTTAACCACTATACCACCAAGGCTTTCTGTAGTACGTCAGGGTCTAAAACATCACCTTAGCCTCTGGTGTCCAGACTGCCAGCAAACACAAAGGAGTATGAAGTTTACTTTCTCCTGTGTTGGTTCTGTCTTGAAAGATAAAGTATGAAGGAATACAGAGGGGATATTAATGTTTAAGTTCAGAATGCTCTGTCTTTAGAATTTCCTGATATTCTCTCCACAAGACTCTGATTATTGTTGTTACTAGATGCTATCAACAGCCCCTGACTCATGAGGACTCCCATGTGTTAGAGAGCGAAACTGCTATGTAGGATTTTCTTGCAAGTGGCTGAGGTTTAGACTTGTTTGGCAGGACTCTTGACTTTGTACTCTTTTAAGTCCATAGCTCCTTTACCTTCCAAGTTACCTTTAACTGGATTGTAGAGAAATTATAAAAGTTACTATGATAATCTGTCTTTTCTTTATAGCATATGTAGGAAAATAGAATATTTTCTGTAAAGTTAAAGATTGTGTTTGATAGACTGAATTTCAACTGAACTGTTTATGCAAACAAATAAGTAAAGCTTAAATATCCCTGCCTAATAGAACTGTCTCACCCTTGAAACTAATGCAATGAGTTCATGGAAATATTGTTTCTTATTTGGCTTAGAATAGATTTTAGTAACCTATTCAAAAGAAACTCTCAGAGGCTTGTTGAGGGGTCAAGTTTTAAATCCTAGTTTTATCAAATAGAAGAGATGTTTTGAAGTGGATATGGGGAGTGAAAGGCTAAGTCCTGGTTAACAGTAGTCCAAATTCTGAATTTTCTGAAATGTAATTTCTTTTAAGGTGAACGATTAGGCAGCGGTATTAGAGACATTATTCTAGATGCTTTGGAGAATTAAAAGGAAGAAGATGACAGGGTCTTCTCTTGCTGCTGTGGAGTGATCTTCAGTGGAATGGGCACAGAAAATACTGCATAAACACTAATATACAGATACAGGTATCTATTTTAGACAATTAGAAGAAAAGCAGATGCCTTGGGCCAATTCTGACTCAGGGCTCATGGTAACCTTATGTGTTGAGTAGAGCTGTGCTTCAGTGGGCTTTCAACGGCCGACCCTCGCGTAGCAGAGTTCCAGGCCCTTTGTCTGAAGCAGCACTGGGTGGACTCCAAATTCCAACCTTTCAGTTAGCAGCTCAGTACAGTAATGCTGGCATCGCTGGGGACCACTACATAGCTATGACTGAGCTAAATATGTGGTCACTCTGCTCTTCCCTCCTGTAATGCTCCGTTACAAGTTACTTTTGTACTCACTTCCCTGACATAATGTAATAAGGAAATAAACAGCTGGGGAAATAGATGGTTAAAGAATGGCCATGAATGTTTCCAAACCTATTAAAAATTATGAAGTAAGGAGGAGACATAACACCATTGCAGTGAAGTTGGGAAAAGATCAACTAGATAAAGGAATAATTACAACAGCATTTATCTTATTTTGTATCGTTCTGGGCCTGTGTTAAGTATCATAGGTTATTCTATAATAATGCTTTGAGTTAGTATTACCATTTTTTTCTTTCTATGGCTCTAGAAACCAAAGGTTATGTAAAGAAAGATTATGTACCTTTCCCGAAGTCACATTAATATATTGGTATTCAAATACCAATTACTCTGAATCAAAGCCTGTGCTTTTAATTAACTTGTTTTGGTTACATTCAGTTAGCTTTGGAAAGCTCATTTCATAAGAAGGTAGGTGGAAAATACCCCAAAATGTTGTTAAAAATATCTGCTTATTATTTATTTTTAGGTTCATTCAGCCAACGTTCTTTCGTCTCACAGGATTTATGATTTATTTATGTCTCGCTACCTACTGCAGTACAGATTCCAGAGGTCACAAAACTATTGCTGGGCGAGGCACTTACAGATGCTTTACCCCTCAAGAAGGAAGATCCTTGTCATTATGGGCCAGGAATGAACAGGTCGGGCACCAGAATCTTTCTGAACAAAGCAAAGCTTCATTGCAAGACAGCTGATAAGGGGAGAAGAGGAGGACCTAGAAAGTCTTACCCTTGACCCCCTCAACAAAGGCTTTGTCAGGACTTACAAAGGATTTTAAGCAGGAACAGTCTCATGTTTTATTCATTAGGGAAATTAAGACTAGGTGGGGATTTGGGTGACAATGGCCCGTTTAGGCTTCTGCAACTTGGGTTTTGGAGATTGAAGGCTGGGCTTAGTATCGGATATTGCACCTGCGCGGTCTCCAGACCATGGTTCCAGTCCAGGCTCAGGTCTGTGCTCGTAGCTCCGTCTTCTGGAAGGTCCTGTACTGTTCAAGATGACATGTCTGGTGCACACGCTAGAAAACGGCCTGGTCTGGTTGCCTCGCAAAGCCAACTTTAAGGAAGTGCAATTAAGCAGTTTATGGTATAGTTAGCTCTTGGTTTCAGGGTTGGTGAATTTTGGGTGAAATATCCTTGTTTAATGCCCGGTTGTTCAGAGTGTTAATCACTCCCTTAAAGCCAAAAACATCCCCCCTCCTCGCCCCAAAACCCACCATGGAGTCAATCCTGACTCATAGCGACATTATTCTGCCAGCCTTTTGGTTAGCGGCTGCGTTCCTTAACCACTAGCCACCAGGGTTTTAGAGGCCCTTTAATTCCCTGCCTTAAAGCCTCAAAATGAAACTCTTGCCGTCGAATTGCTTGTGACACACAGCAACTTTATATGGTAGAGAAATGGTTTCCAAGGAGGGTCAGGAAGGTCTGAACCGCTGACTTTTTGGTTAGCAGCCAAGCTCTTTTAACCACTGGGACACCAAGACTCCAGAAATCATAGGTCTAAGGAATATTCCAGTGATATTTAATGTTTCGACTGCAGTTTTCTCTTTACATGCTTTGTTCTTTTGTAATGTGAATACAGAATTTAGAAGTAAGTTAGGTTGATATGCAGGATTCTTGGATACTTTCAGAAAACGAGAGTGTCTGGAGAGTTCTGTATTTTAATATTTATCAAGGCAAGTAGTTCTCTTGCAGCTCTTCCTGAATATTTTAAGAAAACGTAAAATCAATGACAGGATTTTTTCTTTTTTTTTCTGTTTGGTCTTAAAAATTATATTCCTTCATGTTTCTATCACCGTATTCCTTTTTTCTTTCTAATTTTTAAACTTAAAAGTTATGGCTGTTACTTAAAAAATATTAGAAAGAACAATATTAAATAAACTGATGCATTTCCTGTTTTCTTTCTGCTCTTCAATTGAAAACAAATCTATCATGAATTTGAGAAGTGTGTCTATCATGTCATTACTATAGAGGTTTTTTTATTTTTTATCAGTTTCTGTGGATTCTGACTTGTAATAATTCTATTTGGATCAGAGAAGAACTGTGCTCCTAGGGTTTTCAAAGGCTAATTTCTTAAGAAGTGACCAGGTCTTTCTTCTGAGTCACCTTCTCAGTGGAGTTA
Source organism: Heterohyrax brucei (assembly GCA_028571685.1). NCBI lineage: Eukaryota > Metazoa > Chordata > Mammalia > Hyracoidea > Procaviidae > Heterohyrax > Heterohyrax brucei. Next base: position 138,762,855 of record CM053142.1, on the reverse strand, counting down.
AATCTCCACCTCTTGGTTAGGTGTGCAAGCATTCAGTGGTACCACCCAGGGGCTCCACCTGAAGATTTGTCTTAGAGAAATCTTTCTTTACCTGATGAATGTTAGTAAAAGTGAAATAGACTAAATGTTTCAGATACAACTGTATTTTTGAAATGCTGAGGATTTATGTTCTTCTTCATCTCAAAATTGTTGACAGTGTAGGAGCCTTCCTTTTTTCTATTCCACTCTTCTGCTTTTGTTTATCTTTTATTACTTTCAAGATCTTCTCTTCCCCAAAATTTGTACTCATAAAATTATCTCTTTCCTGGAAATTGAAGTTATATTTATTCTACTTGAAATGGCTAAAGTAGCTGGTAGGGAGGTTTTCTACTTAACAACAATTGGAAAAAATGTATCTAGTTGGGACACGTAATTGTGAGTATAGAACCCTTATGCCTAGTCTGGTTCTTGGTTGGAAATTTCCAATTACATTCATTGGCTTGTTTGTTTTGCACGTAAATTGAATTTAATCTTTTTAATCATCTCCATCTGTACTGTCTATGTTTGTCCTTGGAAATAAAGTTGTAAAATATTTCAGTACCCTCTTAGGGAATACTGGAAATTATCTTCATCATTCTCAGTCTCGCCTGTTTGCATCTGGCTCTGTTTTGGGTACTTGTCCCTGTCTGAGGTCTGCAATGCCCCGGTGTTCTTCCTACCATTCTGTAAAACCTGTTCTGAGGAAGATATTGGTCATAATTTTTTTTTTTTTGCAACTTAAGGGGGTTTCAAATAAAAACATTTTTTTTCGATATCGCTATTTGAAACCAGTTAACTCACTGAAAATTTAAAGGCATTATTCCTTGGTAAAAGATCAACTATCAGTAAATATATGGGTGAGGGGGGCATATTTGGTGGTTAAGACTTTGTAAAAGCCTCTGAAAGCTGACCATATTGATGAGAACCTATTTTTCTGTATTACCTTTAACACCCTTTAGGTACATTTAATACTATTTAGGTACAATCCTTTGATCTAAAAAATGTAGACAGATGTTTCCATATATGTAAATATACATCTATCTACATGTATGTGTAGATACATATGTATCTCTCTATGCATGTATCTATAACCAGAAATATATGCATGCATATCTGTCTATCTATAAAGACCCACATACACATACATAATTAGATGTTGTGTTCTTTGACCATTAATAGTAAACATTATTGAGGGAGTTCTAAAAAAATACAGACCTTGAGGAAATTTCTAGAGGGCATTTACATTATTCTAGCCTTTTATTCAGGGCTATTATGGCCACAGATGTGTTTTCTTCCTGGGTTAGTTATTGGACCTCTGCAAAATTAGAGGTATGCAACCAGTGCAGATGTCACTTTAGTCATCTAATTTTCATGTAATGATTATATTTGAAAACTGATTCCAAGTGATGGAATTTTCCTTTGGAAATAAAGAAAATCAGGTTTATCTCACTCCCTATTTTGTGTTTTGTCTCTACTTCCTTTTAGAGTGCCGTTTATTTTCCTCTCCGAATTCCTACATGTCCATAGTAATATGGCTGTTAAAAAAAAAATAAGCTTTCACTATTAACTCAGATAAAAAAAAATGGTTTGTTTCAGGGAAATGATCTGATCCCTTCTTCCCTTGTGAACAAGATGGGTGAGGATAAACATCTCCTTTTGTTGCCTGAGAGCATCATGCATTCTCCGTTCATGTACTCTCCATGTGACAAAGGACAGCTGGAGAGTGATGACTGGGAAGAAATTATTCTTGACATATCCCTTGGGCCGTTGACTTAACATGTGCTGGGCAGTCCATCTAGATGAACTGTTATTATTCCCTATTGATTATGTGTGTGCATATGCTGTCAGTTTGGGTTGCTAGAATAAGCAGTTTGAACTTGATTATTCTGTGTTTTAAATGCCATTCCTTCCTCCTAAATGAAAACTCATTTTCTGGCAATTTCAAGGCTTGTTAAATTTGGCTACAGAGGAAAATATGTATTTTTTTTTCTTTTCTTCTCATCCTCTTCCCTGGTGTTGGGAAGAAGGAAAACCTTGCAAAATGCTAGCACTGCATTGAAAGCTTTGTGTATTCAAGTAGACAATATGAAAAATTCATTTTTATTTTTTTTAATGTCCTAAGGAAGAAGTAGGTTTATGTCGCTCACTTCTCAGGAAGGTAAGCTGATCTCAGGCACAGTTCAAATGCTTTCTCAGAGGTGGAAATCAAGATTTCTTTGTCCTCTCTCAATCAGCTAATTCTCTTATGCCAAGTGCCGTCAAGTCGGATCCGACTCATGGCGACCCTAGGGATAAGACCACATAAAATTGAGAGTTGCACCTCAGTGGATGTCATAGCCCAAAAGACCAATGAAAAAACAAGGTGTGCTTTCCTGTTAGAGCATATTAATAACTTCTTTTTAGTGTTCCCAGATGATTTCAGCCTTTGAAAAATGCTGCAAAATTAATTTGCATGTCTCTGAAAACTATATGACTTGGAGTTTCACCATTTTAATCAATGTGAAAAGAGTTAAATGTAATAGTCACACTTTTAATCAGGTAAACGTCATTCTTATCAGCACTACAGCAGTAGATTGAATTTTTTTTATTTGATTGAGTAAAAGTATACAACCTAAATCAATTTTGCATACCCACCTATCTGCAACTCCATCTGCTCTTCTCACCCTTGACAGAGAGCACACTGCTCCTTTTCACTCTTGACTCCTAGTATCCTCTTAATGAGCACATGTCCCCTTCTTTCTACCCTCTACTCTCCCATCTAGAAAGAAACCAGTGGGACAGCCTCCTGTAATTATATAAAACCATAAAGTACACATATCACATGTTCACACTGTGTCACTGAGTCTAGTTCATTCTTGTTTGAAGAGTTGGCCTCAATACTGGCTTCAGGTTGGGGCCAGTAGCAAGTCTAGGGTCCATGTTCCCAGTGGACCTTCCAGGCTGTTAGACCATCAATTATTGTCTTTTAGTAGAGATTGTGAACTGCACATCTCTTTTTTCATGTTACCTCAGGCACTCTACACTGTGTCCCCCATCATGGCAGCCTTTGGTGGTGGCTGGGCACCATCTGGTTCTTCTGGTCTTGTGTTGATGCAGTCTTTCATTCATATGGGTCCTTCTGTCTCCTAGGCTCATTTTTCCTTATGTCTTTGGTGTTCTCAGTTGTCATCTGTTGCAGATGGGTAGGACAAGTTGGTGTTCCTGAGATGGCAGCTTGCTAGCTTTTAAGACCCCAGATGCCACTCACCAATATGGGGTGCAGAAGACTCTCTTAGCAATAAGCTAGTTGTGACAATTGACCTCCATGTCTCCTGAAAACTTGTTCCCTTACCCCCATGCCTACTACTCTATCCTTTGAAATAATGTGTTGAGTTTAGCGAATCTTTCAGTTTATGTTATAGTCCACTTATGGTGATCTGCCCTCTACTGCATGCTGTCATTCCTTTCACCTAACCAAATTCCTATCAACTGTCTAATCCATAAGCATCCGTCTGCATCCATCTCCACCCATGTAGCTGTCAGAGTCGTTTCTTTTGTACGTAAGTCCATTTGTAAGTCCTTAGAGCAGAAGTGTCATGCAATACTTGTCATTTTGCAGCTGACTGATTTTACTCAGCACAATGACTTCTAGTTGAAACCAGGTTATGAGATAGTTCCTAAAATTATCATTGTTCTTTGTCATTGCATAGTGTTCTATTGAGTATATGTACCATATATATGTACCATAGTTTGTTTATCCATTCATCTGTTGATGGGTACCTTCATTGAGTCCATCTTTTTGCTGTTGTTGATAATGCTGCAATAAACGCTCTTGTGCATGTATCTGTTTGTGTGATCCCCTTTATTTCTGTAGGATATATTCTAAGCAGTGGGATTGCCGGATCATATGGTATTTCTATTTCTAGTTTAAGAAAGTGCCAAATTGCTTTCCAAAGAGGTTGTACCATTTTTCATTCTCACCAACAGTATAGGAGAGTTCCAATCTCTCCACAGCCTCTCCATCATTTGTTGTTTTGTGTTTTTTGGATGATTGCCAACCTCGTTGGTGAGATGATATCTCATTGTAGTTTTGATTTGGATTTCCCAAATAGCTAATGATCATGAGCATGTACTTATATGTCTTTTGGCTGCCTGGATTTTTTTTTTTTTTTTGGTGAAATGTCTGTCAGTTTCCTTTGCCCATTGCTTAATTGGGTTATTCACATTTTTTTTGTTGCTATTCTGTACTACCTTGTAGATTATGAAAATCAGATGTCAATCTGGCACATAGTTGGTAATTTTTTTTTTCCTATTCTATAGGTGATCTTTTAACTCTCTTGATAAAGTCTTTGTATAAACCTGTTTGATTTTTAGTCATTCCCGTTTATCTGTTTCCTCTTCTGTTGTTTGTGCATTGTTGGTCAGATTTTGTAGTGTGTCTAAGCTGTATATTAGAACTTCCATTGTTGTTCCTATTTTTTCTTGCATAATCTTTATTTTAGATTTGATATTTAGGTCTTTAATCCATTTTGAGTTAGTTTTTATGTAAGGTGTGTGAAATGGGTCTTGTTTCAGTTTTTTTTGCAGATGGATATCCAAATTAACAATCCAGTTTTACAGTTTAACAATCCAGTTTTACAGATGGATATCCAATTTTAACAAAGAGACTGTTAAAGAGACTGTTTTTACCACAGTTTGCCACCTTTGGGCCTTTGACAGATATCAACTGTTCATAGGAGTGTGGAGGTATTTCTGGAGTCCCTTCTGTTCCATTGGTCTATATGTCTGTTTTTGTACCAGTACTAGCTGTTGTGACTACTGTGGTGGTGTAGTAGATTCTAAGTTTGGGTAGTATGAGGCTTCCCACTGTGTTCCTCTTCTTCAGTAGTGCTTCACTCATCCAGGGTTTCTTCCCTTGGTGATTTGTTTCTCCATCTCATTAAAAAATGACACTGGAATTTGTATTAGGATTTTGTTGTATGTGTAGATTGCTTTGGCTAAAATAGACACTTTCACAATGTTAAGTCTTCCTATCTATGAGCAAGGTAGATTTCTTCACTTATGTAAGTCTCTTTTGGTTTCTTGCGGTAAGGTCTTATTATTCTCTCTGTATAGGTTTCTTACTTTTCTAGTTAGATTTATTCCTAGGTATTTTATCTTCTCAGGGACTATAGTAAATTGTATTGATTTGGTGGTTTCCTCTTTGATGATGTTGATATAAAGGAATCCTACTGACTTACTGACATTTATCATATATCCTGATACTTTGCTGAATTCTTCTATTAGTTCCAGTACTTTATTTATGGATTCTTTTGGGCTCTCTGTGTATATGATCATATCATCTGCAAATAGGGATATTTTTACTTTTTCCTTACTGATGCAGATGCCCTTTATTTCTTTGTCTTGTCTGATTGCTCTGGCCAGAACCTCTACCACAGTGTTGAATAGAAGTCTTAACAGTGGGCATCCTTGTTTAGTTCCCATTCTCAGGGAGAATTCTTTCAGTCTCTTCCCCTTCCGGGTGATGTTGGTGGTTGCCCTTGCATAGACGCCTTTTATTGCACTGAGGAATTTACTTTATCTTCCTATTTTGCTGAGAGTTTTTAGGTGTTAGACTTTGTCAAATGCCTTTTCCAATTGACAAAATGAGGTGATTTTTAGCCTTTGTGTTATTTAGGTGGTTGATCACATTAATTGTTTTTCTGATGTTGAACTAGCCTTGCATCTCTGGTGTGAATCCAACTTGGTCATGATGAATTATTTTTTTGATGTGTTGTTGAATTCTATTGGCTAGGATTTTGTTGAAAAATTTTTCCGTTAGATTGAATATTTAGTAGTTATATGAAACATGGGTTACACATCTTAATTTGAAAAATCATCAATATTGTGTAAGAGGTGCCAGGTTGCAATTATAAGACATGTATCAAAACTCATGTGAAAAAGTGTCAGATCCAAAATGGCTAGTGAGTCTGCCATTAAAATAACATTCACTTGAAATTTACTGATATAAAATTATCAATACTCTTGTTATAGAGAAGCATCTACCCCCTTTTACTACCGTTTGTTTGCCTAAAAGCAAACCATCATGCATAATCCAGTGTTATGTTGTTGTTCGGTTCCATGAGTCAGTGCTGACTTATAGTGACCCTGTGTACAACAGAATGAAACACTGCCAGGTCCTGTGCCATCCTCAGAATCATTGTTATGCTGAAGCCATTTTGCAGCCATGTATCAGTCCTTCTCATTGGTGGTCTTTCTCTTTTTCAGTGATTCTTTGCTTTACCAAGCTTGATGTCCTTTTCCAGGAACTAATCCCTCTTGACAACATGTCCAAAGTATGTGAGATGCAGTCTTGCCATCCTTGCTTTCAAAGAGGAGCTGTTCATTCCTCTGACAATTCATGGTATATTTAGCATTCTTCTTTAACACTGTATTACAAAGGCATCAATTCTTCTTCAGTCTTCCTTATTCATTGTCCAGCTTTCCCATGCATATGATGTGATTGAAAACACCATGGCTTGGGTCAGGCATACCTTAGCCCTCCAGATGACATCTTTGCTTTTTAACACTTTAGAAGAGGTCTTTTGCAGCACATTTGCCCAGTGCAATGTGTTTTTTGATTTCTTGACTGCTGCTTTCATGGGTGTTGATTGTGGGACCAAGTAAAATGAAATCCTTGACAACTTCAGTCATTTCTCCATTTGTCAAGATGTTTCTTATTGGTCCAGTTGTGAGGATTATTTGTTTTTACAATTTCATAATGCACTAATGTATCACTGTATGGTCCAAGATACATATTGCTCAACCAGTTCCATTTTGGGGGTTGTATTTCCTTGGATAGTATAATAGAAAATAATGTAGAATATGTGTATTGAAGTGTATAAATAGCTTCTTCCAAAGCTGACATCTAGCTATAGTTATCCAGAAATATCAAGAAATGGGCTAAGTCATACAATATAAGTAGCATAAGATGTATTTACTACTCTTTAACTTGTTAACTGCTAAGTTTTTACAAATAAGCTATACTGAATTAGAGAAATATCTGAATTTAAAGACAATTTTTAAAAAATATATAAAGGAACTTTGTGGACTAAAAATAAGGTGATGTACATGAGGGACTTTTGAAAAGTTGAAAGTTTTTAAACATTTAAAGTCTTATTAATAATATAATTTAAATTAAATATCATGACATAAGTGACTCATAAAACTACTCTTTCTTCCTTCATTTGTCATCTGAAAGAATGACGTATTTTAGATTTCAAAGAGGCTTTAGGAAGAGAAGTGAAAGCCATTGTCGTTAATTAATTTGGTTAGATTTGCAGAGGTGACAGTGATAAGAACTTAGGTCACTTGACAGCAATTTAGTAATACTTTCACATCGTTGTCACTTATGACCAGACCAAGGTTGTAAAACTCATAAATAAGAGGAAGGTAACACTGGATGCAACACTGGATGTGAGACATCTAAAGTTTCAGGACAAAATAAAAAGTGCACAGTGCAAGGTGCTTACATGATTTTAAGTTCAGTTTCAACGTTTGAAGTATTACCGCATACCCAGGAGTAGATTCTCCAATAGGCCAGGTAAGTATGGTAGTTACTTTGCCTATCATTATTCTTTTGGGGATCAGATCATTTGATAAAAATGTGTTTCACAACTTACTGCAAATTATCCAAATGATCCCACCCCAAAATGATGGTATCATTTTTCATGTTTGTGTGTGTATATGCCAATAGAGAAACTATGCACTTTTTAGTGGAGAGAGCTCTTAAACCACTCTAGAAATTTTGGGCAGTATACTGGAAGGCAAGAAATAGAAGCTTCTTCACAAGATTGACATTATCCTCAATTTATCTTGTCATTCCTAGGTCCTCTCAAACACTATGTCATCAGTTAGTTTATGGCACTAAGTATATACTTGGGTCCCCCAAATCAGCTGATCATCAAATAAGTAGAGTAAATTAGTAAATTATTTCCTAGGTCTATGACCTTTAATCAGACCGATCTACCATTACCCAAGAAGTGTGTGGTTACAGGGAGCAAGATTCCTGGCAAGATGATCTTCCATTGCTGGCAGCCAGGAAGGGCTCAGGTAGAGAGACGGTGTGGTGGGCAGTGAGGAGTTAGTCAGGACAGGAGTCCTAAGAATTTTCTGTTCTTCAAAGCACTGTTGCTCCTGTAATATATATATTATGCTCCAGTATTTATTGATGCAGGCTTTATAAGTTTCTTCTTCACCAAGCTTTGATTGTTTATTTGGAGGTCTTTTTTATTTTTCATTTTTTTCTTGTCAGTTTTGCATAAATTTTCTACAAAAGCTCAAATTACACATGACTTGCTAAAATGGTACTGAAAGGCCTTCTATCATACTGATGGTGAGTAACTGAATTATCTTATAGATCGTATACTTACACATATTTTACTATAATGAATTTTTATTAACAAAGACTCTATTACAGACTTGTAGGTTAAAGTTTTGTTTATTGAAATACATTTTTCGTGTTAAAAAATCATCCTTCTTGGGTAACAGATGAGTTATGATAGGGTATTTACTTGTAACTACCACCTTATTCAAGCTATAAAAGAGATATATCCCTGATTACAAAGAGTTTCCTTCTGCCCCTTTGTATTTAAATGTACCTCTCTACCATTCCAGCTATTGGAAAGCACTCATCAAATAAATGGAATAGTTACCCTGTTGTGTGTGGTTCCTTTCAGTTAGTGTAATCTTTTGAGAGGTATCACTTTTCTTTTTTAAAAAATCACTGTATTGTGTTCTATAGTATAGGTGTATCATAAGTTTTTAATTTATTTATCTGTTCATGGAAATTTAGGTTGTTCCCAGTTGGGGCAATTACAAATATAGCATTTGTGTACAAATCTTCTTTGACACAAGTTTTCATTTCTCTTGGGTAATTATCTAGGAATATAATTACTTGGTTATATGGTAGGCATCTTTTTAACTTTACAAGAAACTTCTAAACTGCTTTCCAAAGTGGTTTTACTATTTTGCATTTTCACCAAGAAATGCATGTGAGTTTCAGTTGCACAGCGTCTGTTTCAGTGCTTTGTATTATCTGTTTTTGCCCTTTGTTTGTTTTATAATTTCAGCAACTGTAGTATGACTAATAATGTTGAGCATCTTTTCATATGTCTGTTTGTCACTTGCACCACTTTCTTGGTGAAATGCTCATTAAATCTTTTCTGCATGTTTTAAAATGGGTTGTTGCTCTCCTTACTATATTCTGGATAAAAATATTATTTTTTATGTATATTTTCTTATAGTCTGTGCCTATATTTTCATGTTTAATAGTGTCTTTATAAACCAGAAGATTTTTATTTTTTTTAATTTTATTTTTTGTTATTGAGAATATAAACAACAGAACATACACTATTTTAACAGTTTCTGCATGCATAATTCATTGACATTTTTTACATTTTTAAATTGTGCCACCATTCTTACTCTTCTTTTCCCAGTTGTTTCTCCTCCCTTAATATAAACTCATTGCACCCTAGGCTTTGTATCTCATCTTTTGAGTTGTGGTTGTCATTTTGATCCCCTATTGCTAGTTCTTAAAAGCACAGTGCTCAAGGTAGACACTGTTTGGTATTATTTCGTTCTAATAAGACTTCAGGGATATTTTTGGTTTAAAGTTTAAAGATTTCTTTTTTTCAGAGCAATAAGTTTGGGGTTCATCCAGTCTCCATGGCTCAAGAAAGTGTGGATTCCATTAGAATTTGAAATCTGTTTTGCATTTTCTCTCTTTTGATCAAGATTCTTTTATAGAATCTTTGATTAAAGCATTCACTAATCATAGTGGGGCACCATCCAGTTCTTCTGGTCTCAAGGCAGTTGGTCAGTTGTTCACACAGATAATTAGCCACGCATTGCATTTCTTCCTCCTGTTCCTAACTCTCCTTCTTCCTCTGTTGTCTCAGGTGACTAGAGTTCAGATATTATAAGTTGTGTGGCTGCTTACAAACTTTTAGGACCCCAGGCATGATACAGTGAACCAGGAGATAGAACAGAAGCACTAAACATATTAGGCAAATTAACTGGGAGGTCTCTATGAAACTGTCACCCTAAACCTCCAAAGAAACCACATCCTATGAGATGTTTGGTGGTACATAAGAAGCCTCAGTAGCTGCTCTTTTTTTGTTGTTGTTATTGTTGTAAATGTATCTGTCATACAACTTTTACTAATTCAACTGTCTGCAGGTTATTGATAGCTTATTGATAGCAGCTACATTAATTGGCTGTGCAACCTTGCCTTTAATCAGTGTGATTTTTCTGCCACTGTAATTGAAGCTCAGTATTAGTTCCCTACTAAGTTTTGTTGTCTTTTTACATGTGAAGCCTTTTTATTGTTATTGTCTTTCTTCTAGTGAGGTCATATAATGTTTATCATTTTGTGACTAATTTATTTCTTTAAGCATAATCAAGCTTCATGTTGTACCATGTATCAAGGCTAAGATTTTTACTTTTGATAAAGTATAATATGTGTGTGTGTATGTATATATGCACATGAGGGCTGCCATATGATGTGAACTCATCCCAGGATGTGAACTCATCCTGGGAAAAGTGATACATGCCTCATTGCTGAATATCACTATGGTCGCCTTCAACATACCCCCTTGGGAAGCTGTGCACTGATGCCAGAGTCTAGTTCACCTTTCAAGGCACTTTCGGAACTCTTTGTTTGGAATGGCCGTTAAAGCTATTGCCGTATTACCCTTGATGTCCTGAATGTCATCAAAATATCTTCCTTTCAATATTTCCTTTATCTTCAGGTAACATTTCCCTTATATAACTTGATCATTTTTCTTTATATATTCTTCTAGAAAGTGTATAGTCTTAGTCATTACTTTTTGGTCTATGATCCAAATTGAGTTTACCTTTGTGTATGGGAGTTTGCTTTACTTAAGCAATTTTACTGTTTCTTAATTCCCAGTATTTTCTGAGTTGTATGTCTCTTGGCTTTTGATTACTTCTGATTTCTTCTCTACTAAGCCTGTCTCATATATGATATACAGGAAATTAGTGATATTGGTCTTTTTGTTATCATCAAGTTTGTTACAAAAGTATGTTTAAATATGTGCCATTGAAGTTTTATACTATAATTCTTTTGATAATATCATTAGTATTCTACACTATGCCTATGTAAATGTATGCTCTCGATATTAAATAAAAAACTGATTTGCTGAAAAGATAGATTACTTATGACATTCAAAAAATATTGTTTGTGCTTGTGTTTTATATAAATATCGTTTCCATATAATATTTTCTCTCTGGGGGTCAGTTCTATCCTGGCCCCTAGGGTCGCCATGAGTTGGATCTAACTTGACGGCACTTGGCTTGGCATATAATATTTTCTAACTCAGTGTACAAAATTACATACCTGATTTGTAATATTATTAAGGAACTTTGTTTTTGTATTTTCTTACTGCCTTTGCCAATTAGACTTTTCAGAGTATGGTTTGCTGCGTGGGAGTTCTGAAATCTATAAATTAAGTTCATAATACTGAAGTAACAACAAATATATCAAAGGAGGAGCAAACTTCTGATACTGAGCCATTTGGTAAACAGACTGACCATGATTTCTTGAAATTCATCTTTTTTTTTTTTTTATTCCATTCTGGGTTTTAGAAATGGAAAGACTTTAGAGATCACCTAAAAATTTAAAGTATTTTTAGAAGAGGAAACATTTTTTTTTCCCTTAAACTGAATCTTGTGATAAACCTTGAGAATAAGAAAGATACCTGTGTTAATTGGGACAGGTAATAAAAGCTCCAGTCATTTGAACTCTTTTCTTGGTCCTTCCCTTGATATCAGTGTTGTCTAAAATTCATAGAACCTGGAGGTGCCAGAAAGTTAGAAAATCACTGATACAGTCAATTTCTCTCAATCTGTATGTGGAAACAGAGGTTCAGTTATTTTTCCAGCATCTCAGTATCATTTGATATTAGAGAAAGCTCTTCTGACTCTGGTCTACTGATCAACCTTTCCACAGCCCACAGTTGTATTCATTCTGACAAATGTTATGTCGTAGGAATGTGGCATTCTTTCCTCTGATTTTTCTGCTTTGTTAATTTTCAGTTATTTGGGATATGAAACAGAAATGAGAATAATAGAAATCTGCAATTTGAGCAAAAAGCTGAGTTTTTTGTCTTGAGATGATTGCTCAGTCAACTTCACTGTAAGGAAGCCATAAGGAGTCAATCAGGGATGAGTTCTCATGCATACCATATGTTTGTATAAGAATCTCTAAAAGTCTCCCTTGTAATTTTTATGTTTGTAAAGTCGGGAGCTTTTATAAGTATATATCTACCATTTTTTAGCTTCCACAGAAATGGCAGGAGTACAGAATCCCACTAAAGCTGTGATCAAGAAGGGCCGATAGGCAGCTGGGCAAACAGCTGGGCCTTTCATAGTCAAAACAAAGCAACAGTGTGTGAAAACTCAGCTTTTTTTGAATGTGAACTAAATTCAACTCCAAAAATCCTGAATGCATTGTATGACTGTATGTGAGTGTAATATTCAATTTCTTTCCCTCATTTGAAACTTACAAAGTAAATTTATCTCACAACAAATGGGCCCTTGGTTTGTGCCAGCTCTCTAGACACTATTGAGAATTTTTCAGATCAATAAAATTCCAGTTTTCCCTTTTCATTTCTGAATCACAGAGATACTTTGTACTTCTCAGCAGTTAGGATATGTATCTTAAAGTTGTTAATTCATAAGCTGTCATTAAAGACTGTGGAAAATATTGGCACCTGTGGCTCATTTGCTTCAAGCAGAGAGGAAGAGTCCTTGAGCAAGGTCAAATAATGAATCAGCCAGACACTGAGAACAGACTCTTTCCAAGCTGTCCAAGGCAAAACTGTGTTGTCTGTATCTGCAGGTCTCCTGTAGTACGGGGGTGATGTTTCCAGGCTTTTCTCAGACCACAGTTTGCTTATGATTTTGTATACCCTCATAATTCCTTCTGTATGATTGCTCAGAAACATTTCCTTTTCCCAGACCCAGCACTGTTTAAGAATTCCACAGATACAAGAAATATGTGGTAAATTTAGGATATTTGAAAAGCTTCTCTGCAGTTCTCTGTGGGAAATAAATTTGGATCAACCTACCACAAAAACAAGAAATAATTATTTTACAAATAGCAACATATTTCATGGTAATATGAATGCCCAGTGAGATGAATTCTTAAAGGTTGTTCCTGCTTCTTATTAGGAAAAACAGAAGCAGGCTTCTATTAAGTGTTGATTGTATTTTCTAACATGAAATATTCAACATGACAGTCATGTCCTTAAGTTGTCCCTACATGAATGAGAACAGTGTCTACTTATAAGAAATTTGGAGTAGACCTTATTGCTAGAATTTACCACTTTTTTGGTGCTTGAAAATGAGCAAGACTTCCTAATTATGCACATTAGTAATAATGGAAATAATAAGCTCTCTCATTACAGAGCTCCAATAGGTAAAAGGTAGCAAACTTATACCAATGGTTCAAAGGAAGCTGTCTCATAACTGGATATTGTTCTTATTTCCGTAAGAACAAATAAAAGGAGATAATTAGTTTTTTGAATATTTTATTTGAGAAAGCAAACACAGGGGTATGGATACAAATATTATCTCTGTTTTCTAAAGAATGAAACTTAGGTTTCAAGGGGTTAGAGACAGTTGTTCAACATCAAATGGCTGGCAGACAACAAAGCTTGAATTCAAATTCTAGTCCACCCACTGCCAAAGTCTGTTAAAAACCGTGATGTTTGGCTGCTAATGTTCTTGTAAAAGAGTGTTACTTCACTATTATGGCTTTGTTTTCTTTTCTCGTGTTTTAAAAATATATTTTTATAGATGGTTCCCCACGATTTTAAAGTGGAGACTCCTAAGGTCTACAAGCATTGAGGATATTATTTATGAACTAAAAATGTTGATGTAGTACAGGATAAAAGCTGCTTCATCTTCGTTTACAAGTTCCAGAATTTGTTCAGCTTCTTAAATATTTGTAAACTCATTTCCTAAGTGCCTGAAGATAATAGGGTAATGCAGGTGTAAGTATGTGATGTTCTAACTTTTTCTTATTCCTCTATTATTTATTACTCACCCTACTTATATGTAGATGGAAACCCTGGTGGCATAGTGGGTTAAATGCTATGTCTACTAACCAAAAGCTCGGTAGTTCAGATCCACTAGATGCTCCTTGGAAACTCTGTGGGGCACTTCTACTGTATCCTCTAGGGTTGCTATGAGTCAGAACTGACTCTACAGCAGTGGCTGGCTGCTCACCAAAAGGTCAGCAGTTCAAGTCCATCAGGCAGTCCTTCAAAACTCTGTGGGGCAGTTCTACTCTGACCTCTAGGGTCTCTATGAGTCAGAACTGACTTGACAGCAGTGGGTTGGGTTTTTGGCTATATTCAACTGCCTAATCATTTGGCTTTCACTACCACTCTTTCTTCTACAGAAACATAAATATTTTTGCCTTTGATGTAAATCTTTTGAGTAAAAAATTGACCATATGATTTTTCTTATATTCAACAGAAGTTTCATTTTAGGCTTTTTGAATTACAAAACAAATTAGAAGTTTTTAAACAGAAGAATACTGTAAACAGTAATACGAGACAATTCAGTGAATAAGGAAGATAGACGCTCATTTGCTCTGACAGAAGGAGATGTGTCCCTGTAGATTTGTAAAACTAAGATGTGTGGGAGCATGATTAGAAAACATTCATTGGTTCATTCTCTTGAAATTTCATTGTAAATTGAAACTTCTACAAGCTTGTAGAAATTAAACTTGGTCTTTTGAGGGAAATAACATTGAATTGAGTTGTTAGCAATAGACTTGGTCAGAAGTGACCTAACATAAGTGGAAATTGTGGGATTTGTCCATTGGAAATTGAGATCGAAGAAGGCCATCACAGACTGTATATGGTAGAGATGAAGGGCTTCAGTCAAGCTGTAGGTGGCCTATGGTAGGGAGAGAGGGAAACCTTCATTGTGTAGTCGTTAATAGCTTTAGCATTTTATCAAAAGCTGTTCTAAACTAATTTCTGAAGTAAATTGAATCTTTGACTATCATCTTACTTGAAGTAGATTTCTACAGTTAGTTGAAATCACAAATAACGTAACTATCCAAATTATTTTCTAGTGGAACAAGAAACAAAATCGTAATTATGGTAAGAAAACTAGAATTAAAAAGTTAAGCAAATTAAATTATTTAGTAGATTAAATGAACACATGTTTAAGAAAATGATTAACCTTCTTACCTGTTCATTTATCCAACAAATATGTGTTGATTGCTATTTGTGCATTGAAGTAGACTTTTAAATAATGCTTCTTTTTTTCCCCTGAATAATGAGAAAAAGTGAGAAGAAAGTGATCTGAAATAATACCCCTAATGCCAGTAAGATAGGAATGTGAAATGTAGCTCAGACCAGAGGGCAAAGTGGGCTTTCTAATATTTTGTTCCAGAATTGGGCAGATTTATAGCCTGTGATGTATGAGTGGACCAGGGATTGAGTAGGATCCATGTTCACTGTGGACGAGGTAGTTTGGGAATAAAAAAGAGCCACTCACCAGATTTAACCAGAGAGGATCAGAGATTGCAGAGGTACAGGTGTAGGGAGGTGGTAGAACATGGTTGTAGAAGGAGATGGAAATTCTCTTTCATTGTTTTCATTTTCTCTCAGTAAAATAATACACCAAACTCAACAAACTGAGATTGAGAAATAGATGATACTGTGAGAACAAAAGAAAATAAGCTGTGAAATAGTCACTGGGGAGACTGGCTGAGTGATTTGACTAAGGAAGGATGGCAACATAATTTTTAGGATCCAGAGAAAATTGCAAAACCTTTGTTAAAAAAATTACCAATAATTTCAAGGCAATGACAGCCAAGCACCAATCCAAACCAGGGGCCCCACTAAGTGTGTGGTCCCATGTAACTGCACCTGTGAACTTGACCTGACTCACAGAATATAGTAGAACTGCCTAGTAGCACAGAAAAGCTACTTGTGGTTTAAGACAGTACATTATGAATGAGACCAGTCGACCTGGTTTTGTAATTTCTTTTTTTATTAATTATCAACTATAAACCATTCTTCATCCTCATACTTCTCCATCCTTATTCTTTGTAAGTTATCGACAAAATGGAGATGAGTAAGCACAGACATTTATAGTGAAGTATGTGAACGTGCTAAAAATGTAAGATCCCCTGTAAGTGGATCGTTTAAGTGGAACATTTCAGCATTTTTAATATCAAGGGAGCATACCGAAAAAAAAAAAAAAAAAAAAAAGAAGAAGCCCACAAACTGTTGCCCACCCAGTTGATTCTCACTCATGGCCTTCCATGTGTTATAAAGTGGGATTGCTCTGTAGAGTTTTCTTGGCTGTAATCTCCAGGACAGGCCTGGAGGTGTAGTGGTTGAGAACTTGGCTGCCAATCAAAAGATCAGCAGTTCTTCAGCGTCTTACAGCATCACTATAAATTGTAATTCACTCAGTGTGAAAGGATTTGGTTGGAATTTTAATCATTATTGAAGATCATCACACATTTCTCCCACAGTGCCACTTGCTGTTAGATGCCTTTGAGTGGGTTCCAACTCTTAGCTACCCTATATACAGCTCAACAAAACACTACCCACTCTGTACTGTCCTCAGAATTATTGCTCTGTTAGAGCCCATCATTGTAGCCACTGTGTCAGTCCATCTCAGTGAGGACCTTTCTCTTTTTTCACTGCCCCTCTACCTTACCAACCATGAAGTCCTTCTCCAGGGAACATTCCCCCTGATAGCGTGTCCAGAGTCCATGGGACTAAGTCTCACCATCCTCCCATCTCCAAGGAACTTTCTGACTGTACTTCTTCCAAGACAGATTATTTTTTGGCAGTCCATGGTGTAGTCAATCTTCTTTACCAACACTGTAATCAAATGCATTGATTCTCCTTTAGTTTTCCTTATTCATTGTACAGTGCTACTGGATGTGTTCAAGCTGTTAGTCCTCACTTTAGCAGGTGAGATTAAACTGTCCACCACCCAGGACCTAAGCTCTAAAACCAAACTTGTTGCTGTCGAGTCAGTTCTGACTCGACAGCAACTGTACAGGACAGAGTACAATGGTGGTGTAGGGTTCCAAAGAGCGGCTGGTAGATTTGAATTGGAAGCCATCGGGGTTCACTGCTGTGCCACCAGTGCTCTCCCAAGGAACTAATGGGGCCTTAGTATAACTGCCCCGGAAGGTTTTCCCGGCTGTAATCCTTAGGGAAACAGATTGCCACGTGTTTGTCCTACAATTGTGGGTTTTAGCCACCAATCTTTTCCATCACCAGGGCTCCTTTACGGGAATATTGTTATTGTCAGGTGCCTCCGAGTGGACTCCTACTCACGGGAACCCTTTGTGTGCAGGAAAGAACTACTCCATAGGTTTTTCAAGGTTATGACCTTTCGGATGCAAATGGCCAGGCCTATTTTCTGATGTGCCTCTGGGTGGGTTTGAACTTGCAGCTAATAATTGGGTACTTAAACATTTGTACCACCAAGGGACGCAAGGGTGCACTCATGGTTGGGGTGGTGCTATGGAGTCGGTTCTGACTCAAATTCCCTATAGGACAGAAAAAACTGCCCCTTAGGCTTTCCAAGGCTGTAATTTTGATGGGAGCAGACTGCCACATCTTTCTCCTGCAATGAGATTTTAGGGATTGTTAATTTCTGTTTTTACCTCTTGCTAATTAAAAACAAGCTAGATGTTCCTGAAACGTCTAGTGGTCTTCTATCTTGTAACATCATTGTCTATAAAGTTTTTGCAGTGGGATTTGCAGTCGAGGGAGCAATTCAGGCTATATCACTGCTGATTTCTGTTGGCATGGCTTTCATTTGATTAGTGTTCCCACATCAAGAATGTCATGAGAACAGATGTAGCCAATCAGTCTTTATCAGTTCTGACTCACTTAAAAAAATCCATAAACCTTCACAGTGTCCACCTGATTATACTTTTGGCATCTTTTTTCTCAGAAAAGCCAAAGTCCTTGTTAAATAGAAATGAGTACTTTACAAGTCAGACATTTTCCTGGGTGGGAAAAGGTGATGTTTACCCATTTGACTTAAATTAGAAGGCAACATAGGACTAAATATAACTTTTTTTGGAAGGAGAGGTGGGGGAGGGTTTTTCTTTGAAGGTTCAGGTTTTAAGCTAGGATTATGAAAATAGGTGCACTCACACATAAGCATACAGGAACAGAGAACTTGTATCATTCTATCACTTTGAACGAATCAGCCAGTTTGACTTGAAAATGTCAAGTCAGTTGTTTAACTGTGTGTTTTTTTGGTAAAACAGTGATTTATGGTGGTCCATTTATAGAAATATTATCTGATGGAATATTTAGTATTCATGTAGGGGAAGCAGATAACTTCTATTTTAATATGTTCTTTGTGATGTTTAAAGTTTATGTCATTGAAAAGTTGAAGAAAGGTTTTGAAGAAAAATCTTATTGAATATTACTCTGGTTAAAGAGAAAATTGGGCCTACCCAAACCATGAACGAGTACGTAAATAATTAGTACCAATATCCTAAACCTCAGGCCAAAGGGGAGTAAAGAATGCCCTTTTTAAAATACCAGAATTTTAAAAGCAAGAGCTAGTAAAGTGCTACATTGAGCTTGTGTAAAATTATTGAAGGAAAACAGACCTAATATAGAAACACAGTCTTGAAATTAAGGTTCAGTCTCCTTGAAATATTCCATGATTGATTGACATCTCTGTTATTAAAAGTATACCAGAACATCTGGGAAAGATTTATAGCTGAAAAGTATTTAGAAAGATAGAATAAAAGTGTATGCTTATAGGGCTTTTGTGCTTCCTTTGATCAAAGTATTTACGAGCCATTAGTTCTTCAAGAGAGTCAATTTCAAATTCAGCATCTAGTAAACTGAGCTCTAAGTAGAATCTTCTTGTGAAATAGTCTCATATATTACATCAGTTTTCTTGGTAGTCAATATAAATACATGTTTACTAGTTAGAAGTAATAAGGATTCCAAACTGTATTTTTTTTTGGAAAATCTTTCTGAGTAACCGTGTGATTTAGTTGTCATCGACCTTTTAAACCGAAACAAAATTGGTACAAAGAGCTCTAGTCAATGCTAGGTTCTCCCAGAATCTTTATGCATAAATCCAGGCCTAGCTGTAAATGAGGCATATTGGATAGCTTCATCAACCCTTTCAATTTACAGATAATTTAATTTTCAATATGTTGCTGCCTGTACTTTTAGATAAAATTAATGCTTTTATTTTTGAATAAACTGGAAGAGGAATTTTCAAATCTTTTCATACCGTGTTGATCTGGGGGTGACCAACCAGCGGAGAATATATCTGATTTTCAGCAAAGAGTTAGTCTGCATCAGGCTCCCTGGTCCATTAGCTTCTTACCGAGATTGATTTCCCACAATCGCATGAGGGAAGGACCATGTTTTAACTTAATTGTACCTTTGTGGACATTAATTGATGTTGTAATGTATGAAGGTTTCACACTGTTAGGACCACTGACATTGTAGAAAAAGTAGATTTTAAAAGACAACTCTCACATATTTAATTTATGAAATGCTGCCATTCTGACTGAATATGCTCATTTCTTTTTATGTTTATGGTTGCTAGAGTAATTCAGTGTAATGAGTTCATGAAATGATGAAAAAGAACAGTTTCAATTGCTGCATGTACTTCTCTCTAATCTCCACTCTTACTTCTTTGGAAGGTTCTAAATATAGGGGAAGGAAGAGATAGCTCTTCAACCAATTAAAAAACAATCTGAAGGTCAAATTACATTTACGTGATGGCTCCTTGACCTTCTAAAGTCACAGTCATCCTTCTGACAAACGTTAGTGATAGATGATTGAACAATGTACGTAAAAAATGATTACTACTGGAACATGATATCCTTATCCACATATTAGATTTCATTTTGAGCAAAGCCATGAATTTGTTCCTTAAATTTAAAGAGTGTTGTCTTCAGGACTAAAATATAATATTTAATATGTGTTTTCCAGTTATGACAGGGTATTTTAGTGATCTAGTGCTGTGATAACTGAAATACCACAAGTGGGTGGCTTTAACAAATAGGAATTCATTTCCTTACAGTTAGGAAGCTACAAGTCTGAATTCAGGGTTCCAGCTCTAGGGGAATGTTTTTTTCTGTTTGTGGGTTCTAAAGGAAGGTCCTTATCTCTCTTGACTTTGTGTTCCTGGATGATCTTCTTGGGTTTAGCATTTCTCTTTCTCCATTTCTGCTACTTTTGCTTTGCTTATTTAATCTCTTTTACATCTCAGAAGAGATTGATTTAAGGTACAGTGTGCACTAAACCTGTTAATTAACATAACAAAGGTAACCCATTCCCAAATGTGGTTATAACCACCAGGCACAGAAGTAACGATTTATAATACATATTTTATTTTGTGGACATAATTCAATCCATCACATTCTATACGTTGCCCGTGACCCAAATTCATGTTCTTTCCACATTCACCTCATTAAAAACAAAATTGCCATGGAGTTGATTCCGGTTCGTAGTGACCTAGAGGACTGATACGACCTATAGGACAGTGCCCCATAGACTTTCCAAGGAGCCTGGTGGATTTGAACTGCTGAGTTTTGGTTAACAGCCCTAGCACTTAACCACTATGCCACCAGGGTTTCCTATGTACTCAAACCAACCCACTGTGAGAAACCAGAGAAAAAGGAGGGATAGCAGGCACCAAGCAAATACAAAACACAGCTGAATAAATTACATTAGCTTTCCAAGCTTGAAAATAATCCTTTGTTCTCTGCAACCATCTGGGCAATGGCACTGCTCTGCAGACTCCAGGTATTGGCTATGACCTCTAGATTCTGTATGGAAGCCCCTCAGCCCTGGGCTTCATCTCGCCTTCCAGGATTGATGGGATGATAACTCAACTCCCTTGGCTTTGGGCTGCCCAGTTCTCCTAGCTGGAATGACAACCCCATCCCCTTGGTCCTGTCAGGCCCCATTTTCTGCCTCTTGGGCATGGCAGTCCTGGCCCCTCAGCTTTGGGCAGTGGCCTCATCCCTCTGGCACACCTGGATGGCAGTCCCACACTCTTGAACCAAATTGGCAAAGATCTGACTCTGAAATTAAAGAGGCTGTGGCCCCACCCATCATGAACCATGAGAGTAGGGCCCGCTCTTTGAAACAGAGAAGATCCTCCTTCTCCTGCTCCTTCCAACAATTCTGCTGATCTCTGAGCTGCCTCAGGGGTGACCCTGGTATTTTCTTAGAGAACAATAGAGGGAGCTCTTTTGGCCTCTTTTCTACCTGTAGATTTCCAAGAGGCAGATCTCATTCTTTCCTTTAGTTTTATCTGTCCCCTTCAGTCTAAGCTCACGGGTCCATCGCTTGACTCTGACATTTTACTCTACGGGGCAAAGCGAAACCATGAGGCTGCTTTAAGATCTTGCTTAGGTTTCTTATCAGTCAGATATCCAAGTTCATCACTTGCAAGTTCTACCTTTTATCGAACAAGCTCATTTCTACTGTGTGAAAAGCATTGCACTTCCGCCACTGTCCAATCACATGCTCATCGTTTTCTTTTAAAACCTCACCAGAAATATACATTAACATCCACATTTCTAGCCACATTCTGTTGCTGGGGCCGTACACATTCTGTAAGGTGATAGATATTTTTTTCTTTGACCCTCCTTTAAGCCCACGTCAGAATTGCCTTTGATGTCCATGATTCTACCAGCAGGATCTTTGTGGTAATTCAGGCTTTTACTATTATAGACTTTAAACTCTTCTAGCCTCTACTTCTTATGCAGTTTCAAAAACCACTTCCACATTTCAATGACTTTTAGAGCAGCACTCTATCTTCTCCTGCTAAATTCTTAGTCATCTGGTGCTGCTGTAACAGAAATACTGCAGGTGGGTGGATTTAGCACACAGACATCTATTTTCTCACAGGAGAATTGAAGTCCTAATTCAGGTTTGCAGCCATTGGGGGAAGGGTTTCTCTTTCTTTGGTTTTGAGGGAAAGTCATTCTCTCTTTTGCCATCTGCTGTTGGGAGATCTTCATGGGACTTGGCATCTCTTTTCCCTCATTAGTGTTACTTTCCCTTGCTTGTTTAGTTTTTTTTATCTTGAAAGTGATTGACTTAAAACATACCCTAGACTACTCTTGTTTAATTAATGTAACAAAGACAACCCCTTCCAAAAATGGGATTATAACCACAGACATAGAGGTGAGGATTTACAACAGTTACTTTGGGGTGGGTGAGGGCACAATTCAATTCATAGCACAGATCTATGACGAGATGGAGAGAGTGAAGAGACTGAAATTTATTTTACTTAGCTATAAAAATATTAATTTTTATTGTCATTGTTTTTTAAGTTTTGTACAATGGATTTCAGAGTTCATTCAGCTAAGAGAGAATTTTATTCTTTAGTTATAGCTATTATTGTTCAGTTTGCCTTGAAGATATTTATGCAACTTGTCATCAATGAATTTTAAGAGAAACTGAGTAAAATGTATTTCAATATATTTGAAAGCTAATGAAAACATAAGCTTTTTTCCTGCCCCAGTGAAGTGCTGCACTGATTAAAATAGTTTTAAAAATAACTTCATTTTGGTTGTATAAACATTAGTACATTTTGCTATTTGTATTACACAAATTTTATCAAGAAATTTTGAAAACCAGGCCTGTTATGCTTATGGAAAGTTATACATTAAAAGTAAGGACTTTAATTTTACAGTGTGATTTGCTGAGAGATGGAAGGAGATGTGCCATGTGGCCTGTTACCTACCTTTGGCTTTATGATCCTATTTCTGTCATAGTAAATAAAATAATGTACCCTTTTTTAAAAATTTTGATACGCTAGTGTTAGCTGGGGTGATGGTTAGAATGCAGGATAAGCCACACCTCCAAAATTTAGGTTCTCCTGGGAATCTCCATATTTAGCACTAAGCTTCCTAGGCAGATCAGATTTTGTTAGGTCAGGGAGCACATTCTGAGACACATGGGCAGAATGATATTGGTATTTGAGTTAAATCATATAGAAGTGTATCTTGTATATTTTTTACTCCAGTCAGTAGAGACTGTAGTTGAATTTCATGATAAAATAATTTAGATATTTGTTATGGATTGCATTGTGTCCCCCCAAAAATATTTGTGTTGATTTCACTTGACTATGAGTTCCAATATAGTGCGATTCCTCCCAAGTGTAGTGAATCATTTCTCTGTGATGTTGATGAGGGAGAATGAGCAGAAGTTGTGTTGGTGAGGCAGGACTCAAGCTACTAGCCAGTGGGATATAAGGGAGAGAAATGAGCAGAGTAAGTTGGAGACCTCATACCACCAAGAGAGAAGCTCCGAGAGTGGAGTACATCCTTTGGACCCAAGTTCATCCTTTGCCCTGATGCTGTCATTGAATTTGGATGCAGCCTACTTGACTGTGATAATTTCTCCTATTAAATGGACTTGTAACTCATGATTAGGTTTGTGGTTTACCCGACGGGGACAATGGCTTTTTTGTGAAGGCTTCCACTCGTGGTATTTTCTGTTACAGCAGTACTAGGTGACTAAACCAATATTATTAGTTTTGGTTTAGAGTTAAAAAGGATAGTATAGCAATCCCATGGCATCTGCAGGTGACTGATTCCAGGACCACAGCAGATGCCCAAATCTGCATATGATCAACTTCCTTATTTGAAATGGCATAGTACTTGCATGTAACCTACACATATCCTCCTGTGTACTTTAAATCATTACAGTTGTTGTTGTTGTTAGGCCACTGAGTATGTTTCAGATCATAGTGACCCTATGTATGGCAAAAACGAAACACTGCCTGGTCCTGCACCTTACCCACCGTCATTGCTGAGTTGGAGCCCATTGTTGAAGCCACTGTGCCAGCTTATCTCTCTGACGGTGTCCCCCTCTTTAGCTCACTCTCTATTCTCCCAAGTATGATGTCCTTCTCTACGGACTGATCTCTCCCGACAACATGTCCGAATTATGTAAGACACAGTCTCACCATCATTGCTTCCGAGGAACACTCACATTGTTCTTCTAGTATGGTGGCAGTCCACGGTAAATTCAATATTCTTCTCCAACACCACAATTCAAAGTACAAATTCATCTTCTGGCTTCCTTAGTCATTATCTGGCTTTTGAATACCTGTGATGCAACTGAAAATACCAAATCTTGGGTCAGGTATACCTTAGTCTTCAAGGTGACATATTTGCTTCTTAACCCTTTAAAGAGGTCTTTTGAGGCAGAGTTGGCCAATACAAAGCATCGTTTAATTTCTCGACTGCTGCTTCCATGAGTATTGATTGTGAATCCAAGTAAAGCGAAATTTTTGATTACCTCAGTCCCTCCATGTATCTTGGTGTTGCTTATTGGTCCAGTTGTGAGGGTTTTTTTTTTTTTTTTTTTATCTTGAGGTGTGTGCTAGCCATGTAGTGCTGCTATAAGAGAAGTATCACAAGTAGATGGCTTTAACAAAGAGAAATTTATTTTTTTCACAGTCAAGTAGTCTACAAGCCCAAATTAGGACATCAGCTCCAAGAAACTCTTTCTCTGCTAGCTCTGGAGGAAGGTCATTGTCATCAATTTCCTCCTGGACTAGGAGCTTCTGAGGTGCAGGGACCCTGGGTCTTTTCCAAAGGATGTGCTCTATTCCTGGCACTGCTTTCTTGGTGGCATCAGGTCCCCAAAATATCTCTGCTAGCTTCTTTATTTTGTATCTCAAGACGTTGTTTCGAGGCCCCATCCAGTCTCATACACTAACTGCTGGCCCACCAGCACCATTGCTGCCCGTCCTCGCTCATTAACATCGTAGAGGCAGAGTTTACAGCATACAGGAATGTCACACAATTCCGGGAATCACAGCCTAGCCCAATGTCTGTGCGCATTGTTACACGCATTTTGGGGGGAACACAATTCAATCCATGACAAGGTGTAATCCATACTGAAGGTTGTGATCTTTGATCTTCATCAGTGTTTGAAGTCCTCTTCACTTTGAGGAAGTGTCTGCGTAATTGTTAATTGTTAATGATTCTTCCTCTATTCCTGATGCCCTGTTTTTCTTCATACAGTCTGCTTTTTTTGGATCATTTGCTTGGCATACAGATTGTATAGATATGGCGAAAGCATACAACCCTGACACACACTTTTCCTGACTTTAAACCACTCCATATCCCCTTGTTCTTTTCAAATGACTATCTCTTGATTCATATACAGATTTCTCGTGAGTGTAATTAAGTGTTCTGGAATTCCCATTCTCTGCAGTGTTATCCGTAATTTGTTACAATCAACACATTTGAATGCCTTTGCATAGTCAATAAAACAGGCATACATTTCCCTGGTATTCTCTGCTTTTAGGCAAGATGTATCTGACATCAGCAGTGATCGTCTTCTCAATCTGGCCTGAATTTCTGGCATTTTCTTGTCAATATATTGCTGCAGCCACTTTTGCATGATCTGTAGCAAAAGTTTACTTGCATGTGACATTAATGATACTGCTATATTTCATTTGTATCCCCTTTCTTGGGAATAGGCATTACTATGGATTGCTTTCAGTCAGTTGACCACGAAGCTGTCTTCCAAATTTCTGGGCTTGGATGAGTGAGCATTTCCAGGGCTGCATCCATTTGTTGAAATGTCTCAATTGGTATTCCATCAGTTCTTGGGGTCTTGTTTTTTGCAAATGCCTTTAGTGGAGCTTGGACTTCTTCTTTCAGTACTACCTCTTCAAATGGTTGAATGCAGACCAATTCTTTTTGGTGTAGTAACTGTTTATTCTTTCCACCATCTTTTGCTGCGTCTGTTTATTTAATATTTTTCCCATAGAATCCTTCACTGTTGAAACTGAAGGCTTGAAGTTTTTCTTCAGTTTTTTCATACATGAAGAAAGCAAGAAGTCATTAAAAAGATAGGAAAAAAAGAAAAGACCAAAATGAATGTCAGAAGAAACACTGAAACTTGCTCTTGAACATTGAGCAGCTAAAGCAAAAGGAAGAAATGAAGAAGTAAAAAAACTGAACAGAAGATTTCAAAGGGTATCTTAAGAAGACAGATCATTTCTAGATTACTTACAATATAGCACAGAAATGGTGGTTTTATCACAACTGAAGACTTGCTATATAAGGCAGCATTTCCCTTTTATGATTTTCTTGAGCATTTCTGGGAACTCTGAGGCACATGGGCACTGGTCAGTGTCAATTTGTGTGAGCTTGAAGTTGCTGAGGCAGAGCATTTTGTATAGCCAGTCCTTACTAGCCGTCAGCTCCTCCCTTTGGGTCTGCTGAACCCCTCACACCTAGCCTCTTCGATATTGCATTATCCAGTTCATTGCTTTTGAGGAGATATTTCTTCACAGAATCAAAGGGTGTATACAACACAAGCAGCAAATAAACAAAACCCAAAGCAAACGATGCTCAGATAACCAGTGCAGGAGAGACACTTCGAGTCTGTCAATGGCAGGTAGCTATACTTCATTCACGTGGATTTAACACAGTGCCCAGCACACCACAAATTCAAGATTTCCTTTTTTGGAACTTTTTCCCTTTTGTATAGTTTCAATCTGAATTTGCAGATATGGAACCCGTCTGTATTACTGTGTTTACTTGGAAGAACCCAATTTTATCTTTTCTGTAGTCTTTAGGATATTCCAATTTCTACATACACTATATTTTATTTTACATATTTGAGGACTGTAAAGAGACCTAATCATTTTGGCATTATTTTTGAGAACCATAAATATTTTTGCTGTGAGAGAGAGTTTTCCACACGTTTTCACAGCTTCTAAACTGTTTATAAGACCAAACAAAGCAAAACCATGATTTGCATAATAGAAATGGAACCAATTCTTATTAGACTTGCTTTCCATGAGGATAAAAGTCCTTTTTGGTGGAGGGAAGTCTCCTGCTCTCTAAATTGCATTCTGATGTGTTATTTCACTGTTTCACAGAAGAGGAATTTGTAGGAGGAAATCTGTGATTAAAGAAGGTCAGTTTGCTAGGACAGCTTCACACAGGCAATGGGGTCATACAGTTATCCGGGGTCCAAATTTGATGCTTTTGGTAGCAAGAAGTTACCAATGTTAAAGAAAGAGCTACCTACTTTCAGTGCAAACTGATCCTTAATAGCTGCTGCATAAGAGCTGATAAACAACTTTTAATGCTGAAATGAAAGAATATTGAAATAAACCGTATAATAATGATAATCCTATAACTTTGACTTAATGACAGTGGAATAACATGACTGGGTGAGAGCACTGTATAATAATGTGTTTGTGCAATAAGACATGCAGACTACAAATGTGATGTTTACTATTTCCCGAGAGGCAGAAGTATAATGAAAATCTTTGCACTAAATTCAGAATGCCTGTAAATCAATTTAAGGTCATTCATTGATAGCACTGGACTTCAACAGAAACTGAGGAACTCCAGCAGTAATGAGAAAGTCGTTGGTATCCTGAGGCTACCCCTCAGCGATATGATGGATCATGGCAAGTGGATGGCGCCTTGTCTGATCCATTTCACCCCACTAGTGAAATGTGACATAGGGGCCTTAAGCAGTTTTTCTATACGGACATATTTGAGAATGTTGCTGGAGGCTGGGGTACTAGGTGATGATCATGATATTACCAATACCCCAAAACCCAGTGCCGTTGGGTCAAGTCTGACTCGTGGCAACCATAGAGGCCACGGTAGAACTGCCCCATAGACTAATGGCAACAACCTACTACACACTTTTCTTCTAATCTCCAAATTATCCTGAGAAGGAAATATTCTTTTCCTCAATTTATAGATGGAGAAACTGAGGGTCACAAAGATTAAAGACCTTGATTTTATTTTCAGATAGTTGGAAAAGAGTTCTAGCAATTGTCTCACTGAGATTCCTTAAAATTATAACAATAACCCATGCATCAATGAAGGGCTTTGGTAGCAAACGTAGGTATAGTCAAGTCTTTTAATGCTGTGCTAATGAATCCACACTTCATTTTGCAATTGGATCTCTCATCCATGTTGTAGAAAGGCTGCTTGGCTTTTGTTTGAAAGGCACATTAAAGCTAGAGAAAGAGATCAATAAGATAATATCACTAAGAGTGGAGAGGAGGAAAAGACTGAAAAACTGTGGGGTGGAATAAACCGGGCACAGTGGCCATTTAACGGAGAGTAAGAGGAAGAAGTCACATATGATTTTGACAATTTATCTCAAGGTATCTCTGGAGATGATACTGCCATAAACATCAGTAAAGGAGCAGAAAATCAGAAACTGCAACAGTGCGTGGCAGGGAGCGATGACTAAGTGTCTGGAGATAATGAATTTCAGAGTATGCAGAAACTTCCAGTAGAGATGTCACCTGAGCTGCTGAAGTGAAGACCTAGAACTCATCATAAGGCAGCACCCAAAGCCGGACTGGCCTATTAGTAACAACTTTCCATTCTTAATTATCTTTGCTGATTGCTGAGAAGTCTGAAATTGGGCTATTTTATGCTGAACAACCAAAATAAAAAATGACCATTACTAAAGCCTCGTGACTTAGTGGTTAAGTGCTATGGCTGCTATCCAAAAGGTTGGCAGTTTGAGTCCACCAGACACTGCTTGGAAACTCTATGGGGCAGTTCTACTCTGTCCTATAGGGTTGGCGTGAGTTGAAATTGACTTGACCACAGTGGGTCTGGGTTTTGGTAAAGCCTAATTCAGTGTTGTTCTATAGCACTTACTGTCAGGATGGAAATGTTCTGCGGGTGCACTGCACGGTGTGGTAGACAGTGGTTATGTTTACTGAGCACTTGAGATGTAGCCAGTGAAGTTGAATAAATGAATTTAGAGTTGTATTTAAATATATTTAAGTTGAAACAGTAGTTATGGTTATCTTATATCAATAGTCATGTATGGGTAGTACCTTGCAAGAATAACAATACAGTTCCAGCTAATCTAATCTGAAACAGAGAATATTATTAAAAGTTTTTCCACAGAATTCCTCAGTTACAAAGAAAATGGGAAAAAAAGACCAATTAAGTGTAAAATTGTTGTGTTACAATCTTTTTTAGCTGTACATCTTCCATTGACATTAGGTAGGTAAAGCAATGCTCAGTATTTTAAAATTCATAAATCAAGTCTTAAATTTGTCTAGTTAGCATTTTTATTTTATTGGTTTCAATATGATTAAGGTAATCTTTCAAAGCAGAGCCCAACGCTATTACTGATAGAATTGGACTCTATTTTATAGTTATATCATACAGTGTTCTAATAGAAAGATACCAATTTACGAGTATTACATAGTGAATGCTGAGGATGCAGTGACAGTTTGCTATTAAACTTAAAAGTTTATGCATTGATTGATTGTAAATTAAATGCATTCCTTTTAGTTTATTATAGCAGAATTTTATGGGTGCACAGATTTCAGTAGTGTATTAACAGAGAAAATTACCTGGAAACAAAATTATGTGGGAGCATAGTTTTCAGGAGAATATTAACAGAGAAAATCCCAGGATGTACCTGTTTCTTTCACAGACATAATAATTTTCACAAAGTGTATAATATACATATATGTACAAATGGAAACCATGGTGTTGTAGTGGTTAAATGCTATGACTGCTAAACAAAAGTCTGATGGTTTGAATCCACTAGGTGCTCTTTGGAAACTATGGGGCAGTTATACTCTGTCCTAGAGGGTCGCTATGAGTCAGAATTGACTTGATGGTGATCAGTTTTGTTTGGTTTGGGTTTTATATGTACTTAGATAGATAGATATTTATTTATAATTCAATGGAGTGCTGACATATGAGCATAAAGAGGAATCCTCAGGTGTGATGTTCTTTTGTTACAAAAAACATGTAGTCAATCTTACAGAATTAATACATAACCTTACTGTCTTAGGTCCTAATACTAGTACAGTGTTTTCTTGCCCACTCGGCTTTAAATATTGTTTCTTTATTATGGGAGGCTCTATCATCCAGCAGCTGAAAGAAAATATCTTCTGTGTTAGACGCTTTTGGACTAGGGTTCAGCTTTGTTTTAGATAAGTAGATTTGAAAAATTATTTGGAGGTTACTGGAAGGTTATTTGGAGATCAAATGGTACTATATGTATGTGAGTATGCATTTTTTGATAAATTTCATGTTTTCTTTCTTACATCAATTCATAATGTATTCTCTATAATTTTAGTTTGTTTTTAATTTATTTCATTTTTGTTGTGCTTTAGGTGAAAGTTTACAGCTCAGGTTAATTTCTCATGCAAAATTTTATGCATGTGTTGTTTTGTGACATTAGTTGTAATTCCTATAACATGACAGCACACTTTTCCTTTCCACCCCAGATTCTCTGTGTCCATTCAGCTGGTTCCTACCCCTTCCTGCCTTCCATTATGCCTCCTAACAGAAACTGGTCATTTCCTCGAGTGTATCTGATTTAACAAATGCACACTTCTGTGTGTATTATTTTTTGTTTTATTGTCGTGTCTAATCTTTGTCTGAAGAATGAACTTTGAGAATGGTTTCAGTTGTCAGTTAACAGAGCCTCTGGGAGTCATAGTTTCAAGGGTCCCTCCTGCTTCTGTCAGACGATTTAGTCTGGTCCTTTACATGAATTTGAGTTCTGTTGCATACTTTTCTCCCATTCTATCCCGGACTTTCTGTGTGTTTCCTATCAGGGCGGTCATTGATAGTAGCTGGTACCATCTAGTTCTTCTGGTTTCAGGCTTGTAGAATCTCTGGTTTATGTGGATCTTTGGTCTCTTGGGGTAATATTTTCCTTGTATTTTTGGGTTTCTACACTCCTCTGCTCTAAGTAGGATGGAACCAGCTGATGCTTCTTAGAAGGTCATTAACAAGCTTTAAAGATCCCAGAGACCACTCACCAAAATGGATACAGAACATTTTCTTAATAAACTTTATTATGTCAACTGACATAGTTATACCCTGAAATTATGGTCCCCTGTCCCAGGCCCAGCTACTCTGTCTGAGTAAGTGTTTGGATGTCTGTAGGAGACTTTTTTAGCTTTTACTTGACCTAGTTGTGCTGAGTTCCCTGGTACTGTGTACTGTCTTTCTCTTCACTGAAGTTGATCCTTGTCTGCTGTCTAGCTGGTGGATTCCCTTTCCCATCTGTCCCCACCACTGGAACTATCAACTAGTGCTTTTTTTCTGCGTTTAAACCTTTTCTTGAATTCTTATAATAGTGGTCACATATTTGTTCTTTCGTGATGGAGTAGTTTTGCTCAACATAATGCCCTTCATGTTCATCTGTATTCTGAGATGTTTCACAGATGCATCGTTGTTCTTTATCATTGCATAGTATTGCATTGTGTGTATGTACCACAGTATGTTTATTTATTTGTTTGTTGATGGGCTCCTGGGGTATTTCCACCTTTTTGCTATTATGAACAATGCTGCAATGAACATGGGAGTGTATGACTGCTCATGGATGACTCTTGTTTCTCCAGGATGTAAGAGTGGGATTGCTGGATTACGTAGCACTCCTATTTCTAGCTTTTAATGAAGTGCTGGATCATTTTCTAAAGTGGTCATACTGTTTTACATCTCTACTAGCAGTGCGTAAGTGTTCCAATCTCTCTACACATTCTCCAGCATTTATTATTTTGTGGTTTTTGATTAGTGCTAGCATTGCTGGGATGAGATGGTATTTTACAGTATTGATTTGCGTTTCTCTAGGGGCTAATAGTCGTAAGTATTTCTTCATGTGTCTGTTAGCCACCTGAATGTCTTCTTGAGTGTAATAGTTTCAGTTTTTCTGAATTAGAACAATAACTTAAAGAAACTTTGGAAATAATATGAGTGCAGAAACTTGCTATATTTTCAAAATCCTTTTAGTGCCTGGTCTAACAAATTTGCAGGGTGGAAAATTAGGTGCCATGCACAAAAGAGGAGTTATGGAGGCCATGGAAAAGAACTAGTTTTTTTTTAAATCCATAGTTCTAGAGAGAGAAAGACACAACACACTATCACACAGGGTTACACAAGGAATCTCACCCAGGAATAGGTTAATGGTGAGGTGGAATTCTAGATGTATGTATGACAAGTAGGATGAGATTAGTTAGGCATCACAGGCCCCCTCGGTTTGGCCATTTTGAATAATTCTGCAGGCTCAAAGGGCATAGAGACTGTCTGGTTGTTGGAAACTTGATCCTGGGATGATCAGGATGGATATCAAGAGGCTCGGAAGTTTAAGAATTTAGTGTGTCAGTGGTTGGAGAGTATGCTTAATCCGCTGCTCAAGGAAGGGAATGGATCAACCTCTAGCCAGGGTATCAGAACTGTGTTAAGACAACATTGTTAAAAAATGGAAAAAACAAACAAAAAACAGTATTACACTTCTACATTCTGATCTTTTAAGATTTTGTTTTTCATATACAATACAAAGAATTTTTAATTAGTTTTGGGAAACTAATTAAATCACATGTGATTCATAGCATTTGTAATCAATTTATGTAAATTATTAAATTATGACATTATAATAATGAGTAAAGGTGGTATAGATGTCATTGAAAGCTAACACTGGATAATTTGGTAAGCATACAAACCTACAGATGGAACAGAAGCTTTGGGTGTACTAATAGGTTGAATGTATAATTTATCCATCTCCGACTCAATGGCACTTGGCTTGGCTAAGCCTGAATGTTTTTAAGAGTGAAAGAGGGCATAAACAATGATTGGCTTGGGCAAACTGATCCTATCGTTGCCGTAGATAGTGTATGTTTTATTTACCCTGGTGTTTGGTTGCTTTGAATATCAGTTCACATAGTTTACATAAAGACTAGAAGTTTTGGTTAATTGGGGTAGTCAATTAAGTCGAAGTTGTGAGAACGTTGTCTTAGTCATGTAGTGCTACTATAACAGAAATACTATGAAAGGATGGCTTTAACAAAAATAAATTTATTTTTTCACAGTCAGGTAAGCTGCAAGTCCAAATTCAGGGTATCAGCTCTAGGGGAAGGCTTTCTCTGTCTGTCAGTCTTCTTATCAGTTTTCTATCAAAATAACATTTTGTAGGATTGGATTTATAAACTCTTTAGCTATTATTTTAGGTGAACAGAGTAATATTTTTTCATGATCTTAGCCTCATCTTCTAAGC
The DNA here is from genome assembly GCA_028571685.1 of Heterohyrax brucei. Lineage (NCBI taxonomy): Eukaryota > Metazoa > Chordata > Mammalia > Hyracoidea > Procaviidae > Heterohyrax > Heterohyrax brucei. The sequence continues at coordinate 138,729,751 of CM053142.1, read as the reverse complement.
AATTGTTTCCATGATTGATCATTTCAGTAATGTTTAAACCTCTACTAATGTTCTTGTAAAGACACGGTACATTTTCAGATTAATCTTAACCTTCTCTAGCACTTTCATTATTTTAAGGCTCATGACATTCATCACTCAAGAAAATTACAGTTAGTTTACTTTTCAGCCTCTGTGAACTTAGTTCTACTTCTTCACATTAAACTGTATTAAACTACACTTTGGGGTATCCCAGGCAGACATTTCTAGCTAACTTGTATATCCCCATCTGAGAGTGCAAAAAGGTTGTGCATCATGAAATGGGAAAGTCTGGGCACAGGTTGGACAAGAACGTGGTGTGAGAACATGATTACAAACTGGAGGAAAGCTGTCTCCTCTCTCTCGTAATCTGGAGCCTGATTTTGAAAGCCTGTCTGTCTTAGGAATGTAGTGCTGCTATAACAGAAACTCCACATACGAGTGGAATCAACAAAGAGAAATTAATTCTCTCACAATCCAGTAGGGTAGAAGTCCAAATTCATGGTGTCAGCTCTAAAGGAATGCTTTCTCTGTTGAGTTTGAGGAAGATCCTTGTCATCAACCTTCCCTGATTGTGACACTTCTCAGCAGAGGAACCTCAGGTCAAAGGACATGATTTTCTCCCAGGGTTGCTTTCTTGGTAGTATGAGGTCCCCATCACCTTGCTTCCTTCTCTTTCCTTTTATCACATGTAAGATAAAAATTAGAATTTATAATGTATAGGAAAATTATAATCACAAAATAGAGGACAACCACACAACACTGGGAATCAAGCCTAACCATGCTGACACAAATTTTGGAGGGACACAGTTCAATCCATTGCACTGTCTACTAGGTATTTTCGGGGGAAGTATACTTCATGGCATTGAGTCCTGTGTTTCAGATGAAATCATTCTTCGATGTGGATTGAATTGTGCCCCCCCAAAATATGTGTTGTAAATACTATTCCATATACCTGTGGTTGTAATCCAATTTGGGAATAGGTTTTCTTTGTTATGTTACAAGACCATATCAGTGTAGAGTATGTCTAAATCCAATCATTTTGAGATATAAAAAGAGCAGATTAGGCAAAAGGAAGCAGGTAGAGATGAGGAAAAGTAGATGCTAGACCACATGAAGATCTCCAAGGAATAAGAAACAGAAACTGAAGAGACAGGGACCTTCCCTCAGAGTTGGCAGATAGAAAGCTTTCGTTTAGAGCCTGTGCCCTGAATTCAGATTTCTAGCCTTCTAAACCATGAGAAAATAAATACCGGCTTGTTAAAGCCATCCACTTGTGGTATTTCTATTACGGCAGTGCTAGATGTCTAGGGTCGCCATGAGTCAGATCCGACTCGACAGCACTTGGCTTGGCTAGATGACTAAGAAAGTTTAGCACCCAATACCCATCGCTTCTTTTCCTCTTAAGCTCTTGAATGCCTCAAGTGACATAAATTTCATGATAACAGAAATTAGTTTTGAGAAGAAACTAATTGGAGGATGAACATATGAGCATTGTGTCTGACACATCCAGGTTCTTAACTAGTCTATGAAATGTCTTAGTTATATAACATTGGCGATATATTTATCTCTCATCTGTGAACTGGGGATTAAGAAAATTATGTCTTTAGCATAGTAGTGAGGATTAAATGAGGCAATGTATTTAAGTATTTAGCACAGGGTCTTGTCCAGGCTAAAATAACCGTGTTTTACCAAATTATACAAAGATGGAGCTGTAAACTTCAATTTCCTCATCTGTGAAAGGGAAATAAAACAAACTATACAATAGGCTTGTTTTGAGGCTTTAGTGAGGTAATATATCTATTTAGTTTGGTGTCCAGCCTGTTATAAGAGCTCAATAAATGTGAACTTCCAGGGTGTTATATAAAGTTAAAATGGAAATTTGTCATGGATTGAATTATGCCTCTAAAAAATGTGCACATCAATTTAGCTAACTTGTGATTCCCAGCATTATATGATTGTCATCTATTTCGTGGTTATAATTTTATGTCAAAGAAGATCAGGTGAGATACTTACTAAGGTCACATCCCTGATCCAATGGAAAGGGAATTTCTCCAGGCTGTGACTGCACCACCTTTTTTCTTATTTAAAAAAAAAAAGTCAAACCCACTGCCATAGAGTTAATTCTGTAGCAATTCTATAGCAACCCTACAGGATAGAGTAGAATTCCCATAAAGTTTCCAAGGAGTGACTGATGGATTCTAGCTGTGAACCTTTTCTTAGCAGCCATAGCACTTAAGCACTATGCAACCAGGGTTTCCAATAAAAGGAAAGTGAAGCAAGATGAGAGTTGGGGGCTTCATACTACCAAGAAAGCAGTGCCAGGAGCAGAGTGAAAACTTTGGACTTGGGGTTCCTATGTTGAGAAGCTCCTAGTCCAATAGGAAAAGATAGCATGTGCTAATTCAAAGGTAAGTATAAAGACTAGGATTCTCATCACTACTCTGCTTTTAATGAGCTGTGAGACCTTAGAAAACTCATGCTATACCTCTAACTAGAAACCCAGGTGGTGTAGTGGTTAAATGCTCTGGCTGCTAACCAAAAGGTTGGCAGTTCATATCGAGCACGCTCTCCTTGGAAACTCTGTGAGGCAGTTTTACTCTGTCCTATAGAGTCACTATGAGTTGGAATCAACTTGACAGCAGTGAGTTTGATTTGACTTTTTTTATTCTTCTAACTGTAATTCCTGGTGGTATAGTGGTTAAATGTTATGGCTGCTAACCAAAAGGATGGCAGACCAAAATCACCAGATGCTCCTTGGAAACTCTATGAAGCGGCTCTACTCTGTCTATAGGGCCTCTATGAGTCAGAATGGACCTAATGGGAGTGGGGTGGGTAACTGCCAATGCTTCCTTTAAAATGAGGCTGTGTATCTTAATCATAGGATTATTGTAAAGATAAACAACATTTTGAACATTCTTTCATTATGGCATTTCTTGCAGTGAGTTGTGTGTTTACTCTCTAAGTTCTGTAATAACAAGGGCTACCAATTTGCTCTCCATCTTTGTATTATGCTATTAAACTAACTTATTATTTGAACTAGTTACTAAATAAACACATTTTCATTACAGCCTAATGTAAATGATTTGTATGTCAAGGAGGGAAATTTTAAGTGTTTTATTTGTTTTCCCCTTCATTTCTTGAACTATACCTTTATGATTTATCTTAGTTTTTTTTTTTTTTTTGCGAAATAAATCCTCTTTCTCAAGGACTACATCCTACTTGTGTGAAGGTGATCTAAAAATACCTCTTAACCCTGAAGCCTGGTGCTGACTCACTGAGCATGTCTACTATGTGATTAAATGTATTGAGAACAAATTAGAAAGATCAGATTTACTCAGTAGTACCAAGGAGGTAAAAATGTGGCAAGCAAATTAGGATAGAAAAAAATGCCACAGTTTTTATTTGTGTTTGATTCTTCTCATTCTTCTTTTCTTATGCATGTTCTTGCAACCTAGCCCAAATTAAACTGACAAATGACAGAGACAGGAAGTGGCTCAGCACCGATGAACCCCAACGGTTGAACACATTTGGCACAGGGTCGACTCTTACAGTGAACAGGCTTCTGACCCATTGCCCCCTTCCACCTCCCACCCTTACTAAGGAAAACCCTTCTGCATGGTTTCAGAGAAAAGTGGTTGTTAGATGAATTTTGAGTAGAGAAACTTAAGAGTCAGCATTTATATTTCTAAATCCTCCTTAGAAGCAAGGATTGTGAAACTTCATCTTGCTTACTTTGTACGTTTTCCATAAGAACCACTTCCTGGAGAAGGACATCATGAGTAGTACAGTAGAAGGTCAGCAAACAAGAGAGAGACCTTCAGCGAGATAGACGGATAGTGTGGCTGCAACCGCGGGCTCAAGCACAGCCGCTGAGTGCGAAGACGACACAGAGTGTGAAGACTGCACAGGATACGGCAGTGTTCCTGTCACACCTGGGCTCTCTGTGAGTTGCAACTAACTAGACCGGCACCTAACAACAGCAACAACAGAACAATGATCTTGCCTACAATATGAATACTAGTAACCTAACCCGTTGGAGGGTCACCTGTAGTAACCAAGAGTAACACTGCCCCATATGTCTTCCAAGGAACAGCTGGTGGATTTGAACTGCCCACCTTTTGATTAGAAGCCAGTTTCTTAACCACTGTGCCACTAGGTCTGCAGAATCTAGATGGAGCATTCTAAAGGGCAAAATAGATCCGTAAAATATGAATTATATTAAAATTATAAGTGTTAGGATTGGCACAGACAGGGGTCAGACATCTACCTTCAATAGGGGGACCAAAGACAAAATATTTAGAGTTGGAAATCAGGTTGTTTCGAATCTTAATTGAATATTCTTCCATCACAAAAATTGCATTAGTGACACAGACTTGAAGTCATGTTTTTAATTTTCTAAATTTCCTTGTACTTAAAACTGAGAAATGAATCTTTATTTGGAAAGTTACTAGATAAGGGATCTTAATCGGTTGAATGAAAACTGTCTTCATGAGTGCTATTGTGAGAGGTTGGAAGTCAAGCCCTTTTTATCAGGCCAAGGAACAACTCAGAGACACTTATGTACCGTTTGAGGAATGCCTGCTTAAGTTGACTCTTGAAGATATACGGGACTTTAGAGAATTAATGGAGTTTTCAATATGTCAGCTTTCCTGTAGCAGTTAAGAGCACAAATACTAAATTGAAATAACAAAGATTTAGATACTAGCTCTGCCACTTCCTATATGTGTGTTGGGTTGCTATGAGTCACAGTCAACAACTCAGTAGCAGTGGGTATGTGGTTGTTTTTTTTTTCTTTTAACGGTGGTTTTAAGAAACGTATTTGTCTATAAAATGAGGCCAGTAATTTCTACAATATAATTGTATAAGTTTTAAAGAAAATCTTATATATAAAATGCATAACACAGGAACTGGGTCAGAATTTTGCTCAGTAGATGCTAATTACTCTTGTTGTTGTTGTTATTAGTAGTAGTGACAGTAGTTGGCTTGATGGCGCTGAGCTAACAGTAGTAGTAGCCGTAGAGCGGTGTGAAGATTAGACAGGACGCTGTGCCATGAGGTATATGACACGACATAGCAGTGGTGGGGAAGGTGTTGGAACTAATTTGAAACCTACTCATTAGAAATGCTATCACAAGAACTAACCTGAATGCTAAACCTCCAGGCCCAAAAGGCGTGAAAACCAAGGACTACTGTCCAAAGCCTAAGAAGTTTCCAGGAATGTATGTGCATATAGAGCAGAATAGAAAAAAAAACACTATCTTGGTGAACTGTGCCTTAATATCTAGGATGTCTATCTTGGTTAACTCCTACCTTTTGTTGGGGGGCAGGGGGAGGAGGGGGCTGATCCTTTGCTGTTTTGCCTTTTTAACTGCTACATATTGTCTTAGTCATCTAGCGCTGCTATAACAGAAATACCACAAGTGGATGGCTTTAACAAAGGAAACTTATTCTCTTGAAGTCCAATGGGCTAGAAGTTTGAATTCAGGACAGCAGGTCCAGGGGAAGGGCTTCTGTCTGTTGCTTTGGAGGAAGGTCTTATAATATATCAGTCTTCCCACAGTCTGGGAGCATCTCAGCTTAGGAACCTCAGATTCAAAGGACACACTTGTTCCTGGAACTGCTTTCTTAGTGGTATTAGGTCCCTGTGTTTCTCTGCTGACTTCTCTCTTTTGTATCTCAAAAGACAATGGCTTAAGAACATTGCCCATGCCCAGTCTTGTAGACCTCTTTTTGTAACTGCTAATTAATCTATTTTATTCACCCATAGTGATAGAATTTATAACACATAGGAAAATCGCATCAAATGACAAAATGGTGGACAGTCAGGCAATACTGTGAATCGTGGCCCAGCCAAATTGATAGAGGACACATTTCACTATGAGGTCTGACAATTAAGTTTACAAACTCATCCTAAAAGAAGTATTCAATCCCTCATTGCTGAATATCACTACAGTCACTTTCAAAGTACTGCCATTGGGAAGCTGTGCACTGATGCCAGCGCCTATTCCACCCTTCAAAGTAATTTTGGAACTCTGTTTCTGGAGTGGCCATCAGAGCTGCCTCATATTACTCTTGATGTCCTGAATGTTATAAAAATGTCTTTCTTTCAGTATTTCCTTTATCTTCAGATAGAGAAAAAAGTCACTGGGGGCCAGATCAGGTGAGTAGGGAGGGCGTTCCAATACATTTATTTGTTTACTGGCTAAAAACTGCTTTATAGACAACCATACAATTAAGTTTGTGAACTTGCTGCTGTGCCACTGTACACAATGGCCATTCTAGAAATAGTTCTGAAATTGTTTTGAAGGGTGGACCAGACACTGGCATAGGTGTATAGCTTCCCAAGAAGAATACTTTGAAGGTGACTTAATTGTTAGACCTCCCATATGTATATGAAATATATATCAAAGTATCTATAGCTAACTGTCTGTATCATTAACTAGATTACTAGCTGCATGAAAAACAAGTTTTCCAATTTGTATTGTAGTCTGTAAAGGAGATGTTCCTTAGATACTGCTGGAATAAGATAATTTATTTGACTTCTCCATTCTCTAATTTTCTTTGTGAATACACTTTGAGTGGCTTAATCCTAGGGTACTTCTAGAGGAATATATGGCTTCAAATCAAACATTAACCAAGATTTTAATTAAAAGAGTGCATCCAATTTAGGAACATCAGTGTTTATACATATTACTTGGTTCAGGAATATAGTATGAAGAGCATGAAAATGAATATATTTACTTGTTGGATTTCACAAAGTATCATGTTATTTGTCTTGCAGTTTCTAAGTTTTACTAATTATAGAATTGTTCATTTCTAATTTATAAAAAAGAAAATATTAGAATCCTATTTATGATAGTAAAACATATTACAAAGGGTTTAAAAATGTTAATTTAAATATTTTGTACTGATTTACAAACATTGTAATTTCTTTAGTTCTACCGCTGTCTCTATAGACCTAATTCTTTTTATTTTCTTGTATTGCAATTAAGCGATAGTTTACAGTCCACGTCAGTTTGCCGTATAAACCTTGAACACACACTTCTGTGCAACTCTATCTGTTCTCTTCACCCTGTGAAAACACACTCCTCCTTCCCACCCTGTACTTCCTGTATCCCCTCAACCAACACTTGTCCCCTGCTTTCCACCCTCCTCTGTCCCCTCTAAAAAGGAACCAGTTAGACAGCCTCATGGACCCACAAGCAGTATACACAACACCGGGGTCACTCTATGTCTCACAGTCTGGCTCAGTCTTTGTTGTCTACAGACCTATTTCTAATCCTCTATTTGGAAACTCAATCTCTGGATACAAAAGAAATATGTTGTTATTATATAAATGAAAAATGGAATATACTTATGCTTTTATAACTATTTTTTCATTTAAATTTGTGAGGATCTTTCCATATTTTTTCAGAACATTGTTTTAATTGGTTACAAAGTACTTCAATATGTGGATAAACCAGAATTTACCTACTATTCTTTATGGCAAGGATCCCTACTGGCTCAGTGGTTAAAGTGCATAAAAACTCTGTGTTTGGAAACCACAAAGCAGTGTTGCAAGAGAAAGCTGTGGCAGTCTGCATTCCCACAGATTACAGCCTTGGAAACCCTATTGGCAGTTTTACTGTATCTTACAGGGTCATTGTTTGTTGGAATTGACAGGATGACTTTTTTCCCCCATTACATGGATACTGATGTTACTTCCATATTTTTTTTTCCAAGAAAATAACATTGCAGTGAATATTCCCATACTGAAATTTTTTAACACATTTATATTTACTTCCTTACTTTAGATGATTTTCTAGCAGGATTGCTGGATCATGCAAAATTTATCTTTTCAAGATTTTTGAGTGATATTACTACATTAATCTTAAAATTTACTGCAAAAGACTTTTCTAAAGTGTTAAGAAAACAAAGGTGTCACTTTGAAGACTAAGATGAGCCAAATCCAAGCCATTTTGAATCGCCTGTATGCATGCAAAAACTGGACAATGAATAAGAAAGACCAAAAAGCAATTAATGCCTTTGAGTTATGGTGTTAGAATGTTGAACGTACTGTGGACTTCCAGAAGAAAGAACAAATCTGTCTTGGAAGAAAGACAACCAGAGCGTTCACTGGAAGCAGGGCTGATGAGACTTCTCACTTATTTTGGATGTGTTATCAGGAGTAATAAGTCCCCGGAGAAGGACATTATTCTTGGCAGAGCAGGTCAGCTAAAGAGAGGAAGACACTCAGTGATGAACTGACATGGTGTCTGCAACAATGCAGTCAGGAACAGCAGACTGTAAGGATGGTACAAGGCCGAGTGGTGTTTCCTTCAGTCCTACATGGGCTCACGATGAGGCGGAAATGACTTAAAGGCACCTAACAACAACTACCATGTTGTACCAGTTCACACGCCAGCCACAAAGATGAACATCCATAAATTTTGTCAACACTGGTTCATGAATGCATTTGAGCGACAGTGAATATTTTTTGTCTCTGATTTCCGTTATTAGATTACTAGTAAACAATAGAAAAAAATCAACATAAATGGACATTTATATGTCTTATTTTTTGTGAATCAACTGATTGTGTTTTTTGACTCGTATTTCACTTTTAAAAATCAGGTAATTACTTCATCTTAACAGAGTTCTTTGCATACTAAGAATACTAATCCTGGTAACATACTTGCAAATGTTATCCTCCCCTGCTTCCGTGGTTGTTTATTGTAGTTTTATTTGCTTGTGTTAGCGTTCTAAGTTGTTCCCCAGCACAGTGGCAGTCAACTGTGGTATCCACATACAGGGAATGGCTTCTCTCATATAGGAAAGTATAGGTCAGTGTCTTATATATGTGGCAGTCTCTCATTTTGTTGTTGTGTACTCAGCAGTTGATTCTGATTCAAAGTAACCCTATAAGAAGGAGTAGAACTGCCCAATAGGGTTTTTGCCTGCATACATGGTGATTCAAAATGGCTTGGGTTTGGCTCTTCTTAGTCTTTCAGTGTTATAATCATTATTGATGTCAGATGGATCTTGGGTGAAAGCAGAGAATACCAGAAAGATATTTATCTATGTTTTATTGACCATGCAAAAACATTCAACTGTCTGTATCATAACAAATTATGAATAACGTTAGGAATTCCAATAGAATTTAGCTGTGCTTATGAGGAATTTGTACACAGATCAAGAGATAGTCATTTAAACATGACAAGGGGATATTGTGTGGTTTAAAATCAGGAAAGGTGTGCATCTGGGTAGTATTCTTTCACCATATTTACTCAGTCTGTATGCTGAGACTCTGGACTATCTGAAGAACACAGCATCAGGATTGGAGGAACACTCAACAACTTGTGTTATGCAGATAACACAACTTTTGCTGAAGGTAAAGACGACTTGAAGCACTAACTGATGAAAATCAAAGATTATCACCTTCAGTGTGAATTAAACCTCAATATAAAATTTCTTTTTTTTTTACTGTTGGAACAATAGGCAGCATCATGGTTAATGGAGAAAAGACTGATGTTGTCAAGGAATTCATTTTACTTGTATGTATAATCAATAACCATGGAATCAGCAGTCAAAAAATCAAACAAAACGTTGCATTGGGCAAATCTGTTGCAAAAGAGATTTTAAAGTGTTAAAAAGAAAAGATGTCCCTTTGTGGACTAATGACCTGATCCAAGCCCTGATGTTTTCAGTTACCTTATATGCATGTGAAAGTTGGTCAATGAATAAGGAAGACTGAATTAGAATTGATGCCTTTGAGTTATGTTATTCAAGAATATCGAATACACCACGGATTGCAAAAAGAACTAACAAATCTGTCTTGGAAGAAATATAACCAGAATCCTCCTTAGAAGTGAGGATGGTAAGACTAAGACATGTTATCATATACTTTAAATGTGCTATCAAGATGAATCAGTCCTTGGAGAAGGAGATCATATGTGATCAAGTAGAGGATCATGGAGAGAGAAGACCCTCCATGAGATGCCTTGACACAGTGGCTGAAACAATATGTTTAAGCGTAACCCTGATTGTAAGGGGGTGCTGGACTAGGCAGTATTTTGTTCTGTTGTGCAGAGGGTCACTCTGAGTCAGAACAGACTGGACAGCACCTGACAACAACAATCTTGAGGGAAGTTTGAATTCTCTCCTAGCGGGAGAAATATAAATTTTGATTTGAGCAATGGAAAGAAAAAAAATTCATTGCATATTAAATATGAAGTATGGAGGACATGGATAAAAATTCTACTTCTGGTACTTAAACACTGTTTGATTTGAGTACATTATCAAACATATCTGAGGTTGCTTCCTTACCTCTAGAACAATTCAGACTTTACCAATCTTAAAGAATTACTGTAGGACTCAAATGAGATCATTGTGCAAACCTGGCGGATGATATTGTACTTAATAAACATGTGGTCTGCTCTTCCTTCACATGTGTATTAACAGTACATTGATTACTGTAGCCTTCTTATGGCTGTTATATGCAATTTGCCTGTTACCACAAAATCTTGGTGTTGCTGGTGGTGGCAGGGTCAGATAGGGAAATCCTGCTTCCTTTGATAGTCTGTGATTTTTGAGTGAATAGTCTTCCGTTTCCTTATTAAGAAACAAAATATCTACTAGGAAAATCACTATTTCTAACTTTATGGCTTTTTATAGATAACTTCGTCACTTTCTAATGCATTGTTACCTTATATGATTTAAAATTTCCTGGAGGTAACTTACCAGAATTGCAGTACCTTGTCTTTTTATAGCACTTTTCAAAGTCGCCAGCAAACAGGGCTTTAACTGATTTTCACGCTTTCCCTGTGAGGCAATAGGAAGAACTCAGTATTGTTGTGACTCTCTCTCACATTCTGAAAACACTTAGCAGAAAAGCAACTTGTTTAAACTTAAGTAGTCATGAAGGAGTTCTCGAGATAGTGTGTGAAAAGGAATACAGGTAGGGAACAAGCGTCATCTTTTATTTTTATAAATATGACCATTTTGAAGATGTGTTTGAGCTGAAAACAACAGAAAAGTCCCAGTAGGATTAGCTTGCGGGCAGCCCAGGATTGTAGGTACTAATCAGTTGTACCGGAAGATACCTACAAGTAGGATTAGGTTTGTTTGCTGAATTTAGCAGCTACATGGCATGATTTTTCATTTCCACATGTTTCCACTGACACATTAATACTTCTCTGATGTATAAAAAATCTCTACTGTCTATTTTCAGACTATTATATAGGCATGACTGTGTTACCCACAATGGAAATTTTTATTGCCAGCATTCTCCAGGGTAGCTGACACAATTTATTGTAAGAAGTGAATCAGGCTGTTTGCAGATAAAATATTTAGTAAACTATCCCTAGCAGCCAAGTTATTATGTTAAGAAAACTGGAAATTTGTGGAACAAAGGTTTTTTTTTGAGGTTGGTCCTGTTGTTCTTGGGTCTGGTTATTATAATTTACTGACTCTATAAAGCAAGCCTTTGGCCAAAGGGCCGGACAAGGTCAAAATGAGTGGCAAACAGTAGCAGTTAGGAACAGCAATAACAAGAGAAAATGACACAAATAGGCAGTGCTAGGTTGTATTTCTACTTGATTCCATCCAGTAAGACCATACTGGTATAACAAACTCTAAATTACCAGGGACTAAACATGAAAAATACACTGATCTTTAAAGTGTGTTGATATATCAGAGTTCTGATGTGTAGACTTTTCTTTAGTCTGAGATTTTGTTGAGTTTGAAAACTATTCCAAGAAATTTAAAGATTATTGGGAAAAACTTGTTAAAGAGATCACTCCAGTAGGATAGAGCTGGAGAGTATAGGTAGTGTACAGACTTACAGGGGGCCATAGAATATGTTTACAGAGGGTAGGGAGGCATTCTGGAAACCTCAATTGTTACCCTATGCTAGTATATACTACTATTTCTAGAAGGTATCTTCTATGAGAAGATTACAAAGCCATGATAAGATCCATCAGTCTTTGTCAGTAAATACGTGTGGCTTCTGATATGTCTTTATCACTGCATTGTGGGCGGGGGACTATGCTGTCATGAGTGATTATATAAAACCCCCTAACAACCAAATAAAACTTAAACTACTGGAAGGAAGAAAAGCTTTGTATCTGGAAGAGGGCAAGGATAGCCTCGGTATAGAGCTAGTCTTCCAGCTAATCCTAGAAAGGTAATCAGATGTTGAAAATGGCTCAGTAAAACATTTCCACTATAGATTTGATATATATACTAAATTTCTTTTTCTTTTGTAAAGTTCCGTCTCTGGGGTTGGATTGAACTCTGTGTTGTCTTTCTGCATGACTAGCTGGCTTATACTGAGAGACAGCTTGAGTAGTATCCTAGATTTTTTTCTTCTTCTTTCTCTATGTTAACTCTCTAGTTGTGGCTTACATGTGATCATGAGTGTACATATTCTCTGTCTCACACACAGGCCAAACAACAAAATTTCTAAGCCTTGCTCTTCACTTTACAAATGTCCCAAAGAATGGATTATATGAACAGTGCATCTACTTCTGTTTTAACAAGTTATTTCATTGACTTTTCTACATGTACAATTGAAAAAACATTACCAAGCAAATACTTATATATGTTAAAAGAATAATCCATTGTCGACAGAACTGGTCATGAGAATGAGCAATATGAGAAACGAAGACAATCTATTTTGAAGCTAAAAAATGAAAGTTATATACCTTCTACAATAAACAGGGTAGACGGAGGACTTCCCTCTCAGTCACTGGTGGAGCTAGCCCTTCATTGGTTTTGTTCTCGCTGCTGATGATATGTGGAAGGATCTTGGAGACAAGACCAGGGAAATGTATTGTCTCAAAAAAAGAATTTCATTTCATGAACGTAATATTTTTATTTTTGTTTTTAACGAAGAGAGCAACTTCTTTCTCTCATATGCTAAAAATGTGTGTCAGAAAATTATGCCGTCTTTTGACTGTTTGCTTATATGATATTGAGAAATGCAAGATAAAAGCTAAAAACTCTACTTAGTCATTTGGATAGTTAGACATATTCAGTGTTTTGCTGACTGAGTTTTTATTTTCGTTTAGAATTTCGGCCCTGTATGGATATTTTGTATTTACAATGTGTGATAAGACTCAACTTGAAGGTAGTTATTATGAGCAAACAGTATAGAAGCACACATTTAACAGACAAATTAAAATCTTAGAATTTGCTTGCAGTTGAAGTTTTTTCAGGATTGTGCTGACACGCCAGGTCACAGTATTCTCTTCCATTGTGTCTAAAGGTCTCCTCAATGTAAGAGGCATAGACTGTAAATATGGCTTAACATGCTACATGTTCTTTTATTCACAACATTTGCACAAATGCTTTCCAGGATCCAAACACCACTGTGGCTGTGCCGTCTAGGATCTAGGATAAGACAAGCATTTCTAATGCCTCTGACTTCCTAGACTGATTTAAATATCCCATAGTACAGTATGAAGCTTTGGGTTTTAATATATACTTACTTGACAGAATTACGGTTATGCACTTTAAAAATATTGTCTATGCCCTTACCTTAAATTTAACTATATGAGGAACCAAAAGGAATTTAACCTGCCGTTACTTAGATTTTTCAACAACTGGATTAACATGGGGATAGCCCAGGAGCAGACACTGTTTCATTGTGTTGTGCATGCCTCTCCATGAACTGGGATCAACTTAAGAGCAGCTAAACAACAACAAATTAATTAATGTGTGATCTTCAAACACTATTTGAAGTGAGAAACATGACACTTTAATACAGCAGAAATGTAAATCATGTTAAAAATATCCTTACAAGTTATCCTTCAAGTTGTCCTTCTTGCTCACAAGATTTACTGTCTTTGTTAATCCAGAAGCCAACTGCCTGATTTGAATCTCAGCTCTGCTTCTTACTGTCTCTGCAGACTTGCCGGGGTAATGTCTCTGTGCTTCAGTTTTCTTTGTTTGTGAGGTCAAGAGTAGTGTATGCCATATAGAGTCTCTTTGAGGAATAAACTCGCTGACAGACATATGGAATTTGGAAGAGTGTCCAGTTTCATAGTGATGGTTCTCTTATTAAAGAAGTCATTGTAATGCAGAGGTTAAGCACCCCAACAGCTAACCTAGAGATCAGCATTGCAACCTACCAGCAGCTCTGCAGGAGAAAGGTATGGCCGTCTGGTCCCATACAGGTCACTGCTTTGGAAGCCCTATGGCACAGTTCTACTCTGTCTTCTAGGGTTGCTATTAGTCAAAACTGACTCCACGGCAAGGGGTTGAAGATTAAGAAGATAAAGAGTGACCAGAAATGAGCCTAGGTTGAGCTGTAGTTAAGCACTCCAACTGCTAACCAAAAAGTTGGTAGGTGAAATCTGTGAGCTATTCCACGGGAGAAATATGTGGCCATCTGCTTCCATAAACACTACAGCACTGGAAACCCTGTAGGCTGTTCTACTTTGTCCTTTGTCATTGCTCTAAATTGGAATTGACCTTATGTTAATAGTTTGGGTTTTAAACATTGACCGTACTGAAAGAAATTATTATTACAGTCACTACTTCTTTCTGTATTCTCTACTATAGCGTGATATTTTCTCAAAAGTCATCACCATTACAGAAGGTAGGCTTATGTGAAAATATTGGAATGAATATTCAAATATGCAAGTTTAAGCTAAGGTGGAAATTGAACTCCTTTATACGAGGTCCAACAATTAAGTCCACAAACTCAATTGTTCTAGAGTGCTGCGTATCTCATTGCTGAATATCACTGCAGTCCCCTTTGAAGTACTCCCCTTGGAAGCTATGCCCTTGCGCCAGTGCCTAGTCTGCCCTTCAAAGCAATTTTGGAACTCTTCCTGGAATGGCCGTTGCACACAGTGTCACAGTGGTAAGTGTGCACACTTAATTATATAGTTGTCTGTGAGGGTGTTTTTAGCCAGTAAACAAATAACTGCATTGGAACACCCTCCCTACTCACCTGATCTGGCCCCCAATGACTTTTTTCTTTTACCCAAAGATAAAGGAAATAGTGAAAGGAAGACATTTTGATGACATTCAGGACATCAAGGGTAATATGAGGCAGCTCTGATGGCCATTCCAGAAAAAGAGTTCTAAAGTTGCTTTGAAGGATAGACTAGGCGCTGGCATGGATTCATCGTTCCCTAAGGGGAGTACTTCGAAGGTGACCATAGTGATATTCAGAAATGTGATTTGTAGCACTTTTTCTAGGAGATGTTCTTGTACTTAATTGTAAGGCCATGTACCTGAAAACCTGCGTTATAACCGACTGTTTTTATACCAGGTTTGGCCACTTAGCAGCTCTGTACCCTGAAGGCACACATTTAACACCCCTTATTCAGATTGTTTTCTCCTATGGTCATTTACTTTAGACTAATCTCCCTAATGGCAGTTATAGACAGGTTGTTTAGGATGGGTTTAATATAACATCTTTTTACTGAAGATATTCACAAAAAATAGAAACGTAAGAGTAACAGTGGAGTAGGAACATGAAAACTAGCAACAAAAAGACAAGCCAGAGCTCGAGTCCTGAGATAAAAGCAGATATGATAATAGTTAATGATACCTAGGAATCTCCTCTTATAAACCTCAAGGTGACTCCATATGAGATATTAAGTCTCTCCTTAACATCTGCCCCTCAGGATTCTCCCCTACAATGTATTTCTGATTCTAAGGGTCCTGCTCTCCGTTCCTTCTTTCCTCATGGAAGCACTAGGGGAGGTGGATATTCAACTCATTTGTCCTTTAACTTGAACTTTTTTCTCTATGCCCTGATGGCCAAATCCTATTATTCCTTAGGATTCTAACAAAGGATGTTTTCCATTGAATAGGTCCTAAGCTGGCTAAGCCTCCCTTCTAAAATTGTAATGATTACCATGTTTCTTTCAAGATAGCTGGCAGATTCATAGCTATAAATTAAAGTGCGTCTTGGAATCTTTTAGAAAAGTGGAAATTTTTGTCCTTCAGAAGTTATCACGGACAAAATGAAAAAGAACAAATGAATAATGCCAAAAGGTTGTTTTCCATTAGAAACCTTACTTTGTATTGTCATTTTTGGTTGCTAACAGACGCACAATATCCTGTTAGGAAACAAACCCAAATTTTCTGAGACAGCATTTGATATTACCTAAATGACCACGTGTGAAAATGTAATTATTGTATGAGTCATCATATCCATAAAAACAAGAGCTTATTAAGTCTTAGGAAAATGACAAATTTTAATGGCTTTCACTATGGCAAAATAATTGCACTCTTATTTAAGTGATTATGCCAAAAGTTATTTATTTTTTCCACCAAATGCTGATGAAACCAGCTCTGGCAGTATCAAGATGTTCTTGATGATGTCATAGATCTATTACTAAAACTTGGTGACATTAAAATTTTTATATATTGACTCATGTTGCTCCAATGATTGGATTAAAATTAGAAATAAGTTTTACCAGGAAAAAAGTCCCCAACTTTATTATGGAATAATAAATAGAATAATAAATACATATACACAGAGTGATTAAACCAGAAAAAGGATGCTTTAAACCAAATTATGAAAGATAATGTGTAACAAGTCAAGCAACACAACACAGTTTGTCCTTTCACATTTCCCATTCCTTGTCCCTTCTCCAATCCCAAATGATCTTCTCTTTCTTGATCCAGGAATATTTTCCACTCTTTCCCCACTGTGTGTTTCCAGTCAAGTGAGGCCTTCCTTGTCCTGTCAACTGAGTCAGATATGCTTCTTTCTGTGCTTCCATGGGTAATTTTTGTTTCTCTAACACAATACTTACTATACCACTGTAGTAAGTATTAACTTACCTACCTCTCTTATCCTGTAGGAAATATAACTTATCCATCTTTTACAGTCTTAATGTCTTCTGTAATGTCTAGAATATCGCAGGTGTTTAAAACATGTTTAGAAATAGTAAGAGATGAACAGGTTTACAATTTTAAACCTTAAAGTGGTTTCCAAGAGCATATCTATAACCTGAATTACGTGCAGGGCCCAAGAGGCCAGGACTCAAAGACAAACCAAGACAAAAATTCTGAGTGAGGCCAAACACTGTAAGGGTTGATGTAATTACTGCTTTGAAGCAACTTGATTTGATGTTAAGTTACTGAAAGAGCAAGGAATGTAGAATTCATCAAGAGGTGGAAACTTCGGGAAGATTTAGGTATCAAAATGAGCGTCCTAGGAATAGAAGACAGGTTCTGGCCCATACTTTCCTTCCTCCTCTCCTCAGTGGCCTCAAATCTATCAATTCCTTTTCACTTTCTGCCCAGAAAAGAGACCACCAACAAGTTTTGCAGAATTTCAACTTGACCCAACCAGCAAGAAAGTGTCAGGGAGCCAATCTTGGTTAAAACCTCTTTCCCAGCTTGCTAGTTATTGTTTTTTTATGTATTACTATTGAAGCAGACTGTACTCTTTTATTTTAGTAGGTTCTTAGGAAAATCCTGAAACCAAACCACTGCCTGAAACTCTAAATACATTTTATTTTTTAATTGAGAATTATTTTTTATGACAAGAGCTGTTACGGTGTAGTGCTTAAACACCCAGCTGATAAGTAAAAGACCAGTGGGTTGACACCATCACTACTCCAAGGAGAAAGATGTGAAAGTCTGCTCTGTAAAGACTTATAGCCTTGGAAACTGTGGGGAAGTTCTGTTTTAGCCTATAACATTGCTTGAAGCAGAACTGACTTGACAGCAGTGAGTTTGGTTTAGTTTTTTTTTTTTTTTTTTTTTTAATGACACAATCTCTCCTGTCAAAATGCACACAATTTCACTAGACTGACAACATGGAGAGCTCTAAAGGAGAACGAATGATCAAGTGCTACTATATGTGAAACTGATATAGGGAAAAATTATAGCGATCCAGAGTATTTAGAGAGAACTTCATATAAAATGTATCAGCTTTAACTAGATTATATAGGTCTACTTATTTTCTTATTCATTTATTTAAAGAAACTATAAATTGAGAGACATGGCAATATCTTAAGGATAATTGATATGTAGAATCTAGATAAGCCATAAATTTACATTTCTCTGGAAGTTTGAATCACTTCTTTGGCTTATTCACTGAAGGTATTTACAAAATTAAACCAGAGAAAGGATGTTATAAAACATTTTTAGAATTTTATATTCTTTCCCCTCTAAACATATCTAAGTTGTACTTACTTATATCAATAATTCATAGCCTAAGTTTAAGTACAGCCTATCTAATTGTGTAGAATAATTTAAACAAACAAAATACCTGAAAATAAGGTCATTTGTTTCCATCTAAAACTAACATTACAACACAAAGAGGATGTTATCATTACACATTGTCAGGGCTCCACCATAGAGTTATCTCATAGGCTTAATTTTGGAAAAGTGTTATGCATCTATAGAAGTGAGAAGACATACAAGATTACCAAAACCACAAACAAAAATGGAAAGTAAGCTTCAGTGATCAGTACAGAAATACTGCTTTAGCTTTGGAAATGTTTCTCATTTAAAAGCAGAAGTTTGGAATTTGCCACCCAAAATTGATTTTAGAATTAAGTTTATTTTTAAAATAACTGTACTATAAATCATTATCAATATTACTGTTCTTACTACTCCATGGTAATGTTTACCTTGGAAGCCCTAGTGGAGTAGTGATTAAATGAGCTAAGGCTGCTAAGCAGAAAAGGCCAGCAGTTCAAATCCACCAGGTGCTCTTTGGAAACTATGAGGCAGTTCTACTCCATCCTATCAGGTCACTATGAGTTGGAATCAACTCAACAGGAATGAGTTTTGGATTTTGGTTGTTTCCCTTTGAAATGAATATTTTTGTAACAAGGAATTAACTTCTATTTCGTGGAATGGGTATCATTCTGCCCACTTCAGAGGCAACTGTCTTATTAAGAGAACCTAAATCCTATAATAATTGCAAATTATATTTATTTGTCAGCTTTGACAGATTTGTCTTAAAATTATGTCAGATCAAAGCCATTTTGAGATCTTTAGTTCAAAAATCTTTGCTGAAATAACATTAAAGATCTGATTGAAAATGACAAGAGGAAGAAAATTACAAGTTAAGATTGTCATTCCCAGGCACTCAGCAAGTTCCAAAGACATTTTTGAGTTCTGTAGGAGAGTTCCTGTAAAGCTAATCATAATGTGACCTTTTGTGTGTGAGATTTTCTTGATTTTTCTACAGCTTAAATGGTATATATTCTAACATTTCCTATCTTTGCGTTCCATTAAAGCTATCTATTTTTAAGACTTCAGCTATTTAGAGAGATTAAACATTTCTAATTTGTCTATATACCATCAAATCGATTCCCACCCTTTTAAATCCCCATAGGACAGAGTAGAACTGCTCCACAGAGTTTCCAAGGCTGTAATCTTTACAGATGCAGATTGAAACATCTTTCTCCTGCAGAGTGGCTGCTATGTTGGAACCACTGACCTTTCATTTAACAGCCAACCATTTAGCCATTGGGCTACCAAAAAGAAAAAACAAAAGCCACTGCCATTGAGTTGGGTCTAACTCACAGTAACACTAGAGGTCAGAGTAGAACTGGCCCATCAAGTTTCCAAGGAGTGCCTGTTGACCTTTTGGTTAGTAGATTTAGCACTTAACCCACAATGCCATCAGGGTTTCCACTGGGCCACCAGGGGTTCTTTAAAAGAGAATTTGCTGACGTGTCTCAGACATATTTTTTAATGTTTAAAAAATATTTAGGGGCATGGAGTCAAGATGGTGAACTAAACACATGTCTCCCGAAACCCCTCTAGAAACCAATACCTGAACTGGTAATTAAACAGAGCCTTCTGAACACCTAGTGAGCCCTAGGACACAGCATAGGGCTGTTAGTTTGGATTTCATGCAACTGAGTGGAAAGCTTTGTTTCTTTCTCCGACCCCCATTCTTGGTGAGCGATGGCTTTTATGGACCAAGGGTAACTCGGCATTTTAACATTTTTTTCTCTGTCTTAGACGGTGGGTGGAGCTGGGACTTGACTGGCAGCTGATCTCAGATGCACTGGTGGTGAGATTGGTGGGTGAGATTGCCATATTTTGAGAGACTGGCTTTGGACTCTTCATCTAGGTGCCTTTGGCCACTGTTTCCACCTTCACCATTGAATGATCTGTACTAGGGCAGGCAAGAAGCATGTGAAGGACGCCATCTTGTTACACTGGGAGGTGGAAATGCCCATATAGAGACCTCAGCGGGACTTAATTCCTAGACTGGGAGGCAATGCCTGCCTAGAGGAGAGTGCTTTTCTGGCCATAAAGCAATATTCTATACAGTGTTGTCTACAGCTGGGGCCCAACAGCAGAGGCCAGCAGGACAGTAGCCTTTCTGTATTTTGAACTAGTTTATAACATCTGGGTTTGGATATAGAGGTGCTTGCTTTGCCAGCTGGGAAAAGAGACCCCTACACCTAAAACCTGACTGACTTTGGAAGCTGTCAGATACCTTTTACCTTTCATTTTAAGATGGCCTAGAGAAACAACTGCAGTTCATCCTCACAGACTCTCTCCCAGCCTCTATTGACTCATGTGATGCCCCAAAAGCAGCAAACTCTGGATAAAAGCGTAACCAAAAAATAACCCATGGCTTCAGAAGCCCCCTAAAAGAAAGCACCAAAGAACTTGCCAGATGAAGAAACCTTTCTGAAACTATCAGAAAGTGAAGACAAAAGAGTTATATAGAGAACCCTCCTAGACCTTATACAAAATGCAACAGAACAAAATGAAAAATTAAGCAAGCTGTTTGATCTGATGGAATATTAGCACCCTGAAATCCGACAGATCAAGAACAAAATCAAAGACGTAGAAACTTCAATGCAAAGCCAAGAAAACAGAATGAAACAAATGGTAAATAGACTTCCTGATTTGGGAGACAGAGCTACTGACTCCGGCATCTATGAGGAAAAATCAGAAAAAAGAAACAAGAAAAATGAAGAAGCATTAGGAAACATATGGGACTCTATGAAGAGAAACAATCTATGATTATTTGGAGTTCCTGAACAAGGCTTGACACCTCAGAGCACAGAGCATTGTTGCTGAGCTGCTGACAGAAAACATCCCAGAAATTATGAAAGAAGAGAATATAGATATCCAAGACACATATCTAAGGCCACTCAATCTAGATCTCAAAAGAAAGACTCCAAGACATATTCTAATCAAGCTTAACAAAATGAAACATAAGCAGAGACTCTAAAAGGCAGCAAGAATCAAAGGAAAGCTAACATTCAGAGGGAAACCCTGTAGGCTTTCGTCAGATTTCTCAGCAGAAACCATGCTGGCATGGAGACAGTGGGATGACACATTCAAAGCCTTGAAGGAGAAGAACTTCTAACCAACAATTATATATCCTGCAAAACTATCTTTCAGATATGAAAATGAAATCAAGACATTCACAGATAACCAGAAACTCAGAGACTTTGTAAAAATGAAACCAAAGCTACAAGAAATGCTGAAAGAATCACTTGGCTTAGAAGAACAAAACCACTAAGTTTATGTTTTAGAAGCAAATTCACGACACATCACCCAGAAACCTACCCAGTTAGGAAAGGCTCCAAACTCAATCAAAGCTATAAGAGTGAATGAAATGATCCAGTGATCATATCATGAAAACTATGATGTCATGATATTAAAAAGAGGGATGTACTACAGTTGTTATAGTCCTGCCAGATGGAGAGGAAGTTAATATGGCTGATAGCAATTAAAATGGGGTTTATTCATAATTTTTTAAAGAGGATCACAGGGGCAGCCACAAAGCACAATAAAGATGCAACATGTCAAATCAAGAAGTGTAATACAGGAGTCTCAACAACCACAAAAACAACACTGAGAAAGGTGAAAAATCAACTCACTAAGAAAGTCCCAGAACAGATTAATAAGAACAAAGGAGAAAACATCAACACAAAAATAAACATATCACAATGACAGCACCAAACACATACCTATCAATAATTACATTGAATGTGAATGGACTGAACGCTCCAGTAAAGAGACATCAAGTGACATCTCGGATCAAAAGACACGACCCATCCATATGTTGCTTACAAGAAACTCACCTTAGACTTAAAGATATGAACAAACTGAAAATTAAAGGATGGAAGACTATACAGCAAGCTAACAGTACACAAAGAATACCAGGTGTGGCAATTCTAATCTCAGATAAAATAGATTTTAATGTAAAATGCACCATTGTGGGCAAAGATGGACACTATTTATTGCTGAAAGTTCAGTACGCAAGCAGGACTTAACCATATTAAATATTAATGCACCTAATATTAGAGTACCTAAATTCATCAAAGAAACACAGATGGTCTAGAAAAAAACTCAGTAGAGACACAGAAGATCTTATTGCCACAATTAACCAATTAGCCCTCATCAACATATACAGAACTTCCTATCCATCAGCGGACAACTACAGCTTCTTCTCCAGTGCACATGGAACATTCTCCAGAATAGACCATGTGTTAGGACATAAAGCAATTCTCAACAAAATTCATACCATTGAATTAATGAAAAGCATCCTCTCAGATCATAAAGCCATAAAAGTCACAATCAGTAGCAGAAGAAACGTAGACAGAAGGTATATCTCATGGAAACTGAACAATTTCTTGCTCAAAAAGCTGTGGGTTATAGAAGAAATCAAGGATGAAATAAAGAATTTGTGGATTCCAATGAGAATGAAAACACTTCCTACCAAAACAGAACCTGTGGGATACAGCCAAAGCAGTGCTCAGAGGTCACTTTATCTCCATAAATGCACACATCTGGAAGGAAGAAAGAAACCAAATGAAAAGAACTAAACATACAGCTTGAACAGGGAGAGAGAGAACAAAAGAGGAGCCCCTCAGACACCAGAATAAAACAGATTATGAAGATTTAGAGCAGAACTAAATGATTTAGAGAATAGAAGAACAATTGAAAAAACTAAAAAGAACAAAAGCTGGTTTTTTGAAAAGATCAACAAAATTGACAAACCGTTGGCTAAACTTACTAAAGAAAAACAATTAAGGTAACAAATAACCAAAATAAGAAATGAGAGGGGAGTTGTCATAACAGATCCAACAGAAATCAAAAATATCATAACAGAATACTATGAAAGACTGTACTCTAACAAATTTGAAAACCTAGAGGAAATAGACAAATTCCTTGATTCATGTCACCTGCCAAAATTATCACAAGGTGAAGCAGAACAACTTAATAAACCCACCACAAAGGAAGAGATTGAAAAAGTCATCCAAAAGCTAACAATCAAGAAAAGCCCTGGCCCAGATGGCTTCACCACAGAATTCTACTAAGCTTTCAGAGAAGAGTTATCTCCATTACCACTGAGACTATTTCACAGTGTAGAAAGGAATGGAATATTCCCAAATTCATTCTATGAAGCCAGCATAACACTGGTACCAAAGCCAAGGAAGGACCCAACCAAAAAGGAGAACTACAGACTAATATCACTCATGAATCTAGATGCAAAATTCTTCAACAAAATTCTTGCTAGTAGAGTACAATAACATATCAAAAAGATGATCCACCATGACCAAGTGGGATTCATACCAGGGATGCAAGGCTGGTTCTACATCAGAAAAAGAATTAATGTGATCAACCACATAAATAACGCAAAAGAGAAGAATTACCTGATTTTGTCTATTGATACAGAAAAAGCGTTTGTTAAAGTCCAACACCCATTCTTGCTAAAAACTCTCAGCAAAATAGGAATAGAGGGCCAATTGCTCAATGCAATAAGGGTCATGTATGCAAAGCTAACTGCCTACATTATCCTGAATGGAGAGAGACTGAAACAATTTCTCCTGAGAATGGGAACTAGACAAGGATGCACTCTTTCACCTCCCCATTCAACATTGTACTAGAGTTCTAGCCAGAGCAATTAGACAAGACCAAGAAATAAAGGGCATCTGCATCAGCAAAGAAGTAAAAATCTCCCTATTTGCAGATGATATGATTGTATACTCAGAGAATCCTAAAGGATCCACAAGTAAACTAGTCACACTGATAGGAGAGTTCAGCAGTCTCAGGATACAAGCTAAACAAGTAAATCAGTAGGATTCCTTTATACCAGTAACAAGATTGTTAATGAAGAAATCACCAAACCTATACCATTGACTATAGTCCCTAAGAAGATAAAGTACCTAGGAATAAATCTAGCCAGAGAAATAACAGACCTTTACAAAGAGAACTACAAGTCCTTACTACAAGAAACTAAGAGAGAGTTACATAAATGGAGAAACCTACCCTGTTCGTGGACAGGAAGACTTAACATGGTGAAAATGTCTATTTCACCCAATGGAATTTACTTACATAATGCAAACCTAATACAAATTCCAGGGACATTTTTTAGCGAGATGGAGAAACAAATCACCAACTTCTTTTGGAAAGGAAAGAAGCCCCGCTTAAGTAAAGCACTACTGAAGAAGAAGAACACACTGGGAGGCCTCTCACTACCCAACTTTAGAAGCTATTATACTGCCACAGTAGTTAAAGCAGCCTGGTACTGGTACAGAAAGAGATAGATAGATCAATGGAACAGAACTGAGACCCCAGAGATGACTCTATCTTCCTATGAACAGTTGATATTCAACAAAGGCCCTAAGACACTAAGCTGGGGTAAAAACAATCTCTTTTATAAATAGTACTGGCAAAATTGGATATCCATCTGCAATAAATTGAAACAAGACCCATATCTTACATCTTATACAAAAAACAACTCAAACTGAATGCCAGCCAGCCAGCCAAGTGCCGTCGAGTAGAAGACCTAAATATCAAATGTAAAATGATAAAGCTCATCCAAGAAAAAGTAGGAAAAACAATGGAAGTTTTAATACACAGTGTAGACAGACTTCAAAATCTGTCAAATAAACCACAAAGCACAGAAGAGAAAATAGCTAAGTGGGAACTAGTAAGAATCAAACACTTTTGCTTATCCAAAGACTTTATTAATAGAATTAGAAGGCCACCTACAGAATGGAAAAAAATATTTTTCAACTATATGTCAGACCGATGCCTCATCTCCATAATCTACATGGAGATAAATATTGACAAGATATCCATATATATCAATAAGAAAATATCAGTAAGAAAAAGACAAATCATCCAATTAAGCAATGGACAAAAGAAATGGACAGACACTTCTCTAACGAGAAGATCCAGGCAGCCAAAAAACACATGTAGACATGCTCATGATCCTTAGCTATTAAAGAAATTCAAATCAAAACGGCAATGAGATACAATCTCACCCCAACAAAGTTGGCCATGGTCCAAAAAATGCAAAACAACAAATGCTGGAGAGGCTGTGGAGAAATTGGAACTCTCCTGCACTGTTGGTGGGATTGCAAAATGGTGTAACCTCTTTGGAAAGCAATCTAACACTGCCTTAAAAAGCTGAATCTAGATATACTATTTGACCCAGTAATTCCACTTCTCGGAATATATCTTGCAGAATCAAGGCCATTTACACTAACTAATACATGCACACAAATGTTTATCGCAGCACAGTCCACAATAGCAAAAAGATAGAATCATCCCAGGTGCCCAACAACAGAGGAGTGGATAGGTAAACTATGGTATAGATACTCAACGCAACACTGTGCAATGATAAAGAACAATGATGATTTTAGGAAACATCTCATAACCTGGTTTCAATTGGAGGACATTATGCTGGGTGCAAGCAGTTAGCAACAAAAGGATAACTATTGTATGAGACCCCTACAATAAAACTTAAAAACAGACTCATGCATAGAAGACTCTGACAGCTGTAAGAGTAGGGGGGAAAGAGGGTGAGGGGCGGGTAGGGTTTAGATTAGATAGTTGATAGAAATTTGGTTAGGTGAAATCGGTGACAGCACACATTAGAAAGAAGATTAGTATTAACTGGGCTTCAACATAACATGATTTCTTCTCCCGTCTTAACCCAAAATTGCAAGGACAGAATAGTTGTGGTGGGGAGCCTGGGAACCATGCTGTCAGGGGAAATAGAGGGCAATTGGCACAACTAGCATTTTGCTAAGAGAGCCTTCTGCACCACACATTGGTGAGTGGTGTCTGGGGTCTTAAAAGCTGCCAAGCTGCCATCTGAGGGTACAGCAAATGGTCCCAACTCAGCAGGAATGGATGATCACCGAGGACCGAAACAATGTGGGGGAAAGAGAACTCAGAACACAGAGAGACCCATGTCAGTGGATGACTGCATCGACTTGTTACTAGAAGAACTGGACGGTGCCTGGCCACCACCACCGATAGCCATGATGGAGCTCACAAAGTTGAATTTCACTGGCAACACAAGAATAAAAAGGGTTGCATGCTGAGATCTCCATTACAAGACTGCGATTGACGGTCCAGGGGCCTCAGAGTTCTCCTGGGAGCATGATCCCTGGCCCTGATGCTGCCCCAGTCCATAAATTGTAATGGAGTCCAACTCTTCCAACAGGACTGGATAGAGTGACCACATCATGTGTGCACTTAATGGTTCTATGCATCTATAGGATTTCATCCTGCTGACCTCTTACTGGAGGCAGGGGAGTGGTTGGAGGGGAGGGGATAGGAGATTGTTGGGAGGATAAGACATGTATGGAGCAGAGAGGAAGAGTGTGCTGTCACCGGGCAGGGAGAGAAGTGAGAGCTGCATATAGGTGGGCATGCAAATTTATATAGGAGTGTATATTTTCATTCAATCATAATAAAAAGAAAAATTTAATTGTGATAGGTGAAAGTTTATACAACAAATTAGGTCTCATTTAACATTGTTTATACAAATTGATCCATGACATTGGTTACAATTTCCACAATTTATCAGCATTCTCATTGTTTTCATTCTAATTGTTCAGTTTCCCACAATAGAGCTTCTCTTTGCCTCCATGCTTTATCTTTGCTTTATTCATATAGCTAATTGTTTAAGGGAGCACATTACTCACAGGTGATAGTCTTTATTTACAACCCAATCTGTTATTTGGCTGAAAGATGACCTCCAGAAATAGCTTCAGTTCCATGTCCAAATGTTATTTTAGGGCAATGATTTTGGGGGTCCTCTAGTCTCTATTGATTTATGGCCTTTTTTAGGAATTTGAATTTCGTTCTATGTTTTTCTCTCATTCTATCCAGGACCTTCTGCTGTGTCCCTGGTCAGAGCAGTTGGTACAGATAGCTGCGTACCATCTAGTTCTTCCGGTCTCAGAAGAAGCCATGGTTTGTGCGGGATATTAGTTCTGTGGACTAGCTCTTCTAGCCTTTGATTTCCTTCATTCTCTTTTGCGTGATACAAGTAGAGACTCAGACATGTTACAAAGTGTACTGTCGTTGATTGAATTGTGTTTCCCCAAACTGAGTTAGACATGTTTACGAAGTATACTGTCGTTGATTGAATTGTTTCCTCAAACTTTGTGTGGCACTTTGGCTGAGCTGTGACTCCTAGTATTGCGGGGCATTCCCCCATGTTGTACCTCCGCCTCTATGATTTTAGAGAGGGTGGATGGGCATCAGCTGTATTGACGGGGCGGCACTCAATGTGTAATATTGTTTTGTTCTGAGGCATTCTCTTCAGATATAAAGGAAAGAAGCTAGCAGAGAGATTTGGGGACTTCGTATCACCAAGAAAAAAAGCAGTGCTGTGAGCTGAGCTTGTCCTTACAAAAGGACCAGGGTCCTCTCACCTCTGAAGCTTCCAGTCGAGGGGAAGATTGATGACAAGGACATTCTTTCACAGCCAGTAGAGAAAGCCTTCCCCCGGAGCTGATAACCTGAATTTGGACTTTTAGCCTACTAAACTGTGTAAGGATGAAATTTCTCTTGCGGTATTTCTGCTAAAATAGTGCCAGCTAGCCGAAACATATGCCTATTTTTACTATAATTAGAGAAAAAAATTATTTTCCTTTCATAGTCTATCTTTTTATTTCCTTAAATATCAGTTTGAATCACTTTTGTTGGCCCAAACTACCAGTGATGAACATGACTTAAAACTTCTTAACTGAATCAAATTAGATCACATTTGTCTTGCCACAGTGCTCACAATTGCCAAGGTCACTTTAATTCTTCTCCCTTTTGATTAAAGGATGTTTAGTAGCAAGTATGTACAGCTACAGTGGAAGTCAGCACGGGGAGCAGAGGAAAGGCACAGAAAGTCCTATATAACTTCACAGCGAGCTGCAGCACACATTAATTCTGTATCAGCGAAGTCATACATATATAAAATTGACTTTATATTAAGAACACCTGTGTTTAAGCTTTAGTTCTTAGAGATTTATATAAACAATCTGTTTGTATCTGGCATTCCATTAGCTAAGGGTTAGCTAAGTTACTTCTCTGGAGAGTTAATTGTTCTTTATTAAAATGACCCTGAGGGATCACAGTTTCTTCTGAAACACAAATAAGGCTTAATGAGTAGGGTACAGTGTTAGTAGAAAGCAGAGTTTATTGGTTTTAATTCTTTAGTAGGGTAATATGTGTAGGTGAACAGGATTATTTTCAGCAACCAGACACTGTGTTCTGCGACCATTAACCAAGAATGAGTTTTGTTTCCTCCAGAGTTGTTTATATGGGAAAAAAAAGGGAAAATACATGTAATATTTTTTTAGGCTACACACAAAACTGTTTTGTCTAAGAAGAAGGAATTACAAAGGATAACTTTTATTGAGTTCCTCTAAGGAAATCAGAATTCTGATCAGGGTTTGTAAGTTGTGCCCTGTCCTGGGATATGACTGGAGGTCTGAAATCTAGTCCTCACTCAATTTCTTAAGGCAGGAGACCTGGTGAGGCATGAGTGACTTTAAAAAATTAGTCTACCCACTGAAAATGCTTTTTAAATTTCTAAAAGATATCTTTTATGCTGTATGAGACCCTGGTGTTATACAATGCCTTTTATGTATACTACATCATTTTGAAGATCAAATATTAACTATACAGGCTTCTATTATCTTTATTCTTAAAGTGGAATATCTGTATTCTTAAAGTGGAATAGAAACAACCTGAGCAAATTATCCAGAGTTACATAGACAGTAAATGGTAAAGATAAGAGTCAGTCCCAATCCTTGAAGATGTGATTAGGTACTAGACAATGGAAAAGGAAGATTGAAGAACTGATGTATTGAAATTGTGGTGTTGGTAATGAATATTCAACATGCCCTGGATTGTGAGAAAAATGGGTAAACCTCCCATGGAGAAATTACAGTCAGAATGCTCCTCCAAGCCAGGACGGAAAGACTTTGTCTCAATTTGGGAGTGGTATCAATTGGGAGCAAACTCTGGAGAAAGGCATCGATGGTTGGTAGAGTAGACAGTAGTGAAAAGGAGACTGTCAGTGAGATGGATGGCAGAGTGGCTTTAATAATGGGTACAAACATCGAATCAGTTGTGAGGACAGCACAAGACTGGGCGAAGTTTTGTTACACATCGGGTCGCAGTGAATCTAGAACCAGCTCAACAACACCTAACAACAGCAACAACAGGAAAATTGTGAGAAAGAGGAAACTTAGGAACTGAGCACAATAAATATGTTAAGATTTACTGTGAAAAAGTCTGTTGACAATAAAGCAGACTATTAATTTTAAATCATGCATTTTTAATAGGTAATTTTCTGCCTCTACATTTGTATGTCCTCTGGGCATATTTTAGTAATTTAGTTGAAAAAAAAGAGCTTTTCAAAATATTTGTGGTCTTCATTTATTCTCCACAAATACTGCCTTTAATCAATATTTACAATTTATTAAGTTTTTAAAACTAAGTTACTACGTCTAAAGCTTATAGAAGGTACACATAAATACATTATTGATATATCACACATCTGTGTATTTTCACTTTATGATACTTTTATTTATGACTACTTAAAGGATTTTTAACATTCAGACTATAAGCGGCTCACCGTGAGGATTGGGAGAAAATGACAAGGCAGGGATCAGACTGCGTGTGTATTTTCCTGAATGTGTTTAATTCTCCTTGAAATAATTTGCCTTTGCAATTTTTAATATTACACATAGAGTTTACGGAGTAACTATGGTTTGCCTAAAAATGCACCATGAACATATTTTTGCACTGGTTAATATAAACTCAGCTGAATAATATTCTCATTTATTAATAGGCTTTTATTGATTAAGTACAGTTTTTAAAGTTAAATCATGACTTAGTTAATGCTTCATAGTGACTCTCTGGGGTTGGAATGGACTCAAGAGCAATTTTTTTTTCAACTGGTTGTCATCTATAAAAGCCAAAAAACATTGCCACTGAATTAATTCTAACTTACAGTGACATTATGGTATGGAACAGTACTGTCCTTCAGAGTTTCCAAGGAGTACCTGGTGGACTTGAACTGCTGACCTCTGGATGAGCAGTGGTAGTGCTTAACCATTAGGCCACCAGGATTTCCTCACAAGAGCCAGGAAAGCAACTTTCCACTTCCCATGAAATCATCTTTTATTTATTTATTTCTTATGTAGAGAAGTCAAATACTTTATTATTTTCCTAGTGCTGCCAGAGTTTCCTCGCAAGAGCCAGCGAGACAAATTTCCCACTTCTCGTGAAATATTTATTTTGGAGAGGAGTCAGACACTTTGTTGTTTTCCTGATGTACAGGTGGACAACAGAAGTTGACTTTTTAGCCTCCTAAACTGACTCTCTGAGACCTACACTCCTTGGGTCACCATGGGGTAGGAGAGATGTCAGCTATGTAGCTGAGGCATGGAAGAGGTATTAACACCTCATCTACTTGAAGCTGCATTTATTCCAAAGAGTTGTATGCTTAGATCTGCAGGAAACTTCTGCCCAGAGGCTGAGGTATGGAAGGGCTTGCTAGGTATAAATAGTGGCACAAAGGATGGCTGTCCTTATTTTGATATATCTGGTAAAGTTGTCTTTTTTCGTCCTTCTACGTATGTGACTATGAAGTATGGTGAATTGAAACTGGTTATTTTTAGGTAGGAAGAACTGAAATAAAATATCTGTAAACCACTGAAATTAACCCATAGAACTTGTTGTATAGTGAAATCTTGTAAAGTGTATAGTGTGTACACACTATGTAGTGAAAACTTGACCCATTGGACACATTCAGTAGAAACAATAAGCAAAGCCTGAGATGAAAATTGTTTAAATAATTTAGATTACATCAAGTCTAAACTGTGCTTTAGTTCTTTTGATGTGTTGGAATAGTTTGGGGCATTTTCACAGATAATTGTACTTACTGCTGTATGTTAAGTCCCTTCCTTTCCATGGACATCTTTCCTGCTAAGATCATGCTCGAAACACCCTCTTCCTCAAAGAAGAGTAAAAACAAGGCACACACTAACAAATACACCTTTCATTGGTTGTACTTCCCTTTTAAGACTGCCTTGAATTTTCCCTTCAGGTTATGACAAAGTTTTGTGATGAACAATTGCTACTTCTTTTCTTCTACCCTGGAATCCCTGAATTTACTACCAGTGGTACTGAAGGCTGAAGGTGCTGATGAAAAACAAGCCTCCCGGAATTGATGGAATGCCAATAGAGATGCTTAAGCAAATGGATGTAGTACTGCAGGTGCTCACTTGTCTAGGCCAAGAAGTTTGGAAAACAGCTACCGGGTCAACTAGCCAGAGGAGATCCATGTTTGTGGCTTCTACAAAGAAAGGTGATCCAACTGATTGTAGAAATTTTGAAAAATATCATTAATAACACATACAAGTAAAATTTTGCTGAAGATAGTTAAAAGATGATTGCAGTGGTACATTGGTACAGAACTATCAGAAGTTCAGCCTAGATTTAGAAGAGCATGTGGAACAAGGGATATCATTTCTAATGTCAGATGGATGATCTTGGCTTAAAGCAGAGAACACCAGAAATAAATTTACCTGTGTTTTATTGATGGTGCAAAGGCATTTGACTATGTGGATTATAATAAATTATGGATAACTTTGGGAGGAATGAGAGCTCCCAAATAATTGTGTTCACGAGGAACCTGTGTATAGACCAAAAAGCAGTCATTTGCACAAAACAAGGGGCTACTACGAGTTTAAAATCAGGAAAAGTGTGTGTCAGGGTTGTGTCCTTTCATCATACTTATTCATTCTATGTGCTGAGCAAATGATCTGAGAAGATGGACTATATAAAGAAGAACATGGTTCTAGGATTGGAGGAAGACTCATTAACAACCTGGCATATGCAAATGATACAACCTTGCTTGCTGAAAGGAAAGAGACCCTGAAGCACTTACTGATGAAGATCAAAAATGCAGTCTACACTATGGATTGCACCTCAGCATACAGAAAACAAAACCCTTACAGCTGAACCAATAAGCAACATTATGATAAATGAGAGAAAAGACTGAAGTTCTCAAGGATTTCATTTTACTTGGATCCACAACCAACACCCATGGGCTACCTGAAGAATGAACAAGTCTGTCTTGGAAGAAATACAGCCTATAGCCAGATTACTCCTTGGAAAGAAGTCTGAAGTCTCAAGTACTTTGGACACACTGTCAGTAGGGCCCATTACTGGAGAAGACTAGCATGCTTGGTATGGTTGAAAGTCAGTGAAAAAGAGGAAGACCCTCAATGAGGTGGACTGACACACTGCTGCAACCAAGAGCCCCAACACAGCAGTGATTCTGGGCACGATGCAGGACCCAGCCACCTTTCACTCTGTTGTACATAGGGTCGTGCTATGTGTCCTAAACTACTTGATGGCATTTTGCATCAACATTACAGTTTGGGTCTGAACACTGTGAACTGATTTTCATTCTGGTTGATTACTTATCATTTTCCAAGTCCAAAGATCCACACTGCATGTTCTTTTAATTTCTCCTTGATGTTTGTAACTATTCACCATAGTCTTCAAATAATTTTCTTCCCTTTGGATTTTTGGAAATCTAAATTTAGGAGCTAAAATACAACTTTTTTATCAGTAGGTAATTCCAACAAGGGTAAGACACTTTCAGTTTGTCTTTGTAGCAACTTCTCTTGTCATTTCTAATTTATATTTTGCACAAATTATTAAACTAATTAAATGATTCTTAGCACAATATAAACATGGATTTCAGCTATTTTGCCTTAGAAATGCAGTTTCCCCTCTTCATCCTGCTAGCATATGCCATGGCTTGTTTCTCTCACAGAGATGGTTGTGATGTACTCCCAATGAACTCCAAAAAAGTACACCCTTCTCCTGAATTAAAAATCAGTAATTAAAAGTGTTTTTCTTTTATTTTTAAAGAGGGCTGATTGTGTTACTGCAGTGCTTAAAAACACTCCTTGGACACCTGTGGTGAACAGAAAAACGTGTTAGTTACATTGAAATCTAAATTCATTGCTAATTTAGAGCCAGCTCGTCACCCACCGTTAACTCCGCAGTTGGTACGCCTCTGCATACCTTGGTTTACTCTTCCGATGGGCGTGTTTTACCAAACTCATCCCCAGAGTCTCTAGATGTCTTTCAAACTGTGTGCCTTGTACAAGTTCTTCTTTCCCTTAAGACCCGTTTTCCCAACTTCTTTGCTTAGGAAGTAGACTCTAAGATCGTTCAAATAGCTCTAATTTATTTCAACAGGAATTTTACAGAGGGCTTGCTATGTAGATAGCACTGAGGCCATAAAGAATAAGTGATTTGGTCTGCCTCCACCTAGAAACTTACATTTTGGAAGTGGGGGTAGGGAGGATGTAAAAGACATAATGGCAAAGCTAGGTGATATTTGGGAACATGAAAAAAGGGCAGTTAATCACTGATGTAGTTAGGGAGCTGCAGAGAGAATAGAAACTCCTTTTAAATGCCTTCTCCATGTTCATGCTATTTCAGTAGTTGAAGAATGCAACCTATTTTCAGTGCTGCCTAGGTAGATTTCAGGTATGATTTTTCTTCTTACACAGCTAGTCATGCAGAAAAGAGTCAGAGAAGTCATTTTAAAGGAGAAGGTAGAGTTCAGTGTCACCTCCACAGTGAAATCTTTCCATCCTTCCATGGAAAAATTCATTTTCTCTGTCTCTTGAATTCCAGAAACTGTTTATATCTGTACTATTCACTAGTCTACTATGAGTCTATATATTGCACGTGTTCAGCAAGTATAATCAGTTCTCAAATAGGACTTAAAGTTCTATATTGTAATTTGTGTACATTTTTTGTGACGTTTCAAGTAAAACTGCATGTAAATACCACTGTGGGTGGGAGATTTTGTACTACCTAGGTGATTCTGTATGTATCACCTAACTTCTTAAGCTTATTTTATTATTAAAAGCTGAAGGCATTAGACTAGATGATTTGATCCTTTACATATCCATATTAATTTGATATAGAAAATAATAACTGGAATATATGTATTCAGTACATTTAAGGTAACAATGATCGCTTTAAACAAGAGGTTGTCATATGTTGAAATTATTTCTTTTCCATTAATTAGCAATAAAAGTGTGTAGGTTAATTCCAGATCCTATATATATTGAGTGTCTTCAAATTAATATTTTAATTCAGTTTATTATAAACGATTATGTAGAGAGAACACATGGGTTAAGGTCAAGCCCACATAATATTGCTACCTCATTATAGTGCTACTAAAGTGGTCCTCATCTTAGTAAAATTAATTCAAGTTAAGTGACTGATTTGATTATTATCCATGTGTCTTATTCTTGATGAAAATAAATTGTTTCAGCTGAACAGCAATTATGACCCAAAGGATTAAATTATCTAGCAAACTCTTAATTTAGCCATAGATGATAACATCCATGCAATTCAAATTTAAAAACAACCTTGCTCTATTGGAGAACAAACAAGCTTAAAAAGAGTTACTTCCAATAATACAAGAAACACATCACAGTATAAGTTTTGAGCCCATATGCTGTCACTGTTGTTAAGTGCCTGCGAATCATTTGCAAGTGACAGCAACACGATGTATATGAGAGCTGACCCTGCCAGTCCTGCACTAGCGTCACAATCCTTGTTGTGCTGGAGCCCACTGTCACAGCCACTGTCAGTACGTCTCGTTGAGGGTCTTCCTCTGTTTCTTGGCCATCTATTTTACCAAGCATGATGACTTTCTCCAGGGACGGGTCCCTTCTGATAACATGTCAAAAGTATGTGAGATGAAGTCCAGCAATTTTTACTTCTGAAACAGATTTGTTCATTCCCCTGGTAGTCCAAGGTATATTCCATATACTTTGCCAACACCATAGTTCAATGACACCAATTCTTCCTTGGTCTTCTTTATTCATTGTCCACTTTTCCATGCATATGAGGTGATTGAAAATGCTCTGGCTTGTGTAAGGACACCTTAGTCCTAAAAGTGATATCTTTACTTCTTAACATTTTTATGAGGCTTTTTGCAGCAGACTTGCCAAACATAATGCCTCTGATTTCTTGACTACTGCTTCCAGGGGTGTTGATTGTGAATTCAGGAAAAATGAATTCCTTTGCAACTTCAAATTTTTCTCCATTTAGCCTGATGTTGTTTATTGGTTCAGTTGTAAGGATTTTTCTTTTCTGTAAGTTGAGGTGTAATCCATAATGAAGAAATGACGACTGGCTTTTGATGTTCATCAATACAGCAAGCAAGATCATGTCATCTGCGTATTGCAGGTTATTAGTAAGTCTCCTTTCAGTCCTGATGCCCTGTTCTTCACCATGTAGTTCAGCTTCTTGGATTATTTGCTCAGCATAAGTCTAGTGAAAGGATACAACTCTGACACATACTTTTTTTGACTTGAAACTGTGCAATTTCTGCTTGTTTTTTTTGAATGACTGCCTTGGTCTATGTACAGATTCTTCATGACTACAATAAAGTGTTCTGGAATTCCCATTCTTCTCAGCATTACCCCTCATTTGTTATGATTCACAGTTGAATATCTCTGTACAGTCAGTAAAACACAGGTAAACATCTTTCTGGTGTTGTCTGCTTTCAGCTGTGACCTGTTTGATATCAGCAGAGATATTCTGCTTTCTGAACATTCGCTGTTGATTTACTACCGCTACAACCACTTTGAAATGTCTTAAGCAAAATTATACTTGTATATGATATGAAGAATATTGTTTGACAATATTCACATTCTGTTAGATCACTTGTCTTTGGAATAGATTCAGATATGGATCTTTTTCAGTCAGTTAGCCAGGTGACTGTCTTCCAAATGTCTTGGCATAGATGAGTGAGTACTTCCAGCATTATATCTGTTTGTTGAAACATCTGAACTAATACGCTGTCAGTTCCTGGAGCTTGTTTTTCACCAATGCCTTCAGGGCACCGAAGCTTGTACCTCTTCCTTCACTGGTTCTTGGTCACATTCTACCTCCTGAAATGGTTAAAATTTGACCTGTTTCTTTTGGTACAGTGGCTGTATGCATTCCTTCCATCTCTGTGTTTCTGTGTTTCTGTGTGTGTGTGTGTGTGTGTGTGTGTGATGCGTGATGCTTCCTGTATCCTATAGAAATTCCTGGGGCTGTGCTGGTTAAGTGCTGTGGCTGCTAACCAAGAGGTCAGCAGTTCCGATCCACCAGGTGCTCATGGTGAAATTCTGTAGGGCAGTTCTACTCCATCCTATGAAGTCACTATGAGTTAGAATTGACTTGACAGCAGTGGGTTTGGTTTGGGTTTTATATTATTTAATATTGTCCCCGGAGAACTCTTCACTATTGCAACTTGAAACTTCAACCTGTCTTCCATTCTTTCAGCTTGAAAAATGCTGTGTGTGTTCCTTCCTTTTGTTTTTCTGTCTCTATGTCTTTAATTGTGACACTTGTCTTTGTCTTCTCACCCTGTCAGTTGAAATCTTCCGCCGAGCTTCTTTGCTTCATCATTCTTCATTTCACTTTTAGCTATTCTACACACAAGGGCAACTTTCAAGAGTCTCTCCTAACATCCATTTTTGTCTTTTCTTTGCATCTTTTTTAAAAAATGACCCTTTGCTTTCTTTATGTGGGATGTCTTTGATGTCATTCCACAGCTCATCTGGTTTTCAGTGCTTGGTGTTTAATGAGTAGAATGCATTCTTGGGATGATCTGTACAGTACATGGGATATACTCAACTTTGGCTCTTGTGGACTAGTTCTAATTTTGTTTTACTTCAGCTTGAACTTGCATAGGAGCAATCAATGCTGTGTTCTGCAGTCGGCCCCGGGCCTTGGTCTGACTGATGGTATAGAGCTTTTCCACCATCTCTTTCCACAGATGTAGTTGATATGACTCCTGTGTATTCCATGTGGTGATATCCATGTGTGTTGTTGCTATTTGTATGGTTGAAAAAAATGCGTTTTTAGTGAAGGTGTCATTAACCTTGCAGAATTCTATCATATGATTTTCTTTGTAGCAAAATGTTAATCTTGAACATGTCATATATTGTATGAAAACAAAATCTATATCAAAAGTTAACAATACAGAGAAGAAATTCTCTGCACCAGAA
The DNA here is from genome assembly GCA_028571685.1 of Heterohyrax brucei. Lineage (NCBI taxonomy): Eukaryota > Metazoa > Chordata > Mammalia > Hyracoidea > Procaviidae > Heterohyrax > Heterohyrax brucei. The sequence continues at coordinate 138,692,426 of CM053142.1, read as the reverse complement.
ATACCTTAGCTATTGGCTAAGTATAAAAAATAGTCTTGCATAAATGTTGAAGACATCAGATTATAATAAATAAGGCTGAATAGAAAATATTACTTGTGTAAAATGAGATGTTCTTGAATTATTCTAAATATGTCTATAAAAGAACAGCATCTTTTAGTAGATATTTGATAGTTTAAAGTGTTATTCAAGAGAAGGCATTGGTAGTATATTCACTTTTTCTTGGTACGAATGAGTTGTGCAACAAATTGAAAATATAAACAAATTGAAAATACAAATCTCTTAGGGTCTAAGGGATGCCTGAGTAGCTGAATGGTTATCTTACAAAATTTAAATTTTAAGGAAAATTAGTAGTAAATGAAAAATCCTTACAAATCTTTAACCAAAGTAAGAGTCACGTGTCTCTTATTTCAAAAGTCATGTTAGAATTTTATCAAATTAGGATTTCAGCTGCGGTATGTTGACACAGTCAGTTACCATATATGCACTGGCATTAGGGGCGCTTTGAAGGGACTGAAGCAATAACTGTTGCCTGAATAGAGTTCAGAGAATCCTAGTGTTTCAGGCTTATGTTACCATTGAAATCCATTTCTCAGAGATAATTCTGTATTTTTATTTGTGTAATATGAATGCTACCTTATAAGAAAACCAAATTAGTAAATAAACCTTAGTCCATATGCTCAAATAATAAAGATATTAAGTGATAATATTTTCTCTTTTGTCTAGTTGTGTATAGTGTCTTGGTTAAAGGTAGTCATAGTTTCATAAAGTTTACAAATTTTTTATATAAACTATATAGTATTTATCAGTGCTGTGCTACCTACATGTATATATAGTGGGCTTTATTATGTGCACATAATTTAATGTTTCAAATAGTGTATTCCAATTTTTCTGTCTGGTGTAAGTGTTGTAATATTTAATGTTTATAATACCTATAACATTTCATGGAAAATTAAATTAATAAAATTCAAGTGTGAAACTTTGATAAGAAAAAGTATGCTCATTTTAGTCAAATTCAAAGTCAAAAGGTGGTATGTACTTTCACAAGAAATAAACTTGGAAATGACATTTTTGAGCATGACTTCCCTTGTCATTTCCATGTCCACTTTTGAAAGCATCTATTCATTAAAAATAGTGTTCACTGCTGACAATAATAGAGCAGAAGTCCACTGAAAAGAAACTTAAGCCCATCTTCTGTTAACAACAAAAAATACAAATATTTTTTTTTTTGCATATTTTCAATAATCCATTTGATTTAAAGGAATATTTCTTCAGTTTTCCTATGTGGACCACTTGCCGTATTTACTGATCTGTTACCAGCAGAATTCAGTGTACTCAACCTTTTTCTTCCAGGAAACGAAAAGTCAAAAGTATTTCAAGAAAAGTTGAGACGTCCTGCTTAAAAGTCTCATCTGCAAGCATGGACTTGTGTTGGGAAAGACAAATGGTATCATGGAGAGGTGACAATGTCTGTGAAATAGGTGGCTTCTGGCTTTAACATCTCTTAGGGTCCAATAAAGGATATTGAATTTTATAGCACCTTAAAGTAACACAGTAAAAGAATAAAGGAATTAATAAATGGTGTCTCAAAATACAATTAAGATTAAACAATGTATGCATTATATTTGCTTCTCAATCATCTATCTGAGAATCAGTCTGGTTTAGAAACATTCAGAATATCATCCTGATTGGTGTTATTGCTGTACTCCAAATTTAGGCACATACAGTCAAAAAGTCACTTTTTGTAATGCTTATCAAGGAAGTGAAAATAATTTGACTTTTTGTTTCTGAAATTTATCTAAATGTACGTGACTAATTTGTTGAGAGATTAATAGTTGAAACTGAAAATGAACACACTAGCAAGCTAGGTAGGCTACTTGTGAAGCCAGTATAGGGGTGTGTGACCCACCTTGTCTTTGCATCTTATTTTTCTCATCATTTTCTCTTGCCTGAACGTGTTCCTCATAAATTGTGAAGAGATTTGTCCTATCATAAGAAATTTTAGAAATATAAAACTTTCTGTTGAGTATACCACCAACATTACCGAAGATTGCTTACTTAACGGAGAATTTTAGGTGGTTTAGTTCAGGGGATAACAAGCTATTATCTTTTTTCTACTGAGTCTTCATTACTGAACTCTGTCCCACCCCAGCTCTGACCTAACACACACCTGCTGCTATCGTGCTTCTCTCATCGTTATTACTGAAAATAATTTTTATGTGTAATTTTGAAACAATTACTCTGATTCAATAGGCTATATTTTACCTTTACTTGAGATGCTTATTTCTTGTATTATCCTCCCCAAATAAATTACTTGACTTTTGGTATACAGGAACTCGTATTGGCAGCTCCAGAACTGTACAGAACCTTTAAATTTAATAGTTGGCTAAGAAATATTGATTGACATGAATTACAGAGTAAACCTTTATGAGGAAATGACAGAAGAAAGAAGAAAGAAAACAATATGAGATTTTTTTTAAAAATCCAGTGAAGAGTTGTAGTATCTGAGATGAAGATTTCTTCTCCAGTTCTAGTTCTTTCAAGAGCTTATTCTGCTTACAGGGATTTTTATATTTGGAAAATAAAAACCAACGAAGTACGCTGGATGTGTGATAACTATTAAAGATCCCTGGGTAACTGCATTGCTTATTATTACTAAAATTTGTCCCTTTCTCCAGCAAAGCAAGCACAACTAAATAAAACAGACCTAAGTGAAATCCTGGCTGTGACCTCTGCTGAGGCTTTTCAAAGGAGAAATAACGTGACAGAAAATAGAACATGAAAAAAACTAAAGTATACCTTGTATTTCTCTTTTCTAAACTAACCAAGAAAGAGCTCTGAGCATGTATGTTAAAAGAAATATTTTGCCTTTAAGGACACTTTCCACTGAAGCTGTGGGTTTTATTTTTAAGAGTGATTTACTCTGAGTTTTTAAGGTTCTACATGTAGAAAATACATACTTTGACTTTCCCTCTAAATCAGCCCTGTGCAGGCTCAAGAGAACATTAAATATAGTATTTTCTAGCTCTGTAAAATATTCAACAGCTTTCTCTCTGTTATCTGTATATCAAGGGCAAGAGTTGTAAGCTTTTCTTTGAAAGCTTTGCAATGAAAACAACCATTTCTTTCTCTAACTAGAAAAATGGAGATGAAAAAGTATTCAAGACTGTAAAAGGCAGGAAGAGCTCAGCTGTTTTTGGTACATACATGCAAATTTCAGAATTTTATAGATGCCTTAGGCCTGAAATTGAGGTAGTTTGTCCTAATAATGAACACACCGATGCTTTTTAGCTTGATAGCGATTTACTTAGTCCTTTCCACTCATATAGGATGAGTATTTGGCTATCATTTATTTTACAAGGATCTTGAAAAAGTACTGCGTGTAAAAATGCAGAAGATAAAGAATGTAGGTTTAGGAATTTTATGCTCCTGGTTTATTATTTTGGCATGATTATGAACTGTTATGGATTGAGTTGTGTCCCCACAAAATGTACATCAATTTGTTGAGGCTATGCTTCTCAGTATTGCATGAGTTTCCACAATTTTGTCCTCTAATATGATTTTCCTACATGTTGTAAATCCTGTCCTTGTGATATTAATGAGGCAGTATTAGAGGCAGTTATGTCAATGAGGCAAGGTTTATAAGCTTAGGTTGTATTTTAAATCAATGTCTTTTGAAATATAAAAGAGAGAAGTAAGCAGAGACACAAAGAAACTCCAGGAGCGAAGTGAATCCTCTAGACCCAGCATTCTGGTGCTGAGAAGCTCCTAGACTATGGGAAGACTGATGGCAAAGACTTCATCTAGAACCAGCAGAGAAAGAAAGCCTTCCCCTGGAGCCCTATCCCTCATTGTCGCTCAGCTGAGCCCAACTTATAGCGACCCTATAGGGCAATTCTGCAGAGTAGAGCTGACCCACAGAATTTCCAGGAAGGGCATGACAGATTCGAACCACCAACCTTTTGGTCAGCAACCGTGGCATTTAACCACTGTGCTACCAGGGTTTCCTCCCCTGGAGAGGATGTCCTGAATTTGTATTTCTAGCTTACTGGACTATGAGAGAATATGTAGTTATTACAGCCAACTACGTGTGGTATATCTGTTACAGCGGCGCTAGATATCTAAGATATGATCTACGTTTGCATGTGTGTCTGTGTTTGAAAGTATATGAGTATATGTAAAATATTGTTTATCATTCAAAGGCATGCAATTGTGTGTGGATCATAACAAATTATAGATAATGTCACAGAGAATGAGAATCACAGAACATGTAACTGTGCTCATGAGGAATCTGTATATGGGTCAAGAGGCAGTCATGCAAACACAGCAAGGGCATACTGCGTGGTTTAAAATCAGCAAAGGTATGTGTCAAGGTTGTAACCTTTCACCATGCCTTTTCAATCTGTATGCTGAGCAAATAATCTGAGAACCTGGAGTATATGAAGAAAAATGAACCATCAAGATTGGAGGAAGACTCATTAACAACCTGTATTATGCAAATGACAAAACCTTGCTTGCTGAAAGTGAAGCAGATTTGGAATACTGATGAAGATCAAAGACTACAGCCTTCAGTATGCACTGCATCACAACGTCAAGAAAACAAAAGTCCTCGTATTTCAACCAGTAACCAATGTCATGACAAATGGAGAAAGGACTGAGGTTGTCAGAGATTTCATTTTACTTGGTTCCACAATCAACGCCCATGGAAACAGGAGTCAAGAAATTCAAAGACACACTGCACCGGTAAAATCTGCTGCAAAGGACCTCTTTAAAGTGTTGAAAAGTAAAAGATGTCACCTTGAGGATGAAGATGCTCTTGACCCAGGCTGTGGTATTTTCAACTGCATCATCTGCATGTGAAAGCTGGACAATTAATAAGGAAGACAGAAGAAGAATTGATGCCTTTGAATTGTGGTATTGGAGAAAAATGTTGAATGTAGCATGTACTACCGAAAGAACAAACACATCTGTTCTGGAAAAAGTACAACCAGGATGCTCCTTGGAAGCAAAGATGGTAAGACTGCATCTTACATACTTTGTATGTATTTTTTTCCAAGGGATCAATCCCAGGAGAAGGACATCGTGCTTGGTAAAGGAGAGGGTCAGCAAAAAAGATGAAGGCCTTCAACACAGTAGAATGACACGGTGGCTGTCACAATAAGCTTAAGCAAAAAATAGTTGCGGGCATGGTGCAGGACCAGTCAGTATTTCATTCTGCTGTACACAGGGTTGTGATGAGTCAGAAACAACTGGAGAGCACCTAATAGCAACAACTATTTATAGGAATGTACTTGTATGAGGACTGCCAATTAAGTTCACAAACTCATCCTAGAAAAAATGCTACATACCTCATTGCTGAATATCACTACAGTCACCTTCAAAGTATTCCCCTTGGGAAGCAATACACTGATGCCAGGGTCTAGTCCACCCTTCACAGCAATTTTGGAGTTCTTCTGGAATGTTCATCACAACAGTCATTGTATTACCTTTGGTGTCCTGAATGTCATCAAAATGTCTTCCTTTCAATATGTCCTTTATCTTCAGATAAAGAAAAAAGTTACTGGGGGCTAGATCAGGTGAGTGGGGAGGGTGTTCTAATATGGTTATTTTTACTGGCTACAAACTCCCTCACAGACAGCTATACAGTTAAGTTCCCAAACTTGCCATTGTGCCACTGCGCACAATGGCCATTCCAGAAGGAGTTCTGAAATTGTTTTGAAGGGTGGACCTAGGTGCTGGCACTGGTGTATGGCTTCCTGAGTGGAGTACTTTGAAGATGACCATAGTGATATTCAGCACCGGGGTTTGTAGCATTTAGAACGATTACGTTGATGGACTTAATTTTCAGACCTTATATTTGTTTTGTAATCTTTGTGTAGGCTAAAACTGAAGATTTTTGTACATTCAGAAAAATAATATATATTACAAAACATTGGACTTTGGAAAGTCTCTCTAAGCCTCAGTTTGCTTCTCTATAAAACAGAATAATAGAATCTATGCAATGGCATTGGTAGGATTAAATGACATGAAAATAAATGGCTGGGATAGATCTGAATTTTAGCTATAATAATATTACTATGATTATTTTTAGAAGGAAAAATCTATGTGTTTTCCTTATTATGGTGGCTACCCTTGTCATGGCAAAGACAGTTAACTACTAGCATCTTAGATTTATTACTCATTTCTTTTTAATCTCTCATTTATCCCATAGAGCTCTTATCAGTGGAATGGCCCAGAATTTTATTCTTTCCTTATCTCTTTTAGGACAACAGATATACAATTGGACTTTAGAGGTATAATTAGTTCAAAGCAAAATAAAATAGTATAACAGTTAATTTACTTACTGATTAGTTACAGATAGAAAAATCTGTAATTTCCATAATTTTGGTAATAGCATTCAAGTATATTTGGCATTTGCATTCACTAATATGAGGATGGAAAATTAAGTTCATATATTCATTCTAGAAAAAGTACTATATACCTCATTGCTAAATATCTCTTCGGTCACCTTAGAAGTACTTCCTTTGGGAAGCCGTGCACTGATGTCAGCACCTAGTCCACCCTTCAAAACAATTTTGGAACTTTTTTTGGAATGGCCATCAGAACTGTCATTGGATGAGATCTGATGGTTAAGTTCATGAACTCATGCTAGAAAAAAATGCTTTGAAGGGTGGGCTAGGTTATAGTGTTGGTGCCTAGCTTCCCAAAAGGAGTGCTTCTAAGGTAACCACAGTGATATTCAGCAATGAGGTATGCAGCAATTTTTCTAGAATGAGTATATAAACTTAATTGACTTATCTTGTATTCTTTCACTTTCACATTTTCAAAAATATGATCTGATACTGTTATTGGCTGAATCCATTTTTATGTTTTCTAGAATTGGCCCATTTTTAATTTTTAATTGTACTTTAGATGATTTACGAAACAAATTATTTCTCATTATAAGTTATTACACAAATTATTTTATGACACTGCTGAACCAATTTACAACATGTCGACACTTTTTCAACCTTTGGTTCACTATTTCCAGCCTTCCTGTCCTCTCTTGCCTTCTGTAGTCTTTGCCCATGAGCTGGGATCTCATTTTGTTTTTTGGGATACTATTTTATGGCCTTTGGAGAATTTGCACACTCTTGTTCTTACAGAAGACCCAAACAGGATGTAATCATCTCTATGACTAAAAATGACTGACTCTTGTAAACACATTCGTGTGTGTGTGTGTGTGTGTGTGTGTGTGTGTGTGTGTTTGCAACTCATACTTCTCTAAGTTTGCACTCTCATTTCTATTTTATTGCGTTTGCTGTTTTCATAAGTTTCCTTAGAAAATCCACTTTGGAAAAAACTGTTGGATGCAATTAAATGAACCAACATTGAGTTAAACCTTTATGTTTGGTGTGGTCAGAATCATTGCCATTATTTCTTGTCAACATTTACTAAATAACAGCTCAGTGCCTTCAACATAAGAGATATATAAAAAGTTTCTGCTGTTACAAGCTTATGTTTTACTAGAGAAGCAGAAAATAAAATACTACAGAAATGAGGTAATTGCTGTAATAGAGATATAAATGGAAAACTAAAATCTGAGATCATCAAATTTCAAGGAAGCAATACAAGAAAAGTACCTAATTTTGTCTCATGTATCAGATATATTTTTCTAAGTCCAGATGGTTTCTGAGTTGGGTCTTGAATACTGAAAAATTCTTTGTCAGTCATCTGAAGGAAGGAGGCATGTTCCAAAAAAGAGGAACTGCATTTCCTTCTTGGAAAATGGTGTTAGTCATGGTAAGAGAGGTAAGGGCCAGATAACATTTCTTGATTAACATACTAATGACATTACATGTTAACGTGTATTTAGTAGCCATCAGACTATCTTAAGCAGATAATTGGCATGCTTACATTTGTTCTGTTAAAGGATTGCTATTACAGTAATCCAGGAAAAGGCTAATTAAAGACTATTCAAGTGCTAAGTCACTGTCATTGGGAATAGAAACAAAGGAGAAAAATATTTAGAGTTTGAGAATCCACATTACTCAGTGATTTAATAGATGTTGGTCTTGGGCAGGGAGGAGGAGCTTAAGGCATCAAGTTGGTTGATTGACAGTGATAGTTCATGTTAGCTAAATGTGTATAGTGGAACATAAGTGGAGATGTGAGTGATATGCTGAGCAAGTCTAAGTTTCCTTTGAGATCTTCAAGGGTAAAATCTATAGCAGCGCTGACAATTACGTTAACAAACTCATCTTAGAAAACGTGCTACATACCTCATTTCTGAACATCACTACAGTCAGCTTTGAAGTACTCCCCTTGGGAAGCCATACGCTGACACCAGTGCCTCGTCCACCCTTCAAAGCAATTTTGGAACTCTTCTAGAATGGCCATCAGAGCTGTTGTTGTATTACCCTTGATGTCCTGAATGTCACCAAAATGTCTTCCTTTCAATATTTCCTTTATCTTCAGGTAAAGAAAAAAGTCACTGGGGGTCAGATCAGGTGAGTAGGTAGGGTGTTCCGATACAGTTATTTGATTACTGGCTAAAAATTCACTCACAGACAAATATACAATTAAGTTTGTGAACTTGCCACCGTGCCACCATATGCAATGGCCATTCTAGAGTCTTGTGGGTTATAAGAATGATGATTATGAATAACAAAAGGTGTGAGCTACAGATTAGAGTTTCAGTTATAAGTATACAATTAAAGAAGTCAGAATCATGGAAATTGAAAAATAGTCAGGTTTTAAAAGATTCCAGTATTTAAACAATAGACCAAGATGTTTCCGATTATTACATGTTTCTATGAATACTGAGCATTCCTAGGCTATAGCTTAATTCATTCATGATAATTTTTCAAATTATATATTTCAAAGGTTTGTAAAGTAGCTAATTATATTGAAGGATCTTCTTGGTGATTGTCTTATTACTTAGTGCTGCTACAACAGAAATACCACAAGTGGATGATTTTAAAGAACATAAATTGTTCTCCTACTACAGCACCGCAAGCTAGAGGCCCAAGTCCGGGCATCAGTCATGTCTATTCCTTCCTTGTCCTCAGGCACTCCTTAGCTCGTTAAGTAATTCTTGTAAGTAATTTGCTCTTTTTCTATAACTCAGAAATGATTAGGTTTAGAGCACATCCTACAGTGTTATTACCACATAAAAAAGAAAACCCTGTTTTGAAATAGGATTATATTCACAGGTATAGGCAATAGGATTCCAGCACATATTTGGAGGGAACACAAGTCAGTCTGTAACAGTGACCTTTCAGCCTTAGATATGATCACTGTTATTGTCATTGGCTCCAACTCATGGACCACTATGATCCTTAAGCTTTTCACTGGCTGATTTTGGAAACAGATCTCCAGCCCTTTCTTTCTAGCTTGTCTTTGTCTAAGCACTCCACTGAAACCTTCTCAGCATCATAGCAGTGCCTGTGCATCCGCTGCTGGATGGAAGTAACAACTGAGATAATTAGCTGGGAATTGTACCTGGCTCTTCTGCATGGACGGTGAGAAGTCTACCGCAAAACTACTATTGCACTTGTAAGATCCCTAAGTGACCCAGTTAGTTATATAAAGAAGAGATAACTGCTTGTCATCAAGGCAGTCTGGCTCATGGCTATCCCATGTGTTTCAGCATAGAACTACACTCTGGAGGGATTTCAAGGGCTGTAACACTTTGGAAGAATATTGCCAGAAGCCTTTCTCTAGTTAATAGCCTGGTGCTTAACTGTGCCACCCAGAAACTCCTATAGAAGTAAACACTTATTTTCCTGGATTAAAATATAACTCAGTAATATAGGAAGACATAATTTTAATGAAAAATAAATTTTCTCAGTTGGAAAATATTCTAGATAATACATGAGTGAGATGAGTCATATATTTATATATTTTTGCAAGTCTTTTTCATATTTTGCCCCATAAAATATCACTGGATTCTGGTATCTGATAATTACATTGAATTTGCTGTGGTATCACGTCATGCAGTCTCTGGAAAACTCCACTATAAACTCATGAGAAATGAGAGTGAAAAAAGATAGGCACTATTTTTGACTTTACAGATCCCAGAAAGTATCTCAGGGACCTCTAAGTATTCCCAGACTTTATTTTGACAGCTGTCAGTACAGTTAAATTACTGAAGCAAACAACAATTGGACAGAACCAATAAACTCTTCCAGATTTTCAGTATGACTTTTCTGTTCCATTAACCAAATTAGAAGTTACATGGGGTCTTTTGTGTGGTATATCAAATTTGCCTGTGCCTTTTTGGGAAGGATCTGGAACTATCTGTAAAAGTTCCTGAAACCATCAGACAGAGAAAGAACTTATACCCCACTGTCTACTACCCATACGTACGAATTGAGATAGTTGCTGGGGTGGATGAGGGCAGGGTCCAGATCTAAATTGAACAGCAACAGTGAGCCAATTTCCACTAAAAAAGTATCTGGAAGAAGAGTAAGCACTACAGCCTTAAATACATAAATGTGTGTAGGAGAAGGGCTGTCTCCATTGGAGCTACGACTGTACCTGGAAGACTTTAGGACTTGGGCACCTGGGACTAGTGTCATATTTTTAGACTGAGAAAGTGGACATGAAACAAGAGACAAATGTTTGATACCAAAGCTTGGAATACCTGCAGAGACCTGGACTAGCAAAGGTGTGCTGCAGGTACACAGGAATACACGGCACCATGTAGAATGTATTTTATCTGCAGTGTTGAGAGAGCAGCGGCACTGGCAAATTTTTCAGTCTGTGGATCGCTTAAACAGGTGTTTATAAGAGAGTTACCCGTGGTCACCTGTGCCTTCTCTTCACTTCTCTCACTTTCAACTAACTAAATTCAGAGCTTCTGGGGTACTTCATTTGGGAAAGTACTAGTTAGCTAAAGAAAGAGGCAGTGGAACTTCTGGTAGGTGGAAGTTAGTAATGTGATCTCCTCTTCTTTTTAAATTGTGCTTTAAGTGAAAGTTTATAATTCAATTCTGTCTCTCAGACAAAAATCTATACACACTGCTATGTGACCCCAGTTGCCCTCTCAACAATATGAGTGCACACTCCTCCTCTCCAACCCCTATTCCAGCATCCACTCAGCCAGCGTCTGTTCCTTTCTCCCTTCTCATCTCACCTCTGGACAGGAGGTGTCCATTTAGTCTCGTGTGTATACTTGAGCCAAGAAGCACACTCTTCACTAGTGTCATTTTCTATTTTAGAGTCCAATCTAATCTTTGTCTGAAAAGTTGGTTTCAGGAATGGCTGTAGTTCTGGGCTAACAGAGAGTTCAGGTGCCATGTCTCCTGGGGTCTCTCCAGTCTTGGTCAGACCATTAAGTCTGGTCTCTTTATGAGAATTTGTATTCTGCGTGCCAGTTTCCTCTTGCTCAGTCAAGAACTCTGACGTGTCCCCTGTCAGGGTGGTCATTGGTGGTAGCCAGGCACCATCTAGTTCTCCCAGTCTTAGGCTCATGGAGTCTGTGGTTTATGTAACTTTTTTTTTTTACCTCTTGGACTCATATTTTTCTTATATCCTTGATAATTCTTCATTCTCATTTGTTCCAGGTGGGCTGGGACAAACTGGTGAGTCTTAGATGGCCACCTGCTAGCTATTAATGTAACTTTCCAAGTGACCCTGAAGCGTCTTGGTACTGAAAATGGCAAGCATCCCTACTAACACAAAGATTTAGGAGTTTGAACACACCGAGTGGTACCTTGAAAGAAAGACCTGGCAATCTGCTTCCCAAAGATCACAGCCTTGAAAATTCTATGGAGCAATGTACTCTGCAACATATGGAGTTGCTACGAGTCTGAATCAATTTGGCTTTTTAGTTTAAATAACTCTAGATGGAGTGGTATAGGTCACATCACCTCAATAAAAAGGAGATAATTTAAGAAAATTAATTTAAAGCATATTTATTAATTAAAAAAAGTCACTGCTATCAAGTCTATTCTGACTCACAGTGACCCTACAGGACAGAGTAGAACTACCCCATAGAGTTTCCAAGGAGTGTCTGGTAGATTTGAACTGCCAACCTTTTGATCAGAAGCCACAGCAGTTACTGTGCCACCAGACTTTTCATTTACTAGTTAACATACTTTAAAGATGAAGATTGTTTGAGGTTTTAAAATTTTAGAATCGCAATTCATGTTTACAGTGAGAATATACTATGTATAATCTTTTATCATTCTTATGACTTAAAAGCAAACAATTTTTCTTCAGTCTAATAAAGCAATTGTAACAAGTATCTTCTACAAAATGTATTAATTAGATATATGCTTTAAATTTCATCCTGAGACTTAGAAAAGTAAACTGTACTGATATTTGATGTTTTTTAGTACTAAGTAGCTAACTTTTAACACCATTATTCATTGTCATCAGACAATATTATATATAGACTTTTTTGTCTGTGTCCCCCCAAATTAGGCCTAAACTCTAAACAAACAATTTGAGGTTGAGTGAAATTAGTTTTTAGCCTAGGGAAAAATGTGTTGAGGCACTGATGTGCATTTATATTGGATAAGGATGTCAAAATATGTGGTAGCAGATATTTATTAAGGACTTAAAGTTCCTAATGAATGAGCTTGAGAAAATTAGAAGAAATTCACAAGAGCCAAAGTACAGCATTGAGTAAAATTTCACCTGAATTTAGAGACAATCTAAAGAGTACATTTGATGCACTGAACACTGATGATCAAATGCAACACGAGTTGTGGATGACGTCAAGAACCGTATACGTGAAAAAAGTAAGAAGTCATCAAAAAGTAGAAAAAAACCAAAAAAGATGTCAGAAGAAACTCTGAAACCTGCTCTTGAATGTAGAACTACTAAAGTGAAGGGAAGAAATGAAGTAAAAGAGCTGAAGAAATGATAAAGCAAAAGAGCTGAACAGTAGATTTCAAAGACTGCTTGAGAAGACAAAGTATCATAATGAAATGTACAAGGACCTGGAGTTAGAAAACCAGAAGTGCAAAAACACACCTGACCTTTCTTAAACTGAAAGAACTAAAGAAGAAAAAAAATTGAAGCCTCAAGTTGCTATATTGAAGAAATCTATGGGGAAAAAAATTGAATGATGTAAGAAGCATCAGAAGAAGGTAAAGGAATGCTCAGGGTCACTGTATGAAAAATAAGTGGTCTACATTCAACCATTTCAGGAGGCAGTAGAATTGATGCTTTAAAGAAAGAAGTCCTAACTTCACTGAAGGCAATGATGAAAAACAAAGCCTCAGGGACTGACTGAATGACAACTGAGATGTTTCAACAAATGGCTGCGGTGCCAGTAGTCCTCACTAATCTATGCTAAGAAATGTAGACGACAGCTACCTCGCCATGTGGCTGGAAGTGATTCACATTTATACATATTCCAAAGAAAAATGATCATACAGGATGTGAAAATTATTAAGCAATATCATTAATATCACATGTAAGTTCAACTTTGCTGAAGATCATTAAAAAATCTTTGCAGCAGTACATTGACAGGGAACTGTCAGAAATTCAAGCTAGATTCAGAAGAGGTCATGGAAAAAGGGATACCACTGCTAATGTCAGATGGATTTTGGATGAAAGCAGAGAATACCAGAAAGATGTATGTTTGTGTCTTATTGACATGCAAAGTTATTTGACTGTGTGGATAATAACAAGTTATGGACAATGTTGCAAGAATGGGAACTCCGGAACACGAGGACTGCCCGTTAATTGTGTGAAATCATCCTAGACAAAGTGCTACATACCTCACTGCTGCGTATCACTGTGGTCACCTTCAAAGTCCTCTGTTTGGGAAGCTGCACAAGCACCAGCAGCTAACTCACTCTTCAAAGCAATTTTGAAACTCTTTTTCCGGAATGGCCATCAAGGCTGTCATTGTATTAACTTTGATGTCCTGAATGTCATCAAAATGTCTTCCTTTCAATATTTTATCTTTAGGTGAAGAAAAAAGTCACTGGGGGCCAGATCAGGTAAGTAAAGAGTGTGTTCCAGTATAGTTATTTGTTTACTGGCTAAAGATTCTCTCCCAGACAGTGATACAGTTAAGTTTGCAAACTTGCTGCCGTGCCACTGTGGACAAGGGCCATTTCAGATAGAGTTCCAAAATTGCTTTGGGAGTGGATTAGACCCTGGCCTCAGTGCACATCTTCACAAGGGGAGCACTTTGAAGGTGAACGTAGTGATAGTCAGCACTCAGGGATGTACTGTTCAGAACAATGACTTTTGCAGGCTTAACAGCAGTCCCTGTACTCAATTGTGCTCATGAGGAACCTGTACATGGGCCAAGAGTCAGTCATTCGAACAGAACAAAGGAACACTGCGTGGTTTACAATCAGGAAAGGTATGCACTAGAGTTGTATCCTTTTGCCATAATTTTTCTATATGTTGAGCAAATAATCAGAGAAGCTGAACTATAAAAGAAGGATTGTAGGAAGACTCCTTAACAATCTGTGACATATAGATGACACAACATTTGTTGCTGAAAGTGAAGAGGACTTTAAGCGCTTACTGATGAGGATCAAAAGCTATAGTCTTCAATTTGGATGACACTTCAATACAAAAACAAAAAAAAGTCCTCAAAAATCGGTCAATAAGCAGAATCATGGTAACCATAGAAAATACTGAAGTTGTAAAGAATTTCATTTACTTGGATTCATAATGAATGCCCATGAAAGCAGAAGTCAAGAAATTAAATGGTGCATTTCACTGGGAAAAATGTGCTGCAAAGCCCTCCTTAAAGTGTTAGAAGGCAAAGATGTCACATTAAGGACTAAGATGTGCCTGATTCAAGCCATGGTGTTTTCAGTCACCTTAAATGCATGCAAAAGCTAGATGGTGAATACGGAAGACCAAGGAAGAACTGACACCTTTCAGTCTTGGCAGTAGTGAAGAATATTGAATATACAATAGACTGCAAAGGAATGAATGAATCTATCTAGGAAGAAGTACAACTAGAATGCCCCTTAAATGCAATGGTAACTAGGCCTTGTTTCACGTACTGGGATATGTTATCAGGAGGAATCAGTCCCCAGAGAAGAGCATCAGGCTTGGTAAAGTAGACAGTCAGTGAAAAAGAGGAAGACCTTCAATGAAATGGTTTGACATAGTGGCTGTAACAACGGGCTCAAGCATAGCAGTGATTGCGAGGATGGCATAGGACCGAACAATGTTTTCTTCTGTTGTGCGAAGGATCACTGTGGGTAAGAACTGACTAGACAGCACCTAAGCAAAGCATGAAGCTTAATGGCTGAAGTGGTATTTGAGTATGTTTTTAGAATCTGTCAAATCTGAAAGTTAGATTATTTTTCATAGCTATGTATATAATATGTGAATACCTATAATCTGTGGCACTTGGCTTGGCTTGGCATAATCTGTGTGTGAGTATATGATATTTATATATGTAAGTATATTTTATAATATAGATATAGATATGAAACAACATGTTATACACAGATGTCAACTGTAATTGTCTGCAGGTCAGTCTTTACTTTCTTCACTGATTTATTAATTTAGTGGTAACATATGTTCTTCTGAAAGAAAAAAGAGCAGATTTTGTTAATTCGAGTGCAGTAAAAATACAATTAAGTTTGTAGATCAGCTTTTAAATAGTAAAACTTGGATGAGGAAAAACTGATTTTACTGGCTGCAAAAGAAGTTGAAGTGATTCCCAGTGCAGCAGAGAGCCAGCAGGCAGGGAGCTGTAGTTGTTCCTGCTTGGCTGGGCCTTCAGGGAAACTTTCTGTCTCTAGAGAGCACAGTTTTTATGAACACCACCACATACTGTGTGAAGCTTGGATACATATAACAACTAAAAGTGTCTGATAAGCTTAAGGGGCTCCAAAAGGAAGAAAAATGGCAAACTGACAGAACATAATTTCTATTAACTAAAAAAATTAATGGCATTTCATGCTAAAGACAGTCGAGAATTTCCTGGTGATTTTCTTTTAATTCTGTTTTAAAATTAAACATATAATATGTGGTAAATTTTTTTGTGTAAGATTAAAATTTTCAGATATTCAGACAATAAGTTAACACTTCTCCTTAACAATATCTCACCCAATACCATGCTTATGCCCAGAGATAACTGCTCTAACTCTGGAGGTGTAGTAGTTAAGAGCTATGGCTGCTAACCAAAAGGTGGGCAGTTCAAATTCACGGGTCCTCCTTGGAAATTCTATGGCACAGTTATACTCTGTCCTACTATAGGGTCGATGTGAGCCAAAATCAACTTAATGGCAATAAGTTTTGTTTTGGTTGAGGAATATGTTTCTATTAATTTGCTTTATTCATTAAAGAAATGGAATTAGATTCTAACAATTGTTGTACCACTGTTCCCCCCCCCTTCATTTAATGTGATTCACTAAACATAATGGTACATGTAATGGATTCTTCATTATGGAGGAAAAGCAGCTATTCCTTAGACCCTCAAGCCAGTATTTTAGCAAAATATTTCTATCATGAAACTGGAATGATAAGTCAGTTCTGTGAATGTGGGCAACATGGCACACCTCATCTGGAAAAGTTTCTAACATTTTAATTATTTCACACACCTAATTTTATTTTCTTTGAATGTTGGTGGGAGATTGTGATTTTACCACAAGGGAAAAGGAGAGAGCAGCATAATTCTCTTCCCCAGCCCTCTGCTAAGGCAACAGACGGAATAGAAACTACTATTGGGAACATTTGGACCACTGAACCGGCTTCATGTGTTTCTGCTGCAGATTTGGCTTTTTTGCTGTAGCATTCATACTATATTGCTTAAGGCATATGAGAACCATAAACATTTATGATCCGTGGTACTACCTCTTCTGCCTATTCACCATATTCCGTCATGCATTCCAACGGGATGTATGAGTTACATATGTTGTTGTTGTTAGAGTCAGTTGTTGTTAGAGTCAGTTCTGACTCATAGCGACCCTATGAACAACAGAATGAAACACTGCCTGGTCTTGGGCCATGTCCACAATCATTTTTATGCTTAAGCCTATTGTTGTGGTCACTGCGTCATAGTCCATCTCATCGATGGGCTTCCTCTTTCTCACTGACCCTGCACTCTCCCAAGCATGCTGTCCTTCTCCAGGGACTGATCCTTCCTGACAACATGCCCGAAGTATGTAAGACACAGTCTTGCCAGCTTTGCTTCCAGGGAGCACCCTGGTTGCATTTCTTCTAGAACATATCTGTTTGTTCTTTTGGTGGTCCACGGTCCATTCAGCATTTTTCTCCAACACTACAACTCAAAGGCATCAATTCTTCTTCTGTCTTCTTTGTTCATTGTCTAGCTTTTGCATGCATAGCCAAGTGCCTATGAAGCAATTAAAAATACCATGGTTTGGGTCAGGCACACTTTAGTCTTCAAGGTGACGTCTTTGTTTTTCAATACTTTATAGAGACACTTTGCCACAGATTGTCCCAGTGCAATGTGTCTTTTGATTTCTTGACTACTGCTTTCATGGGCATTGATTATGGACCCAAGTAAAATGAAATCCCTGACAACCTCAATCCTTTCTCCATTTATGTCAATGTTGCCTACTGGTTCAGTTGTGAAGATATTGTTTTCTTGATGTTGAAGTTTAATCCACACTGAAGGCTGTGGTCCTTGATCTTCATCAGTGTTTCATATCTTCACTTCTAGCAAGTAAGGTGGTGTCATCTGTGTAACACGGATTGTTAATGAGTTGTCCTCCAGTCCTGATGCCTCATTCTTCTTTGTAGAATCCATCTTCTTGGATTATTTGTTCAACATACAGATTGAAAAGGTATGGTGAAAGGATACCACCCTGACACACACCTTTCCTGACTTTAAATCATGCACTGTCCCATTGTTCTGTTTGCACAACTGCCCCTTGATCCATCGACAGAGTCCTTAAGAGCACAATTAAGTGTTCTTTCTCCTCAGTGTTAACCATAATTTGTTATGATCCACACAGTCGAATGCCTTTACATAGCTACTGGAACACAAGTAAACATCTTTCTATTATTCTCTGCTTTCAGCCAAAATCCATCTGATATCAGAAATGGTATCCCTGGTTCCACGTCTTCTTCTGAATCCAGCTTGAATTTCTGGCAGTTTCTTGTCGATATACTGTTCAATCACTTTTGAAAGATCTTGAGAAAAATTTTACTTGCGTGTGGTATTAATGATATTGTTTGATAATTTCCGCATTTGGTTAGATTACCTTGCCTTGCAGTGGGCATAAATATGGATCTCTTCCAGTCAGTTGGCCTGGTAACTATTCTCCAAATTTCTTGGCCTAGATGAGTGAGTACTTGCAGTGCTGCGTGTATTTCTTGAAATATCTCAGTTGGTATTCCATCCGTTCCTGGAGCCTTGTTTTTTCCAGTGCCTTCAGTGCAGCTTCAACTTCTTCCTTTAGTATTACTGGTTCCTGATCATATGCTACTTCTTCAAATGGCTGAACACTGAGGAGTTCTTTCTGGTACAATGATTCTCTGTATTCCTTCCATCTCCTTTTGATGCTTCCTGAGTCATTTAGTAGTTTCCCTGTAGAATCCTTCACTATTGTAACTCGAGGCATGAATTTTTTCTTTAGTTCTTTCAGAGTGAGAAATGCAGAACGTGTTCTTCCCTTCTGGCTTTCCATTTCCAGCTCTTTGTGTATGTTATTATAATATTTTATTTTGTCTACTTGAGCTGATCCTTAAAATTTTCTGTTTAGGTCTTTTACTTCACCATTCCTTCCTTTTTCTTTAGCTGCTTGACATTCGAGAGCAAGTTTCAAAGTCTCTTCTGACATCCAATTTGATCTTTTTTTCCTTTGCTGTCTTTTTAATGACCTCTAGCTCTCTTCATGGATGGTGTCTTTGAAGTCATTCCACAGTTCATGTGGTGTTCAGTCATTAGTCATCAGCACATCAAATCTGTTCTTGAGATGGCCTTTAAACTCAGGAGGGATATACTCAAGGTCATATTTTGACTCTTGTGGGCTCGTTCTAGTTTTCTTCAATTTCAGTTTGAATTTGCACATGAGCAATTGATGACCTGTGCTATAGTCAGCACCTGGTCTTGTTCTGATTGCTGATATGGAGATTTTCCATCATCTTTTTCCACATACGTGGTCAACTTGTTTCCTGTGCATTCCATCTGATGAGGTCCACATGTACAGTTGCCATTTTTTTGGCTAAAAAAAGTATTTGCAATGAAGAAGTTATTAGTCTTGCAAAATTCTATCATGCGATCTCCAGCATTATTTGTGTTACCAAGGCCATATTTTCCACATACTAACCCTTCTTCTTTGTTTCCAACTTTTGCATTCCAGTCACCCATAATTATCAATGCACCCTGATTGCATGTTCAGTCAATTTCAGAGTACAGAAGCTGGTAAAAGTCTTCAATCTTTTCATCTTTGGCCTTAGTGGTTGGAAGGCCGAATGAACAGGACTTCCTTGTATGGATATTAACATATCACTGACAGCATTGTACTTCAGGACAGATCTTGAAATGTTCCTTTTGATGATGAATGCAATACCATTCCTCTTCTTTCTGTCCCAGCATAGTAGACCATATGACTGTTGGATTCACAATGGCCCAGACCAGTCCATTTCAGAAAACTAATGCCTAGGATATCAATGTTTATGCATTCTATTTCATTTTTGATGATCTACAATTTTCCTAGATTCATACTTCATACATTCCATGGATGTTTTCAGCTCTCTCTTTTCATCTTGTCATGACACATTAGCAAACGAAGATCCCGAAGGCGTTACTCCATCTACATCATTAAGGTTGACTCTACTTTGAGGAGGCAACTCTTCCCCATTCGTCTTCTGAGTGCCTTCCAACATAGAGGGCTCACTTTCTGGAACTGTGTCTGACAATGTTCGGTTGCTATTCATAAGGTTTTCCCAGGTGAATTCTTTTCAGAAGTATACTACTGGGCCCTTTCTATCTAGTCTATTACCAAGTGTGTTTACATATGCTTATGTAAATATGTGTGTGTCTTAGCTATCCATGATATAACTTCTTTTTAAATGTGACTGTAATTGTTAACAATTGAGCACAAAGGTAGAGTATGTCATTTTAGTGAAGTGAGGTGAACTATACTATAAAATTTTTAGTGGTGCAGGATACTAAGATTTTTACTATGTACCAGATTTTCTACCAAAAGTATATTTCATACATTCTACAACAAGTAAAATAGATTAGTAAACTTAGTTATTTCAACCATCAATGTAAAATTCTGTTGAACTCCCACAAGGAAAAATTGAATTTTACCAATTTTTGCTTTAAATGGCTTATACTTTAGTTTTCTTGTTTCACAATAAATACTATAATTACAAATGAACAGATGAAAAGATATAATAAAATTTAATAATAAAGAGCAAATATGACAAATTACTATATTTATTTTTAGATCTTTTGTCTCTAATATGTTATAATTAAAGCTTTTCTTTCTACTCTTTGCTCTTACAACTTCGTCAGTGATATTTTCGCAATTAAGCTGATGAATCATGTTTACTTTCATACGTAGTAAAGATAATGAATTAAGTGTTTCTTGAGTCATTATTGTATACTGAGGCTTTTTGTGTCTCTTTAGAGATGAAAACAAGCATTCACTTGTGTAATTTGTGATCATTAAAGTTAGGAGTATGTATAAAGCATATTTTGGGAAACATACATTGTCTTTTATCTTCATTTATGGAATCATACATGCCTACATGAGTAAAATTTGTCTTTCCTGAATCTGTAAACTTAGTTGTCACATAAGAATGAAATCGGCACACCTCTCTGTAAAGATTTGTGTTTAAGTCCTCAGGGTAAGTCTGCACTAATTTCTCAGGTGCTTTCATGCATTCTTTATCACGTTTATCCACATTGCTTGCTGAGGAATGTGGATTAAAAAGAACTTTATTCACATTTGCACTTCTTTTCAAGCAAGATTTAAGTGTGTCAATGCTGCTGTAGTATGAAGTTACGCGAAACTGAATTGTGGCACTCAGTACTTCTGGAGCTTCTTAATATTACAGTAAATGTATATTGTCTTAAAGTTTAATTTATAAATATTATTAAAACTTAGACTGTAACTCTGTATGTAAATGTTGTATAGTTAAATGTAATTTGGTTGAATTCATTGCAATGGTCAACTTATTCAAGTTCCCTCCCATTTGTGTTTCATCGGAAACTGGAGTTCCCATTGGTTGTTTGCTAGGATGTGTGCCACAGCACAATGTTGTGTCTGTGTCTTGATAAAGAGCTTTGCTCACCCTTCTGGCTGGACTTGCTAGATTGGCAGACGTGGATGTGCAAAATGATTCTCTCAAAATGGATCAGAGGTGTTACTGGCCAATATAATCAGTCCTTGCTCAGTAACTCCAGTTGCATAGTGGGTAATTGGAGGGAGACCTGACCACCTACTTGTAGTTATTTTTTATTAGAAATAAACAGTATACTCCCAAGAGACCCACTGAGATGAGGAATTTCAATTACACAGGAGAGGACCTTAAGAGACAAATGTTAAGGAAGACATTGACATAACTTAGCCTTGCACACAGATGCCCTCATGAATCTGCATGGAATTTATTTCTGGCCAGTGCACTGTCACACACTGGAGCTGGTATCAGTTTCATGTAGTGCCCTGCCAGTTCCCCTTACCGTGGCACTCACTTTTACATGTATCCTGTGTCCTGGTGTCATGATTCTTTGCTTTGGACAGCTGGCCTCTGTTTTGTGAATGCCCCTAAGCATGGGCTCACCTTGTTTACTGGGTAATACAACCCTTGTGTATCTCTGTTATTTCTTTTCCTCTTGCATTTCTTGTTTCTGCTGTAATGTGGTCAATTTCACTCTTTCATTCATTTATTTTTTCTTTTGTTAGTTCTTCCATCCTTCTGTTCATCCCTCCAGCCTATTACATACTGACTACCATACCAGGGGAGCAGAGGATAACAAAAAGGAATATGACATCGTTCTAGTTTTTAAAAAAACTTCCAGTTGAGTTAGGGAGGAAGACAAATAAAAATAATCTTTTTCTCCCAATTTCTTTTTAGCATAACTTCTTTTTCATCATATTATTCAGTCTAGACTCATACCCTTTTTAGATCAGTTCAGTGAGTCAGAAACAAAAGAAGACACTTTCTATATCCAAGGCTCTTAGGATTACATTTAGATAAATTGCGTGAAACCTTGGCTGATGCAGTCTAAGTGTTTGCCTCTGGGTAACACGAGGTTCTCAAGGCGCCCAGATCATTTTTTCATTCAACTCCCATATAAACTAAGTTTCTTTTCTTCATTCCATGAAAAACTCTGTTTCCTCCATGTCACCAAGGATTTCGTTGCAACTGAATTCCTTCTGCTTACCTTTTGTTTAATTTCTGATTTTCCTGTGTTTTCTAACTTCCTTTTAGGACTACTCGTTTTTCCTGATCTTTCTTGGTCCAGTATCCTCATGGCTTAAAGCACTACCAACACCAAACTGTTTTGTGTAGCAGACTTTTGTTGAAAGCACGATAGAGCAAGTAGCACCTTACAAGTGAAGATTCTCTGTTATTATTCTATTGTCAGTAGAAAGAATTTCTCACTTCCTTGACTCCAGCCTCTGTGTCTTTGATCCCTCCTTTTCTTTAGAGACTTTTCCCGTCGCCTTCTCTCTTGAACTCAGCCTTTGCCACCTTTCTCATCTTAGACTGACAGAGGCCAACTTTCTGATTCCTAACATGTTATGATGAAGCAAAATTTGGTTCTCTGTTACAACACTTACAACCCTCTTATTCTAGTTCCTGTCCTTAGCTTTTACAACTAAAAATGAACATTGCTTTTTCACTGGGATGCCAAAGTTTGGCTTTATTTTTGTTTTCTTTTTAATGTTCTTTTTATTTCCCTAACATAGTGATATTACAGTCTAGTAGATTTGTAAATTACTTAAGAGCTAAAAAATACTGCACTGTAAAGTCATGAAGAATAAAAATTCTAATACAAGACGTTATGTGGTTCTTTAAATAATGATGACAAAATATTGTTACATGCAAGTACCACATGTCGTGCAAAGACAAAGAATAAACAAGTTTTGTTTCCAAAGTTTTGTGTCTTAGAATTGCAGAAAAGGAGTGTATATTTACAGGCTGTTAGTTTGCTTTGTTTACTCATTGATATTACTGTAAAAAAACAGACAAGAACCTGGTGCTGTCGAGTCAATTCTGACTTGTAGCAACCCTATAGATCAGGGTAGTACTGCTCCATAGAGTTTCCAAGGAGCTCCTGGTGGATTACAACCAGGGTTTTAGAGCAGAAGTCAGAATTATGTCAAAATATATACAGGCACATATATATACGACACTGCAAATGTTCCACTGCTTAGAGGTTGTGAATTGTTAAAGATTTAGAAAGAGTCTTTTAAAAAGAATCTAGAGATGCTGGTAATTTAACCTTTTCCTGTTCATTTAATAACTTCTCATTTTCATCACTATTTAAAAAGGCCCTGGAACAGTGGTTTCCAAGTTTTAGTACGCATTGCAGTAACCCAGAAAAGATTTTATTGTCTCACACTGAAGAGTCTGTGTGATGAGTGACAATGGGATAAAAAATTGCATTTGTGTAAGCTCCCTGGTGTATGGTGATGCATACAATCTGGAGACAATATTGCTTTTCTAGAATATGGTAGGTAGTTTGTTTCCAAGTAGGAGATGATTCATGTTACTTAATTTCCAGACACAGACGTGTTGTCTTAAGGCTGTGTTGGCCTTTTGCTGACAAGGTAATAACTCTTTTAATGAGCATAAATACCAGGGTCTAGTAATTCTTATTGAGGTAGTACTTATATTTAAAAAAAATTGAAATACAGAGAATAATGATTTCTAACATTTGCATAGTGATTTACATTTAAATAAGATATTTTATCATATATGTTGTATTTTCATGTCAAACAATGAGTCTAGTACAATAAATAATTTTAGACAAGTGAAATTTATTAGTTTCTTAATATGTCCACAAATCCCAAGGAAGACTACCAACAATGAAACTGTTCTGTGTCACCTTACAGCCTCATTTCAAAACCTAGGTAATATTTTTGGCTTATTAAACTTCTTTCAAGAGAGGTTAACTTTTAAAAAGAGTCTCTGTGATAGATGGGAATTTTTGCATCACAATTTGTGAAAAACAGGTTCTTTTTACTGTGTGATATTATGGTGCAGCGGATCACTTTTGTGTGGCCTTTCTAGCCATGGTCTTGTAACTCCCACCTATGTGCCCGGGTGGGGTGGGGTGATACAATAATTGTAAACTGACAAGGAGATTGATCAGTGTTGCCATCCTGCTGGGCTTGAAGTGAGCCACAGGAGAGTCACAGGGAGAGAATCCTACTACCACCAAAGAAAAGCAGCCAGGAATAGACAGCACATCATTTGGACCCAGGTTCTGTACAGTAAGAGACGTTTAGACCCATGAGGCAGAGAGCAAGCTGCAGCCCTGAAGATGGCCGGAAAATGTGGGAGGAAAGACCTCCAGGAAACCATGCAGTGGACTTAGTAAAAAACGACAAAACAAAACAAAAACCAAACCTGTTGCTGTTGAGTCAATTCCAACTCATAGTGACCCTGTAGTACAGAGAAGAATTTCTCCATAGGGATTCCCAGAAGTGGCTGGTGGATTCAAACTGCTGGCCTTTTTGGTTAGCAGCCATAGTTCTTAACCACTGCACCACCACGGCTCCTAGTGGACTTACTGGCAGGGGATAAAAGAGCTGTCTAACACTTGTCACAGTGGGTCAGAGGCCAATGGCTAGGGAGAGGTGTGCCTGCAAGCATGGGTGGGAAGAGGCTTTCTTGGTGGAAGAACTGTCTCCTGACCACTTCCTAAGCCTGAATCGTAGCTGTTACTTCCCTAATAAACCCCATAATCGTGAGTATTTTCTGTGAGTTGTGTGTGGCCATTGCAATGAATTGTTGAACCCACCAGAGAAGTACAGAGTGTTACAGGGGGGATGGTTGGTGTCAGAACTGGTCAAACTGGCAAAGAGAGGAGTAATGTCTAACTTCTGCCTCATAGGAGTCAACTTGGGCTATTGACCTTGACTCTCTTTTCCCCTTGTGCAGTTAGAGGAGGTCAGACACTGCTTCCTCCCTCATGCCATTTTTAGAAATATACATCTCTGTCTCCTGTTTCCATCAAATTAGCCTCTATCATTCTTCTAATTTCAGCCAAATGACATTTTGTCAGAGATGTCTCTGACCTCTCAGTCTAAATTAAGTTTCAGACTTGTTCTTTTCAGGACATCCTTTTTCTTTTTTTCCTTTGTTGCCCTTCCTCACAATTAAAATGATACAGTTTTGTGTGGCTATTTATTTAATGTTTGTATCACTAGTAGAATGCAATTTTCTCTAAAAGGCAGGTATAATATTTTGTTAGGTGCAGCTAAATCAAAAACCCTAGCCCTGTGGCCTGGCATAGAGCCCCCTACTACACATGTGTTGAATGGAGGGATGGATGGCAGGGAAATATCTGACTGGGAAAGGTGACAGCATTTTATATTGACAAACATCAAAAGTGTGTTAGAAGATTGTCATTGTTCTATAGAGGTGAGTGAGCAGGCAAGCTAGGACTGATTGTGAAAGAGCGGTGTTTGGGAAGTGTGCCACTCAAACCACTAACTGAGGGCTGGTAAACAGAGTTTGAGATTCCAAAGTTAACTAGAAAAATACTGACTATGGAATCCTGAAAACACTTTAAAAAGAAAAGTCCGTATATTTTAGCTGTCTTCTATTCTCTAAATGCCTCATACATAAAATTGGTGTTCTACAACTTTTGGCACAGACTGAAATGCTAGGCACTAGGTGAGGATGGCAGGGAGGATGAAAGTTGGGTGGAGAGGCTACTAGGTACACACAGGAGAGCTTTTTGGCAAAGAAGATTTCATGGGGAATCACAAGTAGATGTAGCACTGGAATCCTTAGACGACATTTTAATTAAAGGTAACTTATGAATCAATAATGACTGACTCTTCCTTGCTGAGGTATAATTATATGTAGTTCCTTAGTGATGCTCAACCAAAAACAACCACAAGAAAGCAACAAAAAACTGGTTGCTATTAAGTCGATTCCAACTCATAGTGACCCTATAGGAGAGAGGGGAACTGCTCCACAAGGGTTGCCAAGGGTCAGCTGGTAGATTCAAACTGCCAACGTTTTGGTGAGGAGGTGAGCTCTCAACCATTGCTCCACCAGGGCTCAGAGTGTGTTACAGTAATTAGTTAATTGAAACGAGAGTTGTATATGTATTTGCACAAAATAAAACTGAGTGAGAAACCAGGCTGATCCCTCAGTATGTCTGAGAAACCTAACAGTAAGCTCTTAATGACAAATTCAAGGTCATTTGGATTGAAGCACATGGGAAGCAAGTTAAGGCCACGCGAATAAAATCCTTTTATGATGTTATAGGGATGATCTATTATCTGGTCCACTACATAGAAATATTTCCATAATTCAGGGTGCTTCTTTAAGGTAAATAGTTACAGTCCTAAGATATTTATTGTAGTCCTTTGGTGTGTTGTTAGGTGCCATGGAATCCATTTCAACTCATGAAGACTCCGTGTGTTACGGAGTAGAACTGCTCCATAGGGTTTTCTAGGCCCCTGTTGGCACAATGAATAAGCACTTGGCTGCTAACAGAAAAGTTAGCAGTTTGAACCCAGCAGCTGCTCAATGGGAGAAAAGATGTCTTCCATAACGATTCTGCTTCAATAAAGTTTCCAGCCTTGGAAACCCTGTGGGGCAGTTCTATTTTGTCCTATAGGATCACTGTGAGTCAAAATCAACTTGACAGCACCTAACAACAACCATATTATTATTGGGAGTATATCACCAGGACTTTATTGTCACTACTGGATATATTCGAACTGCCAACATTTAGGCTAGCAGTTCAGTACAAACCATTTATGTCACATAAGAACCTTAGTCTTTTGGTATGTTCCTTATAAATTCATCAGATTAAAACTCAACAAAAGAAAAAAAGGCAGTTTTAGCCTGTTCTTGAAGTTGGACTTTTTCTGAATAGCTTGATTGATAATAGAAGATGTCTTTAGGTTTTAGATATACTCTCTTATTCCCACATAAGGACCTCACTTCACTTCACCTTCAGCTTCTTGCCCCTGAATATTCTATTTGTTTATAAATCGAAGGGCAGTCAGTCTCCTGGAGCTCCATAATCCTGCTATATCAGTGCATTTTCTGGGAACACAATTGATCTGCCAGCTTCTTTGTAGGCCTCAAGCACTAACTGCAACCATGCCACTCACTCAACCTACTGAGCATCAAGTTTTCATTATTATCTATTGAGAAGCTGTGATCTCAACCAAAGTAAATGGTTTTCAAGACACTTGTATGTCACATTCGAGAGTTTGGCATTTGAAAGATGAGAATCTGAAGCTGAACTTTTCAGATTATTATCTAGATTGATCATTTTGCACTGCATGACCTTGGAACAGTGACTTACCTAACATGCCTAAGTGGTAAGAATGGTAGCAGTATTGCAGAAGACCAATGACTAAGCACCCAGCGGGTACCCCGAAATGCTGGCGATTCAAAACAACCAGCAGCACCATGATTTGTCTTGGTGAAGATTTAAAACAAGCAAAGAAACAAACAAGCAACCCAACCAAAGCTTTTGCTGTTGAGTTAATTCTGATATATCCTAGGAAATCCTACGGGGAGTTCTGCTCTTTCATATAGGGTTGCCATTACAAGTCGGAATCAACTCCATAGCACGTAACAGCAACAACACTAATACTGTAGGAGCCCGGGTGGCACAGCAATTAAGGACTCAAGTGCAACCAATAGGTGGCGGTTTGAACCAACACAGGGGCTCTACTGGAGAAAGACCTGGTGATCTGCTCCCTCTAAGTATTAAAACAAAACCAAACCTGCTGCTTTCAGATTGATTCTGACTCACAGTATGCACGGAGGAGAACTTCCCCATGGAGTTTCCAAGGCTGTCATCTTTCTGAAAGCACAATGTCACTTCTTTCTCCCACAGAGCCTGCTGCATTCAAACCGCTGAACCCTCAGGTTATAAGCCAAGCTTAACCACTGTGTCACCAGGGTTTCTCAGCAAAACTTATACAGCCCAGAAAATCCTATGCAACAGTTCTGTTCTGTCGCATGAAGTCTCCATGAGTCAAAATTGGCTGGGGGACATCTAGTAACAACGGTAGTGTTGTTTTGTATAGGTATAAACATGAGTTAATTCAATGTATATGAAGTGCTTTCAACAGTGTCTAGTACTAGTGAGTAATATATATGTGGGAACTCATTATTTTGTATTATTAGTTACATATGTGTTCATATATTATTGACTGAAGAAATTAAATAGAAAAATGAATTAAAAAATCAACTTCCTAATAAGTTACTCTGACATTTTGGAGTTATGTGTCATTAGAGGAAGAAAAGTGTTCTCAGCTGACACCTTGCAGCTATTTCTCTGTCTCAAGTCTTATGTCTGCTCTTTCTCTTTGAATTTGCTTTTTTTGAACAAGTCTCCACCTTAATCTGATATAATTGAAATCATAATACAGCTCTCAAAGTTTTTGTTTTATAAATATCACATATCAAACTTTTACAGCCTGGAATCTATTTGGATGAATGAAATTTTCATCATTGTGAAGTGCATCTTGTATTTACAGGTGTAAAACAAACTAGTCCATGAAGGTTTCTATGATCTGGAGCCATTGTCTAAAATTTGCTTTCTTTTTTAGTCTGTTTACCTTAAATGTTATTTGGGGTGGTGTTATTTTCTCTTCACAGGTATATTTTCTTTGAAAAAAGATTGAAGAAACTATTTTCTAACATAATCCAAACTTTTTCATCTTTAAAGCTGAAAACAGACTTGGAACATGCTATATTTACAACTGTAATCAACATTACACAACCCTTATTTGAAAGCTATCCCAAATGAAATCTCCAAGTTGACTTTTTTGGGATTTGTTTTTTTATTTATGGAGACCATATTTTTAGATCCAGATAAAAGTATATTGTGGCTCTTATCACTCTGTTTCTTTTTATTTCTTCTACAGTTTATTGCTTTTGCATCTTTATTCTTCATCCTGGTTTCAATCACAACCTTTTGCCTGGAAACACATGAAGCTTTCAATATTGTTAGAAACAAGACAGAACCCGTCATCAATGGCACAAGTGTGGTTCTACAGTATGAAATTGAAACGGATCCTGCCTTGACGTATGTAGAAGGCGTATGTGTGGTGTGGTTTACTTTTGAATTTTTAGTCCGTATTGTTTTCTCTCCCAATAAACTTGAATTCGTCAAAAATCTCTTGAATATCATTGACTTTGTGGCCATCCTACCCTTCTACTTAGAAGTGGGACTCAGTGGGCTCTCATCCAAAGCTGCCAAAGATGTGCTTGGCTTCCTCAGGGTGGTAAGGTTTGTGAGAATCCTGAGAATCTTCAAGCTCACCCGACATTTTGTAGGCCTGAGGGTGCTTGGGCACACTCTTCGAGCTAGTACTAATGAATTTTTGCTGCTGATAATCTTCCTGGCTCTAGGAGTTTTGATATTTGCTACTATGATCTACTATGCTGAGAGAGTAGGAGCTCAACCTAACGATCCTTCAGCCAGTGAGCACACACAGTTCAAAAACATTCCTATTGGGTTCTGGTGGGCCGTAGTGACTATGACTACTCTGGGCTATGGAGACATGTACCCCCAAACGTGGTCAGGGATGGTAGTGGGAGCCCTGTGCGCTCTGGCCGGAGTGCTGACGATAGCCATGCCGGTCCCTGTGATTGTGAACAATTTTGGAATGTACTACTCTTTGGCAATGGCGAAGCAGAAACTTCCAAGAAAAAGAAAGAAGCACATTCCTCCTGCCCCTCAGGCAAGCTCACCTACCTTTTGCAAGACAGAATTAAATATGGCCTGCAATAGCACACAGAGTGACATGTGTCTAGGCAAAGACAATTTACTTCTGGAACATAACAGATCAGGTAAGGCACAATTTCAAATGCATGCTAATAAATACTTTATAGACCAGTATCTCAGGTGGGAGGCAGCCAGTCTCATTTTCTGCAGATGTTCATGAGTTCTCAGCCCTACCCCTTCCGAAAACATTTCAGCATGTGTCAGGCTTGTAGATGAGTAGATTATAGCACTACTAAATGAACTTTAAGTAGAACTCTGTATAGCTGGTCTATAGAGTTTTCCTGCTTTAGTGGGAAGCCCTTTGCTGATCGTACCAATATTTTCTTTTGCCCGTCTGTTGCTTTTGTGCCAATGTTTTGTTTCCCTGCACGATGTGATGGTATAATATCGGCTGTCTTCCACCCTTCATCCTCAAAATGTTGATCTCCACATTGTTTGGCTTGGTGTGCTTGCTTCAGTTTTATCTCTGCCACATGGTGGCGTGCATCTCAGTATAATTCACAAGAAGCACTTGTTTAAGAAGAGTGGATGGTTTCATTGCAAAGGCCTGAAGACCAAAGAGGTGACATGGGAGATAGCCCTTATAATAATAAAGCTCTTCCCTAGTATTATTGAGGATTGTCTAAATTCTCATAATTAGGTAGGGCATCTCAATATAACCCCTTTATATTCAGAGAAGATGCTGTGATTTATACGGAAACTCACCATTAGTTTGGGCATAGGTGGTTATTCCTCTGGATTTCCTTCTTATATGCACTATCTGTTGTGCTTTGCTCACTCCCAGAGCTGAATTTTGTATGATTTACCACCTGAGATTAGGAGAATCACTGGTCCCTTCTATTACATAGATAATCTGGACTTGATCGACTGTAAATTGATATTTAGTTTGTCAAAGGGATAGTCAGATGACAGTGTCATCTCTAGTCTTTTATATCTGGTGTGGAAGAAATATTTTGTAGATTAGATAATCTAATTAGGTTTTAGTCTACGGTGAAAATTTGAAATATGTGCATTCCCTGAAGCTTGCATATATATAATCGTCTCTTTTTCATAGGAAATTACTTATGACAATCCTAAGTGAATAATTTCTCACAATCAGATATAACATCAATTAAACATAAACAAAAAAATACAGTGGCATTTTTTATAGGTCTCTCCTTAGCTACCAGAAGTTTTTATGAGGTAAATTAATTTTTTTTAAAAAAAAAGGATTGGCTTAGACTTCTGTTTAAAAATTATATTCAGAGCCTTCGTCTTCACTTAGTAGATTATTATTTTGCCCAAATAAATATCTAAAAACTGTTACATGTCTTTATAAAAGTGGAATTTAGCTGGTTTTAGTGACCTCATCAAAGGGCCTATGCAGAATCTTTATGAACAGCCTGCAAAAAGAGGACACGCTGTCTGGCCAGACAATCATTTTTATCATAAGCTAGCCTCTAGGATGATACACTGCAAAAAACCTTTGGACAGCATATAGAAATAAATTGTTATTTCAGGGCATTTAGAAAAGTCAATCTTGTTCCCTTGTTAAACTCAGAATACCTTTGTCTTGTAAATAGAGTACTGACACAAAGTTTATGTATTGTGGGATTAGCTTTTACTTAGATTTTTGAAAGAAAAACTACAAATTTAGTTTTGGAAAAGTATGAAAGCATGTATTGTAAAAGAACTACAAATACTTAAAAGTTTGTTTTTCAATTTACTGTGTTGTTGAAGATTCCTGTAGGGTCACTATGAATTGGAATTAACTCCTTGGCAGAGGGTTCGATTTTGGGATTTTATTCACACTAATGAAAGAGTGTGTCAGAAATAGTAAGATTAATTTATCACAAATATTTTAGTTGAGTTCCTATTAGTTTTATTTAGTACACCTTTTTGAGTTGCTGTTAGTTTGGGGAAAGCCATTTTCCTATTTGGTAAAATCCAAAATGGAATCAAAATCCGCTCCCCACTTCAAAGAAATATACTTTTCTCCTTTTACACACATTTTCATTTTGCTTCGTGTAAGTTTTTGTGATGAGTGATGACAACCCTTTCTCTTTTCTTACTGTGATGTGATTACTGTGTTTTGTATATGGAGTGACTGGACTACGGGCATTCGGTGTAAACTCTTTGTACTGTCTCATTTCCTCATCCGTCACTGTCTGTCCGTGGGCATGGTGCTGTGACCAGTGTTATCAGGTGACGACAGTACAGGAAGTGAGCCACCGTTGTCACCCCCAGAACGGCTCCCCATCAGACGCTCTAGTACCCGAGATAAAAACAGAAGAGGGGAGACATGTTTCCTACTGACAGCAGGTGATTACACATGTGCTTCTGATGGAGGGATCAGGAAAGGTAGGCGTGCCTTTAATCAAATCATCCCAGGTGACTTGCCAGTTGATTGCTGCAGGTGTATGGAGTGATCTAAGATGCTTGTGATCATTTTCTAGGACAACTTGCACCTACTGCTCTTTCCTGTATCCACCGCATCATCTCATGCTGTAAACATTCTTTATTATGTGTCAGAACAGGCTACTTGGTATTTCATCCTTCTTTTTCATATCTTTTTTTGTGTGTTTGTTTCTTTTTGTCATCTGTCTATGGGCAGAATTGTAATGGAATGTTTAAAAATGAAACTACTAATCCACTTATTGTAGTATAATGTACACAGACATTAAACATACCCTAATTGGTTCTAGTGTTCAATTTCTGAGCAGTTTATACCAGTGGTTTATCTGCATGTCATATGGTTTGCAAAGGTACAAGGTCCTCAGTCATATACATAAGTATATCTAATCACTTGAAAGTCTACTTATGTCCTTATATGTTAAAATTTCTCTTCAGGGCAAATAATAATATTTTTAAGTTTATGACTACTTTCAATAGACCTTGTACATTACCTGGCATGCGGAGAGGCTCCATAGATATTTGTTGAATGACTACATTTTGTTGGGCAGATGTCTTTAAGGAAGGTAATGGACCACAACAAAGTGCTGAAGCTCCATCCACTCCACTGTGTGGCTCCATTGTGTCACCACTGTGTATTACCATTCCCTGCTTTTTAATTTTATTTTTGTTGTTAATATAAACTCTTTCAGACTGAGGGATAGTCGTGTATCCCTTTCTCCACCTGAAAGATTTTTTGGTACTTACAACCCATCTTTGTCAAAATGCTGGCATGTGTTTAGATCACCTCCTACTTCGATAATTCAGTCATTATGCATGTTTTTCTCTGTTTATTAACAGAATAGGAAAAGAGCTGTAATTGTTTCTTGCAGTAACTGACTACATTTGAATGAAAAACTGTTCCAAAACTTTCACATTAGTGCCACCACATTTTAAAAATATTGTGCTAATTTGCTATTCACTGTAATTTTTCCTGATTGAATTCTTTATATTTTAACTGTAAAATATTTATTCTGTTATGGCCTCTTTCTTTAAAATCTCTTATTATCCATGTTGTAGTTCTCCTGCGTTTCATCACATCACTGTATTGTTTTTCTCTGCCTCCCTGACTTTGAGCTACAAGAGGAGAAAAGGGCTCTCCTTTTCTTTTCTATGTAATATTTTAAATATGTCTCCATTTTAATTAGTTCCAGTCTGTGCATCTGTTCTTTGCACTAACATATTTTCTATCATCTGAATACATTTATTGTTTTCTGCTTTACCTTTAAATATTATGTGTAGATAGAAAAAAATTTAAATATTTTGTGAAGATAGGAAACTGTCTTAGTACTTGAGTAAATGTATGCATATAGATTAATGATGATGATAACATCTCTTATAGAGAACATATACTGTTTTAAATGCATTGCTTATCTTAGCTCACTATACGTGTATATATGTGTACATGTATATATATGCATGTATGAAACATGTTAAATTTACATACATTATTGAATGACATTCAGTAATGTATCACATATAATATTTATACCAAAGTTATGTACTTAAAGACCTCACTAATTTTTCTTCTTCTGTTAGACATATTTTGAATGTTCAAACTGCCAAAGAAAAAGAAAATGACAGATGAGGAAAGACTTTTCAAGCTATAATGTACTGTGTTATTTATATGCAGCTTTACTGTAAGATTCCAGAGTTTCATAAGCAAAGCAATTAATAAGATATTTAGTTTTCACGAAGAATTTATACAAGCAGCTTCAGTTCACAAACACAAATTCTCTTTATCAGTGAGTATATCATTGTAAACCAATCACCGAGGGTTTTATTCTTTGCCATTTCTCACCACATCAGTTTCTTTTCCATTCTTGCTTAATTCTTTTGTAGCTGTGTGTTTATTTTCCAGGTCTGGTGATATTTCTGATTAGCTTCACTCAAACACGTTTTAATTTAGTCTGTTATCTTGTCACATCCATCAGGAATTCATTCATTTCTTCTCCCATTTTCTTTCATGTAGGTCTCAGATTTCTCTCAGGCTGCAGTTCAGACATTTATTTCCTATATGACCCTTATTTTGTTGATTTTGGAGTTCTCAATATTCTCTCCTATGTGAATGAAAATGATATTAGTGGCCTCCCACTGAATTCTTTTGTTGCCATCAAATGTGAATATAATTTGGCGTACTTTAAGAAAATGTCAGGATTCACCAAAATAATGAGATTCCATCCCTTAGAACATATGTTTTTGTTTACACATTATTATATAAGAATATAAAGCATGCTCATCAGTAGTATACAGATAAGCAGTTACAAATAAGGACATGCCTTTTAAGAACTGTAGATAATGTATACCATATATTTAGATGTTAGTTTAAACTGAGTCCATTATTGTATATTCTTATGAGTTACATTTTCAGCCATTCCAGTGAAAAGCTTGTTTAAATAAAATGTTATCAAATTTTCTGATGGAATAAACATGTCCATAAATTATATAACTATTTTACTAATTAATTACTTGTTACTAAATTACAAGAAAAGTCATTTCAAATAGTAAAATTATAGCTATTAAAAGTAAAAGAACCCATTAACAGAGTGGATAATATTTGTGTTAAAAACTAAAATTTAAAATGGCAAGTAATATTAACATATTATTTATATGATTAATATGAACCCATCAATTCTTCCTGGAGGCACTGTAAGGAACTTTGAGATTGTGGGAGAGAAAGATCTAAATTTTT
This sequence comes from Heterohyrax brucei, assembly GCA_028571685.1. NCBI lineage: Eukaryota > Metazoa > Chordata > Mammalia > Hyracoidea > Procaviidae > Heterohyrax > Heterohyrax brucei. The sequence continues at coordinate 138,657,453 of CM053142.1, read as the reverse complement.
ATAATGTCAGTTTATAGGGATTAACAATCTATTTGATTTATGCATATTTATTGGTTTACTTTTAATCAAAACTAATCAATTTTTGTAGTCTAGTTTACATTTTTAAATTACACAGTCATCCTCCTTGCCTAGAATAAATTCTTCTTTCTGTAACATTTTATTTTCAGTCATTCAGAGAAGTAATAACTATCCCAACAGGTACATGTAATGGACCTACAGTTCTTTTTTAATTATTTCAGCTGTTTTCCCATGAACTCTTCCATTATCTGCTACAGTACGATGAAATGGCATAGTGGTTAAGAGCTCAGCTGCAAACCAAAAAGTTGGTGGTTCGAATCTACCAGCTGTTCCTTGGAATTACTATGAGGCAGTTCTGCTCTGTCCTGTAGGGTTGCTGTCAGTCAGGATGAACTTACTGGCAGTAGGTTATGTATTAATTATAGCTATACTAACAAGGCATATTAGAAGATAATTCTTTCCTGGAGAATTTTATTATAGTTAATGGATAACATAAATTGCCATATGCCAGCCAAGTGCCAAATGCTGTCAACCTCAAAGGAGACAGCTAATCTCCCAACAGTTGATGTGTGTGTGTATGCAAGAAAGATGCTCATCATATCCATTCTGTTACTATGTCCTTTTATATACCAAGACAAGTACAGACAAATATAAATAGTAATAATAACCCGGTTCCTATATAAAACTGGATGGGAGAGTTCAGTCCAGAACAAAAGCTAAAAAGAACTTCATAATCTTCTCTACTGGATTTACTTAACTAAGTCATTGGTAGGGATACAGTTTGCCGCAAGAAAAAGAAAGAGGAAAAAAAAAAAGTTCGACTGTGAGTAGTTTTCAGGAAAAGAGCCTCTAAGAAAAATTAGACCAAAACCCATGTAAGAGCAGATATTAACATCGTGACTCCTTCCCAGACTGCAATATGGAATAAAGTTATTGTTCCTCGTAAATCAAATAACCAGAAAAGTCACTACTTCTAGTGAAAGAAGTAGAAAAAGCAATAACTTTGGCTTAGAAGCTCCAAGAAAAGACAGAGCTATAGAAAGAAAAATAGTTGGGAAAGACCTATTTTCTTTCTTACACCACCATCAAGCATTCAGAAGCCTAGTCAGAGCTCAAGGTGTGTTCTTGTACTAGAAGTTCATGTACTAGAAATTCTTCTTGGTTGTCCCCAAAGAAATGTCATTTTCTTGTTCTGCACACTTTTTCAGTGGATCTGACAGAATAGAACCATTTATTTTCACAGCTCTGTATTATGACTCTTTTTCTAGTCAATACTTGCCCTGTTTTAAATCTCGACATTTAACTATAAAATAATGCCCTTGCCTTAATTGACAGCCTTGTCAACTTTTCTAATGAAAAGAACGATGCAATACATAAACCCTTCCCAAGGTGACTTTGCTGGATGTTGCTAGGGCTAGAATTCATGACAAGGATTTTAAAAAATTTTTCAGCCCACAGCTGTCATGAATGAAAAATCAGAATGCAAAGTAATAGCAATGAAAGGTGACTTAAGACCAAATTGTACTCAGTTCCTGGCTTGAGGGACTAGGAAGTATGAGGTAAGTCATCATATGATCAAGCTTTATTTTACCCCAATTTTAACTCAATTTATGTTTAAGTAATTATTTTTCTTTTTTTCTGCTTTATAATCCAAGCAATTAGAAATGCATCAACTGGATAATGGCAACACATGCCATTATTTAAGAATCATCCTTTTGACTATAAAACATTAAATATGCTGGAAAAAGTATTTGCCAATTAAAATCAAGCAGACTTCATTAGACTAGGAAATAATAAAAATGAAAAGGCAAAAAAATAACCCACATAATAGCTATGTATTTTTCAGGAACATATTCTGAAATTTAAAAACCTTAACTGAATTTATCTTACTTAAGTTGCTTTGCTTTATTTTTAAAAGACCTTTGTTATCCTATATGCCAACATTGAATTGGCATTACCATCTGGAAAAGAATAAATAGATTTATAGGGATAAAAACTATAGTTTGTGATACCTGGTTTAATGTTTTGTAGGTGGCAAGAAGAGTTTTATATTTTCAGAGTTCACTGTTGAATTCTTTGTAAACAAATTCTTCTTTGATTCCAAAATTAGCACTTTTGATTATCCTGCATGGTATTGTTTGCTTGTGTGTATTTTCTGGTTGAATTCAACTGATGTCTGTGCATTTTTTCATAAAAGGCTATGAGAAATCTCGAAGCTTAAACAACATAGCGGGCTTGACAGGCAATGCTCTGAGGCTGTCTCCAGTAACGTCACCTTACAACTCTCCTTGTCCTCTGAGGCGCTCTCGATCTCCCATCCCATCTATCTTGTAAACTAAACTGTTACCAGTCGGCTAAATTGTATTAATTCAAGTACTGTTTACCCCATAATGGAATTAAGTAAAGTAGCGTTTCTCCAGGCTCCAATAAAACAGTATAAATCCTGCATGATATTACTATTTGAAGTTAGGAATGCCACTTGGGTACCTAATGAATCTTATCCTGGCTTTAAAGATTATTTAAAGTAGTGCTACCACTTCTCCATATTAATTGCCCTGATCTCCTTTTGCAATAAAATGACAGATAGTGTCGGTATTGACCACTCCACTAACCTATACACGTATCTTCAGGGAGATCGTATTTAAAACAGTGTGCTTCCAACGCCAGCCTCTCCATCGAACCTTCGTTCCTTGTGACTCTGTAAGCCATTCTCGAGATGTCTAGGATCCTGTCTTGATTATGCCACCGTGGCTCCGCTCAGCCCATTTGCATGGATCATCTTGTCTCTATCACCTGAGAGCAAGGTTGCAGAATTCGGAAGCTATGGATGGCTCAGGATACGTGTGCTTGTGTTGAGCCATCCTGAACACGAAAGCCCTGATCAATCATTCTGCATGTTGAATTGTGGGATGGACAAGTTTCTCCTTGACTTATTTTTCCTTATCCCCAGAAAGAAATATTTGTTTTAAATAGTTCAATTTCTTGATTGATTTAAGTCTCCTCAGAAATTGCTGTATTGGAATTCTGAATGTCTCTGGTTGTTTGCACACAGATAACTGCAAAGAGATTACCTTTACTGGTTACATGCAAGCTGAAGTCAGATCTGTTTCTTAACGGCTTGGGGATGGCGCGACACCTAAGAGCAAGATAACTGCCAACCAGGCTTGCATTATTTAGCCAGGAACTACTGCTTGGTACAAGAATATTTTTTTTTTCCTTAACCCCAGGATTTATCACTATTTTCAGAGGCAAGTGCCAACTATTACCCAAAGCATTTATCTTTTTTACTCCCATCTTTTAATTTTATTTTTTAATTTGTGTGCAAATACTGAAGAGCATTGGTCTTCACAGAAGGCTTTTCTGACCTGCCTTAACTTTCTGAATCACAAGAGGAATCAAATTTTCAGCCAGTGTTTAATCAGGTGTTTTGTCCTGTGTGTTGTTTCTGTCTGTCTGAGCTCCCTGTCTTAACTGTATATGCTGTATGTTGCCATGAAACACAGACATGCCTTGATACGGTGTTCATGACTTTAATACTGGATATCCCCACCTTTACTGCTTTGTGTATACATTAGAGATGCCCAGTAGACTACCTAAGCTAATCAGTACTGTGAACCTTTTTGATAAGCAGGATTTAAGGAGCAATTTCAGCATTGCCCTTGGTTGATTGCTGCAGTGTCAGTTTCTACTACCTAGCAACCAGCATCATTACCGCACTCCACTGAGACCTCTGGGGGGTCTTATTCAGTCTGAATGAAAGAAGTTCTGCTTACACATCTCCCAGAATGCGACAGTATTAGTGTGTGTAGTGTGTTGGACAAGTAAGGGAAGAAAATTGCCATAACATGAAACTGAGGAATATAAATTGAGGAAGAAAGAATCCTTATAAGGCATTCAAGATCCTTGAGACTGTTGAGTAATTCCTGATTTTCATGTTTATTTTTGTGTGAGGAATACAATTACCATTTTTGTTATTGATCATGTAACATGTATAACTTTGTATCTCCAAATCCTAGAGCATGACCTGCATGTCAGAGATCTTGTACAGCAATGTATTTCCCCAGACGTACATTTCTGATATTTAGAGATGCAGTGATCCTTTTGATAAGACCACACATAGAAAGTTGTAGTTGCATACAGCTTTATGGTAAAGGAATTAATATATGGTCTGGTGCTGCTGTTATTGACTGCAGTGTTGTACACAGTTTATCATGGATTTTTGACTGATGAAACAAGGACAATGGGATTTAGCCATATCAAGGACTGTGCTGCAAACAGACTTCTGCTGCTGAATGTGCCCTATTGAGACCAGGTTGTACTTGGAAGAGGTCCCGTGTATTCATAAAGCATTTAAATTGTGGCTGGAACTCATCTGGTGCTCCCAGGATAAATTGTCAGCTTATGGACTGGCCACTGTCCATGAAACAACTGTAAATACCACCTTGTATGCATGGATTCAACCACTTTGGCCATCTCACATCAAAAGAAGCCAAGTTCACCGTCAACATCTATGAAGCTTCAAGTAAGGCCCACGCCTCTTTGGATTACTCTTCATGAGCCTGCAGTAAGTTGCGCTGTAAATTACACAAGGCAATGATACTGATGTAGTATAGATCTGTCTTAACTTTTCTTATTTCTACTTTGTCAGTTGGATACATGAACAATGACTGTATCATTTTCTTATAAACCACTCTGTTAGCAGCTTGTCAGGTATGTTGTGAAATTTTAGTGCCTACTTACTTAACTGAACTGTTTTTAGTCACATTTTTGTTTAGTTCTGTAAAAAAAAAGTCATAACTAAAAAAAAGTCAACATTATTCATAGTTTTAAGTATTTTGTCATTGTTACCTCAATTATAAATATTATAAAAATAAAACTCTGGCAATGAGAGTATTTTTTTATTAAATGACTAAGGAACAATGTCAATACATAGTAGAATATTAAATTATAACCCAAAATGTATATTTTGCATAAAAAGAGATATTCTTCAATCAATTACTTTTTTGTGAGTTTTGTGGCAAATGAAGCTTGTACTTGCCTTTAAAACTGTTGTAGTTGAAACTGTTATGAGAATTCTTCACCATGCTTAACCAATATTTCCAGATTCTTTTAGTTCCCCTGGGATTCTGAATATAACAACTTAATTATAAGCCCCCGTCTTGTGGACTTTTTGTGAACCTTTCAAGGTGCATGTACAACCTTGGTGGTAATCATAAAATTGTAACTAACTGAAATGAAGAATAAAAGGCAAATAAGCTGGAGATAAACTTGAATTCTATCTGATTAAATTATTCATTTTCTTTCCTTGGCTCTTCTCTTTGTTTTATATTTTTCAACAGGTTTTACAATTTTATGCTTCATAGTGCCAAAGCATAAACTCATACATAAATAAATGACAGTGAATGGATTTTAAAACACACACAGCCCTCACTTTCCTTCAAAGCTTTGGCATGTAGCTAGTGTTCTGTTTTTTTAGCCATATGCTTTCCTCATCTAAATTTCTACTAAAACTCTAAAATTACAAATGTATTATTGTATCTGGAATCCTGGTGGCGTGGTGGTTAAGAGCTCAACTGCTAACCAAAAGGTCAGCCATGTGAATCCACCAGCTGCTCCTTCGAAACCCTTTGAGGCAATTCACCTCTGTCCTAGAGAGTCACCATGACTTAGAGCTGACTCCGTGGCAACGAGTTTGTTGTCCCTGAATGGGACAAAGAACTTGGTTTGGCCTTTTGTCTCTGCTTTCTGAAAATAATCCTTGGTATTCTCAATTAATCAAAGTTCTCTTTGTTTTTTCCTAAAACAGCCAGGCAATACTTAAACATATATGCAAATAAATTGGGAGTTACCAATCCATCACCTGCCACAGATGGTGGAACAAACCCCCTCCTTCAGGTGATCAGGTGGGAAAAAAATCTACACTACACCACTTGTAGCCTGTCACTAGGCTTTGGGAGATAAAAAAGGTTGGGGAGAGGGACTTTTGGGGTCTTGCAGCTGTGGTGCTAGGTGAAGGCACACATATCAGAGGTTTTCAGCACCCCCCCCCCAACTAAGCTTGCATAGCCTGAGGGTAGGGATCAACTGAAGGTAGGTCACCTTTGAGTCCCTCACCTACATTGTCAGTGTGGGCTAAGGCAGAGGAGTTTTCCTTCCCCACTAGAACAACTTTTAGAAGCCAAGAGGTCCTAGCTCCATGACAGTGTTCCCTTTGAGTCCTTCTTCTGTGGTGCATCACGGGACACCAGTAGAAAAGATTTCCACCTCCACCCTGACAGCCTTTGCAGGCTGGGGGATACTGCTCATCAAGGACCTTTTCCTACTGTGTGCTACCTTACTTTTTGTAATTAATAAATGCTACTTTTCATGTGCAAACACTTGGGGAGCATCTTAAATGTTCAGACCTTGATTGGAAGGACAAGATACTCTTAGAAGAATCGCTATTAGTGACCAGTGCCTTTTTTCTAAAGGCCTTCTGGCTATGTAGGCTATGTAGGTATCTGGGACAATCTCTGAGTATATCACATCCTATTTTATAAGGATGGCTTCTATCTCACCTTTGGGTAATGGACCTCTGTTTCATCTTCACACCACACACAGCTGACAGCTCACTTATATTGTGAGAATATGTGTGAATTTACCCTATAAAAGTCTTTGAAATCACTCAAGGTTATGTGAAGGGTAAAGTGAAAAAGAGAAATAAGTTTGGTGGAGCAAAATGTACCAGCAGAATTTTTCTAAGTCTAAAAATGTTCAGTGTTGATTAAGAGACGACTAAGAAACTGAGCTCAGAAAAGGGAAATTGTCTGAATATAATTACTGATAAAATGTTTTTAACGATGGTGTCAGCATGTAAGATTTACTGTAAAAAGGAGAAATATGTAGGAAGAGGAAAGAGTACATTTTAATAGGTTATAATTGCCATAAAACTGTGATTAAAATCAGTATTAAATAGTCATGAATGAAAAGTGCAGACATTTCATTTAATCTTGCAAGTAAATCACACAACAGACTGATAGAATAGCAATAATGAACTTATCTTAAAAAGAGACATTGAATATGTTAAAAGGCTATTTTAGAAATCATGAGCTGTGGAGGATTTACAACACTCCTAGAAGACATTTAGAGCTAAATGAATCTATTAAAATGTTGGAATCCCTAGCAGTTTGCGATGATTAAAATACGTGGCTTAAAACTTTTCTTCACCTAAGAAAAGTCTCCTTCCTTCCAATTTCCAGTACCAAAGTTCAATTAATTGTTTAAATTCTGGAACATTATTAAACCATACTTGGCTTGGCTTGGCATATTCATATTAATTTTTTTCTAATGTAAACTCAATATCATTAATAATAACAACAATGGAAACTGTTGCTGTCGAGTCCAACTCATAGTAACACTATATCATTAGTATTGGTCTTAAATTTTAAAATTTCCTGTTCTCCCCTAAGCTAACTTTGTTTAGGGGATACAGTCTTTTTCTATATTTTCTAAAAATGAAATAATTAAATTAGCATTATATCTCACTTCTTTTGTTATTTATCACACAACTATGCCCACTGAATACACATTTTGAAAACTCAGATCTTCCAAAAATTTGTTGACCTCCATTGAGAATCCCATGTTATGAAGGCAACTCTCATCTTGTATTTGTTCCTGTTGTGCAGTTTAAAAAACTGAAAAAACTACAGCTGTAATTCATTTTCCAAAATGCCAGTAATATTGACCACACATTTCTTTTTTTAAATAAATCTGTCACTTCAGTTGAAAATGTAACATTAAAATATAAAATGTAACATCAGAAAAGCAGGAAGACCTTCAATGAGATAGATTTACACAGTGACTGTAACAGTGGGCTCAAACAGAGCAACCATTGTGATGTTGACACAGGATGGGACAGCATTTGATTCTGTCCTACCCAGGATCTCTGTGATTGGAAACTGACTCACCAGCATCTAACAGCAACATTATCCACCATTAGAGATCTTTAAGAAGAACAAGAAATTCTTTTCTTCAGAGATCTAAGTAGACAGCTGGACACACAGAGAAATAGATGGCTTCATCCACCTTTTTAGTCTCACTCATCCTTTGTACATGGATGGTGTTTGCACACACAGGTTCATAGCAGCACTCCAGGGAAGGTAAGTGACTAGAACATCTTGTCTGCCATTGAAGAAGTCCATCTAAATACTGGCTTCTAATTTTTACTGTGCATCAGAAAAATTAGTGATACTTTTTAAAAAAAAATACAAGTTTTTTTCTTTTTTAATTTGTAAACCTTAAACCTGTTGAAATTATCTCTGGTGATGAAGTTAGAGGTGTGTTATTTCAAAAACTAAGTCTTAGATCTTAGTGTGTGTATTATTAAACAAAACCTCTCCACAGGTGATTTTCTTTCCTACTATGGCGAATTATGAAGACAGATATCTTGAGACTGAATTAGGTATAATTGGATAGTATTCTTTCCTAATTTTTTTTTTTTTTTACACAGTTATGTGGTCTTGGTACTTAAAATGTAAAATGGGTGCACAATAGTCTATGAGGTAGTGGTCTACACGTATCCAATCACATTGGTGGTTTGGTGGCAGAATGGTCACCTTCCATTCAGGAACCTAGGTTTGATTCCTGGCCAGGGCATCTCATGTTCAGCTGCCGTATGTCTGTCAGCAGGGGTTTGTATGTTTCTGTGATGACGATCACGTTTCAGTGTCGTTTCTAGCTAGACAGATTAGAGAGGCCTGGCCATATACTTCCAAAAATCAGTCAACGACAACTGTAGCCACAGGATGCCTGTGCACAACCGATTGCGGGGATGACCCACGATGGTGGCGGTATTTCATTCCATTGTGCGCGCGGCCCTCCTGAGTTGGGACAAATCCACATCAGCTAATGACAACTGTTCGTGATTTCTGTTTCTTTATCCTACTGTAAAGAACGTGTTGCTATTGCTAGGTGCCATTAAGTTGGTTCTGACTCATAGTGACCCTATAGGACAGAGGAACGCTGCCTCATAGGGTTTCCAAGGAGTGACTGGTGAATTTGGATGCCACCTTTTTGGTTGGCAGCTGAGCTCTTAACCATAATGCCACCACGGCTCCACAGAGAACATAAAGCTGAAGATTTTTGTATACCTGTGTTTTCACAGAAGGAGTTTTCCTATAAATTATTCCCAGAATTGGATTCTTGGGTCAAAGAGAATGTATAATTTTATGACTATATTTAACCACCACTCTCTGATAGATGTAGCAATGTTACATTTTCATAAGGAATAACTGAAATTTCAATGTTATGAGAATAAATGGCTTTATTATAATATGAGAAAAATATTCTTTTGCATAGGTGAATTTTGTGCATCTGGTAGAATATCAGAGCAGCATCAAGTATTTTATCAATGACCATTTATTAATTTGTTTGACTGAGTTCAAGATACAAAAAATTAGCATTATTTGACCTATTATAACTTTTGAAAGCTCAATATCTGTACTCACCCGGTGTATTAACCAACTAAGCATTTTTATTCAGAATATTTGTTTATTACCAAATGTGACTTCAGGTCTCTGACAACATTATTCACAAAACAGTTTGAGTGTTTTGTAAATCCTCAGGGCTCCTATGTTCCTTTTCCAATGTGTATCTTATAATAAAAAATGTGAGCAAGATATTCCATGTTACTCAAAACCAAATTTATTTTTGGGGAAAAATAAGCATTTTGGATTTTCTGAGCACTCAGTAAATAGATTTTTTTTTTTCTACAAATGAACAAAAGCTATCATCTTACTGAAACAATTAAAATACTTTGTAATTAGTGGAAGTTCTACTTTTGTGTAGGATAGGGAAAGTGAAAAGGGACAAGAATTCATTAGAAATACTATTAAATGAAAGCGGCTCTCCTGACACACTGGTTAAGAGCTGCGCTGCTCACTACATGTGTCGCAGTTCTAGTTCACTAGCTGCTCCTTGGAAACCTTATGAGGGAGTTCCACCCTGTCCTATGTTGTCTCCATGAGTCAGAGCGAACTAGGAGACAACAGGTTTTGTTTGGTTTTGGTTATTATATGAAAAGGATTACAGAAACCCTGGTGGCGTAGACAGTTAAGTGCCACGTCTGCTAACCAAAAGGTCAGCAGTTGAAATCTCCAGGCGCTCCTTGGAAATTCTATGGGACAATTCTAGTCTGATCTCTAGGGTTGCTATGAGTCGGACACGACTAGAGGGTAGTGTTTTTTGTTTTGTTTTTTTTTTTATGAAAACGATTATCAGTGTAATTAGGATATGGTCATTTCTGAAACCTTTATAATCAATTACCTTGGTTGCTATTTATTTCCTTTTGAGATTATTTAGAAATAATCTCAATTATTATTTTATTAATTCTTTCTTGAAAAGACACAAAAAACTATTTCACCTCAAGAGATGTTTAATGTACTGATTAAAAACAGATCTTGCCTTTCTTGCAAAAGATTAAGTGCAATGTTTACACCGAAAAAAATGTACCTTTCTTTTTTCTTAAAATCCCACATTTTAGCAATAACTTGATGTCCCTGGGAACAAAGGGCAGTAGTTTCCGTGCTCTCCGTGAGGTTCTCCTCTGTTGTAGCAGTGTCTTGGGTGCTGACAGGAAGTTTAGGAAAAGTTACAGGAATTCTGGATGGACGGCTGGTAAAGAATATCAGAAATTATAACAACAATGGTTTTAAAAACAAACACTGCTGGGTATACAGAGACAAGGAAAAGACTAAAATGAAATAGCATGTACCTACTATTGCCTGAAGCAAGGTCATTTAGTGTGAAATAAACAAAAGGACAAGCCATAGGTGAAAAAGTGATAACCATATAAGCAATGTTAGGATACAATCTGTACAAAAGGACCACAGACATTCTTCTCACTGAGGCTCTTGAGTGGTTTGTAACACATAACCTCTAGGTAGAAGAGACCATCAATTTTTCCAAATCAGAGAAGGAATGCATTTAGGCATGTCAGGTAACCCTAGCTTTGTTTTATTCAGTTTGGTGAAAATCATGTGTTTACATTTGTATTTTCGTTAATATTATGGATAAACTCTTCTGGAATTAACTAAATAAGTGCCCCAATATAGGGCACCAATAATAAAGCCCAATAATAAAATGTTACTGGATTTATCCTTTGTTATTTGTATGAAATGTATTTGTCCAGTTCTTGCTCTTTTATTTGTTACAAGAGCATAGTGTTATGACAGATTATTAGTATACTGATTTTTGATGTGAAACTCTTTAATGTCACAGGAGTCCAAGGACACCTATCATTCTAAAGTTTAATTTCCAAATTAAGTTACTTAAACTGTAGCTCTTTGACTTATTTTGTTTAGAATTGATAGCTCTCAGTTGTTAACACATAATAATACCAATGAATATCAAAATATTAAGGAGGAAGAAAACTATCTTTGACAGCATCTCTCTCTGGAACCAAATGTGCTGACATGTGGTTTGCTTTAGCAGATATGGAAGAAAAAAAGACACATAATTCATACTTCTATTTCCTCACATATATTGTCCACTAAATAGCCACAAATGGAAATTTCTGCAGTCCCACACCAATCATAAAGATAAATCTCTTACCTATCTAACTCAAGTTAAGACTATTTTCAGGGGGAATGGACACAGGAAATACAGGGTGGAAAGGAGGAGTGTGCTGTCATACTGCGGGGAGAGCAGCTGGAGTGACAGCAATGTGTGTGTATAAGTTTTTGTATGATGAGTTGTAAATTTTCACTTAAAGCACAATAAAATATTAAAAAGAAAAAAAAAGACTGTTTCATGGCAACAAATATTAACTACAAGAACACTGAATTACCCACTGGTAATTACTTGATACATTTATAATTCCTGATAAATGACAAAAGATCAACTTTATGGATTAAAGAGGTTGGATAGGGGTGGGGGAAAATTCCAAACACTGTAAGTTGCTTCAATTTTGAAATAGATCTGTAGTTGTTGTTTTTTTAAATACTATCACAAATATTATTTGAAAATCTTTAGAAATTTGTTGTTTGACTTCCTTTTTAAAAGCAGTTCATTCTCTTTTTCAGATAAACTGACAGGGAGCTATTAAGTAAAGTGATAAATTGCTGCCATTCCTCTCTTCTTATTTTATTGCCAAGATACTTGGTAAAATGATTTAGAAAGTTCTGCTCTTTTTTTCTGGGCATGGTCCCATAGAGTCGCTGGTTGACATTCATCACCTCTTCTCCACTGCTTGGCACCCAAGCAGTCTCATAAGAGATTCTCAATACCTCTTTGTTGAACGAGTGCCTAGTGCCTAGAATTTTTTGAAATTCACTGTGTCACTATTTTCTCTTACCTGTTTATCTGTCGTCTTCAGGATAAAACACAAACTTAAGCATACTATCCAAGACATTTTATAATTTGACTCCTTCTTACCTGTCTAGAGGGACTCCTGGGTAGCACAAATGACTAAGCACTGATCTACTGACCAAAAAGTTGGTGGTTCAAACCCACCCACAGATGCTTCAGAAGAAAAGCCTGGTGATCTGCTTCTGAAAGGTGGCAGCAGCCATGAAGACCTTACGGAGCATGTGCAGCACACGGGGTCTCCATGAATAGGAATTGACTCAGTGGCAACTGGTTACTGGTCACCTGTGTGGAGTCAGTAATTAACTCTGTGATATGTTAGCTGTGTCAGTATCTTCAGGTTTCAACAAAAAGGCTGATCTGTAGAGGACAGTGTTTACCACTGTCTGGAATGCTCCCTGTCTCACTTCATCTGTCAGACTCAACCTTCTTATGCATTGATGCTGAGTCGATTCCAGCTATAGGCTAGAGTAGAACTGCCCCCTGGAGTTTCCAAGGCTGCTTGGTGCTCACCCAGTGCACCCGCAGGCTTCCTTGGGCCTTCTTTGCAACAGAGTGGTCTCACTGTACCTCCGTTGATGTATTTTGAACCTTTTGTATCTTTCTTCAACCTTCAATGGCAATGCCAAAGTGGGTTCCCAATGCCAGAAGTTCACTTCAGACCCCTTCCCTGGCCGTCTCTGTTCCCATTAGCACAAGTGATTATGTCTTTTTATGCCTTGTTCATAAACCTATGGTGAAGAGAATGGATTTCAGGGTCAAATAAATTTGAGCTGGAATCTCACTCTCATTCTTTACTAGCTCTATGACTTTTGGCAAGTAATTTAAACTCAATACATCTTACAGAGACTTGTAAAATAGTAATAATAACATCTATTTCATAATCTGTCATGAATTCTCAATGAGACAATATATGCCATACACTTGGCACAGTGCTGTGCATGATAGCTCGGTAACTGTGAACTTTCTGGTAATAATTGGTACTATTGTTATGTCAATGCTGACTAATTTTCACAGATTTTTTAATAATTTGGCAATTTGTAATTTTTCCCTTTACTGTTCATTTTGTATTGGGGTAGATATTGAATAAAATTTTGGCATGGATTTTGAAGCCATCTTAATAACAATCTTTAGAGAGAAATAAATCTTCCTTTCAAATTCATCTCAACATCACGTGAAAATTTTTTTTTATCATTTTCTTATTGTTTATGGACAAAATAGCCAGAAATTGGGATATTTACATATTATAGCAATGAAAGGAAATTAGCAGAACATAATAGTTTGATATGATTGGGCATTCTTAGCACAATTTCTGAACTATATAAAAAATATGATGCATATTATTTCTATTCTGTCTAGTAGGCTGAAGAAACTCCAAGATTACCCAAAGCTCATCCTAGTATCATCAAAGATGAAATGCAGTCTTTGCTGTGATATCGATATTTTCCTAGTGAAGAAAATGACTATTATAATATGGTTATTTTCTTAGCTATTTCTCATGATCGTGTGCAGCTTTGAAACATGCTCTTACTCAGTATGAGAAAGAGTGAAACAATGGCCAGTATTGTTACAGCAGTGATGATACAAGATTTTGGGTCTATCTTTTCCAAGGTAAAAATAAATACAGCACAACTCTTCTTTTGGGAGGAAACCATGGATGGCCCAGATGGCTAAAGGCATGTGAGCTAACCAAAAGATTCATAGTTCAAATACATCCAGAGGCTCGTCAGATGACCGGCTTGGCGATCTTCTGAAAGGTCACAGCCTTGAAAACCCTGTGGTGCAGTTCTAGTCTGCACATATGGGGTCGTGTGAGTCAGAATCAATTTGATGACAACTAACAAGAGTAACAACTTCCTTTGGAAATTTTACTTGATATGTATTTTTTCTTTGATTTCAGGAGAATAGAGTTCAGAGAAGAGACTGCTTCATTTAATGCTTCTGAGATACTCCACTAAGTAATTGAGATACTAATTTTAAATACCTCTGGGATCTTTTTAACAAATGTGTGTGTTAATTTGTAAAAGGCTCACTTATTAAAGAAATTGACTCATCATAAAAAGTGAATTGCTATATTTGTGTTTGAAAATTTCTTCCTTAGAAAATAAATTGATAAATTCTCTATTTTTAAATAGAAAAAGTGGATTTTTAGTTCTTTTGTGTGTGTTAAATGTCAGATTTCCATTAAACATCCAAATGGAGATTTCAAGTAGGTAGGTGGGTATAAAGAAAGACCTCTGGGCTGGAGATGCACATTTGGGTTTCTGGAATATAGACATCATTTAAAGCCATGATACAGGTGAGGTCACCAAGGGAATGTGCGTGGGTATGAAAGAGAAGAGACCTTAGGATTGATTCCTGGGCACTTCCACAATGACAGGTGGTAGTAAGAGATAGCTAGAATCAGCAAATGAATTGCACAAGAGCAGATACTGAGATAGGAGGAAAATCATGAGAGTGCGGTGACCTGAAAGCTTAGAAAACACATGAATGAAAGTAGACAGGGTAATCCACTGAAATGACTGACACCAGGTTTAACAACAAAAAGTCCATTGGTGACTGTCTTAGTCGTCTGGCACTACCACACCAAAAATACCACAAGAGGATGGCTTTATAAAGAGAAATTTTATTCTGTCTCAGTCCACTAGGCTACAAGTCCAAATTCAGGATGTCAGCCCTGTGGGAAGGCTTTCTAGGTTGACTCTGGAAGAAGGTATTTGTTGTCAATCTTCTCCGGGCCTGGGAGCTTCTGAGACATAGGGACCTTGGGTCCTTTCCAAAGGATCTGCTCTGCTCCTGGTACTGCTTTTTTGGTGCTATGAGATCCCCAACACTCTCTGCTAGCTTCTTTTTTTATATCTTAAGGGATATGCCTCAAGACACAAAACAATCTTACTGAGGCTGAACCCTGCCTCACCGGCACAACTGCCACCCATTCACCCTGACTAACATCGTAGAGGCAGGGTTTACAGTACACAGCAACTGCACACAATACCAGGAATCGTGGCTTACACAAATGGTTACACACACTTTTGGGGGGATACAATTCAATCTGTGACAGTGACCTTGCCAAGATCAGTTTTAGTGGTTCTGCAGAAGTGGAAACCTGATTAGAGTACACTGAAGGGAGGGGAAGGCAAAAGAGAACAGGGTTGGAAATAATAAGAGAATGAGTCGGACAGCCTATAGCTTCTGCAGCAGGTGGGATGTTATCTTCCCCAAAGGAAAACGTCAGCTTGAAATCCAAGCATAGTAAAGACGAGGGAACCTTTCTTTTCTGGGCTGCATAAGATCATGATATCCTCATAGAATCTTGGGGAGGAATGTCCCAGTAATGCTTGTAGTTTAGTTTCTTGCTATGGGGCAAAAAGAGGTAAGTAGATAGATTTATCCTAATTTGCCAGAATACTATCACATGACGCTTCTTGTACCTGATTTATAAGGTAGAATGAAAACCACACCTGCCTGCTGCCTTTTAATAACTCTGATTACCTAAACTTTAAGCCACACAGCATAATCAATTATAGATATTTCAATGAATAGTATAGAAAATAAAAAATACCTAGAGTTTATTGAAACTCTATCCTTTGCTGTGGATACTTTTACAAAAAGTAAAATAAACAAGAATTATCTAAAAAAAATACTTAGAATTTTTTTATTGGCATGCATTTTTTCTTGCCCATGACTCACATAATTGAAACATCAATTCTCTACCGACTCTGTTAAAAACAATGATAAGAATTTTACAAATGTCAGAATCCAGAAAAAAATTGTTATAGCAGCCTTAATTTATAAAACATGATGCACTTTAAAATTTTTTTCATAACCATTATATCATTGATGGCTGCATTATTTCAGAATAAATATAACTCCCATTTTAACAGAGATGGTGCATGAATTCTCTTTTGTTTCACTCATTTACAATATTTACTGAATCCCCATTTTCCTAAGCACAGTAGTTAATGCACCTGAGAAAACCCTTGATTTCTTAGAACTTATATTCTAGCAGGGAAAGATGGAAAATAAACAAATGTTTCTTATTATATGTCTGATAGCAATAACTCATCATCATTGAGTTGAATCCAACCCATGCCAACCTCTATGCACTACAGTAGAACTGCCTCACTAGGTTTCCTAGGGGTAACAGGCAAATTTGAGCTAATGGCCTTTTGGTTACTAGCCACAGCTCTTAACCAGTGTGTGCCCAGGCTCCCTGATAGAAATAAGGGATATAAAATAAGTCAGACTGTGGGCATAGCATGTGGGTGGTATGGGTGCCATGATCGATGAGATGGTTTAGGGAGGCCTCGCCTGGAGGGAATTTGGGGCAAGAGAATCACACAGGACAATGTATATGACAGTACTTTGCTAAGTGACAAGCAGAGCATGACACACTACTTGGCTGAGGGAACAGAAATGTAGGCTCGTGCTTGCTGTGTTCAAGAGTTTCGGTGGTGCAGCTGGAAGTCAGTAAGGAAGAGTGAGAATGGTGGGAGATGAGGTGGGGTATAAATCACACAGGCAACTTAGGCTGTAGTAAGGATCCCAGGTGGGGAAGCGGGTAAGTGCTGGGCTGCTAATTTAAAAGTCTTCAATTTAAACCCACCTGTTGCTTCACAGAAGAAAGATGTGGCAGTTGGCTTTCATAAAGATTACAGCCTTGGAAAGACTTCGGGGCAGTTCTACTGGGTCTTATAGGATCACTAACAGTCAGAATTGACTCACTGGCAATGTTTGTGAAGTTCACTGAAAAAAACAAACAAGAAGCCTGAAGCTCAACTTTATTTAGTTGACTTAAGTCATTTCATGTAAGGTAAGTATGTATCACAAGGTATGTTCCCAGCATGCCTTTACAATACTCCTTGGTACAATGTCATAGGAATGAACTTTATACACAAAATGTATATGTAGATAATATGTTCAATTTTATATATTCAGTGAATCTAAAAGTGTTGGCATTTTTCATCTATTGAAGTGGTGTTTCTCTACATATCTATATATAACTTCTTGTTAATTGTTCAGTAATGTTAACCTGTTGTGTGGGCCCTGTGGGCAGAGCTGCCTAAACAGCATGACTTAACTCCAGTAAAGCCCAATCCTTGCCACCCGCACACACCATGATTCAAAAATACTACTCCCACTGACCCTGCTACTAGAAATTGCCCCGTAACTTATTCTCTTGTTTTAAGCACTGGAAGTTGCTGATAACTGTCTGAATATTATTTGAGAGGGAATACAAATTAATCCATTATCAAAAAAATCAACTCAAATGAGTTGGGCGGTCACCTGCTAAGACACTGTGGGAACAGGACACAGGCGAAGTCGTATGAGACAGCGGAGGTAAACGTTTGTGAACCTGAAACTTCCACGGAAACCTCAAGAGTGGGTGGGACTCAGAATGACTACTCAGAGTACTTAAGAGGGTCGGGGAATCAGAACGAGCGTACTGGAAGTAAAGGGGAAGATGGTTAACTTATTTGGCTAATTAGGATTAACTCAGCTCTAACAGAATGACAGTTAGGGTCTAGGAGTAAGTGTTGAGACCCTGAAAGCAGGATACCTGGGTCCTTGGGTAAGTCGCTTCTCCTTTTTTGAGGTTGAAGAATCACATAGGGCAATATATAGGAAAGAACTTTCCAAAGTGATCAGCAGAAGCATGGTTCAGTGCTTGGTTCATAGTAGACAATATATAAACGTGAGACATGTTAATATATGGAACTTGGAATTAAGGCATTCTAATAGAACAGTAAAGTCAAAATATTTTGCTGTGTAACAAGTTATATATGGAAATATCTTCCCGAAAATTACTCCATCTCTGAGCTTTATACCGTCCATGGCCTTCACTGTCCTCAGCTGGGACACCGATCAGTCTACCAATCACCATTTGTAAATATGAAACAATTACTAATACATAGAGACTCCAATCTGAATGTAAACATATGTCTGGGTTTCTGACCATGCTATAATACTGATTCCCTGAAAATATCAGGGGAATAACGAGTGTTTCAAAATAGAATTGCAAATCTGTAAACATCCTTGACATCTTCTTAGTGGAGCTGATAAAAGAGTTAGGAAAAGGTGAGACTCAGAGAAGTCTATTTCTGGTTTCTGAAAGGATGATGAAAAATCGTCTGGTAACTCTTTTCCTGTAGCCCAACCCTGGAGGTACCACAGAAGAAACTAGGGGAATTGATGGGTCTTGGTTGTATTACAAGGAGCACTGGTGGTTCGGTGCTTAAAGCATTAGACTGCTAATTGAAAGGTCAGCAGCTAGAACCTGCCAGCCCCCTCCAAAGGAGAAAGTCGTGATAGTTTTCTTCTGTGAAGATTTACAGCCTTTGAAGCACTATGGGGCAATTAGAGTCTACCCCATAGGGTCACTATGAATCTCAATTGACTCAATGGCAGTGGGTGGTTAGGGATACCTTGTACAAATGATTTGAAAATCTTGTAGAGACAGAAACTGTGGTGCTAAGAGAAATATTAATTCAGAAATATTACATTTGATATTGGAAGTAGTTGCTGTTAAGTGCTCTCAGGATGGTTGAAACTCACTGGGACCCTGTGTTCAACAGAATGAAGTGCTGCGTGGTCCTGGGCCATCCTCACAGTCACTGCTGTTTGAACCCATTGTTGTAGCCACTGTGTCTGTCAGTCCTTCAATGTGTCTGTCAGTCCTTCCATTGACGGTTTTCATTTTTCTCACTGACCTCTACCAAGTATGAAGTTCTTCTCCAGGAACTTCTCCTTCCTTTATGACTCACACAGTTGACTGCCTTGCACAGTCAATAAAATAGAGGTAAACATCTTTTTGGTAGTCTCTGCTTTCAGCCAAGATCTGTCTGACACCAGCAATGATTTCTCTCGTTCCATGTCCTCTTATAAATCTGCCTTAATTTCTGGCAGTTTCCTGTTGATGTACTGTCACATCTGGTTTTGAATTATATTGAGCAATATTTTACTTGTGTGTGATATTAATGATATTGTTTGATAACTTCTGCATTCTGCTGGATTACCTTTCTTTCTTTGGAAAGGACACAAACATGGATTTCTGCCAAGTAGGTGGCCAGGTAGCTGTCTTCCAAATTTCGTGGTACAGATGACTGAGTGCCTCTAGTATTGCACCTGTTTGTTGAAACAGCTCAACTGATGTTCCATCAGCACTCGAGGACTTGTTTTCTGCTAACGCTTTGAGTGCACCTTGAACTTCTTCTTTCAGTCCCATTGGTTCTTGATCATACGTGACCTGTCGATTAGGTTTGTGAATGCACCCTAGAAAAAGTGCTGCATACCTCATTGATGACTATCACTATGGTCACCTTTTAAGTACCCACCTTGGGAAGTTGTGCACGAACGCTGGTGCCTAGTTCACTCTTCAAAGCAGTTTTGGAACTCTTTTTCTGGACTATCCACCAGACTGTCATTTACAATCTGACAGGTTAGCAAACTCATCCTAAGAAAAGTATTTTGAAGGCAATGGTGTCTGTGCACAGCTTCCCAAGGGGAGTACTTCAAAGGTGACCATAATGATATTCAGCAGTGAGATATGTAGCACTTCTTCTAGGATGAGTTCATGAACTTAATTGTTATTCCTCATATGCTGCCTCTTGAAATGATTGAACATCGACCAATTCTTTCTGGTACAGTAACTGTGTTTTCCTCCCATCTTCTTTTAATATTTCCTGAGTCATTAATTATTTTGCCCATACAATCTTCTAATATTTTAACTTGAGGCTTCAATTTTCCTTAAGCATCAAGCCCGTTCCTCCCTTTCGGTTTCCTAACTGCAGGTCTTTTTGTCCTTCTAAATCCTTTAGAATTTTCTGTGTAGCTCTTTTGCTTCATTCTTTTCTTCTCTCTCTTTTTTTCTTCTATTTGCTTTTGCTACTCTCTGTTGAAGACAAACTTGAGAGTCTATCTGATAATCTGTTTTGGTCCTTTTAAAAAATTTCTATCTTTTTTAACAACCTTTTGCTTTCTTCGTGTATGATGATGTCACCCTACAACTTGTCTGGTCTGTGTCATTAGTGTTCAACATGCCAAATCTGTTCTTGATATGGTCTCTAAATTGAGGTGGGATATACTTAAGATCATGTTTTGGCTCTCATTAACTAGCTATAGTTTTCTTAACCCTCAACTTGACCTTGCATGTGAGCAATTCATGGTCTATTCCAAAGTTAGCCCCTGGCCTTGTTCTGATGATATTGAGCTTCTCCACCAACTTTTTCCACAGTTGTGAGAAATTTGATTCCTATGTGTTCTATCTGGTGAGCTCCACCTGTAGAACTGTTCTTTGTGTTGCTGATAAAAAGGTATTTTCAATAAAGAAATTGCTGATGTTGCAAAATTCTGTTACATGATCTCTACTATCGTTTCTATGACCAAGACCATATTTTCCAACTACTGATCCTTCTTCTTTCTTTCCATCTGTCACATCCAGTCACCAGTAATTACTCATGCATCTTGATTGTGTATTTGATAACTTTCAGAGTGTTTTCACAGGTCAGTTGTTTCTGAAATAGATTGCCCGGTCCTTTTTCTTAGTTCATGTTAGTCTGAAAGTTCTGCCAAGACCTGTCCACTATTGGTGACCTTGCTGGTATTTGAAATACCGGTGGCATAGATTCCAGCAGCACAGCAGCACAAAAGTCACTAAAGTACAATAAACTGACAGAGATGAGTGGCGGATGCCGAAGGTATCATTGTGGATCTGACTAAATTTTATTTTTCTAACAATATAATAATTAAATACATCTAGGTACATATCTGTATCTGCTTTTTATATACTTATTTTTCTATACAAAACAATATGGGACTGCATTTATGGATGGTAATACAGGTATGGATGTTAAGGGTGGCAGATAAACCAGAAGGAATTAAAAATGTGGTTGGACATCTTGTTCTGAAGAAAGATTTGGGTATTGTTAAAGACATTTGTACAGGACAGTAAACATACATGAACTTCAATAGTTATAAAAAGTTAAGCTAGCCACAGGATAGCAATAAAATTAGCTTGTGATGTTCAGACAAGAAGGAGATTGTTTAATGTACCTAATGGAAAGCATAAAGGAGCTGGCATTAAATACGTAAGAGACCAAAATAAACCTTGATACAGCAATAAAGAGCAGAAAAGAAAATCCTCTATGCAGCAATCAAAACTCTAAGGCTCTTAGCATGGTCATTAATAATAGTTTACTAATAAGTTATCTACAGAAGACTCATTTGGAACAAGAGGACAGAAAAAGTTTAAATGTAAAATTATTGGAAAAAAGATATTTCTGACAAATATTAATCAAAAAGAAATTAGATCAACAATCTTAAAAACAGACAAAATAATTTAATGTGAAACCTGCATAAGAGACAAAGAAAAACATCTTGTAAAAGGAACAACAGATCAAGATAGTATGAGCTAATATAAATACATAACTCCACATTTTCTTCTGAAGCCCATTTACAAATCAACCACATTTTAGAAATCAAAAAAGTCTCATAAATTCAAAGGTTCAACATCACAAAGTCTATGTTCGATAAAAGCAGATAAAATAATATCAATAACAAGAAAATGTCTTAAACATCTAGTACATATGGAAGCTAAAATGTAAGCTACTAAATTGTTGGGTGAAATTGGAATTCAAAAGACAGACTAGGAAATTCTTAGGACTGAATGGTTAACCAAACCAAACCAAACCAAATACTTCTTGCCAGCATTTTTGTAACACAAAACTACACTGCCTAAAGAGACTTTTAGTTTTAAGTACATTTACCAACGAGCAAGAAAGAGAAAAGAGACACAGGAGAGGAGTTCATTTCAAGAAGTTAGTAAAGCACTAACAGAGCAGCAGGACAAAGTCAGAGAAATGAAGTAAGTATGTAGGACAAGGAAGAGATTAATGAGACAGAAAACAGTCAAAATCAAAAAGTCTAAGTTAATACCTGACTTTTCGAAAAGAGTCATAAGTAGACAATTTTCAGGTAAATCATCAATCAGTAAATAAATAAAATAAAAAGAATACAGAGAAAAAGGAAATCCAAATGAGTGAGACATGATTACAGCAGTAATTGAAAGACAACAAAAGAATATTATGAACAACTATATGATAGTAAATTTTGAAAATTAAACAGAAATATTTAAATTTTTGAATAGAATTTTACCTGTCAAATAAATTATATGATGGTTAACTTGAATCTCATTTTTTCTAATTAAAGATCACTAACCAAATGAGTTTTATCGACAAAATCTTCCCAACATTGAAGAGACAAGTTAACCATACATATAGTGCTGCAGAATGAAGACATCAACCTTTTTTAATGAAGTTAATATAACCTTGATTCAAAAGTAGAAAGTGAAATTATAAGGGAGAAATAAAAATTATTGACTCACTTAAGATACATGCATGCCTTAGTCATCCACATAAGTGGACGGTTTTAACAATGAAAAGTTATTCTCTCACAGCAAAGTAGGCTGAAAGTCCAAATTTAGGGAGTTAGCTCTGGGGGAAGGCATTCTTTCTCTATGGGCTCTGGAGTAGGGTCCTTCTTATCAATCTGCCAGTGGTTGAAGAGCTTCGCAGGTGCTGGAATCCTTGGTCTGAAAGATACATCTGCTCCCAGTACTTCTCTCCTGGTGGTATGAGGTCTCCAGCTCTCTGGTTGCTTCCCTTTCGTTTTACATCTTGAGAGAGAAATGGTGGTGCAGACCATGCCCCAGGGAAACTCCCTTTATATTGGGACAGGGACTTGACCTGGATAAAGGTGTTGCAATTCCGCTGTAATCCTCTTTAACATAAAAATTACAGTCACAAAATTAAGGACAACCATACAGTACTGGAAATCATGCCCTAGCCAATTTGATATACATACTTTTGGTGGGATATAATTCAATCCATGAAAATGCAAAAATAAAAATAGTATTTAAAATATTCATCCTGATCAACTAGAGTTTAATACAAAGATGCAAGGCTAACTCACATCAGAATATTGATCAGTCATATTAATTGAATAAGGAGAACAATAAATTACCTCAACAGAGTTAACAAAAGAAGTTAATAAAATTGATACCTAGCTGTGGTTTGGAAACTCTGGTGCCTAGTGGATAAGTGCTACATCTGCTAACCAAAAGGTTGGCAGTTCAAATCTGCCAGGCACTCCTTGGAAGCTCTATAGGGCGGATCTAGTCTGACCTGTAGGGTCACTGTGAATCAGACCTGACTCGATGGCAGTGGGTTAGTTTTGGGGGGGCATTATGGTTTGTTTTTTTTTTTAAAAAAAAATCATGTTGCTTTCAAGCTCATTCTCATTTCCAGCGAGTGTCTGATAGATTCCAACTGCTGATCTTTCACTTAGCAACCATAGGAATTAATCAGGAAGTTACAGATAGAGGGAGTTTCCCCTACCTTGCTGAAACTCCTAAAACCAAGTACCTGCAGGAAGAATGGGAGAGAAATATTCACTTTCCATTTGCTATCAGTGTAACCAGAGATGTACTTAAATACTGTCATTCTTCAATATTTTGTTAGTTGTCCTAGAAAATTCTATAACAAAAGAAAAAGACAGTGTCAGAACTGAAAAAAATTGCAATTTCTGTGTGTACATGTGTGCATATCATCAGCCTAACAGAATCACCTCAAGCAGTATTAAAACCAGTAAATTGCTTTATGAATGTTCAAGACCTCAACTGATGGTCCAGTGGTTTCAGGGTTCCCCTGGGAGCATGGCCCCTGGCCCTGATGCTGCCCTTGCCCATAAATCGTAACGAAGATCCAGTCTTTGGACAGGAATGGATTGGACTTGGCAATGCAGAGTGACTATATATTGTATGCACTTTATGATTCTATACATCTACAGGATATCAGCCTGCTGACCTCTGATTGGAGGAAGGAGAGTGGTTGGAGAGGAGGGGAAAGGAGACTGTTGGGAGGATGAGACATGTATGGAAGCAGAGAGGAATAGTGTGCTGTCACCGGACAGGGAGAGCAGTGGAAGCTGCATATAGGTAGGCATGTAAATTTATACAGGAATGTACATTCTCACTCAGTCATATTAAATAAAAAAAAAAAATTAAAAAAATTATTTTGCCATGATTAACTTGCAAAAAGCTGTAATGCCAACTTATGCTACAAACCCCTAGTTGTTGCAAACTGTAACAATTAGAAAATACTTTAGGGGTGAACTCAATAAAGAATATGGAAAAATTTGATGGAAAAAATGCATGCATTGTATTGAAAGATATAAAGGAAAACCTGCATAAATGGAAGTCTTTGTAGGCTCACAGATAAAATCTTACCATTAACTAATTAATTTTCCATAAACATGTATATTAATATGTATAATGTATTATAATCCATTGTATTATAATCCAATGTATTATACATGTATTATTAAACTCAACCAATAAGTTTACCAATTAAATCTGATCACAGAAGGATTTTTGAAGAATTAAAAAAAAATTCTTCTAGAATTAAAATAAGCTTAAAATGTCTTGGTCAGATTTGAAAAAGAAGTAAAAAGATAAGAACTCACTCTACAAATATTACTGTACAGTTCAGAGATTTGGTAATAAAACAGTTTAGTACTGTCAAGAAGCATATAGACCAATGGAATATAATAATTAACTCAGAAACAGATCATTTCTGCTGGGAAGATGAATTGTTTAACAAAAACCATATTGGAAAAATTAGCTTACAATATGAGGAAAAGTAGTTGCACTGGCTTACTATCTCTCATCATAGACAACAGTGAACTGAATTGAATTAAAAACTTAATTTAAAATGCATTAGTTCTGGACTAACAAAAGAAAAATGTAGCTGACATCTATAATGCAAATAATTAGTGAATTTGACTAAAATCTC
This sequence comes from Heterohyrax brucei, assembly GCA_028571685.1. Classification (NCBI taxonomy): domain Eukaryota; kingdom Metazoa; phylum Chordata; class Mammalia; order Hyracoidea; family Procaviidae; genus Heterohyrax; species Heterohyrax brucei. Next base: position 138,632,245 of record CM053142.1, on the reverse strand, counting down.
AGTTCAATGAACAGTACAATGTAAAATGAAACGGATCACTTTTTGGATTAAGTCAGTTTTAAATTTGAAACTATAAATTTACAAGTATATAGTCAAGTGAAAACCCACACAACTCAGAAACTTGTTGAAATATGGGCAAAAGATAAATTAGGGAAAGAGAAGCATGAGTGACTTAAAAAGCATGTGAGATGTTCAGCAGCCTTATCAGAGAAGTGCAAAATAAAATGACAATAAAATGCCATTTTGCCTTGATCAATTGATAAACTTAGCAAGTAAAGTTATTCCCAAGTGTTGATCAAATGTGAAGACCCTGCAGTTCTATTAAGATCGTGACATAGCAGTTCTACCAGACAGTATAGCATCACTGAGTGAAAGTAAGCATGCACGTATACTGTAATCACTCCCAGCTACATACACCAAAGAAAATTTTGCACAAGTACACCACAAGGGACATGTATGAAGTTTTCACTGTAATGCTAGTTTCATTGGCAGATAAATGAAAGCAACTGAGGTGGGCATTTCTAGGAGAATGAATAAATTGTGGATTATTGTACCAGAGTTTAGCAGAAAACATAACACACATAACACCACTAAATAAAACCAAATCCGTTGGCGGTTGAGTTGATTTCAACTCCTGCCAACCCTACAAGGTCAGAGTAGAATGACCTGTAGGGTTTCCAAGGAGCAACTCGTGGATTCGAATTACTGACCTTTGGGTTAGCAGCTGAGTTCTCAACCACGCTGCCATCACAGCTCCAAAGCAAGAAGGAAAATGGGACTAAAAAACACCCACACAAAATGTTACTAAGTGTTTTCTATATATACTGTATTTTTCAGGTCATGAATAAAATATTTTAGAGTGAGTATACATGTGGGAGACAGACTTGGTGTGCAGATTGCTGATCAATATGGAAAACGAAAGTAATTAAGAGAGTTATGACTGATTTGGAAACCCTGGTGGCATAGTGATTAAGTAATAGGGATGCTCATCAAGAGGTCGGTGGTTCAAATCTGCCAGATGCTGTTTGGAAACCCTATGGGGCAGTTCTACTCTGTCCTATAGGGTTGCTATGAGTTGGAATCAACTTGACTGCAGTAGGTTTTTTTTTTTTTTTGGTTATGAATGGTGGAGAATGGCTTACTCGTCTTCCCCACCCCCTTTCATCTGAAGAATGGAAGGGGGGTGGGAAATGAATTCAAATAAATATTTATTTTCTCAGTAATTGTCTTTTTTCAGGAACAATGAGCTGGCTAAATTTGGAGTGGTTGAATTTACAGAGCATCGTTTGTTTGCTTGGAACTCTTGAGGTATAAAAATTAATATTAGTTGTGCTTGCCCAGATACTGCCTGATAACTTCTTAACTAGGCTTATTACTCGAAGTTTCCAGGAACAACTGAACCATCTGAGGGAGCTCCAGAGTCTGGTGTCAGGCCAAGAAAGAGGAGTCTGAGATCAGGAAGAAATTTTTTTTTTGCCAGTGACCTCAAAGTATCACCACTTGGAACCTGGATCAAAATAGCTTCTTTGAAATTGCCTGAGCACCAAATAGCTTTGCCAAGAATAAAAACTGAATAAGAAATAGCTCATGTAAAAGTGATACACATAAAATACTATATACATTAAAAATATCATACAGCTATCAGTTGTATGCATTATCACTTTTGAAGAATATCAGTTTAATTAACAGATGTGCATATTGCTCATACTGTATAAAGAAACCACACACAAGATAAATCAATTTTACCATATTCGTGGTGGATGCGGAAACTGTGCTGTCATAGTGGTTAAGTGCTATGGCTGCTAACCAAAAGGGCAGCAGTTTGAATCTAGCAGGTTGTCTTTGGAAACTCTACAGGACAGTTCTACTGTCTACAGTGTAGCTATGAGTCAGAATCAGCTGGAAGGCAGGACATTTGGTTTTGGTTTAAGCTGATACAACGTACATTTCTTTAGTGCTTTTCCCAGCATATTCACGTATTAAAAAAACCATTAAAGAAATTTTACAAAATAACAACACCATAAAAAATAAATTAAAAAAATTGTTCCTCATACAGATTAAAATTTCAGTGGCTAGACTAATTTAATAATGGAGCTTTTCCCTTCGCATTCATCATACCAATAAGAAAACAAACACCTACTCTCTTTTACCCAGATCTCGGTTATGGCAGTGAGATTCTATTATGAACACAAATGTGAATAAACTCAGTGCTTACACAATATTAAAGAGAAACGCTGCATCAAATATCAGTGATGGAAAAGGGCACAATTTTTAAGAAGATGTTTTTCATTTTAGCTTGAAGTTAATCATCAAGCCCTAATACTCTTAACCTGAAATGGTAAGTACCAACCAGCCAACCAAACCATGAAAGAATAAAACAAATTAAATGTCATTTTACTTTTGGATGGGAAAGCAATATTCACTAAAGATCCAGTGGTCCCATTTTTCTGGCATGAGAATGTGGCTAACCAGATTTAAACCTAAGCCAGAAACAAAATCTCTCCTATGTTCAAAAATGTGGTAAAGAAAAATTTCCAGCATGTTGTGTTTTATAAGGGAAACCTCCTTTAAGGCAAAAGCTAAATGCTTTTATCTTGTGACATTTCTGCCTTAGAAAACTCCTGTGATGCAAATTGCTGAGACCATTGTAAACTTTTGCCCTTTACTACACAGACAGCTAGAACTTAAGCTAATAGAACTGACAAGTATTTTGAATACAATACTGAATGCTTACTGTATGTATTAGATTTTGAAGCTCTGAAATACCACATTAAAAAGGAAACATAAATTAAAAAAAAGAAAAAACAGTGCTGTTGAGTTGGGTCCGACTCATGGCGAACCTAGAACAAATTTAAAAATAATCTCAAAATGTCTATTATAGTTTTATTATGAAATCATAATTAAATAAAATAACATTTATTCACATATGTTTGTACAGAATGAATAAACATCAGTGACTAAGGAAGAGTTCTTCAGATTTTATGTGGGGCCTTTAGTTCAGAATATGGTCAAACTATCAATTATTCACTATTATATTGTCACTCTTTTAAGTGCTCAGGATATATTAGTTAACAGAAGAGATAAAGCCCCTTCATGAAACTGATGTTATAGATTACTTAAATAGTTTAAAACTAAAATGAAAAAGTTATAGAAAGATCTCAAATTGGTTCTTAGTTAAAATTCCAGTAATTCCTAGATCTTTTGCCAGTACAGTGATTTCTTTTTTTAAATTAAATTGAACCGACTAAACAGTCAAAATAACATTTAATATTCTAAACCGCTCAAGCAAAGACTGTAAAATGCTAATAATATGAAATATTGGAACAGTATTTTCCAGATCTTTTTTCACTTTTAGCAGATTAAACTAGTTGGAGCATAGCTGAACAGAAGTAGAATCTTTTTTATTCTGTGATTCAATGACAAGAGATTTAGATGGAAATTACTCAATTAATTGTTTTGTCTCTTTTTCTTATATTCTTCTCTGGTTTGGAGAACATGGAAAATGTATTGTGGCAGCCAAAAACAAAATTGCTCAAATTTCGTATATGAGTATCTAAACCAGAAGATTTTTAAAAATCAATTTTGACATTCGTAGCTTTTTTCTTCAAGAGTATGAGTTTTCAAAGATGAATAATGTTCTAGACATTTAAATTTCAAAGGATTTGAGGGCCATCGACCAAGTGCCGTCGAGTCGGATCCGATACATTTCTTTAAAAAAGATATAATAAAATGCATTTATCTTTAAAGTGAATGAAATAATCTTATGTCTATGAAAATTTAAATTGCAGTTAAGAAACTTTGAATAGTAATAAAATATCATTTATATTATGTGGCACTTACAAAGTTTCATAAAAAAAAGAGTTAAGAAATTCTGACTCCTAAAATAATATGGTGTAAAGATAGATAAAGTTCTTTATTTATCTCAGCTATTTCGGATTACTTAATGACTCAGAATGGCAAAAGTGTGAGCCTTACACAAGCTACACTTTCAGGATTAGAATATGTGAATATCATTTTTTTTCTTTTTTTTTGTGATAGCTCAGAAGAGGTAATTGGGCATAAAAATCTTCCTGCTGAAAAAATTTTAATCAGCGCAAGAGAAATAGCCATATATAGGTAAAAAAGGATGATTTTTTGAACACTTTTATTTAAATTATCAAACTCAACTGCAACCATGTTTCAACATTCAGATACAACATTCACATAAGTTCCTCTCTCTATGAAAGATTGAAGCATCATATTGTTCAAGCTGCTAGTAAAATAGTGAACAGTGGGTTACCCAATTTGTTAAAGCAATTAGAAAACAAGTTATTATTTCTTTTTCCAATATTTTCCAGTCTCTAACTATTGTAAGCTAATCGGGTTTGGGAAACAGGTTTTCTTTGCAGATGTTCTTGGTTAAATTAACAGAATCTTACAAGAAGTGAATGGATCCTCACTATTCCGTTCTATTGTTGGTAACTGAACAGAACCAAACCTTTGCAATCGACTCCATTCCGAATTATAGCGACCCTGTAGGACAAAGTAGAACTGAACCACAGAGTTTTCAAGGAGTGCCTAGGTGGATTTGGACCACCAGCCTTTTGGTCGGCAGCCTGACTCCTAACCGCAATGCAACCAGAGTTTCTTTTGTTATTAATAAGTGCCGTGTCATTATCGACCCACAATGACAGTGTACAGCAGAAGGAAGCGCCGCCTGCTCCTGCACCATCCTCACAATCATTGCTCTTTGAATCCGTTTTGCAGCCACTGGCTCACTGAGATTCGTTCTATAGACATCGCTCCATCCTGTAGTCGTGTCACTAGAACTGGCATCACCCAGTGGTGGCATCACTCAGTAGTAACTCACGGTGTCACCGTTTCGTGCTGATTGTCAAACTATTATTACGTTTAAAACACCAGAAAACTGGACGGAATCTCGGCTATACAAACACTGTTGGCAGTGTCCGCCGGAATGCACGTGGGAAGCGTCATTGCAGTTAGGTATTAACCACAGCTCTGACCTGAGCGCATTTGAGGGTTCAAAAAGGAAATTAACACGTAAATTTTAGTTTTGTAGGTGTATTGATACACCTAAGTGTGGCTTGAAAGCCCTGCTGGCTAGTGCATTAGTGGTATGTCTGCTAATCAAAACGTGGCAGTTCAAATGTGCCGGGTGCTGCTTGGGAACTATGCAGAGCAGAGTCACTCTGTCCTGCAGGGCCGTTATGAGTCAAAATCGACTCAGTGGCAGTGGGTTTATTTTTTGTTCTTTTAAGTAGGGGTTATAAAATTTATTTTTCACTGTGAGAACTCCAGGGATTTTTTTAATTAAAAAATACATTTCTGCTGAAACACTGTACAAAAATTTCACGGACAATCATTTGGTGTCACCCTTTCTGACAGTGTCACCTGGTGTGGCCTGTACCGTCATGATCTCCTGCCTTCTGATAGCATGGGCAAAGGACATGAGGTGAAATCTTGCCCTCCTCCCTTCTGTTTCTACGAGGACAGAGGCACTCATTCTTCCGGCAGTCCACGGCGTATTTCAATATTCTTCACCAGCACAGTAGTTCAAATGCATCAATTTTTCTTTGGTCTTTTTTTAGTTGTTCTCCAGGTTTCACATGCCTATGAGACAACTGAAAGCACCATAGCTAGGGACAGGTGCACTTTAGTATTTAAGGTAATAATCTTTGCTTTTTGATATTGTTTTTTAAAATATGTTAAATACCTCTTTTGCAGCAGATTTGTCCCATGTAGTAGTACACTGTTTCATTTTTGACTGTTGCATCCAAGGGTGTTGATTCTGTGTCCAAAGAAAATGAAATCCTTGATAACTTCGATATTTTCTTCATTTATTATGATACTGCTTATTCTAGTTGGGAATTGTTTGTTTAACATTGAGACGCAATCCACACTGAAGACTATAGTCTTCCATCTTCATCAGTACCTGCTTCAATTCCTCTTCCCTTTCCGTTAGTGATTGTTTATAAAAGAGAAAGTCATACAGAGAAACAATCATGAACAACAGGAAGGCAGATGCCCTAAGAAAACAGACGCAGATGCGTCTATAGCAGCACAGGAATGCCAAAGCTTGCCAGCAGCCTCCGGAATCTAGGGGAAAAGTGTGGTGCAGTCCGTTTCTCAAAGCCCTCAGATGATTCCCTGAATTCATACTTCAAGGATGGAACACAGTGAGACAATATACTCTTGCCCTTTAAAACTATCCAGCTTTTGGGCGCAGGGAGCAGGGGACCATGCTCTTAGGCGAAATCGAGGCCAATTGGCACAACTAGCGTTTTGCTAAGAGAGCTCTCTGCACCCCACATTGGTGAGTGGCGTCTGGGGTCTTAAAAGCTGCCAAGCTGCCATCCGAGGACACAGCAAATGGTCCCAACTCAGCAGGAACGGATGCTCACCGAGGGCCAAAACAGCATGCGGTAAAGACAACCGAGAAAACAGAGAGACCCACAAGAGTGGGTGCCTACATCAACTTGGGACCAGAAGAACTGGATGGTGCCCGGCCACCACCAGTGATAGCTGTGATGGAGCTCACTAAGTTGAGCCTCACTGGCAGCACAAGAATATAAAGGGGTGCATCCTGAGATCTCCACTAAACAACCTCAATTGATGGTCCAGCGGTTTCGGGGTTCCCCTGGGAGCATGGCTCCCGGCCCTGATGCTGTCCTTGCCCATATATCATAACGAAGGTCCACTCTTTGGACACAAATGGATTGGACTTGGCAATGCAGAGTGACATATATTGGATGCACTTTATGGTTCTATACATCGATAAGATATCATCCTGCAGACCTCTGGCTGGAGGAAGGAGAGTGGGTGGAGAGGAGGGGAAAGGAAGCTGTTAAGAGGATGAGGCATGTATGGAGCAGAGAGGAATAGTGTGCTGTCACCGGGCAGGCAGAGCAGTGGAAGCTGCATATAGGTGGGCATGTAAATTTATACGGGAATGTACATTTCACTCAGTCATATTAAATAAAAAATAAAAATAAAAAGTAAAACTAAAAAAATTATCCAGCTTTTGATGTTTTGTTTTGTCAGCCCTAGAAAATGAAAACAAGGAGATCCAGAATTCCTTTGCTAAGTTTTTGAAAAATTTCCTCTGGCTTATTTTATCCTGACTAGCCAGAATATTAGATTATTTCAAAGGCTACCAGCCCAGAAGATATCTCTTAAAGTATTGTTTTACTTTGAAAGGTCTTTATTTCTGATTCAGCGTCAATCAGATTCCACACTTGGTGGCATAAATTTACAATTCATTTATTTATTTTGATAATGATTTCCTCATTGTTACTTATCATTTTCTGTAAACTATAGCTTGACATGTTTTCCAAAGAAAAGACAAATTTCCTGTGTTCTAATTGGATTATTGGTACATTAATTCTTCCAAATGGATTTTGAAGTTATTCTCTGCATATGTAATCAGGTTAGTGGCTGTAGTGATATTCCTTCAGAAAAATTTATTTAGAGTTCTGTTTTCTAATTATAACATTCTGCCTGAAAATTTATTACTTGTGTGTTCACAAACAAAAAATTTTATTTAGGATCCTTATCATCACTAATTTTAAAAGGAAGAATCTACCAAGTCCTTATCTGTGTTTAATATTCAGGGGTTCTGCCCTGCAGAATCTTAAGAATAAAAACAATACATACGGACAAAGATGGGAAAGAAGCTATGTTTTATAAATTATAACCTAGGCAGTTTGATAGTTTATTAATTCATAAATAACATCTTAATGCATGAAAATGATCTCTCCCTCCCCTAGAAACAACAAAAATGCTGAGAAAATTGTGTAACAGACATTATATAGTGATATTTGAATTTTTAGGAGGACAATGTATTTTCTAATATTCTGGAAGCCTCTCTAAACATACAAGCATTAATAATCCTGGCATTGCTGTGAGAAAACTGCATCAATACCTGACAATCATAAGTTAGACTATGTTAAATGATATAAATTGAAAACTTTATGTTTTTAGATATTTTTCAGATTTGCTCTTCTTCAGACTTACATTCTATGTCTCTTTACCACACTTTGCACAAGTGAAGAATGTTTTAGGACAAGTTATTCAGATGATTGTAAGAAATGAGTTATATGCATTTCGGGAGATTGTTATTCATTTAGACAAACTGGAATATTAACATGCCTTTTCTTTTTTTTTTTTTACTGTGATAAAGTGAAAGTATACAATCCACACTAATATTGCATGCCTGCCTGTCTGTAGCTCGTGCTGCTCTCCTTGTCCCGTGACATCACACACCTACTTTTCATTCTATACTTGTTGTATCATCTTAACAAGCTCATGTCCCCTCTTCTACACCCTCTTCTCTCTAGAAAGAGACCAGTAGGACAGCATCCTAGAAATGCATAGAGCCATAAAGTACATATACCACATGGTCACACTGTATCCCAAAGTCCAGTCCATTTTTATCTGAAGGGTTGACCTATGTAGTGTTTTCTGGTCAGGGGCAGCCGCAGGTCTATAGGCCATGTTCCCAGGGATCTCCCAGGCTGTAAAACCATCAATTGTGGTCTTTTAGTAGAGTTCTTGAGCGGCACACCTCTTTTTCTCATGTTGCAGCAGTTACTCAACACTGTGTCCCCCATCACAGCTGTCTTTGGTGGTGGCCAGGCACCGTCTGCTTCTTCTGGTCACATGTTGATGTAGTCTCCCATTCACATGGGTCCTTCTGTCTCCTGAGCTGTTTTTCTTTGTTGTTCTCGGTGATTATCTGTTGTGGATGAGTTGGGACCATTTGATGTACCTCAGAAGGCAGCTGGCTAGCTTTTAAGACCCCAGACACCACTCAGCAATACTGGGTGCGGAAGACTCTTAACAATAGCCTAATTATGCCAGTTGACCTCCGTGTTCCCAGGAGTACGATCCACAAACTCCACCCCTGCTGTTCTATCCTTGCGATATGGGGTTGAGGTTAGAAGAGATTTCAGTTTATGGTGAAGTCCAGTTAAGTTGGTCTACTTTCTACTCTGCACTGTCACTGCTTTCAACTAACCGAATTTCTATCAACAGTCTAATCTGTGACTGACTCTCTTTATCCCTCCCCACCCTTGTAGCCATCAAAGAGTGTTTTCTTCTGTGCATAAGTCTATTTTAAGTCCTTGTAGCAGCAGTCTCATACAATATTTGTCCTTTTGTTGCTGACTGATTTTACTCAGCATAATGTCTTCCAATTGAAACTTATGAGATGCTTCCTAAAATCATCATTGTTCTTTAGTGTTTCACTGAGTATATGTAGCATACTTTGTTTATCCATTCGTCTGCTGAGGTGCATTTAGGTTGATGCTGTCTTTTTGCTGTTATGGACTGTGCTTCAGTGAACATTCATGTGCATGTATCTATTTGTGTGACAGTCTTTGTTTCTGTAGGATATATTCTAAGCAGTGGAATTACTGGTTCAAATGGTATTTCTATTTCCAGCTGTTTAAGGAAGCACCAAATTGCTTTCCAAAGATGTTGTACCACTTTGAAATCCCACCAGCAGTGTAGGAGAGTTTCAATCTCTCCACAGCATCTCCAGCATTGGTGGTTGTGTGTTTTTTGGATTGTGGACAACCTTGTTGGGGTGAAATGGTGTCTTATCATAGTTTTGATTTGGATTTCTTTGATTGCTAATGATCACGAGCATTTCCTTATGTGTCTTTTGGCTGCCTGGATGTCCTCTTTGGCGGAGTGTCTGTCCATCTCCTTTGCCCATTGCTTAATTGGGCTATTTATCTTTTTCTTGTTTCTATTTTGCAGTACCTTGTAGATTATGGAGATCAGACATCTGTCTGATACATAGTTGCTAAATATTATTTTTTCTCCTTCTGTAGATGGTCTTTTAATTCTTTTGATAGTATTTGGAGGAGTGAAAGTGTTTGATTCTTCGTGGTTCCCACTTATCTATTTTCTCTTCTACTGATCATGCTTTGCCAGTTTTTGAAGTCTGTCTAAGCTGTAGATTAGAACTTCCATTGATCACCCTGTTTTTTCTTGCATGAACTTTATCATTGTAAGTTTGATATCTAAGTCTTTGATCCATTTTGAGTTCGTTTTCATGTAAGGTGTGAGATGTCAATCTTGTTTCAGTTTTTTTGCAGATAGATGTCTAATTTTGTTAACACCATTTGTTTAAGAGACTGTTTTTACCTCAGTTCAACATGTTTTTTCTAATTAGTTGTGGAACACTTTGGGAAAGAAAGGCACTTAAGGAGCTGTTTTAAGAGTAATAGTAAAAGATTAAGAGGACAATATGCATACTACAAAAAGACTTAGTGCTGCTGTTAGCTGTCATCGATAGGCACCTGACTTGTGGTGACTCCTTGCACAACAGGAAAAAATGTCACTGGGAACCAAACTGCCACGTAGTGTAAGAGAGTCACTGGTTCTTCAGATTAACATATGGGCTTTTTATTCTACCTACCCCAGCTTGGAAGTTAATATTTGGATGGGAAAAATTATTGCTTCTGGCACATCTTTAGGGATGAAAAGTATTTGCAAGATTAAGTAGGATTTTTATAGAGACTTGAGAGGTAAGGACTACAAGAGCACAGTGCTAGAACCAAGGGAATGGTAGAGGCAGACTAAGGATACATATAACTAGGGACAAAGAGAAATTTTTGTGCTAAGTATTAGGATAAAATTATAGATTTTGGCAAACAGATTCATTGAAATAGTATTGAAGGTAAATAGGAAGTTATTATTGGAACTCTCTTCAAATTACAGCTTTGAGTATGAAAATTTTTCTTTCCACTTATATTTTTCATGATGCTGCAGATAGTTCATTCTTGATGACATAGTTCTCATTATAAATCTTGACCTAGGTCATATTTTATTTTTAATTGTCAGTTTAAACTGAGACATAAAGGTTTCTTGTTGAAATTTTCACAGGGAAAGTCTGAATGACCAATTTCTTTAATTTTTTTTTTAACATCATTCTTAAACATTTACCTTAGCTCACCCTCCATAATTATTAAAAAGAATCAAACGAGAAACTCTAGTTCATTCAAGTAAGTTTCAGGTAAAAGGAAAAGCCCAGGTTTCCTTTTTAGAACTGGATTTCTGAACAAGATTAAGGTGTCAAGTGAATATCTCAACTCATGAAAAAGTCACTGGCTGATACATGGGATCTGGAAATAGTAACAACAGTAAAAGTAGATACGCTCTGGAGATGATACATCATTAAATTAGTCAACATCTGAATTCCATTTCTCTGTCCAAGAAACTACTAGGAAATTGTCTTGTATCTGTCTTCACTGTATCCTAGTAATCAAAACTGTCAAAATAGATATTTTTCTGTGCTTTACTTTCTGATGTTTTTTTTTTTTTGATCATGGTAGATACGGGTGTAGTATCAGCTGGAATGTGAAATATCCAGAAGCACTTGGTTTTGTACAAATATTTGGAGCTGAAATCCAAAACTGAGGGAATAAAAAGGTTTATTGTGATAATCTTAAAACTCCTGGAAAAGCAGATGCTGTCTGATATATTCCTAAGCGAGTAACTGTACCAGGAGCTGTTGTGTTTACATGTCTGTACCTTCTGCTCGTCTGTGTCACCACTGTTTCAGGGGCTGCTCAGCATGCTGGCTCCCCAGGTCCTTCATCTCACTGGAGTATTATACAGTGACTTGTCAACTATTCCATCTTCAAGATGTGTAAGCACATTACATTCTTATTTCAAACTTTTCCAGTTTTTTTTTGTGTATGTGATCTCATTGGCGTCTCAAGTCCACTAAACACCCTTTTTTCTTGCCTTTGTCTTTTCCTTCAAATATGTCCATTTTAAGTTAGTTTCTACTGTCACTGTTTCAATACATTCTTGATAATACCTTTAATTCCTTTGCCTCTTTTATCACTAGCCTCTAGCAAAGCTCAACAATAAATAAACTCAACTAATTCTTCTGTCAGGGAATGCGCTTGACCAGCCAAGTGCTTGCTGTAAGGAAGCCTTAGAACTGGCAGTGGGATTACAAAATTCAAATAGGCCTATACACTGTCCAACAAATCTGCTGCTAACCATACACAATCACTTGCGAATTTTTATTTACCTTGCTAAAATTTCTGGACGTCAGACCTGTATTTCCAATTAGAATGCTAATATCTGTACTTGGACATCTCAAAAGCACCTACAACTAAATATCTCTAAAGTCATTATTACTCCTCCAGGTCAGTTCTGTTCCAGTGTTTTCAGCATCAACATCAAAACCAAAAATTTAGAAATTACTTGTGACATTGCTCTTTCCTTGTCTCCAGCGTAGGGTTTAGTGCTGTCAATTGATTTGATCTTCTAACTGTTCCTCAGTCAGCCTTCCGTCTCCACTGCCGTTACCCTAGGCCAGGCTGTGCTGCTTCTTTTCTTATCCACTGTCTATTATCCCCACACACATCACTGCACATTCATTTCCTTTCCATTGCAGCCACCGCGTCTCAGGAAATGCAGATTTAAATATGCCAACTCTTGTTTTACAACACTCAAAGGTTTGCCATTGCTCATAGGACCAAAATAGTTGACAGGCATACAAACAAAGCCTTAAAGACCTGACCTTGGTTAGCTCACAGCTTTATTTTTGGCTCTTCTTCCTTTGCTTTGAGCACTCTGGCCACACTGACCTTTGGATGAGGCTACGCTGTTCCTCTGCCTGAATGTTTTGTCCTATCCTGTCCTCCCCACCACTTAACTTCATACAATCAAATGTCCGAATGATGAAAGTTCTAGCTTTATAAACACTTATGCTTCCTAGGTTAATTTCTGCCTTATTCAATACATCTTAAGCTTTCTTAAGACAAGAAACACAATGGAATTGGATAAAACTGCACTAATTCTAGTAGTATAGCCTATTAATGTCACCATTGGCTTCATGCTAAAAAATACACAAACACCAACCTATATTTCAAAGGTGTGTTGATGGGGTAAACATATTTTTTTCACCATTTTCATTCAAATATCAAATGTGTCTTGTGAGTTTATATAACAGATTTTTTCTTATCCCCCTTCAATATATTTTTTAAACCTCTGTACTACATTTCTTTAAAAATGAAACAAAGCACTTCTTTTTTATTTCTCTACCATTACACAGTCTTTCTAGTAGCTGGTGATTTTTCTATCAACTCTAACGTCAGCGTCACTGGATTGACTTTCTGCTGTTGAGTCCTGTGGATGCTGCTGGCCCATCTGCCTGCTGTAAGAGCTGTAGATTACAAAGCTCTTAGATCTCTTCTGATGGCTTATTCTGCTTATGCTTAGGTAGACATGCTAGAGTTTGGACATTGACTGAAAATTTAGGTCAGAATTACAGTAACAATCACTTTAACGGTATCTCTCCTCTTGCTATCTCTACACAAAATTTCCTCGTTTTAAATTTATTTTCCAACTTACTTTGCTCTTATATGTCCACCATTTAAACATCCAAATCTGGTCTCTTCTATGTTTGGACCTGTTGAGAAGGCCACCTACCTTATTCCATGTGGCTTTTTCTGTGAACAGTGAATGGTGAAGCACAAATGGTGCCAACTGTAAGGCTTTAGTCATTGTTACAGAGACACAGTGCATTCGCAAACCCTGGTGGTATGGTGCTTGAGTGCTGCCGCTGTCAACCAAATGATCAGCAGTTCAAACCGCAAGGAGCTCCTTAGAAACTGTGGTGTAGTTCTTCTCTGGTCTATAGGGTCACTGTCAGTCAGAACAGCAATAGGTTTGGTTTTTAGTTGGTTATATTACATTTATTCAGTTCTTAAGAGATTTAAATTTTCTTCATTTAGAGCACCTAATTTCATCCTTCCAATTATCCTTGCAGGGATATATACTTTGTCTTATTACTTCGTTATATGTATTGGAAACCCTGGTGGCTTGTGGTATAGTGATTAACTGCTGTGTCTGCTAATCAAAGTGTTGGTAATTTGAATCCACCAGACATTCCTTGGAAACTGTGAAGAAGTTCTTCTCTGTCCTGCAAGGTCACTATGAGTCATAATTGACTTGACAGCAGACGGTTTGGGTTTATATGTACAAGGCAATTAAGCTCAGAGAACTCAACCAGAGTTAACCAAAACCTGTGGTTATTCAGAAAACAAGTTTTGATCTTCTAAAGTCCAGTGCTCTTTCAATAAGTCCAGTGCTTCTTGCTAACTCTTTTTATTTACATATAGCAAGGATCACTCCATTGGGAGGGTGAGAAACTCATTGATATACAAGAAGAAAAAATCCATATTTTTCTACTTGCTAACCACTTTGAAAATATATGACTAGCATGCTGAGTGCGAGTCATTAAAGAAAATGACAGAAAAATGAATGCATACTAAAGAGGTCAGACTACACAGCACAGAACCACAAAGAAAATGGATGTGTCTAAGCATCCTTAGATGTAGCCCTAAAATCTTGCACAGCAAACTAATGGACTCTTGTCCTTCAGGAATTACAGGGAGACTCAGAGAGCAGCAGACTACATAGCTAGCTGTGTATTCGCTGAAATTATTATGATAATTTCCTCTAGGTTATGATACCATTTCCTACAATAGCATTTATTTCCAGAGGCATTTAAAAAGGTGAAGCCGTAAACACACTTAACCTCAGAAAAAGAGTTTATGGGTAAAATTAAGAGGTTATTAACTACAGCAGAAGATAAGGGTAGCCCTCTATGGAAACAAATATATAATTTAGCAAGACAGAAAATATTATTATAACTGTTATTGAAAAGCACTGTGTTGGTTCCTAAGGAATCAGTTTGGTGTTTGAAATTTTGTTGTTGTGTGTGTAGTTTCTTAGGAAAGAAAGAAAGAAATAAGTTACTCTTAGTTGGAGTATTAAAATTAAGAGTAATATTTAGGTAGACAGTTGCCACTGAATTGACTCTAGCTCATGGCAAGCAAATGTACAACAGAACAAAATGTTGCGTGGTCCTGTGTCAACCTGATGATGATCAGCATGTTTGAGTCCGTCATTGTGGTTACTGTGCCAGTCCATCTCACCAAGCGTCTCCCGTGTCCTAATTGGCTGTGATTTATCCAACACAATATTCTCCTTCAGCAATATTGCTCCTGCTGACGTGTCCAAACCAAGTAAGGTGGACAATGCGCTGCTGTAATAAAATTTTTCACCGCAATAAAAATTTTCATTGACTGATTTTCAGATACAGGTTGCCAGGACTTTGTTTCCAGTCTGTCTTAGCCTGAAAGTTTTGCTGAAACCTGTCCACTATGGGTGATCCTTCTGGTATGTGAATTACCTGTTATATGGCTTCCAGCTATATCCAGCAACAGGAAAGCCACCACAATGTGGCAAACTGGCAGACAAGAAGCGGAAGAGTAGTCTGTACTATATACGTGATAAATATGTATATAGGTATATATATATAATGTATGTACATTTATATATTCACTGTATCTGTGTCTTAGAAGTCACATATTGAGCTGTATCACCCTGACTACTCCTTTGTTGATATATTTCAGTAAGATTTCACTGAAGGAAGGTCTGGAAGCAAGTAAATTTAAATATGGTGCCACCAGTTCCTGCCCTGGTGGTGCCATATTTACATGTAGGGCTGCTAACCCAAATGTCTGCAATTCAAAGCCACCAGCAGCTCTGCAGGAGAAAAAACCTGGAGATCTGCATTACAGCCTAGGTAATCCCGTGGGACAGTTCTACACTGTCTTAAAGGGTCGCTATGTGTTGGAATCCACTCAACAGCACACAACAATAATGAGCAGTCTTCTAAGAATAAATAACACAATTAACAAAATATATGTTGGCATTAAACATCTAAAAAAGCATTTCAGTATGGAAATGTCTCAGCACATGGTAATGCTCCCATATGAGAAGAATAAGTTTTAGAAATCTCATAGGAATTTAGAAAAGAGGCAGTTAGTAGAGACCATCTCCTAGTAACTACCCCAATTACTTTGTTGTGTTTAAGGGAAATGCAGGCATCAGAATCATGTGAGAGGAGTGTATCTCATATGGCAAGACTACATTTAGACCCAAAGCAAACTCAAAGAACATTTAAAGATATATGTAGTCTAAAAGGACAAAAAAAAAAAAAAAAAAAAAAAAAGACTTTTCAGATAAATAGACAAAAAAGGATGGATGATCTGAATGCCATCTCTATAACTTACTTACATGGAAACACATTCTTGAAAGCAGTCTCAGAGTCAAGTTGTAGGAAAAAATAAGGCATGTGCATATATTTGCATATTCATTTAGCTAAGAGAGAACATCCCTATATCAGATGCTTTGAGGGGATAGACACATCATCTCTGACTAAACCAGTTTAGTACAAGAAGGAAGCAGTTAAGCATGCAGCTAACAGGAGAATGTATTGAAAGGTTTTCCAATTAAAGCTTAAACTGTCTTAAATATATCTATAGACCACATTGTGCTGAGTCTACAATCCCTTCTGGACTGTGAATATATTGAAATTAGGGGATTCTGAGTGACATACATTAGTATCCTCTACCCTAGTATAAAACTGAGACACTCCAGTGTGGGATGAATGAATAACTGAGAAAAGCTTACCTAATAACTGGCCCCTTTTCTGAGCATGACAGTAAATCAATTTATTGCTTACAAGATATTCCTGGCTTCTACTCACACACATGGATTTTCCCTCAGTAATCTAACAGATGGTTTTTCCATAATTTTATTTATTTTATACATACATAACCCCACGACATATCAGACGCTGCATCTGGCACCCCAGCAGCCAGTGCTAGATACAGTCCAAGACTGAATGTGGACAGGCAAGGGGCTGAGAAAATCTACACACAAAAACACATCACTCATGCACGAAACACGTCATTCACACGCGAACAGATAAACACATCACACATACAAAATAAAGCTGGGGCTAGGAGGGACCATGGCCTCTGACTGAGTACCGTGGACACCAGTCTGCTTACACAAGCTTTGTTTATAGGCTTAACAAGTAGCAAGTCAACAGGGCGGGACATTGCCAAAAATGATCATGATTTTTGTTACAGAACAAAGGAAATGAACGTGCAAATAGTCTCAACCTGATCCCAAATCCTGTAAACAATTTCAAGGAAATAGTTCTTAGCTAAGGACTTATCATTTTAGGAATCGTTTTGCTAGAGGCAATTAAACTGCAAGTAGTTTCAAGGAAATAGTTTCAACCTGCAAATAATTTACTCTGGGCTAGTATCCTACAAGCAGTTTCAGGGAAATAGTTTAGCCTGAATTGCAAATGGTTCAGCCTAGGCCTATTATTCTGCAAACAGTTTCAAAGGCCAAGTAACATGCGAAGAGGGAGGAGCAGGCAAGGGGACTAGGCCACCACAATAGCTTCCGGTCCACAGGAATCAGAGGTTTATTTTCTCCATTTTATAGGAGAAGAAAAAAGAAGCTGAGAGGAGTTAAATGAGATGCCGAGGTCAGTAAACCAGTTAGCCAAGTGCCAAGTGGTAAACCAATTATGATTTCTAATAAAACACCTATGTTTGCCGCTTTATTTTGTAATAACATCATTAGAGTCTTTAGGAATTTATTAGATGTTGTAATGGCATATTTCCCTCTGGCCCCTGACATACAGCTTCCTGGAGAAGATGGAATGGTTTCCTTTTCCGAAACCACATTGCACTGCTGTGTGTCATGTGATTTTTGACAGCTGTCTACATTGTCTTTTAACAAATTCATTTTACTCTTTATGCTCAAAAAAGTTAAGGGACTTGGGCAGGTCAACAAGCTTGTTTTGAAACCTAAATTCTCTGATTCCACACTGAATGAGTACTTCGCTACCTATCTTCTTAAAGGCACTGATCTAGGAGAATAGACAAGAAGTCTACAGATTTCAGGTATTTGCCAAGACTGAAGGGGAGGGTTGTGTAAGTAAAAAGAGCCTCTTCTGTGCCTCATTTCTTTCAAGGAGCATTTAAGAGACTTGTACATGCTCCGTTTAAAATAATACATTACCGTTCTCCTTCAAATTTATGATCTATGCCCTCCAGGAATTCAAATCAATATGATGACCAAGTGATTCATCTCCTCATGTCTTACTCACTTATAACTGTCACTTTGAAAACACTTATCTCATTTCTCTTTCCTACTATAACCTGAACACTCTGTTTTGTAAATACTGCAAAACTTATTTAAAATTCTTTTATGTAGAAACAGCATACACCTATGTATAATCAGGCAATTGAATTTTACAAATGCCAGATCATTTTAAGATATGTAGGAAAATAACATAGGAAGGTAACAAGGGGATAATCTCAACAAAGTCCTTGAAGCCAGCGGAAATTTTCTGAGAGTGACTATTTGCACTGTTTCTTTAAGTAATTTCTGTGAGAAACTTCTTTTAAAAGTCATGCCATTCTCAGAACTCAACTACAATGAAAGTTTTCAGGTGTTCACTCATTGTCGCAGAGCTGGGAAAGAATAAATACAACAGAACCAAATTGAATGGAGAACTGCAAAAATCTTGACTTTGTTGTACCATCGTAATCAATGAGTACTAAACAAATACTAAATAAAAATGACAATTTGTAAAAATAGCTACATGAAAGCAGAATTAGGGAATGTATCCCCAAAGAAGACTAACCATATATTTTGTTAGAGTTAAAAGCCTTTTAAAATGGTATTTAAGAAGTAGATAAAGATCTAAAGTACATTTATTATGTTAAATTTGGAGCAATTTGAATTAATTTGTCATGAGAATCAACGTGACATTATTTTAAAATAGCCTTCTTTAGTGATTGTTCATTATACATGATGAAAACTGTGTTCAAGAACTACCAAGATTATTTCTTATGTTAGTTAAGTGCAATTAAGCTAATTGAATAGAAAACAGTTACCATGACAGGAAATAACTTTGTCCTGCTAAACCCCAAAACCAAACCCACTGTCATCCACTTGATCAGCTAGTGGGTGTTACCTAACTTCTCAAGGCTAACTGCCATGGTTTGAATTGTGTTCCCCAAAATACATGTGTAGCAATTTGCCTGGGCTGTGATTCCAGGTATTGTGTGATGTTCCTACATGTCATAAATCCTGCCTTTAGGATGTTAATGAGGGAGGTTGGACAGCGGTTGTGTTACTGAGGCAGGACTCCATCTCCGTCACTGTGGTGGGCTTTGAGGCAGCCTCTTGGGATACAAAGGGAAGGCAAGCAAACAGAGAGCTAGGCCCTCTTGCCATCAGAAGAGAAGCAGTTCCTGGAGCAGAGTGCATCCTTTGGACTCCGGGATCCCTGTGACCCAGAAGCTCTAGATCCAGGAGAAGGCGGGTGATCAGAATCTTCCTTCAGAACCAACAGAGAAGGACGTTCCTTAGAGCTGATACCGTGAATTTGGTGTCTGTGAGAAAACACATTTTAACATATTTTTCTGTGAGAAGATAAATGTCTCTTTGTAAAGCCATCCACTTGTAGTACTTCTGTTACAGCTGCCCTTGATGATTAAGACACTAACATTTATATGTATTTCTTCAGCATATTCATCATAATACTCATAGCGTAATGAGACCTCTGGCAACTATATCGGACAATCCATGGTTCTACTCTCCTTTAGAACATTTCTCAGTTTGCAACATTGGGAAGACTATTTTCAACAGTCAGTGTGTAACAACCAAGACACTAAGAACTGCAGATGAATTAAGCAATATCGCTTGAAATATGCCATCAGAAACCACAAACTCTTCCTGTTTGTAGAAAGGAAAATGTTTTGGAGGCCATCAAGGATCTGTGGTATTATGCACAGTGATTGCAGCTGGGGAAGTTGCCAAACTGAACATCTGCCCCTGATATAAAATGAAAAGGGCAGTTGGTAAATGAAATGATACCAATAAATCTCAATGATGGGGCAATGATCAGGGATGCCTCTGAGGAACAACACAGAAGGGAGAAATGGATTCACGTTGTAGTTAGACTTTTAAGATGTTAAATACTGAGGCCAGCTATTGAGGATAGTTAGTAAACCTCTGTCCCTTTAAGAAAATAAATACTATTAGTTGTTATGGGGTGAACTGTGTCCCCCACCCCCCCCCAAAATACATGTGGCCATGTGGCTGGGCCATGATTCCCAATATTTTATGATTGTGCTCCATTTTATGATTTTCCTATGCTGTGTGTTAAAGGATTAGGGTGGGACTGTAAATCTCCTCATAGGATCAACTCTGTGCTCCACTGTAAAGGAAGTTTCCCTGGAGTATGGCTTGCATCACCCTTTGTCTTTTCATCCTACAAGAGATAAAAGGAAAGGGAAGCAAGCAGAGAACTGGGAACCTCACACCATCACGAAAGTAGCACCAGGAGAAGAGTGCATCCTTCAGACCAGAGATTCCTGTGCCAAGATGCTCCCTGGACAAAGACTGATACGACACAAGGACTTTCCTCCAAAGCCAACAAGAGGGAAACCCTTCCACTGGAATAGACAACTGGAATCTGGACTTGTAGGCTACCGGACTGCGTCAGAATAAACTTTGCTTTGTTAAAGCCATCCACCTCATGGTATTTTTGTTAGAGCAGCTCTAGCTTACTAAAACACTTGTGCTGGAATTTTTAGCAGTGGGGACATACAGATGGAGGAACAGAATCAAATGACAAGGGAGGCAACTGGGGCCTAATGAAAAGTTGACTGGATTTGTTGTTATAAGCCTTGCACTAAGGTCATGTTGAAGTCATTTAACAAGAGCCTTGTGATCTTGGTAAGCCATGTTGTTTCTCTCATTGGCCTCCTTGTCCCTCTTTCACACTTTATCTCTTATGTTTCAGCCTTGGGAAGCAGATTTCTGTTAGGAGACAGTACATCCTGAAACTGTTGTATGCTAATGAGGTGATTCCAAGCCATGCCTAAAAACCCAGTATTGTCAAGCCAATTTCTACTGGTAGTGACCCTGAAGGATGAGTAGCACTGCCCCATTGAGTTTCTAAGGAGTGCCTGGGGGACTTGAACTGGTTAGTGGCTGTAGCACTTAAACTGCTATGTCACCAAGGTTTCCAACCCATAGCAACTCTATAAAAGAATAGAAATGCCCCATAAGGTTCCTCATAACTATAATAACCAGGTATGAAATGTCTCAAAATGCAAAGAAAGCCATGTTTTTTGGATTCTAGGTCTTCATTAAAATGTAGAAACTTTCATTAAACACCTGTTAGGTAACAGGCAAAGTATCATGTTAGAAGGGTACTAAATAAACAAATAAGGTAAAACTGTCTTCTCAAGTAACACAAAATCCAGCAGGAGAGAGAATCAACTAAATAAGCAGTAAGCAAAGACTGTAAAGTTATTAGAGGGATATACTTTCCATTCAGGAAGCACAGAGGTGGGCCATCAAAGCATGACTTGAGGCCAGTTTGATAGAGATCTCAGAGGAGATATAGTACCTGAACTGAATCTTAGATGACAGGTAGACGTTGGCAATGGACAAGATGGAAAGCAGTATTTTCATTCTAGAAAAATGAAATAATATGTACAAGTGCACACACAGAGGAAAAACATGCATTCTCCCTTAGAAATGGCAAATAGTTCACTACGGCTGCTATGGGCTACTTTTTCTAATCTTTAGAAGATGAGTACAGATGGATTGTGATGTTGTTGCTGTTCAGTGCCTTCCAGTCACTTCTACCTCACAGCGGCCCAGTACGTACAACAGAATGAAACACTGTCAGGTATTTCACCGTGTCCACAATCTTTGGTTTGATAGAAACCATTGTTGTAGCTACTGTGTCAGTTCATCTCCCTGAAGGTCTTGCTCTGTTTCACTGATCTTCTACTTTGTCAAGCAGGATGCCCTTCTCCAGAGATTGAGCCCTCCTGACAACATGTCCGAAGTATTTAGACGTACTCTTGCCATCCTTGCTTCTAAGGAGCACTCTGGTTGTACTTCTTCAAGACAGATTGACTTGTTCGTTCGGCACTCCATGATATACATGAGTGGCACTTAAGTTCACGAACTCATCCTAGAAAATGCGCTACACACCTCACTCGTGAGTATCACTACGGTCACCTTTAAAGTAACTCCTCTTGGGAAGCTATGCACCGATGCCAGTACCTAGTCCACCCTTCAAGGCAATTTTGGAACTTTTTTTTGGAATGGCCATCAGAGCTGTCCTTGTGTTACCTTTGATGTCCTGTATGTCATCCAAATCGATTCTTTACAATATTTCCCTTATCTTCAGTTAAAAAAAAAGTCATGGAGGCTAGATCAGGTGAGTAGGGAGGGTGTTCCAATACAGTTATTTGTTTACTGTCTAAAACTCCTTCACAGAAAACTCTACAATTAACGTTGCAAATTTGCCACTTTGCTACTGTGCTCAGTGGTCCTTCTAGAAAGAGTTCCAAAATTGCTTTGTATGGGTGCAAGCTTTCCAAGAGGAGTACTTTGAAGGTAACAGTAGTGATATTCAGCAATAAGGTATATAGTACCAAGAACATTAGGTTTGTGGACTTAATTGCAATTGCTTGACTTGCCTATCCTGGGTTTGCCAGCCTCTACAGATCCTTGAATCAGCAGCAACCTTGCAGTCTCCTCACCAGCTTCAGATCCACCAACTCACACACCTGGCAACCTGGTGACAAGTTGATTACATTGGACCACTTCCATCATGGAAAGGGAAGTGTTTTATCCTTACTGGAATAGACACTTACTCTGGACATGGATTTGTCTTCCCGGCATGCTATGCTTCTGACAAAACTACCAGCCATTGACTTACAGAATGCCGTGTCCACCATCATGGCGTCTCGCACAGCATTGCCTCTGATCAAGGTACTCACTTCATAACAAATGAAGTACAGCAGTGGGCACATGCTCATGCAGTTCACTGGTCTTACCATGTTCCCCATCATCCTGAAGCCATTGGCTTGATACAATGATGGAATGCATGCTGCCAGCTAGGTGGCAATAACTCGCAGGGTTGAGAAAATGTTCTCTAGGAGGCTGTATATGCTCAAACCAGTGTCCAATATATGGTTATGTTTCTCCCATAGACAGGATTCATGGGTTAGGAATCAATGGGTAAAAATGGGGGTGGCACTGCTCACTATTACCCCTAGTGACCCACTTGCAAGATTTTTGCTTCCTGTCCCCACGAGCTTATGCTTTGCAGGTCTAAATGTCTCAGGAAGTCCTTCCAAAGGTAGAACTGCTGCCACCTGGAGACACATCAGCGATTCCACTGACCTGGAAGCCAACATTGCCCAGGCCATTCTGGCCTCCTTGTGCCTCTGGATCAATAGACAGAGAAGGGAGTTAATATACTGGCTGCTGTGACTGACCCTGACTACCAAGTTGAAATTGGATTGACATTACCTAAAGGAGGTAAAGAAGGGTGTGTTTGGAATCACAAAATTCCTTAGGACGTCTCCTAGTACTACTACATCCTATGATTAAAGTCAATGGAAAACCACAGCAACCCAAATCCAAAATGACTGCTAATAGCTCAGACTCTCCAGGAACGAAGGTTTGGGTCACCTCATCAGGTGAGGAACCACAACCAGCTGAGGTGCTTGCTGAGGGCAAAGGGAATACAGAATGGGTTGTAGAAGAAGGTAGTTCTAAATACCAGTTATGGCCATGTGATCAGTTGCAGGGACGAGGACTACAGTTGTTAAGAGTATTTCTGCTTTGTATATGTGTATCAGATATTTTGGTTTATTTATAAAACAATTCTGGCTTCTAGGGTCACCATGAGTCGAATCCGACTCGATGGCACTTGGCTGGCTTGATAAAACATAAGATTAAATGGGCTAATGCATTTTCAGTTATACATATGTTAGTTCTGTCATGTTAGACCGAAGTATGATTTTGCAATTGTATTCCTTCAGAGACTATGGATGGTAAGGGGAGATATGTATGGATGCCAAGGTGACAAGAGGTGGACTATGGTGGTCAAGATTGTGTCAGTTTGGCAGCTCCATGTTTGGCTGCTGTATCAAGTGGCAGGGATGGGGCCTGCAGTGGCTGCCCTCCCCTCAGTTCTTATCTCTTGACCTTCCATCTCCTGCTTCCTGTTTGCTCACGTTGCCAGAAGTTCTTGCTGTCTTTTGCATCTAGTTCCTGGAACTGAACTAGCAGTTGTTGGATTCATCAACCCTTACAGTTGGTGAATAAGAATCTTGCTCCCTGACCTGCCAATCCCGATTTTACCAACCTCTACAGTTCTGTGAGTCAGCAGCAATCTCACAGTCTTGCTGCCAGCTTGGGATCTGCTGACCTGCACAGCCAGTGTTCTAGAACTCTAGTCTCTGACCGAATGACCTTGAGTTCATCAGATCCTGTAGCCACATGAGGCTTGAGTTAGGACTCGGGATATTTGGCTTCTACAATTGTGTGAGCTGTTTCCTTTATATAGAAATCTTTCCTCGTATATGTAGATGTTACTGGTTTTGCTTCCTTAGAAAAACCAGCCTAAGACAAAGGTAGACAGTTTTTCTGTCTCCTTTATTCTTTGTCCAGCTTTTACATGCATAAGATGCTATCGAGAATGCCATGGCTTAGCAGTCACGGTGACATTTTTGCTTTACAGTACTTTAAAGAAGTCTTTCACAACAAATTTGGCCAATACATATTTTAATTTCTTCACTGCTGCTTCCATGGGTGTTGATTGTGGATGCAAGTAAAATGAAATCTTTGACAATTTCAATCTTTCCTCGGTTTATCATGATGTTCCTTGGTGGTTGATTTGTAAGGAGGTTTATTTTCTTGATGTTGAGATGTAATCCATACTGAAGCCTGTGGTCTTTGATTTCACCAGTTAGTGTTTCAAGTCCTCTTCACTTACAGCAAGCAAGGTTGTGTCATCTGCATAATGCAGGTGGTTAACGAGTCTTCCTCTCATCCTGATGCCCATTTCTTCTTTGTGTAGTCCGGTTTCTTGGATCATTTCTTCATCACATAGATTGAATAGGTATAATGAAAGGGTATAACCCTGACACACATCTTTCCTGACATTAGACCATGCAATGCCCCTTTGTTCTGTTTGCATGACTGCCTCTTGATTCATGTACAGCTTCCTCATGAGCACAATTAAGTGTTCTAAAATTCCCATTCTCCACAAAGTCAGCCATTATTTGTTATGATGCGTACCGTCAAATGCCTTTTCATAGTCAATAAAACACAAGTAAACATCTTTCTGATATTCTCTGCTTTCAGCCAAGATCCATTTGACCTCAGAAATAACTGCAGTTCCAAGGTCTCTTCTCAATCTGGTTTGAATTTCTGGCAGTAACCTTTCATTATACAGTTGCAGTCACTTTTGAATGATCTTTAGCAAAATTTTACATGCGTGTGATATTAATAATATTTTTCAATAATTTTTACCTTCAATTGGATTAGCTTTCTTATGCATAGATTTAAATGTGGATTTCTTCCAGTTGGTTGGACAGGTAGCCGTCCTCCAAATTTCTCAGTATCATTAAGTAAGAACTTCTAGTGTTGCCTCCATTTGTCGAAATATCTCAGCTGATGTGCTGTAAATTCCGAAAGCCTAGTTTTTGCCTTTGATGTAGCTTTGACTTCTTCCTTCAAAATCATTGGTTCCTAATCACATGCTATTCTGAAATGATTGAACACTTACCAGTTCTTTTTGGTATAATTGCTCTGTGTACTCCTTCCATCTTCTTTTGATGCTTCCTACATTGTTTAATGTTTTCCTGTGTGTCACTGTTGAAGATTATGATTCTCTTTTATAAAGTAGGTAACATAAAGGATTGAAGTGGCTTACCTAACCTCCTGTTACATAAGTTTAGGCTCCTCATTTCATCTTAATCCAGTGGTGTGCTGGTGATTATTTCAACAGTCAGTTCACTGAGGTGCCATGGGAAACCTGACTTGACATAGTTGAAGTTTTTTATGATGTAAATAACTCCACCATGACTGAAATTAATCTATCAACATGATACCACTGATCTTGAGAAAAGATTTACACAACCATGTCCTTTGAGAAAGTACAGGCTAGGTCCAGCACATCACTTCCTTAATCCACTACTGCCTTTTGAATTCCCCAAATAATAATTGCACAATAGTTGTTTTATCATTTGGGAGTGATGAGGACTGTGATACTGGGAGAATACAAGCTTTTTCTAAAGGAAGAGATCGGTGCTATTTCCCAAGTGTAGTTTTCTAGTCTTGTTGCAATTTTTTTAGGAAGTGTAAAATTGTGCATTTTGCTTGTAAAATAGCCCAAATTATAATTAGGGACAAATAAATTTTTAAAATATTATGAGGGCTGGTATTGTGTAGACCTAGGAAAGCATATCTGTCCAATACATCCAGTATGAAGGCAATGAGTTGGTCTAAGGCAAATTGAATCTTTTCAGATTTTAAGCTGAATAACAAGTTATGTTGGTTACCATTCATTCTCAGTATATTCACTGTGGCCATCTTTGCTCCAGGTGGCTTTTCCCAATAGTCTGATCTGATTCCAGACAATCTGATTTTTGAGCTCCATATTTTTCATCTGCGTCTGTTCACCTGCTCCTTTAGAAAGCTGACTCAGCTTTTATCTCTTCAGCATTGAGTGGAACAGAAAGAGGAGGGCAAAGACTTGATTGAGTTAAAGTAAATGGAGAATGTTGTCTGCTCTATGCTGCTAGGAGGCAAGCCTAGTGGTCTGTAACTAGTCATAAATCATATTATGAAATTGAATTAAATAATCAAGAACTGTATCTGGGCTAGACAATAAATTCTCTGCAGCAGTGTTTTAGGATTCTTCTGATCTTTCTCCAAGACCTTTCCTTGTCAGTGATAAGTATGTTGCCAGGCAACCACCTCTGGTCTATATCTCCATTGCTTGTTACATACATGCTAGAAAAACAAATTCTCTCCTCCTTCACCCCACCTTAAAAGCCAAAACTGTGCTTCTTCACCAAGGTATTTATGTGTGTTAGCTAAAACTGATGTTATTGCATTTTACTCTTCTTTCCTTGGAAAGAGCACTAATTTACTCAAGAATTCATTCATTAATGAAACAAACATGTGTTTATTAAATGCCTATTTTATGCCAGGCTCTAGAATATAAAAAACGTATCCTTACC
The DNA here is from genome assembly GCA_028571685.1 of Heterohyrax brucei. Lineage (NCBI taxonomy): Eukaryota > Metazoa > Chordata > Mammalia > Hyracoidea > Procaviidae > Heterohyrax > Heterohyrax brucei. The sequence continues at coordinate 138,605,261 of CM053142.1, read as the reverse complement.
TTAAAGAAACTCACAACCAGTGTGGTGGAGCAGATGCTGAAAAAGTTCACACACGTGAACTGCCTCTCTGTCTCTCCCTCCCTCTCTCTCTCTCTCTCTCTCTCTCTCTCACACACACACACACACACACACACACACACACACACACACACACACACAGGTTCAGTAAATGGAAGGGACAAGAGCAGGGCATCTAGTATGTCCACTTTCTAATCCTGTTGTCATTTCAGGGTCTTTGCTGGCTGCTTCAAAGACTAGAAGTAAGATAATTTTTGTCTCTTAAATGGGCAGCTACTCCAGACTCAGCCCAGAAATTCCATGGATGTGTTCGGACCTAATTGGTGGTCTTCAAATACCGTTTATCTGAAAGTATCAGTGTTTTCTGCTAGCCTCTTCAGGATCCTGATCTCTCAGATTTTCCAAATTCTGCATCTTTTCCTGGGAAAAGCCGAAATTCAGTTTAGGACCTGGAAACTCTTAACATGGTCCATGTTGAACTTGACTGTTAAGGACTGTAAAATACCCAAGGCTGTATTTAACTCTATTTACAGAGTCAAAATCTGTACTCATGCAGCAACAATGGAATAGAAAATTTTAAATTAGTGCTGACCCAGAAAATCCAGAGTGAGTAGCTGCTGTGACCATGTCTCAGTTGCGGGGATTTAGGATGTATCAAATAGTTTAAAAGAATGAAGAATGACTGTGATTATCTGAATAACAGCATGCTGTATCTCTTTATACAAGACTTGAGTCAGCTAGAGGTTATGAATCATTCTGTGACTTTTGACAGGGGGCGGTTTTTCCTGGAACTGGAGGTAGGGACACTTTTAGTGTTTTCTGTCCCCTACCTAGTTCTGACGAACCTCAGCTGCTCTCTGTTGGAGCTGCTTTCTTTGATTGTCCTTTCTTTTCACTAACTTGAAGGAAACTGTGTCTTTTCACTATTCCCATATTTATAGGAGGAAGCAGAGAAGGCTAACAGATAGCTCAACCCCAGCAATCCTGGAATAGAAAACAAGGATGCTAACTGGAGGCTGTCCCCATAATTTTATTGCACATAGCTTGGCATAAAGATTTGCAAATGTAAATCTCAAGGAGTTGAGAATATTTTTTTAAAATTCATTCATTCACTCATCATGACTCCTATTGCATCACTTGCAGAAAATTTCACCTAGAATTGAATGTTTTCAAAATATTGAACAATTTCAAATTTCTAGAATTAGGCTCTATAAATTTTACCACTTTTATCCTGAGTTTTCTGATATTTGTTTCAACATATTTGAGTTAGATAGTCACAAGACAGCTACCTAGAAAGTTGAATTTATATTCTTATTTTACCCCAGTTTTCCTTTCTGTATCTGTGGTCACAGCTTTTCTTAGCCTGTTCATCCTTTAAAAAGAAAGTGTCTTTGCTTATTTATCTTACTATGAATCCGTGATTTCACCTTCCAGCATGATACCATTTTTGAAAGACTTTAACTCTTTTTTAGGGAAAAAACAAAAACAAAAACTTTTAATACTATACTTGCTCCAGTGAATCATTTATTTCTCATTTATCATACTCAAGCATCTAGAAACAATGATAACAACCATTTCTCATCAAACCTTGAGCAGGCATGCTAGTGCTGGGGCTTGGAGTCAGTAAGATCCTGCCTTAATTCAAGAACTCTGTGGGTTCTAAGGAAATCCTGGTGGTTCAGTGGCTAAGTGCTATGGTTGCTCCCCGTAAGGCTGGCAGTTCAAATCTACCAGATGCTCCTTGAAAACTCTATGGGGCAGTTCTACTCTGTTCCACAAGGTTGCTATGAATTAGAATTGACTCGACAGCAGTGGATTTGGGTTTGATGGGTTCTAAACGGCAAAGGTTATCAGACAGAGTGTGTTAGTTCTTGAGACTCTCGGAAATAAGTAGAAAGAGACCCCTGACCTTCCACTGTCCTTCCCAATACAAACTTCTTTGATGGGTTAACAGCTGTTGGTTCAGGAATTTAAATTTAGTGATAAAAACTCCCAAGATGGTTATGACACAGCGGGAACAAAAATTAGGGGTTATGGAAATAGAGACTGAATTACTGTTTTCACTTGTTTTACTGGAACCCGTAAAACTTTACAGTGCAGTACACACCGAAACATCAAAATGAAGTTTTACCCATGTGGTAAGCTCTCCTGTTCCCTCTGCAACACATTTTCGATAGAATGAAGGAAAGAAAACAAAGTCTGCTAGGCCTTGTTAGCAATTTAACCTTTTATTTCCTCCTTTTCACCTTGGAAAATGACCTTGTAACCCATGAGCACAGTAAGAACACAGAAGACTATGAAAATGTTCACCAAATGTCGAAAACTGGTAAACAGAAAACCTTTCATTGGAAAGCACAGTCTCAGAAGAGCTTATTTATCTGCTAACTCATCTATTTAACAAATATTTAACATTTACTGTGTGTCAAGGATCGGGTCTGCGAGTGCAGTGATAAAAAAAATCACTTCTGTGGTAAAGCTCGCATATTAGGCAGTAGTTGTGGGATGGTGAAGCTGTGTTACTTAGTGTTACAGTCAACAATCAAGCACTAAAAATCTATACTTCTTGACGATTTACCTTGCTGAGGCATATTTTCACAAATACATATCTACTGGGTCTCTGGTTGGTTTTAGGTTATATTTTGGTTATTTTGAAAGTCATTCTATTTAATTATTTTAATTAATATATTTCTTTGTTTTTTAATTGGTTCACAACTGACTACTAATTAACCAAGTTGCTGTGAAATAGACATTTCCAGATGGGAAACTGTTCATTTGATTACTAGCATTATGTATTCAGTCTTCTGAATTTTGCCTTTACTATTGGCTCTTTAAAGTTATCTTCCACAGATTACTGACAGAGTTACTGCTTTCTATTATTGAAGGTCATCATTATTTTAAATTCTAATTATTGTCATTTTTATAAACTACTTAGAAGTGTATGTTGAAGAGAAAATCTAAGGAAATACATTTTTTAACTGGTTCAATATCCTAAAGCTGCATATTGGAAACATTTTGTTTCTTGGGGATAAGATGTCTCTTGGAGATAGGATTTAAATGTGTATTTTCATATGATATATACATTTTATAGATATTAATTACTCAAGGCTCAACCCTTATCATATTATTTTGGTAAACCTCTGGTGATGGTCACTTTGTACATTTTTGAGTTAAGGTGACCAAAATGAAAATTACTAATACCTGTGCATTCTACTTTTTGAAACTGTGTTAATAAATTACAACTCTTTTATTGGTTCATGACATATATTCCCCAGGAAAAAAACATATATGTAGAGATAATCCCCTATGCTCTTATACTGATCTGTCAGAATACTCAGACTTGTTTATAAATATTCTTCATTTTAATATATGACAAATCACACATGCGAACAGTTCAAACATCTAGATGACATCTTGTCATAAGCCATATATCATGCATCTGTTAGAAGCCTTGACCTTATGTCTTTCAAAAGTCACCATCATTGAACAAGATACCCCAATACTCTTTCAGGTTTGTTAGTCGTGTTCCTTTATCATTTGGGATATCTGAGATATTTTATTAATTAATGATATATTAATAAGCTCATTATCATTATTTTAGTCCTTAAGATTTAGACCTAGGAACAGATACAGACTAGTAACTATTGGAAAAAACATATAGTTTCTTGTTCAGGAATTTGTAAGTTTACTTTTGTAGCTACCAGCAGTGACTGAAGGCATGGTTTAATCAGATTACCTTCTGTAACTCTAAGAAATCCAAGCTGATACCAGTTTTATCTCTTTAGGACAATCATTTTTAGTAGTAGCTATGCTTTTGTCATAAAGGATAGCTGTGTCTTTATTAAGTTGAAAGCTACTATGATTTATCGTTTGGTGTGCTCTTGGGTATTCTGTACAAAATGTTCTAAACTAAAAGACTTTCTGCTTCAAATGCTTCTTAGACTCTTCATTTCTTTCTACTAATTCTTTTCTTTGAGTTACTTTATCCTTTACAAGTTATATTCTGGTATAAACTGTTCATTTTACATTTATTTTTATCAGTGAATTAGCTTTAAAGGGATAGAATCCTGGGTTTTCCTTCTGACTTTGCAATTGCTAGTTATTTGGTGTAGTTGGCCAAATTACAAAGGCCTTGTATCATGATGTGTGAAACAGGAATGAAGATATCTCTTTGTTTGGCTGTAGTAAAGATTAATATTTGCCAAATGATTAGTTTTATAGTGATATATAGTAGGTAAAAAAACCAAACCAAACCCACTGCTTTCAAGTCAATTCCAACTCATAACAACCCTATAGGACAGAGTAGATCTGCCTCATAGTTTTCCAAGGAGTATCTTTCAGTTAGCAGATATAGCACTTATCCCTACACCACTAGGGTTTCCTGATTTTCCACACGGAATCATTGTTTTTAGCCTGATGACTTTTCTGTACTGAATCTTGAAGTGTAAGTTGGCCAGTGATGAATTCTGCCAGCTTTTGTTTTTCTGAAATTGTGTTCACCTTCATTTTTTCAGAACTGTTTTGCTGGGTATGAAATTCAGATTTGAAATTTTTTTTTCCCCATCAGTGATGCAAGACCAAGTAATATTTGTTATCATAGAATGGCTATGAGTCAGAACCACAGCACTTAACAAGAGCAACACAAATCTCTTATGTTTATACTGTTTCTGATAAGAAGTCTATAGGACCCTAATGCCTATCTCTCTGAATATAAAATTTTCAGCCATTATTTCTTCCAGGATTTTTGGTTCTCTCTGTCTTAACCCTTCTCTAATTCCAACTATATGCATTTTCTACTCCTAGATATTGTCCTATATGTAAAGTGGCTGTATTTATTTTTTTAGAAAATCTTCTTAGTTTAGATAGTCTTTGTTTTTCTTTCTGCAGTGTTCTGTATGATATTAAGCAGATATGGTATTTTTTGTTGTTATTATAGTATTTTTACTTTCTAGAAGTTCCATTTAGTTATTATTTTTTAATGTCTTTTACTTCTCATACTTATATTTTTCTTAAATGCTTTAGTATATTTGTATTTAGTATATTTTTAAATTCTTATATATTCTAAATATTTAATATATTGTTAAATTCTTTTTCTATTACTTGCATGGTCATGTTTGTGTCTGTTTCTATTGATAGATTTTTCTCCTGGCTAATTGTTTATAGTTTCTTGCTTTTTGATATATCTAGTAATTTTTTATTAATTACTACATTTTTCTTGGCTTGGCTTTTTGGACTACATTTTTCCAATGGTAAACTATTTAACATCTGGATTGGTTGTTTTTATTTAAAGATTTTTGAGTGTTCTTTGTTTATAATAATTCAAGTTACTTGTAGATTAATTTTATTTTCTGAAGCAGTGGTTAGAATTTATATAGAATAGCTTTTATTGTTAACACCACCTTACTCCTCCTATTATCGGCAAGAATTTGGGATCTCGAATTAAAACCTAGATGATGAGCATTTCTCGGCCCTGTGAGAGCTTCGGGAATTCTTCAGATTACAACCTCACGGTAATACTTTACTGGAACTTGATGAGTTGTACCTCAGACATGTACATTTTGGAGTTCAGTCAAAGATTCACAATAATCACTATTAAAATTTCTGGGACTTTTTCTCTGTGCTTTCCTTCTTACCGTACTTCACATAATACCTATTCAATTTTCCCCCAATCCAATTTTTCTCTTAAATTTAGTGACACAGTCACTCTCTGTTTGAATTCCCTTTGTCTGCATTATAGTCTAGTATGTGGCTCTAGACAGAAAGAGAGAGTGATCGTATTGGTCACTTTATTTGTTTCTTCTTCCCTCAGGGATTATAGCCCTAAACTGAACTTTTCCCACTGTCTGGTGTTGAGTTTCAGGGGTCTGTGTTGCCTGGGGCTGATCGGTACCGATGAAGAATGCCACACAGGAAAGCTGGTATCTCTGACGCCTCAGCAACAGCTCTTACACATCAGGCAGCTCTCTTTTAATTCAGTGAACAAAACGGGTGTATGTGCTGTAAAGCCTGCATTAATTTGAATAGATATGAGCAGTTCCTCACAAAGTAAATGGGTGTTTCCCTAACTAACGTAACAAAGTCTACTTCCTCAATTGAATTCACCTCTTCCGTAGGTAAAGCACTTAAGCTCCAGGCACCACCAAGGTCGCATTCAGCGGACCAGACCCACCCTTTTAGAGGGTCTGGTGTCATGCATTCCAGCTGTTTGCGGCTGTTCTGCATTCACTCCTTCCAGACTCACAAGCCTGGCACCCAGGCCGAAGTATTTGCCCTAACCGTGGCCAAGCTGCCCACAGCCCCAGATGTGGTCGTGTTGCCCACATCTGGAAAGAGTTGTTTCATATAATTTGCCCAGTTTCCCATTTGTTGGTATCACTAGCACAGTTTTCCCATCATGGAGAGAAGCCCAAGATTCTTTTTTTACATATTTCCACGTCTATGTCTTTATGTATAGAGACATGCTTATTAAAACAAATGTTTATTCTCATACTCTGATTGCAAATCCTCCGTAAACAGACTATCTATATTAAGGTTATACTATAATGATGTAATCTGTGATTTGGATTAGAAAAAAATGAAAGTATATGGAAATTTCTGTCTCTTGGTTGTCTATTTTGAAGCAAATCAGACCCAAATTCATATTATTGTTTTGGCAAAATATGTTTCAGAATTCAGTAGTAATTTGCTCATCAATAATGTCCATGAAAAACTGTTATGACCACTGAACGTGTTCTCCTGACTAACGGTATCACCTGTGTGGTGAACTTTCTCCTGTAAGTAAGAATACTATCAGTGTAATAAACTTATTCCACTAACTAAGGAAACTATCTATATGATAAACTTTATCCCCCTGACTAAAGAAACCATCTGTGTGGAAATTTTTATCCTAGAACCAAGAGTGGGGAAATGTTAGGTTAATAAGACTGGAAAATTAAGATGGTTTTCATTATTTCAAAGGTTTCTGAACATTATACAATAATTAGACTGTACTTTAAGTGCCAGGTTTTATGATCACTTTTTTTGACTGAAACTCATTTTTGTGTTTGGAATAAGATAATTAAAAAAATATTGAAGTTGTTTATAGAAGACATTCTGCAACACTGGATAAGAAAAAACTGAAGAAGAATAGATTCCGATGGCTGCAAGGGTGGGGAGTGAGGCAGTGTGAGGGAGGGAGGGTTTAGATTAGCTAGTTGATAGATATTTGGTTGGGTGAAATCTGTGACAGCACACATTAGAAAGAAGATCAATATTAACTGGACTTCAACATAACATGATTTCTCCTCCCATCTTAACCCAATATTGCAAGGACAGAGTAGCTGGGGCAGGGGGCCGGGGACCATGCTGTCAGGGGAAATCAACACCAATTGGCACAACTAGCATTTTGCTAAGAGAGCCCTCTGCACCCCACATTGGTGAGTGGCATCTGGGGTCTTAAAAGCTGCCAAGGTGCCATCTGAGGGTACAGCAAATAGTCCCAACTCAGCAGGAATGGATGATCACCAAGGACCAAAAAGACATGGAGGGAGAGAACCCAGAAGCCACAGAGACCCACATGACTGGGTGATTACATTGACTTGTGACTGGAAGAACCAGATGGTGCCTGGCAACCACCAGTGACAGCCACGGTGGAGCTCACAAAGTTGAGTCTCACCGGCAACACAAGACTAAAAAGAGGTGCACCTTGAGATCTCCACTAGAAGCCCACAATTGATCATCCAGGGGCTTCGGAATTTAGCTAGGAGCATGGCCTCTGGCCCTGATGCTGCCCCTGTCCATATATCATCATGGAGATCAACTCTTGGACAGGAATGGATTGGACTTGATGACACAGAGTGCCATGTCTTGTGTACACTTCATGGTTCTATGCGTCTATAGGATGTCATCCTGCTGACCTCTTACTGGAGGTGGGGGAGTAGGTGGAGAGGAGGGGATAGGAGAGTGTTGGGAGGATAAGATGTGTACAGAGCAGAGGAAAAGTGTGCTGTCACTGGGCAGGGAGAGCAGAGGGAGCTCCATATAAGTGGGCATGCAAATTTATATGGGAATGTACGTTTTCATTCGATCATTAAATAAGTAAATAAGCAAATAAATAAATAAATAAATACAGTTTTGCTTCAAGAAGAAAAAGAAAAAAATGAATTCACTCTGGTAACTAGAGAAGGTGGCATTCAGAAATTTATACTTATTTTTTAGACAAGATACAAAAATTGCCAAGCTCAGTTATAATATATAAATTTATGATAATTGCACAATGGTAAAGAAAATTTTGTTCAATTTTTAAAATGATAGAATGTTTTGTAAAATTCTGGTGTTTTTATTACAGCTTGTACAAACAAATTATAAAGAAGTTTTAAATGAGAGCATACACTGCAGAAACTGTTATTTATGAATGGAAGTATAATCTGTTGGTTAAATATATAGTTTCTGGTTTTAAAGTAAGCCAAGGTCAAACTTAAAGTCCTTCATAGGTGATGTTATGGATTGAATTGCATCCCCTCAAATTGTTTGCCAACTGGGTAGGACATAATTTTCGGTATTTTGTGATTGTCCACTATTTTATTGTGTGATATGATTTTCCTGTGTGCAATAATTCCTATCTCTGTAACATCAGTGAGGCATCATTAGAGGTGGTTATGCTGATGATTAGGTTGTGTTTTTAAGTCAAACTCTTATGACATATAAGAGAGAGAAGACAGCAGAGAGATGGGGGATCTCGCACCATTAAGCAAGCTGTGTCAGATCCTTTAGACCCTAGATTCCCATGCGGAGAAACTCCTAGGCCAGGAGACTACTGATGACAAGGATCTTCTTTCCAAACTGGCAGAGAGACAAATCCTTTCCCTAGAGCCGGCACCCTGAATTTGGACTTCTAACCTCCTAAACTGTAAGAGAAAAATTGCACTTTGTTAAAGCCACTCACTTGTGATATTTCTGTTATAGAAGCACTAGATAACTAAGATAGAAAGTTTATTTTTGTCCAGCTTTCAAATTAAATTTTTATTTGGATCTGTGTTTCTACTTTAATAACATATCCAAGAAGTATCTCTTATTTTTCCTAGATAGTTGTCAGAGAAGAATTGTTATAAATTAGTGAGCAAAGAGAAATAAATTTCTCTTCCAAATAATGATAGACCTTTCCTTTCTGCTCTCTTATAAAACAGAATCTGGACAGTGAAGAAATATTTTATGTACGATCTAAAGATTATCAAATCAATACTCAATATAGGACACAAAGAGTGACATTAGTGTCATGTCTCCTGGGAATGAGATTTTGTCAGATAAAAATGGTACAGGCACTATAGAATTAGGGTGGTTTAACTTTAGATGAAAGAATTATATAGAACACATCATATAAAAACAGCTTTCTATCAATAGTGACAACATAGACTTATTGAAAAAATAGAACATTCATTAAAAAAATCCAAGTTTATAAGCTCTTGGTAGAATTGATTTTTTTTTTTTAATTCTCCTGTTAGGTAACTGTATCATTTTTATTTTATTTTTGTGAGAATATTTGGAAGGTGGGCCTGAGCTGACAGCTGTTTCTGTAGGCTTTAGCACAGTCACACTTTATAAGGCACTCGCCAAATGTTATGTCTATGGCCTAGATCTGCCATGAAACGAGAGCATGACAAAACCTGACTACTTCTGACACATCAGGAATACATTTTAAGCAAATAACCTTCCTCAGTTTGCTCTGATTGGGGCCCAAATCATCCTTAAGTAATATTGTAGGGCATTTAGATTGTAACAGTTGGCAATGGGCAGAAGGACCTGAATCTTGACTCAGGAATATTTAAAATTAATCTTATAATAATTTTTTATTATATAAAGATTCCTTCCTTAGTATTTTTCATAAATGCATCAGCCTTTATATTCTGTATGTAGCCTGGAATTCAGCTGATGGTGCTACTTAGCAAAAATTATTTTAATAAGGGTCTTTGAAATATTAAAAATGTAAACTCTGCCTATAGAACACATAAGATTATTAATACTTCATGAATTTACAGATAATTAGTTGTAGTTAATCTACACACAACTTTTTACACCATATTTTGCTTTATTTTGCTCAACAGTATGCCTCTTGAGGAAAGGAATCATATCTAATTTGTTTTATAATTCTAGTACCTACCAATGTCTGGAATATGATTCAGTGATTATTAATAAATAAATTATAAAGGAAGAAAAGCCTGAATCCTTTTGCTAAGGACAACAGTTGTCTTCACCAGGAGATATGTGTCCTGAAATGTGATCACCGTTTTTATGCTTCACTTAAACATACAGTAACTTCTGTTTGGAACCCTGATCAATGACACTTACAGTCAGTATTTGTAAGCTGATACACTTCCATCCCTTGAAAACTCCTCCTCTGTTCTCATCCACTGCAAAAACAAAAACCATTGAATCAATTCTGACTCATAGTGGCCCTATAGGACAGAATAGGACTGACTCATAAGGTTTGTAAGGAATGGCTGATGGATTCAAACTGCTGACCTTTTGTTTAGCAGTGGAGCTCTTAACTGCTGCTCCACCAGGGCTCCTTATCCTTTGCAAAGCCTGCATGTGCCTGTTTCCAGGGTAATTCTTTGCCTTAATTCTTCAGTCTCATCACCACTTCATCTTGCTCTAAATAACAGTTTACTTTCCCCAGAATTCACATGACCCTTATGGCCCTATTGACTTGAGGCTGCTCACTCTATTTATACCCACTTAATATATAAAGGTAAGGTGGTGTGACCTCATCTGTTCTATTTTTGATTGGTAACTCTTCCATTTCCACCATCATGAAGTGGACCCTTAGTCTAACCGGTCACGGCACAATCCTTTACCCCCTTTGGTTATTGTCTAGTGTCATCCCATCAATTTCACTGGGAACACACATCCTTGAATCTCATATTCCTCAGCCCTACCCACAGGCCTGTATTATGTTATTGCAGTGTCCCTTTGGATGCCAAGCCAGTCAAGAGCCATCGAGTTGAATCCGACTCAATGACTCACCAGAAATACTTGACTTCAAATACAACAAAGTCAGATTACTTCAAGTAACTATACCTTGGGCACACTGGAAATACGTGACTTGGCAGATCATTTGGAGAAATGCTCTTGTATACTTGCTATTGTGGTGGCTGTTAAGTCATAATTCGTCAATTTATTCCAGCAAGATTTCACTGAGGGAATGTCTGGAAACAAGTGAATTTAAGGCCCAGTTCTTGTCATGGTGGCTCAATTGTTAAGTGCTGGGCTGCTAACCTTAAGGTCTGTGGTTGGAACTTACTGGTGGCTCCACGGAAGCAAAGACCTGGAGATCTGCTCTTGTCAAGATTACACTCAAGGGAGCCCTATGGAGCAGTGCTACTTCGTCCTATAGGATTGCTATGAGTTGGAAAACTCAGCATATAGATTGAGTAAGTATGGTGGAAGCATACAACCCTGATGTAAACCTTTCTTGATTTGAATATTCACACAGTATTCTTTTCTTCTGTTTGAAGGTCTCCATTTTGTTCTGTGTACAGTATGTGCAATTCTTCATGAACACAATTAACGGAATTCTGATTTTCCACAATGTTATTCATAATTTGTTATGATCTACACAGTAGAGTGCCTTGGCATAGTCAATGAAACACGATAAACATCTTAGAGTTTTCTGTCTTCAGCCAAGATCCATGTGACATTAGCAAAGGTATCCCTGGTTTGACATTCTTTTCTGAATTCTGCTTAAATTTCTGGTGGTTCCTTGTGGGTGTATCGCTGCAACCACTTTTGAATTATCTTCAGTAAAACCTTATTTTGTGTGATATTAATGATACTACTCAATAATTTTCATATTCTGTTAGGTTCTTTCTTTGGAATGGATGCATATATGGATCTTTTCCAATCAGTTGTCCATGTAGCTATCTTCCAAATTACTTGGCGTAGATTAGTGAGTGCTTTCCATAATGTGTTTGTTTGTTGAAACATCCCAATTGGTATTTCATCAAGTTCTGGAGACTTGTGTTTCATCAATGCCTTCACTTACAGCAAGGTCTTCTTTCATTACCATTAGTTCTTGATTGTATGCTACTTCTTGAAATGGTTGAAGATCATCCAGTTCTTTTTGGTACAGTGACTCTGTATCCCTTCCATCTTATTTTGATGTTTCCTGGGTCATTCAACATTGTACTTATAGAATCCTTCAGTATTTCAACTCAAGGTTTGATTTTTTAAATTCAGTTCTTGTAACAGGAAATGCCAAATATTTTCTTCACTTTTGACTTTCTAACTCCATGTCACTGCACATTTCATTATAATTTACTTTGTATTCTCAAGCTGCCCTTCAAAATTTTTTGTTCAGCTCTTTTACTTCATCATTTTATCCATTCTTTCTTGCAACTTGATGTTCATGTGTAAGTTTCAGAGTCTGTACTGACGTCCACTTTGGTCATTTCTTTCTTTCCTATCTTTTTAGTGACCTTTTACTTTCTTTATGTGTGATGTCCTTGATGCCATCTCACAAATTTGTCTGATCTTGGTCATTATGGTTCAACATGTCAAATTTTTCTTGAGACATTCTGTAAATATGGATGGAATATACTCAAGGCTATACTTTGGCCCTCATGGGCTTCTTTTAATTTTCTTCAGCTTGAGCTTGAACTTACATGAGAGCAATTGATGGTTTGTTTTGTAGCTGACTCTGGACTTGTTCTGACTGATGATAATGAACTTCTCCATTGGCTCTTTCCAATTGATTTCTGTTTTCCATAGGGCAAGAATCTCCATTTGTGTTGTTGAAAAGACATATTTTCAGTGAAGAAATCATTGGTCTAGCAAAATTCTATCATGAAGTGTTCCGCATCGTTTCTATCACCACGGTTTTATTTTCTGACTACCAATCCTTCTTTGTTTCTGACTTTTGCTTTCCAGTCACTAGTAATTATCAATGTATCATGATCGCATGCTAGATCAATTTCAGACTGTAGAAGTTGGTAAAGATCTTCAATTTCTTTATCTTTTGCTTTAGTGGTTGGTGTGTAAATTTGAACAATTGTTAACTTGTCTTCTGTGTAGGTGCCGTCGTTTGAATTGTGTCTCCCTCCAAAGTGTATGTGTTGACTTGATTTGCCTAGGAGTCCCAATAAGGTACCATTCCTCCCATGTGTTGTCAATCCTGCCTCAATGATGTTGATGAGGGAGAATGGGCAAGAGTTGTGTTAGTGAGGCAGGACTCAAGCTACAAGCTTGTGGGATATAAGGGAGAAAAATGAGCAGAGGAAGTTAGGATTCTCACACTACAAAGAGAGCAGTATGACTGAGAGCAGAGCACTTCCTTTGGACCTGAGGTTCCTGTGCCGAGATGCTCTCCTTGAATTTGGACACAGCCCACCAGACTGTGGTAATTTCTCTTATTGAATGGACTTGCAACTTGTTAATGGATTTGTGGATTACTGGACTGTGACAATAGTATTTCTCTTTATGAAGCCTTCTACTCATGGTATTTTCTGTTAGAGCAGTACCAGGTGACTAAGACAGTAGGGTTATGGATATTATTCTGCCGCGGACAATGTTATACTTCAGGATAAATCTTGAAATGTTCTTTTGTTTTAGCTTTATTTTTCTCTACTCTTTTTAAAAATTATTTACTGTACTTTATATGAAAATTTATGGGTCAAGTTAATTCCTCATACAAAAACTTATATACATATTGTTATGTGATTCTAGTGCAATCCCTATAATGTGACAGTACACTCCTTCTTTCCACCTGGGTTTTCCCAGGTTGGTTCAACCAGCAGTTCTCCCTTTCTGTCTTCCCATCCCACCTCTGGACAGTGCTGCCCATTTAGTCTCCTGTATCTAGTTGAACTAAGAAGCACACTATTCATGAGCATATTTTATGTTTTATAATCCACTCCATTCTTTTATTTATTTTTTATTTGTTTAATTTAATATGACTGAGTCTGTTCTTTGTTTGAAGTTGGCTTCAGTAATGATTTAGTTCTGAGTTAATAGAGATTCTCCAGCCCATGTCTTCCAGGGTTCCTTTAATTCATTAAATCTGGTCCTTTTACATGAATTTGAGTTCTGCTTGTCCTCCTCCATCCAGGACTGTCTGTTGTGTTTCTGTTAGGGCAGTTATTGATGGTAGCTGGGCACTATTTGTTCTCTGATTTATGTAACTCTTCTGTTTCTTGGGCTACTGTTTTCCTTGGCATTCTTTAGTCTCTTTTGTTCCTGGTAGGTTGGAACAAATTGATGCATCTTAAAAGGAAACTCTAGTGGTGTAGTGATTGATTGCTACATATGCTAACACAAAAATTGGAAGTTCATATCTGCCAAGTGCTCCTTGGAAACTCCATGGAGTAATTCTAGTCTGTACCATAGGATTGCTGAGTCAGAATCAATTCAATGGCAGTGGGTTTTGAGGGGTGGGGGTAAAATGCCATTAACAAGCTTTTAAGACCTCAGATGCAATTCGCTGAAGTGGGATGCAGAAAATTCTCTTAGTAAACTTCCTTATGCCAATTCATCAAATGTTCTCCAAACCATGATCTCCAGTCCCTGGCCCCTGCTACTTTGTCCTTCAAGTGTTTGACTGTATTCAGGAAACTTTTTAGCTTTTAGTTTAGTACTGTTGTGCTGATTTCCCCTGTATTGTGTGTTGTCTTTTCCTTGACGTAAGGTAATGTTCTATTTGAGGAAAACTGGGTTATTCCTTTTTAATTTGTCTGTCTTTTTATTGGAAAGTGTACTGTATGATTGTCTGATTTAAAATGGCCAATGCCAGTTCATTTCTGCTCACAAGTGCCTAGGATATGAATCTTTATATGTTCTGTTTCATTTTTGATGAGTTCCAATTTCCTAGACTTGTACTTTGTAAAATTTCACTTTCTGATTGTTAATATATATGTACATTTGCAGCTGTTTGTTCTCATTTTGAGTCCTGATGCATCAGCTGATTAATGTTCTGAAAGCTTTTCTCCATCTATGTCATTAAAGTCAGTTCTGTTTTGAGGAGGCGTTTCTTTCCCAGTCCTGTTTGAATGTTTTCCTATCCTACAGGCTTAGCTTATCAGGCAATGTTGTACTGCTATTCATAAGGTTTTCACTGGCCTTTTTTTTTTTTTTTTTTTTAAGAAGTAGATGGTCAGGTTCTTTTTCTTAGTTGGTCTAGTCTAGAAGTTCTACTAAAATTTTTCCACCATGAGTGACCTTGCTGGTATTTGTAATACCAGAAGCATAGCTTCTAGCATCACAGAATATGCAAGCCATCGCAGTGCAAGAAACTGACAGATGAATGGTAGCTTGTATCTTCAGTTTTATACAAGTACTGACAATTAAGTTCACTAACTCATCCTAGTAAAAGTGCTACATATCTCATTGCTGAAAGGACTCTCCCTGGGAAGCTGTGCACTGATGCCAGCGCCTAGTCCACCACCCTTCAAACCAATTTTGGAACTCTTTCTGGAATGGCCATCAGAGGCGTCCTCCTATTACCCTCGATGTCCTGAATGTCCTTGATGTCCTGAATGTCATCAAAATGTCTCCCTTTCCATATGTCTTTTATCTTTGGATAAAGGAAAAAGTCATAGAGGTCAGATCAGGTGAGTAGTGAGGACATTTCAATACAGTTATTTGATTACTTGCTAAAACTCCCTCACAGACAACTACACAATTAAGTTTACGAACTTACCACTGTGGCACTGTGCACAAGGCCATTCCAGAAAGAATTCCAAAATTGCTTTGAAGAGTAAAGTAGGTGCTGGAATTGGTGCATAGCTTCCCAAAGGGAGTACTTTGAAAGTGAATGTAGTAATATTCAGCAACGAGGTATGTAGCACGTAGAACAATTAATTTCACAGACTTAATTGTCAGCTCTTGTATATTCATTTTGTCCACCAGATTTGCTACTTTTTCAAGGCTCCTAATCGCTTGATTCCATTTTCTGACAATGCATTTGCCCCTTCTAATAACAGCTCTTCTCTCCTCAGAGGCCTGCAATGGTTTATTACACTTGGAGTAAAAATCTGAGCTCTTACTTGGATCTATAGTGACCGGTATGATCTACTTACCTTCTAACTTTCTGATTTCATCCCTCTCCACTCAGTCCCTTGTTCTTCGCACTCCAATATTATAGGTTGTTTTTCTGATCCTCTAGGATAATAAGGAAATCCTAGTGGCTAGTGGCACAGTGGTTAAGTGCTACACCTGCTAACCAGAAAACTAGCAGTTTGAATCTGCCATGTGCTTCTTGGAAACTCAGTGGAACAGTTCTACTCTTTCCTACAGGGTTGCTATGAGTCAGAATTTGCTCAGTGGCACTGAGTTTGGTTTTTATGATTTGGTAGGATAATAAACTGACTCTTATCTTAAGATCTTTTAAATTTGTTTTCCAGTTAGCCTAGATCATCCTCTTTAGTCTTAAGATGATGCTTTCCTTTTCTCATTGAGTTCTCTACTTGACTGTTACCTTCTCAGAACACTCTAAATAAAGTAGGCTTCTAACTGCAACCCTCTCTAGTCTGCCCTATTACTCTAGTTTCTTCATAGACTCAATGTATTCAAATATATTATTTATTAACTCATGTGATAAATATCTTGGTCTTTTCAGGGAACAGTACTTTTCTTTCTTGTTTGTTGCTGTATACTTAGTGCCTTAAAGACTTTCAGAAAAGAATCGTTATCTGACTGGTAGACAGATTGGTAGACAGACTGATTGGTAGACACAAGAAATTAACCTCCTTCCAGTGAGGAACTTTGTATTTTCCAGGGTTCTTTGATAGTGCTGACACAAGTAAAACCAAAAAACAAAACACACCCAGTGTCATTGAGTCAGTTTTGACTCATAGCGACCCTGCAGCATGGAATAGAACTGCCCCATAGAGTTTCCAAGGAGCACCTAGCAGATTCAAACTGCGAACTTTTGGGTTAACAGCTGTAGCACTTAACCACAACCCCACCAGGGTAGGCAATGATAAATAGTAGTTGAACGAACAAATATTCAAATGAAAGAATGCAAATGCATAATAGATACATAAATATTAGATACATTTAAATAACTGTAGGTTAAAACAGCATTTGAATTATCATTGTTATATCAAAATACCAGGTTACAGCAAAAATGCTCTATACTGGTCAAAAATTGTGAAGACCTCAAAATATTCTGTCCCATGTATTTTAATTCTAAGAGTTACCCTAAACACTAAAGGATTAGTATTAAAATATTCATAATAAAATTTTTGATATAAATAACTGGAAACAAATTTTGGGTTAACAGAGGCCAGCCAAGTGCTGTCCAGTTGGATCCAACTCATGGCGACCCTAGGGGCCAGGATAGAACTGACCCCCACAAAGAAAGTTTGCTAATATACTTCTAAGATGCAATATTTAGAATCATTACTCATGATAGAAGATATGCATCATGATGTTCTGGAACAGAAACGAAAGAACAACTTTTTTTTATTCTCTTTAGTGTGTTCTATTCAATGCCATCTTATTTTTAGTTCAAACAAAAATCCTCCCTCATCTCACTGAGAAAGAATTTACTGAATTCCTCTAGCCTGTGGTTCTATGGAACCAGGGATACCATTGGTGATGTCAGATAGATTTTGGCTGAAAGCAAAGAATACTAGAGAGATTCTTAACTGTGTTCCACGGACTACGCAAAGGCATTTCGCTGATATTATAGATATCACTATATATCATTATATAGACAATATAACACTATAGATACTCATCACAAAGAATCTAATATGAGTTGTTACAGATTTTTTGACAGTGTGAAACATTTACATTGAAACAACTAAATGAAAATAAAAATTTAAAAAACATGCTATAACTTTCAAGGGAGTTTGATAAAGCATCAGTGTTATATTCAATATATATCATTATGAGTATGTAGTGAGATGTTTGAAAAAGTACAGAACTAAATTTATCTATTGAACTCACAAACAAATAATCAGCAGTTCGACTGATCACAAGTTCGCAATATTCTTTGCAACTGTGTTTCTGTTCCTTCATGTTTCTTAACTGGAAGAGTCAAATTTCTAAAGAGGTTTCTATAGACTCAGTTAAGCATTGATCACTTCTAAAAAGGGGTCTTAAATTATGACAGATGTCTCTGAGGACTTTGGTGTGCAAGTATTTGAAGGGAACAACTTTTCTCCCATGTTAAACCTCAGGGATGTCATAGGTGGTACCTCTTAAGCCACAAGTCTAAGAATCCATATAATCTGCATAAGCAAATATTTTCAACTGACCACCTCCAGCAAGAATCACTTGGCTGTAGCCCTTGGGCTCAGAGAGTCTGGATCACTAGCTGCTTTAAGTACAATCAGTTTGCTGCTTAGAAGTGAGGATGCCAAGACTTCATGTCACAGGCTTTGAACACATTATCAGCAGGGCTCGGGCCCTGGAGAAGGACATCATGCTTGGTAAAGTAGAGGGTCGGTGAAAAAGAGATGGATTGACACAGTGTCCACACAGTGGGCTCAAGCCTAAAAGTAATTGTGAGGAGGGCACAGAACCAATGCTTCCTCAGTTGTAAATATGGTTGCTATGGGTCGGATCCTGCTCAGGAGAACCGAACAAGAACAAAACAACTTGGCAGAGGTGGAATCACCAACATTAAGGAAAAGCTAACAGGAAGGAATTAATCCTGAAACTGCCACTATAATCACTTCAAACATCTAAGTGACCTGGTAGCTGTCACTTCCAGTCACAGAAAATTCAGTTACCCAACAGAAATCATATGCCTTCTTTAGTTCTTGTATGTGGCAACCATTTAACATGCTTTGCTCATATTAAGCTGGCCCTTCACTGAAGAATTGTTGTTAAGCCAGTCCTTTTAATAAATTCTTGGGTTTAAGCGTCTAAAAACTTAATATGGATACTTTGCATATAAAACTACCTTAGATATTCAACAATAATTTTATAAAATTATTGATGCCTTTCAGTGTTGGTATTGGCACATTTACCATGGACTGGTAAAAGAATGAATGTTTTATTGATAGGTGAAGAAAATCATTGTGCCTAATGAATGAATTAGTTCCCTTCTTTCTCTAATGTAGTCTTTTCATCCAGATTATATATAAAAGACTGTCTTCTACTCAGTCTCTCTAAATTTAAGTCATCCTTTAAGTCTCGGAGTCCAAGCCTCTGCAGTCTTATAAAATTATTTTATGCTACAGCTACATTCATTTCCTAAACTCCTAGAAAACTATAGCAAACAGTTTAGTACGGAATCATAAACTAGCATACCTTTTATCATTGCTCTGTCTGTATGTGTCACGTGGTCTAGTTTCATCAACACAACAACATTTTACTTATTCCTACCTTTCTTCTTTCCTTACTTCTGTTGATGTCTTCAAGGCTTCCTGCAATTTGAGGTAGCTGATTGGCTGCACTGGCTTTAGTTATCACCTGGAAAGCCATCCACAGTTCTTTCTGTAATCTTTCAGTACTTGTGTTTATACAACTTTGTTTTTCATTTTTTTGTTCTCCATCAAGTATTGTGTCTCACTCCTGCTTTACAAGAATCAGCTACAGGGCCCTATCATTTTTCTTCTCTATGTCCAGGAGGAAGTATAGCAGTTGAGGGTTTTGATTCATTCGCAAGGGAAACAAATTGTGTGCCCTTTGTGAAAAGGAGACACTTTCCTTGTTCTGTTAAGTGGAGGTGGCATTTAATAACCATAGCATTGAATTTGTGAGTTTATGTGGGTCAATTAAATGTTATATCTCTTTCTTGCAGCCAGAGTTTTTGTTCTTATTCAAAGGTGTGAACGAATCCATTGTTAGGATTCCAGATATGCTTGCATTTATACATTTTCAATCTTAATAGCTCTAGCAATTTATTTAAAGATATATGAACATCTGGACTGGGGGCATTGTTAAGGGTACATTTTTCACTTATGAAAACTAGCAAGGACAGACTGATCTAAAATAAGTTCCTCTGGACTCACCTGAAAAGCCGTTAGATATAGTTGACTTGGATTCTAAAAAAATTGAATTCATAAACAGAGCACTGCCATAACATCCTTTAATTATGCCAAAACCAAACCAAACCTACTGTCACTGAGTCACTTTAGACTCATAGTGACCCTGTAGGACAGAGATGAACTGCTCCACAGTTTCTGAGGAGCATGTGACAGATTCAGACTACCTAACTTTTGTTAGAAGGCATAGCACTTAACCACTACATTGAATGTTTCCTCCTTTGATTATATGTAATTCCATTTGTATTTTAGACTCATAATCAAATTTAGATAATTGGAACACAATTATTTTAAGACTCGTGGAAATTTCTTGTACATTAGCTGCTTTGTTCTTGACTGCTTTGATCAATATGATACAGCAGAAGCGACATTTCACTAGTAGCTAGACTCAGGCTTTATGAATCTCTTAGGTCTTACTTTACTGTCCTAAAACAAGTTCTGGCTACCCTGAGTTCTCCAGGCTGTGAGGAAGTCCAAAACTGACATATGCTCAGGATACAGAAAAGATCAACTCTGGTTAACTACTGCTTTCTACCACCTAACCTCAGACACCAAATACGTGCATAAAGGAGCCGTCTTGGACATTCCAGACCCAGCAGACGCCATTCGGAAAAAGACTGAGATCAAAGACACGTGGAAGGTTTGGTCCAGACATTTGAGCCACCTCAGCTGAATTCCGCACATCATGAAACAGAGCCTAGCTATCCTCACTGCACCTTACCTGGATTCCTGATCTACATATCTTGAGGGTAAAAGTGTTAGTTATGTCATTAAGTTCCAGGTTTTTGGTTACAGAGCAGTAGATAACCAAAACATAAGATCGTAAGAGATAGGCTGGGACTAGATTGATTGTGTTTTCTGAGCCCTTTGGAGAAGGAGAAATCAACACAGGTGACATTGTCAGGGTAAAATGGGAAAAGTGGTGGGGTGGGAGGAAAAGCTCTCATTCTGTTTCTCCTCTCCTTAAGGATAGAAAGGAAGGATTACATTTTGAGCTACTAAAGTAGGCACTTTTTAACTTGTAACTGGCCATTATTAAATTTCTTCTACTTGTGTTAGTCTATATGGAACTTAATTCCTTGAGTGAAATTTTTTATTTAAAAAGAGATAAATGAGTCATCCCAGAAGAGTCAATGCTACAGCAACCATCCATTCAATCTAATCCACTGAGTTTTTCTCAAACTCTCTTTTCTTGGTAATCACGTCTTTAGACCCATAGTAGCAACTAGTGTTTCCTGTATCTCTTATTTCTAGTGTTACATGGTAAATAAGTCAATTGTAGGTGATAAATAAAGGAAGAGGACAGATTATAATAGGTCATACAGAAGGCAACGTAAATAGATGGCTTAAGGTCAGAGAGACTTAAGTTCTAATCCTAATGATGTAAGCTTTGAACAAGTCTCACATCAGCCTGCTCTTCAGTAAAGAAAGGGTAACCTTTGTCGTCAGGTTACTGATAGGATTAAATGAGATGGCTGTGTAAGAAATTGACTTGATGGCAACGTTTTTTTTTTTTTAATGAAGATCCATTAAAACCACTGCTGTCAAATCAATTCTGACTCATAGTGACTCTATAGACAGAGTAGAACTGCCCCATAATTTCCATGGAGTGCCTGGTGGATTTGAACTGCTGACCTATTGGTTAGCAGCCATTGCACTTAACCTCTATGCCAGTAGGACTTTTATAAAGGGTCATTCATGTACTAAAACTCAAAACAAAACTCACTGCCGTGAGTCGATTCTGATTCATATCTTCCCTGTAGAACAGGGTAGAACTGTTCCATAGAGTTTCCAAGGAGCACCTGCTGTATTCCAACTGCTGACCTTTTGGTTAGCAGACCTAGCACTTAACCACTGTGCAACCAGGGTTTCCCATTCACATACAGTGTTTCTCAATATCTGTCACTCCTTTCTGTTGTCATCTCAACCTAACAAAGCAGCATCCGGAGAGTGAGGCTGGCTCTGTTTACTTAAGTGACGAAGTCAATGAGGTCTTTAAATGTCTGGGGAAATGATCTGTTCTAAGAGTCACTAGACCATAATAATTGATAATGTTATGCAGATTGGCAAGAGCCATTTTCACTGAGGTGATGCATTGCAGTTTTGATTAGTGAGTGGGAATGCAGTGTAGACATGCTACTCTTCCATATCCATTTAAATGTCAGTGCATGCAGCAGCCTATTAGCAAGAGATATGCTTCCTGATCTTCCTTTTTTATAAAGAAGATTGAATCTATGTAATTTCATTTAGCCTAAGTTAAGTGATATTGTCCCAAATCTGTATTGTTTCAAGCTTTCTTTCTTTTATCTTTCCTTAAGAGGTATTTGCATAGAAGTAATTTGAGTGAACTGGGAATCTTACAAAGTATTTCTGTAGATTATAAACGAGATTGAAAGCTTCTGTTTCAGTTAAGCTCATTTGGCTTTAAGGGATAGACACTTATATAACAGAAGTATATTTCAGTGCTCAGTAAGGAAGGGAGGGAGCATAAACGCGAGCTGCGCAATGAGAAGTCATGTAGAGACTGAAACTAAACCAAAAGCTGCTCTGTAGACTTCAAGACAGAACCTTGCTTTTCTCTTCTTTTGCTTTCACATGATAATTACTTTTCCACTGCTTGTGTATGTTGTCACTTCCCTTACTAATACTGACTGGCTCACCCTAACTTGATACCTACTCAGAGACTCTACAAACTCACATTGCCTATTGATTCATTGGGACCCTGTAGGGCAGGCTGGAACTGCCCCATAGGATTTTTGAGGAGGTCCAGGTAGATTTGATTTTCTGACTTCTGGATTAGCAGCCGAACTCTTCAACATTATGTCACCAGAGTTTCCTGCTTATAATTTTGGCTTGCTCATATTCTTTATTTTGTGTTTTGTTTTACTGTTACTGTTGTTTTTAGCTCCCACAGAGTCAGTCTCGAACTCAGGACTACCTCATGCCAAAGACAATAAACTATCCTGATTTACAGGGTTTTCACTGGCTGACTTTTGCAAGCAACTCATCTAACCATTGTTTTTTAAAGAGAAGGTATTTGACTGACTTAGTGAGAGCTACCCTAGAACAGCTCAACCTGCAAGGCAGTGGCTGAGGCCACAGGATAGGGCAACACTTCGTATGTTACCTGAGGCTCAGTGTCTTAGTCTGAGTTCTCTAGAGAAGCAAACCAAGTAAGACGTATCTGTCTGTCACTCTATCAGTGTGGTAGCTACTGTTGCTGTTGTTGTTAGGTACCGTTGAGTAAATGCTGACTCATAGTAACCTTGTGTATGACAGACTGAAACACTCCCCACGCCTGTGCTGTGCCCCCAGTCTTTAGTATGCTTGATCCCACTGTTGCAGCCACTGTGTCAGTCCATCTCATTGAGGATTTTTCTCTTTCTCATTGACTCCCTGTTTTACCAAGCATGATGTCCTTCTCCAGGGACTAATCCTTCCTGACAACATGTCCAAAGTATGGAAGATGCAGTCTCTCCATCCTTGCTCCTAAGGTACATTCTGATTGTGTTTCTTCCAAGATAGATCTGATCATTATTTTGGCAGTCCATGGTATATTTAATATTCTGTTCCAACACCATAATTCAATGGCATCAATTATTCTTCTGTCTTCCTTATTCACTGAACGGCTTTCACATACATGTGAGGCAAAAGTGCCTTGGCTTGGGTCAGGTGTGCTTTCATTTTGAAAGTCATATCCTTGCTTTTCAGCACTTTAAAGAAGTCTTTTACAACAGATTTTCCCAATGCAATGTCTTTTGATTTCTTGACCGTTCTCTTCTATGGGTATCGATTGTGGAGCAAAGTAAAATGAAATTCTTGACAACCTCACTCTTATCTTCGTTTGTCAAGATGCTGCTTATTGGTCTAGGTTTTCTTTATGTTGAAGTATAATATATACCACAGTTTGTAGTCTTCAATTTTCATCAGTAAGTGCTTCAAGTCCTCCTCATTTTTAGCAAGCAAGGTTGTGTAATCTGCATATTGCAGTTTGTTAGTGAGTCTTCCTCCAATCCTGATACCCCTTTCTTGGTTTACTTGCTCAGCATATAGATTGACTAGGCTTGGTGAAAGGATACAATCCTGAATACACCTTTCCTTACTTTAAATCAAGCAGTGTCCCCTTGTTCTGTTTGAGCAGCTGCCTCTTGATTGATGTTCCGGAATTCTCCATTCTTCACAATTTTATCTATAGTTTGTTATGATCCAAACAACTGAATGTTTTTGCATAGTCAATAATGAATAGGTAGACACCTTTCTGGTATTCTCTGCTTTCATCTAAGATGCATCTAACATCAGCAATGATATCCCTGGTTCCATATCCTCTTCTGAATCTGGCCTGAACTTCTGGTGGCTCCTTGTCACTGTCCTGCTGTAGCTACTTTTGAGTGATCTTTAGCAAAATTGTTCTTGCTTGTTATATTAATGATACTGTTTGACAATTTCCATATTTTGTTGGATCACCTTTCTTGGGAATAAGCATAAATGTGGATATTTTCCAACTGGTTGGCCAGCTAGCGGTCATCCAGATTTCTTTGTATAGACAAATGAGCACTTCTTGCCCCACACCCATTTGTTGAAACATCTCAGTTGATACTCCATCAATTCCTGGAGCCTTATTTTTTTTGCGAGCGCATTCAATCCAGATTCAACTTCTTCTTTCTGTACCTTCGGGTTGTGATCATATACTACCACTTGAAATGATTAAACACTGACCAGTTCTTTTTGTTGTAATGACTCTATGTTTTTTTTCCATCTTCTTTTGATGGTTTCCTTATCATTTAATATTGACTTGTAGAAACCTCACTATTACAACTTGAAGCTTGAATTTTTCCTTCAGTTCCTTGCTCTTGAACTGCCCTCTTGAAATATTCTGTTCAGGTTTTTTTTGGTTCATTTCTTTCTTTTGCTTTAGCCACCTGATGTTCAAAAGCAAGTTTCAGAGTCTCTTCTGCCATCCAGTTTGGCCTTTTCTTCCTTTCCTGTCTTTTTAACGACCTCTTTTCTTTCTTCATGTACAGTATCTTTCCACGATTTGTTTGATCTTTGGTCATTAGAGTTAAATTCATCAAACCTGCTATTGAGATGGTTTCTAAATGCTGGTGAGATGTGCTCAAGGTCCTACTTCAGCTCTCACAGACTTGATCTAATTTTCTTCAGTTTCAATTTGAACTTGCATGTGAGCAATTGACGATCCGTGCCTCATCTGGCAGCTGGCCTTCTGGCTGATGGTAGTGAACTTTTCTATGATCTCCTTCCACAGATGTGGTCAGTTTGATCCCTCTGTATACCATCTGGTGAGGTCCATGTGTATAGTTGTCATTTATGTTGGTGAAAAGAGGTATTTGCAATGAAAAAGTTGCTGGTTTAACAAAATTCTGTCATGCCATTTTTGGCATCGTTTTCATTTCATCCAAGACTATATTTTTCAACTACTGATTCATCTTCCTTGTTTCTAACTTTTGCATTCCAATCACCAGTAATTGTCAGTGCATCCTGATTGCATGTTCAATCAATTTCAGACTGCAGAAGCTAGTAAAAATCTTCATTTTCTTCCACTTTGGCCTTTGTGTTTGGTGCATAAGTTTGAATGATAATCATATAAACTGGTCTTCCTTGTAAATGTGTAAATATTTTCCTACTCCTGACAGCACTGTGCTTCAGCATAGGTCTTACAATGTTCTTTTTGAGAAGGAATGTAGCACCATTCCTCTTCAAATTGTCGTTCTTGGCATAGCAGACGGCACATCTGTCTGGTTTAAAAAGGTCAATATCAGCCCATTTTAGCTCACTAATGCCTATGATATTGATATTTATGTGTTGAGTTTCATTTTAGATGATTTCTAATTTTGCTAGATTTATACTTTGTACATTTCATGTTATGGTTATCTATGGATGTTTGTGACTGTTTCTTGTCATTTTGAGTCATTCCACATCAATAAATGAAGGTCCCTAAAGCTTGGCTCTATTCACATCATTAAGGTCATCTCTACTTTGAGGAGGCAGCTCTTCCCGATTGTCTTCTGAGTGCTTTACAGTCTGGAGGGGCTGAAGGAGCTCATCTTTCAGCAGTATATCTGACAGTGTTCTGCTGCTATTCATAAGGTTTCACTGGCTATGCCTCTTTAGAAGTAGACAGCGGGTCCTCTTTCCTAGTCTGTCTTAGTCTGGAAACTCAGCTGAAACCTGCGCACAATGGATGATCCTGATAGTATTTGAATACTGGTGGCTTGGCTTCCAGCATTACAACAACATACAAGTCCCTCTTCCCAAGTAGGATAAACTGACAGATACACGGGGATGTGGTGGCTGGCAAGTCTCAAGCCTATAGGTCAAGTGGTAAGCTGGAGGCCTGTCCTGGCTCAGAGGATTGTGGAGGACTGAAAATTCCAAATCTGTAGATCTAGAGGCAATGTAGAGGCTTCTGTAGGTTTATATTCCAGGAACTGTAGGTCGGGAGGTAAGAAAAATGCAGAGTCAAGAGGAAGCTACATTTTCAAAACATCTATTTATGTAATAGATGCAAGCCAAACCTCCAAGGAACTTCCACTTTCAATCAATTGGCTGATCATATCTGATCACATTGTGGAAGATGATTATATTGCATTACAAAAGAGAAACTGTCCGTATGTCTGCCAAACCAGAAACTCACAGCCTAACCAAGCTGACACGCAACATTAGCATTCACACCACATCATACTTAGAAAAGCAAGGTGTAGGAGCAGCTCTTACAAGGACTTGTCATTATGATAAGCACAACAATTTACAACAGTAACACAGCTTGAAAACTTTGCAAAAATTCTTACTTACCTAGTAAGCAGGAGTTATGGCTCTTCTAGTTACTATATATGCCAAAATAAATAAGTAAATAAATAAAGCTTTGCTTATTGTTTCAAAACCAGGTTTTCTGACACACTGTCATAGTACTTACTAGTTGACATTGTGATTGCCTGGCTGCTTTCTTTTCTGGACTTGAGCATCTCTGAACAGAGATTATTGTATTTTTAATTAGGGTTCCAAAATAGCCCATAGACATGAAAAGTGTATTTTTTTTTCTGAATGTTGGATACTGTTAAGACATATTCAATTTGTCCATCCCCACTTAGGAGGGAAGACAATTTTCTGTGTAATTTCATGTGTTTTAAAATCTGAATTCAAAATCTATCATAGAGAATAAGACAACTTCAAACATTATCACCAGGGCACATATGCTTGATGACCAAAGTGATTCTAAGATAAATGACTGATTTATTGATGGTTATTTGAAAGTGGTTGCTTTTATCAAACTCCTTCTTATAAACTTTTACATGTTCAGAACATTTATTTCATCACTTAAAAATGTAGAGCATTTTATTATTGGCTGCTGTGTCATCTCTTCTAACTTAATCTTTGACAGGGAAAAAAAAAGAAACTTCTTGATGTTGGCATATATTTTCTACTTCAAAAATGTCCCGGTGACATTTTAGACTAATTTTATTTTTACCAGCCAAAAAAAAAAAAAAAGTCTATTTCACTGAGCAAGTTTTATTGCCATGGAAGATTAACTAGGGGTGTCATGAATAGGAAAACATGTCAGATACTTTGCACTCTTTCTGTCAATGGGTCATTCACTTACTCCGTCATTCACAAGGTTAGCTCATTCCTTTAGAAGCAGCGGAGTCCTCATTTACATTTTTCATATATTTAAATGAACTAATTACTGAAAGAACAGCCAGAGAACATAAAACTCAGTCTGGTGTAATAAAAAATGTGAAAGCACAACATGACAGTTCTTCCTTTGAAACCATCTAGTGTTCCTGATTTGAATAGCCAAGATGGACTACAGCTGTTTGTGAAATTTCTCTTGCTGCCAAAGGCAGGTATTTGTTGCCGCACACCGCTTGGGTCCTGCCATTTGTGGGGATCTCTATAGCTGGAATCTTCACCTTGATTATTGATGAAATGAAACTCTGCTATTCAAAGGACAGAAAATAAAGAAATCAGATATCAGATCTGCCATAAAATATAAACAGAACCTTTTTTTCTGCTCAAATTCTTTAGGATAATGTATTACCTTGTTTGAGCTCTTCAAAAATAATATGTTACTGACTTTACACTATGTATTCTTGGCGTGCTGATAATCATGTCAAAAATGCACAAGCAGTCTGCTTTCCCCAAAGGGGAGGGACTTGGATTCCAATTCTCCCATTAAGGCACAACCAGGCTCTGGCATTCCTGAGCCAAGCCTGCCTGGGGCAAGAGAGAAGCCTCTAACACACAGAGGAGGCAGCAAACTGACCACCTTCTTTCTGAGTGTCATTTTCTTGCTTTCATACTCTTATTCTGTGTTTGCATTGTGATATTAATAATTAATATACAAATATTACCTTAAAAATATTGAAATGGCATCTGTTTGAAAAATGTTCTCAGGAGGAAAGATTTAATCTCTGTTTCCCTCCTTGCTCTGTCCTGCTTCTCCCATTAAATTTCAGTTCTCTGACTAGTATCCTTCAGGAAAATCCAGTATCCTGCAATCTATCTTTCATTTTAGGAATCATCAGGGCATGCTAAGACTGGATGTGCTCTCTCTTTTTTTTATAACTTACTTTATTTTTGTTGTTGCTGAGAGTATACGCAGCAGAATGTAACATCATTTCAACAATTTCTATGGGTACATTTCAATTCAGTGACATTTATACATCCTTCAGCTTCTGCAACCATTCTCACCCTCATTTTCCAAGTCCTTCCTCCTCTGTTAACATAAACTCAGTGTCCTCTAAGTTTTCTATCTAGTCTTTTGAATTGCAGTTGTCAATCCGATACGATATAGACAGATCTTAAAAGAGCTTGACGCTTACAGCAGATACGCTTTTCTAGTTGAGCTAAACTATTGTTTGGTCTTAAGATGACTTCAGGGATGTTTTTTCTTTAAGACTTGAAGATTGTCTCAGGGCACTGGCTTCTACTGTCTCTGGGTAACCAGTGTGTTATTAATCTTTGCTCTGAGGTCAGTTCTAAGAGCTTGTTAATATAAGTAGTGCCTGTAGTCATTCTTAAGCATTTATTTTTAATGATTTTGGAAAACTCAGAATCAAGCAACATTATTATGAATGTACTGATATATCTCTCTGTCTCTCTATATATACATACACATTAGTCGTGGCTGTATTCAGTGTTTTTTTGACCTGTAGAGTGCCTGTTATTCCATCCCACAGGCACACCGAAGTTACACCCAAAAGAAAAATCTATCTCCACTGAAACTACTGGAGAGTTACACTCAGCATTTTGTGATAATATTGCACCCTCTTTCTGAGTCATAGAAAAATTTCACATATATTTTTAATTCAGTTTTTCATTTGTTCATTTAATAATTCTTGAGAACTAATGTTTGAGATAGACAAAGCTTACATATTCAAATAGCACACAGAATGCTTTTACACATTATTGTCATTTGCAAGGAACTTTTTGGTAATTCTGATTGTACTAGACAGTTGAGTTTGCACAGGATTGATGGAAATGTTTTAGAATAACCAGTCTTTCCCTATTTTCTCCCTTTTCTATATTTGCATGCATTGCTTCACTTACTGGCAAGGTGCCAGGCTATTTTCAAACCTTTCAGTCCTTTTGGTTGCTTCCCACCTTTCTGTCATGCTTTGAATAAAATAAAAACTTACCAAAAATAGGCTTATGAACCAAGGCTTTTCCAAATACTGTAGAATCTGTTGACCTATTTCTGATGTAGCTTTTTGTCTTTCCACATGTCCTGAACTAATGTGTGATTATGTTTTCATACAGAAATATTTATATGCAATACCCCGTTACTCCTACCTTTATTTTACTAAAGGTTCACACTTTTGAATGTTATTTAGTTATTTCATTTTTCAGTACCTTCTGTGGTATGTTTCCTTTAATTTGAGCATCTTGTTATTTATCTGAAAGTGCTTCATGATTCTTTCACAGTTTTGTGATTTTCTTTGTACTAGTTTTTTTTCCTAAGATAGATGTTGTCTTAGCATGTTTTCTACCATGTTCTTTAATAGTTTCAGGTCCATTCTTCACTGTTAAACTCAGATGACTCCGTAATGTTACCTGCTAGACTTGGAGCCATATATGTATATACACATATATATATGTAAAAGTATTCTATGTGCTACTTAAATAAGGTATGTTCACCTCAAACATTAACTCTTACAAATTATTAAATGAACCAATGAAAAATCTAATTAAAATATACGAGAAATTTTTCTATATACTTTTGGTGCTTTGCTGTTGTTTATCATATCCTATAGTATATAATTACTATGCATTGCTTTTCTCTTTCCAGTGTATCATCTAAGGAAAGATACCATGACATCTATATTCCCTTTAGTATGTGACACAGTTTTATTTTATGATAAAGATGGAGACCATACTAATTTTAATTAAATATCAAAAAGGCTATATTAGGTGTTATAATCAGAGATTCATTGTCTTAGTCAAGGTTCTCTAGAGTAATAGAACCAGAGAGATTTATTCCTATGGGAGAGTTCAACTCTCTCCTTTAGGTTGCTATAAGTTGGAATAGGCTCTGTGGCAACTGGTTCAGGTTATATATGCATTTATATGTCTACCTATCTACCTGTCTATCTATTGATTTACTTCAAGGGGATTGACTCCTATGACTGAGGACTTACAAGTCCAAATTCTGTATATCAGGTGGCAGGCTGGATGAAGACTTCTGCAGTTTTTCATCTTAAGATCTATAGATCAGGAAACTGAAAGAGTGGGGAGCAGACAGAGAGCAAGTTTTGCCGAATATCTATTTATCACCTGAAGGCAGAACATATCCTTAAAAAAAATTCTTTTCAACTACTTGATTACATTGCATTAGATTACATTATGAAGCAGCAACTAGTCTAGTTTTGAGCGGACCACTCGGAGCCATAGCCTGGACATGTTGACACATAAAATCAACCATCACAGCCAGTGAAAATGGTTCCTTCCTATACCCGAGGCCTGAGACCTGGCTGTCTTCATGGAGCACAAATATTGAGAAGAGGTTCTGTAAATTGAAATGGGAATGTTCCATTTCCTAGCCATATTTCATATAGCTCATCCTGAGTGTTACATGTTTTCTGTTTTACATAATGTTGTAGATAATTGTATTGGTCAAATTTATGTATTTTATATCATTTAAAATATTACTGAATAAAACAATTCTAAGGGTAAAGAGCAGAATATGTATCTTAACTGTTCTTATTTTTAAAATAAATTTACTTGCAGTTTGAAAATATTCACTTTTATGTGGACCTTCTTTTATAAATGGATTATGAAGATTATGAATAGGCTCTCATCTTCAACGAAAGAAAAGTCCCTATTTTGTCTAGTCATATTCCACTGAGTGGTAAAATTTCACTAGAATTGCTTAGAATGAAGATTTAGATAAGAGAAGTCCAGAGGCTTTTTTAGATAGTTATACTAGGTTAAACTTGAAACCAAATAAATAAATAAGACCCCTTGCTGTGAAATCAATTCCTATTCATAGCGATCCCGTCAGACAAAGCTCCACTCAGGTTCCCAAGGAGGAGATGCTGGAGTCAAATGGCCAGCCTCTCGGTTAGCACCTGTAGCTTGCTATAGCTCTTAACCACTGTGTACCAGGGCCCACAGACTTGAGAATTAGCTTATAAAACTGCTACTGTATTACTTCAGAAGAAATATATAAAGCCAGCCATGCCATATATAAAAGCAATCCAAAATTTTATGAATAATATGTTTAATTTATAAAACCTAATGATACTGGTGGAATGATCAATGGAAAGAGCTGAGTAGAGAACAATCTAACAGAAAAATCAAATAAAGAATTACAGGAGAAAGTGTGAGTACATGTTGATGAAAAGCTAGACATATGGGATTTCTTTAAACTATGTTCACCCATGTGGAAAATAGATATATTGAATTTAAATAGAATTTGGTATGTAATATCCCTGAAGTAGAAGAAACTGGGTGTTCAACTCAAGTGGCTTGGATGAGTTTATTTGTTTAGCTGTGCTAGGCACAATTCTAGGCACAGGATATAACTGTGAGTAATGTTGGAAAAAGTGAATATGTAGTTATCTCTTTTACTTCCATGGGCTGCTAGAGATTTTTCCATGTGTGGTCCATTGATGCTCTTGGGAGGCATACATTGCAATAAAAAGAAAAAAATATGTTACACTGCAAAGAAATGGAATGTGAGATGTGCCTGAGAAAAATAAAAAGACTTTAATTTTCAAAGAAATAATGTAGCATTCAAGAATCTTATAAACAACAAAATATTTCCAGAGAAGTAAAATTAGGAGGTGATTAAAAGTTTTTGTTGGCACTTTTCTTCATCCCATTAAGTCATGAAGTCATTTTATGCTCAAATAACCAGGTAATAATAACTCATTAACTGTAGCCGTGTTTGTTCCTTTTCATTGCAGTTCTGTCTTAAGCATAAGAGAGAATCAAACGGTTGAATACACTGGTAGAGAGTAAAACTAGAACCTCACTATGGGATCTAGTGCACTTTGCATGACATTGACTGCTTTGATACTAGTAATACAAATATGAAGAAACCAGAAATTTTTTCCAATAATTTGATTATTTGAATAGTATTCATTAGCCTATGAGTTATAGGTCATTTAAAGATAGAGAAGAGAAGGAAAGATGTTTAAAGTATCCAGTCATACCACACCACCCAGCAATAAAATGTTAATATTTAGGTACATTTTCCTTCATACTCTGCAACACCCCTATATATAGATTGAAAAACAGAATCATAATCCACATAATGCTTAATCGTCTACTAAGTATTTCCACTTAGTCATATATCATAGCCTTCTTTATCTATCATTACATATTCTATGGAATCATTTATAGATTCTGTCCCCTATAACTTATTTTTTCCCTCATTGTGTTTAATAATGTCATCTAAACAAAGGAGTCATATACATCCTTTAGTGGGGAGTTAATCTAGTATGAACTTTTCTCCATTTCAGAAATAAAAATGGAACTGCAAGAGACTTCAGATTTCCAATTCTTGCTGAGTGTTTTCAGAAGCTTCTGGAATGAATACACTACATATTTAGTTGTTTCTCAAAGCTGATAGGTAGGGGTGAATAAGATCAAAAGTTTCAGAAGGTGAAGTCAGTACAATTTAATGAAGCTCATTTCTCAATTAGATGTAATAAATGGCAGATATATTTATCAGAACGCTAGCTATTTCTCAGACTAGTTACATAGGTATTCTGAGGAAAATATGCTGCATCCTATGGTACTTTTGTTCTTTTCTGACCAGTGGCAGTCCTTCAGCCCAGCACTCTACTTTTCCACAACCTAATTTAGAAGTCTGTCATACCAGTTGTCACAGTATGCACAACTAATTTTTTAATCAAATATAATAAAACATTTATTTTTCTTCTAAGTAGAAGACAAAAAGTCTTAGCATTCTTTCACTTTACTAATCTCATTAATTATGTTACTGTTACATCTTTTTTAATGAGGCTTTTAACTTCTCCTGATACTCTCTACAAGTTGGAATTGACTCATTAGCAGTGGGTCTGTGTTTTTTTTTTTTTTTTTTTATTTAACAATGTATTTATATTTCTCTCCATATTTGCCATTTTCTATACTCTTTAGCTACCCTCCATTTATGAGAAAGTTTCAGAGTCTCATCTGACATCTGTTTTGGTCCTTTTTCTTTCTTATCTTTTTAAAAGACCTTTTGCTTTCTCGCGTATGATGTCCTTGATGGCATTCCGTAACTCCTCTGGTCTTCAGTCATTAGTGTTCAGTGCATCGAATCTATTCCTGAAGTGCTATCCAAATTCAGGTGGGATATACTCAGGGTCATATATGGGCTCCCCGGACATATTTTAATTTTCTTTAGCTTTCATGTGAACTTACATATGAGCAATTAATGGTCTGTTT
Organism: Heterohyrax brucei; assembly: GCA_028571685.1. Taxonomy (NCBI): domain Eukaryota; kingdom Metazoa; phylum Chordata; class Mammalia; order Hyracoidea; family Procaviidae; genus Heterohyrax; species Heterohyrax brucei. The sequence goes on along the minus strand of CM053142.1, from coordinate 138,571,365 downwards.
TGCAGTCCTGGCCTTGATCTGACTGATGATACTGAGTATTTCCTTTTTTTTTTTCTACAGATATAATTGATTTGATTTCTGTGCTTCCCATCTGGTGAAACTCACCTGTGTAGTCACTACTGATGTCATTCATAAAAGGTATTTTCAATGAAAATATTGTTGGTCTTGCAAGATCTATCATGCAGTTTCCAGCATTATTTCCATCACCAAGGTCATATTTTCCAAAAACCAATTCTTCTTTGTTTCCAGCATTCACACTCCAATCACTGGTGATTATCAATGCATCTTGCTTGTATGTCTAATAAATTTCAGACTGCAGAAGTTGGTAAAAAATATTCAATATTCTCATCTTTGGGATTAGTGCTTGGTAAATAAATTTGAATAATGGTCGTATCAACTAGTCTTCCTTGTAAGCATCTGAATATATTATTCTATCACTGAAAGCACTGTACTTCAAGATAGATCTTGAAATGCTCTTTTTGACAATACATGTGACTCCATTCCTTTTTGTCACTCCTGACGTATGACTATCTGATTCAAAATGGCCAACACCAGCCCATTTCAGCTGACTAATGTTTAGCATATCAATGTTTATGTATTTCATTTCATTTTTGATAATTTCTAATTTTCCTGGGGTAATACTTCATACATTCTGTGTTTTGATTACTTATAGGTATTTGCAGCTGTTTCTTCTCAATTTGAGTTGTGCCACACCAGCAAATGAAAGTCCCCAAAGCTTGATGTCATCCACGTTCTTAAGGTCTACTTTGAGAAAGGAGCTCTTCCCCAATCACATTTTGTATGCCTTCCAACCTAAAAGAAAAACAAGTGGCACAATGGTTAAGAGCTATGGCCGCTAATCAAAAGACCAACAGTTCAAATCTACTGTGTGTTCACTGGAAACTCTATGGTGTTGTTCTACTCTGTCTTTAGGGTCACTATGAGTTCTATTCTGTCTTTAGGGTTGCTATGAGTCAGAATCAACTCAGTGGACTGGGGTTTTGGTTCAACCTGAGGGGATCACTTTCCAGTACTCTATCAGAAAATTTTCTGCAGCGTTTCATAGCATTTTCACTAGCTAACTTTTTTCAATAGTAGACTGCCAGATCCTTCTTTTTAGTCTGCTTTAATTTAGAGACTCTACTGAAACCTGTCCTCCGTGGATGTCCTGGCTGGTATTTGAAACAGCAGTCTCAGAACTTCCAACATTACAGCAACACACAAGACCCCACAGTGGGACAAAATGACAGATGCATGGAGAACTGAAGATATCAAAGGGTGGTTGGGGAAGACTCGGTAAAGTATTATAGTGAAAAGAGCAAAGACCTGGAGTTAGAAAATCAAAAGACAGGAACACACTCAGTATTTTTCAAGCTGAAAGAACTGAAGAAAAATTTAATTCTCCAGTTTCAATTTTGAAGGATTCTATGGACAAAATATTGAACAAGACAGAAAGAAGACGAAAAGAATATGCAGATTCACTATACCGGAAAGAACTGGTCGATGTTCAACCAAATCAGGAGGTAGCATGTGGTCAGGAAATATCAGTATTGAAGTAGGAAGTCCAAGCTGCACTGGAGGCACAAGCAAAAAACAAGTCTCTAGAAAGTGATGGAATATAAGTTGAGGTGTTTCAACAAATGGATACAATGCTGGAAGCACTCATCTATCTCATGAAATTGAAAAGACAGCTACTTGTCAGTTATCTGGAAGATATGCATGTGAGGACTGACAATTAAGCTCATGAACTCATCCTAGAAAAGGTGCTATATAGCTCATCGCTAAATATTACTGTGGTAACCCTTGGGAAGCTGTGCATTGATGCCAGTGCCTAGTTCACCCTTCAAAGCAATTTTGGAACTCTTTTTCTGGAATGGCCATCAGAGCTTTTGTTGTGTTACTCTTGGTGTACCGACTGTCATCAACATGTCTTCCTTTCAATATTTCCTTTATCGTCAGGTAAAGAAACAAGTCATTGGGACAAGATCAGGTGTGTAGGGAGGGTGTTCCAATATAGTTATTTGTTTACTGGCTAAAAAGTCCCCCACAGATAACCATACAATTATGTTCATGAACTTGCCATCATGCCACCATGTGCAATGGCCACTCTAGAAAGAGTTCCAAAATTGCTTTGAAGGGTGAAATAGGCACCGGCATGGGTGCATAGCTTTCGAAGGGGAGTACTTCGAAGGTGACCATAGTGATATTCGGCAATGAGGTATACAGCACTTAGAATAATCAAGGTCTTGCACTTAATTGTTGGACCTTATATTTGTGTCATTCTAAAAAAAGGTGAGTCAACAGAACACTGAAATTACCTAACAATGTCATTAATATGTTTATCCAAGTAAAATTTTGCTGAAGATCATTCAAAAACAATTGTAACAGTACACCAACAGTGAAGTGCCAGAAATTCACCAAGTCAGAAGAGGCTGTGGAATGAGGGATATCATTGCTGACATCAGATGGTTCTTGTCTGAAAGCAGAGAAAACCAGGAAGATGTTTACCTGTATTTTATTAACTATGCAGAGATGTTCATCTGTGTGGTTCATAACAAATTATAGCTAACATTGCAAAGAATGGAAATTTAGAGAACTTAAATGTGCTCATGAGGAACCTGTAAATACATTGAGAGGCAATGATTTGAACAGAACAAAGGGATACTGTATATAATTTAAAGCCAAGAAATGTATGTGTCAGGGTTGTATCCTTTCATCATACTTATTCAATCTGTATTCTGAAAAACCTAGAAGCTAAACAGAATGAAGGGGAACATGACATCAATATTGGAAACGACTCATAAACAGTCTGCCTTATGCACATGACAAAAATTTGCTTGCTGAAAGTGAAGAGGCCTTGAAGCACTTAGTGATGAAGATTGAAGACCGCAGTCTTCAGTAGGGATTACACCTCAATTTAAAGAAAACAAATATGGTCACAACTGGACCAAAAATAGCAACATGATAAATGGAGTAAAAATTGATCTCATCAAGGATTTCATTTTACTTGGAGGCATAATCAATGCCCATGGAAGGAACACTCAAGAAATCAAAGGATGTGTTGAATTGGGCAAGCCTGATCCAAAGGTATCTTTAACATGTTGAAAAGCAAATATGTCACTGTGAGAATTGAAGCATGCCTATCCCAAGCCGTAATATCTTCAATTGGGTCCTATGCATGTGAAAGCTGGAAAATAAGGGAGACTGAAAAATAATCAATCTTCTTGAAGAAGAACACTGAGTATAGTTTGGACTTCCAGGAGAAGGAACAAGTGTGTCATAGAAAACGTACAACCTGAATACTCCTTGGAAGAGAGGATGGTTAGACTTAGTCTCATGTACTTTGGGCACATTATCAGAACACAGCAATCTCTAGAAAAACATATCATGCTTGGTAAGGCAGAGGGTCAGTGAAAAAGAGGAAGAGAATCAGTGAAATAAACCGACACAGTGGCTGCAATAACGGGCTATAACAGCAATTATTACCGGACAAGGCAATATTTTCTTCTGCTGTGTAAGAGCATCACTATGAACTGGAACCAACTTGATGACACCCAAGAATAACAACAACATACTCTTTGTCTTGCTGTCTTGTCAAATTTCTCTTGAGGATCACTTTTCTTCTGGCCGAAGTATGTCATTTACAATCTTTCTTTATGAGGACCTACAGAAGACAAATTCTGGCTTTGTTGCCTAAAATATACTCTTTTTCTTTGGAAACAATGTATTTATTGAAGAATTTTGAGTTCATGTTTATTTTCTCATAGTGTGTTAAACATACGATTGTACTCTGCTCTGGCTTCATGAGACTGTTGAGAAGTGAACTGCCAATCCACCTACCACACCTTTAATATATTTTGTTTATTTTCTTTGGCTACTTTAAGACTTTTTTTTTTTTGCATTTTTTTTATTCTGGAGATTAATTTTCATAGGTCTAGATGTGCTGTTGTTTATTAGGTTTTTTTCGAGTCAGTTCCGACTCCTAGCAACCCTACATACAGCTGAAGGAAACACTGAGGGGTTTTGTGCCATGTCCGCAGTTGTTTGTATGCTTCAGCCCTTTGTTGCGGCCACTGTGTCAACACGTATCATCGAAGGTCTTCCTCTTTTTCCTGATCCTCTACCAAGCATGATGTCTTCTCTGGGGACTGATCTTTCCTGACAACATATTAAAAACATGCAAGATGTAGTCTTGCCATCTTTGCTTTCAGGGAGCACTCTGGTTGAACTTCGTCCAGAACAGATCTGTTTGTTCTTTCGGCGGTCCATGATATATTCAGTGTTTTTCTCCAACACCGCAATTCAGAGGCATCAATTCTTCTGTCTTCTTTGTTCATTGTCCAACTTCTGCAAGCATATGATGTGATTGAGAATGCCATGGCTTGGGTCAGACACACTTTAGTCTTCAAGGTGGCACCTTTACTTTTACTTCAAAGAGATCTTTTGCAGCAGGCTTTCCAAATGCGTCTTTTAATGTCTTCTTCTTTTTTAAAATCATGATTAAGTGAAAGTATGCAATTCAAATAATATTACATGCCCACCTATCTCCAGCTCCTTCTGCTTTCCTTGCATGGTAACAGTGTACTCCTCCTTTTTATTCTATACTTGTGGTATCCTCTTAATAAGTTCCTTTCCCCTCCTTTCCACCCTCTTCTCTCCCATCTAGAAAGAGGCCAGTAGGATAGTATCCTATAAATGACTAGATCCATAAAGTACACACACCATATGGTCATACTGAGTCCCTGAGTCCAGTCCAGTTTTGTCTGAAGAGTTGACTTCAGTAGTGTTTTCTGGACAGGGACAGCAGCAGGTCTAGGGGCCATCTTACCTGGGAGCCCCCAGGCCATTGGACCATAAGTTGTGGTCTTTTAGTGGAGGTCTTGAGCTGCACTCCTCTTTTTCTCATATTGCCACAGAACTCAACATTGTGTGCCCCCTCACAGCTCTCTTTGGTGGTGGCTGGGCACTATTTGGTTCTTCTGGTCACGTGTTGATATAGTCTCTATTTCAGATGGGTCCTTCTGTCTCCTGGGCTCCTTTTTTCCTTGTGTCTTTGTTGTTCTCAGTGATCATCTGTTCTGGATGAGTTGGAACCATTTGGTGTACCACAGATGGCATCTTGCTGGCTTTTAAGTTGATGCATTTATTTTTGTGTCATTGATGTTTTCTGTGTTATTTTAACTATTCTGTTCTGGGTCATTCTTCTTTATGGGTTGACTTTTCATCTTTTCCAGTAGTGATTTTGCGTTTGTTGAGACTCATATATTATGTTTCTGGTTTTGATATGTCACGTTGTTGTATTATTTTGATGCTAAATCTTTGGTCCCCTTTACTACTCTAAGTTTAAATCAGACTTTAACTTCTGCATATCTTTTTCATTTCCTCTCCATCTGAAAGGGCTGTAACTACTGTAATATATCCCTCCTTTTCATGTGATGATGTCATAATTTTCATGTTATGATCACTGGTTCCCTCCTTTTAATATTGTAGCTTTGACTGAGCTTTGCAACATCCCTAATTGAGTAGGATTCTGGGTGCCGTATCCTGCACTGCCTCCTAAAGTATACACTTAATGCTTTTGTTATTCTAAGCACAGAGCTTCTTATAGTATTTCTTGCAGTTTTGGTTTGCTTACAAAGTCACTAAACTTCTGTTCATCTGGTAATATCTTAATTTCACCATCATACTTGAGAGACAGCTTTTCAGGATATATAATCCTTGATTAGAAGTTTATCTCCTTCAGGACTTTGATTGTGTCATCGCACTGCTTCCTTGCCAACATCATTTCTGCCAAGAAGTCAGACAAAAGCCTACAGGACTTGCCTCTGAATGTCAGCTTTGCTTTAAGCCTCACTGCCTTTAAGAGAATCCATTTGTGTTTCATTTGATTAAACTTGATTATGATATGTTTTGATGTCTTTGTTTTGGGGTCTAGTTTTTGTGACATTTGATACACATCTTGGATATCTATGTTCCCTTCTTTCATAATTTCAGGGAAGTTTTCTGTCAGGACTCAACAGCAATGCTGTCTATATTTTCATCTCTCCCTCCCTGTTCAAGAATTCTGACTATTCATAGGTTATTCCTCTTACTAAAGTTCCAAATAATTCTTAATATATCTTCATTTTTCTTATGTCTTTTCTCTGATTCCTCCATATAAACACTGGTGTCAGTTGCTCTGTCCTCAAGATCAATAACTCTTGGTTTTATCTCCTCAATTCTGCTCTTTTGGCTTTGGAATGAAGTGTCTAATTCTGTAATTTTTTATGATCTGCTGGATTTCATATCATTAATGTTCTATCAGTTCAAATAACTTCATTAGTTTTTCATTTTGTTCTGCTGCCTTTTGTTTAATCTCTAGGAGAGCTGTATATATAATGTATTGCACTAAACCCCCAATAGTTTCATAAAGACTTCTTCATCCGGGGATTTTTTTATTATTATTTAATATGACTGAGTGAAAATGTACATTCCCCTATAAATTTACATGCCCACCTATATGCAGCATCCACTGCTCTCCCTGTCCGGTGACAGCACACTATTCCTCTCTGCTTCATACATGTCTCATCCTCCCAACAGTCTCCTTTCCCCTCCTCTTCACCCACTCTCCTTCCTCCAGCCTGAGGTCAGTAGGATAATATCCTATAGATGTATAGAACCATAAAGTATAGCCAATATTTTTTGATTCTTTAGTTTGGAAGTTTTCTGGAGCCATGGTTGGACTGCTTCTTTAAATGGTTAGCTATTGACTGTTTTCTGTGTGCCATCTAGAAGCTGTTCAGTTTCTCTAGTGTCACTTCAAGAAGAGCTGAGGCATGGTTCTAAGAGGGGAGTTGGTCACCAGCTACCTCTGTGTACTCTAGTGACTGGCCCCAGGTGGACTCTGTGGGGTGACAAGTTCTGCCTCCTGGCTGGCAAAGATGGCATCCTAGTTAAGAGTCACTGGGTGGCTGTCGGAAACCCTGGTGGCACAGTGGGTTAAGTGCTGTGTCTGCTAACCAAAAGGTTGGCAGTTCAAATCCACCAGGCACTCCTTGGAAACTCTATGGAGCAGTTCTACTCTGACCTCTAGGGTTTCTATGAGTTGGACATTACTAAAACAGCAGTGGGTTTGGGTTGGGGGGCTGCCAACTAGTGCTATGATGTAGATTAGTGAAGGGCAGAGGAGTTGCTGCCAGGCCACTCACCAGTCAGTTCTCCAGGTAGTCTTGTTTTAAAAAGGTGCTTTACTGATGAACAAGAAGCTGCATAGCAGCTGCTGAAATCAGTCAGGCCCTCAGGTGTGGCAGGTCCCTCCTTCCAGCTGACAATGAAAGCACCTTATAGGTCTTCTGCAGATGCTATGATGTGTGTCAAAGTAGGGAGGCGTTAGGGCCTTCCTGCCAACCTCTGCCTGGCCCTATCTGTAACTCCAGTTACCACTGTCCTAAACACAGCTTTTCTTATGGAGAAGCACTTTCCAGACAGGCTTTGCTTCTCAGTGTGAATGTTAGCCCCAGCTAAGATCTCTGGGTGGGTGACTTCAGCTCCCAGGTGACCAAGATGGCATCTACCTGAGCTGCCCTTCCTGCCATGAAACAGCAGAATCTATGGAACAGCTCAGAAAAGAGAGGGTGGAGGTGCAGTCATGCCCTCAGTCAGCAGCTGGGCTCTTAATATGTGGCTGTCTCAAGCACAGTTTCTCTGCTGTGCTATACGCTATTTCCCTGAGCACTGCAGTTCAGCGTGTTAGCCTGCTCATACCCAGTCCCCATCTCCTGAATAACAAAGAAGGTGTTGGTACCTTCAGCCCTCCCAAACAGTGAGTCATCAGAAGCCAGACTCAGTGTGTCACTGCCTCGTCTTTGAGAGAGGTAATTACCCTGTCACTGGTGCCTAGTCAAATCTGGCATCATATACCAGATCCTAGGACTCCCCAGATGTTCATGCTGCTCTGTTCAGTTATCATCCCAGGTCTTAGTTCTCCCAGGGAGTTGAGGAGATGTGTGTCTGGTCTGCCATCTTGGCACCACCCCTGATTTCTTGACTGCTGCTTCCAGAGGTGTTGATTGTGGACCCAAGTAAAATGAAATCCTTGACAACCTCAACCCTTTCTCCATTTATGACAATGTTGTTTACTGGTCCAGTTGTGAGGATTCTTGTTGTCTAGATGTTGGTGTGCAATCTATACTGAAGGCTGTGGTCCTTGATCTTCATCAATGTTTCAAATTTTTTCACTTCCAGCAAGAAAGGTAGTGTTGTCTATGTAAAGCATATTGTTAACAAGTAGTTCTCCAATCCTGATGCTATTCTTCTTTGTATAGTCCAACTTCTCAGATTATTTGCTTGCCATAGAGATTGAAAAAGTATGGTGAAAGGATACAACCCTGATGCATGCCTTTCCTGACTTTATGCAGTGTTCCCTTGCTCTGTTCACACAACTGCCTTTTGATCCGTGTAAAAATTCCTTAAGAGCACAATTAAGTGTTCTGGAATTTCCATTCCTCTCAATGTTAGCCATAATTTGCATGACCCACACAGTCAAATGCCTTTGTATAGTCAATGAAACATGGGTAAATATCTTCCGAGTACCCTGTTCTTTCAGCCAAGAATCATCTGACATCAGCAATGATATCTCTGGTTCTACATTCCACTTCTGAATCCAGCTTGAATTTCTGGAAGTTCCTTGTCTATATTCTGTTGCACTCATTTTTGAATGATCTTGAGCAAAATTTTACGTGTGTGTGATATTAATGATACTGTTTGGTAATTTCCACATTCCGTTGGATCACCTTTGTTTGGAATGGGCATAAATATGGGTCTCTTCCAGTCAGTTGGCTAAGTAGCTGTCCTCAAAATTTCTTGGCATAGATGAGTGAGCACTTCCAGCACTGCATCTGTTTGTTGAAATATTTCAACTGATATTCCATCAGTTCCAGGAGCCTTGTTTCTTACCAATGCTTTCAATGCATCTTTGACTTCTTCCTTCAGTACTGTTGGTTCCTTCCTGATCATATGCTACCTCTTCACATGGCTGAATATCAACCAATTCTTTCCAGTATAATGACTTTGTATATTCCTTCCATCTTCTTTGAATGCTTCCTGAGTCATTTAGTATTCTTCCTGTAGAATTCTTCACTATTGCAACTTGAGGCTTGAATGTTTTCTTCAGTTCTTTCAGCGTGAGAAATGCAGAACGTGTTCTTCCCTTCTGGTTTTCCATTTCCAGATCTTTACACATGTCATTATAATACTTTCTTTTGTCTTCTCGAGATGCCCTTTGATCGTCTGTTTAGGCATTTTACTTCACCATTCCTTTCTTTTGCTTTAGCTGCTTGATGTCCACGAGAAAATTTCAGCATCTTTTCTGACATCCAATTTGGTCTTTTCTTTCTTTCCTGTCTTTTTAATGAACTCTTTCTCTGTTCATGGATGATGTCTTTGATGTCACTCTGCAATTTATCTGGTCTTCAATCATTAGTGTTCAACACATCAAATCTGTTTTTGAGATCATCTTTAAACTCAAGAGGGATACACTCAAGGGCATACTTTGGCTCAAGGCAACAAGAGGTCTAGATGTGATTTGCTTTTTATTTGTCTTACTTGAGGTTTGCTGAACCATTTGAATCTGTGCATTAATGACTTTCTTCAATTTGGGGAAATCATTGACTATTATATTAACAAAAATTGTGTGGTTTTAGATCCTGATCACACTTATGTTAAGTTTCCTCACTTATCTTCCTTAAACATGACTTAACTTTTACTCTGCATCTTTCATTATATACTCTTTTTATGATCCAACTCTACTGCTCAGTTTTAACTTCTTTATTTTTCATCATATGCTCCCTATGTGCTATTTCTTCTGTTTGATCTCACATTTAGGTAATTTTCCTCTATGCTGTGTCTGACAGGGAATCCCAGGGAATGCAGAGGTTAAGCTATGACCAATAAGCAAAAAGTTAACAGTTAAAATTTACCAGGCACTCCTTGGAAATACTATGAAGCACTTCTACTTCATCTTTTCAGGTTGCCATTAGGTGGAATTGGCTGGACATAATGAGTTGGTGGATTCTGATGTGTCTTATGACTCCTGATATATCTATAACACTTTCTTAATTTTCAGCTCTAGAATTTTGCTTTTCTCGATGTTCTCTGCTGCACCACATTTTATAGTTTCTTTATGAGCAAACATTTTAAAGGTTTAAATTTTATCATGTAAGCATGAGAAATACAGGTTGCTTTAAAATCTTTACAATGCTAAATATTTGAAGACTCTTGTGAGTCTCTGCTGTCAGAGTTTTCTGCTCTGCATATTAATGTTGCCTTTTCTGTTTTTTTTTTTGTTTTTTTTTTTTTTAACCCTGCTGAATATTTGTTGTCTGTTTTGTTTGAAGAAATTACTGTGGGGTTCCTACTGGCCTTATTTGAAAATTTCCCCCACGAGAAAAGTTTTGAGTTTCTCCTCATTAGTTTCATGGCAGTACAGTCAATGAGAGTCCAGATCCAGCCAAAATGAGAGCTGCAAATTCCTTAGCTAACTCAGGAATCTCTTTCCTTCAGCGTAATTAGTGACCACATGTTCTTAGGATTTTTATTTTTTTCCTTTTCTCCTTCATTTTTACTTTTCTGTTAATGCTCAGAGTTATGGATGTCTCCTAGAATTGTAAAGAGGTAGATCTGGACTTAAATTAAGTGGCAATCTTGATCCACCAGCTCCTAGTTTAACGGGAAGAGGGTCTTCTACTATACTTCCCATCTTGGTTGACTCTAGTGCCTTAACTTTTCTTTCCAGAACATAAATGTCTTTGATGAATAGATAGTCCACTTAACTATGATTAGGGACTCTAACCTAGAAATTGGCTTGAGGCTTGCCAGTTAATTTAAGCGCTTTATTTCTTTTAAAGTGATTTATACACTATTTTGTCTATAGTTTTGAGTTTCTATAGAAATATTTCTACTCAACTGAATAACCTGTTGTATCATTATCACAGAAATTTATTAAATTGAGATTAGTGCAAAGAGGGAACAGTTCTTCAAATTTTACAAAAGCACATTTACATTTTAAAATGTTCATATTCTCTCCAAGATAAGAAGAAGGGGATATTATTACCCCAGTTTCTACTGGAGAAAAGTGAATATCAGACAAATCAAATGACAGAAAAAACTCTAAATCACTAAGTCGTCAGAAACCCAAGTCTAAGTAGTTTAATCTCTTGTCTAATGTTCTTTCCATTTCAGTATTTTTTTTTTTAAAGCATATGTTATTACAGGGTTGCCATGAGTCGGATCCAACTCAATGGCACTTGGCTTGGCTTTATGTTATTACAGCAATTTGATTTGCAAAGAACAAGAACTGAATCCATACCATTAAGAAAGAGTTTATTAGCTAACATGGCCTGAAAGATATTATGGTTCCTCAGAGAATAAAAAAGAGCTGTAGCAATCACCACTGGCACACTCTGCTTAGGCAGGATCCTGTACCGCTTCTCTATTTTTCTTCCATGTATACTTTTATTTTTCTTTCTTTTCATGTTGATGCCATTACTTATTTTTGAAAAGAAACTTTTTTTTTTTTTTCATGAAGCAGGGCAATAGTCTGCTGACAACTCCAGTCAACATCATTAAAGCTTAATATCTAACACAAAGATAGAACAACTGATTCATCATCAATTTAAAAAAGTTCCATTAGAGTGTTCTCACTCACCCCATTTTTGGAACTATGCCTGTCACTAGGTGCAGCTATTTGAAGAACTATGATTGGCTAAGTATGGCTAATGAGACCCTTAGAACTGTTCTTCAAGCGAGGAGGGAAGGTTCTTCAAAGGGATTGGGATGGCTTTTCCAGAAAGAGAGTAGGAGAATATTCTAAAAAAATGCAAATAATAGCTACATGCGTCCATTACTATGCTTTTACACAAATAATGTATGCCTTGTACATTTGTTTATCAACCCAATCCTCACTCTGTGAGTTATTTCCATAAGTGTGCTGTGCTAGGGTTTTTTTTTTTCTTTGTTTCACAGAAACATGTAAAAAAAAAAGTTGACAGAGTAAGGGCTTATGAAAATACCTTTTAGAAGGAAGGTATGGTCTACAAACAAATGTGGAAGGTATGTGTTATTTGTATAAAAATATAGTGAAGAAACCATCACTGTCTGCTCTCATGGTGCTGTATACATGTATCCATTCTGATCCCTTGTAAGTTATCACTGAGTCAGCTCCAACTCCTGGTGATTTTATGTGTTAAAAAAAGAAACATTGCCCAGTCTTATGCTTTCTTTGTGATCATGTTTTTGTCTGCTAGGTTTTTACTAGCTGATTTTCAGAAGGAGATAATGAGACAGTTTTTCTTCATCTGTGTTCATCTGGCTAATTTTTTCAGTTTTATCTATTACACCTTTCCTCTAATGTTCCATCTATGCTTGACGAATTCCTTACAATTACCAATTTTTCACTGTTTTCCATGCTTCATTCTATCTGGAAGATCTTTCTTAAACATCTGAATGTACTAGTTTTATACTCTTCGGTCTCTTGTTAATGTAATATCAATTTCCTATAGGTTTTCCTGGTTTTTGGAACCAAAATCTATTTTTTCTTCCAATAAATTTCTAGGTACTATACTGTGAAGTTCATTTTCAACCTTAATTTGAGCACAAGTCATTTTTGCCTTCCTAGGGAATATAAATAAACTTCAAGGTACTTTACAAGAGAATATGTGTGAGTTCCGAAGGCGGTGTTTTTCCCATCTTTAGCTTTTCCACTATGACTGGTCTTCCACATAATAGGTGCAGTAGAAATGTTGAGGGATTGAATAAATGAGTGAGTAAATGAATGAATGAAATAGCATAGGCTGGTGTCACATTGTCCTTGGCTGATTGAAAATTGGCATCCATTCAGACACTCTAAATTAGCTCCATGCAAAGTGGCTTGCATCTTACAGTAGATAATCATTGATTGATCCTATTAGGTTGGAGCACCTGTTTGTCTTTTAATGCATTTTCAGTTTGTATCAGCCGTGTGTGATAATGCAGGCTTTAATTGTTCTAAATTGGTTTGAGTCTACTGAAATAATAAATGAGGCAATTTTGTCTTCAAAGACAATGGACTTTAATGAGAATATTTCTGTATCTGGCAATTTGCAGTCATATTTTATTTATAGCAGAGCTTATGATTCATCATTATAATTTCTCTCAAATTTTGTAAGAAAAATCATCTCTGTGAGTATAAGTGTCTTATTCTGGCAACTGTTCTTCATGAGCTGATATTTTCTGCAAGTCCTAATTTAGTTTTGTCAGTTTTCAGCTTAATTTCTCTTTGTTTACATTTGGAATATTTCCACCATATAAAAACAGTGTCATCAAATGAATGCACAGAAGAAATTATGCAGTTGTAACAGCCCTGTCAGCAAACTCTGGTCTTCTGCATTCCCAAGAGGGAATGGTGGTAGCAGGAAGCATCTTTTTCTAGTGGGAGAATCTATGGAAAAAAGGTATATCAAAGTAGTATTTTTCCAAAGGCTCATGGTGCTTAAAGAGTTTCTTTAGAACCATTTGTTTTGTGAAGATTCAGCCAATTCCCAAAGTTCTGAAGAGTTACATTTTTTATTTATTTTCAAAAAATTATATTCTCTAGCTGCAGGCAAAGGATGAGTTGACACTATTGCCAGCCCTATGGCAATATTTTTAACTGGTTTCAGTATGAGATTATTGGTTTTATTCTGTTCACTTTGTGAAAGATGCATTATGTAACTACAAGCAATTCAGAAACCGGGCAGTACCTAAATAATGACTTGAAACATTGGTGCTGCATACAAAATCACCTGAAAGACAAGGAAAGATTCTGACATGAAGGGCATGGGAGAAGACAGCAACTATTCAACATGCCTCTACTCAGGAATACTAAGAACCCAAAACAGGAAACAGTATTTCATTAAGCTGTTGTTTTGTATATTTATTCCTGTATCAGTTGGTTTCAACATAAATAATTTGCATATGTGAGTGTGCCTATGTACATGCTAGTTTGTCTTATCTGTATGGAAATTTATTGCAATTAATGCTAAACAAGGAAGTCACCACTTTCCCATAGAGATGAGTCAATTAGTGTCAGACATCCTAAAACACAGTGCATTGGAAATGACATGTAAAATTCACGCTAAGAAATAGGCATTCCAAAACCAATATTTAGAAATTAGAATTTCAGTCTCAGATTAAGACAGACTCATACAAACATGTAGTCACAAGATATGAAGTAGCTATAGATAACATGAATATATTTTTAGGTACTATTAACAAAGATAAATCTATCTATACTCTTGAGATGGCATCCTTCACAGACTGGCGATCTAGAGTAGTGAGAAAAAAGTGTACTTTGGAGTCGAACAGAACTCTCTCTTGCATATCTACCACGTACTAGTTCTGGCAAATCACTTCCTCTCTTTGAATTTCTTAATTTATGAAATGGAATTAGTAATACTTGTACCACAAAGTGCTTGGTAAAGTAGAGGATCAGCGAAAAAGAGGAGGACACTCGACAAGATGAACAGGCAACAAGTTTGAGCATAAAAATGATTGTGGGCATGGCACAGGCCTGGGCAGTGTTTCTTCTATTGTGCACCAGTTGCTATGAGTTGGAACCAACTCCACAGCACCTAATAACAACAGCATATCGTAAGGTCAACAAGAGGATTAACTGAAATAGCGCAGAATACATTTGGCATATAGAATACATTCAATGATATTTGTCCTATCTTCCAAGACTGTTTTCATTTTCTGTTCCAACATATAGAACTCATTTGCATTGAGAAATGTTTGACTATGGGATGGGCTAGGGTCTTAAAGTAACCTTACTTGAATTGGTAACTGTTAGCACTTCGCCAGCTGTTGTGTTAGTGTCCTTTCATACAGAAAACATTCTGAGCTAATTCCTGACTACGTCTTTAGAGAGAGATTCCCTCTCTCCCAGAAACCTGGTTTCATATTTGCTTTCACACTCCTGGCCCTGTGTTCCCAGTTTAACTTTACAGTGAGGTCAGAATTTCCATATGATGATGGCATTTTCACTTCTTCACTGGCTCTCAGATTGAGATAGACTTTGATAGTCTCTCCTTGCTTTCTACCCTTCAGGACATATGGATTCCTGGATTCTTTAAGATATTTATAAAATTAAAAAATGGCAAAATTTGAATATACTGATGGTAGCAGCCTCAAATTTAACTCGGAGATTGCAATTTTCAATATTCAACTCAGCTTTGTTGCTGTTGTTAGGTGTCATTGGAATGGTTTCTACTCGTAGAGATTCCACACGTAAAAGAATGAAGTGCTGCCTGGTTCTGTGTGTGACATCTTCACAATTATTGCTTGTGACCACTGTTGTAGCCACTGTGTCAATACTTTCCTTGAAGGGTTTTCCTCTTTTCTGATGATCCTCACGTTTACCAGTGTGATGTCCTTCTCCAGTGCCTGGTCTCTCCTGATTACATGTCCAAAGTAAGAGAGACTAAGTCTCACCATCCTTGCTTTTAGGGAGTATGATGAGTTTTACTTCTTTCAAGACAGATTTGTTCATTCTTCTGAAGTCTATGGTATATTCAGTAGTCTTTGGCAACATCATAATTCAAATGAATTGGTGCTTTTTTGGCCTTTTTTATTCATATAGAATATAAATAATTTGAATATCAATAGACATGAGTATTGGGGAATATGGAATAAGTAAAAGACATAGATGATGTTTTCATGGAATTACACTCTAGTTAGATAGAACTTTCGTAGAATTTTGAAATAAAGTGAATTTTCCTGAATATCATTATTGTTTGTAATCATAGCCATTGACTGTGATGAAAAGGAGAATGAACTCAGGAAGAAGAACAAGAAGACGGACTCAGCTGTGAACATGGTCATGACTGTAACCACCAAAGTGAAAATGACCATGATGTTTGCTAGGGTAAACATATACCCAGGTGAATTTTATCCTGAGAAGAGTCCTCATAGGGTTTTGATTTCTTGACAGTCTCTTTCACAACTATGTGTTGATTCTCAGATATCTTGCAGTGGATTAACTCTCCATATTTATTAAATTTGTAGCTTAAAAATTACCAAATAAAACTGTAAAACACGCATTATACCATTTCTCCTGAGATGGACACAAGGTTTGAAGATGAGAAAGGTCGTAGGTGTCTACACAAATTGTAACTGTTTTTTGAAATAAACTGGTTGATGCAGCATGCCGTATTAAATTTATTTTACCAAGGTGCTATGAAATCCTCTATGTGGTCCAGGAACATAATAAAACTGACCTAAATGAGAATAACTGACTCAAGTGAGACGGGATACAATTTTGGGGAAAACACAACCTTTAGGGTAAGGCTAAGGATCTATCACACGTCTTTTCTCGCTGGCTGGTAGCAGCTCCAGAATGACTCATGAAGATTTTAAATGCCCTTTCCTCCTATTGCCTTGCCTTCACACTAACTTAGGGGGAGCTAACAACCAAAATTATTCTTGATCTCTTTTGAGAAGCAGCATGGTATAGAAAAAGCAGATTACCAGAATTCTCTTTCTCTGCCTTCTATCAGAGAGGTTGGATGATATCTGACAGCTCTTTTAGTACAGCCTGTGATAAAAATGGGCTAGGACAGAGAATTTATTAGCCCAGATATAATCATTCCTCTATATTTTACCTTCATAAAATATGAGGCCAAGTTTAAATACTGTTTATGAAAACTTTTTATCCCAACTCTACCTCAAGAAGAATTATTGCCTACTCATTTGAGTTCCTTTAGCAGTTTCCTTACATGACAAAAAGACTATTTCATACATTGTGGTTCTGTTAGTTTTATAAAAGGTCAGACATTTAAGTTCACAAACTCATTCTAGAAAAACTACTGTGTATCTCATTGCTGACTATCACTTACAGTCACTTTTGGAGTACTCAGAAGTTGTGCACAAAGGCCAGCACCTAGTCCACCCTTCAAAGCAGTTTTGGAATTCTTTTTCTGCAACGGCCATCAGAGATGTCATCATATTACCCTTGATGTCCTGAATGTGGTCAAAATGTCTTCCTTTCAATATTTCTTTTGTTTTGGGGTAAAGGAAAAAGTCATTGGAGGCCAGATCAGGTGAGTAGAGAGGGTGTTCCAATACAGTAATTTACTTACTGGCTAAAAACTCCCTTGCAGACAACTCTACAATTAAGTTCACGACATTGTCACCATGCCACTGTGTGCAAAGGCTGTTCCAGAAAGAGGTCCAAAATTGTTTTGAAGGCTAGACTAGGCACTGGCAATGGTGCATAGCTTCTCATGGGGAGTATTCCGAAGGTAACCATAGTGAAATTCAGCAATGAGGTAGGTAGCACTTAGAATAATTAAGTACACAAACTTAATTGTTGGACCCCATATATCCATACATGTTTCACTTTGATTACTTCATAACATTATGAATTCTTGGAAAGCATCTTACACACTGTAAGTGCTTGCTTATTACATATTTAAATTAATTCAATCCCAGGTCAGACTCCATGAATCAACTTGGAAAGATAGCCTTAAGAACCGCTCAGTCTGTCTTCGAATATGTATATTTTAAAACGTATAGAGTTTTGAGTAGTGTATCGTTGTAAAATGTAAAGTTAGTGGTTTTGTTCTTCTAAGCCAAAGCCAAGAACTTCCTTCAGTATTTCTTGTAGTTTTGGTTTGGTTTTTACAAAATCTCTGAGTTTCTGTTTATCTGGGAATGTCTTAATTTCATTTTCGTATTTGAAAGATAGTTTTGCAGGATATATAATTCTTGGTCGGAAGTTCTTCTCCTTCAAGGCTTTGAATGTGTCATGTCACTGTGTCTGTGCCAACATGGTTTCTGCTGAGAAATCTGATGAAAGCCTACAGGGTTTCACTCTGAATGTTAGCCTTTCTTTGAGTCTTGCTGCCTTTAAGAGTCGCTGCTTATGTTTCATTTTGTTAAGCTTGAGTATAATATGTCTTGGAGTCTTTCTTTTGAGATCTATATTGGGTGGCATACGATATGCATATGAGATGTCTATATTCTCTTCCTTCATGATTTCTGGGAAGTTTTCTGTCAGCAGCTCAGCAACAATACTCTGTGTTCTCAGGTGCCTCACCCTGTTCAGGGACTCCAATTAATCGAAGGTTGTTCCTCTTAATAGAGCCCCACGTGCTTCTTAATGCTTCTTCATTTTTCTTGTTTCTTTTTTTCTGATTTCTGCTCATAGACACTGGTGTCAGTATCTCTGTCTTCCAAGATAGAAATTCCTTTTTCCATTTGTTCCATTCTGTTTTCTTGGCATTGCATTGAAATTTCTATGTCTTTGATTTTGTTCTTGATCTGTTGCATTTCAGAGTACTGATGTTCCATCAGATCGAACAGCTTGTTTAATTTTTCCTTTTGTTCTGCTGCATTTTGTATAAGGTCTAGAAGGGCTCCGTACATAATCATTTTGTATTCCCTTTCTGATGCTTTCATAAAAGTTTCTTCATCTGGAAAACTCCTTGGTTGTTTTGTTTGGGAGCCTTCTGAAGCCATGGGTGATTTCTCATATGCCACAATTGTCTGTTGCTTTTTGGGTTTCATGTGAGTAAGTAGAGGCTAGAAGAGATAGTGTGAGGATGGACTGCAGATGTTTCTCTAGGCTGTCTTAAAATGTAAAGCAAAAGGTATCTGACCACTTTCCAAGTCAGTCAGGTTTTCAGGTGTAGAGGTTCCTCTTTCCAACTGGCAAAATAAGCACCTCTATATCCAACCCCAGATGACAAGAACTAGTTCAGAATATAGCAATGCTACTGCCCTGTTGGCCTCTGCTGACAGGGCCCAGCTTTAGGTGACACTGCGTACAGTACTGCTATTCTGGTAGAAAAGCACTCTCTTGTGGGCAGGCTGTGGCTCCCAAGCTAAGAATTAGGTCCAGCTGCTGCCACTGTATCCAAGATGGCACCCTCCACACAGGCAGCAGATAGAGGGGCTAAAGTTGCCAAGAGGTAGTGATTCCTCTGCTTCTATTGCAGGGCCCCCGCTGTAGGTGACACTGTGTAAATTACTGCTTTTCTGTCAGAGAAGCGCTGTCCTGTTTGCAGACACAGGCTCCCAGGCTGAGAATTAGGTCCTGCTAAAATCTGTGTATTCAACATGGTGTCCTGCACACTGCAAGGACAGAGTAGCTGGGGTAGGGGGCAAGGGACCATGCTCTTAGGTGAAATCGAGGCCAATTGGCACAACTAGCATTTTGCTAAGAGGGCTGTCTGCACCCCACATTGGTGAGTGGCATCTGGGGTCTTAAAAACTGCCAAGCTCCCATCTAAGAGCACAGCAAATTGTCTCAACTCAGCAGGAATAGATGCTCACCGAGGACCAAAATGACATGGGGTAAAGACAACCCAGAAGATAGAGAGACCCACATGAGTGGGTGCCTACATCGACTTGGGGCCAGAAGAACTGGATGGTGCCCGGCCACCACCAGTGATAGCTGTGATGGAACTCACTAAGTTGAGTCTCACTGGTAACACAAGAATAAAAAGGGGTACATCCTGAGATCTCCACTAAAAGACCTCAATTGATGGTCCAGCAGTTTCGGGGTTCCCCTGGGAGCATGACCCCTGGCCCTGACGCTTCCCTTGCCCATAAATCATAATGAAGGCCCACTCTTTGCACATGAATGGATTGGACTTGGTGATGCAAGGTGACCATATATTGAATGCACTTTATGGTTCTATGCTTCTATAGGATATCATCCTGCCGACCTCTGGCTGGAGGAAGGAGAGTGGGTGGAGAGGAGGGGAAAGGAGACTGTTAGGAGAATGAGACATGGATGGAGCAGAGAGGAATAGTGTGTTGTCTCTGGACAGGGAGAGCAGTGGAAGCTGCATATAGGTGGGCATGTAAATTTATATGGGAATGTACATTTTCACTCTGTCATATTAAATTGAAAAAAAAAAAAAAGAATGCAAATTCAAGTGGGCCAGTGTCTTCAGTTTTGCTCATTACTCTACTTACAGCTGCTGGAAACCAGCTGTCTCATAGGAAATGTCAATAAACGTGTTGAATGAAAAAAAATGTATAAATTTCATTTTGAACACATTACATATTATCCTTATTTTTTACTTATGAAAGCAGTCTATTTCCAAATATTACAGATTCAATATGCATATTAAATTGTGACTCATTTCTATGTCTGTCACATTTCTTTTATTAACGACATAATATTTGACAGAAAGATTTTTTTTTCTGCTCTAGTACATTTTTCTTTTAAATATCTGGTAGATATCTATGTGTGCTTAATAATGATGCTGGAAGGTATGCCATTCATATTTAAAATATCAGCGGGGTCACCCACAGTAGACAGGTTGCAGCAGAGCTCCCAGACTAAGATGGACTAGGAAGAAAGATCTGGAAATCTGTATGTGAAAATTAGCCAGTGAAAATCTGATGGATCTACAATAGTGTATGACACGGTATAGTGTTGGAAGATGAACCCACAAGATTGGAATGCACTCAGAACACACAGTGATCACAACAGTGGATCCAAGTACACCAAATATTGTGAAGATGGTGCAGGACATGTGGTGCAGGACATTGTGAAGATGGTGCAGTAACATGTTGTTCTGTTTGTACTAGGGTCACCGTGAGTTGGGATGAACTTGGCAGCAACTAACAACAGTAATGAGAATGCTTATTAGTCTGACTTGCTTTCTATCAAAGGAAATGCTTTGTTTACTAGATATACACATGTAATATACAATATGTAATACATATACATGTATATCAATCAGAACAATTCTAACTTATAATATTAATGACGACTTTGAGGTACATACTGTCAATGCTGAAATACTTTTTAAATCATCAAAGCACCTCATTAGTTCTCTTAATTTTCAGTATATTGTGCATGGCACTGTAGTATATATTCTTTAAAAAAAGACTAAAACATTTATAGTGTTGAATATAAATTTATCAATTACAGTTTTCTCATAATTCCAAAGCAAAATATAGCTGGAATCTTTGCTTCTCTACTTACTCCAGTAGTACAGTATTAGACTGATGGCTTCTAACACTGAGTTATAGGTAAATTAGAAATAATGATACTTCTCTTGTGAGTTTATTGTGAGGAATAAATAAAATTATTTAAAGGGTTTTTCCTAGAGTAGATAGCTATAAAGGTTTGCTTTTCTTCCCTTTTGTACCTTCAGTCTTGTTTAATGGAGTCAATTATATACTGTTTCTTTAAAAACTACTTTCCAAACATTTTCTGCCACAAGAATCTGCAAAGAATACTTTAATAACCACTTTTCTTGCCATAGCACTGTCACTGTGAACTGAAACAGTGGAGAAGGATTTATGGACATCATCTTCAGCTGTTGTCTTGTTAGTTGCCTTCAAGTAGATTCCAAGCCATGGTGACCTCACACATGCCCAGTAGACTGTGGTACAGGGTGCTTAAGGCTGTGACCCTTTGGAAGCAATTTCTAGACTTGTTTTCTGAAGCATCTCCGGGTGGGTTCGAACTACCAATGTGTGACTGGTAGGTGAGGACTTAACCACTCCTACATCACTCTTAGAAATTGATCAGTCACGTGAATTAACATTAATAATCAATTTATATTGTTCAAAACTTATGATTCTTAAAAGGGTTACGTGTTTCTGAGGAAAGAAAAATAAAACATATGACTAGAAAAGACCCAGAGAAAGTTTAAGACACAAACCATTAAACCTTTACAGTATTATCTTCACATTATCCTATAAACAAACACTTTGCCGCACTATTAGTATCTACCAGGAAATCACTCTTACCCCTCTGTAATAGCACTGTTGTGCACAGGTAAGTGTGCCTCTCAGATCTCATTTAAGGAAGAGATAGTTGTCCCAGATACTGACAATACTGTTTGTGCTAGATTTTCAGCTACTAGTTCTCAAGGACTGGCCCTGTAGTAAATTAAAAACAAACTAGTAAACAACAAAAACCTGCTATGGATTGAATTTCACCCCCCGCCCTCCAGTTTATCAACTTGGCTAGGCCGTGATTCCCAGTGTTATGTGATTGTCTAGCATTTTGCCATCTGATGTGATTGTCCTATATATTATATATCCCAACTGTATGATGTCAATGAGGTGGTATTATTGGCAGCTATGTTATATTATAGACAGGACTCAATGTAAGAGATTCGGTTGCATTTTAAGTTAATCTCTTTGAGATTCTCTTTTGAGATACAAAAGACAGAAGTTAACAGAGACCTGAGGACTTCAAACTATCAAGAAGCAAGAGCTGGGAACATAGTCTATCCTTTTGACATGGTGTTTGTATCTGAATGGAGAAGCTCCTTTCCTGGAGAAGACTGATGACAAGAGCCCTTTCCAAGAGCCACCAGAGAGAAACCTTTCTCCCAGAGCTGGCATTTTGAATTAGGACTGCTAGCCTCCTAGACTGTGAGAGAATAAATTCATCTTTGTTAAAGTCATCCACTTGTAATATTTCTATTATAGCAGCAACTGGGTAGCTGAGACATCCACTTTCTCCATGCTGAAGCCCCTTTAGGAGTGACGAATAATGATGGAGGTGGGACATAAAGGCCTCGCTGTTTGGGGCCAATGTGGGTCTCTTTAATAGATTATCACATTTTTAGTGTACCCCAGAGCTGCTAGACTTCCACTGCAACTCACATTCTCACTTTATCCAACCCTGCTTCTTTCCTATCCTTGTCAAAGTCGTTGTTTGCAGATCCTTGCAGGTGTTGTGGCAGAAAGGGTTTGGAAAGTTAGCTTTGAAGAAACGGTGTATAAAAAATCCACTAAACAAGAGTGGAGTTATGAAATGAGAAAATAAACTTTTACAGATTTCTACTCTGGAAATAACGCTGTAACTAATTTTATTTATTCTTCATAATAAACTCATAAAAAACACCACTATGTCCAAATTATAGATAACTCAACTTAGGGTTAAAAGCTATCAGTAAGTCGTCTAATCCTAAATCACTGGAGTGACTAGAGAAGCAATGATTCTAACTTCAGTTCATAGTCTTTGCTATGGAATTCTGAGAATTCTCAGATGGTAGTTGATACACTTCTGTTCAGCACTAAAAATGTTTCAATCTTTTTTGAAAGAATATATATAGCACCATGTATATTACACAAAAAATTAAGACAACTAGTGAAGATTTTTGATTCAAAAAGATATTTCAGCATTGAGAGTAGGTGCTTCAAGGTTGTCATTACTTTTATCAATTATGATTGAACTGATTTATGCATATATTATATACTACATATTTTATGTACTATAGGTATAAAATTTTACATGTTATATATATCTATACACACATTCTATGTAATATAAGTAAAGGTTTTTGTTTGATAGAAAATACCTCTCACACTCTTATCACAGCACTGAAATCTCAGCTTCTGCTTCCTGGCTACTCAAACTGTAACAGACACATTCTTCTTTTCCGAGAGTGATTTAAACAGGCCATTTAATACTGCGATCAGGCTGATGTCTCATCCAACACGAATCTGTCAGGCAATTTGAATAAAATCATGTGATTTGGATGTGTCTTTGAAGTCACATAATTTTCCATCCAAAAAGTAGAAAAGTAATTATATTGTCATTTTGGACCAATTAAACTTTGTACTGGAATATATAAGCTAATAATCATTAGTATATTGTCAAGATAACTTCTCCTTTGGCAAATATATCTTAAAGAAAATTATATTGAAATTTCATTTCAGTTAAGAAAATAATTTTGTTTCTTTAAATGTAGCTTATCATCTCTTCAACTACCTAATACTTTTCCCTCAAGTATTTTTGAACAATAATGCAGAATAATCTCTGAATTGGTCTATGTATTGATGGTTCTTTAGAGAGTAGAATCATCTGACAATTTCAATTAAAAAGCAAATCTGACACACACACACACACACACCTTCTACTTTTTTTTTTTAACTAAATTACATAAGTTTTAGAAAGACAGCTAAGAAAATCAGTATTATCAGTTACTGCCAGGTAGATGGCACAAAATAATGTAAATTGTAACTTCTCTGGTCTGTATTTTTAGTAGCTTTGAGAATTAGATGCAGTGAAGTTTGAACTCTTGGATAAATGTTTTTACTTATGTAACAGCTCTCCTGGCCTTGACTTTGACAGTTTAGTCAAAGCAAATAAGTATTTCAATGTGTATGGGGCATCCAGATTCAGAAGAAGACTTGTACCAGGTATCATTGCTTAATATCAGAAGGATTCTGGCTAAAAGAAGAGAATACTAGAAAGATGTTTACCTGTGTTTTATTGACTATGCAAAGGAATTTGAATGTGTGGATCATAACATATTATGAATAATATTGCACAGAAAGGGAATTCCAGAGCACTTATTTGTGCTCATGAAGAACCTGTACTTAAACTAACAGGAAGTCTTTTGAACAGAAAGAGGGGATACTGTGTGGTTTAAAGTAAGGAAAGGTGTGTGTCAGGGTTGTATCCCTTTACCATACTTATTCAAGCTGCATGCTGAACAAATAATCCAAGAAGCGGGACTACTTGAAGAAGAATGGAGCATCAGAATTGGGGGAAGACTTATTAACAACCAGAGTTATGCAGATGACACAACCTGGCTTGCTGAAAATGAAGAGGATTTGAAACTCTTACTGATGAAATCAAAGACTACAGCTTTCAGTCTGGACTATACCTCAACATCAAAAAATAAAAACTCCTCACAACTGGACCAGCAAGCAATATTGTGATAAATGGAGAAAAGACTGAGGTTGTCAAGGATTACATTTTACTTAGTTCCACAATCAATGCCCATGAAAGCAGTAGTCAAGAAATCAAAAGATGCATTCTATTGGGCAAATCTGCTGCGAAAGACCTCTTTAAAGTGTTAAAAAGCAGAGATGTCACTTTGAAAGCTAAGATGTCACTAACTCAAGGTGTTGTGTTTTTAATCACCTCATATGCATGGGAAAGCTAGACAATGCATAAAGAAGCTCTAAGAGGACTTGATGCCTTTGAGTTGTGGTGTTGGTAAAGAAATGTTGAGTACGTGGTGGGCTACCAGAAAAGAAACGAGTTTGTCTTGGAAGAAGTACAACCAGAGTGCTGGCTAGATGCAAAGATGATGAGATTACATTTCACATATTTTGGACATGTTATCAGAAAGGATCAGTCCCGGGATATGGACATCGTGCTTGGTGAAGGAGAGGGTTGGTGAAAAAGTGGAAGATCCTTGAAGGGATACAGTGTCACAGCAGGCTCTACATGGCAAAACTGGTGCAGAACCGGGCAGTCTTTCGTTCTGTTGTACATGTGGTCTCCAAGAGGTGGAACCAACCAGACGCTGTCTACCAGCAACAGGGACAGAATGGAGTCCCTGGAGACACATGATTGGACAACAAGCTTAATAGACAGTTCTTTTGTTTCTCTTTTTCTTTCAAGTTTTGCAAGCACTTTTCTTACAGTTTGTTATCTGTGGTCCCTTATGGGCAGGATAATATGATGAGCACATTTGAGAGAGAGCTTCTCAGGAAAAGGAGACGTCAAAGGAAAGAAAGGCACAGAAAGGATCGTTTAGCAAATTCCATTCTTCACCTTGATAGAAGTCATCTCGTTTCGAGAGCTGTAGCTTTCACCAACATGTTAAGGCATGGAGGGAAGTAATCACGGTATGTTATAACAGGTTGGGATATGGGACCATAAGCCTACTTATTTGGCTTCTGGTTTCAGCCTTGAGCTAAAGGGGCAAAATAAGTCTTTAATGCCTTCAAGGAGCCTATTGTGAGCTTTCAAATTGGACAAACATGTGCATACTTAAGGTAAAAGCTCCAAGTAACCAAACAAAAAGAACGTCCTGGCATAATCTCTCTATGTATATATCTGTCATGACTGATGAGGGCTAAAATTTGGAAACTTGGAGTCATCTTTATTTTAAAGTATGGGGAAAAAAATACGTGACTTTAGCTACCAAATTGATCTGAAGAATTGGGAGACTAAATGGCAGAGGATCATTTCTTCCTTAAATCACGGTACAGCAATACAGGAGGGTTATACAGTTAGACAGAAACCCTGGTGGTGTTGTGATTAAGTGCCATGACTGACAACCAAAGGGTTGACAGTTCAAATCCACCAGGCTGTCTTTGGAAAACCTATGGGGGCAGTTCAACTGTTTCTGATGGGGTCCCTATGAGTCAGAATCAACTGGTAGGCAAGTTATTTATTTATTAAATATGTAGCCAGCTGAGAGATAGGTAACCAAGGAGACTGGTTGTACAGAGCATTGAGGGGTGTTGAACAAGTGAGAAAAATCCATGGACAGCAACAGTTTTGCCAGAGACTGGATGGAAACTGACAAGAAGGTTCAAGAGACTTTCCTGAAAATCCAATAACCAGTTCCAGTCTGTGGAAGCTGGTTTAGTTATGATTCCAGATAAGTTTGCACCATAGCAATTTGTATAACATTTTGCCTGCCTGTATCTTGTTGTCAAAAAACCATGATAAACATTCATTTAACAATAATTCACTATTCATGCAAAAAAACAAAAAACACACCTTCACGTATAAACAGACACTGAAAACATTTAGATATGAAAGGATACATAACATTTTATTGAAAGTATACACATCTTTGCAGTGTGGTGAATAAAAGATGTAAGATATGACTCTGAAATCAGAAACATATATTTGAATTTATGCTCAACACATATTTGATATTCATCCAGGTGACTTTACCCTTTCTAAACAATTATACAGTGTTACTATGTTAAAATAGGGGCAATAGATCTCCACTAAAAGACATCAATTGATGGTCCAGCGGTTTCGGGGTTCCCCTGGGAGCATGGCCCCTGGCCCTGATGCTGCCCTTGCTCATAAATCATAATGAAGTTCCACTCTTCGGACATGAATGGATTGGACTTGGCGATGCAGAGTGACCATATATTGGATGCACTTTATGGTTCTATGCATCTATAGTATATCATCCTGCTGACCTCTGGTTGGAGGAAGGAGAGTGGATGGAGAAGGGGGGAAAGGAGACTGTTGGGAGGATAGGACATGTATGGAGCAAAGAGGAATAGTGTGCTGACACTGGGCAGGGAGAACAGTAGAAGCTGCATAGAGGTGGGCATGTAAACTTATATGGGAATGGACATTTTCACACAGTCATATTAAATAAAAAAATAAAAGAAAAAAATAGAGGCAATAATTATAACCAGTTAATGGGTATTTAACAGAAATAGGAGATAAATCATAATGAAACAGTAATTATAGGAGAGGAAGGAGGCATTCACTTTCAGCAGGAATGAAGTAAGGGGACCTTACTTCATCTAGGTTGAGAGGACAACAGAAGATTCCATGGAGTTGTGACACTGAGTTCAGATCTAAAGAATGAGTGGAAGTAAACATGCCAAGAGGAAAAGAGCATACCCAGGCAAGGGACCAGCCTGTGCTGGGGAGCTCTGTGCTGGGGAGGAGCACAGTGACTCGAAAGGTCTCAGAGTCAGTGTTACTGGAATAGTGTTTGATACAACTGGGGAGCTGAATAGGAGCAGATCATACAGGGCCTTGGAGACCAAATTGCAACTCAAATAAATTGTGTAAATGCCTTTTTAAATCTATAAACCATATAAAACAGATATTTTGTAATTATTTAAATGCAGACATTTACTATATGAAATATCTATGTAGGCATAATCCACTGTCTCCTCACTCTCCATGCTGCCTGAGGTGTGTCTCCTTCAAGCCCTTATTCCATGCTCTATGGCTGACCAAAGTTCTTTTTTCATGATATTGCTATAAACTACTAAGTCTTCCAGCCTTCTCCCAAGCCATCTCTGCCTCCAGGTAATTATTCCTTTACACAGCGTATTTATTTCATATTGTATCAATCTGGTGACAAAACTTGGGTATGTCCAAGTTTCTAATACAAACTAGCATGTAAAATGAAACAACCTACTCATGGAAAGTCTTTATGTTAGTGGATTTGAATCAATATTTAAGTATTTGGTATTTACATGTGGAAAGAATCTTATCATGACCAAGCATCAGAATAGTAAAAATTCATCCTAGATGTGCTTTTGCTTAAAAGAAAATTGTTCCTGCCACCTTATCACGGCATTTCTCAAATAATTTTTCCTACATTTCTCTTGACCTACGATACATCTGTGGTTCCTCATGTCTCCCTTTTTCTTTTCAGTGCTACTGTTAAATACTTTTTAGCAAATTCCTTCATAAACAGAAAATCAACATATTTTGCTTTTTTCTTCAAGTCAGTTTTATCATCCTTTTTTTTTTTTTTTTTTAGTACAACACTTCTAAGACCCCAGTCTTCAAATTTCAACTTCTTAAGTGGCTCTAAAACGCATTTTGGCAAACAGAGATTGTTTCCTCCCAGAGAGAGATCCTGGGACTAGATATTGAGATAATAACATATGAGCTGTTTATATAGAGATATTAAACAAAATTGTTACAAGTGATAATAATTGCAATCAGTCATTTCATAAGAATCTCACAGGCCACAAAGAGAGACCAAAGGATTTAATCAGGAGGCAAAGGAGGCACTACCATTCATGGTTTCAGTGCGATGAAATACTTTAGGGTAAAGAATAGTTTGCAGACTGGGAAACAGAATTTGCTATGAAAATTATTTTGCCAGTTTAGGCTCTATTTTGGGGATGTGTGTCATTATCTCTTCTCCCTGATTATAACTGTTAGAGAACTGTTTCCATGGAACTACTGATGAATACTCCCTATTTTATACAAACAGATAATCTCATAAAAATAATCAGAACATTCTAGGTTTTAGTAAGTTTCATTTTGATGGCACTGTTCTCAGGTGGAGGCAATTCCATTAGTCCATGGTATTCACCTTCCCTTTTGTATCACCAAATTTGTTGTATTTGGGCGAAGGGCCTAGGGGAGGATTTTATGTCGTTTGTTTTCATTCAGTTTTTTTCATCCTCAAGGCAAGCTCATGTGAAACAGAATGAAACATTTCCTGTCCTGTGCAATCCTCCTAGCCCCTAACATGTCTGACTATGTCTGACTCAATTGTTATGGCCACAGTATGTTAGGACTGGTTTTGATCCTGAGGAGTGCAGGCGAGGTTCATCTTCCAGACTGTATCAGATGATGTGCTGTTGTGATCCACAGGGTTTTCTTTCTTTGGCTAATTATTTGAAATAGATGGGCAGGTCTTTTTTCCTAGTCTGTCTAAGAATGGAACCTCTGTTGAAACCTGTCTACCACGTGTGATCCTGCTGGAATTTTGAATACTGGTGACAGCTTCCAGCATCATAGCAACAGCTAAGCCACTACAGCGTGACGAACTGACAGACAGGTGGTAGAGGGTCTTACAGAACACTTATTTAAAGTGTTGTCCATTTGAAAAATCTACACTGTTCAATAACTAATCTCTGCTGTTTTCACATTATATGAGCTGGAGGAGGAAAAACATTCAGAAAAGTCTGAAGAATGAAAACAGTAAGATTGTCTGGCCATAATAAAACCCAGTTCTGAATATTTTGGTAAATTATATCTGTCTCTTTCATACATTTTTCTCCCCCATTTCTCAACAGGATTTCTAGCAAGATGAGAGGTAAAACACGATAGATAAGAAAGAACTTCAGTCATTTTGTCAAAGATTTGTGGCCAAAACAATCCTTTGAGATATGGATCTTGAGTTTACCTACAGAATTAATGCATTTTTCTGCTCCTTTGTGTGATGAGGAAGTTCTTGTGTGACATAAGAGATTAAGTGGTTGCCACTAGCCAAAAGGTTGACTGTTTCAATCCACCTGGAATCACCTTGGAAGACAGGCCTGACAATGTTTCCAGAAGGCCTTGAAAACCCTATGGGGCAGTTCTATCCTGCATGCATGGGTTTGCTACCAGTCAAGATCAATTCAACAGACAAGTAACAGTCACCATATCATTGCCACAGATAATTGAGATTTATCAATAAAAACAGATTACAGTTCAGGGATCTTAAGTGGCTATAAGCAGTGAAATGGCTACATGATCTGTCAGAAATCCTTAATACTACTGAAAAGCAGGACTGGAAAGAAAGAAATACAGAATTGTGGATTTAATGTTACTGAGATGAACATGAAAAATAAAACAACAATGACCAGTGGAAGAAATAATGTTCCTGCCATGTGGGTAAACCAGGATTCCTTGGAGAAATTCGAATCTCGGTTAAAAACAGGGTAAATTTTAATTAACAGATTGGCCACGTATGTAGTGAATGTCTGCTGTATGCTACGTAACGTGATAAGAATGGAGGACTAGAAAAAATCTAGGTGTTACATTTGTAATATTTTGAAGAGAATTTAAAACTACCATTAATGATATCTTCATAGTATTAAAAAAAGAATTTTAAAAGAAAATGTAAGGAAAATCTGTAAAGTACTATACTTCATCTACATATATAGGTGCACTCTAGTAGTACTCTGGGGGTCAGTTCTACCCTGGCCCCTAGGGTCACCATGAGTCGGATCTGACTCGACGGCACTTGGCGCTTGGCTAGTAGACTACCCAGCATAGCAACACTATTTACAACAGAAAAATACATCACTTGGTCCTGCACCATCTTCATAATCATTGTTATGATTGATCCCATTCCTGCAGCCACTGTGTCAATCCATCTCATTGGAGGGGTCTTCCTCTTTTTCACTGACCCTCTATTTTAGTAAGTATGATGTCCTTTTCCAGCGACTGATTCCTCCTGATTAAATATCAACATATGTGAAACATGGTTTTGCCATCTTTGCTTCTAAGGAACATTCTGATTGTACTTCTTGCACGACAGGTTTTTTTCTTTCTTTGTTGTTGTTATGTGCTGTTGAGGCTGTTTCAACTCACAGCAACTCTATGTGCAGCAGAAAGAAACACTGCCCCGTCTTGTGCCATGTCCACAACTGTTCTTATGCTTAAGCCCATTGGTGCCACCACTATGCCAATCAATCTTGTCAAGGATCTTCCTCTTTTTGACAGACCCTGCACTCTCCCAAGCATGATGCTCTTCTTCAGGGACTGATCCTTCCTGACAACGTGTCCAAAATATGTAAGACGCAGTCTTGTCATCTTTGCTTCCATGGAGCACTCTGGTTGTACTTCTTTCAGAGCAGATCTGTTTGTTCTTTTGGTGGTCCATTGTACATTCAACATTCTTGTCCAGCACCACAACTCAAAGGCATCAAGTCTTTTCCTGTATTCTTTGTTCATTGTCCAGCTTTTGCATGCATATGATGTGATTGAAAATATCGTGGGTTGAGTCAGGTGCATTTTAGTTTTTAAGGTGACATCCTTAATTCTGAATACTTTAAAGAGGTCCTTTGCAGCAGATTTTCCCAATGTAATGCATCTTTTGATATCCCGACTGCTGCTTCCATGGATGTTGACTGTGGACCCAAGTAAAATGAAACCCTTGACAATCTCAGTCCTTTCTCCATTTATGACAATGTTGCTGACTGATCCAGTTGTGAGGTTTTTGTGTTCCTGATGTGAAGGTGCAATCCATACTGAAGGCTCTGGTCCTTGATTTTCATCTGTCAGTGTCTCAGATCTTCTTCATTTCCAGCAAGTAAAGTGGTGTCATCTGGGTAACACAGGTGGTTAATGAGTCATGCTCCAATCCTGATTCCACATTCTTCTTCATATAACCAGCTTCCAGGATTATTTACTCAGTTTACACATTAAAAAGATACGGTGAAAGCATACAATGCTGACACACACCTTTCTTGAGTATTTAAATTGTGCGGTGTCTCTCTGTTCTGTTTGCACGACTGTCTCTTGATCCATTCTTTTGGCAAGCCATTTTATGTTTAATATTCTTTGCCAATACCATGATTCAAAGGCATCAATTCTTCATTCAAAGGCATCAATTCTTCTTCAATTTTCCTTATTTATTGTCTATCTTTCACACACGTATGAGACAATCAAAAATGTCATGACTTGAATCAGGCACAGTCTTTGAGGCGACACCTTTGGCTTTCAACACTTTAAAAAGGCATTTTGTAGCAAATTTTCCCAATATAGTGTGTATTTTGATTTCTTAACTGTTGTTTTTGTGGATATTGATTGTGGATTCAAGTGCAATGAAATCCTTAACAACTTCAATCTTTTCTCTGCTGCTTACGGTGTTACTTATTGGTCCACATGTGAGGATTGTTCTTTATGTTGAGTGTAATCAATACTGAAGGCAGCGGTCTTCTATGTTCATCAGTAAGTGCTTCAAGTAGTCTTCATTTTCAGCAAATGAAGTTGTAGTATCTTCACAGAGCAGGTTGTTAAGGACTCTTCTCCAATGCTGATGTCTTGTTCTTCATACAGCCCAACTTCATGGATTATTTTCCAGTGTCAGTGATAGTATAATATCCACACACCCATAAGCAAGATGAGCTAATATGATTATTATTCAAATTTATATACCAACCACCAAGGCCAAATATGAATAAATGGAAGACTTTTACTCACTTCTGCAGTCTGAAATTGATGTAGCATGCAATCAGGATGCATTGATAATTAGTGGTGATTAGAATGAAAAAGCTGGAAACAAAGAGGAAAGATCAGTATTTGGAAAATATAACATTAGTGATTGTTTTAGTCAGCTAGGCTGCTCTAACAGAAATACCACAGAGTGGATGGCTTTAACAAAGAAAGATTTATTCTTACACAGTCCGGTAGGTTGCAAGTCCATATTCAGGGTGTCCGCTCCAGGGAAAGACTTTCCCCTTGTCAGCTGAGTGCAGGAAAGTCCGGTATTGCATCAGTCTTTGTCCAGGGAGTGTCCTCACGCAAGAACCTCTGGTCTGAAGGACGCGCTCTGCTCCCGGTGCTGCTTGCTTGATGGTAGTGAGGTTCTCAAGTTGTCCTTTGTTTCTTTTTCCTTTTATTCCTTGCAAGCTAAAAGCATTAAGGGTGGGGCAAGCCATACTCCAGGGAAACTTCCCCCATAGCAGGAATTCACAGCCCCACCCTAATCCTTTAACATACAGGTTAGCAAAACCACAATGGAGGACAGTCCCAAGATACTGGGACTGTATCCCAGCCATGTGGCTGCACACATTTTTGGGGGGACACAATTCCAATCATGACATCCCACCCTTTGACAACCCAAAAATCACATCATAAAACATTTAACACATTCATCTCACCATAGCAAAATTATGTCCATCCACATAACAGAAGGCTTAAATCAGTTCCAAGTCCAAAATACAAAAACTCTTCTACATCTGTGAAACTTAGAAGGCATTAACAGGCAACAGGCAAGTCAACAGAACACATTACATTAGCCCTCAAAGCTTTAGAAATACTCTTACATTTTCTGAGACATTCTACACAACAGCAATGCTCTCCAGACTCTAGATATCGGTCACACTCTCTGGTTTCTGAGTGGAGACCTCCAGCCCCGTGCTACAACTCTGCCTTCAAGGCCCACTTGGACAGAAACTCTGTCCCATTGGCTTTAGGAGCACCCTAAGCCCAACTGAGTGGCAATTCCACCCTTACGAACACAGCACACCATGGTTCCACCCTTTCAAACCCCTGAGGTCATGGCCATACCTCTTGAGACTGAGGCAGCTCAGCTTCTCACGCTATTTGTCTCTTCAGCTTCAGCTTCAGCTTCCTATGGCCACATGGCCCGGGCCTCAGGCCCACATCTGCCCTGCCGGGCAAGTGTTCCAAAGCTCTGTAGCTCCACTGGTTTAAGTGCCCGGAGGCACCCCACTCTTGCTGGAAAGAGTCCTGCCCAAAGGCACTCAACTCTCTCACTCCGTGGGTCAGCAAGGCCAGCTCCACCGATTCAAGTGCCCAGAGGCACCCCGTTCTGCGAGGAAAACTGCAGAGACACTGACCTCTCTCGCTCCACGGGTCAGCTCCGGCGCTGCCTCTGGTTCTGCTGCTGCCGCTGCCGCTGCTGCTGGTCCTCTGTTGTTTCTCACCATCTGCGCCTTCTTCGTTCCTTCTGAATCTTCTATCCATTCGCAGTTTCAAAGTGGCTTCCACATTTTAGGTATTTGCTAGAGCAGCACCCCACTCCTGGTACCAAATGGTCTTAGGCTGGGTTTTCTAGGGAAGCAAAACCAGTAACACGTGTAGGTACAAGGAAAGATTTATAATATATATATAGACAGATAGATAGATACAAATATAGGAAACAGCTCACGTAATCACAGAAGCTGAATGTCCCAAGCTCTGGCACAAGCCTCAACGTGTCCACGGAAGCTGAGGAACCCAAGGTCAGCAAGTCAGAGACCAGAGTTGCAGATCACCGGTTGTGTAGGTCAGTGGATCCCAAGCTGGTGGAGAGACGAAGCGACAGAGGCTGGAGGTCGGTGGATCCCAAGCTGGTGGCGAGAAGAAGTGACAGAGGCTGGTGAACCCAGGGTCGGCAGGTCAGGTAGCAGGACTGGGCAGAGGCTGGCGAGCGCAGGATTGCCAGGTCGGGGAGCAGGACTCTCAAGTGCCGACTGTAAGGACTGATCAGCCCAACAGCTGCTAGCTCAAGTCCCGGAACCAGATGCTGGAACAAGAGAGCAGGAGCTCCTGGCCACGTGAGCGATCAGCAGCCGTAGTCCAGGGTCACGAGATGAGAGCCGAGGGGGAGGGAGCCACCACAAACCCCGCCCTGCCACTTAATAAAGCAGCCAAATAGGTAGTAGCCAAGTTGACATAATCCTGACCACCACAGTGATAGAAACAATGTTGGAGGTCACATGATAAAATTTTGCAAAACCAATAACTTCTTCATCACAAATATGTTTTCCCCCCAAATAAATGGTGACTGTATACATGGACCATAACAGATGGCATACACTGGAACCAAACCAATGGCATCTGCAAAAAATAAAAAGTAAAAAAAAAAAAGATGATGGAAAAACTCAATATCAGTCAGAACAAGGCCAGGGGCTGACTGTGGAACAGGGTATCAATTGCCCACATACAAATTCAACTTGAAACAGAAGAAAAATAGAACATGTCCATGATAGCCAAATTATGACCTTGAGTATATCTCACTTGAATTGAGAGAGCATCACGTGTATAGCTTTGATGCACTGAATATTAACAATCAAAAACCAGATGAATTGTGAAATGACACCAAGGACAATACACGAGAAAGCATTCAAAAGTCAGGCAAGAAAGAGAAGATCTAAATGGCTCTCAGAAGAGACTCTAAATTTGCTCTTGAATATCCAGTAGGTAAAGAGAAGGAAGAAATTGTGAAGTACACATGCTGAACAGATTTCAAAAGGTAGCTCAAGAAGACAAAGGTATTATAATGACATGTGCAAAGGCCTGGAGTTAGAAAACCAAAAGGGACAAACATACTCAGCATTTCTCAAGCTAAAAGGACTGAAGAAAAATTCCAAGTTTCATGTTGCAGTATTGAAGGATTTTATGAGGAAAATAGTGAGTGATGCAGGATGCATCAAAAGATGATGGAAGAAGTACAGAGTCATTATACCAAACAGAACTGGTTGATATTCAGCCATTTCAGGAAATAACACATGATCAGTAACCAATGGTATTGAAGGAAGAGGTCCAAGCTGTTCACCCAACTAGAAGAGAGCCACATTTATGCCTATTCACAGGCAAGGAGATCCAACTGAACGTGGACGTAATCGAACAGCATCATTAGTACTTTTGAATGCTTTCTTCTTGTGTATTGTCCTTGATGCCATTCCACAACTCATCTGGTTTTTGTTTGTTAATATTCAGTGCATCAAGGCTATTCACATGATGGTCTCTCAATTCAAGTAAAATTTTGCTGAAGATCATTCAAATGTGTCTGCAGTGGTATACTGACAGGGAACTGTCAGAAAGTCAAGTTGAATTCAGAGAAGGATATGGACCCTGGCTGAAAGCAGAGAGTACCAGAAAGATGTTTACCTGTATTTTATTGACCATGAAAAGTTATTTTACTGTGTGGATCATAAATTACAAATAACTTTGAGAAGAATGGGAATTCCAGAACACTTAATCGTGCTTGTGAGAAAACTGTACATAGATCATCTGCATACAGTATTAAATTAGCAATTGTGTATATTTATATTTAGTTGAGTTCATTTCTCAACACCATTTTAATGTGACAATAATGAAAAATTATTGGTGGAGGAGTTAATGTGAATAATTGCCTCCAGTTGAAGTTACTTACAGATTAACCCTTACTAAAGAAATTATAACAGCTGAGGGCATAATACACCTGCAACAAAATTACTCTGGACCACTAAAGTCTTATTCCCAATTGTTTTGTTAAGTCATTTTTAACAATTACCTTTCCTATTTGAAAAGTAGTGACCATGATCTATTGTAAAAGTATTTTATTTTTTATATGCAAACACAGAGTACTGTCTTGATTGTTCAACAGTTAAGTTCCTGGCTGCTAACAGAAAGATTGGTGATTAGAATCCACCAGCTCTGATTGTTTCCACAAAGGTTCACCACCCATTGCCATTCAGTTGCTTCTGACTCATAGAGACCCAAGGGTGTATCTCTCACTGCAGTGGAACGTCTCATCTTTCTTCCATGGAGTAGCTAAAATGGGTTTGAACAGCTGATCTTCTGGCTAGCAGACCAGCTCTTAACTGTTGCACAGCAAGGCCTCCTTCTGTGAAGCTTACAGTTTAGAAAACCCTATTGGGTGGTTGTACTCTATCACATGGGGTTGCTATGAACCAGAATTGACTTAGCAGCTCCTAGCAATGACAACATGAGCAGGTAATCTTATTCCTTTTGAAAATATCGGCTCCTCTAATCCACACAAAATTCTTGGCTAGGAGTGTTATTATTTCTAGAATGGAATATTGAGAAACAAATATGGTTAAATAACTTTTCTAATATAATCAGCTAAGTGGCAGAGCCAGGATTTGGGCTTAGGCAGTCTGAATCTTGGTCTATGTCTGTAAATGTTACATGCCTCAAATGCCTCTTAGGTTACTTTTGCCTGTTTGTATATTGTTTTATTGTTGTGTTCATGAAAAATATTGTTCATATTGTATATTGTTTTATTATTGTTGTGTTCATGAAAAATATTATTTTTGGACATTTTGTTGTTTTTGTTGTTCGATGCTCTTGAGTCGGTTCCAGCGCATAACGACTTACGTACACCCCTTGTTATGCTGGCGCTCATGGTGGCAGCCGCTGTGTCAGTCCACCTTGTTGAGGGCCTTCCTCTTTTTTGCTGACCCTATTTTACCAAGCATGATGTCCTTTTCCAGGGACTGATTCCTCCTGATAACATGTTCCACATATGTGAGATGTAGTCGTGCCTTTCTTTCTGCTAAGGAGCACTTTGTCTGTAGTACTTCCAGGACAGATGTGGCAGTTCTTTCAATGTATTCAATACTGAATATTCTTCTCCAGCATCACAATTCAAAGGTGTCACTTCTTCTGTTTTCCTTGCTTATTACACAGTTCCCACATGCACACAATGTGATTGAAAGTGTCATGGCTTGGTTCAGGTTCACTTTAGTCTTCAAGGTGACATTTTTGCTTTCTGATGCCTTAAGGAGATCTTTAGCAGTAATTTGCCCAATGCAATGCACATTTTAATTTCTTGACTGCTGCTTCCAAGGGTGTTGGTCGTAGATCCAAGGAAAATGAAATCCTTGACAACTTCAGTCTTTTCTCCATTTATCGTGATGTTACTCACTGGTCCAGTTATGAGGATTTTTGCTTTCTTGATGTTGAGGTATAAACCATATTGAAGGCTATATTCTTTGATCTTCGTGAGTTGTTTCAAGTTCTCATCATTTTCAGCAACTAAATTTTTATGTTACCAAACCAAAATTTAAACCCACTTCCATTGAGTTGAATTCTGACCCTATAGCACAGAGTAGGACTGTCCTATAGGGGTTCAATCTTTAAAGAAGCAGACTGCTTCATCTTTTTCCCAAAGAGCAGCTGGTGATTTCAAACAGCTGACTTTTCAGTTAGCTGTCAAACACTCAACCAGTGCACCACTAGGGTTCTTCTAGATTTTGTTTTAAGGCAGATGAAATCACAAGCAACAGTTTTTGTGCTGGTTAAAGTGTTTTACTCTTTACTGTGTTCTACCTTATAATTCTAGTGATATGATAACTTTCAGTACGCTGACAGGAAACTTGTCTTCCATTGAGCATTAAAAGTACTTGTTAATAGCTCAGAATTTTCTGTTGAGAGCTTTGATTATCTATCTACTTTTGCTCAGTCTAAGCTGCCCTAGAACTACTAAGTAATGCAAAGACAAGGAGAGACTTGATACCCTGGAAGTCTATAGCAATGTGCAAGTAAAAACTAACAGACAAAAATTTTAGGTTTTCCAAAAGAAGCAGATTTGCACATAAGAAGTGATGGCATTTATAAGGAAACCCCTAATCTTTGACAAACTGAAAGACTTCTCCTCTCCTCTGGAATAAGAAGGATAAATCTAGATTTACTTGTAGGTTCTGGCATTGTATAAATATATGGTACCCGTATTCATCTTCAGTGTCTGCTAATTTGTAAATGACTGAAAAAATGCAAACATAATGACTATCCAGGGATTAAAAAATGACAAATCAGCAGAAGATTATATAATAGGATACAGGGTAAGAGCATATTTCAAGGGAGTATAGTTAATATCGTGAGATGTTCCTCAGAGATAAAGACAAGACATAATTGTTGGATTTAATACAAGATTGCTGTGAGATTTTTAATATTTTTCCTTCTTCAAAAACTGCGTTTGGAACATTAACAGGTTTTAGAATTGGTGCAAATGCAAAATTTCCTGTTTACTAGGAAATTGTACAACATGATGAGATCTTAATTAGAGTGTTAGCTTATGAGAATAGCAGCACTCAGACTCTATATAACACTTCAAGGACTTGTTTGGGAAAGGAATTTGTGATTACTGCCAATTTTCCTGGGTGCTTGAGTTTGGATATTGTCAGCTTTGAGTGATAGGTTCAGTAATGTTACCCTCAAGGAAGGTTTCCCAGGAGCATGAGAGTGCACCGCAGGGCGGGGCTGAAGAGGGCACAGCACACACTCTGACACAAATACGTTCTGCAGTGACGCTCTTTAAAGCCGCAGCATAGACGTTGTTGTAAACAGTACCCGGCTCAGCCTAGCTATGCCATGTTCTAGTAGCTTTGCACAGTCATTTTCCTCTTCTTGATGTATTGCCTCTTCCTCACCTTTTTATGTGTCAACACTTAACTAAAATTTTGTCAGCTCGGAGGTTTTGCCTAATTTCACAAACTAGATTAGCAATCTCTTTATATTCTCATAGCAGCCTAAAACCAAAAGAATGAAACTCACTGCCGCTGAGTCAATTCTGATGCTTAGTGACCCCATAGGGCAGAGTAGAACTTCCCCGTAGAGTTTCCAAGGAGTGCCTGGTGGATTCAGACTGCTGACCTCTTGGTTAACAGACATAGCACTTAACCACTGCACCACCAGGGCCCGGGCATTATAACATGAAAGCCATACTGGTTTCCAAAATATGTTACGAGCTCTTCTCACAGGTTCTCTTCATCGTTTTATTCTAGTCTACTGTCTGACACACATTATGCACCTTGATGGCTATTGTTTAACTGAACAGTCCTCTGAAGTCATGTGAAGGGAATGTTACTGTGGTTCTGAAATAGGTTCTAGTGATCTCTGCCTTATGGTATTCATAACTTTTGTGGGCCCAGGCCAAGTAACTTGCCTCTCAGAATAGAATACGACAACAAAGACAGGATGTCACTTCTCATATTAGGCTAAAAAGTATTTTGGATCTCATCTTGCTCATACTTTTTCCCTTGCACTCTTCTTTCAGGCTGTGCTGAAATAAGCTGTTATGAGCTTCCCTATGGAGATGGCCCCATAGCAAGGGACTGAAGGGTGTCTCAGGTGACTGTCTACCAAGCCACTGATGCCCTCGGTCTGACAGACCATGAGGAACTGGACCCTGCTAACGATCACGTTAATAAGCTTGGAAAAAGATCCACACTGAGTATGAACCTTCAGAAAACTGCAGTACTGGCTGACACTTGACTCCAAGCCAGAGACTCTGTTAAACTGCACCCATAATAAGTGCTGTTGTTTTAAGCTACTCAGCTTTGGAATTATTTCTATTCACTAGTAGCTAACTCATGTAACACACCATAAGAACAAGATAGATCTCACGGCTGCTTAACTGGTTAGACTGAGATACATCAATGGCTATTTTTTTGCTAAATACAGGATCTGGAAAGTAAAGATTTCTAGAGGTAAATATAGCTGTCATGGACTGAATTCTGGCACCCAGAAATGTCTAGTAATTTGGCTGGGCGATGATTCCCAGTATTGCGTGGTTGTCCTCCGTTTTGTGATCATCCTATGCTGTAAATCTTAACCTCTGCCTGTGGTTAGTAGACTGGATTATGTCAAAGAGAATTAGGGTGGGACTGTAACACGGTCACCTGTCACCTCCATGCTCCAGTGTTAAGGGAGTTTTCCTGGAGCCTGGCTTGCACTACTTTTTATCCTACAAGAGATAGAAGGAAAGGGAAGCAAGTGGAGAATTGAGGACCTCATATCATCAAGAAAGCAGCATCAAGAGCAGAGACCATCCTTTGAAACTGAGATTCCTGTGCCTAGATGTTCTCAGACCAAAGAAAGACTGATGTAACACAAGGACGTTCCCCTAGAAGTTACAGAGAGAGGGAGAGGGTATGTTCTTCTGGAACTGGACTCTGAATTTGAACTTCTAGCCTACTGGACTGTGTGACAATAAACTTAGTTAAAACCATTCACTTGTTACCAACTACTGTGTTCGAGCAGTACTAGATGACCAGGATAATGTCAAGATGTGAAATTATGGCAAAAGAGGTCCATGTCATTGTGGGAAGAAAATACTTACCTACCTTGTGTGTGTTTTATGTTCACGAGAATTGTTCAAAAGATGTGTCTTTTAAAGATCAAGAATTCCTCGCCTGGTATGATGGAAATTCAAAACATTTAAGGGGGGGGGATCTCCAAGTTTCTTAGTGGAGAATCAGTCTGGCAAAATAGTCAGTTTCATTTGTTAATGACTACCTATTAGACTAGTGTTTTCATGTTCATAATGTGGAAAAATTGATTGCTTATAGTGTAATGTAACGGTTAAATAAGGCAAAGTAAGGTGTAGATTGACAATCATAAGGGGATTTTGAATTTAGATACCAAGTTTCTCTTTCACTTAATGTAGTCAGGAATATACAGTATATTTAAAAATATATGAATTTAACATCTGCATATTTATAAGATGGAAACTAACATATCTGTAAGTTTCCCTAAATACGTATGTGTATGTATTTGTATATTTAGAAACACATGAAAGATACTTTTTATTTTCTCAAGTTAATAAAAATACTAAAGAATATAATTTATGCGTTTTATGAGATAATCCCTGTGTTATTGCTGTTACCTCCTGTGGAGCTGGTCCTTGACTCATGGTGACCCCACGTGTTATGGAGCAGAATGGCTCCACAGTGTTTTTTTGGCTGGGATGTTTACAGAAGCAGTTCATCATGTCTTTCTTCTGTGGAGCTGCTGGATGGATTTGAACCACCAACTATTAGGTTAGCAGCTGATCACAAACTTCTTACTCCAGCCAGGCTGCTTAATCCTTTTATAACCAGAATTTTATACCATATGTGTTTCTGTTAAAACATAAGCATCAAGCATAAAACCCTGGAGGAAGCTTACACAAAGTAACCATTAACAAAGCAATTAAATGAATTACTAACACTCCAACTATTTAGAATAACCTGTGTGGCCAAAGAAATTTGATTGATGGTCCAGAAATAATGGTAATTTTTTGCCTGAAAGTACTTGAAAAGCATTTATTTAGCTGTTTTTCAAAATTAAATAAAAGAATAAGTTGTGTCCAACCCCAAACCAAAAACCTGTTGCTGTGAAGTCTTTTCCAGCTCAAAGCAAACTGTCTTATAAAACTTCTAAGGAGCAATTGATGGATTAGAACTGTAGCCCTTTTGATTAGCAGCCTCAGTGGCTAACCGTGGTACAACCAGGGCTCCCAGTTGTCTTCAAGAGTTTAAATACTTCTAAAATGTACTATGAATATGCTGTACTTTATATAATATTTGGAAATATCTAGATCATTTTAAAGATTAAAATCTTATGAGGTCAATAGCTTCTGGCTTATCTTGAATAACCTATATATAAGTTTGGAAAGCTCTCAGAGCAATTTTGGAACTCTTCCTGAAATGGCCATTGCACACGGTGGCATGATGGCAACTTCATGAACTTAGTTGTATAGTTGTCTGTGAGGGAGCTTCTAGCCAGTAGACAAATAATTGTACTGGAACGTCCTACCTATTCACCTGATTTGGCCCCCAAGGACTTTTTTTCTGTACTTGAAGACAAAGGAAATATTGCAAGGAAACCATTTTTTTTGATGACATTCAGAACATCAAGGGTAATATACCAATAGCTCCGATGGCCTGTCCAGAAAAACAGTTCTAAAACTGGTTTGAAGGGTGGACTAGGTGCTGGCATCAGGGCATAACTTCCCAAGGGGAGTGCTTCAAAGGTGACTGTAGTGATATTCAGCAGTGAATTACGTAGCACTTTTTCTAGATTAGTTCACGAACTTAATTGTCAGTCCTCATATGTACACACACAGGTATATGAGTGTATTCACATGTCTGTCTGTCTGCTTTCAATTCTAGGCAATATATCTGATGTAACAATGTACTAAAATATATATCATCTTTCCTTGGTGAAAGTCATTCAATCTTTTTTCTATGTACCTAAAGTAAAATGGAATAAAGATAAATTATTTCCATATCTTGACGTTTAGCACAATGTACATTGCGCAAGTATACTGTGATCCAGAAAACCAGTCATTCAACTCCAAACGATGCTCAGGTGTTTTTACAACAGCTGTTTAGGTAAAGGAAGGAGAACCAATGCGTGAATATGGAAGCCTTGTTAGTTCCAGACACCACAGAAAACACACAGCACATTAGTCTTAACAATAGTGCTAACAATTTGGAATGTTTCATTACAAAAATGCAGTAAGTGAAGCACAGAGA
Organism: Heterohyrax brucei; assembly: GCA_028571685.1. NCBI lineage: Eukaryota > Metazoa > Chordata > Mammalia > Hyracoidea > Procaviidae > Heterohyrax > Heterohyrax brucei. The sequence continues at coordinate 138,528,387 of CM053142.1, read as the reverse complement.
GGCTGAGCAGTTTGCCTGAAGTTATTTAACAAAAGCAAGCAACCTCTGAAACATACCTACATGTCACTCCCAAACTTAGGCTTTCTCAGTGTGCTGTGCTTTGCAGTCCTCTATGAATTGCCAGTCCTCCAAGTCAGAAAACACGTATATTTATAGCCTCAGTTTAACTATATATAACACAACTAGGATTCTGTTGAACTGACATTAAGATCTATGATTTCTGCTTATTCTAGAATTGAGTGAGGAAAGAGTGAACAATGAAACTTGATTGTCAGTTGAAGGACAAAATTAGTTGTAGAGGAAATTGCTCTTCTGGTTATGAGATAGCTGGAGAGCAATTTTGAGTTTCATCTTGATGACTGTTTCATCATATTTTCTTCATAAATGTAGAAAGATAAGAGTAACAATTCTTAAATTAAAATAAATGCCCTTGCAGAAAGGGAATATGAAATTGGACAGGGAAAGTGACTGTGACTTATCATTAAACATATTGCATCAGAAACATACTGGAAACACAACAAATCTCAATGATCTACGTTATACTCAAAGATACAAATGACTATTCAGGGTTAATATTATTTTTACAGATGGTAATGAATCATATTGGCAAAGAACTTACTATATTTGAATGCCTATACATCACACCAACGATTATGACACAGAACAAGGCAATGTTTTCTTTTGTTGTATATAAAGTCTTGGTGGTTGGAGCTGTCTTGAAAGTAACAACAAAAGCGTACAAGTATTTTCCACTTATTAATAACTCTCTGAGGAATGTACCATTATTATCTCCATTTTATAGATGGAAAACATAACACAAATTACCTGCCTTGTTACAAAATCACATATTAGGTCCAACAATTAAGTCTGTGAATTTAATTATTTTGTGTTACGTATCTCATTGCTGAATATCATTACAGTGATCTTTGTATTACTCCCCTTGGAAAGCTATGTACTGATGTCAGTGCCTAGTCACCCTTCAAAGCAATTTTGGAACTCTTTCTGGAATGGCTATTGCTCACGGTGGCACAGAGATAAGTTTGCACACTTAACTGTATAGTTGTCTGGGAGGAAATTTTTAGCCAGTGTCATGGTTGGAATTGTGTCCCCCCAAAAATGTGTGCAGCCACGTGGCTGGGATATGGTTCCCAGTATCTTGGGACTGTCCTCCATTGTGTGGTTTTGCTAACCTGTATGTTAAAGGATTAGGGTGGGGCTGTGAATTCCTGCTGTGGGGGGAGTTTCCCTGGAGTACAGCTTGCCCCACCCTTAATGCTTTTAGCTTGCAAGGAACAAAAGGAAAAAGAAACAAAGGACAATTTGAGAACCTCGCTACCATCAAGCAAGCAGCACCGGGAGCAGAGCGCGTCCTTCAGACCAGAGGTTCTTGTGTGAGGACGCTCCCTGGACAAAGACTGATGCAATACCGGACTTTCCTCCAGAGCCGACAAGGGGAAAGTCTTTCCCTGGAGCGGACACCCTGAATATGGACTTGCAACCTACTGGACTGTGTAAGAATAAATCTTTCTTTGTTAAAGCCATCCACTCTGTGGTATTTCTGTTAGAGCAGCCTAGCTGACTAAAACAGCCAGTAAACAAATAACTGCATTGGAACACCGTCCCTGCTCACCCGATCTGGCCCTGATGAATTTCTTCTTTACTTGAAGATAAAGGAAATATTGAAAGGAAAATGTTTTGATGACATTCAGGACATCAAGAGTAATACAACAACAGCTCTGATGGCCATTCTAGAAAAAGAGTTCTAAAATTGCATTGAAGGGTGGACTAGGGCCCGGTGTTGGTACACAGCTTCCCAAGGGAAATACTTTGAATGTAACCTTCAGCAATGAAGTATGTGGCACTTTTTCTAGGATGCCTTCGAGAACCTAACTGGCAGTCCTTGTATGCAACCCCAATAAATGCAATAACAATCTCAGGTACAGGATTTTAGGAGAATGAGAGATCACTTAAGTCTATGGTTACTGAAAAAAAAAATTCAGGAGTTGGGATATGAGTTGAAATTAGAGATGCATTTTGAAAGAAATGAGATTTAGAGGAATAGCAATCAATGAAGGTCAGACCTAGAAAGAAAGCATACTAGTGATTTCTCAGCAGCAAGAATACGTAAGGATCATTTAAGGATAGTGGACATTGCTGTTGCAGTGAGCTTTAAAGTCGATTCCAACTTGTAGCAACCATGTATGACAGGATGGCACTCCTCCATAGTATTTCAAAGACTCTAAACTTTATAGGAATAGATAGCTGGGTCTTTTGTTGCACTGAGTAACTGGTGGGTTCAAACAGTTGACCTTTTGGTTAACAATGAACCACTTACCTTACCATTGAACCACTAGAGATCCTTGAATAACTGATACTCCAGAAAACCCATTGCTATTGATTCTGACTCACAGTAACCCTACAGGACAGAATGGAACTGCCCCATAGAGTTTCCAACGCTGTAAATTTTTACAGAAGCAAGCTGTTGCATACTTCACCTTTGAAACTGCTGGTGGGTTTGAAAACCTGATCTTTCGGCTAGCAGCCAGATATTTTTTGACTGTACTACAGGGCTCCTTGAGTAATAACTGTAGGAAAGATGATAGAAAAATGAACTTGTAATGACAGATGTGGGTGTTGATTTTCACCTTGTAATTATGAACTGATGGAAGACATGAAGATGAAAGGATGAAGGGGTTTCACTAAATACTGATTTCCTCATCAAGTTTCCTGTTACTTATTATTACTTAATATTAATACACTTCATATTATATTGTGTGCTCATTAGCTTGGCTCATGGTTAAGCAAGCCAGCCAAGTCCATCAAGTTGGATCCGACTCTTGGCTACCCTAGGGGCCAGGGTAGAACTGACCCCTAGACTGTTGAAGGAGCACCTGGTGGATTTGAACTGCTGACCTTGTGGTTAGCAGTGGATTTTTTAAGATAGCAAGAAAACAAAGGTTTTTATAACTTTAAACTATTTCATACTCACCAGTTTCATTCATCATTCTACTTCATAAATGGCAGGTTAAAGATTGTTTTTATGTAGTTCGTGTGGTTTTAGCTCTTCACAGTAAAATGGAATTTTGGTTGGCTTCTTGAAATTTTGTCTATTTCTGTAAGTTTACTTTTCAACAAATTCCTCATCTAAAAAGTGATCCAGTATTTAAAATGTGAAAAACTATAGGTACTAATTATTTTTCAATCGTTTATATAAAATGCAAAAGTTTAAAAACTTAATTTAAACACACCTGGACTGATTGGACCTCACCCTCCGTAAATGAGTATATAACTAATTTTAATGTATTTCTGATACAAGTAAGAAAATCTATTATAGAATGGCATTTGGCTGTTCATATAGATGACATTTTAGCAGGCTATATAATGAGAAGTTCAAATTGTTTGATTTCACGAAGCTTTTACCGTATGTACAATTATCTATTGCTAGGTGACAACCCCCCTCGAAAAAGTGTCTTAAAACACTAGCCGTCATTTATTTTGCTCACAAAAGTAGAAGCTGACTGGGCTACAGGCAGTTCTCACTGAGGTTCTCTGGGGTAGCTGCAGTCAGGCAGCAGGAGCCAGTTGGAAGGCTGCTTGCTCTCCCACGTCTGACACGCCAATGAGGAGACACAAACAGCTGGGGTTCCTCAGTCTTGCCTTTTCTTTCCTTCTTTTCCCTTCCCTTTCTTTCTCTTTCTCTTTCCTCTCCTCTGTTCTCCACTTCCCACCTTTCTGTTTCCTTCTCTTTCTCTTCTCTTCACTTCTTTTTCCTTTTCACCCCTTCTGTCCCCTTTTCTCTGTCTTTCTCTCTCCCTTGGAAGTCACATAGTATCAATTCCACCACATTCTATTGTTTGAGGTTGTCACAAAGTCCATCCAGATTTTAAGGGAAGGAGTTTTATTTAGAAGGATCAAGAAGACTGCAAACATATTTTAAAATAATCACACCATGTAAACAAACTGTCATTTAATTTTCTTCTTTTTATACATAAAATGCTCATGTATGTTTAAGGATGGCTTATTTTTCTTTCTAATTTTTGACACACTTCTAAGCAGTAACTCACAGTATGTCATTAATTATAATTGCTATAGATGGATTTGGAAACCCTAGTAGGGTAGTGGTAAAATACTGTATCTATACTGTATCTGTTAAGTAAAAGGTCAACAGTTCAAACCCACAAGGTGCTCCTCAGAAACTCTATGGGACGGTACTGCTCTGTCTATAGGGTGGCTGTGAGTCAGAATTGACTTGATGGCAGTGAGGTTTTTTTTTTTTTTTTTGGTATGGATAACTTAAAGCACTTTTCACTGAATAAGTTAAATTCAGATAAGTGCAACCTTCAGCTACCCGATGTAATTAGTAATTACAATGATTGATTTGCAGTGCTTTTGTTCAACAAATAATTTGCTCAGCACTTAATATATCCTCATTGATCATGTGGATCTACCATGAAAGTAAAATGGAATAGCAGAAGCAATCTTAAAAAAAGTTACCCCCTGAAAACAACTAAATATCATATGAATAACTAATCTGTGTTTAAGTTTTAGAGAACAAATCTTATTATTAAGGTAATAGGTAATAATAAAATAAAGAACCATACCAAAACCTCAAAACCAAGCCCATTGTCACCTAGTTGATTTAGACTCACAGCGACTCTATAGTTTAGAGTAGAGCTGCCCCATAGAGTTGCCAAGGAGTCGCTGATGAATTTAAACTGCCAATCTATTGGTTAGCAGCCATAGCACTTAACCACTATGCCACCAGAGTTTGCAGCAGGAATAGATTAATTAAAACATCTCTTTATTAAATTAATAAGAAAAAGACAAACATAAGGTTTAAAAAATATGGGACAAACATAAAACATACATAAAAAGTCTTTTAGAAATACAAATTAACAACAAACATATTGCTGAATATTTAATCGTATTAATAATCAAAGAATCCTAAGAGGAGAACAGTTAAGTTCTTGCTATAAAATTTGCAAGGATTCACCATGGCTTCTACCCTCTGTTGGTAAATGTTTGATAACGATAAATGGAAAACGGCCACCAGTAGTGGAAACACTAGTGGGCACAGACTTCTTGAAGGGCAATTCGGTGAAATCATAAAATGTATGCGATTCTTATATATGTGAAGAACCAGAAATCTCACTTTGGGGAAATTATCAAGTGTATGTGTGGAGATATGTATATATCATGAAAGTATTCACCAAAAATATGGCTGGATATAGAATAATAAATATTAAAATGGTTGACTAAAGCAGAAACTTAGTGAAGTGGTAGACCTAATCAAGACTGATTTCACGGAAAAATCTGAGTTGATTTTAAAAATGAAGAGTGGATAAAACTTGGACAATGTGAGGAGATGAGAAATCAAAGGCATGGTATTAACCCAATACATGCATCTTACATACTTTATACATGTTATCAGGTAAGAGCAGTCCCTGGAGAACAACATAATGCTTGGTAGAATGGAGGGTCAGTGAAAAAGAGGAAGACCCTCAATGAGATGGATCAATACAGTGGCCACAACAATGAGCTTAAGCATAAAAACAATTGTGGATATGACGCAAGACTGGGCAGTATTTCATTCTGTTGTTCAAAGGGTTGCTGTGAGTCAGAAGTGACTCAACGGCACCTAACAACATCAATCCAATACAATCTACACTGTTATCTTTATTCTTAGGTGACTCTTACAATTCCACTCTACATCAATCTATCTCTGTATCTTTTCTGAATTGCTAGAGCATTGTATTAACTGCAATATTCTCGTGTGTATAAGTGCCCTCCCATTATGCTTTGTTTCTTTACTTCCTCAAATGAGTAATAAACTCTCAGAAACAAGGAGAACTCTTGGTTAAGTACTGGGCTGCTAACTTAAAGGTGGGAGGAGGTGTTCAAACCCAGCAGTGACTCTGTGGGAGAAAGATGTGGTGATCTGCTCCCATAAAGTTGTCACCTTGTGAAACTCTCCATGATGTAGTTCTACTTTATCCTGTAGGGTCCCTATCAGTCATTATGAGTCAGAATCAACTTGAGGGCACACACTTACAACAACAACACAGACAGAAACAGTACCTTTTTTACTATCCTCCAAGTGTGCAGTGCTGGCAGAATGAAGTCTAGTTAACACATATCACTTAAGTGTTGTTCTTTGATTCAATAGCACCAGAGGGTGAAGTGTAGAAGCGTCATCCAATTCAGAGTATAGATAGAACACCTACACAAGTTGTTAATTTTTATTTTAGTATAGTAATCAATGTGCTATATTTTTATACAAACAACACACACCTACTACATTTGTTGAAAACTCTGATGGTGTAGTGTTTAAGAGTTATGGCTGTTAATCAAAAGGTCAATACTTTGCATCCACTGGCCAGTACTTGAAAAATGTGTGTCCTATAGGGTCTATAGGGTCCTATAGGGTCTCTGTGAGTCAGGAATCAACTCCATGGCACTGGGTTTGTCAGCTGGTTGTTTGGTATACATTTGTCAACAATTACTTCCCTGTGCAAGATACGTTTGTAACCATGTTATGTTAATTTATTTCACAGTAACATGTAAAAAGATTAGCATAGTGGTGCTTATGAAAACATTTTGATGGAGAAGGGCATAGTTGGCAAACAAACATGTGCAGTGTAGGTTATTTGTGTCAATACATAGTAAATGAAATCATAATTCATGAAGAGGAAACAATAAAAATTAAATTTAGTAAGTTTGTACCTTAAACCTAGATGTATTCCAGTACTAAAACTAAAAAGACATTACTTCTGTATTCTAATATGATACGTATATACAGCTTTTTATTTGATAAACAATCTGGAAAAAGAGGTTTCAGGAATTAAATAAGTTATATATTAAAACAAGGCCCCATGAGTTGACAGAATACAAATTGAGAGATTTTAACAAATGAATGCAGCGTTAGAGGTGCTCATTATCTATGCAAAGAAGTTGAGAAGACATCTACCCTACCAAGCAATGGGAAGAGATCCATATCTGTGCCCATTCCAAGGAAAAGGGATTCAAAAGAATATGTGGAAATTACTGAACATCATTGCTATGTCACACAAGTAAAATTTTTCTGAAAATTATTTAATAGCAGTTGTAGCAGTACCTACCTCAACAGAGGACTGCCAGAAATTTAAGCCAGAAGAAGAGGATGTGAAACAAGGAATATTTCTGCTGATATAGATGGATCTTGGCTGAAAGTCGGATCCGACTCGACGGCACTTGGCTTTGGCTGGCTGAAAGTAGAAAGACATTTATCTGTGCTTTATTGACTATGCAAAGGCATTTAACTGTGTGGATAGTGAAAAGCTATGGATAACATTGAGAAGAGTAAGCATTCTAGAACATTTTATTCTGCTTGTGTAGAAACTGTACACAGACCCAGTGGCAGTCTTTCAAATAGAACAAGTGGTTATTGTGTGGTTTAAAATCAGGAAAGGAGTGTATCAGGGTTGTAGCCTTTCATCAGACTTATTCACTCTGTATGGTGTGAAAACAATCCTAGAAGCTAGACCATATGAAAAAGAACAGAGGATCAGGGTTAGAAAAAGACACATTAACAACCTTTGAAATGCATATGGCACAACCTTACTTGCTGAAAGCAAAGAGAACGTGAAGCACTATTGATGAAGATCAATGACTCAGCCTTCAGTATGAATTGCCCCTTAACATAAAGAAAGCAAAAATCCTTACAACCGGACCAATAAATACCATCACAATAAATGGAGAAAAGATGGAAGTTATCAAAGATTTAATTTTACTTGGATACACAATCAGTGCCTTCGAAACAGCAGTTGAGTAATTAAGAGATATATTGCATTAGGCAAGTCTGGGGCAAAACACCTTTTTAAAGGGTTTAAAAGCAAAGACGTCACTTTGAAACTAAAGCATGCCTAATCCAAGCCATGGTATTTTCAATCACTTCATGTGCCGGCAAAAGCTGGACAATGAATAAGAGTTGATGCATTTTGATTTTGGTGTTGATGAAGAATATTGAGTATACAATATACTGCCAGCAGCCAAAAAGCTCAGACCCATTGCCATCAAGTTGATTTTGACTCCTAGTAACCCTATAGCTCAGAATAGAACTGCCCCATACAGTGTCAAAGGAGAACCTGGCAGATTCAAACTGCTAACCCTTGGTTGGAAACCCTACTGGTGCAGTGGGTTAAGTTCTACATCTGCTAACCGAAAGGTTAACAGTTCAAATTCACCAGGTGCTCCTTGTCACTCTATGGAGCAGTTCTACTCTGATCTCTAGTGTTACTATGAGTCAGATCTGATTGGAAGGCAGTGGGTTTTTTTTAGCCTTTGGTTAGTAGCCAGAGCACTTAACTACTATGCCACCAAGGTTTCTGACTGTCAGACGAAAGAAAAATTTATCTTGAAAGGAACATAGCCAGAATGCTCCTGGGGGTGGAGCCAAGATGGCAGAATAAACACATGTCTTCCTAAATCCCTCTGGAAACCAAGACCTGAACTGATAATTAAATGGAGCCTCCTGGAAAATAGTGAGCCCCAGGACATGGCATAGGGCTGTTAATTTGGGCTTCATACAGAAAACTTGTTCTCTTTTGCTGACCTCTGCTCTTGGTGAGTGCTGGCTTTCACAGACTGAAGGTAACTCAGCATTTTAACTTTTTTTTCCTCTGTCTTAGCCAGTGGGTAGAGCTGGCACTTGACTAGAAGCTAATCTCAGATACACTCCTGATGGGATTGGCAGGTGAAATTCTGATATGCTAAGAGCCTGAATTTGGACTCTGTGTATCTGGACTCTCTTTCTGCCTCTGCTGTTGAGCAGTCAGTACCAAGACAGGCAGGGAGCTTGTGTGGAATGTTATCTTCTTCCACTGGGAGGCAGAGATAACCCCCATATGGAGACTTCAGTGGGACCTAATTCCTAGGCTGGGAGGTAGCACCTGCCTGTGGGAGAGCACTTGTCTGGCAGAAAAGCATTATTATACACAGTGTCGCCTATGGCTGGGGCGCAACAGCAGAGGCCAGCAGGGCAGCAGACTTTCTGTACTTTGAACTAGTTTATAACACCTGGAGTTGGATATACAGGTGCTTACTTTGCCAACTTGGAAGAGGGACCTGTACACCTGTAAACCTGACTGACTTTGGAAGTTGTCAGATACCTTTTACCTTTCATTTTAAGACAACCTAGAAAAATAACTGCAGTTGATCCTCACAGCATCTTTCTCAGCCTCTATTGACTCACATGATGCCCCCAAAGCAACAAACTCTGGAGAAAAGTGTAATGAAGAAATGACCCATGGCACACAAAAGAAAGCACCAAAGAACTTGCCAGACAAAGAAACCTTTCTGAAACTTTCTGAAGAAGCTTTCTGAAACTGTGGAAGGTGAATACAAAAGGACTATATATAGAGCCCTACTAGACCTTATACAAAATGCAGCAGAGCAAAATGAAAAATTAAGAAAGCTGTTCGATCTGATGGAGCACCAATACTCTGAAATCCAACAGATCAAGAACAAAATCAAAGAGATAGAAACTTCAATTCAAAGCCAAGAAAACAGAATGGAACAAATGGAAAATAGGCTTTCTGACTTGGAAGACAGAACTACTGAATCCAGCATCTATGAGGAGAAATCAGAAAAAAGAAACAAGAAAAATGAAGAACTATTAAGGAGCATATGGGACTCTATGAAGAGGAACAATCTATGATTTATTGGAGTTCCTGAACAGAGAGACATGCCTGAGAACACAGAAAGTATTGTTGCTGAGCTCCTGACAGAAAACTCCTCAGAAATTATGAAAGAAGAGAATACAGCTATCCAAGATGCATATCAAATGTCACTCAATCTAGATCTCAAAAGATAGATGCCAAGACATTATAATCCAGCCAAGCCAAGTGCTGTCGAGTAACAAAATGCAACATAAGTGTAAACTCTTAAAGGCAGCAAGACTCAAAGCAAAGCTAACATTCAGAGGGAAACCCTATAGGCTTTCATCAGATTTCTCAGCAGAAACAATGCTGGCTCAGAGACAGTGGCATGACGTATCCAAAACCTTGAAGGAGAAGAACTTCTAACCAAGAATCATATACCCTGCAAAACCATCTTTCAAATATGAAAATGAAATCAAGATATTCACAGATAAACAGAAACTCAGAGACTTTGTAAAAATCAAACCAAAGCTACAAGAAATACTGAGAGAACCTCTTGGCTTAGAAGAACAAAACCACTAACTTTATATTTTAGAAGCAAATAGAGGACACATCAACCAGAAAGCTACTCAGTTAGGGAAGTCTACAAACTCAATCAAAGCTATAATAGTGATAGTCATATCATGAAAACTGTGATGTCATCATATTAAAAAGAGGGATGTACTACAGTCATTATAGTCCTTCCAGATGGAAAGCAAGTTAATAAGACTGGTAGTAAGTAAAATGGGTATTACACATATTTCATTAAGGGAGATCATAGGGGTAACTGTAAAGGACAATAAAAATGCAACATATCAAATCAAGAAACTTAATACAGGAATCTCAACAACCACAAAACCAACACTGACAAAGGTGAAAAATCAACTCACAAACAAGAATGTCCCAGAACATATTAATAAGAACAACAGAGAAAATATCAACACAAAAACAAACATATCACAACGACAGAACTAAACACATACCTATCAATAATTACAATGAATGTGAATGGACTGAATGCTCCAGTAAAGTGACATCTTGGATCAAAAGACATGACCCATCTATATGTTGCTTACAAGAAACTCACCTTAGGCTTAAAGATATAAACAAACTGAAAATTAAAGGATGGAAGAATATATACCAAGCTAACAATAAACAAAGAGGGGCAGGTGTAGCAATTGAAATCTCAGACAAAATCAGTTTTAATGTAAAATCCACCATCGTGGACATGGATGGACACTATTCTTTGCTGAAAGATTCAATATACAAGCAGAACTTAACAATATTAAATATTTATGCATCTAATATTAGAGTGCCTAAATACATTGAAGAAACTCTGACTACACTTGAAAATGAGATAGATCACTCTCCAATGATAGAGGGAGACTTCAACCCTCCACTCTCAATATTGGACAGAATATTCCTGTAAGTCTGTGTGATGAATCTTTGTCTCAGGAACATTGGCTACATTATCAGGAATGCCCATGCCAAAACATTTGGTAAAGTGTTGGCAGGTGCCATCAAATTGGTTCTGACTCATAGTGACACTATGAACAACAGAATGAAATGCTGCCCTGTCCTGGTCCATGCCCACAATAGTTTTTATGCTTATGCCCATTGTTGCGGCCATTGTATCAATCCATCTCCTTGGAAGTCTTCTTTGTTTTCACTGACCCTCTACTTTACCAAGCATGAAGTTCTCCTCTAGGGACTAATCCTTCCTGACAACATGTCCGAAGTATGCAAAGAGCACTCTGGTTGCACTTCTTCCAGAACAGTTCAAAGTCTTCAATTCTTCTGCTTCATTGTCCAGCTTTCACATGCACATGATATCATTAAAAATACCATGGCTTGGGTCAGACTCAGCTTAGTTTTCAAGGTGCCTGATAAATACTGGTCATGCATTTAGTGATTTTCAGGAATTTGGGAAAATGTTGGTAGAAAAAATAGATTCCCTAGCTTTCTGAGTGATAAGAGAAAGAATACAAACAGAAGCAAAACACGAAATGTATTTTGACATATAGTGCTACAAAAATTTCTTTAGTAGAGTCACTACATTTTCTGACTTGATATTCTAATATATATTGTAAAATAGACAATCCAGATCGTTCATTCACTCACTCATTAAACAGACTTATATGTGGTACTTACTGTGTGTCAAGAAATACAGGCAACACTGATGTTACGAATTACAATAGGAAGAGAAAGCATCATATAAGCAGATTCTTGAAATACAGTATTGAATATTCTAACAGTGTTCATGAAAAAGGAATGAGTTACAGCAGTGACTGTGCTTGATCTTGCATGAGGATTCTAGAGAATGCTTCACAGAAGAGAGCTTGAAGAATGTGGAGATTTTCAGTTCCAGGAAGAGGGAGAACATGTGAAAAGTTGAGATTAGCACAAAGCCATTGTTGTTTTGGCGATGACAAAGTCTTGAAAACCTTTGGCATGAGAACCAAGAGGTGACGAGACAGGAAAAGCAGACCTGAAAGTATGTTGTTATCCTGGAATAAGAATTTGAGATTTAATCTGTAGGAAATTACAAGTCAGCAAAATTATGTAAATAAATCATTTTGTATTTTTTTTATTTAATATGACTGCATGAAAATGTACATTCCCATATAAATTTACATGCTCACCTATATGCAGCTTCCACTGCTCTCCCTGTCCGGTGACAGCACACTATTCCTTTCCTCCATACATGTCTCATCCTCCCAACAGCTTCCTTTCCCCTCCTCTCCACCCACTATCCTTCCTCCAGCCAGAGGTCGGCAGGCTGATATCCTATAGATGTATAGAACCATAAAGTGCATCCAATATATGGTCACTCTGCATTGCCAAGTCCAATCCATTTATGTCCAAAGAGACTTTGTATTTTTGAAACAATTCAGACAGAAGCAGTTTGGAATAAGTAGGTTACTTGATGGTGAGCAGGGTAGGCAGTAGAGTTTTTTGTCTCTTGTGGATTTTAGACAGTTACAAAGACAGCATTTACCGGGAGAGATGGAAAAAGGGAATAACCCACCTACAAACTGAACAATTCATGCAGTGCACTCCTCATGGAAGATCAAGCACTCATTCCTCCAGCTGCCAGGAGTCTAACAAGTTGATGACTCACACTCAGCATTGACAAAGGGAGCTTCTTTACTCAAATTCTTGTACCTTGAAAAGGTGCAAACTAAACACCCTGTATGCAGTGACTGATGTACTCCAGGTTACAGAAACCTTGTTCTCGGACCTCAATTCAGGAGAACTCTGAAGGGATATCCCAGCTACAGATATCCCTATGAGAATTATGTTTGTTGTGAAAACAACATTGCTAATCAATTTCTGCCTTCATCCAATCCTATTTCTTTTCTTCCCTCATATGCATTGACCTTGAACTCATTTTTCAACAAATATCCTGCATGACAATCTCTATTTCCTGAACCTGAGTCACTAAGTTAGATGACATAAATACATAAAAATAGGATAGAGATAAGATATATTTAGAGTATCTTAAGGGCAGTATTAAAAATTGGATTGGCTGTTCATAAAGCAAGGTATCATATTTACCCCTTTCTTTGGAACACTTGGTCTGTAGTCTTTGTGTGGGTATCATTTGTTCACTCTTGAATTCATTCATCAAATGTTTATTAATTTTACTGTGTACAAGGGACTGTTCTTGGCACCAAATCTATAGATGTTGAAGAGAATATTGTCTTCTCAAATCATATATTGTGATAATTTTAGAATGGCTAAGAAATGGGGAAGTAACTGAGGCTAGAAGGCAGATACTTATTAATGTTTAGCTGATTCCAACTCTTAGTGACCCTATGGAGCAGAATAGCACTACCCCCACAGAGAACTACCCCCCAAGGATGCTCTGGTGTATTTGTACTGCCAACCTTTTGAGTAACAGCCATATCACTTAACCACTATGCCACCAGAGAAGGCATATAGTACTCAGTTTATAAGAGATCTTTGTATGACCCCCAAAAGTTCATGGGAGTCACTGGAAGGTTTTGGCTGGTATATAGTGTAGTCAGATTTGTATTCATGTGCGCGCGCGCGCGCGCACACACACACACACACACACACACACACACACACACATCACTTTGGAAAAAGCATAGAGAATGTATTGGACCAAACAATTTACAGAACTTTGAACTACTTCTGTAGGAAGTGATGGATAGAACTGGGTCTACTATGACTCTCCTTTTTCTATTTTGGCCTTTTGGTTACTTCTTGTTACTAATGAAACCAGAGAAGACATTTTGCCAGAGGGAAAGGGAAGGTAATTGATTCAAATTTGGACAGTAGAAACCATGAGTGTATATGAGATCCCCAGAGAGGAAAATACATAGTAAAAGAGAAATTGGCCGATGACAGAGTAGGGAAGAATGTGGCAAAAAATAAACTTGTGAATGGAGAGATGACGCTATGAAATTCAATAAATGAGAGAGATTCAAGGAAGGTTAGTAACCAGTCTTGAAAGCTGCAGTCAAATAAGAAAGGACAGAAAAAAATGGCTTTGTAGTTAGCTATCAGAGAATTATTAAGGTGCTTCGTTGGTACAATTTTAGTTCAATGATGAGGCAATAGTTAAAAATACGAACACCGCAGACTGACCAATAAGAGAAGATGAAGTAAGGAAAGTAATGAGTTCAGACCTTTTTGGGGGGTCATCTTTGACGTGAAAGGGAACAGTAAGCAAGAGACATTCAAAGAAATAATTTTAATTTTTAAGATAGAAGCTACTTAAGTGTACGTATATGCCATGGGGAAGACACCGTATAGTAAAAGATTGTAGAAATAAAACAAAAATATTTATGGCTAGAAAAATTTTCCAAGATCACTAAACTGGTAGTGAACATAGTGTACCGAGAACTAATATTCTACATGGAAAGATTCGTTCCTTCTGGGAGAAACCTCAAGGAATTACAGGTATACAAATAGTTGGAAAGTGGGAAATGGCTGGTAACGGACACCACACTTGATGACAGTTGTTTCTCATGTGGAACAGAAGTTTCTATGCTAAAATAGAAGAGCTTAGAAAGCAAAAACAGAATGTGTAGGATTTTGAATATTACTCTGAGTGATGTGAAAGACTTTTGGTGGGTATAAATACAAGAAACACTCAGAAGTCACATGTATTTATGAATAATAATTTTGAAGAGCTACTGATCCATGCACTAGATGATTTTACACAGCAATTTTATTAAAAAAAATAAACCATGCACTCAGGTGAGGATTACTTAAATACCTGAGTTGGATATGTTTGCTTTTCTCTCTTAAGACACCACATTAGCAAACTCTCTTTTTTATATGTACCTTGATCATTTGTTTGGGCAATTCCAATGAAACATCAGTGTGTTGTATGTATGTGTTTGCATAAGTGTACACAAAACACAAATTCCAGATGGAAAGTAAGGAGCTACAGTCATGGGAGTGAGAAAAAAATTTAAAGAGAAGAAATTCTATTAGTTGGTTCTAACGAATAATTCTCAAACATGACACCAACGTTTCTGAACATAGTGTTCTTAACATAAACTGAACACAATCTGAATGTAATCTACATCTTTAAGATCTGACCAAAAAGATCAAAATAAGGTACCATTCTTTGTTAAGCAACCAATCTGATATTTTTGTAAGTAACCTGAATGCTGCTTTTTCTTAAATCATGTAAATTGTTTCACTCAGAGTTTTGGGGAGTCATTTTCTTCACCATTCCCAAGTGAATGTTGCCATGTCTACAAAAAAAAGCTCTGTCAAGGGTTCAAATCAGTTACTCCATTTTATTCAGCAATGGGGAGGCCGGAGATTTGTTATGATGGAAGAACTGGACTTTTTTCCTTTTCTTTATTAACTCTGAAGTAGCTCTATTGGAGAGGTGAGTGGGATAAATACAGGTTGATTCAGTTCCCAAGCAGCTAGGGAATTAGAGAAGAGTAATAATTAAAAGGCTGTGATCTACAATACATATGTGTCCTATAATGTTTCAGATTCTTAATGGTCATCATGTAGGAATATCTAAGACTGTTCTCTGATGAGAGAATCTCAGAAATCGTAGTTGTTTCTTGATGTTTGTATGTGTTTGTATGTGAGGAAGGAGGCCTCAAAAGTTGGATCTGACTCATCGTTTTTATAGATGAATTGTCAAATCTTTACCATTTTCAGTGAACTGTTAATCAATTTTATATGAAATATGGCTGAATACTCAATTGCTCACAATTATGCTTTTTATCCCACCCCAATTTATACCTCAACAGCTATCCAAAGAAAAATTATCACTGGGTTTTACAGTTCAGAAAAGAAACCACATTCACAGGCTTACATAACTAATAAAACTTACAAATACTGCATCAAAGATCAGCAAATCTTACAGCATTCATGTAGGGTAAGACCACAAAAAAAGTCTAACTGTGCTTGAGGAGCTCAACTGTGGTTGCTGTGGAAACAGAGCTTATCTTGAAGGTTTTACACTGGGGCACATTGAAAATTACAAGCCGACTATGCAGTAATGTCAGCTTTTCCAGTGAATATACAGCGTCATTTATAGAAAAAGGCATGAATGGAAGACAATGCGTTCCTAAGATTATGACATTTATATATCTACAGAATACACATACACGCTCTTCTACCTTTTAAAAGCATAGTTGAATATTATGTCTTTTTAATATTCTACTTTTTTTCCCTACTCTGTTTTTCTAAATCATTTGATGGTGAGTTCTCAGTCTCTAATGTCTTTTAATGCTACTTTAAATATTATTCTGAAGGTTTCTTTTTCTTTTTTTTTTTTTCCTGACAGTAGTGGCTAAAGATAAATCTTAGTATTTCTCTTGTCATTGATTCTATTTGTTGTTGTTAGGTGCTGTCAAATAGATTCCAACTCTTAGAGACTCCACAGAACAGAGAACTGCCCCACAGGGTCTTCTAGGCTGTTGCCTTTATGGAGAAGATGGCCACATCTTTTTCCTGAGAAGTGGCTGGTGGTTGCCAGCTGCTGACTTTTTGATTAGCAGTTGAGCACTTAACTACTGTGCCATGAAGACTTTGCAAATAAACCATGAAAGTCATCAGCATTTTAAAATTGTTTTCTTCTGTGGATAGTACTGATTAATCGTTATTGTGGTTGTTAAGTGTCATCAAGTCAACTCTGACTCACAGTGACCTTGTGCACAACAGAATAAGCACTACTTTGTCCTGTGCTGATGTCATGGATTGAATTCCATCCCCCCCAAAATATGTGTAGCCATGTGGCTGGGCCATGATTCCCAATATCTTGTGACTGTCCTCCATTTCGTAGTTTTCCTCTGCTGTATGTTAAAGGATTAGGGTGGGGCTGTAAATCCCTTCATAGGTTCACCTCCCTGCTCTACTGTGAAGGGAGTTTCCCTGGAGTATGGCTTGCCCCATCCTTAATCCTTTCATCCTACCAGAAATAAAAGGACAGAGAAGCAGGCAGAGAACTGGGAACCTCATACCATCAAGAAAGAAGCTGCACTGGGAAAAGAGCACGTCCTTCAGACCTGAGGTTCCTGCGCCAAGACACTCCCTGGACAAAGACTGATGCAATACTGGACTTTCCTCCTGAGCTGACAAGGGGAAAGCCTTCCTCTGGAGCGGACATCCTGAATATGGACTTGCAGTCTACAAGACTATGTAAGAATAAACTTCCCTTTATTAAAGCCATCCACTCTGTGGTATTTCTGTTAGAGCAGCCCTAGTTGACTAAAACAGAATTACGGATAGATAGATACAGATATAGGAAACAGCTCACACGATCACAGAAGCTGAATGTCCCAAGTTCTGGCACAAGCCTCACGTGGCCGCGGAAGCTGAGGAACCCAAAGTCAGCAGGTCAGAGATCAGAGTTCTAGATCACCGGTTGTGTAGGTCAGTGGATCCCAAGCCGGTGGCGAGAGGAGGGGAAGAGGCTGGCGAACCCAGGATCCGCAGGCTAGGAAGCAGGAGCGGAAGGGGCTGGCGAACCCAGGATTGACAGGTTAGGGAGAAGGACTGTCAAGTGCCGACTGTAAGGACTGATGAATCCACAGCTGCTAGTTTAAGTCCAGGAACCAGAGGCTGCAAGAAAAGAACAGGAGCTCCTGGCTACGTGAGCAGACCAGCAGTAGCAGTGGAAGGTCGAGAGATGAGAGCCGAGGGGCAGGAAGCCACCACAAACCCCACCACCACTTAATACATCAGCCAAATATGGAGTAGCCAAGTTGATATGATGCTGACCACCACAGCCACCCTCACAATCATGACATTTGAGATCACTGATGTAGCTACTACCTCACCCCATCTTATTCAGAATTTTCTTCTTTTTCACTGACCTTCTACTTTACCAAGCATAATTTCCTTTTCCAGGGACTGGTCCGTAATCCACTGAACAATCATTAATTTAAATATAGATATAAGTTTAGTTAGAGAGAAAATAATGCCTCTTAGGGGCACTGTTTTCTTTTTAAAAATTTCTTATGGTAAAATACACTGACAATGAGTTCACCATTGCAGGTATTTGTAAATGTTGTGTTCACTGACATTAACTGCATCCAAATATTATGCTGCCATCACAACTATCCATTTCAAAAAAATTATATCACCCCAAATCGAAATTCAGCAATCCTTCATCAATAGCTTCTGTTCCCTCTTCCACTCAGTCTATGATAATCATTAATAAACTCTTGATTCTTTGCATTGGATTATTCCAGATATTTCACATTAGTGGAAGCATCTGACTTATCTCACTTTGCGCGATGTTTTCAAGGTTCATCTAAGTGATGGCATGTATCAGAATTTCACTGTTGTTTATGTCTGAAGTATATTCCATTGTATGTACACATGGAGATTTTTAGCAGTTGTTGAGTCAGTTGTAATAGTGTCCCTATGTACAAGACAACAAAACAATGCCCTGACTTCTGCCATCCTCATAATCATTGTTATGCTTGAGAACATTATTCCAGCCACTGTGTCAATGTATTACATTGATGATCTTACTCTTTACTGACCCATCATTTTACCTAGCATGATGTTCTTACAGGATTGATCCCTTTTGATGACATGTCCAAAGCACAGGAGGCAAAGTCTCACCATCCTTGCTTCTAAGGAGCATTCTGTCTATACTTCTTCCAAGACAGAGTTGTTTGTCCTTCAGGCAGTCTGCTGTAAATTCAATATTCTTCACCAACACAATAAATCAAAGTTATCAATTCTTTGATCTTCTTTATTAATCATCCAGCTTATGTATGAATATGAGGCAATTGAAAACAGCATGGCTTAGTCCTGAAAGAGACATCTTTGTTTTTTAACACTTTAAAAAGGTCTTCTGCAGCAGAATTACCCTATAGAACACATAGCATGATTGCTTGACTGCTTCTTTCATGGGTGTTGATTGTGGATCCAAGTAAAATCAAATCTTTGACAATTTCAATCTTTTCTGTGTTTATCATGATGTTGCTTATTGGTCCAGTTGTGAGGAATTTTGTTTTCTTTATGCTGACGTGTAATCCATACAGAGGGCTGTAGTCTTTGATCTTCCTTAGTAAGTGCTTCAAGTCCTCTTCACTTTCAGCAACAAGATTGTTTCATCTACATACTGCATGTTGTTAATGAGTCTTCCGTCAGTCCTGATGGCCATTCTTCTTTATACAGTAAAGTTTCTCAAGTTATTTGCTCATGCATACACACTGAATAAATATAGTGAAAGGCTATAACACTGACTCAAATATTTCCTTACTTTAATCTGCACAGTATATCCTTGCTTTGTTTGAATGACTGCTGACCTATGTATGTTTCCTCCTGAACACAATTAAGTATTCTGGAATTTTCATTCTTCACAGTGTTATCCATAATTTGTTATGATCCACACTGTCAAATGCCTTTAAATAGTCAATAAAAAACAAGGTGAACATTTTTCTAGCATTCTCTTCTTTCATCCAGGATTGACCTGACATCAGCTGTGTTTACATTCTCTTCTAAATCCAAGTTGAATTTTTGGCAGTTCCCTGTTGATGTATTGCTGCAGCTGCATTTACATGATCTTCAGTAAAACTTTGCTTACCTATAGTATTAATGATATTGTTTAATAATTTCCACATTCTGTTGGATCACCTTTCTTTGGGATGGACACTATATGGATTTCTTCCAGTTGCTTGGACAGGTAGATGCCTTTCAAATTTGTTGTCATAGACCAGTGAATAATTCCAGCACTGCATCCATTTGTTGAAGCATCTCAATTGGTATTCTGTCACTTTCTGGAGGCTTGCTGATTATCAAAGCCTTCAGTGTAGTTTCAACGTATTCCTTGAGTAATATTGGTTCCTATTCATATACTACCTCTAGAAATGGTAGAAAATAGACCAGTTACTCTGTGTATTCCTTCCATCTTCTTTTGATGCTTCTTGTGTCTTTTTAAAATATTTTCACTGTAGAATCCTTCAGTATTCCAAAAAGTCTTGAATTTTCTCTTCAGTTCTTTCAGGTAGAAAAATGCTGAATGTGTTCTTCCCTTTTGGTTTCTATCTCCAGGTCTTTGCACATGTCATTAAAATATTTTACTTTGCCCTCTCAAGACTCTCCTTGAAGTCTTCTCTTCAGCAATTTTTCTTCAGCATTTGTTCTTTTTGCTTTAAGTACTCTATGTTTAAGAGCAAGTTTCAGAGTCTCTTTTGACATCCTTTTTTGGACTCTTTTATTGATCTCTTGCTTTCTTAACGTCCTTTGTACCATTCTACAACTCGTCTGATCATTAGTGGTCAATGTGTTAAATCTGCTTGGGGGATGTCCTCTAAGTTCAGGTGGGATGTACTCAGTGTCCTATTTTGGCTGTTGTGGACTTGTTGCAATTTTCTTCAGCTTCAAATTGAACTTGCAGAGGAGCAATTGATGGTGTGTTTCACAGTAAGCTCTGTCCTTGTAAGTAGGATAACAATGAGATTTTTCATTGCCTCTTTCAACAGATGCAGTTGATTCGATTCCTATATATTCTATCTGATGATGTCTCTCTCTTTCTCTTCACACATATGTGCACACACACACACATGCATATATATATTTGCTACTTATTTTGTTGAAAAAAGATATTTGCAATGAAGAAATTATTGGTCTTGTGATCTCCAGCATCTACCATGAGATCTCCAGCATAATTTCTATCTCCAAGGCTATGTTTTCCAAATACCAGGGCTTCTTTGCTTCCTACTTTTGCATTCCAGTCACCAGTGATTATCAATGCATCCTGATTGCACATTCCATCAGTTTCAGACTGTAGTAGTTGAGAAAGTCTTCAATTTCTTTATCTATGGCTTTAGTGATTGGTGTATAAATTCAAGTAATGGTTGTATGAGATGGTTTTTTTCTTGTAGGTATATTGAGGTTATTCTATCACTGATAGCATTATACTTTAGGATAAATCCTGAAATGTGAAATTTTGTTTTGACAAAAAATGCAATGCCAGTCCTTTCAAATTCGTCATGTCTGGTATAACAGATCACAGTATTTTCTGATTCGGAATGTTCTGTACTGGTCCATTTAAGTTCATTGATGCCTAGGATTTTAAGGTTCATGTGTTCCATTTCACTTTTGATGGTTTCCAATTTTCACAGATTCATGCTTTGTATGTCCATATTTCAGTTATTAATGAATGTATGAGCTATTTTTTCTTGTTTTGGATTCTGCCACATCACCAAATAAGGTCCTGAAAACTTGGCTCCAACTACATCATTAAGGCTGACTCTAAGGAGGCAGCTGTTTCCCAGTCATATTTTGAGTCCATTCTAATCTGGGGGGCTCATCTTCCAGCACTGCATTAGACCAATATTCCACTGCTATTCATAAGGTTTTCCCTGGCTAATCCTTTTTAAAGTAGACTGCTGGGTCCTTCTTCCTAGTTTGTCTTAGTCTAGAAGCTCACCTGAACCTGCCCTCCAGGGGTGATCCTGCTCGCATTGAATAATGGTGGCATAGCTTCCAGTGTCACAGCAACATGCCAACCCCCATGGCACAACAAACTTACAGATGAATGTAGGGAAAGAGACAGTACAAAATAAAGGAACGCTGCCTTCCTCCTAGAATTCTGTACACAGAAGGTGGGCCAGTGATTGTGTGTTGATCTTGTACCTGTTGAGTCAATTTATTGGGGAATTTCAGACTTTCTATATGAACAGAACAAGAAGCTACTGCATGGTTTAAGTGAGGGTTGTATCTTTTCACCATACTTATTTAGTGCGTATGCTGAGTAAATAATCCAATAAAGCTAGACTATATGAAGAACAGAGAACCAAGATTGGAGGAAGACTCACTAACTTCCTGCATTATGCAGATAGCATAACCTTGCTTCACTTTCATGAAAAGCACTTGAAATACCTACTGATGAAGAACAAAGACTACATATAGACTTTAGTATGGCTTACAGCTTAATATAAAGAAAACAAAAATCCTCACAACTCAGCCAACAAGCAGTCATGGTAAATGGAGGAACGACTGAGGCTCTCAAGGATTTTATTTTACTTGGCTCCACAATCAACGCTTATGGAAGCAGCAGTCAAGAATTCAAAAACTGCATTGCACTGGGCAAATCTGTTGCTCAATGTCTCTTTCAATTGTTGAGAAACAAAGATGTCGCCTTAAGGATTCAGGTATGCCTGACCCCAGCCATGGTGTATGCAATTGCCTCAATGTGTGCAAAAGCTGGACAATGAATAAGGAAGACAGAAGAATGATTGATATCTTTAAATCGTGAAGTTGGCAAAGAATATTGAATATACCGTGGCCTGCCAAAACAACAAACAAATCTGTCCTGAAAGATGTATAATCAGAATGTTTCTTAGAAGCAAGGATAGTGAGACTACATCTCACATACTTTGGATATGTTTTTAGGAGGAATCAGTCCACGGAGAAGGACATCATGTTTGGTAAAGTAGATGGCCTGGGAAAAAGAGGAAGATATTCAGTGAGATGGACTGACACAGTGGCTTTAACAAGGGTCTCAAACATGGCAACAATTGTAAGGATGGTGTGGGACTGGGCAGTGTTTCATTCTGTTGTGCATAGGGTGGCTGTGAGTCAGAACTGACTCTATGGTCTCTAACAACATCTATATGAGATTCACGATCTATATAGAATCATCTTATCTGTGAGTATGGACAATTTTGCTTCATCTTTCTTCATTTGTATGTCAAGTTGGTTAAGATAATGTGTCATCTTGGCAGCAACAGGATTCTCAAAGGTTGGCAGTCCCATGTCTTTGTGATTACTTCTATGAAGAGATTTAATATAATGTTATCACTTCTATGAAGAGCTTTGATATAACATAGTAACATCGATGATGGGATCTTCTATGAGTTAGCCAGTTAGCCGAAAGGACTTTCTTTGGGATAGTGGCCTGCATCAAACACAAGTGGATATTCTAGTGAGGCTCTCGGGCTTTTGCTGTACTGGATCCTGCAGCTGGCTCCTATCCTTCTGACTTCCAGTTCTAGGGACTTCATCTAGCAGCTTACCTGCTGTCTTGCCTGCCAATCTTGGTATTCATCAGTCTTTGCAGACTGTAAGCAAAAGCACTGCTCTCTGTTCTGCTGATTTGTGTTCACCAGCCCCTGTCACTCTGTGAATCAGAAGATGCCTCTCATCTGGTCTGTGGACCTGGGATGTTCCAGCCTCAACAATTGCATGGGTCATTTCCTTCATACAAATCTCTATATATGTTTGTATACTTTACTGGTTTTGTTTTTCCAGAAAACAACCTAAGACATATATTTGTTTGTTTAATTTTGCTTGTCTAATTTTTGTGGCAAGATTTTCTAGTGTAACGTTTAATAGCACTAGTGAAAGTAGCCATCCCTGTGTTTGGGTCTTTGGGATTATAAGTACAATTCTCTTCTGTTCCTGCAATAGCAGTGACCATGCTACACAATCTCACATTATATTACGTCCCTGACTGTCATGGGCTGAATCGTATTACCCCCAAAATTTGTATCTGTTTGGCTGAACCATGATTCCTACTGCTGTGTGATTTTCCCCATGTGTTTTAAATCCTGTCTCCATGATGCTGATGAAGGAAGATGAGCAGCAGTTTTGTTGGTGAGGTGGGACTCAGCTATAAACTTTGATTATGTCTTGAGGCTGTCTCTTGGTATATAAAAAAAAGAAGAGAGCAGAAGGGTTGGGAACTATTACTACCAAGAGGGCAGTGCCCGGAGCAGAGCATGTCCTTTGGACCTGGGGTCCCTGAATGGAGAAGCTCCTAGTCTGGGAGAACATCGATCTAAATTTGAACTTTCAGCCTACTTTTCTGTGAAGAGTAATTTTTTCTTCGTTAAAGCCATGTGCTTGTAGTATTTCTCTTTTGCAGCTCAAGAAGACTAATACAGAATTTTGTACCAGAATCAGTCTGCTGTTCTAACAGGTACCTAAAATGTGGAAGTGTTTTTGATGCTGAATGGATAGAGGAGTAGCAACAGCATAGAACCTTCAGAAGCAGAAAACAACAGTAGTGAATCATCAGCAGCAGAACCCGGAGAGCAGCACCAGGTGGTACTGGAGACGCGAGTGCCTATGTATAAGAGGCTTCCTGGGAGAGTAGGGTGCCTCCAGGCATTTAGTGGAGAAGCTATGCAGCTATGGAACACTTGGTCCTTCAGGGCAGATGCCAGTATGAGGACCTTGCTGAGAAGCCACAGAAAGCAGAAGCTGAAGAGACAAGGAACACAAGAAGCTAAGATGCCTCAGTCTCAAAAGGTATGATCTGGATCTCTGGGATTTCAAAAGCTAGAGCCATTGCCTCTCATGTTTCTGAGGGTAGAGTTGAAATGCCAATAGATTAGAAAACGGAGCACTTAAAGCAGAGGGTGAAATCCTGCTGGTGCTATGGTTATGTGATAAGGCTGCTAACTCAAAGGTCTGCAGTTTGAAATTACCAGGTGCTCTATGGAAAATCTTTGAGGCAGTTCTACTTTGTCCTATAGGGTCACTATGAGTCAGAATCAACTCTAGGGTAATGGGTTGGTTTGTTTGTTTTAAACAAAGAAAGTAGAGTTGCTGTCCCAGTGGGTCTGGGAGGTGGAGCTGTAGCTCAGGGCTGAGGCTCCTCCACACAGAATCTGGACACCGTGGCCAATGTCTAGAACCTGGTGGACAGGGCCATTGTGTAAAATGCCTCAGAAAATAAAAGATTATTTTTCAAAGCCTTGAGGGCTAGTGCAATGTGTTCTGCTGCTTGTTTGGCGCCTGTTATCACTTTCTTCCCTGCAATTGTTTTCATTTGGAATGGGAATATCTAACTTGCGCCTGTTTTGCAATTAGACCTTTGGAAGCAAATGATGTACTCTAGATTTTACAAATGAGAAGGAATTTCAGGATTTTGGACTTGGAGTTAAGATTTTTGCTATGATGTGATAGGGTGAATATATTTTGCATGTTGTAAGGATGTGATTTTTAGGAAGGCAAAGTGTGGAATGTCATGGATTGAATTGTGTGCCCCCAAAATGTGTGTCCTAATTTGTCTGGGCCATGATTCCCGGCATTGTGTAATTTTCCCCACGTGTTGCGAATCCCGCCTCTATGCCGTTAATGAAGGAGGATGAGTGGCAGTTGTGTTAGTGAGGCAGGACTCAGTCTACAAGCTTGGACTGTGTCTTGACGTAGTCCCTTAGGCTATAAGAGGAAGAAGCTAGCAGAGGGATTCAGGGACTTCATACCACCAAGAAAGCAGCACCAGGAGCAGAATACATCCTTTGGACCCAGGTTTCTTGAGTGAAGAAGTTCCTAACGTGGTGGGGTTGGGGGAGGAGAGGGCATTGATCAGAATTTGGACTGTTAGCCTACTTTTCTGAGAAGGAATAAATTTCTCTTTGTTAGAGTCCTCTACCTGCAATATTTCTGTTTTAGCAGAACTAGATGTCTAAGACATTAAGCATCATGATTGATTCAGGAAGGGGCATAAAACTCCAGCCACTCAATTCTGAGTTTCTACTAGTACTCGATAGACAGGTACCACAGAAAATAAGTTGTCTTCTCTGGGGTCATGAAGTACACTGGTAGTTTGAATCTCCCACTTGCTCATTGGGAACCCTATAGGGCAGTTCTACTCTGTTCTATAGTGCTGCTATCAGTAGGGATCAACTCAGTGACGAGCTTGGTTTTGCTTTTGGTTTAGGCTGAACAGAGAGAAACCTGCTAAACTATGTAAGGAGGGAGTAATTTAATGTTAATGTTGTTAAGAGAATATTTATTTTCTTTGATGGATGTATCATTATCATTATGATCTCAGACCAAAGTTAGATCAAGGCTACATCAAAATACCTTTT
Organism: Heterohyrax brucei; assembly: GCA_028571685.1. Classification (NCBI taxonomy): domain Eukaryota; kingdom Metazoa; phylum Chordata; class Mammalia; order Hyracoidea; family Procaviidae; genus Heterohyrax; species Heterohyrax brucei. The sequence continues at coordinate 138,502,418 of CM053142.1, read as the reverse complement.
GTTGCAGATTATCCAATGCATGATCATAATTTTTCATTTTAGAATTGGATATATTCTCATTAAATATGTAGTTGTCCTTTTGAAATATTTTTATATTGTGCAGTAGAAAGTACCTTAGTATTTTCTGTTTTATGTATAAATGTAGTAAATACAGTATCTTCAAGAAGAGGCCTGAATTTTAGGCAGTGCTAATTGATGCATTTGTGGCAGTTTATCTGAAAATGGGGTAATTTCTGCACTTAGACCATACTGGATGTATATATTACAGGATTTCTAGTTTGTATAATCTTTCCCACAATCTGCTTCTTACTTTCTCAATAAATATCTCTATAGTTCTACAAAGATAGATAGTGGGAATTATAACTTTTCTCTCTAAGTCACTGAGCTAGTTGTAACTTACACACTGTGTACAAGTGCATAAGTTGTGACTTATATGCTAATGATCAATGTTTCTGGAATGATGTAATATCAGGAGAATGAGCAATCCATATAGTCAAAAAGAGTTTTGGGAGAGTGGAGATTCATACTTGTGCATTTGCTTTCTCTAGGTCTGAGAAACTCTAGAAAGATTAGAACTGATGTTTTCAAGTAGTCAGCTTTCACAGAACAACTGATCTTGAGAGCACTAATAATCAGTAACACAGATACGTTATTGCTGTTCCATACTTCTACTTTCTGAATCAGAGGACCATTTCATACACCCTTGCTGAATAGGTCTGAACTCCAACAGCAGTAAGGTTGTTTCGGATGCATTTAGAGTCATCTGCTGCCAACACAACCACCATAAACACATTTTGTTTGGTGTCTCACTATTAACAGTGCCTCTGTATGCTATTGGTCTTCTCACATTATCATAACATTTTAGAGCACTGAAAAATTTAGCTTATCACAAAATTTTGTGGGCCACTTGACTGAAAGAACTTCTTGTTTTGAAGTGAGTATCAGACTCTGAAGAAGTTAATATTTACACTTTCTCAAAGTAGTCTGGGCGAAGAGTACAGCCAGTTATGGATCGCAGACCTCTGACTTATGGACAACGCAAACTTTCCCTTTAATGTAAACTTGCCCTGTCTATGAAATGATTACGCCTACACTGCTAGCAGCAAATTCTTCATCACAATCATTTCACTTGCTGTATGTACAACCTTAAATAATTGAAAGGGCTTCAAGCCTTTTCTTGTACTAAAGTAAGGGCAAACTAAGAATAGTATGTACCTGTTCTGACTTACCTACAAATTAAACTTAAAGCGCAGCTAAGAATGGATCTCATTCATAACTGGGAGACTGCTTGTAGTTAAGACCACTGTGGTCTGTTCTTTATTGTTCTAAGGCATAATGTAACGTAAAAAAGAGGATGATTTAGAGCCAGACTTCCCAGATTGTTATCCCAGCTCTGCTACTGATTATCTGTGTGGCCTTGTGAAAGGTATTTAAACCTTTCTGTATGTCATTTTCTTTATCTGTGAAATGGGGATGAAGATAATGTTTGCTGTGAAGCTTAAATGGTCTGTTATTTTTAAAGCATTTAAATATATTCTTGACACACAGTAAGTGTCAGTTATGTAGTGGAAATAACTGTAGGGATGGTTCTTTTCTAGAATACTGAGTCTCATCACTCCTTTTAGGTGATCTCACTGTTTTAAAAATATGAATTTCCATTTTAAGCTCAGAAAATAGGGACACTTGTAATCAAGACGTAGTGGACTGAGAGTGGTGGTAATCAACTCAACGGCTTGAGTAAGAAGGTAGTTTCTGAATGCACGTGACTGGAAACAGCTGAACCCAAAGGTTATGCACTCAAGGGCTGCCAATACATCATTACTTCCGTGGTACACCCCTTGTTTCTCATCTTTCCTTTCTTTTCTGTTGGCTTTACTGCAACTGCAAATGTGCTCTGCTAACTCCTTAAGAAAAATGAAGATGATCACTCTCTTTCCTCCCAGAATCCCTAACAGTACCCCAAAGTACTCTATTTGGCTCAACTTAGTTCACGTGCCTGTTCTTTAACAATGGTAACAATCCCTCTCATTAATTTGTCTTAGTTGTAGCTCACTTCTGGAGCTGTGGAAAACGGTTACTATCAGTTGACTGTGAGTCAACTCTGCCTTATGGTGATCCCACGTGAGCCCTTACCAGAATGGCCTTTGACTCTGTAGTCCTACACACAATCTCTTTAAAGTAATCTAGGCCTTTACTATTAGGCATCTTAAAATTCTTTCGCTCATTAACCAATTCTGAAACAACTTCTATTTTTAGATATCTTTTTGAACAGCATTTCACTCTTTTGGTGTCAAATTCTGTCTTAGTTATTTAATGCTGCTGTAACAGAAATACCACAAATAAGTGATTTTAAAAAACAAATTTATTTTTTCACAACTGAGGAGGGTGAAGTCTGAATTCAGGACCCTTGGTTTTAGGGAAAGTCTTTGTCTCTGTTGGTCCTGGAGGACGGACCTTGTTCCTTGATTCCATGGTAGCATGGATTCTGTCTTCTGCCATCATTACTTGTTCTCTTACACTCTTGCTTGAGATACATAACTCTTCCCTATCTCAGAAGAGACAGACTCAAGGCACATCCTATACTCATCTTGTCTAATTAACATAACAAAGACAATCTATTCCCAAATGGAATTACAGTCACAAGTATAGGGGCCAGGATTTGCAAAATAGTTTTGGATGGCACAATTCAAATCATAACACTAATGAAATAACTGAAATTCTGCTGCTGCTTCCTCTGGAGCCAGTGCAGCTTACCACTCATTGCTCTTCTGTACTGCAGTGTTCAATTCTGTTGTATCACCTACTAACTGTGTAACCTGGGACAATAACTTTCATCTGCACATCTGGAAAAGGGAGATAATCATATGCCTACCTTGTATACTTAAAGATTAAATTTGTTAAGTCAAACCTATTTAAAATATCATTAATTATTGATTTTGACATGAACATCACTATTGTATAAAATACAAAAGTTGGAAACAGAAGGAGGACTGGTAGTTGGAAACTATGGTCTTGGTGATAAAAATAACACTGGATATCACATGATATAATTTTGCAAGGCCAATGACTTTTTCATTGCAAATAAACTTTTCAGCATACAAAGTGACTATATATGTGTACTTCTCCAGTTGGAACAAAAGGGGTCGTATCAACTTCATATGTGGAGAGAAGCTTGAATTGAAGCTTACAGTCAGCAGTCAGAACAATATTGGTGGTGACTGCAGAACACATCAACATTACCCCTGTGCAAGTTCAAGTTGAAACTGAAAAAATTTAAAGCAAGTCCGTGAGATCAAAAACATGACATTGAGTGCGTGTACATATACATATATATATAACCCTTATAGTATTTGAGTCAATTCTGATTCATAGCAACCCTGTAGAACAGAGTAGAACTTCTCCACAGAGTTCCCAAGGCCTGGTGGATTCAAACTGTTGACTTTTTGGTTAGCAGCTGTAGCAGTTAGCCACTATGCAACCAGGGTTTACGACTTGAATATGTCTCATGCGAATTTAGAGACCATGCCAAAAGTGGATTTGACATCTGAACATCTTTGACTGATGATCAGACAAGTTGTAGAATGACATCAAGGACATAATACTTGAAACAAGCAAAAGGTCTTTAAAAACAGGACAGGAAATTACAAAATAAAAAAAGGGTATTACAAGACACTCTGAAACTTTATCTTGAATGTAGAACAGTTAAAGCCAAAGAAGAAATGATAAAGTAAAAGAGCCAAACAGATGATTTCAAAGGGTGGCTCAAGAAGACAGCAAGCCAGCGAGCCGAGTGCCAAAATACCATAATGAAATGTACAAAGACCTAGAGTCAGAACCAAAAGGGAGAATGTGCTTGTTATTTCTCAGGTTGAAAGAAGTGAAGAATAAGTTCAAGCCTCTGATTTCAATAAGGAAGGATTTTAACAAAAACCTCACAACAGGACCAATAAACAACATTTTGTGAAGTTATCAAGAATTTCATTTTACCTGAATTCACCGTTAATAATCATAGAAGCAACAGTTAAGAAATCAAATGTATTATATTGGGCAAATCTGCTGCAAAAGACCACTTTCACATGTTAAAAAAAAAAGATACCACACTGAGGGTTCAGGTGCACCGGACCCAAGTCATGGTATTTTCAGCCACCTCATTTTGTGTTAAGCCTGGACAATGAACTGGAAGTCTGAATAAGAACTGATGTTTTTGAATGACGGTGCTTGTAAAGATCACTGAGTATACACTGCCAGAAGAACAAACAAATCTGTCTTGGAAGAAGTACAAGCAAAATTGTCCTTAGAAACAAGGATGGCAAGACTTTATCTCACGTACTTCAGACATGTTACCAGGAGGGACCAATTTCTGGAGAACGACATTATGCTATGTCAAGTTCAGGGTAAGTGAAAGAGAAGAGAACTCTAAATATGATGCATGAACATAGTGGTTGCAAGGATGCGCTCAAGCATAGGAACGATTGTGAGGATGGCACAGGACTGGCCAGTGTTCCTTGTGTTGTAAGTAGGGTTGCTACTGGTAGGAACTAACTCAATGGCACTTGACAACAACAACATTTTCTGGATTACCCACAGACCGTGATAGGTAATTGAAATACATGTACATTTCACTCAAAATACTGAGAGGAAGTAAAGTTTAACCCATTGCTGTTGTGTGAATTCTGACTCATAGTGACTCTATAGGACAGAGTAGAACTACCCCATAGAGTTTTGAAGGTAGACTTGAACTACTTACCCTTTGATTACCAGCCATAGCAGTTAACCACTATGCTATCAGTGTTTCCAAGTAAAATTTAGTGTATTAATAAGAGCAGTTAATGGTGTCCATAGGAATAAATCTGATGGTCCACTGTTGTGTCACATCTCAGCAGGTACTGTGATCATTGACTCTGCTCTCCTTTTGATCTTCTGCTGTCTCTGGTAAATTCTACTATGGATGTATTCATAACATGTAATTCTGATTTGATTCCCGAGACTGTCAAATGAATAAATAATACATTCGCACTTCAGGCATCATCGAGTTTTATTTAGTGTTACTATTTTTGCTCACTTGCTGTACTTCTTTGTGTCCTACTTCCTCCTCTTCTTTCTTACAGATAGTCTTAGATGATTTCCTTTAATCTTAAAAAGCATTTCATAATGATAGCAAACAAAGCCTTCTGCAACTCAAAAGCCAGGTGTGCTTTTTAAATTCTCAGTTGTGGCAAAAATTGTTTCCGCAGTCCGTTCAGTGTGTTAAGATTCCTTGAAGCAGCCATGCTCTTGGCAGTGGCACACCTGTAGAGACGTCCTCCACTCATTCAAAGTCTACTCATCTGTGAACTTGCAATGAATGTCTAGAGAATCTGTGACAGCAAATACCTCTTCGCTCTCCCTTGCTTAGTTCTGTCTTGACTTGCAGATATTTTATCATAAAACTTTCATGGACATTTTGATTACTTGCCTTTGAACCTGATAAATAGAAACCTTGTTGGGGTAGTGATTAAGTGCTACAGCTGCTGACCAAAAGGTAGGCAGTTCAGATCCACCAGGTGCTCTTTGGATGCTCTATGGGACAGTTCTACTCTGTTCTAGGGGATTGCTAGGATTTGGAAATTGACTCGACATTGTGGATTTTTTAACTTTATAAATGACTTCATTAGTTTTTTTATCCTGCCATGAGAAGAAAATGACTTAAATATTTAAATAACCTGTAATGAAATATTAAACACTTCTCTGGAAATACTTTCTCCTTCATTATTTAAACTTTTCTTTGGATATTATGCTTTTAGACTGGGAAGGAGGAGACTGCATGACAGCAGGTCTTTTACTATCTACCTTGTACTTCTGCAGCTGGTGAAAGACAAGGTTAGTTGTTTCTCCATAAAAAGCAACTCTAGGGGAAATTATCAGGCAGCTCTGTCCATATTTCTGCTGGACGTTTTTGAATAGTCCTTTCCATTACACAGTATTGAGTTATACTTTAAAAGCAAATAAAAATTGACTTAGGAAAACATGGGCTCACTGGAAATATAAATAGGGAATTTTTGAAGCTAGAAACACAACCTTGGAAAGGAAATATGGTTTCTCAAAAGCCTGTAAAGTTTTTATGTTTTTCATTTTGCAAGATAAACAAATTTAAGAGAACTATGTAAGACTTACAGCCCATTCCAGAAAATGTGGAGAATTCTCCAACTTGAGCAGACACTTTTTTGAATGGCTTATTTTCTCTTTATTTAAAATAAAATAGTTTATGACCTCTTCCTCATCTATAGTATTGTGATGATAAAACATGAATTAGGCATTTTAAAGAGATTGTGTAAATGACATCTTACAGCTATGTGTTTTTTAATCTTTCATACTATTCCAGCATTTTATATTTAATATGTTTTAATTCTAGGGTCACTATGAGTTGGAATTGACTTGACAGCAATGGGTTTGGTTTTTATTTAATTATGGTAATTCTATGTCAGAATCCTGGGTGGCACAAACAGTTAAGCACTCAATTATTAACCTAAAGTTTGACAATTTGAACTTGCACGGAGGCATCTCAAAGACAGGATTGTCAATCTGCTCCTAATGAACTCTTTGGAGAAGTTCTACTCCATACATGTGAGGTCTCCAAGAGTTGGAATGGACTGAACAATAGCTAATAACAACAGCAACAACAATTCTAAGTCAGGCTAAATTCATGACATTCCTTATCTCTAGCAATCGTACAAATTCTAAGGTATCTGCCTCATGTATGGAAACCCTGGTGACCTGTTTGCTAACAGCTAACAAATATGTCAGTGGTTCTTCAAGTCTACCGTGTGTTCCTGGGTCAGTTTTACTGTATTCTGCAGAGTCACTATGAGTCAGAATTAACAGCAGCAGTTTTGTTTTTTTTTTTAATTCATCTTATAACCTCAAAAGTAGAAGGCTCAAGAAAGGTTTCCAATATGTTTTCATGCAAGTGATCATGTTTCCGCTATCCTTAGAGGAAACAAACAAACTGATGAGTTAGAAAAATCACTAGTTTGTAGATTTTGATAGTGAATAATGAAGCCATTAGTCCCTTATTCTCATTTATAATCTGATTCCTAGTGCACTGGTTCTAAGGGTGTATGCCAGGGCCAACAGAATCAGCATTACCTGGGAATTTATTAGAAATGTGAACTATCAAACCGCATCCTAGACTAGCTGAATCAGAAACCCTGGGGTAAGACCCAGCAATCTCAGCTTTAACAAGCTCTGTTGATGCACTTTAAAGTTTGAGAATTTCTGTTCTAGACAATGAGTGTTTCTGTAAGTTTAGTATTCTTAAGAATCACTTGGGAAGACTATAGAGGAGAAAGACTAGCAATTTCCAAAAATATGATTCTGCATCAAATCGTCCCAGAAAACTGTGTGATATACAGTGGACCAGATGACTCTGATGTAGGTGGGTTTAGTCTTACCTACATTAGACAGAGTTACAGTTAAAATTATATAGCTATCTCTCTCCATATGCTTATTAGCTATATTTTTCATAAACTCCACATTAGGTTTGTGCAAACCAATTTACGCAGGTCTTAAGCATATAGTTTTCCAATTATCAAGTAGAATTTTTGAGTTGATGATAACAAAAGAAACACAAATAGTTTGCATGTATCTACCTGCCTAAAGGTTATCAGTTTATACCTACGCACAGACACCTTGGCAGAGATGCCTGGTGATCTACTTTTCTACGGTTTATAACAAAGAAATCTATGGATTAATTCTACTCCATAACACTAGGGATCACCATGATTGGAAGAGATGGCTACAGGCTTGTTATTTATGTGAATATAAACTGAATGTTTAGTGTTCCTTTATGATGTTGTTTACGTTATACTTGCACTTTTCTGTATCTTAACAATATTACACTTACGTTACATTAAATCAGTTCAGTTTTTTGACCTTATTAATGAATCACTCTTCCAAATTTCGAAATAAGATTCTCAGCTAAAGACAAAAAATGTTCAATAATTTTGCTTGAGGAAGCTTTCAGAAGTGAAGGTTAGTTTCTGCAACTATGTTAATATTCTCATTCCATAGAATGATGCTGAGAGAATATAGAGTTTGTTGGTTTATTATACAGGACTGATGTACTAATGGTATCACAGTGTCTCTTTAGCACAGTGACTGTCAGCAGAAATACCAGTTTTAATGAAGCTTTGAACAGGCTCTTATCATCTCACACTGGGACTACTCTGTTAAAAATAGATTGTCCATTGACTCATCAGTAGACTCATATTAGGACTCAGCCTGAGCTCCTCTGGCTTGCAAAGAGACTTGCCTGGCTTTGTGGATCACGTTTTTATATCTATAAAATGTATATGAAAGTCATTGCATGGTCTTACTTTTCTCTACAATTTTATATTACCTACCAAATGGAGGTGTCATCACTTTGTAATATTTTGGTTGCTGAATTTTTGAGATATGCTCTTGCTGTGTAAGCAACTCTTCAAGAAAGTGTTATTCCACTCTCTTACTACCAGATGAGAGCATCTCAGAATGAACAGTCTGTGTATGTGTGTGTGTTTCAGGACTGGAGAGAGGATAACCTGAATTTGAGAATTTTCCAGTGGGAGAAAGAAAATGCCACTGTCTTATCACTGTGTGTTCATTAAAAAGGTGACTATCTCATCTACCACTTGCTTCATACAGTTCTAATACCCTTTCCCTGTATAATAGTATAAGAACTTGTCACTGCTCCACAACTCATGATCAAAAAATCAAGATTTGGGTGAGTTATGTACAGTTACATGAATCATGTATCAGGGTAATGCTGCTACCTCCCATAACAAAACTCCCCCAAATCAAAGTACTGTAAGAGCTCTAATATATCTTTTTCCTCAAGTCATAGTCTGTTGTGAGTGGACTGGGTCTCCTGGGAGCTGCTTTTCAAAAGGGTAACTTAAGGATCTAGGCTTATTCTGTAGTGAGACTCTACTATCTTGAGCTATTTGCTCGAGCTGCAAGAACAGGTTAAAAGTAGAAAAGAAGGGGGAGAGAGCAAGAGCAAGAGTGAGAGAAAGGAGAAATCTGGATGGACTTTTTAGGGGTCAGTCTTGAAAATAGGAGTGCATAATTTCTTTCTACATTTTATTGACCAAAACTAATGGCAAGGTCACAGTCTCACTGCATGTGTTTTAATGTGTGCCCTAAAAGAGATAATGGAATTGGTCAGTATCCAACCAGTCCCTCTGGTTAGAAATAAATTATTCATCACCCCTTCTACATAGAAGACACTGTGTCTTTCCCAAGTTTGTCAAGCAAAAATTTCATCCAGTTACAGCACACAGGTCAAAATTCCTGGTCTTAGGTGGTATTCGTTCTTCCTAAATGAATCCAGATTTGGTTCCTTCTGGTCTTGAAACTTATAATCCAAAAAAGCATATTATTTGTGCATTCTCCCCTAGTCCCCTCTGCATTATTTAATGGTGAAATGAGAGCATAAGCAGAACACTATTCTTATTCTGAAAGTAACAGAAAAACACCAAGGTTGCTAGTCTGCAGCAATTCAAAATCCTGCCAGGCAGACATCCCTTTGCTTATGGTCAGGCTTTGCTGTGGAGAAACACAAAATATCTCCAGACTGTACAAACAAAAATCACTAAAAACTAAAGAAAATTGCCTGCTTTAGTTAAAAGTGTTTATGAAAACACTTGCATGTACTTACTACATTCTTATGCAAAACACCCATAAGAACAGAACACATTAATTTTAACTTAATATTTCATCCACTTCCCAGTGTGACCCTGATCATAAGTTCCGACGAGTCGTACTTACTTTAGCAGCCGTTCTGCCACTTACTGCCCTCAGGGCGTATTATCCCGTCCCTCTAAATCTCATCTCTACAATGAGAATAATAATAATATTTTCTTTCTACCGTAACTTTGAAGATTAGATTACATAGCACATAAATTCCACGGTACAGTATCTAAGCTCTCAATCTGATAATTACTGTCCCTATCATAATTGTCATCCATACTTGCAGTATGCCGTGAATGTAATCTCTGTTGTACATTCCGTACAACCAAGATATAGTGACCCGGATATAAAACAATGATTAAGAGATGGCATCTATGAACTCAGAGTTTAGTGGCCTTTTATGAACAATCCACAACAATCTGAGAAGATTTGATATGTTCAGCATTGCCATTTTCCCTTCACCTGATCAGCTTATAAATGTCCACAGACCAAATCAATCCTTATTCACTCAGTGAATAGCATTTGAAAGAGCAGATGGCTTAGAGTTGCATGTATATTGTTTCCTTGGTCCTTTTGTGATATATTGAGCAGTCATTTGCTAGGCAATGTTTGCTTCAGGAAATAGAACAATTTACCCCCAAACTACCAAGAAAACAACATGTACATAGTCACAATGGCATAAATAGATAAACGCAGGTGGCAGTAACATCAACACAATCAATATAAGTACTGGTAACAGATTTTAAGGACAAATCTGCCTTTGGGCTCAAGCAAGCAGTAAATATGATGCCATTTTTATTTGTTTTAAGAAGACATTAGCTTTTCTTTTAAACTTTTTGTTTAGATTCATCTATTCTGAATCCAGGTAATGCATAATGCATTATGGATAGCTTAGTTCTTCAAACTGTGTTCTGCACAATGCCTAATTCACTAGATAACTTGATTAAGAAAAGTATCTTCTACTTTTCCTGTCATGTATACAGAACAGAATTTATTTCTTACGTAAGACTTTTGACATTGGATATAAATGACAAACTGTTTAAAATGCATTTATAGGACATATTTCTGGCTTCCATATAAGAATATATACCAACCTTAACCCAACCAAACCCACTGCCATTGAGTCAGATCTGACTCATAGTGACCCTATAGGTCAGAGTAGAGCTGCCCCATAGAGTTTCCAAGGAGTGCCTGGAGGATTTGAAATGCTAAACTTCAAGGTAGCAGACATAGAACTTAACCAACTAAGCCACCAGGGTTTCCGATATCAACCTTAGTGCTTGAAATTGACAAATTTACTGAGTTTGTTTTGGTAGCTGTCCTGGAATCATCAGAATCTGACAGTCTCTACAGCTGTTATGTGATGAGACTTGTAGGTTATCAGTCCATCTCCTTGAGATCCCTTTTCCTATGGTGTTCTGTCATTTGCTAAATGCACAGTTTTTGTCTGCCTTTCAAGGAATCCAGGTTGTACAGTTAAGTCACAAGTATTACCAAATAATGATGATGTATTTCCCTCTTTGTTCTACTTTTCTGTATCCATTTTGTGATCCAGTTAAATTTGAATTATTTTTTCCATTGATGCTGTGTGTTCTCATTAGTGGAAAGCATTCTGAATCAAGGAAAATTTTTGCTGTGAAATATGGATGTTGATACATAGCATGTGAGACACATATGTCCCTCTGTGACTCTGGGCTAGAATTATGTGGGGTACACCCGTCATTTGGAATGTGGGGACCATAGGATTATATGGGACATACAACATACTTATCTTTCTGGACTCTGGGAAAAGTGGGATTATGGGGGACACATTTGTCCCTGTGGATTCTAGGCTAGAATTCTGTGGGACACATTTGTCCCTCTGGCCTATCTATTGTCTTCTAGATCCCTTGACAGGTTAAGAAAAAAAAAAGATATACAGCTTGAAAATGCTGTATTCATGCAGATATGGAAACATTGTGAGAAACACAGCTTCCAAATAAACTTTCAAGGTTACCTTGGTGTAAAAAAAGCATGAAGATACGAAAGTTTTGTACAGTCATGCTTCCATGACGCAACACCTCATACAACACACTGTAAAAACAGTATCAATAGAATAGTCCTATTTCTTTGTTACTGCCTGCCCGTTCTATCAGTAAGAAAGCAGCTTCCCTATAAACCTGAGAGGTGGAAAAATAGCTGAAGCCACTGCATCTGACAGGTCATGAAAGGTTATTTTAATTTCAATTGATTAAGACAGTGTCCTTGTGCCTCCGAAGAGAAACAGTAGCATCTCAAGCATGAAAGGTATGTGGGACCAGGGTTGGAAATCAGCTCTGGCATTCATATTTGAGCTTCTGTCATTATTTAGTATTCAACATTTAACCTTGCCACACCTAAAAAAGAACTGAATAAGACCAAGTTATTTTTATGTTGTCTACAACCTAAACTGCTGCAAATTAAAGCTTTTCATCTTCAAGTTAGTGTATGTCTGTGTCTCGGGGAGGTAAGTTAGGTGAAAGGCTTGATCAGGGAAACTAGTTAACACACTTGACCAGTAGTCTGATATTTTGCTAGGTTTATAATCCAACTTCAAAGCACTGCTAATCGAATAACTTCAGCACTACTGTTTTATGAGCATGAAATATACTTTACATTTTCTGTTAAAAAGTTATCTTGACCTACTTATTTTCTTCTTGCAAACTATGTGCAAAATTATGGCAAAACTTTCTGGAATAAAAAGTTCTCAGACTGCAGACTGTCATGGTGCACTTCCTGCCTGTTTCTTTAATGTTGGTTTTTGGACTTTTGTGTACTCTATACCACAAGGGACTTCCCTTTAGGAGTTGGCACTCAACACGTCTCCATCTGAAAATCCAGTGGGGATTTCTCCATTTTCCCCTTTTGCATCTCTCTAGTCTCTCTAAATGGAAAAGTTTTCCACTCATTGGCTTAAATAAAACAAGTAGGAATCATCCTTGAGAGCTTTCTTTCCATATCACCCATCCGTGTGTTTCCATCCGTTAGACAAGTGATGAGAACTAAGAGGCACAGCGGTAGGAGAGACAACAGTAAACCCGTGGAACTAAGCGCCCTGCTTTGTTAGGGCTCACATTTAAGTATGAACTAGCAGTTAATAAGCAAATGAATAAAATACATCATAGTAATAGCACTATGAACAGTGTGGGATACAGCCCTCTAAAATGGAAGAAATAGATTCCTGAGACTGTGGACACAGCACAGTTCTCTTTGGAGGCAGGCATTTAATTTCAGACCTAAAAGATGAGCAGGAAGAATAGTTTTAGGATGTAGCTTAAGTTGTTTAAGGAAAATGAAATAACTGATATGACTTCATAATGGATGATGGGAATTTTTTTCAGTAGACCCAGACAGGTGATGCAACATCTGGGGATGTACAAATTAGTTTAAGGAATTTCTAATTTATTCTAAGCAAAATTTCAACCCACTGAGGGGTTCTAAGCAGCACAGCAATATAAAAATTAGAAGGAAACGTTAAGATTTACTTGCTTCTTGGAATAACTAAGAACTTAAGGAAAACTACATTAGACCAGGTGTAGAAACTGGGTGAAAATATGATTAAAAAAATAAGAAAAAGATAGTTTTTAAGCAGAGGAGAAGAGTAAGAAGTTGGAGAAAATATATAGGCCTCAGGTGGCTTTGATCTTATTGGCACCTGAGACTAAGGCATCCCTAGACTTGGTTATAGACTTACTGTAAGTTGGGTTATGTAACTACTCCATGTATTCCCAACTCACTACAGTATTAATTATCTCTTAAATTACTCCTAACCATAGGAATTTAAAAGAATAAATAGTTATTATCTTGACATTTCTAGGGAATGTCTTTGTGGTTCAGGGTCTTAACACAAATTTGTAGTCAAGACATCAGCCAAAATTGTAGTGATCCAAAGGAGCTACTTAAAAGATGACTCACACACATGGTTGGTGGTAGAAAGTGTCAGTTCCTTGCTGGCTCTTGGAAGGAAGCCTCAGTTACTCAGCACGCTGACTTCCCATAGGGTCTCTTGAGTGCCAATAAAAACGTGGCAGTTGGCTTTCATGCATCAAAGCCTGTGATTTAAGAGAGAAAAAGAGCAAGGAGCGAATCCCAATACCTTTCATGACACAGTGTCAGAGATTGTACACTGAGACAGTCTGTTCATTAGAAGTGAATTCCATAAACACAGTTCACACTCAAAGGGAGGAGAACTAGTCACCACTTTTTGAAGGAAGAATTATCAAAATATTTGCAAATATAATTTAAAACTATGACAGCCATCTAAAGTAATTCCTATGCTTAATTTTGTTATTGCTGACAATCAAAACCATCTTAGATATGATGAATTATAGTTAATTCGTAATATAATTTTGCATTTTAGAGAGTGATAAGTGAAAAACAAGAAGGAGGATAAAAACTGTTGATGTGTGTGGAATCTTCAGGAAAGCTTTGGGTATATAAGAAGCAGATGAGTTGTACTGCTCATCTTGACATGCAGGAAGGAGCCTTTCTGGTTCAGGCACTGGGAGGTGGCCTTGAGAGAAAAAAGAGAGACTTGGCATATTTTTTATAAATACAAGCTATGAAAAAGGAAAGAGTATTTTATCAATAAAACCTACAGGTGTCTGATTTTTACTAGTGTGTAACAGTCTGCAGTGTAGCGAAGTAAAGAATCTAGGAATTAACTATATTTTAGTGTGCTGTATTAAATGACTCATTATTTCATTGAAATATTTTGTGAGAGATTATTGCCAAAAAGACATTGGCGTCACAGAACACAGCCATATGTGTATTTATATACATTGGCCTATGTAGTCTAATTTCCTCAGGTTGTGAATATGTGCTTTGATTTCAGTCTTACAGTAAGAGACAGCATTCTGGTGTCCATTCACGTTAGAGTAGTCATTGGGTTTTCTTTTCTTTTCTTTTTTTTTAAATACCTGTTAAACTGCTTCAAGGAGTGAGAGTAAAGCAACAGCTGAAGATGTGCTTTAGATGTTATCGCAGGAAATGTTTCTTCAGGTGTCGACAAATATTCAGAGGCTGGGAAGACCTTAACCTTGTGATACTGGAGCCAGGATTATAACTACTTTTAAAATGGCTTTGATGTTGACTTTAAACTTTCACAAAATATAGCATTATAATTTATGGCCGTGCTGTGGAACTGCACAGAAGCTATGATCTAATAACAAAATTGTACTGGACAGTATCTTAGAATAGAAGACTAGAGATCTAGTGTCAGAGACTTGTTCAGATCAAAGTCAAGTCTTTTTCTGAGCTGTTTTCTTTACTATAAGAATTTACGGCTCATTACTTTCTAAGGCCTCCCAGAGTTCTACACTTGTGTGATTATTATTTTGAGGTATAAAATATGTAACAGCATTAACTTGCTAAGAAATGATTGATGAGTACAATCAAGTATAAAATATGTGAGTTTATTTCCTACACAACTGTGATGGTTAATATTATGTGTCAACTTGGCTAGGGTATGGTTTTCAGCAATTAGGTAGGTATTACATAATCACCTTCCATTCTGTGATCTGATGTGAACTATCAGCTGAAAGATGAACTTCCCACCAACCAGTATATAAATGTATGTTCTGGTAAAGCTCACTATCTCTCAGTCCTGCCCTCTCTTTGTTTCCTGATCTCTGGTTCTTAGGACATAAGGTTGCAGAAATATTTAGTCTAATATCTTACTTGACGGCACTTGGCTGGCTTGCCTTGGCAATACCTTAAACACCGATCTTAGATTCACTAGCCATCTCAACCCTGTGAGCCAGCAGAGGCCTCCGGTCTGCTGCTGGACCTGCAGATTTGGGGTTTGTCAGCTCCTGCAACCGTGTGAGCTGGCAGTGGTCTTCCACCTGCCACCTGAGCCAGGAATTTGGGACTCACCAGCTGCTGTAATTGTGTGTGCCATCTCCTTGGAATACATTTCTTGATATATATTTATACATATGCTTTGTTAGTTTTGCTCCTCTAGAAAACCCAGACTAAGACAATGGCCAACCCAGTTTAACATTTCTAAGAAATTTTTATGCATATTGAGAAATCTAGAACAAGTTTACAGACATCATGATGACCAAAGAAGTATCAATTCAGGACTATGTGCCAAGGTTAGGAATTCAAAAAAATACTTTGTAACATCTAGTATTGTCAAATAACAGCAGATTAAATAAGACCAGAGATGTAACTTTATAATAAATGTTATCCCATAAAAATTTTTGATGATGTGGTTACAGATAATCATAACTTTTGGTACATATATTATTCAAAAAGTCTAGAACATGAGAAATGAACACTTCTTAAGTCAGTATATTTAAAGCATAATGCTAAAATATGGATATATTGTCTCATTTAATAAAATTCATAAAATTATTTCAACTTAGATAAATCTCATTAACTTTGGTTAACTTTTACTGTAGATACAGAGTCTGGAGAGCTGGCAGTAACCACTCACTATGTGCTCTGGCGGTACAGTGGTTAACGGCACCAATGTTAACCAAAAAGTTGGCAATTTTGAATGCACCCAGAAACTCTGTAGAGGACATAACTGGCAGTCTGCTCCCATAAAAATTACAGCCTGGAAAATCTTATGGAGCAGTTCTACACTGTCATGTGAAGTTGCTGTAAGTAAAAATTAACTTCAGAGCACTTAGCGATCATATAACCTAAAAGATTAGAGGTGAGAGTCCACTGATAGTTTTCTTGAAATAAAACCCTGGTAGTCTGCCTCTGAGCAAAACAACCATTAGAAATCCTATGGAGCACAGTTCTACTCTGACGCAGAGTTTCCACGAGCAGGAATCAAGTGGAGGTTACCATGTGACCTGAAACTGATCATCTAACCTGGATGGATCATAACAATGTCATCTTTGAATTTAATGGTTTCTAGTCACTGCTATCTTTGTGTACTTGAAAGTCATGGGCTTTGAAACAAAGCAAAACAGAAACATCCTAGGTTTTATTGTTTGCTCTCTCATTTGCTAAATATGTGGCATTAGGGAACTAAACATATTAATTTTACATTTTCTGAGCTGAAAGTTGGCTAAAATACAGCAGATCTCTGAAGATTGTCTTAAAGATTAAATAAGACAATGCACATAACCTATTTCACACAGTTTCACTATAGAACAGGTACAATACGCGTGGGACAATTTGTTTAGATTCTCTCTAAGTTTACCAAAATGAAGAAGGTGGTGATAACCATATTTTTAGGTCATTTTGCTCAAATTAACCTAGATTGAATCAAATGATTCCTCCATCAGTGTTCACTTATTAATAATGGTAAAGAAATTTTAAATTTTCTTTTCTGATAGTATTAAAAGTTAATGAATATGTATGTGTGCTGTTGTTAAGTGCCATCAAGTCAGTTCCATTTAGAGCAGCCCTACCTACGACAGAACGAAACACTGCATGGTTCCACCCCTTCCTCGCAATCACTGTTCGTCGTTGCAGCCACCACGTCAGTGCATCTTGTTGAGCATCTACCTTGTTTTCACTGACCTTCCGCTTTCAATAGTTTGTCCTTACTATGTGAGAGAAAGTCTTGCATCTATGCTTCTAAGGAGAATTCCGGTTGCGTTTCTTCCAAGACAGGTTAATTCTTTTGTCAGTCCATGGTCAATATTGTTTGCTATTCACCTTCATTCAGTCTTCCTTACTCATTGTCTAGCTTTCACATGCAAATGAAGCAACCGAAAAAACCGTAGCTTGGATAAGGTACACTTTAGTCTTCAAGGTGACATCTTTGCTTTTCAACACTTGACAGGTTTTTTTTGCAGCAGATTTGCCACTGCAGTGAATTTTTCAATTTCTTCACTGTGGCTTTAATAGACATAATTGTAAATCCAAGGAAAATACAGTTCCTGACAACTTCAATTTTTTATCCATTTAGCATGATGTTTCTTATTGATCCAGTTGAGGATTTTGTTTTACATATATGGAGATGTAGTCCATACTGATGACTATAGTCCTTTATCTTCGTCAGTAAGTGTTTCAAGTTTTTATTTTCAGCAAGCAAGTTTGCTTTTCTGTTAATAAGTCTTCCTCCAATCCTGATGCCTTGTTCTTCAAGCAGTCCAGTTTCTGGGATTATTTGCTCAGCATACAGATTGAAGAAGTGTGGTAAATAACGTATTCCTGATGTGTACCTTTCTTGACTATAGAACATTTAGCACCCTCTTGTTCTGTTCAAACTAGTTCCCATTGGTCTCTGCACAGGTTCTTCATGTGCACAATTAAGTGTTCTAGAATTTCCATTCTTTGCCAGGTTATCACTAATTTGTTATTAGCTATACAGTTGAATGCCTTTCACAGTCCATAAAACAAAGGTAAACATTTTTCTGATATTCACTGCTATCAGCCTGGATCCATCTGATATCAGCAATATTACCCCTCCTTCCTTGTCCTCTTCTGAATACAGCTTGAATTTTTGGTGGTTCCCTGCTGATGTACTTGCAACTGCTTTTGAATGGTCTTCAGAAAAATTTTACTTGCTTGTAATATTGATAATATTTTCCAGTAAGTTTTGCATTCAGCTGGTCATGCTTCTTCAGAATAGACATAAATGAGTCTCTTCCAGTCTATTGCCCACGTAGGTGTCTTCCTTAGTATAGCGCACTGAGTAATTCCAGTGCCACATCTTTCTGTGAAAACATCTCAGCTGGCAGTCCATCCATTCCCGGAGCCTTGTTTTTCTGTTTTTGCAAATGTTTTCAGTGCACCTTGGACTTCTTCTTTCAGTACCACTGGTTATCTTCATATATTGCTTCTTGAAATGATTGAAGATTGACCAATTATTTTTGGTAGAGTGACTGTTTATTCTGTCTCCTTCTGACGCTTGCTAGACTTCCAGTATTTTGTCTGTAAAACCAAACACCAAACACATTGCCCTTAAGTTCTGACTCATAGCAACCCTATAGGACAGAGTAGAACTGCTCCATAGTTTCAGGGATCATCTGGTGGATGTGAACTGCTAACCTGTTGGTTGGCAGCCATAGTACCTAACCACTATGTCACCAGAGTATCCGTTCTGTCCAGAGAATCCTTCAAAATTGCAATTCAAGTCTTGAATTTTTTCTTCGGTTCTTTTGGAGTGAGAAATGCCTAGTGTTTTTCCCTTTTGGTTTTCTATCTCCACATCTCTGCACCTGTTGCTACAACAGTTTGTCTTATCAAGCTGCACTTTGAAATCTTCTGTTCAGCTCTTTTATGTCTTCATTTCTTCTTTTCACTTTAGCTACTGGACATTCAAGAGCAAGTTTCCAAATCTTCTCTGACACTCACTCTGGCTTTCCCTTTCTTCTTATTTTTTCTCTTTCTTATTATGACTGAATGAAAATATACATTCCCATATAAATTTGCATGTCCACCTATATGCAGCTTCCACTCTCCCTTTCTTTTTAATGACTTCTTGCTTTCTTCTTGTGTGATGTCCTTGATGTCATTTCACAACTCACCAGATCTTTGGCCACTAGGGTTCAGTTAGTCAAACCTATACTTGAAATCGTCTCTAAATTCAGGGTGAATATAGTTAAGGTTGTATTTGGGCCATCATGCACTTATTCTAACCTTCTTCACCTTCAACATGAACTTACATATAGGCAATTGCTGGCCTGTTGCTCATTTGGCCCTGAGCATTGTTCTGACTTGTGATTTTGAGCTTTTCCATCATCTCTTTTCACAGATGTAGTTTATTGGATTCCTATGTATTCTATGAGATGAGGTCTGCCGCCATGTTTTTGAAAAAAAAGTTTTTAGAATAGAAGTCATTGATCTTGCAAAATTCTGTCCTATGATCTCCAGCATCATTTCTGTCTTTAAGGCTGTATTTTCCAACTATCAATCCTTTTTTCCAACTTTTGTATTCCTATCACCAGTAATTATTAATACATCTTGATTGAATGTTTGATCAATTTAAGGCTGTGAAGTTGGTAAAAATCCTGTTTCTTCAACTTTGGCCTTAGTGGCTTGTATGTAAATTTGAATAATAGTTGTATTTACTGATATTTCTTGTAAGCATATGGATATTCCAGCTTTCCTAGATTTATTATACCTTGTACATTTCATGTTCTGATTATTAATGGATTTTTCTGTGATATCTTCTCACTTTGAGTCATTCCACATCAGCAAATGAAGGTCCCTAAAACTCGACTCCATCCATGTCAGTAAGGTTGACTGTATTTTGAGGAGGCAGATCTTTCCTAGTTGTCTTTTGAGTGTCTTCTGACCTATGAGGCTCATATTATGGCTCTACATTATACAGTGTCACACTGCTATTCATTAGGTTTTCTATGGTTATTATTTACTTATTTCCAGAGCAGACTGCCAGGTTGTTCTTTACAGGCTTAGTCTGGATACTCAGGTGCAGCCTATCTACCATAGCTGACCCTGCTGGTAGTTGAAAACCAGTGACATGTCTTCCAGCATCACAACAATACACAAATTACCACATAGTTTGATAAACTGACAGATGCATGGGGATGTATGTATAAGTAGAACGTTTTCCATCACCTTGAAATTTTAGTAACTTGGAAATTTATAATCATAGGTTTAAAGTGGCATTCGACATGCAAAATTCATGTTTTGGCTGAGTAAATGGCAAGTAACTTGCAATGACATTGAGAAAGCTGGCTACATTAAGCGAATCTGCCAGTTTTGCCAGTGACATCCTCTCTCCCCCTCTATATTACACTCTTGCAGTATCTTATGTTGGCTGTTTGTTGCATGATGGATAAAACTGGAAGACACTAAGGCAAACTCTTCCAGAGAAAGCTTATGCCTGGATGTATATGATGCAAGCTTTTGCCAGAGAGAGCAAATGCTCTACGATGTATACTCTTCACTGTTTAATGTTTCCTTCAGAACTACTAAAATCTCTGTTAATGGTAGAACTAATATAGTTTAGACTAAAAGACATGTGACCAGTAATAAAATGCAAAGCAAATTTATTGATAACAAATATGTAAAAGTATGAAATATTATACAAATTAAATACAACACTCAAAGTTAATCTTAGTGTTTTCTTAAGTGGTAAGAGGCTTCGAAATTTTGAGTAATGTTGAAATTCTTTCAAAGCCCTGAAGTAGAGATCCTTGCCAATTTATTTGTTGGGTTCTAATTGTCAAAATACTTACCTGGCTCCAGGGATCAAGTTCTGCTGGCAAGGTGTCCTGTTTCCACAGCTAGATCACCTGAAGCCCAGGTGCTGGCATTCTGAATCAGTGAATTAACACTGCCACCTGTTATGTCTGCATTAGCTGACACAGCATTTCAATACTGAAAAAAAAAAAAATGGGAAGATTATTGGATGGTTTACTCTGAATAACTATTTTTTATTTCCATGTAATCCTAGTTAGACATAATGAATCACTTATGGCATCTATTAAAAGCGAGTTTAAGTTCTGGGGAAAAATTAGAAAGTATTACTAGGGCTTGCCTTAAACACCCCCTCTGAAATGTTCAGATATGGCTTGAGCGTATGTCCTCATTTGTCTAGAACACCCACAGCTTATGCATGTTGGCACAGAATGGTACTGAGTATCTCCTTTCACTCTCTTAATGCCCTGGCTTGGATGATAAATTACAAGATTCACCCTGTAATCTTCTTAACATTGACATTAGTCACCCCAAGGTTGTTCTCCAGATTCTACTTTTTCTTAATTTTATGTGCTAAATTCAGAGCTGGACAAATAAGTTGATTGCCTATGGTTAAGAAATAGAGGATCCTAAAGTGTTCTTTGTTCATAGATTAGTAGAAGCAGTGCAAGCAAGTGCTGAAAGAAATTGGGTGGCGTTTATGACCAATGTGATAGAACCATGTTGAAGTTAATGGAAGTAAGGGACTGAAGTGACAAAGTTGGGAGATGCTATTTACCGTAAGTAGACTTGTTGCCAAAAGATCCTACTGGAAGTTGTAATGTAAAAAGCTGAAACAGGAAATCAGTTAACTGTGGCTCCCAACAAATGAGGTCAAATGGGGAAATTGTCAAATGCAGTACTTGAAGAGTTTCTTTTTTTTTTTTTGGTCAGAAAAGTTGTATTCACAATATTTGTCAGCAACAGGGGGAAGACTGAGTTTTAGAAAGATATTTTTAGAGTAACTACCTAAGTCCTGGAAAGCCTGGTAGTACAGTGGGTAAGCACTATGGATGCTAACCAAAAGGTCAAAAAGTCTCTAGTTCAGATCCACCAAGTGCTCCTTGGAAGCCCTGTGGGGGTTGCACTCTGTCCTATAGGGTTACTATAAGCTGAAATTCACTCAGTGGCAACAGGTTTGGTTTTAGATGGGTACCTAGGTCCTTGTCAAAGCCATCTTTAGCTTCCTAGTTTGCTGTTATATCTCCGTTACAGAAATGGATAGGTTGTGTTTGTTATGCAACTAACTGATATTTTCTTTTTAAGTCCCACTAAGCAATTTCGTGGAAGCTGGTGACACAGTGGTTAAGTGCTATGTCAGCAGTTCGAATCCACCGGGTGCTCTGTGGAAACTCTGTATACCAGTTCTACTCTGTCTAGCGGGGTCACTATGATTCAGAAGTGTCTCAACAGCAGTGGGTTTTTAAGCAATTTCTCTTATTACCCTCCTAGGAGAAGCAAGGTCTTTTATATCTCTCTGTTACAATTTAATAAATTGTCATTCTGGTAATTATATAGGAGATCCTGAATGGTGTAAACGGCTAAGCACGAGACTACTAACTGAAAGGTTTGGCAGTTTCAACCCACTCATAAGAACTTCAGAATAATGTTCTGACAGTTTTCAAGGTCACAACCTTGAAATCCCTATGGAATAGCTCTCCTCTGCACACATGGGATAGCCATGAGTCAGAATGGACTCAATGGAAATTGTAGTTGTTGTTTAAATACGTATGAAAGATTAGGCAAATTCAGTTTCTTGTGAAGTTTGTCAACCCAAGTTGCTCCCGCAGTCCAAGTCATGACAAAGCATGAGCACTACCCGGTAAGCCTAGCTCATTGCTGTGTCCTGTTTGTGACTGACTGAGCATTTGATATCATGTCGGGGAGCACTGCCATTTATGATTTTCTTCCTCACTTTTTAAAAACTTCTGCATATTTATTATCATGAAATCAATAGGTGTCAAATACAGAAAGTTTCCAAATTTATGCATTAAAATATTGAATTTGGAAAAACACTGCATGAGGTATTCAGAGCCATAGAGTGACTCTGTAGCAATGCAGGGAGGGAATAGAACACGGGGTTTCCAATTTGCTGTTTGTTGCTCAGTTTACTAGCATACATACACGTTTTAAAGCTGTGTATTAAATAATAGAGGAAAACACATATTCTGAAGATACTTGAAAATGCTTAAGTATACCAGTCACAATTGCATTTTTTAAAAAAAGTTTGCTTTTACTCTGCCTTGGTGTTGACAAGGCAGTCAGAGCTATTAACCTGTAATGACATTGTTTTCGGTTGACATTAAGTGTCTTAGACCTACGTTAGATAACATTTAAATTTTAGACTTAGATTAACAACTGGCCACATAGTTCCATCAATGAATGCTTTTTTTTTTCCTGTCTTTGATCTCTTCTAGGCATAACCTGATTTTTTAAAAAATATATTTCAGAGGATATCTAGTCATACAACACAAAATTCAAGCTAAATGAAAGAAAGAATTAAAACTAGGTCTACCTTTTCTTTTCCTACCACTTGCAGAGACTGCCTAATTTCTTTCCTCAGAAATATTTATTTATACATGTTTCTTATCTATTCTTCCGTCCAACTTGTTGTTTGGGATTATACACACATACATACACATGTATACATCAGTTTTATTTTCACACAGAGAGGCAATATGCACGTTACTCTGCATCTTTTTTGTTTTCCTTCCAAATACAGCATGACATTCTTCACCATATCTGTTTAAGTAGAACTGTCATACTCTTTTTAATGGAACAGCATATTCAGCTAAATGCGTGAGTATAATTGATTTGAGCCAGCTCCAGTTAATGAACATATGTTCTTTCCAAAACTGCAATGAATTCTCTTGTACATTTGTTATTTAACGTGGGTATTAAGAAGCTAAATGACTAGGAGTAGAATATCTGAGTAAAAGGATATACAAGTCTGTAATTTTTGTAGATATTGTCAAATAATTATAAATGTCTTGATCTTTTAGCAGCCCTCGTGATGTAGTGGTGATGCATTTGTTCAGCTGCTAACCAACAGATTCATGGTTTGAGCCCGCCAGCCACTCTGCAGGAGGATGATGCAGCAGTCAGCTTCCATGAAATTACAGCCTTGGAAACCCTACTGGGCATTTCTGTCCTGTCCTATCGGGTCACTGTAATTCTGAATGGACTCAAAGGGAATGGCTTTGGGCTTTTTGCCTTTCAATTTATCTTGATACCTTAGTTTCTGCGTTTTCCCCTGTGTTTAAGATACAATGTCTATGAACTTTTTATGACTTTTGCTCTATAGGCAGAGAATGCTAGAGGCTTCAATAGTCATATTTCCCTTCATCATTTATTAATAACCTATTTCCAACTTTGGCTAGATGTCTAAATTCTTACCAAAGAGATATGAATAGAAATATGTGTGTGATTTCTGGGTTTTGTCTTTAAAAGATAAAGTACCTTTCCCTGCCTGTTCTCTTTAGTATGACTGAAATTTGCATAAAATGGGAGGAGATAAACCAGTCATCATTTTAGACCGATGATAGAAGTAACAGTTTTAGGAAGGTGGCATACACCAATCTAATTCCTTACCTACTTAACAATAACATTGGTATGCAAGACACAAAGCAAAACAAAACAAATTTTAAAAGCTACTTAGTTTTACCTTTTGTTATTTTAAGGGACCCTGGTGCTGCAGTGGTTAAGCACTTGGCTACTAACCAAAAGGTTGGTGGTGTGTACCCCCAGTCACTCCGTGGTAGAGAGATGTGGCAGTGTGCTTCCATAAGACTGCAGCCTTGGAAATCATACGGACAGTTATATTTTATAGAATTAGTATGCATCCGACTCGACGGCACTTGGTTGGCTTGGCATGCATCTTTCTTAGAAAGCTTGTTTTTCCTATGCAGTTTTTTTAAATTGCTTTGTAAGCATACTTACGAAAAAAAATCTTTACACCTACCTCATTCCTTGTTGTTATTGTGTGCCATAGTCTGACTCACAGTGACTATATAGGAAAAGGGAGAGCTGTCTCACAGGGTTTTCTAGACTGTACTCTTAATACAAACAAAAGCCAAACACCAGGTGGGTTACAGACGCACAAATCGCAGCTAAGCTTTTAAAGGCTACGATTTTTGAAGAAAATGTAGAGAAATAACATTTGATAGTTAAGTAGGCAATTATTTTTATAAGAAACAAATAGTGCTAATTTAAAGAGGAAAAAAAAAACACCATTGAGATTCAAAAAATATCATTAAGAGATTAAAACAAAGAGGCCAGAGCCAAGGAAATACTTGCATGTTTTTGAGGGTACTGGTTTCCAGAATGCATAAAGAATTCTTAAAAGTTAATAAGATGAAGTTAGACAGCTTAATAGGAAAATGTACAAAAGACTTCTGCAAGTACCTCACAGAGAATAACCAAATGTCCAATTAAAAATGTTAAAAGATGTTCACTTTCATTACTTGTCGAGAAAATACAAATTAAAGCTGCAAGGACACACTTAGCAAAATAGCTATGTTTTAAAAGACTGATGATATCAAGTGCTGGAAAAAGTGTGGAACAAGTAAAATCCCCACCAACTGCTTATATGAGGGTAAATTGGAAAACTACTTGGTACACCTATAGTGGCTGAACTATTCTATAGAATTAGCATGAGTAATTCTTAGATTGTTTCTTTCTACAAGATTTTAAAATTTTTTTATAAGCATATTTTTGGAAAAAAATCTTGGCACCTACCTCATTGCGTATATTCAGAATTAAAAGAATGCTATTTTGAACAGAATTGTGTGCCTGCACAGACTGCCAATTAATTTCACAAACTCATCCTAGAAAAAGTGCTACATACTTCACTGCTGGAATATCATCACTATGGTCACTTTCCAAACACTCCTCTTGGGAAGCTGTGTACTGATGCCACCGAAGCAATCCTGGAACCCTTTTTTTCTGAAATGGCTATCAGAGCTGTCCTCATACTAGCCTTGACATCCTGCAAGTCATCAGAATGTCTTCCTTTCAATATTCCATTTATCTTTGTGTAAAGAAAAAAAGTCGCTGGGAGACAGATCTGATGAGTAGATACGGTTATTTTGCTAGCTAAAAACTCCTTCACAGACAACTATACAATTAATTTCGTGAACTTGCAACCTTGCCACTGTGCACAATGGCCATTCCAGAAAGAGTCCCAAAATTGCTTTGAAGAGTGGCCTAGGTGCTGTTAAAGGTACCTAGGTGCACAGCTAACCAACGGGAGTATTTTGAAGGTGAACTTAGTGACGTTCAGCAGTGAGGTATGCAGTGCTTAGAACAGCTAAGTTATTCGGTCCACCTCAGCCACTCTACAGATCAGAGTAGAACCACCCCATAGAGTTTCCAAGGAGCACTTGGAGGATTTGAACTGCCGACCTTATGGTTAGCAGATGTAGCTCTTAACCCACTATGCCACCAGGGTTTCCGAACAATTGAGCTAGTGGACTCAGTTGTCAGACCTCATATGCTTACCAAAAAATGGCCAAGAACTATGTAAAATCCAAAAATTGAAAATCATTTAATTTCCATGAATTGTAGATTAGGTACATAAATGTGGTATGTGCATACAGTGAAATAGTATACAGCATATTGTAATGAATGAACAACTACTTTAAAAGATATAGATGAAGCTTCAAAAATGTGTCAAAGACATGCACTCTCAACATGGATTACACTACTCCAAAGAGTTAACAATTGGTTCTCAGGACAGAAGAAAACTCTTATTATTTTACATAAACCAGATATACATACATTATGTAAGCAAATAGGGAGACTATCTATGACATTGAAATTTTATTGGGAGAGTTGGGAGAAAAAGATCTAAAAAGGTTCCTTAAGGGGACCATAATGAAGAAAACAAACAAACAAAAAAATAGGTGTGAGAAATACTAGAAAACACACACAAAAAACCCCTAGATCCAAGTGTTTATATACTCAATAAGTCCACTTACAGAATGTTGAAAGTCAGGCAAAAAATATATGGCATTACAAGTCCGGGTGTGAATACTCTGGGCAATATTGTGATAGGAAGGAGATACCATGAGCTTCTACAGTGCTGCTTACGTTTTGTTTTGCGTTTGTAAGTTAGATACTAACTATAAGTTTCGGTGAGTTTATGTAAATACATGTATCCTTGTACTTAAGATGCATTCATCCACTAATTTTTATGTATATCAGGGAAAAAAAAGTGGCATCTAGCAACAACAACAACAACGTTTAAAAACGTGCCTGAATTTCATTTTAGTATGACATACATGGAAACTTTGGTGACTGGGTTAATTCCGACTCATAGTGGCCCTGTGTAATTTATGACAGAACAAATGTGGCATGGTCATGCACCATTTTCATGAATGTCATGTTTGTGGCCACTGTTACAAGCACTGTGTCAATCCGTCTCAGTGGTGGTCTTCCTCTGTTTTTCCTGACCCTCTACTTGATCAAGTATGATGTCCTTTTCCAGGGACTGGCCCCTGCTGATAACACACCTCAAATTCATGAGACAAAATCTCACCATTCTTACTTCTAAGGAGCATTGTGGTTGTATTTCTTCTAAGACAGATGTTTTTTCTTCTGGAAGTCCATGGTATATTCAATATTCTTCATCAACACCACAATCCAAAGGCATCAGGTTTTCTTCAGTCTTCCTTTTCATCATCCTTTTGATTGTGGGTATGGTGCAGGACTGGGCCTTGTTCTCTTGTACATAATGTCACTACGAGTTGGAACTGACCTGATGGCGGCTAATAGCAACAAAGGTTAGGCACTTCTTAATCTTCAAAGTGACATCTTTGCCTTTTAACACTTTGAAGATGTCTTTTGCAGCAGACTTGCCCAGTGCAGTACATTGCTTGATTTTTTTTTTTTGATGTACTTACATGGATGTTGACTATGCATTGAAGTAAAATGAAATCGTTGACAACTTCAGTATTTTTTATCACGACATTGCTTACTGAGGAATTTTATTTTCCCTATCTTGAGGTGTAATCCATACTGACAGGCTGTAGTCTTTGATCTTTATTATTTATTGTGTGAGGTTAAGATATCACACATCTCACGTCTTATGATCACATCATCTTACGATCCAATAATGGAGCCTTGGGGTGCAGTGGTTAGAGTACTCAGCTGCTAACCGAAAGAGAGGTGGTTTGAACCCACCAGCTATGCCATAGGAGAAAGATGTGGGTATCTGCTTCCAAAAGAAACCCTATGAGACAGTTCTACTCAGCCCTATAGGGTCACTATGAGTAGCATTTGATTTGATAGCAAAGGGTTTGGTTTTTGGTTTGGTGATCCAATAATTAAGTCAAAAGCAATCTTGGGAAGCTACATTTGGCTACCTTAGATTCTTCGATGTGCCTGTGATTTCTTCTGCTGCCCTGCATCCACTACTTTTATTGAAGTCATACATGAGTATACCATCTCACTACTCAGCTATATCACTACTGCTTCCATGGAGAGTAGCTGGTGAGTGCTGGAGAGAAAGGAAGAAGCTTTCTTTTTAATCTTTCTTATAGGTGATATTTCTGTTTTATGGATCATGCTAGAAAAATATGGGGAGAGGTAATGAATGATTAGTTGGCAGTTTATTCTCTTAACTTGAGGCCACCCAGGAATACAAGAGAATAAAAGATTATTAGATAAGTACTTCCTCCACCTTTATGACTTCCTCTCTGGACAGTGATTATTGCTCTTTTAGGTATCATCCTGGGACCCATGAGAATACTTAATCTTTTAGCCTCTGAAGCCTCTGAAATCAGCTGGAAGAAAATTCAATTATATTAGGTACAATTGTATAATGCACTCTTGGCTGATAATTTTCTTCCTATTCATTCAATCCAAATTACCCTCCTTCACATTGTTCAGTGTTTTTAAGCTCACAAAAGGCTATGTAATAAGCTCTCAGATCACAATGTAAAAATGGCTAAATAATCCAATTTCAGTAGCATAAAAATGCCCTAGATACAAAATTAACCTCCTCCATCCACTAATAATTAAATTTTCTTCGATTTGGAAAATACTCTACTTAGCATAGAAATCACAGCATAAACAATCATGTACTCATGACCCAAAGTTTAAAAAAAATAAGTTTGTAATATTTGATTCAGTTATTTTATAAGAAAATAAACTACATATTATTGATAAAGTTGAAATCTTTTAAATATTCCAAAAATTCTATTCCATTACTTTTCTCTCTAGAGAAAAACTTCCTGTTGGGATTTTTAGTTTTTCAAATATATACTTAATCATAAACACACTCAGTGCTTTGACTTACATAGTTGGTATGATATTATTCATATCTTTGAAATAATTATGGGTTTTATTCTATGTAATATTAAGCTTTAGAAGTTTATGGATGTTGATGTATATATTCTTATCTTATTTTATTTATTCATTTCCCAAAATAAACCTTTTTAGAGTACTAAAAATTTCAAGTCCCCAATCTGCCCAACTCTTTTATTATTCTCAGATTTTAAAAGTGTCAATTACTCATCATCCTTGTTAATAACATTGGAAATATGATCATATTTTATTAACAATTTCAAACCTATCTGTTACATTTGCTCATTTCACTTTCACCTCTGAATCAAATAGGTAATAATCAAGCATGTTACAATCTCTTTTACCAACAGTAGAACTATTTCTGGGAAAATGGAACATAAGATTCTATGACAATTTTTCACTAATTGAATGTGAATGGCGTGATATATGTCATTTCCAAGACAAGCACTTAAATAGAAGAATTTTTGTTTTGTTTTGTTTTGCTGTCCCCCTATCTGTCCTCGTGTTTCTGCTGGAAACATGATATTCAGGGGCTCTAAAGGATGGGAGGAGACTTTGTCCTAAATTACCAAACATAGGCAAGTTGCCCACTGACATGGAATACTAATATGAGTGAGAAATAAATTTGTATTGAATTAAAGCACAAGTGTGTGGATTTTGTTGTGGTGGTTACAAATGGCATCACTTTAACTACTGCTTTGTCTGTATAAAATACCCAGGGGAGAGTAAGAACCTCACTTTACCTGGCTGATTACTTCAGTCATTTTATCACACCCTTTATGCTTCCCCAATGTCTATGGTACTGACCTTATTTGACAGCCATTACCAGATATCTTTAAAAAAATTAAGTGCTCTTTCTGCACAGTCTTCAAAGCATCATTTTGTTAAAAATGCCCATAATTTCTCCTACACTAGACTTTGAATTTCTTAAGTATTAGCACCTGTTTACTGGTATCTTGCCATGCCTGGGTTGCTTGGTAAATATTTTCACAAAAAGTAAATAAATGTGTGGCAGTTAACATAGTTTAAAATTCTATTTTATTTTCTTGCATAGAATACTAAAATAACATATGGAGGTATTTTTTTTAACAACCTCTTGACTCGACGGCACTTGGCTTTTGGCTTATTTAGGGCATGATTGCTAGAAAAGAACTTCACTAGACGTATTGATAGACACTGATTAGAAAGCAAAGGGTCCAAACAACAGACCTTTACAAAGAGAACTACAAGCCCTTACTGCAAGAAACTAAGAGAGACTTAGATAAATGGGAAAACCTACCCTGCTCATGGATAGGAAGACTTAACACTGTGAAAATGTCTATTTTACCAAGCCAGCCTAAAAGCCAAGTGCCGTCGAGTCGGATCCGACTCATGGCGACCAAAAGCAATTTATTTATATAATACAATCCCAATACAAGTTCCAGCATCATTTTTTAAAGAGATGGAGAAACAAATCACCAATTTTGTTTGGAAAGGGAAGAAGCCCCAGATAAGTAAGGTACTACTAAAGAAGAAAAACACACTGGGAGGCCTCGCATTACCCGACCTAAGAACATACTACACTACCACAGTGGTCAAAACAGCCTGGTACTGGTACAAGAACAGACAGATTGATCAATGGAACAGAATTGAGACCCCAGAGATGACACCATCTGCCTATGAACAGCTGATATTTGACAAAGGCCCTAAGACATTAAACTGGGGTAAAAACAGTATCTTCAACAAATGGTGCTAAGAAAATTGGTTATCCATCTGCAATAAACTGAATCAAGAGCCGTATCTTACACCTTATACAAAAACCAACTCCAACTGGATAAAAGACCTAAATATCAAACCTAAAGCGATAAAGCTCATCCAAGAAAAGGTAGGAACAACAATGGAAGTTTTAATACACAATGAGGACAGACTCCAAAATCTGTCAAAGAAACCTCAATCAACAGAAGAGAAAATAGATAAATGGGAACTATTAAGAATCAAACACTTTTGCTCATCCAAAGACTTTATTAATAGAATTAAAAGAACACCCACAGAGTGGGAAAAAATATTTGGCAACTCTATGTCAGATCGACGCCTGATCTCCATAATCTATAAGATACTACAAAATATCAAGAAGAAGAAGATAAACCATCCAATTAAGCGATGGGCAAAGGAGTTGGACAGACACTTCACTAAAGAGGAGATCCAGGCAGCCAAAAAACACATGCGGGCATGTTCACGATCTTTAGTTATTAAAGAAATTCAAATCAAGACAACAATGAGATACCATCTCCCCCCAACAAGGTTGGCCATGATCCAGAAAACACAAAACAACAAATTCTGGAGAGGCTGTGGAGAAAGTGGAACCCTCCTACACTTTTGGTGGGGTTGCAAAATGGTCCAGCCTCTTTGGAAGGCAATCTGGCGCTGCCTTAAAAATATGAATATTGATATACCATTTGACCCAGTAATTCCACTACTTGGAATATATCCTACAGATTCAAAGCCTTTCACACCAACGGACACATGCACCAGAATGTTTATCGCAGCACAGTCCACGATAGCAAAAAGATGGAATCAACCCAGATACCCAACAATAGAAGAATGGATAGGTAAACTGTGGTACATATACTCAATGGAGCACTACGCAATGATAAAGAACAACGATGATTCCAGGAAACATCTCCTAACCTGGTTTCAACTGGAAGACACTATGTTGGGTGAAAGTAGTCAGCGACAAAAGGACAAATACTGTATGAGACCTCTACAATAAGATCTCAAAAACAGACTTGTGTATAGAAGAAAAGAGTCTTTGACAGCTGCAAGGGAGGGGAGGGAGGGAGGCTGACGGGGGGAGGGCTTAGTTTAGATAGTTACTAGAAATCTAGTTGGGAGAAAGCGGTGACAGTACACATTAGGAACAAGAACAACATTAAGTGGACTTCAGCATAACTTGAGTACTCCTTCCATCTTAACTCAATACTGCAAGGATAGAGTAACTGGGGCGGGGGGTGGGGGACCATGCTCTTAGGTGAATTCCAGGCTAATTGGCACAACTAGCATTTTGCTAAGAGAGCTCTCTACACCCCACATCAGTGAGTGGAGTCTGGGGTCTTAAAAGCTGCCAAGCTGCCATCCAAGGACACAACAAATGGTCCCAACTCAACAGGAACAGATGCTCACTGAGGACCAAAATGGCATGCGGTAAAGACAACTGAGAAGATGGAGAGACCCACAAGAGTGGGTGCCTACATCAACTTGGGACCGGAAGAACCAGATGGTGCCCGGCCACCACCAGTGATAGCCATGATGGAGCTCACAGAGAGGAGTCTCACTGACAACACAAGAATAAAGAGGTGCATCATGAGATCTCCACTAAAAGACCTCAGTTGATGGTCCAGCGGTTTTGGGTTTCCTCTGAGAGCATGGCCCCCTGCCCTGATGCTGCCCTTTCCCATAAATTATAACAAAGGTCCACTCTTTGGACAGGAATGGATTGGACTTGGCAAGGCAGAGTGACTATATATTGGAAGCACTTTATGGTTCTATACATCTATAGGATATCATCTTGCTGACCTCTGGCTGGAGGAAGGAGAGTGGATGGACAGGAGGGGAAAGGAGACTGTTGGGAGGATGAGACATGTATGGAGCAGAGAGGAATAGTGTGCTGTCACCGGACAGGGAGAGCAGTCGAAGCTGCATATAGGGGGGCATGTAAATTTACATGTGAATGTACATTTTCACTCAGTTATGTTAAATAAAAATTAAAAAAAAAAAAAAAGAAAGCAAAGGGTCCATCTAGCCTAATTAGGATGAATATTACCTGACCACTTTAAGGGTAAAACCAAATATGATATGTTGGTTCACCATTCAAAATCCAGGCAAATCCTTTTGGAGACAAGGAAATAAAAGCTACCCTTTTAATTTTTTAGAAGTCTCATGCTTAAGTGTAATTCTAAATGAAATATAACTGAAAAGAGGAAAGCATGTCAGTTAACGCATTTTTTATTCTGTACTTTTTATGTTTATATCGACAGCTCTTGGCTTGGCTGGCATATAAGTGAGAAAAACAACCACTGCTGTTGAACCAATTCTGACTCACAGTGACTCTATAGGTCATAGTAGACCTGCCCCATAGACTTTCCAAAGAGTGCCTGAGGGATCTGAACTACTGACCTCTTGGTTAGCAGTCATAGCACTTAGCTACAACACCACCAGGGTTGTATATAGTTTGTAAAACTCTCTAAGTATTTGAATTTTTTAGACATTATTAGAGACAAAAGTAGTCTATTTAAAATTAATTAAAATTGCCTTCCATTATCTGAAACTGTTTCTGATAAATCCAATTTATTTCAATATACTCTACCACAAGCTCAAAGATACATTGGATAACATCTATGTCTCTATATCTATTGTTCAGCTATCTACACACACATATAAATATATTAATCTCATAAATATATTTAGCTATATTATTAAAGTGCCTAGAAATATTTCATAGCTACTACAGGTTAAAGTAATTCTGTTTGGAAGTTGCTTTTCTTTTTCTCTTTTTTTTAACGGCTTAAATATCAGCCACATTTCTTTCTGTTCTTTTCCCTTAGGGGGGAAGGAACAACTAACTTTCACTACCTCTAAAGTAGACTTCATATCTCTGAAGGCATTCTTAAATTATTTCTCAATTTCCTTTAACCTAGGCTAAATTATTCTTTTTTTAAAAAAAAAAATTGATTGGTTTTATACTTCAACCTTTAATCATCTCCATTCCTCAATGTCTGACAAAATCATTGCATGTATTAAATTGACATCAATTTATTCATCTGGGTGCCCAGTGGGTATACAGAACTGTATGAAGTGTCTTTCATCCATATTCTTGTGATCTCAGTGAAGTACAGAAATCCCAATATAGCTTTAAACAGCATTCCAGATGCTGCATTAGAGGTTAAAAGATGAGGCCTGAAAAGAGCTGGCCCCATCAGATAAAATCTGCTCCATTTGTGGATTTTAAAATTAATGTGAAACGGAATTTATATGATTTTACTGATAATCTAAAAATGTATTATGTGAATGTTAGATTGCCCATGTCAATTGCATCTATCTCTCCTGGATTTATATGACAATACTATAGATATCTTTCTCTCACAAGAATAAGGTAAGAGAAGAAAATGTTATACAATCCAGACTGTATCTATATTTACTAAGATGTCTGTCCACTATCAAGTTAAAAAAAAATAAACAATCAGCTTGCTGTTTTATTCTCACATTTTTTTTAACAAAGAATAAAATATTTCCACTTAAGTATTAAACAAAACAGTTAACTTTGTGTCAATAGATATAGACTCTAGTTTTCTTTTATTTGTTTGAACCAAGAAGTTCAAGGCTTCACCTTTCACCTTCTAAAGTTGAAAGTTCTGAAAGACGGTTTGTCTTTCCCTGATCTATTTTTCTTTAGTATTCACAATCTGTGGTTGTAAACTAACAATCTGAATATTTAGTTGCTAGTAAAAAATCCTTGTTATTGAGAATGTATATCTTCACTCAGCCATAATAAAAATAAGTTCTGACTTTTATCATTTTAGTCAGCACTTTCATGTTACTTGTTATATACCTGTAGTAATTAATCCTTTGGATCTTGGTATAATATATTATCTCTGCATAAGCTATATAACTTGTCTAAGTCTGATATCCTCTTTAAGCCTCAATCTTCCAATTATGCTTAATTGGCTATTATTTAGATTAAAGAAAAAAATACTGTATACAAGATTCATTGAAAGTTGCTTTGCACATAGTGAATACTGCTAAAATAATTTGTTATTAAATATACAATATTTATTAAATATTACTTCATAAGATGGAAACATGCATAGTTTGGTAAAACTATTTGTAAATGATAAAACAATTCATTTGCTTACAATAATGAAAGTTTATTACTTTAGTAAAACTGACAAATTTGTCTGAATAAGTAAATGAACTCTATATCATTAAAAATGAAACTATACCAAAATTATAGAAATGTCAAAGAATTTAGAGTTTCCACTAGTGGAAAAAACATCATATTTTACTGATACATGTAAAAATTTACTTTTGTATATTTGAAAAAAACTACTTCAGAGAAAGGAGTATTATAATAAAATATTTTAAATTAAGTAATTGATAGGGAATTCAAAAGAAGTGTATGGAATTTTTAGAGGGAAAGAGATCAAGGGGAACACAAAAAAACCCAGGGAAAATACAGATTAAACCCTAGAAAAAAATCAGGAAAACAACACAAGAACACGGTAACAAACCAAATAGATAACGAGAAATCATACAAACACAACAACTATAAATTTAGAAGATTAACTTTAAATTTTCAGAAAAAGATAATGCATTAGAAGAGCCAAGAAATAGAATTAAATCAATGGAAGACAGAATTAGTGAAATAGAGGACAAATGTATTGATACCAGTCTATTAGTGGAATAATCAGAAGAAAGGATCATGAGACAATATCAAGAGTAATGACTTATATGTGATCAGAACTTAAGAGCAGGAAGGGAGAAAATTTTTTTGAAGACTTCTTGGCAGAAAACTTCTCTAATGTCATGAAAGATGAAAAGATTTTCATCCTAAAGCCCTTTGAACCCTGTATCAGTTAGTCTCTGGAAGAAAATCTCCAAGACATGATTATGATTAATCAAACTTTGCAAAAGCAATGACAAAGAATTTTGGGAGCAGCACAGGAAAAATAAACTATTACCTACTAAAGGGAAGGCAACTGGACTGAGGTCTGAGTTTTTGGCAGAAGCCATGCAGGCAAGAAGGTAAGAGGATGACATGTATAAAACCCTGAAATGAAAAATGGCCAAACAAGACTTGTATATCAAGTAAGATAAAAAGGGATAGTAAATGGTGTAGTTATGGAATTTGCATACAGATAGGAAGCAGAATGAAGATGTAACAGGCCATTTTAAACTTAGGAAGATAAAAGTAAATTTCAAGATAACCACAAAGAAAACTAATAAATCTTCTCTCCAAAATAAAAAAGAAAAAATCAGAAGGAATTAGTAAACTGAGAAAGACAAAATTAATGTCAGCAAAGGAAATAAAAAGAAAATCCTTAAACACAAATAATTTAGCACAAAGTGTATGGAATAAAGTAATCATCATTATCATGAAAAGAAGCACAAAAATGACAGCAATAAATTCATAACTAATGATAATGATACTGAATGTAAATAGATTAAATGCACCAGTGAAGAGTGGCAGGATTAGTAAGAAAACATGACCTATCAATATCCTATCTACAAGAGACACACTTACAATGAAATAAGCCAAAAATAAAATATGGAACATCATATCAAGCTAGCCAAGCCAAGTGCCATCGAGTCAGATCCGACTCAGGTCGCCATGAATCAGATATCAAGCTAATACAACCAAAAAAAAGAGTACGAGTGGTAATATTAATCTCTGATAAAATCGACTTTAATGGAAAAACCAGCATAAGAGAAAAGGAAGGGCATTATATAACAATTATATAAAAATTAAATTACCAACAAAAGAACACAAGCATAATGTGTATCTACATACACAAAGAGTTTCAAAATTTGCAATAAACTTTAACAGGATTGAAAATAGAAATGGACAGCACTGCAATAATTGTAGACGACTTTAACACATTACTTTTGATGAAGGATAGAACTAGACAGAAATTCAGCAAAACACAGAAGATCTGAACAACACAGTCAACTAAGATATCATAGACACATAGAGAACACTACACTGAACAACAGCATGGTATACTTTATTTTCCAGTGCACATGGATCATTCTCTAGAATAGATTTATATGTCAGGCCACAGAACAAGACTCAACAAATGCAAAAGCATCAAAACAATACAAAATGTCTTCTCAGATCACAACAATATAAAATTAGAAATCAGCAACAGTAAAAGCAAGTAAAAATATCAAATATATGGAAACCGAATAACATCCTTCTTAAAAACCGCTAGATAATGGAACTAAAAAATAAAATAATAAAAGAAAATCCTAGAATCAAGGAAAGATTAAAATGCAACATATCCAAGCCAATGAGATAGACAGAAGATACAAGGTGCTTAGACATCAATTTATGGCAATAAACACACATATCAAAAAAGAAGCTAAAATCAACAGATTACCCCTACAACTCCAGCAAATAGACAAAAACGCAGCCAAAAAAAAGCCCTCAGTCACCAAGGAAAGAGAATAGGAAAAACGAGAGCAGAAATAACTGAAATGGAAAAACTACAGAGAGAACCATGAGAACAAGCTGATTGTTTGAAAAGACTAATAAAATCAAGAGGCCACTGGACAAATTGATAAAGGGAAAAAAATGAAGGTAACACAAATAAGAAATGAAATGATTAACATTACAAACAGATCCAGTTGAAATGAAAAGGATCCTAATAGAATAACATGAAGAACTACACTCGAGCAATTTTGAAAAATTAGAAGAAATAAGCAGATTTCTAAAAACATAACTGCTTACCTCAACCAACACAAACTCAGGGAGACAATTTCAACAGACTCACAACTAAAGAAAAATTGAAGAGGTCATAAAAGTACTCCCAACAAAAGAAGCCCTGAATCAGATGGTTTTGTTAAAGAATTCTACCAAACCTTCAGAGAACAGCTGGTACCATTTCTGCTTAAACTATTCAGGAAATTAAAAAAAGAATATATGACTCCCAAATTCATTCTTCAAAGCTAATGTAATCCTGATGCCAAAGCCTGGAAAGATGCCACTAAAAAAGAAAATAATACATCAGTATCTCTCAAATTGTCAACAAATTCCTAGCTAACAGAATCCGTGGTGGTTAAGACTGTGTCAACTGGCAGCTCCGTGTTCATCTGCTCTATCTTGCAGGGGCAGGACCTGTGGTGGCATCCCACCTATCAGCTATCATCATTTCACTTGCCACCACCCACTTCCTGTCTGCTCACATTCCCAGGAGCTCCTGCTCTGTTCTGGTGTCTGGTTCCTTGACCTGAACTAGGAGCTGTTGGATTCATCAACCCTTACAGCCAGTGAGTGAGAGTCCCATTTCTTGATCTGCTGATTCCGGGGTAGCCAGACCCTGCAGCTCCACGTGTCAGCAGAAACCTGTCAGTCTCCCCAGCCAGCGTGGGATCTGCCAACCTTCACAGCCAGTGATCTAGAACTGGAATCTCTGAAATGCCAACCTTGGGCTCACCAGCTCCTGTGGCCATGTGAGGCTTATGCGGGGACTTGGGATGTTCAGCTTCTACAATCATGTGAGCTGCTTTCTTTATATAAATCTTTCCTTGTAGGTTGATTAACATTCCTTTGATCAATTAGATACTTAATAAGTAAGAATGTTAACATAAATTTTCAGAGTTTGAGAAAAGCATGTAGAGCGTTAATATCCCATAATTTGCCTCAGATGTTACAGAATTACGGCATGATTTCTCTAATTTTAACCACCACCCTGATAACAACATTAACTTAGAAATCATTTCTAAAATGTTCCTGTGCTACAAAAATACTCACACAAATGATGGGGGTAATTCAGTCCTGAAATTTCTTTCTCCTACTAAGGTAATCACTTATCCAGAGTAGTTAATTATAGACATGTTTGCAGCTATCAGCTAAAAGATTTGGACAAGAGGTTTTACTTAGCTGTTTGAAAATCTAGCACTTTCTTCAAAAGAGAATCATGTATTTTTTCTCTTGAAAATTTAGGGCATGTAGAATATACAAAAACCAAAATTATATGTTCGTAACAGAGATATCAGTGTGTATCCTGGCAAGTCAATTAAATTTTGTGATTACATTGTGACAACTGGGAATAAATGTCACAGAACTCATGAAATACAAGATTTTATAACTTTTTCAAATAGTATCCCATAGCCATTAAGCGTGTATCTATTACGTACGTCTGATCTTAAGTTCTTGGTATAGTGGAG
This sequence comes from Heterohyrax brucei, assembly GCA_028571685.1. Lineage (NCBI taxonomy): Eukaryota > Metazoa > Chordata > Mammalia > Hyracoidea > Procaviidae > Heterohyrax > Heterohyrax brucei. The sequence goes on along the minus strand of CM053142.1, from coordinate 138,463,343 downwards.
AGCATGGTAGCTGGGAATCCAAGAGTCCCACATTCTAGCCCAGGTTTTCCTGGACAGGTTTTGAGGCTTTAAACAGTCTTACCTATCCTAAGCTTCAGTTTTCTCACTAGAAAAACTGTTAGATGTAGATGGTGTAGGAGAGAGGAATAATGCACTGTTGGTCCTGGTAAGTGACAAGTCCAGCATCTGTCAATTTGTCACACTGTGTGGTAACTTGCATGCCACTGTGACACTGGCAGGGCCAAGGAGGAGGCTGGGTCTTAGCAGAGCTTCTAAACTAAGAGAGACTGGATGGAGAGACCTAGTGGTCTATTTCTGAAAATACCCGGCAATGAAGCCCTTACGGATGTTGCTGTTTTTAGGTGCTATCGAGCTGGTTCTGACTCATAGCAACCGCATGTGCCATAGACTGAAACACTCTCCATGCCCACAGTCACGCTTGAGCCTGTTGTTGCAGCCACTGTGTCAGTCCTTCTAGTCGAGAATTGTCTTCTTTTTCTCTGACCCTGTACCAGGCATGTCCTTCTTCAATGACTGATGACTTCTGAGACCATGTCTGAAGTGTGTAAGACACAGTTTCACCATCTTTGCTTCTATGGAGCAGCCTGGTTATATTTCATCCAAGATAGATCTGTTTGTTCTTCTGGCAGTCCACAGTCTATTCAATGTTCTTTTCAAACATTAGAATTCAAATGCATTAATTCTTCTATCTTGATTATTCATTTTCCAATTTTCACATGCATGTGATGCAATTGAGAACACCACGGTTTCAGTCAAGAATATCTTAGTCTTCAAGATGACATCTTTGCTTCATGCTTTAAACATGCAATGTGTCTTTTGATTTCTTGTCTGCTGCTTCCGTGGACATTGATTGTGGAACCTAGTAAAACGAAATCCTTGATAACATTAAACTTTTCTCTATTTATCATTATGTTGCTTATTGATCTACTTATGAGAATTTTTGTTTTCGTTATGTTGAGGTATAATCTATACTGAATGCTGGGGTAGGTGATCTTCACAAGTAAGTGTTTCAAGCCCTTTTCATTCTCAGCAAGCAAGGTTGTATTGTCTGCATAATGCAGGTTGTTAGTGAGACTTCTTCCAGTACTGATCCCCTGTTGTTCTTCATGCAGCCTAGCCTCTCAGGTTATTTGCTTAGTATACATTATAACAGCCGTGGAATAGTGCCTAGCAGTGCCAGAGGATGAGCTCCTCAGGTTGGAAAACACCAAAACGTGAAACCTATTACAGTCAAGTTTATTCTGACTTGCAGTGACCCTGTAGGACAGAACTGCCCCATAGAGTTTCCAAGGAGATCCTGGTGGATTAAAACTACCAACCTTTTGGTTAGTAGCTATAGCTCTTAACCACTGTGCCAACAGGATTTCCTCAAATTGGAAGTCACTCAAAATATGACTGAGGAGGAGCTGCCTACTCAAAGTAGATTTGACCTTGATGAGGATGGAATAAAGGTTTTAGGACTAAATTTGCTGGTGAGACACAACTCAAAATGAGAACAGATACAAACATCAATTACTAGTTAGAATGCAGAATGTATGAAGTGTGAATCTAGGAAGATTGGAAGTTGTCCAAAATGAAATGTTCAAAGAAGGGTGTCATAGGCATTAGTGAGCTAAAGTGGCCTGTTATTGGTTATTTTCAATTAGATAGTCCTATGGTCTACTAGCCAAGAATGACAAATTGAAGAGGAAAGACATTAAATTCATTATCAAAAAGAATATTTCAAGATTTGTTCTGAAGTACGACTCTATCCAAACCATGTCTGTATAAGGAAGATCAGTTAATGTGACTATTATGTGCTTTTATGCACTAGCTACTAATACTGAAGATAAAGAAATTGAAAACTTTTACCAACTTTTACTGTCTGAAATTGATCAAACATGCAGTCAAGATGCATTGATAATTACTGGTAAGTAGAATGTGAAAGTTGGAAATCAAGAAGAAGAATCAGTAGTTGGAAAGTATGGCCTTGGTGATAGAAATGATGCAGGAGATCATATGATAGAATTTTACAAGAGCAACAACCCATTTGTTGGCAATACCCCTTTTTTATTATTACTGTGATTGAATGAAAATGTACATTCCCATATAAATTTGCATGCTTACGTATATGCAGCTTTACCTGCTCTCCCTGCATGATGACAGCACACTCTTCCTCTCTGTTCCATATATGTCCTCTCCTCCCAACAGTCCATCTCCCCCTCACAACCCACTCCCCTTCCCCCAGTATGAGGTAAGCAGGACAACATCCTATAGATGCATAGAACCATAAAGTGCCTACAAAACATGGTCACTCTGCATCACCAAGTCCAATCCATTGCTGTCTGAAGAGTTGACCTTCATTAGGGAATACCACTTTTCAACAGCATAAATGAGTACTATGCATATGGATACTACTAAACAGAATACACAGAGATCAAATCCATTACACCTGTGAAATCGATGATAGAGAAACTCAATATTATCACTCAGAGCAAGGCTGACTGCTGAAACGATTGTCAATTGTTCATGCCCAAGTTCAAGATGAAGCTGAAAACAATTTTTAAAAAGTCCACTAGAACCAAAATATGATCTTGAGTATATGACCTTGAATGTATGACCCAATTAAGTTTAGAGACCATCTCAATAATAAATTTGACTCACTGAACACTGATGACCAAAGACCTGGCAAGTTGTGGGGGGACATCAAACATGAAGAAAGCAAAGTTATTAAAAAGTCAGGAAAGAAAGGAAAATCAAAAGTAGGTGTTAGAAAAGACTGAACTTTCCTTAAACACTAAGTAGTTAATGCGAATGCAAGAAATGATGAAGTAAAAGAGCTGAACAGATTTCAAACGGCTGCGTAGGGAAGAAAGAGTAAACTTTACAATCAAATTTGCAATAACTTGGAGTCAGAAAACCAAGATGGAAGAACATGCTTGGCTCTTCTCAAACTGAAGAAAAAAAATCCAGCCTTTAGTTGTAATACTGACGTATTCTATGGATCAAATATTGAATAGTGCAGAGAGCATAGAAATAATATGGAAGGAATACACAGATACTGTACCAAAAACAGGTCAGTGTTCAGCCATTTCAGTAGGTAACACATGAGCAAGAACCTAAGGTGTTAAAGGGAAAAGTCCCAGTTGCATTGAAGGTATTGGTAAAAAACAAAGCTCAAGGATTTGGTGGAACACCAGTGAGATGTTTTGACAGACAGGTGCAAATCTCCAAGTGTTCACCTGTCTATGCCAAGAAATTTGGAACGTGACTATCTGGCCAACCAACTGAATGATATCCACATTTGTACCCATTCCAAAGAAAGGTGATCCAAGAGAAGGTGGAAATTATTCAGCAATACCATTAATAGCACACGCAAGGAAAATTTTCTGATCATTCAAGTGATTTCAGAGAACTGTCAGAAATTCGTAAGATTAAATACCCCTCAACAGACCAAATTTGTGAGCATGTCTGATTTCACTGTAAACCAAGTATTGAAAATAAAAGCTTCTAAAAGGACAGACTTAAGATAGCTATATTTTCTTGTACTTTCCGTATTTGTACAACTGCAAAATAGTGACTCTGATAGGAACAAGTCAGTGTCTACAACATGCAAAAGAGGTTAAATTACACTGGATCCAAGTGGAGATGCTGATGGAACACTGAGACTTGGACATAAATGGAAATAGGGCCAGTAAAGAAGTGATTTCAGGTATCTTCTGGAATATAAATTTTCTCCTCAAAAACAATCACAATCTTTTTGACTTCTTGAACAATTAAAAAAAGTTAAAATACAAATTTCTTCAAGAATCACTCATTTTATAAAATCCAGGTATTTAAAGTATCATAAAGCATTTACAATTTTATGAAATTTTTTTATATTTTGTATTCGCAGACAATAGCTCACTAATAATTAGTGTTGGATGAACCTGAAAATCTTATTGGCACAGTAAATTTTTAAATCTGCAAATTAAAAGCAGATGTTTCATTAACCATTAGTATTTTCAAGCTTAAAATCAATTGCCTTAGTTTTAATAAAACATAAAATTTATGAGATGGTGGAATAATTATACAGAATATGTGTTCCAATCTTGAATACTAAAAATATTTAAGTTCTGATTATAGTATCAGTTGACATATTGTTTGTCCTTTTAGAATGGAGATGTGTGTAAAATCACTTCTGTCTCCATCTTTCACTTTGCTCTCATGATTACTTAATTTTTTCATATCTTTTATTTTTCTTATGAAAGGTATTTGTGTACCATAATTTTGCATAACCAAAAACCGTATTTTAGACTACTTAACATTATACACACGTGAATATCTGCATTGTATTTCTTTTATTCCTCATTATTCATATTTATTCATTGTCTACCATTTGCTTGACTCTGGGGAGAATCCAATATGATGAAATTGGATTTCAGGAGTTCTTTATTCTTCTGGGGACACAGCACAATGCCTTTTGTTTATAAAAGAAGTAATAAAGGAAAATATAAACCATCATAAGGAAGAGTGTGGTGATGGCACAAGACCAGACAAAAAGACCAAGAGTTTAGAAAACAGAGCTAAGACCTTAGTAAGCAGTACAAGGTGCCCTGCTTGTAGATGGTGCCACAAAAAGTGGATTATTATATGGAAATATAAAGTTCAACCTAAGTACTCATGCAGTCTTGAACAACAGATAAAGACCTAAACATGAAATGAAAAGCCAAGTGAAGTGATTAATGTATGATAGAAAAATGTAATGAGAATTTCAAAAGAAATTCAGAAACATAAATCATAAAAAAATGAATGAATTTATATTTTTGAACCTATATTTAAAGGATAAAATTTATATGTAAATTTATTTGATCAAATATCTGATTTTGATATCAAAGTTATACTATCTAGTTTTGATATCAGATTCACACTAATAAATACAACAGACATAGACATACCTTTTTCTAAAATTGGAATTGTTTGCTCCCTTGAAGTTAAAAAATACTCCTGAGGCCACATAGAGTAAAAATTTTCTTCAATGATTTCTGACTTTTAATTTAATTCAATTATAAAATTAAGTAAATTTACATTTCTTCCTCTGTCAGTGTAATTTATGATGTTCTAAAAATTTTCCTATTTCTTATAAAATTCCAAATGTACAATATAAAGGTGTTCATTATATCATGTGTGAATTTCTCAGTATCTAGGAAATCTGTATTAATGTCTCCCTTTTTGTCCCTGTTATACTGGCTATTTTTGTCTTATGGTTTTTCTTTTTTCTTGATGTTGCTGAATATTAGTCTATTTTATTAGATCTCTCCTCCCTAAGTCAACTTTGGACTTTGTTGCTTCTAGTTTTTCTTTACCAATTTTGCTTCTCATCCTTAGTATTTAATGCCTTCTCCTCCCTTTGAGTTTGGTCTTTTGTTGTTACTTTTTCATAATATATGTATATATTTTAAATTCTTTCTTTTATTTGATTTTCTACCCTGGGCATTTTCTTCTAACTCTTAAACAAGGCTTAAATTGACTATTTGACAGATGTCTTCAAGGCCTATGTGTTGACACTGACATGCTTAGGTATGAATTTCTGCCTTTGTTAAACTTTGGGTTGTTGGTGATTCCTTTTACTATGCTATCAACTTCTTGTGCTAAACAAGTTTTTATTTTTTTTTAATTATCACTTCTTAAATTATTTTTAATGTCTTCTTTTTTTGCTGGCTAAATGGTCCAAATGCTCAGCCTGATGTATTTTTGAAGTCACAAAATTGTCTTCTTTCCTTAGGTAAAATCATCCCATTTTAGGAGGTTGTCTCTTGAGACTTGGATTTTCTTTCTTTTTTATTTATGCTGTCTTTTTCTAAATTCTTTGCAGTTTCTCTTTTATCCTTGACACTGGAGCAAACATTAGACACAATAGGTGATGACTATTCAACTGGTGTAAAACTTGAAAAACTTTTCTTTCTGCATGTGCCCAGCCAATGTTTCACTGTTTGAAATCTGGACCACTAGCACTCAAGACAGAGTCCCTTTTCGCTGGATGAGAGCATGCCAGTGCTGAAACAGGCAGCTTCCAAATCTCTGTATTGTCAGATTTCAAGGTTTATTTATTATTCAGAGCTAATTCTAATCCAGTGTTAGCAGCCATATTCTATGTAATAATTTGTGAACTCAGGTACCTTTCATATAGTGTATTCTCATGTTTTCCTGCTGGATACACTGTACCTGGCTGTGAAATAAATGAAGATTAGAGGCTACCATGGGAGATTTGGAGAGCCAGATCTGAACGTGTATAGAATTTCCATCTGCAATTCATTGAACAGAGGTAGCCGAGCAACCTTATGGAGGTGACGTGACTGGGAAATGTACAAATGTTGTATTTTTCCTTCCACAGTTTGAACAGTTATCAATTAATCCTTAAAATGACAGAAACAAATCACAACTTGGCAAGTGGTCTCAGTGTGTGACAAGAGCTTCTATTAACGAGATGAAATGGCACAGATCTGACTAATTCAGATACCAGTAGTGCTATAAAGTTGATTAGTCACTTGCATGATTTCATCTTCGAAAATATAGTCATGGCCTCTTTCTCCCTAAATTTAATGGCTTTGTGTAATTAGTTAAGAAATTCTGTCAAAATAGCACATTTATTGTGTTTTTTATGTTGATTTGTGTGGGTTTTTATCAAGTATCAGGAAACTGTCAAAATTTCTCTTTATGGGCTTCTGAGGTTGCGACTACACAAATAATCTACACTTAACCTGATATTTTTCAGTGATGCTCAAAAGATTTGTTAGTATTTGTCTTCTTTTTTGATCTAACTGTCCATTAGCTTTCATCTTTCATCATAATTTTACAGAAATCTTGCATTAATGATCTGACTTATGTGACAGTTTTAGAGTGGGTAAATGCACAGTGATTATCAGGGTAGATGAAAAAACGAGCAGCAATTATTTCATCAAAGTACTAACTTTCCATTTAGAATTAAAAAATGATTTGAAAATGGATTATGGTAATGGTTGCATAGCATGGCAAATGCAATTAATTCACTGAATTGTACAATAAAAATGGTTAAAATGGCGTACGTATTTTATACATTGCCTTAGTCATCTGGTAGTACTCTAACAGAAGCATCACTAGTGGATGGCTTTAACAAAGAAAAGTTGAGTCTTATGCCGTCCAGTAGGCTACAAGTCCTAATTCAAGGTGCCAGCTTCAGGGAAGACATTCTCGCTGTTGTCTCCAGAGGAAGATCCTTGAGGTCAATCTTCCCTTGGACTGGGAGCTTCCGAGGCACAGGGGCCTTGGGTCCTTTGCTAAGGATGTGCTCTGCTCCCTGCACTGCTTCTTGGTGGTATGAGGTCCTCAGCTGTCTGCTTGCTTCCCTTTCCCTTTATCTCTTATAGGATAAAAGGTGGTACGTGCCACATGCCAAGGAACATCTCTTCTCACTGGAGCAGGGAGGTGACCTTAGGAAGAGTGTTGCTGTCCCACCCTAATCCTCTTTAACATAATCCATTCTGTTAATTACAGGCAGAGATTAGGATTTGCATCATGGGAAAATCACAAAACAGAGGGCAGTCCCACAACACTGGGAATCACGGTCCAACTGAATTACTACACATACGTTTTGGGGAGCACAATTCAACCCATGATACATACTTTCATTCTCCATATCAACGTGCTACAGAGATATTTGCAATTATCTCACAGATACTGAAAAACCATTTGAAAAACTCGCATACCTTTTTGTTACAAAAACTTATTGTCGATACGGAATATAAGGCAATTCCTTAGTATGATAGACACCATCTATGAAAATTCTACCACTAACATCATATATAATAGTAAAAGACTACATTTAATTCTAAGGTTGGAAAAAAAAGCGGGGTATCTATTTTTGTCACCCTTATTTAACATTGTAGGGATGTAGTCATCTTAGTGAGAAAAATAAAAGGTCTGTATGTTGGCGAGAAGGAAATAAAATTTTCTGTTTGTACATGATGTAATTATCTAAATAGTGCTGTAAAATCTACACAATAGCCATTGGAACTAATAATTAAGCTTGGCAACATCACATTTTACAAAGTCAATTAAAAATCAATTATTTCTCTAAATATTAGCAAGAAATAATTGGAAATGTAGTTTTTAAAGTACAGCACCAAATAATGTGTAATATGCGGATACATATCTAAGAATATTAGCAAGATTTTTATGGTCCAAACTATAAAATACTGGTGAGAAAGGTCAAAGACCTAAACAAATGGAGAGAAATATTCATCGACCAGAAGCCCCAGCACTGTCAAGATGTCAGCTGTCCTTGTCTTGTCATGATATAGTCAGTGAAATTTCGCTCAATCTCAGCAAGATTGGTTTTGTAAAAACTAATTCTAAAATTAGTATAGAAACACAGACTAAGATGATCGTCCCTCTTAAATGTATTTTTTAAAAAAAGAAATGAACATTGAGAAGTGACACTACCTGATTTCAAGAATTGCTATATTACAGTAACCAAGACATTACAGTATTAAGCACAAAAATAGATGAGTACATCAATGGAACAGAGCAGAAGTTTCAGAAAGAGACTCAAATATATGATCAAGTGATTTTTGATGAAAAGTCAAAAGGGTGCATATTGTGTGGCTTCATTTTTGTGACATCCTTGAAAGGTAAAAATATAGAGACTTAATGCCATTAAGTAACTGCTAGATGATGAAGGGAGATGAGAATTTATTTCAAATAATCACATGTGAAATATTTGTTATGATTGAAATGTTCTATTAATTGTTTTATATCTTGATTGCCTTGTGATAATTAAGGAACTATGATTATTGAATGTTTGATAATATAAACAAATTACTGTGGATTTAGGGGAGTGGATGCCATATTTAATAGTAGTTATGTTTATAAATGTTCTCATATGTACTTGCCCTAGAGATATACATTGAAATACATACAGATGAAGTGTTGTGTACTTGGATTTTGTTTCTAAATAATCTGCTGTGATTGTTGGGGTAGGAAATAGATGGGTTATGGAGGAAACACATTCTTGAAACCAAATGATGTATACATAGGTGTTCTTTGTACTAATCTGACTGCCTTTGTGTTTGGTTGAAATTTTTCTAACCAAAAAACAGAACAGTCATTTCTACTGACCATGCTTTCTAAATTAAAGAAAAAAGAAGTTATATCTGGCTTTCATGTCCCAATAAAACTTTAAAAAAAAGACTTCCCTGGAATTAAGTTCAGTGTTGAATAAAGGACAATCTGAAACTTCTTAATAACATTGTTTTATGAAGACTTTAAGAGTTTCCCATTAACAAGTAAGTAAATATGAATCATCCTTCACTGAATGTGACTTGCTAACATACTTTCTAACATATTATGATATAACAGGTGAATAAAAACAATAATGCAAGAAGACAAAATAAGGTGAATAAGGCAAAGCAACAAGGAGTCATTTCTCAGTGGAAGGAACTGACATGTCACACTAAGTGGGCCACAGAAGGTACTAAAGGTCCCTGTGGAACTATAGTACAGTACATCTTGCAGATGGTGCCAGGTCAAAAGTTATCATTAAAGCAATAAATAAAACACACTCAGAAGTAAAAGCAGAGGAATTTAAGACAAAGAAAAAATTCAGTGATTTTTCTGCAATGTCCAGCAATAGTCATTTCTGGTTTAGTCTAATGTTGAGATTTCTTCAGCTCTGAACATAATTAGATGGCAGTCGTTTTTAATAAGTTGATGTTATTCAGCTGTATGATCACTCTACTGTAACATTGGTTATGGTTGCTTGCTAATTAGTTTCTGGTTTAGTCTAGTGTGTCACTCTTATATCAGTGATACCCTCAGTATATGGTTATCCTGGTATTTGTTTATGCTGCTCAGTGTGCTTAAGGTCTCTTTTAAAATTAAGAGCTGACATGACTTAGGAACCTCAGGAAACACTAAAAATAGATCAGTTTAAGAAATTACAACTTTATTTTTGTTGTTTTTAGGAAAAAAGATTTTAAATATTTAATATAATCAATAGGAAACCATTTCCTATTGATTGAATTTACTAATTAGATTGGATTTACTAAGTATAAGGATTCATAAATAACAGTATAGGGATTAATGTGACCCCACAACTTACCAGTCATTAGTTCCACACAGATCCCGAAGATGTCTAAATCTCTAGGATATTAGAAGTTGTAATATTTGAAATGTTGCTTTTCTTGTGAAAAATGTCTTAAATTCAACTGACTATTCATTAATTTGAAAAGGATTAATGTTTAAACGATAGAACTGTTATAGAAAACTTTATTACCCATAACTATACATGCAGTTTTATATTAATGAGTAAGACTTTGTCAATAGACTGACAAGCAACGACTTTGTATGTTTGAACTTTTCCATAAATCTAAGTTTAAGTATGTAAGTAGCCCAAATAGACAGACTTTTATGGATTTAACTGCATAGCTCTAGTTTTCACAAACACACTAATGACAGATATAAAATGATTTGTTGCATTCAGGTCATCTCCAGTGAAGCAGAAACTAATTAGCAAGCAACCATAACCAATGTTACTGTAGAGTGATCATACAGCTGAATAACATCAACTTATTAAAAACGACTGCCATCTAATTATGTTCAAAGCTGAAGAAATCTCAACAGACATACTTCTAATCATGTAACAATTATTCACTTAAATAATCTTCAAACCCTGCTCAGAAAAAAACCTGTTACTACATACTCTAGAGAGGAAGAGAAAGTACAGAGAGGTTAAGTAGCCTGTTCAGGTAACAGAACTGCTAAGTATGGAGACTGAGATTCGAATCCAAGAGATTTGTCTGTAGGAACTACACTTTCAACAAGATCATTATTCTTTACCAGGATTTCTGAGATAATGTATTAAAAATGCTTAACAGAGTATCAGGCCAACAGTGAAGACATAGAAGTGTTAATCAAACTAATAAATGTGTTTTAAAAAAGGACTGAAAACTGAAGTTTATGATATTCATTTTAAGTACAAATTGTACTAACAGTGCAAAAGCGGGAGAGTGCAACCAGAGAAAAGAAACAGCCCTTCCCACCTGTCGCTATCTCCGAGGCAAGCTGAAACCTGGACTCAAAGCAAAAGCTAATCAAGACTCCTCTCAACAAACCTCATCTTTGGGGCTTCAAGTCACTACTTTTTTTTTTTTCCTAATTTATTTTTATTGAGCTTAGGTGAAAATTTAGAATTCAAAGTAATTTCTCATTCAAAAATTTGCACATATTATTGTGTGACATCCATTGCAATCCCAGTAATGTGACAACACTCTCGCTTATTCCACCCCAGGTTTCCTGTGTTCATTCGTCTTGTTCTTGTCCCTTCCTGCCCCTTCCAGCATTCTCATCCTGCTTTTGGACAGCAGCTGCCCATTTTGTCGCAGGTATCTGATTGAGCTAAGAAGCTTGTTACTCAGGTGTATTATTTTTTGTTTCATAGTCCTGTCTAATCTTTGTTTAAAGAGTGAACTTCAGGAAAGATTGCGTTTCTGGGCTAAGAGCGTTCAGGGGCTGTAGTTTTGGGGTTCCTGCAGTCTCTGCTAGACCATTAAGTCTGTACCTTTTACATGAATTTGAATTTCTATTCTACATTTTTCTCCTGCTCTGTCCAGAACTCTGTTTCGCTCCCTGTCAGGGTGGTCACTGGTGACAGCTGGGAACCATCTGTCTCTTCAGGCCTCAGAATGGTGAGGCCTCTGGTTCATTTGGTTATTTAGTCCTTTGGGCTAGTACTTTCCTTGTTTTTGTGTTTCTCCATTCTCCATTGCTCTGAGTAGGATAAGACCAATTAATGTATCTTAGCTGGCTACTCACAAGCTTTTAAGGTCCCAGAGGCTACTCACCAAAGGGGGATATAAAACATTTTCTTGCTTTTTATTTTTCTTGTGATTAAGTGACAGTATACAGTCCAAATCACTTTTGCGTGCCTGCCTATCTGCAGCTCCACCTGCTGTCCCCACCCAGTGACAGCCTAGTCCTCCTTTTCACTCTGTATTTCTACTACCCTCTTTATGAGCACTTTTCCCCTCCTTTTCACCCTTTTCTCTCCAATCTAGAAAGAAACCAGTAGGACAGCCTCCTGTAGCTGTATAGAACCATAAAGTATACACACCGTATGTTCACACTGTGTCCTGAAGTCCAGTTCATTTTTGTCTTAAAACTTGGCCTCAGGACCTGGTTTCTGGTCAGGGTCAGCAGCAGGTGTAAGGGACATGTTCTTAGGGGGCCCTCCAGAATGTCAGACCATCCGTTCTTGTTAGTAGAGTTCGTGGGCTGAGAATCTCTTTTTGTCTTGCTGCCTCAGTGATTCTACCTTGTGTTCCCCATGACAGCTGCCTTTGGTGGTGGCCAGACACCATCTGGTCCTTCTGGGCACATGTTGATACAGTCTCCCATTTGTATGGGTCCTTCCATCTCCTGGTCTCTCTTTTCTTTGTGTCTTTGCTGTACTCAGTCATCGTCTGTTCCAGATGAGTTGGGACCATTTAGTACGCCTCAGAAGGCAGCTTGCTGGCTTTTAAGATCTCAGATGCCACTCTCCAATATGGAGTGCAGAATACTCTTTTAACAAAAGACTAGTTATAACAATTGGCCCTCATGCCCCCTGAAAACATGGTCTCCAGGTCCACATCCCCGTTACTATATCCTTTGAAATATGGGATTGAGTTTAGAAATCCTCTCAGTTTATGGTATAGTCCAGTTGTGTTGATCTGCTCTCTACTGTGTGCTGTCACTACTTTCACCTAACCAAATTCCTATCTGCTATCTAATCTGTGACCAACTCTCTCCCTCCCTCCCCACCCCTGTAGCTGTCCAAGAGTCTTTTCTTCTATATCTAAGTCTGTTTTGCAGTCCCTATAGCAGAGGTCTCATATAATACTTGTCCTTTTGCTGCTGACTGATTTCACTCAGCATAATGTCTCCTAGCTGAAACCAAGTTCAGAGATGCTTCCTAAAATCATCTTTGCATAGTATTCCATTTAGTATATGCGCCATAGTTTGTTGATTCATTCATCTATTGATGGGCACCTAGGTTGGTTCCATCTCTTTGCTATTGTGAACAGAGCTGCAATAAATATTTGTATACATATATATGTTATTGTGACCACCTTTATTTTCATAGGATACGTTCCTAGCAGTGGAATTGCTGGATCATATAGTATTGCCATTTCTAGCTTTTTTTAAGGAAGCTTAAACATTTTCTTTAAAAACTATTTTGTTCCAATTGACATAGACATCCCCAGAAACTATAGCTTCTGGCCCCAATCCTAGCTACTGTGTCCCTTAATGCATTTGGATGTGTCTAATCGATGGCACTTGGCTTGGCTTGCAAGAGACTTCAGCAATAGGCAAGTATCTGTATGCGTACAAGGAAGCCCAGCCAATACAACTATTATTCAAATTTATGTACCAACCACTTAGGCCAAAGCTGAAGAAACTGAAGATTTTTGCCAGATTCTGAAGTCTAAAGTTGATTGAACATGCGACCAAGATGCATTGATAATTACTGGTGGTTGGAATACAAAAGTTAGAAACAAGCAAAAAGGATTGGTAGTTGGAAAATAGGGGCTTGGTAATAGAAACAATGCCAGAGATCACATGATAGAATTTTGCAAGACCAGTAACTTCTTCATTATAAATACTTTTTTTTTTCATGAACACAGAGACTATACACATGGACCTCATCAGATGAATCAAATCAACTACATCTGTGAGAAAAGGTGTTGAAATATTTAACTGTGTTCATGAGGAATCTGTATAAGGATTGAGAGGCAGTGGCATGAATGGAACAAGGGGACAGCACATTGTTTAAAGTCAGGGAAGGTGTACGTCAGGGTCACATCCTTTCAATCTGTATGCAGAGCAAATAATCTGAGAAGGTGGACTGTATGAAGAAGAATAAGGCATCACAATTTGAGGAAGACTCATTAACAGCCTGCATTATGTAGACAATACAACCTTGCTTGCTGAAAGTGAAGAGAATTTGAAATACTGATGAAAATTAAAGGTCACAGCCTTTAGTACAGACTACACCACAACATCAAGAAAACAGAAATCTTACAACTGGACCAGTAAGCAACATCTCCAGGGACTGATATCTCCTGGTGACATGTCCTAAGTATGTAAGATGCAGTGTCACCATCTTTGCTTCCAAGGAATACTCTGGTTGTAGACTTCTTCCAGACCAGGTCTATTTGTTCTTTTGGCAGTCCATTCTACATTCAATATCCTTCTCCAACTCCACAGTTCAAAGGTGTCAATTCTTCTGTTTTCCGTCTTCGTTGTCCAGCTTTCACATGCATGTCGTGCGAGTGAAAATGCCATGGCTTGGATCAGGCCCACTTTAGTCTTAAAGGTGATGTCTTTACCTTTCAACACTTGAAAGAGGTCATCTGTGGCAGATTTTCCCAATGCAACGTGTCTTTGGATTTCTTGACTGCTGCTTCTGCAGTCACAGATTTTGCGGAGGAGTAAAATGAAATCATTGAGAATGTTATGGGGATTGCAACTGATGTCACACAATAATATGTATAAATTTTTGAATGAACAATTAACCTGAATTCTAAATTTTCACCTAAAGCTCAATAAAAATAAAATTAAGTTAAAAAAAAATAATGATTTGAAGCCCAGGGGTAGGGTTTGTTGAGAGAAGCCTTAATTAACTTTTACTTTGAGTCCAGGTTTCAGCTTGCCTCTGTGATAGCAACAGGTGTCTCTGTGCGTGGTCTCTCTAATTCACTAATTATTTTTCACAGCACTGAAATTATCCTGTTTAACATGTATGTGTGTTTGTTGCTTCCCCTCCCCATTATAATGTAAGCTTCATGTAAGCAGAAATCATGTATGTTTCATTCTTGTTGTGATCAGCAGCACCTACCACAAAATGCATGATGATACTGAATGCTCTGGAAGTCATTTTAATATTTTTTGTCATTTATTCTGTACATCTTTCTATAAGGAATATAGGGTAGAAGCTTTCATAGATTTTATAAATTAGTTTTATTTGTTTCATCCAGTCCTCAACATATTATAATTATTGATGATTATAAGGTTCTTACTAAAATGTTTGGTCATTATGCAAATTATGTAATTAGAATATATGTCAAAAGATTCATGAACAGACTGTATAAGACAATTTCATTATCTTTGTAGTTTTCATTGTGCTACTAGAAAGGCAACAAATGTAATGATTTTCAAAAATAAAAATAGCGTAACAATAGAATTGAATGAATGAATGAATAACACAAACTTTTCATAATGACATGTTGAGTTGCCCTAGAATAATTTAAATAAAATTTATATGATCAAAAATAACTTGAAGTTGTGAAATACTTCATAATACTAGAATGATTAAATTAATTTGAGATTGCCTGTTATATAAGGTATATTAGCATATGTGAAAAATTATAAGTGAAAAAGCATCTTTCATGTTTTATCTTTGACAATCTTAGCTGCACTACAAAAAAGTCTAAAGATAAACAACCAATTGGAAAAAAATATTTGCAACGTAAGAAAGACTCATATCTTTGTGATTAAATAAACATAAATTGATAAGAATATAATGAAATATAAAAGGGGGCAATGTTTAATTTTTCCTTAGTAAATACCCTTTACTTGTCCTAGTAATACAGTCAGTAAACCAAGACACATCTTAAACAAAAATGACTTTATCTTGAAAATCTATTGAAATTAATACACAGTACACTGATCAAAAATATGTAAGACTAGAAGGAAAATGAGTATCCTGCTTGTTGCTATGTCTCACTTTGTCCCTAGCTCACTCTCCTTTCATTTTCTCTCTTCGTCTTATGTTTTTCTGAGCCACTTCCTAATTTCTCTAGATAACTATTGTCTTTTACGCTTTATTAGAATAACCACATATATCTTTTCTGTAATATTTGAACATATTTTTGTGAGCAATGGAATGAAAATTCTTGGTTAGTGTTGTATGTATATTCATACATTTGTACCTATATAGATATATAGTGATATATGGCTATGCATTATTTTCTGTGTATGTCTACATGTTGTTGTTGAGTACCATCAAGTCAATTCTGACTCACAGAATAAAACTGTTACAGAATAAAACTGCCCCATCATGTTTTCTTGACTATAATCTTAACAGAAATAGATTGTCTGCTCTTTCTCCCACAAGTCCACTGAATAGTTTGAACTGCTTACCAGCGGGTCAGCCAACAAGCACTTAAATGTTGAGCGGCCATGGATCTTTGTAACACATAGGATCTTTGCTTGGCTATATACACACAGATGTAAATTTATATATATGTGTTTATGTGTATATAAACCACTTGTCTGTCAGTTTGCCTTACTGTAGGGGCTTAGAGGTTGCTGTGATGCTGGAAGCTGTGCCACCAGTATTTCAAATACCAGCAGTCACCCATGGTAGTCAGGTTTCAGTACTGTTTCCAGAATAAGACTAGGGACAAAGATCTGCAATCCATCTCTGCGAAAAGATGCTTGCAGCTGTTGCTTCTCATTTTGAGTCATGCCACATCAGCAAGTGTAGTTCTGAAAGCTTTTCTCCATCCATGTCATTGAGGCTGACTCTTCTTTGAAGACACAGTTCTTCCCAGTAGTATTTTGATAGCCTTCCAACCTCAGGGGTTCATCTTCCAGTACTCTAGCAGACTATGTTCTCAGCTATTTACAAAGTTTTCATTGGCCATTTTTTTTTCAAAAATAGGCTCCCAGATTCTTCTCCCTAGTTCATCACAGTCTGAAAGCTCTGCTAAAACCTTCTTCACCCTGGATCATAGTACATTTTGGATAGCATTGTCAAGAAAAGAATTCCAGAATACTTAATTGTGCTCATACAGGAACTGTACATAGACCAAGAGGCAGTCTTTTGAATAGAACCAGGGGATGCTGCATGGTTAAAGTCAGGAAAGGTGTATGTCAGGGCTGTATTCTTTCATATGTTTATTCAAATCTGTATAGTGAGCAAATAATCCAGGCAGCTGGACTATATGAAAAAGGATGCAACATTAGGATTAAAGGAAGGCTTCTTAACCTGTGATACTCAGATGACACCATCTTTCTTGCTGGAAGTGAGGAGGAGTCAAAGCACTTACTGATGAAGATGAAGGACTACAGCCATCTGATTACAAAACCAAAAAACCAAACCCATTGTTGTCAAGTCAGTTCTGACTCATAGCGACCCCACAAGAGAGAACAGAACTGCCTAGCAGCATAATGAAAGCAAAGCTCCTCACAACTGAACCAGTAAGCAACGTTGTGATAAATGGAAAAAATATTGAAGTTGTCAGTGATTTCCTTTACACAGATCCACAATCAAGGCCATTGGAAGCAACAGTTAAGAAATCAACTAACATCCTGCACTTGGCAAATCTGCTGCAAAAGACCTCTTCAAAGTGTCAGAAAGCAAAGACGTCACTTTGAGGACTAAGGTGCACCTGACTCAAGCCACATTATTTTCAGGTGTCTCACATGCATAAGAAAATTGGACAATGAATAAAGAGGACTGAAAAATTAACATCTGTGAATTGTATCTGAGAAGAATATTAAAAACACCATGGACTTCCATAAAAACAAACAAATTTGTCATGAAAAATGTACAGCCAGTATACTCCTTAGAAGAGAGGATAGGGAGAATTTGTTTTATATACTTTGGATGTGTTATCAGGAAGAAACAGTCCCCAGAGAAGGACATCATACTTGGTAAAGTTGAAGGTCAGCTAAAAATAGGAGAATGTATAGGCTGTTCCTGTGTTACAAATGTCTTGACTGATGGACAGTTCATACTTAAGAATGGAACTGCCACAAAGCCTGTTATATTAAAAATCTGAGTTAAATGCATAAAATGATTTGTAATAACAAATGCACACATTACTTTATGATAATCATGAAAACACTGTGCCATCTGGAAATGTTTAAATGTTACTTCCACTGTGTCCCATTTGCCAACTGGGATTTCTGAAGTCTATTATAACCAGATTGGATCACAGACATATATGCAATTAAACAGTGCCCTAATGGACATTATGTAGTGCATGACTGTACATTCTATGTACAACAATTTTTTTCTAAAACATATATTCATGAAAGAATGCAAAGGCATGAACAAGTGTATTTTTTCCAACATTGCTCAAATTCACAAGACATTAAAACCACTTAAATGCCCATCATTAGTACTTTTTTTTTTTATGTAGTAGATTTCCATGTGTCCATCCAACATGGAATGATATCTCAGTTTTTGTTTTTTCTTTAATACAGGAAAAGAGAGTGTAGAACAATGTGGATTGTAGGATCAATTTTTACTAAAAAGAGAAGACACGTACCGTTTATTGTCCTTTCTTTTTTTTTAAATTTAATATGAGTGAAAATGTACATTCCCGTATAAACTTACATGCCCACCTATATGCAGCTTCGACTGCTCTCCCTGTCCGGTGACAGCACACTATTCCTCTCTGCTCCATACATGTCTCATCCTCCCAACGGTCTCCTTTCCCCTCCTCTCCACCTGCTCTCCTTCCACCAGCATGGTGCCCGGCCACCACCAGTGATAGCTGTGATGGAGCTCACAAAGTTGAGTCTTACTGGCAACACAAGAATAAAAAGGGGTGCATCCTGAGATCTCCACTAAAAGACCTCAATTGACGTTCTTTCATTTATATCCTGGAGTGTGGATGTGGTGACCTGAAAAGAACCACATACAAGGCCATGATGCTAAAAATCACATATTTAGCATTGTAGAGTGAACAAATAAAAGCAGTCTTCAGCCATTATTTCATTGTAGAACTATTATATTAGTCCTGGGCTATTTATAGGTTCTTTGTAAAATAAGAATAGCTATCTTTATTGGTTAACAATACTACATGCAGCTCAACTCAATGCTAAATCATGTAGTAGGATTTTGTCATTTTTGCTCTACAATAACTAAGCTGAGTCACTTAATATTATATACATCATTTGCCTAGATTTGATGAACAAGTTAAAATATCCCTAATAAGAATAAAAATCATCAACAATATTGTTGAATTTCATTGTGCTTCAAGTGAAAGTTTACAATCCAAATCAATTTGCCATATGAAACCCCACACCCACATCCCTATGCTGTTCTAACTTCTTTCCCCTCTCACAACCCCTCCCTGTGACAGCACACTCCTATCTACCTTGTACTTCTTGTGTCCTTTCAACCAACACCTGTCCCCTCCACCCTCTCACCTCACCTTTGGACAAGAGCTGCTCAGACAACATCACGTATGTATTTAAGCCAAGAAGCATATTCTTCTCCAACATCGCTCTGTCCTCTGACCAGACCAGTCTTTGAAGAGGTGGCTTTGGTAGTGGTTTCAGCTCTGGGCTAACACAGAGTCCATGAGTCACGTCCTTGGGACCCTTCAGTCTGACAGTGTGGCCTTTTAATTCTCGTTCTGCACACCCAGTTTTCTCCTGCTACATCAGGGACTTTACATTGTTCCCGTCAGAGCAGTCACTGGTGGTGGCTGGACATCGTCTAGTTATTCTGGTCTCATGCTGATGTAGTCTCTGGATCAAATGATACCTTCTGTCTGCTAGGCTCATATTTTCCTCATCTCTTTGATGTCCTTCATCTTCCTCTGCTCCAGGTAAATTGGGACAGCTGATGCTACTTAGATGACCACTTGCTAGCATTTAAGACTCCAGACGCCACTCACCAAAGTGTAACACAAGACATTTTCTTAAAACTTAGTTATTCCAATTAGCCTAGATGTCACCTGAAACCATAGTTCCAGACTCCTGTCCCTGCGACTCTGTCCTTCATACTGTTGGGTTATATTTAGAAGACATTTTAGCTTTTGGTGTAACAATAATTTTATAATGTATCAAAGGACGGAAGGAAAATATATAAGCTTTTCAAAATAATGTGTAATAATTACGTGTTGAAAGAGATGTATTTCTGTTCATTAGATGTCTTCCTGTTTATTAAAATGGCTTTTAATTAATAAATGAAAAGAGTCACTTTTTAATAAATGATTTTATAGTTCTAATGCTTTCTTTTCTGTATTTCTCAACTTTTTGTAGCCAATATACTGAGAGATAAATGACTACTGAGTTCTTACGTGTTGGGTATAAATATTACTTATTATATGTATTCTTCATTATGTTGTGGTAATTATTCTAAAATACTTAAATCCTGAAAACATGTAATGATTTAAATAATTTTTACTGGGGCTTCATTATAAAGTCAGTTATGAAAAACCTACATAAACAAGTTTTTTTTTTTTTAAATCAACTTCCATAAGTCCAGGATCCACTGTTTTAAGCATTTTCTCAGCTATTAAAAAAAATCAATTGCTAAATGTACAGAATTAAAATAAACATTCATTTTAGTTGTTAGAATGTGTTGTTTTAATTACATTGTCTGTTGTACTTCAGTATCTTAAATACCTTATCTTCTTTAACCTTAGTAGAAAACAATCAATACTCATTTATTTTCCTAGTAGACATACCAGAAAACAAATGTTCAGTTTCAAATATTACCAAGAGTAGTAAATTCCTCTGTTAAACTATTATTGTAGAAGACTAGATTTTTTATACAGTGTTGCTCGTGTAAATCTAGGTGTGCCTATGCTATCTCTATATTAATTTACTATGCTATAAACTTCAGGAAAATAAGGACATCCTCACTATATCCTCAATGTGTAGAGTGAATGAAAGTATAAATATTAGAACTTTCAAGCTTCTCTGCCTTAAAACCCTTAAAACACTCACCTCTCCTATTTCTTAAATGACTGTCAGAATTTTAACCCTTTCCTCTAAAGTGTAGATGCCCCTCACCCAAGCAAACAAGCCCAAAACAAAAAAATCAGACCTGTTGTCATCTACTGGATTCTGACTTGTGGCAAACACATGTGTTATAAAATGTAACTGCTTCGTAAGTTTTTCTTGGAAGTAGATCACCATGCTTTTCATTCTTGGTGTTGCCGTGTAAGTTTGTAAAGCCTACTTTTTGGCTCGTAGCTGAGTACAAACTGTTCGCACCACCTAGTAAGCATGCCTACTAAAGTAAAACGAAACTGAGTACACATAGTGTGGAAACCGTGGTGGTATTGTGCTGAAGTGCTATGGCTGGTAACCAGAAGGTCGGCACTTCAAATCCACCACGTGCTCTTTGGGAACTGTGTGTGGCAGTTCTACTCTGTCTGTAGTGCCACTATGAGTTGGAATGGACTCAACAGTGGTGAGTTGGGTTTGTTTGGTTACAGGAGTACGTACAGAAGGTGAGCCTGTTTCAAGCCATTTTTCCACCTGCTGCTTATTCATGTGAAAGCTAGACAATGAATAAGGAAGACAGAAGGAGAATTAACACATTTGAATTATGGTGTTATTGAAAAGTATTGAGTATACTACGGACTACCTGAAGAGTAAACAAGTCTGTCTCAGATGTATGGTCAGAGTATTCTTTGAAAGCAAGGGTGGTAAGCTTTCATCTTTTGTTTTGCTTACTTTGGAGATACTATCAGGAGGAACGAGTCCTTGGAGAAGGCCGTCATGCTTGGTAAAGTACGGGGGCTCTGAGAAAGAGAAAGACCCTCGATGTGACTGACACAACGGCTGCAACAATGGGCTCGAAAATAACAATGACTGTGAAGGTGGCACAGGACTGGGCGTGTCTCCTGCTGTCTTAGATAGGGTGGCTTTAAGTCAGAACTGGTCTGATGGCACAACAAGACAGCTTAACAACAGATAAGGAAGCTGGCTCTTGGCTTAGACTACCCAGGTTTAATTCTGATACTGACACTTTAAAAAGCAAACAGACAAACAAAAAAACATTGTCATGGAGTTGATTTTGATTTATGGTGGAGATACTCGCCAAATATTTATTTTTAGTTAAGTCCCTTATAATCTCCTGAATTCAGTTTTCTTTATTGTTTCTTTCCACACATAAAACCTATAATCTCTTTGGGTGACACAGTAAGTACCCAATTAATATTAGAGGTTATAATTTTTATTCTATCTTAGAATCCAAATGCCTCCTTAAGCTGGCAGTAAATAAAGTACTTCCTCAGTTCCAGCCCACAGTACACCCTCACTACTCTAGCAATTCTTAAGCACTGACTGTTCATTCCGCTTTTTCTGCTTTTCTTTTTTTGTGTTTCTGAGCCTTTATATACTAACCTTTGCATGACCAGTGGGACACATGGCTTCAATTGCTTCTACCTCAGGGTTATCAGGAAGCTCCTGTCCCACAGACAATAGGTGCTGCCAGCACACAGGGACCTATAAAACTGCTTGAGATAAAAAAGAAAGAAAAAAAGTGTGTGTATCACACAGTACTGTTTTTGCAGGGTATCATGTGAGGTGGAAGGAACCCCAGTAGTGTTGTGGTTAATCTCTCAGCTGCTGATCTAAAGGCCAGTGGTTCAAACTCAGTAGCTCTTCAATGGGAGAAGGGCATTGTAGTCTGCTTCTGTAAAGAATATTTACAGTCTTGGAAACTCAGGTGGTTCCACTTGTTCCTACAGGGTAGCTATGAGTCAGACTTGACTCAACAGCAATAGGTGAGCTGGGTTGTATGAGGTAGTACATTCTGGAGGTGCGACTGTGCAAGACTTTTATCTTATTTGGCTTTTGTATAGTGAGGTAAGCCTTGTAAGTATATTTCTGGGTTCCTGTGTGTCATTTCTAACCAAAAGATCAGGAGCCCGAATCCGCCAGGTGCTCCTTGGAAACTCTATGGGGCAGTTCTACTCTGTCCTATAGGGTTGCTATCAGTCAGAATCAACTTTATGGCTCTGGGCTGGGTGTATCATTTGGAAGTCTAGTTTCTTGCAATGATTCCATGTTCACATAAGTATCTCATTTTCAGGCTTCGTATATTATACCCACAAGTTGCAGTGTACCTGATGTAAAGTGTATATACTTCATTCAATCATCTAGAACTTGTTTATGAGCTGCGAGTACCTCCTTCACAATTAAAAAAACAAAATCCATTGTAGTAGTAATGTTCCCATGGAAACAATGTTTGGATTTTTTCCCCCATTTTTTGCAGGAGGCTAGAAGGATGCAATTTCTCCCCTTGTGTATTCTTATGCTTGTTTGGTGCCATGGTATTTGTATTATCTTAGCTTTTTAAAAAAACAAACCCCCCTTTTGTTTCCTGACACGTTCCTCTTTTTAGTAATGGAGACTGTGAAGGGTAAAGAAATTCACGATTGTGTGTCTTCCTTATCTGAGAATGAAGATGACTTTGAGGAGAGCAGGGACAAGGGTGTCTTCAAGGCACTTACCCACCTCACGGAAACTGGAGCACACTGTGCTGACAATAAAGACACTGCCTTGATACGAGAAGAGAAGGAAGGACTCAGTGTTCCAGAGGAAAGGGTAGAAGCAGATGAGGAAGTCTGTGATGAAAGCAAACAAAATCAAGGTGAGTGGAGCAAAGACATCTTCTACTTTGATGACACAACAACCTCTCTATAGCCATCTGACAAAGTTTACCCAGTCTTGACGCAGCAAGATACAGAAGTGCGTTATTTTCAGTCTGTGTTTCTGGAAGAGGTACTGTAAACTATCAGTAACCGAATCTTTGTGCCCCCCAGGAGCACACAAGATAATAGAGAGCCCCAAAGATTAGAAGATTAACTCAAACTGGCAACCTACAGCCGTAGAGGAAATAAAGGCATTCATTGCTGTATGTATAATGATGGGTATCCTGTCTTCCCAGATCTCGGGAATTATTGGTCCAGTGACCCCATCTGGGGATTTACTTCTGCTGCAAACCTTCTGACTAAAGACAGATTGAAGAAACTGAGTGAGATCATGAACTGTAACCACAGTTTCAAAGCTGTTCCAAAAGAGAATCTGGCTATGACCAACTTTATAGATAGTGGCCTGTTACCAATGCTCTCAGTGTCTGCCTAAAAGAAGTGTGTGCACCATCAAATGTCATGGAAGTTGATGAAAGTATGGTACCATTAAAGAGCCATTTATCAATAGGGCAGTACGTACCCCTGAATCCTATCAAGTGCACATACAAAGTTTTGTGCATGGCTAAGTCATGAACTAGATTTATGAGTCATTTTAATATCTATTCCAGAAAAGAGATTTAGACAATGAGTCATCTCTCTTTCTCAGTGAGAGTGTTGTACGTGGAGTATGTTATTCATGGTATCATTCTTATAGCCTCATTGTCCTAAACAATTTTTTTACATCCTAATGCTTGATTGAAAAGCACAAACAAATGGGAACTATACATTGCAGGCATAGTGTAAGCAAATGGAAAGGGGTTACCAGAAATGCTGAAGAAGAAAGATAAAGCATGAAGAATCCATATTTCATATGAAAAGATGTATGTCATCCTTAAAATAGCAGAACAATGAATGTGTAGGTTTTGTCAATGTTCCACATTCCTAAGGATATCATGAGTGTCACGAGAACAAAGATGATTCCTCTTCAGTAACCTCTTGCCCAAGAGGAGTTGCAGAATACAACAAAAGTATGGGAGGAGTGGACTTCTTTGACCAGAGGTGCTAAGGATACACAACCAGAAGTTTTCTCATTAAGCAGTTTAGGATGGGCTTGGAAAGGTATAGAAGAGGAAGACCCTTTTATCTTGTGAGGAACAAACCGGGAGTAAGTGGGGTGCCAAGTGATGCAAGCCTTCAACAGATTGGAAACCATTTGGCTGTTAAGGGATCCTGAAGGTGATGCAGAGAATGCAGCACTAAGAAGTTAGGGACTTGGACCACCATTGTGTGTCACCATTGTAAAGTGTCTTTGTATGTTACCCATATTTTAAAAAGTTTCGCTGAATAAAATAAAATTGCTGAGATAATACCATTTTTTTCTTGCATCACCCCAGCAATCCAAACCTCAGAGTCCAGCGACACATGTGTCCCATATAACATGTGTTAAAAATTTGCACTCAATGATATAATAAAAAAAATTATATCAACAAAAACTAAAAGCAAAAAGTAATATAGTCATGAAAGGGATAAATTAATCTCTTTCTAGAGGTACAGTTTGAACAACTAGGAAGACTTATCCACCTTCTAGCCAGTTGTATCCAAGTATTTGGAGTGTTTGTGTAATGAACAGCAATTTGAATTTTTTTAACAACCAATAAAGTATAGGCGCACATACAATGACACTTTCATAAAGTCTCTATAAATGATACTCAGCTGGAAAACAGATGCTCTTTGAATCTTGTTCCACTTCTTTTCCCTTCTGCAGAGAGCAAAAACTTTTAGCTTGAACTCTACCAGCCATCTTGCACTTTGAGGGATATTGGATGATAGAAGCCCTATGCTGAAAACGTAAAGTCAGAAAGATAGAACCTAGTTTCCTATTGACCTCTGGACTTTTGTCCAACAGAAAAAAAATGACCTTGTTGTTTAAGACATCACTGAGTTTTCTTTTATGTGCAGTTAAGATATCTTTCCTTAGCTAAGATGCTAAGTAAAATCACAACTCAATAAATCATGTGTGACAGAACTGTACACCAAGAATTTATCTACTATTTCAACTACAAAACAGAGATTTCCATACCAAATTTTACTAACCATTCAAGAATAAAGATGCATGTTGCTGAACCAGTGTTAATAAATCATTCCTCTAACAGTAGCGGTAATAATCATAGTAGAAAAACCAAAAATCAAACCCACTGGTGTTGAGTCAATTCTGGCTAATAGGGATGCTACAAGACGGAGGAGAGGTGCTCTGTACGGTTTCCAAGGAGTACTTGGTGGATCTGAACTGCCAAACTTTTGGTTAACAGCCAAGCACTTAACCCCTAAGCCACTAAGATTTTCATAATAGCGGTAGTGGTGGTAATACTAACAACTATATACATTTAATATACACCTTAGTTACTTTTGTGAGGATTCCTGCTATGGGCTTTACAAATAGTAGCCTAGGTAATTGTTACAACAATCTCTTAGACAGTGACCACTGTAATCTTTAATTTACAGATAAGGAGGTGAAGATTCAGATGTTATTGTTGTTGTTACCTGTCATCTAGCTGGCCTCTGGCTCTAGACCACACACTGGACAACAGAACAAAATGTTGCCCAGTGCTTCATCATCCCTATGATCACTGAAGATCAGACTCTTGTGGCTCATAGAATTTTCACTAGTCGATCTTTGGAAGTAGATCTTCAGGCCTGTCTTTTAGTCACTGGAAGTTGTTCAGCGTAAGAGTAACCTGCAGACCTCCAGTGATGGATGAGTGGTTGCTGGCCTGAGATTTCTTATACAGAAAGTGAGAATTCTACCACTGAACCACCATTTCTGTCATCAATATTCAGATAGGCTACGTAATTTTAAGAAGCCTGAATGACAGTAGTGGTTCAGTAGGTGAGTTCTTCACTGTTAACCAAAGAGAGTGGTTTGAACCTGCTAGCAGCCATGAGTCGGATCCGACTCGACGGCACTTGGCTTGGCTAGCAGCCCCACAGAGCAAAAATGTGGCCATCTGTTTCTGTAAAGATTTCAGACTTGGCATACCTATAGGACGGTTCTACTCTGTCCTGTATAGTCACTATGAATTGGAATAGACTTGATGGCAATGAGTTAAGTTTTTTAACGCATTGTTTCACAGTAAGTAGCCAACGCAAAAATTTGAAACCAGGCATTTGGGCTTCAGAGATTGCCCTATCTACCGCAATGACAAAAACACTCCTATAAATACCTGTTGCTGTCAACTCAGTACTTACTCATAGTCACTCTGTTGGACAAGATTAGAACTGTCCCACAGATTTTCCAGAGATGGCCTGGGGGTCTTTTGGTTAGCAGCTGAACACTCAACCAATGAGCTACCATAGCTCTCTTCTAAAAGTACCTTACTTGCAAAACAAGTTTATTAATTATTACACTGCTTAGGAAACCCCGGAAACGCTGGTAACGTAGTGAGTTAAGTGCTAAGTCTACTAACCAAAACATCGGCAGTTCTAATCTGCCAGGCGCTTCTTAGAAACTCTATGGGGCAGTTATCCTCTGACCTCTAGGGCCATTATGAGTCAGACTCAACTCAACAGCAGTAGGTTCTGGGTAGGAAACTCTGGTGGCATAGTGGCTAAGTACTACAGTTGCTAACTAGAAGGTCAGCAGATCAAGTCCACAAAGTGCTGCTTGGAAACTCTATGGAGCAGTTCTACTCTGTCTGTAGGGTCTCTGAGTGCTGGAATCTACTCGACCATAGTGATTTTTTTTTGTTTGTTTGTTTCGCTTGTTTGTTTCTTATACTGCTTGACTTTATTTCTTCAGCAGTCTTAATGAAATTGAAGTACAAATATACCAGGGGATATTTAGCAAAAATATTGGTGATAGAAGAAATGCTGTGATTTTATACTGTGTACTGACATTTAAGATTAAAGAGGTGATTCAAGTTCAGAGACTTTCAGTGTCTAAATTGTGTTAACAGGGAAGACGGTTGGTGCTAATGGGCAAAAAAGGTTAGAGTAAAAGAAGAAAATACATTTTTAGGTCAATTTCGATCTCTTCCGTCAAAGAATTTTATGACATGCAACTCTTGATAAATACTTTGCTTTTAATAATGTTGATTTTAAATATCTTTAGGGGCAAAAACCATGTCATCTTTGTATCTCCAGGTCCTTAAGCAGACAGCTGCTAACTATAAAAAAAAAAGCTGATACATAATAAAGATTTCTCTTGCTCTCTCTCTCTGATAAAAATTAAAAAGATTGTTTTGCTTTTCTGAAATTCATGTACAAGATTGATCTTCTCATTCTCAAAATATATCCAAACATGCACTAAAAAGTATTAGCAACAGAAACTTTGTGATCTTCAATTTTCTCATGGCCAAACATGTTTCAGGGGAAGATAATATTGGCATATTTATATGAATTACTGTGCATACAACCAGTTTACAGCAGTGTACTCTATTAATGATAATGTATAAATAAAATGGCATATTAATAGGAAATAGATTCAAGAGGAAGACAAGGATGTAATACATTAATATCCGATAAACGCTTTTCAGGTCAACAATGACTACCTAGTACATTAGAACTCTGCTTCACTTAATAAGTAGAGGCATGTCTGTTGTTAGGAGCCAGTGAGTCCTTTCTGACTGGTAGATGTTTACACAAGTAACTCTGTTAGACCAGAGCTGAAACCGATCCTGAAGCTAACTCTTGAGACAAAGATTGGACTAGACTATAAGAAATAAAATGATACTGGTGAACAGTGTTCTTCTTGGCTTAAGTATTTACATGAGGCTAACTGAGCAGCTTTTGTCCAGGGGTGAGATGAGAGGGCAGAAGGGGACAGGAGCTGGTTGAATGGACATGGGAAATACAGAGTGGAAAGGAAGAGTGTGCTGTCACAGGATGGGGAGAGCAGCTAGAGTTACGTAGCAGTGTGTGTGCAAGTTTTTGTATGACAAATTGACCTGGATTGTGAACTTTCACTTAAAGGGCAACAGAATATTTTTTTTGTTTTTAAAGGGTAGTTTTCCCTTCTTAAAAAAAATTCTTGATTGGATTACTGAATATTGCATTTATTTCAATTATTAATTTAAGAAATACTGACCTCATGTCCACAATTATCGTTTTATACTGATGAATAAAAACTCAGTCAAATTCAGTGTCCTTCAACAGTCTTTCTTGAATAACTCTTCATGACCATCCACCTAGGTTTCTGAAGTCAGATCTGGTTTATTTGTTCTTTCAGCATAGTTATTAACTTCTCTTTTCATTCCCAAAGTGTCTCATTTTTTGTCAGTTAATGGTGTGCTTACCTTACTTTCAGGTACAATAGGATCTGTTGCTACTCATATCAAATTAAGCTTCCTTGTTTCTTTTATTTATGAAAATTGTTTATTTATACCTATGATAGTTCTGCCAGCATCTCCAGGCCTTAGTCAAATACCACCTACTCTGGTACGTATCATATTACACGAATTCCAGCTTCTCATTGTTCTTTTTTGTATAAATTGAGATCATTTTCTTTAATGTAACTCTCAAAGTGTAGTTGATAGAATTACTTGACATTCTAGCTGTCGACTTATTAAACTCAATTTCTAGGACAGTCATCATTTACAAAGCGAAGAACTGTTCATGTTGCTTTCATGCTCCACACCTTTCAGAGTACCCTCAACCACAGAATACAATCCAAATGCTAAAGAAGGGATGTAAGAGTCTCTCTAACCTCCCAGTTTATGTTTCAGAATTTCCCAGCATATTTTTGGGTTTATAGACATTCAAAATAATCTTTTGTCCTTGGAATATGCCATATTCTTTTTTTTTTTTTTTGTAATCTCAATTACTCCAAAATAATTGCAAGTATGAATATGAAGCTTATATTTCTTTAAGCTACTGTTTCAAACTTCGCTAGGTCAAATTCCACTTTCTCATACCTGAGAAGGCTTGAGTATACAGGTTACATAAATGCCCAGTCACTTTCTACTTTTAAAATCAGTTCATTCTATTTTAAACTCCAACTTTTTATTTTTATCCACACTTGTTTTTATCCTCTAACTCAATGCAAACTGCTCTTGTCAATGAGGAAAAGGGACATTCTGCTCTTGTGTTGTCAACTCTTCTTTCTTCTTCTAGGCTTGGCACCTTTGTGTGTGAGTACAGGAAGGAAGGAAAGATGGGGAGGAAGTTTCTCTTTATTGGGCTAGAATTTGCAGTTCTCCCTGTAGGCATCAAATTGCTCATTCTCTCTGGATCATACAGATGGCTTTTCCCATAGCATCAACTTCACTCATGAGAATTTCTCACATTCTTACCCCCACCCATGAGGAGGGAGAGTACAAACTGCTTCAGTTGTCACTCATCTAAAAAGTCAGTGACTGTCACCATCTCAGTCCTCCACGGTCCACTTGATCCTTCTGTATTTAAATGAAAGTAGACAAAGGAAAGGACATTCTAGTAGGCCTGCTCTCCTGGCTCTTGGTGTACAATGGTAATGAAGAAGGACGACACCATTAACTGGTTCTGGACCATTATGAAAAGTTCCACTGACTATTCCATAGGTTATTTTCTATTTCCTTTCTTGACTTTGAAACCCTGATGGTGTAGTGCTTAATAAACACTGTGATTGCTGACCAAGAGGTTGGTAGTTCAGCTTTGTCCTGTAGGGTCAATATAAGTTGGGATTGACTCAACAGTAGCAGGCTGTGTTTGGTTTTTGTTTTTTCTTGTCATGCCCCTCTTCTCTACTTCTTGAATTCTTACTCATTCTTCAAGATTCAACTCCTGTATTATTTGCCCTGTGATATTTGTTAATTCAACGTCTAGATAGATATAGGGCTCCTATCTCAGGGTTCCTGTCCATGCCTTGCCCTGAGTTCCACTGCCACAAGAATCATGTCTGCTTATGTTGATTACACTCTTTGATCCACTAATGAAAACCTGATATTATCAAAAGGCCTATGTTTGGACCACATTAAAAAAGCAACCGACAATCCAGTTCTGGACACCTAGATGTTACTTGCAAAGTTATTCTATGTTACCTGCAAATTTCTTTCTGAAACATCTTGTCTTATACTCTTCTGAGTTTTTCCTACTATAAACCACAGGGTAGCTACGGGTAGGAGCTAACAACAGTGATTTTTCTTTTTTTTTTAGGTAGACTCCAGCAGTTGACAAGTATTTTTTGAATAACCATTAACAAAATAAAGCATCTAGATTTTCATGCAGCGTGCCTACCAACAGAGAGCATCTATTAACATTCAGTGTATTAACTATTTTTATTTTTTGTTTACATTTCACATTCAAGGAACCCCTGGTCATGTAGTAGTTAAGTGCTAGTAGGCTACTAACTAAAGGGTCAGCAGTTTGAATATATCAGGGGCTCCTTGGAAACTCTGTGGGGCAGTTCTCTCCTGTCATACAGTGTCACTGTGAGTCAGAATCCTTTCAATGGCAACTGGTTTGTTTTTTAGGTATGCTGCACTCAAACTTGACTAGTATAATGTTAAACTCTTTAAAAAGTATTGAAAATAGTCTGACCAAAAAGGCTGAGGTTTCATTAGAAAGGCAGAAGGCTTTCCTTCAGATAAACAGCAAATGTTTATAAAAAGGAGTGAAAGATGGAGAAAGAGAATGGTATGAGGAGAGTGAAAACTGGTAAAAAAAAAAAAATGCTGGAGAATAGAGGTTAGAAAGTGAAAGAATAGAATGAAAAATTGCTATGTCTATTCTAACCAACATATTTTTTAAAATTAATATTAACCTTAAAATATAACTAGAGCAATATATCTGCAAGTAGGACATATTAAATGTGTAATATATTCCAAAACCACTAATACAAGTTGCCCAGGTCAGAGATGTGAGGTTTGATTTACAGCATTTCCTCAAAAATCTAAATATTAGAGTGCATATTTAGTAGTTATAAATGAACCTTTAATTCACTTGTGTACTTTTTTGTTGTGATATTTTAAAGATTTTAAATGGAGTTCACTAAACTATAGTAGCATTATGCTACAAAAAAAAAGTAGTGATTTATGTTTATAGAGGAGCACAGTGGAGAATGGATTCTGTGATACACTGTGGCATGTTTGTGAATAATGAACAAAAAGTAACAACGTTAGTCTTAAGAGAGTCCTGGAATGGTCAGCCTTTCTCACTCTATAAACTAACCCAACTTGCTGGCTGTCAATATAGATGTGAAGTTAAAAAAAAAAGAAGAAGAAGAAGAAAACAAAATTCATATGAATGCAATATTATTGTAAAACAGCTAACCCTTTACTAACAAGTCGACTCCAGCTCCCAACAACTCTATGGGACAGAGGAGAACTGTCACATAAGATTTCCAAGGCTACTATCTTTATGGAAGCAGGCTGCCACATCTTTTGCCAGTGAAGCGACTGGCGGGTTCAAACCATAAACCTTGTAGTTAGCGGCCAAGTGCTTTAACCACTGCACCACTAGGTCTTCTTATGAGACAACTATAGGGTTAATAGAAAAGTCATACATATAGGTACATATACATGTATGTAACATGTGATGTATACATACGTATATGTATATTTAGGAGAAAAATGGTATTTTCAATCATTTGCTATACTTGTGAAACCTGGACTGTTAGTAAGATGGAAGAAAAATTGATGCTTTTGAATCAGTGTTAGCAAAGAATATTGACTGTACTATGGATTGCCCAAAGAACAAATATGTTTCAAAAGAAATACAGCCAGAGTGCTTCTTAGAAGCATAGATGGAGAAACTTTGCCTGTTTTACGTGCTTTCAATACATTTTCAAGGTCAGTCCATGGAGACGGACATCATACGTGCTTGGTCAAGTAGAACACCAATGGAAACAACACCCTCAAGGCTGACGTAGTGGCTGCAACAATGAGCTCAAATGTAACAACAACTGTGAGGGTGGTACAAGACCCAGCGGTATTTCCTTCTGTTGTATATAGGGTCACAACATGAGCTGGGACTAACTGGACAGCAGCTAATAACAAGGACAGTATTTAGAAGCCAGGTAAATCACACTACTGAATCCATTTTTGGTTACAGTGTCTCAAATTTTGGAGAAAAGTAAAATATTTAAATGATTTTGCTTCATAAGATTTGTATCCTAGCCCATGCCGTCTCTAAGTCTGGTACTATCAACCTGAGAACCCAGTCAGAACGTCTAGGAATAGAACAATGTATTCAGAACCAGATCCTGTGATTCACTTGTGATGTTCCCTTATTAAATCACAATTGTTGTTAATAGGCCTAATATCTTGTTACCCAAATAAGAGGTTGTATAAGGAGGAATTTTTGTTACAGAATTATTATTCAGATTTGCGGTAATTCAGAAGTCAGTCTTAACAGGCTGTCTTCAAGAACATCTCTGAAGGATAAAACTCAGCTATAGGTTGAAGTTACATACTCGTTTTCTACCTTTCTGAAATTCTAGTTTGAGTTCAACACTCTTCCTTGCTTTGTGAACTACCTGCTATGGGTTCACTATCACTCTTTATATTTCTTAGTCACTTGGAGTTTAGTCAAGCCCATCCTATATGTATGTCGCCTTAATTTCTTGAATATCAACGTCTTTAAACATGTAGAGGCATATTTTAATTTGCCCAAGACAATTTATGTATTTGAGTTCTAGAAATCAGATTCCATTCTCTCATGCTGTTATTGCTATTAGTTGTCATCAAGTCCTTACTAACTTACGGTGATGCAATGTGTGCTGACAAAAATTATGACATAGGGTTTTCAAGGCTGTGACTTTTTGGAAGCAGATGGCCAGCCTTATCTTCTGAGGCACTTCTGGATGAGTTCAAACTGCCAGTTTTTCAGCTGGTAATCAAATGTTTAGCTGTTTCCATTACCAAGCAGCTCCCTATTTTCTCTTAGATTATATTAAAGCCTCCACTGTGCTTTAACATTTGATTTTGTATTTAAATAATAAATTTCTTGATGTATCTTAAAAAAAATTGTTTGATAATATAAACATCAACAATTACACAGCTGAGGAATTTCTATTTTATAGAAGAAAGCAAAGCTGGATTCTTTTATGAAATAATGATTTTTTTTCCTAATTATGAAAGTAATAGGCTTATGGCAGAAAATGTGTAAAACAGAGGCAATTATTATGAAAATAATAACATACATACTCTATCATAGATGGTAACTATGTGTGTGTAAAGAAAGACATGCTTAATCCCTACTGTATTATCACTATTTTCACCTCTGAGCATTTTTCATCCTTCTTCTAATTTAGTCATAGTCTTTCTAAATCGTTAACTTATCTGTAATACACTTTATGCTTTAGAGAAAAAGAAATTGAAAGACCTTAAAAGTTAATATATGTAAACAAAATATAGAGGAGAAAATGTGGTTAGTTACAACAATTCTTGGTTCTACCACTCTTTACTTGGCTATAGTTTGCATTTATAATGTTCTGTCTACATAGGAGTTCTGAAAATTAAGTTCATGAATTCATCCTAGGAAAAGAGCTATATAGCTCATTGTTAAGTATCACTATGGTCACCTTTGAATTATTCCTCTTGGGAAGCTGTGCACAGGTGTCCAGTCCACCACACATCCAAACAATTTTGGAACTCTTTCTGGAATGGCCATCAGAACTGTTGTCGTATTATCCTTGATGTCCTCAATATCATCAACATGTCTTCATTTCAATATTTCCTTTATCTTTAGATAAACAAACAAACAAACAAAACACTGGAAGCCAGATCAGGAAAGTAGAGCAGGTGTTCTGATACAGTTATTTGTTTACTTACCAAAAAGTCCCTCACAACTATACAGTTAAGTTCATGAACTTGCCAACTTGCCACCTTGCCACGGCGAACAATGACTGTTCCAGAAAGAGTTCTGAAATTGTTTTGAAAGGTGGACTAGGCCCTGGGGTTGGTGCATAGCTTCCCAAGAGGAGTACTTCAAAGGTGATGGTAGTGAAATTCAGCAACTGGGTATGTAGCACTTTGAACAATTAAGTCTGTGGACTTAATTGTCCGACCTTGTAGTCTCAGCTAACTTCTAAATTAAGATTCTTTATCTGAAGATATGATTACGCTACTTCTGCAGTGGACTTCAGCCCTCTGAGCGTCTTATAAGGGATTGCTGGACACAGAAGCACTGAGAAGTACTCTAGAAACCCCGTGGTTTTCAGACACATGCCTTACTACCTACTCTGTGTAGCAGTAATTCTCTTTCTTCTTGATAATTAGCATTCTGGCCACACAATCACTGTTCTTTACTTTCAGTGATATAAGTACTCTCATGAAATTTAACTAAATATGTCCATGATCCCTGGTGGAAGCTTTCCTCCCTTTGGTGATAAAGTCTTTAACCAGCATGGACTGGGAGAAGACATTTATTAGTTGTCTATTAGATGTAATGACTACAGAGTCTAACTATCAAATAAGTAATATCATATATTGTCATTAACCCACTGCTGTTGAGCCAAATCTGATTGACAACAATCCTATAGGACAGAGTAGAACTACCTCATAGGGTTCCCAAGGAGCTACTGATAGATTTGAACTAATGACCTTTTGGTTAGCAGCCAAGCTCTTAACCACTATATTAAATTTATTGTACAAATTTATAGTTCAAATAATGTGTTGAATACTGCTGATTGTACCCCAGTCTCACAACATGATTTTTTCCATACATGACACCACAATTTGGTCTTTAAGAACAATTTTACCTATTCTACAAAGATAGCAGCTTCTGGGGCATGGAAAATATGGTAAGTGTAATGAAATATTTAGGACTCAGCATATTGCCTTAATGAATTCAACATAAAGGGAATTTTTTTAGAAGCAATGTTATATAGGAAATTATGACTTCAAATACAGCATTCAGAGAGCCTGTGAACGACAGTACAGGCAAGAGTTTGTCAGTGAAAGAACACAAATCTGTATTACCATTGTTTGTATGTATTCCAGTGAATAATAAATGCTCTCTCATCTGCTCACTAAAGAAGCGGACAAGTTAGTCAATCGACCTGCCTAATGTGGCTATGCTCGCCACTGACAAACTGAGCACTCTGTGGTAACAGCAGCAGGTCAGCCTTGGTCAGTGGAGGGGCCTGTTATTGGGCCTTGCATAAAATTCTTTCCTGCCACCTTGGCAACTCTGTTCATGAGACAATAGAGCAAGCAAAGCTGTGGCTGTGGAAAAAGAAAGAACAAAATCCTTAAGGTGGAAAACTTGGTGTCATCAGATAGGTGGCCACTTTAAAGAACAAGCTCTTTTGACAAATATTCACACAGGACATGCATTTCCAACAATTTGCAATAGATGCTTTTCCCCCAAATACTTTTTGTGCAAATCTCTACATTTCACTTTTTTCTTCCAATTTTTCTGATCATTTAGTTAAATTGTTTTTTCCTCTTGATACGCCCCCACATGTTATCTTTCTTTCCAGACAAAAGAAAAGGTGTCATTCTCTAGTTCTTTTGAATGTTATGTCCTCTACATACATGAAGACCATGTCCAAATGATTTTGTAATTCTGGCCACTGCTGCTATGTAATTCAGAGATATTTGTAAGAGGGGTTTATATGACGCGTTTTTATTGATGCTGAGGTTGATGTTTGGCTATTTTCTCTCCCTTTCAGAAAACCAGTCATCAGGAAATGCGACAGAGACAGCTAATTAATCACAAACCCCATATTTTCTTCCTCTGACACACATATTTGGACAGTATTTCTCAGCTTTCCTAGAAACTAAATATGGACATGTTACTGAATTCCAATCAGCAGAATGTTGATAAAATTTGTGTGTGCTTCATTGAGGACAATTCTTTAACTGAAACACCAATAATTATAACAAAAACCTTTGAGCCATCCTGAGTGTCTCCTCCTCTTCTACAGTAATATCGAAAGTCACATGTCAAAGATGCAGAGTAACAAGATGATAAGAATTGGGGTTCTTTCTTGAAGTGAATCAGCCAATCAGAAACGTTTGACTTATACTTTACAGGAGTGAGAAATGAATGTATATTTTGTTAAATCCTCACATTGTAGATTTTGTTTTATACCAGTTGGAATTAATTAAATCAGGAATTCCTAGGAAGTCACACGTATGAGTTGAGAGAAAGGTAGCAGTGCAGTGGGAGTTGGGAAGTGTAAGTTTCTTGCTTACTGTAACTTACTTTCACCTCCATTAAACTCTTGAGCCTGAGCCTGTAGGTGAAATGGAGACTCAGGTAACACTTATTTTAAGAGACAGGGTTTAACTTGTCCAAGAATGATCTCCTGCAGATTGGCCTCTGTCTTTGTTATCTGGAATTCTGATGGCACAGTGGTTAAGAGCTCAACTGTTAACCACAAGATTGTCAGTTCAAATCCACCAGCTCCTCCTTAGAAACCATATGGGTCAATTCAGTTCTATCCATCTAGTGCTACTATAATAGAAATGCCACAGGTTGATGGCTTTAACAAACAGAAACATATTCTGTTTAGGAGGCTAAAAATCTGAATTCAGACCATGAACTCCAAGGGAAGACTTTTCTCTGTAGGCTCTGATGGAGGTCTTTGCCACCAATCTTCTCCTGCATCTAGAATCTTTTCAGTGCAGGGATCCTGAGTCCAAATGATACGTTCCCTCCTGACTCTTCTTGGTTAGTGTTAGTGAGATCTTTCTCCTTTCTACTCACTTTTCCCTTTTAGGTCTCAAAAAAGGTCAACTCAAGATACAATTTAATCTTGCAGATTGTGTCCTGCCTTATTAACATAAATACCTCTAATCCTGCTTCATTGACATCATACCTCTGCATCTTCCTTACCAATTTAGATGGCCTTCATTTCTTTTTCTAGACTTACTGTCCTGGCTACAACTTCCAGCACAATGTTAAATGAAAGTGATGACAAAGGGCTTCCTTGTCTGTTCCCTTTCTCAAGAGGAGTGCTTTTCAGGCTCTTTCCATTTAGGATGATGCTGGCTCTTCACTTTGTATACTCCCTGCTGTCAAGCTGGGTCTAACTCATAGTGATGCTAGAGTTCAGAGTAGAACTGCTCCATACAGTTTCCAAGGAGTGCCTGTGGATTTGCGCTGCCCACCGTTTGGTTAGCAGATGTAGCATTTAATCAACTATGTTACCAGCATTTATTCACTTTGTATGGATGCCATTTATTGTGTTGAGGAATTCTCCTTCTATTTTTAATTTATGGAGAGTTTTTGATTCAACTGGGTTTGCCAAAACGTCTTTTCCACATCATTGACCAAATTAAGTGGTTCTTGTCTTTTGTCTTATTAATCTGATGGAGTACATTGATTTTTATTTTTGTGTTTTCTAATGTTGAACCGCACCTGTATACCTTGTGTAAATCTCATCTGGTCATGGTGAATTGCTTTTTGATATGCTGTTGAATTCTTTTGGCTAGAGTTTTGTTGAAGATTTGTGCATCTAAGTTTAGGAGAGGTATTGGTCTGTAATTTTCCTTTTTTTGTGCTGTTTTTAAATACCTAATTTTGGAATCAGGGTTATGCTGGTTTTATTGAATGAGTTTCAAAGTGTTCCATTGTTTTCTATGCTCAGAAATACCTTTAGTAGCAATGATAGTTTTGTAGAATGAAAATTTTGTAGAATTCTCCAGTGGAGCCATCCATGTCATTCCTTTATTGAGAGGAAATTTTTAAAGCACTTTTCAATCTCTTCTTTTGTTGTGGATTTATTTAGATTTTTCTACCTCTGCTTGTGTTAGTTAGAGTAAATAGCGTGTGTCTAGAAATTTGCCCATTTCTTCTAGGTTTCCAAATTTGTTAAACTACAATTCTTTGTAGTATTCTATGACTTTTTTTTTTTTTTTTAAAGTAATTCACTTGGGTCTGTTGTGATGTTGCCATCTTGTTTCTTATTTGGGTTATTTGCTTCTCCTGTTTTTCTTTTGTCAGTTACCATTTTGTTGATCTTTTCAAAGAACCAACTTTTGGTCAGATTAACTCTCTCAAACATTTATTTCTGCTCTAATTTTTATTATTTGCTTTCTTCTGGTGCCAAAGATTGTTTTGCTCCTCTCTTTCTACTTCACCCAGTTGTAGAGTTAATGCTTTGATTTGGACCCTTTCTTCTTTTTGTATGTGTGCATTTATTGAAATAAATTGATCTTTGAGCACTGCTTTTGTACTGATTTTGTTCCAAAGGTTCTGGTTGTATGTGATCTCATTCTCATTTTTTTGTCTATGAATGTCTTTATGCCCTCTGTCTTAGGCTGGGTTTTCTAGGGAAGCAAAACCAGTAACACGTGTAGGTACAAGGAAAGATTTATAATACAAATAGATAGATAGAGATATAGGAAACAGCTCATTCAATCATAGCAGCTGAATGTCCCAAGTTCTGGCACAAGCCTCATGTGGCCACGAAAGCTGAGGAACCCAAAGTCAGCAGGTCAGAGACCAGAGTTTTAGATCACTGGTTATGTAGGTCAGTGGATCCCAAGCTGGTGGTGAGACAAAGAGGCAGAGGCTGGTAAACCCAGGATCCACAGGTCAGGGAGCAGGACTCTCAAGTGCTGACCGTAAAGACTGGTGAATCCAATAGCTTCTAGTTCAAGTCCAGGAACCAGACGCCGGAAGAAGAGAGCAGGAGCTCCTGGCTACGTCAGCAGACCAGCAGTAGTATTAGAAGGTGGAGAGATGTTGAGAGCTGAGGGGCGGGAAGCCACCACAAACCCCGCCCTGCCACTTAATACAGCAGCCAAATATGGAGTAGCCAAATTGACATAATCCTGACCACCACACCCTCCTTGATTTCTTCTATAACCTAGAAGTTTTCGAGCAGGGTGTTGTTCAGTTTCCATGTGTTTGATTTTCTCCCTTGCTTTTCCTGTTATCAATTTCTACTTTTATGGCTTTAAGGTGTGAAAAAATGCTTTGCAATATTTTGAGGCTTTGGATTGTATAAATGCTTGTTTTCTGGCCTAATATGAGATCTGTTCTGGAAAATGTCACATGTGCCTTTTAAAAGAAAGCATACTTCTCTGCTGTTGTGTGGAGTGTTCTGTACATGTCTGTGTGGTCAAACTGGTTGGTTGTAGCATTTAGATCTTCTGTGAATTTACTGAACTCCTTTCTGGATAGTCTGTCCTTCACCAAAGTGGTGTGTTAAAGTCTCCTACTTTATTGTGGAGCTGTGTGTTTTTCTTTTCAATGCTGTTAGAGTTTGTATGATGTACTTAGGAGCTCTATCACTGGGTGTGTAAATATTTAATCCGGTTATGTCATCCTAATGTATTGCCCCTTTCGTCATTACATAGTGTTCTTCCCTGTCCACTGTGGTATATTTTACCTTAAAGTCTACTTTACTAGAAGTTAATATTGCTATTCCTGCTCTTTTTTGAATGTTGTTTGCTATATATATATTTTTTCCATCCTTTGAGTTTTCACTTTGTGTCTTTAAGTCTGAGGTGTGTATTTGGAAGGAAGCACACAGACAGATTGTGTTTTTGTAAATCCATTCTGCCACTTTCTGTCCATTTATTGGTACAGTCAATCCATTTACATTCAGTGTAGTTATTGATAAGCATGAATTTATTGCTGTCATTTTCATGCCTTTTTATGTATTGTTGATAGTTTCTTTGTTCTCCTTAATCTTTCTTAAATTACTTTTGTCTTTTTCATCTTCCTTGTTGTTGCTGTTTTTTTTTGTATTTGCTGAGATTTGATTTCTTTCTTTCTTTTAATTTTGATCTTAATATCTGATGTGATTACATGCTGAAGCATGAGATATCTGTGAGACATGTCTTCCAACATCAGTTTCTATACTTGGATGGCATTTCAATCTCAACATTTGTAAAATAAAGCTAGTGGTGTTCTTTCTACTCTTGTATCTTAATTCTGCAGTATTCATGGGTAAATAATAGTAACTATTCTTTCAGGTGCTAATGCCAAAATAAATAAGATGTCATCCTTGATTCCTTTATTTCTAACTCATACAACATGTTATCTGTCAGCAACTCTGCTTGTCAAATTTGACTCCATTTATTAACTACAACACTATCTAGATTCCACTAACAATACCAGCAATTTCTCCATTTTGTTAGTAGGAAAGCAGAAAGATTTATTCTGTAGTCTTTCACTAGAGCATGAATAAAAGTGTATGGGATCTTGAATCACTCAGCCTAGGCTCCACTACTTCATAACAGTGGTTGTGTGCAATTCTAACAACTCCTTTGAGCCACAGACTTCTTCATCTACAAGATGTGAAAAATAATATTTTTCCTGTCACCATGCAAACATTAAATATAACACATGCAACAATTTACAGTAGAGAGCCTACGCCATGGGTGAGGATTGCTAAATGACAGCTGATATTTTCTGTGCAAATACATAAATAGACTATAACCTAGATGAAAAGAGAAATTTAGGCATCACATCTAATCTTCACATGCATTTCTCTCCCCACACAAGAATAGTGAGTCCTGTACTTTATACACATTCCAGTGCTTAATAACACTTCATATATTTTGTTGTTGTGGGTATTTGATTCTTCTTTGTACAATACACTACAGGTCTTGGAAAACTAAGCAGCATTTGTCCTCCTACCCATGCATGACTTGGCATATCTCCATAGCCTCATTTGTTTGAGGAATCAGATTCTATTTCAAAGGAACAGAGAAAGAGAGTGCAATATCTTGAATAAAGAATGATAGCCAGATGTATCAAGGAGGGGTAGCTTCAAGTTGTCTTGGTTAGACCAGTCCTATCTTCATGGGTCTTGCAACTAAAATCTAGAGAGGGGGCTGGATAAATAGAAAACTAGGAGAGTGACTTCACTAATGATATACTCTGAGAAACTGAAGGAAAGCCCCTTCTTCTGTTCTAGCATAACAGGTTACTGTGGGGTTGGAAGCACTTTCATATTTGGGGCCACATTGTAACAGATTGGAAAATTATGACAAGCTTTAAAATGAACACTAATACATGCATACATACGATTTTGTCTAGTTCACCTTTCCCATTTACTCTAGCTTTTTGTCTTTGAGTTACAGGTAAATTGTAGAAAATACAATAGTGTAAATGATTGTCCATAAGAATAAAAATTGTGTCCATATGAATACACATCGTGTCCATTAGAATGCAACTGATTATTGCACTATGCATTGACTGCATGTATATGTAAATTAACTTCTACATTTCTTACCCATTAATATTAGTTGTTACTGAGTTCTATTTTGAAAATGTTGGAACAAATTACTGGTCCATTATTAATTCTTTGTGTAGTATTTATTTTATATCTGTATGACATTCATGAATAACCATTCTTTAAAAAAAAAAAAAAAAAGATAACCTTTCACCAGTTTTATAGATCTCCTACTAAGATTCGAGAGCATTCACCTGACAGAGCAAGGTAACCTGTTCTGTCAGAGAATCACAATTTATGGGTGAGTTTGGCCCAGGCCTTTGTTTTCTGGACCC
Organism: Heterohyrax brucei; assembly: GCA_028571685.1. Classification (NCBI taxonomy): domain Eukaryota; kingdom Metazoa; phylum Chordata; class Mammalia; order Hyracoidea; family Procaviidae; genus Heterohyrax; species Heterohyrax brucei. The sequence goes on along the minus strand of CM053142.1, from coordinate 138,421,503 downwards.
TCCAAGGTATACTCTTGAGTGACACTAGAACTTTAATTTTGCCCAATCTTTCTTCCACTGTTACATTCTTTCTCTTTTCTATTAATTTTATTTGGGTATTTTGTTTTGTCATTGTCATTTTTAGACAAATTATCCCATGTTGGTGAAAAGCATTAAATGATCATTTTTGAAACTAACTAAAATTGTTAAACCTCATGAAAGTTATTATGCAATGAACTGTCTCTTTCAAAATACTACTTGAAGCCCTTACCTTTGTATCTGTAAATGTGACCCTGGTTGAAAATAAGAGTTTCTTTTTTATTATGTTAATAAGGTTTTTACTAGGATAGAGTGGGTCTTAAACTGAACCAGTTTTTGCTGTAATTTTTTAAAGATATTTTCTGGTGCATTAAGTGAAAGTTTATAAATTGAGTTTAGTTGGTCATATAAAAATTTACACGCACTGCTACATAACCACAGTTTCTGTTCCCACACTGTAACAACATACTGCTCTTCTCCACCATGTAGTTCCCGTGTCCACTCAACTAACTCCCATCCCCCTCTGCCCTCTCGTCTGGACTCATGGAGCTGCCCAGTTAGTCTCAAGTTTCTGAGTGAGTGAATAAGCACTATCTTCACCAGTATCATTTTTATGTATATATTATAGTCCTACCTTGGAAGCATTGGCTTAAGGAGTGGTTTCAGCTCTGGCATAACAGAGAGTCTGGGGACCGTGTCTTCCGGGGACCTTCCAGTCTGTCCAATCATCAAGTCTGGTCTTTGTAGTAGAGTTCCAATTCTGCACTCCATTTTTCTCCCATTATGTCAAGGATTATTTGTTGTGTTCCCTGTATGGGGAGCCATTGGTAGTAGCTGGGACCCATCAAGTTCTTCTGGTCTTATTGTTGGAATCTCCGGTTTATGTGGCCCTTTCAGAAATCTTGGTGCCATGATGGTTAAGTTCTGTGGCTGCTAACCAAAAGGCCTACAGTCTGAGTCCAGCAGGTGCTCCTTGGAAACTCTGTGGGGCAGTTCTGTCTGTCCTATAAGTTGCTTCAATGGCTAGAGTTTGGTTTGGGGTCTTTCTGTCTCTTCAGCTCATGTTTTTCTTATGTGTTTGGCATTCTTCATTCTCCTTTGCTCCAGGTGGTTTGGGACCAGTTGATGCATTTTAGATAGCTGTTTGCTGACTTTTAAGATACCAGATGTCATTCATCAAAGTGGGTTGAAGAACATTTTCTCAATAAACTTTCTTATACCAATTGACCTAGATGTGCCCTGAAACACGGTCTTCAGACCCCTACCCCTGCTACTCTGTCCCTCAAAGTGTTTTGTGTTCAGGAAATTTCTTAACATTTGGTTTAATCCAGTTGTGCTGACTTCCCCTGTGTTGTGTGTTGTCCTTCCCGTCACCTAAAATAATTCTTATCTACAATTGGTCAGTGAGTATCCTTCCTATCCTTATAACCATCAAGGGCTGTTTGTTATTTGTTTGTTTGTTTGTTTGCTTTTTCTGTTTTTAAAGCTTTTCTTGAGTTCCCTTAAAATAGTGGTCTCATATGATATTTGTCCTTTTGCAACACCCTAATTTCCCTCAACATAATGCCTTCCAGTTTCTTCCATGTTATGTTTCACAAATTTATCATTGCATGGTATTCCATTGTGTGAAGATACTGTAATTTGTTTATCTGTTCATTCTTTGATGAGCATCTAGGTTGTTTCTAACCTTTGTTATTGTGAAAAATGCTGCAATAAATATGAGTGTGCATATATATATATATTCATGTGACAGCTTTTATCTCTTTAGGGTATATTCCAAAGAGTGACATTGCTGGATCACATGGTATTTCTAATTCTAGCTTTTCAAGCAAGTGCCAACTGTTTTCCAAAGTGGTTATATCATTTTACATTCCCACTAGCAGTATATACATGTTCTAGTCCCTCCACAGCCACTCCAACATTTATTGTTTTGTATATTCTGGATTAATGCTAGCTTTGGTGGGATGAGATATTATTTCAACATACTTTTTAACTTGCATTTGTTTAATGACTAACAATTCCGCTTCCTCATGTATCTGATAGTCACCTGAGTGTCTTATTTGGTGAAGTATCTCTTCATATTTTTGCCCATTGTTCAATTGGACTACTTGCCTTTTTGATGTTAAAGTTTTACGGTATCTTGCAGAGTTTAGAGATTAGATGCTGATTGGCTATGTTGTGCTCAAATTTTTTTGTGTGAGTCACTAGGTGGTCTTTTTATTCTTTTGGTAAGGACTTTTGATGCACATAAGAGTTTGATCTTTAGGGGTTCCCAGGTATCTATTTTTTCTTTGGAGTCTGAGAATTGTTAGTAACGCTTTGTCTTCTCCAGGTATTAGGGCTCCTAGCATTGTTCCTGCTTTTTCTTCCATGTCATTTATCTTTATAAATTTTTATATTTAAGCTTTTGATCCAGTTAAAACTGAATCATTTTTTAAACAAAGTCTTATGAAAGAACAAAATAGACTTAGAGAGACACACACAGTGGGAGAATAGAGTCCGTGTGAGAACATGTACCTGAAAAGGAACAGCAAAGACAGCCAGCAGTGGCCGGAAACTAGGAGACGATTCCACAGAAAGAACTGATACATTCAAGACCCTTATTTGAACTTTTAACCTCCATACAGAGTGAAAGAAAACTTCTGTTATTTAATGCCTTTGACTTGTGGTATCTTTTGTTATGAAAACACTGGGTAACTAAGACAAAGGTATGCACTGAAAATGTGTTCACCATTTTGTTTAATTTATTAATAAAGGATTACTTAATTAAGAAATCAACAAAGGAATAAAAAAAGAAAACTACCCAAAAGGATGGCAGTTTGAATCTGCCATCTGCTCTTTGGGAACTCTGTAAGGCAGTTTTTCTCTGTCCTATAAGGTTAGAAGTGATGAGTTAGAAGTGACTTGATGGCAATGAGCTTGGTTGTTAGTTTCTACAATGTTACAAAAAGTTCAAAAGAGAATATAAAGAACAGGCTCTCTATATATCTGATGTATTGATGTACTTTTTCAAAACTTCTTTTCTTCACAGTGAGAAAAGGAAGTTAATTGAATTTCTAGTATATAGCATTTACCTGTCTATAGATGGAGAAATAGGACCACAAGCGAGGAATGAAGGCAGCATGCAGAAGCAGACAAATTAAAAGAAAAGATTCTTCCCTAGCTTTTACAGACTCCCTGCCAAGCCATTTTGGACTTCTTACTTCCAGTACTCTAACATAATAAATCTGTGCTGTTTAAAGCCACTAAATTATGGTGATTTATTATAGCAGCAGTGTGAAACTAGCATAGCTCCTGTCCTAACTGTAAATTCTAGGTCATTTTTCAATGCTAAAACCTGCCTTTCGGGCTTCCTCCAGTAATGTGAGTCTGCAACTACAGGGTCTCGGTGAGACAGGATTGATTGGACAACACTGGGTTGTGTTTTGGGTTTTTTGTTACAAGATCTGTCACCAGAGAGATATGCCATCTTAGCAGATAGACTCTGGGAATCTTTTGCTTTCTACAGTCTTACAGTACCAGCCCATTCTTGTCCTTTGGTTGCCCTGATATGAGGTATGCACTAACGGCTGGTTTTGTTTATATATACTGAGTTTAATTTCCTCACATCCAATGTCAGTGTCAACTCTTAGAGCATGTCTGGGTACAGGGTGATTGACACCCCTGAGATTGTACAACATTGTTACCTCTGATTGAGAGCATACACATTTAAAGATGCTTATTTTAATATATGTTCTAAGTTCTTTCACCACTATTCAGTTAGTAAGCTTTCCTGTGTGCTCTTTGTGTGTGTGTGTGTGAGTGTATGCATGCACTTGCACATGTGTACAGCTCATGTGCCCTCCTGTTTTTTCTTACATGAAAAATTTGAAGTAGAGCCTGGAGAAGATAGTACTAGAAACAGTGAAAGACTGGGGAATCACTTTTGGAACTTCTCTCCCTTCATTTTGGATATGCTTCATATTAGCCCTCTTGTGTGCATAAATTCTGTCTTATTTTCTCATCTCCTATTTCTCTCTGGAGTTATGAAAAAATTGGGGAATCAGGAATGAGTTTCTATATGATCCAAGGCCCAGCACTCAATGATTCAAAGCTACCACCTATCTCTTGCTGTCATGCATTGAATTTTGTCTCTCCCAAAAATGTGTGTAACCATTTGGCTGGACCATGATTTCCAGCATTATGTAATGTTTCTATCTGTTGTAAATCCTGTCTCTATGGTGCTAATAATGGAGGGTGGCAGGCAGCTGTGTTGGTGTGGCAGGACTCAGTGTGTAAGATGTACTGTACCTTGAGGCAGTCTCTTGATATATAAAGGGGAGGGAAGCAAGCAGAGAGTGGGAGACCTCATACCGCCAAGAAAGTGGTGCCAGGAACAGAGCATATCCTTTTGGACCTGGAGTCCCTGCACCTCAGAAGCTCCCAGACCAGGGGAAGATTAACAACAAGGCTCTTCCTCCAGAGCCAACAAAGAAAGCTTTCCCCTGGAGCTAATGCCTTGAATTTGAACTTGTACCCTACTGGACTGTGAGAGAATAAAATTCGTCTTTGTTAAAGTCATCCACTTGTAGTATTTGTGTTACATATAGTAGTACTGGGTGACTAAGATACTTGGTATGAAATTTTTGAGTGTAAGATACATGTACTATGTCGTCACCTGGAAGTCATAACTCCTGAGTTCTCAAGTCTTGACTTTAGTTTTTGTTACTGTTTTTACCATTGGTCAGTTCTGAACTTCAATTTAGAATAAGTCCTCAAGTCAATGCTCCTGCAACTGAGTCAGTTCTGACTCATAGCAACCCCACGGGGCTTCCAAGAATGTAGATCTCTGCAGAAGCAGACTGCCACATCTTTCTCCTTCAGAGCCACTGGTGCTTTTGAATTGCCATCACTTGGTTAGCAGTTGGCTGCTTTAACCTCTGCCACCCCAGGGCTCTTTCTGTTTAGAATGATCAATAAAATTATAGGTTTCTGAAGTAATAACGTAGGTGGTTAAGAACAGAATCTATTTCTTCCCACACTATAGGCTTATTCTACTAGACTACCTCATTTTGTAAGAGTTAAAGGTTGTTTTTTGTCAGGAGTGAAGGCTAGCTGAAGAGTCTGAGTGACAGGTCTTGGGTTACATAACAACTCATTCCTGGATCCCTAGTATTTTCCTACTTCCAGGGAGATATAGGAGATGAGATAATAATATGAGATAATAATGTGAGGCATATCCAGAACAAAGAAAGAGAAGATCCAGGAGAGCTTTTCCACCTCTCTAGTCGAACTCTTTGCACAAAGGGCGAGAGATGACATTGTTGCAGCTTGAATTATGTTCCCCCAAAAGACATGTTGAAGTCCTAACCCTGAGTACATATGAAAGTGACATTCTTGGGAAATAGGGTAGTTGCAAAAGTAATCAAGTGAAGATGTGGTAATTAAAGTGGACTCAAACCCGAGAAGTCAAGTATCTTAATGACAAGGGAAGAGACACAGAGGTAAACAAGGAAGAGCACCAGCAGTGATGGAGACAGAGGCAGGACCGATGAATCCACAAACCAAAGAACAGCAAGGATTGCCAGCAACCACTGCAAGCTAGGATAGAGATATGCAATAGGTTCTCAGAGTCCCCCAAAAGGAACTAACTTTGTTGAGTGTTCCCAAATAGTCCTACTAATAAAACCAACTTACTACTGTTGAATTGACTCTGACTCTTAGTGATCCTATATGACAGAGCAGAACTGCCCCACAGGGTTTCCAAGGAAGGCCTGGTGGATTGAAACTGCTAACTTTTTGATTACCAGCCGTAGCACTTAACCACTATGCCACCAGAGTTCCCTAATTAATCCTGACAGCAAATAACGTTCAATGGCTATTGTTATTAACAAAATATAAGAGTTTGAAAGTGTTTTTAAAAGTGACGCCCTCACTCAGAATCTGGCTTCTTTCTCTGGTTTGGGACTCCAGTTCAAATTGTGGACCTACAATCCTTCACCCAAGGAATGGAATTAACAGAGTGTGTCACACAAAGCAGTGCAGACACAGTGGTGAGCTATGGCATGTAGTAACAAAACTGTAGGACACCCTCCTCTTTCAAAAAGAAAAAGGTATTAGGAGTGTTTATTTACAAACAGTGATAAGACATTTATATCCTACAAGGACTGCCAATTAAGTTCACAAACTCAACTTACAAAAAGTGCTCCATATGTCTTTCTGAATATCACTTCTCCCTTGAAGTACTCCCCTTGGGAAGCTATGCACCAGCACCAGCACCCAGTCCATCCTTCAAAGCAGTATTTGGAGCTGTTTTTTCTGGAATGGCCACCAGAGCTTTCATTGTATTGACCTTGATGGCCTGAGTGTCATCAAAATGGCTTCCTTTCAATATTTCCTTTTTCTTCGGGTAAAGAAAAAGTCACTGGGGGGCAGATCAAGTGAGTAGGGAGGGTGTTCCAAGACAGTAATTGGTTTACTGGCTAAAAACTCCCTCACAGACAACTATACAATGAAGTTCATGAAATTGACATATGGACACTGTGCAATGGTCATTCCAAGAAGAGTTCCAAAATTGTTTTGAAGGGTGGACAAGGCACTGGCATCAGTGCATAGCTTCCCAAAGGTGACTGCAGTGATATTCAGCAATGAGATATGTAGTGCTTAGAACAATTAAGTTAGCAGATCTAATTGTCAGACCTCATATTTGCTTAAGAAGGTAGTTATATAGCATTCTTGGAGCCCTGGTAGTGTAGTGGCTAAAAGGTCAGTGGTTCAGATCAACCAACCACCCCTTGAAAAACTTTTCAGGGCAGTTGTAGGGTTGCTATGCATTGGAGTTGACTCGACACAGCACAACAGGGTTTCATATATATATATATATATATATATATACGTTTCATATATATATAACATATATAGTTTTCTTATTAATATTTTATCACAATTAAAATATCAGGCAAGTAAATCACCAAAAGCAATTGCTAAAATTCAGCCTTTTATGTTGGATGCAGGGTCTGACTAGTCTATGCTTCACAGGATAATTTCATGTGTCTGAAATTCTTCATTTACTATTCTCTATTTAACTGGAAGAATTATTCAATTTGCAAATACGAAATGTGTTTTTATTCAGTCAGTCCTGTGCTTGATATAGAAAACTTTAGACTTGCCTATATCTCTAAATTCAGTACACTATTATTTTAAGCATGAAAAAAAGTATCTCCATAGAATGAGTTCTCTCCCACCTACAGAAACTTACACCCTTGTTATAATTACTTCAGGGCTAACAACTCCTCCTCTTCACACTCAAAGTGTGTGGGCCCTGAAAAGACAGCACACAAACCTGGTATTTTTAAGAGGAACCTAATAATACCAACATAATATTTTTCTATTTCCAGATGCCCATTTATCATCATTTACATTTTTTTTTCTTTAGTGGCTGTACCTTCTGATCTATTAAGTCTATCTATGTCACTTGTCCTGGATTTGCTATTGTATTCAAGTTCCTAAGAATAAATTGTAAAATATGACCATTTTCTTTCTTGTTGCATAAGGATGAAATGGCAGCACTTAGGTTTTAATCTTTTGTTGTACACTTGATTTGTAGTATCATATCAAGAAACAACTTTTCAAGTTTTTTGAGTTTTAGTGTTTTTGTGTGAAATTGTTTGTTGTTAGGCACTGTCAAGTGGGCTCTCACTTACGGTGACTTGATGTGTGACAGAATGAAGCCACACTCAACTCTGCGACGTCCTCACAGTCTTCAAACCCCTTTTTACAGCTACCGTGTCACTCCATCTCATGGAGTGTTTTTGTCATTTTCGCTGATCTGCTACCCTGTCGAATATGACATCCTTTTCTGCCAATTAGCCTTTCAAAAGAAATCTTAACATCCTCACTTCTAAAAATCATTTTGGACGTACTTCCTCTAAATAAATACTTCTGATAGGCAATGAATTTAGTATTCTTCACCAGCACCATGATTCGAATTCATGAATATTTATTCCATGTCCAGTTTTCATTGTCTGGGTTCACATGTATGAGGGAAGTGACAAAATAATGGCTTGGGTCAGGGCTACTTTAGTCCTCAAAGATACACTTTTGCTTTTTAACACTTGAAAGAATTCTTTTGTAGCAGATTTCCCCTAGTTCAATAAAACCCCATCACTATCAAGTTAATTCCAACTCACAGTAACCCTGTGACAGGAAGAACCACCCCATGGTGTTTCTAAGTAGTACCCTGTGGATTCAGACTGCTGACTTTTTGGTGTGTAGTGATAGCTTTTAACCACTTTGCCACCAGGGTTTCTATAGGTGGTTAGAATTCTTGACTACTGCTTCCATAGGCATTAATTGTTGATCCAAGTAGACTGAAATCTTTGACAACTCAGTTTCTTCAACACTTATCGTGATGTTGGTTAGTGTTTCAGTTATAAGAACTTGGGTTGTCTTTGTGTTCAGGTGTAATCCGTAGAGAAGCCTATGATCTTTGGCTATCAGTAAGTACTTCAAGTAGTGTTGGCTTTTCGTCAGGGAAGGTTGGGTCATCTATATGCTGCAGGTGGTTAATGAGCCTTTCTACAATTCTGATGCAATATGCTTCTTCACAAAGTCTAGACTGAGTAAGGTGGAAGGATTCAACCCTGAAATATACCTTTCTGTTTTAAGCCACTCACTATGTCCTTGTTCTATTCCGTGACTATTCAGATGACTGTCTTTTGATCTGTGCACATTTTCCATGTGAGCACAACTGTTCTAGAATCCTCCTCCTTCATAATGTTATCTATAATTTGTTATCATCCAGATAGTAGGCTGCCTTTATGCAGTCAGTGAAACATGGTTAGGCAACATATGAAGATTGGGCATAAAGTATTTTAATAATGACAATGGATATGGAATTTCCTTAAAACTTGAAAATTCCAGTTATACCTGTCTTCTGCCTCATTTAGGCAAAATGAGGGATCCTAACAAGACTTAAGAGTCTCATCTCTCCACCCTCTGTGGCCTACTTCCTTCCTGTTCACCTTGTTAGAGTTCTTGACTTATTTTGAATCTCACAACTTCCTGCAGCCACTGTTTGTCTGTCAGCAGAGGCTGGCTTGTTGCTGTGGTACTGGATGCTATGCCACTGGTATTTAGGCATCAGCAGGGTCACTCACGGTAGGCAGGTTTCAGCTGAGCTTCCAAACTAAGGCAGACTAGGAGGAAAGAACCAGCAATCTATTTCTGAAAAGAACTGGACAGGGAAAACTTCATGAATAGCAGAGGAATATTGTCAGGTGTAGTGGCAGAAAATGAGCCCCCAAGATTTGGAAGACACCCGGAAGATGACTGGGGAAGAGCTGCCTCCTCAACATAGAGGCAAGCTTAATGATGTGGGCAGAGTAAAGCCACTGGGATCTTCATTTGCTGATGCAGTATGACTCAAAATGAGAATAAACAGCTGCAGATATCCATTAATAATCAGAACATGAAATGTATGAAGTATGAATCCAGGAAAGTTGGAAATCGTCAAAAATGAAATGGATCATGTAAACATCAATATCCTAGGCATTAGTAAGCTGAAATGAACGGCTATTGACCATTTGGAATCCAACAGTCCTATAATTTACTATGGTGTAAATGAAAACTCGAAGAGGAATGGTGTTGCATTCATCATCAAAAAGAATGTTTCAAGATCTGTCCTGAAGTACAATGTTGTCAGTGATAGGATAATATTGATATGTCTACAAGACAGGCCAGTTAATATGACTATTATTCAAATTTACACACCAACCATGAAGACCAAAGGTGAAGAGTTGAAGGTTTTTACCAGCTTCTGCAGTCTGAAAATGATCAAACATGCAATCAGGATGCATACATAATTACTGGTGACTGGAATGCAAAAGTTGGAAACAAAGAAGGATTGGTAGTTGGAAAATAAGGCCTTGATGATAGAAATAATGCCAGAGATTACGCGATAGAATTTTTCAAGACTAACAACTTCTTCATTGCAAATATCTTTTTTAACTAACACAAATGGTGACTGTACACATGGACCTCACCAGATGGAATACACAGGAACCAAATTTGTTACACCTGTGGAAAGAGATGATGGAAAAGCTCCGTATCAGCAGTGAGAACAAGACTAGGTGCTGATTGTGGCACAGATCATCAATTGCTCATATGCAAATTCAAATTGAAACTGAAGAAAATTAGAACCAGCCCACAAGAGCTGAAGTATGACCTTGAGTATGTCCCTCCTGCATTTAAAGGCCATTTCAAGAACACATTTGATATATTGACCACTAATGACTGAAGACCAGATGAATCATGGAATGACATGAAAGATACCATCTATGAAGTGAGCAAGAGGTCATTAAAAAGACAGAAAGAAAGAAAAGACCAATTTGGATGCCACAGTATACTGAAGCCTTCTCTCAAATGACTAGCAGCTAAAGCAAAAAGAAGAATTGGTGAAGTAAAAGACCTAAACAGAAGATTTCAAAGGGCAGCTCAAGAAGACAAAAGAAAGTATTATAATGACATGTGCAAAGAGCTGGAAATGGAAAAGCAGAAGAGAAGAACATAGACTGCATTTCTCAAGCTGAAAGAACCGAAGTAGTGAAGGATTCTACAGGGAAACTGTTAAAACACCCAGGGAGCATCAAACCAAGATAGAGGGAATGCACAGAGCTATTAGACCAGAAGATACTGGTCAATGTTCAGCCAATTGAAGAGGAGCATGTGATCAGGAACCAATGGTACTGAAGGAAGAAGTTGAATCTGCATTGATGGCATTGGCAAAAAAACAAGGCTACAGGAATGGATGGAGTATCAGTGGAGATATTTCAACAAACAGATATAGTGCTGTAAGCGCTCACTCACCTATGCCAGGAAATTTGGAGGACGGCTACCTGGCCAACTGACAGGAAGAGATCCATCTTTTTGCCCATTCCAAAGAAAGGTGATTCAACTGAATGCAGAGATTACTGAACAACGTTGTTAATATCACATGCAAGTAAAATTTTGCTCAAGATCATTCAAAAGTGTCTGCAACAGTATATAGACAAGCAACTGCCAGAAATTCAAGCTGGATTCAGTAGGACGTGGAACCAGAGATATCATTGTGATGTCAGATGTATCTTGGCTGAAAGCAGAGAATATCAGAAAGATATAATCATTTACATGTTTCTATGTTTCATTGTTTGTGCTAAGGCATTTGACTGGGTAGGTCATAACAAATTATGGCTAGCATTGCAGAGCATGGGAATTCCAGAACACATAATTGTGCTTTTAAGGAATCTGTACACAGATCAAGAGGCAGGCCTGCAAATAGAACAAGAGGATACTGCAGTACAAGCAGGTTTAATGTTAGGAAAGGTGTGCATCAGGGCTGTATCCTTTCATCATACTTTTCAATCTATGTGCCAAGCAAATAATCTGAGAAGCTGGATTATACGAAGAAGGGTGAGGTGTGAGGATTAGAGGACAACTCATTAACAACCTGCATTATCAGATGACACCACCTTAACTGCAGGAAGTGAAGAAGATTTGAAACACTGATGATCAAAGACCACAGCCTTCAGTATGGATTGCACCTCAACATCAAGAAAACAAAAAATCTCACAACTGGACCACTAAGCAACATCATCATAAATGGAGAAACTTTGAGGTTGTCTAGAATTTCATTTTACTTGGTTCCACAATCAATGTCCACAGCAGGAGTCAAGAAAAGCAAAGATGCATTGCATTGGGAACATCTGCAAAAGGTCTCTTCAAAGTATTAAAAAGTAAAGATGTCACCTTGAAGACTAAAGTGTGCCTGACTCAAGCCACGATATTCTCAATGGCATCATATGTATGCAAAAGCTGAACAATAAACAAAGAAGACAAAAGAATTGATGCCTTTGAATTGTGGTGTTCGAGAAGAGTGTTGAATGTACCACGGATTGCCAAAAGAACAAACAGATCTGTTCTGGAAGAAGTACAAGCAGGGTGCCCTTTGGAAGCAAAGATGAAAAGACTGTGTCTTACATATTTTGAACATGTTTTCAGGAAGGATCAGTCCCTGGTGAAGGACATCGTGCTTACTGTAGTGAAGGGCCAGCAAAAAAGAGGCAGACCCTCAATGAGACGGATTGATACAGAGGTGCAACAATGGGTTAAGCATAAAATCAATCATGGACATCGCACAAGACCAGGCAGTATTTCATTCTGTTGTGCATAGCATCATTATGAGTCAGAGCCTATTCAATGGCACCTGACAACAATAACAACAATTTCCTGCTGTCATCTCATCTGTGGTTCTTGGAACTCGGACTAGCAGCTTACCTGCCAACCTCTGGATTTGTAGATCTTCCCAGCCTGTAAACAAGAGTCCTGCTTTCCGAACTGATGATCTTGGGTTGGTCAGCCTGTGGCAACTATGTCAATCTGGAGAAGCTTTGCAGTCTTGCCTGCCCATCTTAACATCTATTGGCATCCACAACCTGTGAACTGGAGACCCCCTCTTAGACTGCCCACCTTGTGCTCACCATCCCCTACTGCGGTATCCGTAGACTTAGGATGTTCCACAATTTTGTGAGCTGTTCCTTGATACAAATCTCTCTTATATGATGACTGACAATTAAGTTCTCAGACTCATTCTAGAAAAAGTGCTACATACCTCATTGCTGACTATCACTGTGGTCACCTTTGAAGTGCTCCTCTGGGAAAGCTATGCACTGATGCCAGTGCCTAGTTCATCCTTCAAAGCGATTTTGGAACTCTTTTTCTGGAATGGCTTTCAGAACTATCATTATATTACCCTCCATGTCATCAACGTCTTCCAAATATCTTCCTATCAATATTTTCTTTATCTTTTGGAAAAGAAAAATGTCACTGGGGTTCAGATCAAGTGAGAGAGTGTTCCGATACAGTTATTTGTTTACCGGCTAAAAATTCTCTCACAGATATCTATATGATTAAGTTCACAAAATTGCTACCTTGCCACTACACACAATGGCCATTCCAGAAAGTATTCCAAAATTTTTTGAAGGGTGTACTACGTGCACTGGTGCAGAGCTCCCCAAAGAGAGTACTTCGAAGGTGACCATAGTGACATTCAGAAATGAGGTATGTAGCACTTAGAACAATTAAATCCATGGCCCCAGTTATCAGACCTTGTACACGTGTTTATACACTTAAGTATTCCTGCTCCTCAAGAGAACCCAGCCTGAGATGCTAGTTATCTAGTGCTAGTATGACAGAAATATCACAAAGAGAAATTTATTTTCTTACATTTAGATGGCTAGAAGTCTGAGTTCAAGGCATGAGCTCCAGGGAGAGGCTTTCTCTTGCTGGAGGAAAGTCCGTGTCATGAAACTGCCTCTTGTCTAGAAGCTTCTCTATGCAGGGACCCTCAGCTACAAAGAGTGCGCTTTGCACCTGGCACTACTTTCTTGTTGGTATGAGGTCCACTTGTCTCTCTGCTCTCTCTCTCTCTCTTGTATTTTAAAGGAGATTGAGTTAAGACACAAACTAATTTTGCAGATTGAGTCCTGCAAGGGTAACTGCCTTCAATCCTGCTTCACTGACATCGTCGAGATGACACAATGGCGGATAATCACACAATTCTGGAAATCACGGCCTAGGCAAGCTGACACACAGTTCAACATAGAGAAACTAGCTTTCAGAGCTCGTTGTCAGCATCTCATGTAAATCACCATTGGTCCAAATGTATGAGGCTAAAGAGTCAGTACAATAAAGTTTTAAAGAAAACAGCAAGTAGTAAATATAATGATAAAGCTATTTACCTAAACTAACATTTCTATATATTACTAGGCTTTTAATCTTATAGCTCTGTCCAAAATAATAATAATTTAGAGGAAGTACATGCAGGCCCAACATGCAGAGTTGTGCTGTTGTACCCAACATACGGGTCTTCAGCAAAAAGAGATGAGAAGCACCATAAGCTCCTCTCAGCATGCTTCTTGGTGCAAAGTTGCATTAGCTTTGAGGAAAACTATGCCTTTTCTTTAATTCTACTTCCCAGACTGGGCTCCTTTTTCTACTTCAGCAAAGCAGTCTTATGTCAGTAGCAGTCCTCAGTATGTGGGCAGGCAAAATATTTTGCAGATATTTTTCCCCAATGGAATTATTGCAAGAGTGTTTTCAGACAATACTAAGATTTCTAGGAAAGAGCAAAAATCGCAGTGCCCAGGGCTCAATTACCAATGAGGTAAAGCTTTGGCCATAACTCTACGGTTCTCACTTTGTCCAAAGTTGCTTATAGAGAATCAATTTATCTTCTACATTTTGAAATTCGTAAGTTGACTTTCAGTGCTGAAATACAAGTTGTATTAGGTTAAATAAGTTTTAAATGTGTTTCCAACGTTCTTTGATGTCCCTGATGCATTGTGACACTGATATAACAGATAAGTTTGATTCTTGGATCATGTGACTGACAAAACTTATAAACCTTTGTATTTATAAGAGAAATCTGTACTCTAGGGATAAAACTACAGTAATAACTAAACAACATGCATTGCAACTAGCATAAATGTTGGTAAAAATATCAATACATTTTTCAATACAATGATTAAATGACTCTGGAGTCGTGAAGAAGAATTAGCATTTCTAGTTTGGAATAGGCATCTTTTAACAGTGGAATCACTGGAGCTAAAACAATACAACATTCTGATATTTCATATATGAAGCACAATCCTCACTGGGAATATGATGATAAAAAAGAGAAATCATAAATAAGAAAATTTCATTAAGTTCTATGAAATGCAAGCCTGTTAAATAAACCAAATATATCTTTAAAAAGATATGAACAACTATTAATATAATCACAATACCAAAATTAGACACCGTTTTATAGAATATAATACATGTAAGTCTAACTTTGAATTTTTCCACTGGGTCAGATTTATTTAGCGGTTTTGGTTCACTGTTTACGAAATGATAGGATAAGTTCTGAGTGTCACTGATGTGAGATTTGTTTAATGTAGGCTTGCCTGTGGGTCTTTGAAGAACAACAGAGGCAGAGCACTTTGTCTAGCCCAGATAATCTAATTAGTATGTGGGCACTTTACCTTTAAAGTTCAGCATTTGATCATTGAACTCTGCTCAAAGGCAAAACAAAGCACGTTTGAACAGGAATAAGGAGAGACCAGAAAAAAAGAAAGAAAAAAACCCACTGCCGCTGAACTGATTCTCATAGTGAATCTCTAAGAGAGTAGATCTACTCCCATCGGGTGTTTCCAAGGCTCTAACTGTTATGGATGCTTACTGACACATCTTTCTTCCAAGAAGCAGCAGATGAGGTCAAAATTGTCAACCTTTCAGTTAGCAGCCGAGCTGTTTTATTTTATTTTATTTATTTATTGTGATTGAGTGAAAGTGTACAAGCCAGTTTAAATCTGCACGCCATCTATGTGCAGCTCCTACTGCTCTCCTTGCCTGGTGAGAGCACACTCCTCTTTTCTGCTCTATACATGTCATATCCCCTCAACAGCCTCGTGTCCCCTCTTCTCCACTCCTCTCTAATAAGAGGCCAGTAGGGCGACATCCTGTAGATGCATAGAACCATGAAGTGCACACACGATAAGGTCGCTGTGTCTCCAAGTCCAATCCATTCCCGTGTGAGGAGTTGACCTCAGTAATGATTTATGAACAGAGGTAGCAGCAGGTCTAGAGGCTGTGTTCCCAGGGGAACCCCCCAGGCCTTGGGACCATCAATTGTGGTCTTTTAGTGGAGTTCTCAGGGTACACCTCTTTTTATTCTCGTATTGCCACTGGGGCTCAACTTTGTGAGCCCGGCCATGAGCAGCCAAGTTCTTAACCACAGTACCGTGGTGCTACTAGCACTCCTCCAGGGGAGCGAAGGGGTAGGATAAAAAAATAATAATAATAATCTAGACTGAGTCAAGTTGAGAGATGTTAAATATACATAGTCTTTGTTAGAATTTTAAAATTGAATGTTTGATAATTATGACATTGAAAAACATTTAAAATTAAATTTTTTGATAATTATGACATTGAAAAACATTTCAAATTAAATGTTTGATAATTATGACTAAATGATAATTGTGACATGTTTGAGGCTTGATAATTATGACATTGAAAAAGCTGCGTATTTTTCTTTACATCAGTATTAAATAACTTTAGTGCAATGTTTAGTAATGCGTGTATCTCTCAGCATTGGAAATCATAAAGCATTGAATAAATTTACTTCTATTAGAATTTATTCATTCCTTAGATAACACTTAGCCTTAGAAACAAGGATACATTAATAAGTGTGAATTTTTTGTTTCCTACTTCATGTCTCAACATAGTTTCGATCATGTCCTGTGAATACCTTTGAGGTTATCAGTTGGTAAAGTATGGATTTTTCTGTTTTTAATGTGCTTTAGGTAAAAGTTAAGAAAGCAAATTAGTTTCTCATTAGACAACTAATGCACATATTGTTTTGAGGCATAGGTTGCCAACCCACAATATGTCAGTATTCTCCACCTCTCAACTTTGGGTTCCTCATCACCAGCTTTTCTAGTCACTGCTGCCTTCTCATTCTTGCCCCTGGGCTGGTGTCCCCATATTGTCTTACATACATGGTTAAACTACTTGTGTTATTGTTTGTTTTAGAGGTTTCTCTAATCTTTGGAAGAAAGATGAACCTCAGAAGTGACTTCAGTACTGAGTTAAAAAGGTGTCCAAGGGCCATGTCCTCAGAGTTTCTCCAATTTCTATCAGACCACTAAGGCTGGACTTTTTTGTGAGTTTGAATATTGTTCTACATTTTTCTTCCCCTCTTTGTGGGACTTTCTATTGTGATTCCTGTCAGAGTGGTCAGTAGTGGTAGCTAGGTACCTTCTGTTTGTACTGGGCTCAGTCAGGTGGAGGCTATAGTAGTTGTGGTCCATTATGCCTTGGACTACTCTATCTCTGTGTCTTGGTTTTCTTCATTTTACATTGATCCACATGGGGTAGGACCAGTAGATATGTCTTAGATGGACACGTACAAGCTTTGAGACCTCTAGATGTAGCTTATCAAAGTTGGATGTAGAACATTTTCTTATAAACTGTGTTATTCCTGCTAAGCTTGATGTCCCCCAAGACTGTGGTCTCTAGCCCTTATCCTAGTAACTGGGTCTCTTAGGGATTTTGGATGCGTTAGTGAAGATTCTATGACTTTTCCTTGGCCAAGTTGTGCTAACTTCTCCAGTATTGTGTACCATCTTACCCTTCACCAAATATATCACTTATCTATTGTCTGGTTATTGTTTTTCCCTCACCACCTTGTTTTGTTGAACAGATATTGCACTGGCTCAAGATCAAAATGCAAAATGCAAAATAAAATTTTTCCAGTAAGTCATAGAGCAAGAAGCTGTATATTCAGGCCTCATTTGCAGGTGAGCAGGGAGTGGAGAAGCCCTTAACCTGTGATATGGATGTCTCACTGAGTAGAATACACAGCACTTGTCAGACGACAGAAGGCAGCTTCCCAGGAGAACAAGCGTGAAACAAACCACATTATCATCAAACCAATGATTTTTAGTCTTTTAGTAACACAAGTCACTCATTGTTGCATCGGGAGCCCAGGAGTATTCTTTCAGTATCGCTGCAGTCTTGGAGAGTGAAGATTGTTTCTTTGTGTATAAACTTTTCATGCATTATTTGTCTTTTTGTCATGACTTGTTTAATTCAGCATAAAGCTTGCCCGATTCATCCATATTGTGAGATGTTTCACAGACTCATCATGACTCTTCTTATTTTTGGATAGTATTCGTTGTGTATATGTGTGTACCATAGTCTATCCATTGGTCTGTTGATAGGCATTTATGTTGCTTCTGCCTTTTTACTCTAGTGTATATATTCTGCTGTAAATATGAGTGTGCATGTATCTATTCATGTCATGGTTTTAATTTATCTAGGATATATTCCTAGAAGTAAGTTTGCTAGATAATATGGTATTTCTATTTCTAGCTTTTTAATGTAGAATCATATTGTTTCCTAAAATGGTTGTACCATTTATGGCATTCTTACCAATGGCATTTAAGAATTCCAATCTCCCTGCAGCCTCTCCAATACTTGTTATTTTCTGTTTTTTTGATTAGTGACAGTAATACCAGAATGGTATGGTATCTCGTTATAGTCTTGATTTGCAGTTTTCTGATAGTTGTCTTACTCATCTAGTGGTACTAAAGCAGGAATACAACAGGTGGATGGCTTTGAAAAAAGAGGAGTTTATTTTGTCAAAGTCCAGCAGGCTAAGAGTTCAAATTCAGAGCATCACATGTAGGGGAAGTCTTTCTCTGTTGGCTGTGGAGAAAGATCCTTGTCAATCTTCCCCCTGGACTGGGAGCCTATGAGATGTAGGAACCCCAGCTCCTTTCCAAAGGACTCTGCTCCCCAGCACTGCTTCTTTCTTGATGGTATGAGATCTCCTACTCTTTCTGCTAGCTTCTGTTAGATCTCAAGAGATCGCCTCAAGGCACAATATAATGTTATATATTGACAATATAATGTTATATATATTTCTCCACCAGTACAACTCGTGTCTGTTCTCCTTCATTAACATCATAGAGAGGGGGTTTACATCATATAGGAACATTGTACAATACCAGGATCCATGGCCTAGGCAAATTGCTACACACATTTTTGGGAGGGACATAATCGGTCCATGACCCTTGTGTTGAAGCATTTTCTCATGTGTCTTTTAGCTACCTGAATGCCTTCTTTGGTGATGTGTCTGTTCTTATCCTTTGCCCAGTTTTAAAGTGAATTATTTGTCTTTTAGTGGTAAAGTGTAAATTTTTGATTACTGAAAATGAAGCAGACTCCATCATTTGGAGTGAGAATAGGAACAGTTAACCATCTGAAAAACTTCTATGCATCTGAAGAATATTCTTTACATTTGCCTAGCAGTTCATAAAACCACAGTGTAGGCCTTAAGATAATGGTGCACGTTATGATGACCTTTTCATTTAAACCATTTTACATTTATTAGATTAAAGTTCAACAATACAATTCAGTTTTCAATGATTTAATACTTATATAATAACAATATAAATAAAATTTTAATGTAACTAAATTAAGTCATTGCCTCAAGTCTTTGGAAATAAAGCAAACAATTGAAAGGCAAGACAATAATCAAATACATAAATTATGAAATATACAAAATCACCACAAAACAATTCCCTTTTTTGATATAAGACACAACACAACATGCACGTGTCTAGACAGAGAGATGTATTGTCCTCTTCAAGAGATAAACCTTAAGCATTGACAGCTGAGGATAATTTAGAAAGTAGAGGATGTCTCAGGGCACCATTCTGTGTACCTGTGGCCATGAGTTCTTCATTGCTTTGTTCCTGTTGGTAGAATACTCCCCTATGAGAGTTTCTTGGTCTTCATGAACCAAATCCAGCCCAACCTAACCTACTGCCATGGAGTTCATCCTGACTCATAGCAACCCTGTAAGAATAGAACTGCTTCACAGAGTTTCCAAGGAGCACCTGGCCTATTCAAACTGCCTACCTTTTGTTTAGCAGATGTAGCACTTAACTACTACATGATCAGAGATTCTTGTCCTTATGAAAATAAAATTAAAATGAGGACAAAATATTAAATACCAAAAAACAATTTAGAGAATTATATGTTAGGGAAAAATATTTATGATCCTTCTACTCATGTTTCTATAGAGAGGAGTGGACTTCCACTTTGCTCTCTAGGGGAGTCCACGTTGAAAGAAAATTCCTGGGTTGCCAGTGGGATGAGGAATGACTAGTATCACTGAGAGACTAAAAGTAGCGGGTTTGGTGCTAATGTGGTCTGTTTCTTGCTTGTTCTCCCTGACAGCTGCCTTCTGTCTTCCTTCAAGAGTGTTGTATTCTCCTTAGCAAGACTTCCATATCATAGGCTTAGGGCTTCCCTATTTCCCACTCACCTGCAAAGGAGGCCTGAAACTATGGCTTCATGCTCTGTGCCTAATAGGAGAAATTTTATTCAATAATAAGATAACAATGCAAATATGCATTTTGAACTTGAGCCAATGCTATAGCCACTCGCCCAATTTTACCAATAAAACAAATACTGTTAAAAAAAAAATTACACCACTACTCTGTGCTTATTCTCAGTTGGTGTAGAATCTGGAAAGGAAGATAGCTGAGTGATTAAGCATCCCTCCCAAAACCCTTAAATACTTAGCAATTCATTAAGTAAATACGATTGGGAGAATCTGCATGATACTTACTTGCCAATGAGTCAATTCCAGTTTATAGTGACCACAAGTGTGCAGAGAAGTGTTCCATGGAGTTTTCAAGGCTGTGAGCTTTTGGAAGCTAATGAGCAGGCCTGTCTTCCCAGGTGCCTGTCGGTGGGGTTTGATCTACTATCCCGTCACCTGTCCAAAGCCTGACCATTTGCAACACACAGAGGCTCCACGATACTTACAGATATGTCATAATATTTTTATGTTACCTAAATTAAAGGCACACTACATTTTTACTTTAAGTAAACAATTCTAATTGTTTTTCTGATCTGCTCTATTGTATTCACACCCACAGATTGATTAGAAATATTTAAGACTGACTTTGGTTTTACGTTAAGTTTAACAAAAAATTGAAATTTTCAAATAAAATGGGCTTTGATTACTGGCCCAACATTGTAGAGTTTCTGTATTCAAATAAATGGCATGATACAAAGCAGAGTCTATCTAAAAAACAGTAAGTGCTACAGGCAAGCAGAAGTGTTGGGATTGTCTTGCAGAAGAGTTCCTCAAAAATCCTTTTTTGCTTCATGAGGTGGTGACATTAGAGGTTGTCTAAACACTAAAACAAGAGGATGTGAAAACCAGCCAGTAGGAGTTGAGTTGGTGTTGTAGATAATAGGAATATCTGAAGTCAAAAGGAATTATTATTAAAAAAAAATAAAACTATCAATTTTTGTACTAGGTATTAGTAAAATGATTCAAATACTTTTTATAGAAATTGCTGTAATAAATATCAAGTGTAGAAATAATAACAAGGGATATGCCCCAAATTGGAGTTTGTGCACCAAATAGAAGGATGGGGGAAGGGAAAGACAATGGCAAAGGGGTCCCGTGGTCTTGGAAGGTTTACTCTCTTCCCGAGGTTGGCAATCATACTGAAAGTAATAGATTTAATACTTCTAAGGAGAACTATACTAACAGCCAAATGGACTGTCTTGTCATAGTATGAATGTAGGCTGTCAATGAGTAATTTAAAAATTAATAAATATAACATGAGGTAAATATAAGAAAACGTACTTACATATTTGAGATTCCAGTATTAAGACTTGAAAAATTTTCAGAATGCAAAGATTAGTAAACACACACATACAGATGCATAATATATATAGCCCAAAGAAACAGTGGAAGAAAAATGTTAGACATTTTTCATAGGAAATGAGAGAATATATTAAAAGATTAGTGACATGACAATAAACGAAACAGATTCTATGAAGTTATATAAGAGATGAAATGATTGAAAAAACAAATTTTGAGTTTCCTGAGAGACATTTAAAATATTTTTTAAAAGTGGATAAGGAAAAGAATTTGATAAAATTAATATTGTAATAAAACAAAAGTGCAGTAGAACCAATGTATCTACTCTGGAAAGAAATCTAAGACTTGTGTCTGTTTTATCTCCTTCATACATTCAATTTCCACTTCCTGCAATGAAGAAAATAATTGCCATGGAAATGTTGACAGCATTCTTTTTACTAGGTGAGTTCCTGCAGTTTTGAATCTTCTCTTGCACTTTTTCTTTTAATGTCAACAGTTTAGTAATATACAGTGCTCATTTTGTATTATTTCCAGAGGGTATAACTTTACTTAGCAAAGGGTAACAGGGAGAACCAAATCTAAATTCTCCAAGGAAAGAAAAATGAAGAGTCATGTAAGCACCCAACAGATTGTGTAATTGGATAAGAGCCTTTGAAATTGCTGTGAAAAATTTTAAGGTAAATTGGAAGACACTGGTTGTATTTTGTAGTACTACAACTTTGTTGTGAGAAAGACAGCTGTGGAAAATTATTAATAAAAGATGAATAAATAAACTGTAGGTATTCATGATGCAATAATTATACGAAATAAATAGAGTGGCAAAATTCAATATTTACTGTTTCAGTGCACCAAAGGCACGAAATCATACTGAAATTGTACCATACTTTTGCTTGACTTCACTGAATAGAAATTACATCTGTTATAAAATTAAAGCATATAATCCATTCCAATAATGTGTGAAAATAAGTGTTGGATTATCAACACTATTACCTTGTCTTAATGCGATAGAATCTACTGTGTAATGTGGATAAACCAAATGCCTAATCCTTTTTCCTTAAGTTCATTACTTTGTTTTTATAGCAAAAGTGAAATTTGTGCATATACAATAGTGTTACAGACTTATAAAGCAATTCTTTTAAATGCAAATTTCCTGGAAGACATGTCATCTAAGAAAGGTGTACCTATAAATATTCCTCTTCATAACAGGCA
This sequence comes from Heterohyrax brucei, assembly GCA_028571685.1. NCBI lineage: Eukaryota > Metazoa > Chordata > Mammalia > Hyracoidea > Procaviidae > Heterohyrax > Heterohyrax brucei. The sequence continues at coordinate 138,399,026 of CM053142.1, read as the reverse complement.
AAGTGAACAGGTGCTTTTGGATTGGAATCATGCTTTCTGATGAAATATTGGCAAGCAGACAGGATGTGTGGGCATTTAGAAAAAGAGTAAAAATAAAAGTTTGTATAATTGCAGGGTTACATTATCCTTTGATAAGAAACACCCTATATTGTTGGAATTCTAAATATTAGAGATGACTTCTGAAAACCAGAAATTGAAAAAGGTTGCATATGTTTTAAAAAAGAACAACTGAATATTTAAAAAAATTCTTTTAAAATTCAAATCATAGGCTAGACAAAAAATCAAATCATTTTCTCATTTATCTCCTGATACCATATTTCCATTACCTTACAGTTCTCTTGTTTTGATACCACCTTTTCTGTGATTTACCATACTCTGGGACCATCTAACTTGGTAGTGGCTATTATGCAGTGGTTTTTAATTGTGCATTCTAATTCTTAGTATATCACCTTTTCTCTTTGCTCTTACATTACATTACTTTCCATTATAAAGTAATTTATTAGGTAGGAGATAATGTTTTGAGCCAACATTATATTATTTTTAGAAGAAAAAGGTAGGCATTACTGCATTTTATCTTACTTTTTTCATTGTCAAATTTCTATTTCTGTGTAATTACTTTGCATTGTGTGCACTTGAACTGTGTGACTTGTTCGAAAATTACTAAGAAGCCTTGTAAATTTAACTAATTAACCCTTAGCAATGAATGAGCAATGCAGTTTTATTAAGGCTTCCATTTACACAATAACAACTGACCTTTTCAAGACTGGGTCCTTGCTGTAACAGCTCATCTGTGCTTTCACCAAAAATTGAAAGCATTGCTCATGTGTGACCAAAGAAGACAGTTTGCAGGTTGAACAAAACAACTTTTATTGAAGTGTGCATCCTGTTACATCCTCTTGTGTTTACTACCAAAGATTTTTTTTAATTTCACCTTTATTCAAAAAGATCAGTGTCTGAATACAAAGTTTTCAATATCATTATCAAGATTCTCAAGCACGTTGCAGGATTTCTGTTTTGTTGTTACTGATGGTAGTGACTGGTCAGTTGACTGGTGGCTTTAATAGATGTCTGTTTTAGTTGTGTTTTCTTTTCTTGGATTTTCTCTGACTTTTCCCCAAAGTAATGTTGATACTGTTTCTCCAAAAGGTTATTATTGCAACTTAACTGATATATGTAGTGATAACAAGTTCACATGTTGATGAAACTAGAGAAGGCGAGGAAAAAAAAGAAATGCCAGGCATATTGCAGTTAGAAAATATTTCAGAACCCAATTTCTTAGTAGAGGAAGTGCTGCTAAGATGAATGAATGATGTATATGTTATCTCCAAAGTTGTTGATTCTTTCACTCATTTATTACTTTAATATAGCACACTCATTTATTACTTGAACATAGCACTAAATATTTATTTAGGACTTACAGTGTCCTAGATACTTCCCATGGAACTGAGACTTCAAAGATGGAAAGGTTTAATTCTTGTCCTTTGTGAGTTGTATTTCAAGAGGAAGAGAGAAATACAAACATATTTACCACGAAATAGTAAATTCTCTGGAGAATAAAAGTAGATATTTGAATAGGGGCAGAGGATTCTACTTTTGCCTAAAGGGATGCAGTAAAGTCAGGGAAGAGAGCTACTTAATAGTTATAGATATTTGATGTTTGTTGGTATATTAAATCCAAGCAAACCAGTTGCTTTTTAGTTGATTTGTATTCATGGCAACCCAACATGTATCAGAGTAGAGCTGCTGTATAGGGTTTTCAATGGCTGAAGTTTTGCTAGATTGCAGCCAAGTACACTAACCATTTACACCACCCAAGGGCTCCTAGAAGTGTGTTGTTGTTAGATGCCTTTGAGTCAGTTTCTAGGGTAGGTTGAAATCCTGTAACAAATGGCACCCTTTTTTCCAATTCAGTAATTATATAGTCATATGTCTTTCATATGTCAGTGTCCAGGACAAGTTTTTTACATCAAGGCTCTCTTCCAGAGTCGATCATATCTTTTATTATAATCTACAACACTGATAGAAAAACAGTGCTTTAACCTCAGTAGAGAGTCACTTTAAGTCGGAATGTACTCGATAGTAAGGGGTTTGATATTTTGGTTACATACGATTTTTAAGTCAATGCAACAGTTATATTAATGATTTTTCAGTAGGCAGTCAGGTAACTATTCATTGAAAATACCAGCTCAGACCTTATAAAGATTCACCTAATTGACATAATACGTTTACATTATTATTTTATAGAAATTAGGAGAAATGTTACATCTAGATCTAATATAATTATTTTAAATAATAAAATCTTTCATAGGAGAAAGTAGCACTGTATTTCTCTATAGAAAAATATTACAAAGCTTTTATTATTTTAGCTCAAAGTACATTATACCATAAGTCTGCTTCCATTTATTGAATACTTACTCTTGATTAGACACTGGTATTGCTAGGTGCCTTCAAGTCAATTTTTGATACTGAGTGACCCGATATGATAGAGTAGAATTGTCCTGCAGGGTTTTCTCAACTGAGATATTTAATCTAGGAGCAAATCAACAGTTTTTTCTCCTGCAGAACTGCTGGTCGGGTTGCAGCACTCAACCTTTCGGTTAGCAGTTGAATGCTTAACCATTGGCCTACCGAGTCTCTTATTAGACACACATAGAGACAAATATGTAAATCAGTAATTTTCCCACAGACTAGTTCTGAAGTTTAAATCTTAGAGTGTTAGGTAAAACAAATAACCATTACAGCAATACATTGCCATTTGAAATAACATAATTAATGTCTATCATTTACGTATTGATTCAGCCACAATTTTTTTCACATCTACTATGTTTTGGGAATTGTTCTAGTTCCTTGAGCTACATCAGGGATTTAACAACAACAACAACAAAAATTACCGTAAGATTTTACAAATTAGCAAGGAGACTAAATATAATAAATAACTAAAATATATAATAGTTCAAAAGACATGAACTGTGTAGAAAATAGTAGAGTCGGGTAAGAGAGATGGAAAGAGCAGGGGCGAGAGAACTACGGGCCTGCTTCACTGAGAAGAGAATTTGTCAACAGAGAACAGAGAGTTTACTGGAGTTAGTCATGCAGATCTTTGAGAGAAATCTTTCCCAGATAAATGGAGCACGAATGTAAAGGCCCTAAATTTAGGAGCTTACCTGGATGAACAGTAAACATGCTGGAGCAGAAATGGGTAAGCTAGTGAGGCAAAGAAGTAGTCAAACAGGTAACTAGAAAAAAACAAAACTAAACCCAGTGCTGTCAAGTCAATTCTGACTCATAGAGACCTTATAGGACAGAGTAGAACTGCCCCATAGAGTTTCTAAGGAACAACTCATAGATCTGAACTTTTGACTTTTTGGTCAGCAGATGTAGCAGTTAATCACTATGCCACCAGAGTTTTCAGTAACCAGAAAGAGGAATATAAATCATACAAGCCTACTGGGCTCTTAAATGTCCCAAGGTGTCCCAAATGGCTGTATACCTGGTAAATTGAAGGGTAAAGGTTCACATCCACCTAGAGATTATTTTGTAAGAATGTCTTGGCAATCTACTTCTGAAAAATCAGGCATTAAAAATCTACAGAGCCCATCCCACACTGCTGCACACAGAGTCACCCTGTGAGTCTGAGTCAATGGCAAGTGGGTATTTTATAGGCTGTGGAATGGGGAGAGACAGCTCTAAAGAAAACAATAGCACGGCCTGGCTTTTGTTTGGGAAAAAAAAAAGATGGTTCTGGCTGCCCTCTTAGGAACTGACTCACATGTGAGGGTTGGAGATGGACACAACAGGAAAAGCCCGATCTAATGGTAGGTGGAGGCATGGGAGCGTTAAGAAGTGACTGGATTTAGAAATATTTTACAAGAGCTAAAAAAAATGATACCATGGGTTAGACAGAAGATTTAGGAGAAAGGGCTAAGTTTAGATGACTCCAAGGTCTCTAGCCTGTGTGACTATAAGGATGACAGTGTCATCAGCAGAGATGGGGAATATTATTAGGATGCATATTTCCAGAAAGGAAAGAGTACCTGTGAACTATGTGAGATATCTGCTAAACATCAGGTAAGAGATACTGAATATATACACATGCGTATCAAAATCTGACGTTTTTAGGAAAAAGATTTGAGCTATGCCCAGAAACTGGAATAATGGTATCACTTGTGAATGCCAGCTACGTGCCATTGAGTCGGATCTGAACTCAAGCTTAAAACCTGAACTTTATGAGTGTGTTTGCAGTGAGGTTATAGAATTCATTACACTGTCCATCTTACAGCTATGAAATATATTCCAAAATTTATACTTGCCACTGAATAATTTATACAAATGCCATTGATGAAATTAACTTTTTTGTTTTAGAAACTTGTCACTAAGCAAACAAAATAAAGAATATGTAACTTAGCAATAGTCAAAAGGATACACTGTGAGCTCCCTCTGCTGTTCTGGAGACTCAGTTACTTAGAAAATTGGTGGATTCTCTTGAGAAAGCTAAATGTTGGCTGAATATTAAAAGAAAAAAATAACTATCAATGGAATAAGGACTCAGAGTTTTAAAAATACTAGCTTCTTCTCTTTAAAATTGGTAACATTAAACAGAATTTTAGCAAACATTGGACTGAAAAGTACTTAATTCTTGTTTTGGGATTTGGAAAAAACACAAAGGTTTTTTTTTTTTTTTTAAAGAAAAACGTCTTCATATTCATCAAATAAAACCATCAATAAATGATTTAGAAGAAAAAGAGTATCTCTATTTAAGAAGAATTTCAAACAATGTCTTTTGAATAGAAAACATTTCACATTTAGAAGTGGATAATTTAATAAGTATAACTTGTGAAATTTATAAATCCAGCACCTAAAACATACAATGGTTAGTTGGTAGTTGTTGGTTGACAAAGTAACCATAGACTTAAATGTCATTCAAACCAATAAAAAAAAGCAAGCATTAAAATTTTCTATGTAGGTGGTAAGGCAGAAAGTGTTTTGAGAAAGTTTATACCATATAGTAAATATGGTATAATACAACAAAGCTTAGAAATTGCATCTAAAATAATTATATGTGTATACTCTTATTGATTTAACTGCACCCCCCCAATATGTTTTAAAATCCTAATCCATGCTCATGTCAATGAACTCCCAGGGTGACACAAAATGTTAAGATGTTTGGCTGCTAACTAAAGGCTGGAAGCTCCAATTTATCCAGAGGTGTCTGTGAAGAAAGCCCTGTCAATTTACTTTCAAAATAAAAAAAACAAGCCACTAAAAATGTTATGGAATGCCGATCTACTCCACCACATGTGAAGTTTCTATGAGTCAGGGTCTATTTGACAAAAACTAATTTGGGTACCTGCCTATATAACCTAGAGCCCTGGTGGCACAGTGATTAAGAGCTATAACTGCCAAGCAAAAAGTTACCAATTTAAACACGCCAGCTCATCCTTGAAAACTCTATGGGAAGTTCTCCCCTGTCTTACAGGGTTGCTGTGGGTGGGAATCGACTCAATAAATAGCAACAGGCATTTTTATATAAGACACATTTGGAAACAAAGGTTTTTGCTTTATTGGATAAATGAAGTCATGCCAAATTAGGGTGGGTCCGAAACCTAATTACTTCTTTGTTTTTTAAAGAGTTGATTTTTTGAGATGGGAGAGGAGAGACTGGAGAGGAGGGGGCAAGCTCTGGTTGAGTGGCTACTGTAAGTAAAAAGTGAAAAGGAAGAGTGCTGTCACAACACGAGGAGAGGGGACAGAGTTGCAGAGAGGTGGGTACTTGGAGTTTTGTATGGGAAATCAACTTGGGTTGTAAACTGTCACTTAAATCACAATAAAATAATTTTAAAAAGAGAATAGAATAGGTACAGACAGACAGACACAGACTCACAAACACACACAGGAAACAGGAAGAAAAACTATGGATACAGGTCCATTTTAAAATTTACAAGGGAAGGACAGCTGAAAACTACTAGAGGCTGAAATAGAGCCACTGCCTGAATTTGGACTTCAGGCCTCTTGAACTGGAGAAAATAAATTTCTATCTTTACAACCACCCACTGGTGTTATCATATTACCATAGTACTAGATAAATAAGAAAGACACAAATACAAAAGAAGTAAATATACTTATGTAAAAACTTATTTAAAAACATGGTATATTCTTTTGTAAAACTGGGTTACACCCTCCTCCCCAATTAAACCAACTTTTATGGATGTCCAGTTATATTCAGGATACTGCATTTAATGAAACAGTGACATGTAAGGCCACTTATGGTTAAGTTCCTCTCATCTCTTTTCTGTTGCCATTTTGTGGCATTCATCTGAAAGACAATAAAATAGCTGCAGTTTTCCAATTACGTCATGTACTTTATCCTTGCTCATATGAGTATTTATCTGACTTTACAGGCTTACCTAATTAACCTCCCTTTTAGATTCTGTGGCTCACCTCTGTCATACAAAACACACAAATTCGGAAGTCAGACAGAACTGGTGTGGCATTCTGCCCTGGTTCTTCTCCTTCATGCTTGTGGGGCATTGTGTAAAATACATAACATTTTCTCAGCCCTAATTTGTCCTCTGGACATTGGAAGTAACAGTTATCTCATATGATTGTCAACAATAACAAAGAAAATAATACATGTAAGTCACCCAGTACAATGGGGCCCACATAAAAGACACTCTATGTGCAATAGTAGCAATATTTGATAATTAAAGTCTTTAACAACTTATCACAACAGTATTGCGACTGTTGATTGTGTCTCTCCATTACTGGACTTGGATTTATTGAAGTGTAATGAACTGTACACATTCTGTATGTTGCCTTTAGAATATAGCTGGATATTTTATGCATTGGAAACAAGAAGTAAAACTTGTTGAATTAGTGAATGAAACTGAATTAATGGTGATCTCAAGTTGTTTGGAACTGGAAAATTAGAAAACTAATTTTAAAGCAGAAATGTGTAAAAAAATAATATGCCATTAGTATCTGAGACTCTCGTATTTTTTATGAAGTTAGTGAATTAGATATACAAATAGTAAAAACAACAAAAAAAGTAGGTCATTTACATTGAACATAATATTACACATTCTTCACTACTTCTTTCCTTATTGCTGTTAAGTTCTTAAATGTAGCCACAGACACCAGGGGCAGGTAATCATATCAGATGATAGTAACAACTACAGTAACCACTTCATTTGCTTCTGTTTTTCTTTCTTTACACTTTCATTCAGTCAGTAAAAGCTCTCAAATGAAATGGAACATTGTATTTATGCTAATTTTCCTTTCTGCTTGATTTTTTCCAGGTGTGTTCCTGCTGTGTGCATATTAATTTTTCCCATTTTTAAACAAAAAAGGTACTCTTTTCAAAGAAACATTTAGGATAACACGTTATTACAGCTTCCAAAAATTTGTCATTAAAAACTGAATGCAAGTCACTCTTAATAGTTAAGTTCCTAATATTTCAAAAGCACTCAAATCTATTTTGTGACCTTTTGGTATTTTGAAGTTAATTTGTCTAAATATGAAAATCATAGACTACTAGATGATTCTATGTGAAGGAATAAATTGCTCATAAAAATCCAGTTTAAAACAACAACCACAATGTAAAAACTAGAGTTTCCTACATAACTAATGGAAAACAATGTACCACTCTGTATGTTAATAATTAATCATCATTTAATGAATAAAGAAAATAACATTTCAACTTGCTAAACTTTCCCCAGTTATTTAAAATTCTGCTACTAATTTTATTATCATTTGACAGAGTTTTATCTCTTTTAACCTCTTAAAAGAAGTGACAAATTAAGTCTTGAAGAATAGTTGATTATTATCCGTCTATATGTATAGGCAGGACAATAAATAAGGGAGTCGTTGTTGCTGTTTTATCATACTTTAGATGAAGGTTTACAGAACAAACTAATTTTTCATTAAACAAAGGATGTATTGTTTTGTGACATATGTTAACAACCCCACAGCAGGTGAACACTCCTCCTTCTAGATGTGAGTTTCCTATTTGCTGTCCCCTCCTGCCTTCTAATCATTGCCACTGGGCTGGTGTGCCTCTTTAGTATCATTTTAATTGATAAGCCTATCTAATCTTTGGCTGAAGGTGAACCTCAGGAATGACTTCAGTACTGAGCTAAAAAGGTGTTTGAGGGCCACGCTTTTGGAGTTTCTACAAACTGTCAGGCCAACAAATCTGGTCTTTTTTTGTGACTTAGAATTTTCTTCTACAGTTTTCTCCAACTCTGCCTGGGACCTGCTGTTGTGATTACTACGGGCATTCTTGACGATGTAAATCAAAATCTCATAAGCATGTAAAACCGTGCTGCAACAGAACAACTTCAGGTGGGAATGTAGAAAGCACAGGGAGATGAGGGGAGGGATATGAGCTGGCTTTTGGTTTTACATGAGAAAAAATAAGTTTATGAAGAGCCATTATAAAGGTTTGGACTTTGACTAGTAGCTAAGGGAAAAGCTTTAACTTAAGTGCTTCACTTAGAATTGTATTTCCTATACTTGACATAGTTACTAGAAATTAATAGACATGCAGTGTATCCTTTAGAAACATTCTGTTGAATTCATGCTTTTTATTTGTACATTATAATGGTAGCCATGGAGTATGATAAAGAATAGATCAAAAGAATATAAAACTAGCTCAGAAACAGAAGTTAAAAAGTCTTATAATAAATCAGAAAAGGAAAATTAAATCGTCATATAGTATCACCAGTAAGACTGAAGACAGATTGGACAGGTGCAAAAGACATTTAGAAATCAGATGCTGCTTGACTGGATACAGTGCATAAGATAACATCATCGAGTTTCTGATACAGGTAACTACAAGGAGAGTGTTCACTGAGCTAAGAATTATGAAAGGGGGCAGAAAAGGCAGGCGGTGGGTAGAAGGGACTCCAGTTTTGAACCATCAGAAATTTCCAAATGAAAACTACCAGTAATTAGTGAAATCGGAAGCTCAGCGCAGAACTTAACACAACGTTCAATCTGACTGGAAAGATAATGAAAACTCAAAACAATAAGTGAACAAGAGAAGTATTACCCCCATTACAAATCACTTTTAATTAGGCCAATTTATGAAGTTCAGAGCATTAAGAAGAGGATAGTTTATAATGAAGTAATAACTGGAGGTTCTAAATAATAAGTTTAAAGGGACTTCTAACTGTAAAAAACAATCTGAGCTGGTAACATTACAAGGGCTTCAGAGAGAAGTCCTCTCAATCCTTAATTTAACTCTATTTTTTATTTAACTACTTTCCTTGTGTCTTGAAGTTTAAAATTAATGTTTATTCCCTTTTATATAGATCTCATAGCTTTTAAAGTTTAGCATCAGGTAGTTCTGGATCTGATTCTAGAATCTACCTCTTACCAGTACTGTAATGAGCAATTCCTTTTTTAAAGGAAAAAAAATGTGAAAGTCTTTAAAGTTGCTGTCCTATCTGTAAACCACAAGTCATGAGGTTATTCAAATTTAACTTCAACTGAAATTAAGTAAAACGTAAAATTTAGTTCTTCAGTTTCACCAGCCATATTTCAAGTTTCCGATAGCTGCATATTCCCAATTGCTACTACACTAAATAACGTATATATAGGACATGTCCATCACCACAGAAAGTTATGTTGGATAGTGACACTCTAAAGCATTATAGAAATATAAGATAATATTTATTAGAATAAAAACTATTCACATGGACATTAATCTTTTTTAAGGATTCCCAATTATTTTCTGCCTAATTAAAATAGAATTATTGAATAGGACTCAAGAATCATTAACACAAAAAAGGTTGATAAATTGTACTTCATTTAACAAAAAAAAGGAACATGTTGAATTTATCAAAAGGTACCATTAAATAAAGGGAAGTTACAACACAGAAGAAAAGTATTTACAATGCATACATCAGGTAAAAACTTATATACAGACTATAAAAATACTTCTACAAATCAGTAAAATAAAAGCAACCCAATAAAAATTGTCAAAAGACTCAAGCAGGTATTTCACAAAAGATGATACACAGATGACTAATAAGCTCTTGAAATATTACTCAACACCTTTAGCCATCAGAGATATACAAAATAAAATATAATGAGATACCACTTGTAACAAACCAGAATTTGTACAGTTTTAAAGATAAAGCCGAAAACAGCATGTTAATGTAGAGAACTGAGACTGCTCTTTTCTCTTGTCGCTTAACCACCTTTCCCCAAATTTTCAGATAAACTGTTTCAAGCATTGTTGTCCAAGAAACTTTCTTTGAGCAATGCAATCCAAACTCACACTTGTCCCTGGGTGGTGGAAACCGACAACACGCTACTAACCAAAATACTGGTAATTTGAGTCTACTCTGAGGTGCATCAGAAAGAAGCCCTAATGATCTATTTTTGAAAAGGATCAGCAATTGAAAACTCTGTGGAGTACAGTTCTGCTACCTACCCACACAAGTTCCACATGGTTAAGTCTACTTGATGGAAATGGTTTTAAATGCAGATTAGAGGGTTTTTTTTTCCCTCTCTCTCTCCCCTCCTTCCCCCCCCCCCCCATCTTATGGATGTCTGATACGTGAAAACCACAGCCCTAGATACTTAAAAAAAAAAAAAAAGTGAGGGGGCAGTGTCTCACCTCCTCAAACTTCACCAGGGGATTCCTCTATGGCCAAGGTCAGACATGTCTTCTCTCTCTGCTATCCTAACTAATTTTGACAGCAACTGTCCCTCATACGTACTCCCTTCCTTCTCTGTTGGGTTCCATAATTCATTGCATTGGCCACACAGAACTCACAGATCATGGTCACAGTTATAACATTAATTAGGGAACTAACAGTTTTAAAATCTGTGCTCAGGAACACTCCGGATACAGTTCTTCCTTTAGGATAGACTCCTCCAGCTGCGCTCACAGACAGATCTCTCTTTGGCTAGTGGATCTCCAAAAGCCACTCAGCTTCCTTTCTCATTTGGTAGGGAAGGCCAACATCCTGTCTCCTGAAGCTGGGTCTCTCCTGCTACTGCTTCTCACCATCTTCTGGGTTGCAGCTCCTGGCTCCAGAAGCTTCCCTGCGCTGGAAACCTGAGCTGACACACTGACTCTCTGCTCCATGCTGTTCTTTCTTGGAGGTGGTAGGATCATCCTCTTTACTCTGTAACTGGCTGTCTTTTAAGGCAAACTTGGCAAGTCTTCTTGGCAGGCTACAATTACCCTATGACATAATCACCTGGGGGTGGGATGAGTTACAAGATCATAACTAGAAAGGCCACATACAAAAGTAATTAATCATATCGAACTAAAAATAGGTCATTTTGAACTATTTCAGGTATTCTGGTTTAAGATATTTGTGTATCAAGAGAGTAGGAGTGATGCTGTTTATTAACTTTGTTTTCATTATCTCTGGAGTATAGTTAAAGAATATATTACTTCTGATGGAGAATTACATGAGAGCAAAGCGCAGAGAATGGTTAAAAATATGGAAGGAAACAGCGCCTTATTTCATTCAGGCAATGAACATATGTCAGGGTTTTGCACCTCTATAACTACCTCATATTTAAAATTCATTAACCTAGTGATTGCCATTAGGATGTGTTATTATCTAAAATGAAACCTGAGTTAGATTTTTCATGTCAGAAAATAAGTTTGATTTGGCTGATTTGTTTAGGCAGTGAGAACTGGCTCTACTGATAACAAGTTTAAATGGAGAATTATTTGTTATAAATGAGCTACGTCTGCAGCTTCATGATTTTGACCAAACAATGACAACAACAACAAAAACCGGAGGAAAAAGATATTTAACTCATGATAAATTCTTTTATTAAAATAGTATATTGGCAAAGATTTGTTGATGTAAGTTATAGCCAAGTTTATCAATCTTTTCTGAGTATATCTTATTAAGCAAGGCTACTTAAGGTAAAAGAGATGAAGTTTAATGAAAACAATTTGATGAGGCTTTAAAGTCTTTTTGGTACAATCCCCCCAAAGTGAGGTCACAAATGACTCTAATAGCTAGGTAATAACTCATTTTGCATGTCAGGTCATTTTTAAGACTTTGCCTTCCATAGAAATGAAGTAAGACCCAATGAAGCTGTAACCTAATAGATCAGTTAGAATATTTTTTGTGATGAATCACTATGATTTTTGGCAAAAATAAATGAAAAAATTTAGCTGTTTTGCTATAACAAATGACTTCCATTTGTATGTACTTATGAGAAACAAGAATTTTCAGTTTTTATATTTGATAAAAAATAATAAAAGCATAATAAATCCTGAAAATTTTCTCATTCTAGAGTAAATTAATATTAAAACCAAATAACATAAACTAATTAAAATAACAATGAACTAATAAGAAAAAACTCAGCTTCATCCATCTCATTAAGAATTTTATTTGCAGATGTTTATTTTTTAACGTAACTGTTTTGCTGTTGCTGTTGAGAAACATACAGGAAAACAAAATAATTCAACAGTTTCTACCTCTACCAGTTAACAATGCTGATCACATTTTGAATTGTGTGACCACTCTCACCCTCTATTTCTGAGTTGTCCTCTTGTCCTCTCCCCACTAACATAAAGTCACCGCACCCTAAGGTTCCTATCTAATCTTTAGAGTTACTGTTGCCAATTTGATCCCATATAGATAGTTCTTAAAGAGTAGAATGTTCAGTGCAAACTTTTTTTTTTTAACTAGTTAAACTAAACTGTAGTTTTAAGAAGACTTTAGGGAATATTTTTTGTTTAAGTTTTAAAAATTATGTCAGGTCATTTCAGGAGTTTATCCAGCCTTTGTGGGTCTAGGATGTCTGGAGTCCATGAGATTGAAATTCTGTTTTGTATTTTTCCACTTTTGATAAGAATTCTTATATGGAATCTGTGATCAAAATACTCAGTTATGGTAGATAGGCAGCATCTACTTTTCTGGTCTCATGGCAAAGCAGGCAGTTATTTGTGGAGTCAGTTAACCACACATTCCATATCCTTCTCCTGTTCTTGTTTCTTTCCTTCAGACAAATAGGGACCAGTTCTTGTACAATGAATGGGTATTTGTGAGCTTCAAAGATCTCAGGTGCCATACATTTAACTGGAAAGTGAATGCAGGCACTAAACATGTTAGTAAATAAGTGAAATGTCCCATGAAATTAGGACAGCTACTCTTTTTATTTTTTCCTTTGCCATCATTATATCTACCACACAATTTTTTCCAATTCATCTTTTTACAGATGTATAGCTTACTGGTATCAGTTACAGTAGCTGAGTGTGCAACACTATCCTTAATCAATGTAAAATTTCTATCACTGTAATTCTCCCTTCCCCCATGCATCCAACCCCTTGAATCATTAACAAAGTTTATTCTCTCTACCTTTGCCTTTCTTATCTTTTTCTGTGAATGAGGTTATCCAATGTTTGTCCTTTTGTGATTGGCTTATTTAGCTCAACATAATGTCTTCTGGTTCCATTCATACTGAAGCATATGTCAAGACTTCAGTCATGCTACCACCTGAGAAGTATTGAATTGCATGTATGCTCCCCATTTTGTTTATCCATTCAACTATAGATAGGTATTAAGATTGTTTCCACCTTTGGGGTGTTGTGAAGTGCCACAACGCAAAATGTATACAAGTCTCTGACACTATGTTCAATAGTTCTTTCTTTTACCAAATTATGCAATATGTTTTCGTAATTTTGATCAGCTGTGTAGTAATAACAACTGTAATGAAGAGTAAATTTTCTTTAAATTTAGAACTTTAAAGTAACAGTTAATTATTTAAAACTTTAAAAATCATGTATTTTGTTGCAGAGAGTTACAATGCAACTATGAGAAAAAATTAGTAAATAACAATAAACTAACGCATACTGTGTGACAGAGGATCTTATGTAGTTTTTGGTGAATGACTATGTACATTGAAACATCTTGGTATGTTTTTTTCTTTGAAATAGTAAGCATGTGGTACAACATCTTTCTTTAAAATATATTTATGTTTCATATCATTATCAGCCTATATAAACTTAAAGCTTTTTTGATAAACATAAAAAGTGTTACTTAGTCAAAATTAGGTTACATAAGAACAAAATAATTTGAAGATTACTGAACTAGACTGACGCATGAGAAAGACTGTAGCTTTTGTAGCCGTGCTGATAGATCATACCATTCATTTTTTCATTCATTCTGCTAACACCAAGCTTGTGTGCGTGACATCAAATTAATGCATGGTGTCAGGAATAAAAGCCCTTTGCACATGTCACTGTAATACTTTGTCTTCTCCAGCCTCCCTTTGAAATCATCTGTTCATTCTTTCACTTTATCATTTCTTCCTTTTGCTTTAGCTGCTCAACATTTAAAAGCAAGTTTCAGAGTTTCTTCTGACATCCGATTTGATCTTTTGTTTCCTTCCTGTCTTTAGTGACCTCTTGTTTTCTTCATGGATAATGTCTGGGATGTCATTCCACATCACATCTGGTCTTAGATCTCGGTGTTCAATGCATCGAATCTGTCCGTAATGACATCTGCAAAAATCTGGAGACAGCAAACTGAAAGGGAAGAACGTGCTCTGCAGTTCTCAAGCTGCAAGAATTGAGGAAAAAACTTAAGTCTTGAGTTGCCAAAGTAAAGAATTCTACAGGGAAAATATGAAAGAACTCAGGAAGCATCAAAAGAAGAAGGAAGGAATACACCGAATCATTATACCGGGAAGAAGTGGTCAGTGCTCAACCATTTCAGGAGATGCATATGACCAGGAACCAATGGTACTGAAGGAAGAAGTAGAAGCTGCACTGAAGGCACTGGTGCAAACTGTGTCAACAAACAAATGTAGCACTGGAAGTGTCCACTCATTTATACCAGGAAATTTTGAAGACAGCTACCTGGAAAACTGACAGAATGACATCCATATTTATGCCTATTCCCAAGAAAGGTGGTCCAACTGAATGCAGAAATTATTGAACAATATCATATATTGAACAATATCACAGATACCACACACTAGTAAAATTTTGCTCAAGATCATTCAAAAGTGAGTGCAGCAGTATGACAGGGAACTGCCAGGAAGTTAAGCTTGATTCAAAAGAGGATGTGAAACCAGGGTTTTGTAGCCTAATCTCAAATGGATGTTAGCTGAAAGCAGAGCATATCAGAAAGATGTTTACCTGTGTTTCATTGACTGTACAAAGACATTCAGCTGTGTGGATCATAACAAATTATGGATAACATTGAGGAAAATGGGAATTCCAGAACACTGAGTTGTGCTCATGAGGAATCTGTACACAGATCACGAGGCAGTCATACAAACAGAACAAGGAGACACACTACGTAGTTTAAAGTCATGAAAGGTGTGTGTCAGGGTCGTATCATTTCAATGTGTGCTGAGCAAGTAATCCAAGAACCTGACTATATGAAGAACGAGGCATTAGGATTAGAGGAAGTTTCATTAACAACCTTCTTTTTGCAGATAACCCAATCTTACATGCTGGAAGTGAAGAGGATTTGAAACACTTACTGATGAAGTCAAAGACCACAGCCTTAAATATGGGTTGCGTGTCAACATCAAGAAAACAAAAATCCTCACAACTGGAGCAGTAAGCAATGTTATGATAAATGAAGAAAGTATTGATGTTGTCAAGGATTTCATTTTGTTTGGTTCCATAATCAACACCTATAAAAGTACCAGTAAAGAAATCAAAAGATGCATTGCATTGGTAAAATCTGTTGCAAAAGATCTCTTGAAAAGTGTTGAAAAGTAAAGATGTCACCTTGAAGACTAAGCTGCACCTGACCCAAACCATGGTGTTTTCAACTGCATCATGTGCGTGCAAAAGCTAGACAATGAATAAGGAAGACAAAAGAAGAACTGACACCCTTGAATTGTGGTGCTGGAGAAAAGTATTGAACATGCCATGGACTGCCCAAAGAAGAAACAGATCTGTCCTGGAAGAAGTACAGCTAGAGTGCTCCTTGGAATCACAGATGGGGAGACTGTGTTTTATGTACTTTGGACATGTTGTCAAGAGAGATCAGTACCTAGAGGAGATCAATCTTGGTAGAGTGAAGGATCAGTGAAAAAGAGGAAGATTCTCAAAGAGGTGGATTGGCACAGCGGTTGGAACAATGGGCTTAAGCATAAAAATAATTTTGAGCATGGCCCAGGGCCTGGCAGGGCTTTGTTCTGTCATTCATAGCATTGCTATGAGTCAGACCAACTTGATAGCGCCTGAAAACAATAACAAGGAATAAGAGAATGACTAGCCAGATGACTACCTGAACTCCACATCTCCTAGAAGTTCTTCAAGATCACTAAAAGGGACTGACATAGTTTAATAAATCTGAAGAATGACAGCAGGAAACCCAGAGGGAGTTTTCTCCTGCCTCAGTGAAAAGGAAAAGTGCAATGGTTACAAAAGTCAGAGTAAATAAGGCATATAGGTGAAGCTCGATCTATACAATACATCAGAATCTTTATGTAACAGACTCTCACAACTGGCAAAGCAAGCAATTGTAGGAATAGATGTAGCCCCATTATTTGTGATATCCCAGTAAATAAAGTAGTATTTTAAGCAAATGGAGTTAGATAAATGTCCATGCATAATAAGTCTAAAATATATAGCCAAGCCAAGTGCCGTCAGGAAGTCAAATACATAAAATAAATGAAGTATTAGGAGAAAATAGTAAGTTTTAAAATCTTATAATGGCAAAGTAATTACTAAGTCTATGAAATATTTTATATAGTAAAAATGAATTGGAAGTTATTAATACCTCAAATATATTAAAAAAAAACATAAAGTAATGCTCCAAAACCAAAGCAGAAAGACAAATAATAGTGAGGAAATATTTGCAAAATATATGAAAAACAAAAAAATCCATTAAAAATGCAAAATTTAGTAAACAAAAGACAAAGAAGTCAACGTTGAACCAGGCAGATACTAAATGCAAATCACAGAGAAATAAAAGCAATGATCAATGAAGATACTAAGTTATTCTAAGTAGATAAAAGATATGAAAATTGAAATACAAAACATGTTGTGATGTTTTAGCAATCAGTTGATGACATCAACATGGATTGCACACTTTTATGCATACATACTCATATATCCATATTTTAATGGTGGTGAATGTGTGGGGTGAAAGCCAAGGTTATACACTGCTGAAAACTGTACAAAAATAGCATTTTTAAAAGAAGTGTGGCTTGTCCTTCTTAAAATTAAGAATTGACATAGTCTTGACGAGTTAGCCCCTACACTAAAGAAGTATTCATGCATGCACCCATACACATACACAAACAAATACTTATGGCAACATTGTTTCTAACAGTGAAAATGTGTTTAATTTTGTTTGTATAAGGAGTCATCTTTTATCCTAGTTTGACAATTTTTTTTTCATAAAACAGTCATTGTATTTCAAAAAATGCTATTTCTTCACTTGTTGAATATTTCTTTAGTCTAGAAGCTAAAGGCAGAAGGCCTGAGTTCGAGGCCTGACTTCACAACTTATTAGTTCTGTGACCTCTGGAAAGTTACTCAATTTCTGTGCTTCTATTTCTTCATCTGTAAAATGGGATTAATAACAGTAATCATTTTAGAAGCTTCTGGTGGTGAAGATTAAATGAGAATATGTGTGCATCATTCCATGTCCGGTTAGAAGATGGAACCATTCTAGGTGTTAAAACTGGGAGGAGATTGATGCAAGAAATTAGTTATAAATGTATTGGAAGGGCTATAGAAACTAAATGGGCATTGGTAAATGAAGGAAACTGATACTACTCTTAGCCAAGTGCCGTCGAGTCGGATCCGACTAAAAAATGACCACCTTCTCCCATGATGCCATTGGACCACCACTGTTAAAACTGTTACTGTTAGAACAGTCATAATTGCTCCTAAGAAGGGATCATGGAACCCCTAGAACCCAAGAACCACACTCCTGCTGACACAGCTGCTGAAACCACAACATATGCTGCTAGAGCCTGGACTTGATGCCAAAGCCAGAAGTATCATCACTCCTCTCCTCTGCTCTCTTTTAATCTTTCGTAAGTGCCTCTCGTTAGCAATCCAGGTAGCAAAGGAGCCTGGGAAATGTAGTTGTCTCTCTTCTGCAGAACAGAAGGCAACACAGGAGGACAAGAGAAACTGAGCACCAGCTGACAATATTTGCAACAATATGCTAAGTCCAAACAACCAAGTCCTGGCACTTAGTAACTTTTGCTATTGTTAGACTTTCTTTTCCTTTTTTAGTACCTTAACATTAAAGAAAAATTCCATGGTGACTGAAAAATGTATAAAAATAGATTTAACCTAAATAGACTTACCTAAATTATATGGTTTCATGTATAACTGTTACCTTTTTAAATAAACAGTAATTGCTCTCCAATACTGTCATCAATAGAAACCTTATTTTGATGAAATTTTAATAATCTGTTATTAAAATTTTTGGCTCCCAACTTCCATTTGAATTTCTACTAAAGTTAAAGTGGAGCTAGATGGGACTTATGATAATTCACTTCTGTAATCATTAAGGTCTTTATTAAATTGTGCTTTTTTTTATTTGAAGACAGCTTCCAAAGCAAATTAGGGTTCAGATATCAAATGTAAGAACTGTTTAGCTATCCAATTTTCCAGTATCTAGATTAAGAAGAGTTTTGTGAAAATTATTCACATCTGATGGTGCTACTTACATCAGTTTACATGTTTAGAGTAATAAGTAGATAGAAATAGCAGGAAAGAATTCTGCCTTCTGATCACATCCCAAATGAGTACATTTCTAAACAAGTAAAGCACATTTGAAAGCTGTGTTTAGAATGCTGCTTTTCTGTAAAATGAACTCTTAACATTATCCATCTGCTTTTCCAATCAGAATTAGAAAACTGTATATACTGTGAGTAAGATAGAAATTCTATCTACATATATATTGTGACATAATATCTGGGTCACCTTGAACTGTATTATGTTGGAAGTGTTAGTTTTATTGTATTTTTACTTTTCTAATTTTGACATTCAGAAAACAGCCCCAAAGTAGCATTACTATTTTTGGTAATGTACTTTCTTGCCTATTCGACCACTTACAATTGCGCATCTTTAGTGATTCTTAACCTCTTAATCCATGACCCCGGTAATGAGTGTGAATGACAGTAATGCTCACAGAATTGAGAATGGCTGCAACTTAAATATTGCCTTATGTGATATTACAGTTTTACAGATTGAAATTAAATTATTTAGAGGTTTAGTATTTGCAAATGTCAGAAAGTACCACTGAGCTCTAGATACTTGAAGGACTAAGATATAGAACTCATTATGAGAAACACAAAGAACTCACAAAATAAGACAAAGGAAAAATGGTCCAGAAATGTCAAACATTTATTTGTTAATCAATATAGCCTAAATTCATGATGCACATACAACGTATCAGGCACTATACAAAATACTAGGAACATATGTTTTCTTATAAATCATTGTTTAATGTAAAGAAGAACTTACCATATAGTGTAAAATAATGCTATCATGGGGAAGGGACTGGATATAGTTGAATAGTCCAAGAAGGAATTTCAGGAAGTTTCATGTCCTGGACGAATAGGATTTATCTGGTTGATACACATTATCAACATTTTGAAGATAAACACAGGACTGTTCTGTATGTTGGAATCAATTGATGGTACACACAACAACATTCTTTTGGAAGCTGTTTGATCCCAGCATCTCTACAGATTTGTTGGTCTTTTTTCCCTTTTGAAAGTACTGCTTAAAGAATAAACAGTTCATTCTATTTACATAGAGATGGCTGGTAAAAATTTCTCCATATCCCATATTTGAATAGTGTCTTGTATAGTAAACTTCTAAAGGAAAAAAAGATGGCTATCTGTACTTTCTTTACATAATAATTAAGTAGAATGTTAAGTATTTAGTAAGTGGTTAGTCTATAGTTGTTTATCCTTTCATTAAAGATAGAAAAAGTAGTATTTTTGGTATTTAACCCAGTTAACATCTAACATTGCTAGATAGACGAATGGGTGAAGAACACCTAAGAGTACAAAATCATGTACTTCATTCTGCAGAAAGTATAAATAATTCTTCATTTAATTAAAATATCATACAAATTTTGAATATTTGATTGCTATAATATTTAATAAAACTGAAAAACGGAAAATATGACAAAATGTGAAGATTCTCTTTAATTTGAATTTTTAATTTTTTAATATACTTTAGTTGAAGGTTTAAAAAGCAAAACAGCTTCTCATCAAACAGGACACATACCGTTTCATGACCTTGACTGACAATCGCAAAGCAACAGGTCAGCAGTCTCCTTACTCATCCTTAGGTTCCCTGATACTAGTTTTCCTGTCCCCTCCTACCTCTTGTCCTTGGCCCTGGGCTGGTGTACCCCTTTAGTCTCATTTCGTTTATGTGCCTGTCCAACCTTTTCATGAAACATGAGCCTCAGAAGTGACTGACTTGAAAGGGTGTCCAGAGGCCGTGCTCCCAGGGTCTCTCAAGTCTCTGTCAGGACAGTAAGTCTTGTCTTGTCTTTGTGAATTATAATTTAGTTCTACATTTTTTCCCAGCTCTATCCAGGGCCGTCTGTTGTGTTCTTTGGCAGAGCAGTCATTGACGGTAGCTGGGAGCTGCCAAGCTGTACTGGATTCAGTCTGCTGGAGGTGGCGATAGATGTGGTCCCATTAGTCCCTTGGACTAATTTTTCCCTTATTTCTTTAATTTCTTCATTCTTCCTTGCTCCTGAAGAGATAAGACTAGTAGAGCACCCTAGATGGCTACTTTTTCACAGGCTTTTAAAACCCCAAACTCTATTCACCAAAGCAGAGTGTAGAGAATTTTCTTTATAAACTGTGTTATGTCAGTTGAGCTAAACATTACCTAAGACCATGGTTCCCACAGACCTCAGCTCAACAGTCTGGTTCATTAGAGAGTTCAGATGTTACTGTGTAGCTTCCATGACCTTGCCTGGTACAGTTTATGCTAGCTTCCTCAATAATATGTACTGTGTTACCAAAGTTATCACTTACCTGTTCAATGTTTTTCTATTCTCACCCCTCCCCTCCCTGGTAACCATCAAAGATTGTTTCTTTTTGTATGTAAAATTTTTCATGAATATTTAAAGCAGTGGCCTCACACAATATTTGTCCTTTTGTGATTGACTTATTTCACTCAGTAAAATGCCTTCCCTTGTCGTCCATACTTTGAGATGACATTGAGTTTTGCTAGCAGCTCTGGTGGAAAGACTGTCTTTTCACCATCTGATGGACTTTGGACCATTGATGAAGACCACATGACCATAGGTAGGTGAATTTGCATCTGCATTCTCAATTCTGTTCCGCTGGTCAGTGCGTCTGTCCTTGTACCACTACTGGGCATCTTTGTTTCTGAGGTGTGTCTCTTGTAAACAGCACATTAATAGATCTTGTTTTTCTATCCATTCTGTCACTTTCCATCACATCTAGGCCGTTTACATTCAGTGTAATTATTGATAGGTATGAATTTATTGCTTGGTGCCTTTTTTTCTTTTTTTTGGTACTGATATTTTCTTTGTTCCACTTGCTCTCCTGTGCTGAATTATTTTGGTTTATGGATATTTTTATTTGCTTGTTTGCTTTCGTGGACTTTGTTTTTATTTAGGCGTTATGTTTTCTTCATTTTGATGAGTAGATTTGTTGCCTTTCTTTGTGACTGTCTTGAAATTTACCCTTAATTTCCTATGTTTGAACTAGTCTATTACCTCTTATCACCTTGCCTTCTACTCCGTTAGAAAGTTCTGTACCTATAGTGTTTATTTCCTCTTGTATTGTTATTTTCTCTGAGTTTTCCTAAAACAGAGTTGTAGCAAGTGTTTATCTTTAACTGCACTGACCCTTGTCTTTCATTTGAAACCTGCTCCTCATCTCTTCTGTGATAGTGTCCATTTCTCAAATTTTGTAAGTTATTATTTGGATTTCTAATTGTTGGCTTTATATAATTTCTGATTGTGAATTTATTTTGACATTTTTTCCCTGTATTATTTTCCTGGATGCCTCCATTAATTTGTTTGCCTTTTTCAGGAATTTGTCTATTTTTTTTTGTTTGGTTTTTGTTTCAGCTATGGAATAGCTCTAATTATTAGAGATTTGAATTCCTTGTTAGGTAATTCGAGTGTATTTTCTCCTACTGGAAAGTCGTCTGTTATATTTTAGATGCCAACTGGCCCCCCTTTCTTTATTTTTAATATGTTTGATACTGTCTGCTGGCTTTAGGACATTTAGTAGTGATTTTATTTTATTTTTATTGTAGATCTGTTGTATTGTTTTTTTTTTTGTTTGTTTGTTTCTGAGACAGGCAGCCTGGACATCCTTTGTTGTTTGTTCATCTGTGATCACGATAGTTTTTACCTCTTTATCTAATGGGAAACCCTGGTGGTGTTGTGGGTTAAGTGCTACATCTGCTAACCAAAAGGTCAGCAGTTCAAATCTGCCAGGCATTTCTTCAAAACTCTATGGAGCAGTTCTACTCTGACCTCTAGAGTCGCCATGAGTCAGACACAACTTGACCGCAGTTGGTTGGGGTTGTCTAAGGAGCAGGACCAGCTGCTCAGCTATGATGTATCAGCACAGGTCCAGCTGAAGAGAGGGGCTGGGATGGATTGTTTGTGGCTCATGCTAGGACCGAAGGACAGGCCAGGAATCAGTGCTGGATAGGGTCCACTAAGCTATAGCTGTGCTGCTTTGGAGTGTGATGTTCAGTGCACAGTGCAGGTAGCTGGGAAGAAGGGGAAGTTTGTGATGTGTGGAGCTAAGATGTCTATGGAAAAGAGGAGGAAGGGTGGAGAGAAAACAAGACCAAAAAAAAAAGCAAAGAGTGAAGAGGAAGCTTGCCTTTGAAGGGAAGAGATAGGAAACTGGGAAATGGAGGAGAAAAAGAAGAGGAAAATAAAAAATTACTAGATCAAAGAAAATGGAAAAGAAAAGAAACAAAAGGAAGATCTCCTGGGGTCCCACTGGTCCTGCTGCAACAACAGGAGAAGTGTCTCCCATACTGCACGGTATAACCTGGCTAGAAATAGTAAAGATGCCACCCAGTGCCCGGGATTCAGGAGATGGAAAAGGAAAGTAAGTACAGAGAGGAGAGAACTGAGAAAGACAAAAAGACAATAAAGAAAGAGAATTGCCTCTAGAGATCCCATTAACAGGGTACACAGACGAATCACACAGGTGCTGACACTTGCAGTAGAGTCGGGCTAGAGGGGACTCTCAAGTCACGAAAAGAAAAAGAAAACAGACAAGAAGAAACAGTGCAAAAGAAGAAAAAGGGAACAAAAAAGAAAAAAAGAACCCAAGGATCCCGCCAGCATAGCATCTCAGGCGGAGAGTGGTTCCCCAGGGGAGCAGTGTTTCACAGTCTTTTAAGAAGATGGAAAGATGGCAATGGAGACAAGTGTTCCAGAGAAAGGAGGGGAAGGCGGTGGGAGGCACCTAAGAAGCCGAAAGAAACAGATAAAAGCAACACAAGCTGCAGACAAATGGTGTTCACGGAGCTAGCCAGGGTGAGGGGGACAAATCCAAGCTGCCACAGCTGGAGGAGTTTCTTCATGCTCACCAGACTGTCTGGCAAATGTGAACTTCATAATAGAGAAATAATAACTAGTAAGTTACTCTGCAAGTTTCTTCATAGACATACAGAATCTATACTATACAACATGATCTTTCAGTGTAAGCCAGCCAATCTTTCAGTGTAAAGGATAGATTTATGTCAAACAGACAAGGAAAACGTAAAGCAAAAGGCAATCCTATTTTTGCCACAGTCATGGCACGGTCCTAAAAACTGTTGTTCCTGCAAGTGAGTCATTTAGGTCAGATCATTTCAGGCATCAGCCGTTTTCTTCCATGCAAGAGTGTGAGAGACTGACTTCAGGGGTGGTGAATTTGTACCTGCGTGTTCTCTAGCAGATAAGCAGATCAGACCAGAAAACTTGTAAGAAATGAAGCTTACCTTGAAGGGCTGGGCTCCACCCTTACGCATTCTACCAGGAGCTTAATGCCTGTCTGCCTCATCTTCCTCACCTTTGCTCCCAGATACAGATCACCATCAGGAAGCTCTGTTTCCGGATACAGTTTATTCTAGCAGTAGTTTGATTTTAGTTTATATCAGAAGAAAGCTGTCTATTAAGTGGTTTGCTATACTTCACAGGGCTCTCTCTAAGGATATGAATTACTGTTACAGAATACTCTCAGTATAGTTTCCCACTGGATCCATTAAGCATTCAGACAAAATATAAACACTTTTTTAGCAATGTTTTTGTAAGCTGTCATAAATGCTAAGCTCTTATTGTAAGCAGTGTAGATACTGTATATAATCTGAGTGCTTTTCTAATTCACTGTGATATTTACCAGGAGAAAATGTTGTTGGTTCTTGTTAATTGTGGTAAGTGTAATAAACACACTATGGTGGTTACCACAGTCCATTAAATTAATGTATATATAGTTAGTTTTTTTTTTTAAGTGAGAAAAATCAGTCACTATTGTGACTGGTTTGATAAACATTTATATTGATCATCACTACTGTCTATTTTCATCATGGTGGGGGGAAGCTGGGTTTCTGTGAAAAGAGCTTTCACAATAGAATTCTGTTACAGGGATCTCCACTGACAAATTCGCAGTTACGCTTCTAGAACTGTATTTATACCCATAATCATATGTTGCATCCGAGTTATGGGTTATAGGTTTGAGGACAAAGACAAAAACAGCTATCTTATAAAATAAAAACAAAATCAACATATAATATACAAATGAAAGTACAAGCTCTCTAAACCCAGGAACATTGCCAGATTTGCTTATGCTGTCTTCAACTCTGTCTTACTATGTGACACAGAGTTGGCCCTTTGTAAGTGTTTGTGAATGAATGAATAAGACTAGTCATCTATAATAAGATGTTCAGAGAATCAGTGAATAGAAAATTCTCCATCAGGTTTTCAGTCAAAGAAATCAGTGCCTAGTGTTAAGAATTGGGGACTGAACTATGATTAGTGCACAAGGGCAGAAATGAAGCCTGCTTTGTTCAGCATTGTGTACCTAGCACCTGCAACAGCACCTGGCATCTGATAGACGTTCAACAAATATTTATTCAGTATTTCTTGATTAAGTAAATGAATAAATGTTCTATAGTTCCACTTTTTAATTTTTCTTTGGTCTCCTGAATTGATTTATCTGGGAATGCTCTCTGCCTGATTCAGTTCTTAGGTCAAATAAACATCAATATTCTTGTTGTTGTATCATTTTAAGTGAAAAAAAGAGAAATAGTAGGCCTAGACAGATCACAGAAGAGAATTATTATCAGTGAACTTGTGAATATGAATTTTGGAATCCCAAAATCTAACAACAAGACATGGGTTAGTTGGGACTTTAGCAAATGCTGTCACATAAGTTAGCTTTTTTTTTTTACATCTGTCATTCTTACAAAGGGAAATCCTTTTGGCCAATCAATTAGCTGTGACATCATCAGATTCCGTAGCAATTCTATTACTCAAGTGCTTTATTATTCATGAATAGTTAGTTTGTTGTTGTTACTGGTTGCAGTTGCTGTTAGCAAGGGGAAGTCTGAGAAAGTAAGATTTGTGATGGTGAGACTTCTTACACTTTTCATTTGATGGACAAATGAAATCCTCCGAGAGGATTGGATGTATCTCAGAAAGAAATGTCCTTTCCTGGGAACTGACCTCAGGTAAACATATATGTAGTCGGGGTTTGCTATATGCTTGGGAGAATGTAAGGGTGAGAGACATGCATTTCTTTCCCTAGATAGCTAATAATAGCAATAGAAAGCTGAAGACTGAATTTCCCTGCAGCCTTGAAATGGGTGGGAAGGAACTGGTGAATTAGGTGAGGGTATGAATTTATGTACCTATGACACTGTAATGAGATTTTTCTTAGCACTGAAAGTACCCAAAAGACTCCAATTTAAGAATGAAAGAAAATTGTGTGTTTTGGGGCCTGCATCACAAGAAGGACCATAAAGATTCTCACTGCAGTTGTCAAAGTGTATTTTTATTTGTTTGCTTATGCTTTTGTTTTGTTTCTTACTTGCATCAAGATAAATCGAGCTCATTCTAAGTACAGAGTATGTACACAGGGAAGAGAGAAGCAAAGTTAAGTGATGATTTTATCCCAAGAGACACAGAGACTGAGATGCCAAAAGGAAGTCCTCTTCTTTTACATGATAATCATTAGTAATTGCATCCTTTGTCAAAGCCAAGGTATCATTAAAAAAGAATATATCCTAGGTAAACTATGGTATATGTACTCAGTGGAATACTATGCAATGATAAAGAACAATGATGATTTTAGGAAATGTCTCATAACCTGATTTCAGCTGGAGGATGTTATGCTGAGTGAAAGTAGTCAGCAACAAAAGAACAAAGAACAAATATTGTATGAGACCCCTATGATAAGAACTTAAAAACAGACTCATGCATAGAAGAAAAGAGAGTCTTTGATGGCTGCAACAGTGGGGAGGGTTGGGAAGGTAAGGCGGTTGGGTGAAATCTGGGACAGCACATGTTAGAGAGAAGATCAACATTAACTGGACTTCAACATAACATGATTACTCTTCCCATCTTAATCCAATATTACAAGGACAGAGTGGTTGGGGTGGGGAGTCTGGGACCATGCTCTCAGGGGAAACTGAGGCTAATCAGTACAACTAGCATTTTCCTAAGAGAGCTCTCTGCACCCCACATTGGTGAGTGGTGTCTGGGGTCTTAAAAGCTGCCGAGCTGCCATCTGAGGGTACAGCAAATGATCCCATCTCAGCAGGAACAGATGATCACCAAGGACCAAAATGACACGGGGGAAAGAGAATCCAGAAGACAGAGAGACCTATGTGAGTGGGAGAATACATCGACTTGTGTCTGGAATAACTGGATGGTGCCCAGCCACCACCAGTGATAGCAGTGATGGAGCTCACAAAGTTGAGTCTCACTGGCAATACAAGAATAAAAATGGGTTCACCCTGAGATTTCCACTAAAAGACCACAACTGATGGTCCATGGGCCTCGAGTTTTCCCTGGGAGTGTGGCCCTTGGCCCTGATGCTGCCCCTGTACATAAATCATAATGGAGGTCAACTCTCGGACAGGAATGGATTGGACTTGGTGACACAGAGTGACCATATCATGTGGGTACTTTATGGTTCTACGCATCTATAGGATGTCATCCTGCTGCCCTCTTACTGGAGGAAGTGGAGTGGGTGGAGATGAAGGAATAAGAGATTGTTGGGAGGTTAAGACATGTGTGGGTCAGAGAGGAAGAGTGTGCTGTCAGTGGGCAGGGAGAGCAGTGGGAGCTGCATGTAGGTGGGCATGCAAATTTATATGGGAATGTACATTTTCATTCAATCATAAAAAAAAGGGAATATATCCTTACTCCAAAGATTCTAATTTTACTTGAAGCATGTAAATGTACATTTCTTACATGGAGAGGGAAACTCTGTCTGTGGACATAAGTCTGCTGATTGGAGTTCATTGCTTTACATCTTGCATAAACCATATAATATGTCATGTTTAATTTCCAGTCTTAATTGCTTTGAAAAGGATAAAACTTAAATATCCATGAGGTATACTTAGTTTAGGATTGTATACTTTTAAAAATAATTTCACACTATCTTTTATACCATCATACTGTTACAGAATTTAATTATGATTGTAATGAATGTTTGTCAAGTGCTTACAAAACACTGAAATTAAATTTCAAGAAAGAATCTCTTGCTACATGCAATTTTACTTTGCCAATTTCCATAATAATTGCATTAAGTGCTTATAAAAGTTGCATATAAGCAGGTTAGAGAGAAAACACAAACTACTTGAAGCATATATTTCAACCAATCAGCAAGGCAGAATTGCTAGGGAACACGAAGCAACATGCTATTAAACAGTTCCAAACTCCATGAAAATTAATGAAAGTAAATTAGAGCGAGAAAGGGAATTACTGGCTAATGTAGTGACTTTAGACAAGAGATTTTTTATTTTAGTCCTTAATGACTGTCCAATTCTAGGTGCCTTGTGGAGCCCAACTGTACTTCCTAACTTGTAGCTCAAAAACAAACCAAGACAATTGAATCCTTAAAATATCTTCTCTTCATTGCTTGTGCCGACTCAAGCAGTATCTCAGTTGCGTCCTTAAAAAATGAAAATAAAAAATCATTGATTAGGTCTAGACTATGATAGCTTTGGTCAACCTTAGTATCATTTTTGTTTTCAAAATATTTTAAAATTAGATGGGCTTTTTACTGACGCTCAAATGTTCATGATAACACAGAAAAGATTCCTCTGTTTTATCTAATGAACGTTCATTCTAGAATATAATATAAAAAGGTATCAAAATATTTCTGAAGTTAATTATTTAAGCAACTCTGAAAGCTTTAATAAATGATAGAAGAATAATTTCCCATAGTCTAAATTGAGCCTGTGTTGTTTTTTCTGATAGCCCCAGCTTCAAAACTGATGTTTCACAAATTGGTTCGGTGTGTGTTCTTAGCCTTCAGCTTCAATTTTCTTCTTTTGCTGCTGCTCTTTGTTCCTTCATTCTCTGGAGGACTTATTTCTTTGTCTGAACTGAAAATGTAACTCTGAGTGTGCAGTCTTTGTTTCTTCTTCAAGAATTATTTCTGTTGTATTATTGTTTTCTTCAAACTAATTGGATGAGAAGCCAAAGCAAATGAACAGTT
The DNA here is from genome assembly GCA_028571685.1 of Heterohyrax brucei. Lineage (NCBI taxonomy): Eukaryota > Metazoa > Chordata > Mammalia > Hyracoidea > Procaviidae > Heterohyrax > Heterohyrax brucei. The sequence goes on along the minus strand of CM053142.1, from coordinate 138,370,364 downwards.
CGTGACACTGAAGCCAATCACCTTTTGTGTCGTGGCCCGTTAAAAAATACTTGAGTCCTTTATTGTCCCAAGGAACATAATCTATTTCATTTGGAAAAGTTGTTGGTCCTAATTCAACTCTCTATCATACACACTACCCTTCTAACAACTCATATTTTTATGAAGTTTAATATATCAAGTGTTCAAGGCCTCTGTGCTTGCCTTACAGTCACTCCAGGAATGAACTATTTCCATTTCTAAAATAGACAAGTCACATTAAAGAAAATACATACAAAAAATAGATTTACTTATTAAGTGCATAAAGATTTTAAATTTTTATACTGATAATAAGAAAGATACTTTCTTTTGTACATTTTTTCATTTCATGTTGCCAATCTATTTTTAAAAATATACGAACAGAGTTGGATCCATCAGAATTCCCTCTGGATTTTCTGAAGGGTCATCCTATAGTATTTTCCAAACCCCTTTATTGAAAAAAAAAAAAAAAACTATAAATTCTAAAGTCACTGAGTGTTTTAAAAATAAAATATTTTTTGTTTAAATGTTACCAAGTATAGCTGATTCATCATGTGTGTTTTGTGACCTCTCGCTGATGACTAGACCCTTAGACTTTGCAGGAAATACAGAGAACCTTTAATCCAACAACTCTTCTTCAAAGCAGAAATGATTTTTCAATCATGAAGTCATCCTTATTTAACCTTCTAGATGATAAAGTATTACTACCTGTGAAGGCTTTCCTTAACCAGTTTTATACAGAGAGAATTTTCTATTATTCAAACAAAAATATGTCCCTTGGTAATTTTTTCCATTCGAGTTAATCTTGTTCTCTGGGTTAAGCAGAAAAATATAAGCTCAGTTCTTCTTGCAGCTGGATGGAAGAAGTTCAGATTTATGGCAAATTCATGTGGATATTTTTAAGAGCTTTCCAATTGTTCTTTCAAGCATTTTTTTTTTTTTATCTGACATGATTTTCCGGTTAATCACTATTCTGATGTACCTTCTTTGACTCCAGTATTGTTATTTGTTAAAATACACTGTTCATAGTTGAATTAAAAATGTAATTGGAACAATCCCAATAACCATAATATAGTAAAATCACTGTTTTATTCAGGATAGTATAAAAACTAATTGCATTTTATGATTATTTTAAATTTTAAGACCATTTCTAAAATATGGTTAATTCTTCCATAGTTTTCTGTTATTTACAATCAGTAACAGACGAAAGCATTCTTTATCATTTAATATGTTACAATACAGTTTAGAAAATCAGATAGCATAGTGGTTAAGTGCTATGGCTGCTAACCAAAAGGTCAGCAGTTCAAATCCACCAGGCATTCCTTGGAAACTCTATGGGGAGTTCTATTCTGTCCTGTAGGATTGCTATGAGCATCAATTCGATGGCCCTGGATGTGTTTGTTTTTTTTTTGTTGTTGTTGTTTAATTCATCTTTAAATTACAGTGAAGTTTGAACTATTTATTTTAACAAAAATCTGCACAACTAGACCAATAAGCAACATCATGATAAACAGAAAAAGAGATTGAGGTTGTCAAATATTTTATTTTACTTGGATCCGTAGTCAGCACTTATGGAAGTAGTCAAGAAATCAAGAGAAATTGGATCCAACCCGCCTGGAACGAAGGAGAATGAAGAACACCAAAGATGCAAGAAAAATGTAAGGATAAGAAACAGAAATGGCTGCATAAACCAGAGACTCCATCAGCCTGAGACCAGAAGAACTAGATGGTGCCTGGGTACTACCAATGGCAATACCTACAAGGAATACAACAGACAGTTTGTGGTGCATCAGGAAAAAAGTTCAAGTGCAGAACTCAAATTCTAGCAATGAGATCAGACTTAATGGTCTGACTGAGACTAGAGGGACCCCTGAAACTATGGTCCCTGAAATCTGTTAGCCCGAAACTAAAACCATTCCAGAAGCCGACTCTTCAGAGTAAGACTAGATTGGACTAGATGACATAAAATAATATTTGTGAAGAGTGTGTTAGCTCAAGTAGGTGACATTGTGTTGTTAGGTGCTGTTGAGTAAGTTCATAGTGACCATATGTACAAGAGAACAAAACACTGTCTGGTCCTGCACCGTCTTCACAATCATTGTTATGTTGGGACCCCTTGTTGCAGCCACTATGTCATTCCATTGACTGAAGGTCTTTCTTTTCCACTGACCATATACTTCACCAACCATGATGTTCTCCTCTATGAACTGATCCCCCCTGACAGCATGTCCAGGGTGAGACACAATCTCACCGTCTTTGCTTCTAAGGAACATGTTGGTTGTAATTCTTCCAAGACTTGTTCTTTTGTACTTCTATGGTATATTCAACATTCTTCACCAACACCGCACTTCAAAGACATAAATTCTTCTTTTGTTTTCCTTATTAATTGTCTAGCTCTTGCATACTTATGATATGATTGAAAGTACCATAGCTTGGGTCATACACACCTTAGTCTTCAAAATGATATCTTTGCTTTTCAATACCTTAAAGAAGTCTTTTGAAGAAGGTTTACCCAGTGCAGGGTGTTCTTTTCATTTCTTGACTGCTGCTTCCCTGTGTGTTGACTTTGGATCCAAACAAAATCAATTCCTTAACAAACTCAAATTTTTCTCCATTTATCATGATGCTACTTATCAGTTCAGTTGTGAGAGTTTTTGTTTTCTTTATGTTGAGGTGTAATGCATACTGAAGGTTGTGGTCTTGATCTTCATCAGTAAGTGCTTCAAGTCCTCTTCACTTTCAGCAAGAAAGGTACCGCCTGCATGATTCAGGTTAGCGAGTCTTCTGCCAACCCTGATGCCCTCTTTTCCTTCATGTAGTCCAGCTTCTCAGGTTATTTGCTCAGCAAGCAGATAGAATAGTTATGGCGAAAGGATGCAACTCTGACCCACACCTTTCCTGAGTTTAAACCACTTATTATCCTCTTGTTCTGTTCAAACAACTTTTTTTTCATCTATGTACAAGTTGCTCATGAGCACAAATAAGTGTTCTGGAATTCCCATTCTCTGTAATGTTTTTGCGATTTATTGTGATGCTCACAGTTGAATGCCTTTGCACAGTCAAGAGCTCAAGTAGATAGATGAGACTAAATGGGCAGTTCCTGTCTGGAGGCAAGATGAGAAAGCAGTAAGGAACAAGAGTGAACTGAATGGACATAGGAAATACAGGGTGGAAAGAAGGAGTGTGCTGTCGCATTATAGGGAGAGCAACTAGGGTCTCATAACAATGTTTGTATAAATTTTTGTATTAGAAAGAAAAGAACTGTAACCTTTCACTTAAATTATTATTTAAAAAAAAACAAAAGATGCATTGGGCAAATCAGCTGTAATATTTCTCTTTAAAATGTTAAGAAGCAAAAATGTAAACTTGAGGACTAAGGTGTACCCAAGCCATCATGTTTTAAATTACCACATATGCATGCAAAAACTGGACAAGGAATAAGGAAGACTGAAGAAAAACTAATGCTTTTAAATTGGTGATGGCCAAGAGTACTAAAGATACCATGGACTGCTTGAAGAATGAATAATCTGTCTGGGAAAAAGTACAATCAGAATGCTCCTTGGAAGCAAGGATGGTGAAGCTGTGTCTCCCATACTTGAGACTTACTACAGAATGGCTCAGTCTCTGGAGAAAGATATCATGCTTGGTAATGTGGAGGAACAGAGAAAAAGAGGAGGAGCATAGTGACTGCAACAGCATGGCAACAATTCTGAGGATGGCACAGGACTGCGCAATGTTTTGTTCTGTTGTACACATAGTTGATAGGAGTTGGAACCGATTCAATGGCACCTAACAACAAATACAGTTGTATAGTCTTGTGGCAGTCTTCCAGAACTGATTAAAACCATTCAAATTATCTTTTATAGTTGGTAGCCTCCTACATCTTCTTTGAGAAATAGACACTTATGAATATTTATGGAGAGAAGTACTGAAAGTATGTGTCTTCACTAATTTTAAATGGGTGACCTAAAAAGTCTCTTTCAACACTTTGTAAATTACTGTGCTGGATTTAAATCATTGGAGGAATTCACATCTGAGATGTGAAATTTTAAACCTTCCCTCACCTCTCATTCATTCATAATCTTCCTCATCTGAAATTGAGGTCAGTCTTCAAATCTACGGTTACCACTATTTGCCCAAGGTGTTCTTTTAGGATTTTTAAATGTTTGTCTCAAGGAATTTTCGAAAGTTCAAATATTCTGAAGTTTACATCCCTGTGGCCAGAAGCGAAGCTCAAGTAAATGACAGTGAAATCAAGAATCTATCTTTTTTTCTCAGCTAGATACCTGGAATCCTTATTCATTTTTTGCTGTTTCTGTTTTCTCATCTGTAAAGTAGTTTGATACCAGTTTCATCTTCAGTTTTTGTAATGGGAAAAAGCTCTTCATTTTGTTATCTTCTCAAGGTAAAATTCATTTTATTATGACTACTGTCCATTTTTATTGCACATAAAAATGAATCAGCCTGTTCTTTTCTTCACATGGTGTCTGTCTTCAGGGAGTAGAAAGTGAAGTGTTTTTTTTTTTTTCAATTTCTGGTTTAACTAACGACATCTGGCCATTCCCAAGATAGTCTTTTCCAACCTGTACTAAAATATACATGAATACAGAGAAGAAAGAAGTAAACTGAATACAACAGTAAAAACTAGAAGAGGCATTCTTGATACTAAGTGGGAAATATTTTGTCAAATACTTTTTTGATAAGAATTATAGTCAATCACCTATATCAGCTTTACTGTCTAATAACATATTTAGGAAGCAAGGATTTCTGGAACTTCAAAGAAGAGAGATATTTTTCATTGTGTGTTGCTAAAGGCAGAGAATGAAGATCAATTTAACACAGAAAATGATGACTGAAGTGTCCTCACCAGTGCCGAATAATCAATAAAGTTATTTAGCGAATCTGCCTTTCAGAAACCAATGTGACACTCGTAGTATGGTACTGGAAGTGAGACATTCCATACTGGAAGACATAGAGCCCCCCAAAATGCTGTGAATTTGAGGAAATATAAGACTATCTTTTCTTTGTTTTGTTTTGTTTTTATTTGTTGGGATTGAGTGAAAGTATACAATCCAATATAAATTTGCATGCCCACCTGTGTCCAGCTCCCACTGCTCTCCCTGCCCAGTGACAGCACACTCCTCCTATCCATTCTATACATGTCATATCCTCTTAACAATCTCCTGTCCTCTCCTCTTTACCCTCTCCCCTGCCTCTAGTAAGAGGCCAGCAGGACAACATCCTATAGATGCATAGAACCATACAGGGCACACACAATATGATCAGTCTGTATCGTTGAGCCTAATCCATTCCTGTCCGAAGAACTGACCTCAGTAATGATTTATAGACAGGGGCAGGCTCAGGACCAGGGACTATGCTCCCAGGAGACCCCTAGACCCTTGGACCATCAATTGCTGTCTGTCAGTGGAGTTCTCATGCTGCACACTTCTTTATTCTTGTGTTGCCAATACGGCTCAACTCTGTAAGCCCCATCATGGCTACCACTGGTGGTGGCCAGGCACCATCTGGTTCCTCTGGTCATATGTCGATGCAGTTACCCACTCTCGTGGGTCTCTGCATTCTGGGTTCTCTTTCACTCATGTCATTTCTGTCCTTGGTGATCATCAGTTCCTGCTCACTTGGGACAATTTCGTGTGCCTCAGATGACAGCTTGCTGGCTTTTAAGACCTCAGACACCGCTCAACAATATGAAATGAAGAAGACTCTCTTAGCAATATGCTAGTTATACCAGTTCGGCCTACATATTCCCAGAGAGCATGGTCCCCAGCCCCATCCCTGCTACTCTGTCCTAGCAATCATGGGTTAAGATCGGAGGAGTAATCATGTTATGGTGAAGTCCAGTTAAGTTGATCTTTCTAATGTGTGCTGTCACAGCTTTCACCTAAGCAAATTTCTATCAACTATCTAATCTATAACCAACCCTCTCCCTCCCTCCTCACGCTTGCAGCCATCAGAGTCTTTTCTTCTTTACAAGAGTCTATTTTTAAGTCCTTACACTATGAGTCTCATACAATATTTGTCCTTTTGCCACTGACTACTTGCACTCAACATAATGTCTTTCAGTTGAAACCAGGTTATGAGATGCTTCCTAAAATCATTATTGTTCTTTATCACTGCGTAGTGTTACATTGAGTATATATACCATAGTTTATTTATTCATTTATCTGTTGTTGAGCATCTGAGTTGATTCCAACTTTTTGCTATTGTGGACTGTGCTGCAATAAACATTCATGTGCATGTATCTGTTGGTGTGAATGACCTTGATTCTCTATTACAAACAGTGGAATTACTGGGTCAAACGGTATATCTATTTCCAGCTTTTTAAGGAAGCATCAGATTGCTTTCCAAAGAGTTTGTACTATTTTGCAATCCCACTAACAGTGTAGGAGAGTTCCAATTTCTCCATAGCCTCTCCAGCATTTTTTATTTTGTGCTTTTTGGATCAAGGCCAGCCTCGTTGGGGTGAGATGATATCTCATTGTAGTTTTGATTTGAATTTCTTTAATAGCTAATGATCATAAGCATTTCTGCATGTGTCCTTCAGCTGCCTGGATCTCCTCTTTAGAGAAGTGTCTGTCCATGTTTTTTGCCCATTACTTAATTGGATTATTTTTTTCTTATTGATATTTTTTTGTACCTTATAGATTATGGAGATCAGACATCAGTCTGATATACAATTGCCAAATACTTTTTCCCATTCTGTAGATGGTCTTTTAATTCTTTAGATAAAGTCTTTGGATGTACAAAAGTGTTTGATTCATAGTAGCTCCCACTGATCTGTTTTCTCTTCTGTTGTTTGTGGTTTGTTTGACAGATTTTGAAGTCTATCTATGTTGTGTATTAAAGCTTCCATTATTGATTGTATTTTTTTCTTGGATGAGTTTTATTGTTTTAGTTTTGCCATTTAGGTCCTTTATCCAATTTGAGTTGGTTTTTGTATAAGGTGTGAGATATGGGTTGGCTTGGCTTCAATTTTTTGCAGATGGCTATCCATTTGTTAGAGATATTGCTTTTACCCCAATTTAAAGTCTTAGGGCCTTTGTTGAATATCAACTGTTCATAGGTGGATTGTGGCATTTATGGGGTCTCAACTCAGTTCCAGTGATCTATCTGTCTCTTTTAGTACCCGTACCAGACTGTTTTGACACTGTAGCAGTGTAGTAGGTTCTAAAGCCAGGTAGTGAGAAGCTTCCCAGTGTGTTGTTGTTCTGTAGTAGTGCTTTACTTATCTGGGGCTTCTTCCCTTTCCAAATGAAGTTGGTGATTTGTTTCTTCAACTCAATAAAAAATGATTCTGGAATTGGTATTGGACTTACATTATATAAGTAGATTGCTTTGGATAAAATAGACAGTTTCACAATATTAAGTCTTCATATCTATGAGCAGGGTAGGTTTCTCCATTTATGTAAGTCTATTTTAGTTTCTTATAGTACAGTCTTGTAGTTCTCTTTGTAAAAGTCTGTTATTTCTCTAGTTAGATTTATTCCTAGCTATTTTATCTTCTTGGGGGCTGTTGTAAGTGGTATTGATCTGGTGATTTCTTCTTTAATAATTTCATTGTTGGTATAAAGGAATCCTACTGATTTACTTATGTTTATCTTGTATACTGATACTTTCCTGAACTCTTCTATCAGTTTGAGTAGTTTACTTGTGGATTCCTTAGGATTATCTGCGTACACAATCATATCATCAGCAAATAAGGAGATTTTTACTTCTTCTTTGCCAATGCAGGTCTTTATTTCTTGGTCTTGTCTAATTGCTCTGGCTAGAACTTGTAGTACAATGTTGAACAGGAGATGTGTGAGTAGACATCCTTGTCTAGTTTCTGTTGTCAAGGGGAATTGTTTCAGTCTTTCTCCACTCACGGTGATGTAGGCAGTTGGCTTTGTATAAATGGCCCTTATTGCATTGAGGAATTTGCCATCTATTCCTATTTTTCTGAGAGTTTTTAGCATGAATGGGTGTTGGACTTTGTCAAATGCCCTTTCTGAATCAATTGACAAAATCAGGTGATATTTGTCTTTTGTGTTATTTATGTTATTGATCACATTAATTGTTTTTGTGATGTTGAACTAGACTTTCATCCCTGGTATGAATCTAACTTGGTAGTCATGAATTATTTTTTTGATATGTTGTTGAATTCTATTAGCTAGTATTTTGTTGAAGACTTTTGCATCTAATTTCATAAGTGATATTAGTCATTAGTTCTCCTTTTTTGTCGGGTCTTTCCCTGGCTTTTGTATCAGGGATATGCTAGCTTAATAGAATGAATTTGGGAGAATTCCACCCCTTTGTATGCTGTGAAATAGTCTCAGTAATATTAGAGTTAACTCTTCTCTAAAAGCTTGGTAGAATTCTGCAGTGAAGCCATCTGGGCCAGGGTGTTTTTTGGCTGGTAGTTTTTGGATGACTTTTTCAATCTCTTCCTTTGTGATGGGTTTATTAAATTGTTCTGCTTCACCTTGAGATAATGTTGGTGGGTGATAAGCATCTACAGATTTCTCCATTTCCTCTAGGTTTTCAAATTTGTTAGAGTGCTGTCTTTTGTAGCCTTCTGTTATGAGATATATATATGTATATTTATTTCTGTTGGATCTTTTGTGACATCTCCCCTCTCATTTCTTATTTGGGCTATTTGTTTCCTTTTCTGTTTTTCTTTTGAAAGGTTAGTCAGTGGTTTGTCAATTTCATTGATCTTTTCGAAAAACCAGCTTTTGGTCTTTTCACTTGTTCTTCTATTCACTAATTTGTTTAGTTCTCCTCTAATCTTTATGATCTCTTTTCTTCTGGGGCCTGAGGGGTTCCTCTGTTGTTCTCTTTCTACTTCTTCAAATTGTAGGGTTAGTTCTTTGGCTTGGGTTCTTTCATGTCTCTGTATGTGTGTATTTATACAGATAAAACGACCCCTGAGCACTGCTTTGGCTCTATCCCATGGGTGCTGGTAGGACTTGTTTTCATTTTCATGTGAATCCATAAATATCTTTATTTCATCCTTGAAATTTTCTATAACCCATAACTTTTTGAACAAGAGTTTGTCCAGTCTCCGTGAGTTCCAATTTCTGTTTATTCTTCTGTTGATTTTGACTTTTATGGCTTTATGGTCTGAGAAGATGCTTTGCAACAATTCAGTGGTATGGGTTTTGTTGAGATTTGCTTTATGTCCTAACACATGGTCTATTCTGGAAAGTGTTCCATGTGCACTGGAAAAGAAGGTGTAGTTATCTGCTGATGGATAGAAAGTTCTGCATATGTCAACGAGGTCTAGTTGGTTAATTGTGCCAATGAGATTCTGTGTTTTTACAAAACTTTTTTCTAGAAGATCTGTCCAATACTGAAAGCGGAGTGTTAAAGGCTCTCACTGTTATTGTGGAGTGGTCTATCTCATTTTTTAATGTAGTCAGTGTTTCTTTGATGTATTTAAATGTTCTAGTGTTGGGTGCATAAATATTTAATATTGTTATGTCCTGCTTGTGTATTGAAACTTTCAGCAATAAATAATGTCCATCCTTGTCCACAATGATGGATTTTACATTAAAATCTATTTGATCTGAAATTAGTATTTCCACATCTGCTTTTCTTCGTATATTGTTAGCTTGGTATATATTCTTCCATCCTTTAATTTGCAGTTTGTTCATATCTTTAAGTCTACGGTGCGTTTCTTGTAAGCAACATATAGACGAGTCTTGCCTTTTGATCCTGGATGTCACTCATTGTCTCTTTACTGGAGTGTACAGACCATTTACATTCAGTGTAATTATTGATAGTTATGTGTTTAGTGCTGTCTTAGTGATGTGTTGATTTTTGTGTTGATGTTTTCTCTGTTGCTCATACTATTCTGTTTGGGGAAATTCTTCTTTATAGGTTGATATTTCACCCTTTTCAGTGTTAGTTTTGTGTTTGTTGAGACTCCTGTATTATGTTTCTTGATATGATATATTGTGTCTTTATTGTGATTTGCAACTACCCTGTGACCCCCCTTAATAATCTATGTTTAAACCCAGTTTTAACTTCTACATGTCTTGTTAACTTCCTTTCCATCTGGAAGCACTGGAACTACTGTAATACATCCCTCTTTTTAATATGGTGATATCATAGTTTTCGTAATATGATCACTGGATCACTTCTTTTAATATTAAAACTTCAATTGAGTTTTGTGCCTACCCTAACTGAGTAGGTTTTTGGATGGTGTGTCCTGTATTGCCTCCTAAAATATAGAGTTAATGGTTTTGTTCTTCTAAGCCAAGAGCTTCTTTCAATATTTCTTGTAGTTTTGGTTTGGATTTTACAAAGTCTCTGAGTTTCTGTTCATCTGTGAATGTCTTAATTTCATTTTCATATTTGAGATATAGTTTTGCAGGATATATAATTCTTGGTTGGAAGTTCTTCTCCTTCAAGGCTTTGAATGTGTCATTCCATTGCCTCTGTGCCAACATCACTTCTGTTGAGAAGTCAGACGAAAGCCTACATGGTTTCCCTCTGAATGTTAGCTTTGCTTTGAGTCTTGCTACTTTTAAGAGTTTTTGCTTGTGTTTCATTTTGTTAAGCTTGATTATAATATGTCTCGGAGTCCTTCTTTTGAGATCTACATTGAGTGGCATTTGACACTCATCTTGTATATCTGTATTCTCTAGTTTCATAATCTCAGGGAAATTTTCTGTCAGCAGCTCAACAACAATACTCTCCGTGTTTTCAGGTGTCCATCCCTGTTCAGGAATTCCAATTAGTTGTACATTGTTCCTCTTGATAGAATCCCACATGCTTCTTAATGCTTCTTCATTTTTCTTGTTTCTTTTATCTGATTTCTCCTTATAGATGCTGGAGTCAGTAGCTCTGTCTTCCAAGTCAGAAAGTCTCTTTTCCATTTTATTCCATTCTGCTTTCTTGGTTTGTATTGAATTTTCTGTTTCTTTCATTTTGTTATTGATCTGTTGTATTTCAGAATACTGGTGTTCTATCAGTTTGAGCAATTTGATTAATTTTTCATTTTGCTCTGCTGCATTTTGTATAATGTCTAGGAGGGCCCTTATATATAATCCTTTCGTACTTCACCTCTGATAGTTTCAGAAGGCTTCTTTGTCTGGGAAGTTCTTTAGTTCTTTCTTTTGGGGACTTTCTGGAGCCATAGGTGAATTTTTCTTTAAGTTTCTGTCCAAAGTTTGTTGATTTGGGGGCACCTGGAGGTTGTTTTATTTCTCTGATATTACCTTAACAGCATCTAAAGCACAGTCTGATAAGGATGTGAACACCAGTCACCTCTGTGTATTCCAGTGACTTGGTCCAGTAGAATCTCTGGGGTAGCAGGCTCTACCTCCTGACTGGCAAAGACACAGCCCTACTTATGGAGTCACTGGGGGTCATCAGCTGATCCTATGATGTGGGTCAGTAAAGGCAGGAAGAGATGCCGTCAGGATGCACTGCAGTTATTTCTCTAGGGAGTCTTATATTGGAAGATAAGAGCAATCTGACAGCTTCCAAAATCAGTCAGGCTATCAGGTGTGCAAGCCACTCTTCTCAGCTGGCAAAGTAAACACCTCTATATCCAACCCCAGATGGTGTAAGCTAGTTCAAAGTACAGAAAGGCTACTGCCTTGCTTTCATCTGTTTCCAGGCCCCACCCATAAGGTCAGTCTGTGCTAAACACAGCTTTTCTGTTGGAAAAGTGCTACCCAGGCTGGCACTGCCTCCCAGCCTTGACATTCATCCCCTTTGAGGCCTCCATTTGAATAACTTTGCCTCCCAGTTGAATAAGATGGTGTCCTGCACAAGCTGTCCTGCCTACTGTGTAACAGCAGATTTAATGGTGGAGGTTTGGAAAGAGAGGGTAGAAGAGTTGAGGTGCACAGAGCCCAGAGTTGGGTTCTCAAAATGTGACTATTCTGCCTACTGGTCTTGTCAGCAGTGTGGCTGAGCTTTGCTGCCAGTTAAGCCCAAGCCCCACTTGCCAGCTAAGACACAGGAAAAAAATGGTAGGAACTGCTTCCCTACTTGGGAATTAGCCCCTGCTGAGGTCTCTGTTTGGGTAACTCTGCCTCCCAGTAGAACAAGATGACATACCACACAAGATCTCCTGAGCCCACTATGGAATAGCCAGTTCTATGGTGTAGGTTCAGAAAGAGAGGGTGGAAAAGCCAAAGTGCACAGAGTCCAGAGCTGCACTCTCAAAATGTAGCTATTCTGCATACTGATCCTGTGAGAAGCGCAGCTGAGCTTTGCTGCCAGCCAACCCCAAGCCCTGCCTGCTGGCTAAGACAGAGAAAAACAAAATGAAAAGTTACCTTCTGTCTACAAGAGCTGGCATTCAACAAGGGTAGAGGTCAGCGAAAGAGACGAAGTTTCCTGTTCAATGACATGTAGTTCAATTTGACAGCCCTATGCTATGTCCTAGTTCTCACTGGGTGTCTAGAAGGCTCTGTTTAATTATAATTTCAGGCCTTAGTTTTCAGACGGAGTGAAGGAGTTGTGTGTCTAGTCTGCCATCTTGACTCTTCCTTCCAAGACTATCTTGATAAAACTTTTTGTTGATGATTTTAACTCTGTTTGATGTTTCATTGGAATAAACACAGAAAACCAGCTTAATCTACCCCTATATGAATGCTTATTAGAAAACAGAAATTTGTCTTGGAAGCAGTATACAATAATGCAAACTCCAACAGGGGAGAAACAGATGATAAGTAGGGCTCAGAAGGACCCCCTATTAATTGTTGGCAAACATGAGGGCTGATCATATTGTTCTGCTTTATAGAATGAATCATCAGTAAACAAAAATAACATGGGACCTATAAAAATGTAGAAAAAGGGAAAGCAAATATTATTCTAGGTGCTCACATAAAGTCTTGGCATTCTTGTTTGGATAATGAATACCATAGTTCCAACTGAGGCCTACTGCATCAGAATTTGGGGGTGGGGGAGTGGTCAGGCCCTAGACATGTGCATTTTTAAATATAGTTTTACAATCATTTAAGTTGGAAAAATATTGACTGCTAATATGCAGGTAATTGCCGGGTGATGAAGAATAGAGACCAATATTTATCAAGTGAGTTATTAACTGTGTAAGTAAAGTGTTACTGCCAACTGTATGCCTTGATCTTGAATTTTAATTTCATGAGTATGTGGAGGAGGAGAATGGAAACATCAAATATTGGTAATTGATTCAAAGAATGTTGTAGGACAGTCTTTGTGTTGTCGCACAACTGGCGTTAATATGAGATTTTCAAGGATGATTAAAAAAAAAGCAAACCACATCCATTTTTATCAAGTTGATTCCAAGTCATAATGTTCAATATGACAAGCAGTAAACATGATACTGTTGACTAACATTTATTTAACACTTAGTATTTGACCGGCACTCTTCCAAAAAACTTCACATGTTTTAGGCATATAATAAGATTGGTGAACACAGCTAATACCCAAACATTCTCCCTTTCTTTCTCTCTCTCCCTCTTTCTCTTGAAGAATGTTCCTTGGTTAGAAATGACATTGTGAGAGATTCTGTAACAGTGGGTCAGGCAGTCAGTAATTATAAGAATGATGATTCTAACAGGAAGAATGTAAATCCAAGTCCGTAATAGGTGTCTATGCAATGTAGATATCACTTCTTCCTTTATAACAGAAGTGGGCTGCTGTGATAATTCTAGTCCCAGATAGCTGGGTAGTTTTCTCAGGACAGGGTATTACATGGACATCTCAGGGTTTGTTGCCAAGGTTGTAATTTCGTCAGTCAGTAGTTGTGTTGACTGATAGGTTTCCCTGAGAGCAAATTCATATTGCTGAGCCCATGTGAAACCCCTTTCCCTGACTCTGTGGTACCTGTGTCAAGAGACCAACAAGCAAGCCCCGTATGGAGAGAGGGAGAAGGTTAATTCATTAGAATCCACACGGTGGCCACAATCATGGGGAAAGCAGATATTCTGATGCTCTGAGAGCGTTAGGTGAATTCTTGGTCACAAACCATTTTTCTAAAGTTATGTTTGTCAATAATGGAGTTCTTTGACACGAAATTATTATAAATAATAAACAGAACATCTGTGTAGGATAATTCCTCTTAAAACTTTGGCTAACATAACGTCTTATTTACTTTGTTTTTTCAGATGAAATTTTCTTGTCTGATTCTACAACTATCATTTTTAGAAAACACATATAGGAAATTATTTCTTTTAATACTGAGGAAATAAAATACTCATAAACGCAGCGTCAAGAAAAGTGCTCCAGTTGAGCACATAGGCTCAACTACAGGTCTTGTCCAGCCCTTCTCCCGTTATTGTTAATGTTTGTAGAATTTTTTTTAGCTTCAGTATTACCACTACAGTCTGTTAGCTGCCATCTTTCAAAGCAATTTTTTTTCTTCTGTAATTTCTTTTCAGATTTAGACTTACTAAAATGTCTCAGGAAGATTCCATGTGTGTCAGAGTACAAAACTGTAGGATTTTCAATGCATACTGTTTCAAAAATAGGTCATCAGGCCGTTGCTTTAAGTAGTATCTGGGTAGGCTTTTTCCTTCAACGTTTTGGTTAGTAGCGAGTATGTTAACTGCACCATTTAGGGAATGCATTGCTCATGCTTTTATTGTGTTTATAAAGAAAATGAATGAAGAGATATTCTTGATACATAGTTTATGTTCTGCTTTATTTTAGTTTTCTCTAGGGAACTTCTTAAATTATGCATCTTGGCTCACTGTTGATTCTTTATTGTCTCTATCTATTCTCATTTTCTCTCTATAGCTGGAAATCTCAGCACAGGATCTCTGCCTTGTCTGTCCTTAACATAAAGTAGTGTTTGATTTTATTGTATTTAATAGGTTCATTTTCTAATTTTAAACTTAAATTCAATAATATACCCATGTACAAGTAGTCACATATTGAACTGCCATAGTATATTGATTAAAAATCCCTGGTTTTCTTTTCTTTTTTTTTTCTGATGTAAAAAACATAATATATAAATACGCACAGAAGTGAGTTTTTATTTCAGCTTAATTTAGGCTACATTCACAAAGTGTTCTTAATTATTCTTATAATTTGGATTTAAATGAACTTTTGATTAAATCATTCCATCAGCAAATATTCTTGATGCTAAATGATAATTTAAGTGAGTTCAATATCTTAGTCAACTAAAAGAGCATTAGAGTTAACAACATAAATTTTAGATATAAATATTGATTGGATGAAAATAATGTAATAAAATGTACATCAGCCATCCTTGTCTATTGGGAAGCAATCTTAAAAATAATCAGCTGATAAAATAAGTTTAATTCAAATAACTTCATTAAAGTGAAATATAAGAAACAGTAATAGCTTCTAGTTCACCAACTACTTGCCTCACTTGTGCATAACATCAGACACCACGGAAACTGCTAGGAAACGTTCTTGCACTTTATTTGCAGCAATCACTACTGCAAATACGTGCCCATCCCATCTGGAGTTTACAGTGATCCTAATGTCCACATGTATTTTGTTCTAATATAAATGCCACATTGTTTTCTTAAAAATAAATAAATAAATTAGTCAAAAACTTTTAAAGTGACAGACAGCCTCACTGCTATCTAAATATTTAGATACTACACTGTTTTAGCACAATGTGGTGGTTAGTTTTATAGATTTAAAGTGACATATATTGCTGGATTGAAGGATGAATCGGGTCAACAGTTTCCTGGAGAAGCTAATTCTAAGAAGCTATAAAACAACACTCATGAATATGTAAGAAGATAGGTGAACAATTATTTACCATGCTTCATTCAAGGAGGATGTTTGAGACAGTGGAGGGGGGTGATTCTTGAGGCAGCAGATTGGGTGATCAGTTACTGATGGCTTCTTGACTGCCTTCTAAGAAAGCCTAAAGAGTCTCTGGATACTATGAACAGCTAAGGCAACTGTCTGCTAACCAAAAGGTTGAAGGTGATTGCTAGCCAAAAGGTCTGAGCTCACCCAGAGGTGTGTTAGAAGAAAACCCTGTCAATGTATTCATGAAAAATCAGTATTGAAAACTTTATGGACTACAGTTCTACTCTGACTCATGTGAGGTTGCCATGAGTCAAAATCAACCTAATGGCAACTGGTTTTCCTTTTTTTTTTTTTTTTAAGGAAGACTGAACTGAAATAATTTGTTTTGTTGTTGGGAAATGCCAGTAGACTCTTCTCCTTTGACCCTTCCCACAAGTAAATCCTAACCTCTTTGCCAAATAAGTGTTAGAAATATTTAAAGACTATTCTTTATAAGAGAGAACATAGTACTAGAGTTGGGATGCCAAGTTATTAAAATCCAGTGACTAGGTAATAATATTGACACACATAAAATGTTGAAGTATCAGGTTACATGAATGCTAACAACTGCTGGAAATGGTATTTGTTTCCTTTTTTTTTTTATTTAATATGACTGAGTAAAAATGTACTTAAAAAATGGTAACTTACTATTTATTAGTGTGACATCTTTTATGATGGGCTTCAGCCTTTGCTGAGCTTGGATTTGTCGATCAGATATGTATCTCTGTGCAAGTAGTTAATTGAAATCTGAAGTTTCATTATTTATTTATCTATCTATGTATTGATTTATCTATTAATTGGTTTGCCTATCAATCATCTATCAATCTATCATCTATCTATCTATCTGTCTGTCTGTCTGTCTATCTGTCTATCTGTCTATCAGTCATCTATGTCCTTCTATACATTTTTCACCCCCTGGATTCGTATCATGATAGAGTGCAAGTAACATCACAGAAAAGGAGGTAAGGATGCAATATTTACACTGTTTAATTAGCTTGCATTGAGATAGTTTTCACCATAGAGAATTGTTCGAGATTAAACAAAGTTTGTGATATAATAGATTCTATTAGTGTAGTGCAAGGCGAGCATTTTGCAGCAAGAATTTCCAAGTAAGCAGCCATTGAATAAATACAGTAGAGGAAATGATTGTTCTGAAAGGGAGATACTATCCTGTTGAGGGCTAGTCGTGTAGTTTATTGTTTATATCAGTGAATTTTCAGAAAGTTCCTGCAAGAAACCTGTAGTTACTCGTAACTTCATCTTTATGGGAAGAAATACCCTGGCTACAAGTAAGTTATGTTTGAGAAGAATGTAAAAGAATAAATGCATGCCAGTATAGACAGTAAACTGAGTGGTCAGACATGGTTTCATTTCTCATGTTTGTTATGACTTGGGGTAGGTTATATATACAGCTCTTCAGCCCTATTTTTACCCTAACTTGAGAGCCATTGCCTTTTGAATAAAACCTTTACTTCTGATATATTTATATTTTATTTTTTATAGACCTTTTTGTCATTTCATTCTTTATTTTCTATGTTTGTTTTTTTATTATATTTTTTCCTACTTGCTGGGACTTTGGCTGTTGTTAAGTGAAGTGATAACTATCTCGTCTAGAATTTTTTTTTTAATTATTGTTTTTTAGGTGAAAGTTGAGACTTTCACAATGTTGAGTCCTAGTCTGCCTATTTCTGAGTATGGTATGTTTTTCCATTTATATAGATCTCTTACAATATGGAAACTCTGGTGTTGAAGTGATTAGGTGTTTGACTGCTAACCAAAATGTCAGCAATTTGAATCTGCCAGGCGTACCTCAGAAACTCTATGGGGCAGTTCTGTTGTGTGCCGTAGCGTCACTACGAGTTGGAATTAACTTTATGGTGATGAGTTTCATTTTCAGTCTTGCAGTTGTGTTTTGTAGTTTTCTTTATATTTTACATCCCTCATTAGATTTTATTCCTAAGTGTTTTATCTTTCTCAGGGCAGTTAGAAATGATATTGTTTTCCTCATTTTCTTTTTAAAGTTCTCTTTGTTGGCCTATGGGAATCCGACTGAGTTTTGTATGTTACTCTTGTATCCTGCTTCTTTGCTGAATCTAATAGTTTTGCCAGTTTTTTGTGTGTGGAAATTTTGGAGTTCTTTACTTATTGGCCCATAAGATTACATCTTCCTTTCTATTTGGGATGCTCTTTATTTCCTATCCTTGTATTATTGCTCCAGCTAGTACTTCTATCACAATCTTAAATAATACTGATGATAAAGATCATCCTTATCTTAGTCTTCCTCTGAAAATGAATGTTTCCAGCCTTCCTCCGTTGAGAAAGATGTTGCCTGTTGGTTTTGTATACATTTCCTTCATTATATTGAGAAATTTCTTTTCTATTCCTATTTTATTGCAAGTTTTTTGTTTTTTTTTAAGTAAAGGATAGGTGTTTGGCTTTATCAGATTCTTTTTCTGCATCAATTGTGATTATCATGTAATTCTGTTCTTTTTTTTCTGTTTATGTGGAGGTTTATGTTGATTGGTTTTCTAATGTTGAACCATCATCATATTCTTGGTATGAACCTCACTTGGTTGTGGTGTATCTTTTTTTTTTTTTTTTTTGATTGGCTAGGATGTTGCTGAGAATTTTTGTGTCTATATTGGCCTGTAATTTCTTTATTTATGACATCTTTTCCTCGCTTAGAGGTCAGGATCTTGCTGGTTTCATAGAATGAATTTGGGAGTATCCTTCCTTTGCTGAAATAAGATGAGTCGTTCTGTTATGAGCTCTCCCCTGAACGTTTGGTAGAATACTGCAGTCAAGCCATCCAGGTCAGCGATTATTTTAATTAAGTTTTTTTTTTTTTTAACTTTATTACCTTTTCAATCTCTCTTGTTATGGATCTGTTCAGATTTTCTAGCTTCGTTTATGTTAGCGTACGTAGGTAATGTGTTCCTAAAACTTCATGCATTTCCACCAGGCTTTCAAAATTGTCAGAGTACAATTTTCATAGTATTCTGTTTTGATTCTTTTTATTTCAGTTGCTTTGTTGTAATGCCCCACGTTTCATTTCCTGTTTGGGTTATTGACTTCCTCAGCTACTTTTCTTTTGTCACTTTGGTCAAGGGTTTGTTGATTTTGTTAATCTTTTCAGAGAACCAGCGTTTGATCTTCTTAATTCGTCTGTTGTTTTTCTTTTCTCCATGTACTTCTACTCTAATCTTTATTATTTTCTTTCTTCTTTCACTTTTCTATATTGGTTTGAGTAGTAGGGCTAATGTTTTGATTTTGATCCCTTCTTTTTTGATGTGTGTGTTTAATACTATAAATTGACCTCTGAGCACTGATTTGTTCTGCCACAAAGGTTTTGGTTTTCATTTGTAAGGTTTTCCTCGGCTAATTCTTTTCAGGAGTAGAGTACTGGGTTCTTTTTCCTAGTCTGTCTTGGGGTCTGTAAGCTCAGTTGAAACTTGTCCATCATGGGTGACCCTGCTTGATATCTGAATACTGGTGGCAAAGCTTCCAGTATCACAGCAACATACAAGTCCCTGCAGTGTGACAGACTGACAGACAAGTGGCTGAAGGGGTCAGTCCCTGGAGAAGGACATCATCCTTTGTAAAGGGGAGGGTCAGTGAAAAAGAGGTAGACCCTCAACAAATGAATTGACACAGTGGCTGCATCAGCGGGCTTAGGCATAAAGACAGCTGTGGCCATAGCCCAAGGCCAGGCAGTGTTTCATTCTGTTGTGTATAGGGTTGTTATGAGTCAGAACTGACTTGATGGCACCTAACAACAACAACAAAGGTTTTGGTATGATGTGTTTTCATTCTCACTTTAGTCTAAGAATTTTTTGATTCCCTCTCTGATCTCTTCTATTACTCAGTTGTTTTGAAGCAAAGTGTTAATTCAGTTTGTGTGTATTTTATTTTGTTTTCCTTGCTTTCCATGTTACTGATTTCTACCTTTATGGTGTGATCAGAGAGAATGCTTTGTATTATTTTGGTGTTTTGGATTTTGCTGAGGGTTACTTTGTGGAGTATTTTGGAGAATGTTTCCTATGTGTTGGAAAATAATATATACTTTGCTGCAATTGGGTGGAAAGTTCTATATATATCTATGGGGTCAAGTCAATTGATTTTGGCCTTGAGAACTTCTACATCTTTGTTGAGTTTCTTTATGGATGTCTGTCCCTTATTGAGAGTGGTGTGTTGAAATTTGCTACTGTTACTGTTGAAATGTCTATTTCTTTGTTTAGCGCCATTAGAAGTTTTTTTAAAAAAGTATATTCTAGGGTCCTGTCATTGAAATGTCTATTTCTTTGTTTAGTGCCATTAGAAGTTTTTTTAAAAAAGTATATTCTAGGGTCCTGTCATTGAAATGTCTATTTCTTTGTTTAGTGCTATTAGAAGGTTTTTTAAAAAAAATGTATTCTAGGGTCCTGTCATTGGGCGTGTAGATATTTATTAAAGTCATTATCTTTTTGATGGATTTTTTTTCCTTTAAGCATTATATAATGGCCTTTCTGTCTTTTATGTCTGATTTTATTTTAAAGTCTAGTTTGGAATAGTTTTGCCACTTCTGTCCTTTTTTGACTACTGTGTGATTGATACATTTTTTCCATTCTTTGATTTGAAATAAATTTATGTCTTTTTTTCTAAGGTGTATCTCTCTTGTAAACATCACATTTACAGGTTATATTTTTTTAATCTATTCTACCACTCTGATTCAGTGTGATTATTGATAGCTGTGAGTCCCTTGGTACCACATTATGTTTTGTGTGTGTGTTGACAATTTCTTTGTTCGTCTCGCTTTCCTGTGCTGTTCTTTTTGTTTGTGGATTTTTCTTTTTTTATAGGTTTTGTGGTCACTGAAACTCTGTTTTTATTTTTTATCCTGATGAGTAATTTCGTTAGTGTTCTTTGTGGTTATCTTAAAATGTACTATTGTTTTCCTAAGTTTAAACAATCTGTCATTAGTTGATATCCTTGACTTTCTCTCCATTTGAAAGTTCCATGCCTGCATTAGAAACACTGATTGCTTAGTGGTTAAGTGCTATGACTGCTAACCAGAAGGTTGATAGTTCAAATCCAGCAGGAGCACTTTGGAAAGTCTATGAGACTGTTCTGTTCTGTCCTGCAGGATCACTGTGAGTCTGAATTGACTCAAAGGCACTAGTTTGGGTCTGGGAACATCTATACTGTTTATTTCCCCTTTTGTTGTTTTTACATTGTAGTCACTTACAGAGTGGTGCCTCTTTTTCCCTGTTTTAAGTGTTTTAACTTTGTTCTACAGAGTTCTTTACCTAGGCTGGCATCTGGCTGATGTTGTCCTGTGTTATAGACTCTGGTTTGATGTTACTGAGTCTTTAACTGGACTGTCTTTAAGATTCCTTGTTTTTTTTGTTTGTTTGTTTTAATTTCCTTAACTTCTGTTTTTCTGGAAATGTCCTAATTCCCCTACTGAATTTGAGAGAGAAGTTTTCAGGATATTTTATTCTTAACTGATGTTTTTTCTTCTTTCAAGCTTTTCTACGTGCTGTCCAATGCCTTCTTGCCTGTGTAAGTTCTGCTGAGTAATCAGAGTTTAGTCTTAGTATTTCCCCTTTGAAAATGACTTTTCATGTTCTTTGAGCTACTCTCAGGATTCTTTGTTTGTCTTTTGTTCTGGTATATACAATTATGGTATGCCTTGGTGACTTTCTTTTGGAGTCTTTTCAGTGTGGGACCCACTGGGATTCTTAGATGGTCAGCTTCTCTTCTTTCATGATTCTTGGGAAGTTTTCTGCCAGTAAATCTTCAACAATCTTCTCTGTGTTTTCCATTTTCTCCACCTGTTCTGGAACTATGGTCATACATAGATTTTGCTCTTGATCGTGTCCTACATAATTCTTAGGTTTTCTTTGTTTTTATTCATTATTTTTTTGTTTTTCATCAAAGTGATATCTATGTGTTTGTCTTCAATCTCACTGTTTCTATTGTCCATTTTTCAAATTTACTTATAAAATCTCCTATTGAGGTATTCATTTCTGAAATTTTGTTTTTATCTTGTGACTTTCTAGTTGCTGTTTTTGTATGACTTCTAGTTGTCTATTTTGACATCTTGTTTTTGTATTGTTTTCCTGAGCTGTTCTGTTTCTCTGTTATTCTTTATTTTGTTAATGTTTTAATTGGCTATATTTGTGTTATCTATGATTTTTGTATATTTTTGCCTTAGTTCTGTCTGTGTATTACATGATCCTTTTTTGGTGTGGTGTGGTGTGATGTTGCCCGATGGACAGAGATATAGGTGGTGTACAGGGTTAGGTAGGAAGGAGAAAGAAGAACAAAGCAGGGTGGGGAAGAAGAATGGTGTAATAATGGCTGGCAGACAGGAGTAGGGTGGACCCAAGCTCACAGTGGGCTAATTATCTGTGGTGGTACAGCGTGGCCTGGGGGTAGGGGATAAATGTGGACTACAGGTCTAAGTGGGAGGGTTAAAAAGGTAAGACAGGAGAAAAAATGTCACAACAGTATGTGTTGGGTAAGGCTGTGAAGGATGTAGGGCAGCAGTGGGCCAGTGGCCCTCTATCCATGGTAGTATGGCAAGACTTGATGAGAAAGTGTTGAAGTGGTATAGTGAACTATGTGGGGCAAAGAAAGAAATTTCATGTAATGGGAGCCAGTACATGGTGATGGTGTGCCAGTACCTCTGCAGCTTAGTGGCACAGCTTTGTCCATTGGGAAGGGGTATAGGTAGTATATAGGACAAAATGATAAGGGATGGGAAAGTGTGTTTCTTAGGTTACTGAGTTTTTGTCTCTTGTTGGGAGGTCTGTGGAGATGCCTTCCAATATTCATTATCTCTGGTCATTTTTGACTGTACTCTGAAATGACAAAGCTATACTGTGTTAGTTGGCAGGTAACCTCCACTCTGTATGTCTCCTTGTTCTCTGTTTTCATCTGGTTTCTTCTTCCATTCAGTGTTATATCTAGTGTTTTACCTATTCACTTGATGTTGTTGACTTGGAGTTTTGGATATCTGCTGCCAAGGAACAGCATGATGTGTCTGTCTGGGTGCCATGCTGACTCTGCCTCTCTCTTTTAGTATATTTCGTTAGCTCTATAGCCTTAGGACTACATACATGTCCACTCTACATTTGCCATTAGATCAAGCTATACAATTTCCTCAGACTTAATTTATTACATCTCTAGATAGAATTAGAATGATATAGCTCCTCTGCAGAATACAATTGGTATATAGTATTGTGTATTAATTCCATATTAGAAATTGCTTTCTTTTGAACTAAGTTTATGCTTTTTAAGCATCATTTTCACAATGAGTGAATGGCATGTTTTAATTTTTTAGTTTTGAACTTCAAAGCTGACATGGATGATTATTAAATAGCCCTGCAGGATACTCAGAACATCTCCTCATGAGACAAATTTACATTAGAGTTGCATAAATTTGATTGTCAAAATAAATCACCCACATCCAAAGATAATGTTATTTTCATCTTTGAAGTCAGAAAATCCCCAGGGCTCTTTTTTTCTTTTTGTCACTGTTTGAGCAGACAGTGTGCCCCCGAGTTGATAGATTCCTGTTTCTTTCCAAAATCAGCAATCCAGATGTCCAACTTGGCTTTTAAATAACATCAAAATCAATGATTCTTATCTGAAATGCCCATTAAATAAAAATTCTGAATTAGTACTTAAAAAAGAGGTTATTACCTACAGGGGATTCAATTTAGGAACTGTATCTAATTTCAGAATGACACTTTAATCACCAAAATTTAATTTTAAAAGGAGATACTTTAATTTCCTGTACATCTAGAAATACATTAAGGAAAGTTGCAAGTCATAAGCCCAGCAACATCTTAAATTCCCTATGTTCATTCCTTCTGTTTTTTTACATCCTACACAGTTGCTCCTTTTTTGCCGAAAGTATAAAAAGTTCTCTCATTTAGTTTATAATGGCCCCCTTGCTTTTTTTCTCAACCTGTATTAACTACATTGACTCAAACAATTCTTCTTGTGGTCTTACTTTCTCCTCAGTAAACCCTTGTCTGACCTTTTCTTAAATATGCCTCATGTAGAGACAGACACTAGGAACAGGCCCAGCTCAACAGAGCAGGAGGAAGGTAAAACTGGGTCTGTAATTTCAGACCAGGGGTGTTTGAACACTCTCACAATAGCATTCCTGTCACATTTAGTCTACTGTATACCTAGCTAACAATAAGGTTGATCACTCCCTAATGCTGACTTCTAGTGTATCTACTGAAATTTAGGTATGTCTGTAGGTGACTGGTCAAAGCCCCACACTCACCGTCAATCCTCTGATCTCCAATATTGAGTTTTATGAGAAATTCTGAGAATTCACCTAGTCATTTTCCAGTTGAATTCAGAATTTCGGAGCAGTTTCACTGATCTCTTTATTTCGTTTATCCATGCTGTTATTGTTAGTTGACACTGAGTTGACTCCAAATTGTGACAACCTCATGATGATCTTAACGAAATGTTTTCCAATCCTGTGCCATCTTCGTATTGTATATTTAAGACCCTTGCTATGGTTATTGTGTCAATCTATTGAATGAGCCAGCCAAGTGCCGTTGAGTCGGATTTCATTGAACCTCTGCTTTACTAAATATGATGTGCTCCCCTAGGAAACTGTCTTTCCTGATGATGTATCCAAGGAAAGCTTGACAAAGTTTTTGCAGTCCTCACCTCTAAGGAACATTAAAGTTCTATTTATTCTAGGACTGATTTGTTCGTTCTTCCGGCAGTCAGTTTATCACACTATTTCATACTGTAGTGGTCGGTCTGTTGCTATAATGTTGGAATCTCTGCCACCAGTATTTCAATTACTAGCAGGGTCACCCATAGAGAACAGGTTTCAGTGAATCTTTCAGACTAAGATAGAGTAGGAAGACAGACCTAGTGATCTACTTGTGAAGCTTAACCAGTGAAAATCTATGGATAGCAACAGAATATTGTCCTACATTTATAGAACTTTCTGAATATTTTAGATGCATTAATTATGCTCTTGCTTGGTTTTTAGATGATATGTATTATTTCTAGGTGAATTGAGAAAGTTGAGGAATTGAATGTGTGGATCCAATCTCTATAAAGTTTATCTGCAATAAAATTTTACATCACTTGTTAAGTTGCTACTTATCTGTGTTAATAGAGATGGTAAAACAAAAACCATGAGCTACATGAAAAAAACATCAGTTATAAATTCTTTCAAATTCCTACACAATTTAGGGATGATGGAAAGGAAACATCTGAACATTTAACCTATTTCCTGTTAACTGTTATATAATTACTAGATATTCGGTTGACATACACAACAATGATGGGTTGGTAGTATTTAAAAATAATTGACATATTATTTTTGTTTTTCTTCCTTGTTCATTCTAAATCATGCACCCTCTTGTGTTACAGAGTAGAACTGGTTCCTACAATGGAAACCCTTCCAGACCTTGTACTATGTGTCTTTTTATTTACATCCTTTTTCCTATAATAAAAATATAATGAAAGGTGTAGCATTTTCTGTGGATTCTGTGAGTTGTTCTAGCAAATTGTCACATCCAAGGGAGTAGTGGGAGCCAGCAGGTCAGAAGTAAAGGGGCCCTGGGGATTCTTAAGCTTATGGTTAGCATCCTGAAGAGCTAGTGGAAAAACCTCAGATTTGCAGTCAGTATATCAATCTTCTGTAATGTCACACCTCTATACTCAAAAATCTAGGCCTTTCTCTCCTCCCCCCATTTTCCCTTCTGGACTTATTCTTTCACAGAATTAGGTACAACTTTTGATAGACAATAGTCTGGGTCTTCAAAAACCATTGCTTGCTTGTGGTATTAAATACAGCTTTGACTTTCTAATATTATAAACTTATATTTGAATCCCTGTCACAAAAACATGAAAATTGTAGTCCATTTCTGATGTCATCAAAGGAGCCCTGGTGGCACAATGGTAAAGCATTGTGCTAACCCAAAGTTCTCTGGTTCAAACCTACTAGCCACTCCGTGAGAAAAGACCTTGTGATCTGCTCTCCTAAAGTTTATGGCCTAGGAAACCCCTCGCATGGTTTTCCTCGGGCATAAAGTGTCCCTGTGAGTCATAATGGAAACCTTGATGGCACAGTGTATAACAGCTACATCTGCTAACCCAAAAGGTTGGCAGTTTGAATTCATCTTGTGCTCCTTGGACACTCAGTGGGACAGTTATACTCTGTCCTGTGGGGTTGTAATCCATTCCACTGCAATGAGTTTGTTTTGTTAAGAGTCATAATAGATAGCCCCAAAAAACAGCAGTATCAAGGGGAATACAGGTACAAAACACAATTAGTTCATTAGCCAGCCATTGGTTGTCACAAAAGTGGTGATTAGAAAGCAACTATTATTATGGTCAAACGGATAAATTATTTTTCATCAAAATAATTTTAAAGGAATTTTTTCACAAAAATTAAAGTTTGGGAAAAATGTAAGAATGAACCAAGAGAGATTAGTATTTACAATAATGTTATAAATGCTTCATAAAGTGATAAATATTTTTTGTAAAGCAGATCATTTTTTCCGTGATCCCAATTTGGTAGTAAAGACATTTGGAGATGCTGAACCAGTGACTAAAGTGCCCTCTCCCCAAGTTAAAATCACAGCCTAGAAACTTGCAAATGCTCATTATCTTATTAAGTCTTAAAAAAAAATGATATAGGCAAACTGAGTCTCAAGCGGTTGCAAATCTAAAACACATAGGAGATTTTTCACTCAAAATCAGTTATCTTTCCCTTATGCCACTTGTTTTAGTCTTTCCCAAATGTAGCTCATCAACAGTTCTTAAAACTCTTGGAGCAAGTTTCACACGCACACACACACACACACATACACACACAGTCTATATTTAGTATGTGTATATATATATATAGCCTAATATACAGTCTATATGTTTAGTCTATATATAGTCCGTATGTATAACCCGTATATATAGTCTCTCTCTCTCTATAGTCTCTATAGTCTATATATATAATCTTCTATGAGTCGGATCCGACTCGACGGCACTTGGCTGGCATTTGACTTTATCTTCTGAATCAGAATCTCCACTGCAAAGTCTGGGAAAATTCACATTTCCTGAGTAATTATGATAAAATAAAAAGTTTGAAAAAAGTGGGCTACATGACCTCTAAGACCTCTTACAGTTTCTGATTTCTAACAATCTATTTTAGGAATGGAGTCCTGGTAGCGTAGTAGTTAAGAAGTAGAGATACTAACTAAAAGGTCACCAGTTCGAATCCATCAGCTGTTTCTTGGAAACTCTGTGGGGCAGTTCTACTCTTTCCTATAGGGTTCCTATGAATTAGGCTCAGCTCGACAGCAATGGGTTTGGGTTATTTTTGGTTTATTTTTAGGAAAGAACTTTTAATGTATCATATTTGCTTAGAATGAGTAAGATTTTATCGCAATTAAGTAATCAAAGTCTTCACAAAATGAAAAAAAATCCGAATTAGAGCAGGAATAGTAACAGAAATTTTAGTTTGGTTATGACTCTACTCACACATTTTTGTGCAGTAATCAAAGAAAAAATATGGTGATTTTGTTTTGATTTTCAAGCTAATCCATATGTCCTTGACATTTTGATTATAATTATGGTTAAACATTTGATGGTAAACTTCTATTTTAAAATGTTCTCCCCAAATGTGTAAGGCGAAATAAACATGAGACAATAAAACTTACTTACAGTTTACTTAATATTGTTTCCATCAAAATTTGCTCGATTTGCTCAGGATATTCACCTTTGCTAAAATAACATTAGTTTACTTTTTGAATTGTACACACTAAAAATTTCAGCAAACTCACTTTTAATTTTTACCAGTTCGTATATCAGAAGTGAATGTACTTTCCACTGTTAACATACACCTATCACCTTTGGAATCAACTGCACAATTCTGAGTCATAGAGACCCCGTGGGACCTCAGAACAGCCTCATAGAGTTTCCAAGGAGCACTAGGGGATTTGAAATGTCAGTCTTTGGTTTAATAGCTGTAGTACTTAACCACTATGTCACCAAGGTTTCTTGTTAACATTTGTATCCAATAATATATGAAATTTAATAGATAGTGCTCTTAGATCTCCACTAGTTAACAACAATAAGCTCTTGTCTAGCTTGAAAAATATACCATGCTCCATCCAGCTTCTCCTGCCATTACAGAACCCCTAATATTTTTAGTTTTTCGCAGACTTCTTGATTAACTTATCTTTAGTAATGATCATTAAATAATGTTTTTGATGTCTCATAACAAGTACACATATTTGAATAACTCAAATTAGCAGTAAAGATAGTACTTTAGAGCTTATACCTCATTACGACCAAAATTATTTCAATAATCAAATATCAGTATTTTTACTTTTCTTCCTGGATCACAGAAGACTACAAAGATAAATTTTTCTCTGGAGATAATGAAAGTACAGGTCTGGAACTTCGATTACCAGAACCAAAACT
Organism: Heterohyrax brucei; assembly: GCA_028571685.1. Taxonomy (NCBI): domain Eukaryota; kingdom Metazoa; phylum Chordata; class Mammalia; order Hyracoidea; family Procaviidae; genus Heterohyrax; species Heterohyrax brucei. The sequence continues at coordinate 138,342,119 of CM053142.1, read as the reverse complement.
CCAGTCCTTCACAGTTTAAACCTCAGGTCTGAGAACAAAGACTTCTATAGCAATCAAGGCTTTGCAATTTGTTGCAGAAAAATCTTGTTAATGAACATTAGGTTATAAATCATTAAATAGCATCACCACTAACTTTATGAACTTTCCCAGTCTCGGATTCAAACAACTGATTGCTCTACTAGCTCTTTATCACCACAGTAGTTTTCTCATCTGAGTAAACAAATTCACTTTTATGACAATGGGACAAATCAATCAAATTGCTCATCAAACAATGTTTACTTACCTAGAATAGCTCAAAGAAAACCTCCTTGTTATGTTCACCAGTCCAAAAATATCATATGAAGAGCTTTACACAATGTGAACCAATTTTGCAATGCAAAAATCTGCTTAAAGTCATTCCACTCCAGAGCCGAAACGTCTTCTGAAATACTATTAAGTTTCAGAAAAACGTGGTCATCTTTCTTACCACAGTTAATCAATTAAACTGGGCTTCTCTTGATCTACAGGAGTTTGTTTGCTTTTTACCCTTCTTTTGGGAAGTCTCCAGTTGACAATCATATATCTGTGTTATTTTAACCAAGCCAGCCAAGTACCTTAAAACATGATTTTTGTTCACATTGATTTTAAAACAATTTCACATTGTCTATCTGAATTTTTATCATATTCTCGGTAACAATGTATGATATAATTATTTCTTCACTTTGGTTAATTTAGACAATGTAAAACATTTTTAAGTCTACTAATTCGTATTGCATTCTTTTTTAAATTGCTGTAAGACAGTCATTAACATCAGTTTTGCTAATAAAGGAAAATTTGTGGTTTTCTCAATGGATGCACAAAAATCAATAATAAAATTCTAAGATTATTTCTATATTTAAATATCTTTCCTTATATACACATGTATAGATTAAAATACCAGTCAACATCTTGACTGATATTTAAAAAATAAAGGTAGTAAATTTGGAACAAGAACTAAAGAGGAGATCACGTAGTTTTCTTGAGGTGCAGTCCAGTGAGCTCTGGCTTGTAGAGACCTTGTGTAAAACAGAATAAAGCATTTCCTAGTACTGTGCCATCATTTTCATTCTTGCCATGTTTGTGCCTGTTGTTGCAGTCACTGTGTCAGTCCATCTCCTTGAGGGTCCTTGTGATTGTTAAGACTGTGTGAGTTAGGCTGGGCCAATGTTTTGACAGCTATATACAGTGGCAGGTGTGGAGCCTATGATGGCTCACCTCTTAATCCCAGCTTTCATCTCCCCACCTTCTTCCAACTATTTCCTGTTTTCTTATGTTGCCAGCGGCTCCTGCTCTCTTCTCTTTACATCTAGGTCCTAGGACTTAAACTAGCAGCTCTTGGGATTCCTCAGCTCTCACTGAGGGTCTTTTTCCCTGATCTGCCGTTCCTGGGTTCATCAGCCCTGCAACTCCATGAATGGGCAGAAATTTTACATTCTTGCCCACTATCTTGGGATTCTCTGACCTACACAGTCTGCAAGCTGAACTCTAATCTCTGACTTGCCAGCCTTGGGTTCACCATCTTCCATGGCTGTGTGAGACTTGTACTCTGATCTAGGACTTGGGACATTTCAGCGTCTACAATTGCTTGAGCTGTTTCTTTTGTATAAATATTTCTCTATGCATATTATATGTGTCGCTGGTTTTGCTTTCCTAAAGAACCTAGCCTAAAACAATTTAGTACTGAGAGAGTATCAAAATACCTAAAATGTGGAAGCAGTTTTAAAACTATGATGGAATAGAAGACTCAGAAGGAAGGGGCAGAGTTGCTGTCCCAGTGGGCTTAGAAGGCAGAGCTGTAGCACAGGGGTTGGAGGGTTCCACTCAGAATCTGGAGTGTAGCTGATACCTAGAGTCTGGAGGCAGGGCCTTTGCATAAAATGTTTCAGAGACTCTAAAATTATTTTCAAAACTTTAAGGGCTACTGTGTTTTGCTGTCTAGCTTTTTTCCTGTTTTGCCCTTTTCTCCCATTTGTAATGAAAATGTCTAATTTGTGCCTGCCTGTTCTGCCACTGTATTTTAGAAGCAGATAACTTGTATTCTAGATTTTATAGCTGAAGAGGAATTTCTGGATTTGGGAATTAGACTTTAATGCTTTTGCTATGATGGGATGAATATGTTTTACATGCTGCAAAACTGTGAATTTTTTTAGAGAACAAAGTGTAGGATGTCATGGATTGAATTGGGTTCCACTAAAAGATCTGTGTAGCAATTTGGCTAGGCCATAGTTCCTGATATTGTGTGATGTTCCCCCATGTTGGAATTCCTGCCTCTATGATGTTAATGAGGATAGATAGGCAGCATTGTGTTGGTGGGAAAGACTCAGTGTATAAGATTATTTTGTGCTTTGAGGCAACCTCTTGAGATATAAAGGAAAGAAGCTAGCAGAGGCATTTAGGGACCTCATACCATCAAGAATGAAAGCAGTGCCAGGAGGTGAGTGCATCCTTTGGAAAGGACCAGGGTCCCTGTACCTCAGAATCTTTTAGTCCATGGAAAGATTGATGGCAAGGACCTTCATCCAGTACCAGCAGAAAAAGTCTTGCCCTGGAGGTGACACCCTGAATTTGGACTTTATCTTACTGGACTCTGAAAAATAAAATTTTTCTTTTTAAAGCCATCCACTTATGATACTTCTGTTAAACCAGCACTAGATAACCAAAACAGTCTTCCTCTTTTTTTGCTGACCCATGGCATAGTGATTTAAGTGCTACACCTGCTAACCAAAAGATCAATAGTTCAAATCCACCAGGTACTCCTTGGAAAAGTTATTGGGAGGTTCTACTCTGATTTACAGGGTCACCATGAGTAGGACCCGACTCCACAGCAATAAGTTTTTTGGTTATACTTTACCAAGCATGATGTACCTCTCCAGGAAGTGGTCTCTTCTAATAACATGTCTAAAGTATATGAGGTGATGTCTTGCCATTCTCACTTCAAAGAAACTTTCTGGCTATATTTCTTCCAAGAAAGATTTGTTGGTTCTTCTGGAATGGTATATTTAATAATCTCAGTCAACACCCTAATTCAAAGATGTCAGCTCTTCTTCAGCCTTCTTAATTCATTGTCCAGCTTTCATATGTGTCTGAGGTGGATTGACCAGGAAGCTACTTCCCAAATTTCTTGGTGTAGACAAGTGAGTGCTTCCAGTGTTGCATCCACTTGTTGAAACATCTCAGTTGCTATTCCATCAGTTCCTGGAGTCTTGTTTTTCTCCAGTGCCTTCAGTGTAGCTTGTAGTTCTTGTTTTAGTACCAACAGTTCTTCACTATATGATACCTTCTGAAATAATCAAATATTGACTGATTCTTTTTTGGTACAGTGACTCTGTATGTTCCTTCCATTTTCTTTTGATGTTTCTTATGTCTTTCAATATTTTGTTCATCTTCAGTGTTCAAGCTAATGGCTTGAATTTTTTTCTTGAGCTCTTTTAGCCTAAGCTAAAACATGCTGAGCATGTTGCTTCCTTTTGATTTTCTAACTCCAGTTCTTTACACATTTCATTATAATACTTTATTTTCTTTATCTGCACTTTGAAATCTTTTCAGCTCTTTTAAGCTGTCATTTCCTCCTTTTACTTTAACTACTCTGTTTAAGAGCAAGTTGTGAATTCAACTAAGAGAAAAATATGACTATTTAATTAAGTAGCCATTTACTTAATGGTAAAATAATTTAACTACAGAATAATTGGGTAAAATTCAAGAAAGGGTTTCAAAAATTGCCAGTTTGTGGCTGATCTAGTTATACCTATGTTCAGTTATTTAACATATGAAGTTTAATTCTAAAATTCATTTAATATTAAATAAATTTGTTCTCCTGTTGAGTACTATACATACATATGTATCTTATTTTAATGTGTAGTTCCCCTTTAAATTATACTGAACATCTTAGTTCTTTCATGTTAATATTCCTATTCATCTTTTTTTGGCTATAGCTTTCAATAAAAATTCATGTTTCAGTAATCACATTTTAAGTATTTCCCCCAAAATGGAGGATACCACCTTACATTAATTAAACATGACATAGTAGTCCTTTTCTTTATGATATACAAAGCAAAGCAAAAAAATAGCTCCTACATACAAAACTAACAAAGATGAAAATTTCACCCATGTTTACAGTACACAAAGATTGCTCCAATGTATTTCCAAAATTATATACATATTTAAAGAGGCACATTGCATGCAACTTGTTTATCTGATTTGTTTGTATTTTTGCTGTCAATTATAAACATTTATTCATAACTTTTAATGGTATTATAAGTATAAATGATATAAAAATTTATTACATTAATAATTTATATTAGCATTCTACTCAATACTGTATGACTTTTTCACTAAATTTACCATTTTGTAATGTAAAAGCACTGGTTTTAAGCTTATTTGTAACTATCCTTTCAGCACTAAAACTCTATCATTCAGGTTTTTGAGCTTTCAATGCCAAAATTATACTCTATCTTAATATAGAAATTAGTCATATGAAATCACAGATTCAAAGGAAATAACATTTTCCACTTTTTGTCTTAGAGATATTCCACCATTAGCTTTGTATTATTAAAAAGGGGGTCAACCTTTTCAAAAGGTGAAAACAAAATAGTATTGTAGCAGGTTGTATTTTCTGAAATGGCCAATCCTAAGTGAGACTTTTTATAATATGACACTTACATCTTTCCCTCTGAGAGCTGATAACATATGATCTGTTTCTTTGGTTCTGCAGTGGCTATAGCAGAAGTGCTACTATATAACTTTCAGGCTAGGTCGTAAAAGATGATAAAGGTTTCTACCTGTTTCCCTTGAGTCCCGCACTGTTGGAACACAATCACTGTAATCTAGAGAAGTAGAGAGGACAAACACCGAGACTATGGGAGGTGTTAGCTGACTGCCATCTGTATCCTCTATGACATGTGAGCTAGCCAGCCTTCAGATCACTACTCCTCTACCTTTCGCGTCAACCTGATGATGTTCTGTAGGCCAGAAATGAATGGTCCTTGCTGAGCACTGCCAAATTTGTTTGCAAAAATTGCTATTATTTTATGCTATTATTTTGAGAAGGTGTTTATGCATAGTTAAATAACTAGAGCAGATTATGGTACCAGAAGTAGGATACTGTGGTTGTTTTAAAGCATGTCTTCCCAGAAGAGAAAATAGATAACTAGGAATTCCTAAGAATCTGATACTTATGGTCATCCAAAGGCTTCACCAAAAGAATAAAAAGGCAACTTAGAGACTGGGAAAAAAAAAAAAATTAGCTATGGCAAATCTGATCAGCAAATAATCTCTAAAATCTACAAGATACTGTAAAACCTCAAAAACAAAAAAGACAAATAACTCAATTAAAAATGGACAAAAGACATGATAAAGTAGTTCACCAAAGAAAGCATTCAGGCAGCAAACAGATGTATAAGGAAATGCTCATGATTATTAGCCATTAGAGAAATGCAAATTAAAACTACAATGAGACACCACCTCACCCCAACAAAGCTAGCATTAATCCAAAAAACAATAAATGTCAGCAAGTCTGTGGAGAGACTAGAACACTTCTATACTGCTGGTGCGAATGCAAAATGGTACAACCACTTTGGAAATTAATTTAGCACTTTCTTAAAAAGCTAGAAATAAAAATACTGTATGATCCAGCAGTCTCACTTGGAATATACTGTAGAGAAATAAGAGCTGCCACACAAATAGATACTTGCACACCAATACTCATCACAGCACTGTTCACAATAGCAAAATGATGGAATCAACCCGGGTGCCCATCAACAGAAGAATGGGTAAATGAACTATGGTATAGTCACACAAAAGAATACGATCCATTGATAAAAACCAAGAATAAATCTTGGAAACATCTTATAAAATGGAAGAATTTGGTAGTCATTATGCTGAGTGAATTTAGTCAATTGCAAAATAACAACTATGGTACGAGACCACTATTATAAGGACTCAAGAATTTGTGTAGACACAGAACAAAACATTGTTTAATGGTTACAAGGGGTGGGTGGTGACAGTGAGGATGGTAGTCACTAATTGTATAGTTGACAAGAATTATTTTAGCTAAAAGAACTGAAGAAAAAATTTAAACTTCAAGTTTCAGTAGTGAAGGATTCTACAGGAAACATATTAAATGACTCAAGAAGGATCAAAAGAAGACAGAAGGAATACAGAGTCATAATACCAGAAAGAACTGGTCAAACCATTTCAAGAGGTATCATGTGATCAGGAACCAGTGGTACTAAAGGAAAAAGTGGAAGCTGCATTGAAAGCCCTGGTGAAAACAAGTTCCCAGGAATTAACGGAACATCAACTGAGACATTACAACAAATGGATGCGGCACTGGAAGTGCTCACTCACCTATGCCAAGAAATTTGGAGGGCAGTTACTTGATCAATTGACTGGAAGAAGTCCATATTTATACCCATTCACAAGAAAGGCGATCCAACCACATGCAGAAATTATCGAACAGTATCATTAATATTACATGCAAGTGAAATTTTCCTTAAGATCATTCAACTGTGACTGCAGCAGTACCTTGACAGGGAACTGCTAGAAATTCAAGCCAGATTCAGAAGAGGACATGAAATCAGGGATATCATTACTGATGTCAAATGAATCTTGGCTGACAGTAGAGAATACCAGACAGATGTTTACCTGTGTTTCATTGACTATGCAAAGGCTTTCAACTTTGTGGATCATAGCAAATTGTGGCTAACGTTACAGAGAATAGAAATTCTAGAACATTTAAATTGTGCCTGTGAGGAATCTGTACATGGATCAAGAGGCAGTCTTGTTAAAAGAACAGGGGGATGCTGCACGGTTTAAAGTCAGGGAAGGTGGGCATCAGAGTTGCATCCTTGCATTACAGCTTTTCAATCTGTATGCCAAGCAAATAATATGAGAAGCTGAACTACATGAAGAAAAATGAGGTATCAGAACTCATTAACAATCTATGTTACACAGATGATAGCACCTTACTTGCTGGAAGTGAAGAGGATTTGAAACACATACTGATGAAGATCAAAGACCACAGCCTTCAGCATGGATTGCATCTCAATATCAAGAAAACAAAATTCTCACAATTAGACCAGTAAGCAACATCATGATAAATGGAGAAAGGATGGAGGTTGTCAAGGATCTCACTTTACTTGGGTCTGCAATCAATGACCATAGAAGTAGCAGTTACAAAATCAACAGACGCATTACACTGGGAAAATCTGCTGCAAAAGACCTCTTTAAATTGTTAAAAAGATATCACCTTGAAGATCAAGGTGCTCTTGATCCAAGCCACATTATTTTCAATCACATCATATTGATGTGAAAGCTGGACAATGATTAAGGAGACAGAATAATTGATGCCTTTTAATTATAATGTTGAAAATATTGAATGTCCCATGGACTACCAAAAGAACAAACATCTGTTCTGGAAGAGGTACAACCATTGTGGTCCTTAGAAGCAAAAATGCAAGACTGAGTCTTACATACTTTGGACCTATTGTCAGTAGGGATCAGTCCCTGGAGAAGGACATCATGCTTGGTAGAGTGGAGGGTCAGCAAAAAAGAGGAAAACCGTCAATGAGATCTATTGACATAGTGGCCGCAATAGTGGTCTTCAGCATAAAAATGACAGTGGACGTGGTGCAGGCCTGGGTAGTGTTTCATTCTGTTGTGCTTAGGGTCACTATGAGTTGGAACTGACCTAACTGCACCTAACAACAATGTTTTAGGTAAAGGGAGAGACAGTACACAGCAGAGGAGAAGAAAAGACAAATGGACTAAGTCCTAAGATTGGAAGTATTCTAAATAAAAGCAAACACTTCTAGGGACAGAATACTAGAGTTATAGGTCTTGGGACCATGGTTTCAGGGGACACATAGGTCAACTAGCATAACAAATTTTTTTAAGCAAATATTCTCATGTCTGAGGTCTTAAAAGCTAGCATGTGACCATCTAATAAGCATTAATTGGTCTCAAACCACCTGGAGCAAAGGAAAGAGAAGAACATCAAAGATGCAGGGAAAACGTGAACCCAAGAGACAGAAAGGGCCACATGTACCGGAGACTACAACAAGAAACTGGAAGAACCAGATGATGCCTCGTCACCACCAAAATCTGTGCTTACAGGGAATTCAACAAAGAATCTCTGATTATGTGAGACAAGTGTGGGATACAGAACTTGAACTCTAGTAAAAAAGACCAGATTTGATGATCTGACAGATTGGAGGTTCCCCAAAAGATGTGGCCCCTGGAATCTCTGCTGGCCCAGAACCGAAACATTTCAGAAGCCAGCTCTTTAGACAAACATTGAAGTGTTACACAGTGAACAAGAAATAAAATGGCACCAGAAGAGTTTGCTTCTTGGTATTGGCAGATACAGGAGACTAACTGGGTAGTTCCTGTTCAGAGGTGAGAGAACGTGGCAGTTGGGGAGAGGAACTGGTTAAATGGACATGGGAAGTATGGAATGGAGGTGAGGAGTAAGCTGGCACCGTGTGGGAAGAATAAGTAGTGTTACATGGCAAAGTACGTAAGCTTTTGTATGAAAAGCTGACTGTAATTGTAAACATTCACTTAAAACACAACAGAAAAAATAAAAATTTCTAAAAGAAAAAATGAAACATTTTAATGTTCATCACATTGAAATGCAGGAATCTGTGTGTGCTCTCTCCTTGAACCTGGGCTTATCTCTAAGATCCACAACGTAAGAACTCATGTCATCCTAAGCTGCCATGTTGTGAGGAACCCCAAAGTATCCAGCGTGGAGGAATGACATAAAGAGATCCTAAAATCACAGGAGAGAGAGTTGGAGACATGAACAAGCAGAGGAACGGAGACAGTGATATCTGACCAACCTTTATTGCTCTAAAAAGCCAGAAAACCAAATTTACTGACCCTGAGTCAATTCTGAATCACAGTGATCCCATAGGATAAAACGGAAAATCCCCACGTGGTTTCTAAGCAGCGCTTCATGAATTCCAACTGCCAAACCTTTGGTTAGTAGTCAAATATTGTGTCATCAAGTTTCCCCTACTGCTCTAAAACAAAAGAAGAAGAAAGAAACTCACTGTCATCCAGTCAAGTCTAACTCATGGTGACCCTATAGGACAGAGTAGAACTGCCCCATAGGGTTTACAAGGAGTATCTGGGAGATTAGAACTGCTGACCTTTAGACTACCACCCACACCATCAGAACCACTACACCATCAGAATTTTCTATAAATATTTCATTCTGCCAAACCACAAGCTGCTATTCAAAGAAAGAAGGTGAAAATAATACTTTCTTGGAGGTTTTTATAATTATTTTACATATCTGTGCTCCTAGTATAATCACAACATTTTAGATATTGTGATAATGGTTGAAAGATTTTAATTTCCACTCAAGGACTTTTTCCTTCAGGCGAACTAACAATTCAAGATGATTTTAAATATATTAGGCAAGTTTCTTACAGCTACTTTAAAATGATTTTATACTCAAACAGATGTATACAAATAATATATTTTAGCATTTTATATATTTCTACATCTTACAAAGCAAAATCTTTGAAATATTATGCTCTATAATTGTTGTTTGTACGGTATTTTACAAAACAATCCCCAAGGTGCATTCTCTGCTTGTCAGGGCATGCATCACAGTAAAAAACACATGACATTAGCCTTCAAAGCTTTCAAAATACTCTTACATTTTCTGAGACATTCTACTTAATGGACCTGTCCTCCAGATTCTAGGCATTGGGCACACTATCTGGTTTCTGAGTGGAGAACCCTGGCCCTGTGCTACAGCTCTACCTAGAAAGGCTCACTTGGACAGCAGTTCTGCCCCCTCAGCTTTAGGTGCACCCTAAACCCAAATGAGTGGCAATTCCAATCTTACAAACACAGAAAGTCCTGGCTTCACTGTTTCAAACCCCTGAGGTCATGGCCACACCGTTCATGACTGAGGCAGCTCAGCTTCTCAGGCTGTTTGTCTCTGCAGTTTCTGCTTCCTATGGCTGCAAGACCTGGGCCTCAAACGCCTACGTCTGCCCTGCTGGGGCAGTTGTTCCAAAGTTCCACAGCTCAACTCTTGATAGAAAGCCTCTTGCACAAAGACACAAAGATTTTCACAGAAAACAATACGTTGAGGCATATTGATCTGATCGGTCAATGCCACCCATGTATTTTTTGTAGTTTATTATAATGTTAGGTTTCTTGACATTGACTTCCACACTGTCTCCTAAAATCCTTTTTACAGTAGTCCTTCCTGTTATCCCAAGTGGTCAAACAAGTGACAGTCCTTTTGTCTTTCCACACTAGAAGTAGAGTGTTAACTTTTCGATATCCTATCGTGGATTTTTTAAGGAATTTTGGGTTTTTTATTCTGCGTGGTCATTCCCTTCTATTTGTTAAGATCGTCTCGGTTAAAAACAGCAGCTTTCGTGACTCAGTCGCCTGAGACGTGCCTCTCGAGTTATCACATGAAACACTGTGATGCCTGATAGGCGCCTCTCAAGTTATGGTAGGAAATGCTCTGGTGCCTGAGAGGCTGCTCTGGAGTCCAAAGGGCTATCACACAAATGATAGGCCAGGAAAAAGAATTCAAGAGAGAAAAAAATATACATATTTTTTGATTACTAAGTTATTAGCTACATATATCCACAAGACACAAAGAAATATTAATGATCAATTCCTATCACCAAAAGCCACACAAATAGACACTCAAGCTCCATAATCATCTCTAATAATGTACCGTTTGTCATGTATCGTACTGTCAAGGATGGAATGGAGTAGCCAGACACCCGTACACCTTGATGGGCAGATGTGGACAGTCACACAACTCAGTGAAAAGATCTCCTGTTGGAAACAATCAGCCACTCCCTGAAAGAAATATGTGACAGTTTGCTGCCCCAAAGATTGCAGCCTTGGAAACCTTATGGAGCAGTTCTACACTGTCCTATAGGGTTGTGATGAGTCAACATCAACTCCACGGCAACTGGCTTGGTTTCGGGGTCTGGTTTTCTCAGGTACACTGTGGTTGTTGTTACCAGGTGCTATGGAGTTGATTCTGACTCATAGCAACCCTGAATACAAAAGAACAAAGTGCTGACCTGTCCTGGTCCATCTCCACAACCATTTAGGCTTGCGATTGTGGTAGTAAATGCCAAAAGGTTTAACAGGCATGAGTGGTTCATTAAAATATTTTTGTGGTAGCAGATATTTGACTATAATTAGATGTGTTCCACTGATTAAATGATTCAATTAATTATGGAACATTCATCTGAAATAATATGAAACTATCAAATGACTTAGCAGGTATTCAACTGCATGAGTAAATTTTCTTTATGTAGTACTGCTGGGAAAATATGGTAACGTTTCATTTGATTCGAAATGTGTTTATTGAAAGGCACACATGCCAAAGTGTCAATGTATTATTTCTGAATGGTTGGACTATGAATTACTTTTCCTTTTTGATGATTCTATTTTATAGTTTTCTAATAGTTTTAAAGGTTTGTTTCTTGTATTATTTTTAAAGTTGAGGATATAATTGGAAAATTATAAATATTTAAGATAAATACACCTTAAGATAATCGCATGCAAAATAATGTTACTATAACTATAATTGTAACTTCTAATACAAGATGTAGTAGTATAGAAATGTAAATAATTATTTTGCAATGCAATCTTTTCAATAACATTTTAATAATGTTTTAAATCTACAATAGAGAATTTGAAAATGAATGTACATGTTAAACATGTGCATACAAAGAAGATAACATTTTCTTACACGGGATTTTATTTAGAATTGCCCATAATTTGTTACTTTGGCAGTTGATAGTATCATATAAATAAGTGATTTTGTTATGATAGGGCCAAGTCCTTGAATAATTATGAATAACTGTTTTCTATTATGAAATATTTCATGTAGAACAAATGTTCTTTTTGTTGTCTTTTCAGATATATTAAGATATATCTTAATTAAGATATCTTAAGAAATCCAGCTGGCATAGTGGTTAAGAGTTACAGTCGTTCTATGAAACCAAAAAGTCAGCAGTCTGAGTCTACCAGGAGCTCCTTGGAAACCATATGGGGCAATTCTACTCTGTCCTTTAGGGCCACTATAAGTTCAGCATTGACTCAATGACAGTGTTATTTATTTATTTATTTATTTATTTATTTTAAAGTGGGTTAAGAGCAGGAGAGCTAATAGCACGTTCATTTATTTGTTTGGCACTGTTTATTGAATACCTAACTATATGCACTGTTTTAAGAAATTGGGATGTCTCAGTAACAAGCAAAAATGATTGACATCGTGGAGGACGCTCTAGTAGACAGCAGATTAACTCCTACACAGAGTTTACTACTTAATCCACAGAGCAATCTAAAAAGGTAGGTACTCATCCTTCGTATTTTAGACCTAAAGAAACTGAGAGAAGCCCAGAAAGTTTGAGCGGCAATCTGAGATGACGCAGCCAGCCAGTAATAGAGGCAGAATCCAAATCCAGACAGGCTGCTACAAACCTCATGTCAGTAAATGCCATGCTGGTCGGCCTCTCATTTGTTGCCTTTTTCAAAGAGAACAAATGCTGGATGCCTGCTAACATTATTTTCCAAGTTAAATATATTTCTTTACTCCAAAATTATTTCAATACCTATTTTATTCCCTAAATTGCTACCCTACCATCTTGTGTCAAAACTAAATAAATGCAGAGATATATTTTCCCTTGGCTCTTTTATAGAAGATGAGAATTTTGTTTTACAGTATCACTGAACTAAATCTATTTTCTTCACTGGTTTTATTTGCAAAGAATTTGCATTTCAAAATAGACCCAGAGAATAGTTTTTGTATATATGCTTGTACATTCAATTCATTTTGTTAACTAAAATACATTTTAAGTGTATCAGAGAATTGCCTCATCATTAACAGATATTAAAATGAATTCTATCAATGTTACAGAAAAACAAATTTAATTGTATTACTTATTATACTATTGTCTAGTTATAAAGACTTACTAATAAGTGCTAAGTGTATACTTTAAATGAAGAAAAGTATTTTCCTATATAAACTCATTTATTCAAACATCTTAGGTTGATCAGGTTTTTGATGCTATAATTGATTATGTTCTTATGGTTTACAATGTGATTAGGGGAGTTCTGCAGGCCTTGTGGCACAGTGGTTAAGAACTTGGCTGCTAACTAAAATGTTGGCGGTTTGAATCCACCAACTGCTGCTTGGAAACCCTATGGGGCAGTTTTATGAGAGTTCCTCACAGGGTAGCTATGAGTCACAACTGACTCAATGGCAATGGGTATTTTTGATTGTTTGGTGAAGTTCTAGGAAGATGAAGCTCAGAACAAAATCCCTGCTTTTGTGTAATTCTCAACTCTTCCTACAGGACTCAGTAAACAAACGTAGTCAGCTGGAGTAGCGTGTACACTGGTAGTTGTGGCTTCTGTACATAAGACAGCAGAGGTATCTTTGTTGCCTGTGCTGCCTGGAAAGAATGTAGAGTGCTGACTGCAGTTTCTGCAGCTATCAGAGTAGCTTTGATTGGTGGCTGCTTTGGCAACCTAACGTGCAAATAAAGGGGAGGGGAACTCCACGAACTCCTGTGTAGTATCCACTGGGAATCCATGATTCTCCTGGTAGCTGGAGGATTAATGTGTAGTTTAAAATACTACTGGGGTGAATCACGTCTGGTCCTGTGGTTGGAGAGGCTCTCCTGCATTTTTATGTGGTCTTTGTACCACAAGGTCTTAGATTAGCAATTGCTGATTTTTTAAAATTATGATTAAATGAACATGTGCAGTCCAAATCAATTTTGCATGCCTGCCTATCTGCAGTTTTATCTGCTCTCCTCACCCAGTGACAGCACACTCCTCCTTTTCACTTTGTATTTTTAGTATCCTCTTTACAAGCACCTGTCCCCTCCTTCCCACCCCTCTTGTCTCCCATCAGTTATAGGACAGCCTCCTATAACTGTACAGAACCATGAAGTACACACACCATATGGTAATAATGTGTCCCTAGTCCAGTCCATTTTGATCCAAAGAGTTGAACTCAATACTGGTTTCTGGCCAGGGCCAGCAGTAGGTCTAGGGACCATGTTCCCAGGGGACCCTCCAGGCTGTAGCCATCAATTTTGGTCTTTTAGTAGAGTTCCTGAGCTGCACACCTCTTTTTTTAATGTTGCTTGAGGAACTCTACATTGTGTTACCCATCACGGCTGCCTTTGATGGTGCCTGGACACCATCTGATTCTTCTTGTCTCGTGTTGCTACAGCCTCCCATTCACATGGGTCCTTCCGTCTCCTAGACTCTTTTTTTTCCTCTTTTCTTTGTTGTTCTCACTTGGTATCTACTCCAGATGAGTTGGGACTACTTGCTGTACCTCAGATGGCAGCTTGCTAGCTTTTAAGACCCCAGATGCCAATCACCAATATGGAATGCAGAAGACTCTTTTACAGTTGCTGAATTTCTTATCTCAGGAATGGGTTCCTATTCTGCCAGTCATACACATTAGTCCTTTAAACACAGATCACTGATTTTTCTATTGGTTGTGGCAATACCACTGCAAAGAGAGCTCAGAAGTCAGAACTAAACATTTACTGATAATTCACATCCATGAGTAGGTTAAAAATTTGTAATCTTGAGGATAAAGATTACAAATAAAAACAAGTGATGACAACTGTCAAGGAGAATTGAGGAGAACCTCAGAGAACTTTTAAAAAAAATAAACTTGAAGCCTAAAACATTATGCAGCTCAAAATTATTTTTTAAACCTTTTAGCAAAAATTGAAGAGAATTGATACTACAGAAACTTGTCAGGATAAGAAGAAATAAAAGGGGAAAAAGAAATGAGTATGTTGAAAGGAAACACACTTGACGGATCCTTATAACAATTTATAGTGTTGTTGTTATTAGGTGCTACAGGGTCTCTTCTCAGCAACTTTATGTGCAGCAGAAAAAATTACTGATCAGTCCTCCCACCCTTACAGTATAGGATGTATATAATTCTGTTTTAAGAACATAATTTTGCAAGAGGTGAAACTAAACTAAAGGAGTAGTTGGAAGATTCCTGTAACCTAGCAATAAAAGTCTCTGGAAAGGGCTCTATGTATGTGACTATGAATTTACTGATTATTCTAAATAGTAACCTAAGAATCGAGTTTGATAAATAAATAAAAGGTGGAGAAATGGCTCAATTATTAAGCAAAGAGAGAGTAAAATTACTAGACAGATAGATATTTGTCTTGAAGATGAAATTGTCAATAAAAGGGCAAATAGAAGGATTCCAAATAAAAGTATCAGTGATAGGAATGGTCTACTTGGTCTCAGATCCAGTGAGACAAAGCCAAACTAGCAGTGTGTGTCCAAACAAAGACTAGCAGTCAAACTTGACAGAAGACCATTGTGGCAATTTAGTTTCCTAGATAAGCATCAGATTCAGACAACTTCACGGTAGACAGTGATTGAAATGTGCACATAGGTGGTGTCAGAATGTCTAGCATGGGTAGGATTCCGTGCAGTCATGGAAAACACAGTTTCTAGGAATGCAGCCTGGAAAGATGCTTGCATCATTTAAAGCCAAAAAAAAAAAAATAGGTATTCAAAGGTGATGACAGCTAAAAAAAAGAAGAAGAAGGATGGGACTCCAGGTCCCAGAATTATTTGCAAGATTAGTGTTGAGTCTCAGGTATCAACCAAATAATTAAATAAAAGAAATGGAGCCTGGTCAGTTCAGGAAGTTGCTGGTAAGAGCAGACTGAGAGAGTCTCTCAGCAGGATCAACAAGATGCAGTGATGAAATGATCAGCCTGTGCCCTGGAGCTTTTTGTTGAAGAGTACCTAGCTTCTGAGAAGGGCAGTGTTTGCAGATGAGAATTAAGTGATCCCAGCTGGGAAATTTGGAAAGCTTCAAAAAACAGTTGCAGATGGTTACTCTTTTCTAAAAGTCCTTAAGGTTACTAAATAAAACAAATGCTAAAGAATATGTGTAGAGTATCAGGAAAATGAATTTTTACCTTCATATAGACCTGAGATTAAAGCTTATCTATACCACTTGCTGATGCTGAAACCCTGAACTGAGTCTTGTTACCTTCTCCAGTGGACTCCTTTAAATAAGTAAATGTGTAAAACTTTTGTCAGCGTGCTTGATGCACAGCATGCAATGGCTTCACTGACCAAAATAAAAATCAATTAATACAAAAGCCTTTTTGTAGTTAAAATGAAACAAAACATCTCTTCCCAGCAGTAGCTTGCTTCTGAAGTTTTCTTTCACCATAAGAGATAGATATACATATAATATTGTTATCAAAATCTACAGCATAGATTTGAGAGTAAAAGGCTGACTCTGTCAACACTTTGAGGGACTTTATGTAGATAAGAGATTTAACATTAGTTATATACTACTAAAGAGAGACTGTGGCTTCTAGTTGTAAATGACAGAGAAAGCCACTGATAGTTACACTTGGCCCAGAATCTTGCTCAGTTGGGAATTTGAAAGAAATATAAATTATATGTAATTTAAATGTGCAAAAGTTAGGAGGAAAATAAACAATTGTAGAACTAATTCAATCACAATTACATCTTCAGGTAAACGATGTTTATTAAAAAATAATAGCACTTCCTCCTTTTTATTCTTTCTCATCTCTTTCCTTACAAATATTGTCTATTTGTAGTCCTAAAGAGCAACAGTAATCTTTTAAAGTTAGAAAATATTTTTGTGCTGATAATATGCTATTATCCCCATTATCTCATTTGATACAGCAACCCTATGAGTCATGTAACATGTACTATATTCCCATTTTATAGATAATAAACCCAGGAGTTCAAAGAGTTTATATAGGCTGTTCAAAGTTAAACAGCTACTAAGCAAAGATATGAAAAATACGATTTCTCATTCCAAAAAAACCAGCATGGTTTCAAATTCATCATTCTGTCCATTGTTATGTGTACATATCCACCAATCATCTGTCGTGTTGTCACACTGTGATGGCATGTGTATTACTATGATGATGGAAGATAAACCATGTCCAGCAAGACTGCTCTGGGTTGACATGCTTTAGCAGAGCTTCCAGACGAAGATGGACCAAGCAGAAGGAACTAACTTACTGTCGAAAAATTGGACAGTGAAAATCTATGAATAACAGTAGAATACTGTCTGATGGTAGTGTTAGAAGTGAGCCCTTCACATAGGAAGACACTAAAAATATGACTGGGGAAGAGCCACCTCTTCAAAGTAGAATGATGTGGATGGAGTAAACCTCCCAGTGCCTTTATTTGCTGATGTATTTTCTTCAAAATGAGAAAAAAGAGTTGCAAGTATCCATTAGAAATTGAAACATGGAATGTACAAAGTATGGATTTAGGAAAATTGGAAGTCAAAACAGTTTAATGGAATCCTTAAAGATCAATATCCCAGGCACTGATGATCAAAATGAACCAGTACTGGCCATTTTTGAATTAGATAATCAATCATATGGTCTAATATTACAGAAAAGACAAGCTCAAGAGGAATGATGTTACATACATTGTCATCAATAAATAAATAGATAGATTTCAGGGTTCATCCTGAAGTACAACACTGTCAGTGATAGGATAATATCCAAACTCCTACAAGAAAGACCGTATTATTCAACACACTAACAACACAGAGAAGAGACTGAAGACTTATGCAGCTTGGTGAAAGGCATAAAAGATGCATTGACAATTACTGGTGATTGTTGGAAATAAAGAAGGATCACTAGTTGGAAAATATGGCATTGGTGATAGAAACGGTACTGGAGTTGCACGATAGAATTTTCCAAAATTAACAAGTTATTCAGAAACCCTGGAGGTGTAGTAGTTAACTGTTATATCTGCTAACCAAAAGATGGGCAGTTCAAATCAACCAGGCACTCCTTGGGAACTCTAAGAGGCAGTTTTACTCTTACCCATACGGTCACTGTGAGTTGAAATCAACTCAACGGCAGTGGGAACAACTTTTTCGTCCCAAATACATTTTACCAACAATGTAAATGAAAAGTACTTAGTCTTAGTTATCTAGAGCTGCTATAACATAAATAACACAAGCAGACTGCTTTAACAAAGAAATTTATTCTCTCTGAGTCTAGTCCAAATTCAGAGTGTCTGCTCAAGGAAAGAATCTTATTGTCCTGTGGTCTAAGAGCCTCTCAACACCGAAACTCTGAGTCCAAAGGACACAGCCTGCTTCTGGCACTACTTTCTTGGTGGTGTGAGGTCCTTCTCTCTCTCTACTCAGTTCTCTCTTTTCTATCTCAACCGATATTCACTTAAGATATAACCTAATCTTGTAGATTGAGTTCTACCTTGTTAACATAATTGTGTTTGATTCTGCCTCATTAATATCATAGAGGTAATAATTACAACATATGGGAAAATCACATCAAATGACAAAATGGGATACAATTACACAATGCTGACCATCATCAACTAGTCAGTTACACAGTGCTGACCATCATCAACGAGACACAGATTTGGTGGGGGAACCCAATTCAATCAATAACATTTTATATTTGGGCCTTTCAAGTTTATGTTCTTGCAGTGTATAAAACATATTCACTCCATCAAATTTTGGCAAAAGCCTAAAGTCAACTGCAAAATTCCTCCTTATCTGTGAAAGCTAGAAAGAAGTTATCTGCTTCCAAAATACAGTGGAAGAACAGACAGAAGTTAGACATTTCCATTACAGATGGGAGAAATTGGAGAGAAAGAAAGGATAATGAAAAACCAAACCAAACTCCTTGCACTTGAGCTGATTCTGATTCATAGCGTCCTTGTGAAACAGAATAGACCTCCCCTATAGGGTTTCCAGGGAGAACCTGGTGTATTCAAACTGCTCACCTTTTGATTATCGACCATAGCTCTTAACCACTACACTGCTAGGGTAGCACACACTAAGGAAGTCAACAGTATACATTACATTATCTTCCAAGGCTTGCAAAAAGTCCTCTGTTCTCTGAAACTGTTCAGGTAGTAGCCCTGCCCTCTAGACTCACGGTATTAGCCACACTTGCCTAATTCCGAACAGAGACCCCTGGTTTTCAGCTCTGCCTTCTAGGCTCACTGAAATAGCAATTCTGCTCCACTGAATTTGGGCAGCTTCGTTCTCCTAGTTCATCTGAGTGCTGACTCCACTTTTGAGACCCCAGAGGTCTTCCTCGGAGACTGAGGCAGCTGTGCTTCCTGTGCTCCTTGTCTCTTCAGCTTCTGCTCCTGGTTCCTCGGCCTCTTGGGCTCTAGGGCCTCATTGCTGCATCTGCCCTGCTGAGGCAACTATTTTAAAGTGCCTGAAGGCACTCTGACAGTAAGCTTTGACCAGAGGCACTCAGCTGTCTTTCTCCTTGGACTGGCAAGCTTAGCTCCACCAGGAAACCTTCTATCCAGGGTAGCAGCTCTCTCAGTGGGTTGTCTCCAGCATTGTGTCACCCTGGTCTACTGCTGCCATTTTTTTCTGCTGCTACTTCTCCCCCTCTACACCATCTCCAGTTTAAGTTCTCACTTCTTTCTGAGTCCTCACCAGAATTGTCCTCTAGATGTTCATAATTTCACCAGCAGTCTCTTAAAGGAAGTTAGGCTTCTACTATTAGGCAATTTAAAACTCCTTCAGCCTCTACTCATTTATAGTTTCTAAACTGTACCTTCATTTTAGATATCTGTTAGAAAGGCACCCCACTCTCTTGGTACCAAATTCTGTTTTATTTCTCTGACATTGCTATTACAGAAATAATACAAGTGGATAACTTTAACAAAGAAAAATTTATCCTCTCACAGTTTAGAAGGCTAGAAGTCTAAATTCAGGGTACCAACACCACGGGAAGACTATTTCCCTCTGTTGGGTTAGGAGGAAGGTATCTGTCATCAGTTTTTATCCGGTCTAGGAGCCTGTTAGCATGGGAATGTCAGGTCCAAGGGACGTTCCTGGCACTACTTTCTTGGTGGTATGAAGTCTTTCTATCTCTCTGCTCATGTCTCTCTTTTATGTCGCAACAGAGATTCACTCTAGATGTAACCTCACCATTAACATAACTGCCTCTAATCTAGCTCCATTAACATAATAGAGGTAGGATTTCCAATACAGGGGAAAGTCACATCAGATGACAAAATGTTGGACAGTTACACAATACTGGGAATCAAGGGCTAGCCAAGTGGCCACGCATTTGGGGGGGAAATAATTGAAACCATAACACATAGAACTTGCTGGATGAAATACACAGAAATTAAATTAACTACATCTATGGAAAGAGACTATCAAGAAGGTCAATATTATCAGTCACAAGAAGGCCAATGACAGACTGCAGACTGGACCATCAACTGCTCCTGTGCAAGTTCAAGTTGAAGCTGAGGAAAATTAAAGTAAGTCCACAAGAGTCAAGCGTCAAAATACAGCTGTCAGACTATCCTATCTGGTTCTTGAGATCATATCAAGAATACATTGGATGCACTGAACACTAAATAGCAAAGACTACATGAGTTGTGCGATGGTATCACATGTTCAACACATCGAATCAATATCATACATGAGGAAAGAAAAAGGTCATTAAAAAAGACAGGAAAAAATAGATGTCAGAAGAGACTCTGAAACTTGCTCTTGAATGTGGAGTAGCTAATGCAAATTGAAGAAGTAAAATGAAGTAAAATAACTGAAGATGTCAAAGAGAGGTACAAGAAGGCAAAGTGAAGTATTATAATAAAATGTGCAAAGAAAGACCTGGAATTTGAAAACCAAAATGCAAGAACATATTTAGTATTTCTCATGCTGAAAGAACCAGGGGAAAAAACAAAACAAAACATCAGACATGATGTTGCAATGCTGAAGGATCCTAGGGGAAACTATTGAATGACTTACGAAGTATCAAAAGAAGGTGGAAGGAAGGAAGACATAGAGTCACTGTACCAAAAAGAACTGGTCCATGTTCAACCATTTCAGGAGTTGGATTATGATCAGGAAATGATGCTACTGAAGAAAGAAGCCCAACCTGCACTGAAGGCACAGGCAAGAAACAAGGGTCTAGGAACTGATGAATAACAACTGAGATGTTTTCACAAACAAATGGAGCACTGGAAGATCTCACTTATCTATGCCAAGAATTTGGATAACGTTGCAAAAAATGGAAATTTCTGAAAACGAAATTGTATTCATAATGAACCTGTTAATAGACCAAGAGACAGTCATTTCAACAAATCTAGGGGATACTGTGTGGTTTAAAATCAGTAAAGGTGTTTTCTGAGTAGTATTTTTTATCATACTTATTCAGTCTGTATGCTGAGCAAGTAACTCATATAGGCAGAATGTTTAAAGAAGAGCTTGACATCAGGATTTGAGAAAGACTCTTTAAGATCCTGCAATATTTAGGTAACACAAACTTGCATGGTGAAAACCAAGAAGGCTTGAAGCATTTATGATGAAGATCAAAGATGGCAGCCTTCAGTACGGATTGTACCTCAACACAAGGGAAACAAAGACACTCACAACTGGACTAGTAAGCAACATCATGATAAATGATGAAAAGATTGAAATTGTGAAGGATTGAATTCATTCAGGATCCGTAGACAAGTCGTATGTAAGTAGCAGTGAAGGAATTAAATAACATGAGGGGTGCATAAAATGTTTTGCAAAAGACCTCTTTAAAGTGTTTAAAAGCAAAGATGTTACCTTGAAGACTAAAACATGCCTGACGCAAGCCATGGTATGTTCAGTTGCTTCCCATTCTTGTGATAGCCGAGTAACAAATATAGAAGATTGAAGAAGAATTGATGCCTTTGAATTATGGCATTGGTGAAGAATACTGAGTATACTGTGGACTGCCAGAAGAACTAACTACTCTTTCTTGGAAGCACAACCAGCATGCTTCTCGGAAGCAAAGATGCTGAGCCTTCACCTGATGTGCTTTGGGCACGTTATCAAGAGTGGCCAGTCTCTGGAGAAGATCATCATGCTTTGTTATGCAGAGGGTCAGTGGAAAAAGAGGAAAACCGTCAACAAGATGGACCGACACAATGGCTGTGACAATGCGCTCAAGCATTACAATGGTTGTGTCCATGGCTCACGACCAGACAGTGTTCTGTTCAGTTGTACCTGGGGTTGCTACAAGTCAGAACCAAATTGATGACAATTCACAACAACATGATATTTCTATTTCTAGCTTTTTAAGGAAAAATCATAGGCTAAAACACAACAACAATTGTGAAGACGGTGCAAGACTAAGTAGTGTTTTGTTCTGTTGTACATATGAGTGGGACCACTATGAGCAGAAATTGCCTCAGTGGAAACTAAAAGCAATTATATGTATGTGCTTATATTCAGTACTAAAATCAGTCTTGACAGTACACTTGATGAAGATCTGCAGGTTCACATAAAGCTTCTGATTAATAGTATTTGATATTCAGAAAAGGAAAACATTCAAAGCAAGGAGATACTTTTTTCATTGAAAACAATGTTAATTACAGTACAAAGTTATATAGAAATTATGTATATAGAATGAATTATATTATACCCACATATAAAAAATAAAACTGATTTTAATGTGAGGAAAAGTTTACAAAATAATTGTAATATAAGTAAAAAAAAATAACAAAGTAACATGAATAAAGATGACTGAAAGAACAAAATTAATATTGTTGGTGTAAAGCATTTACTGTAAAAAAGAAAAATTGGACACAAAGGCACAGAGCATTGAGGTTATGATGTTATAGGACAACAAAACTAATCAAAATAAATAAGCAGAAGCAGTTAATTAAAATAAAATCAGAAATAAATTAGAATAAAACAATAAAAAAACTATTGATTATGATCTTAATTATTAACGTAATGGGAAAAATGTCACTCAGAAATGGTGAAAATATTACTTCCTACAGTTTAACTCAATGTACAGGGAAACAATCACTTCAAAATCTTTTTTTAGGGCCTCAGAAATAGGAGAGGATATTGCATCCATAAAATGAAAGCTGTGTTTGTAATGTGTCAAATTTGCTAGTCTGAACTACAGTTTCCAGAATTTAGTTGTGCATTTCTCAGGCCAGAAGGTATATTACGAAGATTTTTAAGGTAGAGGGGAAGCAGCTGCTGTTTCACAGCTGTCACACATTAATGCTGATCTGCTGACTCTGCCCCTTTCGGTGAGGTAACAGCGAAGCCTGTGAGTGCTCTAACTCTCCTTGTATCCTTAAGCTTCCTCAGTTCTTAGAATAAGTACATGATTTTAACTCAGTGACAGAGGGCTTTCACTTCTAGAAGACACCACATACTCAAGGCCAACATAACAAAAGCTGACATGGTTTTAGTCTGTGCTTGTGGGGTTCCAGCTGCTGGTGTTGGGTTCCAGTCTGTCCTTGATTTCTGTTACTTCACATTTATCTTTCCTTCCTAACTGTGTGCCTTATGGACGTCAAGCTGCATCATTATCCTCTGAGACCTCAGCCTGACAAATGTTTAAGCAGTTCTGACAACCGTGTCAGATCAATTCCCTATCACAAATCCTAGTGGTATACGTGGATGTGGCTCACGGATATAAAAGCATTATATTTAATAACAGTGAAAACTGAAGTTAGGGGAAATATGCTTTTGGAAATTAAGAACATAATTAGAGGAAAACTTATTTATAGAAATATTAAAAAATACAGTCAAGAAAATTTCCCAGAAAATAAAGGAACAAAACATCAGCAACAGCAATAACAACAAAATCAAGAAATTGAAAGAGTGAAAAATGGATAAAAATATTAGAAAACCAGTTCTTTGAACATTCCAGAAAGAGAGACTAGAGAAAGTAGAAGGGAAGAAAACATCACTTAAAGAGTCAAGAACTTATTCCAAGAGTAAAGAATATGACTTTCCAATTTGAGCTGGCACAAAGATTGATTGTCTAGCACAGGAGATGAGAACAACACCCATGGCCCAAGTGGCTTTGGAATTTCAAAACACTGGAAATATTATATAACTTATGCACACACATGCATACCCACACATCTAGCATGCTTCTGAGATCAAATGAGCAGGTTATTCAAAAAGAATTAAGAGTCATAATGACCTCAGCTGTCTCAGCAAGTTATAATTGAAGAATGACTTCAAAAGATAATGATCCACAACCTAAAACCATTCACTGAGTAAAATAGTTTTGTACCTGTACAGCAGAATGTTTGGAAAAGAATACTGTGAGGGAGGGGGGAGTAAAAATAATCTAGAATCTAGCTAAACACATACCAAAAGGAGAATAGACTTATTGTGAATTTATAATATTCATAAGCAGAATGCTCTATAATAAAAAAATGGATCATAATACATTTATCAATATCTGTGAATCACTAAAACATCATGAGCAAAAAGTTATTGACTACATACAGCATATCATTTATATGAATTTCAAGCACTTACCTAATGAACAATACATTTGATAGGTATACAGAAATAAGTGAAAACATGAAGAAAAACAGAGGAAAGACAAACAGAGTTCAAGATCATGGCTCCTTTAGTGCAGGAGAAAGAATCCAGAAGGAATGTATGTCTATACGCATGGTAGATTCAATAACCTAATACAATATTCTTAATTAAATGCATCATTATGTATGTGAGTGTCTGTCTGCTAGTTTAAATCATGTTGTAATTAACCAGATACTAGTAAATTATGAAAACATGTCTCACAGACATGAGTTTTTAAAATTTATACCATCGGCATATTTGTTTGAGCTTTTGCCAAGTTTGAGAGCATAATTGGACTATACACACATTTGCTTGGTAATAATATAGTATAAACTTTTTTGTGATCTTAGAACAGAAAATGTATTTATTTTAGACTTTTTGAGAAATAGTCCTATCTCTGCCAATGTAGCTAAAAGTGCTATAACTCTGAGATACAAGTGTTTTTTTTTTTCTTCATGTAAGATAGCTTACAGTTTATTTTTCCACAGTGGAGTAACTATAAATTCTCTGGATAGTGCAGTGACATGCTTTATTTTCCATCTCCTTTCAAATAGGCAAATACAAGAGAGTATCAATAAGTGCTGAGAGTACAAAGCAGCAGTGTGCTTAGATTGAGACTCAGAGCATTCACAGTACAAGTGGGGGGATGCGAAGGTCCATGCCTACTGACTGCTGGGGCGCGGGAGAAATGAGCAGCTCAGTGTCAGGGAATATCCTGGTATTCTGCTAGGATCTTTACAACCTAGATCAAAGGCAGCAGAGGACCACAGTAAACCCAGAGTTGTAGGGGCTGCAGTTCTTCCCAGTTGGGAGAAGGAATGTGCTTGATCTCCAGCTGATGGATGATGTGAAAGCCCTTAGCCAGCTGGGAGTGGTATAAGGGGCCTGGTTTAAAAAATGGGTGAGTGGCAAATAATTCCAAAAGCAGACAATTTCTTGCTTTTATTTTGCCTCTCTTTTCTTTTGTTAGGCTGGAAGAGCTAGGATTTCATGTAAACATTAACATAAAGCTATACTATAATTAATTCCTTATTACTGTTAAACTCAAAATGTCATGTTTTGTCTAGAAATTTTAAGGGAACCTTCAGTCAGAACCAGAACTTCTATTATGGTAGTATTGTACATTTAAATTTACATAGTCTACTTTCCACATATTTAGATAGTCTAAAATGGCTTTGGAAACCCTGGTGGGATAGTGGTTAAACGCTTTGTCTGCTAATCAAAAGGTAGGCAGTTTTAATCTACCAGGTGCATCTGAAAACCCTATGAGGATAGTTCTACTATGTCCTGTGAGGTAGGTATGAGTTGAAATTGACTCCAGGGCACTGCTGTTTTGTGGGTTTTTTGTAGAAATGTTCAAGAATTATCTGAGTAGACTATATTCTATATTTTATATCAATGGCCGAGTTTGTAATTATATTTTGCTTTTAGAGAAACTGTGTCTGGGACTGTCTGCATTCTCATCGCCCTTTGGTTTTCTACAGCTCAAATTAATCATTTATTCAATTAATAAATACACAAATTAGCTAGTCCCGTGTAGTCAGTTCTTTAGATTTATTCTTTCTAATCTCACTCCCATCTACCATATAACAAGCCGTGGCAATGTCTTTCAAGTAAGCCATTAGTGTATCATCTACGTTAATTTTCTATACTTTCTCTAAATGACTGTTCCATTCCTACAGACATTCGTCTATCTAGAGCACAGTGAATGTGTCATTCTTCTGTTCAAAATTGTTTGTGGTGCTGTGTTTGTGGAAGGCACTTAGTATTGTCTAGTCATGGATGGCCCTCAATACAGCCATTGTTAGGGTACTGAATATTTTTATGAAACGGGTGGTGAGAACTTCTGCTTCCTATTTCTTTATTAAAAGCAAAACTATGAACATTTGGTCTAACTTGAAAGACATTTCCAAACTTTGTCATACTTAAAACCAATTGAGACTTATTCCATCTTTCTCTTTGGACAAGAGAATCTAACAGTAGATTCCAAAGAGTTTGGTTTGGTTTGGTTTGGATTTTGATCTGTAAACATGCCTATTAAACCTGTGTCCTGTGAGTTGCTTACTATATTGTTTTTCTTAGAGGTTTGTGAAGAGAAGAGTGACTTTTTCACACACAAAAGAAGTTTAGAGCTAATTTTTTCAAGCTTGGCTTGGCTTGACATACTAATATACTCACAGCCTATAAATGATATTTTTCCCTTAATATCCTAAGGTTAATTAGATTTTTTAAAGATAGATAATACAGTAGAGATATTCCTTTTCAGTGTAAGATTGTTATTAACAACTATTTATTTTATGCAACTAAATATTTTAATAAGAAAAAATTAATATAAAATGGAATGTTATTACTGCATCCTCTTGCTGAAATTACAGTTCAGCTTTCTAGTTTATATTAAACACCTTCTTAAAATGATAGAAATAAATGTGCATTTTCATGGTGTTCAGCCAAATGATGATTTTGAAGTATTTACTTTTTCTTTTAAAAGCATGTGTTTTCCAACAATTTTCCCCAAAATCTACCACAGAACAATAATATTCTCAGATGTAACATTTTTCTGAAGACACTTAAAACTTACTTAGTAATTATAAACTAGACTATGAAATTATGATGTGACATGTAATGTGTGTTTAAATTGGCATCAATGTACATTTTCCCTAATTGTGGTATATATTCTCTATTTACTTCTTAGTATCTAAACGGACTGTGAAATCTTGTTATGTTGTTTATGACTTGAATTTACTCTGTTCTCACAGATATTCAAGGGGAAAAATGTAAGCTGATGCTACTTCCTTATAATGTAAGCTGCTGTCAATTCCTCATTCATATTTTGATTAGATATAAGCATACTGCTTACTCCCATTCGTCTCTGAAGAACTGCTATAGCAAGCCTATAGATTTTCTAGTCTAATGCAAATAACAGAAATGGTGACAAAGGGAACAATATTTCTTTTACTTTTCCTGACCTGTGCTCTTGCATCACTCCATGCTTGGTGAGGCTGACCCATGTAACCCCTTGGCTGGCCCAAAGCTTTGTGGACTTACGAGGAGTGTGTAGCGACAGTATTTGAAAGCTAGAGAACAGATGGCCAAGTGAAACTGACGGCAGCCTTGAAAAAGCTGAAATCTAGACTGAAGTTAAGACAGCGCTCGGGAAAGGATTCTCAAAGACACTCAGACATTTCAATACCTCTGAGGTGAGTGTGTGAGTGTCAACCACAACATGAAAAAGAAACACTGCTTCAAATTCTATATAAGAATAGCTGAAGTCCCGGGCAAGTATCTCCACTTTACACAATTAGGAAACGACCTTCTATTCTCCCCTTAGAGTATTCCTAGAACAGGATTAAACTTTGTTTCCTGGATTAGCTGAGCACTCGAGAGTCTGGAATCATGGAGTGAACCTTGCTGAAAACACGAAGATTTAACTAAAAATGTGTATACATTATTTAAGAGAATCTGTTCCGAAAGTAGGGGTGACTAGGGCCCAGCTGATCTCCCATGCCGCTCTGCTTTGCCGAAGGACTGAAGAGTCATTTCAAGAGAAACTGAATGATACCGGAAAACATCTACCAACGGAGACTTCGTGTAATAGTTTATCCAAAAGACCCAACAGGCAAGAACACTAGCTAAGAGGCTACTCACGTATTCCGAGTTAGTAATGGCCAATTACAGTGCCTTACTCTTAGATATAAGAAAGCAGTCAAAGATTATCAATTGAAGAAATTCTCTAACCTTAATACATGACATAAAAAAATTTAAAAAAGACAAAAAAGGGACTCAAAGGAATTAAAAAATATAAGATCTTGCAGGGGTAAAGAGAGATGTTGACCTATAATTCATTTTATTTTTAGTTATGTTAAAAAAGAAAAAGCATTGCTTGTTCTTCAGATATTTGCGTTTTGATTTCCCTGTAGGCTTGCTTCATCTCTTTTGAAGACTTTTAGTTGGACAAACAAGTCAATAATTGTGTGTCATAGTTCTATTGGTATTAAGTTCTGTTGACTCACGGCAGCCCAGCAGGACAGAGACTGATCCGCAGGGTTTCCAAGGAGTGGTCTGGTGAATTGGAAGTGCTGATTTTTCGGTTAGCAGCCCAGCTATTACCCATTATGCCAGAAGGGCTCCGTAGTTTTATTATCCTAAGCTTTCATTAAGGTTTATACTGACTGAGTCAGAGCTCTACACAAGGAAAAGCAAACCTATTGCTGTGGTGTTATACACACAAGAAGTAGGGGAAGGTGTAACATCCACTGATGGATATTGTGACCCCGTTAGATACTTGTTTTCTGGTTTTTTTTTTTTTTTTTTTTTTTGGCAGCTTTTTAAAATTGGGGGCCTGTATAACTTTCAGTACAAACTATAGCATTCCAGATTTGTTGTCCTTGTCATTTGGGAGACACTGTCCCTGACAAGATGCATAAAACAAAACAGTAAACATTTGGTCTCACTGAAAGAGATATTTATCTAACAGGGGAGGAGTTCAATCTTTCTGATAAAGTTTCAACCATGCAGTGAAGGGACAAAAACAACCCAGTTGTCTTCTCTTCTTTCTTTCTTTAAAAAAATCTTTAATTACTAAACAATTTTTAATTACATAAAGGATCTCTAATGAGGTAAAGAACTACATTGCGCAGTTTCTAGGACTTTCAGACATAATGGATGAAGATGCATCATGTTTGTTCTGTGCCACTGCAAGAATGTGGGTCACTTCTCAGAAATTTATGAGAACTGAGAAATGTGCTGGAATATTTCAGAGAGCAGGGGAGAGGTTCCCAGCTGGAAACAGATCATTCCAGAGGTATTTAATTATTCAAGTGAAAGATAATAAAGGCCTTAACTGAAAAATGAAATTGTGGATGAATAAAATGAGATGCATTAAAGAGGCTTTGGAGGTAGATTTGATATGAATGTGTAACTAAGCTTGGTTGGCAAGAGCAAAGAAAGGAATGATTCTGACAAGTTTCTACTTTGGGTCAGGGTAGTTGATTAGGAACAAACAAAAATCAGTAGATGGTATGTTGGAAAGATTCAAATTTTGAATCTGCCTCTACAAATTGTGTAACTTTATACAAGCCTCTCTTTCTTCATGCAGCTTATCTTGGAATTTCTTTTTAGCAGTAAAGATTTAGTATTCTTGGAGTAAATTGATCCCCTTCACAATGTACGTAATCTCTTTGAAAGAGTGATCATGGGTATCAATGAAGCCGTTGTTGGGTGGTCATCACAGCCTCAGGACTTGAAAAAGACACAATGACAGCACATGACGTGAAGGAAGGTATGTCTTAGTGAAGGGATAGTATTTATAAAAGATGCATTTATAAAAGTAATAAATCTATAGTTATTGAAAATTAACATCTATATTAATAGTTCTGGACAATTTTTTAAAAATCACCTTTTGTATAACTGTTTTTGTAAATGAAATAGGTACTTTAAAAGATGCCAATTTTGAAGATTTCATGTAAGAACTGAGATAATCTTGCTTATGCATTGCTGTTTTCCATTTTTACCAGTTGTAGAATCAGTATCATTAGTGCTAGCAATAAACACAACACATAGAACTTGCTGGTGTGAAAGCTGAAAGTTCTTATAAGTGGACATTTACACTAGTTATGTTGTGAGAAGAATTACTAGATGTAGAACATTTAGAAATTCTAACATAAAATTAAGAATAAGGTAGGAGTGAGGAAAACAGTGGCAACAGGTCCTTTCTGTTACATAAAATTTGTATGAAAAAAATCTAAACATTTATTTTCATTGGCATAATTAACAGGTAAATATATAAGAATTAAAATACGTGTTACAGCTTATACTCACAAATGCTATAAATGCCTATTGACTATGTTCTCTGAGTAGTAAAGGTACTTGGCTTGGGAATAAGAAGGTCTCGTAACTTCCAAAAAGTGAAAAACAGTGGTTATGAAATTATAATATTTTAATAACAGTACAGCAAAAATGTTTAAAATTGAAAATTGGAAAATTATTAATAATTACATTACATTATCCTTCAAATTAAAACTAAGACTAACTAAAAGCGTGCAACTCTGCTTATCACCAATTTAGAAAGGTCATGAGCCATGTGTGTTGTTTCCATGTCTTTATATCAAGTAGATATTTGCTCTGCAGTAGGTTTATTGAGTTTTGTTAACTTTAAGGGGTTTATAAACATTATTAGCCAATTTATGACTGATGTAAAAGCAGTAAGGATGTTGTAAGTACTAACACTAAGAGGCTTATCATGAAAATGAGAAGAGAGATAAAATGCATACAAGACATGTACGTGCTGAGTGGATTAAGGCATTGAGTCGGAACATTCAGAAAAATAAAGCAGAACTCCTAATGCCTATGCTGTTTTTATTAGAAGATGATGAGAAAAGACAATATAGAGAAATAACCATAAAACAACAAGAAAAAATCTAAGTTTTATGACAGGTAAAGAGAAAACTCAAGTATAATTCAGGGCTTCGGATTCTGAAACTCTTGTATGCTGGTTTATGTCTCGTTAAAAACCTGCTCTGCTGTGGTCAAGTCAGTTTTTACTCACAGCCTTAACTTCACAGAGCTCAATTTTAACACTTACAAAAGTTTACCATTTATTAAAAGGTGGACAAATGTACGCTGGTCTTATTGTCAGGATTGTCTAGTGCAATTATATGCAATAAATATTTCAATTCAATTAAAACACCATTTCAGTATAAGCCAAAGCCAAGTGTCATTTCAATATACCTTTCTTATTAAAGTTTTTTGAAAGTTATGAGAAAAGCTAAAATGATCAGTTCAAATGTGTCTTGGATTGAGTAATGCTGCCATCTAGTGATCACCAAACTGTTAAGTTGCTCAAATATCGGTGGAAAACTAAACAAGTGAATTAAAAATTTTGTATGTGCAGTAATATTGGCCAAAAGCTATCACAAAGGCTAAATTGGAATCTACTTGATGACAACAGGTTTTCGTTTTTGGTATAGTTACTATAAAGTCCATAAAATTCTAAGTTAGGGCAAAAATATAAAATAATAATGAAAGAACAATTAATAAAAGATATTCTTTTCTTTCCTTAAAAGTGGAATCTGCAGCAGTTTGAACAAAAAAAAAATAAAATCTTTGAGAAGAATATCTATTTTATTTTATGGATTCTATATTGTTTTTCTAGTCTTACTTTATAATATAATAACTATTCTTTGTAATTTATATTTGGTCTTAGTTTAGGGTGATTTTATCTTAGGAAGACCTGTAACATTCTACTGGACTAGGAGTGAAGGTAAGTATTGGGATCAAATGAACAGATCAGAGAGGTGTTCTTGTCAGGGTCACAAGCAGAGGAGGAAGAAGCACTGAGAGTGTGCGACTAAAAAGAGTTTGTCCTTGAGGTCCCTTGGGAAATAAAAATTGCTATCAGCAACAAAAAAATTTAAGGAAGAATTTAATGGGAATTGAGTGTCAGAAACATCAAAGTATTATCATTTAATGCATTACACAAAGTGAATTTGCAGGATTTAAGTTTCAAGCAATTGTATCCGAAAATACCCTAGACATATTAGATATTGATTCTGGTTTCCACCTGACTTTCATGTGAAGATAGAGATCTCTAGGCTGGGACAGCAGAGTAAATAGTACTAAGAAAAGCAAAACAAAAGCTAAATAAAGCAGATTCTACAGTTCTGCTCTAAGATGTATTTATTTACTCCTTCAGGACAACAAATTCACTGACAACATGGGATATTAAGTATTGTATTACGCATTACTGTAAACTAACTTTCTTCCTGATCTTAAACCAAAAACCAAACCAAATCTGTTGCCATCAAGTCAATTCTGACTCAGAGCGACCCTATAGGACAGAGTAGAACTGTCCCATAGAGTTTCCATGGAGTGTCTGCTGAATTTGAACTGCATCTTTGGGTTAACAGCCATAGCTCTTAACTATTGTGCCGGTAGGGTTTCCTCCCTTATCTTAAGGAGTTGGAAAATCAAATGACAAAGAAAAACATCTATGAACTATTCATTGAATATGTAACTATGGATGGCATAAGCAAGTGACAGTGTTTTGTTTCTGTCCTCTTGCTACTGCCTGCTGACCCAGTGTGCTGGACCTCCTCTCTCTCTGTGTCATCAACAACTTAAGCAAATCCATAACTTTTTGGTAACTTTTAACTATTAGAATGGCTTCATCGTCATGTTTAAAAATTAAGCCTAATCTAAGGTATGAATACTCGCACCTTTTCCAAGTTCTTTCTCCCCACGGTCAGTTTATACCTTACCTGTGGCACTGAGTATAATCAGAGAGCATTTTTCTTCTTAATATTTTTTATTATGCATTTGTATTCTGCTCTTCTTACTGGGATTCCTTTTCTACCATCTCTACTCCCTTTGATTTAGTCAGAAGCGTTCAGGAGAAGGGACGAGTACGTAAAGGAGAAAGGCCTTTGGATTTGACCTGTGCTGTTTGTTCTCTGTGTTGTGGCAGGTGCTCAAGCAACGGTTTTCTAGGAGGGCAAACTCCTGGAGACTCAAGAGACAGCCCTCTTCCGCATTCTGCTACCTACGAGAGCAGCATTTTTACCTCTGACTTTAACAATTTGATAAACTCTCTCACCCTCTTGACTATAATCTTCGTGAGAGCAAAGATGCCTATTTTGTCACTGCTGTACTGAGCACTAATGGAGCGCTGTATGTTTCTGTTCAAATGCTCAGAGACGCAAAGATACAAGGTAGTTCACGTTAAGAAGAGCTTTAAAGCAAATGAGAATTTAAAAAGGGGCTCTAATTCAAGTCTAAGCACACTGGGGACAGTTTGAGTACAAGATTTGAAATTTATGCTCATTTTAAACATGGTCATGGACCGGATTTGATGTGTTGTGCTCATTATTCAATACCGTGTTCCGTTTTCCTGCCTTGTGTAGAGGTTCACTTACTAAATACGTCTTTGGAGGTAGCAAAGGATGGTGCCTTAGTCATCTAGTACCACTGTAACAGAAATACCACAGGCAGATGGCTTTAACAAACGGAAGTTTATTCTCTCACTTCTAGCATGCTAGAAGTCCAATTGCAGGGTGCCATCTCCAGGGGAAGGTTTTCTCTCTGTTGCTTGTAGGGGAAGGCTCTTGTCATCAGTCATCCCATGGTCTAGGAGGTTCTCAGTACAGGCACTCTGGGTCCAAAGATGTACTATTCTCCTGGTTCTTGTTGCTCAGTGGTATGAGATCCTCCTGTCTCTCTGCTCATTTCTCTCTTATATTGCAAAAGACATTGATTTATGACATTACCTGATCTTGTAGATTAAATCCTGCCTTATTAAAGTAACTGGAGCTAATTTTACCTCATTAACATCATTGAGGCAGGATTTACAACACATATGAAAATCACATCAGATGAAAGAATGGTGGTCGATTATATGATACTGGAAATTGTGGCCTAACCAAATTGACACATATGTTTAGGAGATGCAGTTAAATCTGTCAGTGAAGTGCTTGTTGATCTCCCCATTCTATCTCCCATCTTCTATGGTCTCCTTAAATAATTTCTTGTCAAACTCAAACTGCACGCAACATCATCTTACATTGTGAACTTTTACCTTAAACTCTAAAGAAATGCTTCTTGTCCACAAACACATCAAGCTGAATGCTTTCATTCCTCAGCAATTTTCTTTCTTGATCCTGCAAAAGTGGTCACAGACGATTGAGCTGAACCCCATATTTACTTCGATGTGGCAACATTTCTCATCTTTGCCATTGATTTAATTTATGCCTACCTGCTAACAATGAGTGAAACCCCGGTGGTGTACTGGTTAAGGTCTATGGCTACTAACCAAAATTTGACAGTTGAAATCCTCCAGACACTCCTAGAAAACCCGATGGGGTGGGGTTACTTTACTTTCCATGCTGTGAGTCTGAATCAACTCAACAGCAATGCATTTTAGAAACCAATGGGATGGAAAATTTTCTCTCGATCGCCAAGCCAAGTGCCGTCGAGTCAGATTTCTGTCCATAGTGCTATGTAAATTCTGATAATTTTGTGTTTCATATGGTGAATATATTCTTTTCACTCTATTCCTCAGTAACATTTTGCTAGGAAATAAAAGTAACTCAACTTCACATACTGAACATCAAATGCCAAAGCCAAGTGCTGTCGAGTCAGAACCGACTCATGGTGAACATAAAAAAGAAACTTAATTAGAAAGTTATCCAAATCCTATAAAAACAGTCTTCAAAACATGACTGCTGAGTCTTAGGGAAAAACTGACAGGTAGAACATTTTCATATTTAGATTATATGATTCACAATTTTTTAGTACTCATATATCTTCAAGAAATCCCTGGTGGCATGTGGTTAACAGCTATGACCACTGACCAAAATGCTGGCAATTTGAATCTACCAGATGCTCCTTGGAAACTGTCTGGTGCAGTTCTCTTTACTTGATGGCAACAGGTTTATACATCCTCAAAACTTTTTAACTATCTTAAGTACTCCTGTGCCTTGCCTCTCTATATAATTAACTTATCACCTTCTTTATTCTAGCAGGTCCCCTTGGCTGTCCATTTCATCTGCCCCGTAACCTAAACCAAGTACATTCTACTCTTCCGACCTCTCCCTTTGCTTCCACCTCCATGGCTTTTTCCTCTTCCACTATTTTGGAATGTTCCTTAGAAGAAAGGATAGTGAGACTATGTTTCACATACTTTGGACATGTTATCGAGAGGGATCACTCCCTAGAGAAGGGCATCATGCTTGGTAAGTGGGGACTAGTGAACAGGAGGAAGACCCTCAACAAGATAGACTGCCACTGTGGCTGCCAATAATGGGATCAAACATAAAGACAACTGTGAGGATGGCTCAGGACTTGTGCAGCATTTCATTCCGCTGTATGTGGGGTTGCTTTGAATCCGACAGACACGGGGGTACCCAACAACAACTGCATTGCTATGCAGATAGAAAGTAGTAAAATCCCACTAAAGGAGGTTTCAAAGTTCATTTGAGACTTCTTTGCATGAATGTATGGTCAATATTAGAAAAAG
Source organism: Heterohyrax brucei (assembly GCA_028571685.1). Classification (NCBI taxonomy): domain Eukaryota; kingdom Metazoa; phylum Chordata; class Mammalia; order Hyracoidea; family Procaviidae; genus Heterohyrax; species Heterohyrax brucei. The sequence continues at coordinate 138,306,693 of CM053142.1, read as the reverse complement.
ATACTGAGAAATAATTTATAGGAAAACAAAACAAAAATATGTTGACTTTAGCCAAAGGAAAGCAAGAAGCAGTATCTTACCTTTGAGTTACATTATAAATCAAGTAATCCATCTTTAGTTTTCAGTGTCTTACTAGAATTAGAAGAAACCATTTGTCTTTTAAAGTCAGTCAATATTGGGACAAAATTTCCATAAGGAAAATAAGGCTAAGTAGTAGTGAATCCCGACAAAACTTTACTCATAAATATATGTTCTCAGAATTTTCATCTAATTTGACCATGTCATCTGAGTTGTTTGGTGACAGAAGTTTTGCTTGAGAAGCAAACAGAATTTGCTTTTTATAGCCTCTGAAATGACAGACTCACAAGAGAAAGGAACTGACTGTTTTTCCTTTAAACATTAAATTACTAATCTGAAGATAATAACAGTTCAGTAGGTATTTCTAATGTTTTTCACCTCTTTGTTTCCAGGCATGATTTATTCACCCTATTTTCCTTCAGTAACGTGAATTGCTTTTCCAATGAAAGGTTATTAAGTAATAATTGCACTAGTTATCGTAAAATATAAATCTAAAGATTAGAACTTATGTGGCAGCGGAATGTAGTCAATATAGACAGACATTATTAGCTCAAAAGATCAAGTGCCTTTGATATTTCAATGTCCTTTTTTGTACTTGTCACGTGTCATGAGAATTCTCTTTAAATGAAATAATAGACTGTTTTAGCAGAGTTTGGTTTTAAGCTTAGTGCAGGAGAAATGCTTGTCCCCTAACCTCCCAGAGAGCATCCTGACTGGAATAATATTTATCCTTGGATACAAACAAAGCCCATCTCCTCATACAAGAGACCTGGCTGGTTTGGTGCAAAGTGATAAACACAAACTTGAGTTTGATTTAGTAGGATACACTTTTCTTAAGAAAAAGAACCAAATTATATTTACCTTTGTTTTCTTCATATGTACATCTATACATTCTCTGATATTCTGACAGGCTTATTTTTACATGAATTATTATAAAGCCCTTGTATAGGTCATTTAATACAGTGAAGGTGCCCCACCCCCAGTAACTAACAATTATTTATATTTCTGAGATAGGACTTAGAAAAAGAAGAATAAGTATAACATGAATTATTATTATTAGGATCATTATTGGGAGTTTTTGGAGCATGCTCCTTTTCATAATGGGCTTTTAATTACGGTCACTTCTTGAACTCCTTTTATCTTTGAGTAATTCCTTATTCTAAGAACATTGACAGAAGGCAACAATCACAGCAAAAATGCCATCTATAGAAAATAAAAATGCTAACGACTAATAATTTCAGCAGTCCCTATGGAGGCTTTCACTCAGCAGCTTGTAAACAAGCTATTCTCCTTTTCAGCTGGTGGAAGCCGCAGTAAATTTTGAAAAGTGGCATCTGTGACAATGAGAGTGCCTGGCACTTAAAGGGATTTTTTTTAGCATACTAGTTCTGCAATGTTGTTTTTGTACATTGTTCCTGGAGATTACTCCCAAACATCACTCTTTGGTCTTTTCAGTGAGTCTATAAGTTGTTCATTATTGTTTTAATAAAGTTATGCCTTTTCAGGCAGTGTTTTGCTAAATTCAGCAGAAAACCTGATCAGCTCTTATTGGATACTCCGTTGTACTGTGATTTTCTGTTCTTTGGAATTTGGGCATCATATCCTTCTCACGTGTCTTTAGTACTTCAGTTAATCATGTACTAGCTGAGCATAGAAATATTTTATATGCTCTTTGCACTTGGCTTTGACTTGGCTTGTAACTTCACTTTTATTTTGCAAAATGATGTCTTAATATGGATGACTGAATGAACATGTGATTACATACAAAAAGCATAGTCCCGAGAAACACTCAAAGAAAATACTGCTGTAATGAATCTTTCAACTTGCATAAGTCTCAGTATCTCTGGGTCACAGATACTTCACACATAAAATACGGTGGTCACGTAAGATTTATTGTCCCAGAAATTTATGTCTATGCTGTCTGTCTTGGTCTGCACTTTTCTTAGTAGTCCCTGAGTCATACAAATAGTTAAGCAGTTAATTGATGTTGTTGGGTGCCTGGAGTCTTTTTCAACTCATAGAGACCCCATGTGTGTTTTCTTGGCTGTAATCTTTTCTCCCATGGAGCCACTGAGTGGGTTTAAACAAGCATTTAACTGTTTGCACACCCGTAACTCCTTAGCACTTGATTACTAGCCAGACTGTTAGCAGTGGGAACTCACCAAAACAGCCTTGGAAGACAGCCTGGCTGTCTGTTTCCAAAAGGTCACAGCTACGAAAATCCTATGCAGAGGTTCTACACTGCATGTATTAGGTCATCATTAGTTGGATTTAACTCAACACCCACTGACAACAACATTATTTTCTTAGGTATTGAACTACGTAAAATGGGTGTGCAGCCCGATTTTAATTAGTTTGTTGCTGCCCTGCCTATATCTGAGGATTGACTGAACACGTGGCAAAATTACCTCAATTTAGGGGAACCAAAAAATAAATAAATATATAAGAATCAACAACCAAACCCACTGCCATCAACTTGATTCTGACTCATAGTAACCCTATAGGGCAGAGTAGAACTGCTCCATAGAGTTTCCAAGGAGCACCTGATGGATTCAAACTGCTGACATTTTGGTTAACAGCTGTAGCTCTTAACAACTATGCAACCAGGGTTTCCCAGTTTAGGGGAAGAAGAGTTAATGCAAATATCTCTGTTCCAGGGTGCTTGCCTCTTTGCTTTGTTATGTCTCTTCCTTCTGAGAACCAGTAGCTCAGCCAACAACAATAGTATCTTAGTATCCTACAGATCTTGCTTTCCAACAATTCTTTGTCTCAAAGTTCCAGCTGTAACTCTTCATCTGCCTCTTTATACAAATCTTTGCTCAGAGGCTGACAACGTAGAAGGCAGGCATACCCAAATTCTCCCTCTCTGTATTTCAGTAGATATCACTAATGAATCTTGTCACTCTTTTTTGCTGAGCTGGTGTATGTTGGGCCAATCTTCAGAATACCATTTCAGGAAGTCAATACCAATCAAGGTTGGTGGAGTTTATTGCAGATGCTTTATATCCGCTAACTCACCTCTCGTTTCACTGCTCTTCTCAGTGTTCTTACTTGTACAATGGAGGCTGGAAAATACCAAGCTGTGTTTTCAAACCTTATTTTTAGCTAGTGCTCAGGCAGGGGACTTAGGTTTTGCCAAGCAGATGTATTTGCGTGAAACAGGGGTGCAAAAATAAACAAATTGAGGCAGTCTCTGCTCCCACCCACCCCCAAGGCTTTTGAGATGGCCACAGTGGAAACTCTGCCTTCCAATTCCTTTTGTAGCGATGATGGCAGTGGTGATGTGGTTGAGCATATCCTCATATATATTATCTTTCACATGTATGTATCTCTAAATCTGTATTACTCGAGCTTAAACAGCGTCATAACATCTTTGAGCTACATAACTGTACTAATTCTATCTATATATGATAGATACGATAGTTTCTGTTGTCTACTTACAACATTGACCTATAAAATGTAGAAATGCACTTGTTACCTCTTTTAATTTAGTGCCTTGTATGGAGCCCCTGGCTGGTGGCAAAGAGTAATGAGCTCAACTGCTGAAATAGTTGGAGGTTTGAGTCCACACAGAGCTGCCTAAGAAGAAAGGCCGGGTGGTGTACTGCCAAAAAGCCAACCATGAAACACTCAGTGGGGCACAGTTCTTTTCAAACACACCGTGGGCATCTTCATAAGTTGGAACTGATTAGATTTTTTTATTATATTTCTTTGATGCAACAGAAAACCCTACAAACAGTTTACACATGAGGCTTATTTTTCACCTAGTGTTCAAGGATACATATGAACCAAAAACTGCCTTCAGCTTGTCGTTTTGACTTCACTGTCACAAGATGCCTTCCGCATCCGTCTTTCATCTGTGCAACAGAGGAAACAGGGTTGTAAAAGCATTCTACGAATGTTTTGTTATTTGAGAGGGGTTATCCTATCCAGACACTACTGTTTACATATCATTAGCTAGAAATGTGTCACATATTTTCCCTGAAGAAAGAGTAGAACCACCTCATAAGTTTTTCAAGATGTGGCTGGTGGATCTGAGCTGCTGAATTGTTGGTTAATGGCCAAATTCTTACTCCTTGTGACACCAGGGCTCTCAAGGAGCTGTAGAGGCTTGTATTTCATTGTTGCACCTTTATAATAGACAAAGGCAATGGAAGGGCCTTGGAAATTGTGTTGAGTGAAGCAACTGAAGGTGTTTGTCACATGGCTCCTGCCTTGGTTATTGCATCACTTAGGGTTCCTTCATAAAGTTCTCACTGAAGTTTACGTACATATTTAGAATAAATATTTGATAGAACTTAAGCATACTAAAATGTCCACCTCTTTAAAAATAACTCCTCTCACAGTTTGTCATAGAATGTGACTTTTTTACTTTTAGAGCCAAATATTTGGGTTAAAATATTTGTCATCCAAATTGCGTTTGCTAGATTGCCAATACGCTGCTCAGTGGTGGTAACTCAAAAACTCGTAACTACCCATTGTCTTCTAAAGAGAAGTTTATTGACTACACAGACATATCTTCATGCAGAATTGAGCAGATTAAAAACATCATCCAAGGAAGGGGGTACCTGGATGGACTATTAGACTACATAAAAAACCAGATTAAGAAGGAAATTAAAGCTGAAATGCAAACTAAAAGCAAACTAAGATTGAAATAAAAACATTAAGCTCCTTCCCAGTTTGACAGCGAAGGGGTCAATTTCAAATAAGAATAAATATTAAATGAACCTTTCATTTATGTTAGGAGTCCTGGTGGCACAGTGATTAAGCACTGGGCTGCTAACTGAAAGGTTAGTGGTTCAAGCCCACCATCTGCTCTGTGAGAGACGAGTGTGGCTGTCTGCTTCCACAAACATTGATAGCCTTTGGAACCTCATCAGGTACTTCTGGAAACCTTGGTAGCGCAGTGGGCTACATTCTACATTTGCTAACCAAAAGGCTGGCAGTTCAAATCTACTGGGTGATCCAGGCCTCTGTGAGAGCCCTGGTGTCACAAGGATTAAGAATTTGGCTATTAACCAAAAATTCAGCAGCTCAAATCCACCAGCCACATCTTGAAAAACTTATAAGGTGGTTCTACTCTTTCTTCAGGGAAAATATGTGACACATTTCTAGCCAATGAACTGAGCTCTGTGGGGCAGTTCTACTCTGACTTCTAGGGTCTCTATGAGTCAGATCCAGCTCAACAGCAGTGGGTAGGAGACACTTCTGCTTTGCTCTGCAGGGCCGCTATGAGTCAGAATCAACTTGACCACAAGTTGAGATTCCTGCATTTTTGTCTGTTAGAGTTTAAGAGGGCAATTCCCTGTTCGCCCTTATTTTGAATTTGGAACCAACTGAGAAAGAAACAAATTCTAGTATCAAAAGTTTATTCATTATAAAGCTGTTTCAAATAACATACTATCATGGATAAACTTGTGTTCACCCAAAATCTGTAGTAATTTGGCTAGGCCATCATTCTTGGTATTGTGTGATGCTCCTCCATGTTGGAATTCCTGCTTTTATTGTGTTCGTGAGGGTGGACGGGTGCTGTTGTGTTGGTGGGGCAGGATTTAATGTGTGGGATTGTTTTGTAACTCGAGACAATCTCTTGATATATATGTATATATATGAAAAATCTACCAGACAGATTAGGGTATGGAGCAGGCTTTAATGTGTGGGATTATTTTGTGCTTTGAGACAATCTCTTGATTCTCCCAGAGAGGTTAGGGTACCTCATATCATCAAGGAAGAAAGCAGAAAGCAGTGCCTGGAAGCTGAATGCTTCCTTTGGGAAGGATCAGAGTTGCTGTGCCACAGAGGCTTCCAGTCCAGGGGAAGACTCATGACAAGGATCTTTCCCCAGCACCAGCAGAGAAAGCCTTCCCCTAGGGCCGACACTCTGAATTTGGACTTTGAATTTACTGTACCATGACAAATAAAATTTCTCTCTTTGAAGCCATCCACTTGTGGTATATCTGTTAGTGCAGCACTAGCTGACTAAAACCCATATTTAAATCTTTGGCCAAGCAGGTTTATAATACTTGACCTCCTAACTGCAGCTCTTAACTCATCCAGACAGTGGCACAGTTAGATATCTACAGGTCTCCCCAACAAAGGATGATCCTGTTTTACAGCAAGCAGGCAAAACTGAAGAGAATCCAAAGGGTACTGAGCCATTTGTGATCAGTCCATCTCTTCCCCCATAGAAAAGTCATTTGTCTCCCTTCAGCTTGGACAGTGAAAGGGGCCGGTGAGAGGTCCGTAATCTTTCCAATGGGAGATCCTCCATATGAAAACGCAGAGAGTGGGATGGCACTCACCACTAAGCATTCTTGGGTGGTCAAACCAAAGTTAGGACAAATGATTACAAAGCAATTATAGACAATAATATCACTATTCGTATTCCACCATTATGAATTATTTTTAAAAGGTGATAATGCATATTATACTATTAAAATTGTGACCTTCCCGTACTACTTAGGGGAAGAAAAACTGCAATCAAAAGGTATATTATGCCATCATGTATCAATACACAAATTTATATTTTCTTTGTGGAGCAAAATAAAACATTATATATATATTTTTAAATGTCCCTATGTGCCTCTCCAGTCTCAACTTCCTCTTGTTTTGAATCATAACACATTTCATATTATTCTGTGCCTCCGCACTTGTGTTTTATTGTTTCCTCTTCCAGAAATGCATTTTCATATCCTTTTTGTCTAGCATAAGCATCCTTCAAATCTCAGCTTAGGAATTATTTTATCCCGTGAGGAAGCCTTTTCTGAATCTTCTGGGTACACTGAGTAGTCATCTTCTATGATTTGGTAATAATACTTTTCCCCCAGTATTTGATATAGTATGTTATATATTTATTAGCTACACTGGAAGGTATGTGAGTTAACCCACTAAAAACCCACTGCCATCAAGTTGATTCTGACTCATAGCAACCCTATAGGACAGAGTAGGGCTGTCGCATAGAGTTCCCAAGGAGCCCCTGGCAGATTTGAACTGCCAGTCTTTCGGTTAGCAGAGATAGCACTTAACCATTACACCATCAGAGTTACTGCATGTAACAGGGTAAGAATTATTACTTTTATTTCTATGTCTAACTTTACACTGAGTTTGTTCTGTAATGAGCACTTAATAAATCCTTTCTGAATTGTTGAACCAAAGAGAAGAGAAGAGAAGTAATGGATATATTGAAGTAACAGAGATTTGTCAGATAAGCGAAAACTGTACATGAAGAAACAGTGAAAATATATTTTAGATGTTAGGGGAATAGTGTGCTCATTACCCTGTAAATAACTTCTCAAGTGGCACAGTAATATTTCTCAAACTCAAAATATAATCTTTTAGCATTTAAAAAGTATCACCTTTGAATGAAGTGGCTTAAAAAAATGTATTTACCAAGAAATTAAAAAAAAAAAAAACTGAAACCAACCAACAAACAAAAGGACAAAACTGATTTCATGAGAGCATGCTAAAGTAATCAGAGTCCTTAAGTGAGTATTTTTATTGTTTCACTTTGTATCGGACACATTAGATAATTGTTGATTACATTAATCACTCTACACTGTGATATTGGATTGCATCAATTATCTATATTAATGAATTCAAATCCCAAAATTAAAAAAAAGAGATGTATTCATGCTGTAAGGTATACGTATCCTAGGAAACTAGCACAAGGCATAACAATATAGATATTTTTCACTCGTTTCTGATTATAACAACACAATATGAAGTCAATAGCCTTTCTGAGGAATGTCCTTAAAATATACTGTGCGTTAAATCTGAACAGACTGCTAGTAAAATTCCGCTTCTCAGATTTTATTTCCTTTTAAAGGGGAGCCCTGGTTGAGTAGTAGTTAACTGCTAGCTGAAAGGCGGGCAGCTCAGATCCACAAGGCACTCCTTGGAACCTCTGTTGGGTAGTTCTTCTCTATCCCACTAATGCAGAAGGAATGTCTGATAGAACATTGCTGACCAATAAGAAGCTAAATTTGATGTTTAACATTAGCTTTCTAATGTGGATGTTTTCGTCTATCCGTATCTGACAAATGTGTATCTTTCTATCCAATCCTTAGGAGTCCCTGGGTGGCTCAAACAGTTAAACATTCACCTACTAACCACAGGGTTGGGAGTCCAAACTCACCCAGAGGCTCTGCAGAAGAAAATGCTGTCAGTCTATTTCTGAAAGATCACAGCCACTGAAAACTAGAGAGTGCAATTCTGCTCTGATACACATAGGTTCGCCATGAGTTGAAATCAATTAACAGTAACTGGCTTGCCTTGATTCAGTCCTTCTCTTTGAAATTCATAGAAGGGACACTCCTCTTCATGAACCAATATTTAGAAAAAACAATTACTGGTTATTCTAGTTAAGGAGATCCAAAGTTTCACCTCTCTAGCTTTATGGTTTATGTCTTAAATATATTTGAGTTCTGGTTTAAGTTTAGATTCAGTATACATATTTCATAATTCTATGGCATTTACTGTCTGCTGAAAGATATAAATAAAAATGTTGACCTACAAACACTTGTGTGAGATTTCTCCAGAAATGTTTGCTTTGACCTCCATAGAATATTAACGTCTTCCAGTGAAATACTAAGTTCAGATCTTAGATATTTTAAGATTTGCAATTTACTAGGACCAAAGTGGATGTTTATAATTAATATTGATACACAGAAATCAACACATAACTCTCTTTTGATACTTACAATGCCAAAATAAATGGTAAAATTTTTATCTGCCTACTTAATCATTCAACAGCATGCCTTTGAACTACATACATAGCTGGAAAAGAATACTGAGTGTATCATGGGCTGCCAGAAGAACAAACAAATCTATCTCAGAGGAAGTATAGCCAGAATTTTCCTTAGAAGGGAGGATGGCAAGACTTCTTACCAGCCTTAGCTATGATATCAGGAGGGACCAGTCCCTGGAGAATGCCATCACACATGATAAAGTAGGTCAATGAAAAAGAGGAAGACCGTCCATGAGATGTATTGACACAGTGGCTGCAGTAATGGACTCAGCTGTAACAATGATTATGAGAAGGAAGCAAGGTCAATCAGTGTTTCATTCTGTTGTACATAAGGTTGTTAGAATTCACAGTCAATTCAGTGGCACTTAACAGCAACACTTAATCATTGCTAGAACCAATACTTGAATATACATTTTTTCAGTCATCCACACACAGTTATTTTCAGACCTGCTCATCCCAAAAATGTGTGTCAAATGCTGTACTTAGAAACAGTTCTGTTTTATAAATTGCATTTTCTGCCTTCTCTCCTATTTTATTGCTATTTATATTTGCATAAAAATAGCATCAAATTAAACAAGCTGCCAGTTTGGTATTAATGGACATAAAACCATCTTGGAATTATTGCAGGCCAACAAAATGTAAAATTATTTGCATTAGCATATGCACAAGAAAGGAAAAATGTATCCAGCTCTCTTCTTGATGGTACTTCTTTAAGGGGGGGGTTTAAAATTCTATTATTTACTCTTTCATTCCAATAAAGGACCTGTAATATATTGGCTAAAAATCACCTCAACTAACTTTTAAGTTAGGCTTAGCAGGTGCAAAACAGGAGCATTTAATTTTATGAAAATTAAAGTGAACTTCCAGTAGATTTAGACCATTCTATCTCTCTGATCAGTGCTAAGCAAAATCATTTTCAAATTAATTGTAAGCATTGCAAAGACAGTCATACAAAAGCACACTGAAATGCACAGTGTGCATACTGTACGGTTCTGTGGATTTATAGGAGGCTGTCCTATTGGTCTCTTTCTAGATGAGAGAGAGGAGGTTGGAAAGGAAGGGATACATGCTTGTTAAGAGGATGCTAGAAATAGAGTGAAAAGGAGGAGTGTGCTGTTACTGAGTGGGGAGAGCAGAAGGAGCTGCAGTCAGGTGGGCATACAAAACTGACTTACATTTAATCACAATAAAAATAAATAAAAAAGTATATTTGAAATGACTTCTTTAGTGTCTATTTTCTTTCTATAATTTTTCTTTTAGTTTTCTTTATGGCACTCATTAACATCAGAATGGACTCTGAAAATTCATGTTTTTTTCTTGCTATGATGTTATCACTCCATTTCTTTATACATTTCCACCATATGAAATATTCAGCACATAAATAATTTTAGAAATTATTTTTCTTAGTTTGTTAGATAGACTTTTACTTTTGAAAGTGGTAGATAATTTCCCCCCATTTGCCACCATTCCTACTAAAGCAAGTGCCAGTATTTACTAACAACGGTAGATTGCTTAACCATAGGATTTTGGTAGGAAAATGAAATTTTAGTTACAATGTATTCCTTGGCGTCTCCTTCCAAGTTCATCTTATAGTTTCTTTCCCTCTTCATTTTTGTCAGGATCACTGCCTTAGTCTACCTTATGGTGCACCAAACCCAAAATCAAGCCCATCGCCATCAAGACTGTTCAGACTCATAGAAACCCTTTAGGAAGACTAGACGTTGTCCCTGCAGGGTTTCTAAGGAGCCCTTGATGGATTTGAACCACTGACCTTTTGGTTAGCAACCATAGCTCTTAAAACTACACCACCAGGGCTTCCACATGGGGTTGCACATAGTCAGATTGGATTGAGGGTCATCTAAACCCTAGATATTGAAACATCCTTTCATCTATTTTTAAAATCTCCGATTTCTCTTTCCTTAAATGAATGCTGAATAAAATTTACAGTTATTTTTCTTAAAAAAAAAAACCCTTCTGATCAAAATTTATTAAAAAACTCACCTGCTTCCTTCTACATTTGTACCCAATCCAAAGAAAGGTGGTCCAACTGGAAGTGGAAATTGTGGAACAATGTCATCAATGTTACATCTAAACAAAATTTTGCCAAGGACTATTCAAAGCAGTATCAGTAGTACATCTACAAAGAATGGACAGAAATTAGAACTGGATTCAGAAGAAGGCATGGAACAAGAGACATTGTTGATATCAGATGAAAACAGAGAATAACAGAGAGATGTTTACCTGTGTTGAGTTGACTATGCAAAGGCATTCCACTGTGTGGCTCATAACAAATTATGGATGACATTGTTGGGAACAGGAATTTAAGAACACTGAATTGTGCTCATGAGGAATCTGTACATAGGTGAAGAGGCAGTTGTTTGAACATGAAAGGAGATATTGCATGGTTTAAAGTCAGGAAAGATTTATGTCAGGAATATATCTCTCATCATACTTATTCAATCTCTATGATTAACAAATAATCTGAGAAGCTGGACTATATGAAGAAGAAATGGCCATTAGGATTGGAGGAAGAATCATAAGCTTCTTTCATTATGCTGATGATACAATTTATTTGCTGAAAGTGCTTACTGATTAGGGTCAAGCACTACAACTTTCAGTATGGATTACACCTCAAAAATAAAGGGAACAAAAATCCTCTCAACTGGACCAATAAGCAACGTCATGCTAAATGGAGAAAATATTGAAGTTGTCAAATATTTTGTTATGCTTAGATCCACAATCAACAGCAGTAGAAGCAACAGTCAAGAAATCAAATGACATATTATACTGGGAGTATCTGCTGCAAAGGACCTCTTTAAAGTGTTAAAAAGCAAAGGTGTTTCTTTAAGGACTAAGGCTTATCTGATCCAAGTCATGGTGTTTTCCATAGTCTCATATGCATGCTAAAGATAGATGATGAATAAAGAGGAGTGAAGAAGAATTGACGCCTTCAAAACTGGTGTTGGAGAGAAATATTGAATATACCCTTGGACTGCAGAAAGAAGCAACAAACTTATCATGAAAGAAATACAACTAGAATGCTCTTAGAAGAGAGGATGACATTTCACTTCATGTGTCTTGTTTTGAGTAACTAACTCCTGGAAAATGACATCCCTTCAAAAACAGCACTGCCTGGAGTCAGGTCCGACTCGTAGTGACCCAAGAGGTCAGAGTAGAACTGCCCCATAGAGTTTTCAAGAAGCGCCTGGTGGATTTAAACTGTGGACCCTTTGGTCAGCAGATGCAGCACTTAACACACTAAGCCACCAGGGTTTCCAGAGAAGGACATCAGACTTGAAAAATTAGAGGGTCAAAGGAAAAGAAAAAGTCCCTTAAGGAGATGGATTGATATGGTGACTCCACCAGTGGCCTCAAGAATGAGTGTGATGGTGCAGAACTAGAAGTGTTTAAACATAAAAATGGTTGTGGGCATAGTACAGGACTGGGCAGTGTTTCGTCCAGTTGTTCATCGAGTTGCTACGAGTTGGAACCAACCGACAGCAACTAACAACAACAATGTGAAAAGAGTGAGTGGTCATGTTTTAATTGTTCTGAGTGCTACATTCTTCATTGTTGAATATCACTACAGTCACCTTCAAAGTACTCTCCTTGGGAAGCTGTGGACCGATGTCACTGCCTAGTACACCCTTCGGAGCAATTTTGGAACTCTTTCTGGAATGGCCATTGTGCACAGTGACACTGTGGTAAGTTCACAAATTTAACTGTATAGCTGTCTGTGCGGGAGTTTTTAGCCAGTAAACAACTAACTATATTGGAACACCCTCCCAACTCACCTAATCTGGCCCCCAATGATTATTTTCTTTACCCAAAGATGAGAGAAACACTGAGAGGTGACATCTTTGCTTTTCAATACTTTGAAGAGATCTCTTGCAGCAGATTTTCCCAGTGCAATGTGTCTTTTGATTTTTTGACTGCTGGTTCCATGGGCATTGATTATGGATCCAGAGAAAGTGTAATCCTTGACAACGTCGATCTTTTCTCTGTTTTTCATGATGTTGCTTGCTTAACCAGTTGTGAAAATTTTGTTGTTGTTGTTGTTGAGATGCAATTCATACTGAAGGCTATAGTCTTTGATCTTCATCAGTAAGTGTTTCAAATCCTCCTCACTTTCCGCAGGCAAGTTGTGTTATCAGCATAACAGAGGTTGTCAATGAGACTACCAATCTTGATTCCTCATTCTCCTTCACATAACCCAGCATCTTGGATCACTTGCTCAACATACAGTTTGAAAAAGTATGATGAAAGGATACAACCCTGACATACAGCTTTCCTGACTTTAAACCACGTAGTCTTCCCTTGTTGTATTCACATGACTGCTTTTGATCCATGTAGTGATTTCTCATGAAGACAATAAAATGTTTTGGAATTCCCATTTTCCTCACTGTTATTCATAATTTGTTATGATCCACACCGTTAAATGCCTTTGCACAGTCAATACACATCTTTCTGGTATTCTCTGCTTTCAGCCAAGATCCATCTGATATCAGCAGTGGTATTCCTGGTTCATTGTCCTCTTCTGATTCTAGCTTCAGTGTATGTAAGTTCCTATCAATATACTGTTGCAGCCACTTTTGAGTGATCTTCAGCAAAATTTTACTTGCATGTGATATTAATGAAATTGTTTAATAATTTCCACTTTTGGTTGGATCACCTTTCTTGATAATAAGCATAAATATGGATCTGTTCCAGTTGGTCAGCCAGGTAGCTGTCTTCCAGATTTCTTGGTATAGATGAGTACTTCCAGCACTGAAACCATTTGTTGAAACGTCTCAGCTGATGTTCCATCAACTCACGAAGCCCTGTTTTTCACCAATGCCTTCAATGTAGCTTTCACTTCTTTCTTCACTGCCATCTGTTCCACATCATATGCTACTTCCTGAAATGTTGAATACCACCCAACTGTTTTTGGTACAATGACTCTGCATATTCCTTCCATCTTCTTTTGATGCTTCCTGAGTCGTTTAATATTTTCCCTGTAGAACCCTTCACTATTGCACCTCAAGGCTTGTTTTTTTTCTTCAATTCTTTAAGCTTGAGGAATGTGTAGCATGTTCTTCAATTTTGGTTTTCTCTCTCTGGTCTTTGCACAAGTCATTGTAATACATTACCTTTTTATGTCACCCTTTAAAATCTTCGGTTCTTTTATGTCATCATTTTTTTCCTTTGCTTTAGTTACTGGACATTCAGGGGTAGGTTTCAGGACCTCTTCTGGTATCCAATTTGGTCTTTTCTTTTTTCTCTTTTTAATGACCCTTGCTTTCTTCTTGTATAATATCTTTGCTCCTTTGTCATTTGCTCATTTGTTATTTGTCGTTCCACACTCATCTGGTCTTCACTTATTAGTGCTGAAATCTATTCTTGAGATGATCTCTAAATGCAGGTGGGACATCCTCCACATTGTACTTTGAATCTTGTGGACTTGTTCTAATTTTGTTCAGTTTCCATTTGAACTTATATATGAACAACTGATGGTTTGTTCTGCAGTCAGCAATTGGTCTTGTTCTGACTGATGACATTGAATTTTTTCATGGTCTGTTTCCACAGATACAGTCAATTTGATTCCTATTTTTCCATCTGGTGAGGTCCATGTGTATAGTCACTGTTTATGTGGTGAGAAAGGTATTTGCAATGAAGAAGTCATGGATCTTGCAAAATTCTTTCATGCGATCTCTGGCATGATTTCTATCACACAGACGTTGTTTTTCAAACTACTGAGCCTTCTTCTTTGTTTCTACCTTTGGCATTCTTATCGTTAATAATTATCAATGAATCCTGATTGCATGTTTGATCAATTTCAGCCTTCAGAAGCTGGTAAAAATCTTCAATTTCTTCATCTTTGGCCTTAGAGTTTGAAGCATAACTTTGAATAATAGTCGAGTTAATTGGCCTTCCTGGTAGGTGTATGGATATATACTATTACTGACAGCACTGTACTTTGGGACAGATCTTGAAATGTTCTTGTCAGTGCATGAAACACTATTTCTCTTCAAGTTTTTATACACAGCATGATTGTTCAATTCAAAATGGCCAATGCAAGTCAATTCAAGATCGCTAATACCTGGGACACTGATGATTGTACATTTCATTTCCTTTTGATTATTCCTATTTTCCTAGATTCCTACTTCATACATTCCATGTTCTGGTTATTAATGGATGTTTGTAGCTGTATCTTCTTTTTTAAGTTATACCACATCAACAAGTGAAGGTCCCCAAATCTTGGTCCTATCCACATCATTAATGTCAACTCTACTTTGAAGACGCAGCTCTTCCCACTTATCTTTGGAGTGGCTCCAACTTGAGGGGCTCATTTTGTGGCACTGTATCTGGCAATGTTTCCCTGCTAGCTGTAAGGTTTTCACTGGCTGATTCTTTTGAGAGATAGACTGCAAATCTCTCCTTCCTAGTCTAACTCTTCATCTGGAAGCTCAACTGAAACCTGTCAGCCATGGATGGCCCTCCTGGTATCTGAATACTTTTAGCTTAGTCACAGCAACACACAAGCCCCCACAGTACAACAAACTGACAGACAAGTGGGTATGTTAGTTGTCTACCATCTATCACTAAAATATGCTTTTAATTGCCAGCACTGTGTAAGTGTTGTACGTGCATGACCCACCAGGATTGGATAGTAGAGTCTTTATCCCAACATTCTTATCACTGCTTATAATTTTGAGGCAACTGGCTTGTGATTATGCACATGCCAAGCCAGGTGCCGTCGACATAGGTCATTATTTTTACTTCTTTTTAAGATCAGGACATTACAAAGAATGATGTCTTGATTCTGAAAATATTTTCTGTGGCTTGTCCTTCTGATGAGTGGTGTTGTCTCCAAACATTTCTAGCCTTGGGAAGTGAAACTAAGACATTCCCCCATAACCAATTTACTTTCTGAGGTTTCGTTGAAAAACTATGAAGGCCTTTGGTTCTAGGAGGAAAAGTCCTATACTAGTTGGACTGGCTCAAAATTGAAATGAGTAAAATAAAAAGGAAGAACATTTTGGGGTCTATTATTCTGTGGTTGGAAATGACAAGGTGACAGATAACAAAATGATAGGCGTTATATAAAAGTTATTTAATGTTTAAAGGTGATATGTTCTACTGGAAAAATATATGTATATTTATATTTATAATACAAATTAAGGAACTCCAAAATGCAAAAGACAAGTGTGGGGAAAGAGTTTGTATCTAATGAGGGTCAGAACAGTGCTCATACAGAAACCAGAACTTGTTAAAAGACTTTTGACGAGGGAGATAGGTGTGCAGAAATCTGAAGGAAAAGCTTCCTAAGCTGTGAGAAAAGTCAGTTCAAAGGCCCAATTGTTTAAAGAATGGAAAGAGGCCAGTGCAGTTGGAGCAAAGTGAAATATAAGGAGAACAGTAGGGAATATTCACAGTGACTCATAGAGACTATATATGAAAGACTAGATTTGCCCCGTAGAGTTTCCAAGGAGCACCTGACAGATTCGAACTGTCAACCTTTTGGTTAGCAGACATAGCACTTAACCACTATGCCACCCATGAGTCAGAATTGATGACAGTGGGTTTTGGTTTGGAGTGGGACATAAAGTGATCTAAAGAGATGAGATGAGAAATTATGGGAAGGAAGCCTGATCATATAATTGTTCGTAAGTCTATGTAAGAACTTTAGTTTTTAAACTAAGTGTCTTAGAGTAGAAGTGCTTTGGAAGGTGTTTGTCAGAAGTTGGTGGGACTTGATGAAGAATATTTACTGAAGGAAAAAAGAAACATTTTTAAATTAAAAATGGTCATACCTATTAACCTATTCTTATTCAGTATAAGGATGACAATATTTGAAGTTATTAAAAGATCACCATCTTTCATATTCCTAGACTGACATAATTCTTATGGTACTTTAAAGTCATATCTAACTGAAGTGTATTTTTTGTGTGTGTCTGAAAAAGTTAGGGTCACAGTGCCAAAATTCCTTCTGTTAACATGTGACAGCTTACCTGTATTTGTTTTTGTTCATTTTTACCCTTTCACACTACGGAATTGAGGAAAACAGAAAATAAGAAATGTAATAAAAATACAATACAGAGCTGTGAATAAAAAGTCAGAATTTTAAAAAGAGTGATAGAGAGGTATACACCAAAAGGTCTATCTTTTTGTTGTGATTGAATTTGAAATCAAGTATTCTAATCACAACTGTAGCTCTTATTTATTAGCTGCCTACTTTGTTTTAGGCTTGATACCAGGTTGTTTATACATTGTCATTTTAATTCTCACGATGATGATGTGAATCTTGAGTAAGCTAGGCAAGTATTTAACATTTGCAAAAAGGTAAAGTAATTTCACTTAGCTCTGTAATTGCAAAGACACCCTGATGGTAGTGGTTAAGTGCTACATCTGCTAGCCTTAAGGTCTGCAGTTCAAATCCACCAGGCGCTCCGGGAACTCCATGAAGCAGTTCTACTCTGTCCTATAGCATTGCTGTAAGTCACAATTGACTTGATGGCACTGGGTTTGGTTTGGTTTCTGGTAGATAATTGCAAAGCCAGGGTTTGTATTCAGGTCTGTCTGATTCCAAATTCAGGTCTGTCTGATTCCAGTTCCTATATGCTTTATGTTACCTGACTAACCAGATTCCAAAGACTGGCCAAAGAAGAAGAAGAAGATGAAGAATTAGTTACTAACTCGTATATTATAGAGTCTATGTCTAGTTTCAGGCATACTATGATACAGAGACTCAAAAGTTGTCACCAGTATCTAGTTTTGCCCTCACAGTTTTGCAACTCTTTTTCATTGTGTTGACTCCATCTTCAAGATGCAGAAACAAACATTACATCTATCTATGATTTAATTATTGATTGTTGGGATTTTATTTTATTGAAAATCCCCAGGAAAAATATCATCACATCTTATTGCTTAATTTTGGCAACATATAGATAGATGATAGATAGAAATAGATACAGAATATCCCTAAAACATATTTACCATCTAGGGAAATAAGATATACTGATTTTCATAAACAAATCAAAATCAACCTTGGTACGGGGATATGCATTCCAGTTTACTAAATCATGAGGCAGATAGCCATATCTACAACAGAAACGCTGAGTTCGTGGAGTTGTAGGTAGAGATGGGGAGGAGATAACTGATGTCTTTTCCTTGCCATCTACTCTGTATGCAGCTTGTAAGTTTGACAGAGCTAACCCTGAGCAGCACATTTGCTTTTTGACCAGAGTATAACATTGGCCTTTATTATCATTTTCTTTGTCCTCTATGAACTTTGCATAAAAACTGCAACTTTATAGAAGCTTGAGAATTTGCCGTCCAAGGCCTAGGAAAATTTCTCAGTTTTATAAACTCTTAGAAAGATGTGGGATGGACAAAGCTTTTTAGTATTTGATCATTCTATACCCAGACATGGAAGGAGGAGTCTTTCTTGAGGCTCTTTCTAAACCACGTCATTCATACTAGTTTCCTTAGAACTATAGGAAATATTTTGATATCCTTTGTCTCATTGCTCAGTTGGTTTATAACATAAATGGGAAAGCCAGCCAAGTGCCGTCGAGCCGGAAAGGGAGATGTTATTTCCCGAGACTCTCACCCCAGCCTCAGCAGTTCATAATACCAAGTAAAATCATTTGTGCTCTCATAGTTTGAAAGTAATAGCTCACTGTATAAATGTAACTTGGTATCTTAGTAACAATAGACGATTTTGAAACCAACAACCATACATATGTACATCCATTGCAGCATTATTGAATTTTTATAACTTCTGAAACTATTAGAAATAATATTGGAAGTCTCAACTTGTTTAAAGTTGGTAGCAGTCTTACTTAGTATTATAGAGTGGACACTTATGTATTCTTAATTGCCAATTATTTTCTCTATCTTTCTGCCTAGTGCGAGTTCAATATGAAACTGTGCTTTTAATTAACTTTTGTTCAGTAAATAGGTATTCCGATGCACATTTTGTGCTTCAGAACTACAATTAAAGCTCTAGGGTTAGTTTTTGCAATGTTATTCTAATTAAAATACTTTTAGTTGTATTTGGCATGCATTAAAATGTCAAGTAATTGACAGCCCATAAGTGAAAAATTGATCCAATTATCAAGCCAGCTAGAACTTTTTCTTTTTGCAACAGCTAAGATTTATTATGGTCATTAGAATTACAGATGTTTATATGTTTGCTTTTAGTAATTGAAATTCATTTAACTTCGTCATACCCTCAGAGTTGTTTGTGCTCTTCAGTGGAATAGACAATTCCTCAATCTTTGAAATGCACATTTAGAGAAGGCCTCCCAAATCTTTTCACATGGAGTAGATAATCATGCTTTCACTGGAGTTTAGGGAATACATTTTTCTTTTCATGTCTCCAGATAGTATTTTGGGTAATGAGTCATAGAGGAACACAGCTTGTCCTAAAATGTTGCTTCTATATAACGTCTTTTTTAATATTAATAGTATAAATATTTGAATAATTAATTAATAAAAGACATGCAAATAGAATAGAACAAAAGAATGTAAAGCAAACAGCTTCTGATTGCAGACAAGTTAGTCCCAAAAAGTAAAAGCCAGACAAGTGCTGTTGATCCTAAAAAGTAAAGACATCAATTTTATAAGGGTCTAACAAGTGTTTAATTCAGAACAATAATCAGTAAAAGTTAAAATTAGGAAAAGTAACATTTACTCAATTATTTATATTAAACTGTTAAATCAGTACTTTGAGGGGAGTAACAGATACTGTTTATCAAGAATTTCCAAGGAGAAACATAAACCAATTTGAAAAAAAATTTTAGTCATTTCAGAGTATAGGTTACCTGTATTAAACTGAATTGTGTCTGGATCTAATTATAACTGAAATACTAGTTTGTTATTGATGCTGTGAAACCCATTGCCATTATGTGTCAAGCCAAGTGCCGTCGAGTCAGATGACTGTGATTTATCTCAACCATATAGGACAGAATAGAACTGCCTCATAGGATTTTTAAGAAGCATCTAGTGGATTGAACTGCTAACCCTTATACTTAGCAGCTATAGCTCTTAACCACTGTGTCACCAGAGCGTCAACCCTAGAGAATGGAGTAAAGTTGTCCCATTGGGTTTCCAAGGGTGTAACCTTTATGAAAACCGATTGTCACATCTTCCTTGGAACGTCTGTTGGGTTCACATTGTCTGCCATTTGGTTAGCAGTCAAGCTACTAAGTATTGTGCCACCAAGGCTCCTTTTATCAATGTCATGGATATATTATTCCACTGATTGCATTTTGCATAGTATCTATGAACTAAATCCCAAATAAGTCTTCCTTTAGCTCAAACCACATAAAATTCTTTATTCTTTTACATTAAATTCAAAATTCTCACCTCGTGAACTCAATACCCTCTATCACTAGAGTTGAGACCTTCCACTCACCCAAGAGCATTCCTGGGAGTGCTGATATAAAATCCATTGCCATTGAGTCGATTTCCAACTCAAAGCAACCCTATACAGCAGAGTGGAACCACCCCATAGACTTTCTAAGGAGCACCTGGTAGATTCAAACTGCTGATCTTTTGGTTAGCGGTTGTAGCGCTCGACCACCAGCACGTTCCTGGAACTTCTGATATGGGGCATATGAATTTCAGCCCATTTTAACTAATCTCAGCTTTTTGTTTTTTCCTATGCTGTTTTCTTATCCTATAGTGGTCATTCTGCCAGTCGTCGTACAACTACTCCAAGAAAACAATGCTCGAAACTTAGCTTTCACAAAGAACATTTCTTGAAGGAAGTGTCCCCAAACTAGGAAGTGCTTGTTTTAAATCCCACAGCACTCAGGTTTTATGTGTTTCACTATGAGAAATGCATTTGTATTTCTTAGTTGCTTCTATAATTTTATCCTTTAGGGTCGCCATGAGTCGGATCCGACTCAATGGCACTTGGCTTGGCTTGGGATTATACATTCTCTTCAACAACTTTGTGAATCCAATGTAATATCTTTAACACATACTTGATAAGCACAAAACTAAATTAAACCTCATCTTGAGACAAACTGTGTCATAGGTGACAATACCACTAATTTAATTTCATTATGGAATCTTAGATCCCATATAGACATATGAGCCTAAAGTTCTCTGAGTAAAGTTTATTTAGAACATAATACTCAAATCTAACTGGATCAGCCTCATTTATGTCAAGTGATAATCTTAGGGGTAGATGTCAAGAGTGACCAATATCATTCGGTATTATTCCAAAATCACTCATGGGCCTGAGACTATAGGCAAATAAAGCAATGATATGAATTTGAGGTGATAGGAGTTTTGGTTTAGAGCAACTGTAATTCAAAAGAGAACTGTTTAGGAGAAAGGCTTATTTTTTTTTCAAAATCTCCTCACAAAATTGCTTCCAGATATCAATCTCAAATGAAAATAATGTGTATTCCAGTCTATGTATAGTTATGACTGAATATAAAAGAAGTAGAAGAAAGTTAAAACAACCAAAAAAACCCCACTAAAACCCACTGCTGTGGAGTCGATTCTGATGGATCGAGGCCTGGTATGGTATCGAGGACTACAAATCCTTACAGATCCCCATCTCTCTCCATCTGAGCCACTGGTGGTGTCAAACTTCTGACCTTTGGAATGGCAGTCAAGCGCTTTACCACCTTCACCATCTGAGCTTCTAAGAAGAAAACAGCATTCTGCAAATACGAAAGAAACGACATGAAACCAAGCAAAGGAAGAGATTAACAACGAAACAAATTTTTATTACTGGTGAAAGACTAGTATTTAATAGATATAATTCCTATTTTAAAAATTTAGAAAACTGAGGTTTTCTTAAAGGAGAAGGAGTGCCACAAAATATTTTTTTAAGCATCTTGCTGTTCCTTGAATTTCTACTGATAACTATGTTCTTGGGGAGTATAAGTGGAACCAGCAGGTGTTAGTACAAGTGACTGTGACTTCACAAGCTTCTCAAACAAAAGCTAACAAAGTTCCTAAGCCCATAATAAGTGCCTATTCATGTGAAAAAGATTCTGAATTACATATGCATTCTCCTCTCATCTATCTCTCAGCTAAAATGATCATTTATAGACTGTTAAGCATTCAAGATGCTGCCAAATTGGAAAAAGATGTGTTTTTTATTTCTCGCTTTACTTGTGCCATGCTTTGTGGGATTTTGTTTTTGTTTATCATTAAATGCAATGAGTAATTTCATGAAATTGATTTTGTTTTTTGCTTATGCCACTTGATTAAGCCATGTTGAAATCTGGTAAAATTGTAACTTGTTTCATGTTTCATTCATGCTAATGTCCAAGTAGTTTACCATGAGGATTTGTATTTTTCTTCCTTTTCATCAATTAGTCTACAATCTAATGATCCGATAGGGGATATCCCACAACCATTACATTATGTAGGTGTTATCAATGCTTACTGTTATCAAGTTGATTCAAACTCATAGCAACACTATAGGACAGAGTAGAATTGCCTTAGAGAAATTCCAAGGGGCATCTGGCAGATTTGAACTGCTGACCTTATGGTTAGGAGACACAGCACTTAACTACCATGCCACCAGGGTTTCCGTATTATCAGTAGCTAATTAAATTTCGAGGGATATGAAAACAAACCTGCTGTTTTTTCAGTTGTATCCTTTCTCCATTGGGAGGAGCCATTGCCCTTCGGGTAGGGGGAACAAAGCATGGTTATAGAGAAATTGCCTCTTTGTTTCATCATATATCTGGCTTTGTCTATTTGGATTAAAATTTATTCCAGGAAACAGATGTTTCAGTAAAGTCTGTAACTGTTAATAATAAATAGCACTACAAAGCAGCTCATTTTCCAGGTAGGATGCTTCTGTACCTAATACAATACATGCATGATACAGGGTTATACAACTTGACTGTCTCAGAAATAAATAAATTGCATTAGATAATTTATGTACAATAACAGAGTAAAAACGCTTATTGGAAAACCATAGAACAAATTGTCCTTAATCTATATGAAAATCTCAATTTCCAGACATGTCTTCACCTCTATATATATTCAAGCACTAAATACAGTCTACTTAGATGATTTAGAAAAAAAAATGTCATTATATATTTGTGACAATGGTTATGATGAATACTATACTATGAAAATATTCTCAAGTATTTCATATTATTTAGCATAAGTATTCATAAAATCTGAAGCATAAATCTATAAGCTCTAACATAAGCTCAAACATCATAGTTTTGGAAGTTGAGCCTTTTTTGTGATATATTCACTTAGGTAAAGATCTTGATATTTTCTTAAAACCTATTATGAAAAATGTGATACAAAAGAGTAATCAATGTGAATAAAGAATAGACACTGAACAGAGCCTGTATACATGATAAACATATTTATAATTATTTTGTGCATTTGAAAATATATACTGCAAAACAAACATAAACCAACTCAACAATTTTTATACATATAATTTAGTGACACTGATTTCATTCAAGTCATACAACCATTCTTGGTATCCTTTTCCAGATTATTACACTGCCATTTGTATAAACTCCGTCTCCCCTATGCCTCCTCTAATCTTTTGAATTTCACTTGTCAATTTGCCTGTGTATAGATATTTCTTTAAAATAGCACAATGCACCTGGCAGATATTCTTTTCAAATTAAGCTAAATTACTGTTTGGTTAAAAGAAGATTACAAGGGATAATTTTGTTTTTTTAAAAAAACAGTATTTTTTTCAATTCTGTTTTAAGTAAAAGCCACAATTTGGGTCAGTTTCCTGTATGAAAACTTACACACATTTTGTTATGTGACCCTAGCTATTCTCCCCACACTGTGACAGCACACTGTATCTCTCCACCCCGTATTTCGCATGGCCACTCAACCAGCTCCTGTCCTCCTCTGCCTATTCATTTCACCTCCGGATAGGAACTACTCAGTCTTCTGCATCTACTTAAGCCAGGAATCATGCTATCTTCATCAGTATCAATTCATGTCTTATACACTGGTTTAATCTTTGACTGAGAAGTTGACTTTGGAAATGGTTTCAGTTCTGGCCAATAGAGTGTCTGGGGACCATATCTTCTGGGCACCCTCCAGTCTATCAGATCATTAAGTACGTACTTTTTTTTTCCTTTCTTTTTTTTATTATGACTGAGTGAAAGAAAATGTACATTCCCATATAAATTTACATGCCCACCTCTATGCAGCTTCCACTGCTCTCCCTGCCCAGTGACAGCACACTATTCCTCTCTGCTCCATACATGTCTCATCCTCCCAACAGTCTCCTTTCCTCTCCTCTCCACCCACTCTCCTCCCTCCAGTATGATGTCAGCAGGATGACATCCTATAGATGCATAGAACCGTAACATGCACACATGATATGGTTACTCTGTGTCGCCAAATCCAATCCATTTCTGTCTGAAGAGTTGACCACCATTGTGGTTTATGGACAAGGGTAGCATCAGGGCCAGGGACCATGTTCCCAGGGGAACTATGAGGCCCATGGACCATCAACTGTGGTCTTTTAGTGTTTTATTCTTGTGTTGCCAGTGATATTCAACTTTGTGAACTCCATCATAGCTATTACTGGTGGTGGCCGGGCACTATCCACTTCTTCCGGTGCCATGTCGATGTAGTCACCCCCTCAGGTTGGTGACTCTGTCTTCTGAGTTCTCCTTCCCCTGTCTTTTTGGTCCTTGGTGTTCATCTGTTCCTGCTGAATTGGGAGCATTTGCTGTACCCTCAGATGGCAGCTTTTAAGACCCCAGATGCGACTCACCAATGTGGGGTATAGAAGACTCTCTTAGCAAAATGCTAGTTGTGCCAGTTGGCCTCGATTTCTCCTGAGAGCATGGTCCCCGCCCCCACCCCAGCTACTCTGTCCCTGCAATATTGGGTTAAGATGGGAGCAGCAATCATGTTATGTTGAAGTCCAGTTAAAATTGATCTTCTTTCTAATATGTGCTGTCACCGATTTCACCCAACCAAATTTCTGTCAAATATGTAATCTAAACCCTACCCCCTTGCCCTTCGTACCTCCCTCCCTACCCTTGCAGCCATGAAACAGTCTTTTCTTCTATGCATGAGTCTGTTTTTAAGTTCTTATCGTAGGGGTCTCATGCAATATTTGTCCTTTTGTCGCTAGATACTTTCACTCAGCATAATGTCCTCCAACTGAAACCAGGTTATGAGATGTTTCTAAAATCATCATTGATGGTGTTCCATCGAATATATATAAAATAGTTTACCTATCCATTCCTCTGTTGTTGGGCATCTGAGCTGATTTCATCTTTTTGCTATTCTGAACTGTGCTGCAATAAACATTCGTGTGCATGTATCCACTGGGGTGAATGGCCCAGTGGATTGATTCTGTGGGATATAGTCCAAGCAGTGGAATTACTGGGGCAAATGGTATATCTAGACCCAGCTTTTAAAGGAAGCACCAGATTGCTTTCCAAAAAGGTTGTGCCATTTTTCAGTCCCACCAGTAGTGTAGGAGAGTTCCAATTTCTCCATAGCCCCTCTAGCATTTGTTGTTTTGCTTTTTTTGGATCATGGCCAATCTTGTTGGGGTGGGGTGATATCTCATTGTAGTTTTGATTTGAATTTCTTTAATAGCTAATGATTGTGAGCATGTCTGCATGTGTTTTTTGGCTGTCTGGATCTCTTTTTTAGAGAAGTGTCTGTCCATCTCCTTTGACCATTGCTCTATTGGATGATTGGATAATTTATCTTTTTCTTATTGATATTTTATAGTACCTTATAGATTATGGAGATCAGGCTGTCTGATATAGAGTTGCCAAATATTTTTTCCATTCTGTAGGTGGCCTTTTAATTCTATTAATAAAGTCTTTGGATGAGCAAAAGTATTTGATTCTTAGTAGTTCCCACTTACCTATTTTCTGTTGTTTGTAGTTTAACAGATTCTGATGTCTGTCTATGTTATGCATTAAACCTTCCATTGTTGTTCCTACTTTGTCTTGGATGAGCTTTATTGTTTTAGATTTGATATTTAGATCTTTTATCCAGTTTGAGTCGGTTTTTGTATAAGGTGTAAGATATGGGTTTTGTTTCAGTTTATTGCAGATGGATATCCAATTTTGCCAACATCATTTGTTGGAGACTTTTTTTCCCCAGTTTAATGTCTTAGGGCCTTTGCTGAATATCAACTATTCCTAGGAAGATGGTGTCATCTCTGGAATCTCAGTTCTATTCCATGGATCTGTCTCTGTTTGTACCAGTACCAGGCTGTTTTGACTACTGTGGCAGTATAGTAGGTTCTAAAGTCAGGTAGTGAGAGGCGTCCCAGTGTGTTCTTCTTCTTAGTAAGCTTTGCTTATCCAGGGCTTCTTCCTTTTCCAAACAAAGTCGGAGATTTGTTTCTCCATCTAATTAAAAAAAAGTTCCTGGAATTTGTATTGGAATTGCATTATATAAGTAGATTGCTTTGGGTACAATAGACATTTTCACAATGTTAAGTCTTCCTATTCATGAACAGGGTAGGTTTCTCCATTTATGTAAGTCTCTCTTAGTTTCTTGTAGTAAGGGTTTGTAGTTCTCTTTGTAAAGTTCTGTTATTTCTCTGGTTAAATTTATTCCTAGGTACTTTATCTTGTTAGGAGCTATGGCAAATGGTATTGACTTGGTGATTTCTTCCTTAACAGTCTCATTGTTGCTATAAAGGAATCCTACTGATTTACTTATGTTTATCTTGTATTCTGAGACTTTGCCAAACTCTTCTATCAGTTTGAGTAGTTTCATTGTGAATTCTTTGGGATTCTCTGCATATACAATCATATCATCAGCAAATAGGGAGATTTTTAGTTTTTCTTTGATGATGCAGATGCCCTTTATTTCTTGGTCTTGTCTAATTGCTCTGGCTAGAACTTCTAGTACAATGTTGAGTAGGAGAGGTGAGAGTGGGCATCCTTGTCTAGTTCCTGTTCTCAAGGGAAACTGTTTGAGTCTCTCTCCATTCAGGATGATGTAGGCAGTTGGCTTTGTATAAATGTCCCTTTTGCACTGAGGAATTGGCCACCCATTCCTATTTTGCTGAGAATTTTTAGCATGAATGGGTGTTGGACTTTATCAAATGCTTTTTCTGCGTCAATAGACAAGATCAGTTGATTTTTGTCTTTTGTGATATTTATGTGGTTGATCACATTAGTTGTTTTTCTGACATTGACCAGCCTTGCATCCCTATTATGAATACAACTTGGTCATGATGGATTATTTTGTTGGTTATGTTGTTGTATTCTATTGACAAGAATTTTGTTGAAGAGTTTTGCATCTAGATTCATGAGTGATATCAGTCTGTAGTTTTCCTTTTCGGTTGGGTCTTATCCTGGCTTTGGTATCAGGGGTGTGCTGGCTTTATAGAATGAATTTGGGAGTATTCCATCCCTTTCTATACTGTGAAATAGTATTAGCAGTATTGGAGATAATTCTTCTCTTAAAGCTTGGTAGAATTCTGCGATGAAGCCATCTGGGCACAGGCTTTTTTTGATTGGTGGTTTTTTGGTGACGTTTTCAATCTCTTCCTTTGTGATGGGTTTATTAAGTTGTCCTGCTTCACCTTGCGATAATTTTGGTAGATGATGTGAATCAGGGAATCTGTCCATTTCCTCTAGGTTTTCAAATTTATTAGAATACAGTCTTTCATAGTATTCAGCTATGATATTTTTGATTTCTGTTGGATCTGTGGTGACAATTCCCCTCTCATTTCTTATTTGGATTAGTTGTTTCCTTTCCTGTTTTTCTTTAGTAAGTTTAGCCAATGGTTTGTCAATTTTGTTGATCTTTTCAAAAAAACCAGCTCTTAGTCTGCTTCAATCTTCTCAGTTGTTCTTCTATTCTCTAATTCGTTTAGTTCTGCTCTAATTTTTAATATCTGTTTTCTTCCAGTGCCTGATGGGTTCCTCTATTGTTCTCTCTCTACTTGTTCAAGCTGTAGGGTTAGTTCTTTGATTCGGTTTCTTTCTTCCTTCCAGATATGTTCATTTATGGAGACAAACAGACCTCTGAGCACTGCTTTGGCTGTATCCCGTAGGTTCTGGTAGGAAGTGTTTTCGTTCTTGTTGGAATCCATGAATGTCTTTATTTCGTCCTTGATTTCTTCTATAACCCATGGTTTTTTGAGCAAGGTGTTGTTCAGTTTCCATGAGTTCCACTTTCTATCTATGTTTTTTCTGCTATTGATTTCAACTTTTATGGCTTTATGATCTGGGAAGATGCTTTGCATTAATTCAGTGGTATGGATTTTGTTGAGAATTGCTTTACATCCTAACACATGGTCTATTCTGGAGAATGTTTCATGTGCACTGGAGAAGAAGATGCAGTTGTCTCCTGATTGATAGAAAGATTTGTATATGTTGATGAGGTCTAGTTGGTTAATTGTCACAGTAAGGTCTTTTGTGTCTTTATTGAGCTTTTTTCTAGACAATCTGTCCAATTGAGAGTGGAGTGTTGGAGTCTCCAACTATTATTGTGGAGTGATCTATCTCCTTTTTGAGTGCAGTCAGTGTTTCTTTGATGTATTTAGGTGCTTTAATGTTAGATGCATAAATATTTAATATTGTTAAGTCCTGCTTGTGTATTGAATCTTTCAGCAATAGTGACCATCCTTGCCCACGATGGTGGATTTTACATTAAAATCGACTTTATTTGAGATTACAATTGCCACACCTGCTCTTCTTTGTTCATTGTTAGCTTGATATATATTCTTCCATCGTTTAATTTTCAGTTTGTTCCTATCTTTAAGTCTAAGGTGAGTTTCTTGTAGGCAGCATATAGATGGGTCATGTCCTTTGATCCAAGATGTCACTCGATGTCTCTTTACTGGAGCATTCAGTCCATTCACATTCAGTGTAATTATTGATAGGTATGTGTTCAGTGCTGCTATTGTGATGTGTTTATTTTTGTGTTGATGTTTTCTCTGTTCTTATTAATCTGTTCTGTGACCTTCTTCTTTGTGAGTTGATTTTTCACTTTTTTCAGGGTTGGTTTTGTGGTTGTTGAGACTCCTGTATTATATTTCCTGATACAGTATGTTGCTTTTCTATTCTGCTTTATGGCTGCCCCTATGATCCTGCTCACTAAACTATATATAAAAACAGCTTTGATTGCTACCAGTTTTGCTAGACTCCACTCCCTGAAACATTTTTTTGAGTATTAACAAAGCAAAGATGTCAGTTTAAAGACTAAGATGCACCTGATCCAAGCCATAGCAATTTCAGTGGCTCATAAGCATTAAATAACTGGACAGTAAAAAAAGAAGAACTGGATTATGGTGGTGGTGAAGAATAGTGAATATACTGAGGACTACCAGAAGAATGAACAAATCTGTCTTTGAAGAAGTATAAATTAAAGTGCTCTTTAGAGGCAAGGATGGCCAGACTGCCTCATGCACTTTGGACATGTGAGCAGGAGGAGCCAGTCCCTACAGAAGGATATTATGCTTAGTATTCTTCCCTAACACCATAATTCAAAGGCATCAATTCGTCTTCTGTCTTTCTTGTCCATTGTCTAGCTGTTGCATGTATATGAGGCAACTGACAGTACCATGCTTTAGGTCAAGTACGTCTTAATCCTGAAGTCAGTGTCTGCTTTTTAATACTTTAACGAGCAATTTTGGAACAGATTCACACAATGCCAATATAGCATTTGATTTCTTGACTGCTGTTGCCATGGGTGTTGATTGTGGATCCAAGTAAAATGCTGCTTTTTAAAAAAATAAAGAACAGAAAACATTAGAAATATTTCTTAATTGGTTATTTTGCTTTATGGTGTTTTGTGAATGGAAGGAGAAAACCCTACAGCCCCGAACCATAAAGAAACTTGATACAATAGCCTTTTATAACCTGTAGAAACAACTTCAAATAAAATTTACTGGGGAGGGGGGGGAGTCTTCTTTTTAAAATAAGTTGTCATGAATTTTACTTGTACACAGAATAAGATGAAATGACCTTTCTTGCTAACTATTTTGGACAGAATCAGTTTGTGTTTTCTCTCTCTGGATACATAGCTAAAAGATCATCAACCTGAACTCTGTTACGTGATTGTATTTAAGTACAGCACGAATGACCTGCTAATCTGTGTTCAGTTCTGCATTTGCCATAATTATGAAGACATAATCTTCTAATAACAGACAAACAGCATTTGTACTCCTCCACTTTAATCCCCCCCCCAAAAAACATTTAAAAAAACCTTCAGTGGTGGAACAGATGATGCTTTAACTACAAACATTGAAGGTGTAGTTTAGTTTTTTTAAAATGACATTAATCTAGTCAAAGCAAATTCTAGAAAGTACAACATTCTATAAGGAACCTTGGCAAAGATTCTATATGTGAGAAACCAAAGTGGCGTTCACACAGAGTGCTTAGGAAGAACATTCTAAGGGAATTTTGTGAATGATAGTAGGCTAACTAAATCAGAAATAAACTAAATGAGAAATTACTTCCTACAATGACTCCTAGAAGAAGACAGCATATTCAAGTTGAGGTCAGTGCTGTGACTGTTAATTCAGTCAAGAAGGAGAGATCTACAGCAAGGATTTAATGAGAGGTAGCTCTTGAATAGGATGTTTTATATTTCCAAGCAATAATTTTGTGTGATTCTAAGTAAAAAAAAAATTCCTTCTTTAAAATTTAGATCTCTTCCAGTTTTGCTTTATCAGCCGTGATCAAACCAGTTGGAACCAGTCCAAAACAACACAAAATTTAATTAACATCATCAGTACATTAGATTACACGAATATAGCCACACTTAAATTTTTTAGTTTTCATTAAGCTTGTAATCATTCTTTGCATGCTTTCATTTGTAAATTGACACGGACTTTTACTCACTTTTATTTTCCTTCAAATATATGCTTTATAAACATATCCCAGTGTTTCAATTTTAGCACTAAGTGCAAAATAAACTCTCAAAAATTATCAACTATTTTATTGCTTTTGAATATTTTTTTAAAAATTATCCATTATTATAAATAATAATTTGATGGAAAGCATGAAAATAGTTTACCAAATCTCTAAGTCCTGAGGTAATTTTTCAGAAATGATTTGTTATATGTGACTTCTTTAAGAACCTTGATGTTGAATGTTGATATGGCTCACTACACTGTCACTCATACCATTTTTGTCTACATTAATCTATAAAATTATAGATTAACTTGAAATTCTTATCTTATTAGTAAAATTGATTATTTAAAATACATTGTATTTGTTTTCCTGTAAACCAAAACTGATTTCATTATTGTTGAGTCTGTTTTAATTCAGAGCAACCCTAGAGGGCAGTGTAGAACTGTGTCATAGGGTTTCAAAAGCTGTAAATCTTTATAGAGGAAACTCTGGTGTAGTAGTAGGTTAAGTCCTACGACTGTTACTGAAAAGCTTGGCAGTTCAAATCCTACAGGTGCTCCTTGGGAACTCTATGGAACAGTTCTACCTTAACCTCTAGGCTCGCTATGAGTCGGACCTGACTTACGTTTTTCCCACAGTGACTGGTAGGTTCAGACCACTGACCTTCCGGGTAGCCGCCCAACACTTTAACAACGGTGCCACCAACCTCCTTTATATTTTACTTTTTAATACATTATTTACATTTAAAATTAGTTTTTCTTTTAGGACAATGGTTTTCAGACAGTGCTTTATGGGAATGTAGGGGTCCCAAGAACATCGTCAAGGGCTCTGAGAGTAGAGCAGAGTCGGGAAAAACAGAGGCGGGAAGAGCCACTGGGTGCGTGGTCAGATCCTAACCAGACTTTGACCTGAGTGCATTTAAATTATGTTACAAGTTGGACTTCATCTAAAGCCAAAATGTGAGGATATGCTTTCCTTAATCAGCTATGTTTGGTTTTAGTAATTGCTTACTTTAGTAATTGGTTACCGAATATGCCACCAGGGTTTCCTCTGTAAAGATTTACAGCACTTGAAGTACGGTGGCACTGTTCTACGCTGCCCTCTAGGGTTGCTGGAGTTGAAATGGACTCAGCAACAATGGAATCAGTTTGGGTTTATAGGAAACCAAATGCAGTGTATTTTAAACACATTAATACATTTAATATTTGTACATAAATTTAAATAATTATAATTTAATACATTTATTTAATAAATTTAATATAAATTTAAATAATTGTAATTAAATACATTTAAATACATGTAGTGACTGGCCCTTCCACATTAAGCAATCTTTGGATGTAAGAGCTCTGGAGAGGGAGGGGGCTTGTCTTTAGGTAAGACAATTCCCTTTTATTGACTGTCCTCCATCAGCATTTCTGGTAGCTTGGGTAATGAGAGCCTAGACGCTAAAAGAAGAACTTGGCTACACAGCACAGTACTGGTGCCATGGTAAGACGTCAGCTACTCTGGCTTAGTGCTGCTGATTGTGTTTAGTTTATATTCTGGTAAAGAAAGTTGGGTAATACAAATAAAAAACTTATTTATTACTCAACAGTTTATTTCTTGGAATTTTCTCCAATAAAATAACAACAATTTATATGCAAATATGCAAGGTCGATAAGTTGTTCTCTATAAATAAATATAAGCAGACATACAGCTAAAAGTCAACCGAAGTCTGTTGTGCATAGCGTTGCTGTGAGTCAGAACGAACTCAACACCTCACAACAACGCACTGATAATGTAATTTTAGCAAAACTACTGTCTGGAAGGTATATTTTCCTCTATTTTCAATAAAAGGAAGGAAATTGCTGCACACAAAAGTAAAACTAGAGTAATTGTGCTGCAACGCTGCAGGGATTCTATGACTTGCTGTCCTCTTCATAGATTTTTCCCTCTTTTGTTTGGATACAAATTAAGCAACAGAATGAAATATTTCAACAGAATGATAGTAACAATAGCCGAATGACTTGGTAGCAACTGGTACTGATATCATTTCTTGATTGCTTAATATATTCCCATAAATTTGACAGAGCTTTTAGAAAATACTCAACATGTTCTCTATCATTTAATATTCATAATATTCTTCAGCAGGCACTATTATCTCCATTAAATAGATGATGAGAACGAAGAATAGAGAAGTTAAAAATCTTGTTCCAGGATACATAGTTGTAGATTATCACTATTGTAACACAAGAACTTTAAATTGTGAAGGGAAAAAAATTCTGGAAATGTCTATTCTAATGTAGTTTTAAATACCAAAGTTTACATATGCTGATTTTTTTCTTCCATCAGAAACCTGATGTCCTCTTGTCAGATGGTACAAAACTGATACGTTCAAATATTCATTCTTGTTATAGGAAATATTTTCACAAGAAAATTATAAATCTGTAATACTTCTGTCCAGTGACCTGAGATGAAAGAAGAGGTATGGAAGCTGAGCATTTACAAAGCTGACAAATACTCTCGTCAATGGCAAATTCCACAGAATTCAGCCAAGTACAGGGTCACTTGAAAATGTATTTTGCTGTATCAATAAATTATATCTGTGCTTCATCCTTTGAAAACTATTTGGGAAAACTCTCCACCAACTTTGTCACAATTATATTCTCTCTTCCTTTTTAAAACTATGTATGACTTGCCAGAATCACAACTCTGTAATTCAGTATGAACCGTGTGTCTGCTTTGTAAGCACATTCACTGAGGAACTCTATACCCTAGCAATATTGCGTTCCCTCAAGCTTTGTGCTAGGTACCTCAACCTCTTCACTTTGAAAGTAATTAAAATCGAAAGATAACCTAATAAGCAATTTTGTGAAGTCCCTGAGATGGAGGCTAGCAAAACAGTCTTCTTCAATTAAATCTGAAAGCGAGGGAAATGAAAGGGCACTGGATTTATCCGTTTCCGCCTCTCCTACTCTGACTGACCTGAGCAAATAAATTTTCTGTCATCAAATGGAGACTACGGATCACAGTTGCTTCATGTATAGTGTTAAATTGTGAAAAGCAATTATTTTTTCATAACCTTCTGGAAATAGAGGATAATTTGACTCACATTTCTATTATTTTTTTAGTCGCTATTTGTATAATGTATTGTATGATGTAGTTTAATAAATCTTCCTGAAAAATGTTGTACACAAACAGAATAATACAGTTGCTGCTTCATTCATTCATTCATGACTTAAGAAATAGTCTCTGGAGATGCATAGAACCATAGAGTGCATGCAATATGTGGTCACTCTGCAACGCCAAGTCCAATCCATTCCCGTCTGAAGAGTGGACCTTTGTTGTGATTTATGGGTAAGGGCGGCATCAGGGCCAGAACCTCTGGCTGGAGGAAGGAGAATGGGTGGAAAGGAGGGGAAAGGAGACTGTTGGGAGGATGAGACATGTATGGAGCAGAGAGGAATAGTGTGCTGTCACCAGGCAGGGATAGCAGTGGGAGCTGCATATAGGTGGGCATGTCAATTTATACGGGAATGTACATTTTCACTCAGTCATAGTAAAAAACAAAAAAGAAAGAAATAGTCTCTGTTCAGTTAGTCAGGTGGCTAAGAATTTTCAGTCAATAGCTCAAATTTAAACCACAAATTAAAAGAATCTTTATTTTTGTTGCTGTTCTTGAATGTAACAATTTGTTGAAAAGAAAACATAGTTGTAAAGAAAAATCAAGAGTTGTGGACTTCATTTCATTTTGTTGTCTCTATAATCTTGGCATAATACTACTGGGTTCTCTAGATTCATGTATTTTCATGTATAAAATGTGGCAAAATCATTACTGTTTACTTTTTATCAGTGATAAAATTTAATATTTCTACAAAGTACATGATTAAATACATTTTTCTGGAAATCTAATATATGTCAATTTATAGTCTTTCATGAAACATAGCATAGATAGTTTCCCCACTAAATCAATCTAAATTTAGACTGATTGCAGATAAAACTCATATTGATGACGTAGAACTTGTCCCAAGTTTTTACATTGTTTCTTTGTGAATAAAATCATTGTAAACATTTGCAATGATATGCTTATAAAAATGAGTTAATATAAACCGTGCCATCATGTTTTAAATGGTATGTAAGCTATGAAGTACCTTTTAAATGAAAGATATTTTAATCCATTAAAAAAACACAATTCAGATTTTATGTAAGTCATATGTGGCCAAATGGTCAGTTGACCCAACACATATCTTCCGGGCCACCTGTATCCAGAAATGGAACAGGAATGACATAAGGCGTAGCCCTTATGCTACCAATTAAATGAATCTTTTAGCCTATTGTGGCTATATATTTCTTAAACTTTTGTGGATATATTTTACACTAACATTCTAAACAAAAATTTTAAGTGCAAGTAAATACTTTAAGTATAATGATGATTGTATCATTAAACAGATATCAAATCAAAGAAAAAACATGTAAAATCTATTCTAGAGGAAATAAAAAATAACCAACCCAAAAATATTTGAAGGATGAGATGCTAAGTATAAACAAAAAGACTGGAGAAGATCTGTCCCAGGCAAAGCATGTGTTGACATAGGTAGAAATAGCTAAGGAAAAAGCACTTCAGGTATGACTGGAACACATTAAGAAGTAGCTTAGGGATTTTTCTTAAGGAGGTTAGAATGAATGGCCAAAGGAAAATATACTTGGAAAGAAGTTAAATGAAAAGGATTTTTGTTTTTGGAAAGTGGAAGTGAACTTTACTTGGTACATGGGCATCCTGGATTAAAATTGCTGGATCCCAGTTCCACCTCCCTACCTCTGCCCCCATCACTCATCTGAGTAATCACAATCTAGTGGGATGAACCAAAGGAATCTGTAATTTTTTGAATTTTTCTCATGCTTTTTATGTATACCAGAGTAGAGAATTACTCATCTCCAGGCTAACCGTAGTACAGATCTAGGGGCAACAAGCAAACTGCAGTAGGGAAGAGTATGAATAAGAGATTTGTGGCTATTGGGGAAGAGAGCCAAGTGATGTATACAGATATGTGGAAGGAAAGCCACTGGGAATTACTACTGTATTGGTAACTGTAAAATGCATTCAGTGATCCTTCATTAATTAAAAAATCAAAATTTATATCAAGAATCCTATCTTTTAATTCTATGGTACAGATAATTTTTAATGTGATTTTTTTATTTTTTGTAATTGGTATAATGAACTAAGGTCAACAGTTTGAGTAACACTGTGAACCCAAACTGGGGTGCATTTTCTTTCATCTGTATGTCATTCTCCGTTGACAGATATATCTATATCTACATCACCTGTACCTGCATCTGTATCTATATTTATATCCATATCTACATCATCTATCCCTATGTCGATAGCTATATTTATATCTATGTCTATATCTACATCTCTATATCGCTGTAACTATATAGATAGCCCTAGCTCTAGCTGTCTATCTGTATTTGCACCTACACCTGTAACCTATATCTGCATTTTTTTATTTTACATTTTCCAGCCTACCTATAACATCTTTAAACCTTTTCCTGCAAGTGGCAATATGTGTATGCTATCCCTAGTAATTTACCAGAATTTGACATTTTTGGTCTTTTGAATATATGAAAGAATTCACTAGTTTTAATAAATCACAGCCTCACTGATTTTCTCTAGACAGCTGGCATTCATGTTTATAGCCTTAAAGGAAATGTGTGAACATCTGCGTTTGAT
Source organism: Heterohyrax brucei (assembly GCA_028571685.1). NCBI lineage: Eukaryota > Metazoa > Chordata > Mammalia > Hyracoidea > Procaviidae > Heterohyrax > Heterohyrax brucei. The sequence continues at coordinate 138,270,350 of CM053142.1, read as the reverse complement.
GAATAACTCCATATGTATTGTAGTTCCTTCATCAGAAATTGTTCAGAGGTGCAGAGAGCTAGTAATAAATAATTAATGATACAGAGCAATAGTCTCACTTTATTGCCAGACTTAGAGGAAACACACCGTAGAAGCTGTAACCAGTCTTTCTTTTCACTTTTGTCTTCCTTCTGATTAGTCATTTAGTTGATTGCAAGCTCTGCCGCTCAGAAGACCTCCAGGCTGATAACAGATCTTCATTTTATCTTGTCTTTAATTCATTTTGTCAAACGAATATCATGAATATTGAAAACTCCTATCCTTCAAACGTCACTGATACATGACTTTTAGAAGCAATAACTCAAGTTGAGATGTGGTTGGTGTAAGAACATTCACATTTTACTTTTCTCTCTTTTTTTTTGTGCTTTAGAAAAGATTTTATGACATTAAAATAAACTGAAAGTACAAGTTTAAAATATAAAAATTACAGTTAATGAAATAATGCTGTATCACTTCAATGTAAGTTTTAGAATTAAGTTATAAATATAACTAGCATTGTAGAAATACCACAGATACAGGTAATCATTCATGGAGGTTGGCTCAAGTTTAGCATTCTTTCATGGACAAAATAGGCAAATTTAAGTCTTTATGGATATAGTGATTTAAGCATAAATTAAAGAGACAACTTTTTATATATATAGTATGAAATCTGCTGAGGAACTCAATATACTAACAGGCTAAATATTTAGAACTCACGAAAAGAATATTTTGATGGCCTTCACTATATGAAATTATTAATTTAAAAAAGATAAATTTAGATGCTAAATATATTTTTATAACTTGTATTTTTGTAATATTTGAACTTGGCTGGCATTTTCCCTGATAAGAACAGCCATTGAGACAATAAAAAGTATGAATTAGGCAGAAAATAAACATATGTATCTTTATGCCAGGTATGGTCCTTTTGAAAAAATTCTCTCATTTAATCCTCCTGATAGCTTGTAAAATAGGTATCACTTATGTCTGATAGATGAGGTCAATGCAGCTATGAAATCATGTACCTATACCAGGTTCTTACGGTTTGTGCTGTCAAAACCGGGTTTCATTTCCAGGATTTTCTTCAAGTTCATGTTCTTTACAATGTACTCTGTTGTACAATACTAGATTTCATCTCCTAGGGTATTAACACTGTACAGTTGATATTAACACTCTACAGTCTATTTTCTGTCTTCCAATACCTAAAAGCATGTTCTCAGTTACCAAAGCATAGTACTAAGATAAAAATTTAGTGCATATTATGGTTCTAGTGTTATAGTCTGTTATTTCTGGCCATTTTCATAGTCCAGGTGCCTTAATTCTTCCCTGTTCTCTTAAGATTGTTAGTCTGTCTGTTTCTCTCTCTATGTCTCTGTCTGCCTGTCAGTCTCCCACCCACCTTCCCATCCATCTATCTACCAACCCATCCATCCATCCATCTATCCATCCATCCATCCATCATCTGTATCCTCTATCGATCCATTCTTCCATCTACCCATCCATCTGTCCATCCATTCATTCATCCATCCACCCATCCATCCACATCTGCCTATCTGTGAAGTTTTGGGGTGCTATATTGTCTTTTTACCATGAAAGAATTTATAATGACAGCAGAGACATACCATATTTATTCTGGCTCCCACTTCAATGAGTAGCATGATGGCATAAAAATTTGTTCAATAGAAAGTAATATAACCCTTTGGTTGCTGCAAGATTACACTGGAAATCAGACTCATAACCAAGATTGTTGTTAAAGAATTAAGCAGTGGAGGAACTAAGGATTAAAGTAAACTTGCTGGTTCACTTTTTCAGTTTAATGATTTTATTTATAGTTATAAAAAATTATACATGAAGAAAAAGAGCTACCTGAAAGAGAAGAAAACATGGTCTTTGATATTTATTCTTTTTCAGATGAGAGTCAGACAATGAGTAACAGTTTCTGATAATATTATTTTCTCATGATATAGAAATATTGACTCACTGATTAATGTTGGTAATGCCTATATGCCTGTATTCTTGGCCATCTCTTCACCACCTTCATAGCCTTGATATTGAAGTGATTAAGAGCTCGTCTATTAACCAAAAAATTGTTCAAAACCACCAGCTGCCTTGGAAATCCTAATGGTGATGTTCTACTCTGTCGCATAGGGTCACCATAAGTCAGAATCGACTTGATGGGAGCAGTCATACGTTTACTCATTATTACCTATTTTATTTTTTCCTCATGACATCAGAAGACATGAGCAAGACACTCGAAGTTCTAGTTCTGGCTACTCTGAATACTAGAACTAAAAATTTAGGTACTTCTTTAAGTCATAATGTTCTTATGTGGTATTAGAATATTTAAATTTTCTCAGTTTTTTGTTTAGTATACTGAGATTTTATTATGTTCAGGACAGAATAACATACAATCCAGCTTTTATATCATTTAATAGTTATAGAGAAGACTCATGCAATATGTTTTATCCCCATTTAGTCGGATCCGACTCAACGGCTCTTGGCTTTGGCTGGCAAGCTAAGCTCTGTAATGGTGAAATAATTTATGCAGATTTATGCAAGGGGCAGAATGAATATTCAAATACAATTTTGTTCCCCTAGTCAATATTCGTGCTATTTTTAAAGTATTTTGACTTTTTATCATTGTTTTGTCTTTTGAGTTGTTATGCTTTTATAACAGCAAACAGTAGAATCCTGCAAAGCAAAATGAAAACTTACTTTTAATGTCCAAATCTGCTGGCAGTTTTCTTGTAGAAATTTTAAGTGTTGAAATCATCTACTGATTCTGATGGAATTACCAAAAAAGGTCATTCATAGCATTCTAAAATCTCACAAGCAGAGCAAACAACTATAGTCTGATACTGTAATATCCTCCTCAAAATACAAGAGAATTGGTTATCTGAATTCTGTACAACTTGAGCATTAGAAAACTCTTTATGCTGAGGTCAATTGTTTGCTTTGTAATGGATTTTTGTTGTAAAACCTAGGTTTCTTGCTGTTACCTTGGGTAGTTCCTCTGTCTTGACGTGTTTGCTCTGTAGAGTAACGGAATCAACCTACACACAGTTGCACATAAATCTTTAAATGCAGGGAGATCACTACTTCATCATTCTTCTCTTTTCGTGGTTAAATATCCGAAGCTAATGAACCAGCTCTTGTTTGGTATCACTTTGAATTCCTTGATCATCTCAGTGACTGTTCTCTACCTGTATTTCACTCTGTTTCTGTGCCTTTGAACACCAATTCAGTTTTTTTCAGAGCCTCAAGGCACGGAAGTTTTGTCACTTCCCATATTCTCAAAATATTTTTTTTAATGAAGTCTAAGGATGACATCTGGAATATGATTCTATACAGTTGATTCATACGAAGTTCTCAAAAAACTCTAGACTCCAGTTCTCTGATCTTTTTCCTTATAGACAGTGCATTAGTGCTTATTTTGTACTTGTCAGTTCATCTATAGATCTAATTTTAGAACTCCTTATCTATTCACATTATAGTTCTTATGTTTACATTCTCTATGACACTTGATATGAACATTTCATTCCGTCCAAATTATTTGCTCTTCCTTCATGAACTAAGACTTTTGAAATGTTAATTTTTACAATAGGTATACTCTCTGAAAGTATTTGTGTTTCAGACCCTGCATCATTCCCCTTTTCTACTAGATTTTGTTTTTGTTACCAGCTTTTGAACTGTATAAATCTGAGCTAGTCCTAGGGTTTTCCTATTATCTCAATCCTAAGTGTTTACAGCATGCTGTTCGATAATTCATTTAAAATTTTTTCCCTGGTTCTACATTAAGCTCACCAGTCTACTTCTCTATCTTTTTAAAAAAAGGTGTAACTCTACTTTTTCATCTCTAGACTTCATATTCCGTATTATTACTAAAATATAGCAGCTTGTGGTAAAAATGCAATATTTTTTAAGTGCCTTGGAATTTAATTTCCCCAAGAAAGAAAACTTAAATTTCATATAGAAGAGGTAGGGGCAGGTCAAAATTCCTGCAGCTATCTTGGAATTCAATTACACATGAAAAATATGTTTGGCAGACTGAATATGGCAGGTATTTGTTATCATTTCCAAGAAGGAAAAAGTACAAAGTAGAAGTTGAAGAGTGGTGCGTCGGTTGTCATTAAACCATTAGTTTCCATCATACAGGCTAAGACTTCATTTTTTTTTTTAATATAATGTTAAAAGTATTTTCTTAAATACTAGTAATATTTACTGAGAATCATATGTCAGACCTTTTATTCACTGACTTCTCACAACATCTTCACAGAATACCAGAGGAAACATTCTAGTTCTGGCCCCAGTTTGGAGACAAGCAAACATGGGCTGCCAAAAGATTTGTAACTTGACTATGATTACTTAATAGGAAGAAACGGTAAGATGCTGATCAATTCCAGGACTCACACGTTTCACAATGATTCCTTAATTCGGCTCCCCACCCTACCCCCGCCCAGGTATTTATCTTCTAGTTTTGATTATCTGACCTTATCTGTATTTTTACATATCCCTTTAAAATCTCATTTCAGAGGGGCCAGATGAATTATTTTACTTTATTTTTTAGCTACATTAATCCCATTAGTTTGACTTTTCCCTTCAAGTGTCAGTCAATACCTATTTTCAACTTCCATAGTCCATTTTTTCAAGTTTGAGATATATTTATTACCAGGCCCAACTTTCCCTCTTTTTGCTCTCTTAAACTTGAAGATGACATAGTCCCTTTCTCCAAAGGTTAAATAGCATGTAACTCATTTTCTAAATAAAGTAATGAGGCATAAAAGGTAAACTGCAATAGTAACAAAGTAAAATTGCTGATGGGGAAGTTTTTAGCAGTGATATTGATGGCATTGTCTGTAGAATTTATTCTATGTTGGAAATGACAAAAGAGAATAGCCTTATAGCAATCTACTAGACCATTCCAAATATCCATAGTATGTAAGCTGATAATCACCCACCCTTGGGCATTTAGGGAACATTGGGTTGCTGTTTTATTGGTTTCTTTGTCACCTTGCTTAACTCTTCCTGTTTCCTAGTAACAATGGTCCTCTGCAAAAATGTTTCCTTGTTAGAAATACGATTCCTGTACATAAATTAACTTACTGATATTTTTATTTAAATTCTGACCTTTTTATTTCTTTTTACCTTGACTTTTTAAATTCTTTAATACCCAGTACCACCGAGTCAGGTCCAATTCATAGTGACCCTAGAGGTCAAAGTAGAACTGTTCCACAGAGTTTCCAAGGAGCACCTGGTGGATTTGAACTGCTGACCTTTTGGTTAGTTGGTGTAACACTTAACCTAGTATGTCACCAGAGTTTCCAAATTCTGTAATAGCGCTTGCCAATTGGAATATGAATAATTTTTATTTTAGGTGGAGCTGTTACTGATAGGTAAATATTTGTATAACATTCAGCAACTGCCATTCATTTATAAAAGACACACACATGCACACCAACTGTATGCAGTCTACCTGACAGTCTATCACCATCAGTGAGGCAAGCCAGCACTTTAAATGTACCATGATGTCTCATGTTCAATCTTTAGATGCCTTTCAGGAAAGTCTCAGTGAGAAATAACTGAGAATTTTAAAAAGGAATAATTAAGTGACTTATGTTAGAAAAACTTTAGCATAACTGTATATAAAACTCTAATTTGAATGGGAAAAGGGTGAAGCCTCATTTGAAGACAAGAAAGTTTCTTTTTTTCTGAAAATGCAAGCTACACTTTCTTCTGTGGAATTTAATAAGCTGATATGAATCAGTATCTTAGCGTTCTGCCTAGAAGTGGAAAGCAAAATTATCATCCTAGCCAAGATGGTGACATATAATTACTCATTCTCAAAAGAAATCATTAACTCTACAACATTTTCAAATGTGCATTTGCCTGGACATGATATCTATCTTGAATACTGTAATTTAATGAAGAATATTCTGTCACCCTTTGGAATTCAACTGAATGTGCAAATAGGCAAAAACCAAGCTCTCAGTAGAGGATAAGTACATTTAGTTGTGAAAATGTCATATAAAAAAATATAAGATGTAGCAAGTTACTGAATAAAAATGTGCAATAATTCAGTCCAAATATTTCTCATTGTGAAAAAGAAAACTGAGAAGCCAATTTCATTTATTTCACTCATCTTTTTATTGATCTGGCTTATAAGGTACGCAATGCCTTCTGCAGGAAAAAAAAAAAACAACAATCCTCATTTGCTAAATGGAAACTCTTTCAAAAGGAAAAGATATGGAAGGGGACAAATCACAGCTTCTAAGAGTGAGTTTTGGAACTGTATAATGACAAAGAATGTGGATCTTTATTTTCTAAAATTAAAAGAGAAAATTCTTCATAGTATGATCTATGATCATTCTTTACAACTTTGCCTGCTCATTTTAGATATCTCTGCATCATTTTCAGCTTGGAGCAAGACGTTTAAAGAAGGATATTTCTGATCACACTCTGTGAATGTATCCTTACATGATATACCATGTTATTCTGAATAACAGTGACATTTTCAGTATCAATATTAATTAAACAGAAATTCATTGTGAGTCAAAAATCTTGATTATTTATGCTGTAGTTAATTTATTACAGCTGGGCACTATATTATTATTCTGTTTTGTTATATGACATAGATCACAAGTTTCTAATTAACTCAATTTCAAAACTTTACGCAAATAAATTTTTTGTAATTAAACATAATATATCTTATCATCACCATGTAGGATAAAATCCTGACCAATGTGTAGGTACATGTATATGAGTGAAGGTTTAATAAAGTCTTCAATAAGACAAAGATGCCATTTAAAAATTTACTTGAGTTAAATTAAATGATTACAATATTTAACAAAGAGTAAAATGAAGAGAACAAAAGCATGTTTAGAAGAACCAGTTCATATCTTGTCTAAGGACTTAAGCCCTTAAACCTAGCTTTCATGTTAGTCACCTATGTCAGGAATTAATACTAAATGTTTAACTTATATTTTTTTTTTGACTATTTGTTCTCTAGCCAACTTATGTTAGTAACAATATTTGATCAGTTAGGCAAAGCCTAATGTCCATAGGTTTTTGAAGGATCCAATAGACTGTTACTGTATTTCCTTGGTAGATATTCCACAAATATTTACTCCAAAATATAAGATGATATTTTAGCTAAAATGATAGGTATGGATGGTTAGGTTGTATTACTGGTGCTCTCCCACTGGCTTCCGCTCATAACGACCCTATGTACCAACGTCTGGTCCTGTATCATCCTTACCATAGTTGCTGTGTTGCAGCCCATTGTTGGAGCTATGCTGTCAGTTCATCTCATTGAGGTGTTTCCTCTTTTTGTCTGATTCTCTACCTTACCAAGTGTGATGATCCACCTTCTGCAGGGACTGGTCCCTCCTGACAATACGTCCAAAGTACGTTAGTTTAAGTCCCACCATCCTCAGCTTGCTAGGAACACCCTGGCTGTACTTCTTCAAAGTCATACTTGTTAACTCTTGGTAATGCCTGGTGTATTAAATATTCGTTGCCAAGACTATAATTCAAATCTAACAGTTTTTCTTCAGTCTTCTCGATTGATTGTCCAGCTTTCCCACGCATTAAGAGGCAATCGAAATACCGTGGATTGGGTTAGGTGAATCTTAGTCCTCAGAATGTTTGCTTTCTAACACTTGAAAGAGGTCTTTTGTAACAAATTTGCCCAATGTGATATGTCTTTTCATCTTGACTTCTGCTTCCATGAGTATTGATTGTGGCTCCAAGTAAAATAAAATTCTTGACAATTTCACTGTTTTTTGTCTATGTAACGATGTTACTCATTGGCCCACTTGTAAAGTTCTTCTTCCCTCCCTCCCTCCCCTGTTTTCATCCCTCCCTTCCTCCCTCCCTCCCTCCTTCCCTCCCTCCCTCCCTCCCTCCCTCCCTCTCTCCCTCCCTTATTTCCTTCTTTGCTTCCTTCTTTCCACTTTCCATAAGCAGGATTGTGTTATCTGTGCATTAAAAGTTGTCAATGAGTCTTCCTCCAATCCTGATGCTGCCACCTTCTTCATACTTCAGCTTCTCAGATTATTTGCTCAGCACACAGGTTGAATAAATATGACAAAAGGAGAGACAGGAACTTTTCCTAACCTTAAACCATGAAGTGCATGTTTGAATGACTGCCTTTTGCTGTATTTGAAAAACTGCCTCTTCATCTATGTACAGTTTCCTCATGAGCACAGTTGATGTTCTGGACTCTGATTCTTCCTATGTTATTCATAATTTGTTACAATTCACACAGTCAAATGCATTTGCATAGGCAATAAATAAAACACAGATAAACATCTTTTTTGATGTTGGCTTTCAGCTAAGATCCATCTGACATCAGCAGTGACATCCCTCATTCCATGTCCTCTTTGTAATTCAGCTTGAATGTCTGGCACTTTCCTATCAATGCACTCCTGCAACTGCTTTTTGATTATCTTCAGCAAAATTTTACTTGCATATGATACTAATGATAATGTTTGATAATTTCTGCATTCTGTTGGATCTCCTTTCTTTGGAGCAGACACAAAAATACACCTCTTGCAGTTGCTTGGCCAGGTGGCTGTTTTTCAATTCCCTTGGCATAGATGAATGAGCACTTCAGTGCTGCATCTGTTGGTTGAAACATTTCAGTTGGTATAACATCAATTCATAGAGACTGTTTTTTTTTCCCAATGCTTGTAGTGTATCTTGGCCTTCTTTCTTTTTATTGCTGGATTTTAATCATATTCTACCTCTTGAAATGTTTGAACATCAACCAATTATTTTTAGTACAATAACTCTCTGTGGTATTCCTTCTGTCTGCTTTTGATGTTTCCCAAGTTGTTCAATAGTCCCTTCATACAGTCCTTGAGTATCGCAACTTGAGTTTCCTAGATTTATATTTCACACATTCCACATTTTATTAATGAATGTTTGCAGCTGTTTCTTCTCATTTGACTTGTGACACACGAGTGAATGAAGGTCCTGGAAGCTTTACTCCATCAACATCATTGAGGTAGAGTCTACTCTGAGGAGGCAACACCTCCCCAGTCATAGCTGGAGTGCCTACTGATCTACTGATCTGAGGGGCTCATTCTCTGGCAGTCTGTCAGCTAGTATTCTACTGTTATTCGTGTTTTTCACTGATCAGTGTTTTCAGAAAGTAGATTATCAGGCTCTCCTCCCTAGTCTGTCTTAGTCTGGAAGCTCCATTTAAACCGGTCTACCATGGGTGTTCCTGCTGGTGTGTGACATACCTGTGACATACCTTTCAGAAGCATAGTGACGTTCAGACTTCCAGAGTATGACAAAGTGACCTATGGAAGGTGGGTGGATGGAGTAGAGAGATGCAAACAGGGTGCTGAAAGGAAACTTGGAAACCAGGGATACAGGACCATTTACAGAGCTTATTTCAGAATAATGGTTTAGAATTTCTCTGTTAAAATGTACATGAAATTCATTTTTTCAAGTAATTGGTACAAAGGATTTATAAAGGAGAATATTTCAATTCTAATTATATAACAGAATTTTATTTATAATTGCACTGATTAACTGAAAAATTAATATGAACAATACCTCATATAATACTACGAAACAAAAGATGGGACAAAAAGAGTTATTTAGAAGTATTGAATCTTTCATTTAGTCATCTAATAGTCTTTATTAATTGGTTACAATGGTTCAGATTGTATTAAGTATGCTTGCTGTAAGCAGACAACATGTGATGAGTGAACTAATATTGTGATCCATTTCAAAGTGGGATAACTGGATCTCAGAAAAGTTAGATAACTTGCCCAAGGAAACACAGCAAGAAAGTGATGGAGCCAGGATGCAAACCCATTCATTTTGACTCCAGAGAATACTCTTAACTGATTTACTAAATTGTGAGTGAAGTCTTTAAATAGCAGTAATAATTGAATGGGGCTGAAAGATTTTCTCTTTTGTTGCACTACATACTGTTGTTGTTTTGTGCCACTGAGTTGATTTCATCTCATAGAGGTATTACATGACAGAGTAGAAATGACCTGTAATGTTTCCTAAGCAGTGACCTTTATAAAAGCAGATTGCCAGAGTTTTGTCTCCTAACTATGTAGGACCTATGACCTTTCATCTAGGAGCCTAGCTCTTAAACACTGTCTTCATCAGCTTCCTTGTACTAGGTACTGCTTAGGTAGTTTTTCTGGAGAGTATAGTCTGACCATGGACAAAAAGACACACTGTAAGTGGGTTTGGAGTCAAATCTTGAAAACTGAGAACAAAAGATTTTTATACTTGTGATTAGAGGAATAACTTAATCATAAAATAAATATATAGCTTATCAGCCTTATTTGGTAGTATTTTACAGAGACTGACATGTGGAAAAGAGATTTAATTTGACAAATGGTATAGTTCAAGTCCAAACTCTGTTAGATATGTATAGAAGAGATAGGGATTGAACTGGGATAGAGGCAGAGATAATCATGTTTAAAAAAGTCATGATTTTACAAACCTCAAGTTTGATATGATAGAATTTTCCATTTCTAAAAGTTCAAATCATTAAGAAACATAAATATAAGACTTTTTGATTGAGTTAGAACATAAATTAAAGGCTGTATACTGTTGAATAATCAGGGAATTTAGTTAATTTCCACGAATATCTGATGTTTTATCTTTTCATCCTTCACAGAAAACACATTAAGAATGACATCTCTATAATTCTACATTGATTTAGCCAATATGGAAGAACTTTCTGGAAAAGTTTAACATATTGCATTCAAAAGTTTCTTTGTTTGTTTTTAAAATCTCTGTGAGATATTTTTAGATCACTAATAATAATTTCATTAATAATTAATATCTAAAGTTGAACAACTTGGTGAAAATATTCTAGAGCTAATGATGCATTGTATTGTAGTATTTTATTTATAACAATATAATATACATTTTATGAAGCATGGAGATTTACAGGTTCTTCCAATTATCTCAGTCATCAAATTATTTCTTACGAGGCAGAGTTCTATGGGTTTTATGAGTTTTGTAATTTTAGCCAGCACTTAGCTAAAGGTTTCAAAATGATAACACTCTGTGTAAGAATATTCCCAAATTTCCAAACAGGTTTTGATGAAATTCTTTGCTATACCATCAACAATTCTCAAACTGTAACTCTGCAAAAGCTAGACTTCCCAAGTACGCTACAAAGACTTTCATATACAAGCACTTTTATATATATAATGTTAAACTATATATACATATAGGGTCAAGCAAAGGCTTTCCTGACAAGGTTTGCCTGGAGTGGCAACATACAAATTTGTACCATCAGATGTAGTTTCTTCTGTGTGTCTGGAATTCAGTGCCTCTAGGTTGGTTGTTTCTCTTCTGCACTGCTTGCTGTGGGCTCCTCCATTTTCACCCCTGTACAGGTCTTTCAGTCCACTTATTTCTAAAACAACTGAGAATACCATGAAGGTATTTATTTTAATTGCAATATCCTAGTGGCTAAAAACAGTACAGAGAACTTGCTAAATGTATGCTGAGTGGATGAGTGGGATGATTGCTTGCTTGACAAACAAATACTGATGAGAACAGCAGGGTCGATAAAGCTGGAAGTAATGAACTTTTCAACACAGCTTGATTTCACCTGGATTCACAGAAAAATCAGAGACAACTTTATTAGTTAGTGAAGAATTTTATTGCTGAAACAATAGCTGCTCTGACTTATGTCAATGCTTCATTGAATTTTTCTGCTAAATCTCTGTTTCAGCTTCATTGCTTCTGGCTAGAGTTTGGCAGTGAAGAGGTGACATAAATACATCCTTTTTGCATGCTGCTTCAGTCTTCTCTCATGACTGAGCACCCCACAATTTCTAAGACCTCCATAAACTCAAGGACTACAGATTCCTCTTCATACATGATTTCAGTTTTCCCAGGTCATTTTATTATACAGTTATTAATACAGTGCAATGATGTGAAGTTTCTTAACGTGAGAGTATAGTCATCCTTTGGCATTCATGGTAGATTTGCTCAAAGACCCTCCAAAGATAACAAAAATCCAAGGATGCTCAATTCCTTTATATGGTTGCAGTATTTGCATATATCCTAAGCACATCCTCCTGTAAATTTCCACTCATCTCTAGGCCACTTATACTACCTAATACAATGAAAGTGATGTGTATATAATTATTACACTGTATTGCTTAGGGAAGAATGACAAGATTCTATGCAAAATATGCTCATATAAAACAAATGCCGGAGAGAACCTAGGAATCTGTGAAACAGTGGGAAACTACAGCAGGGTATGCCTACACATCACAGCATAAGCATGGATGTAGTGTAGTACTCAGTGCACAGTAAATTCAAGTTTTGCTTTTTGGAACTTTTTTTTTATCAAATATTTTTCAAGCCATGGTTAGTTTATTTCTTTGTGACAAAACAAATACAGAGGCCCAAATGTCTATTTCTGGGAAAACTGAGATAGTACCTACCCCTTTGAAGGATGTAAATAATGAAGACAGGAACTCATAAATCAGAGTTGTCACTGCTGGAAATAAATGAAGTGAGATTAAAATTGCATTTGACCTAGGGACATGGAATGGCATTCTCTTACCCTTGACCTTTCAGCTTACTTCACAAAGTCCTGCATAGTCAGGTTTTGGTCTGAAAATAGTACAGAGCCCTAGTAAGCAAAGGTTAAATAATTTTGGAGTGCTCTTGGTCTTGATAGAATCAGGAGAGAGAGCACTGGTGGTTCAGAGGTAGAATTCATGCCTTCCGTGTAGGAGCTATGGATTCCTTTCCTGGCCAATGTACCTCAGACACAGCCAACACTCCTTTCTGAGTAGAGATTTGCATGCTGACTGAATTTCAGTGGAGCTTCCAGACTAATAGATAGTAGGAGAAAAAGCCTCATATCTGCATCTTATAATCAGCCAATGAAAACCCTGTGGACACATGGACAGATTCACTATATATGTGCTCATCATACATTGGTGACTGACTCTAAGACAGCTAAACTCAACAATAGAGGCAGAAGGAACCACAAAACCAGAGAATTTTTCATCCTGAAACAGAGATACTTTCATTTTTAGCCTTATTGTGTTCTAACAGGGAAGAATCACACAGAAGGATTATTTTTCCCCCTAGGTGGTCTGCTTCTATTTGTTTTTCAGCCACAAGACAAAAAATGACAGGAGCACTATCAAAGTATTTTTTTCAGGTTTGCCTGAGTACATGTTTTTGATTCATGGGTACAGAATCAAGTTAGGTATTGTTAGCTGTGTACTTCACTTAAAACCGAAGATATTATTATGTGGGCTGTAAAATAACCACCTCTTAAAGACTAGGTAAAAAGAAAAAACTCATTCTTGGAGAGAAAGACTCTTTAGAACAAGAAATTTGTAGAAACTCAATAACATGTAGTGGGTATTCTTTGCAATAAGCCAGAATTATCACGTATATTATGGCAAAGTTAATGTTAAGTAGTGAAACTCCAAAATATTCATCTTATAACCAAAATTCAGACTATGGAAAAATTAATTTTGTCTATGGTTTAAAAATTATAAAAAATGTATAATGTGCAACTTTTATAAAAGAAAATTGGGGATTAAATTAGATGATGCATGTAACATTGTATTAGAACTGCAAAATTTACAACAGGTTGGTATTGTATATGGAGACTGGTGGCACCATGGTTAAGAATTTGGCTGTTAACCAAACAGTTGGTAGTTCCAACCCACCAGCTGCTCCTTGGAAACCCTAATGGGGCAGTTCTGCTCTGACCTATAGCGTTGCTCTGAGTGGGAATCAACTTGACGACAATAAGTTTAGAATTTTATAAATGAAATATTCTTGTGAAAGCTTCCAGGAAAGGAATTGTGTCTTCTTCCTTTATTTATCCACAAAGACTTACACATAGTAGGTACATGAAGTGATTAAAGAATCATCATTCATGAATAATAAACACTCCATCTTTTCTAGTATACACAAGTGCTTCATGATATGTTTTAGCCAGAAAAAAGAAATACAGAAAAGCAGAGGCTACTGTGTCCTTTACCTTAGTGACAATAGCTACCTAGTGACAATAGCTACTTAGTGACAATAGCTACCTGGAATATGGAAACTCTGGTGACATATTGGTTATGTGATCTAGCTGCTAACCAGAATATCGGCAGTTCAATTCCACCAGTGACTCCTTGGAAGTTCTTCATGGGGCAGCTCTACCCTGTCCTGTTGGTTGCTATGAGTCAGAACTGACTTAACAATGTGATCTTTTTTTTTTTTTTTTGTATCACACATATAATGTCAAGACGTCTCCTAAAGGCATGACACATCTTCACTCATACAGTCATCATACTGACTATTTCATGCACCCCCGAGTGATGGAGTACTAAAGAAGTGTTCAGAATAATTAAATTTTGTAATAATTCTATGGTTCATGCTGTTTGTGTCTTCTTTTAGAAATTTTTGTCTAAATAAAGATCATGATTTTCTCTTTTGTTTTCTGGTATAAATTATACTGTGTTAAATCTTGCTTCAGGCTCATTTTTGTATGTAGATTGTGGTAAGGCTCAAAGTACATTTTTCTTCCCACAGAGATGTCCAGGTTTCCCAGTACTGTTTGTTGAGAAGATTGTCTTTCCTCCGTTGAAATACATGAATAATCTTATTGAAAGTCAACTGAATATTTATATGTCTGGGATTATTTCTGGTATGCCTCTTTAGTTTCTTTTTTCTATATGTCTATCCTGACAATAGTATCATATTATGTAATTCCGTGCCTTAATAAGATATGGAAAGCAGGTACTGTGAATTTCAAGGCATACATGATTTTTTTTTCTTTTTTAAAACTGCCTTCTATGATAGGATAAAAATATTTATACCCCAAAAAAGACATTTAATATAAGATTGTTTCAGAATGTGTGAAAAACTCTTACACACTAAATGCACACATCACAAAAGAAAAAAAAAGCCCAAATCAAAGAAATAACTCTACAACTTAAAGAAATGGAAGGACAGCAGCAAAGAACCCCTTGTGCACCAGAAGAAAGCAAACAATAAACTATAGAGCAGAACTAAATGAAATAGAGACTAGAAAAACAACTAAAAGAGTTAACAAGACAAAAAGATGGTTCTTTTGAAAAGATGAACAAAATTGATAAACCATTCACCAAACTGACAAAAGAAAAATCAGACAGGAAAAAAATAACTCAGATAAGAACTGAGATGAATGGTATTACAACAGACCAAAATGAAACTGAAAGAATCACAGCAGAATACTATGAAAAATTGTATTCTAATAAATTTGAAAACCTAGAGGAAATGGACACATTTCTGAAGATATTATCTTCTGCCAAAACTGGCACAAATAGAAGTAGAACAAAGAAATAAACCCACCACAAAAGAAGAGATTGCAAAGGTAATTTGAAAACTCTTGACTGAAGAAAGCCCTTGACCTGATGGTTTCACTGGAGACTTCTACCAAACTTTGAGAGAAGAGTTAACACCATGACTGCTAAAGGTATTCCAGTGCATAGAAAACAATGGAAAACTCCCAGAATCATTCTATAAAGCCAGTATAACCCTGGTACGAAAATCAGATAAATACAGCACAAAAAAATGGAAAATTACAGGCCAATATGTCTCATGAACTTAGACACAAAATTCTAGCCAATAGAATTCAATAACATATAAAAAAAAATTCACCATGACCAAGTGGGGTTCATACTAGGAATGCAGAGATGGTTCAACATTAGAAAAATGATTACTATAATCAACCACATAAATAAAAGACAAGAACCACTTGATTTTGTTGACTGATGGAACAAAGACATTTAACAAGGTCCAATACACATTCACATTAAAAACAGGAATAGAAGGGAAGTCGTTCAACATAGCAAGGGGCATCTATGCAAAGCCAACAGTCAACATCATCCTAAATGGAGAGAGTCTGAAAGCATTCCCCTTGAAAATAAGAACTAGACAAGGATGCCCATTGTCACGACTTTTATTCAACTTGTCCTGAGGGTTCAAGCAATCAGGCAAGAAAAAGAAATAAGTGGCAAACAAATTGGTAAGAAAAAAGTAAATGTATCTCTATTTGCAGATCAAATGATCTTATACACTGAAAACCTTAAAGAATCCACAGAAAACTACAAAACTAATAGAAGAGTTCAACAGCATATCAGTATATAAGATAAACATACATAAATTAGTTGGACTCCTTTACACAAATAAACAGGCCATCAAAGGGGAAATCACCAAATCATTACCATCTACTATCACCCCCAAGAAGATAAAATTTCTAAGAATAAACCTCACCACCAGATGTAAAAGATATATACAAGAAAATATAAAAGTCTCTAGTAAAAGAAACCAAAAGAGACCTACATAAAGTGGGTCTTTCTTGCTCATGGATAGGAAGACTTCACATTGTGAAAATGTCTATTCTACCCAAAGTAATCTACGCATGCAAAGCAAACCCAATACATATTCCAATGGCACTTTTTAACGAGATGGAGAAACAAATTATCAGCTTCACACAGAAAAGAAAGAAGCCCCAGATAAGTAAAGCATTACTGAGGAAAAAGAACAAAGCAGGAAACCTCACTCTGCTTGACTTTTGAACCAATTATACTGCCATGGTAGTCAAAACAGCATGGTATGGTACAAAAACCAATGCATAGATCAATGAATAGAATTGAGAATTCAGATGTAACACCCTCCACCTACGAGCTTCTGATGTTTATCAAAGGTCCAAAGTCCGTAAGCTGTGGAAAAACAGTCTGTTTAACAAATGGTGTTGGCACTAGATACTTATCTGCAAAAAAAAAAAAAGATGCAAAACTCATATTTCACACCATACACAAAAACTAACTTACAAAGGATCAAATACGAACGTAAAGCAACAAAAATCATGGAATAAAAAATAGGGCCAATGCTGGGAACCTAATACATGGCATAAACTGATTACAAAATGTTACTAGTGAGGGGCAAACACAAGAAGAGAAAATAGATAACTGGGAACTCCTAAAACACTTATATTCATTTCATCCAAAGACTTCACCAAAGGAGTAAAAAGACTACCAACAGACTGGGAAAGAATTTTTGGCTACCAGGAATCCAATTAAGCATCTAACCTCCATAACTGACAAGGTACTACAAAACCTCAACAAGAAGAAAATACATAACCCAATTAAAAAAATGGGCAAAGGCCATGAACATACACTTTACTGAAGAAGATATGCAGGATGATAACAGACACATGAGGAAATGTTCATGATCATTAGCCATAAGAGAAATCCAAATCCACACTGCAGTGTGATACATTTCACCCCAACGAAGCTAGAATTAATCCAAAAAACACAAACTAATAAGTGTCGTAGAGGTTATGGAGAGCCTGGAACTCTTCTACACTGCTAGTGGGAATGTAAAATGGTACAACCACTTTGCAAATCAATTTGGTGCTTTCTTAAAATGTTAGACATAGAAATATCATATGATCTAGCAATCCCATTTCTTAGAATATATCCTAGAGAAATACGGGATGTCACATGAACCAAAACATGCCCACCTGTTTATTGCAGCAGTGTCCATAACAGCGAAAAGATGGAATCATCATAGGTGACAATCAACAGATGAATGGATAAACTATAGTATATTCACACAATGGAATACTATACCATTACAAAGAACAGTAATGACTTTAGGAAACACCCAACAACATGGAGTTATCTGGAAGACATTATCCTGAGTGAAATTAGTCAGATGCAAAAGGACAAATATTGCATGAGATCATTATTATAAGGACTTAGGAAAACATTTAAGCATAGAAGAAAATAACCTTTGGTGGCTGCAAGATTGGAGAGGGAGAGAGAAGAGTATTCATAGGTTAGATAGTAGACAGAAATTGGGTTAGATGAAGGGAGAGACAGTATGCAGTAGGAAGGAGGTTAGCACAACTGGACTCTTCCAAAAGCTAAAAAGTTTTTTAAGTACATTCCAACATTTTGAAGAACACAGTAGCTGGGACAGGGGCCTGGGGGCCACCATTTCAGGGTACATCTAGGCTAAGTTCTGTGATTTTTTTTTCTTTTTTTAGGAAATGTTCTGCATACCACTTTGGTGAGTGGTGTCTGGAATCTTAAAAGCTAGAAAGCTGCCATCTAGGTGTCATCAATCAGTCCCAATCTACCTGCAGCACAGGGGAATGAAGGACATCAAAGACACGAGGAAAATATGAGCCCAGCAGACAGAAGGTGCCGTATAATTCAGAAACTACAACAGTAGGAGACCAGAAAAACTAGATGGTACCTGGTTATCACCAGTGACTTCCCTAACAAGGAATGCAACATACGTTCCCTGATGTAGCAGGAGGAAAATGAGCACACAGAACTAGAATTCTGTTAAAAGACCACACTTGGCTGGGCATGAGACTGAAGGGTTCCCTGAGAACATAGCCCCCAGACTCTCTGTTAGTCCAGAGCTGAAACCACTCCCAAAGTCAACTCTTCAGACAAAGGTTGGGACAGGACTATAATGCACTGTCATTCTGGCAAAGAACATGCTTCTTGACTTAAATAGATTCATGAGGCTGCCTGAGCAGCTCCTCTCTAGAGGTGAGATGAGAGAGTAGAGAGGAACAGGAGTTGGCAGAATGGATAAGGAAAATACAGTGTGGAGAGGAGTGAGTGCGCTCTTATAGGGTGGTGATGGAGGGGAGCGGTTAGAGATGCATAGTGTTATGTATTCCAGGTTTTATATGGCACATTGATTTGGATTGTTAACTTTTCTCAAGACACAATATATTTTTTAAAATAACTCTTACAACTCAGTTGTAAAAATAAACAAAAAACCCTCAAGAAATAATAGTCAAAAGATTTGAGTAAACTCATCATAAGAGAATATATGAGAATGTCAGTGGGTAAGCAATATGAAGATAATCAGCATCATTAGACATCAGAGAAATGCAAATTAAAATGTCAATATCTTACTACTGAAAATCCATTAAAACAAACCAAAAAGTTTCCATGATTCCAATTCCAAGTCATAACAACTCTATAGAACATAGTAACTCTATAGAACAAAGTTCTACTCTGTCCTTGAGGGTCACTGTGAGTCAGAGTCAACTTGACCTTGACAGGTTTGGTAGCACTCAACAAGAATGTCTGGACTCTTAACATGGTTGCCAATGCTGTAATCATTCCACAAGCAGACTGCCACATTTTTCTCCTGGGAAATGATTCGTCCTTGGCTTTTCAGATAGCTGCTGACTGCTTCACCACTGCACCACCATGGTTCCTTGAGAAGTCACTAAAACAAAACAAAACAAAACAAAAAAAAGATGGAAACACAATACCAAGTATCAGCAACAATATGAAGCAAGTAGAACACTCACATTTTGCTACTAGAAATGCAAAACACTAAACAGTTTTTAAAAAGTGTTTTGACAGTTTCTTATAAAGTTGTACACAAACTAGACACCCAGGAATTCTGCTCCTAGCTTTTTATATACCTAAGAGAAATTAAAACAATTGCCTACACAATGAATTGTACTCAATGTTTCATGGAAGCTTTATTCATAACAACCTCAAACTGATGAATAGACAAATTATAGTATATATACACAATACAATTTTACACAGCAAAAGAAAGTGAAGGGTTACTGATTACATGCAGCAATATGAAGGACTTTCAAAATCAGTATGTTAAGTTAAAGTAGCCAAATAAGACTGAAAAAGGACTGAAAATTCTATGATTCTCTTCATATGGTCTTTAGGAAGGTAAGTCTATAGGCATAGGATAGACTTGGTAGCTGCTAACCAAAAGATTGGCAGTTCAAATCCACCAGACACTCCTGAAAGCCCTATGGGGCACTTCTATTTTGTTCTTGAGAGTCTCTATGAATCAGAACTGACTGGACTCAACGGCAACAATTTTATGGTTTACAAGCACAGAAAGTGAATTAATATTTTTGAGAGCTAGATATGGAGATAAAAAAAGGCATCAGGGAACATTTTTGGATAATGGAAATAAATGTTTTACATCTTGATTGTAGTAGTGATTATAGTACAGGCATTTACCAAAAATCCTTAAATTGGACCCTTAAAAAGAATAAATTTATATGTAAATTGTAAATTCTGTATGTAAATTTTAATGCAATAAACCTGATATTAAAAGAGCCTTTATTACTCTTTTTAAAAGGGTTTAACCCTGCACTTCTCCTCCTTGTACATGGCTGCACCTCTTTCTCTCTTTTTCTCTTTCCTACATGCAAGTGCACGCACACACACAGACATAGACAGTTTTTTTCCCTTTCATTTTTTTTCCTATCCCATTACTCACATTTGTGTCCCTTTAACATTCAACAGGAACTCTGGTGGCAGAGTAGTTAAGAGCTTGACTGCTAACCAAAAGGCTGGCAGTTCAAATCCAGAAGCCACTCCTTGGAAACCTTATGGGGCGGTTCTACTCTGTCCTTGAGGGTCACTGTGAGTCAGAGTCAACTTGACTTTGACAGGTTTGGTAGCACTCAACAAGAATGTCTGGACTGTTAACATGGTCATTATTTTTTCTCAGCCAAGCCAGCCAAGTGCCGTTGAGTCGGAACACTTTAAAAGCAAGTCCCATATGAAAGTTCCTATGAAATGAGAACCAGTGTCTTGTTATGTAGAGGATCATTTCTCAGCTTCCCAGATATGAGGTAGGTATGTACTAAGTCTAGCTTACATTCTTTCCTAGTAACATTGAGTTTCTCTTTTTTCTCATATGATGGGATCTCTAGCAGTGGCTAATAGTTTCCTTTGAGTTTCAGCTGCTTGTGGAATGGGAGAAGGGTGTAAAAAAGCATGCAAATAATTTTGTCTAAGAAGAACAGGTAATCTTGACTGACTTTATAAACTGAATATTTGATTGCTACACACTTTTCTTGGGAAAAAATGCGCATATACAATTTCACTAGCGTATACATTGAAGGAGCTCATGGACAATGTCAAGCCTACATCAAATGCATACACACTGGGAAAGAAACCTTTATATCAGGGAACAGCAAATATCCTTTAATGTCTCTGACATTAGTGCCTGGCTGATCATAGAACTGAAGAATTCATAAATTATGGTGGTTATAATAAAGATAATGACTACTTCTTTTCTTTTCTCAAATTGAGGTAATATTTCACAGTGTAGTTTAATTTTTGGTTTCTGTTTCCAAAACTTCAACATAACAGCAGGAAGGAGAACATGATGCAATTTGAGAAATGTGACTTTAGGAAATGGATGAAAACTAGCATGGTACTTTCAAAATTATTGCTTTTCCTTATTTGATTTTCTACAGATGCCATATGTTCTAGGGAAAATGTAATCCCGTCTGACAAATAATCGATATGCAATTGTGTAAGTATGTACTGCCATGTATTGTTTCTGAGTTATCACTGATTTTTGTAGAGCACCAAAGTGGTACAGCCAAAGGCCTATATGTTTCCAGTGATGAGCATTATATGCCTCAGAAAAAAATTTATAAATAATGCTATGCAAAAGAAAAATTAGCAACAAATGGAGGAAATAAATATTCTTGATCTTAAAAGTAGTAGACTGTATGGAGTTTTATATATGGGAAATACCCTGTACTTCTAAGATTCCTTAACAGTGGTGAAGTGATAGTTAGAAATGGCCTGAACTCAAATTCTGACAAATAAGATACAACTGGCTTTACACACAAAAAGCTAATGTCTTTCCCCACCAAATTTTGCATCTGCAATATCAGAACTAACAACTAGTCTGAACGCAAAAGCAAATAATCTGACTCAATATCCAGTGGGATTACTTATTATTTAAGGTGTAAACAAAAAGTATCAAAAAAAAAAAGAGACATGGGCTATCATCAGACTTTCCGCAAAGAACCATCCACCTCAATAAAACAAAAGTTACCTGAGAGAGTTCTGTGTTTAGGAACAACTTGTATGTTTGCTGAAGAATTCTTCAACTAATTAATTCTGGGTAGAAAATTGGGTTGACAAGACATAGCTGTTTTTAAACACAAGAGGGCTGACTGCTGTATTACACTCCATAGGGTGATATTTAGACTTTCTCCCCCATCGCTTTTTTAGACACAGAAGTCACCACTTGTTAGCTGTATTTCTTTCTTTCTTCTTTTAAAACAAAATTCTTAACTACTCTGTTAAATCTTTAGTGCCTTCATTTGCAAATAGGAGAAAAGTTACAGTATACCATACATTTATTGCAGTTTAATAAAATAGTAGATGTAAAGTGTTACAGACTGCAAAGCAGTCTGCAAGATGTTGTAACAATAAATGTTGGTTGTCTGTGTGCTGTGTTTTCATCTCTATTCCCGCATTTATTTGCCATCTCACCTGTTTCTTTATACTTTCACCTGTAATTCTTTTTCAAGTTTGGTGTTTTGGAGAAAGGAGGCAATCTTTTCCTTTCCATTGTTGTATTAATCTTAATTTTAAAAAAGAAAATATCCAATGCTTTCAGGGCCCAGAGAAAAGGTATTAGGTGGCTGTTGTCTTTCAAGAATATTTTAAACTCCGTAACCTAGCATCTACCATTTTTGTCCACCCAGTGTGCTCAAATCTTACACTTACTAACCATTCTTCCCAGAATATATATTTTAAAAAGTTTTGTTTTCTCACCTCAGTCTCACTATATTTTCCTGGAACACTCACTCATAAAATCTTCCCTTAATCAACATCCAACAGACGTTTGTAGAGTATTACGTGCCATATGGTTTATCTGGTAGAAATAATTACTAATTACTTAATAACTATGTACTTCTCCATGTCCCCCAGGCCCCTTGCATTCAGGTGATTCCCATGTGACTTCTAGCGATGTTTAGAATGATGTTCAAAAAATGTGGTTTGAATTTTCAAGCACTCTTTATCTCACTATGGAAATCATAGACATCTTGTGTTTCAAATGATGCAGGTGCAAATTGTTGACATTTCATTTAGCCTGAGACCTTGAAAAATGATGTGAAATGAAGCTCTCCTCAGATCACACTGGACATGTCAGATGAGCAAGAAATAAACCGGGTAATGCAAAAACAAGGAACACTAGTTGTGAAATAGTTACAAATTCAGGTGGTAACTACAAGGTCAGCAGTTCAAACTCAACAGCTGGTCTGTGGGAGAAAATACTAGACAATCTGCTTACATAAATAATAAATTCTTGGAACTCTTATGGGGAAGTTCTATACCGCTCTTCAGAGTTGCTACAAGTTGAAACTGACTGGACACACAAGAACAACAACGTTGGATTGATTTATTATGAAAACAGAGACTAGACCATCCTGAGTAGCCTATGTATTAGAAATACAGAAATAAAAGACACAGTTACCATGTACAAGAATCCGTAGGACAGATCTTTGTTGTCCAATATGGTAGTCACTGAAAATGTGTGCCTATTTAATTAAAATTAGTTAATAAAAATTAGTTCCTCTGTCACATTAGTCAAGTTTCAAGAATTTGATAACTATAGATGTCTAATTGGTCTCTTATTGGATAACATATAAACATTTCTATCTCAGAGACTTCAGTGGACATCACAGGTCTAGAGGAATGGATAAAGAAAGAAATAAGCTCTTGTAATATTGTTTCAAAAGTGGTAAGAGAGTTGTGGTACAGAATATTATACAGAAAGACTTAGAAAGTAGACTTTCTTTAAAAAAGTATTATTTTCAGGATGATTTGAAAAAATGGGAGGGACTGACACATCACCCTTTAATTTTTTCTAATGTGTCAGTTCAGAAATTCCGCTTTAAGACTTTTTGCATCACATATGTCAGAACGTGTATCCAAAGCTATACAGAGTTGTTGACTGCAGCAATGCTGCTTTAACACTGGATTGCTGGAAGCACTAGAAATAATTTTCATGCTCATCTATTCCAGCCTAGTCTTATAAATTATGATATACTAGTATAACAGGATATTATGTAGTTTTCAGTACAGAATGAATTGGACTATCTTCTCACTGGGCTCTATGTGGTGAGATAGTCACATCTGAAGAAGAAAAAAAACTATTGCAGAGCTTGGCAGCGAGGGCCCCCGAAATGAGGCTGGATTTGGATTAACTCTTGGGCTCTGGAGGCTGTGATAAAGAAACCCCAAGGAGGACTGATCAGTTTTTCCATTTCTAAACTGTACTTTCAGAAATCAATGACGTATAGGCACTTAGTCATAGCCTTTTTTCCTTTTTTTTTTTTTTGATAGTAGTAAAAATATCTGGAGTCTGCTCAGGGAGACTTGTACACAGAGGTGCTGTTAGAGAACTAGAAAGGTTGTACTCCCTGGGGGTTTAATGTTCTCATTTAGATAGGAAAAGCACAATCCATCCTGCCTTTCCTACTAGCAATACAGCTAAGGATTGTTATCAGTATGCCTAAGCAGCCGTCCGAGGAAGGAGAAAGCAAACACTAGCAGGCAGAGCTACAAAGCTGAAAGTATTTCTGACTTAGCTGTGTGTTTCCTTTGTTTGTTTATTTCCTTGTCCTTGTTTTTCTTTTTTCTGTCATCTTCAAGCCTGAAACCTGGAATGCACGTAAGTTGCAAGCAGAAAATGTTTCCTAACAAGGTCATCTTTTTCTGGTCGGAAGAGTAGGAAATGGGGGCCATACGAGGCAGAGAGCGGACTGCGAACCGGAAGTTGGAGCCCACTATTGGCTCTGTAGGAGAAAGATACAGCACTTCACTTCTGTAAAGATGTACAGCCTTGGAAACCCTATGGGGCAGTTCTACTGTGTCCTGTACGGTGCCCCTGAGTCAGCATCTACTTGACAGCAACAAGTTTGGTTATGAGATGGAGAGTGGAGCCATCTCTGATTCTTGTTTTGTCTTCCGTTTCTTTCTTTCCTCAGTCTGCAGACAATCACAGCTGTGCACCTGTCTATTGACTTTGATAGTTGCTGAGTTCCAAGGAGAGCATTCTTTCTCCTTTGTTTCTGTACGTCCATAATCTATAAGTCTTTGCCACACAAGAAATAGAAAACAAATATTTCTGTAAAGAATCTAAAACATAACACGTGGCAATGGCAGAGGAGGGCTCACGAGTAAGGGGTGATCAGAAAGAATACTTTAGAATACTTTAATGTCGGTAAAATTACCTAGAATGGACAAATTGGATCAATGAAGCAAATTATTTAAGGTCATTTATTTAATAGATGAAATAGGGGAGAAAAAAAGAAAACCCTACATTTGTTAGAAAGAAGGAAAAGTTTTGGTAAAAGGTTGAATTCAGCATAATACTGAACGCCATTCTGTCTGTAATTTGGCAGAAATGGGTAAATATTTGGATTCAAAAGCATAGATACCTCAGAGATTTAAAAGAAACACAACAAATTAACAAAATGTGACAGGTGTTCCAACACAACCTTCATTTCCTTTATTGTGCAAAGGAATCCTAGAAACAAGAAAGCACTCACGTCCATCTACATGTATTGAAATGCCACTTTGGATATGTGTGTTAGTGAGTTGGGTGGACTTTCTTATATTCAGCTTCAGTCAACTTTGTTAATGTTCACTACGCTCTGAGCACACTGTGGAACAGGAGTCCTCAGTGAACAGAAGTTGCAACCCTCTGTTATGGGCAAGGTCTTATGCTTCTCTGATTTGCTGCATGTAGCTTTTCTTATATTTTTTTATTCTCAGACATCTGTGAATTCAGGGGTTAGGTGATGCAATAAATTATTCCATACACTCTCTCCTGGACATCTTCCAAGCAAAATGCCCTCATTCTGGTATTTGGTATAGTATATGTAGCACCTCGTGATTTTATTGTCTACATCAATTGGGCAGAGCATTTGACTGCATATGGGCAAACATGACCGTATGATTTGTCTAGTTTATCTTCTGTGTAATGTCTCCATCAGCAATCTCATAAATAAGTCCAACCGTCTCCCTAGCTTTTCCTCTCTTTGTAGAGACACACAGGGCAATGTGTGCAAAAATTCTTTTTTACTAAAAGATTATTCCAACCTGGGGACTAAGGCAATTTTATTCCCCTTTGAATTCATTTTGCACTGAATTCCATGTTGGTTAATATTTACAGAATCTCTTTACCATTGACCTATTGATTCAGACTTTTCTAGCCTCATGGTTTGAGTTGTGCCAATTCCCCCCAGGTATGTATTGTAAGCCTAACCTCTATGCCTGTGGTTAAAAATGGGTTGTCTCTGTGATGTTGATAAGGCAGGATTAGCATACCAAGTATGTTGAATCCATCTCTTTTAAGATGTAAAATGATTGTTTAGAAAGTTAGTAGAGGAGAGATGGGTTAAGCTATATGCCAAGACACACGGGGACCTGGGGACCAGGAAGGAGAGTTTGAAGAGACAAGGACCTTTTTACAGAACTGACAGAGATAAGAAAGCCTTCTCCTGGGTAGAAATTTGGAATTTAGATTTGTAGCCTCCTAGATCCGACTAGATGACACTTGGCTTGGCAGCAAACTGTGAAAAAATTAATTTCTGTTTCTTAAAACCATCCACCTGTGGTATTTCTGTTACAGTAGCAGTAGATGCCTAAGACACCCGGAAACCACTTAATAATGTGTGAATACTTGAGGGGCATGGGGTAAGGTTGCCGCATCACAAAATTGAACGCTGATCTATTTTTGCAGTTCTTATAGTTTCTGTTTTCTGCCTTGCTATGTATAAGGCTGGCAGCTGTTACTGCTCACTGCTGCCAGTGTACCAGCTAGTAACAGCCATTCCCCTGCTGTCTCACATAGTCATATTCAAAAATGATAAATATTGCAGAAATAATTTCTTTGCAAAATCAAAATAAATAGCCTACAAAAACCCCTCCAGGGGTTCTTACATGCATGTGAAACCAATTTATGTAATGGACTAGACAAGGGAAACAGCTTTAATTTTTAATTTTTTTCTCTTCTACTGTACATCCCTTTTCTGCCCCGTGGATGGCATTTCAGGTGTATACTATAATTTGAGGGTTACTCTCAGATACTAAGGGTATCCCTGGGTGGTACAAATTGTTAACAAGCTTGCTTGCTACCCCAGATGTTGGAGGTCCAAGTCCGCTTAGAGACACCTTGAAACAAAAGGCCAGGCCATCTACTTCTGAGAACCCTAGGAAGCACGGATCTACTTTGACACAAACAGGTTCATCGTGAGCTTTGGAATCAACTCTATGGCAGCTGGTGGCTCTGGTACTAAAATGTCCAATCCAATCTATATCCAAACTTGAATCACATTCAGTTTAAAGCTTTTACTTCTCAGCAGTTCAGTCCTAACCACGCACTAGAGGCTCAGCAAACGAAAAGGACTGGAAGGGGGTGAGGTGAGTAGGGGGAAACTGGTCTGTTTATTCTGTTTGTTCCAAATGCCCCTTCTCTGATCCCAGCCCCGTAAAATTTCCAGTTTGTGCCTTTCACTTAGCTTTGACAGATGTCAATATTTGATATATTTCCTGGAACATATGAGTGGTTATTTTTGAAGACCCCTAACCCTGTACTGTGTCTTTTTGTAGATGACTTATTTTCCAAGAGACCTCTCACATCACCGTCTTGAACCCCTGTCCTGGCTCTACTCTGAAGTTTCTCTCAGCCTGGGCTCCAGCATTCTTGGGCATCTTCTATGGTTTCCTCCTGGATTACTGAAAAACTCATATATCCTTGCCCCCAAACAGGAAAAGTACTGATCTTCTTCTACTCATGCTCTTCCAATCCTCTCTTTTCACCTTTTTCCAACCAGCTTTTGACTTGGAGATTATTCCAGAGAAGAGCAAGTACCTGATTCTCTCTTCACTTTTAAACTTCTAGGAGCACAAAACAAGTGTTTTCCCATGAACTCTCTCACCCTTTCCCCGCAAGATTTTGTAGTAGAAAATTCCAACTTACATGAGTGGTCCTACTTGGGACCAGTACATTTTTCTGAAGTGTAGAGGGAAGTTCCACCTTCCTGGCTCTCTGATGGAAAGAAGAAATGCCATAGCAGTATCTCTCTCTCTTTCATTAGTCCCTATTATTACTGCGATTAGTTGCTGTCCCCTTGATTCTGACTCATGACCACCCTGTGTATACAGAGTAAAATCACTGCCTAGAGTTTTCAAGGTTGTGACCTTTCAGAAATAGACCATAGTGATGTCTTTCAAGGCCTCTTAGTGGACTCAAACTGCCAACATTTAGCTAATAGTGAAACACTCAACTGTTCCCACCAGTATCACTTGGGCACTGGAGATGGATTTTGATAGTGACTAGCTTGATACAAGAAGCCCCAGTGGAGTTGAGATTAAGTTGTTTAACTGCTAATAGAAAGGTTGGTGGTTGAAATCCACCAACTGCTCTACATGAGAAAGTTGCAGCAACATGCTTGCTAACTATTACAGTCTTGGAAAACTTTTGGGCAATTCTACCCATCCCGTAGGGCCACTATGTGTTGGAAATGACTCGATGGCAAAGGATTTGCTTTTTGGTTTCGCCCACTTGGTTACGTCTTAGCAAACCCTCTGTCACATGTGAACACCTTCCTTTAGACAACAGAAGTGCACATCTTCCTTTAGACAACAGAAGTGGACATCTAATCCTTTGTCTAGAGCTTTGTAGTCTTAAGTGATCCTTCTCAACATAGACAATAGAAATAGCCCCATTTATTATCTCAATCTATTGCCCTAAAGTACGTTCCAAGCTCAGGGCAAGCCATGTGTTTTACAGTAGAACTGCGCTCCACAGAGGTTTCAATGTGATCTTACAGAACCAGATTATAGCTTTCTTCTTGCCCTTAGATTTCTAACCATCACCCTTCTGGTCCCTAGCCAAGCAAAAACAATTTATGCCACTCAGGGACATTTATTTAACATCCAGTTATACATTTATTGTGTGGAATCAGAAGCAATTGTTTTATCATACCTGCTGTAGCTGCACAGAAGCCTTTGTTGTTATGCTGTTTAGTGCCATATTCTGGTGTATTTCAGATTTTCTAATCAGCAGTGGCTCTGTGGTTAAGAACTCAGCTGCTAACCAAAAAGTCAACAGTTCAAATCTACTAGGAGCTCCTTGGAAATCACATGGAGCACTTCTACTTTGTCCTACAGGGTCATTGTAGGTCAGAACTGACTCAAAGACAACAGGTTTGGCTTGGTTTTAACTGCAGTAGTCATGTGTTTCTGTTCATTTACAAGTGCAATGATGTAGGCTGCCTTATATCATTTTGCTATATTTTAGGTTTCTGTGCCATATCTGCCAGATCACATTATAAGTAATTCACAAAACTCTTAAAATCTCTTACATGTTAATCAAATAAATATATATGAAGTCCCCAGATGAAGTTTGCTGTATTAAAGAAGGAGTTTGGGCATTCAGTGAAATTCAAATGCTGCTGAATCACTTAGTAATTATGAGGCTTTAAGCAAGTTTGTTAATTTATTTCAGCTTTAATTTTCATTTTTTCCTAAGAACAATACTCATGTTGCAGAATTGTGAGAATTAAGTGATCCTATGAATACAAATTCCCTGGAATGTAGTAGGGTATTCATATGAGTTTGTCCCTTTTAATTTCCCTTTGATTGTTTTTTCCTTTTTATTTAGAATATCTCATTCTGAATATTTTCTTTCACTTTGTGACAGTGGATTTCTTATTGTCAGAATAATTAATCTTTCAAAATCTACATCACAGAACCTACATATCAATTGTATGAGTCACCTTTCACTTCTATTATATACTAAGAGTCCTTAGACAACTATAAAATATATATGCATTTGCCAGAGGCAGTGTTGTTGTTTTTAACTAATTCCTTCTGAATTCCATGATGTCATTAATCTGCGCTTGATGTTCCATCAACCCCAATAATCCTGATGACCTTGCCATATTCTCCAGTGGAGAGAGACAGGCAGTAAAGAACTCCTGAGGAATTAGATTTTGCTGTCGTCATTACCTGCCAGTGTTTTCAGTAACACTTTCAGCCCCTTGTGTATATGAGAAATTATACATTAAATAGAAAATGAATAGAACTGTTGTGTTTGCCATCTCATTTTTCTCACTGGGCACAGGGTTGAGGAGGAAAGTTAGTGAAGACCCTAATAAGTAAGAAGAAAATTAAACTGCATCTGTGCAGGTAAAACTGACAGTCTATTTTCATTATTAAAGCTGTTTGTCATGGCAACAACCACTAGCTGTTTTCTTAAGGCAATACTATACTGGCTGCAGCTTTGGAAAACAACGTCTACATTTGGACTTGATTACTGGGATGGTAGTCTGATTAGATACCTGAATAATAATAAATTCTGGCAAGCAGATTTAAACAGAGGAGGGAAAAGATGAGGAAAATAAGAGTGGTGGCTTAAACGCATGTTAAATTTATGCAGAAATGTGGGCTGCCATTGACGAACAGATGCAGCTGAGTATTTTCATCATTTTTGTTAAATAGCCTGCAAATGATTCTGACTGGCTTTACAGGAAAAAACACAACAAAACAAAGTATGTACGTGAGTAAAATAGTAATGACCGAGCCCTGTGCAGTGGGCTATAGATAATGCATCTGATTTTAGTTTCCAGCTGTGAAAGCAGAACTTGAACTTGCTTTCTCTGGGGGAGGAGGGTACATTTTCCTGTTCAGTTGATTTTACTTCCATTTCTTTACTCTTTTTAGAGTTTTTTCATATCTCTTCCTTTTGGACGATATGTTCTTCACAGCCATTCCCTCAACAATAGCAGTCAGCCCTTGAACCCTTTATTTAGATTCCTAGAAATGTGTTTCACTCGTGAGTGCTCGGCACCTTGAAAAGGAGCTTATCAAGGTCTTAGTACCTGTAGTAAACCTTCTGAAGGGAGATCACCTATCTGCCTCCTTAGTCACAGCTGTTACAGTGTCAGGATTGCACAAAAGCAAGGACTGATTCCATTTTCCAAGAGAGCTTGGCCGAACACGGATCAGTCACTGTATTTTAAGCCTCTCTTCTTCAGTGGTGCATAAAGGCAGCAGGGTGGAGTAGGGATAGGTAGAAGCCTAAACATGTACAGGGACAGCATTTGGGATTTAATTGTGCCCCTACAACCCACCCAAATATATATTAAATTACTGGGCCTTGTGATCGCAGATGTGTTCTCTTTTGGAAATACAGTTTTTCCTTTGTCAAGTTAATGATATCCCCTGTCTTTGAGTTGATTCCCACTCATAGAAATCTTATTGCACAGAGTAGAATGCTTGATAAGGCTTCCAAGGAGCAGCTGGTGCATTTGACCTCTTAGTTTATAGCTGAGCTCTTAACCATTGTGCCACCAAGGCTCCTCATGTTAAGGATGTCATACCAATTTAAGGTGGATCTTAAACAATCATTTCCAAGTTATTAAGAAAACAGAATACAAACAGAGATACACACAGTTGAAGACAAACTCCATGTGAGGATTATCAAGAAGCCAAAGAATACTAAGCAAAGAACAGCCAGGCTACCAACAAGGAAGAATCAACACTACTAAGATCTTAATTCGAACATTTAGACTTCTGATTGTCAGAAATTCGTTAAAGCCATCCACACGTTTGTTGTATTTGTGCTGCAGCAGTACTAGGTACCAAAGACAGAAGGTAATAAGCAAAATCACAAAGCAAAAGCAGCCACAAATAAACAGAATGCACAAGTGAAGCAAAAGCGAAGAGCATTAAGTTGTTTATTACAATATTTGCAGTGTTGTTGATTGTTGGTTTTTGACTCACAGTGATCCCACGTATGCAGAGAGGAGCTACTCCATAGGGTTTTCAAGAGTGTGATCTTTCAGAATCAGATTGCCACGCCTGTCATCCAGGCACCTCTGGGTGGGTTTGAAACACTAACTTTTCGCTTGCCAGTTAAATTTTTAACTGTTTGTGCCATCAGTTGTTGACGTCAGATGCTATTTTGTCAGTTCTACCTCTAATCAATCCTGAGCACCACAGAACAAAACGCTGCCTGGTCCTGAGCTATCCTTACATTTACTGCTGTATTTGCACACACTGTTGCAGCCACTGTGTCAGTCTATCTCAGTGAAGGTCTTCTTCTTTTTTGCTGACTGTCTACTTTACCAAACATGATGACCTTACACAAGGACTGGTCCCTCCTATTAGCATGTCCAAAGTACTTGAGATGAAGTTTCACCATCATCTCTGCTAAAGAGCTTTCTAGCTGTACTTTTTCCAGAATATTGTGTATGCAATATTCTACACCAATAGTAAAATTCAAAGGCATCATTTCTTCCTTTATATTCCTTAGTCATTGTCCAGTTTATATATGAATATGAGGTGATTGAAAATATACTGTCTTGTGTCAGGTGCGCTTCAGTCCGCAAAGTAACATCTTTGTTTTTTTGACATTTGAAAGAAGACTTTTGCAGCAAATTTACCCAATGCAATGGATCTTTTGATTTCTTTCTTTCTTTGTTAGCAGAGCACGATTCAGTTGTCCTGTACTCATGTCTGTTGGAGGATGTAGTGGCTGTGATTCATTAGTTCTTTGGGCTAATCTTTCCCTTGTATCTTTGGTTTTCTTCATTCTCCTTTGCTCCAGCCAGGATGGAACCAGTTGGTATATTTTAGATGGACACTTGCAGGCTTTTAAGAACCCAGATGCTCCTCCCTGCAGTTGTATGTAGAATATTTTCTTTATAAACTGTATTATGCCAATCTAGTTAGATGTCTCCTGAGATCACAGTCTCCAGCCCTCATCCTAGTAACTCTATCCTTTGGGGAGTTTAGATGTGTCTGTAAAGCTTTTGTGATTTTGCCTTGGTCAAGTTGTGTTGACTTTTCTAGCGTTGTGCACTGCTTTCCCTTCAACAAGCCACCACTTACATATCAATAGTGTTCTTCTCTCCGCGTTGTTCCTTTCCTCCTACCATGAGAGACTCTTTCTATGTGTAAATCTTTTCATAAGTTTTTGTAATACTGCGTTTATGACAATCTTTGTCCATTTATGAATGACTTACTTCACTCAGCATGACACCCTCCAGAGTCCTTGACAGTGGCTTTGAAGGGTATTGATTTTGGATCCAAGTAAAATGATATCCTTAACAATTTCAATATTTTCACTATCATGTTTCTTGTTAGTCTAGTTGTTAGGATTCTTTTTGTTCACTTTAGGTTGTGGTACAATCCATAGTGAACGCTGTAGTCTTTGATCTCCATCATGTCATCTTCCCTTTCAGCAAGTAAGATGGAATTATATCCACATATCAGGTTATCTATCATTCTTCCTCCCATCCTGATGCCTCCTTCTTCTTTGTATAGTTCAGCTTCCCAGAGTTTTTGCTCAACATCCAGACAGAATAAGTATGGTGAAAGAATACAGCTCTGACACAGATGTTTTCTGATTTTAAATCACAGTTTTCCCTTGTTCTGTTCGAATGACTGTATCTTGGCCCATACACAAATTCAATATGGGCTCAATTAAGTGTTCTAGAATTTCCATTCCTCACCATGTTGGCCCTAATTTGTTAAGATCCACACAATTGAATGTTTCTGCTTAGGCAATAACACACAGGTAAACATCTTTCTGGCATTCGTGGCTTTCAGCCAGGATTCATCGGACATCAGCAATTGTCGTAGAGTTGATTGTGTCCACCCAAAATTCTGTGTAGCAATTTGGCTGGGCCATGATTCCTGATATTGTGGGATGTTTCTCCATGTTGCAATTCCTGCCTCTGTGATGTTAATGAAGGTGGATGGGTGGCAGTTTGTGGGGTACTGCTAAATGTGTAAAATTGTACTGTGCCTTGAGGTAATCTCTTAAGTAAAAAAGAAAGAAGCTAGCAGAGCCATCTGGGAACCTTACACTATCAATAAGCAGTGCCAAAAGGACAGCACATCCTTTGGAAAGGACCTACAGTCGATGCACCTTAGAAGCTCCTAGCCCAAGGGAAGACTGATGAGCAGAACCTTCATCCAGAGCCAACTACCAAAGCCTTCCCATGGAGCCGATGCCCCAAATTTGTACTTTACGCCTATTTTTTTCTGTGAGAACTCATATTTATCTTTTTAAAGCCATCCACTTGTGGTATTTCTGTCATAGCAGCAGGTATTCTGTCATAGATGACTAAGACACCAAAGATAGCTTTTGTTCCACATTTTCTTGTAAATCCAGGTTGAATTTCTAGCATTTCCTTGTTGAAGTATAGCTGCAACTGCTTTAGAAGTTTCTTTGGCAAAATACTACTTACATGTGATACTAATGATATTGTTCAATAATTTCCACATTCTTTTGGAACATGGGTTTTTGGAATGTGTACAGCAGCACATTTCAGTCAGTTGATCAGGTAGCTCTCTTCCAGATTTCTTGGCTGAGAACTGAGCACCTACAACACTATGTCTGTGTTGAAACTTCTCAGCAGACAGACTGTCAATTCCTAGAGTCTTGTTTTAAGTACAGCTTGGACTTCTTTCAGTATCGTCAGTTCTTGACCACATAGTACTTCCTGAAATAGCTGACTGTCAAACAACAGTTTTGAGTATAGTGACTCTGTATATTCCTTCCATACTCTTTAATATTTTGTCCATGAATGCTCAGTATTGCAACTTGAGGCTTAAATTCTTTTTCAGTTCTTTCAGCTTGAGAAATGATGAGTATGTTCTTCTCTTCTGGTTTTCTAATTCCAAGTCTTTACTCATTTCATTACAATACTTTGTCTTCTGAAGCTGCTCTTTGAAATCTTTTGTTTAGCTCCTTTACTTCATTCTTCCTCCCATATGGTTGATCTGTTCTATGTTCAAGAACAAGTTTCACATTCTTTTCTGACATCCATCTTGGTCTTTTCTTTCTTTTCTGTTGTCTTAGGCAGGTTGACACACAATATTAACCACCATACTTCTTAACAACATCTTGCTTTCTTCATGCACGATGTAGCCCATAACCCACTTAGTCTTCAATTATTAGTATTCACGGTGCCAAAACCATCCTAGAGATGGTCTCTAAATTCATGTGGGATATATTCAAGCTTGTACTTTTGCTCTTGTGGATCTAAGTTAATTTTCTTCAGCTTCAATTTGATCTTGCATATGTATAATTTGATCTCCTCTTCAGTGAGTCCCTGACCTTTACTGGCTAATGATATTGAGTTTCTATATCATCTCTTGGCATATCATCTCTTTCCATAGGTGTAATAGATTTGATTCCTGTATATAGTCACTATTTATGCTGATGGAAAAAGGTGTCTTCAATGAATCAGTTGTTGGTCTAAATTCCAGCATGTGATCTCTGGTATTGTTTCTGTCACCAAGGTCATATTTCCCAACTGTTGATCCTTCTTCTTTATTTCTAGCTTTTGTGTTCCAGTCACCAATAATTGTCAGTGCATCTTGATTACATATATCAATTTTAGACTGCAGAAGTTGTTAAAAAAAACTAATTTCTTCATCTTTATCTTTAGCAGTTGGTGCATAAATTTGAATAATGGTTGTATTTACCAGTCTTCTTTGTAGCTGTGTGAATAGTATCCCATCACTGACAATATTATACTTCAGGATAGATCTTGAAATGTTCTTTTTGACAATTGCAACACCATTCCTCTTCAATATGTGATTACTACCATAGTAAACCATACCATTATTCAATTCAAAATGGCCAATACCAGCACAATTTCAGCTAATTAACACCTAGGATATCAATGTCCCACTGTTTGACTTCAGCTTAGACAATTTTCAGTTTTAATTGATTGATGGTGCATTTCACATTCTTATTACTAATGGATGTTTGTGACTGTTTCTTATTAAGTTGTAATATATCAGCAAACAAAGGTACAGAAATCTTTATTTCATACATGTCATTAACACAATTATTCCACTGTTATTGGAATGTTTTCATTGGCCAGTTTTTTTCAGAAGGTAGATCATGATGTTCTTCTTTCTAATCTGTCTCAGTCTGACAGCTCTACGGAACTTGTCCATCATGGGTAACCCTGTTACTTGAAATACCGGTGGCATAGCTTCCAGCATCACAGCAATATGCAAGCCACCACAACACAACAAACTGACAGAGAAATGGTGGTTGTGTCACCTAGGATCCTAATAATTGCATAGAAGGCGGGGGGTGGGGTGGGGTGGGCTGTGGTAGTGCAGTACTTAGTAGCTCGGCTGCTAATCAAAAGTTCTCTAGTTCAAACCCACCAGCCACTACTTGGAAACCCTATGGGGCTGTTCTATTCTGTCCTGTAGTGTTGCTATGAGTTGGAGTCAACTTGTCAGCAGTTTGTTTTTTTTTTTTTAATAGAGCCTAATACTGTATCTGACTGGCAATACTGTACCAATACAGTAATGGGTAATATTTCTTATTCAGTTCTCATAATGATTCTACAAGTAGTGTTTTACAGATGTGGAAATTGGGGCAAAAGGAGTTTTTAATTCCCTTTTTGTAGCACATATAGTGCTACAGGAGAGTTGGAAGGAGACTAGGAAGGTAACAGTCAAGATAAGAACAGCAGCTGCTTCAGCTAAGATCAACTCTATTCGACAGGGCCTCTTAAATCCTTAATTTATATTCCAGGTTAGAGGTCCAGCCTATGAAACTCAGGCTTTTGTCCTGTGAGATCTAGCTGTATGGTCCACAGGCTTAGCATCACTACCTCACAGAGTATTCTAAAAGTAACAAATAGAGAAAAATAAGACATGAGATATGAACATGTAGAGATAGAGAGGGTAAGCAGAAAGAACAGTGAGTGTAAATGCCCTGTGATAGGACCGAGTCTGTCATATTCTAGGCCTGGCAAGATGGTCAGTTTGATTTTTTTATGACAGAGATTCTGTCTGTGCTGTTTAAAAATTCCTACCACGTAAAACAATGAGAATAACTGATGTAGCTAGGAAATAGTTAAAAACACTCAAATGAATAAATGAACAAAGGCATATATAAATGAAAATGGAGCAACAGTTGGCCTCTGGGCATTAATGTATGGGAGTTAAATGTAACCAAAATAGGGATAACAGAGGAAAGGAAACCTGACAGTCTCCAGTGAGACTAGTTTCCCTGATTCACAAATGTGTGCTTGATTAGTCCTGCTTCGTCATCTATATTTTATTCTAACCAATACCGTCAGGCAGTTTATATGGCTTCTGAGACCTGGTGCTTTTCCAAACAAACACACTGCTCATGAAAAAAGCCATGTTTAGTTTTTACAAATGGGGAATATCGCTAGTCTTTGACAATTCCATTTCATCAGGCTGTCCATTCCATGTACAGTTATTAGGATCATTTATTTCTAAATACATACTGAATTGATTGCTAAATTGAAACCAAGACATTGTCTAATTAGGTACAGACACACATTAAAAACTTTAGCATTCCTTATTACCATTTCCACAGATACGCTCTTTGTCCAATTCAAGTTTTAAACAAATAATCCGTCTTAAGTATAAACTGTACATATTCATTACCTATATATAGTCACATATATGTGACTGTGCTCTTTAGGAACATAAAGTACATAAAGAAAACAAAAATACTTACAACTTGTCCAATATGAGAAATGAAGAAAATATTGCTGTAAAGGACTTCATTTTGCTTGGATCCACAACCAATGCCCACAGAAGCAACAATTAAGAAATGGAAAAAAAGTAATTGTATTACACTCAGCAAATCTGCTGCAAGTGACCTCTTTGAAGTGTTGAAAAGCAAAGATATCGCTCTGAGGATTAAGGTGCACCTGACCTAAGCCATGGAAACCCTGGCGATGTAGTGGGTTAAGTGCTACGTCAGCTAATGGAAAGTTCGGCAGTTCAAATCTGCCAGGCGCTCCTTGGGAACTCTATGGGGCAGTTCTACTCTGATTCCTTGGGTTGCTATGAGTCAGACCCAACTTGATGGTAGTGGGTTTGATTTTTCAGTTTAATCCAAGCCATGGTGTTTTAAATCACCCCATGTGCTTGTAAAAGTTGAATAAGAAAAGTTGAATGAATAAGAAAGACTGAAGAAGAGCTGATGCCTTTGAATTACGGTTTTGACAAAGAATATGCCATAGAATGAACAAAAGATGTCTTGAAAGAAATACAGCCAGAATGTTGCTTGGAAGGGAGCCTGGTAAGACTTTGTCTCATGTACCTCAGGCATGTTATCAGGAGGGGCCAGTCCATGTAGAAGGACATCATGTAAAGTTACTAGTTTTGCAAAATTCCATCATGTAATCGCTGGCATAATTTCTGTCATCAAGACCATATTCTCCAACTACCAATCACCAGGCGATGTTCTGCTGCTATTCATAAGGTTTTCCCTGGCTTTTTCAGAAGTAGACTACCAGGTATTTTTCCCAGTCTGTCTCAGTCTGGAAGCTCAGCTGAAACCTGTCTGCCAAGGGTGACTCTGCTAGTATCTGAACACAGGAGGTATAGCTTTCGGAATTATATAAACTCTTATGGTACGACAAAGTGTGTAACGTAATATGCTAGGGAAAGGGCTGCCCTCATATTATACAAATGTGCTACCAGTAGTTTAATCAACTGGGTTTTGTTGTGTATAGTAGAACATGCATGTACATGTACTCAGCCAGAGAGCAGGATATGGTACAAGCCTGACATGGAGTCAATAATTCTTCTCTTTATTTTTAATATGTGTGGTGTCTCTTTTGACATGAGAAAGAAACGTATCTGTGTCTTTCTGTTATGTCAAGTGCTTTGTGAATTCCATTGTGATAAATAGCTAATTTATAATGAGCCAATAAATACTGATGTCTATATAGCCAATATCAGTTAAATACCTATAGTCTTTTCCTAGCATTACAGTTGTTATTATAACAAATATAACAGCAGAGACATATCACTAACCTAGCATAGCTTGAAGTTCTAAGGAAATAATGATACAGTAAAAAGCAAGACTACGTGTTATGGGCTATAAATAATATTGAAATTCAAAGAAGATGTTTTATGTGATTTTCCTGGGATACAGAGTGTAAGGTGGAAATTTACATACAGGAAGTCTACAGGGGATTGCTCTCAATAACAACACCTGTAACCACACCTGCCGAGAAGTGAGGGAAGCAGATTCTGGCATGGTGGGAAGCTGAAATAGGATGCAGTGTCAAGGAAATCTTCAGCCAGCTCCGTGGGGAGTTCTGGAGTTGTCTCTGACTGAGGCAAGGGGACCAGGCTCTCGTATCCCCACCTCAGCAAGTCATTGGATGTGGGCGGCTCCTGATCTCAGACATAACCTTAGGTAAATTAATTCCCTTTGGCCAAGGGCAATGCATGGAGAGGGACTCAGCTTTGAGCCATCAGCAGGCAATATTCCCAGCAGCTGGCAAATGAGTCTCTATTAGGTGGCAAAAGAAGGCAGCAGGGATCTGAGAAGTGCACCACTGGAGTGAGAATCTTCTCAAATTGAACTCATTAGAAAAATTTTGCATAGAACATGAGGCTCAACCTGGGTGTTGTAGGCAATTGTCTCATGACTGTCCCACAGCCCTAAATGTGAGCAGAGACAGATTTCTCCTGGCTCATCACTATTCTAGTCTATCACGGTATTTGACACATACTAGGTACTCAATAAATAAAGCTGGAACTTGGATGCGGTAGTGAAAAGAAAAAATGTCACTGAAGGAAGAAAGACAGCTTTAGAAAGGACAGACATGGTTGTTTACAGGATATTAAAAGACAGTGATTAGAACTGCACAAGGTATTTATGTCAGGAACCGATACACCAAACTTAGGCAGGATCACATGGGAGAATGTATGCAACGAGCTGACAACAGGGACTAGCACATCAAATAGCTGCTTGGTCACTAACAGTTTCCTTCTCATTTCCTATCTTCTTCAAGAAACAATGAATTTTGTGCTCTGAAAATATAACTGTATGCCCAGCACACACTTGAAGGAGGGGGTGAGGAGACAGACACTGTACCACAAAATTGTGATAAAGTAGTATCCCTCTGTTCCCATTCTTTTCTGTTTGGTAATGCTCTCCAGTTTCCCTCAAATTCCATTAAACTGTTATGAGAATGAACAAAGATGTTCTTACCACTCTGTGGGATATTGTAGTTTTTGGTGGTAATAATTCCTGTCTCGGTTTATTAGGTTAATATCTACTGTTGCATATAAAGCGGTCCAATGCATTTTCACTGCTACTAGCTTGCAGGTGTTTCCACTTCTTCTACTTGATAAATTACTGTCACTGACTGTCAAAAGCCTATCAGGATCATATAGAAATACTTGCATAAGTACTCTCCACACATCAAGCAAGATATATATATATATAAAGTGCTTTGTCTATGATGTTGTAATGAGTCTTATTATTCCCATTTCACACATGGGCAGATGGAGGTTCAAGGTTTCTAAAGATCACGTAGCTCCTAGGTGGCAGAGCCAGGACATGCAGGCTCCAAAGTCATCACTGTTAAGCATTCCATCACTAACATTGAGGATAGCCATCTTACAGCCTACAGATGCCAGCACTGGGTGGTACAGTCAACTGGATTAAGTATGCTATGGCACTTCATTACAAATACCACCAGCACTGAAGTTGCTGATGGTTGACATAAAATGTGGCAAAAATAATTTGAATTCTGATGCACTCTTATTTTTCCATGGAATCAATGAGCATCGTCCATAATTCTTTGAGAGCTTGGCTTGGTATTAGTCTGATTTACAGGTACCAAGTTGTACTGAGAATATTCTCTTCTCTCAAAGGTTGGATTATTAACCTTAAAGTAAATCTCTGTGATTAAATATATAATATTTCTTTGCAATGTTTTCTGTGAGAGTCTTGATGGTCCTGCTGTACCAAGTATCAAACATAGATAGGGTACCTCAAATTTGAACCAAGGCTCCGGTGGCAAGTAGATGACTCTGGTAATTTAGAGGGCAGATAAAATAAGGATAAAGTAAGGAAGATCAGTGAGTAGCTTTTTTAATACTACAGAAGAGAGGCAGACACTAATAGTGAAGCCATCACACACTAAATAGAATTACGTATGCATGTATAGTATGTAATTACTGTTGAGACAATTTGACTCCTGGTAACCCCACACATATAAAGTAGAACTGCTCCGTAAGGTTTTTAAGGATGTGACCTTTCAGAATTAGATTTACTGGTCTGTGTCCCAAGGTACTTCTGGGTGGGTTTGAAATGCCAACCTCTCAGGTACTAGTCAAGCATTTAAAAATTTGTGCCACCCAGGACATTTTTGTAAGTATCACAACCATGTAGTAAGTTGGTTCTATAATCCCATGGTACACATGAAAAACTAAGGCTCAGAAAAGTTTCCCAGTATGTACAAGGTGACAACGTGGTAGGTGATAGAGCTGACATGAAAATTAAGAAGTCTACAATTTCAAAACCCACAAAACATTCCTATGGGAAGAAGTACAACCAGCATGCTCCTTAGAACCAAGAATGATAAGTCTATGCATCCTATACTTTGAATATATTATCAAGAGGGATCTGTCCCTAGAGAAGAATACCATGTTTGGTAAAGCAGAGGGTAAGCAAAAAAGAGGAAGACCCTCAACCAGATGAACTGACACAGTAGCTGCAACAAAAAGCTCAAGCACAATAATTGTGAAGATGGCAAATGATGTGGCAGTGTCTCCTTATGTTGTACGCAGTGTCACTATGAGTTGGAACCAACTGGATGGTGCCTAACAACAATATTATCATTGTCTAAAGCTGTCTCTTTAAAGGATGGACTAGGTTTTGACTAAGCTCATCAGAAAGTTATTAAATGAGACCTTCAGAAATGTTATTTTCTTCTTTCATATTTGTAAACAATAGCTCAATGCTTTTTGTTAAATATATAAACACTCAAACTGAGAAAATCAGGTTACATCAACTGAGAGTCAGAAGATGTTATAATATCTAAAATCTCGCCAAAGAGCAGCTACTTAAACAGCTTGTACTTATTACTGATGATAATAACAGAGTAGGGGTGGTATACGTGTATCTTAAAGCTGCACTCATTTAGAACTATATGATTTAAACAATCTTTGTTGTGAAATTTCTGTCCATTTGTCTGTAAATTACACCTAGCAAAAAGAATCAGATGGTTTTCCCTAAATTTGGAAAGTGGGATGGTTCGGCATATAAAAATTCATATTGAGACCTAAAGGAAAACATCAAAGGATTAGACAGTTATCCTATGCAGCCCGTAATATAATGTAACGAAAATATAACCAGAGGCTGTCAGACAGCTGGTACAAAAGGCATGCCATATTTATTAAAATATCATAAATAACTAACTGGAATTTTAGCTAGAGCTTGCAGATCAACCAGAACCAGGACAGATTCTTTCAAATACTGATGTTCATGATGCAAATTGAGATGTTCAAACTGTTTCTTATCTGGGCGATCAGAGGTATTTGTAAATCAGAGATACATTTAACAAGTTATAGAATATGATTCATTATACTGGGTGGGCAAAGAGTTTCAAATCAAACAGCATGGTGTGCTATTCCTTTGTTTTATATGGCATTTATCACCAATTATCGTGAATCAATAGATAAAATATCCTGATAATTGGAAGAAAGTATGACAAGACTGAAAGTAGAAAAAGCAAATTCTTAAATACAAAATGATGAGACAAGAAGTCGTTTGCAAGCAAATGATTCTATAGCATAAATCATGATAGACAGAACAGCATATGTTTATCATCTTAAATAAAATGTTGTAAATCCATGATATTTATAACCTAAGTTATTTCTTGATAAAGCCTTAAAATGTAAGTGTACACTGACTATACTGACACACCAAAAACAACCTAGAAAACAAGCCATTGTCATCATGTAGATTCTAACCCACAGCCAACCTACAGGACACAGTGGAATGCCCTGTAGGATTTCCAGAGAGTAGCTGCTGGATGTAAAGTGCCAGCCTTTGGTTGAACAGTGGTAGCTGTTGCGCACTGTGACACTGGTGCTCCTAAAAAGAAGACAAGACTAGAAAAATGTATTCATGAGTGATATCTTTACTGGTCCTTGGTGAAATATAATAACTACTATCCAATATTTAAATGATCTGATTGTATTGTATATGAAAGGAAGAAATCTTATTGTTAATGTGGTTGGTACATTTACATATTTTCATCATGAGAAATAAGCAAATGGTTTACAGCTTTGGATATTCAGTTTGCTCTTTGTTGTAATATTAAGTGGGATTACATTGTCAATCAGGTCAGCCATTCATTTTCCGTATGGCTAAGTGATAATGGGATAGATTGTGTCTAAAAAGAATCATTAAATAAATCTAG
Organism: Heterohyrax brucei; assembly: GCA_028571685.1. Lineage (NCBI taxonomy): Eukaryota > Metazoa > Chordata > Mammalia > Hyracoidea > Procaviidae > Heterohyrax > Heterohyrax brucei. Next base: position 138,227,221 of record CM053142.1, on the reverse strand, counting down.
CCAACGAAGAAAAGAGACTAAAAAGAGAAGAGAGAGGATACATAAAGTACACAGGGTTTTTTTTCCCCCTGCCTATACTTAAAAAAAAAGCTTATTTGTGGATTAAAAAAAAAAAAGTCATGATTAAAAAGACAATGAAATTTGTTTTGCTGCAATTTGGTATTAATTTGAATCAGGTATTGAAAATAACAGAGTTATTGGCAACAATGAATACGACAACAGAAAAAGAAACTTTCCTGATTAAAAATACTTAGATAAAAACCATGCTGAAGTATAGTTGTAATTTGTAAGACATAACCTGTGCTACCTCATGTCACACACTGAAAAAAGAAAGGAGAGTAGAAAGATTTTTGAAAATTTTGATGAAAATCAAGTTGATATTTCCATGTAATTCTGAGAGAACTTGAGAGCAGTTGCAAGTTGTCTTTGATCTTACCATTTTAAAATACATAGATATAAGAATGTATGATGATATACATTAGATATATTTTAGTACAAGATCTTTTTCTCCAAAAATTTTAGAAAATATTGTGAAATCATTGCAGTACTCCATACCTGGCTCAGTTACCAAACAGATGAAGAAATAAAAATGCTGAAAAGTTTTTTTTTTATTCTAGAAAAAAAAATAGTAGAAAAATATCATTTTAATAGACTTAAATTTTTTTCATATTAACATCATATTAAACAAAGTGAATTCACGACTATATCAATAGGTGTCCTTACTGAAGACATTAGTTAACATTGGATGTGCTGTAAGTTAACTGGTCTGAAGAAAACAATGCAAATGACGTAAAAAATTCTAGCAACATCCCTCTGAGGGTCAGAGGGAAGAAATGCGTATCCCAACTTAACCCCTTGCCACCAAGTCAATTCTGACTCATAGCAACCCTGTAGTGAACTGCCCCATATAGTTTCCAGGAAGCATCTGGGAGATTAGAACTGGCAGCCTTTTGGTTAGCAGCTATGCCATAGCTGCTAACCATTATGCCACCATTTCCTATCCTAATTTAAATATGAGAAAACTTAAGTCCGAAGGCTGATTTGCCAATGATCACATGCTGTTTCCTAGCCAAACTGGGACTAACATCTGTATTGTTTTATTCTTCATCTGGGGCCTTAACTCAATCCCCAAACTTACTTTGAAAAAAATATATAATAAATTGGTTTTATCTTTTCATGTGGATGCACTTGAATTCTTTTTTAGATCAAAGCTCTTTTTATTATATGACACTCAGGAGCCATTTCACTGATTGTGTTGCTGAACTGTTCAGTCATTGGTTGACCTATAACAAAATCACAGAATTAAAAACAAGGAATAAAATCATCAGGGGAGAGTGGTGGCATTCAAAATTATAGCTTAGGTGATTTACAAAGTAGTCGTTATTTCCTTAATAAGTGAACTATCTTTGTTCTCAAACTTAAAAATAACGTTTCCAATGTGTGAACACTGTTGAAAAGTAATTGCAGGAAAAAAAATGTTCTATTCAAACAAGACATCTATCAGCTTTGTGAAATTATTTCCTGCTCTAAATAAACCTGAAATTTGGCCATCATTGTTGGGTCACTGAAGGAAAGTTAATTAACAAAGTTTTGTTCAGTTTCCATGATGACAGCAACAAATATGTCAGAACTGATAAAACTTGAAATGGATTTTACTTTGGCAAGTGCAGAATAAAAATCAGCAACAAGATATGTGAGCAAAGTAGACAAGCAGAGAAACATTTTCAGGCCAGGAGTTTTCTCTATTCTGGTGGTTAAATTAAATGCACCTCTCTAAGATTTTCTATATGCTTTTTTAAAAATAGAAACGTACATTTGTTATAATGTTTTCTTTTGCTATATTAAGCAACCAAGCCACAAGGTTGTTTTTCAATGTAAACATTCTGACTAAATTGTCATATAATTCCACCCTCTTAACTTAGCATTTTAGCTTTTTATATGAATTATGATAATCTCATTAATGCTGCTCCCAGAAAAGATAAAACAAATTAATCCATGTTAATTGCAAAGGTACTTCCTAGGAAATGAAAGTTATGAAATGAATATTAATCTACTTCATTTAAATATTACAACCAAGCAGTAAAATATTTCACTGTTCAAATTCACTAATGTACTAGGCAAAAAAGGACAAATAGCAGATTGTCCTATTTCTCCCAAATAGAATGTCATAATTTTAAGATTTAGAATTAGCTTAAAATTGTGAGATCTTCAATTTGTAAAGGAAACAATGAGTTACTATAAAGAATTAATTCTTAAATTGGCATCAACAAACATCTACAAAGGAAATTTTATAATTAAAATAATGGTAAGAGAATTTCACTCCTCCTTGGGAAGACAAAAGTAGACGTACAGTTTGGCCTTTGTAATTAGCCAACAATGAATTCAACGTACATTTAGTTCTAGCATTCATTCTCACAGTCTGTATTGAGCATCTACTGTACACCAAGCATCATTTGGTGCAATATACAAGAAAACTATGGTCAATTCTCATGAAGATTAATTTTTAATTAAAAATTCTATACTGTATAAGGAGCTATGTTAATAATCACTGGCTTCAGAAAGTATGCTGACTCTCTTCATCTCCAGTTGTAATGGGAGAGATAAAAGTAATGTGAGGGAAGTGTTTGAGACTGGAAGAGGAGAGAGGAGGAAGGGAAGCTAAGTATTCAAGTAGCTATTTGAGAAGTATGCTTAAGTGCCCCAAAGAAGAAGGTTGGCACAATCTATTATTCACATTCCCCGATGTTACCAGTAAACTTTCTCTCTAAATGGGAATAAAAGCCACCAAGCAAAATCTTTATATAGCAGATGTTGACTTGCTTTGATGAAAACAGGCTGGGATTATGTTTTCATAGGGATGAACTAAAGACTCTGGAAGAATGCTATTATTTGATAAATCAGGGTTTCTGTGAATTATTTACATGGCACCTACACAGAGTGAGGATCGCTGATGGTGCACTGGTTACGAGCACGACTTATAACCAAATGGTCAGCAGTTTGAACCTGCCAGTTGCTCTTTGGAAACCCTATGAGGCAGTTCTACTCTGTCCTGTCGGTTCGCTATGAGTCAAAATCAACTTAACAGCAACAGGTGTTTTTATTTTTTATTTTTTTTCCTTTTTTTTTGACACAGAGTGAACTTGAATAAACCTGCAGAGTTTTGTTTTTTGTAGTTACACCTATATTTGTATATATGTGTATATATATGTGTGTGTGTGTGTGTATACACACACATGCAACAAATTTTTTTAATGCAACATCTTTTACATATGTAATTTAGTGAAACTGACTGCATTCATCATGTTGCACAACCATTGCCACTATCTATTTCCAAATTTTCCATTACCATTAGCAGAAGCTCATTGTTTACTCTTTCTGAAGACCAGAAAAAGGAGGTAGCAGAAGATACAGTCACTGGAATCTCTATCCTCGTCCTCGTAATTAGTATCCAGGATACTTAGATAAAGATAAGTGAAATTGCAGTGCAAAATTTAACTCAGTGCTGTTGAGTCAATTCTGACCCATAGCAACCCTATAGGACAGAGCAGAACTACCCCATAGAGTTTCCAAGGAGAGTCTGGTGAATTTGAACTGTCAACCTTTTGGTTAGCAGATGTAGCACTGATCCCCCCGTGCCACCAGGGTTTCCAGAGTTGCAATGCAGTGAAGTACAATTGCATGGCCTTTCTAATCACAGTCTGATAACTCCTACAAAATGATTGGGTGAGACTTTGCAAATAAGGTGCTTGTGTCCTACTAAGGGAACTGGACAGCCTGCTGATAAGCAGCTTGAGACTAAATGGGGGTGGGGGGAACTGTGCAAAGGAGGTGTATGTTGTTGGTGTTAGGTGGTTTCGAGTTGATCCCAACTCATAGTGACCCTATCCACAACAAAACAAAACGCTGTGCAACCTTGTGTCATGCCCCCAATTGTTTTCATGCTTAAACTCACTGTTGCAGCCACTGTGTTGATTCATCTTGTTGAGGGTCTTCCTCTCCTTCACTGATCCCCTCTTCTTTACTAAATATGATATCCTTCTCCAAGAATTCATTCTTCCTGACAACATGTCCAAAGTATGTAAGACACAGTCTTGCCATCCTTGCTTCCCAGAAGCATTCTGGTTCTACTTTTTCTAGGACAGATGTTTCTACTTTTGGAGTATGTGGTATAGTTAATATTCTTGTCCAATACACAATTTCAAGGCAACAATTCTTCTGCTGTCTCCCTTATTCATTGTCCAACTTTCACATGCATAAGCTGAGATTGAAAATACTATGGTTTGGGTCAGGCACACTCTAGTCTTCAAGGTGACATTTTAGATTTTTAACAATTTAAAAAGGTCTTTTGCAGTAGATTTTGCCAATGCAATGTATCTTTTGATTTCCTGACTGTCACTTCATGGGCATTGATTGTGAAACCAAGTAAAATGAAACTCCTGACATTCTCAATCTTTTCTCCATTCATCATGATGTTACTTACTGGTGCAGTTGTGAGAATTTTTGTTTTCTTGATGTTGAGGTGCAATTCATACTGAACTCTGTGGTCTTTGACATTCATCAGTAAGTGTTTCAAGTCCTCTTCATTTTCAGCAAGCAAGGGTGTGTCATTTGCATAGCATAGGTTGTTAATGAGTCTTCCTCCAATCCTGAAGCCTCATTCTTCTTCACAGAGTCCAACTTCTTAGGTTGTTTGCTCCACATATAGACTGAAAAGGTGTGGTGAAAGGATATAACCCTAATGCACACCTTTGCTGACTTTAAACCATGCAGTGTCTCCTTGTTTTGTTTGAGGAACTGCCTCTTGATCCATGTACAGATTCCACGTGAGCACAGATAAGTGTTCAGGAATCATGAAACCCCCAAAGAGTATCGGTTAGTTTTATCCTTCCACTAGGCTTCAAGGTATTCAATCCTAGAAGTGGAAAAGGGGCTTTACTACCATCAGGAAGACTAGCTGGGAGCAGAGCTTGTCTTTTGGAGTCAGGATCTCTGTGTAAAAACTTCCTAAATTCAAAAGACAGAACTGGAACAGTGAAGACAGCCAGAGATGACATGGCAACAGCAAGAGCAACAGTGGCCAGAGAAGTCTTCAGTGAGCCTTGTCGTCCCACAGAGCGAAGAGGTGTAACACCGGCTGTAAAGGCCATGAGCAGAGCCTGGCCGCAGCAAGGCACTGAGCAGGTCCCGCTGGCAGCAACTGAGCAGATGTGGTCCCGACAGAAGAACTGTCTCCTGAGTCATTCCTGTTACTTTTAAGTTGATCCTGATCCCAAGTTATACCATGTTAATTCCCTAATAAATCAGTTGACTCCTAAGTACGATTTGGGATTTCTGTGAGACTTTGAAGTAAATTACCAAACCCAAAGATGGGAGGAAGAGAACTGAGGGGAGAGGAAGTAATCACTGTCGGAGATAACAGAGTGTGAGCAATTTGCAGAAGCTGGACATTTGGGCATCCTTAACCTCCACCTCATAGGAATCAGCACAAAGCTGATGAATAAACTGTTCATTCAGAAGTGAAAACATAATCTGTAGATGGGTGCGGCAAGCAGAAATTTAGACTAGCATCTAAATTTCCCACCACCTGGTGTACACGCTCTGTGTAACCACCTCCTTCAGCAGGAAAACCTGACCTAACTGCGGAGCCGTAAGGGGGAAGCCCCAGAAGGAGGTCTACTTACTGTAAGACGCCGTACTGTGAGAGAAGACGGCCACCCAGCAAGGACCTAAAGGCAGCCTGTGGAAGTTGAAAACAGTTCTTGGTAAATAAGTGTGAAGAAAATGGGAGTCTCAGGCATATAACTGTAAGGAAATAAGTTCTTCCAGCAAACGGTGAACTAGGAAGAAAAGCCAGAGCTCTAGGTGAGGCAGCAGCCCTGCATGATACCTGGATTTTAGTCTGATAAAACTCCAAGCACAGTCTTGAGACTATGAAGATGACTATAGATGTCTCAAGAACACTTAATTTTCTGTTACTTCTTAATTATCAATAAATGATGCGCACTCTGATATGCAAGGTGCAACACTGCCACTATCTCTATTTCCAAATTTTCCATTACCATTAGCAGAAGCTCATTGTTTATTCTTTCTGAAGAACAGAAAAGAGAAGTAGCAGAAGATACAGTCATTGGAATCTCTATCCTCGTCCTCATAATAGCTCAGCATCCAGGACACTTAAATAAAGAACAGTGAAGTTGCAGCATAAAACACAACCCAGTGCTGGGCAGAGTAGAACTACTCCAAAGAAATGCTCCAAATAACTACTCAATCTTAAAACTGTAGGGTCCACACTCCATTGTGCAATGCCTGTAATTGGATTATTTAATTACATATCTTCATATTAATGAACTAGGGTCATTTTTAAATGTTATTTTTCTCCATTTTAAACCCAAGAATGCAGGACAAAACGGGACTCAGTAAATGCTCCTACCAGAATAGGAGACAAAGAAAGCAGCCAGGTTTGTGTAAGGGCCAGGTTTGTGTTGGGATAGGACTTATGTACACAAAGGAATATGGAATTTCCATAACATTGAAAACCTGAACATGTATCCTCTGAGCCTCCTTTCTCCTTTGAACTGTGGAAGGAGTAACAAAAAGACTTGTCTCCTACAGAGAAGAACCATTTCTGTTCACATAATATACTATTACTTCCGAAGTAATCATCACCTCCCTGCACTCTCACTATTATCTGTAGCTCCAGATGCAGAATATTCCCAGAGTATCCACTTGTTACCTGCCATGTATACATTGTTCGTTACTACACCTCAGTGTGGGTCATTTGCTCCTATATTACAAAAATCCTACAGTGTTGCCATCGAGTCCCACAGGTAATGAATAAAATTTGGACAACTTGCTTTCACTCTCAAGTGCCTCAAAAGGAACTGTTCAAGCTCATAATAAAGACATTATTTCACTGTTCAGTTCATCCCACATCCATTCTGTACTCCAGTTCATGTATATATTCCAAATTATTCTATCAGCTGATTCGTTGTACATTTTTGTATACCAGCTCAACTCTCACTCTTGTTTCTAACTCCTAGTTAGTTAATACTATTATGAAAATGCTGGGAGCCAGCCCCGACAACTTTTTTGGGGCCCCACGAAGGGAGGGTACAGCGTCGGTGGAGAAATGAGACAGAGACAGGAAAGAGTTTTGGAGAACAGCAGCCCGTTAAGGTCTGTCTTCCTTTATTTTTTATAGTAAATAAGGTAACTGTACTTTGAGCATGTAAGTGATTGTCTAGCAAGAAGTGGATACCTGGTGGTCTCTCTTCATGTTAATCATTAGCGTCTTCTAAATAATGGCCTGAGACAGTGGTCTCTTTTCATGTTAATTATCAGAGTCCTCTCTGTTAGCTAGTAGAGAACCAATACTTTGTAGTCCTTTTTCATGTTAATCATTAGGGCCTCTAAATAATGGTTCAAGACCAGTATATTGTGATTATAATCAACAGTCAGAACAAAGATAATCCTGGAACTCTATTAACTCTACCTATGCCTCGAGGTCAAAGGTGCAGGAAGAGAGAATAAACTTACGTTAAAAAGTTATACGCTTGACAGTCTCTATTTGTTCCTTCTTTGCTCTTTTTATCTCTTCCTGTAGGGACAATAAGTGTCCACCATCCCTCACTCTAAGCTTCTATCAAGCTGTTCTAAGAAGGGTATTTCTTTAGTATTTGTCTATTTGCCAATACCAAATGTAATAAACTTGGGAGCCTGTCTGTCTTCCTGATGCGAGGAGTGGAATGTTCATTTCTAAGAGCTGAGGTGGGGGGGCACCCCTGGGGAGCCTCCCAGGGCCTTCCTGCAATCTGCTTATCACCTGTGAAGGGGGATGTGCAGTTGGGAGAAGCCAGCGGGGTTGGGCCGGCCTTGGTGCTCTCAGGCTGGGCGTGTTGTATTGGAACTCATTCCTCCTAGCTCTTTTCTCTAGGAGGTCCCAGTCAGATTTTCCCAATATTATTTCATAAGCCGAAGGGGTTGTAAAGCACCTCTTAGAAGGCATCTTCCTTGATCCTCGTGCCGGGAGAGAAGCGGGTATGTTTTGAGGAAGATTTAATTAGGAAGCAAAATACCATCAGGGACAGCAGGCCAAAAATATGTCACGGGTGAGATGCCTCCGTCTGTCATCACATAAGCTTGTGACTTTGTTCACAGGGGCTTTTGTGGGTGACAGACCTCGGCATGAAAGTGTTATATGTAAATTTACTACTTTCTCTGAAGATTTTAGGACCCAAATTCCCATACCTTATTATCAGATCCATTATAGTTCCTCCTTTCTCTTAAAAAAAAGTCTGAGTCCTGTGACTTATAAGTAGGTAACCACATAATTTATCATCCTAAATACAACACTTTTGAAATGACAAGGAGGAGGTATCAATAATATGCCAGATAACCACCGTAAACCAAGACCCACCCAGAATGTATGGTCAGTCCAGTAATAAACTTTTGGCCGCTTTTTCAGTCAAGAGGCCTGATAAATATTTAAAGATAAAGATAAAGTAGCTTAATTACATTTTTTCCCATCTGAACCTAATAACTGTCCCTAATATAACACTTTTTGGGGCCTCCTGTCCTCCCCCTCATGGTTTTCCCAGTCATAGAAATGATAGCTCTTTGTATAAAAGTTGGCATTACTATCTTGGGAGAACTTTAGATTGTACTATAGATCATCCTTTCCACTGTTAATAAGTACTAATCTATAATTAATATTAGAAAAACTAATTGCATATCAGTGTTTATACTGTGGTGCTACCTCTGGTCTTCACTACTAGGGTAAAGACTGCGTTGTGTCCACAGCTTCCAAGACACATGTCTGGAAGCACACCAAGGATATACCTCCTCAAGTGTTTTCAAAACAATTATTCCACAATACTAATGATCCTTCTTATAGTGCTTCTTTCCTGTCTCCAGTTAATGTGGTTACATTATTCTCTCCTAGTTTGGTTTTAAGCCTTATAGAATTTGTGATGGACATTCCCTGTATGAATGAGACTGTTGTAGCTCCACCACAAGCCCTTTACCTGTCCACCCTACTGGTAGAGATACAGGGGAATACTGTCAATTTTGAGATGACATTCCAGGAATGCAATGAATATGCCTAATGTGCTCCAAAAACGTTTTCAACTATGGTTGGAAGACGTGTTGCTCCATAGTTACATTATAAGATTGTTGTTGATAAGTTTAAATGTATCAAAACATCAAATTTATTGCATATATTTTCCTGTACACTATGGATAAGACATTTGTGGTGATGATCAAAGAATCCTTGCAAGAATCTTTGAGAAAGTCACTGGGAGACAATAGTCATGAAGGTGCAAGATACAACGCTGCATTATGAGTAGTAATATAATAAGCATTAACTAGAGTGTACTAGAGAACAGTAGAGGCAAGAAGCTATATATAGTTTCAATATAAAATAGGTTCTCAAAAGCCTATCATCATGTGTAAGAATGACATTTCTATGTTTTTCTTGTAGTGGGAGATATGAAATCAGCCAGAAATGGAGCATTTGACAATAAAGAATAAGAAGCAATAGTTTCTGGGCCCAAATAAGAACTGATGGTCCATGGATGCTAGGAAATGCTCAAGCATACTTACTGAACAATAACCAATAAACAAGTATCTCTTTCCTACCTGTTGTTATGACTCTTGATTCTTATACTACTGTATCTCATGTCTATCCCAAAAAGAAACAAAAAATTCCAGGACTTCACACATCCTAGAGTTGAAAGACAGTTAAATGTAGAGCAATTGCCACATGTTTTATTTTTAGAAAAATGGTTTTCAATGTTTAGAGTACTATACAATTCATTAGGACACACACCGTGAATGCAGCTTACCAGGCAACAGTTTTGAATAAGACGAAATGTGGGGTTCCTGTGGGACATACATTTGGCCACTGAATCAAATATCAAACAGAAATAAAACAGGTAGTTTTAATTCAAAAAGAAAATTTATCAGTAATGAAATTGAAGCCAAGCCAGTCCTTCATTTTGACCTCTAACACTCCAAATAGCAAAAGTGTTTGGTATTCAAGTACGGCCTTTAACTGTAATAATTCATGCAATGCAAAAGCAAAAGCAGTTTACTTACACTCACTGCAAACAAAGAGTATACCAGGGTTTTATTTAACGTTATAATTCTCTTTCTCTCTGTCTCTGTGTGTATTAAAGCAGAGAAAATAGGAGCCCGAAGACAATGGATTTGGAGGCCAGTAAGTTGAGGAGATAAAAGTATATTAAAAGTAGAGCAGTTTATTTAGAATAACACTCCCTATATTGATTCATTTTTCATCGTGCAGGTGTAAGGTTTTTATTTTAATGAGAATTTGTTTTCTTAGAGTTCTTTGGAATTATATTTCTTACTCCCAACTATTTACCTGATAAGATCCAAGAAAATGATTTATGACAATAATAAAGATCACCATATAGTAACATTTCCTTTTAAATAGCTGTCGGAAACCTCCTTGCGAGGATGGTAGAGACGCCTGACTTTACATTAATAAATAAGATTTTCCATCTGCAAGTGGCAATCCATGATACTTTGCCCAGAGTTTTCCATTTTAATGGTGACTCTCCCCAGCCCCCAAGTCCCAATCTCTCCTTCCATCTTCCAACACCCAGCTTCTCATCTACCGTAACCAGTTTGTTCCAGGTAGTTCACCCTTCAGGTCTCAGGTTACAGATCACCTCCTCAGAACAGCCTTGTTTTTATTTTGCTTGTCACCAAACCAGCTAGGTTAAAACTTAGATATTTAATTTGTAGAACTCTGTGAAGTACCAATAGCTATCTCTATTATTGTAAATAGGATTCTGAAGTTCATTAAGAGTAAGTTACTTTCTCAAATCCATTTTCACAGTAAATTGAAGAGAGGATTAGAAGACACGTGTATCTGAGTATAATGCCTCTCCTTTTGCCACTAACAAATTTCCTGATCATTCTTTTTCTGTTCATCTCAGAAGGGGACACACATTTCATTCCAGGCTGAACCTCTAGAGCTATCAATGGAAGATCAAAATGTGATTTCTTGACTAGATGCAGCATAAACATCTCTGGAAAGTTTAAGAACAGCAAAATGGTAATTTAGGCAGCCCTTGCTTGGCATGGTTCTGTTGGTCTGTGCAAATGACCCTAAAAGTAAAGCAAAGTAATCTTAATATCAATGGAAAAAATTAAAATCAGTCAGCAGCCTTTAAAATTTGTGTCTCAACACTAAGAATTCTCTTATTGTCAGCAATAAATGCATGGGAAAATAAAAAATACTAAAACTAATGTGCATTTAGGACATTATAAATTAAAACATCAAGAAAGCTGAGGATTAACATTTTATTTGTATAGAATTTATCAAGAGCCATTTGAACAGTGCTTGTCTTATTTTCATCATTTAAATTATGTTTTTCATCATATAAATTACGAGCATCTTTCTATACCTTGGCTAGTCGACATATACTGTTCTAAGTTTGGATCAGCTTATAACCACATTAGCTGCATAATAAATAACCACAAACTTAGCTGCTTAAAACAACATTCATTTATTAGCTCACAATTCTCTAGCTCAGAAGCAGGACTTCAAAGTGGTTCATTCCTCTTCTACTCCCTGATGAGAATTTGTATTTCCACCCCAGATACACTGAATAGAATTTTCATTTTAACAAGATCTACAGGTGATTCTTAGGTATACATGGGACTTTTGATAAAACGTAGATTCCGATCCCATAGAGTGGACGTGCAAATTCTGAGCAGGTGGGTAAAACAGAATGAACTGGTTTGAAGCCCCGCTCAAAAGTCAAAGCTGCTCAGTTGGGGTCTCTGCTTAGGGTCAAGGCCCAAAACAAATGTCATCTGGGCTGGATTCTTTATGACCCTATGGGAAAGAACCTATTTCTAAACTTGTTCAGATTATCTGCACAGTTCAATTGCAGTTGTAGGTCTGAGGTCCACATTTCCTTGTTACGATGTTAGCTAGAAAGCCACTCTCAGCTCTTAGATGCCACCTGCATTCCTTTTATCATGTTACACTCTCAATCTTCAAATTCAGCAAGGGTACACTGAATTATTTTCATACTTCAAGTTTTTCTAATATCCTCTTCTGCTACAAACTGGAGAAAATCTTCTGTTTCTATGTGATCATCTCACATTTCATTGGGTCAGAGTACACAGATATCTGTATCCAAAAGTCTACTAACATAGGACTTTAATTGTAACTGCAAAATTCCTTTGCAGTAGTATTTAGATTAGTGTTTTATAGACTAACCAAGGGCCAAGAATCTCAGGCAGCCATATATAGAATCCTGCCTACCACATAAAATTTTATCCTTTGTACTTTAACTATTCTGAAAAATCTCAGCATATCCTTTAATATAAAGTTTTGGTTAGCATCACTTATCCAAAAAAAAATCATTCCTTTTGTCAGGGCCAGTTTCTTTAATTTGATAATTTCACCTGCACTGGTGGTGTAGTGGGTTAAGTGCTATATCTCCTAACCAAAAGATCAGCAGTTCAAATCCACCAGGCGCTCCTTCGAAACTCTATGGGACAGTTCCACCCTAACCTCTAGGGCTGCTATGAGTCAGAACTGACTGGACGGCAGTGGGTGGGGTAATTCCTTCTGGCTTACAACTACTCAGTCATAAACTGATTCTAAGTTAATTACCTCATTGCATTTTAGCTTTCATTATTATTGGCTGTCATTATCAGTATCTTTATAAATCTAAACTGTTTTTGACGGCTGAGAACATTACATATACACTTACAGATATATTTTAATACATGCTTACATGCACATAAAATACACAAATCAGAAAAGTTTACTCCGATAAAGAAGAAGAGTTTGACAACATCGCTATTTTGTCAGTTGCAATAGTGAATCCACTTGCGAAAAGTTCTGGATCATGTGGATTATCCTTGGGAATGAAGATGATACTTCTAGTCAGTGAATTAGTGAGGGTTTTCTGTATCATCCTTTTCTTTTTTCTTCATGTATTTTGTGTGAACATCTCACTGCTTTCCAATTCTGCCTATCAGCTTTAGCAAAGTGATACAGTGTTTGCATCCATGTTTCAAGTAGCTGAAACCCTTGATTAAGTTTAGAGAAAAACTTCAGCTAATCTCATGGAAAATTTTCTTGGCAACTTCTTTCTCTTTTTTATTAATGCTTTTTTTCAGCATTTTTTTCTTCTTCAAAATCTATTCAGTCCTTATCTATTAATTCCCCATCTATGTCATTATAAGATGTTCCATATTGGTAACATCAAGTTCTAAATTCAGTGTTCCTGCCCGTTGAAATTTTTCCCATTGATCTCTTTCATCATATTATAAGTACTTGGAAAGGGGCTGGCATAACTCAGCAATTTTTTTTCCATACTGTCCCCTCATGCAGTTTTCCATGCAGCTTGGAGTTCTTTCTCCAGTACCACTGGTTCTTGACCATATGCTACTTCCAGAAATGTCTGAATGTTGACCCCTTCTTTTTGGTTCATTGATTCTGTGTATTCCTTCCATCTTATTTCAATGCTTCCTGCATCATCCAATATTTTGCACATACAATCATTCAAAATTACAACTTAAGGCTTGAATTTTTCCTTCAGTTCTTTCAACTTGAAGTGCTGAGTGTGTTCTTCCCTTTCAGCTCTCTTTAATGCTAGATTTTTTCACACTTCATTTAATACTTTGATTTCTTAAGTAGCTCTTTGAAATCTTCTGTTTCGCTCTCTTGTTTCTTTTCTTCCATTTGTTTTAGCTACTGTGCATTCAGAAGCACCTTTCAGAGTCTCTTCTGACATCTGTTACAGTCTTTTCTTGTCTTTTTACAGACCTCTTGTTTTTTCATGTATGATATCTTTGATATCCTCACATAACTTGTCTAGTCTTCAGTCAGTAATGCAGAGTCTATCAAATCTATTCTTGAAATGATCTCAAAATTCAGTTGGGACATAATCAAGTTTATGTTGTGGTTCTTGTGTACTTGTACTTATTTTAATTTTCTTCAGCTTTCACTTGAACTTGCATATAAGTAACTCACAGTCTGTCCTGCAGTCAGTGCCTGGCTTCATTCTGATGATAATGAGCTCTTACTTTGTCTATCTCCACAGATGTAGTTAATTTGACACCATCTTTTCCATCAGAGGAGGTTTCCTGTGTAGTCTATGTTTATGTTGCTGAAAATGGTATTTGTCATAAGTAGGTGGATTTCCAACACTTTATCATGATATCTCTGGAGTCATTCTTCTCACTAAGGCTGGATTTTTCAACAACAGATCCATTACAATCACCAATAATTGTCACTATATCTTGATTACACATTTGATCAATTTCAGACTGCAGAAGTTTGGAAAAAAATCTTTTATTTTTTCATCTTTGGCATTAATGGTTACTATGTAAATTTGAATTATATTCTGCCATCAAGTATCTGTCCACTTTGTAGTACTGTTTTTTGTCTTGCATGTTGCTGTGAATGTAGAAGCTATGCCACCAATATTTTAAATGCCATAATAAGGGTACCCATGTAGACAGGTTTCAGTAGAACATCCAAGATAAGACAGATTTGAAGGAAGGACCTGATGATCTAGTTTTTAAAAAAGCCAGTGATAACCTTATGAATATCAGTGGAACGTTGTCTGATACTGTGTCAGAAGATGGCTTTTCAGGATAGAAGCTACTCAAGATATAACAGGAAAGCTGCCTCTTCAAAGTAGAGTTGGCTTTAATGACCTCAATAAGAAAGTCATGCTTCTGTTTTTGCTGATGTGGCATGACTCACAATAGGAAGAAACAGCTGCTAGCATCCATTATTAATCAGAATATAGAACATATAAAGTATAGATCTAGGAAAATTGGAAGTCATGAAAAATAAAATGGAATGCAGAAAGATTGATATTCTAGGCATTAATGACCTGAAATGGACAGCTAATGACCATTTCAACTCACAGAGTCTCATGGACTACTATGCCAGAAATAACAAATTGAAGAGGAATGCTGTTTTATTCATGGGCAAAAAGAACATTTCAAGATCTATCATAAGATAATGCAGAGGAGTGGCAAAGATGGCAGAATAGTCAGATGCTTCTTGTATTCCCTGTAACAACAGACACCCCATCCCCCAAAAAACCCAGAGGAATTGATTATATGCAACATTTTTGGAGCCCTGAACATCAAATAGAATGTTAAAAAATCAGACTGAGTGACAGGGAAGAGAGAAGTCCCTAGGACTGGCCACACCTGACCCAATGTGAATCTACTCCACAAGCAGATCGTAGACAAAGAGCATGGTGAAGGGAGAAGTGGCACTGGAAAGCACCTACCTCAGCAGGGGAGACTGTGCAACAGAGAGACTACTCGCACCTCCAGAATCAGTGAAAAATGGAATTTGATTATCTAAAGTTAAGTGGTTAGCATCCAACGAGCTGCAAGTGGATCTACAACTTTCCTGCTGGTAAACTTCTCTCCCTTTTCGCAACTCATCTCCCGCCCTGCGTTGTACTGTACCCAGCTGCACAGACTCATGCAGTACCTGTGCTAGAAGTAGAACTGCTTATACATGTCCTAAGCCATTCTTCTGGAATCAGACAGGGAACAATTTAACAAACAAGTGAGAAGGAAATAATAATAATCTACCAGCTCCCCTAAACTGGGAATTCAGGGTAGAATTAGTTCTTTCCTTGGGGAACACAACTTCCTTACACATTCCCACAGATGGCTGTTAGCTCCCTAACTTTATGACCACACGCAGCCTGACACCTGTGCCCACACTAATGAGCCCTGCCTGTTTAGAACTGTAGAGAAGAACATGCGTCACATATTTGGTGACTGAATACCTGGGTATCTGAGCTGTGCATGGCAAGAAAAGTAAACAGAAGCCTAGGCTCACGAGCCTAGAAACAGCTCTAACCACCTGGTGACAGGACATTAGAGCTTCAAAGGCTCCAATAATCAAATGAGCACACACGACCAAACTACTTTGGCATTTCAAAATAAAACAGGACAAAAGGCTAGAACAAGTAAGAAAATATAAAATATAAATATAACAACTTACTGCTAGCCCACAAACAAGTCAATATCAAATCACTTAAAAACAAAACAAAAAAAAACAGCACTCAGTTGATTCAGAAAGTCCTCGAAACAAACAAGACTTTTTCCAGATAAAGAGAACCTCCTGGAATTATCAAAGGTAGAATACAAAAGACTAATACTTAGAATTCTTCCAGGGATCAGGAAGGAGATCAGGCAAAACACAGCATAACATAATGACAAATTAAATAGGCTTCAAGAAAGCAATAGAGAAAAAAACAAATAGAAATTCAGAAGATTAATAATAAATTACAGAATTAGAATACTCAATAAGAAGTCAAAGGAACAGAAGTGAGGTAACGGAAGGCAGAATTAGTGAGACTGAAAAAAGAGCAATTGACAGCAACATATCTGAGGAAAAATCAGACAAAAAATTTTTAAAAAATGAGGAAACACTGAGGATTATGTTGAACTATCAAGAGGAATAATCTATGTGTGATTGTTGTACTAGAACAGGGAAGGACAACAGAAGATACAGAGAGAATTGTTAAAGATTTGTTGACAGAAAACTTCCCTGATATCACAAAAGCTGAGAAGATATCTATCCAATATGCTTACCAAACTCCTAAAAACTTAGATCCCAAAGACAGCCACCAAGACATATTATAACCAAACTTGCCAAAAGTAAAGATTAGGAGAGAATTTTAAAAGTGGCTAGGGATATATGCAAAATAATCTTCAAAGGAGAGTCAATAAGACTAACTTTGGACTAAATAAACAAACAAGCAAACTTATAATGACCTTATAGGTCACAGGAGAACTGCTCCATAGGGATTCCAAGGAGTGCCTGGCAGATTTGAACTGCCAGTCTTACAGTTAACAGCCATAGCACTTAGCCACTACACCACCAGAATTTCCAACTTTGGACTACTCCACAAAAATCACACAGGCAAGAAGGTAATGGCATGACATATATAAAACCCTGATGGAAAATAAAAATTTCCAGCCCCAAACTGCAAAATTGCCTCTCAAATATGATGGTTAAATTAGAATATTTCCAGATAAGCACAAATCTAGGAGCTTTTCAAAAACTAAATCCAAATTTCAAGAAATATTAAAGTGAGTTCTTCAGTTAGAAAATCAATAACATCAGATAGTAACCCAAAACTAGAAGACAGGACAGAACAAATAAATGTCAATCCTGAAATGGAAGTAAAAAAATTAAAAAAATGAAGCTAAAAATGCAAATAATAAAACAGAGATGTAAATATGTAAAAGATGACAATATTATAACCAAAAATATGGACAAAAAATGATAATCATACATCTTTCATACAGAGAGCAAGTCAGGGTGATACAAAAAAATGAAAGGCTGCTTTCACTGCAGAAAAATACTAAAGTAACTAAAAAGAAAACTAACAATCCTACATGTCAAAATAAAAAACAAGGAAAACATGAAGTTCCAGCAAATACAAAACAAACAACACTGAACAAGATTGAAAATATCGAAAGAAAAAGGACTCAGCACAGAAAATTTACTAAGTGGAATAAAGAAACTGTCAATAACACACATAAAAGAAGCATCAAAATGACAGCACTAAACTCAGACCTCTCAAAATTATGATGAATGTAAATGGAGAAAATGCAGTAATAGATACAAGGGGGCACAACGGATTAGAAAAACAAGATTCATCTATACATTGCCCACAAGAGAGACACACAAACTACATCTTGAAGGATGGAAAAAATATATATCAAGCAAATATTCAATAAACACATTCAATAAACAGCAGGAGTGGAAAATATTAATTTCTGATATAACAGACTTCAAAGTAAAATGTACCACATTGGACAACGAAAGACACTCTATAATTATTAAGGGTCAACATATCAGGAATACATAACTATGTTGAACATTTACACTCCCATTGATAGGCCTCCTAAATACATAAACTCTAAAAGCATTGACAAGAGAAGTAGAGAGCTTCACAACAACAGTCGTTGTTGTGTTTAACATGCCACTTCAAAGAAAGGACAGAACATCCAGGAAGAAGCTCAATAAATGTATGGATGAGCTAAAAGCCACCATCAACCAACTTGATGTCATAGACATAAACAGAACACTCCACCGAACAGCAGCCAAGTACATTTTCCTTTCCAATATATATGGATATATGGAACATTCTCCAGCAAAAACTACATATTACACCATGAAGTAAGTCTGAACAAAATCCAAATCATCAAAATATTGCAAAGTATCTTTTTAGACCATAAAGCCATAAAAGTGGAAATCGATAATAAAACGTAAGGGAAAAACATCAAATTATGAAAACTGAACAATACCTTGCTCAGAAACTACTTACTGGGTTATAGGCAAAATCAAGGACAAGATAAATAAATTAACAGAATCAAAAGAAAATGAAACACATCCCATCAAAACCTTTGGGACCACAGCAAAATCAGGGATTAGAGGTCAAATTATTTCAGTAAATGCACACATCCAAGAAGAAAGGGCCCGAATCAAAACACTAATCCTACAATTTGAACAAGTAGAAAGAGAGCAATTAAAGGGCTTGGCTTGTGTGTCAGATGCAAGCAAATAACAAAAATTAGAGCAGAACTAAATGAATTAGAGAATAGAAAAATGACTGAAAGAGTTAACAAGACCAAAAATGGATTCCTTGAATAAATCAACAAAACTGATAAACCATTGGCCAAATTGACAAGAGAATAAAAGAGGAAGTAAATTACCCAAATGAGTAATGAGATGGGTGACATTAAAACAGAACTGAAATTTAAAAAAAAGTCATAACAGAATATTATGAAAAAATAATTGTACTCTTAACAGATGTGAAAACCTAGACAAAACACAAATTTCTAGAGGCATACTATCTACCTAACTAACACACAGGCAGAATAACTAAATAAAGCCATAACAAAAGAAGAGATTGAAAAGATAATTGATAACTCCCCAAAACAACAACAAAAAACCCTGTATGAATTCACTGGAAAATTCTACCAAACATGCAGAGAAGAGTTAACGCAATAATGCTAAAGGAATTTCAGAGCATGGAAAAGTATGGAATTTTCCAAAACTCATTCCATGAAGGAGTAGAATCCTGACACTGAAACCAAGTAAAGCTATCACAAAAAAGGAAAATCATAGACCAACAATTTTCATTAACTTAATGAGATCTGACAGTAAAGTCCGTGAACTTAGTTGTCCTAAGTGCTACATACTACATGCCTCATTGGTGAATATCTCTATGGTCACCTTCTAAGAATTCCCCTTGGGAAGCTATGCACCGAAGCCAGCACCTAGTCCACCCTTCAAAGCAATTTTGGAACTCTTTCAGGAATGGCCATTGCTCACAGCAGCAAGGTGGCAAGTTCACAAACTTAACCGGATAGTTGTCTGTGAGGGAGTTTTTAGACAGTAAACAAATAACTGTACTGGAACACCTTCCCTACTCACCTGATCTGGATCCCAATGACTTTTCTCCTTACAGAAAGATAAAGGAAATATTGAAAGGACATTTTGATGACATTCAGGACATTAAAGGCAATACAACGACAGCTCTGATGGCTATTCCAGAAAGCCAAAGCCAAATTGTTTGAAGGGTTGACTGTGTGCTGGCATCAGTGCAGAGCTTCCCAAAGGGAGTACTTAGATGGTGACTGTAATGATATTCAGCAATGAGGTACGTAGCACTTTTTCTAGGATAAATTTGCAATCTTAACTGGCAGTCCCTATAGGTGAAAAAAAACTCAACAAAATTCTAGCCAATAGAATTCAACAACATATCAAAAATAATAACTCACCATGACCAAGTGAGATGCATACCAGGGATACAGGGATAGTTAAACATTAGAAAAACAATTAATGTAATCAACTGCATAAACACAACAAAAGGCAAGAACCACTTGATTTTATCAACTGATGCAGAAAAGGCATTTAACAAAGTCCAACACACACTATGATAAAAATTTCTTAGCCAGATAGGAGCAGGAGGGAAATTCCTCAGCATAATAAAGGGCTTTTATAAAAAGCCAACAGGCAATATCATCGTAGATGGAAGACTCTGCAAGTATTCTCTTTGAGAATCCTCTTTGAGGATTCCTTTTGTTATCACTTTTTTTTTTTAACATGACTGAGTGAAAATGTACATTCCAGTAAAAATTTATATGCCCTCCTATATGCAGCTTCGACTGCTCTCCTGTCCGGTGACTGCACACTATTCCTCTCTGCTCCATACATGTCTCATCCTCCCAACAGCCTCCTTTCCCCTCCACTCCACCCACTCTCCTTCCTCCAGCTAGAGGTCAGCAGGATGATATCCTACAGATGTATAGAATCATAAAGTGCATCCAATATATGGTCACTCTGCATTGCCAAGTCCAATCCATTCCTGTCCAAAGAGTGGACCTTCGTTATAATTTATGGGTAAGGGTAGCATCAGGGCTGGGGGCTATGCTCCCAGGGAAACTCCGAAACCGCTGGACCATCAATTGAGGTCTTTTAGTGGAGATCTCAGGGTGCACCCCTTTTTATTCTTGTGTTGTCAGTGAGACTCCTCTCTGTGAGCTCCATCGTGGCTATCACTAGTGGTGGCCAGGCACCATCCGGTTATTCTGGTCCCAAGTCGATGTAGGCACTCACTCTTGTAGGTCTCTCTGTTTTCTAGATTGTCTTTACCACATGTCATTTTGGTCCTCGGTGAGCATCCATTTCTGCTGAGTTGGGACCATTTGCTGTGTCCTCGGATGGCATCTTGGCAGCTTTTGAGAATCCAGACGCCACTCACCGATGTGGGGTGCAGAGAGCCCTCTTAGCAAAACGATAGTTGTGCCAATTGGCCTCGATTTCACCTAAGAGCATGGTCCCTTGCCCCCTGCCCCAGCTACCCTAACCTTGCAACACTGAGTTAAGATGGAAGCAGTACTCAAGTTATGCTGAAGTCCACTTAATGTTGTTCTGTTCCTTATGTGTGCTATCACTGCTTTCTCCCAACCAGATTTCTAGCAATTATCTAAACTAAGCCATCCGCCCTCCCCCTCCCCCCTCCCTTCCCTTGCAGCTGTCAAAGAGTTTTTTCTTCTATACACAAGTCTGTTTTTGAGATCTTATCATAGAGGTCTCATACAATATTTGTCCTTTTGTCGCTGACTACTTTCACTCAACATAATGTTTTCCAGTTGAAACCAGGTTAGGAGATGTTTCCTGGAATCATCGTTATTCTTTATCACTGCACAGTGCTCCATTGAGTATATGTACCATAGTTTACCTATCCATTCTTCTGTTTTGGGGCATCTGGGTTGACTCCACCTTTTTGCTATTGTGGACTATGCTGCGATAAACATTCTGGTGCATGTGTTCGTTGGTGTGAAAGGCCTTGATTCGGTAGGATATATTCCAAGTAGTGGAATTACTGGGTCAAAGGGTATATTGATATCCATTTTTTTAAGGAAGCGCCAGATTGCTTTCCAAAGAGGCTGGACCATTTTGCAACCCCACCAACAGTGTAGGAGGGTTCCACTTTCCCCACAGCCTCTCCAGCATTTGTTGTTTTGTGTTTTCTGGATCATGGCCAATCTTGTTGGGGTGAGATGGTATCTCATTGTCATCTTGATATGAATTTCTTTAATAACTAAAGATCGTGAACATGTCCGCATGTGTTTTTTGGCTGCCTGGATCTCCTCTTTAGTGAAATGTCTGTCCATCTCCTTTGCCCATCGCTTAATTGGATGGTTAATCTTCTTATTGATATTTTGTAGTATCTTACAGATTATGGAGATCAGGCGTCGGTCTGACATAGAGTTGCCCAATATTTTTTCCCATTCTGTGGGTGCTCTTTTAATTCTATTAATAAAGTCTTTGGATGAGCAAAAGTGTTTGATTCTTAATAGTTCCCATTTATCTACTTTCTCTTCTGTTGATTGTGGTTTCTTTCACAGATTTTGGAGTTTGTCCTCATTGTATACTACAACTTCCATTGTTGTTCCTACCTTTTCTTGGATGAGTTTTATCATTTTGGGTTTGATATTTAGGTCTTTTATCCAGTTGGAGTTGGTTTTTGTATAAGGTGTAAGATATGGATCTTGATTCAGTTTATTGCAGATGGATAATAAATTTTGCCAGCACCATTTGTTGAAGAGACTGTTTTCACCCCAGTTTAATGTCTTAGGGCCTTTGTCGAATATCAACTGTTCATAGGCAGATAGTGTCATCTCTGGAGTCTCAATTCTGTTGCGTTGATCCATCTTTCTGTTCTTGTACCAGTACCAGGCTGTTTTGACCACTGTGGCAGTGGAATATATTCTAAGGTCAGGTAACGAGAGGCCTCCCAGTGTGTACTTCTTTAGTAGTACCTTACTTATCCGGGGCTTCTTCCCTTTCCAAACAAAATTGGTGATTTGTTTCTCCATCTCATTAAAAAATGATGCTCGGAGAAGGGGGCGGAGTCAAGATGGCGGACTAAGGACACGTCTCCTTCTATCCCTCTGGAAACCAAGACCTGAATTGACAATCAAACAGAGACTTCTGAGCACCTAATCAGTCTCAGGACACGGCACGGAGCTGTTAATTGGGACTTTATACCATTCAGTGAAAAATCTCCTCTCTTTCGCTGACTCCCACTCCTGGCTAGCCCCGGCTCTCACGGACGGAAGGTAAATGCACCATTTTGACTTTTTTTTTCCTCGGTCTCGGCTGGCGGGCGGAGCTGGGCTTTCCCCGGCGGCTGGACTCAGACACGCTGCTGGGAGGATAGGCAGGTGAAATTCCCATGTTCTGAGAGCCAGGCTCGGGACTCTGTTAATCTAGACACTTTGAGCCTTTCGTTTTGTAGCTGCCTCAGTGGGGTTTGTGCGGAACTCCATGGTCAGGGTGCAGGACGCCATGTTGGCACCGAGATTTTAGCAGGACCTCGTTCTTAGCCTGGGAGCCAGCGCCTGCAAACGGGACAGCGCTTCTCCGTCAGAAAAGTAGTGATTTTGCATAGTGCTGCCTACATTGGGGGCCCTGCAACAGAAGCAGAGGAATCGCTGCCTCTGGGCATCCTTAGCCCCCCTGTCTGCTGCCTGTGTGGAGGACACCATCTTGGGTACAGTGGCAACAGCTGGACCTAATTCTTAGCTTGGGAGCCAGACCCTGCCCACAAGAGAGCGCTTTTCTATCACAAAACCAGTACTCGACGCAGTGTTGGATAAGGCTAGGCCCTGTCAGCAGAGGACACCAGGGCACTAGCAGTGCTGTATTCTGAACTAGTTTGTTATCATCTGGGGTTGGATACAGTGGCGCTGACTTTGTCAGATGGGAAGAGGGACCTCTACACCTGAAAACCTAACTGACTTGTAAACTGGTCAGATACCTTTTGCTTTACATTTGAAGACAGCCTAGAGAAACATTTGCAATCCATCCTCACAGTACCTCTTCCAGCCTCTATATACTCACATGGGACCCCAAAAGCAACAGACAATTGTGGCATACAAGTAATCACTCATGGCTTCAAAGGCTCCCAAACAAAGCAACCAAGGAGTTTTTCAGATGAAGAAACTTTTATGAAAGCATCAGGAAGTAAATACAAATTGATTATATACAGGGCCCTTCTAGACCTTATACAAAATGCAGCAGAACAAAATGAAAAATTAAGCAAGTTGTTCGATCTTATGGAACACCAGTACTCTGAAATCCAACAGATCAAGAAGAAAATCAAAGACATAGAAGCTTCCATGCAAACCCAAGAAAACAGAATGGAACAAATGGAAAAAAGAATTTCTGACTTGGAAGACAGAGCTACTGATGCCAGTGTCTATGAGCAGAAATAAGAAAAAAGAAACAAGAAAAATGAAGAAACATTAAGAAGCATGTGGGACTTTATTAAGAGGAACAACCTTCGATTAATGGGAGTCCCTGAACAGGGTGAGACATCTGAGAACACAGAGAATATTGTTGCTGAGTTGCTGAAAGAAAACTTCCCAGAAATCATGAAGGAAGAGAACATAGACATCTCAGATGCATATCGTACGCCACCCAATATAGATCTCAAAAGAAAGACTCCAAGGCATATTATAATCAAGCTTCACAAAATGAAACATAAGCAGCAACTCTTAAAAGCAGCAAGACTCAAGGCAAAGCTAACATTCAGAGGGAAACTCTGTAGGCTCTCTTCAGATTTCTCAGCAGAAACCATGCTGGCACGGAGACAGTGGCACAACACATTCAAAGTCTTGAAGGAGAAGAACTTCCAACCAAGAATTATATATCCTGCAAAACTGTCTTTCAAACATGAAAATGAAATTAAGACATTTCCAGATAAACAGAAACTCAGAGACTTTGTAAAAACCAAACCCAAACTACAAGAAATACTGAAAGAAGTTCTTGGCTTTGGCTTAGAAGAATGAAACCACTAACTTTACATTTTAGAACGAAACACTACTCAATACTCATTTAGGGAAGGCTCCAAAGAAAATCACAGCTTTGATTTGGAAAGAAGCAATCCAGTGATCATCATGAAAACTATGGTGTCATCATAATAAAAGAGGGATGTACTACAGTCGTTACAGTCCTTCCAGATGGAGAGGAAGATGACCAGACTGGTAGTAATTAAAATTGGGTTTATAAATAGTTTATTAAGGGGGTTCATAGGGACAGCTGTAAAACACAACAAAGACGTATCATACCATTTCAAGAAATCTAACACACGAGTCTCAACAACTATAAAACCAGCTCTGAAAAAGGTGAAAAATCAACTCACAAAAAAGAGTGTCTCTGAACAGACTAATAAGAACAACAGAGAAAACATCAACATAAAAATAAACATATCATAATGGCAGCAGTGAACACATACCTATCAATAATTACATTGAATGTGAATGGACTGAATGCTCCAGTAAAGAGACACCAAGTGTCATCTTGGATCAAAAGACACGGCCTATCCATATGTTGTCTACAAGAAACTCACTTGAGACCTAAAGACAGGAATAAACTGAAAATTAAAGGTTGGAAGAATATATATCAAGCTAACAACGAACAAAGAAGAGCAGGGGTGGCAATTCTAATCTCAGACAAAATCAACTTTAATGTCAAATCCACCATCATGGACAAAGATGGACACTATTTACTGCTGAAAGGTTCAGTACACAAGCAAGACTTAACTATATTAAACATTTATGCACCTAATGTCAGAGCACCTAAACATGTCGAAGAAACACTGACTATGCTCAAAAGAGAGTTAGATGACTCCACAATAATAGTGGGAGACTTTAACACTCCACTCTCATTACTAGACAGATCATCTAGAAAAAAGCTCAGTAAAGATACAGAAGACCTCATTGACACAATTAACCAACTAAACCTCACTGATATATACAGAACTTTCCACCCCTCAGCAGACAACTACACCTTCTTCTCCAGTGCACATGGAACATTCTCCAGAATTGACCACGTGATAGACCATAATGCAATTCTCAACAAAATCCATACCATTGAATTATTGCAAAGCATCTTCTCAGATCATAAAGCCATCAAAGTTGAAATCAATAGCAGAAAAAACAGAGATAGAGATTGGAACTCTTGGAAACTGAACAACATCTTGCTCAAAAAAACATGGGTTATAGAGGAAATCAGGGATCAATTAAAGAAATTCATGGATTCCAATGAGAACAAAAACACTTCCTACCAGAACCTATGGGATACAGCCAAAGCAGTGCTCAGAGGTCTGTTTATCTCCATAAATGCACACATTGGGAAGGAAGAAAGAAACCAAATCAAGGAACTAACTCTACAGCTTCAACAAGTAGAAAGAGAACAACAGAGGAACCCCTAGGGCACCGGAAGAAAGGAGATCATAAAGATTAGAGCAGAGCTAAATGAATTAGAGAATAGAAAAACAATTGAAAAAATCAAAAAGACCAAAAGCTGGTTTTTTGAAAAGATCAAGAAATTAGATAAACCACTGGCTAAACTTACTAAAGAAAAGCAGGAAAGGAAACAAATAACCCAAATTAGAAATGAGAAGGGAGATGTCACCACAGATGCAACACAAATCAAAAACATCATAACAGAATACTATGAAAGACTGTACTCTAACAAATTTGAAAACCTAGGGGAAATGGACCAATTCCTTGACTCATACCACCTACCCAAATTATCACAACATGAAGCAGAACAACTTAATAAACCCATCACAAAGGAAGTGATTGAATAGGTCATCAAAACACTGCCAACCCAAAAAAGTCCAGGCCCAGATGGCTTCACGGCAGAATTCTACCAAGCATTTAGAGAAGAGTTATCCCCAATACTATTGAAACTATTTCACAGTATAGAATGGGATGAAGTACTCTCAAACTCATTCTATGAAGCCAGCATAACCCTGATACCTAAGCCCGGGAAAGATCCAACAAAGACAGAGAACTACAGACTGATACCACTCATGAACTTAGATGCAAAAATCTTCAACAAAATTCTTGCCAACAGAATACAACAACATATGAAGAAAATAATCCATCATGACCAAGTGGGATTCATACCAGGGATGCAAGGCTGGTTCAACATCAGGAAAACAATTAATGTGATTAACCACATAAATAACACAAAAGACAAGGATCACCTGATTTTGTCCATTGATCCCGAAAAGGCATTTGATAAAGTCCAACACCCATTCATGCTAAAAACTCTTAGCAAAATAGGCATAGATGGCAAATTCCTCAACACAATAAGGGCCATTTATACAAAGCCAATTGCCCACATCATCCTGAATGGAGAGAGACTGAAAGACTTTCCCCTGAGATCAGGAACTAGACAAGGATGCCCACTGTCACCTCTCCTATTCAACATTGTGCTAGAAGTTCTAGCCAGAGCAATTAGACAAGACGAACAAATAAAGGGCATCTACATCTGCAAAGAGGAAGTTAAAATCTCCCTCTTCACAGATGATATGATTTTATATGCAGAGAACCCCAAGGAATGTATTAAGTAAGTTACTCAAACTGATAGAAGAGTTCAGCAAAGTCTCAGGACACAAGATAAACATAAGTAAATCAGTAGGATTCCTTTATACCAACAACGAGACTGTTAAGGAGGAAATTATCAAATCTATACCATTTGTGATAGCCCCTAAGAAGATAAAGTACCTAGGAATTAATCTAACCAGAGAAACAACAGAACTTTACAAAGAGAACTACAAGCCCTTACTACAAGAAACTAAGAGAGACTTAGATAAATGGAAAAACCTGCCCTGCTCATGGATAGGAAGACTTAAGATTGTGAAAATGTCTATTTTACCCAAAGCAATTTATTTATATAATGCAATCCCAATACAAGTTCCAGCATCATTTTTTAATGAGATGGAGAAACAAATCACCAATTTTGTTTGGAAAGGGAAGAAGCCCCGGATAAGTAAGGTACTACTAAAGAAGAAGAACACACTGGGACGCCTCTCATTACCCGACCTTAGAACATACCATACTGCCACAGTGGTCAAAACAGCCTGGTACTGGTACAGGAACAGACAGACTGATCAATGGAACAGAATTGAGACCCCAGAGATGACACCATCTGCCTATGAACAGTTGATATTCGACAAAGGCCCTAAAACATTAAACTGGGGTAAAAACAGCATCTTCAACAAATGGTGCTGGCAAAATTGGTTATCCATCTGCAATAAACTGAATCAAGATCCATATCTTACACCTTATACAAAAACCAACTCCAACTGGATAAAAGACCTAAATATCAAACCTAAAACAATAAAGCTCATCGAAGAAAAGGTAGGAAAAACAATGGAAGTTTTAATACACAATGAGGACAGGCTCCAAAATCTGTGAAAGAAACCTCAATCAACAGAAGAGAAAGTAGATAAATGGGAACTATTAAGAATCAAACACATTTGCTCATCCAAAGACTTTATTAATAGAATTAAAAGAACACCCACAGAATGGGAAAAAATATTTGGCAACTCTATGTCAGATCGACGCCTGATCTCCATAATCTATAAGATACTACAAAATATCAATAAGAAGAAGATAAACCATCCAATTAAGCGATGGGCAAAGGAGATGGACAGATACCTCACTAAAGAGGAGATCCAGGCAGCCAAAAAACACATGCGGACATGTTCACGATCTTTAGCTATTAAAGAAATTCAAATCAAGACAACAATGAGATACCATCTCACCCCAACAAGATTGGCCATGATCCAGAAAACACAAAACAACAAATGCTGGAGAGGCTGTGGAGAAAGTGGAACCCTCCTACACTGTTGGTGGGGTTGCAAAATGGTCCAGCCTCTTTGGAAGGCAATCTGGCGCTTCCTTAAAAAATGGATATCGATATACCATTTGACCCAGTAATTCCACTACTTGGAATATATCCTACAGATTCAAGGCCTTTCACACCAACGGACACATGCACCAGAATGTTTATCACGGCACAGTCCACAATAGCAAAAAGGTGGAATCAACCCAGATGCCCAACAATAGAAGAATGGATAGGTAAACTGTGGTACATATACTCAATGGAGCACTACGCAATTATAAAGAATAACAATGATTCCAGGAAACATCTCCTAACCTGGTTTCAACTGGAAGACATTATGTTGAGTGAGAGTAGTCAGCGACAAAAGGACAAATACTGTATGAGACCTCTACGATAAGATCTCAAAAACAGACTTGTGTATAGAAGAAAAGAGTCTTTGACAGCTGCAAGGGAGGGGAGGGAGGGAGGGAGGGCAAGGGGGGGAGGGTTTAGTTTAGGTAGTTACTAGAAATGTAGTTGGGAGAAAGCGGTGACAGCACACATTAGGAACAAGAACAACATTAAGTGGACTTCAGCATAACTTGAGTACTCCTTCCATCTTAACTCAATATTGCAAGCATAGAGTAACTGGGGCGGGGGGGCGGGAGACCAAGCTCTTAGGTGAATTCCAGGCCAGTTGGCACAACTAGCGTTTTGCTAAGAGAGCTCTTTGCACCCCACATTGGTGAGTGGCGTCTGGGGTCTTAAAAGCTGCCAGGCTGCCATCCGAGGACACAGCAAATGGTCCCAACTCAGCAGGAACGGATGCTCACCGAGGGCCAAAATGGCATGCGGTAAAGACAACCGAGAAGACAGAGAGACCCACAAGAGTGGGTGCCTACATCAACCTGGGACGGAAGAACTGGATGGTGCCCGGCCACCACCAGTGATAGCCATGACGGAGCTCACAGAGAGGAGCCTCACTGGCAACACAACAATAAAAAGAGGTGCATCATGAGATCTCCACTAAAAGACCTCAATTGATGGTCCAGCGGTTTTGGGGTTCCTCTGAGAGCATGGCCCCTGGCCCTGATGCTGCCCGTTCCCATAAATTATAACAAAGGTCCACTCTTTGGACAGGAATGGAATGGACTTGGCAATGCAGAGTAACCATATGTTGGAAGCACTTTATGGTTCTATACATCTATAGGTTATCATCTTGCTGACCCCTGGCTGGAGGAAGGGGAGTGGACGGAGAGGAGGGGAAAGGAAACTGTTGGGAGGATGAGACATGTATGGAGCAGAGAGGAATAGTGTGCAGTCACCGGACAGGGAGAGCAGTGGAAGCTGCATATAGGGGGGCATGTAAATTTTCATGTGAATGTACATTTTCACTCAGTTATGTTAAATAAAAAAAAAAAATGATGCTGGAACTTGTATTGGGATTGCATTATATAAATAAATTGCTTTGGGTAAAATAGATATTTTCACAATCTTAAGTCTTCCTATCCATGAGCAGGGTAGGTTTTTCCATTTATCTAAGTCTCTCTTAGTTTCTTGTAGTAAGGGCTTGTAGTTCTCTTTGTAAAGGTCTGTTATTTCTCTGACTAGATTAATTCCTATGTACTTTATCCTCTTAGGGGCTATCATAAACGGGATTGATTTGATAATTTCTTCCTTAACAGTCTTGTTGTTGGTATAAAGGAATCCTACTGATTTACTTATGTTTATCTTTTTCCTGAGACTTTGCTGAACTCTTCTATTAGTTTGAGTTGTTTACTTATGGATTGCTTGGGGTTCTCTGCACATACAATCATATCATCTGCAAACAGGGAGATTTTAACTTCCTTTTTACAGATGCAGATGCCCTTTATTTCTTGGTCTTGTCTAATTGCTCTGGCTAGAACTTCTAGCACAATGTTGAATAGGAGAGGTCACAGTGGGCATCCTTGTCTAGTTCCTGATCTCAGGGGAAAGTCTTTCAATCTCTCTCCATTCAGGATGATGTGGGCAACTGGCTTTGCATAAATGGCCCTTATTGTGTTGAGGAATTTGCCTTCTATGCCCAATTTGCTAAGAGTTTTTAGCATGAATGGGTGTTAGACTTTATCAAAGGCCTTTTCTGCATCAATGGACATAACCAGGTGATCCTTGTCTTTTGTGTTATTTATGTGGTTAATCACATTGATTATTTTTCTGATGTTGAACCAAACTTGCATCCCTGGTATGAATCCTACTTGGTCATGATGGATTATTTTCTTGATACGTTGTTGTATTGTATTAGCAAGAATTTTGTTGAAGACTTTTGCATCTAGATTCATGAGTGATATCAGTCTGTAGTTCTCTTTCTTTGTTGAGTTTTTCCCTGGCTTAGGTATCAGGGTTATGCTGGCTTTATAGAATGTGTTTGGGAGTACTCCATCCCTTTCTATACTGTGAAACAGTCTCAGTAGTACTGGAGATAACTCTTCTCTAAATGCCTGGTAGAATTCTGCAGTGAAGCCACCTGGACCCGGACTTTTTTTGGTTGACAGTGTTTTGATGACATTTTCAATCTCTTCCTTTGTGATGAGTTTATTAAGTTGTTTTGCTTCACATTGTGATAATTTGGGTAGGTGGTATGAGTCATGGAATTGGTCCATTTCCTCTAGGTTTTCAAATTTGTTAGAGAACAGTCTTTCATAGTATTCTGTTATGATAGTTTTGATTTCTGTTGCATCTGAGGTGACAACTCCCCTCTCATTTCTAATTTGGGATACTTGTTTCCTTTCCTGCTTTTCTTTAGTAAGTTTAGCCAGTGGTTTATCTAATTTGTTGATCGT
Source organism: Heterohyrax brucei (assembly GCA_028571685.1). Taxonomy (NCBI): domain Eukaryota; kingdom Metazoa; phylum Chordata; class Mammalia; order Hyracoidea; family Procaviidae; genus Heterohyrax; species Heterohyrax brucei. The sequence goes on along the minus strand of CM053142.1, from coordinate 138,196,156 downwards.
TTCAAAAAACCTGCTTTGGGTCTTTTCAATTTTTTCAACTGTTTTTCTATTCTCTAATTCATTTAGCTTTGCTCTAATCTTTATCATCTAGCTTCTTCTGGTGCCCGAGGGGTTCCTCTGTTGTTCTCTTTCTACTTATTCAAGCTGTAGGGTTAGTTCCTTGATTTGGTTTCTTTCTTCCTTACAGATGTGTGCATTTATGGAGATAAACAGACCTCTGAGCACTGCTTTGGCTGTATCCCATAGGTTCTGGTAGGAAGCGTTTTCATTCTCATTGGAATCCATGATTTTCTTTATTTCATCCTTGATTTCCTCTATAACCCATGTTTTTTTTGAGCAAGATGTTGTTCAGTTTCCAAGAGTTCCACTTTCTATCTATGTTTTTTCTGCTGTTGATTTCAACTTTTATACCTTTATGATCTGATAAGATGCTTTGTGGTAATTCAATAGTATGGATTTTGTTGAGCATTGCTTTATGGCCTATCACATGGTCAATTCTGGAAAATGTTCCATGTACATTGGATAAGAAAGTGCAGTTGTCTGCTGATGGGTGGAAAGTTCTATATATATCAATGAGGTTTAGTTGGTTAATTGTGTCAATGAGGTCTTCTGTATCTTTACTGAGCTTTTTTCTAGATGATCTGTCTAGTAATGAGAGTCTAGTAATGACTCCACTATTACTGTGGAGTCATCTAACTCTCTTTTGAGTGTAGTCAGTGTTTCTTCGATGTATTTAGGTGCTCTGATATTAGGTGCATAAATATTTAATGTAGTTAAGTCTTGCTTGTGTACTGAAACTTTCAGCAATAAATATTGTCCATCTTTGTCCACGATGGTGGATTTGACATTCAAATTGATTTTTTCTGAGATTAGAATTGCCACCCCTGCTCTTCTTTGTTTACTGTTAGCTTGATATATATTCTTCCATCCTTTAATTTTCAATTTGTTCCTATCTTTAGGTCTCAAGTGAATTTCTTGTAGACAACATATGGATGGGTCATGTCTTTTGATCCAAGATGACACTCGGTGTCTCTTTACTGGAGCTTTCAGTCCATTCACATTCAATGTAATTATTGATAGGTATGTGTTCACTGCTGCCATTATGATATGTTTATTTTTATGTTGATGTTTTTTCTGTTGTTCTTATTAGTCTGTTCTGGGACATTCTTTTTTGTGAGTTGATTTTTTCTCCTTCTTCAGAGCTGGTTTTGTAGTTGTTGAGACTCCTATGTTACATTTCTTGAAATGGTATGATACATCTTTGTTGTGTTTTACAGCTGCCCCTATGATCCCCCTTAGTAAACTATATATAAACCCAATTTTAATTACTACCAGTCTTGTCATCTTCCTCTCCATCTGGAAGGACTATAACAACTGTAGTACATCCCTGTTTTTATTATGATGACACCATAGTTTTCATGATGATCACTGGATTGCTTCTTTCCATATCAAAGCTGTGATTTACTTTGGAGCCTTCCCGAAATGAGTAGAGTATTGAGTAGTGTGTCGTTCTAAAATATAAAGTTAGTGGTTTCGTTCTTCTAAGCCAAAGCCAAGAACTTCTTTCAGTATTTCTTGTAGTTTGGGTTTGGTTTTTACAAAGTCTTTGAGTTTCTGTTTATCTGGAAATGTCTTAATTTCATTTTTGTATTTGAAAGATAGTTTTGCAGGCTATATAATTCTTGGTTGGAAGTTCTTCTCCTTCAAGACTTTGAATGTGTCATGCCACTGTCTCCGTGCCAGCATGGTTTCTGCTGAGAAATCTGAAGAGAGCCTACAGGGTTTCCCTCTGAATGTTAGCTTTGCCTTGAGTCTTGCTGCTTTTAAGAGTTGCTGCTTATGTTTCATTTTGTTAAGCTTGATTATAATATGTCTTGGAGTCTTTCTTTTGAGATCTATATTGGGTGGTGTTACGATATGCATCTGAGATGTCTATATTCTCTTCCTTCATGATTTCTGGGAAGTTTTCTTTCAGCAGCTCAGCAACAATATTCTCTGTGTTCTCAGATGTCTCCCCGTGTTCGGGGAGTCCAATTGATCGAAGTTTGTTCCTCTTAATAGAGTCCCACATGCTTGTTAGTGTTTCCTCATTTTTCTTGTCTCTTTTTTTCTGATTTCTGCTCATAGATGCTGGAATCAGTAGCTCTGCTTTCCAAGTCAGAAATTGTTTTTTCTATTTGTTCCATTCTCTTTTCTTGGCTTTGCATTGAAGTTTCTATATCTTTGATTTTTTTTTTGATCTGTTGGATTTCAGAGTACTGGTGTTCCATCAGATTGAACAGCTTGCTTAATTTTTCATTTTGTTCTGCTGCATTTTGTATAAGGTCTAGAAGGCCTCTGTATATAATCATTTTGTATTCACTTCCTGATGCTTTCATAAAAGTTTCTTCATCTGAAAAACTCCTTGGTTGCTTTGTTTGGGAGCCTTCTGAAGCCATGAGTGATTTCTTGTATGCCACAAGTGTCTGTTGCTTTTTGGGTCCCATGTGAGTATGTAGAGGCTGGAAGAGGTACTGAGAGGATGGATTGCAAATGTTTCTCTAGGCCATCTTAAAATGTAAAGCAAACAGTATCTGACCACTTCCCAAGTCAGTCAGGTTTTCAGATGTAGAGGTTCCTCTTCTCAACTGACAAAGTGCCACTATATCCAACCCAGGTGATAACAAACTAGTTCAAAATACAGCAATGCTACTGCCCTGTTGGCCTCTACTGACAGGGCCTAGCCTTAGGCGTCACTGCATTGAATACTGCTTTTGTGATAGAAAAGCGGTCTCTTGTGGGCAGGCTCTGGCTACCAAGCTAAGAATTAGGTCCAGCTGCGGCCACCGTATCCAAGATTCCACCCTCCACACAGGCAGGAGATAGAGGGGCTAAAGGTGCCGAGAGGTAGTGATTTCTCTGCTTTTGTCACAGGGCCCCCAACGTAGGTGGCCTTCAGTAAATTACTGCTTTTCTGTCGTAGAAGCGTTGTCCTGTTTGCAGGCACTGGCTCCCAGGTTAAGAATTAGGTCCCACTAAAATCTTGGTACTAACATGGCATCCCACACACTGACTGCGCAATTCCGTACAAATCCCAGTGAGGCAGATATAAAACAACAGGCTCAAAGTGGCTACATTAACAAAGTCCTAAGCCTGGCTCTCAAAATATGAGACTTTCACCTGCCTATCCGCCCAGCAGTGTGTCTGAGTCTAGCTGCCAGGCAAGACCCAGCTCCGCCCTCCAGCCAAGACAGAAAAAACAAAGTCAAAATGGTGCGTTTACCTTCAGTCCGTGAGAGCCAGGGCTAGCCTGGAGCGGGAGTCAGTGAAAGACAGGAGGTTTTTCGCTCAGTGGTGTGAAATCCCAAATAACAGCCCTGTGCCGTGTCCTGGGGCTGATTAGGTGATCAGAGGGCTCCATTTATCAGTTCAGGTCTTGGTTTCCAGAGGGATATAGGGAGACGTGGGCTTAGTCCGCCATCTTGGCTCCGCCCCTGTTATAACTTTTATTCAACATCGTGCCTAGCAGTTCCAGTCAGAGTAATCAGGTTACAAAAAGAAATCAATGGCATCCAAATTGACAGGAAATCAGTAAAAGTAGCTCTATTCGAAGATGATATGATCTTATACACAGAAAATCCTCAAGAATCCACAGGAAAACTACTGGAACTAATGGAAGAGTTCAACAAAACATCAGGATATGAGATAAACATACAAAAATCAGTTGGATTCCCCAACACCAATAAAGAGAACAGGAAATCACCAAATCAATACCATTTACAATATCCCTCAAGAAGATAAAATACTTAGGAATAAGTCTAACCAGGGATGTAAAATTACTATATGAATAAAAATATGAGTAGAAGACAATACTGCAAGAAAATTAAAGAGATCTATGCCATGTGGGGAAACCTATCTTGCTCATGGGCAGGAAGACTTGACATCATGAAAATGTCAATTCAATGACATTGCTAACAATGCACAAACACTTGAAGAGAAAATAGATAACTAGCAACTCCTAAAGATCAAACACACTGATCCAAAGACTTTACCAAAAGAGTAAAAAGATAAACTAAAGACTGAAAAACTTTGGAGCTTTGACAAATCCAGTCAGCATTTGATCTCTAAACTCTACAAGAAACTGCCAAAACTCAACAACAATAAGTCAAATAACCCAATTAAAAAATGGGCAAAGGATATAAATAGGTACTTTACCAAAGAAACCATTCGGGTGGTTTATAGATATGGGAAGAAATGCTCATGACCATTATCTATTACAGAAATCTAAATCAAAACTACAATGTGATACCATCTTAACCCAACAAGGCTGGCATTTATCCAAACAATACAAAACAATGATTGTTAGAGATGCTGTGGAGAGACTGAAACACTTCTACATGGCTAATGGGAATGTACAATAGTGTAACCACTTTGGAAATCAATTTGTCCTTTCTTTGAAAGCCCAAAATAGGAATACCACGTGATCCACCAATCCCACTTCCTGGAATACTTCCTAGAGAAATAAGAGGTGTCACATAAATAGATATTTGCACAGCAATTCTTATTGCAGCACTGTCACTGCCTAACTGTCCGCCAGCAGAAAGAATACAGGACACATGAATACGAGCCGCTTTGCAAGTTACTTGCTTTCTTCTTCTTCTCTCTATTTCCTGGTGCTTGCTCAATTTATATCCAAGTTTCCTCCAACCCTCATGTGCCACGCTCTCCTAAAATGGAGGCCCACAATAGGCTAGCGGGAAGCCACTGCCCGCAGGCATGCGTCATGAAAGCCCTAGGTCTGGTAAACAGGGGTGTGGTCGGGGTGCAGTTCTGGCCCTGGGCGCCATCTCGGGCCACCGCATCCCGCTTACCACATCTCTCCCTTTTTGTTTACATAAACAGCCGAGAAGGTGCTTGCCTTAGGTCATTTCGGCTAGGATGCTCCTTACCCGTCATAGGGATACCTCACAGCTTGGTGAGGCCCCTGTCTTAGGTTGGTAGCACCCCCAGAAGAGGTTGCCCGTCTCTGACTACCCTTCTATCATGCTGAGCCAGACACTTGCCAAGGGCTGTTCGCTTGGAGTGGCCACGATAGCCTGCACAAGCAGGGCCCGCTCTCGCTGCCTCTGCCGGGAGGCGCGTCGGACTGCTACAAACAAGTAAATGCAAAGGCAGAAAAGGAGGAGGGCCAATGGTCCAGTGTCCATCAGACCCTTAAGGTAAGAACGGATCGAGGAAAATAACTTCAGGAGAGTTCTCGCAGAAACCAGGTTCACCCGTGTCTTATTGATCATCGTGATCTCTAGTCGCAGGTCCTCAAGCATGCCTTCAATGTCTTTACTCCAGTTTGACCGAATCTGTCAAGACAACATTCTAGAGAGGTTAGCAGCATGAGAAAAGTTATTGAATTGCACTGAGGTGATGCACAGAACAGTGAAACGCCATTCACATCCCAACTGGGCCACCCGGTAGAGTATCTCAACCTGCTCTTGGACCAGGTCAATGCGTTGGTTAAGCATAGTAATTTCTGCCCTGAGTTGGCGATCAAGGTCGAACTGAGTCTGCAAGGCTTGTGTCGTTGATGCTGACAGCTGATTAACCATGGCGGCCGTGCCAATCGTCTGCGTTAAAGCAACCGTCCCGGCTGTGGCAGCGGCCACAGATGCAGCCACTGCAGCCGTAACGCCGAAATCTCTTCTACGGCGAACCTGCAGAAGGGTGGCACCCGGGGCCTCTACGGGCCAGGGTACATGGCGAGGCAATCGCAATACCAAGGAGAGGGGAAACGCAGAGGCGTTCCAGCATTGAGAATAGTAACAGGTGCCATTATTGCAGGAAAGCAAGTCATTAATTCAGGAGGCATTAGAGACCAAAAACAGAAATGGGGAATATACACACACCGGGGTAGAAGGAAAGTGCATTACTGTGGAATCATAGGGGGTAAAGTTTGCAGTTTTCTCAAAGGCTTTGTCAGTGCGTTCTGAAGCATTCCAGCTTATTGTACCATTGGCCATCAGCCCACCCATAATCATGCTGAAGGGGGCCAAATCCGTGCAGCTACCATTTACCCCGCATAGCAGCCACAGATCAAACGGGTTAGAGATTGGAGGTGACACCGGAGACTGCCAAGTCCAATTTCTTCCAGCATAGGTCTCATTAAAGTAAGTACCCATCTTTGGGCTAAAAGTAAAAAACCTCTTCACTGCCCATTGTACATGGCCACTTTGGCAGCCAGTCCAAAAGAGTGGCCATTCCCGCCTGGGCTCACAGCGGGGGGCCCAACGCGGTTGGGGGTAGGCCCCCCCACGACCAGGGCGGGAATATGACCTTGTAGCACCGTGCCATTGGTCACATTCACCACTGCAGGCCCAGGGTCAAACCAGCCTGCGGATTGATTATATAGATTAATACAAGGGGGGTCCTTTGCAGAGGCATTGGATTGTGGAATTTCAAAACAGAGTAAACCCCGAAGGGTGATATTAATTTGAGTGCCGTTGACCCCCTTCATGGGAGCCAAATTGGATTCATAAGGCAAGGTAGGGAGACCCAAGGACTCGTTGGTAGAAAAGAATCTGGGAAGCACCGAAGCAGAATGGTGCACCGGGAGGGGAAGAGGGAGCACGTCAAGAAGTCCCCATCTGTAATCAGATAGTCCCTGGGTCATCCGTAGAAGGGGGGGCATCAAGAGGCTCAGCAGGATCTGCTGCCACATTGTTCTCAGGCTGAGCCAGGCGCGTCAGCCGCTCCGGGACCCACAGAGGATTATCAGCATCCTGTGGAAAGACACAAACGGCCCCTCTGGACCAGACAAGGACAGGGTCTGGCCCCTTCCACCGTCCAGAATATATATCTTTCCAGAGTACTTGGATACGAGGCGCACCAGTGGGACCCATATGCCAGTCTGCAGCTGTGCGCCCTGTGGAGTTCAATGACAAAAAATTCAGTGTGAATAGAGCGAGAGAGAGAGAGGGTCACGGGGAGAACGACCCAGGCCAACTCTCCCTTTTTGTTTTATTAACATAGTTTTTAGGGTGAGGTGGGCTCGTTTCACGATACCTTGGCCTTGTGGGTTATAGGGAATGCCATGACTGCATTGTACACCCATAGCAGTCAGAAAAGACTTAAAGGCAAATGATGTGTATGCCAGGGCATTATCAGTTTTCAACATTTTTGGCATGCCCCATGCTGCCCATGCCATCAGGCAGTGTGTGATTACATGTTTAGAGGATTCCCCTGTGAGGGTTGAAGCGCAGATGAGGCCAGACGCAGTGTCCACAGACACATGGAGATAGTGTGATTTGCCAAATTCAGAAAAGTGAGTGACATCCATCTGCCAGATATGCATGGGCAGCAGCCCTCGGGGGTTCGCACCTATGTGTGTCTGGGGTTGGTAGGGCGCACAGGAGGTGCATTGTTTTACTATAGCCGGGGCAGCCTCCCGCGAGATGTGGAAGCGCAAGGAGAGGGTGTTAGCATTTACATGAAAACGTTTGTGAAATGCCTCAGCTTGTTCAGTAGTATTAAAGATGAGTGTAGCTCTAGTGAAGTGGTCAGCAGTGGCATTACCTGCCGCAAGAGGGCCGGGTAAACTGGAGTGGGCTCTTAAGTGCATGACATGGAAAGGGTGTTTTCTGTTCCAAATTAACTGCTGGATAGTAGCAAAAATTAACCCAACAGGGGAGCTCTGGTTGATTTGCTCATAAACTTGCTGGGGATAACCGGTCTGCTGGTTAGTAAAGCGTCCCTGGCCCATTAGCATGTCTACATCCCAGGCCTGCTGGCCATTGCGGGCGTTTCAGGCCGCCTGCTCTATAGCAAACTCAATTACAAGAGACTTCCAGTCTAAGTACTGGCCTGATGTGAGACAAGCACGAGCTAAATTCTGCCAGTCTCTTGGGGTCATAGCATACCTATGTAGATTTTCTAACGAGGCTATCACAAAGGAAGCGGCCACACCGTATGTTCTTACTCCCTCCGCTATATTTTTAACCACCTTCCAGTCTAGGGGCTCGTGGTGCCTATTGCCCTGCTGATCCTGAAACACTGGAAAAGCACCCATGGTGTACGGCACTTCTCTCCATACCTCGGGGCAGAAACTCCTGCCTGATCCTTCGGTCCCTGTTCTAAACTGTTTTTTATTCGGGTTATAAGGTGGGGGTGTATCCTGATGCACGTCCGGCGGTTTCTTGGGTGGCCCCGGTGCCGAGGGTTTCAGGGACGTTAAACGGAGATGCCCAGAATGATTTTCCGTTTCTTCCACTTCCTCCTCCACTTCCTCCTCTGCACTCTCCTCCCCCTCTGACTCACTCACTCCCGGTTCTACATTTTGTTCCCCGCAGACACTGCCCTCTGGGAGTGTTCCTCCTTAACTTGCTCTAAGGCTGATTGCCCCTTCTGCGAGCATCTTTGGAATACACCAGACTCGTCCTTCAAACAGGTCAAAATGAGTATCCAGATGCCCATTACTCCCGGAGGCAGTATGCCGCCGGTATCAGCTGCTGTGAGGTCTTTCCCCAGTTTAAGCCATGCGGCAACAGTAAGATGACCAGACACCAAAAACCAAGGGGCCACTTCCTCCACAGCCAAGAGGAAGCACTCCAGCGTGGCCTGCTTTATGCCAATGCCATGCTGTTTAAACAAACTCTTACAGGCATCCTGAAGGTGCCTGGCGGATGGCTGATTCCCCATCAGGCCGTTGTCCACTCACTCCCCAGAGTCCTGAGACGGTCCCTCGAAACCCGGGGACTTGAGATATTGCCCCTCCTTTTCCCGGGGACTTGAGATTGCCCCTTCTTTTCCCGGGGACTTGAGAGCGCCCCTTTTTTCCCGGGGACTTGAAATCACCCCTTTTTTCCGGGGGACTTGAGATCGCCCCTCCTTTCCCGGGGACTTGAGAGCGCCCCTTTTTTCCCGGGGACTTGAAATCACCCCTTTTTTCCCGGGGACTTGAAATCACCCCTTTTTTCCCGGGGACTTGCCAGCGCTGCTCCTCTTGGGCTCGTTTTAAGGGCCCCACGTTGGGCGCCACTTGTCACTGCCTAACTGTCCGCCGGCGGAAACAAGACAGGACACATGAATACGAGCCGCTTTGCAAGTTACTTGCTTTCTTCTTCTTCTCTCTATTTCCTGGTGCTTGCTCAATTTATATCCTAGTTTCCTCCAACCCTCATGTACCACGCTGTCCCAAAACGGAGGCCCACAATAGGCTAGCGGGAAGCCACTGCCCGCAGGCATGCGTCATGAAAGCCCTAGGTCTGGTAAACAAGGGTGTGGTCGGGGTGCGGTTCTGGCCCTGGGCGCCATCTCGGGCCACCGCGTCCCGCTTACCACACAGCACTGTCCACAGGATCAAAAAGCTGGAATTAACCTAGTGACTAACAGC